>CM066734.1:7962500-12762500 GCA_033961575.1 Aselliscus stoliczkanus
GCCCCGGTTCGGATCCCACATGAGGGCCAGTGACACTGCCCTCTACAGCTAACAACAGCTCCACCTGGAGCTGGGCTGTGCGAGCCCCGGTGATGGTGTGGGCTGCAGCCCCTGCTCACAGCCAGCGTGAGCGGCTGGCAGCCAAGCATGAGCTGCCAATAGCCGCGATGAGCGACATCCAGAGGCCAGCGACAGATCTGCCTCATCCGGGAAGAGCGCAATGACGATACCAACAGTGAAGCAACATCCTCCGCAACTAAACTGAAGAACAAGAAGACGGCAACTTGTCTGTTCCCCTTCCCCGATTCCCCAACGCTGTTCCCCTCCACCAATTCCCCAATAAAATCTTTAAAAAAAAAAAAAAAAAAAAAAAAAAAAAGAAAACACAGTTGAAACAGAGAAAGCAAAATAATTGTGCAGCACCTACTGAAATGTGTTGTTCACATTCCCTCATTAAATAATAAAATCTACTGAAATAAATGTGCTCCACCCTCATTTAAAAATGTTCCCATTTTTCTCTCTCACAGGAAGGATCCTCTTAAGGTGCAGGCGAAGACTTGAAATTCTAAAACACACTAATAAAAAGATGTTGGCCATGCAGTATTAGTTTTAAAATCTAAATATTCTTCAGGACACAAATATGCTTATTAGATGATTTGGAAAACCCTGCTCTCACATTACCTTGACCAATTAATCATAGCACGTTCTGACTTCCTCTTTCTGTCACAAGGACTCAGAGGGTTTTACTCTCATTACAGGTTGTGAGAATAAGAACCAGATACCATGTTTTCCTGTTGGAAATCCCTCTCTCTATACTCCTGCCCACTTCATTTTGAAATAGCTCATGGTTTGGGGCTAGCAGAACCTAATTAGAGCATTCGTTATCCTAGTCAAGACAGGTAATGTTGAACCGAAGGGACAGCTAGTATGCTGCCTGTGACCAAGGCAAAGAATGAGCACAGCTTTGGGGATTTCCTTCACTTCTATCTGCCTCAGATCCTCGCCCTCCTTGTCTCATCACCTTCCGAGGCCAAAACCTTTCAGGGCAGAGCCCCCTGCAAGCTGTCCTCCAGAGCTCGTGCGTCAGTGGGCACCTCTGACAGCAATTGCTTTTTCTGCCTCTTTCTGGACCAATGGTGAGGGAGCCAATGTGAGATGTGATATAAAAGTGAACTGCAGATATAAACCATTCCATTTCCCCCGCCTGGTCTTCTCCTCCAGCAAGGCTTTCCTGACACCCCATGCTGCGGGAAACAGTCTCCCCCTGGGCTTGCTCTCACAGAAGCCACAGCCCTGCACACTCTAACTGCAGTTATACTCTATGACCCCTTGCCAGACAGCGGCTGCCTCAAGGAAAGAAGTCTTATTCTTCTGTGTAACTTTCACATCTCTTCAGTCCCTGGTTGAGTTCTCGTGGATTTGTAACATGAAACTCTTCTTAATCAGTACTTGAGCTACCAATCTAGGGAGCTCCTGCTGAGTGTGTCAGACTGTCCACCAGGTGCCAGATACACACAGGTAAGTGATCGGAGCCCCAGGTCCTGATTTATACTTCGGAAGAGGACATGGATGATGCCCAAGTCAATACAAACCAAAATTCTAAGGTAACAAATAAGGAGGGAAGGCTTCACAGAGGAGGTGACTTTTGAGCTGAGGCTTAATGAATAAGTAGAATTTTGCCAGACTGCAAATGAAAAAGACATGTGCTCTGTTAGATACAGATTTCAATGAACATTGCAGTGTCTTCCTGTCTTATTCCAGAATGTGTGTTCCTGGTCAATTGCTATGAGAATCTCAAAGATGAATTAAAGGGGGAAAGCTCAAAAATACTGATGGGAAAAGTAAAGTAGGACCCAGATACTAGGATAATTTCCCTTCTTGTTCCATCCTTTGTTTGCAGTGCAATAAGTGTAAAATACATATAACAAGATCTAATATAATGAGTAAATACAATGTTAACAGTACTTAAAATCTTACTGTGTAGGAAATATGAAACACTTCCTATCTTTTAGCATATTCCAGTCAAAACTCATGAATAGTCTGTCAGCAAAATAATGAACACATGAAAACCCTAAGCAAATCTCCAGAAAACTATTCAAATTCCACAAATGTATTTAATAATGCCTTTTAGATTAGTGGTTAAAATATAAATGTGGAGATTTTAACCATAAATTTGGTGAAATGATCAAATTTTTAAAGGCTTTTAAAAATACTTGACAGCTAAGTGATCTACTCTAGAACCAGTTTTGTTGTTTGTTTGTTTTTGGAGTTAGAGAAGTGAGTTTAGAAAACAATCTCAATTTCATTAGGTTGACCTATACTAGTTCCTTGTGTATACCATATTATGTTTGTTCTAAGATTAAAAAAAATAAAAATATATTCCATATTTCAATCTTGTTACCCAAAAACCTTGAAAGAAACAGATTGGCTGACTTTTATGGTCTGGGGGATCCATATCCTTAAGAAAAGATATGGCTCATATTTGACCCAGGGCAGGATTTCAGTGGGCAAAACATTCAGGCTGAAGTCGGAAAAAATGTGCCCTTCTATCCAACTACAATTTTTACATGGGTAAACTTCACAGAAAACAATTGTAAATTCACAAGGAAGAGGAAGCAATAAGAAAATCAGGACTGATGGTTATTTCTGGTTAAAGGATATTAACCATGTTAGCTACTAGGCAAGAGTCTGACTTCATGTCATTAATTGCATGCTCTTAAATCCAACATAATCTAAATGCATTTTTGCAAACTGTGGACATGCACGGTGCTTGGACTGCCAGCAGCACATGGAAACAAAACAAACAAACAAAAACTCGTGTTATTTCTATTAATCTGGCCGCAAATAGTCGAACATGCTACTGACCAAGCTGGCTGGAACAAACATCTTTCATCAACGCACGTTTAACAGGATTTAAAATATTCATAGGAAATATGCATTATGATTATTTGGCATCAGCACACTGGATTTTTAAAAATGTATGGAACTGGATATTCATGACACATGGATTGTAAATAGCAAATTATTTGAAAAAAAATATCTATTAAAATTCCTCACAGTCCTTTTCTCTGTCCGTGTGAACTTCTCTTTGAGCCCAAGCCTTTGTTTCTCTGGCTGTAGTTCATTTCCTGCCTGGGTCTCTCTCTCTGGCCTCATCTGTGTCACAGGCTTGATGAAAGTCACAGTCTCGCTGTCTCACATGAAAAATATTGCCATCGATGACCTTTTATGGCACTCGGAAGTTTGGAGGCGATGGCTGATGCAGCAAGGTGCCCGTGGATGGTATGAAATTTAAATATGGGCATGAGGGGACATCCTTGTTTCATTCCGTGAGACAACATGTAGAATTTCTACATTGGAAATTGCTCTTTGGTGAGTGGAAGGCAGCGGGCAGGATTCAGGAGGACACGTGGTTCTGGCAATGGGGCTGTCAGCATCGGTGGTTTTATAAGCAACGCTCCGAAGCCTTGACAGAAAACATGCCTGTGCGCCATGGCAATCACTCAGCCTTTGTCAACTCAATTGCACATCCTTTCTGAGATGGCATCCGTCTCCACTGACACCCAAAATATAGAGTGCACTGTCATCATGTCCCAGGGGTGGGCACGCCAGAGACTTAACCCGGAGGGGCCGATGGCCAGCCTCTGGCTCTTTGCGAATGTTCATGACTACTCAGCGTGCACACGGAGCCGGGAAGGCAAGGGTCACCAGTTTTAGGGAAAGGATTTCAACAGAAATGATGGCTGGGTTTCTTGAGTTAACTCCTGCTATAGAATCAAGGATTACTAAGTCTTACCTAAAAAAAATGAAGGATGAATACTGCTCACTTCAAACAGAAGCCCTAAAAATCACAAAAAAGGCAGTGTCTCTGTGCATGACAATTCCAAGCACACAGAGTCTGTAAGATTTGCTTTATGGTAAGATGAGGCAGGAGGCAAGTGTTCTCAACCTAGGATGCTGTGCTACTTGGTACTTTGCAATAGCTTGAACTTGATTTACATGTCAACTCCCAGTCTGTAGATAGAACATGGTCCTCATTTAATAAGCATCACCACTGAGGTAACCCAACTGTCACCCCTTCTCTCTGGGAATAGACATTGTGGGTGCCAAAAAAAAAAAAAAGAGAACATTCCCTCCCCTTCCGGTGTGGCATTCGACAGAGACATTGCCTCTGCATTTGGTTGAACAATTATTTTCATGTAATCGTTACTGAGTGCCATCAAGCTACATCTAAAAGGATATTACAAATCTATTCTCAGATTTTTTTTTAATGTGTCTTTAAAAATCTGTTCTGAGGGTGAGCTCTGCAGTTCATAAATCTGAATACGTTTGGTTAACATGCTGCCAGGTTCCTCTGTGTCCATGTAACAGCCCCCCGAAGAGGGGTGCAGGCATTCATGCTTTCAGGGCCTAGGGTATTGTGTATTGCACCGTGTCGATAATTTGCCAAATGGTACTCTTGAGAACAAAACTAGAGGTGCCCTGGTGAAGTCCCTAGCTTGTTTCCAGGGAGCAGTTATAAATTGGAGAAATGGATGAAATATTATACATTATTGTTTACAACAGGTTTTTATAAAACAAAGTAAGGTTTAAGGAAGGTAAATAGTTCTGATTCTATCTCATTTGATGCCTTAGCCTCACTAAAATAATATAATTAAGGGAACTGTATAAATAAGTGAATCTACTTAATTTGCAATTGATACTCTTTCAACCACCGTGCCTGCTGACAAACATCTAGCCCTCTGGAAATCACCCAGGTCCCCATTGTATATGGATATAGAAGGGCAACTGGCAAACAGAGCAACATCCTAAGAAGCCTCTGGTTAAAGGACTTCAAAGGTTAACCCTAAAAATCTCATTTCTGAAAGACAGAGTGTCCTCATTCGCTGTGTAGCTTGATTTAATTTCCAACTCTTCTAAAATACACACACACACACACACACACACACACACATACACACTTCCATATAGATGCTTTTATAGAGGCTATTTGTATAAAGCTAATTATTATATCCATGTTTTTATTTCCTACATATAACCTGGTAAACATATATATGCAAACATAACTGTTCCACGAAAAAACAGAAAATTCTCTTTACTGGTTGAATAGGGCAATGCCAAACTATGCTATGTATTACATGCACAATCACTGTTATCACATTACACCTTTCTATTCCAGAGACTGTCTTTTAGGTGCAAGGAAAAGTACCATGAAGCCTATTTCCAGGAAAAGGTGCAATGACGCTCTACACATCCTCACAAACTAAGGACCATTTTCACGGTCTTCCACCTGCCATGACCCTCCGGAGCAGTGCACACTGCAACATTTGGTCACAGACTAGATGACACCCTTCGCCTTGTAGGAGACCTACATGTGTCCTACAGGACAGAATGGGGTCACATCATCATTTCTTGTGAATTACTTCTTTCTGTCTATACATTCAACCCTCCAATCCTCCAAGCCCATGTGTCTCTTCTTTCTGGATAGTCTGACTACCTTTGCACCCTACAAAAGTCTGTTCTCACTAAATGCCAAGAAAATAGGGAAGACTTATCTCTTTGTTTGGAAAAACTAAAGACAAGTCAGGTGCCCTGGCATAGGGGACACTTGGCTGTGGGTTGTCCAGACCACTTACTGTCCTCTGTCGTCATGAACAGAGTCCAAGAACTACGTGCACTGCCAAATCCATTGGAGGCAACCAACCGGAACTCGTACTCGGTGTGTGGTTGGAGATCTCTCACTTCATAGCCTAACGATGCAGAAGGATTGGAGAACAAGCTGTAGGGAAGAAACGTCAGTTAGGAAGCTGTAGACATACAAAGAAATAATTAAAAAAAAAGACTCTGATTGCAAAGAATATTCAGAGAATGTCAACATACATGAAATACTGCAATTTTTTGTCATCACATGGTATTTCCAAAAATAAGTAGCCATTTGGCTGAGGGTTTGTAATATTGCAATTATATGAGCTGTAAATTCTAGTAGCATCGAGTCAATTCCAGTCTAGTTTTGAGAATGACGCTATGTGGAATTTGTGGAGTAGGTATTATAACTGTGGAGCCACAGTTCAGACTGTGTTTGGTGTGTGTGTGTGGGGTGTGTGGGGAAGGTTCACCTGTGTGCATGCACGATGCAATATAGGTGCTCATGAAAAATTGCAGGTGAAGCAGCCTTTTATTAGATGCTATATGAATGAAAAATGGGTATTTTTGCAAAGCAAATGATTATCTTCTCGGATGTTGCTTGTTTTCTGGTTGTTTGAACTATCAAAAGGTGGCCTTTATTTGTTGCAAACAATAACTGGCCTATTGCTCAAACACCTGAAATTTATGTAATGTTATTAAGCTGTGTTACCCCATAAACTGAATTTAAAACCTACAACAACAACAAAGAAGATAATATGAATTATGTTTGCATTGTGAAACCTGGGGGTACAGCTAGAAGGATGAACACAGTAAGGAGAGCTCTCACTCTAGAAATCCCCGGGCAGAGTGGCCAGGCCTCATCTGGAGCTGGTATCTGGGAGAGCCGGGGGCGTTGTTGCGAGCTGGTGTAGACCAGACAACCTGAAGACTGGTTGGAGTGGCAGATGAAAGCCTCGGAGGCAGCACGCCATCTGGAGCTGTCCAAAAACACAGATGAATTAGAGCAAACTGTAACGAGCGTATGGTGGACGCGATGGAAACAGCCACATACTGGAAACATGGTTCGCCAGGATAGACAACAATGCTAGCCAGGGCCCATTTCATTTAACATGTTCATTCCTGAACTGCTGTACTTGCTTCCTGTTCATCTCAACACAGTTCCATCAGGATTTCCATCTTCAAAGCCAGCCCCCACACAGCAAGACAAACAAATGAGGTGCACATTGCCACCCGTACTTAAGTGTAGCTACTTGAAAACACGCAGGGGACGTCGTGAAGCAAATATTAACGCACCCTTTTAATCTAACTGTTGCGCAATAATCAAGCAATCGATCAGCAAAGGAGCCCAGACCTTTTTATTTCTCCCATGTCACCCGTTGCCACTGGAATCATTGTTCTTCTATTCCAGAACACAACACACTTTCTGTTTTTTTGAGAAAGCTTTATCAAAACTGTACTTTTCTACAATGATACATATATGTGATTAGCTGAAATTCACCATCCTAATCTTAATTCTCACCTATAAACATATAAAAAGTATAGTTTTTTCCACATGTTTTACCCAATCTTTTGACCCTTCTCACAGTGACACCACCCTTATTCAGATAAGTTGTAAGTTGGGCATATGTGGTGCTCTTTCTAGTCTAGTTGAACCTCTGGCAAATCTTTCCTGAATTCAGCGTATCTGCTTGATAGAATCTCTCAGGAAAACCTATGTGATTAGTTCTAGGAGGCCTGACAGAAATGAGTCAAACTAACGCCTATTCTACTAAAAAAAAAATCGACAAGGTGACTTAGTTATTAAATTAATTTTCCAACAAGTATAACTTGAATAAACCGATATATTAGACTTTGTTGCAAAGAGAGCCAAGAATTCAAGAGCAAATTACACAACGCTCTGTGTCTTTAAGAAAATCACCCAATGACTCCGTGCTTATGTTTCTTATCTTTAAAATGGGGATAATATTTTTCCTTTGCAGGACTGCTGCAGAGATCAGAGACAATGTAAATAAAGTACCTTATTTTGGGTCTTGACAATTTTTAATTGTTAGTTATTATTACTATTATTATTTTGTTGGACTAATCTGAACTTCCCTTAGCATAACACAAGTGCTACTATAATGTAATCTTTAGAAATATTCTGATTATTATAATGAGCTGCTAAAGACTAAAGATTACCAGAGGCCATTGGTGAAGAAAAGATTAAAACACTAAAAAACATATATCAGGGCTCATTTTCATACTTCCTTTCATACGTAACTTTATGTACTGTGTGAGTTTCACCAACTCTCCAATTCAGGAGAGGCTGCTTGTGCACTGAGACGCTAATGGATGATTAGTGATGAGAATGGAAGAATTAGATTACATGTTTCGTTAATCTGTTGTAAGGATTTTGAGTTCATCAATAATTCACTAATTTATTCAATAAACATTTATTGAGCCTCCACTTCGTGTGAAGTAGCATTCTTGGTATGGACGGATAACAGCACTGAACAAAGTAGCCACAGCCCGATGGAACTTACGTGTAAATGGAGCAGGTAAGCAATGAACACATGGATACGTAAGGTCATACCAGAGGGTGACAAATAAGGAGAAAAATAAGGCACAGTGAGGGAAGATAAGGTGAAAGGGAATGTGCAATTTTAGTTATTATATGACAATTCAGATTAGACAGGAAAGCCATATGGAGACTACATTTGAACAGAGACCTAATGACATAAGGAAGGTGGTCATGAGACTGCTTGGAGAAAAAACAATGTCACCAGAGAGAACAGTAGTCCAAAGGCAGCAAGAAGGGACAGCACTAGCTATGTTTCAGGAACTGGGCAAAGGCCAATGTGGCCGGAACAGCCTAAGGGGAGGGGAAGGAAAAGAGGATGGAATCTAGGCCTTAAAAGTCACCGCCAGGACTTCAGATGCCATTCTGGGGAGACATCAAGGACGATTTGAACCTGGATAGGGGCTGTGCATCAACATACGTATAGTGTTCAGTGGCCTAAGACTCGATGGAATAAACCAGGATGTGAGTGTACACAGGGTAGAAGAGGTGTGAGAACTGGGCCCTGAGGTCAACCAAATTGCTGAGGTCAAGAGGATGACTCCAGGACAGAGGAGGCTTAAAGGAGTGGCTGGTAAGCTCTGAGAAAAATGAAGAGAAGGTGCAGCCTGGAAGCCAAGTAAAGAAACCATACTCAAACACAGAAGGACTGATCCACTCTGTCAAGTGTGCTGAGAGATGGAGGAAGAAGATGACTGAGAGTTATACTTCGCATTTGGCCTCATGGAGGTGTGTGGTGACCTTGCCAAGAACAGCACAGGGTGGGCTGGGCAGTCTGATCAGAGGAAACTGAAAAGAGAATGCGAGGGAAGGAATGAAAGAGTACAGTGAGCAGACAGCTCAGTCAAGGGATTGTGTTCTAAAGGGGAGTAAACAATGGGGCAGCATTTAGAAAAGTGCATGGTACCAAAGGAAGGTTTACTAAAAACTGGGAGATGTTACAGCGTTTATGTATGCTTACTGGAATTGTGAAATTGATAAACAGACGGCTCATTTAAAATGGAGCTGGGAGGCTAGAAGAGTGAACTCTCACGGACGTGTCACTCAATACACACTACTGACCCCAACAGGAAGAGCTGTGCCCTGCATCTCCCACAGGAAGTGACACCAGTTTATCCTTCAGCAGGAGGGATTCCTCCTGGCCCAACAACAGCTCAGCCAATGGGAGGCTGCAACTACTCAGCCAATGAAAAGTCACTGTCCTTCGAACTTTTGGCTTCCACCAATGGACCTTTTGTTTACAACACACCCTTCCAAGTCCATAAAACAGCATCCCTCCCCATTGTTTCTCTGGACTTGTGTGTGGTCCACCATTAGGCCTCATGTCCTGAATTGCAATTCTTTTTTAATCCTAAATAAATCCATTTAGCTGGAGAAACCTGACCGTCCATTTGTTAAAAGTTAACAAAAGAATCCAGAAGAGATTGGGGGAAATGACCAACCAGGGGAAGGAAGAATCAAATTTCTTGTGTGAGAAAGAGAGAGAGGGGCAGGCCAGTGCACATGCAAAATGAGATGAGAGGCAGTGCATATTGGCTGTTGAGTACAGCAGGGACAGTCCACCCATTAGGCAGAAGGGAATGCAGATATCGAGGCTACAGATGCAGAGACAAGTAGATTCACTGATGGGAAAAAAACAAAGATCTCTTCTGATGGCATCCATTTTCTCAAGGAGCAAAATAAGAGCTAAGGTATCAGCTTAGTGCCAAAGTGTGAGAGTAAATTGGATGCTTGAAGAGAAACAAAATGGTACGAAACAGTTGTCTCAGTTAGTAGAAATGTGACATGACTAAAAAAGGCAATGAGACTGTTAAACCAGCTATCCAAAAAGTTAACTCCAAATCTTTGGTTTAAGGGATGTCGTTGACTGAAGGCTTTTTAACTGATATTTCTTTCATCTGTGAGCACAAATAGTTTTAGCAATGACAACTTCTTATTTGATATAGTCTTTGACTGATTTATAACAAATCTACATATAAAAAGAGCATGGGCAAAAAGCAAAATGCAAATTGCATAAGCCGTGTCCCTCATTTGATTATTTGTCCATTCGATTTTTCTGTGTCAAGGAATATAATGTTATTGACAATTCAAATTCCGAATAAAATTCAGCTCTAAGAGGCTGTGAACATAAAGAAAATAGAGTTATAAATACATAGACAAAAATAATTTCCTCAAGTGTTAAAAACTGCATAACCATGCTACTAAGAAAGAACAGGGCGGTGCCATAAAGTAGACCTCATATGAATAGAGTATCTTGAATTCTCTTCTGAGTGAGAATAAAAAAACAAAAACAAAACAAAAAACAAATCAAACAAACAAAAAAACCCAACAACAGAAAACCTGGTCCATTAAACTGGTCACACTCTGATGGTATAAAGTTGCAAAGTATTTCCAAACAGAGTGACCATCTTAAATTATTCACACGGAACTATTCATTCTGCATGATTTCCATAATATGGAACTCTGGGAACCTTTCTGTCCCCTCTGGTTAACCCCTTTTATCCTAGACCTATTCCTAAGAGGCTCCTTAGCACCAAAGTAATAACTGGGAACCAACCATAATTCCACCTCTGGTTTCTTAACACAAGAGCCGTGTATCTATCAGCTTGATATATTGTCTCCAAGATGCTATGTTGCTCAAAAACCCTCTCTCAAATGTAATATGACCCTCACGGGGCAAGCACTCCATACACAACCTCCTGAATCAACACATCTCATCCGGTAAATACTAATTCTACAAGGCAACTAGATAAAACAGCTACCCCAACCTATAAATTCAAAGAAAGGGAGGTTTTAATAAAATTTTAAAGTCAACTTTTTGGGGGAGGCAAAATGAATACAAAACAGTAAGTAATAAATTAAAAATCACAGATTGCACTATTCCAGCTGGTAGAATCTTTTGAATGTACAGTTTTATTAAACTTTTAAGCGATGTATACTTCTGGACTCTTCCATATCCAAAACAACAACAACAGAAAAAACAAAACCCCAAACAGAACACCCCAAACCTTTGTTTCCATACAGGTATACACAACTTTAGGGGGAGCTCTAAAAAAGAAAACCAAGGGCTTTTTATCCATGTGGCCGGTGACAACTAAGGCTGCAGCGGCCAAAAGAGGAAAGTTTTGGGGACAAAATGAATTCAGTGTGCTTCTCATATGTTCCAGTTTCTCAGGAGAGACCCCCAACTTGTTACTACTGCAATGTTCATTTTTTATGTGTATATGTGTGCATTTCAAAATACTGGAATATTGCACTAGCATACCAAAGAAGTCCATAATATTGCATATTACATTCAAATCTGTAATAAAATACATTGAATGCTGCTCAAGGTACTTGGCTGGGGGTGAAGAAAGGGCAGAATAGACAGAGAAGGGATTCGACCATCTACTTGATATTTAAAGATGGAAAAGAAACGACTCACATGCTAACACAGCATGAAAATGATGTCAGTGCCATGGGGATTGCAGAAGTTAGGAGCTCGTATCCCCAAGTGCACGGGACCTTGACTTTCAGAGGGAAAGGCCCTGAGGAGGCACTGCCTTGGGGGGGCGGGGAGGCTGTGAGACAGTCCATGTCGGGTAATCGTGTCCTCAGCCCAATTCCCATGCCTGGGGCCCCCATGAACCCTGTCTGAGCTCACTCCAAGCAACGATGCTCCCTGCTGGTTTCACATGGAGCCTCACTCCAGCCTGGCCCACACCACCCTGGCTTCAGAGATGAGACTGTTGGCATCCTCGCCTGGGGTTCCCTGTTCACATGACATAAACAGAAGCCATAGCCTTTTATCTCTCTGCACCCTGGCAGCATCGCTGAAGGGCCTGGCACCTATTCAGGATCCTCGGATTACACATTTCCCTCTCATTGTCTAAAAGAGCTACAGGATGCACGAGGATTTTTAAATTCTAATTTCCAGAATGGGAAATTAAAGTTCAGACACATCTATTGAGTTGTTGAGTCATAAACAAATTGAAAACAGAAGGCGAGACTCCATTTCCAGTCACTAAACCATATGTCATTAAAAAAGGTATTAATTATGAGGAATACGCAGATGTGCTAACAAATGGACAGCCAACCTTGAGCACAAGGGTGTACAAACAGTGGCAGTAAATGGGGACAAGCGGGCCAGGAGAGATTGGATGCTCGCAGCGGAGGCTCTTGTGATCGCTAGCCTTCGGGAAACCATGCGATGCACCAGGTCCGTTACCATAATGATTTCTAATTCTCAGAATTACACGGAATCGTGGTGTTAACTCTTCATGGTGTACATAAAGTATCTGAAGCTCAGGGATGCTATGTACTTTATATCTCAAATCACAACACTGGTTGCTGGCAGAGGGAGGGTATAAACTGGAATTGTTCACATTTGAAGCGAGTGCTCTTAATTTTACACTACAAAACCGCACGGGATAGGAGGTGATTTATAGTAGAAAATTAATATTAAATATATTAAATCAATATAAAGCAGACCATTTATAACAGTAAATAAATTAGTTACAGTAAAGGTGAAACTCGTTTTCTGTCCAAGTCGCATTCCTAAACAGCCCTTTCCTGGTCTTATTTCTTTGTCACAGCTGGGTCTCTGTCACCTCATTGTCCCCAAGGCACCTCACACAGAACAACGAGAGTGAATTTGCCAGTTCTGAGGAATCAAAGCCCATAGAAATAGATGTAAAATGAACAGGGCTTCATGTTAGTAAGAAAAATATATTTTCAAAAATTAAATGTTATCTGTTGGTATGTCATGGAATTGATCTCTGCCAGTGGGATGTTAAAAATAAAACAGCAGCATCTTGAATTTAGAGTGGAGACAGCATAGAAACCACTAGTTTTAACCTCCCACCAAATAGAGAATTCTTGCCTAAGCCATCCCAGCTGGGTGACAGCAGGCTGTTTGTTCACTGCCAGTGATGGGAAAATATTGGGTTGTCGGAAACATCATGACGCAATTTTACTAAGAAAAACATAGAAAAGAATATGCCATGATGTTTCCAACAACCCAATAGTTGCTTTGTTAGTCACCCCACTGCATTTCTCATTGCCAGTAGAACTAAAGTTACATCGCTTCTACCTAAAGGGTGAATGTACCCTTTTGTCCACACCAGGATCTTTGGAGAGTGAAGCAGTATTCTCTAAGTAATTAGCAGGGGTTGCCTGAGCCTCAATAGGACTATGTGGGTGGTGGGTGCATGTGACTGGACATGCTAACGACACTGGGCTCTTCAGGACCTTGTCTGCACCGCCCTCATCCCCAAGGACAAGCGTCCACCACCATCATGGGATAGGACACAGGCACCTCAAAGCAGATCTCCTTGTCTCCACTAAAGGTCCCCATTGCAGGGTAAACACCTCTTCCCTCCAACTCGTTTCCATACGATTCCTCCACTATTATCTAGCTGTGGTTTCTGATTTGGGTGTGTTCTACTTTGATAATGCCCCTTTAAAAATATGAAGCCTTTTACTTCAGCTGAGCACTCCCTGTGCTTTCTGACCAGAGTGGGACACTGGGAGATTCTGACTGCTTTCTACAACTGCTGTGGCTGGGAGCTCAGCGAGCATCTCGATTCTCGACTGCTTAATATTGGAGTTAATTGCTGTCAGTCAGATCAGCTATGTAACAGTTGATTCCAAATGGTCATTTGGATAGATAAAAATGCCAGATCAATCATTTTCCAGTGAATACATGGAATCCGAGAGGATTATTAAAAAAGCGAAGTATTTAAGGAGATACTGTGGTACTTAGCAAGTGCTCATATACAGAGCTGTCCTGTAAAAATGGGTAGATGGGTGAGGTGCTAGAGGGCAAGTTGCAAGATCTGCAAAAAGGAATCTTTTTTTCCCCTGTGATCCTAATAATTGTTAAGGTGCAGACCATATTTTCCATTTACAAATAAAGACCCGATTATCTGAAAATGAATAATGTTTTCAATATAAAAGAGATTTCTTGCAAAGTGCTACCATGGCAGTATCAAAGTAGATCTGAAAGACGACTTTACAATATATTCTTTATATCGGTTATTTTCCTCAGTGTCCCCATTTCACAGATGTGAAAACTGAGGTTAGAACAGGTTTAGCAACATTTCTGAAGTAATGACTAATACATGGCAACCTATGGTTTCATATATGTCTATTGTTTCCAAGTCCATAATTCATCTCAACATCAAGATGAATCTTAAATTTAAGTGCAACCATTGCTTTTCCCCATGATACATTGAAATAACTATAATATCAACTCCTCGAGAGCAGAGATCTTATTTCCTATATCTTTTGGTAATACTTTAGAGCACTTAACAAATTTTGAGAATTCATCAACTGCTAATCAAATACAGGAATACCTTGGTTTGCGAGCATAATTCGTTCGAAACAAACTACTCATATTGCAAGACATTGCTTGTTTACTAAGTTAAAATGTATTAGAAACATTTACTCATCTTGCGGAACACTGGCAAACCATGTAACTAGCAATTCAAGGTTTTACTATATTCACTAAACAAATGGTAGAATTTGGTGCTTATAGAACTAAACTGCGAGCCTTTTTTAAAATTTTTTATTTAATCACTATGAAAATAATATGTTTGTGATAGAAAATTTGAAAATTACCAAACCAATGAAGAAAATGATTATCTGTAATTAACCAGAGACAGCCATTGCTACACTATTATAAACTACCTTTCCACTCTTTCTTAAAGCAAGTATATTTATACATAATTTTTTGAAAGGGTTTGGCTGAATAAGTTTAATATATTATTTTGTGAACTGTTTGCTTTACAAGATATGGTTAAAACTCTCTATGCCATTAACTCTATGGCATTTTTCAGTAACATGACTTCTAAAAATAATTACATGTAATATTTTTATGACTAGGAACATTCACTTAATAAAACTGATATTGAAGGATATAGAATGATATGGTTTTCAGTATCATAAGTAATACTGAGTATCCTAATAAACAGATCTTTCAGTTTGCTTTTTAGAATTGTTGAGTCAGTAGGGATGAAATGCTGTTAAGATTTCAGATATAATTTGATAAACTGTGTTGTTGTAAGCTGCATTTACTTATACTCTCATTAGTAAGGTATGAATGATCCATTTCCCAGCATCTCTATCAAAATGAGTATTTTGTATATGTGTATATTTATGTATACATGTATATATTTATGTGTACATAGGTAACAATATAACCATGTCATCAGAAATATTGTTACAGAAATATGTTATATATGTAATACGACATAATTATATGTTATACATACCTATTTCCATCTATATACACACATTCTATAAAATCTATAAGGCAGCTAATAATTAAAACGCATCCAGGAACTTTTCTATGATCTGGGAATATGGTAATGGATAAATTCAAACAGTTTTATCAACTAGAGAGGCAACAAACAAAAAAGGCAAAAAATAAACAGAAGCACTTATTTTTCTTTTTCCTAACTTTTTATGGGTAGTTCTTTTCCCCACAGCTTTACTGAGGTATAATTAATAAATAAAATTGTATATATTTAAGGTATAAAATCTGATGATTTGACAGATGCATATATTGTGAAATGAGTACCTCAACCAAGTTAATTAACTTATTCATCTCCACCCATAGTCACTGTTTTATTTCTTGAGAGAACACTTAAGATCTACTCTCTTAGCAAATTAAAAGCATTTCTAATACAAGGGGCTTGAGAGTGATGAGGTAGAAGATGGGGCTACAGACATTCTAGACCTAAGCTAAAGAAGTGATGACGTCTTCTCAATGTTGTCACCGGTGTTGTAGGGAAGTATTTAGGACAAAAGTTCTGCCTAGAAAGAAAGTGTATGCATAAAATAAACATTTTGGGGAAAAAATTTTTTTTTTTTTTTTGTCACTCATTTCAGTGACAAAATATTTTGGAGTATGTTATTGAATAAAACCTGAAGACAGAACAACATATGTCTTGGGTCTTTCACGGACTCATTTGGGTCTACATTTCCAAGAGAAACTCAAAATTTCACCAATGTGTTACTGCTGTGAGACTATGTCCATCAAAATTGGTGCAAATATTTGTCAAAAGTTTTATGAAACGCAACTGTCAGAACTCACCTAGCTCTAGTAATTGTTCTTCATGAAAATGAAAAATTGTCCCCGTCTTCACTAAGAATGCTTTAATTAGAATGGAAAAGAAGCAAGGATATCCCCAGTTACAGTTTATAATAGGAGTAATATAGAAAGAGGTGGCAGAGGTGGGTCAGGGGTACCAGAATAAAAAGACACCACTGAATACTAATTGCTATTGACCATTTTTAGAAATGAAAGCTTCACATTATCATGTGAAGGACCAAGGCAACACACCTCTGCCTCCACCTCTCTTTGTGGTTTAAGATTAAAGAGCTGCTTAAAATTACTCTGCACGACAGTTTCAATGAATTTGTGAAGCGGGTAACATCACACAGGTTGTGGACTTCCTCCGTTAATTCTGAAATACCCCAAAGCTGGGAAGGATGCAGCTCATTGTGCTCAGAGAAAAAGAGGAACTTTGAATTTCATTAGATACATTATTTGTTCAACGAGAATATGGAACTGTCACTTTGTCAGACTAATTAGAGACCCCGTCGGTGGTCAGAATACCCAGAAGATTTTTTTTGTTGTTATATCTCAAACCACCAACCAAATTTTATTCTTTTTCCTCACAGATTTCCTAGCGTTAGATACTCTAAGCCTTTGCTCTTGACATTTGAATTCCCCTTAGTATTCCTAAGAGAATTTCTTAGTATTCCTATTATTTTGAATACCATCACACTCATCCAAATTAGTTTCTAGGCAGTGTAGATTAAGTTCTTTTCTCTTCAGAATCTGATAATTTGAGCCCTTTGTGTAGTGTATCTTCAATTGGAAAAAATAATTTAAAACATGTGCAACAAAAATATTAGTGGATTAAGTCTAACCTATTTTACTCAAAATATTGTTCATTCACTTAATTTAAAATAATTCTCTAAAGAATTTCACCTTTGTAAAATTAAAAATAGATACACTTAGCAAGATTAATGCATGATTTTAACAATGAGTAAATTCAAGCTAGGTCAAAGCCACTTTCTTTAAAAAGAGTACACTAAATATCCCCTTTGCTAAGTGCATCTAACAAGAACAACATTAAAGAAAAAATGGAGTTAAGAAGACAAACCACTGTATTTTAGAATTGGATTCGTTCTTAAGATGCCGTTGAATCTACTAGTCTGAGATAGAATCAAGGGCCAAGGAATTAAGTGATCTTTGAATGGCTGACAGAACTTCAGTCATTTAAAGATGGAAGCATCAGAAGGAATTGGTGATAAAAGTCATCTTAACAATGGGATTGGATCTAATATTCAAGTTGATTAAACACTCACTAACAACTATTAATAGATCTAGCTTCAACCACTCAGCATATAGATGGGGCATCCTTACCTCAAGGGCCATTCATTTCACAGTCTCTATTGGCGAGAATAAAACAACAGTCATTGGCAGTACCAGAAGTGCTGAATGACATCTAAAAACTGATTTTGGTTCATGAAATGAGGCAAGGGATGATTGTATACCTCGTCCAAGGTCAGATAGCTAGTAGGAGGAGAAATTAACTTGTTCCTACTTACTATAGGAACCCAATCTGGTTGATTTTGGAATCCACATTAACCAATAGGATAATTTGCTTATGTGTGAGTGTGTATAAGTGTGCAGGGGTCATAGATAAATAGAAGACATATAGAATATGGCAGTTTCATGAATATAATGTATATCTTTTATACTATTTTCCCTCAAGCAACTTCTAATCTCATTTTCTCAGGAAGAATTTGCAAATGGTGTGTGTGTGTGTGTGTGTGTGTGTGTGTGTGTTAGTGTGTGTGTCTTCCCTAAAAACGGAGGCAATGAAAAAAAGGTAAAAAGTACGTTTAGATTATCAAGAATGTTTCACTGGTCATAAAGCCTGGGTACATGAAAAGAAATTTAGGTCTAATCCTTTCTGAGAAAATCTTTCAAATATATCAAAATCTTACAGATTTCAGAGTAGCCTGTGTCCATTCACTAGTTCTCCAAAAAGATTGGGTCTGGCCATGTCATGGTAGTAACAGAAATTACTGTATGTTTTATTAAAAACCTATTTTTGTCTCTCTCTCTCTTTTTATCCGAAACTCTAAATTAGTTGTTGTTCCCCTAGGTACAAAGTACACAGTTCATAATTCATTTGATATAAAATGTCAGCTTAGATTCTCGCCTGTCTTTGATAAATGAGAAAAAGCATGTACATTTCAATTTCCTCAATGCCAGAACTACCAGAAACTACCCCGTTGTGCTTCTCAAAGACCTTTGTGTTAAATTAAACATCAAGACTCTGAAACTGTGGGGAAGGATATTTCCAAGACAGAGAGTACAGATGCATGAGATTAAGGGAGAGAGCTAAAGCTTTTCCTACCAGGCAGGTGCTACCTCCCAAAGAGAATCTTTGATCCTCTGATTAGTCCTCACTTATAATTTAGCACACACCATAACAGGCTGCTGTGTCCTTACATTGAGCTTTGAGAGGCTGCTGTTAGAGTCACAAAAGAAAATACAAATTCACATGCTTGAGGCTTGGTTTAATTTCCAACCCAAATAGTGATACTTTATGCATATCTTGGTGCTTACTACATATCATACTTTAGACAAATAGCCCAGCACCTATTTCTGTGCCAACTGATCTTGTCAGAGCCCATCTCCCACCCCTTATTCCTAAGCAAAACCCATTGAGGATGGTTATGCAACTATGCAATCCCTACTCAGATGAACACACAGAGGTTTAGAGAGGATGACAGCTTGCTGAGATCATGCACTCAGCCTATGAAAATGCCAGGAAAGGTGGGTGGCCCTGAAGTCAAACTTCAGATAGTTGGACAGGAGCTATAGTCAATGCACTTCACACATGCACAGTTTAAGGGATGCGCTTACTTGATTTATAGAGTTAATTGTGTGAACAAGATTCCAGCCTTGTCTGTGGTCATGCCCTCAACCTCTGACTTTGATGGGAAGAGCGTTCATCTTTCCTGAAAGCCCAAAGGATGCAGATGCTAGCTGCTGCGACCAGTGCAATTCCCCTACCTGCCACCCTGTTCACACTACTGGGTTCTCCAACATCCCACTTGTGATTGAGTGTCCTCATGTGACTGTCATGTTTTTAATCTGCTCATGGAAAAGTAGTCTTAATACAGAGAGAAAAGGATTCATTCATTCATTCATTCATTCATTCCTTTTCACAAAAGAGCTTCCTTGCTTTTTTAATGAAGTTTCAAAAAAATTATAAAATTAACATTAGGAGATAAATTGTCCCTCTTTACAAGAGTGCAAATTATATGCAATAAGGAGGTCACATCTAGTCATTTTCTTGACATATAGAGATATTAGCCCAAATAATTCAATTTAAAAATAGGCCCAAAGAGGACAACTTAGGAATTATCAATAATGACACAACTGCTATACACTAATGTTTTGGGTAAATGTATTTAATGAATTCTAAAGAGATCACCCCATACCTACACAAAAGCCTCTGTAACAGCAAAGCAGATCTGAAAACTTAAATTTCCTATGACAAACCAAAGAAAGAATGAAAATTATAACTCATGTTAGTGGAGAGTGAAAAATTCAGAAAAGTATATAATTTCAGTAAAATTAAATGAGTGTTTTCTCCCCAATACATAAATATGAGGTTATTTTAATAGTCTCTTCACCTAATTAGTCTATGTTAGAAATTCATGGACAAATATGAAGGAAGTTTGTCAAAATACTCAGTGAGCAAGTAAGTCCTTTATCCACACTGGGGAGGGGTGGCCCAGCCGGGTGGTTTGCTGTCTACACAGAGTGTGGACTATATAACATCGCCTGGGCTTAATGCTGTGAAAATATCCCTTTTAACTGAATAGCTTTCCTGTCATGAGATTTTAAGCTTTCAGTGCAAGGGTCATGTATTGCACTGAGGATAGCTCTCTAGTTCATTGGCCACAGGTTTTGGAACCTGATGTTTTAAGCAAATGATACCCTGGGAACTATATATGACTCAACTGTGGAGTCAGGCAACATCTTCAGACTCCTGTGGACAAGGGGGCGGAAACATCTGTGCTACTTCCGCTCAGACGCGATGTAATTGGCCAGTGGGAGGGGCTTCACATGAACCATACAGAGCAGGGGCCCCCAAGAAGGCTTCCAAAGCCCATCTCTAGGTCTGAACATGCCATTTCCTTGTTGCAAGACCTGAACAGAGTAGTTGCAAGCCAGTCTCTTCCTCATCTGTGAATAGGGAGAAGAATAGCACTTTCTTCACAGACTTAGAGTTAGATGAATTAGCATATGCTAAACAGCACCAGGGCTTAGTTCAGTGCTATCTAAATGGAAGTCATCACTATATAAAAGAAAACCACAGGCACACATCCTTTGATGGTGCTCGGTCTGATGAAGCTTCACAAATATTGCATTTTTATACAAACTGAAGGCAAGATCCTCCACCAGCAAAAAGACTGTGACTTGCTTGGAATCGAATGCACAGTGTCTACGAGGCATGCCTGCATTTTTATTTAATAAAAGGTTATATCGTCTCCATTGTTCTCTAGGCAACTGAAAACTATGTCAGCCTGCTTCATGGAGTTGCGTTTGTGAACTCCTAGAGGGAAAAAACTCAAGTATGAGGTCTAATAGCCTGCAAACCATGGAATCCAGGATAAAGATGTAACTGACTGGAGGAGACACATTTCAAAACCCTGCAGAGGAAGTGTGGCCACAAGACGCTCATTAAAGAAACTTCCCCAGAGGGAGGAGGCTTGGGTTTTAGTTACATGGAGTTCCCTATGACAGATGTTCCATGAAGGAATCGAAGAGCAGGGGAAATTTAGCTGGCAGCATCTTCGCAGTAGGACTGATTAGTGTTCTTTGGTGCATAAAGCATCATGTCTGTTGCTTTCTGGTGCCACAGGTGGGCATCAACATCTGGGCCCGGTTAGCCATCCCTCCCTCCCCCACACAGGGAGACTGGGAGACACACACCTGCTGCCTGACACCAGAAAGGCCTCTGGCTCTGAGGATGGGGCGTCTCCATGGAAAGACAAGTGGGGTAGGGTCCTGTTTCACCTGTTTTACCCTCTGTGTCTCAATTATAAGGGTGGCAGAGTCATAGATGAGATCATATTTTTCTTTGAAAGTGTTTTAAAGGTGACCTAGTTCAGTGGTTTTCAAACATGGGTATGCACCCAGATAACCTGGGGACATCTAACAAAATACAGATCCCTTGGCTCCCCCCTCAGAATCTCTGAGGCAACAGGTTGAGACCCGGACATGTCCCCAGGTTGGGCAGATGGCCCTCATCTGGGACTCCACTGTGGGACCTGCTGATCTCGTTCAGGTCTGTCATTTTAGAGATAAGAATCTGCTTCACTGTCAAGTACAGTTACTCCCATTAGGCCAAACAGCGACTTAGCTCAGGAGTGGCCGCTACAGCTCAGGGCCCTGCAGTGTGAAAACAGAGGCGCAGGGCATTCCCAGGTGGCCTGGCTCTGAGGAGGGCCTTTGGAAGTGGGTCAGTGGTGTCACAGTCTTGGTCGGTATCATTTCAGTTCACATCAGGTTTGCTTCCTGAGCTTTCCACATGTGAGAGCTCAAACGAAAGCCAACACCTGTTAAGGGGCTACATTTTTGGCATGATGTTAAGAAGTTACGATGCCTCTCTTTTTCCTTTCTCTAGAGTATTTTCTGGTTTAAACACTTCTGTGTTTAACGTGGCAGGAAACCCATCTGACACCTACAGACTTAAATGATGAAAGGGGTTGGCTCCTGTAATAGACAAATCCAGGGAAAGGGCTGGTTTTAGAGCTTGACTGAAGGGATAAATGAAGTCACTGGAATCCATTCTACGTCCTTCTCTCATATCTACTCTTTCTTCCATGTTGGCCACCTTCTCAGACTCTTTGAAGGACAATGTGACTGGCAGCAGATTCAACTGAACCCCAGATTCAAACCCAGAACATTCATATGCCTCTGTTGGCTACATTGGTTTACTGCCTCTCACTGGCTCTGAGCATGGCGAGTCCAGGGTGCCTGGAGGGAAACTAGAACAGTGTAATCAAAAGAAAGGGAGGAAAGGGTGAAGGACTGTTGAGTGCAGAAATAACACAAGGCCACTATTACTCCCTGGAGGCATGATAGCAAGCATGATTAATTCCCTGCTATGTGCTTGGAGCCAAGGTAAATAGTGAGAGTGATCTGGAAAGAAAGAGGGAGCGAGGAAGGGAAGGAAAAAGGGGGAGGGGGAAAGGAAGGAAGGGAGGGAAGGATGGAGGAAGGAAGGGAAAGAGGAAATATGAATGGAAGAAAAAGAGAGAAAAGAGTGAGAGAAAAAAAGAGAGGGGAGAGAAGGAGAAAGAGCAGATTAACTGTGACTCTTCTATCTACTGCCACCCATACACTCATTCTATCCTCACAATGAATTTTTACTCTAATCCATAAGCGTGATACATGAATATGAAACCTTTAAATGGAAGACAGCCTAAGTAACAAAAAGATCATCGAAATATAAAAGGATTGCTCTTATAAAGTATGTACTAGATACCCTCACATTTCTAGTTTCATTTGTTTATTAACTATTAATTAATAAATAAGAATATCATAGTAGCTGTAATGAATTTACCCATTGTCACGTTCTAGTCTTCATTAAGTGTTTACAGGTCTCTAGAACCTTTATAGTTTACAGAGATACAAAGAGGATTTTCTCAAAGTTCCTAATGAAAAGAGATTGGAAATACGGTCTTTAAGTATCTAAGATATATTAAGAACCTGTCTCATTTTTGTAAAAGTATTTATATGGACAAGTATATGCTCTTAGGATTTTATGCAAGCCAGGCATAGAGTCTGTCTATGAAAATGAAAGGAAATAAAAGAATAAGATATTTTTTTTTTTTAAACGGCAAAAATTTCTTCACCATAAAAATTCAAATAAAACTCCAAGTTGCTTTCAAACTGTACAATCAGTCAAACATTGTTAGGTCTGTGAATGTGAGGTCTCAGAGACCTTGACTTACAGACAGGGCCATGTCTACAAAAAAACAACAAAATGTCTTGGCCTGCACCTGCAGACAGAACCCAGCTTGCGATAACAGAAAATGCCCCCAAACAGCTACTGGCTTACAGGCAGTCAACACTTTCTGTTCAAACAATGCTACCCTGTCATCACCACCCCTATACAACCCACCTCACCCCCTCCCTCGGGGCTGCAAGTCTCCTTTAGATGTGCAGCCTGGGCTGTAGCCATCTTTGCTCAGCCCAATAGACTCTCTCTTAATAAAATAGACTTTCTCAAACTTTCTTAACTTGCCTGACTGTGCATATTCCTTTACTGGCTGATGTATCAGACATGATTTTGTTTTAACGTTAATGTTATAGATAAACCTTTATTCCAAGATTGAAAAAACAAACACCAGAAAGGGGGATGACACTTATTCTTTTTTAAAATACTATTTTAAAAAATGTCAATAGAACTTAAAGGAATAATACATTCCATTCCTCTCCCGTGATGAAGTAGGAAAACGTGATTATTTACTTTTTTTTTTTTCTGTCTGTGTCTCTCCCCACCCCCTGATGCTCTAACGAGGGCATTTAATTGTGTGTGTGTGTGTGTGTGTGTGTGTGTAGGGGGGAGGGTTGTATGTGAATACAAAACCACCTGAGACTATGCAAATGTGGGAAGCTGACAGCCCTTTGCTGAAGACTTGTTGAGTCCATGGCAAGAACACATCCAAATTCCCTTCCATCTTCTCCATGGTTCAGAGGTTAGTTCCTCTCTGAAGAGGTTTTATAAGAAGGGAGCTCATTGTCAAGATGGTGAATATGACAAGTTAGGAAAATTTCACAAATTATAAAAGAATCCTTCTCTTTGGTGTTGTAATGTAATCTTAGACACACACACACACACACACACACACACACACACACACAGGCAGCAGATTAAAAGATCAATTCTAGGAAGGTAAAGGAAAGATATGTCAGAAAACGATTTGAGAGCATGTTTAAGACAGTTATATACGCTTTGGTTCTATTCTCCTAACATACTTGGGAGAAAGTACAGGTTACACTCAATGGCCTGGTAGGTGTTATGTGTTTTCAAAAGTACAGTAATTGATTAAGAATTTAAATACTTTTTATTCATTGAATGTACCTACTTTCAATGGGCTGATTTTTCAGGGGAAAAATAGCAGCACATTTGGAAGACATACACAAAATAAAACATTATGCACAACTATTCTAAAGATTCATATGAATTGGATGCAATAAAAATGGGGTAGCTTTTAATATACTGAAGGTGGCAACGAACCATCTATTTATGTACTAGAATATCATTGTTTTAAAGAATGCGGTTCCTCACAATCCTGGGTCTTCATTGTGGCTTTTACATTATACAAAGCACTAAATCTACCCTTTCCTTCTACCGCTGAATGAAGTACCATCTTAGCCTATTCAATTTCTAACCTGCAGCTTTTTTTTTTCCCCATCCCTTTGCATCCTTTTCATTTTTAAGATACCTCATGGCTACCTGCATGGTGACCTTTCAACTCACATCTTGCAAATAAATCAAAGTGGGTTCAGAGCAGATGAGTAATGCTGATGGGTTCTATATTTGCACACTGCAATCAAATGTCTACTTCTATAAAACAATACATGTAGCATCTTGACATGGTACTGAATAGATTTTTAAAGGCATAGATGTATTTCACAGTTCTCAGTGCTACAGTGACTGAGGAAAGTATAAGATGTAATGGAGCTTACATTTGTAATTCTTTTCTTGTTTGTTTTTAGGTCCATCCCTGGTTTTTGAGCTTCTAATTCCTCCCAGTTCTCTTAGAGAGCCTGTCACAAAATAATGCCATTTTTCTTATGGTTGGTCCATAGCGCAAACCACAGTCCCCTCCTCTGAGGTCTTGAAAGGGGATTTTGGTTGAGATGAGAAAAAAGGAAAAAAAAAAAATTCAGTTCTCCTTTTCCTTCAACAACTGAAGGAAAAAAATAAGTTCACTGAGCAAGTTATGCCAAATATCACAGACTCAGTTCCTTATCAATCGGAAGGATATATAATGAATTTTTTTTTCTTTTCCCTTTTTCACAGCAGAGCTACTGAAAAACTTAACCTCAGAGAAGAGTCTGATAGCACTGACCCGCCCCTCCTACTAGGGAGGTGTGCTCTAGCTGGATGTCATTCTGCTCCTTTCAAAGCATTTCCCATTCTTCTGGCACACAGTAGGCATTCTACTACCTACTCTTAACTGACTCAACAGATTTAAAAAAATTCCCATTTATTCTGTAACGTGCCAAGACAGACAATCAGCTACTCTAGGTCAAAGGCAAATGCTGCAGCTACCAGTAGCATCAGGTGTAGTTTCCAAAACTGACAACTCTTAACATCACGAGGAATAATGAAGAGTGGTTGTTTTAAATTGCTAGGCTCCAGGGTGGTTTGTTACATAACAAGAGATAAGTGAAAGAGCGTCTCAGTCTCCTAAAATTGAAATGAAAATTAATTGAGTAGTTCAATCTATGGAATATCAATGGTAAACATATTCTTCTAGCAATATTATTGGGCAAAAATTACGTCACATTTTAAAAAGCAAACATTTCGGGCTGGCCAAGTGGCGCGGTGGTTAAGCGCTGCCTTGGGAAGCCAGTGGCCCCGGTTTGGCCCCATATATGAGGGCCAGTGACACTGCCCTCAAAAAAAAAATAAAATAAAATAATAAGCAAATATTTTATTTAGTTATTCAAATGTGCATTGTCTGAACTTCTAAGAATTTCTACTAAGTAAAAATGAAATAAACTTGCATTAACTTTTGAAAATATATATTTCAGGAACATTAAGGAAGGGAGAAAAATATTTAGCAAATAATTTCAAATTCCCCTCTTTTGGCCAGTTTTAACAAAGCATTTATTTTGGCATAAAATATAAATATAATGGAAATGAAACATAATCATAAAGTTGTATTCATTAAGCGTCTTAATAGGACAGAAGAGTAAATCTACTAAGAAAAAACATGCTGTTTTTCAGCCCACTGAAATCCCAAGGAAACCAATGAGAGTTTGATGTAAAAATTATTTGCAGATTTTGATGCAGAAGTCATCGATAGGGACGTTTGAGCTATTTCAAAATGGAAAAAATCACTTCTCATCCTTCCTGCGTTCTTGTAATCCAATACACACCCCAACCACCCCTTAGCAGGGCTCCTGGCCTGGTCATGTGTATGTCCACATTGTCAGGGGAGAGCTAGGAGGGTCTCAGGATGTAGCAAGACAAAATTCAACTCTGATTTTCACCTGCTCGCTCTCTCTGTAGGGAATTTTCCAGCCTTCATAAAAAGCATCCACGCACCCAGCTCCAGTGTGTGGTGGCAGTTCTCCCACACCACCACCAAGCAGTGCTCCGGACACGAACTGATGCCCTACAATTCAACTCAACTCTACACTATTGACTCCAAAATAGCATCAGATTCTACAGCTTAGGGGTTCAGTCTCACAAGACATCCCCCTCTCACAACTTCAGACGCCATGCAAAGCCCAGGGTGTCACCCGATTGGAGGGTTCCCACGACACCCTCCTTTCATTTGATTAGTTTGCAAGACAGGCTTACGGAACTCAGGGAACCCATGCACTCACTAGATTGCTGGTTTATGACAAAAGATATAATTAAGGAACAGCCAGATGGAAGAGATGCATAGGGCATGGGGAAAGCAGGCAGAGTTTTGTGCCCTATCTGAACATACCACTTTCCTTAAATCTCTAACCTGGAAGCTCTCTGAGTCCTTCTAGGTATATGTGGAGGCTTCCTTTCATAGCATAACTGATTAAATCGTGGGCCATGGTGATTAAACTCAATCTCACATTCTTTTTGCATCCCAAGAGGGCAGAGGGATGGGGCTGAAAGGTCTAACTTTCTAATCACTAGACTGGCTCCACTGTAACCAGCCCCTACCCTTAGATGCTTTCCAAAAAAATCACCCCATTAACATAACAAAACACACAGCTCTCATCACTTAGAAAATTCCAGTAGCTCTGTCAGAAACAGGGACGAGGATCACAGATGGATTGCTTATTATAAATCACAATATCACAAGAGGCCGAAAAAGTCTTGGTAGAAAAATAGAACAAAGAAAGTAATAAGCACACGTTTATCAAGACAAACACTGTGCTAAGTGTGTCACATGTATTGTGTTATTTCACCTTCTATCAGGTGGGAATTATCATCATGCCTATTTTATGGACAAACTGAGGCTCAGATATATTTGTGGAATTGCTTCTAGTCACCCAGCCAGTGAGGGAAAGAAGTGGAATCAAGTCTAAGTTTATAGGATTCCAAAGTCTATGCTTTTACAATGTGCCTAATTATTAATTCCAAATAGATGTCACTCCTTTTCTTTCTCCTTGGTTCTATTTGGGGTGGAAAGTCAAGGAACGGAGAGACAAACTAAAACAAATTATGAAACAAACCACAACCATTTGCATTTCCTCATTGTTGATTTTTTAGTAGCACACCTTCGGAAAAGAAACAAATCCCTCAAGCTTAGTGGTTTTTCAAAGTTTGTTGATTATAATAATTCTCATCAATTAGAAGGTATACATAACAAATTATTTACTACCGTAGAAAACTGGATTGAGTTGACAAACTTAAATGGGGCCCTGAGTTCCTTTCACTGTTACGATAAAGCAGGGCAGAAAAAGGTAAATAGAATTAAATTATTCCTTTTGGAAAAATATAAAACTTTCATAAAAAATCTGTTTCCAGCTCATCAGTATGGAATTTGTCACTAATCATTTTAAACTATGCCCTTTTATGCTTCTTCTGTCTCTCTTAGCTTTCTCAGTAGTTCTTTGATGTAACAAAGACAGTTTCAGACAAGATTTCAGTTCATCTGGAAAAAAAAGGTTTAAGTCTGGAGGCAAAAATGCAGTGTATTTAAAATTTATATACTCCATAATGCCTTTGTTCTGAACTTGAAGATCCTGCAAAACTTCTAAGCTTCTTAGCCTTCCTCCTCTGAGCTCATTTGTTCTTCCTTTGCTTATTATCATGCAACTGCGGCTGTAACTGGTGGTCCCATCCTTTAACTACATGCAGAGTCATGGCTGACCCTTTCTGATCAATTGCCAATCCATACAGGTTTGACTGATAAAAGAGCCAATTAGATTTAAGCAAATTAAGGGACATCACCAATGTCAACCACTTATTAAACTAAACGCTAAATTCCGTGCATACCAAACACTAATGCACCCAGCCCCATTAAGAGTTGAAATTCTAACCCCATTAGTAACTCCAGACCTCGGAGGGGTAAAGGTTGCAGGAAAGTTTCATATTTATGGATTAACATTTGGGTTCCGTTTTTATTTTTTTAATTCTTTTCCTAGAACTCTTGAACTTGGACTATAATGCTATTCAAGTGCTTGGATTAAGTATATTCTTCATTTCCAAGAGTATGTTAGTGCTAAATACGAACATTATGTTATTATAATACAAACAACCTAAAATATAGTTACTGCAGCAGTACAAAAACCTGAGTACACAGAAGTAGGTAAGGATATGCTCTATAATTGAAATAGAAAACTTCCTCCAGTTGACCAAATAATATTTGAAATTAATTTTTAAAATAAAAAAGTGTGCTACTTGAGATTTTCCACTATGTATGTACTGAGCTGTTGTTTTTAATGGTCTCACCTTAATTTCTATATTTAAATTATCCTGTGTTTATCATATTGTTTAATCACGTTTCTCTTTTCTTTTTTTTTCTTTTGGTCAAATTTAAGAGTTTTACTTTTTCTTTTTTTAACATTAATTACATTAAACAACAGCAGCAATGAAACTGGAAGATATGGAATTAAATGGGTTTTGAAATCAGATATTGTTGGACTTTAGTTTTTTTTTTGTTTTGTTTTTTTTTTGGAGGGCAGTGTCACTGGCCCTCATATGTGGGATCCGAACCGGGGTCTCCGGCTTCCCAAGCCAGCTCTTAACTACCGCGCCACTCGGCCGGCCCCAGGACTTTAGTTTTTTTTAAAAAAAAAACTTCTGGCCTTATTGAGGTATAATTGGTATAGAAAAGCTGCACATCAATCATATTTTTTTTCTCATTAAAAAATACGAAAGCTAATATAAAATAAGAAGTCCCATAACCATCGGCTGAGTGATGACCTTCCAGGGTATCTAGGGTCCCGTTACCTGTCCTTTACTAAATTCCTGTATAAACCAATGTCTGTTCATCCTATGTCTGCTTAAGAAAAGTAAGCACTGCAGGGAAGGGCTCAGAGAATGATGAGCTGCTGCAATCTGGGACCGTTCCTTACCTTCAGCAATCCCGTCATCCTCACAGTCTGGGTCCTTTACATCTGCCTGGCTACCCCATTCTTACGCTGGACAAGTATACAGAGGATGCCATGGTTCCCACACTTGGCTACAATACAAGACTTAGAAGATGGGTCCTGAGAAGGTCTGAGCAATGATGAACTTGCAATTTAAACTCATAATTGAGCTATCTTGACTGATTTATGTATTCATTCACTCACCCATTATTCATTACACACTTGCCAGGTGTCAGGGTTCGTCTAGGCACTGAAGATAAAAATGTGAATAAGAAATCATCCCGGCTGTGTAGGATCTTCTAACCAGTAATTGTGATAGTCAGATCAGATAGGCCCTTTCAATAAAATGGGATTCTACAGTGGATATGGGAGGGCCCTATCTCAGGGTTGGCTGGTACAAGCCAACTTTTTGACGGACCAATTTCTAACTTGAAACCTTAAA
The DNA here is from genome assembly GCA_033961575.1 of Aselliscus stoliczkanus. Taxonomy (NCBI): domain Eukaryota; kingdom Metazoa; phylum Chordata; class Mammalia; order Chiroptera; family Hipposideridae; genus Aselliscus; species Aselliscus stoliczkanus. Next base: position 7,992,498 of record CM066734.1, read on the forward strand.
AGTGGGTAGTACTTGGCCAGATTAGGAGGGTAAAAGAGGTGGTTTTCGATGCCATATTTGATAGCAAACCTTTGATAAAGAGAAAAAAAAAGCATTTCTGTTTTGCTAAAACCTTGTATTATTATGTTTTTTAAACTACACGGAGAAAAATGCAAAGCTAAGGATATTATCATTACAAACTTTGGGTAACCCAGCATTGAATGAGTAGGAATTTAGCATCATCATAAGAGAGATCTAATATTGAAATCAAGGAAATGGCAATAATGATAACAATCCAAATATAATGGAAAAGTAAATAGCATATAGAACCTTCTGCCCATAAGTTGGTTTGCTTCTGTACATTGGTTCATTTATTATTCATTTCAGTATGAAACACAGTTCACTGGACAAAGGCATGGAAGATTTCTTTAATAACTCTCAGTACTAATTTAATTCTACTTAAACACACATATTCTCGTGAATGCCACATGCTTTTCGGCATGATTTTATGTGTAAATCAGGATAATATGTTTTCAGGTCATTAAGTAAAAGGAAGCATGAACTAAAACCTATTTAATCAATGAGGTATCACCTCTGAACTGCCACAAGGTCATAAAAAAGATCATTTCAAAGCTATCAGTTTCCTAATTGTAATCAACAACAATCTAATGATGAAAAAAAAATGTCCATCTAATGGTTGTAATAAACTTGAGCAAATCACTGTCTGTCTTGGAAGATGTTTTGCTTCCTCTCTTGGTGAAGGGCCATCTCCCAGATTCCGGATTTTTGAGAACATAAAGTGAATGACTGCCAGCCTAGACCCACAGACCATTATGATACAGGCATGCACAGAGCAGAGATCAAGCCACACCCTAGCTTCCAGCTTCACCTTTACTCTACCACTATTAAACACTACTTTGGTTTCTTCCTGTTTACATAATATCAGCCCCTCTCCTACCCGCTGAGGTCCACTCACACCATGGGTACTGGGTTAGCAGTAGGAGCTTGCTATGTTTAACTGAATTATGCATGTGTGTATGTATAAGTACCTTTCCAGGCATGTGAGCAGAGCTTCACTATTCTATTACTTGCCCATTCTTGCCAAATGGAAAGTTTTAGATATATTATACATGAAAATTAGTTCCTACAAAAAAAATAAGAATGAGAACCATGCGTATGAGAAAATTAAAACTCAGATTGAAAATATGAATTTTGAATCTAAATAAAGTCTCACACAAAAAAGCATTTCCCAATCTTCTGAACATGCATAAAGGAAGAGCTGTGTGTGTGTGTGTGTGTGTGTGTGTGTGTGTGTGTGTACATATATAGACGACACGAGGTCAAAGATGTCTCAAGAAAACAATGAAATAGTATTCCTAAACGGGTCTCAATAAAATCAAACAACCAAACCCACGAGAAAGAAAATTAAGCCTCCAAGTTTAAAAAAAACCCACGAATTCTAATAAGAAACAAGGTGTCCAATAGAAACCTGGTTCTCAGACATTTATATAAATTGAGAAAGCCGATGTTGTTCACAGACTCACCCCCTGGCGGCATTGCAATAGTTGTCGGATCACTCGTCAAGCTGCCTTGGCTGTTTGAAACATTCACTTGTACAGTGTAGTTAGTAAACGGAACCAGGCCATCGACGAGCACGGAAAGGTCAGTCTCTTCGCCACTGTGCATGATCCGTGTGCCAGGCAGAAGAGTGTAGTTATTAACTGCTAATTAAAGAAGAAACTGATTAAAACTAGCGTATAGTTAAGGATTCTTTCCTGCTATTATTTCAACATTTTCTTGGGTTCCTAATTATACAGTACCACATAGAACTACACCATCACTGCCCTAAGAGGCATTCCATGTGCTACTATCAATGCACCCGCTTTTATTTGATTATTTTGTGAACAAAATGTTACCTGAGTGAACATTATGTTCTTGAACTCATCCATCGCAGGGATCAGAATAAATGCATTGATATCCTCAGACAGTATAAAGCTACATCCCAAGGTTCATGCATGTAAGTAAAAATACTGTGCTGACGTCTAAATTGATCGCTTGGTGAATTGATCGCTTGGTTGAGGGTTTTTCAACTCCTCGAATTTTCTGTGATGTGCAGACTAGGAGGAAATCATGCTCTTTTCCCCCAAATAGATTTGTTCTGGCTATAAATATAGCCGAGTATATGAGTCAAATATTTCATGTATCATCTGTTGGGCTAATTTCTGCTCATTTGGCTTGAGAGGTGGGTTGAATGCTTCCTATCTAAAGCTCTTTTAAATCAGACTTGGTCAGAATATCCTGAAAAGCAACCAAGGATGGAAAGCAATGTAGACCCACTTTGATCAGATCTATTTTTGAGCTCTGTGGGAAAATGCAGAGGTCGCCTGGCTGTATAGAAGAATCCCGGTCAATGCATCATCACTGGGTCCCACCATCCTTTGGGAGCTTCAGCAAAGCCATCCTGAAACCTTAGCATATTTAGGGGGACACAGGAAAATCCTATTGCCTGATGACAGTGTTTCATCCCCCTGTACTATGCAACTGGGTTACATTCAAGGCTAAGAAGAGTTAGAAATCAGACTTAATAGGGCCAAAAGTTACTTGTGTTGTAACATTTATTTTATTTTCTGTGTTAGATGCTTCCTGAAATTTATATGAGGCAAATATTTCAACAATATTTAATATTTCAGTTTCTTCCTGTTGAAAATATTGAATATGAAAATATTGCTTCACTTTAGTAAAATGTACTTATAATTACTCTCAACACAGAAAAACAGAACCATTAAGAACAGTAATGTTTATTTCAAATAACCTTCTTCCTTTGCCAAAACACATTTTATTACACATACCTTTAATCTTCCCCAAAGGGAATAAATAGAACTTACAGGCTAAAACATGGGAATAATAACCCCTATTCATTTTTAGTAAAATAGGATAAAGACATACTCATAGCTTAGGAGTGGTTCTAAATTCCTAAAAATGGACAATGTACAACTATATATGCATAACATATTAGTAAGAAGTTCTGAAACCTGCAAAATAGCCTCTGAAGACTTCACTATGCATGGAAAAGACATTTCCAAATTGTGATATATTAGCTTCCATAGGATTTTTACAACTAGTCACCTTGATGTGACAGAAGGTTATTGAATTCTACCTGTATCGGGAGTAGACTGAGGTAGGTGCAGATATTAAGATCAAAATGCATAAGACATAGTTCCCGCATTCAAGAAACTTGGTTAAGATTAAATATGAATCACTTCAACCACTGTCTATGAAAAAGTAAATTAGCCACATCTGAAGGACTCTGCAAGTTCCCATAATGCCCAGCTCCCCGGAAGACTTTTCATTGTAGAGGGAAGAACTACTGCTACTGCCACATGCCCAGTAGTAAAATTCCAAAACGGTCAGCTCATCCCACATGAGCTGGGCAGATATGCAATTACCTCTAAAGTGTAGCCATGTACTTCTTTCAAAAGACTGAAAATTGAAAAACAATGAAAATTCTAAAATAGACCCAAGAGAAGGCAAGTTTACAAACGCCAAGCTAGCAGCAAGTGTAAGATCAATGAATTAACATCTATGATGAAAATATTGGGGAAACTCTGTTTCCCTGGCATTTTGTTGGCTTTTGAAACAAATTTCTAGCTATAAAACAAACACTATCGCCAGCTTTGAAAATGGAATGGCATGGAAAAATATATTAAGTACCGCTTTATTCTGAATTTCCCAGAAAACATTAATACATGGTAATTATACAATTAGTTGTAACATTAAGTTCTAGTTATAGAACAATGATTACTCAGTAATTATAAGAAGTATATAATTACTCAATAATTATGAGAAGTATGTAATTACAGAAACCATTTTGTTCAGCTCAAAAAAGGAACTCGTACATCTCCAGCAGGCACACAGCTGAGCAGCTCTCATGATTTTTCACCCCTGCCAACACACAGGGTGTCAACCCTGAACAGAGCTCAAATCTTCAGTACCAAAATCAGAAAAGGAGTCACAGACTTGAGTGTGTTCTTTCCTTCATTCTCCCTGCCCTCTCTTTCTTCCTTTGAGCTTTAACTATTTGGGCTCCTTGATGTTGGGAAAAATTCTTAAATTGCAAGTTCCCTGATTCCCAACTCTTGAGAGGGTGTGATTTTTTTTTTCTACCTTTTGCTGCATATACTTGGTTTTCAGTGGGCTGGAAAATTCGCTCCCATTTGGTTCAGCCTCAAGAATCTGGCTGGGAAATGCTAAACTGATAAGCATTTCCTATCACAGGTGACCACTCCTGTCCTGTTGGCCTCAGCCCTGGCCCTATTTGTGAGCATAAATGGAAGGTGCAGCCCGTGTAAACATCTGGAACCATAGCTCCACGTTCTCCCCTCCCTTCCCTGTCTCCCCCACCCACCAGGCACCATGAGCCTTAAATGGACTTCCTCTCTCCCCTCTCTGCCTGTGGTCAGTCCCCCTGGGCTGTACCTGGGAGTTGCAATGGGCTCTTTGCAAAATGGTGTTGTGCATACCAGTGGTCCAGGTTTTACTTACAGCAAAGTCACCTGGGAATTCTTACTAAAGGTTCCCAGAACTAAGTTCTACTCCAGACCTGATAAATGAGAATGACAGACGGTAGTACCCCAGATCACTTGGTGATTATTCTTAAGCATGCAGAACGACTGATGTTAGGGTTATTTCATCCGTGTTCAAGCTGGTCTTCAAGTAATAATCCAAATTCATTTATTCTGCTTACAAAAAATAATTAGGTTACATTTGGAATCCTTATTCATTGATGCCTTTAGAGTCTAGCTTTGGGCTATAAAATGTTTACTTTACTAGTGAAATAATACTATCTTCAGAGAGTATAAAACTAACTCTTAAACCAGATATCTCTTCGCAGACTAAAAAATTCTGTAGGACATGTTAAAATACACATAAAAATAACTTTAAAAATGAGTAGTCAGGGCACCCCTGAGAACAGTAACTTTGGGATTTCTGATTTCAGTATTTCTTTGTCTCTATCTCCATCTCCATCTCCATCTCCATCTCCATCTCCATCTCCATCTCCATCTCCATCTCCATCTCTATATCTCTACTGAGGACACAGGGCAAGGAAAGATTCTTTGTTTATTGGTGAACTTGATGCATCACAGGGCAAAAACATGTTTTTTATAGGTCATGTAAAATTTTTAAATAAACTAGATATTGTTTCAGGATACTCCACATTCTAAAAGATTTTCAAAAAGGTTAATTCATTCATTCCTACTTTTCTATCTTGTTTTATATGAAAAAGTAAATGAAGAAACAACCAAAATAAATCTCACATCCTACAGATTTTACTTGCAAAGAACCTTTCCTTCAGTTTCAAATATGAAGTCCTATTAAAATGTTAACATCAATGTCCACTTGTAATGCCAAAATCTTACATTTAATGCTCCTATTGTTGAATAGTAGGATACTTTCTATACCATTATTATTTTAAGCAAAAACCAGCATATGTAGATAATTTCTTATGTATGATTCAGGGATGTGTAAATGATGGCTGTCTAGGGATTATCATCCCATGGGGTTCCCTAGATTGAAATAGCATAAATGGGTATCCTTTTCCATTCTTGTTATAATCATTGTCACAAGAATTTTAATGCACCATATATTCCATAATTTTTTTTTCCTCTGTGCTGTACTGCTCTGACCTTTTCAATATTCTATAATTTGACTGGCTGGCCATTTCAGTTCTCTGCTTTTTACAGCCTTATTAACTTGTGGGAAAGAGGTGAAATGAACAACCAATCAGAGAACGTAATGTTGCAAAGGTCAGTGCAGTCTTGTACAGTATCAGCACATACAGAAAACTGTATGCCAGGCATTAATACCCTGATATCTTATTCATGTGACAAAGATTGTAACAAGAACAGAAAATGGCACAACATGAATCCATTCTCGTGACAAAGATTATAATGAGAAATGACAGCGAACAAACCAAACGGAGTCTTGTTACCTTGTGAAGATTTTGCATGTCAGACATGGTCCTGCTTTATGTTAGCCTTTTTCTGAATCCAATTACACCTTCAGGTAGGAACAGTGTTAACTAATTTCCCCACTCCTTGCCTTAAAAAGAAAAAGCTAGATTGTTCCTGTATTGAGGTCTCAATTTTAGTGTGGCTCAGTTTTGCCTCCCTATCACAAAACCCAGCCAACACCAAAATCAAAAGACATCAAATGGAAATAAGGCCTTTAATGTGAGCTAAGAACTCTAGATAGCCCGTATTAATATTTAAGTTACTTTTATTTATTCTTTCTAAGGATATCATTTCAAATTATATTACCTAAAAGGCAAGCATGTCCTCCAAACTCCATTATTCTAATAGATTTCACTTCTGTAGCGATCTGAAACACATTGGGTATTTGTTTAAGTTAATATATGGTTAAAGGGACCTATTCCTGACCTTAAATTTTTGTCAACATTGAAAATATTTATAGATCTATACCTACAGAGCTGCTGCTCCACAGGACACTTTGGAAAAGAAAGCAGCAGCCTGGGAACCACTCAGGGCTCTGAGAAGAGCACCCTGGTGACACATGGTATTTCTTACCATTACTGTAATTGCTCTGATGTGGTTTTTAATTAGTTGTCAGTGAGCAAAAGCTGCCCTTCTTTGATTCCTCTTTAAAGTGGTCATTCTGCTAGAATGACAGCTGCAGTTTGAGGGATAAATGCGTAGAATGTTTCATCACTCACTAAAAGATGCTTCAGAAACATCTGACCCGAGTCAGAGCCCATGTGTGATCATCAACAGCTATATAGACACTGAGGGTCTTTTGTTTGTGTTCTGATTGTTACTTTTTCTTTAACGGTAGCAAGAGTATGCCTAATGCAGCATGATTGCCCTTCTAAAAGCTGTACAGATCATTTTTTCATGTCCTTTGGAGCATGGTTTCTTTCCCTCAACTTTGTTGTTCCATGTACCATAGTCAGATTTTTCTAAATGGATCTTGTTTTATTAACATCAGATAAGAATCACACACACACACACACACACACACACACACACACACACAGAGTGAATTCAGAGATTTATTATGACTGTGGTAAATTAGTATGGTCCATTTTCATCAACTATATTGTACTCTGACAAGTCAGATTTTTTATTCTACTTTGACCTGTTTCTTCCCCCCATTTGGACAAAGTGTTATTTTTCCAAATGAACAAACTATTGTCATTATCTCAATCAGCTAACAGCTATTTGGGCAGACACGCTTGCATCGAATGTGGTCTCCAACTACATACTGGACACGGATGTGACTGATTAATAGATGTTTCCTTTGGGCTTCTAGTAAACATATGGAATAATCCTTTAGTATTATTGTGATGAAATGGATAACTTGACAATCATAATGATCTCAGAGCAGTGTCTATCACCAATCCTTAATGAAATGTCTATCATTTTCTTTTTAGATACTTAGATATGCTTCAGACAGATCCCCCATTAAAGGAGAACAACCATTTGGGGAGCACACTATTTGGGTGAAAATTATACCGTGCTTTGCTGGTGACTGCTACCTGCTTTATTTGCTAGTTACATAGTCATGTGTTCCTGTACTAATTTTCTATTACTGTGTAATGATAGGACCACAAACTTAGCAGCTTACAACATACTTTATTCCCTAGTTTCTGTGGGTCAGCATTCTGAGTGTGATTTAACTGGGTCCTCTGCTCAGAGTCTCAAAAGGCCACAATCCAGTGTTGGCTGGAAGTGGAGTCCCATCTTAAGGCCCTAATGGGGAAGGGTCCCCTGCAGTTCAGGTGGCTGTTGGCAGCACTCAGTCCCTTACAGGCTGTTGGAACTGAGGGTCTCAATTCCTTGCTGGCTATTGGCTAAAGGCTGTCCTCAGTTACTAGGTGGGTGTTGGTTGGAGGTTGCCCTCATTCTCTTCCTATGTGGGCCTCTCAATTTGGTAGCTTCCTTTCTCGAAGCCAGCAAGCAAGAGTCTCCTGGTAAGACATGCTACAATTTCAGGTAATGTTATCAGAGAAGTAACATCCCATTCCCTTTGCCATATGTTACTACTTAGAAGTAAGTTACATGTTTGGACCACATGCAAAGGGACAGGACTACACTAAGGCATGAGTGCCAGGAGGTAGGAACGAACAGACGCCATTAGAGCGTTACAAAGCTGACCATACATGGCATAAGCAAGATGAATTTAAAGGAAGGAATAACATACTAAATATGCATACACATAGCCAAAAGGAAAGAAAAGATTCCAATATAAAAAGACAAATTAACCATGCAACTTTGGGGGCAGGGAAATGATACCGATTTCCCATAAGATGAAGTAGAATACTGAAGAGCCAGACAAACAAACTGGAAATTAGAAAAAAAAATAGTTAAGAATTTGATAAATAAGTTATAAAAAGCAAGAAACAGAATGGAAACAGCTGAACACTAAGTCTGGTAGAGAGCCATGAGATAATCAAATCAATGCATAGGATAACAGATCAACAAATTATGGCAATCAGAAAGATGATGATATATGTTAAAAGAAAATGATCAGAAATATAATTTAGACTTTTTTTTTTTTTTGATAAGTACCCAAAGCCCATGTGGGCCCTTGACCATAGGGCTGCCAGTCAGATGCCTCCATGTGGGGACCAGAAACCTTGACAGAGTGAAACAATGACTCAGTTTTGTTAGGGATTCTTCTAGATGTCTCCAAAATTCTTGGCAGTAAAAGCAGAGCTGCAATCGTCCAGGGCAGCTGAATGGTGGTGTCACTGCCAGTGGGGGCATCGCAGTGTCCCTTTCCTGAGCACAGGCTTGTCTGGGCAAAGCTATTCATGATTTCCACACAAGTCTGACTCTCCAGGCTTCCTGATAATTTGTTGAATGACTCAATTCTCTTGCAATAATTTGTTTCGCCTTAATTAACCAGAGTTATTTCTGATTTTTGCTACCAAGAGACTAGTCATGAATTGAGAAAGTCCTGAAATGATGTTCACCACTTGTTAACATTGGTTATTTATAGGTGGAGGGTTTTTAGTGAATGTTATTTTTCTATATTACATGAATTTATAACTTTGCATGCAGGATTTTTATAAAATCAAAAGAATCATGAGCAGGTTGAAATATCTAGGGAAAATATATAGTATTTAAATTGATAAATAAATAAATTATAATACAATCAGGGATCCACTAATTACAACCCACAGGCCACATTTGGCCAGCTGGCTGTTCTTCTAAATCAAGTTTTATTAGAACACAGACCCTTACACATTCAGGTACTGCTATGGTACAAAGGCACAATGGGGAAGACATGGCAGGGAGCTGCCTACGAAGTCTAAAATGTTTATACTTTGCCAACCTGTGAATTAAACAATGGAAGTCACTACCTCTTAAAAATATTCAGTCTTCCTGAATAAAGAAAGTCATTTTCCAATTTCTAGATTGATTTGCTTGAGTAAACTCTTTTTTAAAGAGTGGAACGCTATATGAGGAAAGGACACTTTGATGTGATGGCCTGATCTTACGTTACTGTGCTGCACTGTTATGAGTTCTTTGAATGTCTTTCATTATTCAAAGTCATAAGTGCAAATTGCTGAAGAGGCCAGATTTAGGAAGAAAATATTATATAGACAGTGCCGAGTTCCATGTACCTGGGAAGTTCGCAAATGGAAACCCAGGCCCATTGCTTTGACTTCAGTGTGATAAAGCTGTCTTAAAGGCTTAATAAAAGTAACTGCGGGGTAATTAATGACTCTTTCACTGAAAGAAGGATGGGTTTACTGTTTCAGTTGATTAAGAAAGACTTATTTAGACTTCCAGAGGTAATGTGCCAAAAACGCAATGCATCCCCTTCCTACAGGTCTTGGTGAAAACAAATAAATGAATAAATAAGGCTAAAATATTTGCTGAAAGAAGCAACCATGGTGCTGATAGTGCCTCAGAATTTATTTTAAAGAAATAATCAGATAAGTGTACCAAATACTGCTTTGTTCTAAATATAAGAAAATGAATGCAAAAAAGGTGTAACTGTGCTTATGCAAAAATTTGGCTTAACCACCAAAAACAAGTGACTGGAGTCAGAGGCAATAGAACTATAGTCTGGTACCATGAGTCCCAAAATATGCATTCAGTATGCAAAGGATTCATAAGATATAAATTTGTTTGTAAAGCAAAGGGGTTTGATATACAAACATTGCCTTCTTGAACAACAACTAAATCAATTTTGCCCTCTAATTTCAAGTTGAGCTGTTTTCCTCCTTTCAATTTCCCCAGATGGTGGCTTCCCAGCCTGGGTAATTACAGAAATAAAAAGAACCAGCTTGAATCCTTTCAAAGGAATTTTATTTACCTCAACTCTTTTCTTATTGTTAACTTAGACCAGTTAGTGTGGCTGACAATGAAATAAATGTGTGAAAACAGGTACATCTCTGTCACAAGAAACAGTTAATCGCTTACATAATGTAGCCTAAGAATGTCATTTACAGCCACTAATTACATGAATTTTCTTAGAGAAAGAATAAAGTTATTTTAAAACTTGCTTCATCTTAAGAAAAATATTAGGAAATTTAAACTGTTTGTCAACAAGGTTATAGTTACATGTTTTAATCTTCATCTTTTAATCCTTGCTCATTCTTTTGGCTTCCCAGTAAAGATTATTATCTGCTTTTTAAACATGTTCATAATTCATAGATGGCAATAAGAATATTCAGTTTTTCAGGGACATGATCAGAAAGAAACTGGCAAAAAAGCCAACCTGGGAATCTCCAATCCATAATCAAATATCTAGATTGATTGTGTCACTTGCACTTGTATTGATTTCAATTGGAGTAGCTCACCCAAGGGAATAATAAAAATGTGGAATAAAACTGATTTATGAGAACAAAATAAATCCTTTTGTGAGCAGTAATGAATTGGTGCTATTTAACCCTTTCAATCACAGAGTAAAAAAACTATTTATTTTGTAAGAATGCTGAGCTAGCCAGAAGAAGTCATATCAGAAATGCCAATATTGCCAAGTGCCATTACACTAGGTTGTAATGTTGGGAAGAAAAGGCTGCTCTAAACTTGATGGAAGGTGTCGTGTGACATACGACATAGTTCTAGTTTTCCTGGGCCCACTTCTACGTGTCATCACAAATGATGGAACTGTAAATCCAAAGTCTTACAGAATCGCTCAATAAATGTTTATTGTACTTATTTACATGATTTATAAGACAGTGGAGAAAAACAAAATATGGCGGCACATTAACTACACTTAATTTTTTCCCTTCATATAGATATTCTTTATTTTAATCAAAACTTAGTGTATAAAGAGTTAAATTGAAGGTTGTGTCTGGGATAACAAGGGTATTCAAGAGATATAGCTTTCTACATAATTAAGGTACATACAAGTATTTGCCTTGAAGAAAATTAAAGGACTTAGAAAAAAAATGAGATGGTTTGTACATGAAACAAAAGCAACTGTCTGATTCTATCAATTGATCCAAACAGCCAACCAGCAGATTTAATGAGAAAAAAATTATCAGTTACCTCACGCTCCCTGGAATCTAGTAGACAAAACATTCTTGATACTTTGGCACTGACTTAACTTCTAACTTTTCCACTTGCACTGACATCTTATACCCATGTTCTAAACCTGCACTATCCAACACAATAGCCACTCTATATGGCTTATGTGCATGTGAAATGTGGCTAGTATGGCTAAGAAACGGAATATCTACTTTTATTTCATTTTAATTAATTTTAATTAAAAACCGATGACTGATTTAGTTACTGGGAAACTTCTTTAATACGTTGGTATGTGAATTTACTTTTTTTAACTGAAAAGTTTATGAAATCTAAATACAGATGAAATATGTCTGATAAAAATTATCACTGATTTGACATATCCTATAAGTGTATAATACACACATAGACTTATGAAAAAATGATGTGCTATCTCATTATTAAGATTTTGATTACATGTTGAAATGATATTAATTTGGGTATATTGGTTAACACAAGACATACTACTAAATTAATTTCAACTGTTCCTTTTTCCTTTTCTTTTAATGTGCATACCAGAAAATATAAATTTCTTTGTGCTCTGGGGAACATTGGAATGCACAATTAAATGCAGTCTCATTGTCATCTTAAATGGATTGAAGTAAACCATATTGTTCCAAGATATGGCTACATGTCTTCACACAAAATTAAGGTGAAGCTGTTTGCAGAATGCACAGGTTCTGTTCAATACACTGCATTTAATTCATAGTCTTAGAAAGCCTTGGCAGAACCACATGGAAAGGATTGCTACCAGAAAGGGTAAGTTGATTTGTTATCAAGTCTGTTCACTTTGGCTTGTACTGTCATGGTGTTTAATGAACGTTTATGAGGGTAACTTTATTTATCCTCACTGGCATAAAAAGGCTTTTAAAAAAATTAATACATTTTACTATTTACAATGAGACATAATTTAATTCAGTTTGATGGCACCAATGTTATTATAGCATAATAATTTTTCTAATATGATATGTTTCCTACGTATGCCATACAGAGTAAATCATTAAACAGGAAATAGTACAAATCAAAAAGATAATAAGAAACTCTATCATTATAAGGGGATCAATTATTAGGGAAAGGTGAAAGGGAACCATTTTAAACTTAAGGGATTTAAGTAAAAGTGGGGTGATAATAAACGATAACTGTAAGTGGTTGGACTTCTGAAAGAAGGTGAAGCCCATGTTTTTAACACCGCAGCTTAATGAGCTCAAGACTCTTGTACACAATTCTCACGAGAGATTGGAGTTTTCAGGCCTCTTTCCTAAAATTCTCTAAAAGTTTTGCTTCTGGATGACATGAACTACAAACTCCCTCCTTTTTTTTTCTTTTGGCTTCATCTATTTCTTGTCTGATTAAAAAATTTACTTATTTATTGTAAATTTTAAGACTATGTCAGGCACTATCAAGAAAAAAGTTAAAATCATCAAAAATCTTAAGATCATTGTTATCTTGTTAATATTTTGGTGTATTTCGGTATGTATCTTTTCATATTTTTAGACACATAAATATATTACATATTCCACACTCATTTTGTAGTTGTAATAATATATATTTCTTTCTCAATAAATATGTATCTGCAGAATTTTTTAAATGAAATCACCACAATGCAGTCATGTATATGGTTGGACATTTAAGACTGCCCCTCAATTTTTATTAGACAAATAAACTCTGCTAAAAATATACTTTTACAAATACTTTTGTGCACCTAACAAATTATTCCTTAATAGAAAAAAAAGTTCCAAGAAGGAGAATTACTTGTATTCTCAATGAATACCAACAGATACAAATATGTTTAACCTTCTCCATTTACTTCATAAGCTATTTGAATTGTCTCAAATAAATTTCAAGAAACAAAAAAAAAATCAGTCAAAGTGTTTGGCTGCTATTTACTTAAAATAATCAACTTAACTTGGGTTATATTTGTGACTGGAACTTAAATTAGAGCTCTTTTTCTTCAAAGTAAAACTGTCCATCTGTCTGTGTTTCATATCTGGTTAGGTTCACTTAGTTGAGTGGGCGGGGGCTCATGAAAATGTTCCTTAAGTGTAAGGAGCTAGGTATTTTCTGTCTTAATGGAGCTGGAAAAATTAACTCAGAGATTTACAAGTGTTTGAAGAAAGTGTTGAAGAGAACAGCATGTTTTTAAAATACAAATGTGATATGTGCGGTGATTATTTTGATATTATAATAAAAACAAATGAACACAAGTACAATCACAACAGTAAAATACCTGGACATGATCCTAACAAGAAACAGGAGATCTCTGGGCAAAAATAACAAAACTTCACCATGAGATATAAAATACCCACTAAGTGGGATCATGATACATTTCTGGATGAGAAGTATTTGAATATGTAAATTCCTCATGAATGAATTTATAAGAAGAATATATCAGTGGCATTTTCCTCAATTCAATTCAATGTTCAGTTGGAAGAACACACACATAAGACCTTTTAATTATTATAAAATGAGTAATAAGCTGGAGGGAGAAGATAGGAACTACCTATAAGATTCAAAGGTTTTTTTCTAAATATATCGGATGGTATAGGATGTTAAAAGCACAAAGATTACATTGTCATAGTGATGATTCAAAGAGAAAAAGTATAGAAAGAATAAATAGCCCAGAAATAAGCACTATCACATATTTAAGTCTCTGATAAAGTTTGCAAAATAAAGCAATATATGTTTTAACTATGTATAGAAAAAATTTTTACAAAAATCTAAAGTACTATTTTCTAAACCTTATAAACACATCAAAAAGATAAAGTGATTAAAATATTTGACACTGTAATGAGTAATAATTACTATTCTTAATTTAAACTGCCATAAAATTTCCTAGGCAAAGTATGTAAACCAAAATCAGAAATACAAACAGATCCTAAGCATGTGGAAAATGTTTGATCTCAACAGAAATAAAGAAATGCAAATTAAAGCAACCTATCATTTTAATCTATTAAATTAGCAGAACTACAGAAAGATGGACATATCTGTGTGCCGTTAGGAGACACATGAATTGATGTGATTTTTCTTGAAATCATTTTTCCAATGCATATCAATGAAGAGTCTTAAAAATAAATCCCTGAACTTAACAATTTTTTTTCATTATATATTAATGATATATGTAGAACTGTGCTTTAGCAATATTCTTTCTAATAGTGAAAAAATAATAAACTTAAACATCCAACAATAATGGAATGGCTAAATATACTTTGGTATTATAATACCAAATAACAGAATGGTAATAATGGTAATAACAAATGTCTCCACATTTTGGTATACCCATGCTATTGATATTATGTACACCAGAGAACGCTTTTTATAAGTGCCTTTCATGTGAGATGAGAAATACTCATGATACGAGTATTTCTAAACGAGTAATGCAGGATGTAAGTATTGTCTGTAGCAAGATATCAAATAAATTATGAGTGTGTGTGTGTATGCGCATGTATATAGATATGCATATCTTCAAAGGAAAAAAATATGGGATGCTAAATGAAAATGTAACCCATTTATGATGGTCATTTTAACAAAACTATTTCTGAAAAAAAATGTAAGCCTACACTAGTACATTTAAATAATATCCACCAGTATAACAACTGAAAAAATTGACTATCATGTAGTTATAGCAGTTCTATGCCCCAATCCTTGAATTGCCTTTAGGCTTCTGTAGGAAGCAGGTTCTGTCTAGCTTTACCCCGTCTCATCTTAGGCCATTCTTTTCCTCATCCTCTGTGTCCCAGCCACACTGGCCTTTCATCACACCCACGAAAACTTTACCCTCCTCTCATCCTTCACAAAGGCCATCCCATCTGGAATTCTCTTTCCTGTATTCTTCTGAGTTAGTGTCTACACATTACATAAATGTCATTGGCCAAAAAGGTCTTCCCTACAATTTATATTAAAGCTCCTATTGTGCAATCTTAGTGACATGTACTTTGACGTTAATGCTGTTTAAAGTTTGTGATTTTATATTTTTGTGTGATTCTTTGATGCATTTCCATCTCCTCTTGTAAACCAGAAGCCCCTTCAGTGCAGGACCACATATCCCCAGTTCACCCCTATAACCCTAGTACCTACTATAACCTCTGCCTTCTCCATCAAAACAGATACATGTTTGTGGTATGGACATATGAATGAACACATACGTAAATTTAATTCTATGATTTCAGATATTCACTCCTCAAATATAAAAGTTCTACCTCCCCCAAAGTATATGATGATTAAAAAAATTAAGATTTATATGCAACTTGATTTACCAATAAAGAATCCATATTCTCAGAAGTGGTATGCTTTTTTTTTTTTTTTTTTGAGGGCAGTGTTACTGGCCCTCATATGTGGGACCAAACCCAGCCAGCCACTGGCTTCCCAGGCCAGCGCTTAACCACCGCGCCACTCGGCCGGTCCCCCTGGTATGCTTTTTTAGATGTTCTACTACTACCCTTAGATTGTTGCTTTTGTTGTTGTTGTTTTGTTTCCAACTGAGTAAAGTAACTCACTGACCATAAGGACTTCATACAAAAAGTTAGGAAACACTAGTTCTCACAGGCTGCTCTCATTATACAGCATGATGATCTCAGAATCATCTAACAGTGCTTTCTAAAGAATGAGGTTTGTGATTTCATAACTCTATACAATGACTAAGACATGTGATACTCCAAGGAAGTCCATCCTTAGATCTGCATAGAAGGAGCTTAGGAATCAAAGAAGGAAATCTCCCTGTATCGGCTGTGTCTCAGAGGCTGGGGTGCACACTGGCCCTAGAGGACTAAATATTTTTCTACTTCTCTACATAATCCACTCTTTCACTTCCCTCTATTAATTCATAACTGACACTTATCTATCAAGAGCCTCCTTATTCAAAATCCAGATAAGTAGATATGATGGTTATACTTTCAGCCTAGAAATAACTAAACACTGCTATTTAGTCAGTGAACACTGAACCCTTGCCATAATAAAGCATAAAAAGTCAATGCCCGACAGCTATGTTAGTGACATACAACTATTGGTTTAAAATATGTTTCTGCTCCATGGCTGGCATCCTCATGTGAAACTCATGTATCTACTAGAAAACCCCAAATCTTTAAATTTGTACCAAAGTAATATACAGAGTTAATGCAATCCCCATCAAAATTTCAATGACAATTTTTAAAGAAACAGAACAAAATATCGTCAGATTTGTATAGAATCACAAAAGACCCTGGAGAGCCGAAGCAATGTTAAGAAAAATGAGCAAGGCTGGATCATATTACCTAACTTAAATTTATACTACAAAGCAACAATAATCAAAACAGCATAGTGTTGGCAGAAAAACAGTCACACACACCAATGGAATAGAATTATGAACCGAGAAATAAACCCACATATATATGGACAGATTATATGTGACAAAGGAGCCAAAAGCATACAACGGAGAAAAGAAATCCTCTTCAATAAATGGTGCTGGGAAAACCAGAGAGCTATGTGCAAAAGAATGAAGCTAGACTACTATCTGTCACCATAACCAAAATTAACTCAAAATGGATCAAAGACCTAAACAGAAGACCTAAAAAAGTAAACTACAAAGAAGAAAACATAGGTACTAAATTTATGGACATAGAGTTCAGAGAATTTGACCTCCAAAGCAAGGGAAGTAAAGCAAAAATAAATGAATGGGACTATATCAAACTAAAAAGCTTCTGCACAGAAAAAGAAACCATTAACAAAACAAAGGGGCAATAACAGAATGGGAGAAAATATTTGCAAACAACACCACCAATAAAGGGCTAATATCCAAAATATATAAAGAACTTATACAACTCAACAACGAAAAACAACCAAATTAAAAAACAGGCAGAGGACAATTCTCCTAAGAAGTTCTCCCAAGAAGACAAATGAACGTCTAACAGATATACGAAAAAATGCACAACTTCACTAGCTATTAAGGAAATGCAAATCAAAATCACAATGAGATATCACCTCACACTGGTTAAAATGGCTATTATCAACAAGACAAATAATAACAAGTGTTGGAGAGGCTGCGGAGAAAAAGGAACCCTTATACACTGCTGGTAGGAATGTAAGTTGGTGCAGCTGCTATGGAAAACAGTATGGAGGTTCCTCAAAACATTAATAGAATTACCGGATGGCTCAGCAATCCCTCTCCTGGGTATCCACCCAAAAGATGCGGAAACGTGTCCATAAAGATATATGTACCCCTATGTTGACTGCAGCACTACTCATCGTGGCCAAGACAGGGAAACAACCAAAATGTCCTTTGATAGATGATGGAATAAAGAAAATGTGGCACACATACACAGTGGAATACTACCTAGCCATAATATGAAAAGATGAAATACTGTCATTTGCGCCAACATGGATGGATCTTAAGATTATCATGCTAAGAGAAATACGTCAGACAGAAAAAGTCGAGAACCATGACTTAGATGTGGGATGTAAAGCTGAAAGCAACAAATGAACTAGACAAGGAAACACACAAAAACTCCTAGACACAGGCAACAGTTTAATGGTTACCAGAGGGTAAGGGGGTGCTGACAGCAGAAGAGGGTAAAAGGGGTCAAATACATGGTGATGGAAGGAGAACTGACTCTGGGTGGTGAACATACAATGCAACATACAGATGATGTATTATAGAATCGTACACTTGAAACCTATATAATTTTACCAACCATTGTCGCCCTTATACATTTAAAATTAAAAAAAAAAAAAGAAGAAAACCCCAAATCAGTCATGGAGTGAATTCGAAAAAGCTTGAGCAATTTTTAAATACTTTAAATACTTCCCATTTGAAATGGGAATTTGATTTTAAAAAATATGCAAAGTCTTCCAAAGCCAACGGTACGTCACTTGAGGGTGATGTGATGATCATATTGCTCCCTAACAGTCACCTCTCAGAAGCAGATAGAATGGAGATTCCTACACCAAGCGTCGGAAACTGAACTTCAGCCACGAGGGCACAGAAACCCAGCGCTGTCTCAGGCCTCTGTGGGTTACACTCCCTGACTCACTGAGCCGCCCAGGCTAAGGGTTTGCATTTCATCATCACCCCATCGCTTCCACACACACAACAGCGCAGAGTTGCACTTGTTCATTATGTCGAGAAAATAGCCAATTAGATATGAGACACAAATTCAATAAGCTGCTGTGTGAGTGTTGAGAACAGATGAGTTCTTATGTAAGTTTGATAAATTAATGCCTAACTCCATTCTTGTGGAAGAATATGTCCTAATTACACATTTCTATAGTTTTATTGGCCATGACATGATGTACAATCAGAAGTGTCAATATACTCGGTGGGTATATATTCTATAACTAAATGCTTGCAATGACATATATCTTATTATTGCGGCAACAATACAGCGGTGGTTTTAATTCCATGTAAAATAATTTTTGTTTCCTGAGTGTTTATATTCATGCGCAGTTATACCTCTAGAAATG
Organism: Aselliscus stoliczkanus; assembly: GCA_033961575.1. Lineage (NCBI taxonomy): Eukaryota > Metazoa > Chordata > Mammalia > Chiroptera > Hipposideridae > Aselliscus > Aselliscus stoliczkanus. Next base: position 8,011,448 of record CM066734.1, read on the forward strand.
TGTTGAAACTTTACACAAATTAATTGTAATTTCTTTTTAGAAGAAGGAAAATTTGCTTTCCAAAAAATAGGGAGAAAGGAATTTTCCTATTTCCCCTAGATTATCCCTGCTTCTCATATTAATACTTGCTTTGACCATCACCTTTTCCCACAGTGGTCAATCTTAGTATCTGTGTTGATTTGAAAACATCAGAAATGGTCCAGAAGAGAAGTCCAGGGTTATTATCTATAATCAAAAGAGCTCCTTAACATGGCGCTTAATTTTTCCTGTGTCTCTAAAAACATTGTATGGTCAACAATGTATAATGTGAAAAAAAAACCACAACAAAACCACATAGAATCATGCCTTTAACGTGACTGTGTTCGAAGAGTATTTGTACATGAAACACTATTACCTGCTCCTTTAGATTTTTACTGAGCTTAAATTTTCACATATTAGGTTTCTATTTATTAAAATGAAGGTAGAACTGTACTTTGTCAGATCTTTCTTTCTAAAGAATTGGAGAATCAGGATATGTGGTCCTAAAATGAAGAGGCCCAAACATAAGGACACTTCTCTGCTTGTTCAGCTGCCAGGCAGACACCATGCTCCCTTTTTGTCTGAAGTGTTTCTCTTCCACCCACGAAATACATGTTATAAGATCTCAGGCGAGCTCGCTCCTGCTGCCTGACCCTCTAACTCATTACGGGGAAATGAATTCAAATTGCCAGAAAAGAAGCTGCCTTTTTTATCTTCCCGCTGACTGACAAGTAGCTCCGAAGTTCTCCGACGGGATTCCAAGTTACAAGCTGTACTGCTCGCTGGAACAACTCCCCCACCGGCGGGTGCTCCCAGAGGGCGGCGTGTCACACACGACTCATGGCTTGCAAGTGTAGCTTGGAAAGTGCACATTTTCCATCCCACTAAAAAACAGACATCAGGGACTATAAAACAAAGCTGTCCCTTTCCTAACAGCATTAGCTTTCCTGCAGACTCCTCAAGCTTTTCCCACATATAATTATTTTCTTTACCTTTCCAAGAAGAAGGAAGAAAAATACCTCTCTACCTTATTTTTTCTCCTTGAATTTTTTTTTTCTTTTAATAAAACACAGTTTATTCCGGAAGGAAAAGCATCCAGGGACTCAGATTGTGTGCAAAGGTCTCTGAATTTCTCCAGGTAACCTTGAAAGATATAGACTGCATTTTCATGAATTTTTGAGGGTTGTTTTTTTTTTAAGAGATTCACAGTGTCCATATATACTGACAATCTAAAGCACTATTTCTGACCAGCAGCTCCTGGAGATGGTATGCCTGTTCTGGATGCTGGTATTTCAAGGTGGTTAAAAATATGTGGTCATTGCATTTAAACCCAGCAGTGTCGTGTTTATGGGTACAATTTCAGCCTCCCTTCTTTTGTTTCTGGATGGTAACATCCAGACAGATGCCAAGGAAGAAATGCTTGATAGTAATATCAGAATGAGACAGTGACTCCAATTTCAAAGGAGGGAAAGTTCAGGAATCAGTGACTCGGGCATAAGGAGGGTGGCCATATTTATATTCCTGAACCTTTCCTACCTAGAAAAGTCCTATTCTGGCTTTAAACCGCTCAGCCCCTTTTAGATGTTGCCACTGTAGAGAAAACTTCACACCTCTGCTTCAGACATTGAAACTTCAAAACACCAGAATCTTCCACACGTCAGTGCTTCCCTAACACTATCCTTACGTCTCTGTCATAAATAGTCTCATCTTCGGGGTTTTCATTTGTTTGGTTACCAATGACAACAAATGGGGAAAGAAATATGGGCAAAATATGACAAGGAGAATTGAGCGTTACACGTGTCACCGGAAGAGTTTTCCTGGGCAACCACTGAGATTTCTGTGAAGGGGCCCTTTTATCCTTCTGTAGGCAGAAAACTTCAGAAAACTTCCTGCAAGGGGGGACCACCTGGGATCCCTCTAAACCACTCTGCTCTAGAACTGCCTGTTTCCACCAGCTTTTCTTTTATTGCAAAAATAATACTCAGTCATTGTAAAAAATTAAAAACCGAGTATATAAAAAGAGTAACTGGTAAGAAGATAAACCATTCTTAATACAACCGCCCAGAAATAACTACTCTATGTGTGTGTGTTCTTTCCAAATTTCCATTTGCATTTTTAAAAACAATCTTCAGAACCAATCAAGGTTTTTCAGAGTCATCTGTTCTTACAAGCAAAGGTAACATCTGATTAGTGCTCATTTCATGATTCATTCTACCTCTTTCTATCTCTCTCTCTTTCTCTCTCCACTTTCTTCTATCCATCCTTCTTTTCCTCCCTTCCTTCTCTTCCCTTTCCTATTCTTTCCTTCCTCTCTTCCTTTTAAAAGACTTATTCCTGTTGAAGTTATCCACAATGGGAAGAAAAAGAAGAAAAGAAACACAAACTCCTAAAACCTATTTTTTATACCTTTCAATATTCAGAAAGAAGAATTTTTGGAGATTAATAAAATGATTCAATTAAACCAATATGAATTTATCAAATCATCCTTTTAAAAATACAATATTCCCATTTGCTAATGCCAAAGGATCATTTTTGTTAAACTCTTTGTTTCCTTCAGTAATCCTTCTCAAATAAACATCTTTATTCTGTGCTACAGCACAAAACAGGGGATTAGGAGAAAGAGGCATTTAAAGAAGAAAACTAAGCTGTAACCCAGTTTGTCAGAGCAGGTATGAGTTAACAGTGCACAAAGGGCTCAGCAATTAGCATACCCTGGTGCTTTGCCTTAGAAGACACAAAACAATCTGTCAGGTTATCAAGCAAGGAAGATCCCTTCCCCATCCATTCGAGAGGAAAGATAATGAAGAATTAAATTATTCGAGGAAGACCCCACCATAACTGCTCAAGAGGAGAGCAAGAGATGGTGTTGTCTAGCAAGAATAGAATCAGAGTACAGAATCTAAAGAGCCAAGTCTAACAGAAAAGAGACTGGCATTTGTACAAATATTCTCTCGGACCTCCCCATATGTCATTCTCTTACTAACACTACTTTCTATTTTCCTTCTTAACAATTAGATGGTTTTATACTACTTGTAGTTGAAGATATTTTTTTTGAAACTTTATACAATATAAAACCATAAATTCTGACCACACATTATTTTCACCTATCAGTTAGATAACAAAGTTACAATTTTAAAAAGCTCCGTGGAAGCCACATTTTTACTACTATGTTGTCAGTTAATTTAGTTTTTATTCCTAAAATTATTCCTAAATGTACACACTTCTTTTATTTAAAAACAATCACACACTCAATATGTTTCAGGAGGAATGCTTATGTATATTTGCTACTTATCATTTAAGTTGTTAGCTAATTCATATACGTGCAGAGAAAAAAATAGTAAAGATGCTAAACTGAGTCTTGGGAGCTGACTGTTCACCTGTGCAAGGTGAGTGATGCACTCTTGAGAGCATTGAGCACATCCCTTCCTCCAGGTCAGTAAAGGGCACTTGCAGGCCCTAGAAAAACTTAATTTGCATCTTATGTTCCTCATAATGAAATGCATGTTTCAAACCAGGTGGAATCCCTCAGAGCTACATGTTAATCTTCACTTTTATGGTAAACATTAAGGAAAGGTGGAAGTTCCATTCTAATCTATGCCAGTGGGGGTGGGCAATCTTTTCCTTTTCACCATTGCCATTTGCTTGTGCTCTCGCCCTGTCAGCTGCCATGTTTTCATGCTCACGTCATTCAAACCCATCACTGAAGAAAAGAGTAAGGTCCCGTGTTCCCCAAATCTTCCCCCAGTTAGCTCTTGTCACACCGACATCTGGTTTCTGTCTTGCCTCTTGCACTAGAGAATGGCTTGCCTTATTATTTCTATTTGTTTGCAAATCCTAGGGGGCAGAGATCCTTGAGGTCCCATATTTGGTGTCACCTTATATACCTTGTATTTGGTTGATTAAAAACTAGTTGATAGTCTACTTAATCAGGTTATCATTTTCTACCTGGTGAAATCTCTGTGCTCTAGAGAAAATGACAACCAAACCTAGTAGCAAAATAGCTGCAGATGCTTGGTGAGGTTAGTTAAAAGAGATTTAAATCATCCAATATAAATAAATATGTGAAAGGATGGCTTTCTAAAGACAGGTATCAGAGAGTGAACTCTGTGTATCATTTTAAAAAGTTGTTATTTTATCATATATATATAAAATTTACAATTATATATAATTTACAATTATATAAAATTAAATATAATTATAAAATATCAATGAATAAATTTAACAAAAAGGTACAAGATCTATATGAAGAAAATTTTAAGCTCTTCTGACAGACATGGAAGACAAACAGAAAATATAATCATATTACTGATTAGAGAAGTCCAACATCATAGAGATGTTATTCTAAGTTAACCTAGAAATTTAATCCCATCCTTATAAAAATAGCAGCAGGACTTCTGGGGGAGGCAGCAACTTATCAATTTTGTTTGAAAGAAAATTAGAAAAATATGTAGAAAAATTCTATAAAATAAAATAGTGAGAGGGATCTAGACTTACCAGTCATTAAAATATTTTTTAGACCTTTAAAAATTAAAATACTATGACAATGCAAATAAAGGTATAGATCCGTTCAGAAATATTTATAGGTAAATGTTCAAATTTGGGACTTTTTAAAGATGGAAACTCAAACCATTTAGGAAAAACAGACTATTTAATAAATTGTTTTGAGACAGTGGAATATTTTCTGGGAAATAAAATAAGGTTTGAGCCATATATTACATATTATATCTGTATAAATTCCAAATGGACTGAATACAAATGTATTTTTTTTTAAAGTGTCAAAGTTAGGGTAAAAAAAGGCAAAAGGGAAAAAAAGCCTCCTCATATAAAAAGCCCCTAACGCTCAGTAAAAATGACAAATGATATAAAGAATTCACAGAAAAAGAAATACAAGCAGTGTTTCAATATATGAAATAAGTTCAAACTACTTCCTGACAAGAAAGGTGCATTCTCAGGACACTACCAGGTACTTTTGTGATGTACTCAAATTGGCATCCTGTGCAGGTGACACAGCTGCCAAGCTATTGGCGCTCCACATTTCCCATGAAAACAAATCACATGGCCTGTTTTTTTTTGAAAGTTGACAGTATCTAACGAAGTTACAAATCCACATTGTCTTTGACCTGGCAAATCATTTCAGATAATTTTTCATATTAAATATACTTACAAAAGTGCCAAATGACATCCTACATCTTTATTCATTAAGGCGTTCTTTGGAATAGCTAAAGATTGGAAACTTTCATGCCCATTACTATGGAACTGCTTAAACGAAAAATGGTATAATCTATACAACTGCATAGTATGAAGTTGTACAAAGAATGAGGAAGTTCTTTAGGTACTGATGTGACAAGGTTCTTTGAAATTATTATGTTAAAAAAAAGCACAGTGCAGAACACTGCATATTTTCGTATCATTTGTGTAATTTAGTATCACTTATATCATTTATAATTTAGTATCATTTGTGTAAATGGTATGTGTGGGAGGAAGACTATGCACTTTGTGGATGGGGAAATATATATATTTGCTTCTATTTGCATATTTACAGAATAAGAAACAAAGTACACTGGAGTCCTTTAAGACAACAGAACAGTTTTGTCCCTTTTAACTGCTTATTGTTTTCTTTCTTTTCTTTTTTCTTTTCTTTTTTTTTTTTTTGAGGGCAGTGTTACTGGCCCTCATATAGGGGACTAAACCGGGGCCGCTGGCTTCCCACGCCAGCGCTTAACCACCACGCCACTCGGCTGGCCCTGTTTTCTTTCTTTTAAATACTGATGCATGAGAATATGATACCTGATCAGAAGTAAATGCTTTGTAAGGAATCACACTCTGAAATGGGCTGCCTCACGGGTTGTTAGAAAACTGAAGGCTGAGCCTGTAAAGTTTGTGGTTTGGGATCTAAGTTGACATGTACAAAAGGTTCCTGCACGTGGGCCTTACAGAACTGTCCGATATTTTGCTCTACGAAACAGGGACCTGGCTGTGGGCACATTTATTCTGAAGCTAGACTTGCTTCCTACCAGCTCAACTTCCGTCTTACACACTCCAACCATCACTTCTTTATCAGCCATCACAAAAGAGGATGAAACACAGTTGTCCATTATGTCACGGAAATAGCCAATTAGCCACTAGACAATTCAATAAGCTTTGTACAAATATAGCAAACAGGTGATGCCTTAGAAAACTTTGATGAATTAATGTTTAATCTGTTTCTTGTAGAGCCATGTGGACGTCCCTCTCCTTGGTTAAGTGTCACCCGGCTGCTGATGGGTGTCAGGACAAGCCTGTATTTGAAACCTTCTTACTTCCCACTGGACACCAGAGCTCCAGTGACAGCAAACCAATGCAGTGAATTTCCTGGGGTCCACCCTAAGATAACCCTGGTGTTTCCAACCTCGCCCCATCCCTACCCTAGCATCGAATGCGTACCGCCGAACTCTTTAAGTCAAATCCAGTAATTGCTTCCAATTTGTCTGTTTTGCTTTTGGCAATTAACAAACTGAAATGTTATCATGAAGGAGTTCATCTCATTTATAAGACTAGGTTTCTCCCTCCACTGAAATATGCAGGCACTCTATTCTTTATTACCAGCAGGAGATAAATGGCTGGTTTTCGTTGCTGAAGAATATATAATGGTTAAAAAGTCACTTTTTTCCTCCAGCTCTACATAAATCACAGAACTAGTCAATATTTAATAATGCTTGCCTTGGTCTGGAGTCCCTTGATCACCCTTGTCATGTGTAATAGCTCCCTCTCCGATATCTTTGACATAAAAGCCCAGCTTTACTGCAATACTAACATGTAGAGGGTCATTACGGATCGACATTTACCTTAATCTGTGACTGCCAACCATGAACCGATAAATTCCAGCAGATTCCACTGGGAGAAATCAGTAAACTTCTCAGTGGAAAGAACTGAAGGAAAATTCTGCCGAGAACAGAATACATTTTCTACAAGGGCTGCTGGGCAAATGGGTTCTGACTTTTGAAAGTTTTCCTGCTGCACAGCTTTGCAACATTTAATACCGTTTTGATGGTTTGAGAGACAGGATGACAACCAGAGATGACACGACTTAGAAGGCAGGCAGAAATTTTCTCTGCAAAAACAATGCAAGATTAAACACAAGAGGGGATCTGGCTCTTGCATTATTCACCCAGCTGCCTTGGCAGAAATAGCGGGACTGTCATGGGTCCAGCCTAAATGTTGCTTCTTTTTTCCGAATCGATCATCACTCCTTCACCTCATAATCTTACAAGTGCTTCACAGCAGAATACATCAAAGCCAAGATTGCATAAAAAAGGGACACGCCAGTCTTTGAGAGGATCAGCCCTGACTCCGGCACATGCCTCAGACTCACAGTACATTTGCTCACCAACACACTATGCAGATACGAACACGCCTTCAAATTCAAAAAAGTCTGCGCTTTTATTCCCTTACCTCGTTTACACTTTCCAGATGCTGTTGAGTCCTCTAAAAATGGGTGTAGGTAACTCAGAAACAAAGAAACACCTTGAAGTCGGAGGAACATTTTATTGTTAATAGCATGTATGGCTATGTCTGCGTAACTGCGCATTTATACTAATTATAAAAAAACACTAAAAACATCTCCTTAAAAAATAGTATGGCCACTTCTGAAAATGATGAAAGTAAACACTATTTCATGAGATAAAAATTAGGTTTCCAGTATAATATATACTTTCATTTTTCTAGGGTAGGGGTTTCCTAAAATAAGCATCACACCTAACCGAGTCTAACCTAATTTCAGACAGCATTCGATAATATTTTCAGGGGACCCTATGTCCTTTAATCCATGTCCAGTTCATTTATTGGAACACACACCAGCATTACCAACTTACAATAGTTTAGAAATGTTGAAACAGCCGCAAAAAAAGAAAAAAATAACAATGAAAACTAAGATGGACTGCAGAATTAAAACTCGACTCTGCATGAATAATGTGGGTTTTCACCATTTACCAAGCAAGGGGAACAGGACATAGAATATGCACTAGACCCGTCTTTCTCAAACTCAGGCGAGCATCAGAACCAATGGTGGCTTTGTTCAGACACAGAGGACTGGGCCCACTTGAGACTCCCCCTTCCTACAGTTCATCAGATGGAGCTGTCACTGCTGCCCACACCATAAGAACCATTCATCATTATGGGTTATTTTTAGGGAAAATAAAGAAATTAAAACCTGTGGTTATAATGAAAGATTTCAAAAGAAAAGCAATTGTTTTCTCATGTTACTGAAGTTCAGAAATTACAAACAACTTACCTTGATCTGCATAGAACATCCCGGTAAAACGGACAAAGTAGGTTAAATGTCCATTTGGGTGAAAAGGTGCTTCCCACCTGACGTGGGCTTTCCGGGGTCCCTCTGTTTTGACAAACACATTGACTGTTCCTTCAGGAGCAGCTTCTAGTGTTCGATTTTCCACCTGTGAGCACAGAAAGATTTATTTTTTGTTTGCAAATAAAATAAGTGCATGCTCCACTTTGAGCTTATTTCTTCAAAGAATCTCTTTTCGCTGTGAAGTAAACTATTTTGACAGCAGCATCTTGTATGAATACCTCATTTTGTCAGCAGGATCAAAGCACACCTCATGTTTTCTTCCTCCTGCTGTGAAAAGCTTACAGTTTGAGCTCCTGACCAAGGCAGTTGTTTGTGATATCCAGAATATGTGCATCAACTCACACTGTGATGATGCCTGTGGCTGTGCATATCCACAGACTATTTCCAGGATTGCTCAAAACCAATTTCTATGTGACTGCAAAAGAGAAGAAACGCTAAGATCTGTTTTCATAAGTTCCTGCTGGCTCAAGTGACAGACTCCTGGTTTCTGTCAAAAGCCACAGTGAGCATCTCCACACACACACACACACGCACACACACACATGCACACATGTGCACACACACTCATACACACATATGCACGCGCGCACACACACACACACACACACACACTCACAGTTCTCTGAGCTGTGTTGCTCTAGGTATGTAAAGATGACATCATGCCAGACATCAAAAAAAATAAATGTACCTGAGAGAGTATCCCTAAGGTATAATCACAAAACCAGTTGAAAATGCCATTGATACAGTGCTGTTAATGAACCTATGCAGAAAGGAGCAAAAGATGAATTCTTTGATGAAAAGGATCTGAAGAAAAGGATCTGAAATACAATGGAATCCCAAATTGTACAGTGGCCAGAAATATCTGAACAGAGAAATAAATAAAATGACTAAGTGACCAGAAGAAGAGGAAGTTTTAGAAAAGTAGAAAAGGGGCCGGCCGAGTGGCAGGGTGGTTAAGCGCTGGCTTGGAAAGCCAGCGGCCCCGGTTCAGGTCCCACATATGAGGGCCAGTGACACTGCCCTCAAAAAAACAAAAATGTAGAAAAGGGTTCGGAGCATGTTAGCATCTTTGAATAACTGGCTTACATTTGTTACCTAATCAGCACAAACTCATAAACATCACTCATAAACGTCTGACCTTTTCAGATGTTATCGAGTATGTTGATCATTTTGACCTTAAGCTTGAAGTGTAGGCCCATGTCTTACAAGGAGGTAATCAAACAAGAAATCCTGAGGCAGGCAAATATTCTCAATTATGAAACCTTCATTTGTTAGGGCAAATACACATTCCCCATTATGAAAATAAATGTGAAAAAGACAGAGTGTTAATTTTTAATAAGTCTGAGGTCACGACATATTTTATTTTCATCTGAGAAAGGCTATGGGGTTCCTTAGATCTGTAACTCCCACTCATTCTTTTTAGTCTAATAGCTATGTACAAAAAATGATCAAGAAGCTTAACTGGAAAAATATCAATTCATCATTTTAATATTTCATAACAATGCAATTGGTTTCATTCTGTCTACATATATAGTTCAAATTATTGCACAGAAAATGATTTTAAAGGGTTCCAAATAAAATGAGACTCAAACAGTTGAAGAATTAGGGGCAATTCCAGATAACTATATTATTATCCTCAAATATCTGGTTATTTCAAAATACATATTTTTTAAAAATCTCCTTAAGTACCTGGATAAATACTCCAGTTTTTGCTCTGCATTAAATTCATCAATTATACTATTTTATTCTGACTCAGTCTTTTTTAAAATTTACACATATATATCTTTTGACTATATACCTTGCCTTAAAAAGAATATTAAAAAAGGCATTCTGGAAAACTGGTTTGGTTTTTATCTGGAAAACTTCCTTGACACAGTAAAAAAGCAAAAAAAATTTTTTTTGAGAACAAATGTGCAATGAAAAGATACAGTAATACCTTGGTTTGCGAGCATAATTTGTTCTGGAAGCAAACTACTCATATTGCAAGACACTGCTCATTTACCACGTTAAAATGTATTAGCAATGTTTGCTCGCCTTGTGGAACACCTGCAAACCACATTACTCACAATCCAAGGTTTTATTGTATAAACATTTTAATAAAATTGTCATCCTCAATACAACTCTTACCATGTATCAGAAACCACTCTGCAAATGATATTTCATTTAAATTTTCACATCAACTCTTTTAAAGTAGGCTTCATTTTCCTTCTGTAAAGAGTTGAGAAAGCTGAGGCTTAGCAGAATAAGCATTTCCCACAAAGACATGGGGAGTCATTGCAGGTAATAAAAGATTTCCCATGTAGGGTTTTCTTGACCATAACATATACTGCAATTAAATTTAGATCTCTTAAATAACAGGCTTATGTGTTTGTTTGTAAAAATGAACGTGAGTATGTGTATGTGAGTCTGGGTGTGTTTATCTGTATAAACACACCATCACCAAGAAACAAGCAAGCTTTTTAACCATAGGACACAGCAGTGACCTACAGTTTCAGACTTCATCCTTAAGAAAGGCTCCCTAAGGAACTGAGACCAATGAACGTCCCAAGGCTAGACAGAGTCATAAAACTGCCCATCCTAGACTCTACCAGTGTTATTTAACATAGTGAAAGAGGAAACAGAGAAACAAAACGATTTTCCTATGGACAAATCCATTGTATTTTTTATAGAAATACAAAATCTGTAACATAATTGAACAATGTAACCCAAAGCAAGGAAAGCATTTAGAAAGTTCTCTGTTGCATTTTCTGTGTTTTTTTTTGTTTTTGTTTTTTTTTTCATAAATCCACACTTTTATTTCTAAAACTCCAATTACTGGATTTAATTGGACAATGCATATTCCTTAAAACTAGAATCAATTATAATTTTTTTTTTACATTGAAGTTTCTTTAAAAGCCACATGCATTGTGTAAGTGGACAAAAACTGAACACACTGCAAAGAAGTCTTTTTTTTTTTTTTCTTTAGACGGGTACAGAGCAATTCCTACTTAACCACAAATAACAGGTAATAAACTTGGTAAGGCTAAGGAAAAAAAGAAACATATTGTGCTAATAAGATGTTCAAATAGTAAGGTACAGAATTTATGTAGGCATTTTTATTTTTAAAAATATTACACTTTATGAAATTTGTCTTGTTTTACTATTTATTTATTTATTTATTTATTTATTTATTTTAAGAGGGCAGTGTCACTGGCCCCCATGTGGGATCCGAACCGGGGCCACTGGCATCCCAACCCAGCTCTTAACCACTGTGCCACTTGGCCAGCCTTGTTTTACTAATTTTTAAAAGTTATATGAGCAGTTTGCCAATTTTGAACCATACCACATCTGAGACTATAGAACATATTTGCCATAGAAAACACTGAATAGTATTTCCCTGTATCTATGAAAATAATGATATTAAATATGTAAGAGAGATAAAATAAATAGGCAGGTGTTCTAAAAACCAAGAGTTATCATTAAGAAATGTTGTTGGGTGAACAAAAGTTTGACTCTTTCAAAAATTTATTCTTTGATTTCTGCCAGCAAAAGATTTCAAAATAGAAACTGTAAAAAGCTTTTGTTTCAATGAAATGTTTATTGTAATACTGGGCTTTAAAGAATGCCTTTAAGTGATATGTGTAAGCAATCGCTACATTTGGCTGAATTTTGTTGAATATATTGCAATTTAATGATAGGAAAGTCTGGCTCTTAAGATTGATTCATAGATTTCTTAAATCAATAAGGACGCATTAAAAAAAATCATCAACAAAAAAAGACCTGAATCCATAATATACTTCATGTTTGTGATGGATATCTTGGGCCATTTAGAAGACTCAGCTATGTAATCTCCTAAGGGCATAGTATCCACTGGAATTGGTACAAAAATATCTTAGACATCAAATGAAGACCATGGGTTTTAACTTCCTGGCAGCATAGAGTTGACTTGTTCTAAATAAAGACATTGTTGTTCAATTCCAGTGATTAGAGATGGATCATTGACTTGGGAAAAGCGTTTGCATACTGAGCACAGGATAAAGCGGGGGAAAGAGCTTTGCTTCAAGTCAGGATTGAGCCTAGAATGTGAGGCAGGGTGGGTTCCCCAGTCCCATTCCTTTTTCCCCTTCCCATCAGCACACTGTGGCTTCTGATTTCTTAAGGTTAGCATCTCCGGCTATCTGCACATGACACAGATCAGTAACCGTGTCCCCCTTCTTTAAAGGTTCTGGAACATCGGGAGGTGTGGTGGGAGCCAATGTGGAAGCCAGAAGCACAATTTGCAATTTCTAGTTTTGAAAAAAATCTAACTTTCAAACTCTTGTGAAGCGTTCTTTTTTGTTTCTTTTTCTTTTTTTCCTTTTGAATGGAGACATAAAGCTGGCCTATTGCCATTCCTGCTTTTAAGAGTAAGTAACCATCAGAAGGTCTGGGCTATAAAATACTTAATGGCAATAAAGACTCAGCTGCAGGATGGATGATGTTAGCAGCTTGGAAAGCAACCAATTTCTGAAACGGAATGGGAAGCGTGATCAAAAATAAGGAAGCAAAAATTAAGCAGTGGAGCTGTTTTTCAAGGTAATATTTATACAATACACTCTTCAATGAAGACCGAGTGCATTAAAATGATAGAGCATTAGCCAAGATTGCCAAAAAGTAGCTAAGACTAATGAGTATTTCCCTTAAAAGAAGTAAAATTGAATTAATCAAGAAAAATACAAAATGTGATATTTTGAAACTAGAGAATGTCATGTTAGTCTATGACAATTATGTACTATCAATTGGATTTTTACAATTACACCAGTAATAAAAGCACAATTTGTCCATCTTTTAACTACTAATGAAATATAGATACACGTTATAGATTTCTGAAATGCGGATATCAAAAGCTGATATTAATGCAATTTTAAATACTTTGCTCATGAAGTTATATCACGCTAATGAACTTAAAATATTTTATTCTAATAGATGAAGTGAACTCAACCTCTTAATTGATTAACATGGTCACTGTTGTCAGACTGTGGCAATTATGGGCTTTCAATTATTTTCACGTTTTTAGCATAAATGTACTTAGCTGTAGAGGCCATTATTAGGAAGAAAAACACCTCCATCAAATGTTACTAAATTAGGTAAAGCCGCTTGTTTGCCTGCTCTACTGGTCAACTCAGCTTTCGCAATTTCAGTGAATTGTAGATTCTTTTCTTCAGGAGACCTATGTGCAGGCCCGACATCCATGTTGAACATAGCGTCTTAGCAACTCTTAAGTGACATTTTAGAAAAAGGAAATGGCTCACCCTGCTTAGAAGGCAGCTGCACAGAGAGTGAGCCACCACCATTGAGGTCTTTCTGCAACTCCCTGTCATCTGCCATCTAATCCGTCCCCAGCCTGTGCATGCACACTCACCAGTGGGCCCAGGGCACAACCTCTAGCCGTGCAGGCCTGGACTCTGAAGGAATGTAAGCTCCAAGGGGCAAATCCGTCCACGTGGCATCTGAGTTCTGAGGAGTTGTGAAGTAACACACCATCCACATAGAGCCCATAACTAGTGATAACACCTGGAATGCAGCATGATGAATAGACAACAGTGAAGAATGACTTAGAGAAAGCAAGCACTTCACACGATTTCGTGGAACCACAGGGTCTGCTCATTCCCTGAGTCTAAACCCTGCTTCCAACGCACAAAGCAGACTTTAAACCCTTGACTATCAGATTGTTAAGCTAATCACTACAGAGACACAAATAGAACCCAAGAGTCCCAATGCGAGAATCTTTCTGTTGCATTATAGTAACTGCTGCCATGTCCATTCCATGTCAACAATGAATGAAGTACATTTATAATTTGATTGCTCTCTACAATGATACGCTCAGTACATGTGGTTTAGAAATAGAATGACGGTATTTATTGACACATTTTGTATGACTAGGGGTAGGACAGGCTCTGCTTTATACATCTGATGTGTATGAATACCTGTTTAATCCTCTCCACACAGCACTGACATAATAAAGGCAGTGTTATTATCACCATTTGATAGATGAGGAAATTCAGGCACAGATTAGGGAAAATTGCTCAGGGCCACACAGCTTGCAACTGTTGGAGTTGGTGTTTGAATTTAGGCAGTCTGGCTCTAGAAGAGACAGTTACCTAGAAATGTGGGTTCCTCATGCAACTATGGCCATGTTCCTAGCTAGAGCATTCAATCATATAAACATGGTAGCTTTGAGCAAATTGCACAAATTATATGTACGAGACACTTGGGATTAGAGAAATTATGACTTGCTGGTTTTTATGATCCACTGAAACTTATTTCAGAAGGAAAGTTCTGTGCATTTTTATGAACTCAACTAGTAGAGTTACAAGAAATCAGATGGCTTTGGAATGTAATCATTTGATTTATTCAATAAAAACACTCATTAAAAGGAAGTTGGGGGGGGGGCTGTGGCTGAGTGGCGCATTGGTTAAGAGTAGGCTTGGGGTGCCGGTTCTGAGCAGCAGGGCCCCGATTCGGATCCCACATATGAGGGCCAGTGGCAATGCCCTCTACAGTTAAGATGGTGAACAACAGCTCCACCTGGAGCTGGGCTGCTGTGAGTCACTGGTGATGGTGTAGGCTGCAGCCTCTGCTGCAGTGGGCTGCCATAGGCTACAGTGAGAGGCCGGCAGCCAGCGTGAGCTGCCAAGAGCCACTGTGAGTGGCCATCCAGAGGCTGGCAACCAATCTGCCTCATCCAGGAAGAAAGCAATGATAATTGGCTTACATGGGCCAGTGAAGCAACGTCCTCCACAACTAGACTGAAGAACAAAAAAAGACAGCAACTTGTTCTTTCCCCTCCCCCGGTTCCCCAATGCTGTTCCCCTCCCCCAATTCTCCAATAAAATCTTTTAAAAAAAAAGGAAGTTGGGAACCTATGTTCACTGGAAATATGGACTCTCCAAACTCATTTAACATTATACTGTACGAAACAACTGCTTAAGTGCTAAATTAGAACCCCTTGCAAAGTAAATTAATTGCGCAGTGGCCCCTAGAGTGTTCTTGAGGAAATATCTGAAATGTCGCTCTGTTAGATAGTCATCCCTGAGAACACACATAGGGCTTCTCCCATATCACACAGTGCATCTCCATCACGCACTTATCAACTTTCCATATTATTAGTATTAATATTCCTTGCCTAATTGCCTGACATCCCCAATGGATCAAATCACCCCCCAGGCAATTTTGACTCTTCCTCACCTGTATTACTAGAACTTAGCACCACGCCTAGAACATAGCAGGCAGTTAATAAATGTTGATTCAATGAATAAATTAATGAACACACAGCACAGTAAAATATCAGAATCCAATACAGAGTCAAAATTTAAGGCTACAGAAAAAAGAGATACCTAGATACCCAAAATATGACAAGAATTTTGCTAAAAAGGTGATAGTAAAAAGCAACTCAGACATAGGGGATTTGGAGAAGTAGTGAGTTCTAAAACCAATGACCCCAGCCAAGTCCCAGGCCATCAAAGGAGTCCCTCATAGCTGCCTTCCAGGAGACCTGACCCTCAGCCTTAGGAGCACAAGATGTGGTCTTGTCAATGTCCTGGATGTAGATACAACCTTCATCCTTCATCATATTAAGGACAATGTAGCACTGTATTAGGGACCCCCACATCAGGAGTCTCTTCCCCAGCGCCCTTCCTGGGAGTGAAGCTGCTCACGATGGTTGGCAGCAGCATCAGCGGTGAGCTTGTAGAATGCTGCATGCACTCTCAGGATCTCCTTCTCAGTGCTGCTTTTGGTTAAGAAGTCATTTTACTACAGTGAGAAATGAGACAATGGGAATCAGAGAAGGTAGTCAGGGAGGTTCTCTCACCATTATACTTAATTGTGATCTACCCACAATCGTTTTGCTTTCTTTACCCACAAAAAGAAATGCTTACATCGTGGGGTTGCAACCAAGGCAGCAGTAAACTAGAAAGCAAGACTATTACCTGGCAACCTGGGATCCTTGTGCCACTCTATCAATAGGGAAAGGAAGAAGTCGCTCTGTGGAAGGTGAGCTTAGCTTTCTGATGGGTATCTGCATGCTGATACCCAGGACATTGTTTAGGGTCTGAACCCTTTGACCAAGTATAATCAGATTAGCATTGGAAGTCTACAGCAACCCATGCAGGACCACTAACGACATGCATCCCTTAATGATGAAGGTTTGGGTCTCCTTGCTAGGGCAAGAATGCAAAACAGAGGAGCTGCCTGCTGAGGAGAAAAGGAAATTCTAAATATCCACGATGGCCTTAAACTACTCATAGAAACAAGAACTGTAGATGTTACCATGTTTTATTTCTTGCTTATTACATAGAGATTCATATATAATAACTAATTTTCCCTCTTTCTTTTTCCTATGGGTTTATATAAAGAACGTCAGTGGGTGTTGACTTACAGCTTAGTTTTTAAGCCGCATAGTATCCAGGTGGGAACTGTCTAACCTAAAAGGGGTGTTAGGAGGGAGAAAATCTTCACATGTCCGAAACCCCGTGGAATCATGGGAGGTGCAAACACACAGTGACTACAGTTGGATGAGGAAAGGAATGGAAGGGAGATGAGTGTGTGGTCGCTGAATAACTAAGCTGGTTAGTCACTGAATTCATCTCATCACAGCCCCACATCTGCACTGCTGTTGTCTGCTCTGTACGCGGAGTCCCAGAGCCTGCAAGCTACATGTCCGGCTCTCTTGATGGTAACTTTCTATCTGGTTTCACCAGCAGGAGGCACTGCTAGGTGGGCAGAAGCAGGAAGAAAAGGGAATGTCCAGCATTCAGTTCCGAAAGCTGAGGCCTTGGTGACTGCTGCCAGGTCAGCAGAGGTGCAAACCAGCTGTGGCTTCAAGCAGGCCGGGTGGCAGAAACACTTCTGCATTTTCATTCCGTAGTAGCGGACTCTTGAGCTCTGGCTGGGGCAGCATCCCCTGATGGTTCAAGCATTGTACCAGCAAACCCAGCCACAGGCAGCAGCGCAGGCAGCCAGGGAAGTTAGCAGCTTGCTGACAATCACCCTCTTTGTCCTTCCTTCCGGTACCTGCTTCCTCGTTCCCTTCTGTTCCTCCAGCCCTTCCAACACGTGTAATCAACTCATCTTAAGTAAAGTTTGTCTTAAATACCTAGCACATTCACTGTCTGACCAATTAGATCTGGATCGATACATCCTTCCGGATTAAAGCCTTTCTTTTAATGGAAATGGACAAATACTTTAGTAAAGCTACTGCTATGATCCAATTTCCTTTTTTTTAAAGATTTTATTGGGGAATTGGGGGAGGGGAACAGCATTGGGGAACCGGGGAAGGGGAACAGACAAGTTGCTGTCCTTTTGTTCTTCAGCCTAGTTGCAGACGACTTTGCTTCACTGGCCCATGTTGGTATCGTCATTGCGCTCTTCCCAGATGAGGCAGATCGGTTGCTGGCCTCTGGATGGTCGCTCACCGCGGCTATTGGCAGCTCACGCTGGCTGCCAGCCACTCACGCTGGCTGCTGGCCACTCACTGTAGCCTATGGCAGTCCACTGCAGCAGGGGCTGCAGCCTACACCGTCACCGGGGCTCATGCAGCCCAGCTCCAGGTGGAGCTGTTGTTCACCATCTTAGCTGTAGAGGGCAGTGTCACTGGCCCTCATATGTGGGATCCAAACCAGGGCCGCTGGCATCCCAAGCCAGCTCTTAACCAATGAACCCCTTTGCCGGCCCTCCCAGTTTCTTTTTTGAAGATTAACTTTGTACAGTGCATCTTTCTGAAAGGAGGTCCATTTTCCTTATTTCCAAAATTTTGAGTAAGAGTCTTCATTTTACTACTATGTGCCACTACACTTCCACAAAAGAGTATGGCTGCCAGTATCTGTCCCCTGGTGTTCCAGTGTGACCATCTATGGTAACTCCAAGAACACTTACAGAAATTATTTGATTTAATGCCACTTAATACTTGACACACAAAAACACAGATGAAATAAAACTAAGAAATGAAAGATGCACAATGAAAAACCACTTGTTTCATATAAAATTTAGGAGAAGAAAAATGCATAAAATCACAATAATAATAATGACAAGAAATTATCTTGGACCAGGCACTCAATCACGGAGTCTACACACACACACACACACACACACACACACACACACACACACACACACACCTCACGTGCAAATAATGTGCTGCAGAAGATCTTAAAGAAATTGGAAGATGTCTGAATTGCTATCTACTTGACCTACTTTTTAACATTGTAATAGAAAGTATCCAAATCAATATTTCCCTTTTCTTATATAATTGGGGAACAGAGAATTTATTTTATGCTAGGATTATGTGCTAATATCTCATTTATCTGACATATTGGGAAATGAGATATTTTACAGAAGTTCATTTTCATTATAACTAAATCCCATCCCTAAGTACAAACTTTATAAAAATCAGAGCCACTTTTGAAGCAAATCTTCCTAGCAAGCATGACACACTTACTTGTCTTCTCAGACTGTAATGAATATTATTGAATCATCCTGTGATGACTCCCACTGTGCGTTATGGACGTCAAAACTATATTTGCCAATTCAGTCATACCTTCTGGGACTGATGCGATACAGAATACTCACCCAGCTCTTTTCCTTAACATCACTCATCACTTTTTGTGTCTACATTCTGATTTCTTCTCCATTCTCCCTCAGTGACAATCTCTCAAAAGTTACCTCTTTGTTTTGTCTACTTACCTGGCTTGAGCAAGTCAACTCTTAGGAGCCTATGTTGAGAAACTAGATAACCATGACATTTGGAACTATAGATTAAGCAATAATAGCTACTCAGACAAGGGCTTTGAGTAAGATGAGAACATGGCAAATGAGCTAAACATGAAATTAAGTGAGGCCTATAAGTTAATTCAACTGCTAAGACAGGTTTTAGTATCTAGGATGCATCTGAATTAAAAGGTAGATGAGACTCAATTCAATTCAACTCCAGTGCAGGTGACAGCTTGCTCATTCGCTCGCGCGCTCTCTCTCTCTGCCCCACCCCCACCCCAGAATTCTGTAGGTAACCAATATTTGTCAGCATTTGTAGGAATGGCTAGATCAACCGCAGAGCCAAATTGTAGAATGAGTATATGCTGCATAAATGCAGCATATCCTTTAGGTCTTTTTTGAGATTCTTCTCGACCTCATCAACCATACCTGCTCCATCACTGAGTCCTGCCGGCCTCACTTCCAAATCGACCTTTACCCATCTCCATTCCCATGGCCATCTAATCCATTCTGCTGTCATCTCATTCCTGAGAGGAGGAGCCACCTAAGTGTTTTGATGAATTACCCTTGTTCCCACACAATTCATTCTTCTTACTACAGACAGTGTGGAATTTTCCAAAGCAAATATGGGATCATGCCACATGCAGTGATCTGCCAGGCCTTCCCCAAGCTTGCCATCCCAGGATCAGAAAGCTGGGGTCAATGTAAGCATGCCATGAGGAAAAAAAAAAATGTCTATTTATTAAAAGTCAATCACCTGGAAGGTACGATGCTTGGTGCTTTAAGGACAGAAGAAATGAGAAATGATATCTACCTTTTTTGAAGTAAACTTCCTTTTTCATTTCTTTTCTTTACTTTCAATCTTTGGGCTTGCCTTTGTTTGAGAAGGAAGGGGTTAACAGCTCATTCAGGGACCTTTCAGGTAGCTGTGGAGACTGCCAAGCATCTAACTTTTTGCTGAATCCTCCTCGCAACATGAACTCAGAACAAACGGGGATGCATGCGAGGGCTGTGTGCTGAATCAGGCACCTGACATCACTGTCAATGAGGTTTATGAGTAATGGTTACCTGGTACAAGCGAGACACAGCTTCGCTAAAGAGTGGACAGTAGGCATGTACCTGGAAGCCCCATGATGATATAAGAGCTGTAGTTTCAATCAATGGCACTCTAGTAAGCTTTTAGGAAAAAAAAGGGCAGAGGGGAAGAGAGCGACAAGTAGCAACATGAAAAGATGCTACTCCATGTTAGGAGGATACATTGTAGGGCCAATTATTTTTAAGTGTCCATTTGATGTACCTACAGGTAATTATTCACTCAATGAACAAATTAGCTATTGAGTGCCTACTATGTTCTGGGTGCTCTCTTGATGACGGCGGGGAAAACGTAAGCCCCAGAAACAAAACCAGGAAGCCAGGCCTAAGCTCCGGGCTGCAGGGCTCCCCATGCAGAGCCCCTCTCCGTCTGCACACGGCCTCGCCCATGGCCACGCATGCACCTTGCAAAGCTGGTCAGTGAGCTCCAATTTTCTAAGCTTGCATTTCCTCACCAATAAAATGGGGGTCACATCCCTTGCCCTCGTGGCCTGAGTTAATGTGAGAATGAAATGAGTGAGTATATACGAAAGCACCTTGGGAGTTCAATGGTATGCATATAAAAGGCATGAACTTCGAGTTGTCCCTTCTCCACAGCCTTATTTGCTACAGGAATCTCGCCTTAGACTATCTCCTCCTATACTGATCTATGGCATGTAACACATATCTGTTGTAAAACCAGTCTGCACATCTCTCAAAAACTCATTGTAGCCAGGTCTGTTTTCTTTACTGGGAGTAGGTTCTGAGGCCCCATTCTCCTCTCACTGTCTCATTTCTTGCTGTTGCTGTCCAAACCAAGAGGGGAAGGGGGAAGGGGAAGAAAAATGGGGAGAGGGCGAAAGGAGGAGGCCTGCTGGCCTTGTGAATAAACGTCTGCTTACCATGCAGGGATGAGAGGAGAAGGGTGGGTCGAGAGAAGCCAAAGAAAAAAATCCAACACACAAAAAAATGGGGATTTATTTTACGGCATTGTATTCTACTTCTGTGCTCACTTATTCTCTTATGCTAATAATCAGAAAGATACAACAAAATAAAACATTATGCCATGTGGTAAGGGGGCGGGGGTCAAGTTATTTAAGCTAGTTCCACAAATTCAGTTCTTTAATTGCTAATCCACAAAATGGATACTGAATACCCATTGGCTATCAAATATAAGCAGTTTCAAGTTGATCCCCTTTCTTTTTCCATAATGGTAGAGTTTTTAAGGTGTTTAATTTTCACAGGGAAGAGGAGTCATAATTGCCCACAGAGCACATCTACTGGGGTATATATCTTTGTGCCTCGTTGTCATGTTATGTCAAATTGTATTTCCTAAGGTGCTCAATAGGTTGTCATATATAACCAAGGAGGTTCAACCCAAGTACAATACAATGTAAATTCAATACAAGGTATCGCTCTTTGCTGTAGAATTCTATTTACTGTAAGAATTAAACAGCAATGTTTTAGTGTGTCATAAAAATAACATGCCTAGTGATTATAGATGTTCCAAACAAATTTGTTTGTTTTTTCCAGTACAGCACGGTGATATGAATATCAACTGAGGGTTTCCTCCCAAGGTCCAGACGATGATTGAATGTGGCAGATATGTCCCTGTGTGAATAGTTGATCCTTCAATTAAAAAGGAAAAGAGAGAACGGCTTTCACATTGTGGAAAATGCCTTATTACTGTTATGCTCGCCTAAATATGGAACCAGTGGAACCTAAAAAAGACTGTGCTTGGGAAACGCTACCTGACAAACTGATTGGAGGTGTTTCATAAAAGTTACACAAGGTTTGCTCGAAACTGTCAAGCCGTTTTCCTAAGTGAGTCACTGGATTCTATAATCCATTTCGCCTATTAAAACTGAGCATTTCCAGGAAAGGAAATTGAATCACATTGTGACTGTTTAAAAATACAGTCATTTCAACATAAACCATTTTTCAAGCCCACTTACTTCTTTAAAACAGGAGAAAAATCAGAGAACAAGACGGAAGGAGAGAGACAAAGTAAAAAAAAAAATCTCTTTATCTCACATGGCTTGATGGAATTCGACATTATGAGCATTTCTACAAAAAGTTGGGTCAGAAGAGTAGTACAGTGAATAAAATCATGAATTTTGAGTTATTTGCATCTTGTTTTGTATTACGTTGCAATTTAACTAGATATTTGCTCTGACTAATTAAGTTGCTTAATACTTATAAATCAGAGTTTCCACTTCTGGATGTGGGAATAATGATACCTATTTCATGGGCTAGTTATGAGAATGAAAGTACCTGGCATATAGTTATAAATTGTAGCTATTATTATTATTACTGTTATTAGTGTTTGCAGGAAATCAAATATTGCTTCTCATAAGAGGAGTACTTAATATTTACACATACACCTTTATGTACATACATTATAAAATTTTATTTCTCTACGATCATCCCTCAGTGTGCATCAGGATAGCAAATATAGAATGTGTATAAAAGATCTATGGATACTGCTTCTTCTGCCACCCATTCCTGAAATAGTATATATGTTCAAAAAGCAGAACTAAATGTCCTGTTGTCCTCATGGTACTGTGTTTAACTCTGCAAAAATAATCACCTTCCTAATTTTTTTTCATCCTTATTGACATTATCCCCACTGTCATATATCCTTGTAGAAAGTCGCACAAAGCTGGGCCAATACAAAAGGCTGAGTTAGGAAAAACATTTGCGTGGGTTCCTCAAGTACTCTTTCCTTTCTGAAGGGGACCCCAGGACCCTCGTCTAATCTAATGGGTGCCCAGCTCTCCCGCTGTCTTCTGACTCGTTATGCCCATCCTGACATTACCAAATCCTGATGACGGCAACAACATACCCTTTCACACCGAGGCATGCTAAGTAGATCTGGCTTCATGCAGGGTCTCTCTTTCGATTAGCTACAAGTGACTTGGCTGAGGAAGTCTGGATCTCTAAGTGTGTACTTTCAGCCTTCAGCAGGCCAAGAGGAAGATGCCTTTCACTGCCTTTGAGATCATCCCACCTATATTACAGAACTGTAAAACATGCTATAAATGTGCATTTGCATGTACTGTATGATTGCATATGCATATGATTCTCCCATCGACACAATTAGCATTTTAGTACCACCTCCACCTTAAGTAAACACTAATTCATTCAACAGCTGTTTAATACCTATCTACATCATGCCTAGTACCTGCCAAGTGCTGGGACTAGAACAGTGAACAAGGCCCACCGAACGAACCCCTGCCCTCACGTGGGTCACAGTCTAACAGTGGAACTGGTTCAGGGAAACACACCTAGGTGAAGACAATGGAGAGACACAAGAAACTGTAAATATTAATAAAGGATAAAAGTTTCATATTCTATATTTTTCGTGAGTATTTAAAGAAACATATTCTAATTAGCTTGAAATGTCACTAAATGCTATGCTAGAATGAAGAATAAGTTTGGTGTAGTCAGGTACTTATGCTGCTTTTAGAAAGGTTGACTTAAGAAAAAACATATTTCCAGATCCTACAGCCCAAGCTCCTGAAAGGGAATATGGCTCATGAGAATGTGAAAGCTCTCAAAAGTGTAATTCTAATTATGCAGTTGTAATCTACACAATACAGGTCACGAATAGATTAGACAGCAATTCTTTGTGCTACTTCTCATTGACGGCTAAAGGTATTACAAAGGAAGGGTCAAGGATCTACAGACTAAAGAGTTCTTATCCATTTTGGGCCTAAAAAGTAGCTCTTTTCAGAGCTTTTAAATCCGTGCCTGAAACCAGGGCCTGTGAAGAACACCTTTGCCAGAGGAAATGTGGATGCAAATGCCTCTCATTAGGGACGTGGAGGTGGGGCGTCACACTGACATGTTTGCAGGTATGGGAAGCACTGGACTGGGATTAAGCAGGACATGAGTGAAGGAAAGCAAGGCCTTCCGGGGGAATCCAGTGGTAATGACTCAGTTCTTAAAGACTCTACTTGGCCGACTAAGGCGATTAATAACAAGTGGAATTATTTATGAGAGCAAAATCATGGAAGCTTAAATGTCCACCAATGAGAGATGGATCAACGTGAGCTATGGGCTCATTCAGTGGGATATCATACTGCTGTCCAGGAACGCAGTTGAACTATGCTTCACTGCCATGGGAAGATGTTCCCATCTTACTGTTAAGTAAGAATTGTCACTAGATTTGAATAAATCATTTAAATCAGAATCAGTTGAAAAGCAGGCCTGTTTCCTAACCCAGGCTGGCTAAAGCCTACCACTCGCTAGATAGGCAAGCACTGGAGATTCATACCAGGACCTTTTATACCTTTCATATTTTGTGACATAAAAATACATATTTGGAAATATCCATATTTCTTATTATAGGAAGTGGGTTTACTGTTTCTCAAATTTGTTTTTCATGTTTATAAAGTCCTAGTGAAATAACCCAGCTAGATATGTAACTAACAGAGTCAATATTTGGGAGTCTAGACTGTCTAACACCAGGCATGCAGCACCCATTACAGCATATGACCATCTAAACACACAAGTGTCTCAGGACCTTACATCTTAACGAGGACTCAGAGAGATGACACATCCGCTCCCCACCGGTCCCTCAGGGAGCTTTGTCTCCACACACTTGGGCACACTGTGCACATCTCCACCTTGTGATGATCCATTTACATGGACATTTCCCGCACGGAATCTGGATACCTTTAAGACGCAGGACTGGGAAACTCCATCTTGGCATGATCAGAATGACAGCATCTAGCAGTTAATCCAAAATATACTCTGAATAAACAAATTCATGTGTGTGCAGAGCATGGAGAGGGTCTTGAAGTCATCTGAGTAATAAACATAAGTGGCCAACTGCAGCTGGGGGGTTGTGTGGCAAGAGCAATCGGGGGTAAGCCAGCCTTAAGGTGAAGAAACCCAGGTTTCTGGCTGGTGTGAATCAGTGAGGGAACACGAGAAAGGGCAGGCAGAGGGGCAGAGAAACTGAGGGGAGATCAACTTGGATATGCTGAGTGAAAAATGTAAGAGAAACCCGTGTGGGTACCCCCAGAGGGGATCCTGAGGAGAGGGGTGTATTAGATACACATCAGCGTTTGGATAACTAAGTCAATGAGATATTCCGATTGTTCAGGTCTGACGGAGCACTGGATTCTACTTCTTCAATCCGTGCTCCTGAGATGGTTCTAACGATCCAATATGTTTCAGGGACATTATTTAAAATCGTTTGAAAGGGTTTCTTTAGTAACGTAAGGATGAAGCCTATTTTGTTCTTTAATTGTATTACTCTTCTGCAGCATATTTAGAAACTCAAAAGCAACCATAATGTAACATACATTGTAATATGGGCCTGGTTCCATTAAGATTGAATGAGATGTACTCTGGCAAAGAAAATTACAATTCTAAATTCAAATGCAAAATCCCAACTCCTAACAGGAAAACCTAGTCGCAGGCTCCACACAGCCAAACAGATATTTATAGGAAGTGGCCTTTGTCTACTTCTGTTCTCTAGTTGATATCATTACAGCCAGGATTCTACAGTGTAGATACCTCTGCTCAAGATGGTATTTTCATGAGAAACAACTAAAGAAACTAAATAGAAGTAGGTATCAAATAAGGTTCAACATCGTGTCAGGTTCTGTGAAAGAAAACGAGGAATGAAGGATCCACAGTCCTTATCATCTGGTAGGAGTGCTTGACATGCACCCCAATAAATCTGCATCTAGGATGGGCCGGCCAAGTGGCACAGTGGTTAAGCACTGGCTTGGGACGCCAGCGGCCCTGGTTCGGGTCCCACATATGAGGGCTAGTGGCACTGCCCTCAAAAAAAAAAATTTTTCTGAAAAATCTGCGTCTAGGATGAATAACTAGGGGCCATTGGGAGACACAGAAACAGGGTATGTGCTCAAGAGATGAGGGTAAGCTTTACTGAAACTCAGAGAAGAGTGGAGCAATTCCAGGAGACAAGAGGCCTACGTTTAGCCCTGAGGAAGGAGTTAGATTTCTGTAGGTAAAGACATAGAGATGGTATGAATTGTTAACTCTCATTTTGCAATCAAGGCAGCCAGGGTTCATGAAATTGAGTAAATAATCCCCAAGTAACACAGTTCTATGGGTCACAAGATGATTTGACTCTGCCTACTTGACTCCACACCTATGCCTCCAATCCTACATTAAGCCATACATATTTTCAGGTGCCTATAGAAGAAAGTGTATTATAAGGCTCTGTGAGTGCTGGCTGAGTTGCATTCTGGAAGTAACCCAAATGCCAAAATAAAGAATTTGGACTTTCTTCTTCGGGTTTTTTTTTTTTTTATGGGGAACCGTAGGGGCTTTGAAAACACACAGAAGGACTAGATGTTTTCCGATAATCCAATCATCCCTCCCAGACAAACAATGGATGCTAGACGCCAAACGCCGGTATATGTGGAGAAAGTGGAGAGAGAAGCAGTGTAGAGAAGGGAAAAAAATTAATGAAACTATTAATTTTTAAATGTCTAATCATTGCCCCACAACAACAATTTTGTAAATCCTGATGAGATTAAACACTAGACTTTAGAATACAATGGAAGTGTTAACACAAATCTCCGGATCCACCAAATTCTTATTGTTCAAGGAATATATTTTAAAACTGCTTGTAAATGTACAAAACACAACATGCAAACTCTCTGACGTGCAGAAAGTACGTCTCTAGTCAACCTAGGATTCTGAGTGCAGCTGTAATGTCAGCTGCAAGTACCCACTAGGAAGAATGAAAGCGTTTTACCATGTGAATTGTGTCACAGCATTTAACAGTAACCCAACTGGAATAAACCATTAACACTGTCATTGCCACCTGTGGTCTAGGTTTTTCTCGTGGAGCACAAAGAATGACACGATTTTTGACGGTTTGATATATAAGTATCCAATAGACATCTATATTTTTTATAAGAAAATGTGTAACAGTACAGGAACAATTTTAGTAACAGAGATAATCACTCACACTAATTATTAGAGCTCTTTCCTATCTAATGGATTTGTCGAAAGTTTAATTAAAGTGAGATGACTGGAATAATTAATATTGTAGTAAACATAAGACAAACTAATAAAACTGTAATTTTTTTTCTTTTATTCTTTTTGGCTATGCTAAAAGAGGTCATTTCAATTTCTGGTAATGAGTTACTTAGAAGAGTCTCTAAGAGATTAAAAGTCTTCTTGATGTTTGTGTAAAAGAGGAATTTGATGTTATGTGAGCTTCTATCATTTGGAACAATGCACTGTGCTGTGTGAAATGTAAAGATATTTTCAATAAATGAGTAAAACAATTTCTACCTTAGGCTATTACAAAAATTCTTTATAATAGGATTTTAGCTTAGCAAACTTTAACTGGCTAACTTAATTCTCTAAACTATGCAAAGAAGTGTCTATTGCTTAGAAATATACACAGTGCTCTTCAAGTTAAGTATAAATATATAATATTCAATGGAAGTATTGTTTAAAATCTGCATGTTGAAATTTTGTAAGTCACATATTAAAAAAATCACAGTATCCAAATGGCCGGTCTCCTTCCAGGTAAACTTATTAAATCAAAAGCAATATGTACATGAACTTTCCACCCGTCTACTTATCTGGGAAAGAACTATTGACTGTCAAACACAGAAACTCACTGAAAACACCCTGTCACTCTCACACAACTTTCTCTGGGAACCTTCATCTGTTCTCTGTGCCACGCTCAGAACACATGAAACAACCGGATGCAGTACACAAAAACTATCAAAAGGGAGCACTTTTGAGCCACCAAAATTGCGTGTTCACCTAAAAAACGACAATCTCCCAACTACAGACAATGATACTATCTCAGGTATTTTATGTGCTAAAATGATCATTAAAAATTAAGCACTACGTATAAGCTGCCATTTAGAATATTAATTTACCTTTGCTAATCATCTTTGCTAACTTGAGGCTGGAAGAATTCACATACCGTTTGGATGCTCAGGTTCTGTCCAGGAGATGTTGAAGGAGTGAGGCGAATAGGCGTGTGCTCTGGGGGCCGGCACGCCTTCTGGGGTGCTCTGGTCAGTCAGGGCCTCGCTGGCCTCACTCTCCGTGCACCCGCCCCCTGTGCAGGCCTGCAGAGGGATGGAGAAGAAAAACGCACATTTCACGCTGGGTCCCAAAAGTTTAAGGGGGCACTGAAAAAAGAGAATTCATAAAATGTTCCAGGTTCTTTGAAATAAAGCTCCCTTTATCCCCCAGACAAATTTGTCTCAATGCTGAGTTTTGAAATTTCATTAGCTTGCTTTTCAGAACACAATAAAGTCACCTTTGATAATTAGACAATAACCCAAGATGTATGAATGTATGAAATACAAATAATCCTAAATTAGAGCCTAGAAATAAGACATATGTTGACTGAGTGAATAGTCCTGCTGAAATTAGCCTTGCACAAGATTCCTAGAATGAATTAAACACACACACACACACACACACACACACACTCACATGTGCACACCACATGAGAAAAGTAGTAGAGACCCCAGGCTACTACAGGATAAAACAAGTGATTTCTAGGAAAAAAACAAGATGTACAGCAAATATAATTGCCTTTTATTTCCTAGAGTGTAACCAACCAATATATTTAAAGTACAACACAATGGGAAATTGAATAAAACAATTTTTCTCATATATCAACAACGGAGAAATTATTGAGTGACTGTTTAATGGCTTTAAGGGTTAAATCATTTACTTATGTGTCAGAGGAAATGGGCTTTGTCACATGGCCTGCAAACTTAAAATGATCACAGACGCCATGCCCCCCAATCCGGCCACCACCATTCCCTAATAAGTTATCATTAATGGCAGAAATGGAAACATGGAGGTTAAAAGATATTTAGAAACTGCCACGTACACTTTCATAATAAACTGCAAATAATCCCCAAATAAACATTTCAATGTATTAGGAAAATGTCTTTGTTACCTAACTTGTTGGATCAACATTGCTCCAAGAAATGGAGCCATACACACAGGGTTTTTCTAGACTAGTTTTGCTAGCACGTATTAGCAATTATGTCTTAACATTACATAGATTATTTTAAAACTACACCAAAGCTTTGCTCACCACCTCTTTAGATTACAACTGCAATTTACATGATGAAATTTAAAAACGTCTCAAAAAGCACTAATTTTTATCAAAATCAGTAAGAAAATAAAGCAAGATCATAGGACAATGTAAAATGCAGGCTGTTACTTAGTGCATTTCCATGGAAGGTAGGTATTACTAATGGAAACAATTAAAGCATGTCTTTGTTTCTTTGGGCTGTCCCTGCTTTTCAGTTTGATAATGAGGGAATGACCTTTTGCCACTTAAAGCAGTCAATATCATTTTCCCCAAAGATAGGAGAAAGCTGGCTGATTTTTAAAGATGTTTTCTTATATTGAAGTATACTATTTACAATGTGAATGTACATAGTTGCAAATTCTTCTTTGGGAGTATAAATATAATAATGATAGTCAACAGACATGGAAATCAATCTCACTTCCTATTGTAAGAATACAACAGTAGCCCAGCTTTCAGGACAATTTCTCATCAGCAAGTTTCAGATGGGTGAAATCATTGCCCGGGCATGAAACTGCATTAAAATTGGGGACCTAATTAACCTCAGTGGGTTTCCTCTAATTCTCAGCTGTGGCATGCGCATATCTATGTAAGAGAGAGACCACACTCAGCCTGAGAACAGAATCTTTGCAAATAAAGAAGAATCAATTGAGCTTGTGTCCAAACCCTGACTCAAAGCTCTAGGACATGTCACTGTTAGCCCCAGAATAAGTATCTGGACATTAAAATAGGAAAGTTAGAACAAAAGATGCCCAGCGTGCTAAAAGTCCACCAGAAAACATGGCAGGAAAAGAGGCCATGTGGGATAAGCTGACTTACCAAAGGTAAACAGTCAAAGGGTCCATCTTTCCATCCTCAGAGGGAAATAAATCCACCCTCTTGTATTCACCAGATTCCCACTCTCCACACCTCCTCCCCCCACCTCAGGAGGATGTAGCAGCATCTTATTGCTAACCTCTTAACACAATGGGATTTAATTCTGATAGTCTATTTGTTACTATTGTTTTTCTCATTCATGTCCTAAGAACTTTCTCCTAACTCTCCCCAAAGAAGTACTGTAATGTATGACATAAAATCATATCAATTACAATGTACTTTGCTTTGAGAATTCTATGGTGCCTTCTGGTTTGGAAGAACTGTTCTTTGGGCCATGTCACGGAAGATCCATAAACTAGTAACCTGACAATGAACCTCTTCAGACTCCAAGGAGTGAATGAGAGAATTATTCTTGTAAATGAATCAGAATTTATAAAGGGGCTATTGAAATAACAGGATTACCTGCAAAGTCTTTTATGTTGCTTTCTTCCACATTCATATTGCATGTGTTTAGAGGTGCTAAGGGAGCAGTGCAATGCTAGTTCCTTCACTAAGGAAATAGATGTTCTTAAAGTTGCATCTTATTGATCTAATCTAAATGATATCATCTAAATGAAACTGAACTAATCAGTATTTTGTTTGATCTGCCAGCACCAGAGGCCACTGCACTCAATGCAACTGAATGCTGATTAAAATTTGGGTTTGGAAAAACTAAACAAAATCAAGATGCATTTATGAAATGGCAAAGGTCCTTCAAAGCCTCCAAGCCATTAACATAAGGTGTTTCCATGCATCTCCTATAGCTTTTATCAATTATAGTCATTAAAAAATTACAAAGTCATAATACTACCTTGAAATGATGAGTAACGTCCGACCAAATAAGGGATCCAATTTTGGTATAATGTAATGCATAACTAAGAGAAGCATGCCAATTCTTTTTGAAATCATGACTATTAGGGACATCCGAAGCTAGCATTCTCTTTTCCAATAGCTTTCAGATAAGTCGAGGCTGAGGATGCTAAGAATACAGCATATTAAGGTATGAAGAAAAAGAACAAGTCCACATTGCCTAACAATGATCTTTTGAAAAGTTAAAGTCATCATCCCCAAGAACCTTTCCAGGAAACATATTTAATGCTTCATGTTCCTCAAGAGGCAAAGGTGTAGCAGTCATATGAAAATTATCAAACACATCTGGACACTCATCTGTCTTCCCAGCTTCTCTAATTGCTGAATTATCCCTATTAGGAGCTACCACGTTTCACAATACTGTCTGTTGAGTGTAGCAACATGTTTACGCTGTTTCGTCTAGTAGAAAGAATATGTTTGGAACCAGAGAATCCCCAACTCTGACGTTTCATAACAAATTAATTAATTTATATCAGAAGTCTCAGATTCTTGATGAAATAAGTATACCTAGTGTTCATTCATTCATCCGTTCATTCATTCATTCATTCATTCAAGAATTGTTTGCTGAGCTTCCAGTTTCCAGGCACTGTGCTTGATGCTGCAGACAAAAGGTTGAAAGACACAGCCTCTACCCTTCAAGCGTTTATAATCCAGACTAGAAGAAATATGAAATGAAGCCACAGAAAGCAGCACACCTGCTCTGAGTCTGAAGTAAATCCCAGTGGTTCCAATACCCATGTATTTCCCTCTATTCTAATGTCTGTTTAAAAGCTTTGTTATCTGTATATTTTGTTCCCCAGTACTTAGCCTGCATGCTGAGACTATCTATAAAGGCAACTCCAACTGGCACAGAATCTGATGTACATCCACTAAATTGGATAGCCTCAAAAGCCAGTTATGATGTGGGTATATGTGAAATGTACAATAATCCCTCAATTAACCAAGATGAACCTAAAATAGTCTGATTCATTTAATTTACTGGTTAGCAGAATTAAGTAGAAAAGAAAAAAAAAAAGAAACATTTAGTGGAATACTCCCTCAAAATATATTCGTATATTTTCTGCCCTAATAAATATAGTATAATTGAAAATAATGTGAGCATATGTATTTCTCTTACAAGAGTGGGGTTAGGACCCCACATCTTTATGACATCTTGCATCAACATTATTCAGTGGCTGACAGACCTCGGTTGACTCCACAGAGTATCGTTTGGGATCACCTGTTTTGCATCATAGAATTTTAGGGCTCAAAGAGACATTAAAAATCATTGAGTTTAAAGTCCTAATTTTAGGCTTGAAACACATAAAACTCAGTGTGTTTGAGTGAATTTGCCATCAGTCACACAGTTCGGGGCAAAATCTGAATTAAACCTCAGGAGAGAGGAATCACAATCTAGTGTTCACTTTTCAAGGTATTCCAGATTTAGAAAACATAGGAGATTGAGGTGAGTTTTCGTTGACTGCACAGCATATCCTAAACATTGCCTGAGAGTAGAACTCCATTTCACGTCATTTGCCTGCGTCTGATAAAACACAAGAGCACAACAATTTCTGTATAATTTTTGTTACTTCTAAGCAACAGAGACCTTGCCCAATTTTGATATCACCACTGTTTTGAAAACAGTGTGGATTCCTGTATTAGCTTTTGAAAATCAACTTGACACACTTTTTTTCCATCTTGGGGAATAAAATGAAATAATCAAAGCCATGGTTCATAAAGCCATCTGTGTGCTGAACGCCTCGGCACATGGAGTCGGTTCTGAACAGGGTTTTTGACACTGTCTGATTGCCCTTGTTTTGTAGTGTCAGGTCAGACAGTTAGCGATAGTTGAACGTAGTTTATTTTCTTGTGGTATAATATTTAGAGCACTCAAGAGCATGTTAAGTAAAATGAATGCATACACAGTGTCTACATAAATGTAAATTTATTCATAATCAAGGGCAGAATATTTTCTATGGCATTTATCAAAGCAAATATCCTTATATAGGTATTGCTATAAAATGAAGAGTGTGTTTAAAACAAATAGGGCCACTCTCATGTTTATATTCAGTTATTTTCAGATGTGCTATTTAACTTAAAAAAAGATTATATTTCATCA
Organism: Aselliscus stoliczkanus; assembly: GCA_033961575.1. Lineage (NCBI taxonomy): Eukaryota > Metazoa > Chordata > Mammalia > Chiroptera > Hipposideridae > Aselliscus > Aselliscus stoliczkanus. Next base: position 8,044,508 of record CM066734.1, read on the forward strand.
AAAAAACAAAAGGAAGTACTGAGTATAAATTCTACTGTACTATCAAGGTCTTTCAAAAGACCTCTGTATAAAAGTGCTATTTTGCATTAAAAAAATACTATTGTCTCGCTAAAGAAACCTCCAAACTATGTTGAGTCTAGGGTTTTATTAAGTGACTGTTCTTTTTGAGATAGAAGTGTAATGTAAACCAGAACATAAAAGCAATCAAGAATATTCGAGGGTCATTTAAGCCTTCATTTAAAAACAGAAGACCTAAATTTTCATATTGTACATTGTTTTTCAAATGAATACAAGCTCCATGGGGAAATAACCTTATTAATCCAAGCATTTTAGAAAAAGCCTTCAACAATTATGACATTCTACAAATAATAAAAAAGAAATAATCTCTGATAATCCTAAATTCAATTTGGGAAAATCTACTGACTCAGATTGTTAGTCTATCATTTTGCATAATATCAAATAAATGAAGGTATTAGATCAATGGAATTCCCACTTAGGATGCAAAGTGAATTTTCAGTGTCAACAGCAACATTTAGGTTTGTGGTTTTTGGTTTGTTTTGTTTTCCACAAAGGAGGGAGAGAAGATGGGACAAAGGAAAGAGAAATGGCACATGAAGGGGTGGGGACAGAGAAAGTGATAAAAGTAAAATGAACTTACTCCCAGTTTCATGAGATATTTAGTACCAGGAAAAAGGTGTTGCAGCAGGTGATCCTGAAAAAGCTCTGTGTTGTTATAGATGATGTCCCAAACTGTAAAATCATGAGTGTGATTTGAAATATATAATATATAGCGCTCCAGAATTCCATTTACTTGTCTTGGAGGTTTCCACCTAGGAATGGAAAAACATAGCATTATCATCATTCATTCAAAGCCAACTTGAAATGTACAGGATTTTTAAAGGACACATGAATTTGGATTTATGCCACTGCAAAAAAAAAAAAAAAAACACAAAAAAACACTAAAAACTCAAAAGTGATTCACTTAAAAAAAAGTATGTATTAAATGCCTATTCCAAATGGTATAAATATGACATAGTGTCTGCTCTCCAGCTACTTATAATTTTAATTATCTAATAATACAAATATGCATAAGTGAGTCCTTGATTTTGAATTTAAGCCCTAGAATGAAGAGTGGGATAAATATAACATCTGAGCACTCGTGAAAACTGGAATGGAGAGAGAATAACATAATTGTCTTGAAAAAGTTAATAATCTAAGTTAATATGCAACTATAGAGTACAGAGAAGTTAAGGATTGGAAGGGCTGACATAGTAAAGTAAGACTTCTCTGAAGAGATGACAGGGGACACTATGTAGATACGTGAGATTGTATCCTTGATGGATGGACTGGATTTGGTGGGCAGAAGGAAAAGCAGAGGGGATTCCAGGTGAGAGTTACAGTGTGTCAGTGGGGATGAGCAGGACCAGTCATGAAATGGGCAGAAATTGGTAAATTCAAAAATACTCAGGGTCGGGCCGGCCGAGTGGCGTGGTGGTTAAGCGCTGGTTTGGGAAGCCAGTGGCCCCGGTTCGGGTCCCACATATGAAGGCCAGTGACACTGCCCTTAAAAAAAATAGGGTAGTGTGAAATCTTTTGTGGGCTCAGCTTAGGGCAAATAGGAAAGCCAATAAGAGAGTTTAGATTCTGAACAATGGGATATAAATCATAATATTTCTCAGCCTGAATGAATATAATTAATTTAGTCCCAAACTCTTCTTTTCCAGATGAGAAAACTGAGACATGAATGTAAACAAGCATTAATTGGTGGTAAGAGCGGTTTAATTCAGTAACAGCAATATACTTGGGATCTCTCATATTAGGAAATGGATAAAAATCACTAATATGGAAAATAGTGTAAACATGCCTATGTGTGAATGATCCTTTGTGACTTCAACTGCAAAGGAACAAGAAGGTCCTCATTTATACTCAAAAAAAAAAAATGTATGTTTATACTCTTCTAATTCCACATCATTACAAATAATGCCTCACGCATGAAAAGCCCAAGGCAGTCATGTATGTGGTCAGTTTCTCCCTTATTGAAGCTTGCACATAATCTGTGTACATATGTAGCTCAGCCTGATTGCATAAAGACAAAATGGAAATTAAGATGGCAAGTGATAATCAAAGGTTCCCAGAACCACTGAACTAATCACTCCTATGCATTTAATCACAATAAAATTAATTTTATGTCACAAACCCTTCCCTTGATTGAACTCCCTGGGATGTTTGTATGAACTAGGGTGTGACAGGGACAACCTTTCTACTTACTGTACGTATATAGTTCTAGAATCCAGGATGGTCAGAATTGGGGGATCCACATAATCCGGGGGCATCTGTGCTGTGTACAGTATGGTCACGGAGCTGTTTGCACATCCCACGTGCGTGCAAGCACTGAGCAGAAACTGGTGAGGTGTAAATACTGATAAATCTAGGGTTTGGGAACAAGAACTCAGTTTCAATCATATGTTTTATTCTGGAGATCTCACTCCTGTACATCCGTCCTCCTGTGAACAGTTCAACTAAAGCTTATAGTAAGAATCAATAGCCACCAAAATCGATACCAATAAAATATAAGCCGTTTCATCCCTTAAACATTTTTAAATGGACAAGTGTCAGTCAGGCACTTGGTTTAATTTTTTCATGTTAACAATTTGACTGTTTTCTTGAATGTCTATGACCAGGTAAATCGGTTTCTGAGGTTAGAGTTACTTCAATGGCTCTGTTTAAAAATAAATGAGACATTTATTTTTAAGGTGGATTTGATGACAACAGGAGTTGCTTTTGAAATGCAAATGCATGGCTTGTAACAATGACTTTGCACTTGTAATTCCTTTTACTGACTTCCTTTCTTCTCCTGTCCACTGGACCAACTAGTATTTGACCTTCAAGTTACCCAGGCTCAGTGCAAATGCCTGTTTCTTTCTTAAGAAGCCCTAACACATCCTGCTGTGACCCCCGACACAAGATGGAGCTATCACCCTCTCCTTTTTCTCCCAAGGTATTTGCGTGGACCTTTAGTGTCTAGCTCACAACACCGAGCCATGATGATTTGTTTACAAGACTATCTGATGGGTCAGTGTGACAATGTAAGGGAAGGGATGGCAAAGATTCATTCTGAGTGCTCACTGCATCCTGCCTAGCACAATGCCTGGCACATTGTAGGTTTTGAAAATATGTGTTTGAATAAATGAATGAAGAATTAATGAAGGAGATAATCTAGATACAGTTGAGCCAGGTTTGAAAGATGATTGAGAGAGTGAAATATTCCCCTAGCCAGTAATTATCTCTCCCTCCCCTGAACTTCCCTGATGGGTAAGTCAGTGCAATGAGAGAAAAGCTATACTATTGGAAAATGGGAATATGTCTAGCTTTCTGAGAGAATGTGTTCCAGCCAGACCCTGATTCCACATGGCCAATTCTAGGGATACTGTGCATGAGCATCTTTCCTGGCCAAAGCAGGCTGTTTCGGTCAGCTGCAATAGAGACTGGATACTACAACATTTTTTCGCCAGTGAACTTTTGTGATGGGGTAGCTTTCCTTGCTTCCTTACATTCTAGCTTGTAAGGGATTTGGGTACAGGGGTTTGCAGGTGGTGAAGAAGTCATACTATTCAAAGGCAGCCCGAAACTTGGCTACATGCATTTACTGGTACAGACGTGCATATCTGGGAATTCTTAGTTATCTCAAGCTGCTGGGGCCAGGAGGCATCATCGTGGTATTGCCATATCACAGTATCTCCTTATCATAGAAAGCTCCACTCCCGTTTGCATTGCAGCCTCCATGCGTGGAATCTAATCATGCTCACCTAGATCCTAAACCTAACCAAAATATTTGCCTCAGATGGGAGTAGCCTCTTGTAGCAATTAGTTCTGAGGTTACTGTCTGTACCTGAATTCTACTGTGACAAAACACCCAACTCCATGGAATGAGCAGCATCTATTTCTATGATGGCCAGGATGAGGAAGTGAGTATGTTAGGAGGCTCGTGTTGCATGAGAGGGCCACTGTGACTGATGAACCAGAACTGAAATAGAAAATACCAATTCTTGTCAAGCCCTCCAATCACAGTTAGAGTTTAGCTCTAGACTATGAAGGTATTGAGAAGATTACAGATGAGAAAGGTGTTCTATTTTAGGAAACACATAGCTTTAAACAGAAAGTCTAATGGGATTTCAGGATGTCAGTGCTATAGAATGTGAAAAAGGCTGCCAAAAAACAGAGCAAGAAGAATCAGGAGTGCTGGATAATTTTAAAAGGCAAAGAGTCAGGATGTTAAGTCAACTTATTGTGGTAATCATTTCACACTATATGTAACTCAAAGTCATACGCTGTACATCTTAAACCTATACCGTTTAAGAAGACAAGATCATCAGTCAAGAATAACCTTGTAATCATCTAGACCAGGGGTCGGCAAACTGCAGCTTGCGAGCCACAAGCAGCTCTTTGGGTATGTTCCATCTCAAAAGTTTGCTGACCCCTGGAAGAGCCAATCCCGGAAGAGTCCCTCACAACAATTTAAAAATTATTCGAGAGTCATAAATATATTTTTACATAATCACCATTATGTGAATAATATCCTTTAAAATTTTATAAATGAAACTATGATAGTTTTATTTTCACTTTCAATTTTCCTTCAGAGTCACATGTAAGTACCCAAAGAGCCTCATGTGGCTCACGAGCCGCAGTTTGCTGACCCCTGGTGGCTCTTCTGTCTGAAAAGTTTGCTGCCCCCTGGCCTAGAATAACACCCTGCAGTTGCCCTGTGTTGTTCTCTGAATGAAATCCAATAATGGTCAACGAGATACCATTTCCTTAACACTTGCTTCCTTCTCCATCCTTCCATACACATCATTCTGTTCCTCTACCGCCACAATCTCACAACACCAGGCCTGTGAAGGTGCCGTTCCTTCTAACTGAAATCTATATTCTCCTTCTTTTTACTTGGGTGGATTTTTCTCATGGATCAGGCTCATCCTACTCTGAGTGGTCCTTCATTATAATCTAAGAATGTGGCTACCATCATCCCCTCTCTGTTATATAACCTGGTTTAGTTCATATCATAAACCCCAAAACATGAGAGAAATTGTCTTGTTGTCTGTGTCTTGACTTTATATCCCTCCCATGGGAATGTAAACTCCTTGAATGCAGAGAGAGATTTCCTAGCAAGTTTAAAACGATAGCTCCAGGGTTGGTGTGATGCCTATTTTGCATAGTTTTCTTTGTTGAATAAACGAATGGGAAGGACCAGAGGGAGACCTTAAAACCCCGATTGCCAGTTTTTTCTCATCTATACTGTCTGAAAACCTCTAAGGGTCTAAGAATACAATCATCAGACCAGTGGTAGGGTTTGTAATTGTGAGAGATGAAGGAGATTCACTATTAAATACAAGAAAAAGGCAAAGCTGTGTTTGTCCGAATGCCAAAATCTAATTCTCAAACATCAATGCTTCATAACAAAATAGGAGACAGAGGTATGCAGTGTGGTCTCAGAGTGCGGGTGCACAGATGATGACATTTTTTGATTACGTGTAGTGTTCACATCTTCTATGATATACATGTACATTGCAGATGGAGAAAAGGCAGCCATGGTTGACCAGTATCAATTTATTATTTAGGAAAATGGATGCCCAAGACCTAGGTGAATCTACTACATCATGTGTCTCCTTTCCTCAATGACTCCAGCGTTGGCTCAGTTTTCTTTTCAATCATAATCATCTTTTTTTTTTTTTTTTGGCAACTCCAACTTCCTCAGATATGACTCATCTCCGAATCTGGCTTCACTTTAACTTCCTCAAACGTAATGTCCTTCACATCTACTTCATTCATTCCACATTTAGCAGAGTTATACCCACTCCTTGATCATCTCTGGAACTACTTCCAAGACTCTTAATTTAAAATCTGCCCCATCTGACCCTGGACTGGTAAGCTCCCACCTCTTCCATTTGTCACATTAATGCCATCACTCCCTGGCTATCACACTGTGTCCCGTCTCTTAGTACCTTATGTCCAGAGTATTCACAACATTTCCATTTTTATTGCTATGATCGCTGATCACCCGTTTGACAGACAGCCGCTCCAGGTCCCTGGAGGCCTTGGCCTCCCAGGGCCCTCCTGTATCTGCATCCTCATTCCTAGCTCTAGGTAAGTCTCATCACCTTATTCCCCTAACACTTCTCATATCTCTGAGACAGGACTGAGAAACATTGCTGAGCACTGTGTCTACTATAATTAGATTTTCCAATTTGAACTGGACCCTTGGCACTCCTCAATAACAACTGTCTCGTTTCCTTGTTTCTTCCTTGATTGTACTGCTCTTTTATTCTTTTCCTTCTTTCATGTTTTGGCCAATTCTCTGGAAGAGCCAAGTGGGTTCTCAAACTGAAGCCCTCAGGTCACCTCTGAACCCCTCTAATGCTTAGTATGTGTACCACTGGCATCAAGATCAATATGACTGTCATCAATATCATATGTTCTCTTTTTTCTCCTGCTTTTCCCTGCCTGTGACCCTATATCAATCCCTCATCTAAATTATCATCTACATTATCCTAAATTAGATATCCAGAAATCATCTATAAAATAGGAATGTGGCTGGTCCGAAAGTAGAACTGGCTAGAGAACCTGCCTGGAAAGAGCCATTATGGGAACAGAGAGGACTCAGGGTTTCCATATCATGTCTAGGAGAAACAGAACGTGTCTAACCCCATCCGTCCTCCCCCTGGGATTGACCAAATCAGTGGAATAAAGACAGAAGTAAGGAAGAAGAAAATGTGCAGGATCTTGGGGGAAAGGGCCCCATGCCTGTGTCCAAGGTAGAGTCCCAGGCAGGGGACCGACCCCTGCACCAGGAAATCCTTGGTGTATGTAGCCAGGCAGACCCACAGAAAACACTGCAGGCTTGTTTCCCAAGTGTGACGCGGAAGCGATGAAAAGAGCCTCTGGTCTGAGGCGGTTATCTCAACAGGGATCGCTTTGCTCAAAGGAGGAAAGTGACTTGATGCCAAGAAAGTATATAAATACTTAAGCCAAGCATTCCAAATTTGGAAACTATAACTCAACACTACAAAGGAAATTAATCTGATTAAATAGCTTTTTTGACTTTCAAGTCATTTTTACGCCTGTATTGTCTAACCCAAAGTGGATCATTCTTAATGTATTTCCGTAAGAAGATGAAGTGTCATGAGTGTCATTTGAATAATGAGGCATGAAAAAAAGAAAGGGCCAGAACTGACATGGTTCCTGGTGGAGGAAGCTGTACAGGTGGCCCAATGGGGGAATCTTGGTGAAATGGGAGAAGACGGTGAGGGGAAGAGAAGGTAAAACAAGGGGAGGTGGCATCAGGTCGGGAAATGAATAGCCAAGTGAAAAAGAAACAGACGGAATGGGAATTTTTTTTTAAAAAAGAGTTCATTTTAAAAAGTAAATGAGATGATTCCAGGGAAAGCAGGATGAAGGCATTCTTCAGGGATGAAGCCATAAATAAAGCCACCAATTGAAAACTGAAGGCCGAGAGGGATGTAATGATAAGTCTCTCCCTGCTTCACTGCAACTGATGTGGTGATATGACGCCACAGATATGATCAGGCTCTTCAGTGGGTCAGAGGATCCAAACAACTGCAGGTCTGTTCACATATCTGCATGGAGTCAGGGTAGGGGAACCCTGAAAGAATAAGGCCACCATTTGCCAGAGTCCCCTAGCCACACCATCTCACTTTCTGTTTGCTTGATTGCATTATTTGCATAAGATCCAACACAGAGAGCTGTGGACTGGGGTGGGGAGGTGGAGGTGGGAAACCAGATCACTCTAATATGCATTAGAAATGGATCCACAGGTATCACCCTGAGACGTGTTACAAGGAAAAGCATCCCAGTGCATGAAAACCTCACCGATTACTGTCAAGCAAACTATAATTTACAATACTGGCCATGAATTATATGCTATTTTACGATTGATTTCATGCTGTTGTTCAGAGAATTTCATTGATCTCAATTTACAAAATGAACCAATAAGTAGGCAATGATTTTCTTTTAACTCCTGGTGTAAACTGAGGAACTGATACCTTATTGGTGTCTCCCATTAGAAAATGACAAAGCACTTCTTGCTTCTTTATTACCTAACACATGTTATCTAGCTGTTTTAATAATCACGTTCTTGTCTTTCATAAATGAAAAATGCAGCCTTTCTACCTGACTTTCTTCTCTCCTCTATGTGCACCCTTCCTAGGAATCATCCCTTAGATGTTTAAAAATGTTGGGACAATTGAGGTCGTGACTGACCAAGTCTCCATCTGTCATGTGGCATCCCATCATGAGAGCCACTGCTGGGTGGCGGCTCGGGGAGAACACATTGTAGGTGGCAGACCTAAAAGTGGGGAGCTCTCCGCAGATGTCTGGGAAGCTATGGACTATCCTTGTTTCACAATGGCTTGCTCAGCCTTCTAGGTGCAGAGAACCTAGACTCTGACCTTATAATTAATAAAATCAGAGGCTTTCTTTAGCCTGGGAATCGTTGCACTTCTCCTCACAGATGCCTTAACATGCAGCTTGCTTCTCTTTGGCCAGATAAGCAGCTACCCAACTACCTATCACCAACATCCAGCCCCGTCTTGTCACACTAACATGGGGAACTGGAATCATGTCTCCCGGGAGGACTCATGCATCAGAGAAATCCATGTACAGTAATAACTTGGTTTGTGAGCATAATTCATTCCACAAACAAGCTACTCGTATTGCAAGACATTACGCATTTACCAAGTTAAAATGCATTAGAAATGTTTGCTCACAAGATGAGCAAATCAAGATACTCGCACTCCAAGGTTTCACTGTACTTCTCTTTCATCAAAACCCCGCTCAAAGTCTGTATTATTCATCATGCAGCACCTTCTAATACTCCTTAAGTGTATATAGTTTGCCTTCTATTTATTTGCTTAAAAAAAAAATTTTCTTTGGAAGCATCCCCAGCGACAAGTGTGCACGGTGTTATCAGCTCTCTGAGGACAGGGCGCATCTTCTCACAGGTGTCCCCTTAGGACTCTTCAGACCCTGGACCCTCCTGCTAGCTGAAAAGTAAAAACTTCATTGCAGTAAGAACATTAACTATGAGGAGAGGAAAACCTGGTTCCTCTCTCAGAATAGCAGCCGGTGGGATGTGGTGGGGAGCCCAGCCTGCTGGGAGTCGGCAATCACTAAGTTGCAGGGGGGGGGGTGCGGGGGAGAGAACTATTACTGTCAGTTGTGATAATGAGGGATGATGCTTCCTCATTTCCCTCTTTTCTTCTTTGGCTGGCTAGAATAAAAGGCTCCCATGCAAAACTCCTTAGGCTGACAGCATTCTTAGCAGCTGTCTTCCAGTCTGGCTTCCTGAGTACTTCTAATACCCGATTTGTAATGAATTATAGTATGTTGAGCCCAGAATTGTATTTCTTGGTTACTTTTACGATGATGTAACCCTAGAGCAGCACCCATCATCTCTCTCCCTGTGTCTGTCTGTCTCTCTGTCTGTCTCTCTGTCTCTCTCTCGCTCTTCCTCTCTCTACACACACACACACACACACACACACACACACACACACACTCCTCTACCTTCTACTGTGCCTGTGAATAATGAGAAAGAGAATTAGGGAGTCGCTAACTGGCTTCCCATTTTCCTAAACGCTTTCAACTCACAAACCAAAGAGAGAGAACTGAGATAACATTCCAGGAATATTCCTGAACAAACTTTAGTCATATAACTTGGCTAGATATTTTATGCAAAACTGAAAGTTTTTTCCCCCCACAGATTTACATGGATATTTGGTACTATTATACTCTTTAATAACCTTGGGAGCCAGTTAACATATTGCTAGATAATACTCATTTGATATATTGTTAAATAACAGAACTATATGACCCATAAGAAGAATAGTGATAAGTGTCTGACTACTTGTGGCAAGAAAAGAATAAATGTGTGAATCAGCATTCCCCACAAAAGAGTATAGTGAAGGTAAGATGCCCACTCAGTAAGAGCAATAGCTATAACATTGACTAGCTACTTTATACAGTACATGTTATACTCTCTCATTTAAGTCTCAAATAACTGTGAAACAGGTGCTGTAATTCCCAGAGTACAGGTAACAACATTGAAGTTCCAAAGGATCAGGCCCCTGAGTTCACTCAGAAAGCAGTAGGGAACGATCCCGGATGGAGGTGCCCACGGCCAGGCTGTGCTTATTTCACAAAGCGGCGTCTTCAGGTTCACATTCTGACACTGTCAGCTTAGTAAAGCATTACCCGAGACTGGTTTTCCATGCAGACCCATCACCAATCCTTAAATAGTAATTTAATCCTTATTCCAACTAAGCCCACACTAGACACAGTATGTTCCAAGAGAAGCAGTAATGAGTCTACCTTCAAAAACTAATATGGGGGTGCCAAAAAATGTATGTATATTTTAAGAGATGTTATCTATGTATTACTTTTCAAAGTTGAATTGAATTATGGTAGCAATGTGTAACTGCAGAAGTCAAACATGACTTGTATTCATTTTGTGCTATCGGTATATATTATTAGAATTTTAATACAGTTTTCTCCTTTCTTAAAATGTGTATACATTTTTGGCACTCTCTATATATCTCATTTGGGTGACCAAACACACATCTCTTTGGGCAAACTCTCACTCTGTCCCTAAGACACAAATCAAACGCCACCTCCTACAGGAAGCCTTCCCCAAACCCTCCAGTTTGAGAATCCCTCTTTTGTGCCTCAATAGCATTTTTTGTATCTCTACACAAGCATGTCATCAACATTTATTGTATTATGTAGTTATGATTTCTTTAATGCAAATTTTTACAAGTGGCGTTTCAAAGTCAAGGGGAATCATTTGGGGTTCCGACAAGGGAACAGACGACACACGCAAATGGAATTACTGAAGAGAGCTATGGAAGGGACTATTTCCAGGGTTTGGGGCAGGGTTACAGGGAACGCGCAAGAATGATGACACACCTGGTGGTTAGAAATAGGCTGACCCCCTGCCATTTAGTCCCGAGGTTCACACCCAGCTGGGGTGGTCCTGTGGAAGGCACCTTCCTTTCTGGAGAGGGGCACGGAGCTTGGAGAATACATGCTCCAGCCTCACTCCCTCCTGTCTGCTGCTCTCCCTACTGTGCCTTCCGTCTGTGGGACCACAGAGCCCAGAGGCAAAGGCACAGAGGTAGGTAGAGAAGAGAGAGAGCCCACAGGAGATATCTGAGGGCACGCCATCTGGAAAAAGCAGTACATATTTTGGTAGAAATTACCAATTTTCATGCACACCAGCATTTTGTGAAAGAGGTCTGTTCTCAATCTCCTCATCCATACTGAAAGATGTATTTTTAAACTTGCTTATCTAATTTGCCTATATCTAATGGAGTGTTCTTTTTTCCTAATTAACTTGTTAATATATCAACGGAGTTCAGTGATAGCATTGAGTATAATTCCTGCTACTTAGCAGACTCTCAAAAATTATTTATTAAATACATATATTGTAAAATATTTCGTCCCAGTTTCTTACCATGGTACTCTGTGGATTGGTGTCAGCTTTGATCTAAGTGCAGGTGAGAAAACCCACTAGGTGCCAAAGAATGCACAAGGCCTGCAGGAGTCAGAGCCCATCCACTAGCAGGGGTGGGCAATGAAGGAGATGGGGGAGGGAGAGAGGGGGAGGGGGGAAGGATGGAGGAAAGGAGGGAAGGAGGGGGAGAGAGGGAGAGAGAGAGAGAGAGAGAGACAGAGAGAGAGAGAGAGAGAGAGAGAGAGAGAGAGAGAGAGGAGAGAGGAGATAAGGAATCAGCAAAGATTGGGTTCAAGTTTAGTTTTGATGTGAGTAAATATAAGTGAATCACTGAAGATTTAGGCCTCAGTTTCTTCGCTTGTTAAAAAGAATAGTATATTATTTGTAACAACTCTGCCTATAATAGTTATTAAGATAAAATAAGACAGCCATACACATTTTATAAAGGAGAATATTGCACAGGTAAGAGGGAACAATTTTAAACCATTACCAAAAACAGCAGAGTCTAACTGACTCTATTTAGGTATCACTCCACCAAATAATGCAAAACACATGGTCAGCTTCTTGTGAAAGGAAACACACTTGACTCAATACACACACTCAGAAATAGCTGTTGTGCCATTTAATTTTGCATTTGCTCCACAAATATTTGCTGGACATTTACTATATGTTTTATATTACAGCAGATAACAAGATGGGTACAAGGTATTTTCAGATATTTCATTTGAATTACATATCGTTCTGGGTTATGTTTTCCAAATTTCAGAGATGCTGGGCTTTATCTGGTGCAGATACTTATTATGTTCCAATGATTCTAAGCTACTTCAATTTATTTTGCTTATGATATAAAATGGTAAATGATTGGAGAAGAATATTTTTGCAAAATTACAAATTATAGTGCATCTCCTACGATGGGGACAGATCTACTACTTAAAAAAGAACTAATTTATGGAAGAACTCAAATTTCACCGATTAACAAGTTGCATTGAGGATATTAACACTAAAATACTTAAGGGACACAAAACTGCAGATAATGTATTAGCATTAATATTTTACTATTAGCCAAAAAAATGCTCACATTTTCAGGAATTCTATAGATGCTGAATTTGACAAATGCTTACCCAAAAGTTTGTAGGAGTTCACTTTACATGAAAGGTGTGTAGTTTTATGGCAAACATTTATTTGATTTATATTTCAAAAACCAAGCTTAACTTTATAGCAGTGATTCAGCTGAGGGGGAAATCTCTTAAAATTATCTGTAGTCTTTTTGACGCTCAGAGCTCCAACCTAACAGAATTTATGACCAGTATCTTGTTGATGTTTGCATAATAGACCTACACAAGTTGCAAAAAGTGACTTTCTAATCTCCCTACATGAAATAGATATTCAAATACTTGGCAGTATTTCCCTAGGAGATGTTGGACTTGTATATATTCCCACAATAGGGTGGAAAAATAAAAAAGAGAGGGAAATACAAGAATATCATCTCTGCAAAATTGCCTGTAAAAGTTGGGGGATAGGAGAAAAACTTCACTAAACTCTATTGGAAATTTTCTTTTTTTTTTTCTGACTCAAACACTCTGTGCTGTTCTGAGTTTGAATGTAACTGAGAAGTATAGTGGGGCTGGGATTTTTAACCAACAAGCAGGATGCTTTTGTCTAAGGCTTAAGTCATTTTCTAACACTCATCTGAAGTTTTCCATGCATAGAAAGCCAACTATTTTGTTTCAATATGTACCAATATTTTTCTTGTTTGTGATGACCAAGAAATTTAATTACATCACTACTAGAATTTAATTACATCACTACTATGAATGTTCAAAATAAGTAATGGATTTTTACGTACTTTGATATAATCAAATGAGTCATATTTGTAGCCTTGGGATGGCACCTCTCACGGGTTTTGAGCTTTGCAATAGTCTGTTTAGCTGGGAAATATAGAGAAATACGAAGGAGATATTTACCTGGGATATGTCAGGCATTAGGAAATAGGTCACTTCTCTGTTATCAATCAACTTAGGTCGGGCTGTCAGTCTCAAACAAAGTCCTCTGTCTCTGAACCTCCCTCTGAATACCACTCAGGCATTCTGGTAAGTTCTCCATGTAATATATTTAGTTTTCTCATAAGTGGTAAGATTGAATCCTTCATTTTGAAAACAGTCTATTGTTCTCCCACTATATCCCCTGCCCCCACATCTTCAGGATAGAATACGGAAGATACAGTTCACACCCTCAAAGCACGCACAATCTAGTGAGAAATACAACAAAGTCAACCAATGATTCTAGTAGAAAATGATCAATATGAGAGATGGGAACACAGAGAGGAAAACTGAAGACCACAAATGTCTACAGTACCAGGTTAGTCCTTACTCAAACACTACTGTATTGTCCGAGCGTCAGAATATGCAATAAGGATGGATGGATGGATGGATGGATGGATGGATGGATGGATGGATGGATAAGAAAATGAATGAAAAAATCACAAATCAGCATTCTTAAAAATATTTCATTCTAATATTTCGTAGGAGTTATTCACAAAAAGAAACAAATACACATTTATTTAATTTTCACAACCTTGGCGTACAGTTGTGTACAGTCACTGCAGGCAATACCTACTGGTATGGGCTGAAGTGTATCTCTACAAAATTGGTATACTGAACCACTAAACCTAGCATCTCAGAATGTGATTATATTTAGAGATAGAGTTTTTACAGAGGTTATTAGGTTAAAATGAAGCCTATGACTGTTTTGAAACTACCAGTTTTTACCTCCTAATCCCTTACCCCCCTTCACCCATCTCCTCAACCCCCCTGCCATTTGGCAATCATCAAAATGTCCTCTTTATGAGTTTGCTTCTTTAGTTTGTTTGTTTTTTTTTAGATTCCACATATAAGTGAAATAATGTGGGATTTGTCAATTGGACTTATTTCATTCAACGTAATTCCCTCTAGGACCATTTTCCTTGCAAATGGCAACATTTCATTCTTCTTTATGGCTGAGTAATGTTCCATTGAATATATGTACCACTTCTTTATCCATTCATTCATTGATGGACACTTAAGTTGCTTCCATATCTTGGCTATTGTAAATAATGTTGCAATGAAAATATGGATACATATGTCTTTCAAATTAGCGTTTTTGGAATGGAATCAATAATATTATAATAGCTATGCATGGTGTCAGATTGGTACTATGTTTATCTGGGCAATTACTTTGTAAATTACATAAATGTTTAATCACTATGTTGTACACCTGAAACTAATATTGCATGTCAACTGTAATTTAAAAAAAAAATTAAATGTAAATCTCATCTGAAAATACCAAGAAAAAAAAGTTAAAATGAAGCCTTTAGTGTGAGCACTAATCCAATTTGTCCTAATAAGGACAAACACCAGTGTCCTTATAAGAGGGAAGTTGGACACACAGACACCAGGGATGTATGTTCAGAGAGGGAAGACATGTGAGGACATAGCCAGAAGGTGGCCATCTGCAAGCCAAGGAGAGTGGCCTCAGGAGAAACCAAACTTGCTGACACCTTGATCTTGGACTTCTAGCCTCCAGGACTGTGAGAAAATAAATTCCTGTTTTTTAAGCCACCCTGTTATTTTCATGGCAGCTCTAGCAAACTACCATTTTTGTGAGAGGATTAAGAGGACATATTATTTTTTTGGTGTCCAGAGTTAATTGAAACAAGGAAGATATGAGGTCATTAAGCAGGAAGTCATAAAACTCCCAGTTTGCACTGAACACTTTTTATTCCTGACTTTGAAGAAATGCCTCCTCTACTATCAATACCGTGCTCGGCAGACCTACAACTTTCTACTTCATCTGCTCGATTTATGATTGCACACTATTAGACAGTTCCCATTTAAAATCAGTAGGCTTGCTTTAAATTTAAAAAATTAAAGCTAACATTTAAATGAGACATTTTAATTGACATGTTGTCTCTAAGAATACATAGATAATGTGATGAAGATATAAATGTTGTATTAATATTTTGGCTGAATATTATACTAATGTATACCACTGAATATTATATTAATGTAATGGAATTTCCCAACATTGTTTTACTTTAAACTCATCTGCTTGAGATTTGTGATTTGGGAGTCAGAAAATTATCCAAGTACCAAAATTCCAGTGCTAGCTCTACCCTTAACTAGCTGTATGATTCCAGGCAAATCAATTGGGAGTTCAGAATCTCTATTTTCTCATCTCTCAAATGTGAATAAAATACACCATTGGATAATTTAAAGGCCCATAGGAGTTGGTACATGTGAAAATATTTTGAAAGTATAAATTACCAAAAAAAACATCAGGGGGTCAGGAAAATATAAGTTTTTTCTACCTAAGGAAAAAAACTATGAAGGAAAGTATTGTAGATAGAGTTGACTAAAAGTTTAAGCAAAAATTATTTAATTTAAAAGCCATTATAAACTAAGTAAAAAAATGACAAAAATAGGAAAAAAACTGTAATATAGTTTCCATGCACATAGATGAATCCTTAATGTATGCTAAAAGTACTTACACATAGCAGCACAATTTACAATAGCTAAGACTTGGAAACAACCAAAATGCCTGTCAGTAGATGACTGGATTAAGAAACTGTGGTATATTTATACAATGGAGTATTACTCCGCTATAAAGAAGAATGAAATAGTGCCATTTGCAATGATATGGATGGACCTAGAGACTATAATGTTGAGTGAAATAAGTCAGTCAGAGAAGGACAAATACCATATGATCTCACTTATATGTGGAATATGAAAAACTGTATGAATGAGCAAAGTAAACAGAAACTGTCTCATAGATATAGAGGAAAAATCAGGGTTGCTAATTGGGAGAGGAATGGGGATGAGGGAGAAGGGGAAGGGATTAGACAGCAAAAATAGGCAACTACAATATTGCTACTGGGATAGGAAAAACAGTTTGGGGAATATAATTAATAATGTTGTAAATATTCTGTGGAATGTCAGATGATCATAGGTCTTGTTAGGGAGACCATTTCATGGATGGAGTAGAGGTTTGATCACTGCACTGTATTACTAAAGTGGAGGTGGTATACCTACTGTAATTGAATATATATAGATAGTCACGGGATGTGGATTATACTGTGGAAGAGAGTCAGAGGAAGAGTAACAGATATATATGATATGGGGGGGAGTGGGGTGGTGTATTGGGGGTCGGGGGTTGTCACTTTGAGGGGTAAAATGTATAACTATTGCACTGTATTGTACACATGAAACTAATTAAAAATAAAATAAAATAAAATAAAAAAACAAAAAGTATTTACAAAATATGAAGAATATATTACTTCAAATAGCACAAAAATATTTGGGGAATTAATTTTAAGAAATAAGAAATGCACACACACACACAATGTTACATAAAAGGGTGTTAAAATTGCAGTTTTGTTTATAATAGAGAAAAATTAGAAATAATCCAAATATTGTAATGATTTGCTTAAATATATTGTGAAACATTAATATTTTAAATATTGTGCAGATATTGGAAGCAGGATTCAGAAAATAATTTAGCAATTTGGTAATATGATCACTATAATAAAGTGGTAAAGACTGTAAAACAGTCTGACCCAAATTATATGTGTATACCTGTGCATTAACAAAAAATATCAAAAGGTAGTAAATGCATGAGCCAAAATGTAATTAGTGACTTTTTGCTGGTGGGTGAAACTGTGGGAGATTTTTTTACATTTTTTCCCAAATTTTCTTTAGTTTACAATTTACCAATTTGTAATAATTTTATTTTTAAATTGTACTTAATTTTGAATGGGTAATACATTAATGTTTCAACAGTACAAAAATCTAAAAGACACTAAAGTGCTTACATGAAAATTAAGTCTCCCTTTACCCTTGTTTCCCAATTATCCTGAATGGCACTGGTGATATAGTGGTGAGCATGGCTGCCTTCCCAATTATCCAGTTCACTTCCAGTTTAGCAATTACTACACATTTATGTGTACCTCCAGAGATAGTTTCAATACATAACCAATACAAAATGTTAGTAGAGTATGGCATATACTTTTCTTCACTAGTACTTCACTGTACTGCGAAGATGCTACCCTATTGGGAAAGATCTGCTTGTTCCATTAAATGACCACATAATATTCCAGTGTAATAATACTAGTTATTATCTATAATTCATTACCTAGTCTTCTATTGATATTAGTAGGGAATTATGTATCACATCAAATTATACCGTATCATACTTTACTATATATTATGTTATGTTATGTTATGTTATATATTATATTATTATCATGTACTTTTGTGTGGCCAGAAATATCAGTATCTTTTGAACAATCTCAAACACAATGAAATGTAAAGATCTACAAAATGTTTGGGGTTCTATTTATTACTGTTCCTTGGTTATATTTATTAATGTTATATAACCAGTAGGTTTAAACTAGCTGACTTAAATCAAAGATAAAGAGAATTTATATAACTCAGAACTTAGAGGTTTCATGACATTCACCACTCTATCTTCAGCAATTCTTTCAGTGTCCAAAAAGTGATAGGTGACATTTAAAAATATATGTTGAATAAACACAAATAAGTGAGGATTGGACCGTAGCTACAAAGCTGGCACCACGGGTGTAATAATACATTGCTAATAGTATTAGGAGGGCTATGAGAGGATGTATTAAGGCCAAGAAATGAAAGGCCTTCCTTCAACACAAAAATAGTAGAGAAACATTCTAAAAAATTAACATCTTATTCTGGAAGGTAAGCCACACATTGACCGATTTGAGAGTTTCAAAAATGGAAGACAATAAATCAATGAAATAGATTCAGTTTTAAAAAAATAGATAAAATTTCAGGGAAATTCTTAAAAGGAAGAACAGAGTTGGATGACTTCCAAGGATACAAGTTTTTACAAATGGCATTCATCTATAAGGTTGAGGCTATATTGGCAGTAAGAGTCTAATATTTATAAATTCATCCAATGAGCTCAATTGGGTTATACTCCAGCTCATAATAATTTCCTCAGGGGCTGTGTTTTTCTTCCTACTCTTCTTCTACTACCCAGATCCTGCCTCATTGGAGTACAACCAAAGCTGTACAGATGATCCAAAATGGACCAATCAGCATCCTTCCTTGGTATTTTTCAATCTGGAGTTGCTACTGAGCATGTTGCCTAGTTCAAGGAGAAATCCCCCACGTTACAACAAACCATGGATCCCATTCCAGAAAGAAACAAAGATGAAATAGTTGAATTTCTATCACTTACACCTAAAAGACTGAAGACTGATGAATGTGTTTACTTTGCAAAACCAAGAATGAATAATAACTACTGTCTCTGAACCATTCAAACTTTTGCCACGGATAAAATCAAATCTATTGTGAAAGGCATTTAAGGCACCAGCAAGAACTTAGGTGAATGAAGAAAAAAATGTTCTTTCCAGGTTCATTACTGAGTCAAGCCTTTACTAAAAGAAGTAAGCTAAGCTTTCCTGGGCTTGACTTTTTTTTTAATTATTATTTTTATTACCATACAGAGGTACTATTTTGAAAAACATTTATAAAAAATATCAAGGGAATTTTAACATTTAGAGAACTGAAGGATTCTGATTCATATAGACTCACTAAAAACAACAAAAAATGTTGACAAAAGTAAGATGAGGAAAGAATACTTTGGATTTAACCTCCGCTTTTCTTTCTTTCTTCTTATGTAGCCAACACAACTAAACTCCCTGAATATCTCTGACATCTGTACACAGGGTACTCCACTATATCACTTACAGCTTTAGAGGTTTTAATGCCCCCTCTGCCTTTATTTTTAGAGAAAGTACTATCTAGTAATCTGAGAATGTAGGGTCTGTTGATAGTGGTATTGTCCTATAGTTTGCTGAATTTTCTAAATTGGATAGAAAGACAAAGCTTGTTCAAATGTGGTTTTACTGTATAATGATGTCACCGGGCTTTATTCCATAATTGCGGCCCCCACAGAAAACCTAAGTTTATGCTTAGGATCTGCAACAAGGTGAATGGAAATCTGCACCAAGGGCAAACACTTCAGCAGGTTGTGTCATCAGAAAATATTTAAACACCACTGAAAAGGATTTAAAATAAACAGATTTTATTTTACACTGACTAATGCACAGAAATATAATACAATAGAGCTGTTAACAAATAAACATAATGCTTTCTTCTCATCTTCTCCCCATTCCATTGCCATCTGTATTCTTAAGTGCAATTAGCATCTTCCATTTAAAGTTCTAGCCTACTTGTCCATTCACTTACTGAATAGAGACAACAGTGGTATAAGTTCAGCCCTGATGATTTTGGAGTAATGTCATATTTCAATTATTTATTTTTGAATACATTGATTAGCTCATACTGCATCAATTCTAAAAATCCTTCAGTAGTTCTCCACTGCCTCAGAACAAAGTTCAAATATTTGAACACACCTCTAGCACCTCTGATAATTTGACTCTTGTCTTGCCTTCTACTACTCTTTTTTTTACCTGAGCCATCCTGCCACCTGTTGGCAGTTCAATGGCAACTCAGCTCAGGCCGTGCATCGAACAGCCGTTGCTCGGAGCTCAGCTCGCACTCTTGAGCGAGCTCTTAACCAACTGAGCCACTCGGCCGGCCCAAAAACCTTTTTTTTTTTTTTTAGGGCAGTGTCACTGGCCCTCATACGTGGGACCCGAACCAGGGCTGCTGGCCTCCCAAGCCAGCGCTTAACCACCGCGCCACTTGGCCGGCCCAGCCTCCCAATACTCTTGACCACTTACTCTGGGTGCTCAGTCATAGTGAATAAACTGTGTGCTGTTTCATTTTCATGAGATTCACATTCACAGAGCTGTGCCACTGACTACCCCACCCTTCTCCATAGGCTTTCCTGGTTTTCCACTTCTGAAACTCTAAAGCCTGCAAAAAATTCACTTCCTCTGTGACACTTTCACTTCTGGATGGATCACTTCTTTGTCCTCACACGTGTTACAGAAATTACTATAAATTGGACAGCATTATATTCAGTTGTGTCTATTTTCTATTTAAACAATCAAAGTGGGAACGATCTGAGGAAAGATGGAAATATCATAATTATATACGCTGCTCCTAACTTCTGATGTAGTGACTTGTACATAGCAGCGGCCAAACAAATATTTCTTGAATTAAATTGAATGTGTAGTTTAGAGACATGCTTGAAGGGGGGGTTTATGCATTAAGAATCTTTATCATGATATCATAATAATGGTATTAGTTCCACAACTAAAAAAAAGCATGCGTTTGTTGATCATTGACTATTTTCATGACAAGACTTGTGGGCATGATGCTAGCCATTTTTACATGCATTATCACATTTAATTCCCGTACTCAGTCTCTGAAATAGGTAGTTATTTCCACTCTACCCAGAAATCAGGCTCAGCAAAACCACACCTGGGTGAATCTGCCTCTGAACCCTATGGTAGGAAGCCTTCTGAGAATGACTTGAGATAACTTTAACTCTTGTACAAATTCCTCCCCATTGAGTGTGGGTGGAACCTGAAAAGATGATGTGATAACACTCCCATGATTGTCTGCCCTTACTTGGAAAATAGAGATGATCCTGGCATGTGCCCAATCTAATTATGAGCCCTTTAAAAGCAGCTTCTGCAGACGGTAGTACTCAGAGAGATTCAAAGCACAAAGGGGATTTGATGCAAGAGAGGCTCTGCCTTACTGAGATGGAGGGGGCCACATGAAAAGATTTGAGGCCAGCTTCTAGAAGCTGAAAGCTGCCCCTGGCTGACAGCCAGCAAGAAAACAGGGATTTCAGCCCTATCACTGCAAAGAGTTGAAGTCTGCCAGAAACCAGAAAAAGCCTGGAAGCAAAGTCTTTCCCCCAGCCTCTCAAGGAGAGCCCCAACTGCCAAACTGCTTGATTCTGGTCTTGTGAGACCCTAATTAGGCCCCCAGCCAAGCCCACCTGAACTTCTGATTTATAGAACCGTGAGCTAGGAAATGGGTATTGTTTTACCCTGCCTACTGAATCCCTGACAGTTCGGCGCAGCCATGAGACTGAGTTATGGATATCAGAATGTGGGCAGAGGTGATATATGTCACTCCGAGACCTGGCCCATAAAATGCTCAAACTCATTATCCTCCATGTTCCTTCCTCACCTGTCTCCCGCCATGGAGGTAACTTGGGGGCAACCTTAAGAGTCATGTGCTAATCATGGCAGAGCCTGAATCAGCCTGCGTCCCTGAGTGACAGTCTACAGGAAGGAAGCTCTGCTTACCAAGCCCTTCACCTGCACAGGGCTGGTAGTCAATCAATCATGTGTCTGCCATTAGAGACGTGTGTGTGTCTATATCAACTTGGCTGATCCTACTGAATATAGAGAAGGTTTTATAAGATTGGAGAACTCCAGGAGGAGAGGAGTCCAGTCATGTAAAGAACTCAGGAAGGAGTTCATTTGTTTCAAGAAATATAAGAAATGTAACAACAGGCCTCTAACCATCTCCCACTGATGTAAGCTCCAGGTGGGCTGGCCAGTTGCATCTTTGGTTTCCCACAGGGTCTACAGCACTGAGAAAAGTACTGAATGCCCACAATGCAGACACCCAATCACACTTACTGAATGAATGAATGAACCATTCCAGATAGAACTCATTTTCTAAATAATTGTTATTATTGTCACAGAATGTATCCGTTTTTAAACTGATTTTGAATAGATGTCTTATCTTCTCTAATATGTTTGGGTACTTGAGAGAAGCTTTAGAATGTTAATAATCACAGCATCAAGAGTTATAGATTGAATTGTGTCCCCGCCCCCAATTTCCTATGTTGAAATCCGAGCCCTCAGTACCTCAGAATGTGGCCTTATTTTGAAATAGGATCTTGCAGTTGTAATTAGTTAAGATGACATCAAGAGGGTGAGACTGAATCCAATATGACATGTGTTCTTATAAAAAGGGGAAATTTGGAATGGGAAGCATGCAAGGTGAGCCCTAGGTAGAGAGGAAGGCAGATAAGGGAATGATGCATCTATAAGTCAGGGAACACCAAGGACCGCCACCAAACCAATGGAAGTGGGGGGAGAGGTGTGAGACCAATTCTTCTTCACAGCCTCAGAAGGAACCATCCCTGCTGACACAGTTCTGGAACTCCTAGACCCTAAACTGGGAGACAATGCATTTCTGTTGTTTAATCCACTCAGTTTGGGATACTTTGTTAATGGCAGGCCTAGCAAGCCAATACAAGTAATTTCACAACAACAAAACTGCTATGTATTGAATAATTAAATAAAAAATTCTAAGCTACAGGAACATCCTACCTCATTACAATGGTTTGCCACATTCAGCATATTAATTATTTCTGAATTATGCATTGGTATTTGCTGTCACTTACTTTACAGTATTAACTAATTCTCAGGGTATCTTCAATTTAATTCAATTCATTTTCAACTCAATTCAATAAGAATTAGTTAGATGCTGATTGGATCTTTATTCCTATGTTACCTGCTACAGAGAGTATGAAAATAGTGACATGATAAGTGTACTCAACCCATGCATTCTTGATTCAAATCAAGATTTAACTTTGAAATACGTTAATATTAAAAGACAATAAATTCAAGTAATGAGTTTGTAAGAAAATGATATAAAAGATTCTATGACTCAAAGGAAGAATTGAGGTATATCATCAAATATGTGCACTGTTTTGATGGCAGTAGGTAGTGCTGCAGGTGTGGAGAATGCCATACATGATCGTGGCTAGAAGGAAATGAGTAAGGTGATCAACCTGATTAAATATCAAAGTAAAAACTAGGGAGAACTAAAAGATAAGTATGAATAGGTAAATGCAATCAGATTCCTAAAATATCCATCCTCTATACCAATTTTACCATCTATATTAAAATTGAGAAGCTATTACAGAAATTCTGCTTACCACTATCCAAACTGTAGATAATTTAAAAGATAAAAAGACCTTGCAGAAAATAGAGTGAAATGCTAGAATGACATTACTGGGAGATAGTCATTGGTAAGACTTTTGTATATCTATATATGTATATAAACACAGTCATGTATATGTACACATCAATACATACATATATTTTACTAAAATAGACACACATATTACATGTTGTCTGCTAAAATCCTTGTTTAAACATCTTTCCACATCACTGAATATTCTTCTATAGCATCATAAGCTCTATGGCTACACAGTAGTCCATTAATGGACCCTTAGAAGGTTTTTTACTGATGTACACAGGTAGGTGAATTTCATGTGTTAAGTTCTAATTTCATATATGGAAGTCTTTTTACAATTATATTTTTGAACACAGAGATGTGGACTTCAAGAAAAAAGTTGATGCTTCACTTTACAAATGTCCCAATGGCTTTCCCGAAGGTGGGAACATAAAACTGACACTGTCATAGCACCTGCCTGGAGGTCAGAGAGTTCAAGATATAGGTTCAGGAAAACAATGTCTGTTTCACTGATTCACACTCCCTCCCCCGAAGAAGCCAGTGGCAAAAGAGAACACACTATTTGATTCCATTCGTATTAAGTACAAGAATAACAAAATTCATCTGTGCTGTCAACAGTCAGAGAAGCAGTGACCTAAGTCAAGATGTAAGACTCCAGAGCAAACATGGGTGTGCTGATAGAGATCTGTTTCTTGAGCTGGGTGCTGGTTCCATGAATGTGTTCAATTTGTGAAGATTCACCATAGCTCTTTAGAATGCAGCCACTGCTCATTAAGCCAAGGCTTTGGTGTGGAGCCGAACCCTGAGCCATGCTTCTAGAGTCTGGTCACAAGTTATTAGCCGGGTAACTTGGCTTCTGAAGACTCTAGCTTCTTTTCATAGTTTAGGCTTTCTCTGCTTGTATCCTTAAGGTTTCCTAGACTTTGTGTAATTTAATGCCCTATCTCTATGATATTAAAAGGATTCAAGTATGACTTAGTCTGTAATTAGAGAGGCACAGTGACTCATCGATGAAATCACTGCCTTACCTGAAAATCCTCATATATTCTATCTTGTTAATAAGCAGCCTCACAGATTAGAACACAAGCATGTTCACAGTACTCGTCTCAGTAACATTACTTTATGTAACAGGAGTGATTTAGGTGCACTGCATTGTGGTATTCAGAAATGCAAAATTATGGAAAATATCAAGGTTAAAGTGAAGTTTTATTTTGCTAAGGATCTTCTATGAGTCATCAGTATGAATGAATATAATATAGCTCAAGTTTGTAGAGTATTGATAAGGTTCAGCATAATGCTTGGTGAGAAGTTCCTAACTTTTACATGTTGTTTGTTTTTGTTTTGTATTTTGCCATAAGCAATACAGCTTCTTCTACAATATATTTCTCATTGTAAGACTTAAGTGTTTGCAAAGTTCAAGATGAACATTTCTATTTTGCTGTTTATATGTGATTCTGTTTGACCTTGGCAAATAAGACAAAAACAAGTTGTAGCACTTTTAGTTGTTTAAAGATATAAATACTTACTGCCTATCTGACTTGACCAGAAATTCATCTGTCCCTGTCTTCTCTCTCTCTCTCTCTCTCTCTCTCTCTCTCTCTCTCTCTCTCTCTCTCTCTCTCTCTCACACACACACACACACACACACACACACACACTCCCATACTCTCTCTCTCTCTCTCTCTTACACTGCCATTATCTTTGTCTTACTGCTCAGTCCTAGAGACAGAAGCGCCCAGGTCCTGAGGAGGTAGCGGTGGGATGTTGCTCTCCGTGGTGCTGAAACCAGCCACTCGATTGATCGTAAGATTATGCAACACACTTAACTAATACACGTGCTGTGGTTTAGTGTCAGATTTGTGCGTGCCTTTTTAAATAGAGTCTCTACTGGCTTTCCTCATTTGGGGAGTTCTGGTATTTGTAAGTAGTGATGTCTTAGGTTGGGTTAACCAAGAACAATTTATGTAGTAAAAAAAGAAGTGTCCTGAGGGATCACTTCAGTTTCTTCACCAGCTAGCACAACTCACATAACCTCCCATAGTATACTTCCCCCGTTGCCCCTGTCTTGTTATCCTTCTTTCTAAAAACTCTGTAGGCTTCTCTGAAACATCTCCCAAACTTCTTAAAGATTGCCACTTTCTGGTAGGGTGCTCATTTAAATGAGAATGATCTGGTTGGCTACAGTTTGGATAGTCATCATCAATCAGAATGCTATCTAGCCTGAACTTTGAAACAATCCCAGTGTGTTGAGCAGACAAAAGGTTTCTTTTTTCTACCTATTTATGAACGTTGTGTGTACACACATCATAAGTGGCCCACAATAGGCTCTGCCAGTGATATCGATATAGGTCCTTCAATCTCTCAATAATGTTTTTAATCATAAGCTTTAAGGCACAATTGCTTTTACTTCAAAATTCTTAAAAAATCTGTTATGGGACAGAAATAAGAGATTAATGGAGATCTTGCAAAAAAAGATAAATGGCACCACCAGAATACCACAAAACTGGGGGAAAAATTAATTGAACCTATACTTTTGATAAATATTTATTTTTTGCAGAAGAAAAATGCATACTAGTTTAAGCTGTCATTATACTAACCTACATCCTATTTTTCATATTATTAGTAATACATAATGCGGTAGTTTATATTCAAAAATAAAACTAGAATGTATATACCTCATGTATTTATCCAGAAATACACCAAGGTTACTATGGTTACGAAAAATCCATTACCTTTGAATACAGAATGAAAAAGTTTGACTTAAAGTGTGTGCTATTTATTATAGCAAACATCAACAGCCTTCGGGAGGTTCTCTAACTGGATTCATTTTTCAGTGTCACAACTGACCCACCATATTACTAGCGTGTGGCCTATGCAAGGCAAAAAATTTGAACTGTATGCATTTTTAAATATATTTTGTACTAACTCAAGGTGCAGCAATGCCTTTGACTTTTAATGCTTCATATTTAAGAGAAAGAAGAGAAAAAAAAACACATTCAAACCACCTAGATGCTAGGTAGCTCCTGAATTGAAGTGCATTTGCTTTTACCTCTATCGACCATGGCAGCGAGATTCATTGGCTACATGTAATGGAAGAATGTTGGTTCTATGCAGAAATGTAAAAGGAAGCTACACATAAGTGGAGTAGGAGTTCAGAAAAAAATGTTGACGTTTTCAACGTTTAGGAAGGTCTATTAAGACAAGTTATCACAAAAGTTTTTTGATAGTGTAGAAGGTAAAGAATGTTAAATGGGGAAGATTATCATAACCAGGAAAAACAGGATGAGAAACATAGCTTTTGCGGTTTCAGAATTATTTCTCACCTCATTACATTTTTTGTTTGTTTGTTTTAGCTGAGTCATCCTGCCACCTCTTGGCAGCTCAGCGGCAGCTCAGCTTGGGCTGGGCATCGAACTGCTGTTGCTCAGAGCTCAGCTCGCACTCTTGAGCAAGCTCTTAACCAACTGAGCCTCTCAGCCAGCTCTACCTCATTACATTTTTGCTCATCAAGACTGTGATTCAGATAAATCAGAGTAAAATATAATTGACTAATAATCTTGCAGAGGATTAAATATGCAAATAAAAAATTTCACTTGTAAAAGTATCAACTATTTAAGAGTATAACATTCATTGCTAATGAACTTTTATGGGAAACAATGCAAAAAAAAGTATATCAATAGTCAATAAAAGTTCACTACCTCTGAATAGCTGCCCCCTTTGAGGAATTGAACAAACAAAGATTGATCCACAATATTTATCACAGCATATTTAAAATAGAGACGAATAAGAAACTTTTGAGTTGTTCCAGTGATTAAATGCATCAGTGTACTTTCATTACCATGAAATGTGGCAAGGATGGGAACTATTTGCAGAGGATGCGGCCTGTCTCAGGGGCCACAGCAGTTCCTGCCTCAGTTTCCTCCTGGCTGAATTCACACCCACAGAGTCCCTTTCCTATCCTGTCTTCTTCCAAGTGAACAGGTAAACTTTGAAGACATAAGTGAACAGAATTTAGTCCACATCTCAGGTATAATCTTCGAGGTGAAGGGGATATTAAAAACCATTTTATTCAATTCTCATGAAATTTGAGAATCTCTAGAAAAGCAGGAATTCAGCCTATGCCAATAGTTAAAAAAAAATAAAGACAAAAAACAAAAACCACTCACTTTAGGTACTGTTTCAGACTGAGTTGCATTCCCCCAAATTTATGTGTTGAATGAAGCTTTAAACTCCAACATGACTGTATTTGGAAGAATGGCTTTTAAGGAGATGAATAAGTTTAAATGAGGTCATAAGGGTAGGGCTTGAATCCAATAGGATCGGTGTCCCTGTAAGAAGAGGAAGAGACACCAGGCCTGTGTGCACAGAGGAAAGACCATGTGAGGACACAGTGAGAAGGCAGCTGTCTGCAAGCCGAGGAGAGAGGCCCCAAGAGAAAGCTAACCTGCCAGCACCTTGATCTTGGACTCCTTGTCCCCAGAACTGTGGAAACACATTTCTGTTGTTTAAGCCTCCCTGTCTGTGGCACTTCGTTATGGCAGCGCCAGAAGATTAACCCAGGGGCTCTGTGGTTTCTAATCAGCCTCCTGTCTTCCTTTCCGAGTTGTGAGGAAAAATAAAATCACATATGTTCAATAAGAAGAATGTGTAAAGACTAAATGCATGGACTTTGGTGCCAAATAGAACCAGATTTAAATTGTTTCCGCAGTTACGGACTAGAATTTCTTGACTTCTTTTGGCCTCAGTTTTACTGGCTATAATATCAGAACAATCATGGACAACTCTGAACCCCAACATAATGTTCTTGGCTGAGTCCCTCTCCTGCGTGACCAATATTGCAGCCCCAACATGTGCTGTATCTTTAGCCATTCATGGATGAGAGCAACAAGAAACACAAATGCTTGTGAGAAGTCAAAAGGGCTATAGAGAAAAAGGTTGCATGATATAGGAGACATAATTTTCAAAAACCTACCAAAGAACAGAAACCACTGAAGAACCTATTAGCACTGTCTTCAGAGAAGATATCTGTGAGCACTATAAAAATGTTCCACTTTGTGTATATTATATTCAGGGCATCTATTGTACCAATCCACCATGGATATGCTATCTACAACCTTTCATTGTAGATACTATAGTCACATGATTCTATTGATTGTGCAATGAAACAAAATACAGAATCAGCATCAATTTGCATGTAGTATGGGAAGTCAGTGTGAATTGTGGCCTCCTCACCTCCCCATATGGCTCTTTTTCTGACTCTGCACAATGTCACCTCGGAAAACAGCCTGTGTATTTTGGAAATAATCAGGGCCTGCACTTTGCGATCTGCCAGCAGCCATACCACTTTCCCATGGATCCGGTTAGCACGCGGGTCTCCATATGGAAGGGCTCTTGGTCTCTTTTTCTCTTGTTGCTACCTTTCTTTTCTCTTTTCTGCCTTGCTTTTTCTTCACCACCCTGCTCCTACCTTCCACCAACTCTCCTTTACTATCCTCTTTCTTTGTTCCTAGCAGTCATGTGACTTCATTCATTCATTTATTCAATGCTGTTTATTCTATACCCCCTCTGTGACAAGTCCTGGAGATGCAGTCACGAATGACACACATGGCTGTATCCTTAGGACACTTAGCAGGGAAAATCGACAAGTAAAGAAGCAGCCTTATTCAAGACAATGCAAACCAAAGCAAGGAGGCATAAAGGCATTTGATGTGCATCCAGGGAGCATCCCTAACTAGACCTGGGGAGTCAGAGAGGGATTCTCTGAGGAATTGTCTAGGCTGGGCCATAATATTGCATCATGCATAGTGATACATTTCAGCCCTACAGAAACGTTTTGTGTATTAATTATTAATACATGCGTAATGCTGATTCCATGGTATGTTTTCACTTCTTCCAAAGTAATTTCTGAGATCTATTTTTTTTTAAGTTAAAATAATGCCTTCAGTTATTGTTAGGGCATGAGTAATCTTTTAGTTTCTCACAGGAACTCTGCATTCTACAGGAAATAACAACTACCATTATTTTACTAAATGCTAAGAACATGCTAGGTGTTTTAGTTATAAGAACTAGGTCTCTTAAAAAATCTTTAAAACTGGAGTTATTCCTATTTTACAGATTTAGAAACTAAGCCTCAGTGAAGTTGAGCGACTGGCTGAAGACCAAAATCCCGTCCTCGTAGCCAGAACATTGCAGTTGTCATCAAAGTTGGCCATCCACAGTCTGTGTGACCTTGAGGAAGTTAGCCTGTTATGCCTCAGTTTCCCCATTTGTAAAATGAGGATCATGATACTATCACAGAATTGACATCACAGAAATCTATCCAACCATAATGAATAAAATACAAAAGCAGTATTTCTTATCCTTTGAAAGTACTCAGGCTAGACAGCAAACAAAAAATATGAACCCTGAGAACGCAAATGGATGAATGCCATAGCTCTGTCCACAGACACCTCATATCTGCATCTGTGCCTGTCCCCATGAAATCGTGGGCACCAAGAAAGAGAGATGGGGCATGGTCTGGATGATCCCCTGTTACAACCTTAGTGCCCGCCATTAATGTGGAGCAGTGAATACATAAATAATTAACTCTGCCTCTGACACTAACTTACTGTGACCTTTCATGGAGAATTTAATATCTCTAGCCCCCAGTTTTTTCATCAATCAATATTACATTAGTGATGTCTCACCTGATAGTCAAATACAGTATATAAAATACCGTAAAATACATAACCACTATAATTACTATACAAACATAAACACGATTCAAACACAAAACATGTATAAGGTAAGTCTCTTGTTTTGCAAGGTGTTTAACAAACTAATTTTCCCTTAGCATCATTATACTTTATTATATGACCTAAGCATATATACTATGTTTCTTCTCAAATGGTCTAAAATTCAGATGACACTGAATCAAATCTCTGAATCTTAAGATGTCTCCACATCCTCGCAGATTGTAAAGCAGTTAATACATGTGACAGCGGAGTTGTTCAAAATGTCCTCGCTGACTCAACTGGACACTGAGGATGGCTGGGGACCAGTGGGGTCCCCGTTTCCGTCCTGCCATCAGGTGAAAGCATAGAGGCCATACAGTTCCCTCTGCGTGGTGATATTTCTGAGGCCTCTTTGCACCTGAGCAAAGGTGTCTTAGTAAAAAGATTTGCATGGGGTCCACAGTAGGGGACGCACTGGGAGATGACCTGGGTGAAGGAAGAGGAGGAGGCAAATGAGCCTTTTTCCCATTTTTTTTTAGCTTTGGCTTCACCGTAAATGCAAATGTAACCATAAAAATCATGGAATTCTAGTGGTTTAACAGGACACAAAAATGAGTAACCCAACTTTTAAAAACACATTCTCAGAGAACTACAGATTATGATTATCTGAATTGCATCTATTCTAGTTTATAATTACATGTTTCATAAGCACATATATTATACACATATTCTAATACAGATTCTAACTCTTTACTGATACATTAAGAAGTCTTACCTGTGACTGTGTAGTTTTCTCCATTTCCCGAATAGATTAGCATCCCATTCATATATAAAGAGTACTGAGTTATAATACCATTTGCTTTTCTGGGTGGATTCCAGGAAAGGAACAAAGAATTGGGAAGGGATTTGGCAACTGGTGGCTGAACCTCCTGTGGAGCTGTGGGGGATGAAAGGGGGGAAGAAAAAAAATTTACAGAGTCTAATTTTAGTTTACTTTGCTAATTCAAACTTTTCAGACCCAAACCAATAAATCATGGAATAAACCTGAAACCCCATGCATGGAAATGCTCCTGGTCCGTGGGCAGCTTGTCAGTAATTGCTTTAGGAACCGTATTAAATAACTGTCCTGAATTTATGAGAATTTGCATCAGTGATGGATGGGGAATATTTACACTAGTTCTCTTGACTGTTGCTTCAGTTACTTCATCAAAGGTCTCATTAGTCCATAATCTCTGCTTGGAGGGGCTGTGCCAATTGAAGTAAATTAAACAGATAGAGTCCCTACCTTTGAGGAGCTTTTGGTCTAAGATGGGCAGTGCTGGTGAGAAACCTATATGTAACCATAAAAGTAGCCAAAAAGTACAGAATTAATTACATCAATTATATATGAAGACTACATTGTAAGTTTTTTTATTTATTTTTATTTATTTATTTTTAAAGAGGGGCCTGTTCATTTTCTGTAGTGGTCAATAAATTGGAGTTATAGGAACTCTAAGCTTTTAGAAATTGACCTTAAACATACCTATTGTTTGGTAAATTGGCAATACATTTAAGGAAAATTTAAACTTGGGACTTCCTTAAGTAACAGAAAGGAAACGGTGAACTGGATGAGTAGGGCTCTCCCTGGGGCAGAGCTGTGAAGGGAGGGGGAGGGCACCAGGCAAAACCTGGACAGATGACATAGGGGACGGAGAGACAATAACAGGACATATAGGACGATCTGTCCTGTACTGAAGTTGGAGGAAGTGTTTGTGAAGGGTGACGATCATGGACCTCAGCAGCAGCAATGACACAGCAACGACACTGCTCTTCCCAGTAGGCTAGACAGAGAGGCTACTGAGGAAATGCTGCAGGTGGGTCCCAGTGGTGTAGCCCAGGTGAGGGAGGTCCGGTTAGGCCAGACACAAAGAACAAGGGGTGACCAAAAGGATTTTGCACAAACTCCTTTCTTCTGTCATGGCGTCGTTGCGTGGGCCACTGTCTTTCTCTTACATATCATCTGTGCAAGTGGTACTCGGCAAAGAATTGCAAAGAGGGAGGGGGAAGAGGAAGACGGAGGAAGACGGGTGGGTGGATACTGAGAAAAAGAGAGGAAACAGACCCCTTTTTCCTGAAAGATCCAGCTTTTCAATCTCCTAAATGACTTTACAACTAGACAGTAAAAGAGACATGCAATTCCTTTCATCCAAGAGCGAGAAGTAGGAAGTAACAATGCTTCAAAGTGTTTTGAGAGCTATTATTTCTTGAAGTGATACGTTCTGATGCTTGAGCAAAGCTTTCGCTTCAGAGTGCTAAAATATTTTCTCCTTCCCGCTGCCTTCCTAACATATGCTTTCTGAAACATTAATTTATGCCAACAGTGTGTAAGTTCCAAGCACAACAAAAGTGAAACTTCAGTCGGAAGGAACCGAACAGGGATTAATAATGCCTCAATTGGCGTTTGGAGGTTCCATCGTACTGAAATAATTGTTGCCTGTGCTGGTGTTTGGCAGTTAAAAGAGACCATGGAAATCAACCGTTTGATTCTCAATTTCATACTGAGCCATACAATCAATTCTTTTTAGTCAGACTGTCTCTAGATTTACTTCTGAGCCATAGTAAAATGAGGAAGCTTTCATTAATCTTTCAGATGCTTCATATTAATGACAAGGCTCTTGCATGAACAATGTAACAGCAATTAAAAAGCCCATTAATCTGCATTACAGCTATTAAAGATGCATGTCATTAAAGGGTATGGAGTTTGATTCATTTTCGCACCCCCCCAAAAAATGGAGCAATTATGGCCTGGCAATGCACTTTGTCATCAAATTAGGTTGGGGTTTCCCAGCAAATGGCCTTGCAGCATTTAGCTCTTCTCCTATTTTATTATTCATGACTGAAATGTGGAAGTCAAGACCTTTGAAATTACTTTACCTTCTTGTGGAGTAGAGATGTTCAATGCATGTGAGCTCTCAGTACAGCCAGCCAAAGTGCAAGCAGTTAGGGTTACAGCATAGTTCCTGAAGGGTAGCAAGCCTGTCAATATGCCTGTAATAAAAGGGGGAAAAAAGAGGCTTGCATGTTTACTGTAAGCTGCTATGAAAATTATTATTGGCACGTGTGTTTGGAGAGGGGGAGGGAGGGAGAGAGAGAGAGAGAGAGAGAGAGAGAGAGAGAAGTGGAGACAGAAAGACAGAAAACAGAAACATGCCTCTTTCATTTTTCCTGTGTGCTGATTGCAGATTGGAGTAACTAGTGAGAAAATACTGTGAAACCAACTAACTGTTACAACAGCTCTAAACAGCATTTTCCCAAATGCTTTCCTCAAAACATTAGTTCCATGTTTGCCATCTAAAACTGGGGGTAGGGGGACACATATAATTCTGGAAGTAGAGTGTAATGTACCTGATAGTCAAGATGCATTTTATCCCATTCTGGGACCCTGGACCTCCTGCAGACACAAAACTCTTTCATTTCCTTTACCTTGCATTTTTCAATCTTATTTAACTGGAGTCCTTTTTATGCGGCACCTATTAACACACTTTAGGAAACGCTACTCCCAAGAGTGGCTTCATTATTTGAACGGTAGGATACACATATACAAACTATTTGTTCATGTTGCAGCTAACAAATATGCAAATCAACACACTTGAACAATTAGCAAATTAGGTAATTATGCTTTTGTACTTCAACTTGCAAAATTATTAGTTTATTTAATTAAGACAGCTGTCCTCAACAGAAATGTTGCACATGAAAATGTTGAATTAACCTGGCTTGGTGGTGAATATATAAGATCTTGGCAGCAATTGAAAGTACCTGTAGAAATGAAAAGACACTTTGTTTACTGGCAGAAGCTCTTTAGTGAATCCCGTGAATTAAAAGGGTATCAAAAATGTAATGCGCGCACTTGCTCACCAGTGGTTTTCAATGCACAAGCTTTACGTGGCTGTCTTTAATCCTAACATTGACTGTCATCCTTCTTATATAAAGATGGTCCCACTCATGGTATTCCTTTATTGAGTAAACCTCCAATAGCCTAGAGAGTGTGTTATTGCTTTAATGTGCCAATATTGGTGACAGCTTGCATCACTCATACACAGATTTTTGACATCCATGTCTCCCTACTCTCCCTCCCCCAAAATTTAAACATTAAAAAAAAAAGAGTCCTTTGGGCCGGCCAAGTGGCGTGGTGGTTAAGCGCTGGCTTGGGAAGTCAGTGGCCCCGGTTCGGGTCCCACATAGGAGGGCCAGTGACACTGCCCTCAAAAAAAAAAAAAAAAAAAAGCAGAGTCTGGGTGAAGGGAAGACCGCAGCCACTGTGAGCTTGGGCACCTCCCCATCTGCCCTCCATCCCTAGCACTGCTGGTGAGTCTTCATGCCAGCAGCTCCCCCAGCCTCCCTCTGCCCTACCGGACCCTCTCCGCTGTCCCTGGCACCATTGTCTTAGCTGGTGGCCCAAGAAGGCAGCAAGCCAAGGAAGTAACGCACGTGCATGTGTGACCATCTTGTGCCAAGCTCAGCTATCTCTAGCGCCAAACCCCCCTCACGCTATCACCTTCTGCTTTCCCTGATTCCTGCCACTGTGACTGTCATTCCCCCTTGCATCTCCCAGGCCACGACCCACATTCGGAGCTCACTTTCTCTTAAGAAGTGATTTCTCCCTCCACTCAACATCTTAAAAGGAAGCTTGCATCATCACATGTGCGTTCCCATCATGGAAGGGTGTAGGGGTCAAGAGCACAGATGCTCGGGCCAGACTGCCTGGGGCCAAAGGCCAGTGCAGCTACTGATGTGCTAGACACGACTGGAGAAGTTGTTCAGACCCCTGAGACTCAGTTTCCTCACCTGCAAACAGATAACAATGGTACCTGTCTTGAAGAAAAGGCCTCAAGGGGTCATATAGTCTCTAAGTGTCACCATCCAGATAAAATGAGTTTAGAAAAATAACTGGTTTGCACAGAGAGCTGTAGCACAGACATGTCAATCCAGGGTAGGTTACTACTAGCACCCAGTTTCAGCCTGCACTGTGCTACCAAACACTAATTTTTATCTTTTAAAGATCCCTAGTGATCCTTTAAATGCCAGATCAAGTAACTCCTCATCAAGCCTTTTACTCCTCTACTTTTAATTTGCCTCCTCCACTCCCTCTGTGTTGCTGGTTTTTCCCAAGTGTTCTCCCAAACTACTGAGGGCTCCTTCCTTTCCTTGACCTGACCTCCAAATCCTCCTTTCACAGTCCTTTGAATAGCTTTTATTTTACAAGGTTGGGTCTTCAGGGGCTCTTCCTTCCTCTTTGTTAGCTTATCAAAACTCATCTCAGTATATCTGCAGACTTTACATTTCTCCCTGAAGCTTTGGTTCTACATTGCACCCTGCAGGTCACAGACCCCACCTGGCTGTCACAACTAGCATTTCACTCTCAACATGCCACAAGCCAGACACCACATCCTAAATTACGAGTACATCGTAAGCCCCATCTTTCCATTTATGAACGCCTCCATCATGATCCTATATTTTCAGGCTCAAACACAAGGTATCATTGTAAGATAAATTCTAGCCATTTTACTCTTTGAAAATCTTTCACATTGGCCCTATCTTTCCTTTTGCCAAGTACAAATGTATGGCAAGAGTTTGAACAAGACAACTTGCATGTCGGAATGAGTATAATGCCATCCTAACAAAAAGCAAGTCAACCCAGAGAGAATGAAATGTAATCTTACGGAAAGCTTTAAGAAAAATGTATTGGCATATGAGATCAGTTTTCTTTATTCATCAGTAACCCTGTGGCACACGTGAGAAGTGCTGTCTCCCACAAATGGGCAGGCAGTAGCTGGAGCTCAGGACACAGTGTCCAAAGGGACACAGTGGGTGCATACAGGCTGGCGCTCTCAACTGTTTAGTATGAGGATGCATCCTACATCTGGTTAATATCATCACTGAGAAGAAACATTACAAAACCAGTTCCAGTATTTTGTGATTTTGGAAACTGGCCTTGTCCTGAGGAATTCCGTTCTTCTCGCAGGTCACAGCTGAAGTAGAGTTGGATTTGGAGCTGTTACATCAACTTAGCAAGAAAAGTATTACTTACAGACATTAAGAAGGGCCATTCCACATAGGTACCGAGTTCACATTCACGAAATGGTCTTCGGCATTTTGTTTAACCTTTCTTGCCTTCACTAAAGGAGTTGTTTCGTGTGTATATATGGATCATGAAATCCTTTCAGTAATTTGTTTCTCCTTAAACCTTATGGACCTTAAATAACAGGCAATACGCCTCTTATCAAACTTGCTTTCTTCTGCTCTGTGCTTTGGTAGAGAAGTTTACCAAATTGTATTTCACAGGGGGGAAAAAAAAAAAAAGCCCTGAGATTCTTAAAGAAAGAGGCTGGAGAGAAACTAGATCATCCTTCAGGCCATTTATCAAAGTGCTCACATTTCCCATTTCACGGCAGGTGAAACAATAATAAACACTGAGAAATGAGAGCTGCAAAATAGAAAACAGAAGAAAAAGGAACCTGATGTTTTGCTCCTTGCCAACTTTGAGTCCAAGGTGGAAAGTTTTGGGTGGTTCATAAACCAGAATTTCAAAAAATGGGCTACATGTTCTAAGGGTGAGGTGACATATTTTCGTGTTTCCAGTGGGGACCTTGCTCATAGCATTGTGTCTCAGAGACAAAGTTCATTAAACCGATGGGATATTTTCCTTAAATACAGATTAGTGTCTTCTGTGTCAGTCAGAGTTGTAGTGTAATGATCGAATGCTTTCGCTTGTCACGTTACAATTAACAGTTGGGGTAGGAGAAGGAGGTAGCCAACTCAATGGTCTTCACCTAATCAGAGAAGTGACAAAGTCATCCTATTGTCTGGGAAATGTGGTTTATCTTTTGTTTCTCGGTATGGCAAGTTTACCAGGAGGGATTCAAGTTGATGCTTATAAAAACTTCTGCTATGATCAAAAAAAGCTTACATGAATATTCTTTGTAACACTAAGTAATACAGCCCTTTTGGGAAATAGGCCTTGAGATCACTAAGTGATTTACCTAATGGTGTTGCTTTAAGTACCAATCCTATTTATGTTATATACTTTCCAGGAAAAAAAAAAGTACTACTACGATAACACATCATCATCAAAAAGTATTTATCGATATTTCTTCTACGTATCTCTAGGAAGTGTGACTTGAAATACAACCAATCTCTATAAGGTTTCTAATCTAAGACAATATTCAAGCTATAAGGACCCTGCTGATAACAACAGTAATGCATAGATGAACACAAAGGCAGAATGTTTGCATATATGGCAAGTGACCAGAGCACTTATAGGATCTGACTTGCCAGTCAGAAATGATAGGACAGCTATATTTAAAGACAAAAAGAAAAAAAGGTAACCATTGAAAGTATAATTTAATATGATATTAAAAAGGACTGAAACATAGAGTGTGCCATATTTATAAAGGAATTCTAGACAGAAAAATGTGGTATAAATTCTGTGTACACAGAAAACCCACTAAGAGTAAGCGGGGTAGTCTCCTTCTATAACACGTGGGGTGTTTAAAATAAAGAAGTACACCCTGACAGTGAGAACTTTTAAGAATGGCTTGGAGGGCCGGCAGAGTGGCACATTGGTAAGAGTTGGCTTCGGAGTATGAGCTCTGAGCAGCCGGGCCCCGTTTGGATCCCACATGAGGGCCAGTGATGCTGCGCCCTCTACAGCTAAGACAGTGAACAACAGCTTGAGCTGGAGCTGGGCTGCTGTGAGTCACGGGCGACGGCATAGGCTGCAGTGGGGCTGGCGGGCAGCTGGCATGTGCTTTCGTGAGCCACTGTGAACAGCTGTCCAACGGCCAGCGAGCGAATGCTTCACCAGGGAAGAGCGCAATAATACCAACATGGGGCAGTGAAATCATTGAAGAACGAAAGGACAGCAACTTGTCTGTTCCCCTTCCCCAATTCCCCAATAAAATCTTAAAAAAAAAAAAAGGGAGAGAGAGAATGGCTTGGAAATAAACCTCTTCTTTGGGAGACATCACAGACAAGACTTTTTTCCTTCGAACTTGAGACTATCCCTATGCCCAGGCAGCCAAGATGACCTCTCAAATTCCTTTTCAGTCACAAAACTCTGTGAAATCAGAAAATGGTCCCAACCATGTCAGGAAACCCGGCAGTCCCATTTGATAATGGAGAAGGGCGAGCTGAAAAAAACATTCAATAAGCATAAAGCAAGCATTATTGATGTCTTAAAAGTGTTAGTAGCCCATGAATCGCGGTGGCATCAGTGTCAGGATTAAAATCTTTGGCACCAGCATGACCAGAACTCTCAGGGCTAAGCGATAATGCATTTTGCATGAATGCTTAACACTGAGGGATCCTGACATGCCACACCAAGGGAGTTTGAAGAAAAGCAAGCATGGTCCCTTTGAACCGTAGGCCTCGGTGGGGACAGAAAGCCCAGGTTCAAAGACCAAGGGCAGCGGGGACTTGATTCCAGGGAAGGGAGCCCAGGCAGGAGGGGGTTAAGAGCCTAAGGCCAATATGGCTCTAAACCGTGTGTTCTGAAGACATCCGGGTTGCAGAGGGAATAGCCTTGCCCTGGAGAACCTGTCATGTTCAGTCCCTTGCAATGATCTGGGGGAACTCGGTGAAGACAAAGGGCACCTTCTTTTACTTCTTTACTTGCCCTATTTTCTAGCAGTGATTACTTTTGGTCATTTACCAAAAATGGACACTTACTTGATGTTTGACCAAAAAGTGAACCCTTTCCCTCATCTTAGCTCCACTCAGCTGTGTCCTTCACTGGTGGGCAACCCCACGCCCGTCCTCCCCTCCCCAGGGAACCAGCAAAGTAACAGACGGTGCTTCTTTGGGCCGATAAGGTCATTTCCAACCTTCTCTTCCCTTTGCTCTTACCTCCGGTTTCAAAGGAGCTGAAGAGATGTATTCATCTTTGGAGGCAGCTCGACTCCCTAAGACAATATGGAGGAGCTGACAGCAGCTGGGCCAGCTTTTGTGCTTCTAACAGAACTCTGCACACTGAGAAGCAGGGAAGCCACACAAGAGCCAGGCTTCATGTTGGAATTTTATGATTAACTCAGACTAAATGCAGACAAATATAAATGCTCTGGCTGGAAACCGAGCCTGAGACACAGGGCAAAGTGGCATCTTTTAAAAAGCCAAACACATTGGGAGAAGAAGGGGCTCGGTTTCTATTTCCATACTTGTGCACACTCCACCTGCCTCCCCCACCCCTCCCTCCAGCTGCCAACCTGGGTATTTGGCCCACATCCACTATAATCTGTTCTCCTTCATTATGCTAATCTGTGGGCGGAAAGATTTCTGTCATCTTCGAATCGCTGGTACAGGGATGGTAAACACCTTGGCCTGTCTGTAATTGGACAGGTGTCTG
This sequence comes from Aselliscus stoliczkanus, assembly GCA_033961575.1. Lineage (NCBI taxonomy): Eukaryota > Metazoa > Chordata > Mammalia > Chiroptera > Hipposideridae > Aselliscus > Aselliscus stoliczkanus. Next base: position 8,084,060 of record CM066734.1, read on the forward strand.
CATTGATGTCACCCAGCTTTTAATTCAATTAAAGAACTGGCGGCTCTGCTCTCATTACCCACTCATTTCCGCTGAACTTTTAGTTCGGTGGTGAAACCCACACCCAGCCATCGACCCGGGTCCAACGTCTGTGGGAGCCTCACAAAGACTCTGCACAATATTTCAAATGGACTAACAATCCAAGAGTGTTTCCATGCGATCAAAGGCATTTGGAGAAACAGGGAAAATGTGTTCTTCCTTTTCTTTCTCTCTCTCTCTCTCTCTCTCTCTCTCTCTCTCTCTCTCTCTCTCTCTCACACACACACACACACACACACACACACACACACACACACACACACACACCCTTTACATTTTATATCATCTAAACAGTGTCTTCTACCTACTGGCCAATAATTAGGAGCAGTCACAATAAACAGAAAAGCTGTTTCTAGCTTCCTCTCCCCAGGGCTTTCCTCCATCTCAAGAGAACTCCTTAGAGTACAATGCTCTTATTTATTTGCTGGCATTTCACATTTGGATCAAGAAAGTGAGGGTGGGCACAAGCAAGGCATTTATTGAGAGGGCCATCTGGTCAGGGATACCACACAGGCAGAGCTGCTACCTGGAGACAGAGTGGAAGAGCCCACTTTTTAAAGGGAAATCGGCCAAGGGAAGGAAAGCGCAAGAGAAGGAGGCATCCCTGGCTCAGAATTCCGCAGCAGCGCTGATAAATCCCAATTTTTAAGTGTGCATCCCAGAGTCAGTTTTGAGCTGCAAACCAATGCAATGGCCGGATTAAAGAGAATAAATCAATCCAACATGCCATGCTTTTCTGCCCACTTAAAGGAACCTCAGAAAATAAATTAAAGTTCTAACACAGACATTTTGACACACTGACCCCATGAAACTGAATAATGACATTTGTTAAATATGGATGAAAATTTAACGGTCTAACTGAGATCTGGAAACACACCAGGATGCTTCACCTCTGATTCTTAGCATCCTAAGAAGGGAGAATTCATTTTGTGTTTTTTTGTGAAAATAAGGATCTCTAATATTTATAAAATGGGAAGTCAATCTTCATTTTAACCAAAAGGCGGAACACTAAACACACCCTAAACCTAAGGTAATCCTTTAAAAACTCTAAAACCAAATTTTTTGGGCCGGCCGAGTGGCGTGGTGGTTGAACGCTGGCTTGGGACGCCAGCGGCCCCGGTTCGGGTCCCACATATGAAGGCCAGGGACACTGCCCTCAAAAAAATTAAAAAAAAAAAAAAAAAATTTAAAACCAAATTTTTTATATACTTACTTTCCTTCAAGTGGACTTTTTGACCATCTTTAAGACTTCTAGTGGGGAGTGAAAAAAATCATATACCTTGGATCAAAAACTAAACAGGTTTTGATGCTTACAGATAGGAGATAAAAACATGCTTTGTTCTTTTATTTTCTTTATGAAATACAGGGTCTAATCTCAGTGTTAAAGAATAGTTTGAACAGTGATTTTAATTAACCTCAAAGCATTATCTGGTTATAATTCTCTCAGCAGGCTTATACCTACCCTTGCTTACACCTACCCTCAAAGTCTGAATCCATGACTTGTAGTAGGAACTACAGTTTGTCATTTTCATTCTAATTCTGCCATAGGTCTGAATCCACCCACGGCTGTAAACTCCTTACCTAACATAAAGGGCTGACACTGAAATTAGAATGCTCCAAGAAAAGACTGCACTCCACTGAGCAGGGAGGCAGGCAAGGAGGCAGGAAGGAAGGAGATCAAGGGAAGAAACGCCGTCCCTGACTAATCAGAGACCTGGGTTCCCTGCTCAAAGCCCCCAGCACTATCCTCCCGTCCTACAGGGGGAGCTGCTGTGGAGCGAGCGCCACCTGTGTGTCTCAAGTCACCAAGCCCAGGTTAGAATCTCCTCCTGTCTCCAAGGTCACTGCTCCTGCCATCCGCCCTAAGCCCCAATTCCACAAGAAGAAAAAAGATGGGTTGAAGAAATGCTGCTAAAATAATCGCAAGCTTTTTATAGCAATTACTCTTCTATAAATAATAATATACCTTAAACTGTGTTAAAAGGTTCTAATTCACTAAAACCTTTTATGTACAAACAGAAAGTAGCATGTTTATCCCCTCAATGGGCAAGTATGTATGCCTATAATATCCCCTTACAAAAACAACTGATTCAAAAGAAATGCTGTGTCAGTGTATACGTGTGTTACTGAGTGTAACAATGAATATATACACACATACATAATATGTATATATTATATTATATAATATATTATAAATGTGTATATATATATATATATATACACACACACACACACTCATATATATGATGTTTTTGATTAGTTCCAAACACAATACAAATATAAAAAGGTCATAAAAGTTAAAAAAACAAAATTTGGAGTGACTGCTCTTTTCCTGTATCAAATCTGATTGGTAACCTTGAAGTATTTATATCAAATACACTAGCCTAGTTGATTATCACTATACAGCAAAATTTATATATTACCATCATTTCTAACCCTGGTACAACATGTTACTGAAAAGAAATCTGTATTCTTCACTGCAAATTCTCACTGCATTATAACAAAATGAATAACTTGTAAAAAAAAAAAAAAAACTTGTAAAATGCCTTATCTGATATTTCATAGTGCCCAAGTAGCTCAGGCACATTATGCATTCAGGGGAGTTAGACAAAGCTATTAACTCATCAACACTACATTACCTAATGAAATTCCTCTACATTAGCTAAGCAGGAACATTACATCATTTCTATTTTTACTATTTATGTCATAGCCCATATTTTTGTCCTGAGAATTTTTTTCAGACCAATTTCTTTTAAGATTTACATGTAAAGAGTTTGTAATAAACTACAAATATGAAATATTAATTTATGAAGCACTATAAAAAGGGTAGTCTTCTTCAAGAATTCATTTTTTAATAATATCATTAAAATGAATTGTTCAGATTTACTTCTGATGTTTGCCTATTGTGGCAGAGACTGTAAGTGCTCTTCTATTATATATTTCCTCTTCTTCCACAGTAAAATTAAAACTTTTTTTTTTTTTTTAAATCTGGGCAATGGCCACTTTGGATACAAATATTAACCAGCATTTCCAGTAGCAAGGTGTAGCCATGTGACTGTGTCCTGACCACAGAATGTAGCCATCGCTGGAGGAAAGACCTCTGAATCATGGCTTTAAGGACACTGTCTTGTGCTCCTCCCCTCTGAGTGGAAACCAGCCTGGATGGTGGAAGCTCACGCCGCCATGTTGGACCACGAGGCAGCATCCTTGTCCCTAAGGATGGTGCAGCAAAAAGACACACTGTGTGTCCCTGGCACTGTGCACCTCCCATCCCTGCACTGACTCAGTGAAATCTGTTACCAGAAAGAGAGAAAAACCTGGTCTTGCTTAAGTCACTGGTATTTGGTGGTCTTTGTCTCTCAAATGAAATTAATTTAAAATGAAAAACTCTTCTTAGGGCAGCCGGTTAGCTCAGGTGGTTAGAGCGCAGGCTCATAACACCAAAGTTGCCGGTTCGATCCCCACATGGACCACTGAGATGCACCCTCCACAACTAGATTGAAACAAATATTTTCCTTGGCGCTGATGGATCCTGGTAAAACACACTGTGTCCCAATAAAAAATAAAATAAAATAAACTCTTCTTCACTGTTTTGGCACCATAAAATTTAAAAATTTTACTTTAGAGAGAATGTTTAAGCTATATTTTGATGGCATAAAAGCAGATTGTCATGTGTATTTTACTGCAATTAGAAAGCGTGACAACAAACAAAGCAGATTGTAAAGGTAGGGATCTAGCACCAGCCTGAAATACAGGATATAATGTGGTTTCTAATAAATAATTATTTTCTGCTCTGTGTAATTATCCTCAGCATGGCTACACTGGCTTCCATTATTTTTAAGTGCAACTATATAATGATTGAGTTCCATTATAAGGTATAAATTTTGGAACTCATATTTAGATTCTTTTCACCCCCACCAACTTGTTATTTTTCCACTGGGAATGTGTATATTAAGTTCCAAAATATATGTTTAAGTTATGATGGTTCTGAACACTGTTTCATCCAATTAGAGAACCATGGTACTGCCGAGACTTTAGGGAGAGACAGTCGTTCAGTGCTCAGCAGGATCAAACAATATTAACACCGCATTAATTATAGGGTGAGCAACAGAAATCTGCATTTGTTCCTTTATCTACGCCTTCAATCAAGAAAAGTGTACCGATCACTTATCTTGAGCAGAGTACTCAACAAGGCTTAAGTATAAAACCCATTTGTCCTCCGGGAGCTTACTGTGTAATAAAGAAATAACTCAGGTGAGAACAGAGCACCCACAGGCAGTTTCAACAACTGTGGAGCAAGAATTCTCGATGGAGTAGAAAACAAAATTGCATGGCACTAAAGTTGTTATTACAGTCATCTCTCTGCAGGCTTCTCAGATAAGTATAATAATAGTACATATGATATATAGCATAAATAACATATATACACACATGCATATAAATACACATATGCATATGCATACACATAGAGAACAGTATCTTACTTATTGAGAGGCCATGGCTGGGGTTAAGTTCTAAAGTCAGGCAAAAAAAATCACTTATGAAAGGGCATTTTGAATTTCCTATAAAAATAGTGAGCGGCTTGCCTTTCCACTGAGTATCGTGGGATGCAAGACGGGGAGGGCTGGCCTTTGTAGAAACGCCAACTCTCATACCACATCCCCAGACGTGCTCAATCAGAATCTGCAGCTTACCAAGAACCCCACTAATTCTCACTCCTTCCACTGGCAACTTTCAGAAACCCACCCTTCCTGGTAGATCCTGACTCCCACCGCTTCTGTATCTTCACTTGTCTTAGCATCGTTCTGCCCATGAAACTAATGCAGCTGGAACAAGGGGAAGAAACAAAGCAGGGATAAATCAAGCCGAGCAGGTAAAAAATGATCCCTCTCACCCCGGTAGTTTCCTGTATGTGGGGCTGTGGACCTTTTGCAAGAGAACCACCTGTATCACTGGATAAAAGGAAGATTTCCAAATCCTAGCCCAAGTATACAGAGTCTTGGTGGAGCCCAACCATCTGCATTGTTTACGCATTCCAGGAATCACCTCATGACTAGTAGAGTTGAGAATTACTAACTATTATTACTGGCTCTGGAAGAGAGAGAAGAATGACAAACATGTTTACAGCATGTCACCCATTTTCTTTGGTACAAGACTAACGTTTACTGCATATGAAGTCTGAGCCATTTTTCACAGCAAAAGCTCTATAATCGAGGGCATTATAAACTAAAATGTCTTTCATTTCTCTTTCTACATAAATTTAGATTCATTTGGGTCATCAGGAAAATTATTATTTGTTCTTCTGCTAAATTAAAGTAATAAATATTATTATAGTTATCTATTATTTTATTTGAGTAAGAAACATACTCTTAGATTTTTTCCTTAGCGAAATGCAACAATAAATTGAGAAAATATCTTCTGTGTACCAACTATTATATATCCTTAGCACTACACTAGGTACTCTATGAATGATGCTGATAATTAAGTTTACATGTTTAAACATTTTAAGGAAGAAAAAAATTGTATATGTGCAAATTCTTGAATCCACTCATTCTTGACATAACCTCAAATCAAATTGTGAAGTCGCTTTGTGAGTAGTCCATTGTCACTGAAGTGAAAATGCCAGGACTGTCTCTGGGCAGCGGCCTTGCCCGTTACCAGGACTGGAGGGAAATTCAGCAAGAGTTACACAGTGTTCATCGGTGTCCTTTGCAACAAGTCTAAAGATACACTGTAGTGCTAGCTGGTGGGCTTGCTACCCAGGGGCTCCAGCAGAGGAAATAAGCTCTCAAGAAGTCTTGCTCTGAATGCTGCCTTAGGAAGGCACAGAGCCCAGAGTCCAAAGCCCAAAAGGGGCCCACTTGCCCCTGAGTGGGGAAGTCAACCCTCGGACCCTCCATGCTACTGGGACTTATCTTGTTTAATTCTCTGATAGCTAAATTCATTAACAGTAAATACCCTGTCTCACTATTCTATTCTCCCAGTTTCCTTAGCTAGTGCTCATTTTTATCCTTTAGTCTTCTGCATCTTGTAAGCCTGACCATCACGATTCTTCCCAATAGACATCTCACTAAATTTTGTTGTCTGTAATCTTTGCTGATTTTATCTACCTATTTTTTCCCATCTTATTTTCACATAGACATTTAACTTTTTTCATCCTACATTTTCAAGCTTCAGTTGGGAGGTGGAAGTTGTCCAAAGAATTTCTGGGTAAAACTGAGACTTGATCACTGGCTAGAACACTCCCTTTCTCTGGGTTTCCTAGTGCCGGCTGTATGACAGATGTACCTGCAAACACTCTAAAAACACTACGCTGCATTCCTGACTGAAAAATCAGACACTGAAGGTGGTGCCCAGGCTAAGCTCCCAGGTGGCTTAGTTTGAACCATGGTTGAGGACTACTGCCTTGAAATGGCCAGGGGTTTGGAAATGGCTAGGAGGAGGCCAGGTAAAGACAAATGGACACTTGAAGGGGAGCCCAGGACAAACCGAATCTGGCGCTGGGTACAGAATGTCTCAGCACCCCCTTCTCCACATACGGGGCAAAAAGGTTTACAGGTTGCTCTGAGGCCAATGGAAACCTATGTCGATTGATCCCATCACAATCCCAGTGAAGGTTTTTATTAACAAATAGATGCCCAGTAAAACCATTTGAAAATGGTTTAATTTTCCTGAGCAAAAACAAGTCTGAAGATAAGTTTAGGGAGGTTGACTGAGCTGTAGAAGCAGGGATACAGTGACATTTAGCCACAGTGCAGGTTTAGGGGTGCATTTAGCCCAAGAGAAAATTATCTGTAAGGCAGAAAGAACAAGAGAAGATAGCACGCGAATTACAGAACACTATCATCCACTGGGAGGATTTGACTCAGGAATCATGTAAAATTTAAAAACCATCAGTTCCATGCTACTAATAAGATCTACAACAATTTGGAATCCATTAAACAAGTGGTAGGTGGTAAAGAAAAGAGATGAAAAGTGAGACTATTGAGAGAGAGCAGAAATCAAAGAGAATTGGATGAGATGAAGAACAAATTTTGAGTTGTATAAAAGGCTGACATAGAAGAATTTTTAAAATTACCTTAAAAGGCTCAAAGAGCAGACTCAACAGTATAAAAATCAGAAAATGAAAGGAGACCAATTATGAAGGAATAGCCTAGAATTCAGAGACTAACGGGTATACAGATAATTGTGTCTGTTTATGAGCTAAATAGTATGTGTAGGTCATTCATTTTTCACCTTCGTAACAAATCTATAACCTAAAGATTTGTATTCCCAATTTCTATAAAAGTAAAATCTGGTACAGGGATTTTTGTTTTGTTTTGTTTTGTTTGTTTTTTTTTGTTTTGAGTGCAGTGTCACTGGCCCTCACATGTGGGATCCGAACTGGGGCCGCTGGCGTCCCAAGCCAGCTCCCAACCACCGTTCCACTTGGCTGGCCCTACAGGGATGTGTTTTTAAGTTTGCCTGAGATCACACAGCTAATGAGTGACATAGCTGGGATTTGAACCTGCTTCATGTGATGCTACAAGCTATGTTCTCAACTACTAAAATAAGTACAAACTGAGAAGAAATAGAAAATATGAAAAACTGCTCTCTCTCATCAGAATAATCACAAAACAATACCAAACTTTCCAAGGCAAAGACCTGAATCTGAAGAATAAAAGACTTGGCTATATAACAGAAAAAATAAAAAGAAACCAATATATTTTCTGAACATTGTTTAACCCCATGCGAAGCAATAAAGCTAAAGTGCCTTGTGCATCCAGTACCAGCATTGCTTCATTCAAATAAATGTCACTCTAACAACTAAAACATTAAAATCTCAACAAAAGTCACCTCAGAAATGTTCGAGGGGGATTACTTTCAAGATCAAGTGCAATTTTGCTCTCAGTCTGCTTTACCTATTTTCTTGTCTTGGTACCTTGTTATCTCAACCAACTGGCAAAGTAGCTGCCACCCACCAGTATTCATACCACTGACATCACCAAATCCAACTTCCTGGTTCTTTACTTTTCCACCCCTCCTCTCTCCTTCCCAGTGTTCTTTCTTTCTTTACTGCAAAATTCTGACTTTGATCACGATTCAAGCTGGCTTTTGTGCCTCTCCACTCATACCCACCTCTTCAATATCCTGATTCTGCAAAAAAAAAACCCAGTCCCCCTGACAATACTGGCGTTCTCCATAATGTTTAAGATGACCTTCTGCGCATGCCCTCACGTGCTCCTTTCACAACTCTGAGTAGCAGGTGTAGCTTTAAAAGCACTCCGAGGGGGAAAACAGTTAAAGAATCCATAGCCCACACAGGCAAGAACAGAAAACGGAAGGACGGCCAAAAAGGCATTAAAAAACATTAACAAACAAATCTGGGAAGTGTGAGACATGATTGCAGAAATAAGAACAGCTGAATGAATTATGAAACTAAATGTGAATGAGTTAAACACCCCTACTAAAATACAGAGAACTTCAAGTCGAGTATAAGGCTAAACCAAACCAGATTCTATGTACCGAGATACCCATAAAACAATGTGACTTCAAAGGTTAAAATCTTATAAATGAGGAATGTAAAAGTAATAAGCAAAAGAGAAAGATAAGCAAAAAGCAAGATTCTCAAAGAGAAATGGACACATCTGCATTTAAAGTGGAGAATTTTTCCTTAGGTTTTTTTTTTTTTTTTCAGACTGAGTATGTAAAAATAAGTAACTATTGGTTGGTTGTTTCCTAATTATCTTCTCTCTCTACACCAACCACGAGCTTGACAGGGTCTGCAGTAGCATCTGAGTGTACTGAGCTGGTTTGCAACCTGGAGGGCTGAAGTGACAGACTAGGCACAGACTGAAGGATCCTGGGAAGAATCCAGGTGAGCACACCTCAGAATCAGGTGAGGGGGGCTTGTTAACACAGGAGTGCTGAGCCCTGCCCCATGGGTTCCAGCTCCCCAGCAGGGGGACAGGGGTGCTGGGGAAGCTGCATCAGTAACAGGGTGAGAGGCGACGGTGCTGATGGTCTGGCCACACTCTGTGTAGCACTGCCATGGACAGAGAGGGTGAAAACGTTAGGTGGGAGGGAGAGAGACCACAGTGACATCTGGGAAAAGACAGGAAAAGCTGGGCCCACAGGACTTGTGAAGATTTTAGTTTTGATAGGATAAAGGAAGCTCTGTAAAAACAGGACAGAAAAAAGAGAGAAAAGAGAGAGAAAATTAAAATGAAGTGACGGTGATGACAAATGCCTTATTACATGCTTAAAATGATTTTACATATATTAGCATACAGTGATTCATTTATTCCCTAATAACAACCCTATCGGTCAGAAAAATGTAATTATTGTATATACTTGGTAGCAAGAAAGTGACAGAAGTCCTAAATGATAGATATCGCTTCTTCTCTGGTGTTGAAGATAATCCAACATATATAAGCCTATCCACCGAATGGGATGCTGTTTAGATAGCTTAGAGAAACAAACTCTTTAATGACAAGTTTATTGCAGAAATGTGGTAGGTCTGGTGTCATTACTGAGCACCCATTTGGAAAATGGAGACGAGAATTTTCAGAGATAAACTATTTTTTTTTCCCCCCAGCTCACGTATTTGTAATGTGCAGTGTGGACAATGGCAAACCGTAGACCAAATCAAGTTGGCTTTTTATCAGGTGGTTAAAAGAGTGATGAAGGAAGCTGGAGATAGGAGATTTTTAAAAACAGTTAGTATATTTGGGCTGCAGAGTCTAAGGAGTCTAAAGAATGAAGGCTTAAAGGGTTGACCAATAAATATGCTAGGAAGATAATTAAGGGTACTCTAAACTCCAGAGAACTTTTCAAATTGTAAAACTCTCTGACAGAGGAAGGAAAGTATCTCTATCAAATTTGTTGATGCATTTTTATTTTATTTTATTTTTTTGGTCAAAGGCTTAAATGTGCCCTTCCATGTAAATATGCTTTCACATTTCCTCAAGCTGTAAACTGCTGCTACTCCACGCATGTGCACCCTGGATTACACGTGGGACAGGTGGGTACGTGCATGAGTATAATCCATGTTGATCATACTGCACAGCATGGCACCCTGTGAGGAATCGATTCACTGGTTTCCCTGTCAAACTGCTGGTTGCTGGTACTCTCACACTCGTCCACCATGACACAATTAGGTTTAATCAACAATTTTACAACAAAAACTGGTGCTGTGAACTTGGGCTAGTCCCAAAGAGTAACTTTTTGCAAGGTGACATAGATGCGCTGGTCGTACACAGGATCCCTAAAAGATGTCTGCAGAGTTTAAAGGTTTATAGCCATGTACAGCCTAATCTTTTGGGGCTGGGGAGAATATCAACCTTGCAATAAAGCTACCCATGAAAGCCCATAATATTACAGAATTATTCTTTTCCTCCTGGCTGGATACAGGCTGATATATCATTAGATGGTTCTTGTTGTCTTTAATCAGGCAACATATATGAATATTTAATGTCTTTGGGAAAATAAAAACACCTTGAAGAGGGTTTTTATTTAAAATCAGAACAAAAAGACAGTGAATGTGATTCACTCCCTTAAGGAACCGCCTTTACCTGTGAGAGTGTTGGGGCTGACAAACTCTGAAGAGGCAGCGGGCGTGCGGGCTGGACGCGGGTCGCCGTCCTGGCTGTAGGCTCTCAGGATGTACTTCTCGATGACACCTCTAACCAGGGCAGCTTCCTCCCAGGTCACTTCAATGCTGTACCCGTTTATGCCGCGGACTCTTGAGGGAGCTGGCACACTGTGTGGGGCTGTGAAGGAATAAAAGAGAAAACAGAGAAAATGGCAGCTCTGAGAAGACGATTGCCCCATTCTTCACTTTTAATGGCCACAGTAAATCAGACTCGACCATTAGCATAAATACAATTTATTAGAGTTGTAACTTTTCAGCATTGATTTAATAGGACTGCACATCTTGAGCCATTCAGTGGAAGCGATATTTCAAAACCATCAAAACTCCATCGACATAACGTTCTTTCAAGTCTAGTCCAGGTTTTCCCAAAATGTTTAATGTAGCCGACATGTTTTAAACATCACTCATAAAGGAGGAGGTGGATGGTAGGCAGATAACAAGTTCAAACAATGTAATGATGTACCCCTTTGAAGCAAGATAATTAGGGTGTTATTATATGTACTGGTTTTGACACTTTTATATCTTCAACGTATTAGCCAAAAAATATCACAAGTGTGATTGTATTATACTTGAATGTCTGATCTCATTTTCCAAATTCAATTGTTCTTCAAATTAATTTTAAAAAAGCGAAGTTCTACCAGATATGATATATGGGATACATTGCTAATTGCATTTTAGGGGGTAGGAAAGCTGGTGCCCTTGCGGTTATTATACAAAACCATTTTCAGGGACGTTTCCTTCAAAGCATCACAAAACAATAACTAACAAAATGAGAGAGTTTAAAGGAACTGCAAACTCTTGCTTACAGGCTGTGTCCCCTAATTTTAAAAATCTATACCTTTAACTATTAATCAGATATTTCTACGGTTCTGATCAGTAACAACTTCATCACCGCTGACTGCATCGAGGACACTGAGAAAAGCCCAAGGAACTCCCTGGCAGGGTGATGGATGAGTAGCCTGCTTTCACTGCTCGCGGACTCGAGCCCTGTCGAGGGAGGACCACTCTAGTTTTTCCACATCAAATATCCTCTTCCTCTGACTTCACTGTTCAGACCAATAAAAATGGGACAGTTTCAAAGGAACCAAAACGGACATAAAGGAGGCACAGACGCGGAGAACCGCTGTGCAGTTAGACCACCACAGGCGGGTGCCCCTGGAAAAACGCACGGGCCACACAATCGAGGTGCCAGTAAAGGGACAACGGGAGTGATGTTGATTTTATTAGTTCTGAAATGTGGTACAGGGCAAAGTACAGTACTGTCTAACAGATGGTCTTCTCATAAGGGACAGAGCAAAACTGACTCAAAAATAATTAAATAGTGCAATTATTCTCCCGCCCTTGGGAGTATGTAGCTGTTCAGTGTTGTGGTCAGACTGCAAATATGAATTTATGGCATAAGACTTAGTGGTCAGATCACTGCTATAAATTTGGAGCTCTATCGGCATACTTTCTCAGTGGCACTCAAAATAGGGATTAAAAAGCTATGTGAACAGTGTACTTTCTAGACACCTATTTACATTGCTGAATTAGACTGAAAGCAGACTTTATAGTATATTCGTTAATGGAGTAGAGGAGTAAGAAAGAGGGGCAGGGGATGTGCCAGTAACAAATGAATATTTTATATCAGAGCTTTCTCCTGGCTCTGACGTCCAAAAGGATTTTAAGAGATCATTCAATTCATCGTTTTGCCTATAAACAGATAATAATTTAAGTCATCCTGGAAAAGTATCAAGCTGTCCTCTTGTGGAAAATCTGTTGGCAGAGACCTTGGAAAGTTATTCTTAGTAACCCATCTCCCTATTTAATTATCCTTTAGATTCGCAAGACTCCTCAAAGGATGCCTGGGTTAGCAACTCCTTGTTGATAAAAGAAAAAGAAAAAAATATGAGAGAATATCTTGATGCAAAACATATCTTTACATACATTGTGACTTGCTAAAGATAAACTTTAAGAGACATAAGTGGCAATCATATGGAAATACATTTGCCTTTCTGACAGCTATTTGACCCAAAACGGTAGGAGGCTACTAGATTCCCGCAACCTTTTGTGATGAATGCCTTCCCGTGACATTCTGTGAAAAGAATGTTTGATCACTGTCAGAAGCACAAAGCGTTTATAAATCAGTTGTCTGAGATGAGATCTAATGTATTTTATCTCCTAATCATTTCCCCTCCAATTCAAGAACATTAGACCAATGAGCAGTTGCTATCCTGGGAGAGCCATTCTAAGACCCTAGCAGTCCACCCCATGGCAAACATCTGCCACGATTTGATAAAAGACACATCTGCTTCCTACCAGGGTGCAGGTTGCAAATCCGCTGTCTGCACGAGCGATGATGGTGTCTCCCCCACCTACTGGGGACCCTGATTTTAGCTTACTAGGGGTCTGCGCAGTCTATAAAAGTTCCCTGTCCTTGGATATATGACTGTAGATACAGGCCTATGAAATCCGTAAGACAATATGAACTTTCTGAGGAAAGGAACTAGGCCTGGGCAAATACTTATCAACTGTTTGAAACATCAAAAGCGCTGACCTACAAAGTCCTGTAGCCCTGGTGGGTGCATGTGCAAACCAAGGCACGCTCTGTCAGGGGATTGCAAACACACTCCTTGCTCCAGGTAACAGTGTTCCCTTTCCTGTGCACGCGCAAACCTGTAGGCACAAGCACGCGCACGTGGGCGCGCACACACGTTCTGAAACAATACTCACCGGCTCCTGGGGTCCGTCCCCGACTCCAGTCACTATGTGCGGACCCTCCTTCGTGTGAGGCTATCACTCGGTACAGGTATTCTTCAGAGGAAAGAAGAGCAGAGAGAGTCCACTGTTAGTCGGGCAGCTGGAGTGGGCTGGCTGGGAGGAGACACGCGCGTGGAGCACAGGGCCCCGGCCCTTACCTGTGAAGGGCTGCAGGCCGCTCTCCTGCACGCTCTGCTCACGCCCGCGGTACACCAGGATGGAGTCGTTCCCCCTGCAGTTAACAGCGCTGGCAGTTGATAGGCATCCGTCCAGATTGACTCTGACAGCGCTGCTGGACACAGATGCCAAGTGAATGGCTGCACCCCTTGCAAAGGCAACATCCTTCATGCAGCCACCGAAACCTAGCACACAGGAAGAGAGGAGCATCACAGAAAGGGCCGGAATCATTCAGGACCAGCCATTTCTGCCCCTGCAGTACCTTTGGATGAGCGGCGGGGGGTGCTTTAGATACGATTTTTCAACTTTCAAGTCTCGTTTGGGGAGACCCCTCATGCCTCCTTTTGATTTTTATCTGGCGAGGTTGCCACAAGAAAGTATTAGAAACTAGCTTTATTTATGTTATTTTGAAAAAAAATATAACTTGGTAATTACAGTTCGACTGAATTATAGTCAACTGAAAGTGTTTATTATACCTCTTTAGGCCCACATTTTTGCATTGTATATATTCCCCAGAAATAATATTTAGGCAATTACACATTATGGTCGGGGGGCAGAGGTGGGTCCCCAATTCTGGAAAATTAAGTTACCTGTATCACTCAGTATTGAAGTGACAAAAAAACGATATTTGAAGTAGCATAATTATTCACCAAGGTCACTGGGGGAAAATGTCCCTTGAGGATATTGTACAGGATAGCCGGAAGGAGAATATAATTTCAAACTAGACTAGAATCCTGAGGTATCGCCATGGATTCCATAATAATCATTTCAGATACACAGAACGAAGTCCCAGCTAAATGGGCAGATACTCAACTATGACTGTGTGCGACCATTTTCACTGAGCTGCAGACCCGTAAGTGTACAAAATGGCCCCAGTTTTATATTCACATTCGTATGGCAGGGACCAAATTAAGCCCCAGCCATGGCAATGCCCAGAGCGTGCATGAGTGTGAGAGGGGTACCTCACTTCAGGAGGACAGCGGTGCAGGAGAGAGCTGTGAAGTGTGAGAGAGAACATGGTGGGGATGGATTTGGAGAGTGCACTGCTGTTTAGTTAGAAAACCATGGGGCACCCAGGCAACCAGGGACTAGCGGTTGCTTTGAATTACATGCTATTTTGTGTAAACGAAGATCAGCTCAATGAGGTTTGGCAGGACTCTTTCTCAGGAAACTGAATAGAATTGTAAAAGAAGGGACATAGACTGAGTCTGAGACACGCACATACGCCCCTTCTGAACAAAACACTGTCAAGTCTGAAAGGCCCCAGCACATGATTAGTTCTTTTCAACATTAAAGCACCTCAGCAGAAAGTGGAAATAAAACATAATGCAACGCTTACCAGTAAAATAAGCTAATGGTAACGATGACTGCATTGCTATCTTCGGCATTTATATGACGTCTTATTATGTCTCCTAACACATTAAGTAGCAGCCGGTTCTTTTATAAGTGCCTTTGCTATTATTCACATTCCTTTAGCCCCTACTGATCAATATCACTACTCTATCCTGAACACAGTAGACACTCAATAAGTTGGGTGAATTGAATTGGAAGCAATGAAACTCAACCTAAAAGCATCTGCTTGAAAACTCAGAAGCTAAGGATTCTAATTTCCCTGCCTGCTGTAATGTTCTGATGGCACATAGCTGAGTCACCTAGCTTCTCTGTACCCTAGTTCATTCCAACAAAACACCGAAGAGTAGAAAGGCAGCTGTGGCAAACATTGAAATTCCATTATAAGCCGTGATCTGAGGTGGTACATCTTAGGCAGAGTATGTGACCCAGCATTTCCAAAACACAGAGGAAAATTAATCGGCATCTGATTCACAGGAAGCTTACAATATTAATGGATAAGAAAAAAAAATAGCACTAACATGACCACAAAACAGAGCTTCTGAATAAAGGTGCTAATTGAGAAACATAGAAAGATTTTTTTTTTAAGACTGTACATAATGGACTGAAAAAAACACAGTAAGTGAACACAGTTAATTTGAATTGCCATTTACTTTATGACACAGCACTCTATAGTGTAACCATTCTCCTGATCATTACACAACATGTATTGACTTATATCCATCAGTACCACTCAGAGCATCTCAGCCAGAATCCCCGGAGTGGGATCATAAAATAGGCAGTTGTCATTACCTTTCTAGACCTTTCCAATGTATTTTGAATAATAATAATAATAATAATAACAATAATAATAGCTAATTTTATTGAGTACTTATTATGTTTCAGCTACTACACTTCAATATTTTATCAGTGGGTTGAGAATCACGGATATGGCTGATACTGCAATGATAAAAATTTAGTATTACCCATAAATAAAATATATTTCAGTATTGCAGATTTAGTCATAGTGTAGATTAAATTGTTCCCCTTGGGTCTGTGTTCACATTATAAACTTCCATCGTATCATCCTACAATTCCAGTGTTAACTGTGTCTCCAGTACCTTCATCGTGATGGATTCCAGTATAGGTGGAAAGTATAATGCTTGATAGGCAGGGTTTTTTTCCCCCAAATGTAAATAGGATCAAGTAATCTTGCTGGTATAAAGGGTTTTCAAGCTCTTTCTAACCTCAGAAACCTGAAAATCAGGAGACGCCTTTCTACGAATGTAATATTTCCAGCTGCTGTTACATCTTAAGTGCCTTGGAAATGTCATTACTGTCTTACACCTCAGATATTCATTAACTCCTTACCCGTACCCTTCTAAAAGTCTCCTTAGAACTCGCCGTATATTTTCTAGTCAAACGCATTTAAATCTTTATGTACTTACCAAGTAGGCAAAGCCTGATTTGTGGGAATTTTCACCACTCACAGTGCACAGGTTTTGAAATATCTGTTGGACATCTCTATGTGGGTGAAATGTGGGGTCACAAACTGGAAACTTCTGTGCTCTCCTCACTTTACAGAGAAGGAGCCCTGATCCGTGCCCATGAGGAGAACACGTGACTATAACACAGGGGACTGACAGCAGCTGCCTGACACACCGGCTTTCTATCTGCTGTGACCTTGGGCAAGTGCCTCTCTTCTGTGCCCTGCAGTTTACTGGTCTGTAAACTGGGGACACCAACACTGATGGCCACCTCACGGACCTTAGGAGAGCTGGCTCACGTGTTCTCATGGAAAGCTGTCAGAACTCTTCCTGCCACACAGTATGCATTCATTTATCGTGAGCTTTTTCAAATTAATAATTTCTCTAATGACAGTCAAACCCATTATGTGGGTTACATGCTGTGAGTTACCATGAGTTTTGTTTCCTTCTCCTGATTATGTTCAAACTCACTGTATGAGTTAAATGCCTATTTTTGTAGTAAGCCATACACACTCACTCATGAGCCCTTTGTTTCCTTGATGGTAATTATCAATGATGTATCCATTTTTCACCAGTATGTTTGGAATTCAACGAAGCCCACCTTTTCCTGTGCTTCACTGCAAAAGAGCTCCACTGAAAGGCATGAAGACAATTAGCATTTATGTAAGAAAAAGAAAACAGTGAATTTAGTGCTGTTTTTCCTAGGTGTGTGCACCATCCTTGTTAATGTTTTTCATCTATTTTTTAAGTCTAGATAATGATCAGTTTTCAAAAGTACCAGAACCACATGTGTTTTCAAAGAAACCATACGAAGAAATACATATCTATGTACATTTCTGTGTATGTGCACATCTATACATATATGAATTGCTATTATTATATTTTGTGAAGACATGTTACAACAAATATGCTAATTATAAGTATGAGGGCACACTCTGAAGGGCAACATCAAAACTATTTGAAGAAGTGTTCTGTGATTATTTTTAGAATTTGAAGTTCTCCAGAAAGGGGTGCATGGGTGTTGCTTTCAGCCTGATTCACTGCTCTACCTTGAAATCATAACCGCCCCACCTGGCAAGGGCCAGGCTGCATGGATTTGGGGATTCCTCCAGGTGGAGCTCACCTTGCTCCAAGCTCAGGTGTCCATACATGTCCTGCAGCTCGGGCGGGGCTCCCCCCACGTAGACTGGGGAATTGACCACCAGCGGCTGGGCCCGCGCCTCTGAGACTCGCTCCGTCAGTCCATTCATGCTTGCTGCTAAGATGGAGCCTTCCTTCTTCGCAGTCACTGTATTCCATGTTCCATCACAGTAGGACAGCCCCAGCCACAGATCCACTTGTGTAAAAGTAAGACTGGTATTTAACCGCAGGCTCAATATTCCACTCTTCAGCTCCATCTGCATTTCATATTAAAAAAAGAAACGAGGTAGATGAGAAGGCTGCAGAAAGGCAGTTTGGGGGAGAGTAAAAGGCCAAATTCTTAAAGAAAAGCAACAAGTTTCCCTGAATGCAGTCTATAAAAATGGCCTACTTCATTCTAAACCAAGCTGGAGTAATGTGTAAAAAAAGTACATTGCAAGCATATAACTCATGTGAAGAATGTTGTATTGAGTCAAACAAAGTCAGAACTGGTAATGATTATACGATGTGGTACAATATTATGTAGGAAGAAACTTTTGGGGGAAAAAATAGATAAAGACTGATCTCTAGCACAAGCGACAAAGAAGAGAACAGAACAGTTTAAACAATGATCCCATTGTTGAGTTTTTAGGAAATGAAAAGATATTATTTCATATATCACTTTAATTTGGGAGAAATTGTAACAAGACAATAAAATAAAATGTCAATGCTGATTAAGCTTATTTGACTTGGTTGGTGAATTCAATTTCAAATTTGTAAAATGCGTTTTGGTTTGCTATTTCGGTTTTATTATTTGAAATCTCTAACTAACATAACTGCTTCTAAGTGTTTTCTTTTCAGTTAAGATGCCATTTTCTAATATGAACTTATAACCCATTTTTTGTGATACAGGGAATGCCTACAATATGTTCTCCTTCAAAATGTTATATAAGTATTTTACCTGCTTTTTTTTTATTTTGTTAGACGTCAAATCAATGACTGCAGGATACTTAAAAATATGAGATCATGTCAAATGAAACAATTTAAGTAATTCCATGTAAAAATGATTATGTTTTCTATGTAAATATTTTTTTGAGAAGTACATCGGGTAAGCAGTTATTCATTTATCTATTCATTCATTTCATAAATACTGAGACCCCTGCTAGGTTCCACGAACCCACTGTCCCCATCTAATAGCAGAGGTAAGAGTGTGAGGTGGCACTATAACCAAGATGGGATGGTGTATAGTAAGAGCTTCCTGGGAATCGGAAAGGTTTCAAGTATATAAGATTCATGGGGGATCATCCAAGTAGAGGACTGACACATTCAATGGCAAGGGGACCAGTACTAGCACATCAGGTTTAGAAAATGGTGCTAAGAAACCCCAATTTAGTAAAATGGTAACACCTCATTTATTTCAAGTTGGATCTGACCATTTTAAAGTAAATTTAAGTCAATTAATTAACATACGGCAAGAAAATCAGGTCCATTTTTGTTGTAAATGAAAAGAAGCAATCCATTCAACTGGTCTGTCCTGAACTTAAAGGAAATCTCAAAGTCCATTCCGCCATGAAACATGTATGGATAAAGTTCCAGGAACCCTTTAAAAAAAACAATGTGTACATATTAGCATATGCCGTCATTGTAAGGGTGTCATGAGGCCTCCTTAGGATATATAGTGATATTGAGTCAATCTCTCACTAAAGAAGATGCAAATCAATGTTAAGAAACCCCCATTGTAATGGGGCAGAAACAGCAGAATGAACTTGATGTAACTTTCAAGGGGAAGCAATGTACTCTCTCAATCATGGATACAATTAAGAATTGTGCTGTTTTATATAAGTATTAACACTAAGCAGTTGTACTGACTTAAGAGAAACTCCGAACAATGACAGCGATAAGAAAAGAATAGTGAAAAAATGCACAGGTTGCTATCATTTAGCTTTTTATAACAAAGGTAGTGTAAGCAACTCAATAACTGACCAACTTAGTTATAAATGTACGAAGCAAAGTGGGCTTTTATTTGAAGGACAAGCCAGGTCCGCCAGGCCACCATATTGCCCTCTGCCCCCTGACCCTGGGTGGCTGCCTGGCAGAGACTGCACATGGCGACATGTATTCCTCGCTTCTGCTGCAGCCTTTGGAGCAACAGCAATAATGGTGCTTATATTCTCTAGCTTTCCCTTAATAATCTACGTACCCCATCACAAAGCTGAAATTTTACTCTGAGAAATACGGCCCATCAATACAATAGGTCAAACAGATACTTGTGGGTTAGCCTGGTAACTCCTTTGAATCATCTAAGTAAAACTGAATCCTAAGGAAAACGAATGACTTACAAATGGACATCTGTGACACTATCACACATACGCTGAGAGCTACTGTGGGCCACTAGAGATCTTATGCATGAATATATATTTATGAGCCTTATAATTTAATTACATATTCAGACTTTGAGAATATATCTATGTGCATCATGGCATAACTGGGTGTTTCTGTGATGCTAGAATCATATGAGGTCAAAATAATTGCACAGGGGACAGTCAGTCATGCCAAGGATAGAACACACCTGCTAAGCAACAACCAGTGGCTGTTTGGAACCTTACCTGTGCCTAGGAACTGGGCTCCCTCTTGTAATGACGAGGGGCATCCCTCCCAGCTGCTATACACGTTCACTTGCTCTTCAGAATTCTGCCAAACCAGAGGCTCCCAAGTAGGAGAGGGATTGTAATTCTTCATAAAATACACGTCCTTAAGACAGCCCACAAAGCCCTTTTGGACGATGTCTGCAGGAGTCGATAGATATCAACAAACACATATGTCGAAAAAATGCTGTTTAAGCAATTAATTTTATTTGCAATTAAAATCAAAGAAAGAGACAATAGCTCTCTGAACCTATTTTCTGTAAACCTCTTACTGATTCATATAAGCACCACACGATCAGCTATGGTAAGTGGTAGCAATTATAATGTTGAGCCCTGGGTCAGGCCCATCAGATCTGTAGAAACAGATGTTAATGCAAAAACCTTGGTACTTTTATGGTACTAGCAAGACTACTGCTTTTTGAACTAACAAGGAGATTTCATCTTCCATTAGTCTTAAAAACAGAAGTGCTGTAACAAGTTTTAAAAGTAAAATTTGAAAAAGTGTTTCCATCAAATCTATAGTTTATAGGTTAATTCCCTCATTATTATAAACAAGTCTGTCATACAAGAAAATCAATAATTTGATCACATTTTTAGGAAGTATGTCTTTTCTGCCTAAGGTTAATTTCATTCATGTTAGTTTGTATTAATTTCACTTTACAGTCAGTTTTTGTTCTGTCCTAAAAACATAGGAATTACTTTGTCTCTGCCTCACTGACAGCATCTATAGCATATGACTGGAAGTATCTGTTCATACATCTGCACCCCTTATTGTGGCAAAGACCACACTGTATTCGTCTATGGACTTTTGGGGACTGGGGTGGGCTTGCCACACTGTCCATACTCAGGAAATGTTCTCCACCCTATTTAGAAGGAATATCAAGCTCCTAGTTTTCCATTTTTGTCTTGTTTTATGCTCAAGTTAAAATCTCAACAACAACAACAACAACAAAGACACATGATGCTAAAATAACTTTGCCTGAAATTAGTATCACTCATTTAAGCAGAAGTGTAATGTACTCCTTTTATATGTCTATTATCAAGAACGGGGTACTAAGGATTTTAATGCAAGTAATGCCTGGTTCCTTTCGAAGAGACTTAAAAGAAATTTTTGGCATCTTGATAAAGGACACACAGCTTGGGATAGGAAATACCACTATCATTCACACTTGAAAAGAATGTCACGTGATGCTGTTCTACATTTGGGTGACAACGCGTACATTCGACGCCTGTCCCACACTCACCCACATCCTTCCTCAGGATGGTGCAGCCCTGGGGCAGGCCTCCTACAAACACTCCCGTGTTCTCACCAATGATGGCACTACCATTCAGGGCCCAAGAGGAGCCTACGGAGAAGGAGAAGAGAATTCCGACTTCAGCTGGATCGTCTGTCTCCACTAATTTAACAGCTGACGAAACCCTTCACTGCACTTCGGAAGCATCGTTCTCTCTCGGTTCTCCTCTTACCTTAGCGCCTGTTCCCGGTTGGTTATCTTCACTGGTTCTTCCTCTCCACCCCCACCTGGATGCTGGGATGACCCAGACTTCCTCCCTTCTCTGCTCTCTTTACCTACAAGGATGCCCTGACTTCTCCAGACGGATGAATAGAAGACTGGGCAACTGTGCAAACTGCCAGGGCCAAAGCCCAGATGGAGCCTGCATGCCTGACGGCACTGCCTAAGGACACAAATCTCCTGTCAAAATTCTGTCTAACTCCATCCTTCTTTGGGAGGAGGCGACATTTTCAGAGCCCAAGCCACTGTAGTCAGCCCTACTTGCCTCCGGTCCATGGGCTGTAAACACCCTCTGAGCTGCCAGCCTGAATCTGTATCCCTAGTCTGCAGCTCTTCCCAGAACTCAGACTTGTACATCCAGCAGTTTGCCTGGTATCTCCACTTGGATGCCTCGCAGATAACTAAGACGGAGCATTTTCACAGTGAACTTGAATGTCTCTCTCCAAATCTGCTTTGCCCACTGTCTTGTCCATCTTAGTTATGGAAGCTATATTCGCCCAGTGGCCCAGGCCCCAAACCTAGCAGCTATGCTCTATGTCAGCGGTCAACAAACTCTCTCTGTAAAGGGGCAAGTGGTGTGTGTTTTATGCTTTCGAGACCATCCAGCTCCAAGCAGCCATAGCCAACACTACCAAGTCAATACAGTTGCATTCCAACGAAACTTGATGAAAACAGGCCTGAGCTTGATCTGGTCCAAAGGTGGCAGTTTCCCTGCTCTCCCTCCATCAAATCCTTGTAACTGAACATGTACAATAGCTCCAGATTTCTCATTATATCCAAATGATTTCCCTGGTTCAAGAAAACATTACTTGCCTGAAGCCTAGGCATTGGTCTCCATGCTTCTACCCTCCCTTCCCCCTTATAAATACACCCTCATGAGAGCACCAGTACTCCTTTGAAAGAAAGAAGCCATATTACATCACTCTTCTCTCAAACTTCTCCAATGGCTTTCCTCTTTCTGAGTAAAAGCACACAAGGCCTTACCTCCAAAGCATGGATGGTGTCTCTGAAGGCACAGCCTTCCACCAGCCCCCCACCCCACGTAACCACACCAGCCTCCTTTTGGTACCAGACATGCCACAGAGGGCACAGCCCCATCTCAGGTCCCTGGAACCTACTGTTCCCTTGGCTTGAAATATCCCTCTGGATATTTTTCTAGTTTGCCCTTTTATTTCCTGTAGGTCTCTGTTTGAATGTCTCCTTATCAGAAAGGCCATCTCTATCAGTCTTATAAAATCAAAACATCACACACACACACACACGTGTGCATGCCTTTTCCTCTTATCTCACTTTATTAATTTCAGCATGTACCACTGTTACTTGTTCAATATTTACACTGCTTCCTGGCCGCGTCCACCTAAAATGTCAATTTTGCTCTTTGCATCCAGAGTTCCTAAAGCAATGCCTGGCACACAGTAGGTGCTCATTAAAATTCCACATTTCCTAAATGAATTAATAAAAGCCTGTATCACCATGCAGATACTGTAACTGTTTTATAATTGCTTGAGGATGAGAGCTAGGGAAGAGCAGAAAGGATACTAAATCTAGGATGGTATAGACCGGATATGTGTCTCAAGAATGCTGCCTACCAACTGTGTAAACTGGGAGAAATTTACCTTTTATGAGTTTCAATTTCCTCGTCTCTAAAATCCATATAATAACTGCTTTACTTCTTTGTCTTCTGGAATTCAAAGCAACATGAGAGAACCTAAGTATAAGCCCTTGCAAACTGTAAAGAACTGTGCGAGATACAAAATTGCTACTGATGACTTTGCCTTAATTTTGCTTTACTGAAACCCTGCAAAGATGATGAAATGGTTGCCAGACTTCATTTGAGGAACACCCCAAAGGCAAACTCAACAGCAATTTAGATGAAATTGAGTAGAAAGGTGATTTAGAGATATAAACAACAGAAAGGCATGGCGACATCAGCATATCAACTTGAGCCGGCTATATATACACATACACCAAGGGCGTTCTTACCTGTATACTGCCCATCCAATGTGATGTGGCCTGAAGCCTGATGTCTAACAGCAACTATGTGGTGCCACTTGCCATCACTGTATCGTTTACCATCATCATTAGTTGTGGTGACTTCCACTGATGATCCCTGAAGGGAATGAATGAATGAATATATATGTCACACACACACACACACACACACACACACACACATATTTGTGTATGTGTTAAAAAACAACTTACAAATTTTAACACAATCCTGATGCAAGCATCCGTTTCAAACAGAACTTAAAATTGAAGTTGATGTCTAACATCGTTCTGGCTTTTCTGTGATGTGTCCCTGGAAATACCACAGTGCTAGAATCTGAAAAGAGCTTTTCTTTGGAATAAGAGTTTCTCATAGGTATACTTCCATTTTGAGTACATGTAATCATCAGAAAGGTAATGAATTTTCTACTCCAATATTTTAGATGTTAGTTTTATTTATTTATTTATTTATTTATTTATTTATTTATTTATTTATTTATTTTTTGAGGGCAGTGTCACTGGCCCTCATATGTGGGACCGAACCAGGGCTGCTGGCTGCTTCCCAAGCCAGCGCTTAACCACCGCGCCACTCGGCCGGCCCAAGATGTTAGTTTTTGGGTCAGATATAAAAAAAGACAAGAAATTAAAACCAATAAAATACCATTCAATCAATATTGTCCTAAAGATAGGAAAATGTCAGACAAGTTAGTTTTTCTTACCTTCACTACACTACTGCTAACAAGCAACAGGATCCACGTTAAAAATTAGCCAGTTATTCACACTGATCATACGCATTGTGATTAAACTTAGCATTCAGTATATTGTAATCTAAAATCTAGCATTTATACTTTTGCCTAAGATAACAGTAACATAGTTAAAAATGAGTTTCTAAGTGGATACTAGGAAATGGCAGATACCAAGAATAGAAATCAGCAAAAAAGGAAGTGAGGGTAAGGAGTGAGTAAAAAAGGACTTTCCATCTCAGCACTTTATCGCCAGCACTTTCTCAGTATTAATGAGCAAATAAGACTAAATAAAAGATATCTCACCTTTGTCACCATCATCATTTAATACGACTACTATGAAAGAGGAAACAACCAGGAAATTATTCTAAACCTTCTAAATGAAAAAAAAAACAAAAACAAAAAAAATATTTCTTTCCTTCTTAATAAAGTTGATATCCTTAGCAATAATGAACATCAATCCAATATCAATTTAAAAAAAAAAACACAACAAAAATAAGATTGGGTAAAATATTACAAAATATTGTTTTATTACTTGGAATGTTTTACCAAACTACTAATTTTAGTATGCTGTTTTTCAAAAAGATAAAACTGATAATTATCTGTTGTCATATGGCTGAAGAATTATATCACAAAAAGTACAATGTTAATCATACCATCGTAAGTAAAAGGTTCTGTTTATATTTCCCTAAAATAGCTTCAGAGATATAACATGTCCATTCTACACAGTTAATTGGCTCCTGTCAGGCCTCATACAGAGCATGACAACACGTATGACATGCAGAATTTCATATTACCAAAAAACAGCTTTTAATTTCCCATGAGCATGAGTGGGTTGCTTCTCACATAGACAATATCCCAACTTTTATAGACAACTCGATCAGCTAGAAAAATGACCGTTTGGCAAGTCCATTTTCTAGCCCTTGAATTTTCGAAGGTTGAC
This sequence comes from Aselliscus stoliczkanus, assembly GCA_033961575.1. Taxonomy (NCBI): domain Eukaryota; kingdom Metazoa; phylum Chordata; class Mammalia; order Chiroptera; family Hipposideridae; genus Aselliscus; species Aselliscus stoliczkanus. Next base: position 8,109,456 of record CM066734.1, read on the forward strand.
TCTCCTTACATTTTTCCTTGTATTTCTTTCCTCTGCATACTCCCTTATTTTCTTCAACCCTATTTCAACATTTTAATATTTTTACAAACACACATTTCATTATCGTGGTTTAATAATTAAAACCAGAACTGGTGTCGTGCCCAATTAATGTGCCCTGGTACCATGCCCATTAGGTTTTCCATTAGTGAATTCAACAATACTAATGGGATTACTAGCATGGGATGCTAATTGGGCGTGACATAAGAAACTGGCTTACTTCTTAGCATACCCTTGCTAATGATGAAATTAATGAGCATTTTATTAAATGCTGTCTCATCAAAGTGTACTTAGTTAGCGTTAAAATTGTTACAAACAACACTGCATTCTAAAGATCAGGTGTCTGGGTAAGTGGTTCTTCATATTATGTTTGGCAACAATCTGAAGCATTAATAGTTCTCTACATCAGAACACATTTATTGGAGATAAATTCAAGTATGTAACATACTGTCTCAGTATTCCAAATGTGCTTCATACTTAAAGGAACTGAACATATTATTCTCTGATGGTCATTTTAAGAGTATTTCTCCCCACCGATGTTAAGAGAATAATGCTGTGATCAACTCTGGTGCCATGTTCTTTCCATTTGGAAAATATCAGACATGTTAAATGACTGCTATTCAGAATGGTTGGAAAGCTTTTACTTTCATAGTTGCCTTCTAAGTGAAATCTGAGTATTATGTGAAATTTCCTGTTCATGTCACCGAACATAAAACATTTAAATGGTAACCACCAGTCAGGTCATTATTGGTCAATAAAATATCTGATGAAGTATATTCAAATTGAAATTAATAAAGAACGGAAATATTATAGCTACTTGTTAGAGGCTTAAAAAAAATACAGCGATTAAAAATCGGAGTAACTTTTAACTGCAACTCTTAACAATGGCTCCAAGTGTCCCTTACATGCAAACACACATCTAATTTTAATATTATGTAGAATCCTACTCCTAAATATTTATTCATAGAATTTACTAGATGGTTAGAAGGGAAATGAAATAAGTTCTTACACCTATAGCCTCAATGTATGTAAGGCATTCATTACTTGCATCCATTAAGATATTTAAAAAAGAACAAAGTACAGAATGACTTTGAGTTATTGTGAAATTACTGTAATTTGCTGTGTATAATGCTCTCCAGTGTATAATTCTCACCCATGTTTTCACCCACATTTTTGGCCCAAATTTTCATGGAGACAGAATTAGTTCTACCCATGTATAATGCACATCTTTATTTTTCCCTCACAAATTTTGGCAAAAAAGTGCGTATTATACACAGCAAAATGCAGTATGTTCTAGACAGGAACTGTACATCCCTACAAAATGCTCTTTATAGAATTCAAACTTTAATTATTTCAAAAGGATTCGGGAACAGTAATTAAAAAATAACCATTGATAAATGTCAAAGTATCTAACAGATTGACACATTAAAACACATAAGAATTAAAACTGTTAAATAACCATTAAAGAGCTGAAAATTGTATCCTAGAGAATGGGTCATTTTCTTCAATTATGAATAGTATTTTACCAATAATCATTAAGCCACTGAGTCAGCCAATCTGTCCACAGACATTCGTTTATTGAGCACCTACTATGTTCCAAGGACTGTGCTAAGTAAGCCTCAAGACTATATTTGAGGACAAAATCAACAAACTTCACCTTCTCTGGATTGTGCAGTCAGATAAGAAAAAACACTAAGCCAATGACTATTTGTAGGATGAGTACAGTAAGATGTCCGTTCGATAATCTTGTCTCATTTAAAGACACAAGAAAAGAAAACTGGATTACACGGTATCTAAATTATTTAAAATAGAAACACTTTGAATGTCGATAGGAGACATATAAAACAAATTTATTAACTTCTGTAAACGGGGGTAGTGCTCACTTTGTACAAGAAGCTGTGTCCATATGTCTACCCAAAAGGAAAACAAACAACGGAAGAATATTCCAAATTGTTTCCACTGCTTAGTTTCAACAATCTGTGGTCTCAAAATATGTGCATAAAAAGTTAGCCAACACGTCCAGTTAAGTCACACTGGTGTCTCAGCTCCTTGGTGGTGAGGCGGGACCACCCCAGTTGGCTGGGGTTCAGTGTATCATACGTAGATATCATCACGACCATGAATTTAGTGTCATTCATCTGATTCCATGTCCCCAACTAACTCCTACAGCAACTCTGCTCAACCAGTACCTTACTTTCTTTTGAATAAATTGATTGTCACCTTCCTGCAAATGCAGGTAATGTTTGCCTTGTAGAGAGTTAGTATTCCGGATAAACATTCACTTATCAATAAATTGATTGTCACCTTCCTGCAAATGCAGGTAATGTTTGCCTTGTAGAGAGTTAGTATTCCGGATAAACATTCACTTATCAGGTACAATTAAACCCTCCCCATGCTCCTGCTTCTCCAACTTTTGGCTCCAACAATTTTATTGATACTTGGTTTGCACCTACCAACTCTGTGCAGAGATCAGTTCAGGGTGAGGACAGAGCATCTGGGAAAGCCAGTGGCAGTGGAGAGCACACATTAGCTGCAGGAGGAGGGTAAGGGGACAGAAATGACTGTCAGTGCCGCATGAGGCTTCACTTACGGCTCACCCAGGCTGGCTATCTGATAACAGAAAAGGAGTCTGAAAGGATGCGATGGAGAGTGTCCTGGCAGCCATTCTCAGGATCCCAGTGACAATACTGTAGCTGAGAAGAGTTAAGCACTATGTAGCCCCTTTCCCTTCCTGTTAGGCTGGGTCTTAAGGTACCACCTGCTTTAGAAAGAGGAAATCCTCTGAAAGATACGGCTGTCGTGTGTCAGATCTAGTGAAATCATTTTTCATTAATACTGCAAGGATTCTGCCCTACATGTTAAGCGTGTGTGTGTGTGTGTGTGTGTGTGTGTGTGTGTGTGTGTGTGTGTATGTGGGGGGTTTATTCAATACTTAAAGTCTGTGAACAACCTGTGGCCGGTGTCCTCTTATAACACAAATGTAGCTGGGGTGTGAACGGTCACCTGGAATCACACTCACAGACAGCAGGCTGGTCGCCGGTGGTGGTGTGACCACCTCTAAGAGGGAGGTGGTGTGAAGCCGCCAGAGCACACTGCCTGGGTCCCACGGCCCCTGCCCTCTCCAACTCAAGCAGAGATGCTGGCCCCCACTCGGGGAGAGGGAGGTCCAGGTGAGTGGGAGGGAGGCAGGATTGGCACTTCGTCCATCTCTCCTCTGTGTTCCCAGTGCCTGGAGTACAGCACATTTGTATCCAAGTCGCACTGGACAAAATTAACTAAAGTCCGTGCCAGGCCTACTGCTGAGTCACCGTGTGTCTCTCTTCATCTAACGCGGGGATAAAAACAATACCTACCTCGAGTGGCTACTTCAAGAATGACATAAGAGAATAAACAGGAACCCACTTGGTATACTTTAAAAACTCTTTGACTAAAAGGCTATACAGCTAATGGCTCTCCTGCTCCATCTGGCTTCTTCTCAGATATCCCCCCATCAGGCTAACGGGGAAGAAACGGGGCGGAGTTTTCTGTCTCCTTGACATTCTTCTATTTTACTCTATTGCTTCCTTTCTATGATTGTTTTGTTTTTTGTTGATTTTAACAATTTAGCATTTAGTCTCTTTTTTCATTTTGTTAATTGAGATGTTTTAGCATTTTTTTCATTTTATTAGCCTTTAATTATTTTGGACCTTTAAAATCAAATGTGTTTGCCTATTAATCTTATGGAAACAAAACACTAATATGATCTATTCCCTTACTGCACCCTCCACTAAGTTGATGCCTTTAGAGACTTTTAAGTCACTTACCTTTCCCTCTCCTTCAACTCTTAATAATTTTAGCATCAAAGAATTATTAGAGTTTCTTTTGTTTTGCCTTGGCTGTGTGTCGTTTCTATTTCAAAAATTCTCTGGCATGGTTACATACATTTCTAGTCACTCTGTCATTAAATATTTAAGCTGAACTTAATAGTGCTAGGCTTATTATTCAACATTTCTTCTCTCTATATTTCAGAACGCTTTTTCTTTTTTTTTTAATTTTCCTTTTGGTTAGAAGTCTTGTGGAGCTATGCCCTTCCAATATGGTGCATGGAGCATATTTTCTCTGAGTCTCTGGATATCAACAAGCATTTTTCTTTCATGTTGAAAAGCATTAGCATACTGGAGGTAACACCATGGTCTTTGGAACTGGTTTGCCTGGGTTTCAGTCTGGGCGTGGTCACTGATGAGCTGTAAGGCTTTGGGGAAATTAATTTAACTGTAAAATGGGAACAATGAGAGTACCTACCTCATAGAATTGTGATGTTTAAATGAGCGCATGTGTGCATGGGTGTGTGTAAAGACCCTTCATGTTATGCTCCCATAATACACTGCATCTCATACTTCTGTTTCCTAACATTCATGAATATTTGAGATAATTTGTTACTGTATCCTGCTAAGATTGCTTCATAGGGGCATGGTTTTATTTAACCCTAAAACTATAATTTTACCTGCAGTACTCAGCACAAGAGTGCAAGGTAGGCATTTAAATAATTGCCGGTGAACGAGAGAGAGAGAGAGAGAGAGAGAGAGAGAGAGAGAGAGAGAGAGAGAGAGAGAGAAAGAGAGAGAGAGAGAATAAACAGAGACATAATTTTGCTCTCATGGAAAATGAAAGCAAGTCTATTCAAATGTATTTCAGAGTTTTCATCTTCATTATAAGGTAGCATATTGTTAATCACGTAGTCTCAGTCAGACTCGGCGTAGAAAATTAAATCTTTTATGTCAGCTGTAGGCAAGTCACATCACTTTTGTTACGTTGCATTTTCTTCATTGGTAAAGTGGGGAAAATAATAGCACTTCCTTCTGAGTTCCTGGTGAGGATTCAATGTGAAAACAGAAGCACTTACCTCAGTACCGGGCACATCGTAAACTCCAAAATCTCAACTTTTACAATTATTCACTTACCTGAGGATCAAAAAGAAAGTAAGGACGTCCATTCTTCAACTGAAGTGCGAAATACTCTTCCTGGTTGCCAGGTGACGCGGCAAAGACAATCAAACCTTCAGGCACCCTTGTTCGGAAGCTGGCCTTAATACCTGGTGAGACAAGTGCAATCAGCAAATCATTGCTGGCGTTTGTTGATTCTTTCTGATAAACGCACATTTACTTTCATTATTATTTATGATGCAGCGAGTACAGTCAGGGAGTCATACACAGCATCGTACGGGGACGGCCGCAGCCATTTGACTTTAAATAGACCCCATTAGGAATGCCACCCTATATTTGGAAACTCAAACCTCCAAGCCCACTAATCAATATACAATGAAGTTTAAATGTAGGCAAAACTCATCAAAATAAAAAGACATGATATCAACCCCAAATTGGATACTCAAGAGAACCAAAGTGAAAATACTATCAGAGTCATAAAAATAAATGTTGTTTTTGTGTTTTTTTTTGACATTTTAAACAGGTGACACTGTTTAAACTATTGATGAAGTTTAGAGAATCAGTCCAGTAATAGATGCTAAAATCTGGAAAGACCTGCTATGAAGTGGCCCATGGAGCTAGTTCTCTGAGAACCCATTCTGTAACCAAAAAGTCACCTACCATCACTGTCCTAGACACACAATGCTCTTATCTCATAGAAATTTCTCCAGGCTCAGGAGGTAAGGGCAGTTCACAGTGGTCACACAGATGTCTTCCTACTATCACCAGGTGGCCCCACCTCCATGCTAGCTGGTACCCCCCTCCCCGCACCCCAACACATAGTAGGGAGCTATTTCTGTGTGTAAGGCATTTCACTTAAAGCATTAAAACTCACAAAGAATTTTAAGAGACATGGCCTTTGTTCCCAGTTTAGTTGGAAAGATCAAATCTGTGTATCTTAACAGACAAATCATATGGTGACAACCAAGAGCTCAAAACATACATGAGGATCAAACTGCACTTCAAAAGCCCAATATTGAGTAAGTAATGAACTCTGCTTTGAGTAGTGAATCAGTCACCCAGAATCATGAAAGTCTGAAGGAGAGAAAGCCCCTTTCAGGCCAGGCTAGTAACCAAAGTTTCCCCATAGGTGGGGGGATTTAACCTGGTTCAGCAGTTGGCAACTACCTTGGGACCCATGTCTGACCTACCATTCCACCCCCGGTTTGTTTTTCACATCCGGCTAGGAACCATATGATATAGCTATGGCCTTAGGTGAGAGTTACATAGCCTGGTACGAAGAATATTGACTCACATTCTATGGAAAATTCCAACTGAATAAACAGAAAGACAGGACTGTTCATTTTTTAAAAACTATCAGTGATAAAAGATGCCTTATTAGACTAGTATATCATATTGGTCAGAGAGTTATAAACAACTGATGAAAAACAACACAAATAAACTATGTTAATACATGAGTCAAGGTATATTTTGTACAGAAATTAACTGGGGTATGGAAAGTGGAGTCTTGATGCATAAGCTCCTAAAAATTAAAATGACACTTTTCACATAAAATCAATGGATTCTATTACATAGATATCCTTGCTCTCATAAAGAAAGCAAAACCCCTTTAGTTTCATTATCAAATATCCCTTATGCTTCATTCCCATCCAAACCACTTGCTTGGAGATGGATTTCTAGCTGACTGTATGGTGGTGCATCAGGGAGTGGAAAAGGTTTCGGATAGAAGCAACTTTAGCTATATAGCTTAATTTGAATTATGCAAAGAAGTCCTAAATTGGAAAAGTTTTTGGTTTTTTTTTCTTTTTACTTGACTGCCATTAGGTGGTGCTAAAAATGTCTCCAGTTATAAAATATTTATGGCTAACCAGCCCTATAAATACGTGAATAGCAAAATCTTCACTGACTATACTTGACAAAAGAACAATTGAAAACAAATCCGAAAATATTATGAATGGCCTGGAATTAATCCTTAAATGGCTAACTCTTTATTAGAATACCAGAATTTTATCTTCTTTGTTTAAACATATGTCTTAATTTTTTTTTAAATTAAATTGTTTTTGAGCTGTTTATCACTAAAGAACTTGGGGAAAAGATCAGCATTTTAAAAACTATTGGGGCTGGCCAAGTGGCGCATTGGTTAAGAGCTGGCTTGGGACGCCAGTGTCCATGGTTTGAATCCCACATATGAGGGCCAGTGACACTGCCCTCTACAGCTAAGATGGTGAACAACAGCTCCACCTGGATCTGGGCTGCTGTGAGTCCCCGGGACGGCATAGCTGCAGCCCCTGCTGCAGTGGGCTGCCATAGGCTACAGTGAGTGGCCGGCAGCCAGCGTGAGCTGCCAATAGCCGTGGTGAGTGACATCCAGAGGCCGGCGACCGATCTGCCTCATCCGGGAAGAGCACAATGACGATACCAACATGGGCGGGTGAAGCAACGTCCTCCACAACTAGCCTGAAGAACAAGGGTAGAGCAACTTGTCTGTTCCCCTTCCCCGATTCCCCAATGAAATGTTAAAAAAAAAAAAAAAAAGAACAAACACTATTGGAAGTATAGATTAAGATAAAAAGTAGGTGAGTACTAGTGGAAAAAAAACAAAAACAAGAATAAAGAGTTTTACTACATAGAAGTTTTAGGAAACTGTAGTTAATTCTAATCTTTATAAAACAAACAAAAAATGTTCTGTTTCATCTTTTGACATAATTCTCATTTCTTTCTAGGTACAATTACAAACTATGGTCATCTGACTGTCACTGCTATAAGGACTAATCATGCTTTACAATCTCCAAATGACAAAGTTACAAGGAAGCAATACTGCCCGCTAATTTTGAGACACAGGTATTTTCAGGCTTTTATTTCCTTCACAGAATAGGCTTCAGGTTCCTCACCTATAAATGAAGGTATTGCCTCAGATGATCTCTAAAACCTATCAGCAGTATTTGAATTTATAAATTTATGAACTTAAATTTTCATCTAACAGCCTTTTCACTTCTGACTTCACTGCAAGAGACTTCTCAAGTTGCTTAATTCCTTTCCATACCTTATAGGTAGTCTTGCAACCACTGGAGGGAAAATATTTCCAGTATTAGAAGGAGATTTGGCCTGGCATTTCTGGGAGATACCAGCTAGCAATAGATGAATTAAAACTGATATCTTATTCAGTTGTAATCTGTATTTCTAGGATGAATACTGAAGTTGAACTTGTTTTATAATGGTTCTCCATTTGGGTATTTCCAAAATTATTTGCAATTTTTTGTTTGTTTGTTTGTTTTTAAGTTGAGTTGGTTTGCAAGTGCTCTTTGTATATTAAGGTATTATTTCATTGTCCACCACATACGTTACAGCCATTTATTTTCTTTTTCTATAGATTAGCTTTTAAATGGTATTTTTAATATAAAAACAGTGTTCATTTTTTATGTTTTAAAATATATATATATATATATATATATATATATATATATATTTTTTTTTTTTTTTTTGCGTAATGGTATCTCCCTCCCTTTGTTTTTATAATTAGGTTTCCCAACTCAGAATTTGTTACTTACATTTTTCCTGTCCATTTCTTGTGTTTGTATATTTAACATTAACTCCATTTGTAATTTATTTTGACATATAATATGAGATAGGGTATATTTCAGCTTTTTCCCCCCGTCATTTAAACATTTACTAAATAAAACATTCCATGAGGAAAGAAGTTAGTGTTACTTACTTCTGCATTTTCAACACCCTGCACAATAGCTGGCACATAATAGATGTTTAAAAATATTTGCTGAATGAATGTTTAATGATTGCAATCTCCCTTTAGCTTATTAAAGTATATTGTCTTGAATGACTCTCTGTACTTTCTATTTTGTTCCACTGATTGTTTTTGCAGAATGCCTTATTATTATTTCATAATATTTCTAATATCTGACAATTTAGTCTTCCTCTCAGAATTCTTTTCTGTTTTTTTAACTACCCCTCAATTCATTCACTTTTTCATATTAACATTAAAATAATGATAAATTCATGTGTTTTTTTTCTTTTATTTAAGTTGATCCTGCAGGTTATCTTTTTAAATTTATATAAGATTTTATATATTTTATTGCCAGTATGATTAAGATCATTTTAGAATTGCATTGCTGAGTCATAAAAAAGGTGTTTATTTTTAACCACCTTATTGCAATATTTGTAATACGTTTTGGTGTTTTCTCCTTTGTATTTTGTCTTTTTAATACACATAGTTTCTGGAAAAAAAAAAGATTACTCTTTTCCAATAGCCATACCTCTTATTTCTGTCTTAATAAATGAGTTATATCTTCTAGAATATTAAATGACAGTGCACATGACAGGCATTATTTTATTCCTGAATTGAAAAGAATTGAGATAGATTTTTAACCATTAAATAAAATGGTGACTGTTGATTTGTCCAATTATTATCTACTGTTTTAGATTACTGTACTTTTAGTTGATTTTTTGCACACTTTTATTTCTTCTCTCAATATATGTTTCTTGAGTTGCTGTTCTGTGGAAGGTAGGCAGACCTAAACATGACTATGCTGCATCTCAAACATTTAGGAAAACATTAGGATGAAAGAAGTAGAAAGAATTCCCTGTGGAGGGACCACAAATGCAAACACCTTATTATCAAAAGTAATCGGCAAGCCAAATACAAAATGCAACCAATGTCATCAAGAAAAAGCTTTGATAGCCTCTTCTTCTGAGCAGCTTTAAACTCAATTACAAATATAGAACTATATACCTAAATGACAGGAAATTTTGGATAAAAATAGATGTATTGGCATAGATCTGTTTATATCTGTATCTATCTATACATCAGTCCATCCATCCACTTCCAAATAACACCCCCAAATTGCTCTTGCACACCAAAATATTTATATAATAATTACTAGAAAACCAGAATCTCAAAGGACAAGTATATTCTTAGAAAAATACTATTCTTAATCAAAATGCTTCCACCATCTAATAATTATGTCATCATTCTTCCTTTTTATGTATATAGTGCTAACTGTATTATATGTATTCAATTTCAATCACCTTAACAGCTATGATATTTCATCTACTACATAAATATGCTCTGCTTTGAACTCATTTTAGAAAACTGTGTGTATTGAACTGAAATCATGATAACCTAAAATATGAACTGAAGGCCAGTTCATGACAAATGAATTGTGAATTGTTATCAACACATAATACCAAATTATTTTATAGAGCAAAAGAGAAAATTCAGCATGTATTCTGGTTTCCTGAAATATATAAGGTTTTAGCTTGGTATCTTGTAAAATGGTTAGTATTTTTACAAGAGACTCTAGTAAATGAAGTTTAAGCTTAGGTTAAAAAAAACTGCCAGTTATGAAAATACCCTTTAACAACGTGCTTTTGTATCATTATTTGCTCTTTGTTTCAATACAATTGAAAAAATAACTTTTAGATATACTCGTATAGCTATAAAACGTATCAGTTCTATTTTCATGTTTTATACCTCAAAGAAAACCTAGGTATATGCATATGTACATAGATATACATATAAAATCCATATCCAGAGTTGCAAATTTACATATTTATACTTATGTACACATAGTTCATGGAATTAAATTTATATTTATTTGAACTGAAAAAAAGGGATTTTGAAACTTCAAATATACTAAGTATACAAAGAGTTTTATTTTGTAAAACAAGTATTTTAGAAAAACAATCAAATTCCACTCACTCACAGCATTCGTACAACTGCTGAGTGACCCTGACCTTGGAATGATTTTAGTTTCTTTCATGTCAAGTCTAATGGCTGACAGTGTTCAATGACCCCAAGCAGCATTAAAGGAATCTGCTTTGGGGGTTAAGACATCTGCTTTGGCGGATCTACACCAAAGGCTCTCCAGAAACAATCTCAGTGGGTCCCAAGCAATTGGACCAATATGAAAATGTATTTCAGACTCCTTTGGTACAAACTAGGTTAACAGAAATGGAATACAGTAAAAACAATTTTTTGTTGTTGCACTCTCAAATAATCGATTGTTCTCTCAAAAGGAATTTAACTTGTCTCCTTCTTATTCTGACATTTAAATAATGCTATAAACACTTCATGGTTCTTATACGGAAGAACCCCATCTTTAAGAGTAAGGGAACCCAAGATGAAGGAGCTGGCTACAATTCCATCATTGTGATTAGTGAAAAACAAACAAACAAAAAGCATTCCAAGAGCTTGCAGGCCTCCTGTAGATCAACCCTTAATCACACAGCTAACGTTGAGTGCACTGGAATACTCACATCAGATTGTCTCTCCTATAAATAAGAGAGTGGAAAACATGAGGATGAAAGAGTGAAGGTCCACAAAGCTAACTGAGCCTTGTCATGAAACTCGGGGCCAGCCAGTCTATCCCTACCCTACCCTTGTATCCTGCTTGTCAGAAGTAGGGCGAGCGGAAGACTGCTGGCTGCCAAAATCACACGCTGTCTTTGGTCATCTTCTACACATATGGCAACCATCATTTGTGAAGGGTCAAGTGGTTTACAACGATGGTATCAGGGGGACTCTCCAGAGATGAGAGTATTTTACTAAAAGGGAGCTGTCTTCTCCTTCCAAGCCAAGGAATATCTAAGCTATAAATGTGATCAGACTACAACATGCATTATCTTCAAAAATATATTTTGAAAATACTAGGATTCCAATAAATGCATGTTGAATGAATACATGTTGAATGAATAAAAGAGTGAAACCCCACAATCCTTTTATTAGCCCATGTCATTGTATAATGATTCTTAGTGTCACAAAGCGAGTCCTTATATATAACGGAGTACATGCTTGCTGCAACTCAATTCCATTTCAATTTAGTTCAGACTATTATGGGAATTGAGAACAATAGATCGGCATGGTACCAATGCATATATGTGAATTTGGCTATTAATTCATTCCTAATACCTTATCATCATGACACTAAAATATTAGGTAAATTCATTTCAGTAAAAATAAATCAAACTTGTTTTAAAAATCAATTAGAGAAATGTTTGCCTGTGCACAAACACATTTATGAACAAACTTTTTAATGTTTTAATCAGTTAATGTAATTGCATCTCCTCTCAATTAAACCACTTAAAATATATTAACCATGTTTGGAGATAATGTGGAGAAGGGAAAAGATTGGGGTTACAGAAAGGAATTGATGGCATCTGCCATGTACTGAAGACAGAGCCCAGGATGGGGCATAACCTTCTAGCCACCTAAACAGCAGGCAGTTGCCCAGCCCTCACCCTCAACTCCAACTTCCAGCACTGAGAGACTTCAAACAGTGTTTAGAAAACAAAATGATTCCTAAGGCCCTACATCATTTGTTAAGACATTTCTTTCCTGGAATGCCAAAGAAAAGGGAGTCTGGTGTTTGGCTTAGTGGTTAAAAATAGATGCTAGAGCCAGACTGCTTGGGTTCAAATACCAGCTCTAAAACGTAATTTATGTGTAACCCTAGGCAAATTATTTAGCCTTTCTGGACCTAATTTCCTCATGGATAAGAAGGGACTATGATGGGTTTTTTTCTTTCACAAGGTTCTTGGGAGGATAACACAAGTAAATATGTATAAAATACCTTGAACCATTTGACCCTATATAAGTATTAGTTATTACTATTATTAATAAGGTTCAGTGATTTGGCTTGCTTTCACAAGGCCTTGATTCCAGGTTAAAAACAGGGGGTTATATTGTAGCTTTATTTTACATAAAGCATAAAGCTTGCAACTAGATACACCTTGAATACCTGCACAAGTCCAAAAACAGACGGGGTCTGTAAGTCAAGTGGTTTCAGGGCTTCTCTGTAAGAACAGAGCCTCAGCATCTGACCTCACCCACACAGCGTTCTCACAGTCCAGCTCATCAGGAGCACACGTCCTTCCTTATGCAGAATCACAGTTCTGCATCCAATTGCAATAAGTTCTTAGTTCAGAAATGCAGATCGGGTGTCTGCAACTGCCAATGCACATCACTGGGAATACCAAGGTGGAAAAGATGTGGCAACTGTACCCCCAAGAGTTTAGAGGTGATATTTGTCTTCTGTTCTAATCTTTAGTCAACATGTTTCTTCCTGGCTTTCCCCAAATCCAGGTCCAAAAACCATTCCTGATTTCCCAATTCTGCTGGGACACTTCTTACTAATGATGACATCACCATTTAATAAAGAAGACACCAATGCGTCCTTTCTACCATACTTTCAGAATCTCAACAACAGGCTCCTGAATTATATCCACAGGCAAAAAGCAAGTTTCTCTACACCTGTTGAACTCTCAGCTGTGTTCAATTCAGGAGACAACAAAAAATGTCTCATTGCTTGAGTTTTCTGGACCGGAGATGAGAAACACTGTTAATGGAAGCAATAGGATAAGATGTACAAGTCCACCTAGCTTCATAGAAAAAAAAGGACTGGCCACAGTATATTATCATTTTATCACAATACAGAAATAAAGAAAAGACTAGCATCTTGTGGGGCACATATATTGTTCCATTTCATTTATCAGGATGGTCTTATATGAACTATTCACAAAAAACTTACTTATAAGAAGACCTCCAAAACTCCGTCACTAAATCATCCAGTAATCACTAAATAATTGTTTATTCACTTTGATAATAGCCTGATTAAGCAGCTCTCCAGTATACTAAATACCAGAGAGGTGAAATAAAACATGATTTTACCCAGTGGTGCCTTTTCTCTGTTTTTAGACCCTCTCTTTTAAAAATAGTTAAAAACCAATAAATTTCAGTACAGTTTAGTTGCTTAGTTTTGTATCAGCTAGTCTAATAACATTATAGACTTTATATAAAGACCAGTTTTCCTCCAAATATGCTGCTTTAAATTTCTACTACAACTGCATTTCACACAGGTCAATTTGGGTAAAAGAAGATAGATTTGAATAAAGTGAAAAGTCTGCATACAGGATTTTTTTAAAAATTACAGAAAATTTGGCAAGACGCCTTGTTAAAGAAAATCGAGCATGTGTACCACTTGACTGCATTTACAGGGGTTCTCATCACATACAATCTTTTCAAAGTGGGCTAGCTAACCCATTGATCCCACAGATAGAGCCTTCCTGAAGCCACTAACAGTGCCATCTCTTGGTAGCAGGTAATCCTGATGTGCTTTTCTCCTAGGCTGCAGTTCTGCTCATGTGTGTTGAAATGCTTAGATTAAAAGGGGCTCCCCCTACAAAACAGTCATTTCCAAGGGCCGGTACCATAGATGGAATGACTCCACTTCCTCAAGGCTTAGCCAAGAGCCAGGTGGCTCGTATCTTCACTTAATTCGTTATTAAAAAAATAAAATGCTAACCCTTTTCCTAATACAGATTTAGACTAAGACAAGCACAAGACAGCTTATATACACATTTTTCAGTCTTTCAAGGTTGCTTGACCTGAAAATGCAAGTTTCGTTATAGATATTATAAATGACTCTTGACATTTGACTACAAGATTGAGAAGTAAGTCATTTATAGATTAGGACAGCTAATAAAGCAAGTTATATTAAATGGGGGGGGATGGGCTTCAACATAACTACATGAGCGGGTAAGAACGACAAACAAGACTTTTGCAGCTTTACCTTCCAAGACCTTATCGAACATTCACTATTTAACATTTGTAATATATGATAGTTTTGTTGAAATATATGGACTTAGAAAGGTAATATCTTAAAAAGTGTTGAACATTTACTAAAGATTACAATACAGTGAGAGGAGAGCATAGCATGTAACTTTTATATAATTAGAAACAGATCCTTTCATTGTCAAAGACAACAATGTATACAAGTTTCAGAACAAATGCATAACATATTGGTCCAAGATGGTATAATTTAAAGGTTTTTCACTGTAAGACTAAATGTTATGTTAAAGTTGCTGAAGGACTGACTTGCTTAAACTAAAAGGTTAAATGAACTACATTCAGTAATAATAAATGTATGAGTAAGTGAATAACTAGAAAAGTAGAGAATACAGTAGTACCTTGGTTTGCGAGCATAATTTATTCTGGAAACAAACTACTCGTATTGCAAGACATCGCTTGTTTACCACGTTAAAATGTACTAGAAATATCTGCTCGTCTTGTGGAACACTCGCAAACCAAGTTACTTGCAACCCAAGATTCCACTGTATATCATATGCCCTAAATTTTAGAGCTAAGTGAAAAAAAAAAAATCACCAGGGTTTAAATGTTTCTGTTTTCCCACTCTTTTAAAACCATTAATTTGATACCTGTTTTTTTTTGTTGTTGTTGGTTTTTTTTTTGCTGCCCTGTTATACTCACCACTGGTAAAACAAACAGGACATTTTAGCTTTAATCTTCTTACTACATAACCCAAATAACTTCAGTCATGTTTGCATTAATGCTGCATTAATCATGTTGTTACGTATTAATGAGTTTTCAGGCTATGCTAATTACTGTCATAGATTCTGCAGCAGCCCATTAAATATACAAATTACAGAATTAAAGAGCCAGAGCTCTTCATGATTAATCTCTAAATGGAGAAAAACTAATGATGTCTGTACAAAGTTTCTCTCTACTTTTGGCTGAGTGAGCCCAATGAACAATCAATTAGATGATTTGAGGAATAAGGAAACTCAATGTATTGAACAATTTCATGTAGGTGCTTCATTACAGCAGTGGACATGGCTTCAGAGTTCATAAAAATTCTGCCACCTTTACCTGTCTACTGTCCTAAATATTGGTTACAGTATTGTCCAATATTGAATGTAATTTGGAAAAAGGCAAGATCCTACGGAATCCACTCCAACAACACCAAAACTACCAAATGTGCTCCCTGAAAAAGTATTTCTATCTAAATGGAATTGTCACAAAAAGGACCACAAAGGCAAAAATGAGAAAGAAAATGTGGGGTTTTCACAAGAGCAAGACCATAATGCTGTGTGAACCTCCATGGAGCCTGCATGGTATCGTGGAGTAAAGCTGTCCAGCAGCAGATCAGATCTGGTAAGAAAGGCAAAAGTCAGTGCAGACATTTCTACAGGTTGGGTAGGTGGTACCTGAACACCCTGCTACAGGCTCAGGGAAGAAGTACGGTTCCTAATTTTATGGGCAGAGCATAGCAAAAAGCTGATAGTCAAAACACGCCAGGGACGCAAGAGGCTAAATAAAGAGGGGAAAAAGACAGGGAGATTAGGACAGACCAGCACAACCATCGCCATGGATGAGTAGGTGAAACTTGGAAGCCAGGCAAAATAGCATCATTTGACACAAGGGCTATGTGTAGTAGGGAACTCGAGTCCAAAAGAGACTACAGAAATAGACTTTTGTCTCAGAGGGCAGCCTGGTGGGAGTCAGATAGAAACACAGGTTCTAAAGACGGTTTCCAAGAGCATATAGGGAGTCAGTATCAGCAGCAAAAAGAAAATGAAAGTAGTCAGGGTGGGTCTTGGAAAGATGCTAGGAGGCCCTTCATCAAAAGCGTGCAAAGCCAAGGCCAGATTCTTCAGCAGGATTGATTCCCTGAGAGTCTAAAAGCATGAGCCTGAATCTTCCAGGTGAATCGAGCATTGGCCCCAAAGAATGGGATAGGAAGAGCCCAAAGGTCAAGGTGAAACACTATAGCCTTGGCAAGGAGGATTCTACAGGGCACAGGAATGAGAGCATGTGCCAGCCTCTTGTTCTGCAGCTAAACTATGGAAAATTCTTTCTATCAAGGTCAAATGTGCTAATATCGTATGTCATAATAAACTTGGGTGTGAAATGGGCCAGACATTTAGCTTTATTTGATAGAGTGAAATGATGGACACCAGCAAGAGAAAAGCAAAAGGCAAATAACTTCTACTTACGGAACCCTCAGCTCTGACACACACTGAACTGAGACCTCTATAAATGCTATTTTATTTGTTTCTTGCATTTCATTTATCCCCATCCCACAGATGAGAAAATGGAGGCCCAGAGAAATTACCCAGCACTAGAGAAGGTGCACTTAACCAAAAAGAATACATTTGGGGCCGGCTGAATGGCTCAGTTGGTTAAAAGCTCGCTCAGAGTGTGAGCTGAGCTCTAGGCAACAGCAGTTCAATGCCCAGCCCGAGCTGAACTGCCGTTGAGCTGCCAACAGGTGGCAGGGTGGCTCAGCAAAAAAAAAAAAAAAAAAAAAAAAAGAATATATTTGTGTGTGTACACATACACACACACCCACATTTTTTTCTTCTTTTTCTGGATCAACAGCACAGGGAAATATGGAATGCTCCTTGAGAGAAACACAGAATGGTATAAATAGAGCAGGTAAAAAGTTCTTGCGTGTATGTATTAAGGCCCATAAAGCAGAACTAACCGCTTGAGGAGGGAGTGCATTTCCTGATCCTATTCATCAGCCAAATCATGAAATCTATTTATGACATGTGCTAAGGCTTCTGTCTCCCAAGCACCTCCAAGAGCTATTGCAATCTATGTAGGAGGTGTGCAATGTCCTTTAAATAGCCAACTGTGTATTTATCGAGGGCTCTCACTGTTTCTGTTTGCAAAGGTGTACCCTTCATATGCTTTTCCTTTGTTTTCCCGTTACTGGAAGTTCTCTGAAAAGTTACCATGCTTCCCAAGTCATTTGTTTTTAGGTCCGTTGCCAAATTGCTGTGCACACAATGAAAATTCAACCAATGTTTCTGACTTTGCTAACCCAAATGCAAAATTATTAGAGAAAGAGCAAGATTCAAACCCAGGGACATATGTATTGCTCATACACACACACACACATACACACACACGGAAAGATAAGAGCTAGGGCTTGGGTTGTCAAGCTAAAGGCAAGTTAAATACCTAAGAAAGATTTTTTTCGTTCTTCCCCTGCTGGAAGGGCATGACCTATACAGAACAGAAACTGGCCAGCTATCCCTTCCTTCCAGGGAGGTGGTACTGTGACCCCCACAGCCCCTGACTCATCTCCTACAGTAATGACTCCATGGCTGTAAACCAGGCTTCGCCAGGTTCTACAAAGACCTTCTCAACACTCTAGGTTCCTTTCCCCACAAAAAGGAAAGGCTTCATCAAAGATGTTCGGAGGATCTTTTATGCTGGATTGGTGCCCGGGGGGAGGGGGGGGCAATTTAAATAGACACTTTTTGTCGCTGTAGCAGTAATTGTATAAATACAATGTTGCCCAGGCAGAAAGTAATTAAATTGATAGAGGAAAGAAACATGACTTGAAGTGGATAAAATACAAATACATCAAAATTAAAGTCAGTGTAATGAGCTGAAACACTGCAAATTTAGACAACAGCACATTAGCCAAAGCCCAGAAACCCCTCTCAGACGGTGTCGAAGCTGACAGAAGACACAATGCCTTGGCAATCCCGCAGCCAGCAAGGAGATGTATTGACTGGGCACCGCATATACTGAACAGGAGGACAACTTCAAGGAAAAAAAAAAAAAAAAAGTTAATGAACAGGCCGAAGCAGCCCAGGCCAAACTAGAAGTATAGCAAGAAGAAGTGGGGGCGACAACTCCAGAGAGAAATACAAGACAGAAAGCAAAAGCTCAGCAAAAACAATAGAGCAACTCAAGTCAGAAGCTCGGCGAGTCGCGGCAAAAACAGAAGACCAAGGTGCGAACATACTCACCGCAACTCCAGGCCCGAAACCAGAACAACAAGCTCAGCAACAAATCTGCCAAATGCTAACGATACAAACAAGGAGGAAATCACTGAAAGTAAGGAGCAGGCCTGATCTCAGCCAGTAACGCATGCGGTGCCACTTCTCCTCATTACTGTTGACATGGTGGCCTTTTCTGAAGAGACACACCAAAAACTCAGTTTAATTAAGGGTTACCACTGTAGAAAGGGGGTTTTCTTGTCTCCACTGAGAGACCATGGAGAGTAACACCTCATTTATCTGGCTTTAAGTCTTTCTGCTCAGCAAGCAGGAGTTCACTTTTTTAAACACAAAATTGGTTTAACTCTTCTAAGAGGAAATTCACAAAATGTATCTCACGTTTCTGGTTTCTACAGTGTGATAAACATGCTTCAATCTTTGTGATTTAACATGCTCACATACGGCCGATCATTTTTACGCTGTCTTTAATTAGAATGGTGTCTTCAAATCTTGAGCCTTCATATCAAAATGGCTCTAGACGTGTAAGGACTAAATAGGATATCTGTATCTTTCAAAGATATCTGTCTCTTCCTTGTTACACTGAGTCTGGTTTTATTTTAAATAAACAAACCAAAACTCAAAAATTCTGTAGGCAGAAAGATCATGAAATGCCACCTTGTCCTCAAGTATTAATATTTGGGGCCCTTCAATCATCAAAACCTCTATTAGTTCCCCTTTCCTTACTGCTGGATGCTATGTGCTTCCAACATGCCATGTTCTGGAAGTAAAATGTTAGAATTTCTCTAAAGCCAGAGAAAATGCAATACACACAGAGAGAAAACTAAGAGAGCTGTAGAGAGCAAAACAAATGAGAACCACTACACCAGGTAATATATGCGTTCAGTAGGTGAACTGTAAATATCTATTTTGATTATGCAATGGCCTTTTGGCCAAAAGCACACCCTTCAACCATATTCCAAATAGTCTAAGTTGCAATAAAAGTAGCCTCTGGATAAACATAGTGTTAATTCATCAGTTATCTTTATGAATGGCTTGACCTTTTCAGTCAGGTACCCTGGGGACACCAAAGTTCAAGACAGAGTGATGTGGTACGGCAATCACCAGGCGGGAAGTTGTAAATTTCAACAGAGATTCTGGCCTTGATGTAAGGAAATCAAATTTGGGTAATTATGATTTATAGGATTTCCAAGTTATTCAGCCCCTGATGCAAATTTCTTGGCCTCTGTCTCACTATCTGGGGAAAGAGGGATGGGATTAGTTGATCTCTTCCATGAGGACTTAATTCAATTATCTGTTTGGCATCCTATAGGCAGCATCTGAAAATGGCTTAGGTGTTTCATTGCTACAAGACAGCTGCTAATTGAACTGATTCAAAAAGCAAATGATGTATTTGGTTAATTTTTGCAACTCTGGAAATTTACATTAAAAAGAATCTGTTTGGATGACAAATTAGAAATACAACATAAAGATAAAAAAAATGCATCTAATCTTTAGAAAGGTTCTTCTGATAGCCCTGCTGACTGCTTAGAGAAGGGCGCACTTATGGAAGAGAAAGTCTACATGCAGATGAAACAATTGGAAATGGTCTTCTCCCCCGATTAATAACTGGTGGGCTGCTGCCATGTGTCAAACATTATTCTAAGCACATGTATTCAATCAGTAATCCTCATAAATATTTCATCCCCATTTTATGTAAAAGGAAACTAAGGCCAGGAGAGATTATGTCTAACTGAAATAGAAAGTCATTGTTTTTAATAAGCCTACATAAAAACACAGTTCCCTATTTCTGAAAAAAATACCTCCATGTAATATTAATATGGTATTTGATCCATGGTACCAAGTTTAATTAAATGATTTTATTTAAAGTTGAGACTTTCATTCCATGCAGTATTTTGTCTAATCTGTGGGGATAGTGATTCTCTAAGAAACTATTGTTTGTGTTCTAATGAGCCAAAGGCATATGGTAAATGTAATTCATAATAATGTGATTGGCTGATTCTATGGTATGTTTGAAAAATGTGATGTCATCAACTGATAGTTCTTACCATACCTATGCTTACAAATAGCTGGCAGAGAATTAAGTGCAATGGTTTTCAGATGTAACTATTTCAGCTATGAATATACGTCCCCATACCAGCTATTTACATTAAGAAATGTTTAAAAATCTTGGGTCTCCTTACAGTTCAAACAGTTACTATGAACTTCCGTTTGAGAGGAACAGGAAGTGATAATACCAAAGGTATATATCAAAGTAATAAATGGGTGAGGCTGAAAGTAAGGGAAAATTTAGACTATGGCTGAGCTCTTTTAAAGGCAATGGAGTTAAAAGTCTCTTTTCTTAACATTGGCCAACCTCGTGAAGTCTTTACAGGATGACTGAGATGCCAAAAATAGTGTTTCCTTTCAAGGGAGTGAGTAGGGAGTGGAGTACAGTCTGCTCAGGGCCCCATAAGAATACACGGCCTGTGAATGAGTTTGCAAGGAAAGGTGGCACAATACTGAACCCTCTACCTGTACCCACGGAGATATCTATTATTGGATCCACTTCATCGGGCCTGGCCAGCGCTGGCAAAGCTTTCCCTTTTTTATCTGATTTGTTTCATAAGAAAGCACTTGGGACGAAGTTACCTCTTGCTGGCATCTAGGCAGAGGCCTTCTAATATCCATCTGTGCTGCACGCCGCTGACAAAATAACAAAGGTGATTCTGGAAAACTACCCAAATGATAGATCATTTCACATTCTAAAACGAATGGAGAGAATTCACAACAAGAATGGGCGCACCTAAAAATCAATGAGTGAAGAGGATCAAAGAATTCCTGTTAAATGCTGCCATAGCAAAACTGTCAATGACCCTGCTTTCTCTTATTAATTTTGCTTTCACGTGTAGGGTGGTTTCTGTGCCTCTCCTTGGAGCCAGATACATAGTGCATCAGCATGGCAATAAGACTGGCTAGAAGCTAACTGCCAGCCAGGTTTGCTATCTGTATTCTAAGAAAAAGGTGCTGATACAGGAGTCAGTGTATTTTTAAACTTTCTGTAGTTGTCAATGCGGAAGATGCAACTGGAGGTGAATAACCTCAGGGACTCGGGAAACTTTGGAGAACTTCACCGAAACCCAGAAATGAGATGGGGTTGCATGTTGAGAACTCTGGGGCCAGGAATTTGAATAGCACACTGAACAAAGTCTGATGAACTGACTCCCATGAGAAGAATGGAGATAGGTTTTATTAGGATGGAGATTGGTACTTTGCAACTCAAAGATTTTTTTTTTCCAATTTTATTCTTCACTAGTTTTGATGAGATAATATTATACAGTTAAAATTTGACTGAATATCTATAAATGTCCAGCATTACAATTACATTAGGTCCTTTTTCATCTAATTTATTTGATCCTAAAAAATAATTATGTGATTGAGATGTTGCTTTCCCTACTTTAAATATTAAGACACTGAGGCTTAGGGTATTTAATTCTAAAGATATAAAGGAAAGATTTGAATCCATGTCTTTTTACTTAAGTCCAGAGATTTTGATTTTTTTTTCTATAAGACAATTTGTCTATTTAAAATGTTAATGTATAGAGCTATTTTGAGATTACATTTCAAAAATTACAATGACTCTCATACCATTCCCCTGAGCAAACACTAACTTCATTTTGACTGAAACCAAATTAGATGGAAACCCATTTTTCTATCCCCCCAAAACTTCCAAACTATAACTTTCCCAGAATCATCTACTAATTGCCCACAAAATGGTCAAAATGAATAGTGAAGGAACGGTGCTTTGTCCAAACTGATCTGTTTGCTGTTTCCCACAGTTGCCCTTAATTTCTCACTTGATGCCTTTATCCCTGATCGTTCCTGTCCTCAGATAGAATACCATGCTTAATCTACCTGTTCTTCACAGATCACCTCATTGCTACCTTCTTTCTGAAGCCTATTGCGATAATTCTAATCAGATAGAATTACTAATGATAATAAACATCAATGTTTGTTATTAGATGATAGCTGCTGTGCACATTAATTTTTTTAATCACCACAATAGCTCTGTCAGATAGGTATGGTGATTTCCCATCATTATCACCATTTTACACACTGGAACTGAAACCACAATGGCTAAGAGAGCTACGTGGGGTCACAGACCAAGGAAGGTGGCAGAGATGGGATTTCAACCCAGGAATTGGGGTTAGGCGCTGTAGAACCCAGATCTGGAACTATTCTACCCTCTTTCCTCTGACTGTGATAGAGCACCTCTTATTCTGCATTTATATGTTACTTTCATCTCTTCTCCTAAATTCGAGAGAAGAGGTGTTATCTTACTTGCCTTCTATTCCCTTAGCCTGGGAAAACTGCCCTTTCAAATAATAAATTTTACTTTTCAATCTCACACTTAGGACATTTTGCTTTTTACAATGATTCATCCAATTGCTTTTTTACATCCCCAACTCCTGTGTTTGGAGTCAGAAAAAAAAAAAAAGGACGGAGACACATATATATGTTATACGTGTATACATATGTTGTGTCTATCTTACAAATATTTATGACCTCTATAGCACTGAGTGTCCAGCAAATTCTCCATAGCATTTTTTTGTGAATTTGGGTTGCTTTAGGAGATGAGGGTCACAGCTCCTGCAGAGCCAACCTTACTCAAAGTATCCCTGATATAACACTCATTTCCAACCCGGCTTTGTTTGGCCTCCACCCTTTTACTTTTGTCAGTCTCCACCCTTGGCTATCAAGGTAACCAGATACACTGTATTGTTAGAGCTGAAAGGTTGATGATAGCCACTACCTAGTTAATTACTTCTGTTTTGGATGAAGAAACTGCAGCAGAGAAATGTCCTTTATGTAATATAATTGGTTGTCAGTGGCCTTGCTATAACCCTATCAAGTACACACTGCCCTCTGCTAGCCTGGGTACATCCAGGATAGACTCTGCTTGGGACTTCCTTAGGGATGGATAGCACTTCAGGCCATCTTCTCCTCTCCCCACAGTGAAAGCCTGCTCTCAACTGCTTATAATCCAGAAAGAAAAGGAAGTCTAATCCATGTTAAAATGTTAAAGACTGATAAAAGCTTAATGGGTTTTCTCTCCCAGTGGGCTAAGAACTCAATTTTAATAGGAAAAAAAAAAAAAGCCTATCTTCATTTTCAAATTCCAAAAATATTGATCTGTGGAACCCTGTTAAGTGTGATGCTCAACTAGGAGCAACAGTGATGGGGAGAGGGAGAAAATAAGAGTTCCAAGGGCAATGGAGTTTAGAAAATTCCTGTCCTTCAAAATTCACAATGAATATTTAGATTTCTAGTAAATACCCTAAGGAATTGTGCAACACCAACAAAAATGACGATAACAATAAAAATCTGGCTAACTTGCTTTAATACATTTTCTAAATTTCCTTTTTTTTTTTTTTTTTTGAGGGCAGTGTCACTGACCCTCACATGTGGGACCCGAACCGGAGCCGCTGGCTTCCCAAGCCAGCGCTTAACCACCGCACCACTCGGCCGGCCCCTCTAAATTTCTAAATGTATTAAATGTATTTGGCACTCTGACCACTGTTCCGGGAAGGAGGTTTGGGAAGGACCAAATACTCCATAGGGGAAAGAATTTGTGTCAAGAGAACCAGACCTGAGACCCACTCAACTCATACCTGACTGGGAGGTCTCCCAGTCTGTCCACTGACAGGGCTAGCTGAACTCTGTGGGCACACACACAAAGAAAGACAGTGGAAGTCCCAGGAGATGGGGTTTGTGACAGGGCTCAGGTAGAGACTGAAGCACGAGTGTTTCAAGGCTCAGGAAACCACAGTTTGAGGTGGGCAGTTCCTTCACTGGGACTGTTGACTGGGAATCACTTCCCCCAGTTGAGGAGTCAGACGTTGAGGGAGGACCAGGCTCACCCACAGACATATAGGACAATATTTATTCCTATTTAATGCCCCGGAAAGCCACCATGCCAAGGGAATTCAATTAGTTTTTTTTTGTGTGTGTTTTTTTTGTTTTAGCTGAGCCATCATGCCACCTGTTGGCAGCTCAACAGCAACTCAGCTCGGGCTGGCATGGAACCGCCGTTGCT
Organism: Aselliscus stoliczkanus; assembly: GCA_033961575.1. Taxonomy (NCBI): domain Eukaryota; kingdom Metazoa; phylum Chordata; class Mammalia; order Chiroptera; family Hipposideridae; genus Aselliscus; species Aselliscus stoliczkanus. Next base: position 8,134,056 of record CM066734.1, read on the forward strand.
CAAAGCTCACCTCGCACTCTTGAGCGAGCTCTTAACCAACTGAGCCACTCCGCCGGCCCTAAAAGGGAATTCAATTAGCACATAGGTCTTTTTTTTTTTTTCCACATCTTATCAAAAATAAAAAGCTATTCCTTTCAGGGCTTTATGTTGATTTTTATATTATTTCCTAAAATATGAATGATTACCATGTATATGTCTGACTAATTCTGAATGATGATAATCAGGAAATCTCTTTCCCCTTTTTAGTATACTCACGGATAGCTTAATTCCTTTTTTTAAAAATCCCTTTCACAGAATTGTGGATTTATGGAACACTGGATATTATGATTGATTACAATATCTGTGGTATAATGAATTGGATGATTTGATCTATCATGTCGCTTATGGGATATCTGCTCTGTACTGTGCTCTTCCATCTTTCCCATGAAAACTCACACAGAGTTGTTCTGATTCAGAAATACTGAGAGCTCTAAATAATTCACAACAAAACTGTTCTCTGTGCTTGGTAAAAACAACTCTTGAGTTTCGAATAATACTGAATATATAGGGAGATTAATTTCCAAACCAAAGCAAAATATGCAGAACTTAAAAAGCTTTGAAAAATGCCTCCTATATATTTCCATTCTTTATTAAAAGAAAAATGAAGGAAAATCACAAGTGCAGGTTGATATGAGTGATTTCACGTGCAAAAACCTTTAAAAATATATTCCAATGGACATTGCCAAAACAAAGGAGGAGATTAGAGAGACAAATTTAGGAAACAGTATCAGTTACTTTCATGTTAAAGAAATGAAGCAGGAAACCCAATTGAGTCAACTACATTAGTCAGTTTGATAAAAGGATTTTACGGCAACTAGCATTTATAGATTATAGATATGGTGCATTTGGGTTCATCTGAAACCAGTGTGGCCAAATCAATTTAAAGTCTATCTTTGAAGGAGAAACAAAAAAAAAGAAAGAAAGAACTAGATAAAAATTGTCCACCTAGGGCCGGCCGAGTGGCGCAGTGGTTAAGAGCTGGTTTTGGGATGCCAGCGGCCCGGTTCGGATCCCACATATGAGGGCCAGTGACACTGCCCTCTACAGCTAACAACAGCTCCACCTGGAGCTGGGCTGTGCGAGCCCCGGCGATGGTGTAGTCTGCAGCCCCTGTTGCAGTGGGCTGCCACAGGCTACAGTGAGTGGCCGGCAGCCAGCGTGAGCTGCCAATAGATGCAATGAGCGACCATCCAGAGGCCGGCCACCGATCTGCCTCACCCGGGAAGAGCGCAATGATACCAACATGGGCCAGTGAAGCAACGTCCTCCGCAACTAGATTGAAGAACAAAAGGACAGCAACTTGTCTGTTCCCCTCCCCCGATTCCCCAACACTGTTACCCTACCCCAATTCCCCAATTTAAAAAAAATCTTAAAAAAAAAAAAATTGTCCACCTAATGGAAAGCTTTTCAGATAGTACCTTCCTTTGTCATTGCTGAATGCAATTCATCTCCAGTATTGGTGGGTGAAAGAAGACATTTTGCTCATAAAATGGATCCCGTTGCCTTCAGAAATAGCCCAACGTGTTCCCAAATCACTGCTTGGCTTCTTTGTAATTAAACAGACACTGTCTGTAGGAACTCTAAAACAGGGGCATCAAGACTGGACAGCAGCGAAGTGGTCCGTGAGTGGTGTCACAGCTAGGCCCACACGAAACACAGCTTTACGTGACTTAGTTTAACTGCGGTTCTCTGGCCAGCAAGAGCTGTACTCTCAAACCGATAGGTCACGGCTACCCTCTAGCCATGAGGGTAGCTTTAGCTGATTCAAAGAAAGAGATCAAGAAATGAGAAGGTGGAAATGGTAGCTGTAAACCATCGCTGTGACTGTACAAATATATGACAAAGGCAGTTTACCATGACTAGATGCCTTGGAGCCTGAGATAGATGGATTTAAATATCACCTCTGAACTATACAACTGACATGACTTGGCAAATTAATTATCTTCTCTCAACCTCTCTTACACATTTGAAGAGGGGATTAAATGAAAACATGCAAGTGAACAAGTTAGTATATTGTCAAGAGGGAAAGTAAGCTCTTACGTTTAGGTAAAGTTGTGATGATCAAGAAACTGTACACGGTTTGGGTCCCACATATGAGGGCCAGTGACACTGCCCTCAAAAAAAAAAAAAAAAAAAAAAAAAAGAAAGAAAGAAACTATAGTCTATGTTCAGTGACGCACTTCCATGTTAACTCAACTGCTTTCTCTACACACATATTCAGTTTCACCCTTACTGAGGTTTCTGATCTCAATTACAATGAAGTCTTGCTGACTACACAGTCACCCATTGCCATCGTCAACAAAACATCGTGGGTGTTAGTGCTAAAGGGGGGCCTTAATGAGTAGTTCCTATAGTTCCCACATTGTACAGTTAGGAAAATGAACCAAGTGGGACACTGATGACTGTCAATGAATGACTTTTTTCCACTGTGTTTGTAAACATATGAAAACCATGGCACAAGGTTGGTACATATCCAATGAGGTATTTATTGACCTTTTAAAAAGATTAAATTATATGTGCACCTCAGTATGTTATTTATCAATATGGGCACAGTGAATAGCAGAAAAATAAAGCAAATAGTTAGAATTATTGCTTGTTGGAATTCAGCATTAATAGTCTAAAGTTAATCTTTTGTATTGAACAACGAGTTTCTGTCAAAGCTACTATGAATACTTTGTCTTTAGTATATTCATGAAAAAAGTACACATGAAGTCCAACATTTCATGTATTTGATGTAATAGGAGATTTTATGGTAATAGCTATGAAGACAATTTATATCTTTGGTTAGTATCAAGCTATGCTCTTGCGTATTAAATAATACAATCATAAAGTCACATAAAAGAATGTTGAACAACAGCTCAAGTTGGTGAATCGTGGTTGCTACTGTAAATATACAAACACCAGTTGGAATTGATAATGACACCAGCACCTCTGTACTACTAATGTCTGAACCCAAACATTCTGAGGGAATCCTAAAACAAGAGTGCAATGGTATCTCTATAAATATGAGAGATAAATGCTAAAATGATTGTTCAATTAAGTATGTCAGATTTTTCAGGATGAACTTTAAGTAAAAACACACACCATTTCTGATTAAATACTAGTTACCAGAACTTTGATATGCCATTCAGTTGCTTGAGTTACCATACCATGGCATGCTATGTTTGCAAATCCATAATTTTCTATTAAATAAATGTGAGAAATTGGGGGGAGGGCTGTTTTCTCTTCTTAATTTGGTTACCTCTTCCAGTAACAAATCAACTTTTTACTTTCTCATCAGTTATGCATAGTGATGGTTATGGGTGGAATTGCATGCTACCCCCGTCGCCAAATTCATAGTTAAGGCCTAACCCCCAGTACCTAAGAATATGGCCTGACTTGGAAGTAAGGTCTGTGCAGATGCAATTATTTAGTCAAGATGAGCTCACATTGGAGTGGGCTGCATCCCTACTGCAATATGACTGATGTCTTTATAAAAAGAATGTCATGTGATGAGATAAATATGCGCACAAGGAGAATGTCACGTGAAGATGAAGACAGAGATCAGGGGACAAATCAGAAACCAAGGAATGCCAGAAATATCCAGTAAACCACCAAAAGCTGGGGCAGAGGTCTGGAACAGATCCTCCCTCAAAGTTCTCAGGAGAAACCAATGATTCCAACATCTTGACCTTAGATGTCTAACCTCCAGAACTGGGAGACACTAAATTTCTGTTGTCTAAGCCACTCATTTTGTGGCAGCCTTAGCAAACTAATACATTAATAAAACTAATACAAGAATAAATACTAAGGTGTATCAAGTATTGCCATGAGTGCCATAAGGTATAAGAATATGTTTTGCATAATACTTTTAAATTTAGAATGTTAAAAATTGAGATAAATGTATATATGTTGTATATATGTGATATATATCACATACTTTATGACATAAATATATAGCATAAAGTTTAAAAATCAAAGTATTATTCAACGCAGGCTCATGTCAGAGAGAAATTATCACATAACTTACACTGATAAGGACTCACTATCTATAGGATGAATGACACCATTTGGAAGCTAGAAGAAACTAAACTTGAGAATTAGAACGCATAAAGACGTCAGAACCCACAAGTGTGACTTTTTTAAACTGGTAAAACTTATAGGACTCTTTGTTGGTGTGTAAAACGTGTTTCTTTGAACTGGGAAATTATGCCCATTTGGGAATGTGAGAGGATCATACTACTAATCCAAATTTAAATAATGTGTGATTATTTTGCTCTATCCATTTTACTTTCAGAGTTTCATTCAGGATAAGAAATGAGATGTTTATAAAATCAAATGGCAATTGGTTTATTAGAGCAATCTACTGATCAAGCTAAGTTCTCACATGTGGATGAATTTTGCTAATATGTTTAGTTTACATCAATTAAGGATAGCGTTTTTCAGATTTAAAAAGGAAAGAGTTGACTGCTTTCACATAATGGGGGAGTTAAATCCAGTTACAAATGCTGGATGAAAACTTTACAGATTTATTCGAGTTTCATGTAGGTAATTCCCTAAAAGAATGTTTTTGGGACATATGGGAAAAAAAAGTGATTGTATCAGAAACAGATTGTTATATGCAAACCATATGCAAAAATTAATTTCATTTTGTTCCCAGATTGTAAATGTTTTGAAAGCCGATAGGACACATTACTAATTTTATATCCTGGTGTTTAAGATAATGACTAGAACAGAGAAGACCTCTTAACAGACAGTAGTTCAAGTCAGCCCATCGATACTGCCCTGCTCAAAACTGCAACATTCAGTCAATAAAGGCAATGCATTTTAAAGAGTTTTGGTTCATCATGCTCAAAAGTTTGCAAAAGTAAAAGAAAACTGTTATCTTTGTCTTAGAGAACCATTACTGTTATGTAGCCAGTGTACCCATGGCTCCACTGTAGCCCTTTTTCATGGGCAATGAGCTTCAATTAATTCCATCATGCACTCCCTGAGGCCACAGGAGAAGATATCCCCACAACGTTTTTTTCTGCCTTTTTATTTTTCCTGGCATTTTCTAGCATACCAAGCCCTCTCTTTTGGCTCATCCTTGTGTTTTTTTTTGTTTTTTTCTTTGAGGGCAGTGTCACTGGCCCTCATATATGGGACCTGAACCGGGGCCGCTGGCTTCCCAAGCCAGCGCTTAACCACTGCACCACTCGGCCGGCCTGTTGGCTCATCTTTGTTTTTTATTGATCTTTTTATTGACTTCTACCTGATCACTTGATGGACTTCTAAATTTTATTTGACTCTGTTCTAGCAGTAACATGTAGATGTCATGTAACCTATTTTCTCCCTTCATCTGACTTAGGACTCAGTGCCTTCTTTGATGGAAGGAATAAAGAAGCGCTCTGGCATCAGTGCAGTCATCAGTCCAGAAAGATTTCAGGAAGACAACCAAGGCTGGAATGGCCAAAGGATAAAACAGGCAGGAAAACAAGACAGCTGATACATCTTTCTGGTTAAAATTCAATATAAACATATATATATGGTTTTCTTCTTGCTAAATCAGGCCTATGGCTTCCATGGCCCACCCTCACCTTAACACAAAGTGCAGTGAGTCCCTTTGTCAGTGGCATCGCTCCTATTTTTGCCCCATTTTATTATCTCGATCCTCTCTGATTATTCTCATCTTCTTTATTCCCTCCTCATCTTTGCAGCTTCAGTATCTCTTTTAATCACCAACTGCTGAGGAATATCAGCCAAGGTCAGGGAGGAAGTATGGGAATTGCATCTTCCGCATCCTGTCCATTTTTGCTTAGATGGACTCTCAACTTGCCTGCAATTGCTCCCGGGGGCTTACATTTGCCCATGTCACCACTTTGGAACAAAAGTCATATCCCATACCCTCGGCACAGGCTGTTAAAAATTCTTGAAGTTATAATGGACCCTTGAGTCACAGCTGACTCAAGGTGTTGAATATTTTTCTCCTCAATGGAAAAAAAGATAAAAATTCATTTCCTTTTCTTCTCCTTCAAGAACTAGGCCTGTATATCGTTATTATCTTACAGACTAACTGTTCAATATGCTTCACAATAACACTAATAACAGTCAGTGTTTTATCATCTGGAAAATAGGCCGAGTCAGATCCTGACTTAGACTCGACCAGAGTGTTGATGTTTATTTAGTCTTTCTAAAACGTACTTCTAAACAGATGCAGTTCAGTGAGTTCAAAACCTATCAGCCAGATTTTTGATAATATGATCCTGCTGTTCAGTACTTTTCCTGAGTTCTAATTTGCATGAGCATCCATCTTCTGATCGCATGTTACCTAAAAAGGCTCTGCGGAGCCAGGCCCTGTCTCCTTACTCTTCCCAACATGGGGGAACACACAGAAAAAAGAATTAGCTGGTAATGAACTCCATTTATGGGAAACTCCAAATAAGAGCCAAGGCCTTCAAGTAACGGATACTTAAAATGTATTTAAAATCAAACAGCAAAAATAAAACAGTAAGGTTATTCTAATTCTTATCAGATGTGATCAAAGGTAATTTGGCTTTCTTAATATAAGATTTAAAGAACAAAAACTTTATAATAAAATTTAGGAAAATGCAATTTTCACTTTGGTGAATAAACAAATAATTTTATGGAGTCCTGATCCCCTACTAAGCCTCATTAGAATTCAGTCTCCATGGAAATAGGGGTTCTGTTTATTTTGCTCCCCAGTGCCTGGCACATAGTAGATGCTCAGTAAATATTTTGAAAGATGCTGATTTACATGGAACGTTTATATAGTGTACCTTCTGGGCTCCTTAAAAGTCATGGACTATACCTTGTTTGCTCAGGCACCGTTATGCTTTAACGCAGTGCCTGATACTTTCTTGCCAATCAATCATTATTTGTTTAAAAAAAGAAACTTTCACATGTGCTGGGACCTATGAATGTAGCTATAACAAGACCTTCTAGTCCAAAACTCTTTCTCCCACAGAGCTGCCACTGAATCTCGTGCTGTGAGCTCTGAAGTTATCTAAGTGAACATACAGTCCGGGCGAGGGCAAGAAAGGCCCAGAAACACATCGCCGCCACTGACACACTATTAAAGTGACATCTGTCAGATGAGTCTACTGTCCAGATGTAGAGCCTGAAGGGACGGAGCACAAGACAGGCACATTTTAGCTTAAGCGAGGCGAACAACTGGCCCCCGGTGACCAGGCCGAAGAACAGGCCTTGGGCAAAGGCCTTGAGAAGAGTGGGTGGCATGGGTGGGCATGATGGCTGCCAGCTCCTCGGAGAGAGGGCGCTGAGCTAAAGAGACGCCAAAGGCAGGGGACCCACCTCCAGTGTTTTCTCTGCTTCTACAACAGCGGTCTCATCAGTACAGCCTATGTCTTTCCTCCACAGAGGAAACACAATCGCTCCCCTGGGTGACTTACTTCTTTGCGTTTGAAAGTTTCTGACCAAGTTTTTCTTTTTTTTTTTAATGGGACTTGAGGGGGAAGGCAGGGACAGAGATCCCATTTACTCAAATTACGGTTTTCATTCTCCATCAACCTTCATAATTTGGCAAATAGAGTCATTCTGTTACTTGGTGTGCAGAAAGAGGAAGGCATTGAGTATATTATGCAACTTCCCGCAATTCTAATTACGATTCATACCATTTTGAACCTGCCATATACACATGTTAATCTCAGAAGAAAACAAAAATTAGAGCATCTTCCAACATTACGCACAGGGGGCCATTAAGCGTTTCTGTATCCTCCTAGTCAGCACCCCTGCTGCTGCCTGAACAGGAATGCTGCTAGGAGGCACTCGGGGCTCTGCAGGGGACGGTGTCACCCTACAGAGCATCACAGACGTCTACACAGGCTAGAATTCTCCCTAAATCTCCTCTGTTCCCTCGCAAGCTCCACATGCATCTAACAGGCTTTCAGTACAGCTTGGCTGCTGGGTTGCTTCTCTGCACAATGTGTGTGCACGGTCCAGGGAGTCCAAAGAACCTTTCAGGTACCATAAGGGTTTTTGCAACCAAGGAAATGAACTTCCCTTCATAAAATTTAGCATCAGCTGCCTTCCTTTGTTGGCAAAACAACTCTCCTTATCCAGAATATTATCATAGTCTGTCTCCTCCATTGGACTATGAGTTCCTTGCATTTGCAGGATCTGACACTGTGACATTCTATTCTACTCTATTCCAGCTGAGCCTTGAACAGTACAGGGGTTCGTGATGTCAACCTCCCACATAGTTAAGAATCCACACATAACTATAAAGTTATGTTGTTATGTTACAGTTGGAGAACAGTGTGTTTTTCTAGGACCCATCATCTCCAAGTCAAGTAGTTGTTTCAATCTAGTTGTGGAGGGTGCAGCTCCATGGCCCATGTGGGAATAGAACCGGAAACCTTGGTGTTATGAGCCTGCCCTCTAGCCAGCTAAGCCAACTGGCCGCCCCTATCAATAGTACATTTAACCCCTGTTTACACCTCTGACACACTATCTAACTGAAAATATTTACTCGTGTATTTGTTCATTCACTGACTCATCAAACAATAGCTGAACATCAGGCTTGGAAATTATAAATGCTAGAACAAACATTAGCTTTGAACTCAGGACTCCCAAAATTAGAGGAAACACAATTTTTTTAAAAGTTCAAACAGGAGCTATAGGAGAAAATAAAAGGGATTATAAAATTAAACCACAACAACACACCAACAACAGCACACGTTTTCCCCCATTCAACATTAAGGCTAAGTTACAGTTTATAGTTTATTACTTGGAAGAGGTCAAGGTATATTCACATCAATTTTCACATTTGATCCTCATTGTAAGTATGGAAGAAGCCAGAGGATATTATACTTTTCATTCTATGGATAAGGAGTATGGAATTCAAAAAAGGTGGAATGAAAAAGTGTCCATACTAGGTAATGGAAGAAGGCGGAGTCTCGCCATATTACTTGAGCTCCTGAGATGATATTAGGTTCAACAATGATGTGTCAAAACTTAACACCAAAGTGTTGAATTCAAAGTGTAAACAGCAAAGAACAACAGATATAAATAAAATAGGTATGAATTCAATCACGTATCTTCTTCCTCTTGTAAACAAAATTGCTACACGGTCTACAGTTTTATAGTTGCACCTTAGCTATTTACGCCTTAGCTAATTATTATAAAAAAAGGAAACACATGGGGCACACTTGGTGCTTTAATAGCCAAAAACACAAAAACAAAGCAAAACCCCCAACTGATTGAATGATAATTCCCCACAATGGCAATCATATTATAAATGAAAAGGTAGCAAGAGTCAATGGGTAACAGACCGTCAGAGGATCCGAAGCGCTGGCTTCCAGTCTTGCTTGGCTCATCTGAGACCACTTACTGGATTTATCTTATTTGTGGGGGGACAAGCAGCAACATTTAACCTCTCTGAAATTCTACTTTCGTGGCTGGAAAACAAGTTTATTACCAACAGCAACTACACATACACACATACACACACACACACACACACACACACTCCAACACACAGTTTCCTAAGATTGTTGAAAGATCAGTGAAACAATATATGTGAAAATATTTTAAAATACGTGAACATTTTATCCAGTGGCAAGGGCTTTTAATTATTAACCCCTTCATTCAAATCTGATTTGCTTTTACCCCTATATTCTTAAGCCAATTATAACTTAATTTAGTCCCCACAGGTTAATTATGCTTGGACCCATAAAAATTTAAATATTTAAATTTTACCTAATCTAATCTAATACTTAACCTGAATTCTCCCCACATGTTTTAAACCCATTACTACTTGGACTATCTTTGTTGACTAATGAGAAAAATAGGTCCCTCTCGTCTTCATAGCGCCTCTTCATGGATCAGTAAAGTTATGTGTCCCCTCTGCCTTCCCTCCTTAAGATGGAACACCCTCCAGTCTCTCTGCCTTTTCTTAGAAGCCCCATTGTCAAAGCACTTCATCATTTTTTGTTGTTCTCTTTTGAAACCTCTGGAAAACTTGTCTAAGTTGTTTAGTGTGTCATCCCAAATCGAACGTGGTACTTCTATCGAGGGCTAAGGATGCCAGGTAGAATCCAACAGTCACCTTATTTATTTTCTCCTTGACAATTCTGTTAATACAATACAGGGTAGCATTACCTTCTTTTTTCCTTTTTTTTTTTTTTAATAGCAACATCATACTATTGACTTTTTCTAAGATGTTAACTAGCATAAATTAGAACTCTAGAGGACAAGGATTAGTAAAATTAATTTAGTAATCTTCCTTTTAATCATATTACCTAGGGCAGCATTTCATAAATATTGAGAGCTTAATAAATATGGAGTAGGTCTACGAATACAACTTGTACCCAAAAATGGTCAATTTTTTGATGTGATGAAAAATATGATCCTTCCATTCATGACTGAAACATATTGAATAGTCAATCCATGGTGATTCCAAAAGAATTATTTAAAGGACACACGAAAATTAGCTTTTTAAAAGCAAGTATTTACAATGAGATGAATAAAAAAAGATTTTACTGAATTTTATTTACATAATATATCTCTTAGTTTACATGGAAGTTTCTGGAAACTCTACCAGAAAACCAGAAACACAAATCATGAAACTAGTGACCAATTAACTTAAAATCAATTACTGTGTGTAATGTGATAGATGTCCTTATGGAATTTAGCTGAGCTGTCAAACTTGCTTAATATTTGATTTTTCAGAGCCAAATATAGTGAAAATATGAAAGGATTTGGCAAGGTCAGTGACTACAAAGAAGGAAGCCTTGAACTTCTATTGTATCTCCTGAGCAGAAAAAAAATCCTACCTGCTGTTCTGACTGTCAAAACACAAGCCAGGAATCCAGTAGATATATCAGGACTTCCATTTGGGGGAACTAGTAAATGATAGCAAAAATTGTAATCTCTTGTAGATCGGGAGATTAGATTTAAAGGGATCTCAGGTAGTAATGATACCTTTTTATCCTCTAAGTATTATGAACATTTTATCTTATCAGACTGGTAAAAAATCTGTTGCCACAATGTTAGACAGTGAGAAAAATATAAAGTGCATCAGTAACAATGTAGCTAATCTGCCTTTGCTATTCAGATGAGAAATAACCCATAGTTTCAACACAGCCTTTCAGGGAGAAGGGAAAAAAGATCACGGAAAGATCAAGGGAGTCTCCTAGAATTTTAAATATTTTAAGAATAAATTATGCATCCTGGACTGCAGATTTTTTCTTTAACACTTCGCAAACGTATCTGTTGTATGGCTTTTCACTGAAAATACACAAACCTAAACTAACCAAACACCCACCACTGTCATCCCAATTAAAAAAACAAGAAAACCACTGGCTAACATAACTACTTACCTTTTGGAAATAAGACCCAAGAAATTTTGACTACTCAGTTATCAAGTACATATCAGAAATGTACATTATACTAGAAATTTCAAGAAGAGGCTAAGAATTACAAAATACATGTTTTAAAAACAGTTTAATCAGGTGGTAAGGCATAGAGATATAAAATGATAAAATCTGGAGTAAAGACAGTCTCTTCAATAAATGGTTTTGGTAAAACTGTACAGATGCATGCAAAAAGTGAAACTAGACCCCTTTTCTTACACCCTATACAAAAATAAACTCAAAATGGATTAAATACTTAATTGTAAGACCAACCCATAAAAGTCCTAGAATCAAAAACAGGCAGTAAGCTCTTAGACATTAGTCTTCGTAATATCATTTTGGATATATTTCCTGGGGCAAAGGCAACAAAAGAAAAACTAAACAACTGAGATGACATCCAACTGCAAAAACTTTTGTATCATAAAGGAAGCCATCAACAAAATTAAAAGGCAGGCATTCATACTTGTCCTGATGGTGATCAATAGAGCAAGGTACAAGGTATAAAGGAGGTGGTCATGTTTTCCTCCTTGAGGGAGACAGGAGTAATGGGTAAGATGGGGTAGCTGGGTGCTGGACCAAGAATGCAAGGATGCCTGAAGCAACTACTAAATCTATGTCTACACCACAGACTGACTGACTATCTATCTATCTATCTTGAGGTTAAGTCCTAATACAGTATTTGCAAACATTTTATTGTTGTTGTTTTCTTGGTTTTGGCTATAGCAAACCATTGGGTAGAAAAGAAGCAGTATATTATAACGGCTAAAACCAGTCAAACAGCCATAGATTCCATCCCTATAAGATATGTGAGAGCAGGAAACAAGTCTAGTTACTGGATTCCAGCGATGTTCACAATCCAACAGTGTCTAGCACATAACAGAAACTAACAAAAGCAACAACAAAGTAAATGGAGAAATTAATCACTTTGGAAAACAATTAACAAACACTGCCAGTGTCTTTCCCTTAGATGTGATGTTCAGAAGGCTTTTGTATCATATATGCACTTTAGATTTTATTCCTAAAGGCACTGTCTTACACACACCCACAAAACAGAGATGTTGCATATTAGAAACAAGGAAAAAGAAAACCTCAAAATGGGATCCTTGCTGGAAGTTTTTAATAAGGCATTAACAGCTCTGCAAATTAAAGTTCTAATTTGCACAGCTCTGTGAAGTAAACAAGGAGAGAATGGCATCAGATATAGGCTGTCACTTACTGCCTCCACTCAACACATTTTAAGTGAGTGTCAAATTGATTTTGCAATCCTTAATTATATTTCTCTAATGTTTTTCTGACTACTGAATTTACAAGTATGCAGAAGAAATCAGTTTGCAGCAAACTATTTTCCCAGTTAAACTTCATAACATAGCATATAAACACCAATTATATGACCTATGAAAAATATATTACAGAGAGGCAATACCATCAAAGCAAGAACTGGTCAAGTGCAGATGCAAAATGTATTTCTTATTTTAACTGATTAAATTCTTCCTTATGATAAAACACCTGAAAAATAAAGGCCAGCCTTTCTATTTATGAAAAGTTCTGTCCTAATGTGAATGAGATCAAAAGAAACCCTATTCTGTAGAGAAAAACAATGTGTTTTTTTTTTTGCTAATTATGCAGATTCTTGCTATTATCATAGTTTAGTAAACCTCATTTTCCTTTTTTTGAATATATAGTGGATACCAATTTGTTTCAGGTGAAATTTGGAGTGCTGGACCTAAGCTAAATACATACACTCCTTTAGTCTCCATCTAAAGGCCTTTGGAACCAGTAAATTAAATAATATAAAATTTGATTTTTCTCTAAATGAAGCAGTTTTCCATTACAATGTAAGTCAATGGTTCTCATTCCTGAATATTGCAAGAATCATCTAGAGAACTTCTGCTTTTATCCATTTCAGTGAGGTGTAATTTACGTGCAATAAACTTCATCCATGCAAAGGAATTCAGCAAATTCCTAGAGATGGATCCCTGTGAAACCACTTGGATGACTTCTGAACACTCACTCCATCACCCTCTTCCTCAGCCCCAGGCAATCACTGATCTCCTTTCTGTCACTCTAGTTTGTGTTTTTAAGAGTTTTATAGAAATGGAATTATCCTTAAGTACTCTTCTGCCTTCTTTACTCAGCAAATCAACTGAGATTTGTCCATGTGGCTGTGTATACCTTTCTATTGTTGAGTAATATCACTATGTGCATATACCATATTTGTGTATCAATGCATCTATTAATGGTTATGTGTTTTTTTGTGGTTTTTTTCCTAGTTTTGGCTTTGGTAAATGTAGGTTCATGAATATTTATGTGCATGCTTTTTATGTGGACAAATTCTTTTCATTTCTTTTAGACAAATACCCCTGAGTGAAATAGCTGGATCATGTAGTAGGTATATGTTTAACAGAGTAGATATGGAGATCTTGTCAAAATGTAAATTTTTAGCTACTTCCCCAGAAATTAGATTGCAATGGATATATGATGAGATTCAGAATTTCCTTTTTTTTTTTTTTAATCACTGTCCAGGAATTTTTTTTTTTTTAATAAGGAGTCTTCTAACGTTTTGTGAGATCTTCTGTAGATAAAAACAATAGATGATTTAATCAAGAGGTCACTTTTAATGAGTCAGTCTATAAAAAGTATATGCATGGTCTCAGTAAAAAAATATCACTGTAATTTAGCAAACCCTTATTAAAAATATCCTTGGCATCAGAACCCAGCCTACAAACTGGCCTTGTATTTCCACCTCATCAAGCTCCATTCTTCTCGCTTTCCATGCTTTGTCTGTAGTGGCTTCTCTCCATTTTGTGTCTTTGTTCACTTGTTTATTTATCTACCATGCCCTCTCCCACATCAAAGCTCTTACACATGCTACGTTCTCTACCTAACCTGCTCAATGTGCCTTTACTGCCTAGCTGACTCAAACTGCCTTTTTCAGATTCTAAAACTCGTCCTGTGGGAGGCCTTTGTCCTGTTATCTATTATTATATTTTTCTACATCTTACTTTTGAACTCCATATGCTCAAATTTTATTTATTTATTTTTTTGGGGGGTGGGTAATTTTTCAAATTATAACATAACAATAAAATGCACAGATCACCAGGGTATATTTTGATGGATGGACATTTGCAAAGTAAACACACACCTCTCAGACTAATATACTGGACAATTCCAGACTTGCACAAGTCTCCTCTTTGCTTCCTTTGGGCTACCACCCCATCTTCTGCTTCTATCACCACTGATTCATTTTCCTGTGTTTGAAATTTACATAAATGGAAAACCAGACTTTTCTGCTTCTCACCACTTTCACTAAGTAACTGGACATGACATTCTCTGTGTTGTTGTGGGAAGCAATAGTTGGTCCGTTTTTACTGCTACACATGGTCCACACCTTAGAATTTATTGTCCTTTCTATTGTTAACGGAAATTTGGGTTAATGGCTTTTGATTATTAGTATTAAAGTTTCTATGAACCAACTCACGCATGCTTTTGGGAACACATATGTAAGCATTTATTTGGATATATATGTGCCAGTGTGTCATTTGTCTATTTGTCTATCCATACACCTTACACTGATACTGCCTTATCTAATGTAGCTTTATAGGTAGTCTTGATATACAGTAGTGTAAATCCTGCAGCTTTCTCCTTCAATATAACCTTGGCTATAGAGTTAGCTTGTCAATTTCTACGAAAGTCCTCGAATTTTGACTGAGACTACGTGGATTCTACAGACAAAAATCACAAAGACTCGGTATTTAATGACATTAAGTCTTCAAATCCATGAACATAAATATCTCTTCATTTAGTATTTAGGTCTTCCCTATTTTTTCACAGTAATATTTTTTTAATTTTCAGTATAGAAGTCTTGTGTTATCTTTTACTAGATTTGTTTCTAAATCTGTTACGTATTTTGGTTCTATTATAAGTGGTATTTTAGAAGTTTATTTTTTTATTTTCCACTTGGTTTTTGCTATGCAATAGGACCATTTGATATCTGTACAACGACATTTATCTAACATCTTTGCTAAATTCATTTGTTAAGTTGAACAGTTTATATACTATTTTGAATTATATATACAGAGGGTGCCAAAAAAATGTATACACATTTCAAGAAAGGAAAAAAACTGTATTAAACTTGTAATAATATATACTGACAACAAAAGATGAATACAAGTCATGTGTATACATTTTCATGGCAACCCCAGGATATAATCATGACATCTCCAAATAAAGACAGTTTATTACCTTTAACATTCTCAATGTATTTATTATTATTACTATTACTATTATTATTTTGCTGTTTTGCTCTGGGTAGTACTTCCAGTGCAATGTTAAAAAATAGTGCTGGGCCAGCCAAGTGGCAGGTTGGTTAGGAGCTGGCTTGGGACGCCAGCTCTGAGAAGCGGGGCCCTGGTTCGGATCCCACATGAGGGCCGGTGACACTGTGCCCTCTCCAGCTAAGATGGTGAACAACAGCTCCACCTGGAGCTGGGCTGCTGTGAATTGCTGGCGATGGTGTGGGCAGCTGCCTCTGCTGCAGTGGGCTGCCATAGGCTACAGTGAGTGGCCAGCAGCCAGTGTGAGCTGCCAAGAGCAGCTGTGAGTGGCTGTCCTGAGGCTGGAAACCGATCTGCCTCATCCGGGAAGAGTGCAATGATAATAGCAACATGAGCCAGTGAAGCAACGTCCTCTACAACCAGACTGAAGAACGAAAGGACAGCAACTTGTCTGTTCTCCTCCCCTGATTCCCCTACGCTGTTCCCCTCCCCCAATTCCATAATAAATCTTAAAAAAAATAAAAAATAAAAAACAAAAACAAAAAAGTGTTAATAGTGGATTTCCTTTTTCTGTTCCTGACCTCTAGGAGAAAGCATTCAGTAAAACCACATTTACCAGAATGTTTCACTCTTAGCTTGCTGAGATATTATCATGAATAAATATATTTTATCCAATGTATTTATTAAATCTATCGGGATAATTTAGAAGATAACATCTTCATCAGGTTAATGTGATGAATCGCAGATTCTTTTGGTCTTGTTTATTTTCTTAATTGTACTTTTTGTTTTCTATTTCATTGATTTTTGCTTTTATTTTTCATTACTTCCTCCTTACAGTTTTCAAGGGTTCTATTTGATATCTTTTTTTCTGTTTTCTTCTTAAGTTGGAAGCTTAAAGCATTGATTTTTAACTGTTGCTTTTTCCAATACATGCATTTAAACTTTCATTGTTTAAGATAATAAGTCTAATACCATTTACTCCATCAGGATGAAATTGAAATTCTGTCTACCAAGATCTTAATTTAGCAATTATTTCATTTTGAGAATTCCTATTCTAAAATATTCCAGGTCTCTGTTTAAATTCTTCATCTTTAATTTATTTCTTGACAGTATTTATCATACTTATGTTAAAGTCTGTGTCTGGATAATGCGTGTGTGTGTGTGTGTGTGTGTGTGTACACACACATATATATTTATATGTGTACCTGTGTATATAATATTTGAAGATAGATAGATAGATATGGTTTGCCAATACATCTAGATTACTTGGGGATTCATTTCTATTTTTTGTTTTATTTATTTGGCCCTATTTCTCAGTATTCATGGTAATTTTGGATTAAATACCAGATACTGTGTACACAAAAATTATAGACTCTAGTTGATGTTATCTTCTTTCAGCAAATATTTAAATATTTTGGCAAGCAGGTCACTTTTATCCTATTGGTGGTTGAGGCTTTACTCCAGGCTTTGGGAAGATTGGTCTATTTCTGACTTACACTCACTGATAAGGATTTCAGCTAAAAGCCTGGCATATTTACCAGGACCTTCTCGATACGCCCTGATGGCTAATGTTTTGTCTCTCAAGTCTTGCTTTCTGATCCCCACCCCCTCCAACATGTGCAATATAGGAACCAATCCATCAATCAGAAGGAAAAAGCAAAGATAAATAAAAGCCTCACCTAAATGTTTCCCCTTATTTCTAGGATCTTGGTCCCATGCATCCTGGCAATCCTAGTTAGTTACTCAGTAATGTCTTTAAACAACAACATTTTTAAGGAGTTTTATCTAGCTTTCTTTTATTTCCCCAGTAGGATTTTTTGATATGCCTCATGGCTGGAGACAGGAGTCATTTATTTATTTATGCGTTTGATGCATGATTTCAAGGCAAGATTTCAGGCTCCCTAAGGTTTGGGACTGCACCTGTTTTGCTCAATACCCTTTCTAAAACACCAATCATAGCATCTGGCAAATGGGGTGAAAAGGGATAAGATCTGTATATGGACTGACTAAATGACTCAGTTCCTCCATTTTAAGGTGAATGTAAAAAGCAGAGTCAAAAGGTTTGAAAAACAGTTTCTAGAAAATATAAGAGGAAACCTGGTGATAAATATTTGATTTCTTTTTTATCTTTTAAAACGATATAATGGTACCATCTGTTTCAGAGGCACAACTGGTGGGCTTAAGAAAAGTTCCGTATTTTGAAAATCCTTGTTCATATAGAAGAAAGCATTTATAATAAAGAAGTGGGAGAAACGGCTGAGGACTGATTGGTAGGTAGGAAAGGGACACACTGAGCCTTAGTTCCTAAGAAGACTGAGGAAGAGAAAACTAATAGAGTTAGATTTACAAGCACATGTTAAAATTTAAAGCTAGCCACTAGAAATGCAGAAATAAGATGCAGCGCAGGTAAGCTCTAGAGAAAGGAGACAGGCAACTAAAAAAACGAAGGTCAGAACTTCACAGGTTGAGCAAAACAAGGTGAACGATCAGAGATATGTAGTAGAGAGAGGCTATAAAAGAGTGCCATAAAGATTTATGTGGTATGGGCACAGAAAACATATGTATGAATGGAAAGGCCCATATTCAAAATTCTGAATTTAAAAAATGTCAGCCATACATGCATTTCTACAAAAATACCCACAAAGGTATCGTGCGCTGGATTACAGAGATTCCTACATGGAAATCTTACGATGATCCACGTTAAAGATGAAGATCCTGGGCTGCAATGTCACCAGGGAGGTGGCTCCCGCAAAGCTGCACACAGCACGTTGGGGAGACTGACTTCAATCCTGGGGAGTCTGACTCCAGGCCCTGCAAGCTTAACTACCGCCATGCTTGCCTTCCTTCTGAGCTAGAAGGCCAACACCGATAGCTCCATTGCCCTTGACATAGAACCAAATCAATTTGATGCTGTTCACCCACCCATAGCATTTGATCACTGTTGTTGGTAAAGCACTTTCGAGATTAAAAGTGCTTTTTTATTGTACTATATATGTGTACTGTGTCTGTTATCTTAAACCTATTGCAATAAGCCCTAATGATATGTGTAAGTAAAAGTGTCAAAATATTCATTAATCTCCCAATTTAATAAGCCTACAGAGATCCTGCATCGACGAGATGTGAAAAACCTGGTTCCCAACAGCAAAATGCGAGCTTTGGTGGGACAAAACACCTCCAGGTGTAGCACTCTCGCTGTAACAACTGACACACAAGGAACATCACCCACAATTAAGGACCATGATGAGAATTTCTTTAGGTCTCTAACACTATAGTACATAGCTTGAAACATAGGTCTTACACATCTTAGGCTAACAGAGACTAAATCCAAGTATTTTGTGCAATCCAAGATGAAGTTCCAAAGTGAAACTGAACTAACTACCAGGCTAGTGCTACCATTAACATTCCAAACCCAAGGCGACATCACGGACATGTGCTTGGGAAGGTGCCATTTTAAAAGCACCAGGGTTAAAACGTATGCAGTCATAATAAATTGGCCTTTCTAACAAACGTGGTGAATGGGGAATGAAACCATCCCCTCCCATCCAACAATGCCATCTGAAAGCATTTCTGAGGCGCCTACTTTTACCTCTCCAGTAAAGGTAGTGAGGACTGAACAATCATAACATTTTCTTCTCAATATCCCTTTGTCACTTCTTAAAATCCCCTGGGTTCACCTGACTTTTGTTATTCTAGGAACTAGATACTCATTTGGATCCTTGTCCCTCTCAGACTACACAGGCGAGCTCAATTGGACATTCAGATCGCCTCTGTTTCTGTCGCTGACAGAAACATACCCGGAGCCTCATCATTGCCCAAGGGCCACCTCCTTCATCACTCTGGTCCAAGGTCCACGCTCTTCCTCTTGCCTTTATTTCTATAGCATTACCACCTGTTTATTAAACTGCTGGGTCACATAGTAGATTCACATATTTGTTTTTCAATAACTAGCCAAAATCTACATCAAAGATTAAATAAAATCTACGGTTCCAATTGCCCTTAAAAAAACTTGGCATTTTATTTATTTATTTTTAAAAAGTACTTTCCGGCAAAATTACTTGTTCCCAGTCAGAGGAAAACAAATATTGAGACACCAAGGGTGTTGAAGGTCAGAATTAATATGCTTTTACTAATTAGTCTCTCTGAAGAAGTTTGCCCTACTTGTACCTTCTCTATAACTGCATATAATCAGTTTTCCTTTAATGAAGTGCTTAAATGTCCCCATTTACTAAAAATAATAAAAATAATAACAATATCGCCTAAATATCATACAGAAAAAAAACAACCCATAAAATATGTGCTTTTAAAGCATATTGATTTTGGTTGCGTTTCTCTTTCCATAGGCTGGTAATTAATTGCATTTCTGGATCCTAAAGCATTTTAGTTCAGCCTTTTTTTTTTTTGTGGGGGCGGGGAAGGTGAAACTACGAAGAGACAAAAATGTATGACAATCATTTCGTGTCCTTGAACAGCAATTATGAAGAAAGTGTACCGAGTTCTCATCGGCAAGATATTCAGCATCAGTAATCACATTTCTCATGAAGACAAATAAAAGGGAATTACACCCAGGTGCACATGGAGGTTCCTGTCCCCCGTGGTTTGCTACAAAGCTCTCCCCAAAGGCGGTTTCTGATTGCTGAGAAAGGGTCACCAGCAAAGGCAGTTTAAAAGGCTGCTATGATTGGCATCTGGGCCCCACAATAGTCCAGCCTTCCCCCCCAATGATCATGGGCCTGTTTTTGCTAATAGGAAAAAAAGGTGATAAGGAGACGTAGGGTCACCTTTGGGGTGCCAATCCGAGCAATGCTGTCCTTTTCTGCTCTTACCAGGTTTCATTTGGATCACTAGCATTAGAGGGGAAGGACTAAATTCTTCATGTAAAACAAGTGTATTGACTCTGCATTCAACAAAATGAGCGTCTTTTTTCCCTCTACAGGCACAGTGATCTCCCCCTGCATTTGCAGAAGTAGGGGTTGGGAGCGCTCTCTTTGCTGCTCCTGTTTGGATGTTGAAAGTTCAGTGAATTCCGTATCACCAGGAAAATATTTCACCATACCTGTTTACAGGATTTTCTAGTTACAAGATCATGAGATTAGGTTGAATTTGCTGCTTTTTTACACCCTCTGATATAACCCAAAAATTGACTATCCATTTGATATGGAGTAATTCTCCCCATATAACTTAATTCTTCAGATTAGAAGAGATAAAGAATAAATTTATGTTAATCTTCTATTATGAACATAATTTATAAAAAGGAATCATAACTGAACAACCTATTCAAAAATCTAGGTGTTTTTAAACTCACTTATTGCCTTGGTAGTGACCTCCACTTTGAATTTTTGACCCTGAAGTAGTCTGTAGTCTCTGATTTGGAATTTTAGATGTTAGAGACATTGGTTATCTAGCACAACCCTCAATTTAGAAGATGAGCTTGGATTCACTCTCAGAAAAATAGTTTATCCAATATCTCAACAGTCGGTAGATTAACAATTTTCAACAACAAAATTAAGTATCCCACTTTAATACAGAATAGTGCATATTATTCATACCCCACATGTAACATTTAAGCAAACATATTTTGTATGTGCAACGGCAAATAAATTAATGGAATGTTGATTTTATAAATTGCAAAAGACTCTTAAAAAAACTCCTGTGCCTTCGCAGTCACTTAATAAACATTTGTTAAATGAATAATAGTTAATAGCTAATGTGTAATGACCGTTAAGTAATCTGTGTGGCAGAGGCTGTGCAAAGTCCATTAGATACGTTATCTCCTTCAGTCCTCCTACCTGCTGCATATCAATAATGTTAGTAGTATTATGATGCCAGTTTTAAAGAAAAGGAAACAGTCACAAAAATGATTAAGAGATTTGTCTAATTACATTTAGCTAATAAAAAATGGGGCCTGGATCTGAAACTCATCAGTTTGTTCTCAAAGCCTTCCCTCTTAAATCATATAGAAGTGAGGGAGTAATGCATTGTCTTAAATCGTACTATGATGTAAATGACTGATAATATGTCCTTCCTGGAGATTAGAGTTTTAAAAGATCACTTGTATCAGAAAGGAAGAGGGATTAAAAAAAAATCCATCTGGTTAATATTTCTGCCAAAAAGTAGATTTGGACAGCTCATTAATAATACTAAGCTTAGTGATTTACAATATTAAGCAACATGTTAGGACATATATTCATATGTTTGAGTTGTTTTTATTATATCATATGGTATGAAGATATTTAGGCAAATATGGAAGAGGGCGGAGTTATATAAAGACAGCCGTTTACTGAACTACAATCATGAGGTAGTTTATGCTGAGATTGAATATTTGGCTCCTGGCCGTGGAACATGTTATGAATGTATTTATAACTCTTTTCACTGATGGGTTAGATCTGACTTATTTTTTAATGTAAAAATTGTTTATAACAATACACATCACCATATATTTGTTTTTGAGTGTTATTTGCTATCTCCATTCATATTTCTGGAATCATCTGAGATAGTGTTTGAAATTTTGAAATGAGTAACTCAAAACAAAGCCATCTAAGTTCTTTTTATAGTTATTCGCTTTTAAAATTTAACTCATCATTGTAGAGATGTCCAGGATTTGCTCATTAAATTTGCCTTGGAATAGAAAAACTACATAAAGTATATATGAATGTGAGTTGAAAGGACTGTTTGACACACAGCGCTTAAGCCCGTTTAAAATACTTTCACTCAGATGTTATACATCCAGCTTCAAGTAACACTTCAGAATTAATTGCTATGGGGAAAACAAAACAAAACCAACAAAAAATAGTCCCCCAGATAGTTTTGGGGAAATGAATAAATAAATAACAGAAACACCATTTACTGTCACTCAGAAAGCTAACAACCGGAAGACAAATCAAAGTTTAGCAGTGCTGGGTAGGAATATTTGGGTGGGAACTATTTCACCCCCCCCCCGTCCTCACTTATTACTGTTAGACATTTCTCACTCAACAATTCCCAAAGACTGGTCCACACGTGCTCCATCCATTTCATTTCCACGGCAAAACACCAGCTTTTAGAATCAGGAGCCTCCTGTTTGTGTTTTCGCCCTGAAATCCAGTAGCTGAGGTGCCTGGAGGAAGCCACTTATCGGAGCCTCAGGTCCTCATGTGCTATGAGAGTGAAAAAGCCTACCTTTCAGGGTTGTAGGGGGTTTGAATGAGAGAATATGTAAGTAAATCACTCACTATACACTTGCTTTTCTACTTAGTTTAAATGTGCATTTAAGGAGAGCCGTTGAGGTGGCTTTGGAAAATTGTCCAGCTCATGAATTGCTCAATGTAGTTCCACCACGACTCACCCAGCTCAACTAAATTATTCCACCACATAGGTCAGCCAAGCCAGGGGAATCAAACCAATGACCCGACGTAGCTGGTTTACTTTACAAGGCACAGGGCGCTTTAAAAGGAAGGCCACGCAAAGCAGCCAGTCATCTCTCTGCCTTGTCCTTCAAATGATGTGTCCTGCGAACACATTTTCTGTGCAGCTGGAGACTTGCTGACAGGCAGGAGGATCCTGTTTAGTGGGGCCGGTGTTTACAGCCTAACTTTTTTAAAGAGGAATTTGGAAAACTTCCCAGACACTACATCCGTCCAGAGCCCTCGCACCTCCGAGTACAGGGGCAGCTAGGGAGACAGCACAGGCGCCTAAATGTATTAATGCTGGATGGGCCACTCTATCTTTCGGTGCAACAACCGTGATCCCATCAAAACCCTGTCTGCTGGCTCGCCAGCAAATCCAGGCTGACATGCTTGCAGCCGCCATACCCACACGAGGGAAGCCAACACTGTTCTCTGGAAGAAACACACTACAAGCCGAACGTTGGATCTGGGAGGTGGTTTCTATTTCCATTTGAGAAAAAGGCTTTTCCTTTTTATCCGTAGGTTATCTTCCACTTACTTTTTTTTTTCCTTTTCCTTTCTTTCTTTGACATGTACAAGTATTAAGCAGAAGTTGAACATTTTAGGGGGCCTGAGGGGTTTCATTTCTAATTCTCAGTGATGGTTTTGATGCACTAGTTAAGCATGCATTAATCTCAATAGAGCTCAGCTGGAGTGTAATCGTGATTCATTACAAACATACCTCGGCAGCCGGCCTCACTTAAAAGCAAAGTATTTACTATTTTAGGCACAAATAAAACAATGGTGTCTGAACTACACTTTATAATTCAAATCCCATTTCACAGCTCTCAACATATGTAACATTTTAAAGACGAGCTATTTGCTCCAAAATGACTCTCTCATGGATTAAATTAATATGACTGTGAGTTTACATAATAATATCTATCTTATAGTTTGTACATTTTTTAAAACATTGAGAAAATGAAGTATGTATCATCACTAGGTACAGTTTTCTGTATCTACAGTGAACCAGGGCTCCTAGAAGTTATAATGCATGCAGGTAACAGGACTTCTAAAACATTACACTAGAATAAGAGCAGAAACTAGGGGGGCAAGTGAGAAAGGCTGGGTCACGGGGGTAAGGGTTGGATTCTGTCTCTATTTGTTTTTGATATTCTATTGGAGATTTTTGCACTGATTTTTCACTTTAAAACATACTGTATTAAAATGTTATTTACATTGAGTATTGAGGTTTTCGGTGCTTTTAAATTCTGTGCCTCACGCAAGTGCCTCACTTGCCTTACTATCTGTCATCCTGGCCCATAGAAACTGCATTTTCCCTGAAATAACTTTTTCTTACCATGCTCTCCACAGAACATGGTATATTCATAGTTGTTATACTTAGAAATTGTTACATCATGTTAAGTGTTAGAAATACTTAGCTGAAGAAAGTTAAAGCGCTTTCTTATAATTCCTCCTAGAGGCATGAATAGCCTGGTGTGTACTGCGAGTCGCCCATCGCATGGGGCATGCCACAATCTCATTTGGCCATAGAAGTCTTTTTCACAGAGCAAGTGAATAATATGCTGAGAAACCTGCTCTGGTAAATAGTGTGCAAGAGCCACATTTAGCACGTACTTTGATGCAATAAGCTAGCCCTTTCACATCTAATTCCTTTTTTTCTTTTCTTTCCTCCACTTATCCAACATTTTTTTCCAGAATACTAAAAAGATGGACATGTTAACACAATTGAGCTAAAGAAATCAAAGGGTTGAATTAGGTTTTCTATCAATAGACATAGTAAAAAGTCATTGTAAAGGGATAGCAAAATAATAGAAAAACACCTTCAAGGTTAGTGACTCTTAAGCAAGGTGACGTCAAACACACTTACCGGTAAAGTCTGTATTGACTGGGTGAGTGGTGCTAGGAAATTTGTAATAACCATTTCCTATGAAGCGGGTGCCTTTCACCACTGTAGACGCGGGGGCTGGTAGCGATGACTCTCTCCTTTCCAGCTGATACACGGGAGAAGGTCCATTCAACTCTCCAGGTGCAAGCCATTGGAGACGAAGGGTTGTGCTGTTGACTCCCTCAACCAGAGGCGGCCTCATGTGGGCTGGAGCTTAATATCAAAAACACATGTTACATTCACAAGTTTGGTTTCTGTCTCTAGACACAGATATTCACACGTATGTACACATGCACTTGTGTCCATCACTCTCAAAATCAAATCTGTTAGGGTCTCTAGTATTTATATGGTTCTAGGAACGCAAAGCACAAGATAGAGTTGATCTAAAATGTGAACAAACAGTTCAAATGACCAGCAGAAGAGGGAAGCAGCGTCGAGGACGCTGAACTCGTCCCTCCCCCAAGCAAAATGAACTATGCACATCTATTGGGTTGTCGGAAAAGTCATGAAGCATTTCTGCAATGGAAAACATAGAAAAAATATGTCATGACTTTTCCGACAACCTAATATAAACAGCAATTACTCCTGGGAGACAACTGAATGCTGAATGGACAGTTTCTACAACAAAGAAGAGAAAGAGGTTACAGAGAAGGCTGGGACACCAAGCGAGGGTGCCCAGGGGGCCTCCAGGAGCCACGGGGACTTGGGGCAGAGGAGCCAGTGAGTATCACAGTAGGTCCACTCCACCTGGATAGGGCAGCAGAAGCTGTACCGGGGCTTTGGCCTACCTGCAAGGTCACGCAGCCAGCTCTTTGTAACTACACGGCCCGGAGCCTTCTGCCTCCCCACCAAGGGTGCCAGCACACACCCCCAGCCTCCCTGCCCCAGCCCCAGCTGCCATGAGCGCATGCTGGGTTCCAAGCAGCTTCCCTGGGGCATAGAGCCTGCACAGAGGTCGATGCTACCCAGGACCTCTTTCGGTGTAACAAACCAGCGAGAGGCTGAATGAAGAAGGCCAGGGAACTGCAGGAGCTCCCAGGAGCTTCCAGGATTCCTTGCGGTTGGAGGGACAGGCTACTCTTCACACCCACCTCCATCCGGTGGGCGGGGGCTCTATCCAGGTGTGCTCTGGCTTACTCCTGACCCCTTTTCAACCAAACAAAGGGAGCAATCAGAATCAACAGGGCATTGCTATGGCACCTGGCCTCTCCACCCAGCTCTGCTATGGCTCAGAATTTCTAAGGCTCCCAATCAGCCAAAACCAGGCATACAGAGTCTACACAGAGCCTGCTTATTGATAAGGTTACTTTTCTAAGACTTGAAGAGAAAACTTTTTTTGTCTAATTCATATAAACAAATATTGAAGGTCAAACAGAATAAAAAGATAGATGAATATCTCTCAAATGAAGGGAAAAGAAAAATCCCCAGAAAGAAACCCTAAGGAAATGGATAAAAAAGTAATTTTCCTGGTAAAAAATTCATTAAACTTGAGAGGAACTTAGGGAGAACTTCAACACAGAGTTAGAAAATATAAGAAAGAATCAGGCCAACATGAAGAATACAACAACTGAAAGGAAAAACACATTAGAAGGAATCAACAGCAGATTAGCTAACACTGGAGAACGAATCAGAGGCCTGGAAGAAACTAACAGAAATCACCTAATCAGAACAGCACAAAGAAAAAAGGATTTTAAAACACAATGATAGTTTAAGGGACTTCTGGGATAACATTAAAAGATCAAACATTCACATTGTAGGGATCCCAGGAGAAGAAGGAAGGAAGGAAGGAAGGAAGGAAGGAAGGAAGGAAGGAAGGAAGGAAGGAAGGGAGGGAAGGAGGGAAGGAGAAATAGAAACTTTATTTAAGGAAAATAATGGCTGAAAACTTTTGTAACCTGGGAAAGGAAACAGAATCAGGCTCAGGAAGCACAGAGATCCAAACAAGATACATCTCAGGAAATTCACACCAAGATATTTTGTGGTTAAAGATAGCAAAAGTTAAAGATAAAGAGACAAACTTGAAGGAAGCAAGAGAAAAAGGAGTTACATAAAAAGAAAGCCTGTATGTCTATCAGCTGAATTCTCATCATCAGCTCTACAAGCCTGAAATGACAAGACATCTTTAAAGTGTTGAAAGAAACCTACAACATGGAATAATTTACCCAGCAAGGTTATTATTCAGTACTGAGGGAGAGATAAAGAGTTCTCTGGACAAGCAAAAACTGAAGGACTTCATCAACATGAAACCATCTTTCCAAGAAATGTTAAAGGGTCCTCTTCCAGAAGAAAAGGGAAGGCCATAATCAGAAATCAGAGAATCTAAGAAGGAGAAAAACCTCACAGGTAAAACCAAATAGTCAATAAATCAAGCGAACAGACATTTAAAAATCTACTACAAAGTTTTAAGAAAAAAGCATCAAACTTAACTCAAACTACAAGAACTAGTTAGGAGAAACACAGCACAAGAAGATCTAAAATATGACATCAAAAACATAAAATATGGAGGAGGTAAAAATGCAGCCCATTTTGAATATAGTTGAACTCAAACATCTATTAACTTAAAATAGGCTGCTATAGATACAGAATGACATACATAAACCACATGGTAGTCAGAAACCAAAAACCTACAAGATGCACAATGTACAAAGAGAAGGGAACCGAAACAAAACACTAAAGAAAAACAGCCAACTCCAAGGGAAGAAGAGAAAAAGAACACAGGACAAATATAAAAACATCCTAAAAAAGATTAAGAAAATGGCAATAAGTACATACTTATCAATAATTACTTGAAATAGAAATAGATTGAATGCTCCAAAAAAAAGAAAGACATAGGGTGGTAGAATGCATTAAAACACAAGACCCATCCTTACTTCAAATCGAAAGACACATACAAACTGAAAGTGAAGGGATGGAAAAAGATACATGAAAATATATAGAAATGGAAAGAAAGCTGGAGTAGCAATACTTGGATCAGACAAAACAGATTTGAAAACAAAAAATGTAAAAAAAGACAAAGAAGGACATTACATAATAATAAGGGGATCAATCCAAGAAGCGGATATAAGAATCATAAATTAATCATATAAATGCACCCAAAACAGGAGCTCAATATATGTATAAAGCAATTATGAATGGACACAAAGGGAGGATTCATTGCAATAGTATAATAATAGTGGGTGATTTTAATACCGCACTTTCCAATGGAAAAATAATCAAGACAGAAAATTAATAAGGAAATAATGGACTTGTATGTCACATTAGATGAGACCACCTTAATAGACATTTTCAAACATTTTATCCAAAAACTAAAGAATCCACACTTTTTTCCTGAGTGCACATGGAACATTCCCCAGGATAGATTACATGTTAGGCCACAAAACAAGCCTCACTAAATGCAAGAAGCCTGAAATCATAGCAAGTATTCTTTCTGACCACAATGGAATGAAACTTGAAATCAATAACAGGAATAAAACAGGGGAAAAAAACAAAACCACAAATATGTGTACACTAAACAAAATGCTACTAAAAATCAGTTCTAAGAGAGAAGTTCAAAGCTATACAGGCCTACCTCAAGAAGCAAGAGAACTCCCAAATAAACAATCTAACTATACACCTAAAGGGACTTGGGAAATAATAATAATAATAATAATAACAATAATAATGATAATAATAATAGAAACAAACAAAGCCCAAAGTAAACAGAAATAAAGAAATAGTTAAGATCAGAGCACAAATAAATGAAAGAAATTTAAGAAGCAGTAGAAAAGATCAGTAACACTAAGAGATGGTTCTTTGACAAGATGAATAAAAGGGACAAACATTTAGCCAAACTCATCAAGAAAAAAAAGGGAGAGCGTGCAAATAAAGAAAATCATAAATGAAAGGAGAGGAGTTACAATGGATACCACAGAAATATAGAAAATCACTAAAGGATACTGTGAACAAGTATACGCTAACAAATTAGACAGTTGCCCCCTTTTTTGGAGAATTGCCCTCGCCTAGTGGGACCCTCCTCACCCAGGACCTTCAGGATCCCCCAGGAAACGTGCAGCCAGTGACTACCAGTCCCAACCACTAACCAGGAGATGTAGACCCCTTGTCCTAAGTGTCATAAACTCGGGTGTTACCATAGTGGTTAGACATTTATATCATTTAGGAAGTGATCCCCTGACTAGTATCTCCTGGCACTATACATAGTTATTACCATATCATTGACTATATTCCCTTATACTTTACATCCCCATGACAATTTTGTAGCTACCAATTTGTATTTCTTAAGCCCTTCACCTTTTTCACCCTGCCCCCAACCCCGTCCCATGTATCACCACGATAGATCTAATATAAAATAATATTGAGGGCCGGCCGAGTGGCACATTGGTTAAGCACTGGTTTTGGGATGCCAGCGGCCCCGGTTCGGATCCCACATGAGGGCCAGTGACACTGCCCTCTACAGCTAACAACAGCTCCACCTGGAGCTGGGCTGTGCGAGCCCCGGTGATGGTGTGGGCTGCAGCCCCTGCTGCAGTGGGCTGCCATAGGCTACAGTGAGTGGCCCGCAGCCAGCGTGAGCGGCTGGCAGCCAAGCGTGAGCTGCCAATAGCCGCGATGAGCGACATCCAGAGGCCAGCGACCGATCTGCCTCATCCGGGAAGAGCGCAATGACGATACCAACATGGGCCAGGGAAACAACGTCCTCCACTAGACTGAAGAACAAAAAGCAACTTGTCTGTTCCCCTTCCCCGGTTCCCCAATGCTGTTCCCCTCCCCCAATTCCCCAATAAAATCTTAAAATAATAATAATAATAATAATAATAATAATATTGAATGTCAACTCTAATTGAAAAATTTAAAATGGGGGCAAAAGATCAATTCTATTGTGGTAGTGTGGTATGGTGTTAGATGGTTGCTGGGCTTATCATGGTGATTGCTTCTTTAGCATAAGGAATATAGTCGATAGTGTGTTAATAACTCTGTGTAGTGCTAGGTGGGTACTGCTGAATACCTACGATGTACACCTGTGACTAATATAATATTGTATGTTAGCTCTATTGTATACTAGCTATATTTAATAACACCCTTTAATAAAATACAAAAGTGTCATTAACAAGAGACTGCAACTCAGGGGCCAAGCGTAGAGGGAATGCCTGAAGTGGCCCAGCTGGGGAGACGAGAGGAAAAGTGGGTTCTGAGAAGAAGAGGGCAGGGTGAACAGCCACTCAATTTGTGCCAGCCGGCGGATGATGCAGGAATGGTGACCCAACTGCCAAATCTTTTACTTTGTTAAAAAGCAAACAAAAACAAAACAAAAGAAAGAAAAATAAATTAAAAGTCAAATAAAGTAAAACAAAAGAAATTTCAGCAACTGAATAAAGTTTTTTAAACTATCTCCTAAAAGAGCACTTTTTTTTTTTAATTTGGCCAAATGATTATAATCAATAAGGGCACGCTTATACTGACAACTCACTCACATGAATGTTGACTATTTAGACTCTAACGAGTAGTGAATGGTGTGTTCTGGCTTCACAGGGGAATTTTTCCACCACGCAATGAGACTAATCCCAGGGAGTCAACTACAGAAAATGAGTCAAACTAGACTATATATTTTTTATTCTCTTGCTCAAGAAAAAAGTCCAAACAACCTTCCAGCTAGAATGTTGTCTTTCACTTAGAAGAGTCAGCCAGCCTATTTGAAAGGTGAGCACGCTACTGACTCATTATCCTCAAAGTTCCCCTTCGACCAGAGCGGGTCATTTTCAATCAGTTAAACCACAATAGACTGGTTATGCACACACGTGCAATGATGAGAAGAAAAATGGATCCCCTTGAACAATTAAAGACATGCACACAAACACACAAATCACTAAGAGAGAGGGGAAATAAAAGATTAGTTGTCAGATTATCAAACTGAAGGGATTACAGGTATAAATTTGTTCATCTCAAAACAGTAAATGAAGAGACAACATAGAATAATGGAGAGGGCTCTGAAAACTTTTAAAAATTATACTTCACTTTCTAATTTCTCATTCTGCAAGACTTTTTATAAAATCACTTAAAACATATCTGCCTCAGTTTCCCCAGCTACAACCTGAGAATACATTTTCAGTGGAATACTTTGACAATAACCGCTTTTCAAGACAATATGCATAATTGGTTTAGGTTTTACAAATCTCTATACAAATACAAGGCATATTATTACTAGTCAAACACATCTTTGAAATTATATATTATAAAGAGATACAGTTCATCCACATTCAAAAGCTATGTATATACTTAGAAAATCTTCTCATAACTGTGAAGTATAAAATGAATCTTCAGTATCCATCATTTCAAGAAATAACAACAAAGTCTGTTTTCACTTGGAATAAAATTACAACGTTCTTGTATTTTTTGCAATAACTCCATAATCTGATTTCTAGTCTGGCTCTTCTATTTATAAGAATTACTTTATAAAAAGCTTGATAATATATATTCTTCCATATGCAGCAATTACGTTATAATCTGATTAATAGCACATCACTATGCATAAATTTACACTTGCAAAATTTATGTAGTGTGGAGTGTGAGCACGATAGGGTGAGGACTGAAGGCTAAATGGTGAGAAACTCTCACTGAGGACAGGTCTGTAAAAATCAAACCTCCATTTATTTTCCAGGAAGTTTGTTGTCTATGAAGACTGCTTGGCTGGGTCAATAGCTTCAAACATCACCAACTGTCTATTAGGAAGACAGGGATCTAGGAATGGGCAGCCTTTCCATGTTTCAGGATCATGTGGGAGGCAGACTAACATACTCAGAAGACATCCTAAGGCTCCTTGTCAGTAGAAAATGGTTTGGACTTTTTCTCAGAAATACAAACAGCCACAGGAAATGGGGCATGCCAAACACCACTAGTCCAAACCACCTGCAGGAGGGCACTGCTGCCAGGAGTCAAACATTCCAGGTCTTGAAGCTATGGCTTTCCAGTTGGCGACTGACCTACTTCTCCTCAGTGTTGCCCTGTGGACTCTCTATCCTCTGACTGGGGAGGAAAAATAACAGATTACAATTTACCGTTTCCTTCTTTGTTTCCTTGTCTCCTTCAAGGAGAAAATCTAGGTTCTAGACTGGCTCTCGGCTAATCCACTGTTTGGCCTCTCCATTCTCAGCACCTCATTTGAGCACGGCAGAGCCTCCTGTGCCTGGGATGTGTTCTAGCTTCAAAGTTCTATGGCTGGACATTTTCAGACGCTGCTTCTCAGTTGGGAAAACCAAAAGGGGTGCTGGACATGAGGACCTCCTCCGTCCCCCAGGAAGATGGCTTAATTTATTCCACTCTGCTCTGAGCCACCATGTTTCATGACCTCAGTGTGGTGTCTAACTAGTATGATTTTTCTATATGTTCTATGACATAAAAAAACCTGCAAAGCAAAGCTTTTTGAGAATTTAAGGGGGATCCCCTCTTTGGTGAGTAAATGCTCCCTGAATCAGCCTTCATTCTGGTAATTGGCACATAACCAGGATCCTGTGTGAAAGAGAGAAGAGGACCCCTGACTCTGAACTGCCCAGGAAGCAGCAGTGATGACAGCAAGCGCTGTTACCTGAAGTCGCCATGGATAAAAGGTAGTTGCTCGAACTGTAATTATGGCGTCCTCGCATCCCAAACTTGAAGCTTTTATGGGGCTTATGCAATTAACTACTTAAATGCATCGTAACACTTGCTTCTCTGATAGCAAAGTATTGATTTTCTAATCATTTTCAAGTCTCCTATAGCACAAATAAATGTACTACAGTTACAGTTAATGCACTGTGTACAGGCATTAAACGCTGGTGTGACACAATTTATTATTTTGTGATATAGAGAATTGAAGCCTGGCTTCTCAGAAAGCAGCATCTCTGATCCAACATCAGTACAGGAACTACCATTGTCCTTGATGCTCCAAAATTCTTGAACTTCAAAGAGCTTGAGACCTTTTTTTATAGGATACTCAGGCTTAAAAAGAAGGGGGTACCAAATATAAATCTTTTATATATGTCAGTGTAGGAGAAAATTAAAAATAGCCTCCCAGACAAGATACAGTTTATATTTTCCTAAAGGTGTCACTGTGGGACCTACAGCAACTTTGTTCAGCTGAGTTTCTGTCTATTTCTTTCCTTGTACTTATTTAGGGCAGATCTATCAAAATGTTTTGCATACCCCATAGTCTCTCCGATAACAATTTTTACGTATTTGAATTGTGTTGTTTTAATGCCATACTATAATTAGTACATGATAAAGCTAAAACACTGTTTTAAAAAGTGTGATTTCTGCTGCCATAAAAGCCTGGTAAAGCCCCCCCGCTAAAGTCACATATCTAAATACAGACCTTGGGACAAAGGCCGTTACACTTTTTATCAACCAGCCTTTACCTTGGGTATCTCTGCACATTCAACATTAAAGTTGGTGAGCGAAAGCAGTTAATTTTGCTTTGTTAGAAATAATATCATTTTAGTTTTAGCATCTAAGACAGATGCCAGCATTTCACTCTGAACAGATGGTAATTCCATCTAATAGTGCATCTCAGTATTAGCAAGGTCTGTTGTGTATACAAACAGTAATAAACAGTAGGTAAGGATCAAAATAAATTTTAATTATTGACATTAAATCCTGGCAGCCACAGTTCTAAGGCTGCAATACTCCTTTTTCAAGTCTGTCAGATTTACGAACGCTGCAAAAGTGCTGCAGGGTCCCAGTTTCAATAAAAAGATGTTTGCATGCTACGACCAGTTACCAGTTTGAACCAGGATACCAGTTTTCATAGATTGAAATTATTCTTCCAGAATGACATGAAATGGGTGCTGCTGTCTCCGTGATGGTCTGCCAGGGTTTCTTTGGGAATGGCCGCAAAGGACTGAATGCTTAATGAAGAGGTAGTATAAAATCTTAAGTCCAACTGTTACATTAAGGGGAACACAGTATTGTCACAAACCACAGTCCTACCTTGTTAAGTAAGGGAGTCCCATTTGACTCATTTTATTCTACATGCAAATCCAGGCATTCCTGAACTTCTCTGAAAGTGACATCATTCCTTTGCTTTGCCCAAGTCTGAAGGGTTTCCCTGACAATCCCAGCTATGATCGGCTGCTCTCCTACAGGCTCTGCTAGGGATCGAGTGTGCCAACAAGCACCCATTTGGCTTTCATAGCACCTCCAGAGACCTGGCATTACAAACAGTAGTCACTATTTATTTGGGGAAGCTGCCATGTGAAACAAACAAACAAAAAGAAACGGAAAAAGAATCATTAAAAAAAAAAAAAGAACAGTTTGGCATTCAGGAGACTGTTCAATAACAAACATGCTTTGCAATCATATTTCTTTAAAAATGGATGTATTTTTTTTTTTAATCATGAAAAATATATTGCTTCCACCATATGGGACAACCAACGACGCACCAACGGATTTAAGATGCGGCATATTGAGCTGACCATATGTTACCATGCTGTTGAATGGCTGAGTGATTCATGCCCGTCACATTCTAGTATATCAATTAAAGCTCCTTGAAGTCTGCATGATTTGTGTCTCTGTTATTAAACCCTGCTAATTCATCCCACTTACACATCTGTTATAAATCTCTAGGAGTGCTGCATGATTCATGGCAATCTGTGAGCATGCTACAGCAAATTCTTCTCCTTGTAATTAACAGTAAATTGTTTTACTGCCATGCAATGAATTTTTCAGTTATATTGCAAATGAACTCCTAAATGTGCGGTTCTTTCCTAAGAACCGACTTATATCATTAGGCAATTAAAAAGCATTGCTCTGAACCAAAAGCTTTTAATCAAGAGAAAGGCAACTTAAACACTGCTGAAGAGGCACGGAAATGGGACATGTTGGTGAAAAGGGGAAAAAAATAATTTCTGTTGTGAATGAGCAAAACACACAAACAAACAAACAAGAGCCCTTCCATGTACCCAGGATGCCGCTAACTCAGAAGGGCTGCTGCCCGGAAACACTCGGGGGAGGCAAGTTTGCACAGATACTGTTTATCTGAGGAGTTACTGAAGTCATCTGTCATTACCGAATTTCTCAGGTTGCGTTACACTTCTCTAATTGTCAAACAGTGCCTTTATTCTTGAAATAAATAATTGGATAATTAGCCAAGTTGAATCATCCGGGGGTTCCTGTGCTGCTCAAGTGTTCTCCGTCAAAGGTGAAGCCAATTCACTTCAGCTCGTCTCTGCAGCTCCTCCAAGAGGCTTTGATTTTTTTCTCCCTGTTTCCTGGCAGCAGCCTCAGATGCAGGAGTCCATACATCAAGTCAGTAGTTTAACAACAAATGGAATTAAATTCAAAGAAGGGAAACTAATTGAAGGACAGCAACAAAAGTGTTTGGTAATGTGCTTTTTAATATGGCACACCACATTTGCATGATAATTTTTCCTTTTTAGCATGGAGCAGAAAGTGAGTAGCTTAATGAGGGATTATTCAAGACAGGAATGAACAAAATGCATTCATAACTAAGAACAAAGATTGTATTATAAAACAAAAAGAAGCAACCTCAGAGAAGGCACTGGATGATTGGTTTATGCATTATGAATAAAAAGATAGAAAAATATTTATATTGGTATTCACTAATGACTATATATACAAGGTTGTTGTAATTAAAATTATAAATTAACATATTAGGAGTGCTTGTTTAATCACTCCGGGTCCTGCTCACAATGAAAAGACTTATGTACCTGCATGCAAAACAATGTGTGTTTTCAACCCAGCAGCAAACAGCCTATACATTTTACTTTGGGTTCAGAAAAGCTTAATGTACCACTAATTACTCGCTTAATGGGAGATGAGCACTTCCAAGCTTGTGGTGTAGAGGTCACGTTATGACAGGCAAAGGAATTATCACATTGCTCCTCCAGGAATGAGTCTCCAAAAGGCAAATTTCTCTTAAGAAAGGTTTAAATTGTACTTACATCACAAAGGGTGGAAATGCACAAATTTCCTAGATAAAAAGGGTATTCTAGAAGAAAAGGACAACAAGGACTCTAAGAGGGTTCAGTCTATCAGCTCATTTCCCTCTTAAGCCCAGAAGCAACCCAAAGCTGCAAATGACACTGCTTGAAGGTTCTGCAGTGGGAAGACATGTGGCTGCTCCAGGGGAAAACCTCCCTCAAATTAGTTCCCAGGCTTTGTCACAACACCAAAATTAAAAACATAGCAGTGCAATATTCTGGATGAAATGCACCAATGCTAACAACATACCGAACTGAAAAGATGTTTAAAACAAAAGAAAGCAAATTACACTTCTCAAGCTTTTTAATGAAAAGATCATATAAATCTTTACAAGTATCTTTTTTAATTTCTCTGTCTGGAATTTAAGGAAGAAACACGTTTTCGTGATTCAGTGCTTCAAAAAGGTAGATTATGACTTCTAATTTTTGGTCCTCCTTTTCAAAGTTTGTGAAGGTCGCTGACTGCTTTTGAGCTCCGATAATGAACTCAGATGAACTACATTTAGATTTAAGAGATACATTTCCCACAAATCCACTGGAATTGTCAACTTATACCTTCCAAATCACAATTTTATTACTAGAAGAAACAGAGCAGGAAGAAACATCTATGTCTTTCCCATATCAAGCCTGTTGACCATGCTAAAGGAATGGCCTCCTCATTGCTTTTCTGTGTTTTTTTTTAATGGTTTAATATCTGAGTTTTATCCAGTTGTTTAATCTTAGAAAAAAGTTTAGGAAAAAACCTCATTTACTGAAAAAAAAGGAGTCAATGAGGATATTGGATATGTAATTGCTGACTTTTACTTTATATTCCAATATAAACAAGTAAGTTTATTCTCATTCATCTGACCACCCCTAAAGTTGTGCATTTTATAATAAATCAAATAGCAAGAAAAAATTATTCTTTCATACTTTCATCATGCAAGTGATTTTACTCTCTCCTTGGTAAATAAATAGTCAGAGTTCTGACAAATATACTACAGGATTAAGAAATAAACATTTTCCCAGGAGAACACTAAAATAATTTTTCCTTCACAAAAGACAAGATTTCAAAGGGGAACAAAAGTTAATTTTTTAATGGAAATTGAATAGAAGGAAAATTCCGGCAAAGAATAAAGAACCTCACATTTCAAAGAAGCCATTCCATTTCCTCCTGCAGTTGCTCAGCCCTTTACATCCCACCTCCTGTTCCTACCGCACTAATCGGAGTCCCTGGGGAGTCGCCAATGACCCTGCGTTCCTGGTAGTTCCTATTTCTCTCCATCCCTCCAGCACGTGGCCCTACAGACAATGTGCTCCTTTTAGAATTCTCTCTTCCTTCGGTTTCTCTGATACTGCTCTCTCCAGGTTCTTTTCCAAACTCTGATCACTTCTCTGTTCCCTTTGCACCTCCTTTCTCCCAAAATGTAAGCACTCACGGAGATGCAAACTTCTGTTTTCTATTTTCTCTCTCTTCCCTAATTCATTCCCATCTACAGCTCCCATCTATATGCAGATGATTGCAAAATCCACATCATTCTTAAAACTCCAGATTGGCATTTTCTGCTACTGGCTGGTTATGTTTGTCATGGATGTTTCTATCAAATGATCAAACTTAAACTCATGGGTTTATTTCTCGCATATGTTCTTTCATCTTCTCTATTATATTTAATGGTCTCGCCATGGTCTACAATATTTACTGTCATCTTCAATTCTTCCCTCTTAGTCTGTGGATGTCTCTTCCTTGATCCAACTCTATTCCCTTCTTTCATCATTACTTCTATTTATCTGATTTACTCCCTCATTGCCTCTTAAAAAACTTTCCCAGACTCTATTTACATGCTTCCTTTTAATCTATTCTATACAACACTGCCAGAGAACTCTTCATAAATCCCTAGCTTTCATCACATCTGTATCTAGAACAGCACCATGCTCTTCAGACAGGGACCAGAACACAGTGCATACTCAGTAAACACCTGCAGAAATCTTTACCAATCCTTTCATGTCCATCTCAAATGCTATTTAATCTGAAATAATTCCCCAGTTTTCCAAATCAAAGGTCTCTATCTCAGTCTATGTTCCCATAGCTTTCTCATATGCCTCCAGGGTGTTAACCCTATTTGCTATAAATTAATGCCTTAATGCAGATACCATTGAGGTGTCTTTGAATGGTTTACTTTTGAATCTACCCCTCAGCGTTTTAAGTAGTGAGCCCTTACTGAATTACGCATTCACAATAAAATACAGTAACAATATGGTTATGGCATGCGAAATCCATATTGCAAACAACAAATTTGAAATTTGTAGTTTTTGAGCAAAATTCTGAATGAAATACTCTTTACATATCTGAAAAATAATGATTTTAGACTTGAGCCTTTTATAGTTTATCTTTGGAGTATGATTCTCAGTTTATGACTCTTCATTGTCACATTTATGTTACAACAATCCTGTGGAACCAAAGTTAGAAAATATACTTCCTGATTTGGATAACATCAGAAATTCTGCAATATTTACTTTGTCACTGATAAATAACAATTTTTATTGAGGATTTACTTTGCACTGCTTTAAATAACTAACATGTATTCACTCTTTTTTTAAAAAAATCCTCATAAGAACTCTAAAAAATACGTTATCCTTATTTATAAATTGGAAAATGAAGGCACAGAAGTAACATAATTGATTCAAGTTCACACAGCTAGTAAACGGCGGAGCCCAAATTCAAGCCCTAGCATTCTGCTTATGACTTTTCCCCCAGAATATATGAATAAGCCCTTAATTTAAAAAGTCAATTAATGGGCCGGCTGAGTGGCGCAGTGGTTAAGCGCTGCCTTGGGAAGCCAGCAGCCCTGGTTCGGGTCCCACATATGGTGGCCAGTGACACTGCCCTCAAAAAAAAAAAAAAAAAAAGTCAATTAATTTGCACATCTCATGGCTTTCAGGGAATATGAGGAGTTTTCAAGCTCCATGTTTCAAGAATAAGGGGTAAAGAGAGGACTCAACAGGCTCAGGTTGGTTTCAGTTCAGTAACCTTCCAGGGGACAGAAATGCCTTAAGCCCCTCACCAGTGACTAAGGTGAGGGCGGCACAGGGCACCAGGTGCACTCTTTCCATGCTCCAGAACTTGGGCTGCTTCCATGCAGGACCATGTCAGCACAGATGTTATCACGGCTCATTGAGCATGGGGGATTCTGTTCCACAGATATGGTGCTGGTTTTACTCTTTCCAGCTCCAGGGTTTGTCCATTCCTTAGGGGCGGGCATGTAGCCCTTCACTTCCTTTAGTTTGTGTCTACCTAAAAGACAGTCTATACATCAGCTAGGGGAGAGCCCTGGACTAACAGCCTGGAAACCATTCCACTGGAGGTTTAGATGGGAGGCTCCCAGGTTTGTGGCCTGAAGGAAAGGAGATTTGAGTAAAGGTATTGTTATTGAAATGTTATTACAAGGGAGGTCATGAGGAAGATACATGAGATTAAGGACAGCCCCGAAGGGGGTAGAATAAGAATGTTAAATAGAAGCCACAAGGAGATATTATGGATTAATATAAGAAGTTACCTTTTAACAGTGGTCTCTAAACATAGTATGGATTTGCCTGGGAGGTGAGAACCCCAGTCGCTAAAGGTATCAAACAGGTTGGACCAACACTTGGGAGGAAAGTTACAAAACATGTATTATTGTTGGCTGGATAGTCACACTAGGTGACCTTCAAATATTTTACAACCCTGGCAAGTCCTGCCTTCAGTTCAGTCAGAGGGCCAGGTCTCTCTCTCCTCCCCTGTACCTCAGGCAGTCTTCACCATGTGTTGTTTCTATTTCGCTTCCTCCACACACAAGACTGATTCCTCTTTGAATTTTTATTTTCTAGTCCCAAATGCTGTCATTTGTCCCTAAAGGAGAGAGCCTCCCTCTGTTATCCATAGCCAGTAACCCCCTAATAATACAGTACACAAAATAAATAAATATACAGTTTTACAGGAGAATGGTGTTTTGAACAAACTAAGTACGCCATACATGTATGCACACATCTGAAGTACATATATAGTAAATATATAGAAATACAAAGATTTCAGTCACAGTGGTAATAAAAAAGAATTTCTTGAAATTTGGGAGTTGCTCTCAAGAAAAAGAATTACTCGGATGAGGTCATTTGAGCCCAACGATTTTTTCCAGGATGAAAACAAAATAGAACGCAACAGCAGACTATAGGATTGGGCCTGAGGATAGTTAAGAAGAAGGTCTAGGGAATGTTTTTATAGCTAAATATGTTTGCACGTTGCCTGTCACTCATTTAGGAGTGTTAACCTCCTCCCATCTGCACATTTCCTTAAAGAGCACCAGGAAACTCAGCAGTGTTGTACTGCTGATAGAAAAAACTATGTTGAAAATACACTAAATGCTAAGTAATTGGGTTATCTAGATAATAATACATGTAATCTTGTTTGTATGAATCTAGTTTGTTCTAAATGAAGCAAACAAACTTTTATGCAAACCATTTCCTACTGTGATCATACTTGAAATCTTTTATTTACATGTTATAAACTTAGGAACTTTTATTAATAATAAATTAATAATTGGCTACTGCCTATCCAAAATATAACCCAAGGGCAAACCAGTAATTCCTGGCTTTCTGCTGTTAGCCCCATGGAGCAGCAGTGAGTAGACCCAACTCCACAAAGAAAAGTCAAGATTTAGGGAAGAAAGATTCCGAGCCCTCATAAGAAGCCTCCTGAAGTCAAACAATTGTCAGGACTCGCCTAGGACCTAGGAGAGTGGACCTGGAGTTACTCTGCCTCTAATTACATTTCTTATTATGACACAGCTGCAACTCAGGGCTCTCAGGTACCTCTTAAACATGTTTATTTATTTCTTTATCTTTTTAAATGTCAAGCTAAGTAGTAATCAGGGTCAGTGAGAGAGCAGGAGAAAGCAAAAAAGACAAATATAAAGTCCAAACTTGAGAAGGTGCTGAGCTTTGTAGGTGTTCGTTTACAAATACACAATGCATTTTTCATGTCCATTGAAACGTGCTTACCTGCTGCTAACGTCTGTCCTGTCCCCGGGGCACTGGTTACGCAACCAACTGAATTGCAGAGAGAAATAGTGAAGTTGTATACCCTGTAAGGTTTGAGTCCTCTCACAATATAGGACAATTGTTGGGATTCAGCAGTGTACGACACCTTCAGGCAGAAAAAAAAAAAAAAGGAAAACAAAGTCAAATAAACAAATAGATAATTAGTGTCAAAAATATAATCTTGTCAGTCCAAGTTTCATGCATCCAGACAGAGGGAATTATTGTATATATGTCAATCACTATTACAAAAAGGGATTGTTTTTTGAAGAGTCTCAAAGAGCAAGGATTTAATTGATAATTGTACAATCACACTG
Organism: Aselliscus stoliczkanus; assembly: GCA_033961575.1. Classification (NCBI taxonomy): domain Eukaryota; kingdom Metazoa; phylum Chordata; class Mammalia; order Chiroptera; family Hipposideridae; genus Aselliscus; species Aselliscus stoliczkanus. Next base: position 8,175,323 of record CM066734.1, read on the forward strand.
TTTTATGAGGTAATAATCCAGTTCCTGAGTGTATAAATGAGGATACCAAGTTATGGCCCATAAAGCAGCATGGTGGGATGGTTATTGCCACCACTAGTAGAGATAAAGGATGGTGACAATCTCATTGTTATCATGAAAAAGTCCAAATCAAACCACAGGGCTTGGCCAAAACCAACCTAGTGCAGTAATGCCCACATGCTATTTGATGGAGGTAGCACAGAAAGATGTCACTGTGTTAAATCAATCCCATCATTCTCTTCAAAAAAAAAAAACACACACAAAAAAAACAAGGAGACGAAGAAAAAGGGGAAAAAAGTAAACATATTACTGAGTATTCACATGAGGTCAATTCTCAATTATCTTTTTTATGCAAATAAGCATATGTAGATTAGATCAAACAGTTACATTTTTTGAAATATTGTCTTTGTCACACAATTTCAGATGAAAATAGCAGATTGGAGTGAAGGAGACTGAGAGGAACTCAACAGTCCACAAACAAGTAATTAAATAACCAACACTGAGAGTTGGTCCCGTCATTGTAACTAGACTTGATCAAAGCAACCATGTAAATTCGCTTAGTCTGTAGGTACAGAGACCACTGAAAATATATGCAGGAAAAAAAGTCATTAAAATGGAGAGTATGACACCAAGCAGGAATAGGAACAGCGCTATTTCTTCTAAGGGATGCAAATATACATATGAATCAAATAATCTTACATAAAGATAAATTCCATAAATACGAAACTTTAAAAGTTAGTAACATTTGGAGTAATTTTCTAGATGTTTTCCCTTTGGGAATACAATAAAATTCATTTGGAATCTTTGCCTGGGTAATGACTTTAAAATTTCATAGCCTAAGTGACTAGTTGTAGAAAGCAGTGTGATTGGAATATAAATTATATTGTCTACATAGCACATTTCAGAAATAAAGGTGATTTCAAAGGTTCTAAAGTCTAGGAATAATTTAAAACTGTGCTAACACGCCATTGCAATTACATTTAGAAATCAGGAATTTAACACTTTATCTAATTATAAACGTTATTAAGGTATTTAAGGATATGAACTTCTCTTTTGTGCAATGGGACTTACAAGTTTCTAACGAAAATAAAACTTTGCAATGAATACAACTTAGTTGATGTCGCTATAAAATCCATCCCATTTACAAAAACCCTGGTGGGATTTAATGTAGATGTTTAGAAAATGGAATTGTTTTTTGGATAAAATACATTAAGGTATTTTTCAGTTAATGTCTTCTGTCCTGGGGAGCCTGTGCCACATCTGGGAAAGCTGCTCTGAGAAGGTTACTGAGCAGGTTACCAGGCAACCTGGACGCTGCCATCTCTGCGAGCATCCCAGAGGAGAGGCTCCATAGCAGATCAAGCTTGTGTCACAGGCAGACCAGCGGTCTAGGACACAAAGCCTAGGAGATGCTATGTAGATACTAGAGGGGACTGTGGTGGGAAAAGATGCTGAGAGACACAAATGGCAAGTCTCCAACAAGAGAATTATGAGGTGGAACCCTAGGGTCTGGGGCCAGGGCAGCATCACACAATGTACATCACACCCCATTGGCTAGACAGTTCCTGGTATGCTCCTGGGCCTCAGAAAATGCAGAGCATGTGACTCAAAAATACCAAATGGCCATGCAGCTACCCCTCATGGGCTGGGTCCTGTCGGACATGCCAAGCTTAAGGTCGGGGGTGCCCCACAGAAATGTATCATACAATGCAAGTGGAGACCTGGCAATGGGTGACAGCAGAGCCAGAAACACAGTATGCTAGGGAAGCAGGTGGGCCCGCTCCATGCCGCCCAGCTTTACACTGGGAGCTCCATCTCAGCTCATACCTATGACTCCCTGGAAGTCCCTTTACAGCTGAGAGAATAGGAAAATGGGTGTGGTTCATAGATGGCTTGCCTCAGTATGTGGATATGAATAAAAAATGGGAGGTGACTACTCTATAGGCCCATTTAGGGATGGCCCTAAAACCAGCAGTAAAGGGGAGCCCTCTCAATAGGCAGAACTCCAGGCTGTGGGCCTGATCATCCATTTTTTGTGGAAAGGAGGGCGTCTCAGGTGGAATACACCTGGATGATGTGGCAATGGCTTGGGGGTCCTAGTCATGGTTATGAAAGAAAAAAAGACTGGAAGCTGAGGAACCAAGAAGTCTGGGGGAGAAGAATATGGGCAGACTCAGGGCAGAGGGCATCAAGTGTGAAGAACTTTTTAATGTCATGTCAACCCCCACCAAAGAACATCTCCTTCAGGAGACATGCTAAAGAGCGTTACACAGAATAATAATCCAGGTGACATCAGCCAGTCTCTTTCATTGGCCACCCTCATGTTGATAAGATGGGCTGTTGGGGTACACTGGTCACAGCCATTAACTGTAGGCTAACAAGAGCCTCTCATCCTCCAAGATTGTTTATCTGTAGGTATCTAGCAAATGAATTAGTCCATGTGCACTGGAAAGCCTCCGTAATTTAGTAATGATTATTAGTTTCATTAATGCTAGCTGGAGTATGAAATACTACAAAGTAGTATGTCACAACCTACCCTAAACCTTGAACATGTCTGTAACCTTTGCTATAAGATGTGATCAATTCCATTTCTCAGAATAGTTAAGGAAATAGACATATGCAAAATGCACATATAAGATGTTTTTATCAATGTTATTTATATTTTGAAAAGAACTGATAACATAAGTATCACCTGATTATGGATGTGGTTAAATACATTATGTCATGTCCAAATAATATGATAGCACGTGCTGCCAAAAGTGAGCTTCTGGCGACATTTTTAAGGATATGTGTTACATGGAAAAAGTAGATCTTATGAAATGAAATTATACCAACTTTGTTTTAATATGCTTATATTAGAAAAAAAATCAGTGACATAAATATATAGGGCCTTGTACATATAACATTATATTAGGAAATAAATCCCCCCATTAAAGGAATGTACAAGGGAGAATTCTGCCACTGGATTGTACAAACTCAGAAAATGTCATAATGAAGACACAATTCAATTCTGAAAGGACATTAGTTGAGAATAACAATACCTGTGAAAAGACGACCGGGATAGATCGTTGAGGTGACTCTTCAGAAACCATGTTGATGTCATACCCCAGAACTTTTCCTCTTGTAACATGATCAGCCGGCCTCTGCCAGAGCACTTGGAGAGAGTATGGCGAGAGGGGGCTGATGGATGGAGGGGCCATGGACAGAGGCTCTACGGATGACAACAACAACCAGAGCCAGGCAATCAGTGCTGTGTTTACAGGATCTGCAGACTGAACCCGCACATCCATTCCCGTTTTTTGAAACACCCCACTCCTTACATAATATTCTGATGTTTAAAAATAAAAGGATATATCGCTACATTTAAAAGCTATTATTTTTTTCTTTTTTAACGTTACCTGCAAGGACGTTCTGCAGCTTCACATTATCAGCAAAGATATTTTCCATTTACAAAATAAAAATCACCTAGAAATCTGATTGGGTTCATAAAGAAAACTAATAGATAACTGGGTAGGAAACCATAGGTCTTATGAAGTATTTGAAAGGAGAAATAACAAAACAGGATATGTTTCGGTCCACAAAGATCAGAAAAATGCATAGTGATATATTGGAATTTTTTTACATAGAGAAGTATTTTACTGAGCCAAACCCATACAGCTGGGAGATTATTACTCTTCAGAAAGAGGTCAGTCTAAAATCTTCTAAATATCCCCACAGAAATGTTTAAAGTTTTCAATAGCTATTGATTGAAATGTACGGGGTATAAGCACACATGCATTCCCCCCTGCCATCCTTGAGATCTTAATATGGATTGTAAATGTGCTAACCAAAGGTGTATCATCAAAGGACCTCATTGCACTGCCATCAGCCACTGACCGATAGATTATGAGGGTCCACTGTTGCATTTTCACCCATTACTTTTCTTTTCCGACCTTGATTTTCCCCTTCCAGAATGCCATGGCTCATCACTTGTGCTATCACGGCACCATTATTTGTCCAAGATGGCTGGCAGTCATTAAGAGATGCTCAAGCACAATGCACATTTTATTCATGAAATGATTCCTTTGGACGGCAACCTACAGCTATCCTCATCTTCCTCAGTCCTAATGCGCCCAAGTTAATCAGGACTTTCTTCAGATATCCTTGAATGCAAAGCCTAACAAGAGTGTACTTTTTGTCAAAGGCTCGTGACATTTGAAGTGTTTTTCATGTAAAACATAAGGTGGAGGATTAAAAATACCTCAGTTGCCTTACTGAAGATGTATTAAGCAAAGTAAAAATGTTCACCCTCTTTCCTTACCATATTGACAGCTGCTTATAAGCACACTTGTGAATTACAGATTTTGATATGCAGCATTCAGTTATAAGTACAATCTAGTAGATAAACTATTTGTTTTGGAAAGAGAAATGAAATCAGATTTGTGAAGTTTGTAGCAGGAATCTCTTTCATTGAACATGAATTGTGCTCAATTTAGAGCAAGATGGTACATATGGTCAACCTACTTTAGGACTGGAAATCGATTGCTATTTTTGGCAAACATCCGCTAGCGACTATATATAACTGCAGTTAAATCATTTCCCCCCCTTGAAGTAATAACTAAAACATTTTTCCCCCCTACAACTTACTGCAAGTACTGTAAGACCTTGGGTTATCTATGTAACAAACCAACGTGTTAAATTTTTCTTTAGTTTATGCAAGTTTATAATTCTTGCTTTTGAAATACACTTTGTTGCTGCTGACTCATTTGAAGCACTATTTTCATTCAGGAGCTGGAAAAGGAGAGTCCAAAGAACTGCCCTTCACCTGATTCCCCTGTTCTTCCTGAGGTCCAGTTGGAGGACACGCTGCCAGCCATATTCACAGCCGCGACTCTGAACTTGTACTCAGCGTATGGCTCCAAGCCAGTGACAGTGGTGGCTGTCTGAGGCGGTGTCAATGTATTTTCATTGGCGGATTCTGCCAATGGATGAGGACTGAGCCAGCCGCTGCTCTCAAAAACTCGACTTTCGACTGACGTGGGTTCTCCATGAGATCTTAATCTTTTCATGTAGAGTTCATATCGTATAATTATTCCTAGGAAAGTACAATAAAACAGGAAACCAGGATGACTCGTCAGACAAACAGATTATGTTGGGGGCAGGGTGGCGTTAAGTCAGTTAAAGTTGTTGGTTTCTCATTATTGTTATCACTAGACCACCTGTGTATCTCCTTAGTAATCCAGCTGATAGGTACTTGTAAAAAAAAATCAACAAACTGGTGATAGATGAATGTATGAAATACTACTAAAGAGCATAATTATGGGAAACACAAACCAAAAGGGAAAATATACAAACACAAAATACTATAACTTATGATAGTTAAATCCTTTTTTTTTTCAGGATGGCTGATCATAATTTTTATTAAGAGTTGCCATTTCCTTATGGAAATGTTATCATCGAACATCCAATTTCTATACTTTCAAATTTGGGTATTTTAATCTGATTATCTGTTTAACATGAGCACTGTTTGCATAACTATTAGAATAATTTTTACCCAGTTTTATCAAGTAGCTTTAGAAAAGTCTAAGAAAAAAGGTTTTGCCACAATATGCACATGATATTAAGTTACTAAAAAAATCTATGAATGTGTATCTGGCCTATATAACAGGGTTCAATTGTATGACCAAAAAAATTAACTTAATGGAGTCCACTCTTTTTTACATATTTTTTTTGTATTATTTTATATGCCTTTCTTGCCTAAAAGAGAAAATGTACTGTTTATGGGTGCCCTAATTTGTGACACAGTCAAATATAATGCATTTCATAAGTGAGTTTCAAATTAGAAACATAATTTGTGTTGTGGCAGATGTCATTAAGAGCAAAGATAATATTAGCCTTTTAAGGGGCAATTTAAATGAACGGAATTTATTATTAGATTAAAGACACACACTCGTTCTACTACCCAGGACAAGTAGTATCTTATATCTTTAGAAATGGTTTCTCAATTATTATATCCTGCCGTTATAAAAATAAATACAATTGCCAGACTCTTACTGCAGAATTTCAAATGCCTAGATTTGAATTCATGTTTTGCCCAAGAAGGGGAAATCTAGGCCTTGAATTCCTACCATTTGGTTGCATTGGTGGAGACCACTCTACATGGAATTCTGTGGAACTGATCTTCCATACCACAGGTGCACCCAGCCTTTGGGGAGGTGCCTGGGCCGTCTTCACCATCAGTGGGGTGCTGTGTAAACAGCCCCCACTAGTACAGGCCTGCACAGAGAAACGGTACTCGGTGAATGGAACCAGGTTCCAGATGGTAGCGGATGTCTCATGACCTTCATAGGAAACACACGGCCGGATGCCATCTAAAGGAGCACAGGACAACATATATTTCTCTATAGGACCAGAACGATTTGAAGGTGCCGCCCAGGTAAGAGTCACAAAGTCTGAGCTAATGGGAGTGATAGAACTTAAGTTCAAGGGTCCTTCCGGGACCCCTGGCTTTGTCCTATAGATGACAGCTGGACTCCTTGTTGAGCTGTGCACATTGGTGGTCTCGATGTCATAGGAGTATGATGTGTATGGTGACAGGGCAGTGTCTGCGAAGTATTGGGTATCTGAAATCAAAGGAGAAAAATAAGAAGAAAATAGTTACATTCCACCAATTGTTAAGACATCATTTCTAATTGTTTCCTTATAATATAACAATGACATAAACTATACCAACCCTCTCTTTTGAATAAGTGTATGGTAAATATTCTAAACATGGAAATGAAGCAAATACTGGTTACTTTTATTGTGCATTATAATGTAAGAAAAGTGCCTTTTGTCATGAAGAATATTTAGATTTTTAAGCTCTTCTTTTGTTCTTTATATAATATGGTGTCCTTGTTATAGAAGGTACAAAGTTTTTTGTTTTGTTTGCTTGTTTGTTTTCAGTTCACTGAAGCAGAAATAACCACCTTTCTTCTCCATAACATGTTTGCTTATTAAACATGAATGCACGGGACCAAGGGTCAGCAAGCTACCACCAGGACACCACTGTCACCTGGCCAACATCTTGACTGAAACCTTTTGTGAATTTCTGACCCATGGAAACTATGAATTTATAAATGTTTATTGTTACTATACATTGCTAAATTTTGGAGACATTTGTTATTATCAATGGAAATTTTACACAAGGTTAAGTCCTGCGAAAAGGGGGTTCTAGACATGAAGGATTGTGAAGAGAGTGAGAAGGTAGAGAGAAGTTAAAAAATAGATAAGAAGTGTATGAGATCAGCACATGCCTGGGACTGGCCATCCTCCCAGGGCACAGACAGGAAGGGTCCTGTAAAACTAGGAAACACAGAAATGCCAGGGTGCCTGCTGGCTGCTCACTCATAGGACTCAGTGTTAGGGAAGGGGGAAGCGGGCCCATTATGCAGGGGTTCCATCTATTGATATGAAGATCCAGCACACTTAAATGTTACGGATGAGGGCCAGCCAAGTGGCGTAGTGGTTAAGTGCTGGCTTGGGAAGCCAGCGGCCCCGGTTCGGGTCCCACATATGAGGGCCAGTGACAGTGCCCTCAAAAAAAAAACAAAAAAACGAATAAATGTTACGGATGAATAGTTAGGCATTCAGATCCTGGTTTTAATCCACTAGGTTTCTTGGTTTTCTGACTGGTGAGGATGCTGTCTTGAGAGCCAATGACCTTCTGTGTCTGGGACACGATGGTCCTTCAGCCTTGGGAAGGTCAGAGGTGGAAGGAGGGACATGGACAGCAAACTTCAGAGAGTTCCTAGCCATGGAAAGAGCCTAGGGGAGGCTGAGATGGTCGGTGTTCACAAGGACCTAAGTAAGCTGAAAATAAGCATGTGGTCACCAGCTTCATGTGTCGGAAGTTGATGACATGAGGATGCCAACAGGTGAGATCTAGCTAGCTCACCTCATAAATGAGCCAGCTTCCTCTAAAGGTTCTGCAGAAGCAAAGGGCCAGAGGGAAGCTGCCCTTCCCTGATGCCTTCATGGTGGTAGGGGGAAGGTAAGAACTGAAGACTGAATGACAGGAGTAAACACCACGGATGAAGACTTCATGTCCTCCCCAAATCCCTAGGCTGGGAACCTAAGGCCCAAGATGGTGGCATTAAGAGATGGGGACTTTGGGATTAGGCTATGTGGTGAGCCAGTAAATGCGATTAGTGCCCTTAGAAAAGTGCCAGAAAGATCTCTCTTCCCTTCTACCACATGAAGACACAGGGGAGGTGGGCAATCTGCAACCCTGAAGAGGGCCTTAGCAGACCCTGGACATGCTGGCACCTTGGACTTTGAGCCTCCAGAAGGTGAGAGTAATAAATTTCTGTTGTATATAAATCACCCAGCCTGTGGTATTGTTTATTTATTTTTAATAGCAGCCTGAATGGACTAAGACAGCGAACATCTGAGCGAAGGGTGGCCTGGCCCTCCTGCTCTATATGTCATTGCACATTCTTCATGAAAGTATGTTGAGTATTGTATTCGAGTCTCATCAGGACACAGAAACCACAGGGTAATTTTGGTTTACTTCTTTATCTCCCCTTTCAGTAATGAGAACTAGTCTTTCCATGCTTGTGTTAATATTTCTAGTAGCTCCTACAGTTCCTGGCCTGGGGTAAGCACTGAATAAAATTTTATTGAATGAATAAGTGAATGAATGAAAAATTTTCCATATATACTTGATTTATTTTTCTAGGCAATAATATTAACAGCCTTATAAAAACAGTTGCATTTCATCTTCTCTTTTCTCTTTCTTATCTCCTCCCTATATTTTCCATTTCTCTCAGAGGGACCATCTTACCACTTGTTATGCTGATTCTTTGATGTAGTATGAAATAAATTATAATGATATTAAAGGTAGAAATGAAAACCTAGAATTCAGTAAGATATATCATTGTCTAAAACGAAAGTTAAACAATGTTAATGTCAAAATAGTCATCCTTTAGCTTCCCTATGGAAGCATTTCCCCCTAGAGTGACATTTAAAGACTGCCTCTCTCCTCGTGACATTCCAAATGAAGAATGATTTAACTGATTGTGAATTTGGGGGGGAAAAGCAAAGCATGCTCCAATCAGTCCATTGATTTTTCTCTTACCTAATCTGTCTTGCTGCCGCAGAGAAAGTATATCCTCCAATCTGGCTTTCATCAGTAATAACAATGATTTTTATTTTAAATTTCCATCTTCCTGATGCCTATGCTTAGTGCTTTTTTAGTTTCAAACTCAAGTAGGAAAAAATAATATGATTTATGGACCACTCCCTAAAATTTCAATACTATTAAAAGAGGGCTATTCCTATGGTAGCTGTTCTCGTCACATCTATGACACAGAAAATACCTGTGGGCAACTCAGATCAGGGCTGCAGGGGAGATAATATTAGGTGCTGATTATGTATAACTCCCAATGCACTACCTTGACTTATACACCCTTCTCTTCCACTTTTGAAAGCTTATGAGTACGCAAACGAGTGAAATTTTATTTAGGGAAACTACTGACTGACTATACGTTATTTTTTTTTATAAGTCAATTATTCAGCAACTTTAAAATTATCCCATCATTAGCATGCTATTACTAAAAAACAATAATCTGCAAACTCTAAACACCAGTGTCATGATCTTAGGTTCGAAACTACTGACCTACAAAATCCCATAATGTGCCTGGCCTGCTAAGAAACATTTTTATTCTAACAAGTAATCCTATAATGGTCTCAACCAAATAATCAGACTTACTTGGAAAACAACACTATTAATTTTCTTTGAAAAGTTCAACGATTCCCCACCTATAATTCCACATGCCTTTACTTAACCCAAAGATTTGTGTGCATCCAACTGAATATAAGGACTGCTCCCTTTTCATATTGCACATGTTACCCACACACTGGAAACAGAATAATAACCTTGAGGATACTATTAGAATGATACAAAGTTCTGACAGCATTAACCAATTGTTCTTACTGTTCAAATGCCATCATGCAGATAATTTTCACATCATTAATTATAGCAATTGTCTACAAATGCCAGAAGTAGCATTTTTAAAGGGAAATATAAGGTTTGGGGAAATAATACCTTGTTTAATGGAATTACACAAACCTCTGGTGAATAAGCACACATTATGTAAGCAATCGTTACTATACTAGGTTCTATACTATACTGGATTCTATACTAGCGCAATCATGAAAAGGAGACAGAATACTGCACTCACATGCAATGTTCTATAAAATAGATCACAGAATATTACTACGGAAAACATACCTCTGGATTGAAGGGGGCAACTGAACTTTAATTGATCATTGAATTAAGCTGTATGGAAAATGGTGTGACCTTAATTTACCACTTCAGGAATCATTCAACCAGTGGTACTAACATCTTCAAAATCACTTTCAGTATTTTTATCACTGTCTCTACCCCTATCACGAAAGTTTAAGTTTCAGGACACCTGGATCATGCTGATATTTGGAAGGAAATAAACATTCTAGTAGCAGGTTTTTAGGGGGCTTTGCCAACATGGCAGATGCAGACAGATGTTCATTTCCCTCTGCAATCTGTACCATGAAGCTCAGGGTTTCCATTAACTTCAGAGAAGACTCGCGGTGCTGAGAAGACACTGAGAGTTATCTGGAAGTGCTGGACATTATAATGTAGTTGCAAGTCATACAGAATTAGGTGCAAAGTTCTGTGCAAAAAAACTTATGAAACTATATGCAAAACAACACCTCATGCTATGCAGAAGTTTTAAAGCCCATCAAAGTGTTAAAGGAAGGCATCCTCCTAATCCTTTCAAGGGAGATTATGGAACTAGGGTATATCCACATAGCTTTATATACTTTTCTAAGTAATGAAGTATATTAAACTCGAATTTAGAAAATTGGGTATTAAACAAAGAAAGCAAAATGGCAACTTGAATTGGCATCACTGTTACAATGTTTCTTAAACTAGCCTGTAGCTAAACATGACTAGAAGCAAATTATCAGAGAAGAAAAAGCTGGGAGAATGTTACATTTTCTCCCTCTTCATCCTATCTTTAGGGAAACTATATCTAAAACACCCCATTAATATTTTTGAAGACAACGTATCTCAACAGTTTGATTTCTACAAGCTCCTTTAAAGTGTTCATAAAAGATATAGATACAAAGATAGTCTTTCCTTTTTCCAATTAAGGTCATGTTGTCTTCTGTTTATTTTAATAAGAGAATTTAAAAAGTTGAATCTGGGCAGGCCAAGTGGCGCGGTGGTTAAGCGCTGGCTTGGGACGCCAGCAGCCCCAGTTCGGATCCCACATATGAGGACCAGTGACACTGCCCTCGGGGAAAAAAAAAAAAAAAGTTGAATCCATATAATAGAAATGTTTGATAAATTTTCTATAATCCTTACACCCGTGTTTTAAGTCTTTCAGTAATTGTATATATTTTTGGGTTAAAATAGTATTCATAGATCACCTTAAATAATACATCAGGAACATTTTTTTTCCTTCATTAATACATAAACTAAGATATCATTTTAAGGCACTCATATTCTACAATCTACTTATCAATGTACCAGGATTCTATTATGCCATGTACCATAACTTATTGAAATATTTTGAATGTCTAAAGTTTTCCAATATTTTGCTATTACACATACTGTTGGTTTGAACAAATTTATGATCTGGGGTCCATTTATAACTATCTGTTTAAGATAAATTTCCTAAAAGTAAACTTGCTGAGTCAAATAGTATCCAAAAGGGTGAGGTCTTTCACACATTTTAACAATTTATCCTACATGAAAAGTTGTACCAGTGAAAGACAAAGAAGCTAGCAGTTTTTTCTAGGTTCCAGGTCCTTCACATCATCAGTGCTGGACAGGGTCTTTTTTCATCTTTGGGAATCTGATCGGCATTAAAGGCTTATCAAATAAAAAGCATCTTACTTTTATTGTGTTTAGTTGATTTCTAGTGAGATTTGTAATTCTCTCTCTGCTTGAAGCACTCTGTGCTGCAGAGGAAACCACAGCAACATTTATCCTGAATGACAAAGAACTTAACTAACATATCAATTCTCAGAATATTATATCTTTCCATCACCAAGCCTTTACACTCACTGTATGGGTATTGATCTTCGGTTGCGTAGATTTCAAAACCATCCCTGAATAAACTGTAAGTAAGCCAGTGGGCATTGGGGTAATCAGGTGGACTCCAGGAGAGATTGATGGCAGAAGAACTTTGAACTTGTCCTCTGGGTGGAGGTTGCTGGGATGGAGCTAAATTACAATGGAGAGAGCATTTATTAGCATAGGCAATCAATAAACACACAAGGAAACTGAAATAAGATATCCAGCAAAGAGGTCTTTCTGATTCAGAATTACTTTATCAAGAAGACATGTGGTTTACCAAGACATTAATAAACAAAGGTTATGTATCACAAATTTCTAAAACAAAGCTTTTTATTTGTAAACATAAAACATATTTGTAGGTTATGCAGCTGATATAAATACAGTCAGGGGGAAAAAAAAACCATGAAAGTTTACATTAAGCACATCTTCCTTATTTTTTTTTTTTTTTTTTTTGCTGTTGTTGAGAAACTATCCAAGGATTTATAACACATTTTCTACTTAATTAACAGAAGAGTTGACATAAATAAGGTCCACTGGAACTTGAAATTCAAGTAGCATGATTTGGGGATTTTTAAAAGGAAGTTTTCCATTGCATTCAGCACAATGCTTCATGTTACTTCACAGAGTACAGAGTAAAAGAAAGGAACATAGCTGGTGATCCAAATAGCTATGGATGTTACGGATGCTAAACAGTTTAAATATTAGCAAAAAACCATTTGAATGTACTGTATGAACACATCAACACCTGTAGAGGTGCTATGATTGTTAGAGATAATATGATTGTGCTATCAGGTGCATAAAAGCATCCACCTCACCACTTTAGTAATATTTTGTATAATATAAGTATGTGCCAGGAAAACATTGTGTCTTATCACCCTATATTTTTCCTTAGTTTCCCTATTATTAAGAGTATGCCTTCATTTTTCTCCCAGAATACATAACTATTAAGGATAAAAAACAACGTCTGACTATTTTTTTAAGGACAATTAACCCCCAGTTTATCTACCCCCTTTCTGTTTAGCAGGATGCATTACCCTCCATCTACTTAGAGAAGCAGAGCCTAAGCAGATGCTCAGTAAATGAGATGTCAAAGGTACAGGAACTGTATCACCTTATTTTTAAACCATGAATAGTTTTGCTAAGAAACTTTAAAAAGTCATGTCCAGAAATGAGTCAATCAAATAATTATCGATATTTTTATATGAAATCTCTGCGGTCACTAGGTGACCATCAGGGTTTCAGGAGGAAAGAGAGAGAGCACAGTCAAATGAAGTAATAAAGAACTTAATAAAGAAACTATTTTTAAAAGGGCGAGCAGAGGGTATGCAGCACTCCAGGGCATGGTGACAGCTAAGCTCATCTACTATTTACCTCCAGGGTCATCAGCACCACCCTCTGTGGTCCATTTTCAGGGCCAACTCAGCGCAAAACCCTCCTCCTGGCTGAGACTTATTACAGTGAAAGGATACAAAATATAGCCAACAAAGGGGAAGGCACATGGGTGATGTCCAGGGAAACCGGCCACAAGCTGTCAGTCACACAGGATGTGCTCAAGCCCCCCAGCAATATGTCACGTGAACCCGCGTGAAACAGTACCAACCAGGAAAGCCCATTAGAAAGTCAGTACCCAGGGTTTGTATCAGGAGGGACTGTTCTTATAGACGGCACCTGTCTGCACGAACAGCCCCCGCAAATTCCAGCCTCCCAGAAGGAAAGCATGGGGTAAGCATAAACCATTTGGTTGCACAAAATTTAAGGGATAGTGAGCCACTCCTATCCATTTGGGGGGTGGGGGGGGCTCACAAAATCCCAGTTCCCAGATGTCAGCCAAAGGCCAACATTGCAGGCAGGTCCTTCTAACGATAAGCAGTCAGGCCTGCTATATGGTAGCTTTTCTCTGTATACTATCCCTAGCTGGGAGGGGCTCAGCATCCCGGAACAGAAAGGGCTGTATGAAGAGCACCACTTGACAGGAGCCCTGACCACTTACAGTACAACCCAGCCATCTCAGGGCCACTCGTACACCAAGATGAGCAGCTGAGTGTTGAACATACTGACTTCTCTTTCCGCCCGCCCTCCAGATGACGGACAGATTCCTGCCAGTAGCTGTAGGAAACTGAAAGGCAAGGCAAGGAAGCCTGCTGTGCAGAGCACACAGAGTCCTGGAATTGGGGGTGGGGGGTGGGTGGAGGGGGAAACCTGGGAAAGTGGGGGAAGGGAGAGAAGTACGCTTAGCAAAGTTATCCTGCACATCCGGTAAGACTTTCAACTGAGCATTGTGACTAATCCATCAGTAGCCATGAGTGAGACACTCCACTTGAAAGACATGATATAATCTAATAATAATATTTTAAGAAAGCATTTCAGGAGCACTGACTTGGAAATACATACAATTCCGTATATTATGCATAGGCTTCCTGAAGACGATGTCTCTAACCCCATCGTACATAACATTGATGTCATATGTTTAAAGAAAAATATTCAAACTAGATACACTCTCACACTTCCCCTTTAATTTGTCCTTTCTTTTTCTCCTTTGGAATTGCATTGTTATATTAAAATTCTAACTGTCAATATGTTTACTTAGATATAGGACAAGAGTCGTAACCATCTCAAAATGACACATGAAAAGAGAACTTTATATTTTTGAATTCATGGGTTTGCCATATTTGACATGGTCACTTTGAATGAACACTGACAGTGCATTCTGTCTTTCAGTGAATTTTAGTTTAGGGCTCTCAGTCCTGTTGTTCTTCCCAGAACCACAAAGATCATAAACGATCTCATTTATGGCACTCTCAAACAGCCTTGCCATCCATGGCAATTTAATATTTTCTTAGTAAACACTAGTGGCTACATTTAAGACTCTGCATATTATCGGGAACACAACAGATTTCAGGGTTAAAGCAATCAAAAGTGACCTTCAGACTATTTTCTGAGACAGTGAAATACTTTTAGGATGACTGAAAGAGAGAGATGTTTCAGTCCCATGTCAAAGGGTATTGAAAATGATTTGTATTACATGAAAATCTCCTTGCCAACAAACACTCATGCGCACAAACACACACACAGACTCTGTCAAACATTTAAAGTCGATTCTGTGTTATGACCATCTCTAACCACAATTGTGTCCAACTTCACAGTATAAATGAACAGTGCCCATTTGACATTTACATGAGAATTTTCATAGACCTGAAGGTTTAGGTGGTCCAACCCCACTCTATTTGAACCTGCCCTTTAGGTGCTGAGATTTCTGAGAAAATGGTCACATATTTCTAAAATTGCCAAGCATGGTCTCCACCTGTACCAGGCTCCCGTTTAAGAAAACAAAGCATAATATGGTGACCACCTCCATCCATGAGTTTCAATTTTGGCTCAGGCACTTTGGTAGTTGTGTGACGGTAGTCAAATTTTGATTGGACCCTCTGAACTTTTCCTCATTTATAGCAGAGGATGATAATGTCTACCTCTCAGGGTTATTCTGAATATAAAATGGGTGTGTATATGGGTGTAGGTATGTATACATATATGTATAACTACATCTATATCTATCTATCTATCTATTATTTATTTTTTATTGGGGAATAGCCATGGTCATTGTGCCCTCCTTAAATGAGTCAACTATGCCATTGTAGCATGAAAGTAATGTGTAAATATATATATATATATATATATATATATATATATATATATATATATATATATATATATATTTTAAGGAAGTATTCAGTAAATACAACCTTCTTTCTCCCTACCTTCAAAATATATAACAAGACCATCTTGATTCTTACATCCAAAAATCATAAAGGGCTTCTTTGCAATAGGTACATACAAATAATATTTTCTAATAGGAAAAGTATATTGTGTTGTAATACCCAAATGGAAAAGTAAACACACACACACACACAGAACTCCCAGGAAGACACTGGAGAGCACGTGGTCTAGCACGAAAGGAACAAGGAACAGAAATAACACTGTGGAATTATACTATAGGTTGCTTGAGTACATGGAGAAAATGAATGATGCCTTCCTTATTCAAATCCAGAATGAGATGATGAGATAACATATGGCAGCAATGGCAGGTGGGGCCTTAAACATCCGCACTCCATGTGGGAGTCTCATTCTTCTAAAAGAGGAACACTGTGAATTTGTGAACCATATTGTCATAATATACAAGTGTACCATGGAAAACAATGATGAGAAGAACGACTTACCTGGACCTGATTCTGCTCAACAGCCGATCATGGGACTGGTCTGAAACAGTAAACAACTAGGAACATTTGATGAAACACTGTGAAAGTGTGTGTGTGTGTGTGTGTGTGTGTGTGTGTGTGTGTGTCCCTCTCTCTCACAAAAGGCTGGGAGGGCTGTGCCTGTGAAGACAGGGTCTAGACTCCCCCTATCTCTTTGCTTTGCCATCCCCAGAAGGTTCTGTTTGTTTACATGGTCCCAGGTGGGTGACCACAAAGTTCGCATCCGACTCAGCAGGAAAGGGAGAGATGGAGGCACATGTCACTTCTGCCCACGTCATTTCAGCTAGAAGTTAAGCGACATGGCAATACCTAACTAACTACGAGAGAGCTGTGGCCACGAGCCCAGCTCTGAGCTCTATTTAATAGAAAATGAGTGGGCGATGGTTACTGAAGACATTAAAAGTGTCTTCCACAGATGAGATTAAAATCTAAAACTATGGCTAGAAAGCCATGAGATATTTTAAAAGAAAGCGGCTTCTAGGTAAGCCCGCATGAAGAGTTTAGCGATAGGAAAATAGGCAAATTGTCAAAATAACTATTTCTGTAAATCAACCATGGGCAGACAACAAATAGAGAGCATCTATTTGTCACCAACTGGTAGATCTTTGAATAGAAACAGCAAGAACCTGTGGCCTTTTTGTGGCGGGTTGCTCTCATGCTCCCCTTTCCACAGTCCAGTAAGTTAGTTTTACTAGAGTCGGGCCAGCTATAAGTGTCAGCAGGTTTGGTACCATGTGGCACTATGTGACTTGATTTGGGGCTAGAGACCAGAATTCAGAGCTTTGCCACCTAAAAGTGGCAGACTTATTTGGGGACAAGGAGGAAAACACACAGGTTTGCTAGCTTGAGGGTGTGCTTCCAGCTGTGTTAAGTAGTGAATTAACCAGAGAATAAACCAGGGGATTCTGGGTATGAGAAAGCCATGGGAGGCCTGTAATCAACCTTCCATAGCCCCTGCCTGGCTGGGGGAACTGGGTGCATGTGGGGAAAACCAAGTCAGTGAGAATTAAGGTCAACAAAGAGCCGAGAACTAGTTATAACTCTGAATGCATTTTGCAGCCCGCATACATATTGAATAGCAGAAGCTGTGTGGTCTGAAAGTGTGAAGGCATTAGCACTGCCCAAATCACTGGCTGATTAAGACAAAGAGGGAAGACTCCCAGGAACCCGGGCTACACATTAAAATTAAAATAATAAAATAAAAGGATTACAGGCATCAGCAGCTGTAGACTATAATAAAGTTTCCACCATTTAAGTCTATGCAAATCACCAAAAAAAAAACAAAAACCTCTAACAACTTCAGCGTCTTCAACATAACATTACAAGACACTCAAAGAAACTGTGAACCATACTCATAAAAAAGACAATCAACAGAAATAGACTTTGAATGGTCTCCAATGTTGAGTGTAGCAAACAAAGAGTAAGCCTGAAGATAAAGCAATAGACAGAACTTAAAGATACAGCACTATGATTTCTCCAATCCACAGGAATGAGAAAAAAAGGAAGAAAAGACTGAACAGAAATGAACAGAGCCTCAGAGACGTGTGAGAAAATGCCAGGTGAACCATGTGCCCACATAGTTGTAACGGGATCCCCCTAAAGGAGCAGAAAGACAGAGAAAAGGGGGGAAAGTAAAACTGGTTGCCAGGGGCGTTGATGTTTCATGGGAACTGAGCTTCAGTTTCACAGGAAGAAGAGTCATCTCCATGATGCCCTCGTGCGTATTAAACCCTAACGGTGACGACAGCACAACACGGGAATGTGTGCAATGTCACTGACCTGTGCGCTTAACAATGGTCAATATGGCAAACTGTGGCATGCATGTTTTATCACAATGAAAAACATTTATAATTTAAAGAAAAGGGGAGGTATAAAAGCTTCTCTGGTAAGTAGGGATAAAGAAAATGTTGACGATACAAAGATGGATAAATAAACAAGGATAAACACAACAGTGAGTAGAGTTTCAAGGAAACTTATACATGAATGAGCTATGAATAGTTTTAAAAGATATACATGTAAAAATAAATATTATTAAAACATTTCCTTAAAGGTTAATATGTTCATCATTGTGCAATACATATATGTTAGTTAAGTTCATAGCGAGAAGTTTAGGGCAAACTGCAATATCATTCACTTAGGAAAGTATACAGAAAGCAGAACTATTTAATATCTGTTTTCCTTCTGTTTCTCCTATTAAGGTGAATGAGTATCATTTTGAAAGCATGAAACAAATATTGATAGGAAAGAATTGAATCACACAGCAAGGAAGCATATTATCAGAGAGGACCTAACTCCTTTAGTTGCAAAATCAAATCAATTCTCCTGCAATTGGAAAATTATATCTTAGGATTCCTACCGCAACTCCCCACCAAAAAAAAAAAAAAAAAAAAAAGAAGAAGAAAAAAAAACACCACAAATACTATTGTTAAACTACCATCCATGGTCTCTAAAAAAATGGGAAAGATAATAGTTATAAACACACAGTAGCGAAACTGCGCATTGGACGCTGTAAAACATTCTAATTTCCAAGGCAAACACATTCTTGACATCTGTTGGATGGAGGAAAAATGCTAGGCCGAGGTAGTTCACAGTTTCAACAATAGATAGCACTCCATTCCTTTCAATAACGTCGTCGTATCTTTGTGAAGCTCAGATCAAAAGCGAGGGCCATGTGAAAATCAAGGGGGACCAGGTGGAAAGCTGGCTCCCTTCACACCTGCCCCAGTTAGCACTCTCCGGCGCCCACTCACACCCCCTTTTATCGTCAGTGTGTCCATTTCTTCTGCTGACTTGAATTTTGAGGTCCGTTGAAGGCAGGAATCCAGCCTAATTTGTTGTTGTTTTTAATGAATCACCTCTGCTGACACTGAGCTGCCCACTTTGCACAGCGTTTTGTAAATTCTGTTCAACACGAACCTGAAACAGCAGCAGAAACCACCACCACAGATGCTTGAAGCATTCCTTCAATACTAAGGATCACAGCTTTAAAGAGATAGGATAGCAAAACGAGTACATCCAGGGAAGAATAGCAAGGAACATGAAAGACGAAAGTTTTTTTTTTTTAATAATTGAATATTGGAAGCATTTGGAAACACCAAGGATGTGCAGCACAGAGAAGGAAAGACGTCACTTAGAAGGGAGAGCCTGTCACCGACTAAGCAATGTAGGCCAGGCTTCCAGTGACCAGACTGTGCAGTTTCACCCAAGGTGTAATTCCTAGACTGTGTCTCAGGTGTAAGAAAAGGTAGCAAAAAGTGGAGCTGATGCCAACATTTTCACACAAAATTCATGGCAGGTCCAATCAGAAGCTGGTAAGACATGGTATGTTATCTGTAAGGCTGTCACAATTCTATTTAAATGATGATCTACAACTGATTCCCGGAGGAATCTACTAGAATTTCTGTTGCACACAAATCAATTCTATAACTAATCAATGAATAACCAATATTAAGCACACGATGAAAGCCCCATTTATGTTTAGACTGGATTTATATGTGAGTAATTAGGATGGTCCTTTCTCAAGGGCAGCATACATACCTGCACTTATCCAGCAGTGCCAAAAAAACAAACACAGGAGACAGAGGAGACACTACACAGGTACCAAATCTAAATGTGGCTTGTTCACCATTACCTACACTCTGCCTTTCACTCCCTCAGGATCTAGTAGTTGCCATGGAGTACGATATCCCATTACTCATCTCTCTCTTCCTTTATATAGACAGCATGGTCCCTGGCATGCTGGTTTATGATGACGTGTCCTGACTTGTGGCACTCCCAAGCATCATGACTCCCGATGGCCTTGGGACACCCCAAGGAGGACATGCCTTGCACAGTATGTTGCAGAAGGTTCCTTACCATGTGGATTCAGCAAGCCTTTGGGAATCCGTGAAAAGGTAAGGACATAGGGTCTTGAAGGAAATAAAAAGAAGTCATCAATATGTTATGATATTGTAGGACTGCACTTGACCTTGTGAAGTCAATTCAGGGAACTGCAAAATGGTGTTGAGAAGTCAAATGGCACTCAGATGTAATCTTTGGCTTCCAGGAGTTGAAACTAAAAATCTGCAAGTACGTAGCTTAAAAAATGAATGCAAGTGAAAATAGAAAGCAAGGAGTATCAAATATAAGTTAGTAATATGCTGTAATAAATAATGATAATGATACTTGCTATAATATCAATAAACAAGTAACTAGCATAGTACTCATAAAATTTGCGGGATGGAAGGGCATAAAACTCATAATAATTGAGTATAAATCTTCCATTTGTTATAGAAAATTTCCTGGAAATGTTGCATGGTGGGGTGACCAATGATTTTGGCTTAACCAGTAATGCCCTGATTTTTACACTGAAAGTCTCAGGCGCTGGGAAAGCCTCGGTTAGGAACACCAGGATTCTGGCACCTTCCTAGTGATCCCATTCCAACACATCACTGTAAATGTCCCATGACTAATACAATCACATCGCTATTTTCAATTATCTAATCAAGGGCAAAGAACACAACTTTCATCAGTGTAAACTTTTTTTTTTCCATTTCCACCTACATTCTCCACACTGTACCTACGCCTTTCTGATGGCTTCTCCATGGAGAGAGAAATAGCACTCTCTTGATCCTGTGTCACGTTTCTTAACACACCAGCCCTGGACTGAAGCTCACTTACTTTTGCTGCAGCCCAGCAGGTTGGTGACATCCAAGTGGCTCGCCCCAGGAATGCAGGCATCACACTTGGAGCCGGTGACAAATCGTTTACAGAAACACTGGCCCGTGACCAAGTGACAGGTCTCATTCAAGGCTCCTGAGAGATGACAATTGCAAGGCTGACATCTGAAAACAAGACAAATCAACCATCAAAGAGACTAACACTTTGATTCATAATTCATAAAATAAGTCTCATCTATTGATAACACTATTGGGTAAGATAGTCCATTGTAGCCAATATACTGCAAAGGATGCTTGAGTTAAACAAGCATGAAGTAAAACAAAACAGAAAAAAAAATCTTTATCAAAATGCTACTCACCACAGAACCTCTGTGAAGCCTTCTCTTTGCAAACTAATTAATGGCGAAAAAGCATTATATCCATGCCAGAATACATCGTACAGATTATTTTGTTCATGTATATTTTGTTTTGTTTTGTTTTTTAGCTGAACTATCCTGCCACCTGTTGGCAGCTCAGCTGCAGCTCAGCTTGGGCCTATGTGGGAATTGAACCGGCAACCCTATTGCTCACAACTTGCACTCCTGAGTGAGCTCTTAACCAACTGAGCCACTTGGCCGGCCCTTTATATGGATTATTTTGAATACCAGTTGTTCAATTAAGAATACCGTAGGGCCGGCCAAGTGGCGCGATGGTTAAGAGCTGGCTTGAGATGTCAGCGGCCTCGGTTCAGATCCCACATATGAGGGCCAGTGACTCTGCCCTCTTAAAAAAAAAAAAAAAACCACAATAGACCATTCAGGGCTGGCAGAGTGGCTCAGTTGGTTAAGAGCTCGCTTAAGAATATGAGCTGAGCTCTGAGCAATGGCGGTTCGATGCCAGCCCGAGCTGAGTTGCCAATGAGCTGCCAACAGGTGGCAGGATGGCTCAGCTAAAAAAAAAAAGAATACTGTAAATTTTGCTTATCACAAAAGCAGTTGTCCTGGTAGCTAAAAATTAAGATTAGGTATCCATAAAATCATCTTTTCAAGTATCCATCAAGTTGTGAAATAGAAAGCTGGCTGTGATAATCATTGCTACATTTGGTTTCACATTTCACATTTTCAAAGTCTACATTTGGTTTCACAAAGACTAAATCTCACCAAAAAAACAGTTTGAGAAAGATGTGTTCCAATACTAACAATGCCTTAATATGTCACATTTTTATTTTCAGTTTTATGCAATAAACTCACTTAACCAGAATGGCTAGAAAGCAGAGCATTATCTGAACTACGAAAACATGCTAGTGATTTATAGTTAATGAAAAAACTTCAACTTAAATTTCTTTGACCCCAAGTTGCTTGTAAAAATCACTGTTGATGATAGAGACAAAAACTTGTTCCTTTCAAGCAAATTTTTCCAACTTACAGGCTCTACCCAAGTCACTGATTAGGACAAGCAATTCCGGTGCCATGAAATGTTAGAGAAGCAAAAACAGCACTTTGAGACGTGCGCTCACCTTTAACAGGGCCTTTCCCTATGATACATTTCATAACAACATTATGGATTCACTTATATTTCCTAATAAAGACACTGGGAGGAAGAGTTACTCGTCCCACTGCAATTTTTATGGTGTGATCTCTTGGGTAATCACTCAACACCCTTAAAAAGGCTGATAAAAGCTAAGGCTGCTAAATAAGCTGCAAATTTGCTTTATGGATTCCTATCACCTAGGGAATGAATAAAGTACAGTTTCTCTTGAAAACCGTAGTTTGCCCTTTTTATGTCACGATAAAAGGACATTTTTCTCCTACAGACAAACTATATTAAGTCCTTTATGCATAGACGTTACATCAGAACTCCATTCGAAATAGATGTTTTGTTTAGGTGACTTCAGAATGAGAGCTGAAGAAAATTATGCATTGAAATTAAAATGGAATTACAGAAGAAAAAAATATCGAATTTGCTCTTAAGTTCATAATATGCTATTACTTAGCATATATTGTTTGCAGGCTTTTTATGTCATACCAGTAGGAATATCCCGTAAGAGGCAAGCTTCTCCCAATGCATTTATTTCTGAGCACACCACTCATGAATAAGCGTCTCTTGCGTATTTCAGGTTTTATTACCATTCACTCATGAGACAATCACACTTATTTTACATATAGTACATTGAGAGTAACAGTTTCCACTGTATAATTCCTTTCCTTGATGTCGTTCTATTTCCTTCCAGCTACACGCTGAACTCTAAGTCGGCTCTGTCAATATCCGTGGGGTATTAAGTTCTGAATGCAAATGGAATAAATAAATCACTTCTTAGGAAAGCATGCAGCCTTTTGAGTAATTAAATGTGACTATTCCTGGGTTTATAGTCTCTTAGCCCAGCCATTGTTATATCTAACTTATATGACTTGTTATAATTGCTTGACTTCAGTGAGAGAAAAATTTATATGAATGAGGTTCACAAGAGACTTTCTTGAATATTCTAGTTTGTTTCTGCCCCAAAGGACAGTGGGGATAATTTTCTAATTAAGGCTTAAGTAAAATGATTCCTGTAAATTTCCCAGCCGCTCAAATATAATTTCGAACATTTCCAAGACTCTTTAGCAAATAAGCTACAAGTTTGATGTCGTTTTTATAAGTTATCACTTCTCAAGAGTCCCCCCTAAGTGAAATATGTTTCACGTTTATTAAAACAAAATTATACATAATAAAGGAAAAGAAATTTTAAGCTTAGAAAGAGAAACACCAAACTAAGATGACTTGTGATATTGATTTTGTCAGGATAAATGGTTTTTGTAATATTAATATAAAGAAACCTTTATTACACCGGCTCTCTTGGTACAGCCAGAGCTTCACCCGCAATCTGTTTAAAATCTTCATTTTTCATCCTTATGGGAAAACCTCACTGGCTAAATGGATTTCATAAAGAATAATCTGTCAAGATTTATATAGATAAACAATTTGTGATGTTTATTGACCAGTTCATTATGGTAAACAAAACAGGAGTGGAGCATCTCTAATCTCTGCTCACTCTGCTATTACATAGTTCTGTTTGGGCCTCAGTATCCATTGGACATGATGGGAAAGAAGTCAGTTGGCCTGTCTCTTACATCACAGATCTCACATATGCATTTTGCTTTCCAGAGATCATCTTCAAGTTGAACAATGAGAGAGTCACCCTACTCATGACTGTTGCAGAAACATCACAATTAATGAAGGAAATACATTTCAGTACACTTTTCCTTGTCATAGACTTCATCATCTGAGGGAGAGCTGTCACAGGGGTCCAGGGATGTCCACGATGGAGGTCACTTTATGAACACTGCCCTTCTGTCTGGGGCCTCAATTCATGGGCATCATCAAACTGATTTAAATGTATTGAATTGCATAAAAAACATTTAGTGAGGGTCAATTATGTTCCAGGGCTGGAATTAGCACCATTGACATAAAAATGCATAAGACAGAGTTGCCTCCATCTTCAAGGAGCTCACAGTCTAGCGAGAGATGAAAAAAAGATGTCTGCAGCCTCTTTGGTGTCACAGAAAAGGGGCAACCACTGAGTCTGGTAGCAGGGGAGGGGCATGGACTGGGTTATTAAGAAGGAATCTTGGAGAAGATGTTTGAGGTAAAGATTAAAAGATGAATAGAAATATGCCAGACAAATTAGGGAACGAGAAAATTGAAAAGATACAGCAGGAGAGGGTGCAAAATTATAGGCAATTCCAAAACTTTGGGCTATAAATTCAGAATAGGGGGTAGTGACAGATAAAGCTGGAAAGATAAGCAGAGGTGAGATGTTGCTAAATTAACTGCAATGGTGACAGTGGTAAGAAGCAATGGAAAAGAAGGGGGCAGCTTTAAGAAATTTATAGTAAGTAAAATCCGTAGGATGAGGTGGACAAGCTAAAAGGAGAAAGAAGGGCCTGGAGTTACTCCCAGTTTTCTAATTTGCTGACAGAGAGTTGATGGGGACACCATTCAACTAAAAGAATGAAGGAGGAAGACACCTGAAATTACTGAGGATTTTGGACAAGGACTGTTCATGATTGCTAATGAGTAGGTGAAAAAGAAGCTTCAAGGCAAACTGGAGAAACCGGACAAAGAGTTTTCTTCCATCAGTCCCTAGCACAAAGATGAGCACACAAGAAGGTTTCAATAACATCACTGAATAGAGGACAATGGAGCGGTTGTGAGCTCTTTTTGACTGGCATAGCTGTCCCGTGGCTAATGTCTGCTCTAAGGAAGGGATCACTTTCCTTTAAAAAGAGGCTGGCCTCTGACTCTATGAACTCTCAGTTCAATCCCTCAGTGCAGGTCCCATGAGTGCTAGGGTGTCCCCAGAGGAATTCGTGTTTCTCCTGGTTAAGATTATGTTTCTGCAGTGGAGGTGCAGTCTCATCGGGATTCTTAGTATTCCTCTCCTCACAGCCTACTGACAGCATCTGGATTCTCGTGCAACTGGAATCACAGTTACAGGAGAGGAAGACGGGATGTGGAGGCCCTCTGTGTGACTGAAAGCCATCTAACATGGCTTCCTGCAGAGGAAGTGAGTGGCAGGAGTGGCATTGTCTCATCTGGAAGGGAGTCATGAACAGTGCCCAAATTGCCCCCTCTGCTGAAGGCTACCCAGGCACAAATAAAGAGATGCATAAGAATTGGACCTGAGCTGTGATTGCCTTGCATCCAGGTGACAGAGACATTGGCATCCAGGGAGGAGATTTCCTGTGATCTAAAGAAGGGCTGGCTCCACATTCTCCTTTGTAGACACTCCATAGGGGGCATGCCCACGTGTAGTTACCAAGACCAATTATTTATAAGGAATAAGGACCCAGAAAATTCACTAGATTAACAATATCACACACATTTAGATGGAGAAGCCCTGTTGTCAGTTTCCTTAACCTGCTCATTATAGTAGCGTCATGACTGTGAGGTACAATGGCAGATTCAAATTCTTCAAGCCCTCTAGGGGAGATGCGATATTACATTTATTCACTGTGGCCCCGGAAGGCGAAAGAAAGACTAGGCAAGAGGATCACAGGAATGAAATGTTGGCTCAATAGGAAGAATATAGTTCTATTTTTTTTTTTTTTTCAGAAGTAGAGTTTGACATAAAGACAGTAAGTTCATGAGACAGCAAGCTCTTTTTAGTTCCATGTTTTTGAGCAAAAGCTAAAGGACCAGTTATTCTGAAAAGGCGATTTATGCAGAGAAGTATATACAGTAGAGTTTATCCAAAACTACTTCTAAGGTTCTTTCCACATTTAAAAAGCTCTGATTCTATGATACTTAGTGAGATTACATAAGTTGCCCAAGGTGACAGCACATCTGGTTACTGGGTCTGCAACCATTACGTATGAAGGACCAGAGAGTATACATCATGACGGCTTCGGCTCTGAAAGTGGCATGAAAGTAACTGTGGATAGCATGTAAAGAATGAATACCGCTGAGGTCCCGTGAAGCTTGATCCCCACAAAGGGTGGGGGGCAGCCAAATAGGGCCCACAGGCTGCAGCTCACTGAACCCCAGTACAGTAGGTTGAATTATGGCCCCCAGCAATGACAAAGGCCGCATATCTGGGATTTGTGAATATGTTACACCTGACGTGGTAAAAGAAAATGTGCAGAAGTGCTTAAGGATTTTGTGAGAGACAACTGTCCTGGATTATCCAGGAATGTCCACTGTAATCAGAAGGATCCCCCTAGGAGGGAAGCCGGAAGGTGGTGGTCAGAGAGAAATGAAGGCAGAAATTAGGCAGAGGGAACAGAAGAGAGAAAATGCTGCTCTGCTGGCTTTGAGGATGAGGAAGGAGTAAGGATGTAGGTGGCCTCTGGAGCTGGGCAAAGCAAGGAAACGGATTTTGTCCTAGAGTGCCCAAAGAAACACAGGCCTGCTGACACCTTGGTTTTCACCCAGGAGAGCTAATGGAGGTCTTCCGGCCTCCACATCTGGAAGATAATGAATTCATGTTGTTTCAGCCACTGACTTCACAGTAATGCATTACTGCAGTAACAGGACACTAATGCACCTGGTACAGCGGGAAAAGCCATGCTCGACTCCCAACCTGCGCTGCTCCTCTTACGTTCACTAAGTGCTGCTAATTTATAAAAACTGACATTTCCCACAGAATCATATATAATCAGTATTAAAGGGAATCATATTGTTCATTGGTCATGGTAGATTGCAAAAATGACCACAATTCTTCATCCCTTTCTTTACGCAGGTTCTTTGCAATGAAGTGCTCAGGCCCTCCCATGAAAAAGTAGAGTCTATCTCCCACTCCTGAATGTGGGCGGGTCTGGGACTTGCTCTGGCCAATGGCATACGGCTACTACAACACTGTGTCACCCCCAAGCACAGGACCCAAGGGTCCTTGCACGCTCCTGCTTTCTTTCTGGGCTCGAGCCCTCTCACCTCACAGTCCAGCCAGGGCTGGCTCCCAGAGGAGCCCACTGACCCCCTTAGATGACACCAAGCTGTCTAACAAAAGTCACTGAGGAGCATGACTGCGTGAGGCACACTCCCCAATGTTCTCACAACTACACCAAGCAAGTTGAGGTGCAAGTTATCTGCTTCCATTTGAAGTCATTGATGGGGTTCTCAGAGAAAAGACCAATTGACAGCAATTGGAAATATACATGTGAAAAGATGACTGGACCAAATTTATCACTCAGGGTTTGAATAGAGGAAGCGTGCAGTAAAACCAAAATTAATCTGCTCACAGAAAAATTTTATTGTATGTTTTAGAAGTCGGAACCTTTACATTTTCCAGCCAGCCTAGACCCCGATTCTCTACCGTTTGAGGGAAATCGCAGTTCAGTGTGTATCAGCTGGTAAAAGACAAGTAGCTACACATCTAATCCCTGGAGGCTTAAAAAAGACAAACTACAACTAATAAATATAGAGAGAAGAGGTGATTAGGGAAGAATCCTTTGGGGTGGGGCATTGATGTGTGTATGTTATATGAGAAAAGCAATGGCATAGCAGATAAAATGGAGCAGTCACAGGGACGTAGGAAGGAGGGATCTGAGCTACAGGTCAACTTGAGGACAGCGCCAGGAAGTGCAGTGTGTCACATATGGGTGTAACTACCAACGCAGACTAAGTGAATGTGGCCCATTTTTGTCTCATTGTTTTTGGTTTAGACAAATATGATATACTTTTTTTTTTTTCTGTATTGATTTTCCAGGGGGCAGACTTTTTTTGCTTCATTGTTTTCGATCCTGATTAAATCATGTTTGCTTTATGTGTCAGAAGGAAATGAAGTGATTTTCACACTTGGATCAGCTTTTTAAAATGCATGCCCTCTTTTCGTGATAGGTAACTTCTAAAGAATGAACCACATGGATGAAAACAGGCAAATGGTTTTCCAGCTTGTTAGTGTTGTGTTGGGTGCATTTTTGCTGTTATTGCTGTGGTTTAGGGTCAGAGCCTATTTTATTTTATTTATTTTGCCCTTGGGAGTATAAAAAAAAAAAAGTTTAAAAAAATAATCCAAGAGAAAAATACAGCAAACATAGCTGTGTACATTGAAGAGAACACAAAGAAGCAGACAGAAGATGTGTGAACTTGAAGGAGCAGTTAAATAGGACCCCATAAATATATGAATGAAACAGCAGATAAGGAAATCAATTTACTTTCCAAAATGATGAAGAGAAAGCGTGATACTTCTATCTTCTCCTTGCTGACCTATAAAGTACTTATAATGTATTGTGGAATTCTGGGAATTAATGAAATAAATTTATACTTGTAAGTGCCTACCACAGTGACTGATTCAAGGTACATTCAATTAATTTTAGCTGATTTTCTTGAGGACATCAATGATTATTTTCCTGCATTTCATGTCTGTATACATTCAGACTAGGAGTGATTTTTATTTTTTTCCTTCAGGAAATAAAAATTCCTTATACTATTGGGTTGTCTGAAAAGTCATGACACATTTTTGCAATGAAAATCATACAAAAAAATATGGCGTGACTTTTCCAACAACCCAATAGATGGATTCCCATATATTTTAGCCGTCTTTGTACACATTTTCAAAATGGTCATTGTTAGTATATATTCACAATAACCACCAGAAGTCAACAAAGATATTTCCATATCATTCAGGAAAGGAATGACAACCATAAAAAGAATAAAATCCATTTTTATCTCTTCTCAGTGATGAGCAAAAGTATAAACTCAGGCAATTCTCACTGTCACTATTTGAAATATCTTTCTCCATGACCTTCTGTGCTAAAGGATTTCTTCTCTAACGATTATCAATGTTAGAGGGAAAAGTGGCAGTAGTATCCATCAGTGGAATAGAAGGGTCAACTCAAGGCACAGCCATTCCATACGACTGATTTTACAGGGGACAAATCCTGCTGATTTTCCTGGGCGTCCTATGGTCATGGGAGGCTTTATCCCTTCTATTCATTTCCGAGAACCTGCATTATATAGGGTGGCGCCAGCTCTCCATAGCTCTATTCAGTGAAGGCCTATGCTCAGGAGCAGAGGCTGTCCTCCCCATTGAGGGCATCCTGGGTCCCACTCCCAAGAGGGCAGTGTGGACTTGAATAGTTATTTTAAAGTGTATACCTCTTTGCCAAGGTGATGATGGCATGAGATGGCACAAGAGTTTTATTTTTATTTTTGGAGGAGGTAAGAAAAGTGATGTAAAGAGGAATTAGTTCGGTGTTGGTTCTATTAAGAATGGAATGCATGAGGGACATGCAAATTTAAACTCATGGACAGCTAACCATCGGGCTAGGGCCCTGGTAGGGATCTAAATAGATAATAATATATTTGAGAGTCATTGGCATGTACGTAGTGGGTGAAACCATATACAGGTATGTAAACTGAAGAGGTAGAATAAAGTGGAGTAATCAGCAAAAGAGACAGAAAAACAAATCACAGAAGATCTTGGAAGCCAAGGAAGAGATAATTTTAAGAAATGGGAGGACAGTAAAATAATTGGCACCTTGAAAAGCCATGAATCATAAGAAACCATCTGAAATCATTTTTACTTTTATTTTTCACTGATCCTTAAAGAATACTTCTTGGGGCTAATGTTCCTGCCTGCCCCCCGGATAGAAAGTGAATTAGTCACATGGCTTTTCTGGACTTTCTCAACTTCTAGAAAGTCCTGAAGATATTTTCTTTTCTTTTTTGAAGGCAGTGTCACTGGCCCTCATCTGTGGGACCCGAACCGGGGCCGTTGGCTTCCCAAGTCAGCGCTTCACCACCATGCCACTCGGCCAATCCCATCCTGAAGATATTTTAAATCTCAAAGAATGGGTTTAACAAAAAGGACAAAGGCAGAGACATCGCACTTCTTTATTTCAAACTTTATTACAAAACTATACTAATCAAAACAGTGTGGTACAGGGCAAGGAGGAGAGTGTCCTCATGACCAGATGAGTCCACAAGGAAGAGACAGCATTAGCTCCTGTACAAAGTCGGGGGGCAGTTCCCAGAAGCCTGAAGAGGCCTGAGGAAAGAAAAGGTTGGGACCCCTGTGGGCTGTAAAGTTAATTACTAACCAACTGGAATAGAGATGCATCTGACTACACTAAAACTGTAGGTGAGCGATACCATGGGAGAGAGATCAACGGAGAAGAGTCACAAAAGGACCAACCCTGGTGAAAAGTCAGCTTTGTACACATGCAAGACCAAGGAAGCAGCTGCTTTGGGCTTTGTTAGTCTAGTGAATCCTTACCCCTTTCAGCCTGTGCATGGCAGAAGGGGAGAGTGATAAAAATAGTGGTAATGTGCTCAGATGACCAAAATGATATTCCAATGGCAACAGAAGTGGAGCAGCGTGGGTTTAACAAAAGAAAAAAAAAGATATGTAACAAGAACAAAAAAATGTTTTAATGAATATTTTAAATATCATGTTAGCTTTTTAAAAAAATCATATTGAATTTTAGTAGAAAGCCAAATAAACTAGTTTGAGTTCTAGTTCAATAATTTACCCTGTCACCTGCCCACACTCTAACCGAGATGTAAATGGAGATGTTGATGGCCAAGGGCAGTGACCAGGGGGCAATGTGTTGAAAAGAGCACAGGTAATCTCAAATTATATATTCAATCTCAAATTGAATAATTAGTAATTATATTTGTTAAAGACACATACACACAAGCAGTGAGAAACACATTTGATTGGTAGGTACAGAACACAATACTAGTTGCTTGGGGATAGGAAGGCGAAAGAATTCATGGAGATAGTCCCAACTCTATAGACAAATTTATAATCTGACCAGGAAAAAAACAAACAAACATGGAATTGGCATCCCAGCTCATCTGCAAAAATACAGCAGAGAACACAAACTCATAAACGTGAATGTCCACAGATATACAGGAAATGAGAGGTAAAACATCAAAGACAGTGTCAATTTGAAAAACGGTTAATTTACTTTCAGAATATACTTCACACACTGGGGGGAAAAAATCATGTCACCACATGCTAAGATATGTTTCTTATTTGCCAGTCTCAAAACCTAAATTAGAAAGGCAAGGACAACCTAAATGGGTGCAGTAAGTTAATAAATAAATAAGCAATCAATTCAGAGGCCATGAAAAACAAAGTATATACATGCATGCTACCTATCCTAGACCTTCCATTGTGTTTGTGAGTGTGTTTTCTTCTATAGCTATTCCTTTACCTGTCTTTTTCCACATTCACATTGTTAAGTTTCTTGAGGGAAAAGAGCTTTGTCTCATTAAATATCTCCAGGCCCTAATACTGGGCACATTTAACAATGTATAGCAACCTGTACACTGGAACTCTGGGAAATATTCAAAGATTACCATACGGTTAGTAAATGCAGACATCAAAGAGTAAAAAAAAAAATGTCAACAAACTAAGAAGGACACAAAATACTGTGTTTTACACAAGATACTGAAATAAAAATTACTGCTACTTTCAGAAAAGAAAGACATTAAAAATATAGTTATATTCATATATTTAATCATTAATTCTTGTAAACATTTACCTTCCAGTCCGATGATCAAATCCAAAGTAATGGTCCTTACAGTAGTCACAACTTTGCCCAGCAATGGAAGCATCTTGGCAAATGCACTGACCAGTTAGGCTGTTACAGGTGCGATTAACAGCCCCCATGGTGTGGCATGAGCATGGCAGGCAGCCGGTGGCATTGCCTGGAGAAATATAAAAGCCTGGAATAAAGAAATTAAAAGTTTTTATATATACTTTTCATCCAGCCTTTTCTTAAAAATATGAAATTTTGGTGACGTAGAAAAAGTGAACAGTCTATAGTGGCACTAAACTAATTCTCATACAAATGTGGTCATCGCTGTTTTTAACCATTGTGCCCATTAACCAAAGGAAGGCTGAGTAAACCATTTGCATCCTACGCAGTGTGTCTCTCAGGCACCTAAAATTCAGTGCATTTAAAACCTCCTTCATGCTCTTCCCACACTGGTTCACCTCTAATCATCTCCTTTTCATCAAAGGGCATCACTGTCTGTTCAGATCCTCAAACTGGAACCCTGAGACATCTTTGCTCGGGCCACCAGATAAAATACAGGATGCCCAAGTAAATTTGAATTTCTGATAAATTATATGTTTTTGGTATAAGTATGCCCCATCTGATATTTTCTTATATTAAAAAATTGTTATCTGAAATTCAAATTTAACTGAGAATCCTGCACTTTGCTGACACTGTCAACCCTTGAATTTTTTACTTCCCTCTACCCTTACATCTAGCTAATTACCAACGGCCTTCTAAGAATTTTAAACCTTCTACCCTTCATCCCCCGCTGCCACCTTTCTAGTTAAAATCACCACCAAGATTTTTATAGTTAATACTGTGCCCGAGGCTATGGTAAGAACTTTATATTCATTCTCATTTAGTTCCCCCAGCAATGCTAATAATTCAAGCATCATTATTATTTTGTTATATAAATTACAAAATGGAAGGTTAGGAAGGTGGGCAAACTTTCCTAAAAGGATAGAGTTAACAAATAGCAGAACTCAGATTCGAACCCAGGCATCTCAACTGCAGAAGCTGTCTCATCTGACAGTGTCCCTTTCTCCCCCTTCAACCTATTCCTCATAGTGTAGCTGGAACAATCTTTTTCAGAGTGTAGTTTGAACATCCCACTCCTCTATTTAAAATTACTTGATGACTTCCTATTCCATTTAGGAAAAAATATCCAAACCCCGAACACAGCCTCCATTCAGCACCCACCTATCTCTAGCTTCAGAGCATTCCTCATCACCAACTCAGTCTGCTACAGTCATGCGGCCTCCTTTTCTTGATCCTTAAAGGCCTTTTCATGGGCAGCTCTGTCTGCTGAAATGATTTTGACCCACCTTTGCTGTTTAGCTCATCCCCACACGCATCAGGTCTTGTGACTCGACTCCCTCAAGTAACCTACCCTAGGCCTCTTAGAGTTTCATAGCATCCTGTTTATTCCCATTAGAGAGCTCTGACAATCATAATTAATCTCATTTCCACCAGATTGTCACCTCCATGAAGGTGGAACCTCATCTGATGAATACATCACTCTCTCTCTAGGATCCGTGCAATGCTTGTCACAAAGTGGGCACTCCATAAACATCTGAGGAATTCACGAAATCGTACCAAATTCTTAGGCACTGATCACCACAAGGACTACATTTAAAAAAAACACAACAGGCCGGCCAAGTGGCGCGGTGGTTAAGCGCTGGCCTGGGAAGCCAGCGGCCCCGGTTCGGTCCCACATATGAGGGCCAGTGATACTGCCCTCAAAAAAACAAACAAAAAAAAACACACAAAATTTAGTTTAATTTTAAAACCCCTTTATTTCCCTTAAAGCAAAAGGAAAGAAATAAAAATATGATTCAAAACTATTTTCAAGTTACTTAAAATTTCTTGGACCCAGAAGTTGGAAATCAACAGTTATAAAATTAAAAATCAGGCCAGCCGAGTGGCGCATTGGTTAAGAGCTGGCTTGGGATGCCAGTGGCCCCGGTTCGGATCCCACATATGAGGCCCAGTGACACTGCCCTCTACAGCTAACAACAGCTCCACCTGGAGCTGGGCTGTGCGAGCCCCGGCAACGGTGTAGGCTGCAGCCCCTGCTGCAGTGGGCTGCCATAGGCTACAGTGAGTGGCCGGCAGCCAGCGTGAGCTGCCAATAGCCACGGTGAGCGACCGTCCAGAGGCCGGCGACCGATCTGCCTCATCCAGGAAGAGCGCAATGACGATACCAACAGTGAAGCAACATCCTCCGCAATTAGACTGAAGAACAAAAAGACAGCAATTTGTCTGTTCCCCTTCCCCGGTTCCCCAACGCTGTTCCCCTTCCCCAATTCCCAATAAAATCTTAAAAAAAAAAAAATCTATTGGATGTTTGAAAGATGGAGCAGGCAAATGAGGGAGAGAAATGGTTCTTGGAGGTGTGTGACCTGTATGTTTGTGCATGATATACATAGGTACATACATATGAACATACACATACATAAACACAAGTGCATGCTTAATGTTACAAGGAATTTTATTGAAACAATGGGGGAGAGGGATTGCAGAGGATTCTAATGAAAATAGTTCTGGCAAATGAAAATGAAATGGACAATTGTCACGACTGCTAATTTAAGGATATAAAATATCAGTGATATTGAAAGAGAGAAGACCATGAGCATAAAGCAAATCCATTCCGTATTATCTATTCCATAGGGAAAAACAAAAAAGCAACTGGAACACTATAAAACCTATTTGAGGCTTTAGTTAAAAAGAAGTCATTCTTTCTAGCCACCAACAATTAGTTTTTCTTCTCCTATGTCTCACATATTCTCTCTTAGAAAGTTTCAGGGATAGTAAAATAGAAAAGCTTGTGCTCAATGAGAAGGAAAGGAAGAAGCTTAAAATCTGTATCATTCAGTTGTAAAGAACTAATATTATCATTTTTATTGTAATTTACAACTAGATTATGTCATTTGCTTCTCTGTATCCACTGACAGCAATGTGCCTTGTATGTGTTTCCAGAAATAGTGAATGGCCATGTCAATCAATGAATATTCTTGTACCTGATTCATCATGTGATCAAAGCCACAACTTTAGAAGACTTCTAGTTTGGATTCAAGACGCCCGTGACTGATTCTCTGTATTTTTTCTTTCTCTGAAGGTACCTAGGTCCTTAAATTCATGACGATAGTATCATGAGTGTACTAACAGCTCTCCAATTTGGATAAATTACCCATTAGCACAGATACTTAGAAGCAGAATTAATTCGGACTTCTTACAATAGCTTTGAGCCACAGAGAATTCTAGAACCATCATGGATGATTTTTACAGAGATGATTTATTAGATAAATCTGTAAAGACAAAGGAGGGAGTGGTATATTTTGGTGCAGAAGATTGGGTTGCCCAAGTTTTAGAGAATAAAGGAAAGCTATAGGAAAATCAGAGATACAAGCAGAGGGGAACAAAAAAAAAAGAATTAAAACACCTAGGGAGGCTGCAACCGACAGGTAGAGAGCTTCAAGGAAAAGAGTACACTGGGATTTTGTCTCGGGGTTAATTTCCCGCCTCCTCTCAGGAGCCTGATTGTAAAAGTTGATCCCACCAGTATTTTAGTTGTCCTATTTTTAAGCAGTTCTAATTAGGATGACTCAGGTACCTTCCTGTTCAATGATTACCTCGTGCGGTACCTGAATGTGCCTAATTCTAGACCATTACCGTTCCTTTTATGGCTTCCAACTACAGGAAACAACGTTTGCCCTGCCCTCCTCCTTAAGCTTTGGCTCCTAAGTGCGGCTTGAAGATACCTGACCTTAATTTCCTTTCTTTAGCTCAATACATTTCTGATTTCCTTCCATTAGCTCCACTTCATGGCTCACATCTTTGTGTCCGTATCATTTTAACTGATCTTTTGGAGATTTCTTTCCATGAATGATTTTGAGCCACACACTTAAGCACCACCATTAGGACAACGCTATCACCTCACATTATGGAGTGCAGAGTGTTCCCACATCTATGGCACAAATCAGCCCACTGCAAGTTATTGTGCTGCCCAAGTTTATGTCGGCGAACCCCTGGTTCCAAGCAAGACAAGTCTTCTGTAGGAAACAATGTCACCCATTATCATAAACAGCGTTGCTTTAGCTGGGGGAAGGTTTATAGAATCCTGCGAGCTCAGAGTTATTAGTGAGGCAGCAGTGTTATCTCCTGGAGCTGCCATTTGCACACATAGTTCCTGTCTTGGGCATAAAAAGAGGGCCCATTTCCCAGCAATGTCCCTCCCGAGGGCCATGAACAGCTAGGCTTTACCAAGGTCTCAAAATGGGAGAAAGAAAACAAGTTTCACCTCTAGGCCTTATTCTGAAAAGGAGGGCAGAGCTGAGGGTAAGCACTAATTATAAGCCATTTAGAAGAAACAACTCTCAGCTTCAACCGGAGAATGGACATTACGTGACTAGAAAAGTCGAGGGAGGCATTTGTGGCTCACCTATACCAAGGAACAACAGACTATGTTAGCAGTGGTGTTTTAGCAAATCAGTGTTTTCAGAATGAAGGGTAGCAGGTGATGTTAATCTTCAAATTGAAACAATAATAATTTCCCCCTATTTGGTGGTTTTACATAAAACTAATGCTGAAATGATTCTTCATAGAGTTGACTAAACATCAACAAATGCATAACTATTAATATTATCCATCCCAAGGTATAATATCTCTTATGTAAAAAAAAATTAAACTCTAAACTCAATCAGTTTAGATATACCTTAAATTCTCTGCTTCGATTTCTTCTTCTGGACTGTTACACTCTCCTTAAGTACTTTACCAACTCATATTGAGTTTTAAAACTCAGCTCAGAAATCACTTTGTCAACTACCTCTCCCACCCTTCAAGAATTAATTAATCTATTCACTTTCCTGGTCCTTTATATTGCACATTTCTAATACTGCACTCATCACACTGCTATATTTACATACAAGTCAGTTTCCCCTACTAAACCATAATGCCTTCATATATTTATGATTGTATGTCTTACACCAGCACAGTCCCTGCTACTCAGTAGTTTATTCAATAGGTGTTCATTGAAAAGAAAATGGATATATGGATGAAATGGAGCGATGGCTGAGTGGATGGATGGGTAGATGAATGGACAGATAGATATCTCTTACCCCTTAAAATATGAGATGATCTCTTTAACACTGAAAAAGAAAATGGTAAACATAAATCTGTGAGTCATGAGAGTGAGAGTGGCCTGGCCTAGCAGGAAATGTACATGAGTCCAGTACAATAAATTGTAGATGGACTCCTTGCCACATCGACAGAGAGTACAGTGCTTCAGAAACAAACTGTCTCTCCCAAACTCTATCCCTGTTCTTAGAATAAGAGCTATAATAATGTATTCCTATATGGAAAAATGTTCTATTGGACTTTGCTGTTTTATAAAAAAAAAACAACAAACACCTAGTTTCTTTCTTTATGTGGATATCCATAAAAGGCCTCCACAAGCATAATCTTTAAGAATTGAATCTAATGACAATAAAAATAATGACAGCTCTGATTACATCCTATGATCAGGTGGATATGAAGACATGCAGGAAACACATAAATACATGTTTTTCCATAATCCATAGAAACACTGTTTTATTTTTTCTTCCCGTTTTTCTCAGTCTCAGTAGTTATCAACTGTATGCCACAAAGTCTCTCTCACATGACTGCAACCATCTCAGACATGTCTCCGACTTAGTCCATGCAGATCACCTTATCTCTACCCCGCTCATTTCAGCTCTTCACTATTTGATCGTTTCCTAAATTTTCATTTCATAACTATTACTTGGGTTCTAGACAAAAAATGGCTACCCAGGACCTGTAGCTGTAAGCCAGAATCATGGATTGAGATGGGTTTGAGGGTGGGGACAGGTTACAAGCAATTTTAAGCCACCGTCAAATACCCTG
This sequence comes from Aselliscus stoliczkanus, assembly GCA_033961575.1. NCBI lineage: Eukaryota > Metazoa > Chordata > Mammalia > Chiroptera > Hipposideridae > Aselliscus > Aselliscus stoliczkanus. The sequence continues at coordinate 8,213,211 of CM066734.1, forward strand.
TGAGTGAATGCTTATAACATATATTGAGTTATTCAGAAAAAAGTTTCACATATTCACAGTAAAGATTCTGGAGTCAGATGCATCTAGATTTGTAAATGGCACTTCTACTTAATTAGAATCCATTTTCTGTACTATAAAATAGGAATAATACTGGTCCTTCCATGATAAAAAAAAAAATATCATACATATTGAATGGGACAGATACACCTCTATTCCAGGGTCTGGCAAACAACAGACAGTCGATATAATAATATTTATTATCATCACTGCAAATTTTATTAAGCAGTTTTCTGGGAAAGTGGGATTTTCCTAAGTTAAAGCTTAAATAATAATGTGTCCATGTCTTTTTTTTTTCCCCCCCAGATGTGCCTGAGGTTATGGTCCATATTGCCGATGGCGAGATTCTTTTCTGGTCGTTTATCAAGGAAGAGGCTCTTATTCTGAAACTCAGGTCTCTCTGTGAAGAAAACATTGCTCTGCAAAGCTTTTTTCAAACACGGGGACATGGGGCATAATTGGATCCCAGCTTTGATGCACTGATTTTTAATGGAATAGCAGCCATCGAGTTCCAATCGCATCGGTAGGGTTTTGCATGCAATTCTGGGGTACGAGCGCCTTACTTAACAAATAAGCTATGCTTCTTAATGAAACGAGATACTTTGTTTTACTTTCTAATAGTCTGGATGACTTATAAAACAAAACCAAAAGTAAATACCAGAGGAAGGCATGAGGAATGGTCCTATTAGCAGAAAACATGTCATATGAAGCTGTTTTCATTATAAATTAGTCTTTATTTTATTCCAATGCTGCAGAGTCCTCATAAACCCTCTCTGCCTCTAGTTCTCAAGGACAAGGGCGGGTCACCGGCTCCAGACGCCTTGACATCCTTCCCTGCTTTCCCGGCCGGGCCTCTGATTAAGTGCTTGCTGCTGCATGCGACGAGGTCATCCGGCACTGAACAAACGAACGGGGGATCGGGTTTACTGTGCGGTATTTATTAGCGTGGGCATGTGTACATTCATATATGTACACACACACTCCAAATAATTTTAAATTAAAGCTTTTTAAAAATGCTTAATGGGGGTTAAGCAGCATTTTTAACCTCTGTTCGAGTTATTGAATGGCATATTAAACCAATGTGGCTCTAATGTACCTTCTAATGTGTGCTGCTGCTTTAACAAATTGCCTATAAATTTTAGTTGAAATAAGCCTATTCCTTGTACACTCAAGTAAGGTTAGGTTAATAATACATGAGGCTTCATTACAGGCGCCTTCCCTAAGAATGTTTTTTAAGACAGTGGACAGGAATGTACGAGCAGCATCCTCCTGCAGGCCAGTGACATGTGCAGTCCCAAAGAGGCAGGAAAGGCCTCAGGCTGCTCAGTGCCCCCACCCCACACCCCTCTGTCACACACTTCGGCCTGGCATTCCCCCAGCTGTATGCGACCTGGTCTCCCCGATGTGTTTGAAGAAGTAGAATGAAAGCTTCATACTGCAGTGCTGGCAACTGCGAAATATCTGCTTATAATAAAGATACTTCAGGATAAGAGTGTTTTTTTCCCAATGCAGAGGGAGGAAGGAAGGAAGGAAGGAAGGAAGGAAGGAAGGAAGGAAGGAAGGAAGGAAGGAAGGAAGGAGGGAGAGTACACTGCAGCCAGCCACAGGAGCCTGTCTGCCAGTAAAAGCTCATCACTCACAAGGAGAGGCCAACAATAAGCTAATTGATACGGGCTGCCAAGCTCAGAAAGAAATGTTTGGAATTAAAGGCTCCAGTATCATTAAGCTAACCTTTTGAAGTCAAGTGTGAGATGGAGGTAAGCCTTTCCCCAACCAGGAGGCTTCCCTCTCAAATTCTGGGAGAAGACATGACTTTCCTCATTAGAAGTTCAACCCAGAAGGGTCTAGACTCAGCAGGTGCAGGGACAAAGTGCCAGAGTAAAGGCAGGGATTACCCGAAAGGCGGCCCCTGATGGTTACTGTATGCATCACTTTGGCTAGGTATGCTGTGCAGAGGTTTGGTCGGACACTAGTATAGAGTTTTTTTTGTTTTTTATTAGCTGAGCCATCCTACCACCTCTTGGCAGCTCAGCGGCAGCTCAGCTCAGGCTGGGGATTGAACTGCTGGTGCGCAGAGCTCAGCTCGCACTCTTGAGTGAGCTCTTAACCAACTGAGCCACTCGGCCGGCCCTGACACTAATCTGGATTTGCTCTGAAGGTGTTTTATAGATTTTCCCAGAACATTAGGAACACTAATGTACAGACAAAAGGACCCACTGAATGCCCAGGAAAAATGTTTAACAAAAAACACATCACCATGACATTTTCTGAAATGAGATATACAGAAATGGTAGAAGTTTCCGGAATGTAGAAAAGAAAAAAAAAAAAAGAATCTGATTGGCACTGTTAGAAGATAATGGTGAAATAATTTTTGAGGGAAAATGATTCCATGATAGTCGTAAAATTTGAAATAGCTGTAAGTGTGGAATAATGATAATTCCAGACATTCAAAATTATAAAAAGAAAAATTACTTCTACCCCTGTACTCTTTTTCACACTGCAGTGTGTGCTCTACCAAATAAATGCACAAGTAAATCTAGGAAAAAGACCACCTAGGATTCCTGAACCAGGGAAAGCAACACAGGAGACATGAAGGAAATTAAGGAAATTTTCAGTATAGCTGCAAAAGTAAACCTAGGCTAGAGCCATGCAATGGGATTAGAGATCAATCAGCTCAAATCAGAGATTCAGACCCTCCTGTGGACTGACATATTCAGTGGGGAAAGAAAGATAGATTTCTTGGATAGATTTCTATTGGAAAGTTTTGATTCCGAGAAATATTTAAGAGATCCCTAGAACTCTAAGCAAAGGCAAATTATTCAAGAAAGGGGATATAATCAAAGCATAGCATAGGCATAGTTTTGAACTAAATAGTCACAATAAAACAACCTCTGAATACTGATTTTACCAAAGAAAGGGATTATTGAGTGGGCCTAAGAGCTAAATCCTCACCTTCTGTAGCAGGAAGATAGAGTCTGAATTTTAAAGGTTGAGATAGAAGAATATATGTGAAAAATACAGAAATAAAACCAGAATAAGTATCTAAAGGAGTTGTTCATGGTGAGAAGATTCCTGGGAGAAGGATGGACATTTTGAGTCTTTATAGTCTACCTGACTTTTCAAACTATCTGCATGTAAATAAGGATAAAAATACAAATTAAATTGAAAAATTAAAATACTGGAAAATCAGTGTTTTTTTCTCCCCATTCAGTCTCCTTCTGCCCCTTTTTATGGGGGATGTATCTGGTATAGTGTCATGTTTTTACGAGACAAATTTCTCAGTGGCTATTTGCCTAAGCACAGATGCCACAAAACTCCATTGCAAAGATTTATGGCAAATTGTCCTCTCTTTTAAGAAGGATATAGAATGGGGATCATCACTATTAATGAAAATGATCAGATTCAAAGCATTCTTGCATTTTATTTACTTGTGTAGTCACCTTACTTCCCTTGTTAGAGTTTTAACATCTTTAGAGCAAGGACTATCTTTTTCAACTTGCACTCACACAGTATTAATATAATTCCTTGTTCATTGCATGCACTCCATAACTGGTTGGTTTAATTGAAGCCACTGAGAAATAATCAGGAGTTTTAAGAGAGAAAATGAAGTAGAAAGTGTCCTTCTGTAGAGAAGGGGTGGGAGGGGGAAGGGAGGGAAGAAGGAAATGAAGGAATGAATAAATATATACCAACGGAAGCTTGCTAGTTCCTGAGTCCTGACTACACTGCTTCATATCAGGTTTTCTCAGACATCCAGATAACATGCCCCCATTAAGCTAGTTCAAACTGTTTTCTGATATTTTATCTCAAAATGAATTAACTACTCATCAATTCCTTCTTGTCTTTTTGGATTTACTTGTCACACTGACCAATGTCAGTGGAAAGGGATGGCTCAATTCCGACCTGGGTTCTTTGTCACGTAAAACAGGACCTTAGTCCAACCCTTCCCTGGCAGGCAAGCCACCATTTTCAGTTTCTACCATGGTCATGTTCACAGGCTCAGGTAACTCAGAGCTGACTGTGGCAGACAGAACAATTAGTACAGCTGTTACAACAATCGATAAATATTTACAGGTATCATGACACCTTGTTGAATTTGTTATCAAGAAAAGTGTATTAATTTAGTTAAAAATCACAGAAAACCAAGGACAAAGCCATAGAGACAAGGTCCATCTTTCTTCCAGTTGGGAAACAGATGGAAAAAATGGGTGCCCTGGGACTCAACACTAGCCTATTAAATTGACGGCATTTAAAAAAAACTCTAGGTCTTTCTGTATGATGCTAGAACATATAGCCCATTTATCACAAACATTTGGTCAGTTTTATTCAGAAAATCAGTTTCATCATCTGAGCATTGTATAATCAACTCAAGTCTTCCCTTCTCTGGAATATTAAATGTATTCTCGCAGTTCCTAGTCAGATTTTCTTTTCAGTTGTTAACAGAAGATTTAGTTCAAGTTCAGAAATTAAACAAAAGTCTCAATTATAAAATGTCTGATTGGCTGGCACCCATCAGACAGCAGCTCAAGTATGCCACATAACCTTGACTAAATTAAACAGTTATGCATGTGCTGACTAATGAAATAAATTCAACACTGATGTTATAAATAAATATTTTAGAAGTCTCAACTGAGCAACAAAGAGGACTCACCCAATATGGGATAACAAAAAGGAAAGTCACTATGCATTGAAAAGGTGACACATTTCTCTCTTACCTGATTGACACTGATTGCACCTTCTTCCTTGACGATTAGGCAAACATAGGCACTGGCCACTGACTGGGTCACAGACGGTCCCAGGTAATGTCCCCAAGGGGTCACACGCACACATCTGGCAGCCTCGGAAATCGCCAATGGTCAAATTGTACCTATGAGGCTCACACTGATTACAGTGAAGACCCTTTACTCCTGATTTACAAGGACACTGGCCTGTCGACTTGTCACACATCACAGAGCCATTTACTGTCCCGGTCATATCACAGTTACAGGGCAGGCAGAGGAAAGAACTGTTTTGCTTTTGGCTCACGTATCCATCCAAACATTCATTGCACTGTCTCCCTCCGACATGGGGCTTACAGTGGCACTGCCCTGTCGCAGCATCACAGACAGTCCCAGGGAGGGACCCAGCTGTGTCACAGTCACAGGCCTTGCAACCGGTGGTGTCCAACCCGTAAAAGTGTTCTCTGCAGGTGTCACACTGAAGTCCTTTGACTTCATTTTTGCACTCACATTGCCCAGTAAGAGGATGGCAGAGTTCGTTCACTGAGCCGTGGAGGTTACACCAGCAGGGCTCGCATCCATCATCATTAAAGCTCTGGAGGAATTTAAATCCAAAATTGCAATGATCACATCGAAGCCCTAAAGAGAAAATTAGTTTAAAAAAGATGAAAATGGGAAAATGATTCTATTCACGCTTTCAGATAGCTGAAGTACAATGGTACTGCCAATGTTTACTGTAGACACAAAATGTTGAGTGTTTTCTCACAAGTAATGCCACCGAGGGCTAATCATATACTCAAAATACAATGGTAGTACTTAATTTGGCACTCATGAAACTTTATTTCTGTACTGTGCTTTATTACATTTTAATCATTCATCACTTAATGCAAAGAAAAATGCAAATGTTGCTTCTGTTACACATAAAAAAGCTCTTCCCTTTAACAAATAGTAAAACTATTATTTTAAAGCCAATAACTGTATTAAAACTATTTTTAGTGATTATACATTAACAAAGTATGTTCATTTAAAAGCACAGTAGAGAGTGAAGTACATTTCCAAAGCCATACAGAACTGCATATTACCACATTAGTTATTTTCCTAGAAATCAGAATTCACTAAACAATGCTTAATAAAATGTTAAGCTGATAACTATTTTTGGGATAACAGTATATAAACTCACTTTTAAATATCACACATTTAACTAATTAATGAAAATAAAGCATCCAGAGCAATTTTTAATTTCAGTGCTTTTATATACTCCTATATTTTATCATTTTCAATTAATATAAATTATGTTCTCCTTGGCTCATAAAGCAATCACATTGCCTGTCATATTGTCTGATTCAGAACATACTTCTTTAAACACTAAATAAATCCTGCTGTTTAGATAGCTTCTATGTAAACATTTCACAAACAGAGAAAAACATTTTATCACTGCAACTTAAATCTCTGACAACTTAGGTTAGTTTCAAAAAGAATATTAGAAGGCAAAGGTATAAATTTTTTTTTTTGATAGTAAAAATGTTGAGATACAAAACACTTTCTTTAGATACCCTTCACTTATCCACAAATTTAAATAACTGACTATGTGGGGTTGAATCAATTGAAACATTTATTTCAAGCTTTAATAGCATTAGAAAAAAAATCAGTCCTAAAATAACAGTCAAAAACACACTCAGGAACTCATTTGTAGAAAAGCATTTCCTAAGCGGGAAGCAAATGCATAATATATATGTATATGTATCTGAATAAAAATTCAAGAACTCCAATGGAAGGCAAGTTCTTTAACGGTGATGAATGACTCACCTAAGGCATATCATTTAATTTCAATAAGGAAAATAAAAAAGGACCACTATGGCTGCAAATTTTAAAAATAACTGTATTGTTAACAAGAATTATGACTCATTTTGAACTATTAAAATTGGTCTACATGGATTCATATCGTATCAGTTTTAAAAATATGCGCAGTGCTTATTTGAATACGCCATACATATTCCTGACAGGTAATCTATCCCTAACGATACTCAGAAAGGCCTACAGGGCATCGCACTCCGTGTTAACAAGTACAGGCGAGTTAGCACACTTGGCATTTAATTCACATTCTTCTCCCTTTTTATTCTAGATGAATGACCTACTTTAATAAAATTATTGGTGCTAATGTATTTTACTGGTGATAGAATCATTAGGAAGATTTAACAGTTTTGTTAACTCTAACAGTTTGCTTTCTGAAGCAGATACAACATACACTTGTGTTGTCTGGGGGGTTTTCCCCTTGTTATTAACCAGGGAAAAATGAATAAGTTTCCCTGCTAATCCCATTTCAAAAAGAAATATTTATACATACCAAGTTTATATTTGCATTAAAAATGCAGAATGTGCAGAAATTGCTTTAGAAAGAATAAGATCAAAATGGTGATGTCATCCACAAATAAATATACTTATGATTCCCTGCAGAAAACTATCTGGATTAACCAGTAAAACAGGTAAACGGCAGGAAGGTCATGACAAATTCTAAGTAAACATTAAATTTTGATCTTTTTTTTTTTCTTCCTTAGCCTGTGAAATCTAATCCTCATAAGAAAGATTTCACTGACCTGAAGAAGTAACTATCCCATTGTATTTAAAGGCATTACTTTAAATTTTGTCTTCACATTTTGAATTTAAAATATATGTCACATTAAAAAACAAAGGATGTGCCATAGAGATTAAATTCTAGGGTCTTAAAATTCATTCAGCATCACAGACAACAGTCAAAAATATGTTTCTAAGTCGGTTATGCTTTTCTTCTGTGGTTTTTGTGTGCTTGAAATGCAAGTTATTTTATAGATTTTGATGTAATCTTTCTTTAAACCAAAGAACCTTTGTGTAATACCATGAAGTACACCCATAGTATGTTTTATTAAATTAAAATGCTTGTTTGGCTGAATTAATAAAATGGCATACATTCATCTACATATATAAAAGGTAAAAATTTGTTTTAGTGTTTTATCATGAAAATGACAGTGTTATTCAGAAGGATATGTGGATGTGTGGATGTGTGTGTGTGTGTGTGTGTGTGTGTGTGTGTGTGTGTGTGTGTGTGCATTTGTGTGTGGTATGTGTGAGTGTATGTGGCTGCTAGCCATGCCTTTATTATAAGGCTCAGGTCAATGTTAGAAAACCATGGAAGATTCAGTGTCTTGAATGACAATGAAAGGCAAAGGTCTTTTTTAAACTTCTTATATGAACCAAGACATATTCAGTTACAATACAAGACTCACTTCATCAGGAAACTTTCCTCTCATAATATTCTCATATATCAAAATTTCAAAGTGCATTATGTACACAGTGCATTTTGGGCACTTGATAAATTTTGTCCTTATGTGGCTGTGGTTCCCCTCAAAAATGTTCGATGTAATAAATTGCTATAATCAAATCTAATTTCTGAAAAATACCTGTGGGAGTAACAAACAAAAAAGCCCGTCGTGTATAAAAAAATGATAAATAACACTGAAGCTAGCTGTTTATTATAATCAGCTTGGCACTGAATTACAAAATTAAAATTATGTGGCCCTTTATAAGTAACCCTAGCAATACACATGATCTGTGGAATTATGTTGACTTATTTTGCATTTCATAGGAACAGTTCAAAGAAATATAATAGAAAAAAATGGAGAGATTTATCACAAAGGACCCTGTAACACAGAATATTTTGAGGAACTCCATTTATTTTGGTCTATTAAGAAAACTAGCATGGCAATGATTTGCTTAGAACTCATTAAGTATAAAACATTTTGAAAAAGTGCTAATTTTCTAAAAGAAACATCTATGCAGTAAGCAAATTATATTTTTCTATGACTTATTAGTAGGGGACCATGTGAGCGAATGCAGCTACAGACTAAAGAAAACTTCTAAAGGGTTGATTAAACGAAGCTTCAAGCTGAAGTTTGATGGGATTATTCATTTAATCATTTTTTTAGACAGTTAATTTCTTCCAAATTGTTTTCCTTTCCCAACCTGCCTTCAGCAAGGAAATTTGCTTTCCTCTTCAGTGAAGAAATCAAACTGAGAATTTTCTTCCAGATGGTAGTAGAGATGTGACTGTAAACTTGTGCATTACACATACCAATAACGTTTGCTTTGCACCGGCACTGGCCTGAATTTGGGTGACAGGTAATATCTCCATCCACCGTCCCAGAGGTATTGCAGTCGCAAGGCCTACAGCCATCAGGCTCCCGCTCGTGGAGATTGTAAAATCCGTCCTGGCACTGATTGCAGCGTCTGCCAGAAACACGTCTCTTACAATTACACTGGCCTCCAATCTAGAGAAGATACAACATTTTGTAGAAAGATGAACATATCTATTTTTAGATAATTTGCTCATTAGGTACAAGACAGGGAGGAAGGAGAGCAAAAAAAAAAAAAAAAACAACTTTAAATGTTAAACAGACAAGAAGGCAATAAGGTATTTTTTCCTCCTGACACAAAAACAGAGGAGGGTTCAGCAGGGTGAATATATAGAAGTGAATGAAAATAAACCCTGTAGAAGTCAGTAGTATATGACTGAAAGGGAAATGCAGAATTAAGATTAAGTGCCATATTAAAACAAATTCAAAATATAGTCATGTGGAGACTGAAAACAGAAGAGACAACGTTAATTTGGTCTTTACAACTTGACCTCTCTGTTTTGTTCCTCTCATTTACCATCTCTTTCAAACCAAACTTATTTTATATGTACCAGGGACTTAATTTAAGGAAGACTCTTTCTATAATAACATCATCCCATCAAGGTTTTAATAATGTTTAACATCAGTCTTTATCAGTAACATCTATTTATGTCCACTGATACTGACTCTGATAACACTTTTTTTTTTTTTTTACATAATCCTGCTTTCAGGGATATGTCAGCATATCTATGGCTCATGTGTAGCATGACTTAATCACATTAAGTATATTTAACTGATTTATGCTGTGGTTTAAAAAAAAAGTTCCATGTTCTAGAGCACTGTCAAACAAGATAGCTGAAAAAGGGCATATTTTTCTTCTTCAAGCTGCTCTTTGAGAATGAAAATACATAAAATATATAATGCTCAGTCTACTGTATACATAGATCATACTACATTGGATTAGGAGTTAAAGCTTTTCATTAGGGAACCTGCACATATAAACTGAAGAGTAAATATGAGAAATTTGATCGCTCAGGACTTTCACAAAAGGTGTGGATACAGACATCAAATCTCTTAGAAAGTCCGAGGCATTTCTGCCCGATTTTGTTTCGCTTGGACTGAACCCACCTCTTCCCACTTGCAGGCAGGAAAGTACATGTGAAAAGATACCGTTTGATTTACCTTGAGTATAAGAGTTAGTAAAAAAGACCACTTGATGCTGGGATTCAGTTACGAAGATGTAGAGGAGGACTTTCGAATTCACTAATTTTTACAAACCTATCACTGTCTCATTTTGCCTTATCTGAGAAATAAGACTCATTGGGGTCATTCTTTAAGGATAAAAGAATTGATATGAAAATGCCTAAAACTCTGACAAATAAAGGCTTAGCCATGCACCAGATGTGGCTGTAGATCATAGTGAACCTAAGTATCAAAGACGCACGTAAGTCGTGAAAGATGCGCCAAGGACCACAAACTGCCTCCTTGGGCCTGGCTGCGTCCCCTGCCCCCACTTTACCCCCACCCCCACCCCCACAGGAAGCAAAGCATCATTCAACACAAGGACCTGATCTGGTCTACAGAAAGAGGTGGCACTCATTGGTGGGGTATGTGTTCCATACAGCCACGAAAACTACAGCACTTCACGTCCACCACCCTGTAATTAAGCCCTTATTTTCTGCTGTTGCTTCACATGTATTAATTAGTCTTGTTTCCCAAACAGATGGCAAACACCTTCAGGGATTGGACATACATTATATGTCTGTCAAAGAATAACTTTATACACACCCCACGTTTAATGAGCACTCTTTAAGAGATCAACGGCAGGAAAGGGTGAGAAAGGTAAAAAGAAATAAAAGTGTATTCTGTGACAAACTTGACCTTTTCTATATTTCTGTTGTATTATTGTTTAAATACAATCAGTGCATATAGCACCTGGGAAGCCCATGGCTCCTGAGTGCTAGAGAAGACTGCTTGTAACCCTAATTTCATTCCTGCTGAAAGACAAAAGGGCTGGCTCCTTAAATTTATAAGAATTCTATGTGTAGACAGTCTCTTGGATTCCCTGATCCTCATTTCTGCTTCCTCCATTTTGGAATCTTTTTGCTACCTGAAAGCTCGCCCTGTAGCACCTTAGAGATGAAACTCAGCCAATGCTTCAATTTCAAGAAAAGAAGTTCTTGTTAAGAAAAAGAAAAAAAAAAGGAAGGAAGGAAGGAGGAAGCCACTTTACAAACCACATTACAATATAAGTGCCCCAATAGCTAGGAGTTTGAGTTATTTTGCCATTTGTGAAATGCATGACTGTTCACTTTACAGAAAAAACCAAACTGTAGAAAGACCAAGTTACTTATTGAGGGACAGGCAGCTAGTAAGTGGCCTAACTCCCAAATCCTTGCCCATAACCACTATTCTAAATTCACTCAGATGTGATAAGCTACAAGTCTAGTGGGGGTGGGGCAGTAAAGGTCAAAGCAACCGCCCACCTGTCTCTGTGAGCAGCTGGATGCCGGTGCATCAGCCACGCAGCCCAGTTCTGACTCATGAATTTCTCTGAAGACCACGGGTGTTTGCTAAGTGTTTCTATGTATCGCCTTGTGGCCACACTAGGCCCACTCCATTTGGAACCATCCTGAAAAAGTCGGCTGCTCCAGGCTGTGCAGCAATGGTGGATACGCACAGTCAATCGCATGATACTTGAAACAGTGCATTTGGCAGGGATTCTCGTGGCAAGAGAAAGGAGTAAGAAACTGCAATAATTATTGTAGTTGGCTTTCTCAGCCATCCTCAACATTAAGAAATGGAATTCCATCAAGGTGAATTCCAGGTATCGAATCATCCTTACGTGATTACTTTTGCTTATGTGAAAACAGCACTTTTGTGTTTAAAGAAAATACAAGCCATGATTTACAGATTAATGAATTAGGTAAAATTAGGGAAGCACAGTCAACATTTATCAGAGGTTCTCTATGTAATAGACACCATGTTTTAAGTAATTTAAAGCTACACTTTTTTTTATTTTTTTTTTGAGGGCAGTGTCACTGGCCCTCATATGTGGACCCGAACCCGGGCCGCTGGCTTCCCAAGCCAGCGCTTAACCACTGTGCCACTCAGCCGGCCCTAAAGCTACACTTTTAAAACAGCAGAACTATACGTCTTCCGAAGCACTGTTTGGCTGATAGTAGAAACAATCTACTATTCTATAGATTATGTTATGTCAGAAAACTCACTGAAAGCCAATGAGGTAATATTGATGTTGCCAAACAAATGTGAAAAGCAAACTCAGAAGTTTAAGAACCTGGAAACTGAATTTGATTTGGAGAATTTTGTTTGAAAAGAGGTACAAATGAGAGCAAAAAAGAAATATTTTAATCAATGAGTACATTCTTGAAAATAGACACTGATGGATGAAGTGGCTGAGAAAAGAAGAGAAATGGGACCATAACATAGGATGGGAAATGACACAACAGCTTGGGCTTGCATTTTTACCAGGTATTCTACATATTCCATTTAAATTAGGGAGCCACAGCTGAAAGGAATTCCAAAGGAACCAGGGACAATGAGTATATGGTCACAGAAGTCTTGAGACTCTCCAAATCCTAACATAAATATAGGCAGAACTGAAAAGCAAAACCAAAACAGGCCGTGGATAATAGTTATAACAAAACTAGAGGAGCAGCTACCCCCAGAAACCTCTAAAGAGGACCAAGTGGGAACCAATCAATAGTCACGTGGCCTGCATGGTATCAGCAACAGTGTGAAGAATGCAGGGAGAAGTCAAGGGACATCGGACTTTTCAAACACCCGAAAACTAGAAGATACAGAGTGCATTTTCAGAACAGGCAACACAAGTCGGATGGGTGCTGGTGATCAACAGAGGGCAAAAGGGATCAAAAACATGGTGATGGAGGGAGAACTGACTCTGGGTGGTGAGCACACAGTGTGATCTATAGATGATGGATTACAGAATTGTACACCTGAAACCTATGTAACTTTACTGACCATTATCACCCCAATAAACTTTAATTAAAAAACAAGAAGTGATGGCAAGAGATTTGTTGTGGGAATGAAGAGACTGAAGTCTGGTGGCTCCCTGAACTCTCTGACTGAGCCGGGCACACTTCCATGGCGAGGCCTCACACTGGGGAAGGACCGTTGAGAGTGGGTGGGCAGTACAGACAGTTCAAATAGGAAACACTTAACAACAGCAATTCTAAAGTCAAGACGGGTTTCACATTGGCAATGAAAAAGTTAAGTCTGGCAAAGTTGAATTAAAAATAATAATAGTGAACAATACATTTTGGGAAAATAAAATTTAATTTACCAGTTCCTGAGTGTTTTTTTAATTCATTATTATGTTCCCCTTGACTAACATAGTATCTGGCACATAGCAGCGTTCCCCAAATATCTGTTTATTAACTGAATGAATTATTTAAAATGGTTATTTTGCTAAAATGCATCCAAAGATACGATCAAATATTACAGAAGTTATAGAAATCACAATTCCTACTCACTTTTCATAGAACGTTATGACTTCAATGCCTTCTTAGAAAATACTTAATCCAAACTGTTGTCCATTCAAATAAAAAAAATATTGTTTTTAAAATATCCGTCTCAATCATTCATGTATGCCATTTTTAAATACTGAAAAATATGTATATACAAATCTGCATTCAACATGTTTAGTACCTTCTAAGGGTGAGTTCTGTGACTGTCCACAGCCAAATAACTCAGACCTGGAGAATTAAAAGTCCCTGAAAGTCAAGTCAAGGAACATTCATTTAAAAAAAACAGTCACGTTGGTGGTACTCATGAACACCAATAATTAGTGTTTAAGTGCTTGCTACCTATCCTGTCAGTTGACTACAATAAGTCAACTAATTCTCAGGAACTTGTTCTTACTGTTTTGTTCCTCTGCCACGCTTCTCTTCAAATTATTCATAGCTCTATCTGTGCGCATCAAATAAACACAGTGATTCTGAGCTGAGTCAACATGGGACTATTTATACCACTAAGTAACCAAATGCTAATTCTAGCAACGAATTGGTTTTAGTAATCTTCTTAAAAAGAGCTTTTATGAAACATCTGATCATGTGTAGCACTCCCAGTGCTTTTAAGGAAAAATACATATTTATCTTACCTACCTTATCTATCTATCTATCTATCTATCTATCTATCTATCTATCTATCTATCACCCATCTATTCAACCATCTATCTATCCATCGATCCATTATCTATCTATCTATCTATCTATCTATCTATCTATCTATCTATCTATCATCCATCTATCCAACCATCCATGTATCCATCCATCCATCTATCCAACCACACATCTATCCATTTTTCTATCTATCCATCATCTATCTACAGTATATTCTCCCATCTAGGAACCTGCTAAGGCCTAAGATGTGGACCTGAGAATTGCTACATATTTCAAGTATAGATACAATGATTTCTTTCAAGCTCCTGCCTCTCTAGAGAAAAAAAATCCACATTAATGTAGCATGCTACCTTTGGAAGGTACTCATTCCACTTCAAAAAGAAATAAATGAATGTGCAGCAGTTTTGCCACATATAAATGTCATGAGTTGGAGAATGCCAGGTGAATAATGTACATCATAATACTTGTTTCCATTTAAGTGTTTTGTGATACTGCTGTTTATCATCTTGCTCAGCTGTCGAAAACATTCATTGGAGAAGAAAAGCTTCTACTTGGTGGAAAACCAAGATGTCTTTTCTTTTCCATTCTCCAATGCCCAGCATTTGTCAGGCTGGTATATTTTTATAGCCCCCACCCCCTCCAAACGGCATTTCCAAGAAACTGCTTTCCAAACTTCTCCACCATGCTCTCCAAGGAATGTGCGAAATGTAACATCCTGAAGCAAGCTCAAACAAAGCGAGAGAAGGGATGGAATACTTTTTTTCTCAGTCTTTTGAGTGTTCAGGATAGACAGAGTGTAAAGATGGTCCCCACACACTGCTGTTCCCAGCAATGGCTACATACTTGAACAGTATGAAGAGAAAGTACTATAATTATAGTGCTAGTTCTCAAAGGGTATAAGTTCATATTGTACCATCCGTCCCCCTCCTTTTTTTTTTTTTTTTTTTTTTTTTTGCTGGTTTAGGTCTATTTCGCTCAGAGAGTATAGGCTATAACTTATAAAGGATGCGTGTAATATGTGCTACTATGTTATTATAAATTAGGCCATTTCATAAATGTCACAAGAATGGCACAACTATACAGTGTGGTCTTATTGTAATTTGCTGCAAAATTAATGCAGTGGTTATCAACAAGATGATATTTTGATTTTATCAAAAGGGAAGATCTCATAGTAGCATCTTAAAAATACTTCCAATGTGAAGAAATGCATCTTCCATGCCTATAGTTAATGTTGTATAGACATACACTTTTAGGAAAGTCAATCTGTTTAACAATCTCATTTCATTTTGGTAAAATCGATCGAAGTTGCTATGAACTTACACAGTAGAATGCCTGCTTAGTGTCAGCTTACTGAGCCAGTGAAACTAGAAATTCCAACTACTAAGAGAGGAAGATGTGTATCCGAGATGATAAAGACACTAAAATTGGGCTTTAAAGAAGTGCCATTACAAAATATTTACATTAGTTTATGGGTGAGATAATAAGCTGAATCCTTGGTCTGAAGCAAGGACTAATAGAGCAACATGAACTCTTCATTGTCACTCAGATCTCCATTTGAGAATTGTATTGGTTCCAAGAAATAAATTTGCGACTCAATTATATGCACATTGTTATTTCCTAAATATCTAGGAAATGTTTCAGTAAGGATTCAATTCATAGGAGTTGGTATCATGAGCCCAAGGCAAATGGCTGTCTCCTTCCCACCTTTGGAGAGCATACACAAATATCCAGTTTAGCAATCTGTGTGAGATGCGTTTCAGACTCAGTGCCTCTAACCTCAAGTACACTCTGGGCCTTGGAAACAAACAATGTAAGCTTACACTCTGTGCTCCAGCCCATTATTGGTGGTGCGATCTCGGGAGAGTTACCTGCTTTCTCTGAGGCTCTGTGTCCTCAGCATTATAGTGAATGAACGAATAACTGCGTCTAACTTTGGTAAGGGCTGAATGGACTAAAAGTGCTTGTCATAATCCTTTGTACAGGGCAAGTGCAAAACACACAGAACATATAAGAACCTTACTGATGCATTTGTCCTCCTGTGTTTTTAGCAATACGTCCTTCGCCTGCCAATCTGTCTTACGCATTTCCAAACGTGGCCCTCCGACACGTGGTACCCAGACTGCACGTGGGCAGGTCAAGGTGGAGGCCAGTCCTTCAGCGCACCAGGAGCTGACACGTCCCCTGGTCCTGCAGAGTCGGGTGCCTAGTGATCTTGCCACTGACTCGCCCTTGATACTAGGAGTGCACCTGCCTCAGGAAAGGATCAGCACATAGGTTTGGCTGACAAAGGAGGAAGGAAGCCAGCTATACTCTGTTCCCTAATAAATGAGCATCATCAAAAAGCACACACACAG
This sequence comes from Aselliscus stoliczkanus, assembly GCA_033961575.1. Classification (NCBI taxonomy): domain Eukaryota; kingdom Metazoa; phylum Chordata; class Mammalia; order Chiroptera; family Hipposideridae; genus Aselliscus; species Aselliscus stoliczkanus. The sequence continues at coordinate 8,229,647 of CM066734.1, forward strand.
GGTCACCATGATGCACTGACTAGTTTTAAAGCTCACTACACCCATACCATATGATACAGGTAGAGGATATTTCCATCTCTACCTACCTATCATCTATGAATCAATCAATCTACCTACCTACCTACCCACCCATCTATCGCCTATGCTGGCTGCTCTTCCTAAAACTCTTGCACTTTGTTGTACACCTGAAGCTAAGTAAAAGTATAAATAAATAAATAAATAAATAAATAAATAAATAAATAAATAAATAAATAAAAAGAGAAATAAAAATAATAAAAAATAAAAAAATAAAAAATAAAAAAAATACATTTTCAAGTAGCCTTCAAAATCCACTATTCCTAAGCATCCTCAATGCAATACTCTCTTTGCTTGCCCCACCTCTGTCTGGGCACTTAGAAAGGCAGTGGTTATTCTCTCATTTGCTTGCCCCTGTGGCCTCTCTCATGTGTGCTCATGAACAAATTTTCACACCTTGCGTGCAAGCTGGCCCCTCCCCAACCCACATCCTGCTCCTTTTTTGCTTACACGTGCTGACACAGTCGTAGCAGACCATCTTCCACTGGCACCTCCACCACTATACAGGGTCCAGCCCCAAGCAGGCACTGCCACCAATATGAATGATCTGGTAACCCCAAGGTGCTGATTAGATCCTATATCCTCAGGGTTTCTCACCACACAGAAGCTGTCTGTTCTATAGTAGAAGAGAGTATCCTTTCACTCTTGGGCTATTTTCTGTCACATGGGTATGGAGCAGAGACACCTGGTTACCCATCAACATGCATTCTCCTCTTCTGTGATACACAGTGTAGCTAGGAAGTGGCTACCCAGATGGACTCCATTATCCTGGACCTCCATGTAGCCACAGTGTCGCCATGGGACTAGCTCTCACCAACAGCATGATAGCAGAAGAGATGCGTGCCTCTTTTGAACCAAGACTTTTAAAAGGTGGGAGCTGTTTCTCTGCCCTGTCTTTCCCTTTCCTAGGGAAAGGCAGAGCCAGGCAATGGAAGAAGGCTGTGTCCCAGAGCTGCTACATGGAGGACAGCCACCAAACACCCAGGAACAGAGGCCTTGGAGGGGTTATCCAAACAAGAAATCAACCCCTAGATTGTTTAGGCCACTATACTTTGTGGGGTCTATTTGTTGCATCTGTTTAGATTTTGGTAGCCATATAATGGGCCTTGTATCATATTGTTTTACACATAGCAGTTAAATCAACATCCAGTTGATACCTAACAGCCCTGCCAATGCTATTCCTCCTTGAAACTAGCCCTAAATGCCTGAAGTATTAATATCTGGCCAAGTTTGCATACCTGGCCTTTAGGATGAGCTCATTCCCAAGGAGATGCCAGATGTGTCCAATGACATGGAACTTGACCTTGACTGAGTGGGAGCCTCATCTCAGTTACTGCTGCATCCATTTCATCTCCAGGTAGTTTGTCACAACCATGGTTCCTGGGTATGTCCTTCAGCACAAGCCTTCCTATCAAGCTCAGATCTTTTCCAGTCTTCATCCCAGCACCTTGGCTCCTATCCTTTGTAACTGGCCCGCTACATCCTCAGGTTATTCAGTTATTACTCAGCTTATCAGCTGCAAGGGAAATGCTACCACTGATCTCTTCCCATATCTCTGAAGGAGAGACCACATGACAGGCCCAAATCTTCACATCTTCCTTTAAGCTCTAGTTACAGTCCCCACCTTTATATCCTTCACCATCTGAAGGTTTATGGTAAATATCTATACATCACACTGTTCAGGGTAAAGCTTCTCCTAGGCTGAAGAAACTCGTGCATTGTATCTATTTGTACACTTAATGTTTGGGTAACAGAAAATACAAGGCCACATGTTTCTGCAAAACTCACAGTGACTTTTGGACATGTTGTGGTAATTAATGACAAATACCTAGTCTAAGCAGATGAAAAAGCCTTGATGAACTGCAGGAAAGGGTGCATTATGCAGAGAAAGTATATTTTGCTCTGTTTTCTAATGTATTTTCCTGAAAATTATCACTCTGGCGGAACAATCAATTTTCATGAGTAGGGTCCTTATTCCTTATGATTCCATCTTCCATGGGTCAGACCTGGAAATACTTCCTCCATTGATGCCTTTCCATTCCATCTAATTCACTTCAGCACCTAGCCTCCTTCCTTATTAATCTATTTTTAATGCCTCTTAATCATTTCTCTCTGTTCTGGCTCTATTGCAGCAGCCTACTGATGCCTTATCCAGCATTACAGTCAACCATTCTTCTTTCCTTTTATATGATTACAACTATATTTTCAGTTTTCAGCCAACTTTCAGATTCTTGTATTCACTGTTTTTTTCTTTCCATTTTTTAAGAAAACAGCTTAGGTTAGGTCCTCTAATTTTGAGGACACAGCTTTGGGCACAATTTCACTGTGATTTAACAGAGGCTCACTGGTGTGGCAAACTTCGAACACCATTTGATTTTAAGATGGGATTCAGAGGACCAAACAGTGCAAGTCCACACCTGAGAGGAGGGAGGGAGGGAGGGAGGGAAGGAGGGAGGGAAGAAGGGAGAGAGAGGGAGAGAGGGGGGGGGAGAGAGAGAGAGAGAGAGAGAGAGAGAGAGAGAGAGAGAGAGAGAGAGAGAGAGAGAGAGAGAGAAAGGGAAAGAGAAAGGAGGCTTGGAGAAAATCCCAAACAGAAAAGCATCTAGACAACCTGTTCTGAACGCATGCTACATAGGTCAGGCCATACCTTATGCCATCAGTACCACCTGTGCATGTGGCTCCAGCAGGTTCTCCAGGAACACCAGCACACAGATGGAGCGAGGGTCAGTGAAGAGGCAGGATGGAGCCAAACAGTGGAGCCCCACCTTGGCGTAAAGCTCATTGGGGCATCTACATCTGTGGGCTTTAGCTATGACCTCACAGGCCATTATCCAGACATCTCAGAATTTATTTATTTATTTATTTTTTTAGAATACTCTTTGAAAAGCATCCCCCAGGCCTGTTCTTCTGGACTTAAGTCACACTAGATGAGGAAAAGAGAATGGCTGGCCTCCAACTCAGGACTGAGGTCAAAGAGCCGGTGCCTTGAGTTCAAAGGACACAAGAAGGAAGTGCAAAGGCATGCTGGGAAACTTACATTTATACTCATATGTATCTACACTATCAGTCAAGGCCATTCTTAAAAGAAATGGACTTATTTTCCCCAGTGCAATAAATTTTCATTTTTTTTGGATCACATACACCTTTTGGGTTTGATGAAAGTACTGAAAGCTCTCCCCTCAAAGATACATAAATAAACCAACACAATACACAATGCCCGATACACTCCCACACACAATTTCAAGATATAAATGGATGCCGAACTCTCATCCACAGCAGCCCTAGTGACCAAGCACTCTGTATGAAGGACTCCGCCACAAGAATATGACTCTTCCCCATCTTCTACCCTCCTATTAATACCAATATGATCATGATGCATTAGATGTTCCATATGTCTTGACTTTGGCGTCCGTATTTTTAGGATGCGGTGACTCAGAACATGACTTCATGCCGTTCTCCAGCTCTTGGCAGTCACATGGAGAAGAGTAACACCATTTCTTATGGAAGAATAAGGCAAACATGCCATAGTTTATGAGATTGGACTGAGTTTCCAATGACACCTGCCAAAGGGAAAGTTCCCTTCCAGAACAGAGTGCACAACACAGACACGCAGGCCATTTGGGGCTGGCTCCATTCCTAAGTTATTATAACAAAATCAGACTTGAAGTGCTGCCTAATTTTCTTGCATGCTCCCTAATATTATTAAGGATTGCAATTTTATGAATTTTAAAAATGTCCTTGAATTCCATTTTACAGTTTATAGTTCTGACACTGTTGACAACTTATTTAGCATCTATTGTCTTATCCCATTGAAAATGACAATGAACATTTTTAGAACTCTTTTTTAACATTATTTAGGCAAGGTGTACCCGACACCATATTTTCAAATGTAATAATAATCTTTGTGTCATATACCTTGTGTCTGTGCTAGCAGCATGAGAAAATAAAAAAAAATTAAGGTAAAATATAACCATGATTTAGAGATAGACAGCATGGAGGTTTTAAATTCATGAAACAGTGCTCTCATTGCATCTGTATTCAGATTCCTTTAAGTAGCTCTCTCTGGCTGCATATCGGAGTTCAGAAAAATTATATTTTTCCTGACTATAAAATTATCAACAAAGCAAGTTAGGAAGAAGAAAGGTAAAAAGGAAAAACACTTTTAAAACAAAGAAAAAAATGTTAACATTTTCAAGTACGTCTTTTCTTGTATGCATTGTTAAACTAGAGTTTGCACATGGAAAACATCAAGCTACAGAAGCATCTAAAAAAAAATCTTTCTCTCTTCCCTTCTCCTATCCACACAACTGAGACCAAAACACAGGTTAAAATGCATCATTACTTCCTTTCTTCTTACTGTGGAATAATATTCCAAGGAGTGGATAAACTACATTTTGTCTGTCCACTCATCAGTTGATTGACATTGGGTGATTCTGCAAACTGACTGTTATGAATAATGGGGCTATGAATGTTCATGAGTGAGATCGTGTGATGATGCATGTTTTTATTTCACTTGGGTATATATATACCTGGGAGTGAAAGTGCTGGGTCATATGGTAACTCGACAATGAATATGCTGAAAAGCACCAGCTTCTTTCCTGTCTGTAAAAGTGGGTGCACATTTTACATTCTCACCAGCAGTGTGTGGGAATTCCAATTACCTCCACATCCTCATTAATGCTTGCTATTATCTGTCCTTTTAATGACAGCCATGCCAGTGAGTGTGAAGTTGTATCTCATTGTGGTTTGGATTTGCATTTTTCTGAAGACTAATAATGTGGAGCATCTTTTCATGTGCTTATTGGCCATTTGTGTATTGTCCTTGGAGATTTATCAACTTAGATCCTTTAGCCATTTTTAATTGCATTGTCTTTTTTTTATTATCGACTTATAAAGGTTGTTTATATATACTGCAGATGACTCTCACTGGACATGTACTTTGCAAATATTTCCTCCCATTCTTTGAGTTGAGGCAGGATATATCCACCCAGGTAAATTAGAATCTGTGTTCATGTAGGTCATACATCAATTTTTGTGATGTTGTAATACAAATGTATAAAATTATAAAAATTCATTGTACTGTTAAGATAGAGAAAAGGCTGGCATAAGAAACTTAGAAGCAGGGCAATCATAATTTCCATTTGGATCTATGTCTAAATGTCTTTTGTTATAGTATGTTCTATGGAATTCAGGAGGGGAAATTGTTCTTGTTTAATTAATATAATTTATTTAAATTAATTCTCCAACAATTGCAAGACATATACTCAATTTACTTCCCGGTTTACTTCAAACCCCTACCTTCCACTTTTTGGCATTTGTAACGTTAAAGATGAGTCTTTCTTGCAAAGGACCACCTACGTAGCCTTATATTTCATGTTCATATTAAGTTGCTCAGGAAGACTCCAAAAGCAGCCATCTATTTGAAATGCAGACACAGACAGAGAAGACATCCTGATAAACAGAGTCCTCCATTTCACCAGTAGAACATGTCCCAAATTAGTTTTTGAAAGAGAGTAATTCTTTACCTTCAATTCTGAGAACTCACCTGATCACAAAGGTGGCTACTGTTTCTAGTGCCAACTTGATCACAATCGCAGGATTTGCAAACATCTATGGCTGAGGGATCTGCTCCAACTGGTCGGAAAAAGGAATCCTTACACAGCTCACAGTTCCTTCCTGCGTCAGGAAAGGTTATGCGTTATGACTTCCAATTCATTAAAATCAGCCGCATAATTCAGAATTAAAGACTGTATTCCTTTGAGGGAATTCTATAATTTTCGGGACGTCCATTTTAATGCACCTTTCATCTCTACCTGCCAATTTAGTGATCCAGAGCATATGAAACAATGAACCTGTTACAAACTGTGCTTTACTTCATTAAACCCCCATCTGTTATACAATGCCACACTTCTGAAAGGCTGTGCTTTGTAGGGCCCCGTACATTTTCAAAGAGTTTCTTTCTCAACTGAAAACTTTTATGCCTAGGGCCAGGCACTTAATCAAAATCAAATACGAGAAGTTTCTGTAGGTGTGGTAGCTGATATCTGTCCAGTTAGAAGGAACTAGGTAAGTGTGTATTAAGATTTCTGAAATATTTTTCCAGAACTAAATATTGTATAAAATAGGAGACAGCTCTCAATATAATTAATTTAAACAAAATTCAAAGGTAACGCTTCCGTTCGTACTTAGGTTCATTATTATTCCATTGCAAATATCAACAGAAATTTATTATATTTATATATAGCAAATATATTTCATATTAAATGTTAGACTAGGCTGACATATCAGAAATATCAGGTAATTCCTATGGTTTACAATTCACTAATCAGAAATTTTCCCTTATGGTTTTATATAAGAAAATAACCCAACCTCCAGGCAGTTTTTAAAGTAAATATGAGTGGCATATAGGACCACTGAAATAAGCAGAAATACAACTCAAGGTGATAAATTTCTCCTTTAAACATTATGCATTCTGCTCAAATATTCCTGAAATTGGCCTAGTAGAGGACTATGGAAATAACTTAATCAAATGAAAACTCACATTCTGATGGATATGGGCCATGGACTAATTAAAAATTAAATGGATTTATAGTATTTCTAGAATATTCCCATTTACATATGCTGATGACCCCCAACTTTATATCTCCAATCTAGAAATATCTCCTTGGTCATTCAATGAATATTTATTGGGTGATTACCATGTTCCAAATACTAGGCTAAGTGCTGAGGATACAGTAGTGAGTGAAATGCACACTGTACTCTTCTCACAGAGCTTTCCTGTAGTCTAATGGGTAAGATGAAAATGAATTACAGGAATAAACATACATTTACAAACTGTGATAAACATAAGGTGCCACTAAAGTATATTGATGCTGCTGATCTTTTCTGAGGCATCACAAAAGACTTTCCTTAAAAAAGGGGCTTCAGAATTGTGCTTCCAACTGCCCACAAGAATTTCTCTAATGCCTCTTGGAAAGACACAGTGAACATGTCCAAAATATAAGTGGCCTGAGCTCCATCTGCCTGGGTTTCCTGTCTCAATGGCTGATACCAACATTGACCCTGCTGCTCAAACCAGAATGTTGGGCAAGAATCTTGGCACTGCCTCCATCCCTTACCTACATGGTATGCCTCGCTTAGAAAACGCAGGCTCTTTCCACCCTACACATCTCTTGGATCCACTTCTCCTTATTGATACCCCTGTAAATGGACTCTAGCATCAGTCCTCACCGGGACTACGGCAGTACCCTATCTGCCGGTTTTCCCAAACCACTTTTCACCTCTCTGGTGCTTTCCCATTTTATGACCAGATAAAAACACATATAAAAACACAGAGCTTATTGTGTCCCTTCCGTGTATAAATCCCTTAAGTGGCATCTCATTACCTTACGGTAGAAGCCAAACTTTTTAGGACGGTTTAGAAAGCCCTCTAAAATCTGGACCCTGCCTCACTTCTTAACACCTTCGCTGACAGCCACTTGCCCCCCCATCACTTCGCCAAAGGTGCCAGGTTGCTTTCTCTTCTAGGTCACCGTACAACTGTCTCTCTTACTGAAAACTTTTGTTCACCCCCTCCCCACACTGCCCTTCCTCTCACTCCTTCACCTGGTTAATTCCTACAGTACTTGCCCAATCTTGGCACTCATTGCACAACTTTGTACTTGTTCCTTCAACTGTGAGCCTCTCCAACTATGTAAGAATCCATACAAAGACAGGAATATTCATTATCTTGTTAATCTTTTTATGCCCAGCACCTAGCCAAGTTCTTGCATGACATTCTAGGTCATCAGTAATTAGCTAATAAATTCATTCGGGCTTCAGAGTAGCACACTTTTAAACCCATCAGACTTGGGCCATTATATCTGACAAAGTCAGAGGCTGCCTACTTCTGCTCTTCACAGAGTAGCCCTTTAGAAAATACTATTTTTCAATGACTAGTTGAAATGCTGGATGATTTTAGGACAAGGCTTTGATAGTCATCTTCTGCAGTTGATTAGCATTTGACAAAAGAGTATTTTCAGGTGACAACAGTCCATGGCAAATTAGAATAAATATAAACATATCCACATGAGAATTCAGACATAACAGAAGATGAGAGTCACATGAGAAAATTTATTTTAAGAAAAAAAAAAAAATATATATATATATTTCGTAAATTATCCAAATATACTTATAACTTAATCAAATGCTGTGAATTAAAAAAAAAACTTGCTATTTCTGAAAACTGCCTAATTATTTGAAATTATGAAGATTTGATGAGCCAGCTTTGGTTTTCAAACATAAGGGAATGAAAGCACGTTTGTTAAATTATAGAGCAAGAACGTAATTTAAAATAACACACATTGTGTACGGAAGCACATGGGCCTCGAAGGCCAATCCAGCCTCTGTTTGCGTTGTTACCTGTCGTGTTGTGCTGGCAATCATCGCAAACCCCTCCTCCCCCGCGGTGATGCTCCAAGGGGAATGGGTCCACTGAGATGTCGTAGTGGCAGCTCCCAGAATGCCCGTGGCAGTGACAAGGTTTACAATTGAAAGCATGGACTTGATCACCTTGGCGGAAAGGCTTGTCATTATAAAGAGGCAAGCAGCGATCGCACTGGAACAATAAAGTAAACTCAGAACAGGAAATACATAGAAAGCTGTAATGATTTTTTTTTTTCTTTTGGTTTACAAAGCAGTCACTTTCAGGATCTGGAAAGCTAATATCCAAGCGTTAAAAACCAGCCACTAGTGTATTTTGAAAAAGTTTTTACAAATCAGAAATTAGTATATTATAGACATAGTAGTGTGTAACTATAAAAGTGGCCATGCAAAATGGTCTTTATAACCAATGGGAAAATCTGTCATTGTCCCATGACCTTTACTTTTTTTTTTTTTTTTTTGTCAAGACATTAAAAACTTCTGGTTTCCAGTTCCACAGGTCAAGAGCTTAGAAGTTGTCACATCTAACAAGTAAAAAGCTAACCAGACTAAAAGACCAGCAACTCTTCTTAGATCCCTAAGAGGAAGACACAGGCAAATAGATGCCCAGAAGCCTGGAGAGACAGGCCATTACAGAAAGTCTCAGCTACAGGAGCAGAGATTCACATTGAAAGGCTCCATGGAAAACGGAGCCGGGGTAGAAAAACCTGAACTCAAATAGACAATTTGCTGGAGGTTCAGTATGGACAAGACTGAGAGTTGAAAACTGTGGGGGGATCTAGTTATAATGGGGCTCCCACAATTTTGTGGGATTTACTTGCAGGAGCTTGACTACAGAAAAATCAAAGATAAAGAAAAATTACTCAAAGAAGGTAAAAACACCTAAATTATAGAGGAACAAAGATAAGAATTACATCCAACTTTGCCTCAGAAACCTTGAAAGCAAGAAGAGAATGGATTAAAATATTTAAAGGGTCAAGAGAAAAACAAAAAACAAAACAAAACAAAAACCTAGAATTCTGTATCTGGCAAAATTATGCTTCAAAAATGAAAGAGATTTGGTTTTGGATATGAGGCCAGTGACACTGCCCTCAAAAAAGAAAAAAAAAAAGCATAAACTTAAAAATGAAGGAGAAATAGAGACTCTCTCAGACCAACAAACATTGAGTGAGTGTGTTGCTAACAGACTTGGCTTATAAGAAATGTTAAAAATAATTTCTTTATAAAGAAGCAAAAGAATATAGTCAGAAACTCAAAATTATATAAAGACAGGAAGAGCACTGAAGAAGGAATAAATGAAAGCAAAATAAAAGACTTTTTCTTATTTTTAACTAAGCTAATAGATAACACTTTTTCTCAAAATAATACAACGGAGTATTGGATTGTATATGCTTATGTATATATCATATGCATATGTATATGCTTCTGTATGCTTACATATAAATGAAATGAATAATGCAACGATGTAAGAGACAGGAGGAAGGAGTTAGGATTATCTTGTTATTAGAGGTTACTCACAGTGCCTGTACACTGGTACAGTGTTAATGAAAGATGACTTGGATTAGTCATAAATGTATTGCAAACTCTAGTGCAACTACTAAAAGAGGCTAATAAAAAGAGGTATAACTTCTATGTTAAGAAAGAAGGAAAAACAGAATTATATAAAATGCTCAATTAAACCACAAAACTGCATAAAAAATAATAAATCTAAACACAGACATTACACCCTTCATGAAAATTAACTCAAAATGGGTCATAGGCATAAATGTAAAACACACACAAAAATAAAACTCCTTGAAGACAAAATAGGAGAAAACCTAGATTATTTTAGATATGTTAATGTCGCCTTAGGTACAACACAAAAGACACGATGCATGACAGAAATATCTGGTCAGTTGGACTCCATTAAAATGAAAAACTTTTGCTCTGCAAAGATAATATTAAGAAAATGAGTAGACAAGCCACAGACAAGGAGAAAATATTTGCAAAGGACACATTTGATAAAAGACTTACCTAAAATACACAAATAATTCTCAAGACTCAACAATAAGAAAACAAACCACCTTATTAAAACATGGACCAAAGACCATAACAAACATCTCACCAGAGAAGATATACAGATGGCAAATAAGCATATAAAAGTGCATCATATGTTGTCAGGGAAATGCAAATTAGAACAACTATGTGATCTCACTACATACCTATTAGAATGCCAAAATCTGAAATACTGACAATACCTACTGCTAGTGACGATGAGGACAGCATGAACTCTTATATCTGGCTGATGGGAATGCAAAATGGTGCAGCCACACTAGAAGACAGTTGATAGTTTCTTATAAAACTAAGCGTGGTTTGCCACATGATCCAGCCATTGTGCTCCTGGGTATTTACACAAAGGAGGTGAAAACTCATGTGCACACAAAAATCTGCTTATGAATGTTTATAGCAGCCTTACTCATAACTGCCAAACTGGAAGCAACCAAGATATCTTTCAATGGATGAATCTATAAATAAACTTTGGTACATCCAGATGATGGAATATTATTCAGTGCTAAAAGGAAATGAATTATTAAGCTATGAAAAGACACTTGGGAATATTAAATGCATATTACTAAGTGAAAAAATAAAAGCCAATCTGAAAAGGCTATATACTATATTATTCCAATTACATGACATTCTGGAAAAGGCAGAACTATGAAGACAATAGAAAGATGAGTGGTTGCCATGATTTCAATGGGGAGTAGGGAAAGGGGAGAGATGAATAGGCAGAGCACAGGGAATTTTTAGGGCCATGAAAATACTGTGCATGCTATTATAATTATGGATACTTGTCATTATACATTTCTCCATCCCCACAGAATGTGAACACCAAGAGTGATCTGAAAGATAAACTTTGAGACTTTGGTTGATTATGTCAGTGTAGATTTATTGTTGATGGAAGGAAGGAAGGAAGGAAGGAAGGCAGGAAGGAAGGAAGGAAGGAAGAAGGGAGAAGGAAGAAGGAAGCAGGAAGCACTCTGGTGAGAGATGAGTGATGCTGATAATGAGGGAAGCTAAGCCATGTGTGGTGGCAGAAGGCATATTTGAAATCTCTGTGCCTCCCTTTCAATTTAGTGGTAAACTCAAAACTTTTAAAAAATAGTTTTTTAAAAAATATATATATTTTAAAAACTTTTAAAAAATAAATGTTTTAAAAAGTAAAGGAAATAACAATAGTTTTAAAAACAGATTGTTTGTCTTATTAAGTGAAAGAATTCTTTATATATTTTGGATTTAAGTCCTTTCATTCATTTTGCCTTCCTCCCACCAAATAATCAGAAAGCATGTATTTGATTATTTTTTAGACACTTCAGTGGCTTAAATAGTGCCCTTCCCCATCATGTCCAACTAGAACCTCAGAATGTGACATTATTTGGAAATGGGGTCTTTGCAGATACAATTCACTGAGGATCTCGAGACCAGATCTTCTTGATAAAGGGCAGAGCCTAATCCAATGACTTACAGGATGACACAGGCAGAAACACAGAAGCCCATGTTAAAACAAAGGTAAAGACTGGCATTATATTACCATAAGCCCCCAAACACCACAAAGCACCAAAAAGCTGGAAATGGCAAGAAAGGCTTCTCCCCAGAGCCTCTGAGTCAGCATGGCCCTGCTGAAACCTTGATTTGAGACCTCTGGCTTCCAAAACCATCACTTCTGTTCTTTTAAGCCACCAAGTTTGGGTGAATTCATTGTAGCAGCTCGAGAATACTAACACAGACACCACCCCAGGGCACTGGGCTGCTAAAATGAGTAACCCTCAGGACTTGTCTTTAAGAAGTTGGAAGAGCGATGCAACATCAACTGGCTGCAGTGTACTGACAGCATGGGCAGCCTTTTACAGAATTAGCGGTATGTGCACTTGCTTCTAAAGGGAGCATGTGGCATCGCTCGGTCAGATGCAGGGTGGCAGGAGGAGAGAAGCCAGGTAGGCCGCGCTGCAGGCCGCAAGGTCGTGGAGCCGAGAAGACTCCACGTGGGGATGGAAAGTGTGTGGCTCTCATGTGACCCATGCAGACAAGGGCGGGGAGGACTTAAGATGGGGAACAGGGAGGTGGAAGTGCAGTTTACCTTGAACAACGGGAGGTTAATGGCACCATGGCCGGTGTGGTAGCAGCAAGTCCTCGCAGAGCTTTGGGCACCTGCGTGAGCCCGCTCTCGCACGCACAGATTCACCAGCGGCAGAGGGAAAACTATGCTCCATCTGCAGCTGGGAAGCCGCAGCTGGGAAGGAAATACTGTCTCCACCTGTGCACCTGCCCATGCAAAACCTGCAGTGTGGTCACGGAAAAGCATCCACTGGTGAACTGACCAGCACAGTTCAAACCCGTGTTGGTCAAGGGTCAGCCACAATCTGAATGTCCTGGTCCGCCAAGCTGAAGACTCTGTTTTAGTGTTGGTTGTTTGTTTGTTTTGGTGGACTATGAAGCAGAAGCCAACATCTTAAAGCGGGAAAAGACGATTGTTAAGTGATCATCACATGCTGGCTGTGTGATATTCACAAACTTGTCACAGTCTGGCCATGTGATTTCCATGCCATCATCATGTGCCAGCCACGTGATTTTCATGTGAACATAACCTGCCAACCACTAGATTTTCACTCTTCGGCCACATGATTTTCACTTGATTGTCACCTTTTTAAGATCACAATATTCATCCCTGATTTCTTAGACAAATATAAGCTAATGTTATTTTTTTTCAGTTAAATAGTGACAAGCTCTTTAGCGTCATTCCTCTCATTTAAATTTTTGTGTGACTTTTGTCATGACTTTATTCAAATGTTACAAACCATTATTTTTATCGTTTTGTACTCCAGATACTCATTTACGCCCCCATGCATTTTCATGTTTCTTAAATTCTTTCCTGTATTACCTCCCACACTCTTCAGCCCCCAACTTAGTTTCCTTCTGGTTGTAGGATTTCTTTTAGTTTACTTTAAGTGTTGCTCTACTAGCAAAAAACAAAACAAACAAACCAAAAAACCTCTTAAATTTATTAATTAGAAAATTTCTCATTCCATCCTTGATTCTGAAAGTTATTTCTGGGGCCAGCCGAGTGGCACGGTGGTTAACAGCTGGCTTGGGACACCAGCGGCCCCGGTTCGGATCCCACATATGAGGGCCAATGACACTGCCCTCTATGCTAACAACAGCTCCACCTGGAGCTGGGCTGTGCGAGCCCCAGCAACGGTGTAGGCTGCAGCCCCTGCTGCAGTGGGCTGCCACAGGCTACAGTGAGTAGCCGGCAGCCGGTGTGAGCGGCCAATAGCCACTGTGAGTGGCCGTCCAGAGGCTGGCAACTGACCTACCTCACCCGGGAAGAGCACAATGACGATACCAACATAGGCCAGTGAAGCAACGTCCTCCACAACTGAAGAACAAAAGGACAGCAAGTTGTCTGTTCCCCTTCCCCAATTCCCCAATAAAAATCTTCAAAAAAAAAATTATTTCTGATGATTATAGAATTTTGTGTTGCCATCTATATGCTTTCAATGCTTCAGCAATGACAATAAATTCTCTCCTGGCTGATATTGTTTCTGTTGAGAAGTCAGCTTCTTAATTTTATCCCTTTATTAAAGGTAATTTAAGAGTATTTTAAAAGTTGTTAAATTTGTTTACATCTTTTTATTCATTTCTGATCTTACTCATTATGATCAGAGAATGTGATCTTTAAAGCATCTGACTTTTGTAACTTATGCAAGTTTTCTCTTGTATATATTGGTAAATGTTTCATCACATTGGAAAAGTAGTTTTTAGTCTCAGTAGGTACAAATATTGACATGTCTATTTTAATTGATTTATTCTGATTAATTTCTAAATTTTATAGTGTATATTTTAATGCATTTACTCTTCTAATTTTTCATCTTAATGTATTAACATTTGAGGAAGTAAATATTTTAAAATCTCCAAGTTGTTTTATTTTTTAAAAATATCTACTTCTATTTCTAATAGTATTTGCTTAAAATTTTAGAGACTCTTCTCCTAAGGTCCATATCAGCTTTATGTTCATTGTGAATTGCACTGCAGTGTAGTTTTTTTGGGGAGTTACACTTTCTAATTTATTTTTATGTCCTTCATATTATTTTTAACCTTTCAATTTTATTACAGTTCTATGATTATTAACTTTTCAGTCACAGATTGAGTTTCAAATACCACCTCTGCCATTTATTAGCCATGTATCATTGAACACCTCAAACAACAGTTTTCTCACCTGATAAATGGAGTGTTGTGAAAAATAATGAGAAGATATGAAAATCTCTCAGCACAGTACCTGTCACATTGTAAGCACTCAATAAAAGTTAGTCACTGATATTGTTAATTGCCTGAGTAATACTAATAGTAAAAAAAAAAAAAGAAAAAAGAAACACTGTAATTGAATATGCTATGCCTAATAAACCTATGAAAAACAAACCTAAGAAAAACAGGAGGAAAAATTAACAGGGATAAAACAAAAATTACTAAGAATGTAAAAAATTATATTGAGGGCCAGCCGAGTGGTGCATTGGTTAGGAGTTGACTTGGGAGCGTGAGCTCTGAGCATCAGGGCTCTGGTTCAGATCCCACATGAGGGCCAGTGACACTGCGCCCTCTACAGCTAAGATGGTGAACAACAGCTTAACCTTGAGCTGGGCTGCTGTGAGTCGCCTGCAAAGGGGAGGCTCCAGTGGGGCTGGCTGGCAGCTGGTGTGCACTTTTGTGAGCTGCCGTGAGCGCCTGTCCTATGGCCGGCAAGGTAAAATCATGCCAAAGAAAACACATCATGCATACTGGGAAATTTTATTCAGTTTTTAATTTTAATTTTTATCTTATCGTGACAAATAAAAACATGTTTTATCCCCTAAAAGATGTTTAAGTGTACAATGAAATATTATTAAGAATAGGTACAATACTGTAGAGCAGATCTCTAGAACTTATTCACGTTGTATTACTAAAGCATTAAACCCACTTACAGGTTCCTATTCCCTATGACCTCCCCTTGGCAACTATTGTTCCGCTTTCTGCTTCTATCATTTTTTTTTATTATTTGAGATACCTCATATAAATCGAATCATGCAGCATTTGTGGATCATACAGAGCTGGGTTTCAATTGTTTTGGATGAATACCCAGAAGTGAGATTACTGAATCATATTCAGTATTATGGTATATTATGGTAGTTCTACGTTTAATAGTCTGTGAAACCACCATGTTGTTTTCCATAGTGGCCAAATGATTTTGTATTCCTAACAACAATGTACAAGGGATTCAATTTCTCCATATCTTCATCATTTTTGTCTTTTATTTTTATTGAAAATGGCCATCGTAATAAGTGTGAGGTGATATCTCACTTTGGTTTTGACTTGCATTTCCCTGATTATCAGTGACATCAGTCTTTTTCATATATGTGCTGCCATTTGTACGCCTTCCTTAGAGAAGTGTCTATTCAAGTACTTAGCTCATTTTTAAACTGGATTATGAGTTTATTTTGCTACTGAGTTGTAGGAGTTCCTTATATATTTTAGAGATTCACCCCTTATCAGCATATGGTTTATAAATATTTTCTCCCATTCTGTACGTTGCCTTTTCACTCTGCTTATATTTCTTCTCCTGCACAAAAGCTTTTTCATTTGGCAGAGTCCCACTTGTCTATCTTGATTATGTTGCTTTGCTTTTGGGGTCATAGCCATTAAATCATTGCCCAGATCAATGTCATGAAGTTTCCCCCTATGTTTTTAGGACTTTAACAATTTGAAGTCTTACATTTAAGTTTTTAATCCATTTTGTATTGATTTTTGTGTATGGGTCAAATTTCATTCTTTTGCCCGTGCGTATCCAGGTTTTCCAGTATCATTTGTTGAAGATATTATGCTTCCCTCATTGTGTATTCTTCTCACCTTTGTCAAACATCAATTCAACATATATGCACTAGTTTATTTCTGGTCTTTGTATTCTGTTCCTCTGATCATGCATCTGTCTTTATAATCCTATACTGTATTGTTTTGATTACCGTAGCTTTGCAATTTATTTTGAAGAAGTGGGATGCCTCCAGCTTTGTTGTTTTTTTCTGTTTGTTTTTTGTGTTGTTTTCTTTTTGTTTTGTTTTGTTTTGTTTTCTTAGATTGCATTGGGTATGCATAATCTTTTGTGGTTTCATATGAATTGCAGATTATTTTTTTCTATTTCTTAAAAAAATTGCTGTTGGGCTTTTGATAGAGATTACAATGAATCTATCTATAAGTGACTTTGAGTAGCATGACATTTTAACAATATTAAATCTTCCAATCCGTGAACAAGGAATAGTTTTCAATTTGTTTGTGTTTTGTTTAATTTCTTTTTTTGTTTTCAGTATACAGTTTCTTTCACTGCCTTAGTTAAGTTTATTCCTAAGTAATTTATTGTTTTGGTGCTATTGTAAATGGGGCTGTTTTCCAAATTTTCTTTTCAGTTAATTTTGTGATTAGTATATAGAAATTCAGCTGGGTTTTGCATGCTGATTCTGTATCCTGTAACTTCACTGAATTCTTTATTAGTTCTTAGAGATTTTTGTTTTGTTTTGTTTTGTTTTGGTCTGTATGCTGATTTTGTATCTTGTAACTTTTCTGAATTCATTCATTAGTTCTTAGACATTGTTAGAGGAGTCTTCAGGATTTTCTGTATTTAAAAGCATGTTGTCTACAAACAGACCTAATTGTGCCTCTTTAGTATGGATGCCTTTTTTTGTTTTTTTTGTTTCTAATTTTTTTCTTGCCTGGTTAATTGCTCTGGTTAAAACTCCCATTACTTTTATTGAATAGAAGTGGTGTGAGTGGATATCCTTGCCTTGTTGCTGATGTTAGAGGAAAAGCTTTCAATCTTTCACAGTTGAATACAATGGCAGCTGTGGGTTTATCATATACAACCTTTACTATTTGAGGTATTTTCCTGCTCTTCCTAGTTCATTGAGAGGTTTTTTAATGTTTTTTGTTGTTGATCATGAAAGAGGTTAAATTTTGTCAAGTGCTTTTCTGCAACTGTTGAGACAAGCATGTGATTTTTGTCCTTTATTATATTAATGTGATATATCACATCAATTGATTTCTGGTGCATGTTAAACCATTCTTGAATTCCAGAGATAAGTCCTACTTGGTCATGGTGTATGATCCATTTATTGTGCTGTTGGGTTCAGTTTGCTAATATTTTATTGAGAATTTTATATCTATATTCTTCAGGGATATTGGCCTGTAGTTTTCTTGTTATACGTTTGTTAGAATTCACCAGAAAAGCCATCTGTCCCTGAGCTTTTCTTTGTTGGTTTTTAATTAGTCACTCTCTATACTAGTTTATAGATCTGTTTTGTTCAGACATCCTATTTCTTCATGATTTAGTCTTGGTAAACTATATAAAAACATAGTTTTAAAAACGTACTTTTCTGAATTCCCAGTGGAACTATTGGGTTCAGTAGAATGTAGACACAAGTTGTCCTGGTGGGTATAGATAAATTGCCTACCTTGAACTAGAATTCACACTGGCCATTTTTACAAACTTTTGCCAGCCTGGGATTATCATAATTAAAAAAAAAATTCAATTTGAGTGTTGAAAATGATAGCTTGCTTGTTTTCTTCCAAAAGTGAGGAACTCTTACCAACATTTCTTTAGGTTTTTTTATTGTCCACAAGAAAAAAAGCTAGTCTTTTCTCAATAACAACTACTTTGTGGAACCCAAACGCCTCCATTTGGTCAGTGGCAAATTCCTTTTAGATTTTAACCGTTAAAGAAGTCATGATTGTGTCTTTAGACCATTGATAGAGAATTTAGTCCCGTCTTGTTTATTACGTCTTTTGGATAATGGCTTTTGGGTTGACAATCAGGATAGAATCTTAAATGAGATTTATTTTAGATCACAATTTTAAAGCAAAAAAAAGTTGTCTTCACAGGAATATCAAAGAAAAGCTTTTGCTGGAATTGTTCCACTCGCTCACAGGCAACATCCCAAGCTCAAACAGCCAGCACTTGCTTTGTAGAAGACAAACTGCATCTGTAATCAGTATGACAAGACCACAGTTTCCATATCATCACTTCCACCAACTTTTATTCAAGAGTGTAACTTGAATAATAAAAATGCCATCATAGGTTGGACAGAGTCATCAATAAGAACACTTTGAAGTGAAGTAAAAAATAGATGTTGAGCATTGCCTTGTAGCAAAATTTTGCATTTGGCCCAAGTTTTGCAATGGGATACAGCTTTTTAAAAATTGGGAATGAGATTAATTACATGGCTAATTGACCTGGGGAAGAGAATTTAATGAGCTCATTTCTCTCCTCCAAATCCAGGAATTCAGAAAGTGAGTTTCCATGTAGTCTCCCATTTATCCAATTGGAATGTATCTCCCCCACTTCGGGCTACCAGAAGTTATAGTTATATCCTAATGACATCTGATGGCTCCTAGGAAGTGTTAGATAAGGCCTTCTTTGTAGTTATAGCTACAGTTGATAAAATTAACCAGAAACAAATTTTTGTCATAAATTGCTTCTTGCTCTACTCTATAGGCTATCTCCTCTAAATCACATGGACCAGTACATTTATGGTCACAGAATCTGCTATTAATAATTATAAATAATATTTTCTATAGGAACAGTCTTATACACTGTGGGTGTCACTTGAACTTGAGAGCAACACTTCTGTTATATTTTTTCACCCGTCTCTTCCTCCTCCTTCCCCTTCTCCATCTGTAACTTCCAAATTTTCAATGTATAATATGTGCCAGGCTTTGTGTGGGGCATTATTTAAATATTATAGCTATCCTCATATTATTTTCAGTCAGTAATAACTGAGATACTGAGTTAAGTTTTCTCCCCTCTAGAGATGAAGAAACTGAGATTCACAGAAACAGATTCACAGAGGTAAAATGGACTTAAGGGCTTACTCTTTAATGATATCGTTCATATTAACCTCTTTAATCTCCAGTTACCAATCTAATAATAAAGTAGTAGACAGCGTTTACCTCTTACTATATGCCTGATACTCTGCCAAGTACATGGTCTTTACAACAACCCTATGAGTCAGATATTATTATCCCCATGTTATAGATGAGAAGAATACGGGTTAATGAGGTAGAATTAATTACACAACAACACAGGGCTAACATCTCAAGGAACAGAAATCAGATGTGGGATATATAACCGAAAACCTAGTGGATTCAATGAAATCATCTAATTTAAATGCTTACTTCAGTGCCCAGTACACAGAAAGTATACTTTTCATGTTACTTTTCAGAGGTAGTGGCAACACCAATATTGAACTAAGATGCCTGATTTCAAGCTTATGCCTAATCTCTAACTTTTGACTCCATAATATAAATTTGATTTACAAATGATTGCTGGTGAGAGGAAACTTAAAAAGGTCAATTCCCCATTTAATTTTTTTTTTTTTTTTTGGCCAAAGATTCATAGTTTACAATATTCTTATGATTGCTACATATCTCCCTTTTACAAAATGAGTTTCATTATATATTTATAATTGCTTTTTTGCAAATCATCTGATAACAGCCAATTCTGAAGACTTTACATAAACATTATCCTATTTACTTATACTTCCCATTGTGTCCCCTCTCTAAATTTCCTCAAGAATGACTCTCTTTGAATATTAATATCATCGTTACATATGAATTTTCAGTTAACAGCTTAGCAATTGTCTAGCAAGCTCTTACTGTGTGAATGATACAAGGAGTATAAAAGTCAATAACTTGCATTTCTTGCAAAATACATTAAGTCAACCAATTATTTCTATTGAAAGTGGTAGGAGCAAGGTCAAGATATTAATAGAGTATTGTGGGAGAAGAGAGGAGGAGAACTATCCCAGCCCAAAGGGTGGTAAGTTTTGTGTTTCTAGAAATCAATCTATTGCTTCTAAGCTTAATCTATTATAATGTTTGTTGGCATATGATAACCCATAATTATATTTTTATGTATGATTCTTTTTATTTCTGTGGCATCAGTTGTAATGTCTCTTCTTTAAATTCTGAATTTATTTATTTCAAACATCTCTAGTTTCTCTTTGTCTAGCTAAGGGTTTGTCAATTTTAAAAATTAATGCCAATCTGTTTCAAACTCTTGCACAAAACTGAAGAAGAATGAATATTTCCACTCAGTCTATGAGGTCAGCATTAATCTGATACTAGACAAAGACACCACAAGAAAGACTTTTATTATGGTGAAGTAGAGGATACAAGTTAAAAAAAGGGGAATGGTTTGAAAATGTCATATATTCAATGAAATATAATACAAACATACTTAGAAAAGTAGTCATAATATAGTTTGAAATTAAAACCCAAGTAAAAAGATAACAGGTAGAGTACAGTACAATTCTATTTTCCAGATAAAGGTAGATTCATCTATGAATATGGATATGGAGCTACAACTTTAAGAAGACAGAAACAGATGACATAGATTTCTTTAGAATAACAATAATAAAATATTTGAAAGGGTATAAACTAAAGAATAGTTGCTGAGATGATCTAAGGGTTGTAGGGTTACAGGTGACTTGTACTTTTTATAAGTATTTTTTCTACAGTGTGCATTTATTACTTATGTATTAAAAATTAAGGGCAAATAAAATGCAACTGCATGAATAGTTATAAGAAAATTATACATGATTTTAATGTAACATTTTCACTAAGAAAACTAAAAAAATTAAAATGTTTTAATTTATACACTCAGTAAGATGCTGCAGAGAAAATGATTCTCTTCTTGAGCAAAATGTAGGCTCAAAGTTTATGAATCACCAATAAACAGTATGATTTTTCAAAAGATAAGAAATTTTCAAACAGTGAGTTTTGTAGTAACAATGATTTTGATAGATGACAGACTAAATTTCTATTGTAAAATTTGATTTAAAACATACAAAAGTAAATGACACATTGATACATATTTTGGCTTTTGATCTTAAGGATGATGCTATGTTATTATAAATGCATGTAGTTTACAAAAACAGATAAAAGGGAAGGAATACTTTTAGTCTATCCTTTGATTATAAAATTAATGAAACTGATGTATGTTTGGTCTCATAACTGTGTTTCTTTTTACAACTGCTTTTAGATAAGGAGAACCATGATAAAATAGAAGAAATATGAAGAAATTTCAAGTACGTTGTGAACATTAGGAGTAAATGTTTGAAACCTCACATTTATTTTTACTGTAGAAATGATTTCTAAATTTTCATTTAAAGTCTAGAAATATTTGTATCTTATATTTTATGTAATTTCTGAACCAGATGATTTTCTACTTGTTTTCCCAATCTCCTGTTGATTATTTGTCACTTTCAATTATATTTCAGTTTCTTCTGTAACAACTGGATTCCCCCTGATATATTTCTGGATGGTCAAATTATAAGATTAGACATTGGCTATATTAGAGGGACCGTTATCACTTATTCATTTTACTGCTATCCTTTTGATAGCTTTTTAAAGGCTACTACCCAACTCCACTAAGTTGCAGCCAAATACTTCGACATACTGGAAGAAAAATCATAAAATAATTATTGAATCTAGAAGACAGCGATGAAATTTATTTTATTACACTATAGGTAAATAGTAGAGAATGAGGTTTCTCTCTTCTGGATCATTATAATAGAATACAGTGCTTTTCTGTTACCCTTACAGACTATCAAAGACAATTTATCAAAGATAACCCACAGGTTCAAATACATTTTTATCAACTCTACTCCCATCAGACTCAATCTTGATCAATTATTTCTTAATACCTTCAAATTTATAGAGAAAGTACAAACTTGCATAGAGGAAATTTTAAAGAAATATAACTATAACAGTACCTCATCTATTCAGTCACTTATCCAACAATCTTAAATGCCCACTATGTATCTTGGAAGGAAGGAGTTAGAAAATGTCCTCTAAGCCAGAGAATGAAGTCCTCAGGAAGTTTTGAGAGGAGAGCTTTCTGCAAGCTACTTACAAAAGAGCTCACCAAACCAATGGACTCAATGCCCTTTGAAAGCTCAAGTTCATAATAATGACCACGAGTCATCAAAAACAATTTATGGTCCATATTCACAGATTGAGAAACCAGAGAACAATCTGTTTTTGGATTATTTCAAAAATAGATGAAACCAGTTTTTAAATGTTCATTTAAAAACTCATATCTGGAAAATTTACAAGAAGTAGTTAATTCCCCAATAATGGTAAATAATGAAATACTATTTTTATGTGAGTCTAGTGCATACCATAGAGGCTTAAATTTTAGAAGCACAAAGGACAACAATGGGTGCTGCTTTAATTTTTAAGCATTTAAAGAGAAAAGAGCATTTTGTCTATCTATACTTTTTGAATCACTGCAATTATCATAGAATATTATAATAATCAGTTTACTTATCTCTTCTTATTAGACTCTGAGCTTCAAGCAGGAATTAGATTTCATTGATCTAATGAGCCCCAGACAAATGCCTAAAACACTGTAATTGCTCAATTAATTTTTATTAAGGGAATGCATGAACAAATGAATGCATGAATCAGTGAATAAATGAATGACTGGATGATGCAATAAAAGTTCTTTTCTGTCAGTGAATTCATTCCTTCATTCCTGGTTCTAGCAAAGAAACAAAAGTGAAAGAAATGCCTTTCTTTCTACCCTCAACCACAACATGCCAACAAATGTTTTTAAGCAGTGCTATTCATGCAGTAAGAATAGGTAAGAGTTATGGTGTCAGGCCTACATGCGTCTTCTTTTTTAGTTGTACTAAATCTTTTCATTCAACAACCTATGATGTAGGATTTGCTACTGCCTCCATCTTACAGATGAGAAAACTGAGGAATGAAAAATGTAATCATTTTCTAAGTCACCCACTAGAATGCCAAATGGCATAAACTATAATGTAAAACGTTCAAAGACAGCCATGTCTGTTGTTTTTCATTCATTGCAATACTCCCAGTGCCTAGAAGAAGCCCTAATGCAGAGTAGGCACTCAATTTATATAGGTTTATAGAGACAGCCCTCATTCCTAACAAGCATGCTGTATTGACTCCAGGGAAAGAAAATGATCTCTGAGGGACACAGGTGTTGACAGGAGAGCCCGTGAATGCTGAGGTCACTTCACCCCTTCCCCCTTCCCTGTTGTGGAAAATTCAGAGGCATGTAAGGAAGGTAGGTGATCTGTTTCCAAGTGAGAGGTTATAAAATGCTCACTTTTTAGAGATGAATATGTATAATATCGCTTACTGAGAAAAAAAAAAAAAAAAAGACAATTTGTTCAACTGTTCCCAAATGGCTGAAATAAATTAGCGATCTTCTGGAAGTCTGTAAATTGCCCCTTTCTCATCAGCAGAAGCCAGACTAGTATGTTGGAAATTTTAAGAGCCTCAATCCCTGATAATAATAATTGTCCTCAGGCTCTACCCACAGCTTCCTCTTTCCTTTGGATGCAGCAGTTCAATTGTAATTTGAAGGATGCCACTTCAATGTAATTTCTTTTGTCTACTACACAGAGAAATCATCTTTATAAACATAAAAACTTCAGTGTACTCATATGACTATTTTTTTCCCAATAGAGGTTTCCCTATATAGCTCTAATGCTCCAACCATTATTGTTAGACAAACTTGCTAATTTATTATCAATGATAGATCAGGTGTGTGTGTGGGGGGGTGGTGGAAGCAGAGAGAATCTAGAAAGAAAATTGCTCAATACTTTGCACATGGTAGGTGATCAATATGTTTGTGAATGCATGAATGAATGACCTAATAGACTGTTTACATTTATGACAGGTCACAGGACTGAACCTTAATGTGTCCAGCATTTAACTGAATAATAACAGTCAATGTTGAAAGGTAAGTGCAATATTTTACTACAGATTTTTACCTATGTAATACTATGTAATCTCAATTAGCAAATTCAAAACAATCACAAGGCTTTGCCATTGAAAAGACAGAATTGCTAATGTATTTATCCTTCAATGACATATTCCTTTCTCAGTAATTATCTTTCCCCTGGCTAGAAATTCTCATATAATTGAAGTGTCTACAGAAAATATGTACTCCATCTGCTCTCTAGGTGCTGAAATTAATAGCACAAATTAAATGACTACTAATACTACTGGACAACACTGATCAGATATCGGTGGTAATACAATAATCACAAACACTTACTTAGCATACACACACAGCCTGCCTGACATTTCAACTAGTAATATGCATTGGCTCTTTTTAGGAACTGTCTAATTCATTCAATGATTTGTCTGAACCACTACAGGGCAAAGTGCAATGGGGGATTCCAAAACCATCCAGTAAAACAAATTTTAATAACATAGGAAACAAAAATCTTCATTTGCACAAATAAAGGCTAGCTAGACAATTATGGATAACTGCTTCAGGGCTACATAGTCTGTCAATAGATATGACCAATATTGATGTCCTTGAAAATTGGGACTCCCAACAGTATGGCTTGTGAAAGCAGACCATCTAACTATGGTTAGTTGTGGATGGGCAGAACTATTTACATAAAGCACCCTGGAATCTTATTCACTAATTTTGAATACTGTGTGTAATTTTTATATATATATATATAAATTTCTCCCTTGGCCTGCCCTGCCTTTCTTTATTCTCTCTTCCTCTTTAATTTTGGGGCCTGTTCAGGGTACTAAATAGAAAAAGATAGCTGAGATACACCAGGTTGCCCCAAGAGTCCAGAAGGATGATCTGAAGGTTTGTTCAAGTTTGCAGGTAGTAGCCAAGTCAAAGCCATGCTATGTTCTAGTAACCATAGTAATTATAATGGTTTAACCCTAATGATATGCCAGAAAAGATGGCCTAGGATAGAGAATGCATTTATATAGGCAAACCTGTACTGCTTCATAAAGGAATAAAAAAATGAATTCATTACATTAAAATGTTCTTTACATGCAAGTCTTCAAAGTAATATACCAGACGTGCCCCCCTCCAAAAAAAATGTATACGCATGACTTTTATTCATATTTTGTTATCAATTGAGTATTAAAATTTTAATACAGTTTTTTCCTTTCCTGAAATGTGTATACATTGTTTTGGAATCCTCTGTATATATAATACAAATACAGGCTCATATATTTAAAAAAAAATCCATTATCTTTTAGTTTTTGGGTTCCTCTAAACTTAATGAGGAAATACAAAGATGCATTGGAGTTACTATTTGAATATAAAATCTTTTTATTTTATTTCAACTACAGTTGGCATACAACATTAGTTACAGGTGTATAACAGTGATTACACATGTATATAACTTGTGAAGTGATCACATCGATAAGTCTAATAACAATGTGACACCATACATAATTATAAAATTATTAATTCTATTCCCTATGCTATACTTTATGTCCCATGACTATTTTTATAATTGGCAATCTGTACTTCTTAATTCCTTCACTTTCTTTATCCATCCCCCCACCCAATTTATTCTCTGCATCTATGAAATTCTGTTGTGTTTGTTCACCTATTTTGTCTTTTTTGGATTCCACATATAAGTAAAATAATATGGCATATGTCTCTCTCTGACTATTGCACTTAGCATAATACCCTCTAGGTTTATCTATGTTGTCACAAATGGGAAAATTCCTTTCTTTTTTATGGATGAGTAATATTGCATTGTGTGTGTGTGTGTGTGTGTATCTATATCCATGAAAGAAAAGTGTCCATCAA
This sequence comes from Aselliscus stoliczkanus, assembly GCA_033961575.1. Taxonomy (NCBI): domain Eukaryota; kingdom Metazoa; phylum Chordata; class Mammalia; order Chiroptera; family Hipposideridae; genus Aselliscus; species Aselliscus stoliczkanus. The sequence continues at coordinate 8,255,817 of CM066734.1, forward strand.
TAGACAGATGAATAAAGAAATTATATATATATATATATATATATATATATATATATATATATATATATATATATCTTTACCTATACCTATACATTTTTAATGGACACTTAGTTGCTTCCATATCTTGGCTATTGTAAATAATGCTGCATTGAACATACAGGTGCACATATTTCTTCAAACTACTGTTTTGGGTTTTTTTGCATAAATACCCAGAAGTGAAATAGCTGGGTCCTATGACAGTTATAGTTTTAATTTTTTGAAGAAACTCTATACTGTTTTCCATAGTCGCTGCACCAATTTGCAATCTCATCCAATGTAGAAGGGTTCCCACTTCTCGATATCCTCACCAGCATTTGTTTGTTGATTTATTGGTAGACATTCTGACAGGTGTGAGGTGATATCTCATTGTGGTTTTAAATTTTTAGTGAGAATCTACTGGTGTTAAAAGCAATAAATTTTTGTTAGACAGAAAATGTATTTTTTTTCTTCCTTGGTTTTAACTGATAGTCTAGATACAGATACCATATTCTAGTTTTTTTGGTTACTTTCTGCCTGCACTTCAGAGGTATTATTCCACTGCCTTCTGGCTTCCACTGTGACGTGAGAAAGCTAATGTCAAAATTTCTCATAAATTCTGTCTTTTTAGTTCTGGCTACTTTTAGGATCTCCTCTTGGTCTTTTGTGGGCAGCAGATTTATTTTATCTCATCTATAAGTGTATTTTTCTTAGCCTAGTTAAGATTCCAAAGAATCATGGCATTCCTCAACTTTGGAAAATTCTTTACCCTTATTCCCTTTAAATATCATTTTTTCATTATTATTATATTTTCATTACCTCTATTTGCTATAGCTGGGTCATATCCCTATGCTCTTAACCTCTTATTCGTATTTTTAACTTACATTTTAAATACCCTTATGCACACACTTATCTCATGGAAATCACTAGTGCAAGTGTTTTTCAAAGATGAGTAACATCACTACATGTCAGAGATTAAATTCTTGACCTTGACTCACAAAATGTGTATCTAATGTAGAATCTATAATATGAACTACCTGAATGCTAGTTAATAAAAATGAATTTATTACTATTACAAAAATTATAATATAAAATGAAATATATTTAGAGTAAAATCTTTCCATGAGCATAGAGAAAAGATAAACGGTAAAGCTTGATGAGCAATAAAAATATGACACAAGTTAGTCACTATGACTCATACTTTTGGACTTCAATGCTCTAAAGGAACACATACTTGAAAATGACAGGAAATATTCATTTACATAATAAGCATTGAAGAGTGTGATGTTCCACCATTCAAATTATTGAATGGGAGAAAGGCTTCTTCTATAAAATGTTTTAAGTTGGCCCTGCTATTTATAATACTAACAAAAATGCATACTGATAGTTTGATTATAGTTAATTCATAAAAGCCATAATAAATGTTATAAAAGGGTCACAAACCAGAGCCAAAGAATAAGAGAAGCATTCATGGTTGCTAATAAATTGCTCTGTGAATGCTTGGCCACCCTTGCAGGTAATGATGTCACAAAATGATGAAAGAATAACTAAGTAGCCCACAAAGTGCCAGTGCTTGGCAGAGACACTGATCATCGCATCATTCTTGGCCTAGAGCCTCTGAAAGGTGAATGTAGCTATTAAAAGGAAATGAAAAACCCTAAGATGCAAGTTTCAATGGATAACACTTTTCTTAAATCTAGATTCGATCAACACTTGAACTCTTAAAACAGGTGAAGAAAATACTAGATAAGAGAACAGTAATAAGTGTATTGTAGCTATGCAACCATATTAGTTGACATATAATTTACCCACCCAACTTCCAATTCAATATCTATGAACCTAACCCATACTTTCTGATACTTATAATGTACTGTCAGAGCAGGTGGACCAGAGAGGTACTTTATTACAAAAAAGCTACTAGCACAAATAGTAGGAAATGATCTGAAAAAGAGAAAGAGAAGACTGTGAGATTTAGAAGCCTGTGTACCAAAAGAATATGTATTGAATAACTCCATGATATGAAATTTTAGAACAGGCCAAACTCTAGTGACAGAAAGCTGATTTGTGGTTTCCTGGGATTGAGAGTTGGGGCGGGGGGTTGTTGGAAGACTTGACTGCAAGGAAGCATGAGAGAATGTTTGCGAAAAAGAGAAACACTCTATATCCTGATTAGGAGTATGATTACACAAGGATATACATTTGTCAAAACTCATCAAACTATATGTTCTAAATAGGTACATTTTATTCTATGCAAATTATACTTCAGTAAAATTGATTTAAAAAGAAAAGCAACACTAGTTTTACAAGATGTTACCATGTGTCAAATTAGGTAAAGAATACAAGAAATATCTTTGTATTATTTCTTTCCACTGGATATGCATTTACAGTGATCTCAAAATAAAAAGTTTGCTTAAATTTTAAAATACATATACAAGTAACTGATTATCTGTTATTCAAAAAATTAATCACTTAAAAAGAGCATACCTTTTTTATCTAATAATTCATGTAAGCTCAATGCCCATGCAATCCTGACATCTACTTTGAAACATTCAACTCTGTCTGAAAGTTACTGAATAGTATCTAGTTTTGGGGAGTCATTTTGCCCTAAATTAATCTTAAAAATGGAAGCAGCAAATTAATTATCACTGCTTCAGTCATTAATGGGGAAAAAAATGTTCGTAAGTACTCTAAAATGATTCTCTATTAATAAAATATACCATAATTACCTAGCATGTGCATCCTACATTAAAATTAAAGCCTTAAATTGCCAATACAATACCAAAATGTGTTCGTAGGCCAGGAACTCTGAGGAGAGTCACAGAGCCTCCCCAAGGCAAACATGTGAAGTATCACAAGAGGGAATGGACTATTTAAAGCTGCACTCTATCAACACTCAAACTCTTAGAACAGGTAAAGGAAGTACTAGAAAAAAAGTAAGTGTGGCTTGAAATTCATATCATAATCACAGAGGTCTTTGGCAATAGATGTTCTTGAGTTGTTTTTCATTATTAGTTTAAAATTTTGTTTTCATTTTATGAATGATGGAAGACATAGGTTTTACCAATGGAACTATGAAAGAGAGAGTTGGTCTTGATATTCCCAGAGTAACTAACCATGTATTCTAGCAACTAGTGTAAGCTTCAACCTGTTAAGTTTTTGCTTTTTCAGGTTCACAAGTTCAAATGTGTCTGAAGGCTACTTAGTTAACCTCAGTGAGGTCACCCAGATAAAAGGCGATGGATAGTAGTGAATATGTCACCAAACCAGACAGCGACACTGATTCACAGAAGGTAACTGGTACCCAAAGTTGGCCAGCTGTCACCCTGGGGGAACATAGACATCCTGTTGGGCTACTTTCTGATTAAAGGAAGCCAAATATTGAAAAAAACCATAAAAGGAAAAAGTGAAAACTCTTGTTGAAAATTAAATAAAAATCGGTTTAAACCCTGTCCCACCTGTGGACCACTGGTTTGTGACATCAACTTGATAAATAACTAAAGAACGCTTCACACAGAAAACTCCCTAGAATGGCCACAAATATCAATTTCCTTTTGAATTCACCATTCTACTGCTTCCTCCCAACTTCATTCATTTTCACTTCTGCTAAAAACACTTTCACATAGGACTGACAATTGCCAAGAACTGGCATATTCTCAAGGCTTACGTTTTCATCTGTTTGCCAAATGGCTGTAATATAATTCACAGAAGCCCTGTTTATTGAGTAATGTTATTAATGGGTAGCATAATGCTGTGAAATTGAAGACATTCTTTTTGGATTATGTCCAGGTCTTTATAAAGAACACTGGTTCCAATAGGAAATGAATGGCTTATATTAAAATTTATTATTTTAAAAAGTGGGACAATGTGAAAAGCACTTGAATATGTATATTTTCAAACTACTGTAAGACAACTTTTTCAGATATATTAAGTGCTACATGTATTAAAATACTTTGAATGATAACAAAAAGAGAGTGTCATGCTTATAAATGCTTTATAAAATCATTTTTCATTTTCAACACATTGTTGAAAATATAGGGCTGCGAAATCATTCAACTTAACAGTCTATTGACTTTTTTCCTTCAGCTGTATTTGCCAAATTTTGCTAAAGTGAAACATATTTGTTGCTTTTATATTTATGGCTAAATTCATAAATTATCAGAATATGTCAAACAGGAAAATAAAAGTTAACAACTTGACTTTTTTTGCTATCTTCAAAAGGCACTTAATGTCTAAATAAGAAGCATTAAGATGTATTCACCTAAATGATAATTATTTCACTAGTTCGTAATCTAACAGTCACCACCTGAGACCAAGTCTGAAAACCCCAACTTGGCTTCTGAAACCAATCATAAGCTTCGATGCATTTAATGGCTCTATTTTTAAGGGGAAGCATGAAATCCTCCAATAATCATAAAATATTAATCACTTAAATCTGAGAAAAAATGAGGAGAAGTGGAAGGTGGGAGGGTGGTAACTAATGAGTCAAAATAAAACAAGAGGAGCTCACAAAACAAAAAATTATATGAAAGTATTACCCAGTTAATTTTTTTTCAGTTACACCTAACATACAATATTATATTAGTTCCAGGCATACAACACAGTACTTATACATTTATATAACTTACAAAGTGATCAGCCCGGTAAGTCTAGTACTCACTGACACCACACACTATTCCCTATGTTGTACTTTACATGCTGTGACTATTTTTTTTAATTGGCAATTTGTACTTCTTAATCTCCTCCCCCTTTTCACCCATCCCTCCAACCCCCTCCCATCTGGCAACTGTCAATTTGTTCTCTCTGAGTTTGTTTCTGTTTTGTTCATTTGTGTTGTTTTGGGATTCCATAAACAAGTGAAATCATATGGAACTTTTCTTTGTCTGACTTATTTCACTTAGCATAATACCCTCTAGGTCCATCCATTTTGTTGCAAATGGCAATATTGCATTCTTTTCTTTATGTCCAAATAATATTCCACTGTATATAGGTACCATTTCTTTATTGATTCCTCTATAGGAGGACACTTTGGTTGCTTCCATATCTTGGCTATTGTAAAGAATACAGTAAACACAGGGGCACATATATCTTTTCAAATTAGTGTTTTGGATTTCTTAGGATAAATACCCAAAAACAGAACCGCTGAGTCATAAGGTAGTTCTATTTGTAGTTAATTGGGACACCTCCATAAAATTTTCCATAGTGGCTGCACCAATTTACTTTCTCACCGAAAGTGCATGAGGGTTCCCTTTCCTCCACATTCTCTTCAACATTTGTTTGTTGATTTATTGATGATATCCATTCTGACAAGTGTTAGGTGATACCTCCTTGTGATTTTAATTTCTACTTCCTTGATAATTAGTGATGTTGAACATGTTTTCACGTCTGTTGGTCATCTGTATGTCTTCTTTGGAGAAATGTCTAATCAGGTCCTCTGCCGATTTTTTAATCAGATTGTTTTTTGGTGTTAAGTTGTATGAGTTCTTCATAAATTTTAGATATTAAACCCTTATCAGATGTATCACTGGTGAATATCTTCTTCCATTTGGTAGATTGCCTTTTCATTTTGATGTTTTACTTTGCTGTGCAAAAACTTTTCAGTTTGATGTAGTCGCATTTGTTTATTTTTTCTTTTATTTCCCAAAGCCCAAAGTGAGTAGAATGAAGAAAATAAAGAGTAGAAATAAATATAATAGATTCTAAAGAAACAATACAAAAAAATCAATGAAACCAAGAGCTGGTTTTTAAAAAGATAAAATTGATAAACCTTTGGCCAGACTCATCAAGAAAAAAAGAAAAAAAGAGGGCCATAAAAAGGGTCCAAAATTAATAAAATCAGAAATGAAAGAAGTGACAGCCAACACCAGAGGAATACAAAAGATTATAAGGAAATATTACAGAAAATTACATAACAACAAATTGGACAACCTGGAAGAAATGGATGAATTCCTAGAAACATATATTCCCTCCAAGGCTGAATCAGGAAGGAACAGAAAATCTGAACTTAGAACTACTAATGAAATCAAATCAGTAATCAAAAAACTCCCCCAAAACAAAGCTCTGAACCAAATGTCTTCACAGGTGAATTTTACCAAACAGTTAAAGAATTAATATCTACCCTCTTTAAACTATTCCAAAAAAATGAAGAGGGAAGCCTCTCAAACTCTTTTTACAAATCTAGTGTTAACCTGATACCAAAGCCAGAAAAAGACATAAAGAAAGAAAGAAAGAAAGAAAGAAAGAAAGAAAGAAAGAAAGAAAGAAAGAAAGAAAGAAAGAAAGAAAGAAAGAAAATTATAGGCCAATACTCCTGATGAACATAGATACAGAAATCCTCAACAGAATATTAGCAAACTGAACTCAGCAATACATTAGAAAGGTCATACACCATGATCAAGTGGGTTTTATTCCTGTATGCAACTTTAGTTCAATATCTGCAAATCAGTGTGATACACCACATAAACAAGGTGAAAGATAAGAATCATATCTCAATAGATGCAGACAAAGCATTTGACAAAGTCCATCATCCATTTATGATAAAAACTTTGCAAGGTGGGGATAGAGGGAACATATCTCAACATTATAAAAGCCATGTGTGAAAAACCCAGAGCTAACATCATATTCAACTGAAAAATTAAAAGCTTTGTTCATTCTTTTTCTAGTTCGTTTAGGTGTAAAGTTAAATTGTCAATTTTAGCCAGTTTTTAGTTCACATATACCAGATAGATTCAGATCAAGGTACCCGACTAGATTCATCCCAGAGTATTTTTAATTGGGTTATTAGTGAGTTGGGGGAGGAAGGGTGAAATCAATTACAAGAAAAGGGAAGTAAAGTTCATCCTAAAGTATCAAAAGAAGAAGAGTAGGAAAAGAAAAATAAATGTCACATTAAAATAAAAAAAAATCAAATTGTCAAAAATTGAAGAACAATTATGGCTGATTTAAAAGTAAATCAGTTGATGAATCCAATTAATTTCTGTGACAATATAAGACATACAATCAAACCTTTTAAAATCAATGCTTTTTTTTTAAGTTTATTGGGGTGACAGTTGTTAGCAAGGTATACAATTCTGTAATACACCATCTATATATCACATTGTGTGTTCACCACCCAGAGTCCCAGCTTTATTTATGGTGGCCAAGACGTGAAAACAACCAAAGTGTCCTTCGATAGATGATTGGATAAAGAAGTTGTGGTGTATATAAACAATGGAGTACTATTCTGCCATAAGAAAAGGTGAAATAGTGCTATTTGTGACAACATGGATGAGTCTTGAGATTATAATGCTAAGAGAAATAAGTCAGACAAAAAAAGTCGAGAGCCATATGATTTCACTGATATGTGGGATATAAAACTGAAAACAACAAAGTAACAAGACAAATGAAGAAACAAAAACTCATAGACACAGACAATAATTTAGTGCTTGCCAGAGGGTAGGAGGGTTGGGGGGAAGTAGATGAGGATAAAAGGGATTGAAAACAATGCTTTTAAAGATGCTTTCCTCCCTCATGATATATTATTCAAACCAAATTCAAAGACTCCAGATGTTAGAAATAAAAAAGATATAAAAGATTCCTTCTCTCAAAGCCATTATCAACTAGTTAAAATTAAATGTATAAATAAAAAGATCAGTAACATAAAGAAATGATCTACAGAATAAGTTCAAAGGAACACCTGAATAAGAGTATGAAAATTTTGGTTTGAGCACAAAGAAAGAAAGGGGCTGTAAGCAAATCAAAGACTGACTTGAAACTGAGGATAAGGATTACATGTCAAACATGCTAAAGTCTGCATTTTATATAATATTCCTGACATTGAACTATATGCACTAATGTTGATGTCAAAAAGAAATGAAATTAGATTAAGAATCTCAGAAGCCAGAAATAGAGCTCGCCAAAACCTTTAGATAGTTTTTAAAAACAAGAGGTTCTATGCTAACAGAAAACGAGCTACACAGAGAAGGGACTGAGTAAATACAAGTATAGGGTGACGTCTAGGAAACTGGCAAATTCACAAGTCCTACAAGAGTCTATGAGACCATGCTATTTATTGTAAAAGCTAGATATGCTAACATAATATCCCATGTTTATGGAATAAAAGATACAAAGAGAATGATTCTGTACTCTTATTGAATAACTTATTTTTAGAATGTCAGCTATATAATATAGTTCACTGTATTTTCAACTTTAATAGGTATAGTCCAATTACCCTCCAAAACTATGATACGAACTGGCAGTCCCATCCAACAGTGATGTATAAAAGCTCATATTCTCACAAATCCTAAGTGCTATCAATCTTTAAAATTTTTGTTAATTTCATAGGATCAAAATTATATTTTATAATTTGCAATTTCATGATTGAAACTGAGGTTGAATAAACTTTTATGTGTTTATTGAAAATGATCGGTTCTCCCCTTATAAATTGCTTTTTCATATATCTGCTCCTGTATAATATGTTGTTGTATTTTAATTATTTTTAAGTATTACTTGTGTATTAGGGATTGTGACATAATCAGAAACATACATTTTGTCTCTGGTACACAGCTCCTAAAACTTGTAATTTCCTAAGTGATAAGGGTGGTAGGGGCATCTTTTGTTATAATATTTGGTTTCTGTCCCTACTTCCTGAAATAGCCCCAGAGCAATAAAGATGAAAGCAGCATCTTGAACTATTCTTAGCAACTCGCTTTCAACCCCACCTGATTCTGCTGATGGTGATTTTTGGACACCCCATATGCATGGGGGCTGGTTGCCAGGGGAACCAACCATGTGATTGGAGGGTTGGACCGGTCAGCCCCACCCCTGGGCCTCCAGGGAGAGAAGGGAGGGGGTTAGAGGTTGAGTCAATCACCAATGGAGTATTCATTCATGCCTATGTAAGGAAACTTCCACAAAATCTCACCCAGAAAGCTCAACCCATTGAGGTGCTGGGAGAACAGTGTGCTCTGTACATTTTTCTACATGCCGTCCCCTATGTATCCCTTCCACCTGACAGTTCTGGAATCGCATCCTTTTATAAAAAAAAAAAAAAATTGCTAATCCAGTAACAAAGCTGTTTTCTTGAGTTCTGTGAGCCATTCTAGCAAATTATCGAACCCAAGGAGTAGGTTATGGGACCCCCACCTCCTCCCGCCCTGCAATTTGTAGCTAAGTCAGACAGAAGTTGCAGTTACCCTGGGGACCCATCACTGCAATTGGCCTCTGAAGCATGGGCTGTCTCGTGGGACTGAGCGTTAACCCATGGAGACTGCTAGCTCCTGCTAGCATCGGAATTGAATGAAACTGGAAGACACCCCGCTGGTGTCCAAAAAGAATGGAGAATAGTTTGGTGCGAAGCCCTCACACTTCTTGTGTTATAAGTGCTGTGAGTGGTGGAGGAGCAGTGGAGTTTCTTATTTTTAGAGTGATCTTAACTCTTCACCTGTTAATATGATGTAAGTATTTATTTATCAGTCCATCACTTATCATTACACTATGGTGATGTTAGTCCTTACATAGTGCATAACTTTAAATAAGTATGTGATGTGATATCATGGCTCCAGTTATGTCTTTTTGTTTCTATTTGTATTTCATGTGTTTTGCTTTAAAGGCCCCCTGCTTTTTATTTAGAATTATTGTGCTAAGCTTTATTTTAGTAAACTTAGTTATTGTTACATTTAAATCTGTAAGCCACCTAGATGTCTGTACACGCCATGAGAATGGGCTCTGTTTCTTACAAATTAACAGCCATGTGACTCAAACCATTTCCTGAAGACTTCATTGGATAACATTTATTTTTATTACTGGTATGACTGTTATTGCACCCTCTTTCATATCAGCTGTTAGTAATGCTGATGCTGGCTATTTCTATCAACAAATCTTTCAGCTTTTTTTCCATTTATTTCTTTTTTCCTGAAGATGTAGCTAAATTTCCACCTCAACTATAAAATGTCCCCCAACCATCATAAACTAAAGTAACATAGTCCCTTAGTCACTGTACCATAGATTTTCAGATTACTTAAAATTACTAATATCAGCAATGAATTAAACTTGATTGATGCAAATACATAAAGATCTTTCAGCATCTAAGACTTCTTTATATATGAACCTTTGCGTAAATACCCATTAGATGTAGGAAGCAGGCCGGCCCCCATTTTTTTAGGGCCATATATTCGGACACCTTAAAATACCAATTGTTTTATAAACTATGATAATGCTGATGAAACAAATAAAAAAGACAACCTGAGTTTATTTTTTTTAATGAAATTTTCTATTGATGGCTTTTATTTTTCTCCATAAAATGTTTTCTGAAATATTAATAATGGGCATTTTAGGTTTGGATCAATTTATTTTCATTCATCTTCAGAAGAGAGACCAAAATTAAGTTTAAAGGATTTGTAGTCACCATTTCTTACCCCCGCCTCCCACCCCCACCCTTTGAAATTTCCATGCATAAAACACAACACTCACGTGAAACCCTTGGGTGAAGCTTTCCTGAGAACAGAGGCATCGATACGGCTGGCTTGTCGTGTCACAGGTATCAGCATGACCATGGCACTGACATCTGTGAACAGAGCATCAGTCAGACAGCTCCTGAGAAACACCAGCTCAAATGAAAATATGTTTAAGGACCTAGGTGTATATACATGGTGTGAATTCAATGAGAGAGGTGAGTAGGTTAATCAACAGGAAAATCAATTTCTCTTTAATTCTGTGAATATTCATGGAAAGTTTTCAATTAATCCAGAGGTATTGGAAGGTGTGTCATCAATATCCCAACCACATCGATTGTGAAGGTAACTTTGAAGCCTTCATGGTAATTTTCAAACCTATGTCAATGTGGTGGTATACTCACCAAGAGAAGATGTTTACTAAAACAATTCAAAACACTGTAAAGACTATAAAGTTTAGAATAAATTATAGAATAAAGCTAACAAATTTCAATTTTCCCCCCAAATTAGATGGTGAATATTTAATAGTATTTTTTCATTATGCTATTACTTAACAAAGTAATAGTCTGGTTTTAATGATGTACTTTTTTTTTTTTGACAGGGAATATCATTCTTCTAGCACAATCCAATTCTAAATATGGTCTACACATGTACCTTTTCCATACTTGAGAGTATGCTGCCTAGTAGCTCTCCAGCTATCTATTTATATAAATACCATGAGCCTTCTTTTCTATTATGGTCAGATAGTTATGTATTACTTAAAGAATATAAGATTTTTCCTTTAAAAGTAAACAGATTCCTCATAAAACTGTGGGATGTGAAGTCAAGGAGATGAAACTCTGTACTTACAAACAAGCTGATCCTATAGTTGTCACTCCAAATCAAGTTCCTTTTCTTTGATTTCAAGAATACTTGAAAATTATATTCCAGAAAAAAAACAATCAAACTATTTGGTAAATTCATTCTAAGTCAGATCCATGGTATTGTAAGTTCTAAACCCAACAGCCTTTACAAATTGGTTCTGTTAACAGTGTGATATTATAGACAGAAAAGACTAAGATACACATTGCCCCAAAAATCTTAGAGTAGGAAACCAATTCAATCCTTGAAGCCTAGGTTTTGGTTTGCTCTAAAATCTTAGCTAATACAGTTTCAAATATGACAAAAACCTTGAAAACAAAATTCATAGTGAAAAGCGCACTGCAATCGAAACCCTACCTCCCAGTAATGGTGATTTCACCGATCGCATAATATCTATGTCCGAGGCTGACAGGCGTCTCGGTTGTGTAGTATTGTCCATGGAAATGAACTCTTATTTGTGTGGCTTTTACAAACTCTTGAAGAGACTCGGTATTGTAGAAATCATTGTATCCAGGGCGATGGTTCGGCCCAGGTGTCAGGATGCTAAAGGTGATATTACCACGGGAATAGGGCGTAAAACTGTGGATGAAAGAAATGTGAAATCATGAAAAGCTACTCATATTTTCTGACAAAACAGAAATTACAATACCGTATTACTAACAGCTTAAATTCTCCATTATGGGAAAACATAGTCCATATATTTCATATGCAAACAACATAGGATCATCACAGGAAAATATACCAGAACATTTCCTTGACAACATAATAAAAATTTGATTAATATAGATAATTTGCTAACCAATCTGAAAATCCTATTATAAATAATGAATGAGACTGAACTTTAAACAATTTAAAACTCACTCTAGGGAGGAATCCTAGAAGAATGTTTCAAGAGCAAAGTGGGTGGAGGAAAATCTACCAACCTTGTAAGTTAGTTTACCTGTAGATTATTACTAGCCCGTAATCTATTAAAATGAACTCCTAATGCCTTCAAAAATAATGGTTTCAAAAGTAGTCAGTCATACTTAGAAAGCTGAAGACAGTTGACAGAATCAGACTTTTCCAACTCTCCATTGTTTTCCATTCCAAAATCACTGCAATTTCTAGCGAAATATTGCCAATCCTCCCAGTCTAGGCTGGCTGCCTTCCTCCTCTGAATTCTTATCGCTGTTGGTTGTGGACTGAAGAACTGAATGATGATATAAAACACCTGAAAATAAATCATTAGTGTCATTGACGTTTTAAGTTTGTCCCCATCATATAAATCAAACCACAGAATTGTCAGATTCAAATAGAATGGCTTACTGCCTCATAATGACAACTATCAAATATGTATCAGACACCCAGAAATGTCATAGCCTATAGTTAAAGCTACACATTGTATCATTGCATATCTGCTTCTCTTCTCACGGATTTTATAAATTAAAGTGGAAATCAATATGAAGTTTGATATAAAAACATGAGAAAAGAGCATTGCTTCTACGAAGTAACTGTTATGTGTTCTTAAATAGTTATTTAAAAGAAGCACCTGTTTTTATTAATGTGTGGTACTTAACATGAAAAGGAATATTTCACTTCATGATTTTGATACAAATCCTTAAAAAATTAGGCCCTGCATATCTTCTTTTAGATATTTTTATTTCCTATGTTATCATGTTCAATTGCCAAATTCAGTTTTGACCTCATAGTAGGTTGAATTGTGTCCCCAAATAAATGCCCAAGTTCTAATTCCTGGGACCTGTGAATGGGACCTATTTGAAAAAAATGGGCCTTTGCTGATATAATTAAGTTAAAGGATCTCAAGACCAGATCAATAGGATGGTCCTTACAAGAGAAAGAGGAGACAGAATGGACACACAGACAGAAACAAGGAAAGAGCCCATGGGACAATGGAGGCAGAGATGGGAGTGATGCTACCGGGAGCCACCAGAGCTGGAAGAGGCAGGAAGGACTCCCCACAGAGCTTTTGGGGGAGCACGGCCCTGCCCACACCTTGATTTCCCACTTCTGATCTTCAGAGCTGCGAGAGAATAAATTTCTGTGGTTTTAAGCTATTGAATTGGTGCAGCAGCCACAGAAACCTACTAATACACACCCCATTGCTTCAAATTACCTGATACTGTCCATTTTCCAAGTCTACTGAAATTGTCACTCCTTGGTTAAGCTGGGTGATGTTTGGAAACACACGTGAAACCCACCAAGTACTAATATCATTATCATTGATGAAAGAAAGAGGATGGGCTTCAGGGTTCAGGCGTGACACCCTGTCACTGGTTGTGTCCTCCGCATCATTAGGAATGCAGTACCGCTGTGCCAAAGGATGGACACGGGGGTGGCTGCCCGGGCAGTGGCAATGGGGCTGGATGTGCAGTGGAGGCAAGTCCCCAGAATAGATGTCCAGGATCTCTCTGCAGGAATCAAGGCAGATGGTAAGGACAGGTAGTTCAACATTGATGGAGCTTCTAAGAGTTGTTACAACAGGATTATTGCTGTTTCAACGTTTTCATTAGCATCCATTTAGCTTTCGTTATTTTGTAAGCCCAACAGAAAACCAAACTCTCATAATAACAACTATCAGATATGTATCAGACACCCAGAAATGTCAGAGAATAAGGACCAAAACCAAAACCAAACAGAAAACCAAACTTATTCCTGGCCAAATCAACATTCTGCTTCTCAGAAAACGAAACATAGTCATTTTCAAAAAAACAGTAAGTTCTCAACATTTTACATCATGAAGCACCCACAAGCCCTTGTCTGACTACCAAGATGTTTATTTAAACTACATGTTTTACCGTGCCTATTTGTAATAAAAGGAAAGGTACTATTCAATTCGGTTGTTAAACTGACTTACCACTGAGAGGGAACAATAATATATTAAAAATTATGAGATTTATGGAATCTCCAGTTCAACCAGGGAAGTAAGAAAATCAGTATAATTGTATCTGCCACTGTTCTAGGTGAAGGGACTGAGGCCAATACCATTTGTCACAGGCTTCCTATGACTCATCAGTACAGATCCTGGCACCCAAAAATGCTTCAATGGCCTTAGATCATATGGCGACTGCCAATAGTCAAAGGGGAAAGCCAATTCCAGGCAGACATATTTAATTTTTCCATTTAGGGCCATCTACCTGTTCTAGATGAGAATTACTCATTCTATTTATGGGCCTTCTTACACAATGCCACCTTTCCAGACATTGTAGGTGGGCCAATGCCAGTAACCAGGTCTAACTAGAGATACCAGGCTCCTTCTCTTAGACTCCACTGGGACAATGCCTGAGTCAAGAAGCTTTTCCATTTTCTAAATCACATGAACTCACACCTCCCTTAAATCTCATTGATTTTATTTTGTTTTACCAGTTGATACCAGGTTTTGAATGGAACCAGAAGTGACTATTCCCTGAACTCTTTGCCCTCAGGACAAACTCCATGTCCTAGAATTACTGCAATGCTGCTCTTCGGAATTATAAACAACGGTGATTTAAAAGATGGTGAGCTGGTGACAGTAAATCTCCCCAATAATGTTTTCCATCGTTATAGCCCCTTTATTCAAGCACCTCTTGATGGTATAAGCTAATAAAAAGAACCTTTTTGTATCACTAATGAACATACACTGATCATATCAGCGCCTCAAGACCAATGCTTCTCAAATTTACAAGAACTTGCCTTGTCATTTGTAAATTCACCATACTATCTACATCTATAGAAACAGACCTTATTTTTTTTTCTTTTTGATCTTTAATAGAAGTAAATAAGATCAATTCACCCATACAACAATCTACTCTTACATCATCAAACCATGATTCAGGAAAGAAACTTCAGAGGACACCTTAAGCAGAATTTCACTTGAACTTCTCTGAATGGAAAGGAAATATACATGTCTTTAAGAACCCCTAAGAATGGTGTGCCACCTGTTCTCAAGACAAGGAAATACTTCATTAAAGCTAGTCCAAGTCTAAATAACTATTTGTTTACTGGAAATAGAAAAATATACAACAATACTTCAAGATATTCATTCTTTTTGTCTCCAAGTCTAATAGACCAGTCTCTTGAAGCTTTCCCATATATTGAAATAATTAATCATTTTCATTGTTCTACATTGTCTAGTACTCATAAATTCAACAAAGCAATTTTAAAAGGCAGTTTAAGTATCAGAAACTACTTCATATAGAATGTTTAAACAAATGTATCCCAAACTCTGTAATACAACTTGTTCATAAAATCTAGTTTTCTTAGAAGAAATGTTCTGTGAAGAACTTGATCAATGTCATATTATGAGAGGTTACCCAATAGAGTATCTCTAGTGAATAACAACCATAGACTAAGCCAAAGGAAACACTGTGAACATTAATTAGGTGATGTTTGCCAAATGCTGTAAAGATGAAAAATGCTATAATCTTCATGCTACTTTTATTTAAGTGAATTCAGGATTTATCCTTACACTTCTTGAGCTTTACAATACCACATCTGCTTACCTGTTTGTAAGTGCCATTTGGTATAATCGAAAATCTTGCATTCTTCCGACAAACTGTTCTAAACCTGCAAAATGCATACATGTACATAATATGAGAAGTCTCAGTTTACTAAGCAATGGCTGACAAATATTCAAGTTAGGTTCCTTTAAAGCTACAAAACTTAAAATCACAAAATCATATATGTGTCACAGCCTTCAAATTCTTACAGACATATAGAGATAGAGATATATAGAGATAGAGAGATACCGGGAGTACTAAGATAATGTATACACATGACTTGTATTCATCTTTTGTTATCAGTATATTTTATTACAATTTTAATACAGTTTTTTCCTTTCTTAAAATGTGTATACATTTTTGGCACCCTCTGTATATTGCTAATTCCACATGAATACCAATAATAATCATAATTATCTCGATAGGCATTGTAGAACTAAAGTCAAAGTGAATACTTTAGCCAGTCTATATACTGACCCAACTTGTGATTTTTCTCCAGGAGTCCCCTCCCCAAATCACATTTTTCTATAGTTTATAAGCGTATGCATTGACCATCTCAGCAGCCCTAAATCTGATTGTCATCTGCTTCCAACTGCAGTTTTCAGAGTATGGGCATTCATTGCTAAGAAGACTCCCCCCACAGTCTCATTCCACCTGTTTGATCGCCAAGCTCCAGAACACCAGTTTGGGTCCTCTCCAAACTTAGATTAATGCCCAATTTAGAAAATCACCAATAAATGAGGATAAACTGGAAATCTCCTACTCATGAGTCTGAGTTATTCACATATACCAATGTCAACAGCATCCTGGTTCAATCTCCAAATTCTATCCCTTAGAAGAGAATTCTTCTAAGACAAGCCAGGTTCAAAGTCCAATCTGTATCAAATTAGGTGACCTTTCAAGGTATAGGTAGATATCAACCTGAAACCACACAATACCATTTTATTCACTAATTTAGCAAATACATATTTAGGACTTGGTAACAGGTAAGTCCAAGCAAGTAGAAAGAGAAAAAAGTAAGAAAACTACCACCTCTATGTTTTTGATAGAAAAGCTTGATGAAAAATGACAAAATTCTATCTAGAATTTGGATCATGGGTACAGAAGAGGGGACATGATGTAATGTATAATGGCAATTTAATAATTGAGTGGCTTTTTCAAAAAATGTAAATTTAGAGCAGTGGCCAATTCACCAAATGACCATTTCCTGAAATGTTTGGGTTTTTTTTAGCTATTCAATTTTTATTTTGTCTTAATAATAAAGAACATTTGGCCTATCTTTGCTGCAGCTCCTTGGTGGTGCCTTGGAGAAAACTGGGGCAAAGTGAGGCTATGTCTGATGAGTAAGAGATGCAGAGTAAAACTGGCACACCCAATAGTCTGATGTTGATCTCAGAAGCAAGAGGTGATGAATGAGCAAAGGCAGGTGAGACCTGGGGCATAGAAAGAGTACGTCTGTGTGTCTGTGTGTGCACATGTGTATATACATTTATATTTAATTTTATATTTATATTAAATGATATACATAAGAAAATGGCTAAGAACATTTTGTATGTGACTTTCTTCATGAGAATACATGTTTTCCATGGATGTATAAATGTAACAATGGGTCCTACCTCTCCCCACTCAGCCTCAGTCTTCCTCGCATCTCACAACCCAAGCCCATGGGAAGACAGTGTTCTGTGCAGCCTCCTGCTCTGACTTTCCTGTAAACAGTGTTCCTCTACCCTATCTTCCCAGAAATAGGAAATTTAGGCATGTGCAAACTCGTTATTGCTTAAGGTGTTATTGTGAAGACAAAACCAAAAAACTCTATTAAAAGTGTAGAAATCTTTAAATTTCCAACACAAATCACTTCAAAATGTGTATGAGTTGAAAGTAAAAGACAATGCAGTATATTGTTCATTTACTGATTTGGCCATCCAGGCAAGCTGGTAAATTGTCATGGATCCAAGAATAAAGTCAAGCAAAGTTGGGAATGGTATAAGGAAGGATACATCTTCCTGCCCATTGGAGGAAAGATGGGAGGAACAGGTGTGAATACAGTTAGGACATCGTGTGTTTTTGTTTGAGGAGTAGGGAAGACTAACAGGAAAATCACTCCTCGTGGTATGATCTATTTTGAAGTCAGGTAATGTTGTCTGCCGAGCATGAAGGAAGCTGGACCTGATTCTTGCTTATTTCTTCACCTTCACCTATCACCATCCACACTCAGCCCTGTGCCTAGCATCCTTCACATCCCTGCTCCACCTCTACAGCCTGAATTTGTAATGCCTCACAACAACCAAGCTCTCTCAGCTCTACGGATTTGCACAGGATTTTACCTCTGCTTTTACTTGGCAAGATACACAAAGTAGTAATCGGTCTTACCTGCTGTTCTATCTCTAACTTACAGCCGAGCTCCTGTCTTATGGTACATTGTTCAAAAATATTTAATTATAAAGGTAAAAGGCAGGTGGGAAATATGGGAAGAGAGATGTTTGTAACCATAATGAAGGTCTATGTGTCTTCTATTCTCTAGGAGATGAGTGAGGAGGCTGACCAGGGAAGAATTACAAGGATCCTCAAGAAGTAGTTTGGGGGCCATCTGAAACCAGAGATTGTCACTTAGCTTTGGCACAAATCTACAAGCTAAATGATTTCCCCAAACATGTTAACAACCCAACAAAGATATGAAATGATTGGAGGTATCCAGGACTGATGGTTTTTGAGACAGGGTGCATCAAATAAGGGCAACATGAAGGGAAGGTTCCAGCAGTAGAGGAGCAGGCTTGATATTCCACAGTGCTTAACTGGACAAGAAAGTGAAGCCAGATGAGAAGTGACAGACCAGGAGAAAACACAGGAGTGAAGGTACTGGCCATCTGAATGTGTCAAAGAGGAGAGCGGTAGAAGTAAGAAAGCATGATGTTTGATCCAATAACAGTATTCACATTAGTGCAGGCTGGGGACACACAAAAGCTGAGCAACACTGATCCTGCTTTCGTCAACAATGACTAATGGAACAACAGGAAGTTTCCTGACATCCCCAAAGCATGCATGGCCATCACAAAATACCCTTTGAATTAAGACATTATGATGGGTTGGATTGTGTTCCCCCACAAAAATATATGTTAAAGTTTTATCCCCCAGCACCCATCAGCATGACCTTACCTGCAAACAAAGTCTTTGTGGATGTAACCAAGTTAAGGTGACAGTGTTAGAGTGGACCCTAATCAAATGTGACTGGTGTTTGTAAGAGGAAAACTCCACATGAGAGCACAGTCACACTCTGAGAAGGCCATGTGACAAAAGAGGCAGAGACTGGAGTGATGCAATTACAAGCCAAGAAGACCAAGGATTGAGAAATTAATCAGAGGCAAAGAAGCATTCTCTCCTACAGGTTGCAAAGAGCATGGCCCTCCTGACACCTCGATTTCCAGAAGGGTGAGGCAATAGACTTCTGTTGTTATGAGGCACCCAGTTTGCAGTCCTTTGTTATGGAGACCCAGCAAACTCATCTACTCATCATTTCCTATTTTTGTTAACACAATGAATTACCAATAAGAAAATACAAATTTTATGACAAGCATTCCGAGTTACCCACTTTTTCTCAGTATAAAGAATTGTCTAAAATGTTTTATGTAGAACCTCTAGGGAATATTTTATTGCAAAGCACCCAGAAAGTACAGATCACAACCAAAGATAAGCACATGTGATTCTGAAAGACCTTGCATCAATAAAATATGTTACAGCAAGGATGATGAACAACATGATTTGTCAGAACCTGAATCATGGCTTTCAATGGCCAGGGCGGCTTCATTCTTTGACACAGTCATTCATTCTTTCAACACGTATTAACTGGGGCCTATTTTGTGCTAGACACCCTCATGGGTGCTGGAGATGCACCAGTTTACAAAACAGGTACACACACACACACACACACACACACACACACACCCTCTCTATTCCTCTTTACTGTATATCTAGAAAACATGTTTGAATCCTTTCTCTCTTTCAGTTTCTATGTCTGCTCAACTAGTTCTTTGCAGCATTTTCCATTCTCACAAACCTAGTTAATATCACTTCTGGAACATGGCCAGAGAGGTGAGACTGACAAATCGATTTAAGCTGTAAAGTCTTGCACCCATTGTATTCTGCCTTTCAGATTCTCCCATCCATTAATTTCCTCAGCAAATATTCATTTGAGTAGCTACCATGTGACAGACAATCTTCTAGGGTCTTGGGATATAACAGTGGACAACACAAACAAAAAATCTGTTCCTCCATGAGTAAGTCATACAAGTTAAAGATGGTTAAGTGACACAGAAGGATAAAAACAGAGCAGCCTAATGAGGAGGTGGCATTTGCAGCTTTAAAAAGGGTGGTAGGGAAGGCTTTGTTAAGATGATCTTTGAGCAGACTTGAAACCAATAAGGAAGTCAGCCCTGTGGATATTGGGAGGTAAAGAGTTCTGGGCTGAAGGAATAGCTAATGTGCAAAGGCCTTACAACAGAGTGACTCACATATTATAGAAGCAGCAAGAAGGCCAGTCTGGGTCAGGCAGAGAGAGCAAAGGAAATGATGGTAAAGATATAGCCAGAGAAGTAACTGCCCTCAGATCACACAAGTCTGATCTACCTGATCAGGTTTTAACTCACAACTGCACCAACCAACCAAAATACACTAGATATGCCATAAAATCATTCCTTTAACCCATCAGAAAGTAGGGAACACAAGAAAACCAAATGAATGGCATTCTAGAAAGGAAGAAGCCTCTCATAGGAGCTGAGATTCAGGTCTGTTCTTGTTCCTAACACAGTTGAGAAGTGGAAGAGTCAGTCACGGGAATGAAAAGAATGCAGGCACATGCAGTCCAGAATCACAGAGCAGAACTGCAAAGAGGCCCAAACACACAGTTGACTCATCCTGATTCTAGTTCCACACAAAACTAGTGGAGACCTCATAACATGAAAGCTGTAATACTGACCCATCCTAGTCAACTTCAAGTCAACTTCAAGTCTGATGCTGTTCTACTTGCTTCCCTCCATATCTTTCCTCTCTCTCTCTCTCTCTCTCGCTCTCTCTCTCTCTCTCTCTCTCTCTCTCTCTCTTTCTCTCTCTCTTCCTCCCTCCCTCCCTCCCTCTCTGTCTCTCCCCCTCTCTGTCTGCCTAAGACAATTAGCAGTGCTCTTTTTCCTGGAAGTATTATTTACTTCCATTTGATCCACTCCTTTATACAAAATGTCTGACGCACAATAAAAATATTTTAAGACACATGCAAAGGCAAGAAAACGTGGCCCACTGTAAAGAAAGGAAACAGTCAATAAGAGGAGATGCAGGCATGCCCAGACATTAGAATTCCCAAATAGGGAACTGAAAATATCTAAGACAAAAGTGCTAAAGGATCCAGTGAAAATAGTGATAATATGTGTGAAAAGATGGGGAAATCTGAGCAGAGAGATAGAGTGAACAAAACTGTAGCAAAAGAGAAATGCTGGAAATACACAGTATGATATTAAAATAAAGAATTTTCCAGATAGGAAAATTTCCAGAAGCCCACATACAAAAGAGAAAAGAATTCGTGAATTTTAAGACAAGTCAAATCGAGAACATCCAAAGAGAAACACTGAGAAAAAAAAGTAAAAAAAACACAAAAAACAAATAAATAAACAAATAAAAATGTACCCAAGATCTGTGGGATAACATGCAACTCTCTAACATATATGTAATTAAAATCAAAGAAGACATACAGACGACCAGTAAACATATGAAAAGATGTTCAACATCACTGATCATCAGGGAAATGTAAAATAAAACCACAATAGGATACCACCTCACTCCAGAATGGCATCATCAATAAATCAAAAAACAAGTGTTGGCAAGGCTGTGTAAAAAAGGGAACCCTCATGCACTGTTGGTGGGATTGTTTTCCACTATAAAACACAGTAAAGAGGTTCCTCAAACAATTAAAAATCAAACTACTGTATGACCCAGCAATTTCACTTCTGAGTATTATCTGAAACACTAATTTGTTAAGACATAAGTATCCCTATGTTCATTGCAGCATTATTTACAATACCAAGATATGGAAGCAAACTAAGTGTCCATTGAAAGACGAATGGATAAGGAAGAAGTGGTGAGGGCCAGCCGAGTGGCTCAGTTGGTTAAGAACTCGCTCAGGAGTGCGAGCTGAGCTCTGAGCAACAGCAGTTCGATGCCCAGCCTGAGCTGATCTGCCACTAAGCTGCCAACAGGTGGCTGGATGGCTCAGCTAAAAAAAAAAAAAGAAAAAGAATTGGTACATATACACAATGGAATATTACTGAGCCATAAAAATTAATGAAACCTTGCCATTTGTGACAACACAGATGAACCTAGAAGGTATATGCTAAGTGAAATAAGTCTGAGAAAGACAAATACCATATGATTTCATGCAAATGTAAACAAACAAATAAAACAGAAACAAGCTCATAGGGAACATTTTGATGTTCTCCAGATGGGAGGGGGTTGGTAGGAAGGTTGAAAAAGAGGATGGGATTAAGATGTATAAATTTTCAGTTAGAAAAATAGTGATGGGGATGTAAAGCACAGCACAGGGAATATATTCAATAATATTGAAATAATTATGCATGGTGTCAGTTGGGTACCAGACTTACTGCTTGTATGTCAAATGTAATTGAAAACATAAAAATTATTTTAAAAAAGACATCTTAAAGGAAGAGAAGAAAATGGAACAGAAAAAAGAAAATTTTAAAGAGATAATTATCAAGAACTTCCAAAAGTAATGAAAATATCAACTTGTGTATCCAAGAATCTGAGCAATCCTCAACCAGGATAAATACCATGAAAAAATGATGCCTATGCACAATGGTCAAACTGTTAACATCGAAGAGAAAATCCTAAAAGCAACAAGAGGAAACCCACATAACAGGGAACACTAATAAGAAAGATGGCTGATTTCTCACCAGGACAATGAAGTCAACCAGGCAATGAAACAAATGTCTCTCATGTGCTGGGGAAAAAAAAAAGAAAATTATCAATGCATAAGTCTATATTCTGTGAAAATATCCTTCAACAGCAAAGATAAATTAAAGATATTTTCACCAAAGCTGGAAGACTTTTCACCGACTGAACTATTGGCAAAGGGAATGTTTCTTCAGGCTGAGGAGAAATAAAATTGGGTGGAATGCAAGATTTTGCATCCAGAAACAATGCAGAGAACCAGAAAGGGCTAATTCTAAAGAGAGAAATTATTTCATGAGGTTTACCTACATAAAATATAACAGTTTTAAACATCTAGTACATCATTTCTCTATATTGAACTTTTTTTCCTCCTATCCTATGAAAATTTTCATGCTTGAGCCAAAAACTTAAATATAGCCCATGACCATTATTTTAAAATACTCAAGTTTCCCAAAGTCAATAAACTTAATATCTAAATAAACAATATTAACATTAATTTTTATGACAGATATTATTGAGTACCTAACAGGAACCAAGTATATATTTTTACAATTACCTTGAAAATGGTATTATAAAGCACTTTACAGATGAGGAAACAAATTAGAAAATTGGATTGAGAAGGTAAATTCTTTGCCAAAGTCATTTGGCTTTTAAGAAGTAGGGCTGAGATTCAAACCCAAACCTATCTGATTATAGCATCATGCCTTGCTTCTCAGGCACTAATGGTTAGACCAATAATATTCTGAATGCATGATGACTTAATTGTCCAGAGCGGATTTGCATTTACTCACCCCATGTTCCATTTTGGGAACATCACTCTACACATTCTCGCTTTATTCATGTAACAACACCTCCTGAAACTGTTTCTATGTCTCTACAAATATGAGACGTAGTTCATGTCTCTTAATGGTGCAAAAGTTTCCATTGGTATGAAGTTCACTTAATCCATTCCTTTTGAAATTTTTAACTCCAGTCTTTTGCCACCTTAAATAATTCCACAATGAACATTTGTAAGTATGTATTTAAGGCCTTGTCTAATTATACGAGTATTCTTGAGATAACGTCTTAGAATTCTTGGGTTAAATACCTGTCGTATTTTTTTACTTTTCATAGCGTGCCAGGTTATCCCATTCTCTTTCCTATACAAATGTTATAATGTCTTTTTGACTCCTTGCCAACGGAAGCACAAAATGATAGGCAATGTTTGTATTTAAATTCTCAGTTTGCTAGTCAGATGTTTCAATACTTACCGTTAGCGTTCCAGGCCATGGCATCATGCTAATAAAAATCTTCAATAAATCCAGTGTACGGAAACATTTGCCCTCATTTTCTTCTACTACCTCATGGATTTCATAATTTACTTTTAAATTTTAATTCATCTGCAGTTTATTTTTTAGTACGGTTGTAAGGCATACATTTAACTCATCTTCCTTTATTTTTGCAACATAGTTGGTCATTTTTCCTGAAGGCATTTCCTGACGTCTCTTCTGTGATGATCTCAAACCACCTTAATCTTTAAATAAACCTTTCTAAGTCTACATAAACCTATGCCTACACTCCTCTTCCATTCCATTGACCTGTGTTCATTCATCAACTTCTATACTTTTCTATTTCTTTTCTTTTTTATCTAATTCCAAAAAATATCTCAGAAAAACATTAGCCTACTCTCAGCTGAGGTTGGAAACGTTAACCCACGGAACACTGGTAGAAATTAAAAGCAGCGTCCCAACTCCGGAATGAGGAACACGCAGGTATATTAAGAGAAAACACACAGCAGAACATATGGGAGGGAAGGTCAGCTGTAGGTAGCTCAGATGATCCTCCTTTCATAGATATATAGATATATATTCTCTTTCATAGATGTATAGCAGGTGCTTACTAACTCCTTAACGACCAGTTACCTTCTGAAGACAACGCTACGCAATTTTAAATGCATAATATAGAAATCCCCAGATTTAAAGAATGCTGTTTATGAACGAGTCCAGAAAGAGATCTGAAAAGTTTTGATTCACATGATTTTGTATTTTTAAATCCCAAATCTGGAGGGCTGTTGTAGATATTAGAATGATGACTTTAGAGATTCTATAAATACATGTCTGCCTCCATCATGACTCTAGGCTTTCCACGCACCTGGAGGCACTGAAATAAACCTATACTTGGAAGAAAATGCTCAAAAAATGAACTGACACATATTGGTTGACATGGATGGTCTAAGGTGTTTCTATCCATATATTTAAAAAAATCAGCCTGACCAAATCAGATTCTCCCATTAATATGTATACATTCTATGTATAATTATGTATTTATTATGTGCATATATGTACACATACATTATGTGTGCATTCTGTATATACTCATACCTTATGTATCATGTGCACATCTTGTGTGCATATATTTTAGGTACATATGTGCATATACATTATATGTATACATATAATACATTATATATAAACCTACATAGTCCCATTAATCTGTATGCAAGGCTCAGTGAAAAGCATTCATTTGCTCCCGGGATTAACTTTCTAGGAGAGGCAAAGACAAGGCAAGCAGCAACAGAAAATGTCATTGGCAACCTATGTTTCTAGAAAGTTCTGCTAGTTAGAGATGAGAATCAAAGAAAACGTCTGTAGCAGCCAAGTCTCATGTGAAAAGTTGTTGCCTCCAGGGTGCAGAAACAGGGAAACAGGTTAAGCCTCACCAGAGAAGGAAAGAAAACACATTTTGGTCTCCTGTAGGCCTCCGTGTGATATCGTCGCGTCTGAGGCAGTGACTGGTCCAAAGCAGACAGCCGGCCTGGCACTGCATGAGAGCACCTTTAATTCGGCTCGCAGTAATCTCCTGCACAATTAACTCTCCTGAATGGAACCATCTTGGATATGGACAAAAGTATGGAGGACAGTGACTTAATTTTTTGATTAAAAAAAAAGGAGCAGGCAAGAGAAAGGAAATGATTTATAATAAGTCCATAGGAACATTCTGTACCGATCTCTTTTCTGATTAGAGAGGTGGCATGGAGCCTGGCTCATTAGGCAGAAGTAATGAGCCAGTCTATATGCCATCTCTAATTAGAAAAAAGATACAGTAGGTACAACTGTACCTATAAATTGATAGAATAAAGATAAAAATTATTTCTAAATACCCTTTTCTCTTGTAGCTCTCCAATGCCTAGAACCTAAGGAGAAAATTGTGCTAAAAATTAAGTAACATTTGAAATAAACCCTTTTCCAATATGTCTTCCAATCAGAAGCTAAATTTATTTTGATGCTTCTGATTAAACATGAATATAATTTTCAGTCCACACTGTCCTTTGAAGCATCGATTCAGTAGTGAGTATATGAAGGAAGAACAGAAGCAAGTCATTTCAACCCCACAGTGCATCATGCGCTGATTTATAGCACTCCTGAATGCTATGAGCAATGTTTGGTACAATAAAACATTTTTAGAAGTACTAATGGGGATTAAATATTGAAACAAGGCTCACAAGATTTAAGGTATTATTGGGAAATTCTGCAAGCAGAGTACTTTATAAAATCCTTCAATATACTAATTACTCAAACCAAGTTTCTAAATATATAGGTTCCTTAAAATGACTCCTTCACATAAATTTAAGTTGATCTAAGAGCACATACAATTTAAAATAGAGTTGTTTATGGGCATTTTCTTTTCTTTTGATCTCTCAACAATTTTATGGAAAAGTATCATTATCCTGCTTCACAATAAGGAAATAGATGTTCATAGAGGTTAATAATAGCTGCCACTTACTGAAAACTTACTATATGATGGGCAATATATTCTACACATACCCTATCTCATACAATTCTTCTATCCCTAGGAATTATTTATGAAAACATCATGTAATAGACTAGAAACCTGAGCCTTAAAAAAAGATATCCTTTTTTCTGTTTTATTAAAAAATAATTGACATTCTGGGCCCGCTGAGTGGCGCGGTGGTTAAGCGCTGGCTTGGGAAGCCAGTGTCCCCAGTTCAGGTCCCACATATGAAGGCCAGTGACACTGCCCTCAAAAAAAAATTAAAAATAAAAAAATTAAAAATAAAAATAATTGACATGCATCACTGTATGCGTTTAAGTCGTACCACCTGATAGTTTGATTTACCTATATCGTGAAATAATTACTACAGTAGATTCAGCTAACATCCATCTTCTCACACCAATACAGTAAGAAGAAAGAAGGAAACACATTTCCCTTTGTGAGGAGAATTTATAGGATATGCTCTTTTAACAACTTTCCTATATGTCATTCAGTGGTGTTAGCTCTCGTTATCAGCCTATACATCACATCCCTAGTCCTTACTTATCTTATAAATGGAAGTTTGTATCTTTTGACCACCTGCCTCCAATTTCTCTTTCCTCTTACCCTCTGCGTCTGGTAAGGCTGGTATCTTTTTCTTTGAGTTCGGGTTTTTGTTTGTTGATTTTTTTTTTTCCTGTGCAGGAGTTTTTTGGTTTGATGGAGTCCCACCTGTTTATTCTTTTGTTGTTGTTGTTTGTGCTTTCAGTATCATATCCAAAAAAAAAGAAAATGATCACCAGGACCTATGTCAAGAAGTTTGATTCCTATGTTTTCTTCTAGGAGTTTCATGGTTTCAGGTCTTACAGGTATGTCTTTAATTCATTTGGAGTTCATTTTTGTGAGTGGTATAAGATATGGGTCCAGTTTCATTCTTTTACATGTGAATATCCAATTATCCAAACACCATTTATTGAAAATTGAAAAGACTGTCTTTTCTTCACTGAGTATTTTTTTTTTTTTAGCTGAGCCATCCTGCCATCTATTGGCAGCTTAGTGGCAGCTCAGCTCAGGCTGGGCATTGAACTCCTGTTGCCCAGAGCTCAGCTCACACTCATAAGCGAGATCTTAACAAACTGAGCCACTCGGCCGGCCCTGAGTATTCTTGACTCCCTTGTCAAGTATCAATTGATTCTGATGCTTGGGTTTATTTCTGGGCTTTCAGTTCTGTCCCACTGGTCTATTTGTCTGTTTTTATGCCAGGACGATTCTGTTTAATAACTGTGGCTTTATAGTATATCTTGAAGTCTAAAGGTATGTCTCCCACATTGTTCTTCCTCAAGATTTCTTTGCCTATTTGTTGTTTCTGATGCTATTATAAATGGGATCAATTTCTTTAATTTTCAGAAAATCTGTTGGTAATGTATAGAAATTCTACTGATTTTTGATGTTAATTTTGTATCCTGCTACTTTATTAAATTCATTGATTAGATCTAACAGTTTTTGTTTGAGTCTTTAGGATTTTCTATATATAAAAGCAAGTAATCTGCAAATAGAAACAATCTTACTTCTTTCTTTCCAATTTGGATACCTATCCTCTTTCTTGCCTGATAGCTCTAGTTAGGACTTCTAGTACTATATTGAACAAGGATGGTGAGAGGGGGCACCCTTGTCTTGCTCCTGATCTTAGAGGAAAAGCTTTCAACCTTTCACTATTTAGTATGATGTTAGGTATGGGCTTGTCACCTAAGGCCTTTATTATAGTCATCAGGGATATTGGCCTGTAGTTTTATTTTCTAATAATGTCCCTTTCTGAGTTTGGTATTAGGGTAATGCTGGCCTCATAAAATAACTATGAGAAGATCCCATTCTCTTCAGTTTTTTGGAAGAGCTTGAGAAAGATTGGTGCTAATTCTTCTTTTAAAGTTTGGTAAATTTCACCAGTGAAGTCATTTGGTCCTGGGCTTTTCTTCATTGGAAAATCTTTGATTCCTAATTCAATCTCCTTACTAGTAATTTGTCTACTCAGATTTTCTATTTCTTGCTGAATCAGTCTTGAGAAATTGTATGTTTCTAAGATTTTGTGTGTTGTTGTTTTTTTTAATTTCTTCTAGGGTGCCCAGTTTGTTGGCATACAGTCGTTCACAATAACTAGCTTCATATGACTGTTTGAATTTCTCTGTTATCAGTTGTATTGTCTACTTTTTCATTTATAATTTTTGTTGATTTGGATTCTTTCTTTTTTTGTTGGTTAGTCTAGGTAAGAGTTTGTCAATTTTGTTTTCCTTTTCAAAGAACCAAATTCTTGGTTTGGTTAATTCTTTCTATTGTTTTTCTGTTCATTATTTTATTTATTTCTGTGCTAATCTTTATCATTTACTTTTTCCTGCTAACTTTAGATGCAGTTTATTCTTCTTTTTCTAGTTCCTTAAGGTATAGGTTTAGGTTGTTCATTTCAGATCTTTCTTACTTCTTCATATAGGCATTTATTGATATAAATTTTCCCTCTTAGAACTGGTTTACTGCATTCCGCAAGTTCCAGTATGTTTTATTCCCATTTTTGTTTGCCTCAAGAATATTTTATTTCCCCTTTAATTTCTTCTTTGACCGTTGGTTGTTCAGGAATGTGTTATTTACTTTCCATGTGTCTGTGAATTCTCCAGTTTTCTTCTTTTTATCAATTCCTAGCTTCATGTCATTGTGGTCAGAGAAGATACCTGGAATGATGATAATCTTTTTAAATTTGCACAATGGGGCCCCAGGTCTGTACAGCTCATTGATCGGGGACCTGAATTGGGCCAGAGCAAGCTCTGGATTCTCTGGCCAAATGAGATACCAGTTTTGCTCTGCAGACAGGGGAAGCTATGGACTGTCTTCTCAGTTCACGTGCCACTGGAGGTAGGGCTGCTGTATTGGCTATGTGGTTTTCCATGTCTTCTGGGTAGATTCCCTGGCTGGACAGCCTGAAGGTTGCACTCAGCAATGAGGGGGCTACCTATGAGAGTCCCCTCTGGGTACAATGGGAAAAGCAGCTCTGAAGCCAGTAGAGCTCTTTTTTGTTGCCTTAACTCAGCTGACCTGCCCTCTGCTTTATCTCCTCTGCGTGCCAACCTCTCAACTGGAGTGTTGCTGGACCACCCAGCTTCCAGAAATTGTCAACAGCCATTCTGGTCAGATGGGGCTGAAGACACTCTCCACAGAGGGTGACACGTTTTCTTAGCTCCCTTGCCTGGGGGTGGGGGGAGAGGGAGAGGCAGCTTCAGGCTACTCTTAGTTTCCCTAGCAGGCTCTCTGCTCCAGGAGCTCCCCTCCGTTTTAGCTATGAGTTAATCCCCTGGCCTGTGGATAGCATGGGAAGGCTCCATGCCCAGTACAGGCTTTGCTCTGGGGGCCATCAGCTCTGCCTGCCTGCCTCTTGGCTCAAGTGTCACTGGGCAGACTGCTTCCAGAAGATGTTGCCAGCCGCTAGTCAGGTGGGGCCAGTATCCATAGGAGGTGGGTTGTGATTCAGCTCCTTGCCTGGGTGTGGGCAAACTGGGCTCCAGGGCCAGCAGAGATCCTGGTCGGAGGATCTGAATCAGGCAGATCTGCACCCCACTGAGGTCCCAGGTCAGAGTGTGCCCCTGATTTGGCTGTCCGGATGAGCAAAGCCACTCGCTGGGATTACCTCTTGGGCACTGCAGGTATGAACTCTGGCTGCCAACATCTGTGTGCTGCCTGTTGCAATCCCCTCCCAGCTTCTCCATCACAGTCAGATTTCCCTACCTCATGCCATGCCCAAAGAGCAACTCCAAATAGAACACAGACCTAAATTTAGAGGTAAAATAATAACGCTGTACGAAAAAAACAGTATAGGAGAATATCTTCATGATATCAGGATTTGCAAAGATATTCTTAATAGGACGTAAAAAGGACTAAAAAAATTAGTAAGTTGGACTTCATTAAAATAACAAAAAAATTTCTGTTGATTAAATAATACTATTAAGAGAAAATATACGATACAGACCAGAAGAGATATTAGCCACCCATGTATCTGTCAAATAACTCATATTCAAAATATCGAGGGGCTCCTTTAAATCAATAATAAAAAGATAAAGTATCTAATTTAAAAATTCACAAAATAATCTTAAATAGGTGCTTCACAAAAGACCATATTCACACGACCAATAGCATATGCAAAGGTTTGCAGTATCATCCATCATCAGGAAATGCACCACCACACCCACCAGAAAGGCAGACAGCAACATATGACAGTACCAAGTGTCGGGAAGGGGATGGAACAACCGAAATTCACGTATATTGCTGGTACGAACACCTAGTTTGGAATATTAAACAAGTACTTTCTAAAGTTAAAGAACCATTTCCTAAAGCTAAAGACACAGCAACACACAATGAGAAATCCCACAGGCACAGTGCCGAGCAGAAGTAATCAGACACAAAAGAGAACCTACTCCATGATTTAATTTGCATGTGAGTTCAAGGAGAGACAGCTCTAATCTATGGTGGTAATCTATACTGTCACTTGTCTGTGTCTACCGTTAGAGTTGGTATTCACGAGAAGCCCTTGAAATACACGCATTGTTCTATAATTTTTTCTGGATGAGAATTACACAGGTATGTACATACGTTAAAACTTCATCAAACTGTACCCTTAATATTTATGCATTATGCTGCATGTGTGTTTTTACCTTCCTTAAAAGTTTAATATTTTAACATTTCTACAATGCAAAGTTATCAGGCGATCTAAAAACATGTGCAATACACTATTCTTAACATTAATGAGCTTTTACAAATATATAAGGAATTCCAGAGTATAAATATGGACACATAACAAATGAAATGCAAATGATCAAGACATGTGGAAAGCTACTCAAACTCACTAATGGCCAAATAATTCTGAGGCAGCCTTCAACATTTTCAATGTGAGAAATGAAAAAGGTGAAAAAAATGAGTAATTTGTAAGGTCAGTTAGTGTTTAAGGAAGTAAATACTTGTCTATATTTTTAAATAAGCCTGGAAATTTTACAACCTTCCTAGATGTCTGTTGTTATGCATTAGTGTAATCTTTCTAATATGTAGTAAAATATAAAGTGACCATATACTTCAACTTTTTAAACTTCTATGGAATTATTTCTAGGGAAATAATTATACCAATATTAATAAAAGCATTATAGGGCCGGCTGAGTGGCTCAGTTAGTTAAGAGCTCGCTCAAGAATACGAGCTGAGCTCTGAGCAACAGCAGTTTGATGCCCAGCATGAGCTGAGCTGCCGCTAAGCTGCCAACAGGTGGCAGGATGGCTCAGCTAAAAAAAAAAAAAAAAAGAGTGCGAGCTGAGCTCTGAGCAACATTGGTTCGATGCCAGCCCGAGCTGAGTTGCCGTTGAGCTGACAACAGGTGGCAGGATGGCTCAGCTAAAAAATAATAATAATAATAATAACATTATATATCAATATGGTTAAGTATATATAAGGCACAGTTATAGTTATTTATTCATTCAAATATTGAACAGCTACTATGTGCCAGATGCTGGAAGAACTAATGTTTTTCATGACAAAGCCTCATTTGATCCTCACAATGGAAAGGTATTACCACCACCACCACCACCACCACCACCATTATCATCACCATCTTCTTAAATTTGGGATAACTCTAGTGTAGAGAGATTAAAAAGGTGTTTCAGACTACATGGACAGTAAGTGGGTAGGTGGGATTTGAATTCAAGTTCAAAAGTAAAAAGTTTTAAGGAAATGGCTGTATGTGTGTGTGTGTGTGTGTGTATGTGCATACTAGAATAGATAAAAATGCACATATGGATACAGAAATATAGTGTTTTTTATCAAATAATTGCTAATATTAAAATATTATAAATAGCCTCAATGTTCAGTAATAGGAGCTTGTTTAAAAAGCTTTCGTTGGACAGGCCGAGTGGCGCGTTGGTTAAGAGCTGGCTTGGGATGCCAGTGTCTCTGGTTCGGATCCCACATATGACACTGTCCTTACAGCTAAGATGGTGAACAACAGCTCCACCTGGAGCTGGGCTGCTGTGAGTCCCCGGGATGGCATAGCTGCAGCCTCTGCTACAGTGGGCTGCCATAGGCTACAGTGAGTGGCCAACAGCCAGCGTGAGCGGCCGGAAGCTGGTGTGAGCTGCCAAGAGCTGCTGTGAGCGGCCGTCCAGAGGCCGGTGACCGATCCGCCTCATCCGGGAAGAGCGCAATGATGATACCAACATGGGCCAGTGAAGCAACACCTTCCACAACTAGACTGAAGAACAAAAGGACAGCAACTTGTGTGTTCCCCTTTCCCGGTTCCCCAATGCTGTTCCTCTCCTTCAATTCCCCAATAAAAAAATCTTAAAAACAAAAAGAAGTTTTTGTTATAGCTATACAATGGTGCACAATGCAGTCATTTTAAATGTGAAGGCATATTTATGAAACGTTGTCCATAATATTCAGAGGGGAAGTATTTATTTTTAGAGTGCTCTGAGAAAGTATTTGTATTATAATTTCATTTTGGGAAAATTATATTTATAACCACATTTTTAGCTATATGTACTAAAATTTTGGAAGGGCATAACAAGTTAACTCTATACAGTAGAAAAATGAACTAGCTATTTCACAGAATTTTGCATTGTTCAGATTTTCTTATAATGAGTATTTATTTTTTAATAATATCATATTTTCATTTTAAAGTGTAGGCAATTTACAGACCATTGTGCTAGTTATTTCAAGATAATTCTAAATTCAACTTCTCTTCTTTTCAGTATGTAATGTGTATTAACTTCTTAACCTATATGGCCCATTCTTAGGGTGGGAAGATATGAAAATCATAAATCCAATTTATTACATGTTGAGTATTATTTTTCAGTTTCTATCTAATAGTGTAAGTCCTACTTTAACAATAGCTCTACAGTAAAACCAAAACAGGAAAAAATAAAAACTATAGTTTATTACTTATTGTTGTTAAATTGAAAACTGGTCATAAGAGACACATTCCCGTTTTCAAGTTTCCCTGGGATAGTGGGTTGAATAGTGGTCTCCCAAAAGTATGTTTATGTGGAACTTGGGGCTGTAATCTTCTTTGGGGAAAAAAGGGGTCTTCGCACATGTAGTTAAGGATCCCAAGAGGAGACCACGTTGGATTAGGACAGACCTAAATCTGACCCCAAGTATCCTTATAAAAGGGAAGAGGATCAGAAGGAGGTTGTGTAATGTTGGAGGCAAAGATTGGAGCTATCCAGCTCCAAGCCAAGAGACACTAAGGAATGCCAGAAGCCAACAGCAAGAGAGAGGCATGGAACAGTCTCCTTCTGAGCTTCCAGAAGAAAACAACACTATAAGCCTTCATTTCAGTCTTCTAGCCTCCAGAAATGTGGGAGGATAAATTCCATTGTACTAAGTCACCACCCAATTGGTGCTGATTTGTTACAGCAGCCCTAAGAAATATATACACCTAGGAATTTTTAAAAATCATTTTTGACACACTGAGTAATAAAATAACTGGATAAAATAACTAATTTTCTGAAGCCAGAATCTTACCATTTGAACTCTGTCCTATCTGCACAGCACCCGAGGCAAAATCTGTAACTGAACCACGTAGCGTCCTTGAATCAAAAGCTGTGTTATCCTCCTCCAAACCATTGATAAAGAAACTGATTTTTGTCTGATGAACCTGTAAGAAATTATCACCATTATCATTTTAATTGCAACACCTTTAATTTTATAACTACATTTCAGCAGTCTTTCTCAAGTCAATTTTCTACTTTTCCACTTTCTTCAGTTGGAAAGAAAATAATTTATTTTAATGGCTCAATGACGTGTACGTGTGTTTATATATCTAGAAAGAAACCTACATCTTTTAGTTCTGTGCTGTGAGGGTGTCTCCGAGGGTATGTGCAGGTATAAGTAATTGTCCCATATATTGAACAACTGACTACCAAGCTTTCATATGGTTTTTGAGGATATGTTTTTTTCTTTTGATACATAGTTAAATTTGGTATAGCCATATTTGGAGCTAAACAGAAATGAATACAAAAGGGAGAAAAATTCAAGATATACCAAAAAAGAATATATGATATATAGCTATAATTGAATTTAAGTTGCTAATATGAAATACTTCCTGTAAACAGTTACATTCTTAGGTGTTATTAATTTCCAGCTATGATTCCCCAGTATAGGATAACACAAAAATGAGCTAATCATACTTTAAGGTGATTATTCAAGGAACCTAACAATTCTACACTAGGGGTTAGCAAACCATCCTATAAAGAGCCCGACAATAGTTTTTATTATATTATTATTATTATCATCATCATCACCTGCAAGCAAATTATTTAATTTTGCACACCAAATAAGCCAGATCACTGTTCCTGTACTCCATGGTTGTAATGGGAAAACAGCTACAGACAACACATAAACTATTGAGCATGGATGTGTTTGAGTAAAACTTTTATAAAAACAAGTGACTGCCCAGATTTGCCCCATGGGTGGCAATCTGATGATCCCCAGATTATGCCATTTAAAGTTGCAATATTTTTGTCTCTGTGAAATGATACTGGAATAGCAATTCAAAGTTTTATGCAAACTGCTTCATAGATTGGTATCACTACAAAATCTTCAATGACTCTGTGTATTTCTAAATAAACTGATCAGTTGTTCTGACATCAGCTTTAGTCTCTACAAATAGTCCTGTTGCCGTGTTTTTAAGTTAAATGCAAAATAAATTATTGGTACTCTAACTGTAAAGGGGGTGAAATGGTAAACAAAAGCCTGGTGGGATGAATGCGATGCAGAAAAGAGAAATTTAAGGTCTGGCAGTTGAAATGTTAGATGCTAACATTTAAATAAAAATATATCAAATCATAGCATTCAAAATGCCACTCTATTAAAACGGCCTCACAATAACAAATGAAAATAAGCAACCATTCTCAAACATCTTTAAATCATTAGGTAAGCGATTGCCTTAAGAACACCTTTTAATACCCCTTCTTTTTCAAAACACAAAAGGACAAACTGGAGGCTAACATAACAATTATTCGTAATATTAATTCTTCAAAAAGTTATTTGGTACAGCATTTCTCCATTCTATGCAATGTGCTTTCATTGAAACCCTGTTCTTTCTTAAATCCACTGACCCAGTGTTGCATTTGACTTAATGACAAAACAAAGCTTTAACATAAAGACCTAACATGACACGCCAGCTCCTTGTGGGCCTGAATGTACGCATACCTCTTTTCTGGGTAGTAGGGATGCATTTTTTTTTTTTTTTGCATCCCATTTTTTACAGCCTGTTACTGTCATTTGGTGTTTGACTGTTATCATTATAAAAGATACAGGCTTTTCTACTTTGTTATTTGTAGCATTATCTCATGTTTTACAACATCTCTGTGCAACATGCAGGCACATGAAATATAACTCGTGAAAAGTTCTCGATGGTATTAATGCATAAAAAAGAATGTGGTTCCATCTCTACTGTCTTTACCCAGCCCAAAGCTGATGAACAGCCAATTTTCCTTTATCACATTAGCACAGCCATGAGGGAGACACATTTGTTCTAGTCAGCTCCACTAAAGATACTATTACCAATCTAACATATACATGTTTTATATCAGCAGTATTCTCAGAGCATGAGAGAGGCAACAATATATTAACACCTAGCATGACAGTTTATTTAAGAAAAGAAAATTGTCTCTGTAGAGGGACAGAAGTTAGAAATGTATGGCTAAAGCTCAGTGTCACTGGTCTAATAAAGGTAATAATTCTTCGGCTTTCTTTATAGCAGGTAACACTCCGGTGACAGCTCTGTCATATCATTCAAATAAAAATGTTGTCTTTTATAAGTTTAAGTGCACCTTTATTTTGAGGCAGATAGAAAGCATGTTTTTGATTTTCTGTATTCACTGTATTATGTCTGTCATCAAGAGTTCAGGACCTTCTTTTTTTGTTTGTTTGTTTTTTAATCAACTCATCACGTATTTACTTAGTGGAAGGATTCAGTGTCGCTTGCAGTGAAT
Organism: Aselliscus stoliczkanus; assembly: GCA_033961575.1. NCBI lineage: Eukaryota > Metazoa > Chordata > Mammalia > Chiroptera > Hipposideridae > Aselliscus > Aselliscus stoliczkanus. The sequence continues at coordinate 8,292,304 of CM066734.1, forward strand.
TCCAGAAGGATATTTTCACTTTATTAGTGCTTAAAAAAGGATGATTAATGATGATCCCAAGCCACTCTAGAATGTTGTCCCTCCCCCCCCCAATCACCTTTCTATAAATAGGATTAAATCTTTGTTGGTGTTCTGCACCATGTTATATATTCCAAGATTCTCTGAACTACTTTGCAATTCTGGTCTGGGGCCCCATCACACAGAAACTGGGAAGACGAAGGTGGTTTTCCGCAATAGCTTATTCTGATGGTCCCCTTGCTAGCTATTTAGGGGAATAGAAATATATACGACGGGATTTCTGATTTGTAAAAAGAAAGCCTTTTGCTAAAGTAAACTTCCCACCTACCTCATTCTCTAGCCCTGCGGGGATTAGGGGAGTTTGTACATGTTTATTGGTGTGGTTTGAAGGAATGAATTGGCAAACTCAGTAACAGCTGTAGAAAAGTGCTAAATCTCTCATTACAGATCCAGAAACACTTTGGAAAGAAGATATAGGGGAGCAGGTCATTCTCAAGCCTCCATTCTCTTGGGGTTTTGTATTTCATTTTAACTTTTTTTTTTTTTTTGGTCAAATTTGTGTCCCTCTGATAGAATGCACTCATTCACTTGATGACAAGAATGCATTAGATTTTTTTTTTAAAGATTTTTATTGGGGGAGGGGAACAGACAAACTGCTGTCCCTTTGTTCTTCAGTCTAGTTGTGGAGAACATTGTTTCACTGACCCATGTTGGTATCATCATTGCACTCTTCCCGGGTGAGGCAGATCGGTCGCCGGCCTCTGAGCAGCCATTCACGGGGGCTCTTGGTGGCTTACACCGACTGCTGGCAGCTCATGCTGGCTATTGACCACTCACTGTAGCCTACGGCAGCCCAGTGTAGCAGGGGCTGTAGCCTACACAGTCGCCGGGACTCTTGCAGCCCAGCTCCAGGTGGAGCTGTTGTTCACCATCTTAGCTGTAGAGGGCAGTGTCACTGGACTTCAAATGTAGGATCCAAACCGGGCCGCTGGCGTCCCAAGCCAGCTCTTAATCAACGCGCCACTCAGCCGGCCCTGCATTAGATTTTTTAAAGCTTTAAATTCCTGACGCTTCTCATGCGAGTATAATTCAAAAGTCCAGAAAGCCATACAACGGATACCTGAGAAGCTACCAAGGGAAAAAGTGCAATCAAACCTACCTAGACTATAGCAATTGTCCACAATCACGTGTACAATTGAAATGCCAAATCTCTGTTGCTATTGTCCTCCTGCTGACCACCAACAATCAAAAGGGATGGCTGGCTCTGGGCTAGGAAAAAAAATAGGTAGAGTACCTGATCTAACTTGCTCACCTGAGAAAAAGCTTTATAGTTTTCCTGTTTCCTCCAAATTTAAACTTAATTCAATAATGCATTAACCCAGTACTCACAGTGGCCCTCTGAGTTACACCAAAAAAAATAAAATCATGATCCTTTCTCTCAAGGAGCTTGTATGTATGAAGCAATAGAATAATTTTAGTATACTAGATATTGTTAGAATCACTATAAATGATGGTAGTCATTTTAAGTACCGATGCTTAATGCATCAATGAAGTATTGTCTTTTTCAAGGAGTTGCTTTGAGAAGGTGTGCTTTAATCCTTTAATGAGTTGTAACATATGTTGGGGCCTTCTCTGTGATATCTGCCTTCCCAGAATCAACGTACAAGCCTCTCCAGAATACCAGTTTCATGAATTTGATGGGTCTCGTTTTAAAGCAAAACCATTTTAAGTATTTTGAATAACACCTTTTCCAACATTTAACACAAAGTGATTTGGTACCAGATCTTGAATTCAAACTGACTCTTGAAAGATGATTTTGGATGATACAAACATGAAGGACGTTATTTTGAATGCAAAGGAATTCAGACAAAAAAAAAAAACCCACAGCGATTTGACTCCAAAGGGAAAACTTTATGGAGAAAAAATGTCTTGGACTTGCTGAAATACAAATGGCCCTAAAATAGAACTTCTACCTCTAGGTTAAAGAAGGATTTGCATAAAACATTCTACTATTCCATATAATTTTTCAACATTAGGAAGCAATTTATTGTGAAAATTCTATAAGGTTATTTTTTAAAAAATATCAGATGTATGTATGTTGTATTCCCCTACCTAAGAGCATGAGGGATCCTCAACCCAAGGTCTTCTGAGGTTTTCCTTGCTCATCTTATCCGATTTTATTTCTAACTATTCACCAACAACCAACCTCCAGTGTAATAGGTGAGGTCTCCTCCTCATCTAGTGACCACACGATGTTTAATTCCATCTCCATGTTTTCTTCAAGCTATTACTATATGGGAATAACCTTCTTACTGTCTTTCATTTACCTAAATGTTCATTGGTTTTTCAATACATCTATCTCATGTCCTATATCCTCCAATAATCCTCTGTCCACTATTTCTGCATCAGAACAATGTCCACATGTATGGAAAAATTAGCATGTCAGATGTTGTTCTAACATTTTTTATGTATATTGATTATTTTATCCTTACAACAATCCAAGCAGGTTCAATATTATTTTTAAGATCAAGAAGCTGAATAACAGAAAATTGCAAACAATGATTACACTATCCAAAGTAACATAGAAGCTAAACTGGTTCCAGAGCTTGTTTTAATCAGTCAATAAACCCCTGATAGAATTTAGATCTAATGGCCACCTTGTGTATAGGATCCACCCATTGAATCTCTGCTATAAGTCTGATAATTCAGGCTTCATGTCAACACCATCCTCAAAAAAGAAGGGTAACAGCGCTGATGAGCTGCTAGTATATATAATCACTTGCCATATGCCAAGCACTGTGCTGAATGCCTTACTTATATGACGCTGACTTCTCAGGTTGCCCCTCTGCAGTGTTATTGTCCCCAAAATGAGGACACAGAAGAGGTTTCATTTTTCCAGTATTCTGCTCCTGCAAACTTTGGGAACACTTCTATCCTGGACCAGCTTACACTACTATAAATGATTGAACTGAAAGATACCCCTTTCAAATGTCAACGCATAAAACTTGGTTCTCACTATTGAGAGCACACCCAACAACCCTTGTCTTTTTCCACTCGAGATCTCACACAGATGGCAAGAAAGGTGTCATTGGTTTCCTGTGTCCTCTCCAGGAGAAATAGGTTTGGTGCCTGCCATGTTCTGCATATGACATGGTTTGGGGTCTCTCTCCCTAAAATGTGGCTCTAGAAATAGTACCATCATGACATGCAGTCTCACTTACCAAATTAAAATAGGATTATCACCTTCATACAATCCAAAACTGCACGTTCAATTTTTGGGCAATGACGTCATGTAGCTAAAACTGATGAGCTGAGCTAACTACTCACCTCATTAAAATGCTGTCTCTTTTTTTTCCCCTTACATCATTGTTATGACACACCCACCCTGTCCTGTACATATGCAGTGAGTTTTGTGCGCCCTCGAACAGGAATTTATATTTATCCATGTTACATTTCATCTTGTTTGACTCAGCCCATTGCTCCAGGCTGTCAAAATCTTTTTGTATGCTATGTCTGTCACCCAGTATATTTACCATCCTCCAAGATGTGTGTCATTTGCAAATTTGATGAGAGTGCCCTGCGTGCTAGGCAAATGCTCAATAAATACTGATTGATCGACTAATTGATACTCCAAAAATAAACCCACCAACACAACAATGCGAAGCAATGAAAAGGCACCATTTTTGACAGATAAAGTGCGACATGCAGGAATCCTTCCCCTCCGCAGTGACCTTGTTTACTAACATCAGTTTTCATATAATCGTTTCATTATAAGTAAACACTCCAGTCTGTTCAATATTCTCTATTAAGCTATATTCATACAAACAATATTTTTTAAAAAGAGTCCAGGCGATTATTCGGGGAAGGTTGCTTGGGCAGAAATGACTCACATGGCTGCCCACAAATATTTGGAATGGGCGTGTGTTCCCATTACTAGTTTGAATCACTGAATAACTGCTTAGTCTCCTTCTCTTTGACTGTATGAAAGATGCTATAAGGAAATAACTTCCTACACAGATGAGGTCCTCCAAGAATGTTCTTGTTTGTTTGTATTTCTATTTTTCATTTCCCATGAGCCCACACATTTTATTTCTACCCTTATTCCCTTCCCTGGCTCCTAATTCCCCTCTCCCTGCCTCCCCTCCCCCCCCCCAACTTTTTCTCTTTTCGTCTCTGAATAACTGAGACAAGCCAGGCCCTTGAACTGGTCCATGCCCAAGTATATTCCACTTTCACCCTATTTATGATGCTCTGGCTGGGCTATTCTCCTCTGGATATCTGTGAAAACTCTCCATCTACTGCAACATCCTACAAACAAGCATCCAATGTCATCAACCTCTAAAAAGATAACAGGAATGTTAAATAGGTTTCTTTTTGCTGTCTTGACTGGGTATGACTCTCTCATGGCCACTTCTTCCCAAAATCGTAAATTGCTCTCTTCTTCTCTGTTTCAAAAAGAGCTATTAATTTACAAACATATATGATGGGACATCCGCCAATGGTCTGATTTATCATTGATATCCTGGGTACTCGGGAGACACCCAACCCATTTTCCATAGATGCTACAAATCCAGAGGCTCTATTTTCAAAAATACATCCATAATTTACTCACTTCCTCTCCTGTTAACACCCTGGCTCAAGCCCCCACTACCTGTTGCAGTGGTCTCCTAACTGACCCCCTGATATGGTCTGTGAGTCCTTTCAGTGTATTAGCAAGACAGCAGCCCAAGGATTCTTGCTAGAACTAAATTAGATCATGTCACTCCTTGAACAGACCTCCAATGAGTTCTTACCCCAAGTAAAAAAAGTTCTCCAAAGCTCTCTTCAATCCGCCTCCTTGTTACTTCTGGCTTATTTCCTATTTATATGGTTCTGTGCTCTCTGATCTAGCTACACCGCCCTCTGCAAGCATTTCAGGCACTTAATTTCCTCAAAGTCTTGGCATTTTCCATCCCCCCTCCTTGACGTTATTTCTACAGACACTTTCTGGCTTCATCCATCATCTCCTCAAATGATGATACTTCCTCAAATGTCATGTGAGCAAAGCCTTCTAGCTACCGGATCTAAATCATAGCCCCCGATCCCCTATACAATTATTCTCTTTATCCACACCCAACATATTGCATATTATATTTGTCTTTTTTATTGTTAGTCTTCTTTCCCTGCCTAGAACATAAACTTCATAAAAAGAGGTTTTTCTTTATTTTATTCTGCTGTTTTATTCACAGCTGTTCCCTCATTCCCCAGAAGACTAATAGTAGCAACTGTTAGAAACTCACTGAATCTTCATCGAATGAAGGAAGCTTCATCCAAACAAATACGTGAAGGACTACTAGGAATCAGCTAAGTATGAAAGTGATAAGAGATAGGGAATAAGTGAGTTGTAGGAAACAAAAAACACACACACAAGAAATAAAAAAAATGGGAAGATGCTTCAACGTTACTCCAAGTCTTCTTTTATACTGAGCAACCCCCACTCTGTTAATGTTTCTTTCTTTGAATATGTTAAATTGACAATCCCCTTTCTTACTTTTTCCCAAATCTTTTCCACTTTTTTTTTAATCTCTTTAAATTGTAGTGATGAAGTTGCATTAACACTGTGTGAAATTATGACAGAAGAAGGATAATAAAACTGGTGGGTAGTTTTTCTTTTTTTTTCTGTTTTCTTTTTTTTGTTTTGGTCTATTTTCAGAGAGAAAGCCAAAACTCTACCAAGAGATGTGAACTCAGTCCTGACCCATAGTACGAAGAGCATCAATCAAGCCCTCAGCATGTAGATGGGTAGATAGGAAATCATTCTGTGTACGGCCCGAAAACTGAACTCCATGCCAGCATTCAATTGACACCTTAAAAATCCTGAGCAGTCAATTGTAAATTGAAATGGAGTCCTGCCATGTAAACAAAACAGGTAAAATGCCCATTTACACTATGCATGAGTTACTCCTACTAAAATCTTCAATCGGGGTGGAACGTTCCATTAAAAAATGGAGTGCATTTATTACTTTTACGTTCTTAAAAGAAATACACGGTTCTCTATAAGTACTTATCTCCCAGCTATTCTGTGTCCGCTTAGGGTTTTTTTTTTTTTCAGCTTTAATAGCACTGAGCAAAATTTATTTAAAATATATCTCATAAACTAATGAAGATGAGTCATTTTAGGCCAAAGAAAAAAGTGAATTGCTTAAACCTCTTTTAGAGAACTGTAAGAAATCTGATGGGAACTGCTTTATCTTTAAAACCTTCTAAAATTGAGAATAAGGCCTTCTCAATGACCTTTGTTTAAAGACGGTTCTCTCTGCCCTATAGCTGGGAAGGTAGTAATTGTGTGAGCACTTTTTTCCTCAGTGGAGAAGCACACACATTTAATTTGGTTTAGACAAAAAAAAAAAAAGAAAAGAAAACAAACAAAAAAAATGACAGTAGCAAATAGGAATTCTTTTAAGTTAAGGACTACATATCAGCCCTAAAAACCAAAATACCTAAAAAGTTGGTATTCTCAGGTCCAAAGCAGAACATTCAACAGTTTCCTTTCCTTTATCCCCGTCACAACAACACAAGAAAATAAATAAATACATAAATAAATGTCATCAATTTGGGCAAAACAAATGAATGCTTTTATTATCATCTGAAGAACTCACACTTGGATTGCCAGATTCAAGTATGCTCTTGAAAATAATATTCATTTTGTATCTTTATAATTCATATTTATTCAGTTGAATTTTTACATACTTCTCTCCAACCCATTTTCCCCCAGGTAAAAAGTGACTGTCAAAAAAAAAAAAGTCTCTAAATTTGGGGGTGTATTTAGAATAGTTCATCTCTTTCTGCAAAACCTGAATTAGCCTTCTCCAAAGGTTTGACAGGCCTCAAACATGTGAGATCCAGGATAAAAATACTGGAAGGGAGAAACATTTACATGTTGATTTTACTTATTAAAAAGAAAAATAATGAGCTCATTAGTACTTATACCATCTCTTTAGAAAGAGCAAATCAAGAATGAAGGTGAATATTAAAGGGTGAAACAATTAAAAGGAAGGGTGAGTGTTACTAGGGTTATAACCTCTAATATTAAAAACCAGGAAAATATCCAGTGTCTCTCACATAACGTTTCTCTGTTTCTAGTAATTCACTAGTGCCCTGTGTTTCCTAATATTTGTAACAATGGATATTTATGAATTAGTAACTTCTCACCTGGGAAAGTATAATTAGGTAGTACAATAGTTCACAAATTCACAAATTCTACAAGTTCACCTTTGAATTACGACATTGAAACACTCAAGTCACGTTGAGATTTTAGGGCTTTTGACTTTTTCTAGCAAGTGTAGAAATGATGAAGGGATGTGGTCTGTATTGTCACTCAGACCTCAGCTTATATGCTGCCAGTTCAGAGGGTCCTTTCACATCCAAACAGGCCTGAATAAGCACTCAGAAGCTTCTGTCATGTGATCCTGTTTCAATTCCTTGGACCCTACTTTGTTCTCAATATGATTCTTGCTTATTTTAGGTTTTGCTCTCCCCCATCATCTCTGATATATACATGTGCACAGCGGTACAATAATATCAGCTCTGATCAGTTCACTGCATGAGTCCATGCATGGAGCACAAAGCCCTTTGGATTCGAAAACATTTCTTTTTGCATCTCAAATATGACTTTTTCTACTACCTGTAATTTTTTCTCATCCATTCTCTGCTCTCATCTCTGAAACTCCTATTTGAGGGATGTTGGATGTCTGGGGTCATGCTTCTATTCACTCTAGACTGGATCCAATAACTGGGGGCAAGAGTAGGTCTAATGGGTCTGCTGGGCCACTCATGTCGTGGCCAGGGGACCCCCTTTATCCCGGATACCTTAGCCTATCATAATATGGCTTAGGGCCCACACTCCTGAGCTCCAAACTGGGGTCCAGTGTTTCCACTGCCTGCTGCCTCATGATGGGAAGAGTATGAGCTCACCATGTGCCGCCACTCCACGTGCTGCTTGCCAAAACCTGTCCTGGGAGTCATGGACGTCCTCCTGTCCATGGAATCTGTCAGCTCTCTGCTTATGGCACCCATGACTGAGTCCTCTCCTCGGCCAAAATTGTCTCTCCTGTGTGTATTTTGGGTTCTGGTTTCATTTTCCAATCTGATCTCACCTACTTTCTACTTCCATCGATTCCTAAAACAGATGCCATCATAAATGTATTGCTTTCGCTACCTCACAGTAGAAGCATTGTTGATCAGCTGCTGATGTGTTTGAACAGATTACAATTGTAAATCCCTTTTCCTAGCAAAAACCAGCAAAGATCTGATTAACTGTAAGACATGAACTGTAAGAAATGAATAGAAGTACTGCCCAAGTGCCTTAGTCCTAATACACTTGAGATCTTCTCAAAATTTCACTTTACCATTAAGCTTTCACCCTACTCTGAATCAGTGTCTAAGTCATTTATACCATTAGACCAGCTAGATGACAGCAGGTTGTCAACAGATTTCTCAAGGATTTCTCTGAGGAACTAGAAACTTACAAGGGGAGAATGTGTCATTCCATCTGAAACCAACCATTACACCAACTGACCTGAAAACAAGAAAGGTTCTAGTTCTCTAAGGAAAATAAAACAATTGAAAAGTTTGAGTATCCAATCAAACAAATTACATTTACCTCCCCAGAGAGCTATACCACTTGTGCTCTAACCAGAGTTTAGAAGGAATATATATTTTAATGGACAAGCTTAGCACAGGATTCTGCAAAGGAACAGAAAACCAAATGAATAAAAGTGAAACATAAATGAACCGAGGAGCCACAAAGACATTAAAATTCCATCTTATTCGAAACAATATTTTATATGAACTTCAGCACTCTGATTGAAAACTAGATTATTTATGGAACTAAGGGGAGAATTGATAAGACATTCCGGTGTTATTTCAGTTTTTCATTAATAATTTCCAATGAGGAGTTAGCCTGTTAGGTGTCAACTGTAAATGACACTAAATTGCCAAAGCCACTGAGAAAGAACATAAAAGAAAATGCAAGAGGTTAGATTCTGAGCAGGAATGGAGTATGTGATCCACTCTATTTAAATGGAAGGTCATTCAGAACACACATTTTAAATAACATCTTTTTCCAAGTAGCTCAAAATGGTTATGGGTATTACTACCCCTACTTCTTATTTACTGGGAAGCAACACTGTTCCCAACACCAGGCAGAATCATGACAAACCACAGAGATCAGAAATGCCAAATGCAGAAGGAGAAATCTTCTAAGGACTGTGAGAGAAGAACAATGTTTGTGTGATTTATTTCCTTAATATGAAAAGAGTTAGAAAATGTGTGTTATTTGGGAGGAAATTCCAGTCATCCTCTAGACTATAGCGGAGTTCAGAAAAGACTGAGTGTGATACATCTGTGGAGAGAAAAGAAAATCACTGACTTTGGCATGAAGCAAACTATGAGAGTGAAAAACAGAATCACTAGTTTAGTCACAGTTTATTTTTAACTGACTGGAGAAAAGAGAGTACAGAGCTGTACAACCAGCATAACTGGAAGAGACTACAAAGCAATAACCAGTCGTGAGAAAGACAATGCTGTCCAGGATAAAAAAAGAAAGCGTTTATATAGAATTTAGCCAAGTTCTAAAAGGTCCCTCATCATTCAAAAACGATCTGGAGCTTTTTATTCCATCACATACCACATTTGCCTCAGCAGCATTCTTCACCGAACTCATTCAATTCCATTTTTTTATATACTTATTTATATGACACATCCACAAAGCAACAGACATTTTGCTGTGTTCTTAACACACACACACAAAATAAGCATTTGCCTTCAATAAATTCAAAATCTACCTAATGCAAAATCTACCTACATAAAAAAATAACATACAACCAATATGAAAACAAAATGCTACAGGAGTAGAGAGCAGAAAAGGAGAGAAGGTGGTAGAGTGCTTTTTACAAAAGAAGTTGCATTTGTGCTGGTCATTGAAATATATACATGAACTAGGGGTTAAGATGGTAAGATGGGAAAGACGAAAGGTATAAGGCAGAGGGAAATGTAAGTGAAGGTAGGGAGAGCTTGGATGAAGATCATGAACTATACAGTTTTCAGAAACTCAGAAAACACTTTGAAGCCCCACGGGCACAGAAGGACCATGAGGCTGGCAATGTACGAATACAGCTTAACCAGTTTTGAAGGGTCTTGAAGGCCCTGCTCAGAGAAGGACAATTCATTTTCTAGAGTGTAAACAATGTTGTTCATTTAAACAGAGGAGGGACGTAGTCAAATTTGTATTTTAGAAAGAAAACAGCTTTCACAATGGAGGTTGTTTTGAAGGCACAAGTGACTAAAAATACATGGCCGAGGAGTGGAAAGGGAAAAACAAGAGATGAATTGCAATATACAAAGTAACACTTAGGGCCAGTTCAGTGGATCAGTTGATTGGGAGTTGTTGGCTTGGGGGTGCAAGCTCTGAGTGGCAGGGCCGCCAGTTCAACTCCCACATGGGCCAGTGGCTCTGTGCCCAAGCTGAACTGCCACACTGAGCTGCCAACAGGTAGCAGGATGACTCAGCAAAAAAATATACAAAGCAGCAGTTAATGAAAGCTCCCTTTCTAGCCCCTACTTGCAAACCATGTTGTAAAGACATTTGTTCAAAACTCTAGGGTCATTTTTACTGCTCCTCTAATCTCCAAATTAGTAAGGGAATTCTCTACATTTCTTGTTAATTTGCCTCATTTTTTTTTCCTTTAGTGTATATATTAATGTCTTGCATCTGTATTCTTGTGGAAGTTCCCAAACTGATTGTCCTACTTTGCAACTCTATATTCCAATACTGGATGATGTCATCATTCATTCACTCGTTAATTTGAACAATATTTTTTGAGAATGAACCATACTCAGACATGACACCAAGCCCTTTTTGAACCATACTCAGACATGACACTATTTATTTAACAGTAAATAAGTTAAAGTTCTGTAGACTACTGGGGGATACAAATAAGGAACACAGAGTTAATGGCAATGATTTCACAGAAAGACTAAGTACATCTAATTCAGATTTTGAGATAAGAAAAGGCTTCTTGAATTTGATGCCAAACTTGTTAAAGGAGAAGTAGGATAAAGCTGAATCAATAGTAAGGGGAGAGTATCCCTGGCACAATAAAAACCATAAGCAGTTTTACAGATGTAAGAAAGACTGATGCATTTGAAGAGAGAGTTCAGAGTTACTGGAATGAAAGGTACATGAGGACCCTTTCCAGGGTGAGGCTGGGCGATTGCCAGAGGTAAGTCATTCAAGGTCTCTGTTCCAAGCTAAAGGATCTTAACACTTAGACTAAGAACACTTGAATTTTGAAAGATCACTGACAACACTGTGGCAATATACATTGAGGAATTAAGAGATTTTGTAATCTTGAGTATAAAAATAGTACTAGGCATCATGGTTGTGAATGAGGTCTCCTAGGGAGTATGCAAAATGAAAAGGGCATAGAATTAAGCAAGGAGTCATGAAAAGATCAAAATAAAGAGCCCGAGTGAAAGAAGAGAAGCTCTTGAAAAAGAGGTTGAAGGTGACTGGAATAAGTTGATGAATAGGTACATGACAGCATACACAACCTTTTATATAACTTGGATATAAATGGAAGAAAGTGATCTTATAGAAAAAGCAATCAAGATATAAACTCAGAGATACAATAAAAATCAACATTTAGTGATTAAAACGATGATCTGAACATCCAGCTAAGAGAAACATACCACACGCCTAGAAAAACAAATAATGATTAACACCAAGATACATGCAAGCGGTCCTGGGATCTTAAGGATAAAGAAAGAAACCCGTAAGAATCCTACACAATCCAAAACGAGGACACATGCCGTGAAAAGTAATTCTCATGCTCGTCTCAGACTTCTCTTCAGAAATGTGATGCAGTGTATTAACAGCTTGGAAGTGAAAGGAAATATGAAAAGAATTCCATCCACATCCATATCACTGTTCATGGGTATAGGTTTTAGAAAGCTACTCTCAACTGTGCAGAAATAAGGCCCATCACCAGATACCTTCCCTTTCAGAGAATACACTCACCAAATTAGGTATGTTGCTATAAAAGGATACTCAATGAGTATTAAATCCATATATATATGGATCTATCTATCTATCTATCTATCCATCTATCTATCTATAGAGATATATATATATATATATCTATATATGTATATATATATTATTTATACACACACACACACACACACACACACACACTACTTTTAAATAACAGCCGTATATAGATGGTGTATTACAGAATTGTACACTTGAAACCTATGAAATTTTACTAACCGTTGTCACCCCAATAAACTTTAATTAAAAAAAAACAGTTGTAAAAATGTTACAATAATGTTTGAAATAAAACATTATCATTTTATTGTAATAATTTTGCAATAATATATTGGGATAATGATCTTTATTTATTCTAATAAAAATTAAAATGTGAGAAAAAAAGAATCTCAAAAGCAAATGTGGAGAAACTCCCTTACTTTCCTGTGGGAATTGACATATAGTTTTATGTCTGAAATTCATAACTTGAGAAATGGATTTCAGGCTTATTTTTACATGTATAATTTTTAAAAATAATCACTAGTATAAATAAAACCAAATTTAATCCTTTCCGAGTTACCAGAGGGAAACCAATGCTAATATAATAAGGTTTCTTAGTGATCAATAAAAATGCAAACCTCTTAATTTAAGAAGACAGCAATGTACAGGTATTACTCAGAAGAAAAAAAAAGAAAACAAGATGGCCAGCCAATAAGCCTAGATAAGGTAAGACACGAACAAGTTAGGGTAAGCAATGCAAAACAAAACAAGAATGAACTAATATTATTTTGCTGATCAGATTGGGAAAAATGAAAAAGAAAATTCCCTGTATTGATTAGAAATTGAGGCACAATGAATTACTTTTGGATATGAGTCTGTATTAGTCACTCGTTTTCTGAAGGCCATCTGTCAATATGTACCAAAAATAAAATTATGCAAACCCTTTGAATCACAAAATGCAACTCTGGAATTTACCCTAAGGCTGCACTGACAGACCAGTTTCAGTTGGAAATCATTAATTTATGATGACCTCAAGCCCCCTCACCTTTGTTTTTCTTCTGTATTAATGTACAGTCTTCACAGAGTTATAACTGAAGGACTGGAGAATGGGTGGTTCCAGTCAACAGGAGGACAAGGGGAAATGAAATAAAAAGACATGGTTAAAAGACTCTGGAAGCCATGTTCCTTGTGGCTAGGCTAGATGTGAAGGACATAAACACACAAGAGACCCAACAGATTCAAAAACAAATTCAAGGATCCAGAGGCGTAACTTCAGTCTGTAGTCAAGTTATCACACTGGATAGATATATCAGAAGGAGGGTGTTTAGTCCGACTGAATGGGGTGGTAAAGAGGAGTGAAAGTGAGGCTACAGAGTATTGAAAACTTGTTGACAAGGATGCTGAAAGTGTGGAGAAGGTAGCTTATTTACAAGCTACCGCAGAATAACAGTGTTGCCCAAATGTGGAAGCTGAAAGTAGAGACAGGAAGGACAGAGAAGAAACAGCATGAGAATATGGGAGAAGACACCATTGAAGGGACCTGAATGGCAACAAAAGATGGAGCTATTGATCCTGTCAGATCCACTGCTCCGGAGTCACCTGGAGTGAAGGTGGTTCGGTGCCGGCACAGAATCAAACTAACTTATTTTAAAAATAAGTAAGTAAAGGGCTATTTTAATCAGATTCCTTCTTTGTTCACAGTTTCCATTTGCTTCCTTGTAATTATTGAATGCTATTCTCAACTTCATTCAAGTTTCTATCCCCTGACACTAAACTTCCTTCAGGGTTTCGGCCTCACTCTGTCCGGACAACGCCTAGTTAAGGCCACCTTGGCCTGTCACATGGGCTCCTAAAAATGACCTGAGTCCTCTAACTTCTGTGCCTTCCCACATCCCTGCCCTCAGCCCGGAATCCTTTCCCCACTTCCGCCTCTGGAAAACTTTTGGAACCTCCAGGTACAGGTTAAATTCTTTATGATTCATGAAGCTTTGCTACAGTCAGAAGACATCGACTTACTCTCAGCGACTACAACCACTTATTTATTCTTTGATAAATGTTAAGAGTCACCAGTGTTTATGTTTAATATTTTCCACTAAGTCCCCTTCACCAAGATTCTGTTGAGCTAATTGTGTCTCTTCCAAAACCTCTACGCAGTGCAAGAGCACATGGTATTTAACTTGAGAAATAAATAAGTTGTACGGAGATTACCAACAACAGAGAATCACTGAACAGAATGGAAGTAATCAAAAGGTTTAATGGCCCCTGTTTATGTCTCAGCTTTCCAGGCAGAGCCTAAAACACCAATCCCACCCTTTAGCTTCTCAGACTGAGATTTTTATCCCAGAACAGCTTGAAAATCTTGATGGGTCATGAAGACGTTTTGAAGCAAAATGAGAGGAATTACATTGAAGAAGAACATGGTTGAATTACTTTGTACAAGGTATGAAGAAACCAGAATGTGTAAGCTTTATACTTCTATGAATCTAATAGGATATAATTTAGAAAAGACAAAAATGAGCTCAATATGAGAAATAGTTTATAAAATAATATCAATTTGATAAACTGGTTACAAGGAAAATGGTTGAAGCGCTATATATATATATATATATATATATATATATATATATATATATATATACATACATACATATAATCGCTTAGAATACCTCAACTTGGTCTTTCTTAGCTACAGAGTAACGAAACTTCAATGACGATAATGTTTTGGCAGACAAAACAAACTATGGAATCCATTTTAACAATGGAGTTTCCATTTTCACAATTCGGTTTGATGCAGCTGACCTGATGAAAAAAAGCCTTCAATACAAACCACAGTTTTTAGCATGGAATATTCTATGCAGGTTGAACTATCAAGACCAACACTGTGGCATTTAGACAATTTTCTCCAGATACTGAACATTTTATAACTATTAGACAAGAAGAAACTCGATATTAAAGTTGTTTCAATACAGTACATAGTCTCCAGGTGAGCCAAAGTGCTTTACAAATTGATGAGGTAGATATATTGGCCGTGTAGTGACTTCCGTAGGCAAACACAGAATCTATTAAGTACTCAATAATACCCTTTACAGATCCTTGCACGTTAAAATCTATTTTAAAGCAACGCTTCCAAAATGTGTCACAGGGTTTCTAATGCCCTGAGCCACCAGGGACAGAAATAAAGGACCTTATTTTAACATTTAACCTGAAAAGACATCTTTACTCGCCCTCTCTCCTTCTCCCCCTTGCCCCATTATTACACTGACTGAATTAGGCATGAGGCAAAATTCTGGTGTGGGAATTCAACTCCACTATCTTGCTGAATAGCATCAGGCGCTCCTGACCCTCTAACCTTCTCTTTTGTCCGAACCTCCTGAGAATCAACCATGTGTCACAAAGTAACTAGCTGCCCGTTGAATAGCATTAGGGTAAAGGGGGAACAGTCTTTGCCCAGAACTACCCACATTCTGGCACAATCCAGTCACCTGGCTATTTACAGTTAAAAGCAACACAGTTCTGTAAAATGAACTCACTGATTTTCATTATTACCATCCCATTGCTCTCTCAAACAAACAAACAAACAAACAAACAAAAAACAACAGCTTTCACTTACATCAAGAGTGCCAGAAGATTTCTTCAATGTAAGAAGTTAATGAAACAAGTATAGTATATGGTAAGTACCAGTAATTTTTCAATAAATGAGACTGTTTTAATGTTTTCCCTCCTTGGGTGCTCATTCTAAAGGATCTCCTCTTTAGGAATTTTATCTTGTGATTTTACTAACCATTATCACCACAACAAATTTTAATTAAAAAAAAAATAATAAAATTTTATCTTTCACTGGAAAGCCACTAAATCTGTGTTTTGGTTATGCTGCTCTTTGGTTCTTGCTGCCAGTAACCAACTAATTTGTTTTTGCAGTTTTGTAATTAAAAAACAAAACAAAACATTTTGCCATTCTTTGTATTTTAATATTTTGACTTAAAATGGAAACTGCAAATACACAAAGGAATTCCCAATGATTTAAGACTCAGAAGATGAATTTTATTGTGAACATAGCGAAGGAGAAAACATATCACTTTTCACATAAAAGCAGCTTTCTACACATGTCATGAGGCATTTGCAAAGCGCCTTGTTCTCAGTCAGACCGAAATGCAAATGCCATGCTAACAGAGACAGAAATCAAAGAATGACATTGGAGGACAAGCCAAAGCTACAATTTATCTACATAACACTCGACAGTCCAATGGCAACTTCGAAGCTGCTGACACCACTTGCTAAAGCTCCTGCCAAAGAAACTCCTTCTGCTTTTTTGCAAGGAAATTCCTGCCTAGTGTAACTTATTATCCAGCACTTTCGTTGCCTCCAAGTATTCTTCAAACCATTGAAGGGATATTGCAACTACTGCATTTAAAGGCAAATCAATTTTAATCTCCTATGACCAATTTTCACAAAGCTATATATAATTGCAGTACAAGTGTAAGAATATAAAAAGGAGTGACAGACGCAGAATAGAACAATTAAAAGGAACTACGGGCCCACTTCTTGAGCATCCAATGAAAGTGAAAAGAGGGACAGGTTTGGGGATGAAATGGACCAGCTTATAATTGCAGCTTTAATATAAAAATCTATAAATCCCAAGTCTTTCCCTTCTACCAATTCCGACATACATAAGAATATTGAAGTGAAACAAAAAGAGGATGAAATAAAATCTTGTGAACACCATCTAAGTAATAAATAAATGAAACCTACCCTTTATCTCCTTATGTTTTGAAACTCAGCTGTTATTTACAAGGTAGAGAAATGATAAACCAGTCTTTAAAACAAGTAAGGAGTTAGTCCTTCTTTGACAGACGTGTTGGTACAGGTTGACCAACAAAAGACTACCAATAAGTTATAATTCTTCACACTCAAACACTTATATAGCATTTCTTCAGGGGATAAATTTACTAAACAGGATTTTTCTAATGATAAGACAACTATTTTTAATCTTGAATCTTATATTTAAGCAGGAGAAAATTCTTAATCTGGTAGTAACTCCTTAACCAGCTTTCTTTGCTCCACTTATGTACTCTCCATTAATTCAATGCAGAAAAGATTTATAGCCAATGGAATAGAAAGTAAATGCAGACCTTAAATAATTGGCCTCTTTCTTCATTACAAATATGAGTCCCATCCCTAATGAGAAAAGTATGATATTTCTAAATGCACTACAGTCTTGCTTCAAACACATTTTTATTTACAGAGAATAGTTTTTCTATACATCTTTCCCTCAGGACCACTGGAAATGATTTCGTTTTTATTTTAAAATAGAGCTAAGCATTTCCACCTAATGTTCAGGTATCTGGTGGACAAAATAATAGTGACTTCCATTTACATCTTGCTTCTCAACTGTCAGTACATTTTCTAGCTGTCAGTTAAAGAGAGAAAAAAAAAAGACTGTCAGTTAGAAAAAAAAAAGAGTAAGAAAGAGAAAGTATACCAGTAAATGTGAAGAAAATACTTTTGAAAAAAAACACACACAATTATCTACTTTGGTATGAGTGTCTGTCCTGAAATGTGTAACAACATAATTTGAATTGTTTGATGTCTTCAAATTGCAGATTCTAGAAAAGGTAGAAATGCACAAGTAAAACATGGTTGCTTTGAAATCACTATTTCCAGCCTAGGTTGAGGCGGATGCAAACACAACTGTCATTCACCTAGTCAAATAAAGGGACTCTAGAGCTTTGCAGTGTTATTTGTATAGAACAGGAGACTTAGGCTCTGATTATTAGATCTATATGTCCTTTAACTTTCCCAACCAGAATCTTAATTGAACACATGGGAAAAGAAGAGAATTCCATAATGAAGACTGAATTCATGCCATAACGACAACTCTTCCTGAACATAAAATCATAAGTATGAATTATTTGCCCAACCTAAATGTTCATAAATGGCAACACTTAAAAAAAATTGTAGAGTATATTGGGTTATATGTATTTTACAGTTCAATGAAAACATTTTAGAGTATCTTTTTTAAATTATATTCATTTTAAAGGGCTAAATATCCGTGAAATGTGTAATTCTATAGGTAAGCTTTGAAGAGAACTGATGGACCTAAGTAACTAACAGCAGATAAAGGAACAGTGACATGGCAAATACAAGTGGATATATTTTCTTGGTATTCATCATTACATACTAAACTTTGAAGATTTTAAGTTTTTAGGAATGTATGAATTCTCCCACCACCTGGACATTTTCTTGCTATAGTGTTGCAATGGCTCAGAAAGGAAACACTTTAAAACTAATCATTACTCATTGGATTTAATGAAATTAAACCTGGGTGAATGCAAATTACTTTTTATTATAACAATGAAATGGAATCATTACAGCATTCTGTCCAGGGATAACAAGTGGACTGGTGAGAATATCAGCTGTGAATATATTTAAATATAGATATACACATGCAGTATTAGGGAAGGTAAAAACAGAATATGAAATAAACATTAGGCATCAACTCTGCACTCACTGTCAAGAGTACACCCAAGCTTCTAACCACAGAGTTCAGCTGAAGGTAACTATCTGTCAAATATAATCTGTGCAAGTGAATATGCTTAAGCTGGGGCTATGAATCAACCAAAATTGCTTTGGTCTTATTGACATTCAATTGCAAGAAGTTGCAGCTCATCCCATCCAATAGACAGCCTGACAACACCAGGAGTGCTTCCAGTGACAGAAAGCTTTAAATATAGATGCAACTATCATCAAAATACACATGGAACGAAACTTTACGATCCTTCATAGCATCTTTGAAATTGGTCAGTCAGTCATCAACAGGGCATAGATGCCCCAAGATCTCATCTCATTACTACTAACATCGGCCAGCTTACTCAGTTAACAGAACCACGATTCATCTAAAAAAAAAAAAATGAATATAGATTTGATTGACAGGCAAAGTCCTTCTGGGTGAGTCTAAGAGTTTCTGTTGCATTGTGCTTAACCCCACTGCTTCAATTCACAGAACTGCCTTTTATCTTTTCTACCATTTGAGACTTGCTCCCAATACATCTTAATAAATAATAACCAGGCATGCATGAAGAAATCTAGAGGGTCAATTTTAGACAATGTCTTGCAGATATTTTTTGACATGTATTGCGTTTGCATAAGCACCACATTATACCAACAAGAGAACTGAGGTGTGTGAGGTTAAATGGCTTGCTTGGCACTGTTTCCCCTTGGGCATTATGACCTCTTGGGCAGATTCTGTGGGTGCCCATAGGCTTTTGTCCCAGGCCTTAATCCTACATAAAACAAAATTCCTACCCATTCCTTTTCTGTCCACGCATATTTTCAACTGAGAAAAACGTGTTGAGTTCCAAACTGTTGTGACACCCCGCTCATCTGTTAACTGTCTCCAATCCGTCCGTGCCTCAGTCATCTCATTCATACCTTCTGCAGAGGGCAACTCATCAAATGATACATAGAAAACCCTTGGCTCAGTAGGAAACCAGCAGACATAGACAAGGGGGCTGTTATCTCAATGTTTACAATGTTATATAAGTACGATCCTGTCCCTCTAAGAGCTTATAGTCTTAAGAGAAATTGCACTGTTAAGGACAAGTCTTCGCAGGATAAAGGACACGTGCAGAACTATCTACCTGATGAAAAAAGAAAACCAATGCAGAGTGTAGCAGTTTCCTGAACTCTCAGGCTAGTACCTTTTTTGGCGACCGCCTTGACCTGCTCTCATGGAATCTCCGTTACTTCCCTTGAGACTTCCCTTGAACTATGAACTACAGGGAAATAAATGTTAATGCAATGTTAACTATAAAGAAAAAAAGGAGGGGATAGCTAGAATGATGCATGTACTAAGGATGTGTTATGGTTAGAATTATATAAAATATGCATAGAAGAGACTGGCAGAAATTACATTAATACTATAGCAGAATAATTGGAGGAGGCTGGTTAGATTTGTCTTTTTTCTTATTTACTTTTTAAGCATTATAAAATATTGATTTTGTAACTTTTGCGATTTTTTTTAAATCTCAGTTTTTCAAAAATTATTTCTCCCAAATCTCTGTGCAACCTCAAACCTTATTTCTTTTCTCTTATATACAGGTTCTTGAGAATACCAGCCATAGATTCACTATCTTTAGTAACCTCGATTCCTATTAAAAAGTGCTGTGTGCATAGATGTCTATAGTCTGTTTACCTTCACAAAGGTAAATGCTTTAGGCAAGAGGCGAGTTCTTGTTGACTAGGAAAATGGCTATCAAGGTTCTTTTCAGCTTATTATATAACAGAAGGCACAATGGCCAATCCTGATGCTAATATACGATCTTACATCATGCACACTGTGGACTTGCTTGCCTCATCTACTATTAGGTGACATCTCATGTCACCATAGAATATCGAGCAAAAAAGACCCTCACATACATAGTAAGAAAATAAATTTCCTTGACAACCTTATTTATACAGTTTTTACAAAACTGTGTTCTTTTTTAGCAAATACTCAAATTGAAAATTTAATCCAAGAAGTTCCAAAAACATTAAAAAGAATACACACACAGAGACACACACAGACACACACACACACCTGTGTGTGTGTGTCTGTGTGTGTATACAGAGGGTGCCAAAAACTATATACCCATTTTAATACACATCATATTAAAACTGTAAGACAATGATGTTAGCATTCATTTGATTAACATCATCTTTTGAACGAATGTCATAGTAAACAGTATGCTGTAGTATGACTGTAATTCAACTCAACTTTGAAAAATAATATGTAGATAACACTTCATAAAATGTATACATTTTTTTTGGCATACCCGGTATACACTAAAGATAATAACTAAATAAGAATTCCAAAAGGTACATAAGCACAACTTGCATCCTAGGAGCTTGTAGTCAGAACACACCAAGTAAGGTTTAACATCTTAAGGTTTAGTTGGTTTAGATGTTTTAGCTCATTGGTAATTTGCCACGCGGCATTTCATTGATTTCTAAGTTAAACAATCATATGACTTTTGATGTTTCTATTTTTTCATTTGGCAAATGGCAATCAGAAATATCAATAGATCAAAAATAATTTTTCTAAAACATCAAAAATTAAAAAGCATTACCCAAGTCACCTGATTCTGAGTATGATCGAGTAAGCCCACTTTAGTCTATCTCTCCCTGCCAATTACAACTCAAACTCTGAACAAAATACAAAAAGGGCCTGAGCATTCTGAAAAGTGAACAAACACCAACAGATTATGGATGGGAGTCCGAAGTTGGAGAATCAAAAACTTCTGATCTGTAAAAAGATGCCATTGAAAGAATGAGAAGACAAGCTACAGTCGGGAAGAATATTTGCAAAACAACTGACAAAGAGGGCTTCTGTGTAGATTACATAAAAGCCATCGAAATCCCTTGATAAGAGAACAAAGAACAGAGGTGTTTTGTTTTCTATTTTGTTTTTTGTCTGGTTTTTAATGGGAAGATATGAACAAACACTTCATTAAAGAAGATACTTGGAAGACAAACACAGAAGAAGATCTTCAGAGCCATCAACCATCACGGAATGCAAATCAAAACCACCATGAGATTACTGATCTCTTCCCCCAAAATTATATACACTGTGCAAAGTTTTCAAGAAATAAAATAGCTAAGGGTAAAACCCCAAAGCAGTTTTTCTCAATGAAGGGCAGTCTTGCCCCTCAGGGGACATTTGGCAATGTCTGAAGACACGTTTTGATGGTCACTGGGATGGAGGTCGATGGAGATGTGGGGGGTTTGCTACTTGTATCCCAGTCAGTAGAGGCCAGGGATGCCACTCAGCATCCTCTAATGCCCAGGACCAGCCCCTACTCCGAGCGTGATCCTGTCTCAAACAGCAGTGGTGCTGAGACTGAGGACCGCTTCCCCAGAACAAGTCATCTATTCAAAAACATGGCATCTTTTAATAAAATGTGAGCACTAACAAAATCAACACTTGGGGTACTTTTGAGCCATTTCACTGATTCTATTGTCCACTACCCTACAGATACATACATTGATATTGAGGTTTCTCAATATCAACAAGCAGTAACAGCAGTTTATCACTTGTTACACAAAGGCATAGGATCGCACCAGTTTAAGAAATATATCAAAAGTTGATAATGGGAAGAAATGTAATGGGACTTAAGGAAACAGAAAGACATATGACATTGATTTAGAGTGGAGGGAAACCTTGAATCAGAGACTTCCTGCAAAGGGACACAAGTTCTGGTTTTTAATGGGTAGCTCAATAAGAACACCTAAAACATTCTTGTTTAAGCTAACTCTGAAATTCCACATGAATGTTCTATGGTTCTGTTTGAAACAGTATCTCAAATGTGTACTTATTAGTGTAAGTTTTCCATGGGAACGTCCACTGTCCTTTAAAAAAGTAAGTCACCTATCATTAATGTCCAGTTATAATGATTTATGACAGTATATCTAACAGATCACAACAAAAATTAACAACTCATAATTATATATGCTAATTTGGATAAGCTCTAGCTAATTAATAGAAGCTTTATCCTTCGCATTTCTTTTAGACATGATCAAGCATTGCTTATTATTTTAATCACTACATGAACCAGTTACACATGGTACAAATGAAACATCAAACTACATATAGTAACACAAGAAACTCCCATTCATGAGATCTCCAAATAATGATGATTGCTTTTGCCTTAAAATGACCCTACTCTCTACCATTCACAAATCAGACAAGGTGATGGTAATTGTAACAGAGAGAGAGAACAAGTATTGAGGGTTCGCAAGTATCTTTTCAACATCAAAAGTTACTTCCAAAAGACAAACCTGTCAAAATTAATTGAAATGAAGGGTAAAAGAGTAAAAATTGTATTATCTCCTCTAGCTCCATCCTCATGTTTAATATGAAACATTAGCAGTTTCTCTTTCTCCTGAAGTATTCATGGTTATGTGAATAAGCTGAAATATTGACATACTGATGCTTAGTTAAATGTTGCTCTTGCCTATTTTTGAATTAAGAGTTGTGCTTTTACTTGCCCACATGAAAGGCATGGTTCTCCGCCAGCAGCAGTAGTTCAAATAATCAGAGGCCAAAAACTTACCTTGTTGGCCTACGTAGCATTCTACACATACCCAGTGTGATGCTTGGTTCAGAGACAATTTCAGCCTACCTTTAACTTCAATTTTGACAAAACAGTGGCTGAAAAATTGTAAGAGTATCTGCTATCATACATAGGTTTCTCATTATCACTTTATCATTAGCCAGGACACCCAAACACTTATGCAATTTACACCAGATTTTTATGTATAAATAAGACCCCGTCTACCTTTGTCAGAATTGACTTTGTAGTATCTAACCAGTCTATCTTCGCCCTCTTCTTTTTCCTATATCCAGTTCATTTTATAAAGGTCCTCACTTCTCACCATTGTAGCCAATGTGCTTTAAACATAATGAAGAGTTTATAACAACAAGCATTTTAAAAACATGGTAGACAGGGTCCTATTTATAAAGCTGTGACTTCCGTTTTTGATGATGGTGGAATAGTCCCATTCCTCCCAGGTCCTCTCTCCGCAATTAAGAATCTCTAGACATAACACGGCAAACAAGTACAGGACAATGCTTCTAGATGAGAAAAAAGAGGCCAACACCTTAGGGACCTCAGGATTTGAGGATCAACATGGCAGTAAACCCCCTAGGTTTTCTTATGACCACCCACATATCCAAGACAGAGCACTCCACAAGCATCTCTCCTAGAACTGCCAACAGGCAAAGATAAAATATGTTCCAAGAAAAGTCTATTTCCCTTAGATAAAGGATCGGGAAAAGGGTGGTCTAAAACAGGAAACCTTTTTGCCAATATCTGCCCTATTTAACCAAACACCCATGGAAAGGGAAGCTAAACTTTCACCCCACCCATCAGCAACATGACAATGTGAGTCACCACTCCACTTCCATTGGGGCGCTGCTGACAGGCACAAATGGGAAGGTGAATGTATACACCCATGTGCCATAATGTCACACCTCAACATGGGGACAGCCTGCTAACAAGAAAATGAAATTGTATGCAGAGTCTCCTAATATCCAAAATGTTCAAAAATCACTTGTCATCCCAAGAACCTGAAAAACCACAAGTGGCATGAGAAAAGAAAATCTATAGAAACTAACACTGACATGTATCAGGTGTCAGAATTATCCAATAAGAATTTTAAAGCAGATGTCAGAAAAATGCTTCTGCAAACAACTGTGAATTCTCTTGAAACATATGAAAGAAAAAAGAGAAAATCTCAGTAACAGAAGTTTTTTAAAAATATCCAAATGGAAATCAAAGAATTAAAAAAACAAACACTGAAATAATAAAAGCTTGCTCTATGGGATCAACAATAAAGTGGAGATATCAGAGTAGATCCCATGAACCTGACAGCAGATCAATGTAATTTTCCTAATACAAATAAAAGAGAAAAAAAATAGATGGAAAGAAATAAAACAAAGGTAGAAATAAATCAAGGATCTATGGGATAATGATGAAGGAGCTACTATCTGTATAATCTGAATCCTAGTCTGGAAAGAGAGGACAGAGAGAAGCAATGAAATAATATCTGAAAACATTGCAAATATGGCAAAAGATATAAACATATAGATTCAAGAGGCTGAGCAAATTCTACATAATAAGATAAAATCAAAGAAGTTCAGTATTGAACTTCTGAGAAAAAATAGAGAGCAAGATCTTTGAAAGCTGTCACAAGACAATGATGCAAAATTTATAAGGGGAAATGCCAATTCAAATAACAACAGATTTCTCAGCTGACACAATGGAGGCCAGAAGGAGTAGAACAATGTTTTTTAGATAATGAAAGAAATTAACGGTCAATCACCAATTTTACATTCTGAAAAAGTATCCTTTAGGAATGAAGGGAAAATCAACACATTCTCAGATGAATGAAAACTAAGAGAATTGATTTCCATCAAACCTACCCTTAAGGAATGACTAAAGAAAGTTCTTTAAATAGAAACAAACAAACAGAAGCTTTAGAACTTCAGAAAAATTAATTAATTAGCACATCAGAATGAAAAATATTATGTGTAATTATACATAAACTACACTCTTTATCATGAGTTTATTAAATAATATTTGATAGTTGAAGTAAAAATTATAGCACTGATGTCTTGTTCAGTGTATAGACAGGAAATACTCAAGACAATTATACTTAAAAAGCCGGAAGGTAAAAGGAACTAAACGGAAGTAAGGCTTCTACACTTCAATGGAAGTGACACAATGTCAATGCTAGTAGACTATAGTTAATTTTGTATATTGTGATACCTACAGCCACTAAAAACACTACACAGAGAGATGGACTAAAAAATGTTATGAATAAATAATGGTGGCATCCCAAAATGTGTTCAAATAACACACAGCAAGGTAAGGAAAGAGGAACAGAGAAACCAAAAACAGGAGGAAGAAATGGAAAACAAACAACAAAATTGCAGACATAAGGCTAACATGTCAATAAGAAGCTCCGATATAATTGGTTTAAATATACCAAATATGTAAAGTGGGGAAGGGAGTGGTAGATGAGGGTAAACGGGGTCAAATACATGGTGATGGCTGGAGAAGTGACTCTGGGCGGTGAGCATACAATGGGATACATAGCTGATGTATTGTAGAAATGTACCCTTGAAACCTATGTAACTTTACTAACCAATTTCACCCTAATAAATAAAAGACAAAAATAGGCACAGTGGACTAAAATTAGATAGATAATTAATATGTATACAGAATATATATATATATACACACACACACACACACACACATACGGACTATATATACATACTATATAACACATTATATTGGGTTGATGGAAGAGTCATGATGTATTTTGTCTATGTTTTTCATTGCAAAAATGTGTAATGACTTTTCTGACAACCCAATATCTAATCTATCTATCTATCTATCTATCTATCTATCTATCTATCTATCTATCTATCTATCTAGATATGCTATACAACAACAGCAAGATACACATTAATTTCAAGTACCCATGGAACATTCACCAAGATAGACTACATCTTGGGACATTAATAAAAAAAAATACACCTGCAAAAATTTTAAAGAACTAAAATCATACAGAAAGCATCCTCTGACCACAATGGATTCAAATTTGAAACAAATAAGATAAATATAATTTGAAAAATCTTCAAATGTTTGGAAACTAAATGACATACTTCTAAGTAATCATGAGTCAAAGAGAAATTCTCAAAGAAAATAAAAAAAATATATAGAACTAAATGAAAATAAAACATATTAAAATATGTGGGATACAGCCAAAAAACAGTTAAGAAATAAATTTACAGCACTAAATGAAATTACACATTAAAACACAGCACTAAAGTAAACCTAATGCTTACATTAGAAGAGCGGAAAAATCTTAGAACATTAATCTAAGTTCCTACCTCGAGTGTCAAAATAATCCCCAAACAAGAAGAAGACAGGAAATAATAAATATAAGAGCAGAAAGTGATGAAATTGAAAATAAGAAAACAAAAAAAGAAAAATCAAGAGAACAACCATTTGGTTCCTCAAAAATATGGAAGCATGAATAAGATTGATAACCCTCTAGCAAGACTAATAAATATGAGAAAAGACACAAATTATTAATATCACAAAGGAAATGGAATATCATTTTAGATCCTGTACTCACTAAAATGATAACAACAGATAATAAAGAATAACATGAAGAATATTACAACCACAAATTTGACAACACAGAAGAAATGGACCAATTCCCTGAAAATCGCAAACTACCTAAAGTCAATCAAAAAGAAATAGACAATCTGAGTATTCTTATAATAATTAAAGAAATCTAATTTAATTTAAAATCTTTGTAAAAGAGATTTCCAAGGCCAGGCAGCTTCACTGGAAACCTGGGCACTTCTACTAAACATCTAAGGAAGAATTAACACCAATTTTACATAATCTATTCAAGGGAACACTCCCCACCCAACTCATTTCAGGAGGATAGTATAACCTAAAATCAAGATAGTACTGGAGGGCCGGCCGAGTGGCGCAGTGGTTAAGAGCTGGCTTGGGATGCCAGCGGCCCCGGTTCGGATCCCACATATGGGGGCCAGTGACACTGCCCTCAAAAACAAAAACAAAAAAAGATAGTACTGGAAAGGACAATTACAGATCAATACATCTCATGAGCCACAGACGTAAAACTTCTCAAAATTAGCAAATCAAATCGAGCAACATATAAAAGGAATTCTCCATCATGTCCAAGTGGGATTTATTCCAGGTGTTTAAATTTGGTTCAACATTTGAAAAATCAGTATAATCAATCACATTAACAAGCTACAGAAGAAAAATTATATGTTCACATCAATTGATGCAGAAAGACCTTTGACGAAATCCAACACTCATCATAATAAAAACTCTCAGTAAATTAAGAATAGAGGGAAATTTCCTCCACTTGATAAAGAACATTTGTTAAAAACCTACAGCTAACATAATACTTGACAGTGAAAGACTAAAAGCTTTCTCCCTAACTTTAGGAACAAGACAAGGATGTTTGCTTTGAGCACTCTAATTAACTAGAAATTCTAGCTACTGTGACAAGGGGTGGTGGGGGGAAGAAAATCACACAGACTGGAAAAAATAAAAGTGCCCAACAGTCAATGACATGATTGTCTACATAGAAAACTCAACAATCTACAAAAGAACTTCCAAAACTAGTGAGTAAATTTAGCAAGGTTTCAAAATATAGGATCAACCCCCAACATCAATAACATGTCTATATGCTAAAAATAAATATGTGGAAACCAAAACTTAAAACACAAGACCCATTGCAATCGCTCCAAAGAAAATGAAATGCTTGTGAGTAAACCTTGAGAAACATGCAGAGGATCTGTATGCTGAACTTTACAAAACACCAATAGAAGGAACCAAAGAAGACCCAAATAAATGGAGACACTTACTATGTTCATGTATGGGAAGATTCAACACAGTCTACAGAAGATATGAATTCTCCACAAGAGGGTCTCTAGATTTAGTGCAGTTCCCATCAAAGTTCCAAGAAGACATTTGGAAGACATCAGCAAGCTGATTTTGCCAAGTTGTCCTTCATATGGTCCCATGGAACACATCAAAGTTATAATTCTGCTCTTCAGTGGGATTATTTGACTGTCTTGTCCTCTTACTAGACTGTAAGCTCCATCATAGCAGCCAATAAAGTGCTTTATCAGACATTCTATTTTTAATATCTCACATCTGGTATAAGCTAAGTAGACTGGGTTTATCTTCATTCCCAACTTGGAACAGGCATCTAATGTTTCGAAGAGTTACATGATTTTCCTAGGTTCTGCAATTTTTAAGTGACATGTCAAAAGTTGAAGACTTGCCTTCTGACTAAATATTGTTTTTTAAATTCATGTGCCAAAAATGCACAGAGATAATCAATTTTTACTTGGATGATTTTACCTCTCTCTATAATCAAGTGGGCAGAATCCCCACTTCTTATTTCCACTGTATCATAACAAGGCTTGGTTCTGTATAGCACGGATCAGGTTATCAGGTGACCAGGATGGGGTAAGTAGAATATTCTTTCTTTAATCCACTACAGCTTTTCCTGACTACCATGAACCACAGAGATGCTGAACATAACTTCATATAAAATTACGTCCTGTTGTGTATTTAAACTTGTATCAATGAGGGATAGAATTACAAACTATATTGATTTAAACTATTTGTATACATCATGTAAATATATAAGGCATTATAAATATTTATATTACAAATACATACAAACAAGTTATGCATATTTACTTTACAAATATTTTTTTTCAGTTCTTGGTTTTGAAGAACTTTAAAAATGAATTACTCCTTAAATCCTTACAGTGACCTAGGTTCATTTATTTTTATTTTTATTTTTATTTTTTTTAGTTAAAGGTCAGAGAAATGTGAGACAGCAAATTTAGGCAGGTAATTTAACCACCCTGAGGCTCATTTTCCTCATCTCTATAATGGAAATAATATAAGCCAAAGTCACAGAACTATTACTAACACTTGAAAACTAAGCATGTACAACGTTTAACACAGTACATATAATCAGTGCTCAATGATGACAGCTATTATCATCATCATTTTTAACTGATCATTCTGAAAAGCTTTGTTTAATTCTATTGATCTTGACTTAGTTTTTTTTTTTTTTTTTGAGGGCAGTGTCACTGGCCCTCATATGTGGGATCCAAACCGGGACCGCTGACTTCCCAAGCCAGCGCTTTACCACCGCGTCACTCGGCTGGCCCCTTTTACTTAAGTTTTAAATAATCAAAACTATTGCACTAACTTGGGTGATTCTCAGCAGACTGGATACAAACAGTAGGCTTTGCACAAATAAACAATGTTTAACACGTACAGACACATAAATCGGTGTAGTTTAAAGCAGTGAAAATTATTAAAGAAATGGTGTGGATTGAGGTTTTTCTGGAAGTAGGGGTGGAGGCGATGATCCCATGAGCATTCCAGGATGCAGAGCTTGCTGAAAGCTGTATGATGTTTTCTGTTCCGTCAATCAATAGAGACATGGTAAGACCTTCACAAAATGTGCACATGGGCATACACTCCAGAGATTAATTGAGAAACTCGGCTTATCTATTTTAACAACCGCAGGTTAAATTGCATTTTCTTTTTCATCAGAACTATCAATAGCTTTCCTTTTTCAGATTGAATACATAAATCAAAATAACATATTTCATGAACAAACTATGATTAGGAATCTCCTATTCTTCATCTATTGATTCCTAAAACTTTATTTACTCAACCTTTTTTTTCCCCTTCATTGTAACAGAATATAACTGCTCTTTTCCACACTATTGTAGCTAGAATCATCTGTGCCTTTTGAATTGTAACTGCATCAAGGAGCCTTCAACATAGCATAGGAAATGTGAACAACCCCATCGCTCAAAGATCGCTTGCCTCCATAGCTGCAGGATATCATGAGCTTCAAATTTTAGTCATTGTTTTACTGTATTTCAGCATCATTGCTATAGGGTTACTAGACCAATGTACTCATGATTCTTTGATGTTACTTGTTCTATAAAAATATTGGGTTGTCGAAAAAGTCATGACGCATTTTTGCAACAAAAAACAGAAAAAATACATCATGACTTTTCCAACAACCCAATATATGGAACATCTTAAGAAAAGAGAATATTTTCATGGGAAACTCTGAGGTTTTACTTTTAAATGACATGCAATTAAATGTGCATATTCGTCTAGGTTGTTTTACCTACCAATCCATAACTGCTCAAGTAAAATCCTTCTATGTATTACAAAACTTTAAAAAATATATCAGAAGATATCTCTTACAATAACAATAGCATGTGCTGATTCAATATGAAAGCTCAGCTTTAAAAAAAAATCTGCTAATGCTATCCGTGCTCCCTGTTTGATAATAAAAAGACTGAACTGATTTTTTTCCAGTTTTAGTACAAAAAAAATATGACAATGAATTTCAGCTTGATATAATTCAAAATAGCCAATATATTAAACCCCAAAGTGAAATTTAAATTGGCAATCATGGAAGATTCAAGTCCCGGAATGAATATTAATTTAAAAACTAATCATATTCCAACAGGTTTAAGTTTCAAAATGCTAGTTCTTGATTAAAAACTGGTAGATCTGCGACTATAAAAATCAGGCACTTTTGTTTGGAAGCTAGATCTCCAATGTTTAGTATATCTGGCTCTTCCTGACATCATTTTTTGGCCCAGGGATTTGATTATTTAAAACTCATTTCTTTTTTTCTGAATTTGGGAAGTCAGAATTCTGATTTTACTAATAGCTGATATTGAGTGAAATGTCTGAGGCAAAGTATAAAGTCAGATCTACTGATTAATTTCATGTCACTATGCCTTTGGAAGTTAAATTCTGGCTTGAGCGAATTCCAGGGGTAAAGATCTTTTGTTTTACACACACACACACACACACACACACACACACACACACACACACACCTGTATAAATTAATTGATATGTGGCCATATTGGAGGATGAATGAAAATATGCATACACATTAATTACAGGCTTGCAGTTTGAAACTTGACTAAAACTGAACTATCAATTATGTGTTCTATCATATACCTACAAATGATGGAAGTCCCTAATCCCAAAATTAAACAGAATTTAAACACACTACATAATAATGCAACAGTAAGTTCCATTTTATATTGGAATATATACTTTGCAGTTAGGCAGTAAAACAGTTACAAGCTGCATTTGCTCATAACTTGGCCATAAAATCTAGCAACAATGTTTCTGTGTAAATACCAGACAGCATGCGGAAGCTGAAAAATGCAGAGGCCTACTGTCAGCCAATGAGCGAATTCTGTTCCCTACAACCTCAACAACCCTAAACAATTCAACAGCTTGCCATCCTTTAATAAATTGTACCTCACTCTACACTCTACTTCCTTTTTTATGCAGAGTTCCAGGAAGCTTTGTTTTATTCATCCAGTCCAATCCTCTCATTACACAAGAAAGGAAATGGAGTAAAGTGAATTTGTAAAGACCACACAGCGGCATGACCTGAATTCGATGTCCCTATCCTTAATCTTTTGTCCTTCCGGTTGCTTTCTATAACAACTCCCCAGGAATGAGCACATACCTTATTAAACATCTGTACTATGAATTACTTTACATTTCGTAATATCGTAAATACATTCAGACATATCCAATAAGAGAACCCTATGCAGATCTCCAATTTAGAGTAAATAATTGCTCTGTCATTTTTGTTTGAATGAAGCAGGATTTTCACAATGCTGGGTACCCCCAAATCTACTGATAAATGATGTCAGGTGAATGAATGACCAATATGTATGGTTTTTTTTCCCTAAAGTTTTATGAATATTTACTCCTGTGGTTTTAACATAAAATGTTGAATGGGAAAAAAAGTTACATAAAAATAAATAAATAAGTACACAAATTGGAAAGGACAAGTTTTCTCTTGATAGTCAAACAGTTATGAAATAAAGCAGTCTCATTCAATCATAAGGACTTTAACCTTTTCTTGAAAGAAGGGGAAGATTTAAAGATTTATAAAGAAATTTTGCCTAAACTAGGAAAGGACTCATATTTGACATGTGTTGAAAAGATAATGCTGATTTCAACAGGCACTCTAAGAGCATTTTACTCCCAGGAGGGTAATTCAGTCCTGGTTACCTCTTCGCATTTTGATCTTAAACTTTCTTTGTAAAGCTTTTAATGTACCCCTGCCTGCCAAAACATGACACAGTTTCACAGATAAGGCAAAACAAAGGCAAGTGAAAAGAACATTCTTATCATTGTTGATATAAAACTATGCAACAAACATATCTATTTGTTGAGAGAATCTCTGCAGGTTCTCTTTCTTTGGCAATTTCTATCTTCACGTTTTTAACACTTATAACCTAATTCTGTTGCACTGGTCTGTGGGTGGAATAGACAACTTCAAGATACAGAGCAAATGAGGCCCCTATCTGCTAACTACTGAACAAAGAAGAGGTAGGACTGACCAACTGAACCCACCCTGTGCTATAGACAGGGCCTTATATCATACATGAACATCCTTTCGACCTGATGGCTTGGAAATGCCACTCCCTGCCACGTTCATTGGCTAAACTCACATCCTAACTAAAAGCTGCGTAGACAAGGCATAACACTCTGATGGAACATCACCTTGTTATAGAAATCAATGACTGATACCTCTCGGTATTTCTATTTGAAATGTTCTTCCTAGGGCTTTTCATGCACTGCTATGCAAGTGCATGGCAGAATTTCAGTTACAATCAAGCAAAACCAACATATGTACAAAGTGTATCTGAATCATCAAGAAGGATTTCTATGCTGAAACAGACTTGAAAACCCAAGTAACAAACCTCGAGAACCTCTAAGGAAGTTGACTCATTGCCTGATTCAGGATAAGAAGCGTGAGAAATCACAGGCTGTTTTCAAAATGGGTGAGGGTATACATGACCCCTAGTGTAAACGGGGTTCCCAAGGACCACTGTTTGGACACCCCTATGAGAGCACATACTGGGAACTATAGACACAACAGCTTTAGTGTGAAAGCAAGGGTGAGTTTGGGCTGCACGGGGCCATTCCAGGGCCCTGAAGACACAAAAGGATAAACTGTGTCTACAACTGGGAACTATAAAATACCAGACATTTCACAGTTAGCTCAGCCTTTAGCAGCTTCGAAGGTTAATCCAAACTGTGGTTGACAACTTCATTAGTTCTAAGGTCAGCATTTTAATGCAACAGCCACATTTTTTTCACAGCATCAGATGCTATACACAAAAGACAACTGTAAAAACCACACAGGGGTCTCAACACTGCCCTGACTAGAAAAATCAGCACTGGACACCAGAAAAGCCCTCACTCATTTTTGAAAAAAATGTATATATATATATATATTCACCAAAATAAAACAGAAAATTGCCTGAGGATATTGCCACTTCAAAGAGCATTGTCCTAGGCTTCTGAGGGTGTTTTCACACCAATTTTGAGGTGCGGGGGCAGGGCGGGGGGGGAGAATGCTGGTATATGGAGAGATGCATCATTAGGTCACTTAAATATTTTTCCTTTAGTTGTGATTTATATATATTTGAAATCAAGGAGACACTGCAGCAGATCTTGTGGGAAGATGTCATTTCAAGGAAAGAAAGGAAACTAGATCCTTGTGTTTAACCAAATGTTAAATATTTTTCATTTTACTCACCTGCACACTAAGATGAATCCATTTCTTCACAAGAATTCTCCCCAGTGTCATTACTTTTATTGGAGGCTGCAAACCGTTTACTGTGCGATAATAAAACATGGTCTCTTTCTCCGATATTGTAAGTTTGAACACCGTCTGCCCCTCCACCATCTTTTCTATGATACACCTTAGGAAGCAACCAGAAAAAGAGAAAATGTCAGCATCCAACCACAAGACATGCTAAGGCATCATACTGTCACGGAGGAGTGACTGACCCCACACTCCACTCAAAAGGGTGTGCTCTGAGCAAGTGCCCGGATATTATTATATTCAGAGCAAGCTTTCCTCCAATTAGGAGCTCTTCATTTCAATAAAAAAATAGATTTCTTATTTATAACATCTGCCCCAGGACCTCAACACCCTTTATTAGACACTCACAGTGGAAGCTAAACTGGTTGAGTCATCCTGCAAAACTAACATTTAGCTGATTGGCTCATTAGTTCCTCTGCTATTTCTTTTATAGGAAGCGGCACAATACACATCGCAGGTACGGAATCACCAGTGCAAATTTTTCTTTCTTTTTTTTTTTTTTATTAATGTAAAGAGAATTTAGTGCCCATAGAGAGCTCTGAACTGCTTGATTTTGTTCCCACAGTGAAATGGTGAATGGACACCATTAGCCTTAACTTCCTTCCTCATCACTGGCCAGAATCCAAAGCCAGTGTCTGTAAGATGACTGGCTGGGTCGCTATGACCACACAGCCGAACTGAGGCACTAAGCTAATGTTTTTTTTAAAAAAGATTTTATTGGGGAATCGGGGAAAGGGAACAGACAAGTTGCTGTTCTTTTGTTCTTCACTCTAGTTGTGGAGGATGTTGCTTCACTGGCCCATGTTGGTATCATCATTGCGCTCTTCTCAGGTGAGGCAGTCACTTGCCAGCCACTGGACAGCCTCTCATGGCTCACCTCACGGCAGGTCACGCTGGCAGCTGGCTGCTCACACTGGCTACCGGCCACTCACAGTGGCTTCCAGCAGTCCATTGCAGCCCCACTGCAGCCTAAGCCATTGCCGGCGACTCACGGGAGCCCAGCTCCAGGTGGAGCTGTTGTTTACCATCCCAGCTGTAAAGGGTGCAGCATGCCTGGCCCATGTGGGATCCGAACCCGCAGCCCTGCTGCTCAGTGCTCGCGCTCCCAGACCAACTCTTAAACAGTGAGCCACTCAGCCGGCCCACACTAAGATAATGTTAATGAGATTGGTCCTCCAATCTCTAAGAACACAATAAAATAATCTTCTTATAAAATAGAATTTTCATAAAATTTCTAGACTTGTGCCAGGCCAGTTATCAAATTATTATTTTTTTTAATCACTTCTATTCTCATCCTTCCCCATCCCTTTAAATAGGCATATGGCATTTTTAGTTTTTATTTTCTATATTAACATACGTTCAATATAAGGTTTTACTTTATATAGCTTACATCATTGCGTATTTCTGGCTACTCTGTGTCCACTATGAAACAGGTATGAATTTACGTCCCATTCCTCTCCATCACATTTCACCCAGCACCTCCACTTGTTGGCAGAAGACAGAATATTATGAATGCTTGCTAATAGCTTTCTGAGTGGATTACTCCCAAAGATCTGCTGTTTGAAGAGAAATATCACTGATAATAGCCATCAACGTTTTCCAGGATAACTAGCTATTAAAGATGGTCATCAGCCTGTATCTCTTAGACATGAACTCAGAAAGGAGGAATGGCCCAGGGAAGAGAAAGCCATTAGATACTGGAGGAGACGAGTCTGGGATCCTTTCTTCATCAGGTTGCCTCCTACCCAGCCCAGCAATCTCCATGATGATGCCTGATCCTGGAATCCTCCTTGCTCAAAGTAGCCGAAGGAGGTCTTCATTTACACTCAACATGCTGTGCTGCCTTGCTAATAACACCAATGGACCTGTTTTCCCACTAGATCGTGAGTTTTCTGAGGATAGACGCAAAGTCTGGTATATAGCAGACCTTTGAAAAATGAAGGATTAGTGATCAAGTTGAGTAGGAAGCATCAATGAGGTGAGATAGGGCCAAGCAAGAATCATGGCTCAAGATGTTTTAAAATGTTCCTTAAACAGCACATTTTCCACTAACTATTGGGTTGTCGGAAAAGTCATGGGGCATTTTCGCAATGAAAAACATAGAAAAAAATACGTCATGACTTTTCCGACAACCCAGTATCTCACTTGCATTTATTTATTCTTTCTCAGAGTTAAAAGGTAAGAATAAGGTTGGAGAACACTTAATAGTCATTATTTTACTGCCAGTATTTTAATGTATTTTGTATATGTATTTGGTGAAAAAGTTAAGTGAGTATATATTTTAGGCAAATAGGTTTAGTTGTCATAAAGGTTCTATATAAAGTAAAAATAAAATTTTATAGAAATTCTACTATGATGTTTTTTTTAACCCTTCTGTTGGTGGATATTTCTAAATTGCTGGAATGAAATAGTTTCTCTTTATTCCGTGACTCCAGGTCTTAAACATCTAAGAAAAAAATTGCCTCTATTCGTTTTTCTTGAGTTTCAATCTACAAGTTAGCATTTGACCATTACTCAAGAATGTATTTACCAAATGTAGGCTTATTTCCCCAAGCTTACTGAAAATGCATTTCTTAATATGTTATTGATTATCTTCCTTGCTATTTTGTTTGCTTGTAAACATACTAGCTTTGGTAGATAATGAATGTGAGAGGAAGGCAGGTAGCAAAATATTTAGGGACTGGATTTATTCTGCTCCTGGATAAACAATAATTGGATAATCCATGTTTTGTTTGTTTTACTTATCTAGTGCAAACACCCCAAAATTCCCCCAATTCCCATAGGTATGCTAGTTTTGAAAATAAAAACGACCTTGATGCATGGAACTCTCAAAACTGTAAACCATGTGCCACTGCCTCAGTAAATATGCCTGCCTTATTTATACAAAATGATACTATTAGAAGATGAATTTGGTAGACACACATCCCTTGGAAAACATATTTTGTGCTAGCCATGTTCGTCAAGAGACAGTTTTTTAAGACTCCTTGTATACTAGTTTCATAAACTGCGTAGGTTAGATTTGCTGACATTTCAAACAGTAAGAAAGCAGGGGCTTTTTTTAGGGGATATACAGGAATAGAGTTAACAATTTGTGATGATTTTCACTCTAAATTTTAAAAAAAATGAAAATATGCCAACTCTCACTGGGCAAATTAAAACTAAACACCAAA
This sequence comes from Aselliscus stoliczkanus, assembly GCA_033961575.1. Classification (NCBI taxonomy): domain Eukaryota; kingdom Metazoa; phylum Chordata; class Mammalia; order Chiroptera; family Hipposideridae; genus Aselliscus; species Aselliscus stoliczkanus. The sequence continues at coordinate 8,329,369 of CM066734.1, forward strand.
GACATTTAAGTCCTATTTGCTTATGAGATTATAAGACTTTTCTGGTTTGTTTCACAAGTTTTTAGATATTTGGCCAACACTCCCACACAAAGAAAACATCACACAGAGACGAGCCAAGAGCCTTGCAGGAAGACAAAAGATAAGCCAAAAAATGCATTCAAACCATCCTATTATACTTATTTCAAGTGCCACATTGACTCTAGACACTTAGGGCGTACACATTAGATATCAGCTTTAGAGACTAGTCTCAGAATGAAAAACAGGTGATGATATAAACTAGCAAAAAATGATGTTAAGAAAGCCCCACTAAAGGATTTCTACTGGGATCAGTGGCATAAGAGCTTTTGAGACTCTTTCATGCTTCCTTATATATTTCCGAACAGATGAAAACACCATAAGGTAAAGGGTCAAAAGCTACATCTTTGCAAAGATGGAGGCTTATTCATTTATTCAACTCATATCATTGGGCATTTCCTGTGAGTCAAACATCTTTTCTTGGGGAAATGAGGATGAATAAAGCACAGTCCTATGCCCTCAGGGAGTTATTTGCCTAATGAAAATTTTGTACTCTAGTAGGGGCGGGTTATTCATACAAACTTAGACCAAGACTTTGAAAATATCAATTATTTCTATGTCTAGTCCTCAGGCCTTAAAACTCACTGAGCCCGGTTGGCCTTCTGCAGGCTAAGACAGAGATTGAGTTAAACTACTGAGAAATACCTGGTTTAACCAACACTGACTACAATGCAACCATGGCCAGATCCTCTTTTTTGAGGGCTTGCTTCCTTCGTGGAAAGGAGAACAAAATTAAAAATGAAGAATGTTTGGAGTGTAAGGAAAGACCAACATAGGGGTTGGTCCTTCATTGCACGAATTTCACTTCTAGTCTGGACCGCGAGTTGCAATAACCTTCACTACAACTGATTTCTAGGACTCTAGGAAAGATTACACTCGCTGTACTACTCACATTACACCCTCTTGTTCGGGTTTCAACCACATGGCCAAAGTAAAGGACGCCTCCAGCCTTGGAGATGGAGGAGAGGAAAAGCAATTCCCGTGATTTCCAAAAATAAGGCTTGTCGAATTGCTAGGGGAGTTGGGGCGCAGGTCACGCTTGTCTATGGTGATGCAGCTTCTGAGGCCTGCAGACAGAAGGGCCGTGTAGTTTGGGGGTGCAGATCGGTGTGGGCAATCCTGAATGCAAAACCTCTGGGCACAGAACCGAAGGGTTTCGGCAGCTGCAGAGCTGTGACAAAAAGTGCTTCGGTCTGGGAGTCCGCACGTGGCTCGGGTTGGCACAATGGACACTTTCTTGAAAGCTCCCACATTCTCCAGCCTTGGGAAAAGGCCCTGAGAGCCAGCCAACGAGATGGCAGCAACATAGGCGAAGATTAAAGTTTCAGTGATGTGGAACAAGACGCCAGAGCCCAGCGACAGAGCCCGGCAATTCATGTTTACAAAAAAGCATTCTCCTCCTGACAAAGCACCCCTAAATAAATCATAAGGCCGACGCCGCGTGCCAGCAACACTGCAAAGCAGGGGGCTTTAAGTAATGCTGCGATACTCCATTTTCGGGAAACTGCAGACACAGGCGTTCTCGACAATGGTGAAGACATGGGTAGCAGCTGGTGTCTGGGAATTAGAAACAGAGTGTCAAGAATACACCAGCGACATCATGAAAACTTAAGTTCATCCTCAGCATGAGGATTTCGAGTCCCTGACAAGAACTACCAAGTTTTTCAAAAAGAAAGAACAAACAAACAAACATTGTGAAGTCCACTGTCTGGAGGAAAACACTCTTTTGACAAATATCTTCGTTTTATTAAGCACATCAAGCCCTTTTCAGAAGTCCACAGGACAACCAGGTTTATCTATCCATCTCTAGGCTTCTGTTTTTATGAATCTATTTCAGCACAGTAAGTTCCGATTGTTTCTCAGCCCCCAGAGAATTAGCACTATCCACTCTGCTTAACAAGGTAAAGGATTGTATAGATTTTCTTTACACACGCACCGTATGTTCGAACAGTGCGTGGACTTGCAGATGTCCGAATTCGAGCTGGCACAGCACTTCGGGCCCTCCCTGCAGCCCAGCATGTGCAGCAACTTTAAGCTCACGGTAAAGCTGCTTAGAAACCCAACACCATCTGTCTGTCCTACGCCTTAGTAATTTAGCAAGCATTTATGTTCATGTTTCCTCTTATGACTACGTCTTTTTAGGTTAAATATGGACCCCCTAATCCTGGGTAAGTAATTGTATTGATAAATAAGCTGAGTTACCATTTCTTTATTGCATTTCAACCAGTCCCTTCAGTGTGACAAATGGCTGTTCACAGGACCGCTGTCCCTCGTTGCCTGGCAACACTGTAGGCACCCCCGGTTACTTTTAGCAAATAGGCCACAGCAGCAGGAATGTTGCAAGGAAGACTTGGCTGTCCAACTAAGGGACACTGCACAGCACAGGCTAGGTTACCTGAAACTCAGCGCCGGTCAGCGTGGTGGCCCGCCTGGAAATGAGCGCCCCAGGCTTTCAACAGGTGCCTCCAGCAGTGGGAGGGACCTGGACAGGACAGGCATGCACAGTTTTAAAGCGGCAGTACACCTTATCCTGTAATCCCCTCTCGCCCCTCCCCTTTCTGCTTTCATGCACCTCAGTCCATGGAATCATATCATCCAAATGATCTGCCGCTATTAGTAATGGAAAAATATCCAGAGCCCTGTCTCTTTTCTGGAGTACAAATATATTGATACCTGAAAGGCTTGTCCACTAAGGAAAAGTTTCTTTTGACCATTCACTTATTACCGCATTCTTCAGCCCAGGACACCCTCTCCTAAATACGCATCTTTTCTCGAGTATGAGGAGCATCCAATATTATCCAGAACGGCTGCATTTGGACAATCAGGGATTTAAATTTCATTACAGAAGCAGCAGGGCTGCTGACTTTTCACATCTGATTGGATAGGAATATGTGTGTATTTATGAGTGCATATTTGATGTTAAGTCTAGGTAGTTGCTTCTACATTCAAAACTCTCTCTTCTAGCTTCCGGGATATTTCATCCTCGATGAGAACCATTTTAAATCAACTGATATTTCTCTCTCCCCATTTTTATCTCAAAAATGGAAAACTTGTTTTAGAAGCAACTAGTCAATTGCGGTTTTGTTGTCTGTAAGTTATCTAAGTATGTGGAGAAGAAATGTTTAGAAGTGAGGGAAATGTTTGCTAGGCGTTTCAAGTTAGGAAGATAGCCAGAGACAAACCTGAAGTGTCTTCTCTCAGATTTTCTCTATTTCCTCTTCCAGGAGTGATCGGAAAAGTCATGACACATTTCTGCAATGAAAAACCCAGAAAAATACATCATGACTTTTCCGACAACCATGCATATATATATATATATATATATATATATATATATATATATATATATATATATAGTTGTTACATATATATAATATATTAATCAACTTCATCAACTAGAGTGAGTTGCTTACAGAGGAAACCTTCATCTTTTGTTAAAATATCCTATTCTCTACTTGTTGATTATTACAATCTTGCAAGGGCAACAATTTCTAGTAAAAACCAATTTTAATGTAAAACCAGCTACTAAGGACTTCTGTGAATTTGGGAAAACATGGTTGAATATTGATATATAAGACATAGACTTAAGACAAATCAGTTATTCAAACCTATTACAAAACGTGCAACTAACGTTTGTGTTTGAACAAGTTGCTCAGTGGCTGCCTTCTCTTTATTCCTAGTGAATCTAAGGACTAACTTTCATTTTTAATTGTGGTGCCTCAGCGTACCTCTGGGTCACCATTCCAGAGATAAGAATTCCTCCATCACATAACAACTCCTGCTTTGTCGTAGGAAGTCATGACTCAAAATAGACAATCTAAGATTAGCGACTCTGCTCCACATTCAGAAACTCTGCCTGTAATTTGCAAAGGCAGACAATGGATTGACATAGCCTTCAACTTTTACAATTCGGTGCCATCAATCCTAAGGACACATCTGGTAAATGAGTTGGGCACCGACAGTTCCACCACCCCAGTAAGTGGCGAAGAAATAAGTAGAGAAAAATAAAATAAAAGCATCCAGGAAATTTTAAGCACACATGGCTTTATGCTATTTGCTGGGGCTGGATGGTCGGATTTGACTTCATTCCCTCATCCAAGCAGTTAGCTTGACAGTCATAGGAATCTGTTCTAACAGCAGAAAACCCACCAGCAACATGAGAGGGTAGGTTCTACTGTGCAAGTGCTTTTCAGGCCTCTGCTTGCACCACATCTGTAAATGTTCCATTGGATGGAGAAGGTCATGTGACCAAGCCTAGACTCAAGGGAATTTGAAAGAAAATCCAACTTCCAAAGAAGGAATGACGGTCACATTGCAAAGGGGCACATATACAAAATGGAAAGCAATGGTGACCGTTCAGTTTGCATTCTACCACAGAGAGTTGCTAAAAATTTATTTTTCTAGTTGTAAACACATCATGCCACATTAAATCAGGATTTCCTTTGTTAAAAACAGTTACCCAAAAAATGGTGTTTTAGTTAGAAAACTATAAGCAAGTTCATACTCATTATTATCTTAGAAAAAGATTACTATAATAGCTTAGTTTTTTTTTCTTTTGTTTCTTTTTCAAACATATGAGGCTTAGCTCTTGTTGATGGAGAATCAAGAGATAGTCCCTACTCTTGGGTTTTTAGCATCCCTGGGTTTACTATTAAAATTAACTCACCTCTGGCATAACTGATCAAGAGAAAAACGGTCTGACCCTGGAGAGTGGGTCATCAACTTGTAATGCCTGGAAGAGGGGTTTTGCATCTTTAAGCTTTCAGTTATAGCTGAAGAAGCAGCAATGATGTGGCCCACAAGAGACTAGAATTCCTTTAGTGACATTTGACCCAGTTGGTTGGCAAATGGATATCAAAACAAAAGCGAAACAAACAAAACTGGCCACCATCTTGTCAGGTGGATCTTGGAAAGAATGGTAATTCAGACTAGGAAGCAAAACTCTCCAAGGGACAGCAGACTCCCAAACCCTGTTGGAAGGGCCTGCAGATAAGGGGCCTGACAGGATCAGAATAAGAAAGTGTGCAAGGCGGCCGCCAGCGAAGCCAGAGAAAACCACCAGAGACATTGGCCGGGGAGTCATTTATGAAGCCATCACAGAGCCAGTCGCCTACTAGGACAGCTACAGAGACCTCCTCTATAGACCACCCACACGAGTTCATTAAGTGCCCGGCAGAAGCTGTATCTGAAATCCAGGAAAACTCCAATATGCCATAGTAGGAAAGCCTCCTTCCTTGGAGTGGATTAGAGAGTCAGCCAGGGGCTAAGTCTGAAAGCTGACTTCTCAGAATTGTTTGATCCTGGAGACCATGCCTAGAGTACTGGTCATGGAGGATTCCCCTCCCAGAGAATGCCAAGAACTTCAGTACTTCTCAGAGCCCGGGAAAAAAACAAGCCATAAAAACATAAGCCACAGGACAGCACTGCTGTCATTTCAGCCTGAGTCCTGCCCTGAGTAAAGTGACACTAGAGGACTCAGGCTGCCACAGTGAAGGCATGCTCCATGGTTGGAAGCGGCAGTCACTGAAAAGACTCGCTCCTCTTATTTAGCCCTGTCTCCCAGAAGATGCTGAGACGATAGTGATGCATGTATTAGGTTGGTACAAACATAATTGCGTTTTTTGATATTAATTTTAATGTCAAAAGCCGCAATTATATTTGCACCACCCAATAGTATGGTTTAGGGAGGTTTCAAAAAAAAAGATAAAGCTAAACAAATGAACCATATACCCTCCATTGCTCAGAACATCATAAGAGGTAGGACCATCAGTGGTTAAGCACGCAAGCTCCAGAGACAGCCTGGGTGGAACCCTGCCTCCAGTACCTACTAGGTGTTTGTTCTTAGATAGGTAACTTAACCTCTTTTTGCTTCAGTTTCCTCATCTATAAAATGTTACCTACCTTCTAGGTTGTTGGGGGATTAGATGTAAAGAAAAGAAGGCAATGAGCAGGTTTTCACTGTTAGCTCTCATTATGTATTTTCCAATTGACACTTAGTGAGTTTTCTCTATAATTGTGTATCCAAAGGCAAATAGAGAAAAAAATGCTACCAAAGATGTCTATCATTAGAGTTACCCAAACAGTTCTGTAGATGATCCCATTTGAACTTATAATAACCCTACAAATCATACAAAGACAATATCACTCCCAATATACACATGAAGAAAAAGAATCAAAACTTAATTGGCTTTCTCAAAGTCACTTAATTGGTGAGTGGCAAAGTGTAGACAACAGCTCAGATTATCCAGATTGAGTCTCATACTCATCCTCCTACACTAAAGCTGAACTGGTCAGTGAAGTGGAGAGTGTTGAATTGTGTCTGAGAGTTGACGGTTTTTATGGCAAGAGAACAAAGAGCATTTCAAGTGACAGGAATGACACAAGTGAAGACACTAAGTTTGGAATAAGACTGCCCTACATTTATGGGACACATATTTCCTATAGAAATATGTAGAGAAATACAATTCAGCCCTCTAAAGTAGAATGTACCAGATCTCTAGATTTTTCTGAAAATGCTCAAAGAATTGACAAGAATATGATAGTAACTTTTAGGAGCCTCAGTTTCTTATTCCGTATCTCGGTTCTAGCAGTTACCACTCTATCACCTTGATCAAAATTGTGGAATATGTTTTTATACTTCTTCCATTATGCAAACTCTCAGATGATCAAAGACTCAGGGTTGTTGGAGGCAGAAAAGCTCCGCATTGGTATTTCAGGGTACACTGGGATGTGAGGAGAACTTGATACCCCTGATAGCATGTGGCAGGTCATCTAATTCCTGTCCATTCTTCCTCCTCAGCCTGGGCAAGGGCCCAGAATGAGCCTGGCAGGTGAATTCAAGAGTGGCTTCCTAGATGGGAGCCTGGCAGGGAGATAACAGCTGCGAAGCAGTATGGGATGGGGAGCAGCAGGCCAATTAATGGCTGGCGAGCAGGGCCAATAGGTGGGTGTGGGCCTGACAATGAAAACGACACAATGTGGAGAAGAACAGCAGGCAAGTAGAGCACCGAGCTGAGCTGAAGCCAAACAGACAATCGGCAATAATTAAGGGTCAAGTTTCTGTAAAGACTGATGTCCCTCAGAGTGACATGGCCTCCTCTCCCCACGTGGGGAAGCCCTGGGTTGCCTGAAGCCAATGGGTGGTGTGTGGTTTCAAAATGTTTGTGAGAAAGTGCCATCATACTGAGGAAGGAAGCCAGAAGGTACATTGGGGTTTGGGAGACAGTGAGCTATGCAGAGAGAGTGGTACACACATTCTTAGCAGCTCCATCCAGCTGAAAAACAAGTAAAACAGTCCCAGAGAGTGAAAAAACAAAACGTGTGCTACATTTAGTGACATGAAGGACATAAACGTCATGATGATGGAAAAGTAAATAGTTCTGCTTAGGAGAAAAAGCAAATGTTACGTGTTTGAGAGCTTTTTTGCTTTAAATGAAGGAAAATAATATGGAATATATGGTCTCAGTAAACTCTTTGAAAAGGTCTATGTAATTCTCCATGTAATTCATGTATGTGGTTAACTAATATGATTTTTAGGTTCAGAAGCTAAAGGCTTCGAGAAGACTGAAAATTAGAAAAAAATGATTGGGATATAAAAAATCTGAGCAAAATATATGTGCCAAACAGCTTTTAAAACATATGCGAACAGGATCATTATCAGTATAATGAAAACAGACAGTTTGAGAAGAGATTTAATTTGAAAACTGGATAGAACACTCAATTCTGATGGGGCTATTATTAGTGCTTGAATCAAAACCCAGGTATCCTGATATGGACGCTGGTGTAATTTCTACCTCACTCCACGCCCATGAACACATGATTACTGTATAAAATCAAAATGTTCATGAAGGAAGAAATTAAGGAACACGAGCATCTGACCAACCCTCTGAAACGGTAATGCTACTAACAATATGTTCGCTGAGTGCACAGCACGTGTCAGACATGCTGGAAATGCTACCTCATCTCACCCATGCAAAAAACCTCAGGCGATAAGATCAGCACTATTTTAGATACCAGGATGCCAAGCCCCGCATATTAAGGAATCTCTTCAAGTCTGACAATTAGTATTTGTGAAGAAAAACAAGCTTGAAACCCAGCTCCCCATAAATCTTCCACCAAAACACCAGACTGTCCATGAAAGCAACAGTCTCAGAGAACATCCTAGTATGTGACATTTGCTTATATTGTAAACGTATCCCTGAAAGTAATTTAGGTGATAGGAAGCCTCTAATCTCTACTGTGGAACTACACTACACTTGTTGATCAAAGGATACGGATCCTAAAAAAGATTCTTGACAGGAAGGATTGGCGTTTTGCTTAAAGATAAAAGGAATTTATTTGAAGAGAAAACAGAAAGCTGATGGTTTAACTGTGATGCATAGAAGTAGCCCCGTTGGCCATGGTGGGTTCTCATGCCTCCAATTTCATTGTTCAAGAAAACATTAATACAGCAGATTCAGAAGGGTCAACTAAGAACAAGCCATGAAAATGCAAAAAAAATGGAGCAGTTAAGCACAGTTCCGAATGCATACTTGACATGACTGAAGTTACTGGCAATAAGAGAATCACTTTATGTAGGGGCAAACGAATCAACGATAATTTTAACCTGAAGTACCACTGCAGGAGTTGTAAAATTCTTTCTGCTTGGAAAAATGTTCTCTAGTTGAATGGCAGCTAGCATTGAGAATGTAATCAAGAGTAACTTAGCATGATAGGACAACCGAAAGGGGCTCTGTTCAGCAATGTCCACCAGAATTGAACTAGAACTAGAATGCAGTCTGCAAATGATCCACTGAAATAAGGGTAGCATTAAAAAGAAATGAATAGTATGGGCAAAGGACCAATGGGATGCATAATAGGTAGGTACGTGGGCTACAGGTATCATTTGAAGATTGATATTGTGGAACTTACTAGTGTATTCTCATGAATTCTCAAGGACAGGGCCACTATGCATTTGTCCAATTGATGTCCAATTGAATACCAACATATAGCTAGTAATTAATGATTTGTTGAATGAAGGAATGAGTGAACAAATGACTCAAATCTATAACACAGCTCATGGTTGGAATGTCAACTCATATGTTCACCAGCCATATTTATGCTCCAATTTTAGCTTCAAGGGGACATTAAAACCCAGAAAGATAACAAAATTCAGAAGCGCTGAGACTCCTAAAAACATCAACAGAAGGAAAAGAGATGTGGAAAACTGGAGCGCAGCAGGAAAAAGAGAAACCAAAAGAGACAGAGGGGAAAATAAATTTAAACTAAAAAAAAAGGGCTGGCCGAGTGGCACGGTGGTTAAGCGCTGGCTTTGGGAAACCAGCGGCCCCAGTTCTGGTCCCACATATGAGGGCCAGTGACACTGCCCTCCAAAAAAAAAAGAATTTGAAACAGGTACAGAAGTTCAAAATGAACTTTACAAAAAGTCAACATGCCATTCTGTTTTTTAACATGTAAGCTCAGCTTCTTCTTATCTGGACAAAATCTTGGAAAATAAAACCTACTGAGTTTGCCTCTGAGAGTAGAGAGATAATCCACAGGCAGCATCCGCTCTGTACCCTGCCCTGGGTCCCTTCAGCAAGCTGGGGACACTCCTGTCTCAAGCCACTCAGTGACTTTCTACTTCTTCTTTCTCCTATCTTTCTACTTCTGTTTATGAACACAGTAGTTCCCCAACAAGATTTAATTCTTCCTCCTGCTTTCCTTAGGCTTATTTATTTTGAGGCCAGTGTCACTGGCCCTCATATGTGGGACCCGAACCGGGGCTGCTGGCGTCCCAAGCCAGCACTTAACCACAGCGCCACACGACCGGCCCCCTTTGGCTTATTAAGCATAGCATATTCAATTATGGTTTTTCTTTTTTCTTATTTACTATTAGCAATACTCAGGCAATTAACAATATCAGTGATTTACACTGAGTGCTTACAATGTGACAAGTACTGTCTGAAGGGATTTTCATATCTTCTCATTATTTCTCACAACACTCCATTTATCAGATGAGAAAACTGCTGTTTGAGGCATTCAATGATACATGGCTAATAAATGGCAGAGGTGGTATTTGAAACTCAATTCGTGGCTGAAAAGTTAATAATCATAGAATTGTAATAAAATTGAAAGGTTAAAAATAATATGAAGGACATAAAAATAGATAGATTAGAAGGTGTAACTCTCTAAAAAACTACACTGCAGTGCAATTCACAATGAACATAAAGCTGACATGGACCTTATGAGAAGAGTATCTAAAATTTTAAGCAAAAATTATTAAAAATACAAGTAGATGTTTTCTAGAAAATGAAATCACAGAGATTTTAACATATTCCCCAAATAAATTAACACAGAAAATGGGAGGAATACATAAGACATATTATGAAATAAATTAGAATAAATCAATTGAAATAAATATATTTCAATATTTATACCTATTGTAACTAAGATTCCTTTTCCAGTGTGTGAAACATGTATATTATATATTGCAACCTAGAGAGGTTTTAAAAAGCAAATGCTTTAAAGATCACATTGTCTGACCATAATGAGTAAGGTTAGAAATGAATAACAAATGTGTAAACAAATAAACTTAACAACTTTTAAAATATTCTCTTAAATTACCTCTGAAAAAGAATAAAACTGACAGCTGTCTTCTCCATAGAAATAATGAAAGCAAGAAGGCAATTTAGTGTCATCTTTGAACTGTTGAAGGAACATAAATGACAACACCCAATTCTATCATCATCAAAATTTACATTTGAAATCAAGGACAAAATAAAGACATTTTCTAATTAACAAAAATTGAGAGTTTTGCTTTTTTTTTTTTTTTTGCTAATACATCTGCACTTAAAATAGAACTAAAAGAAATCCTTTAATCAGGCCAAAATGAATTGGGGGTGAGGAGGCAGGGTGAATGTGAGTGTAAATATAAATGGGCACCTAAGGTTAAAAACCATGGAAGTAATGGGTTTTGGCATTTACACTGAATAAAGTGAGTTAATTTAATGACAAAAGTAAAACAAAAAAATATATGGGATAAATGCAATTAAAGAGTTTATCACTATCTAACTGGAAAAAGTATTGATTTATATTTGCCTCTAGGTAATCAAGGGTTCATATTGTCATCCCTTGTGTGACTGCACAAAGAATAGGAAAAAAGTATAACTATGAAACAGTAAAAAGGAAAATGGGATAATGGAAAATTTTAAACAATTAATTCAGAGGACAAGAAGATAGAAAAAACAGAACATAAAATAGGTGGGAAAATATTAAACAAATTGAAAGGAGTATCCATAATTGCTTTAAGTGTTAATATGTAAATTAAAAGACCATGATTATCAGCTTATATGCTGCTTATAGGATACTTTAGAAATACAAAAACAAAATAAAAATAAAACTACCTTATGACCCAGCAATTCCGTTTCTGAGTATTTATCCCAAAAATTCCAAAACACTAATTCAAAAAGATATATGGATCCCGATATTCACTGCAGTACTATTTACAAGAGCCATGATATGGAAGCAACCTGAGTGTCCATTAATAGATGATTGGATAAGGAAAAAATGGTATATATAGATATATATACAATGGAATATCACTTGGCCATTAAAAAAATAATGGAATTTTACCATGTGACAACATGGATGGACTTATGGAATGTATATATGCTAAGTGAAGTGAGCCAAACAGAGAAAGACAAACACCATACAATCTCACTTACATGTAGAATCTAGAATAAACACACATACAAAACAGAAATAGACTTATAGATCCAGAGAACAAACTGGTTGCCATATTGGGGGTGGAGGAGATGGATGAAAAAGGTGAAGGGATTAAGAAGTACAAATTGGGCTGGCCGAGTGGCGCGTTGCTTATGTGCTGGCTTGGGACTCAGCGGCCCCGGTTCGGATCCCACATATGAGGGCCAGTGTCACTGCCCTCTACAGCGAACAACAGCTCCACCTGGAGCTGGGCTGTGCGAGCCCCGGTGATGGTGTGGGCTGCAGCCCCTGCTGCAGTGGGCTGCCATAGGCTACAGTGAGTGGCCGGCAGCGTGAGCAGCTGGCAGATGGTGTGAGCTGCCAAGATCTGCCGTGAGCAGCCGTCCAGAGGCCGGCGACCGATCTGCCTCTCCCGGGAAGAGCACAATGACGATACCAACATGGGCCAGTGAAGCAACGTCCTCCGCAACTAGACTGAAGAACAGAAGGACAGCAACTTGTCTGTTCCCCTTCCTTGGTTCCCCAACGCTGTTCCTCTCCCCCAATTCCTCAATAAAATCTTTAAAAAAAACCAAAAAACGAAGTACACATTGTTAATTACAAAATAGCCACGAGGACTCTAGTAAACTCTATATGTTAAGTACAGCATAGGGTATGTAGTCACTAATATTGTAATAATTGTGTATAGTGCCAGAAGGGTACTAGACTAACTGGGGGGAACACTGATAAATTATATAAATGTCCAGTCAATATGCTGTATATCTGAAACTACAACAAAGTACAAAATGTCAGGACCAAGCTGCTTTTGTTTCTAAAATGCAAGCTTGATTTCCCTTCAGATAACCAGTCAATATAATTTGCCACCTTAACTTAATAAAAGAGGAAGACCATGTAATCATCACAGTAAATGCAGAAAATCCTTTGGATGATGAGATGAAGCTAACAGTTAGGGAGAAATGTATAGCAACAAATGACTATAGTTGTTGTTGTTTTTTAAAGAAAGCTATTAAATGGATAACCTAACCTTATACCTTAAGACACTGGGGAAAAAAATCTCATGAAAATATTAGTCAACTAAGTCCAGTAGCATATGCATACATGTATGACACACCATGACCAAGTCGGATAAATCACAAGAAGGCAACAATAATTCAACAGAAGAAAACCAACCACTAAATATATCATATTAATAGCATAAAGGACACACACACAGAAAAAAAATATTCAGTAGATGCAGAAAAAACATTTGAAAAAAAATCCAACAAGGAAAAAAGGGACCTCCCTTAATATATGAACAAGGTCATTTATTGTACACTCACATCTAACTTCATACTTAATGGTATAAAATTGCAAACTTTCCCCTAAGATCAGGAGCCAAATATAAATGTCTGCTTTTACCACTTCTATTCAACATTGGGCTGCAAGTTCTAGCCAGAGCGATTAAGCAAGTAGAAACACAAAAAGACATTAGATTGCAAAGAAAAATCTTTATTTGCAGATGACATAATCTTTTACATTGGGATCCTAAGGAATCCACAAAAAAACACTGCAAATTGGATTAACGCTGGATTTATAGATCTATATAATAAAACTGAGCTCCCAGAAATAAATCCTGACATCATATGGTCAATTAATTTCATCAAGGGTATCATGATGATTCAACAGGGGAAAAAATAGCCTTTTCAACGTATGGGTTATTTTTTATAAAAAAGAAAACTCTTAGATAGGAATTGGAGGAAATTTCCTTCATTCAATAAGAACGCCAACCAAGAAAAACAAAGTGCTACATTATATTCACCATTATACTTAATGGTGAATAAATCTCCATTGTCACCATCTCTATCCATCATTAAACTCAAAATCTGAGTCAGTACAATAAGTAAAAGAAATAAATGGTATTGATATGGGAAAGGAAGAAATACAACTGTCAGTGCTCCCAAGCAGTATTAATGGATTTGTGGAAATTCCATAAGAATCTACGAACTATTAAAATTAAATTTAGCAAAGTGGCTGGATACAAGATCAAAACACAAAAATCAATTACCTTTTTATATAACAGAATTAAAACTTAAAATTTGTGAATGATCTGCCATAAGAAAAGATGAAATAGTGCCATTTGCAACAACATGGATGGATCTTGAGAGTATCATGCTAAGCGAAATAAATCAGACCGAAACAGTAGAGAACCATATGATTTCACTGATATGTGGGATATAAAACTAAAAACAATGAAAGAACAAGAAAAACAAATGAAGAAACAAAACTTATAGACACAGACAATACTTTAGTGGTTACCAGAGGGTAAGGGGGGAGGGGCGGTTGTAGAGGAGGGTAAAGGGAATCAAATATATGGTGATGGAAGGAGAACTGACTCTGGGTGGTGAGCACACAATGTGATATATAGGTGATGTATTACAGAATTGTACATTTGAAGCTTATGCAACTCTACTAACCATTGTCACACCAAATAAACTTTAATCAAAAAAAAGAAAAAAGAATTGTAAATGATCATTAGAGTAACTTAAACAAATATAAGAAATAAACTTAAGGAAAGACACAAATATGCCTGAAATTTTGATAAATAAAATAAGTCAAATAAATCGAGGGGAAAATGATGCTCATGAATTGAATGCCCAAATATTATAAAAATATCAATTATCCACAAATTCAGCAAATATTGTAAAGATATCAATTATCCACAAATTCAGCAACAAATCCAATGTAACCCAATCAAAGTCTGAGCAGGGTTAACTATAAATCAATTTAATAATAAAATGTATGTGAAACTGAGAAGACAAAAGAATTTTGGGGCCGGCTGAGTGGCGCGGTGGTTAAGCGCTGGCTTGGGAAGCCAGCAGCCCCGGTTCAGGTCCCACATATGAGGGCCAGTGATACTGCCCTCAAAAAAAAAAAAAAATTGAAACAACGCATGAAGGAGGAAAAGTTGAAAAAGTGAAAAGAGGCTGCAAGTTCTTGAAGAATCCAAGCACTGGGGCCCTGCTCCCCTCTCTCATCCCATTTTACCCTTTTTCTGCTACAATCAGCAACTCACTCTCTTAACCATACCCAGGGCATCCACCAGCACTATCTTCACCCCCTCCATAATCTTAAAACAAGAAATCCCACTGACTTCGTAACCTTTGTTCTCACCACCTGCTCCCAATCCTACTTCTGGTTAACCTACAGCTGGAATTCAGGGAGACCACTCATCCATGTACCAGCCCCTTAGATGGTCCCAGGTTGACCTCTCCACCATGCTCCTACCCACACCACAGATGCACTGTATCAGTCGCTTCCGCAGTGCTGTACCAGTGGTATCACCTCCACTGCTGTTCTGTCACTCCATCGCCGCCCGTTCTAACCCAGACTCAGCCCTCCACGTCCCCCATATGAAGAACTCCTTGTCGCCAGTGAAAATCATCAGTTTTTGGTTCGCTGACACTGTACATCCATGAATTCCTATCCTGATGGGACTCTTGAACACTGTGCAGCATTGTTTATGTCATATGGTCACCGGTTAGTGCCTCTTGCATTTCCCATGCAAACAATTCAGACTCCCCCAAGCTCTGCAATGCCCCACCTCACTTTCACAGAAGGCCCTACCAGTACACCTGCTCCCAGCCCAAGGGTGACTGTGTCCCTCACCCTCACATCTTATTCTCTGGGGTTGTCCCTCACCTCTTATTCTCTGGGGGAGAATAGCCTCTTTCCTTTTTACACCTAAAACTCTGACTTGCTTCCTTTTTGAGAATTTGATGCTGGACATATGCTTTTTAACATTATGTCTTCAACATTTTCTCCTCTGGTATTTTCTTATTAGCTAGAGAGAGACATGGAGAAAGAAAACTGAACCTTGTTCTTCCTGTAAGCTGTGTGTCGCTTCCCTCCCAACTGGGAAAACAGTTTGCATGCCTTGTCACCATGTCCTCGGCCGTTCCTCTTATCCCTGTACCTATTCCACACCACTAAAATACCCTCCCTCATTTATCACTGATCTCCTATGGGTCAAATCCATTTTTAGTTCTGTTTCTCTTCTGCCAACATCTACGAAATTTGGTATTGTTACCCATCCCTACTTAAAAAAAAAAAAAAAAAGTCACTCACTCGAGTTCCAGGTATCTTCATTTCTATGTCATTGGACTCCTTTTCTCTGTCATTGGACTGCCTTCTCAAACTCATTGCTTCTTTTTCTAGTACCTGACTGCCAGTTACTCTCTGGGGGTATTTTCTAGAGGCTAAAGCTGTGGCCCCATCCCAGACAGATTCAATCAGAATCTTTGCAAGTGAAGTCCAGGCATCAGCATTTATAATAGCTCACAAGGTGATTCTAATGCAAGGCCAGGTTTGGAGGCTCACAGGTTTTCCAGGAGACAATGCATATTATACACACGCATAAGCATCCCCTAGGAAGGGTCCTTAAAATTAAACTCCTCAGGCCTGGTGCCAGCTACTGTGACTCAGTGGGATTTGAATGGGGTCTGTGGATTTACTTGTTTAATAAGAGCACCACGTGATTCCCATAAAGTGATATCAAGGGGTCCAGTAAGAATTTTCACCCATTTCCTTCCTTTTTCTTTATTTTTTTTGGTCCACAGTCACCTTAAATGTATCATAACTAAAATAAATGTATTTCCCCACTCCCTGCCATGCCTCTCCCGAATCCCACTGCTTGTCTTACATCCTGGCTCTCTGCTAATGGCATCAGAATTTACTCTGTGTCAAACTAGAAATCTCTGAGCCAACATCTTTCCTACTTTCCTAATTCTTCACATCACATAGATCAATACAACCCTTTGATTCTACATAATAACTAAAAAACTGTCTCCTTCTCACCACATTGCCCAGACTTTTGCTTAAACGAATTCCTCTCTTATGTTTTCTCTGCCTCAGTATCTGCACATTGTTGCCAGAAAGAACTTTTTATTAATATAATGTACATAGATAATAACGACTAACATTCAGTGAAGAGCCTAGTATATGTCACTGTTCTAAGAATTACACCCATTTAATTCATGTACTCCTCACATCAGTGATTTTTTCTCGGAACTATATTATCTCCATTTTACAGATGAAAGGCAGGTGTTAAGAAATGTGCCTTAGTTTGCATACCTAGCGATTGGCAGAGCCAGTCATGTCCTCAGCCACCACGCTGAGGTCTGATTACATTGCTTTCCCTCTTTAAGATCTTGGCTTCTTCTATATTATCTGCAAAATAAAACAAAGAGTCTCTAGCATGGCGGACGAGGACGGTCAGCTGACAGCTGACCCTTGACCAGCATGGCTTTGCACTAGTCTGCTTAGTCGGGGATTTTTTATTTTTATTTTTTCCAGTAAGTACAGAGGGCCCTCTGTTCTGGAGGGTGCCACAACTGCAGATTCAAAAACACCGCGATGTGAAAACAGTATTTGGCATTCCCAGCTGCAGTTTCCCAACCGAGGATTCAGAGTGCTGTTTTCTATCCGCGGCTGGTTGAATCCACAGATGCGAAGGGCCTACTCTACAGTCAACTGTGCACGTGCCAGCATCTGCAACTCCGATGGCGTTCAAGGTCAACTGTATTTCCACCTCCCCCTTTCCAGCCTTATGTCCTCGCCTCCCCTTGTCTGCACGGGTCACATGAGAGCCACACACTTTCCGTCCCCACATGGAGTCTTCTCGGCTCCACGACCTTGCGGCCTGCAGCACGGCCTACCTGGCTTCTCTCCTCCTGCCACCCTGCATCTGACCGAGCGATGCCACATGCTCCCTTTAGAAGCAAGTGCACGTATCGCTAATTCTGTAAAAGGCTGCCCATGCTGTCAGTACACTGCAGCCAGTTGATGCTGCATCGCTCTTCCAACTTCTTAAAGACAAGTCCTCCATGTTTCTCATTTGTAGTAGCCCCGATTTCCTGGAATAGTGTCTATTAGTATTCTAGAATGGCTGTGATTAACATTCATACAAAGACCTAGGCACAAATGTTAATAGCAGCTTTATTCACACTAACCCAGAAGTGGCAACTCAAATTCCCATTAAGTGGTGCATGGGTAAATCAATTGTGACCGCCCCCCATACAGTGGAGTACTACTCAGCAATGAAAAGGTAGGAACTACTATTTAATACAGGCAACACAGATAAATCTAAGTAAACCTCCTGCTCAGTAAAAGAATCCAGAAGTCAAAGACTGACACTACATTATTCCATTATCATGATAGTATGGAAAAGGCAAATCTACAAGGACAGAAATCAATTTTACCCCCACTGGCCAAGCCTGAGGGAACGGGACTGGCTACAATGGGACACGAAGGGAACTGACGTTATAGAAATATTTTGATCTACATCTTGCTTGCAATGAAGTTTACAGCATTGTGTAGATTTATCAAAATTCATTGAACTGTACATTTTTTTAAAGGATGGATGTTGCTATATGTAAATTGTAACAACAAATCTGAAAACAATCAACAAACAAACAAGATGGCTTATTGGCTAAGTACTAGATTCTGTCTCTAGCTCTTGTAGTCAATCCCTACAGAACTTTGAGCGAACTCGCCAAGCCTTTGCTTTGCCATGTAAAACTGGGATGATAAAAACAGCAACATCTATCTCGTGGAGCTGCTGGAAATACTAAACGAGATAGCGCTTGCAAACCTGTTTAGTACTGCGCCTGGCACATGGCAGGTGCTCCCTAGAAGTAGCTTTTATTATGACTTAGACCCAAGTGTAATGCATGGAGTATAAAATCATGGAAAAAAGTTATAGAAATAAAGAAGATTTAAAAGAAAAGTGAGAACACTGGCTCTGAGCTATACGGATTATCAGGGTGTTAGCATAGTAGGCGTTCCCCTTGCTGTCACTCTTTCTCATTCCAGGAGAAAGTTAAAGTCTTCTGGGCAACTAACTGTCAGAAACTGATCTTCTGCAGGCTCTGGGACATAAACACTGCTTCCTCTCAGGCTGTTTCTTGACCTTGTAGCCATCTTGACTGACCATCTCATCTCTTCTAGCTGAAGCCCCTGCTGTTATTCAATTAAGCCTGGATGCCAGACCAGAGGCTCCCGGACAGTGAGTCCCTAGCCCAGATCTCCTGTGGGCACAGCTCACAGCTCACACAGGCAAAGCAGAGCGACGAACAGTTGGATCTGGATCTTTCTGGTTCACCCTGCACCGCAGGCAAAACGTAATGTTCCTTTGGGTTTACCCACCGCCTGGATGGAGTGAGTCATTTTGTCCCATAAGGTAAATAGCATCACATTGTAAATGGAACTCATTAAAAACATTCAAAAAAGCAATTAAGATATTTCAGCAACGCCACAAAGCATTTATGCAACTCATAAAAAGTATCGTTTTACTCATGACCGGTCTTCAGACATGGTTCTGAAATAGCATATTTGTCCTTGGCCTATTGATTAAAAAATATGACATGTTGCAACCAAATTTTGGCACATTTCTAACTATTTTGTAAGCACTGGAGATTGTTCCTTTAACATAGAAGGACGCCTGTTAAATGCAAGAGTATTTCTCACTGTATTATATTATTATTATTATTATTGCTTTGACCAATAAGGAACCTGCCCAAATTTTAGAAAAACAGAAGAAAAATCTCATGAGCTTTATCTAGAAACGATGAACGCATGGAGTCCTCACACTAAGACCCATTCAGGACTAAGAAACCATGCTTTCTTAGGCCTCCTGGCAAACACAGCCAGGTTTTGAACTCAGCACCTGGCCATTCAGGGGCCCTTTCCTCCACATTTCAGTATATTAACTCTAACTTTTGGGCTAAGTAATATATATAGTCTGATTTTCAAGGTAACAGTAAAATCAGCTTATCAATCAGTCCCAGAAAGTAATAATGAATAAACAGACAGGGTAGTTACACTGGAGGAACTTGGACACTTAGTTCTCACTTCCTAAACAAGCTCAACATTCAACTAATGCTTTTAATAGAATCTAAATGGCTATCATTTATCTCGGGGAGGGATAATGAATTAATGGTGTAAGCATCAACCCGATTTATATATACATTAATGTCCTAATTTATAAAAACCAATTTGTGCGGTAAGGGGGGAAAAAGTGCAACGCATTTCTTAATCTGTTCCCGTGATCTCATTTACCTTATTAGTAGTTGTTATTATTTGTAAAATTAATCTATTTCATTTTTGCTCCACACTTCTCCTGATTTTCTAGAAGGGGCCACAGCTGCTTTGTCGGTCCTGAAAGCAACACGGGCCGTTGCTGGCTAAAACGCTAACTAGCGACTCGGTGCCCCTGAATTGTGATTCCCCCCCAGAGCCCTGTCAAACCAACTGCAGAATTGAGGAAAAGGGGACCCTGCCATTCTCAACAGACTGACGATGTGTGCTAGGCTGTGTCATATTTGGGGGTCTGGACAAATGACTGCTTGGAACTAAGTGTGACTCGCCTGGCTTTTTTGAAGAGCAGATAAATCTCAATTAAAAGCCATTTTCAGAAGAGGTAAAGGAAACTTGAAATATTCCCATCTGACAGGATTTTTATGGCTGTCCCCCTACCTCTACCCTTCCTTCATCTTCTTATTTTTGGAACATAATCTTATATTCTGATGTAAATTTGCTCACTTTTTTTTTCCTCAATTTGCGCCTGATTTTTAACAGAGTACCCATGTTATTAGAACAACTTTGCATGTTAAAATATGGGGTAAAGTATTCACCTTGTATGAACCAGTAAAGATAATCTTTACATAGAGAATAATAAAACAGCTTTCTGAAAAAAAAAATCACAAAGCACCATAATATTCTAAATATTCACTAAGTCAAGTTAAATGGCAAAATCACATTAGATCAGGTACCTATACAGAGTGTTTGGGCATGAGGATAAGTAAGTGGAAACTCCAAACTGACTGAAAAAAAAAAAATTGCATTAAGTTCAATACATGACATTGATCCAAGGTCCCAATGAACAAAGAAATTATCCAGTCACACTTTTTTCTGTTCCTCTCTTACTTCTTGTTGTGTGGTAATATCTACCTCAGTGCCTTTTTAGCTCTTCTTGGAACTTTCAGTATATTTAATGATCCTCAAAATTCCACCCTCCAATTTTTTTTCTCTCAAATACCTAATGACTCCCATGGCTAAACGCCAAACCCCCACTTTTCACATGTGACTTCCAGACCTGCATATTCAACAACCTATACATCAAAAACCTATGCAACTTCCTCAAGAGCCACTTCTCTGACAGCCATCCTCAACCTTCAACGCACTTTTCCAGTAAGTCAACAGTATCTACTGATTCTGCTTTGCATCTAGATCTTTCTCTCAGTACTATTTTGCCCTAGACAAGATCCCTCTTAGAACATATTGGCAGATACCTGCCTTGCTACTTCAGTGATCTCCCTGACCTCATCTCTCCATTGTCCAGCCCACAAACTCTTCTATCTGATGTCACCATCCTGTTTAAACATTTGCAATGACATTTCCTTGTCCATAAGAGAAGACTAATAGTCTCATCATAATATCCATCCCATCTGTCTGTTCATTCATCTATCCATTCATTTACTCAACAATTATTTATTCATTCAACCCCTGCTGCAAAGCAGGCGCTGTTTGTACAGAATAAGCAACAGTGTCCATGCCTTCTCTGAATGCTTCTCACCTCACCTCCACTCTCTTTCCCTACTCTATTTGCACTGTACACTCCATTCACATCCATTTCTCATTTCCTAAATATGCTCCGTATTTGTTCCTTCATATCTTTTTTTTATACATCCTAGGCTCTCTATTTTTAAATGATCTTTTTCCCCGCCTCTGAATGGTGAACTCCTACCAATACTTTAAAATGTCACCTCCTCTGAGAAGCATTCAAGTCTATCCCAGAGAGGGTGGGCCACTCTCTTACAACAACCAATAGGGTGTTATTTCTATGATTACATATCCTTCCGTTAACAAACCTTTATTCAACATCAACACTAGACAACAGGTATTGACAGCAGTTTTTCATTTATTTTTCTTATTTTTATCCCCAATTGCTCACACAATACCCACTGAACATTAAATGTATGTTAGGTAAATAATAATAATAATAATAATAATAATAATAATAATAATTCTAGTCCCACTTTATAACTGTAAAATATAAACACTACCCCTGTCTTTTCTGGAAGCGAGAAGAAGAAATGTTGCCTTTTGGCCATTTTGACTATTGGTATTGTGTTATTGTTGTTATGACCCAGTTAGGGCCAAGCTGATGACCTGAATGGGAACCTGGCCTGGGTGAAGGCATTGATTGGTTTCAAAACTAGAAGGCAGCATGCTTTGCTCACACATGCAGTTTCGAGATGTTCTAGGCAAACAGTGAGCCTCCACCGAGCTTCCTCCCAGAAGTTTAAAGATTTTGTGAGCAGCAGCTCTCTAATTACACTGTAAGATGTAAGTGTGCAGCATGACCTTTTTGACCATATCAGCAGTAGCTGTCTTGTTCTCAACCTGCCATTTCTGGAAAGAACATTAACTTTTACCAATGGCTGCTCGCCACATAGTTTAGAGTGGATGTCTCCGTGGTCCCCAGTCACTCAGGAAACTGACAGGGTAGAAGCTCCTTCTACCCAATTTCTCCTTTGCTTGCCATCCCCCCACCCCCATCCCAATCCCTTTCTAAAGCACACCAATGTAAAAGCCGACTGATAACATTCTGCGCTCTTCACCAGTAGCTGTTCTATTATCTAAAACTGGGCTTCTTCTCACTGCCGGGTGGAAGTCCCATGAGCACCCACGGCTCCATCACTCAAACACCAGCAGCCAGGGATTCTGAAACACAGGAGCGGGGGAGCAGAAAGGGGCTCTCATGGGGCACTTGTTTCATGCAGATGCCTGAAGCCCAAGTCTTCCTGGCTTCTTTTCATACACGGGTTCATTCTTCATTAGAAAGATATGGCATGAGGCTTAACGGGTTTACAAGAACTCAGCTGTGGGATGGTATAGAAAGGGGGAAAGCATTTTGTCCGCTCTGGAGATTTCTTTTTAAAATGGGACCAGACATCATGCAGACTTTCATTGTAATCGGCACCCTGCAAATTGCATATTCATCTGGCTAGACACAGGGCAGGCACTGTTCTCAGAGATAGGGCTGCAATTCTGGTGAAAGGAAACATTTGTTTCAAAAGAAAAAAAAAAAGTACTGGAGGTGAGAAGAAACAAGTGTCATAAAAGCAAATGCAGTTCTGGACCGGGATTTCCCAAGTATGGGTCTTATTTCTGGGTACCTAATAAAAAGCCAACCAAATGTCCACGGCTGTTTTAAAAATATCAGTACTAATTCCACCAAAAGCTATCGTCTACTTATTGGATGCCTACGTGTTTCTGCTTGCCACATTGGTGCCTTTTTCTTAGCAAAAACCTTTTAGTTGATTATGAATGAGTCGTTCCCAGGCTGCCTTATTTTTAACAATAAATTCCAATGTAGTCAGGGCTATTTTCGTGGATGAATGGGCTGAATGCCATTCCAGAATCTTCTATGTCAAACTCATCAGTATTGTGATATATACCTGTCATGTTTAAGGCTGAAATAAAATAAGAAACTGTATTTACTGATAAACATTTTGTATTCCTTATGTCATAAGCTGTATTTTCAGCATATGCCTTTCTTTAGTCTCTCTACTGAGGATCTCTCTACTATCGGGAGAAGCCCCAAGTTTGTACTTAATTGTAACGCTCCCTAAGAATGCTGATTGTGCCCCCCACACCTGCTTCTGAGCCCCAGGAAATGCTCATGGAATGACTCACCTGCAGGTTCATCCCAGATACTTAAAGGGACTCTCTTTCCTTCTATTTTTATACCACATGGCAAATTTGGAAAACCGTGACTATAACATAGTCAACCTCTTTCATTCCACCTTCGCTGCACCCACCATCTTTCACTGTTCGTGCCTAATAACCATTTCTCATGAGAGGCTAGTAGCTCCATAAAAGGGGAGACTCTCATCTGTTTTGTTCATTGCTATGTCTCCATTGATCTAGCTCAATGATGGCACAAATAACTACGTGGGCACATTGATAAATATTTGGAGAAATAAGTTAAAAAGAAACAATAAGTAAACTGTTTAGGTAGCTGGGCCCTTGTCTATACGTTCTTAATTATTAAAATCCTAACAGTTACATGAAATTTGGAATTGCACATTAAATTGCCAATAAAACAGATGCAAATAATTGCAATGAAAATTTAAATGGGAGAGCAGGATATAGTACAGAGCTTATAGAGAGCAAGGAGAGAGATGGAGGGGGAGAGGGAGACACAGGGGGAAAGAGGGGAGGGGACGGGGGTACAGTTAAATCCACGTGGTGAGATCACATTGATGGCACACACACCTCCCGCCCTGTCTACCCCACCCCTCTCTCCTCTCAGGAGAACCCAAAGTTAGGGAAATACGTGCACTGGGAAGACTGGACGACACCATCATCATCCTGATTGTCACCTCAAAGCATTCAGTTCAGATGGAGATAACCCTTCAGGTAAGGAAAGGTTTATAAGAATGTGTGATCATACAGAACCAGTTTGGTACTGGACTCTGCCCATCTCCGAACCACCTCTCATCTGAAGCTGGAAAAACATGATCCTTCTCCCAGGACAGGTGAAGAAACAGAGATGAAGGGAGCAAAAGAACCCCAAGATAAGTGTGATGATGTAGGCTGGAAAGGCCTTGAGGTCACTTAGATGGAGCCAGTAGAGTGCATGAGACCCTAGGCTGGGAGGCAGGAACAGCAGTGTAAGTGAGGAATACTAACAGGGGCAGGTTCAGGTAGAAAAGGCAGGAGACAATGTCCCCCACAAAACCCCCTTCACTCCCACAAATCCCCAGAAGCTCAAAGAGTACAAGGAAATTGCCCCAAATATCCTCTGCCCCTCACCACCCAAATTGTGTAAGTGTTGAGATTTGGTCAGGATAAAGAAGGGGGACCTTGAGTTCAGGACAAACTAGCTGCTGAGTACATGACAGAAGGACAGGGACCATGCAGACCTGTGGCCATGTCAGCTGAGGGCGTCACGGCAGACACTTCATAATGCTATGTGAGCCCATGGGGTTCAATGCTACTTCGGGGCAGAATTAAGAAGGGAAGTTCTGGTTTTTTGTTTGTTTGTTGGGTTGTGTTTTTTTTTAATTAACTGTATTAAAATCTAGAAGGACTGAGAAAACCCAGAACTGACTAAAACACATTTAGCCATCTGGGGAGTGGGGGGATTCAATAGTGAGATGGGTGACATTACTGACAAAGTTTCACAGGATAGCCAGGAAGCAATCACACTTATTAGCATATACTGCAACTCCATTTGGCAAGCTGTGTGCTAAGGATGACAAGCGCAAGTGTAACTAAACAATCTTTACAGTGTCATGAATACCTGAGAAGAGATAAATATGAGTTTAATACATTTCATCTAAATTGAGGACAGCTAAAATAAAAGAGGTAGCAGGATACGCTGTAGACACAGGAGTGACCAATAAGTTCCTTGAAAACATAGTTTAAATCATGATGAATATTTTATATCAAATGAAAATGTTATATTACTATTTAAATTTAGCTCTCCCTAACAACACTTTCACCAGGAGAGGACATGAGATGTTGACCCAGTGTATCAGGACATGTATTTTAAATTTCTGCACACCGAGTCATCCTCTGACTTTACCAAAAATATTTATTCAGGAGCTGGGTCAGTGATTAAGGAGTGCAGGATGACAGAAAAAAGTCAAACTTACTGATCCGTAAAGAAAACATGTACATTATTGTGATGCAATTATTAACATTATCATTATCTTCATCATTATTATTGCTAAGCGGGAATCAGAATGGTAGAGTAGCTATAAACATTGACTCTGGAATAAAATTCCAGCTCATTTACTAGCTGTACGGCTACAGGAAGTTGCTTAACCTCTCAGTTTACACATCTGTAAAATAGAGATATTCCCTGAACCCAACTCTGAGGATGCTAAGAGGACTGGACGAGGTATATATAGCATAAGAAAACACAGTCTGGCACATATAAGATGCTATTAAGGCGTTTGCATTTACATGTATTATTACTGGTAGTAAGTTTGGTGACCTCTGAACTTACTATGGTGGTTGACATTCTAAAAGCCATAGCTATGTACACTTCTCTATTTGAACCTCCATAAGAGCCCTGAGAAAAAGCTGGCACTGATCTCCACTCTGAAGAAAGAATACCAAGGTTTGGAGGGGTGAAGCAGTGTCTCTCGGAAGTGAGAGCAGAGATGGAAACCCTGGGCTCCTGAATTAAAATACTGCTGTGTTATCACAAGGTTTCCATTCTCAGCTTCGCTTGAAATGAACTATTCTCCTTTTAGGAAAACATAGATAATGGTAAGGGGAACTAATACTACTGCTCCAGAAACACCTAGTATGTGAGTCTGAACCCCGGGTGACACTGACGTCAGACGTGGGGGAGGGCGGCGTGTGCGGGAAGGAGCAGTGGGTGCCCTGGGACAGTGATGGAAGAGCCCCGCCTGGAGGACTGAGCCCCACCCAAGCCGGCAGACCTGCGGGGAGGTGTACCATGCACGCAGCACCCTCACTGCGGGGTGCTGAGGACTGAAGCACTGAACAAAGAGACACTGTGGTGGTCTTGGTATGGCAAATGATGTTGGATGAAACTTGCAATGACCTTATTTTTCAGCTCATAACTCATAAGACACATGGGTTTAGTATATCAATAATTGAAGAGAATATTTAAAATAGGAACTGTCTAGAAAATTTTTAAGATGTATGGTCATGAAAGGGATTTCGGGGTACTGGGATATACATAATGCAGAGCATCATATGCATTTGTCAGTTGACTTTTCTCTCTCTTCTGAATCCATGTAGTCTGGGTGATTGCTATTTAAAAGGTACTATTTAAAAGGTACAAGTCTTAGTGTGCTTGATCACTCTCTAGCTCTTTCTTTCTCTCTCTAACCATCTTTCTTCCTGTCTCTGTTTCTACTGTGTTTCAGGAATACTTAAAATAACAGGAAGATTCACAGAGTAGTCTGTGTTATGGATGTTCCAGATAACGGCCATAATGAAACAAGGTAAGCGTTTGAGATTAGATACTTGATACCTTTGAAGAAAACAAAACACCAAATTTTAAAAGCTCAACGAACCCCTGCAAATAGTCAATTGACCTCTGACAAAGGAGCAAAGGAGATACAGGGGAGCAAAGGTAGAGTTGTGAACAAATGGCACTAGAACAACTGGACATCCACAAGCAAAAAATAATAAGTAAATAAATCTAGACCCAGACATTACACTCTTCACAAACTTTAACTGAAAATGCATCACTGACCTACATATAAAATGTAAAACTATATAACTCCTAGAAGACAACACAGATGACCTTGGATGTAGTGATATCGTTCTACGTACAACACCTATGACATGATCCATGATATAAATAATTGATAATCTGGACTTCACTAAAATTAAAAACTTCTGCTCTGCAAAAGATAATATCAAAGGAATGTGAAGAAAGCCACAGACTGGGAGAAAATATTTGCAAAAGGCATACCTGATAAAGAACTGTTATTTAAAATATACAAAGAACTCTTAAAACTCAGCAATAAAGAAACAAACAATATGATTAGAAAATAGGCCAAAGACCATCACAGACACCTCACCAAAAAACATATACGGATGGCACAGAAGCCTATGAAAAGGTGCTCCACACTGTATAAGGGAAATGCAAATTTAAACAGCAATGAGACACCACGACACACCTGTATGAATGCCCCAAATCTGGAACCCTGACAACACTGGTGAGGAGGCCGAGCGACAGGAAGGCTCTTTCATTGCCGGTGGGGACGCAAAATGGCGCAGCCACTTTGGAAGACAGTTGGCAGTGTCTTATAAAACTAAGCATATTTTACCATTTGATCTAACCATCGTGCTCCTGGGTATTTACCCAAAGGAGGTGAAAAGTCATGTGCACACAAAAGCCTGTTCACGAAGGTTTAAGCAGCTTTATTCATAACTGCCAAACTGGAAGCAACCGAGATGGCCTTCAGTGGGTGAATGGATACACGAACTATGGTCCATCTAGGTGATGGAATATTATTCAGTGCTAAAAAGAAATGAACTCCAGGCCATGAAAAGACAAAGTGACAAAAGCCAATCTGAAAAGGCTACATACTGTATAATTCCAAGTGTATGACATACTAGAAAAGGCAAAATTATGGAGACAATAAAAAGATGAAAGATGCCAGGTTGCAAACGATGGGGGCAGTGATGGGGGAGAGATGAACAGGCCGAGCACAGGGGATTTTTAGAGCCAGGAAAATACTGTGCATGCAATTATAATTATGGATATACATCCTTATGAATTTGTCCATACCCACAGGATATACAACACCAGGAGCAAACTCTAATGCAACCTATGGACTTCGATTGATACTGATATGCCAATGTAGGTTTACCCTTAGTACAAAAGGTACCATTTTGGTGAGTGCTGTTGATAATGGGGGAAGCTATGCATATGTGAGGCAGGAGGCATGTGAAAAATCTCTGTGCCTCCCTCTCAGATTTGTTGTAAACCTAAAACTGTTCTTAAAAAAAAAAAAGTCTTAAACAAGAGTAATAGTATTTTGAATAATGACCTGAGAATGGCCCAAGGTTAAAAAGCTGCCAGTTCAAAGAGCTATAGAGGCTAATATTTGCAGAGATTATGCTGGTAGGTAATGAAAATAATCCTTACAATTAGATAATAGAGCCCTTCCATATGAACATCAATGATATTTAAACATTGAAACATTAAGCTACAGTAAGCAGAAACTCCAGTATTAATGGGGCACATAAATAGAAAAAAAAAAAAAGGTTTTGTGCTATTTAATCTCAAAAATGGTTTAATGACCCTTATCTGATTATGAAAACAGCACAAGCAACTGTATTAGATAAATAGGACATTAGAAATACTGCTAACTGGTAAAGCAGCTTGCAAACATCCAAGTGAATGTATTTTTAAATCAAATTTAACAGTCACTAAACGAATATTAAAGAGATGCCCTGGATATGGCTATGACATTGGCAAACATGAACACATATAAAGTTTTTGTTTTTTTTTTAAAAAAAGCACAACAAAACCAGGTAGGAAAACAAATCAGAGTGAGAATTAAGAATTTGGTTAATTAGTTAAGTCTCGGCTTTGGCTGCTTCACATGCAATGAAAATGTGGAATAAAACAGTAAGCTTTAATGCAGAAGAACACCATCCTAATACTACAGACATATCAAATGTTCTCTTCTGGAATTGCATTGGTTTTATCGTAGGGGTCAGCTCTTCCATTGGACTGGAGAGAGTTTAAGAAAGCTCTTTCCACACAGTATGCTTGATGCTACCTTCCCTCTTTCCCACCATTCACCTTGACAGTGAGAGTCATGATCACTAATGAATACTCATCATTAAACCTTCAACATTTGAGTAGTGGGGTGGTGGGGGGAGGGAGGCTGGGATGATACTGGCTTTTGTTTCTAACGGTTCATTCATCGGCCCTTCTCCCTCCTACTATGAATAAGAAGCACTTTGCCCCAGAATCAGCTTACCCGTGTGGGGTTCCGCTAGGTTTCTATCCCCTAACTTGTAAACTGGAGATCATAACAATGCCTCATGGGTAGTTGCCTGGTAGGAGAGGTAACCACGTGCCTGGTGCGACCAACAAGCTCATCAACGTCACTGGCTGTAACACTCCTCACACCACAGCTCGAGTCCCTAAGCTTTATTCACAGGCTTCCGTCCCAAAGCTCAGCCCCCTACTGAAGGCCACCTGCAAACTTCCTCCTTCAGTCCACAGCATATCTGAAATAGGATGTGTTAGATGAATTGTGGTTGGAAGTACAAAAGATGATGACACCAGAGGCAGTCCCAAAGAGCCAGGGAATTACCCCCAAAACATGGGTCTCCATTCCAAGACCAACATCAGAATCACCAGCCGGCCTCAGCAACATAACACTGATACCCTAGAGCCAGAAGGGAAACCGGACTGATGCCAAGTCCACGGCCACTGTGTGTGCGGCTTTGCACATTCACATTTGGTCATCTCTGAGGGGGCACCACTGGGGAATGGCCGCTGGGGTCACAAACAGATCTGGAGTCAGACAGGGCAGGAGGCTCCCTACCTGTCATCAAATGACATGACACCGAGATATGTTATCCCCTGCTGATTACCTCACAAAACCACGACAGTCTTTTCTCTCCCCATGTATCATGCTCTATCTAACCTTTTGAACTATAATTTGAAGAAGCAGACCAAAAATAACCTCTGTTAATAAAACCCTGTTGCTTTATTTTGTTTCATTTTCTCTAGGGAGCTGCATGGTTTCTTATGTGTTCCCAAACGAGACAGCCATCTTTATGAATCCATTTTCCAACTAAAATATAGAAGCAAAGCCTAGAAGAAAAGACAAAGGCAGCAAGATGGTCTAAAACGCAGTCCGGCTGCTGACTCCCAGGTTTGCCACCATTTCTCTGAGTGCTGGGAGCCTCTGAGGTCTTTCCTGCCCGAACTCCATTTGCCCTGTCAGCCACATCCAGCAGAAGTGGCCTGTGACATTTATCAGAGCCAGCCCTGTTTCATGGGACCACTCTTCCTTTCCTTACAAACCAGCGCTTAGTACCCAACCATCCCCATGAGTGTTTGTTAGCAAGCACAAGGTATTCAGCATTTACTTTAGTGGGGTCCAGTCCTGAATCACAGTATAGGACCAATCAGAGAACATGATGGTAGGCTAGTCCATAAATCCCATTCCAACAACGAAACCACAAAATTATATACAATAAACGCAAAAACCCATGATGTCCAATTGCGAATTTTGTGAACTCACTTTTTTTGGGGGGTTTTTGTTTTTAATCTATCTCTGGAACTAATCCACAATGTGAATTTCTCTTTCTTCATTCTTGTTCCAATTCTTTCTGGAACAGGTTACAAGGGAAAACATATATCTTTCAAATCAACATTATTTCCTACAACACTCTTCACAAAAGGGGGAAGATAGCAGACTGTTAAGTAAACAGTAATTGGGTGTGACACTCAAAAAGATGGGACTGACTGTTCTCTTATACAGAAGGGCGTTGGAAGCTTTCTTTCTTAATTGACAATTACAGACACATGCATCAAGAGGTCATGTAATAAATATCAGTGCTCACTTGACCTTCCAAATATATTTGTTTGGGAAAATATAAATGACAAATTGACTTTTAGATTAATAGCTACCGTATTGGTAAAGTACAAATCACTTTTAACAGCCACATTACTTTAGTAAAGAGAAGCATGCTAACTGCTCTTTAATTAAGTAGACTTAATGACCTTAAGGGGATTAGTAGTCTTGTCTGATAATCAATAAGCATGGCAAGATTGCTGCCTCATAAACTGGGGTGGGAGAACCAAATTAATCTGCAAAGATTAGTTCCCCAGTTGTTTCCTTATAATTTGATTCCATCCAACCCTTAGGAAACTCATAATCCCAGACAAGCTGAACATACCGGTCGGTAATCCATTTATTCTGAAGTCGTATATTTATTTTAGCAAACATGGTTTAAAAAATAGTGCCAAGAATCCAAGTGACAAATAATAGGTCTTTTCCTGCAAATCACTGCTTGAATAATGCTCCAGTAAAACTCTGCGCTGCCCCATTTTATAAGTGATTGACTAATGAGTTATAACTAATGGTTCCACTGTGAGGTTCAGTTTCTTCGTTTGTAACATGAAGGAGGAAGCCTCTAAGATCCTTTCCAGTTTCTATGTATTTTGAATAGATAACAATTCCAGATTTATTTTATGAATTATCCACTTTTCAGGCACCATTCAGCCTTGTGCAATCAGACACTGAACTTCTAGATGAGCTGCCATCTTCATCTGTCCCTACCCACTCAGCAAAGGCAAGCATAGAGGGCCAAGGAAGAATATTTGAAATGCATTATCATGGCAAAAACACAACAAATAATTTTTTTTAATGTATGCAGTATTTGATGCAATAAAGAGATAGGAGGAGGGGGGGAAGAGGTGGCAATTGAGAAATTGCTCTGGAGCCACAAATGTTTGGATCAATGCTTATAAGATGTATGAACTTGGAACAACTGTTCTTCCCTTTTCAACCCCAGGATCCACGTACAATGGGGGTGAGGGCACACATCGTCTGAATTATGGTGTGTGCACATCTTATATACTGTACTTTCCAGATGATACTTGCCTTTTCCATTCCATTCTCTGATATCTCCAGGTTATCAATAGGCAGATAGGCATGTAAGATTACAAGTAGCCTATATGCAATATAGCCATATGTGACATGTAAATCCTACACTTGTATATGAGAACCCATCAAACCCTTGGAAAATGTGGCCGTTCCTTCTTATCGATGGTTTTCAGCTCTCAGTGTGGTACCTGGCATGCATATGCATATATGCATATACAACACACACACACACACACACACACACACACACCAAACTAAGTAAGTTCCCCCTTCAATTAATTTATTGGAGATATTCAATTTTAAATCTTCAATACCGAGGCCCTCAATGTTACTGACGCTACCAGACAGTCAACCCACTGGCCAAAGCTACTATTGTGTATCCGATTTTCCTTTAAATATGTCAGTGTTATCACCTTGATGCACATCAGCTTACTTATACAATAATCAAGTCCTACTGCACCTCAAGAATTGTGTGAAGTAGTTTTAAATATTAACATGATGTTAACCACAAAAAATTATATGGCTATTTAACACGTGCTTTCATATCAGATAGACTTTTTCTCAAGGTCCTTTCACAGTCATGTTTAACTTATCTATTACCAGAAACATATATTGATTATTATTATCCAACCCATACTAGAAAGGGTTGGTGACTCGGAGACAAAGCATCAGGAAAAAAGCACCTGGCCAGCATGAGATAACATTCTCCTTTCCAGGAATATGAAGGTATTGTAACGAGAGCTCTATTTGCAGGATAATATGAGACACTTTGAAAGACAAACTAAAACAGAAACAACAACAACAACAAAACAAAAAACCCACTGAATTTCTATAGTTGACACTGCTGATTTATAAGAAACCTTTCATGAAGGATTGATTGGTCTTTTAACTTTTATTTGTTTTGAGTTTCTTAATATATTTTTTTACTAGTTTCAGGTGTACAAAACAATGTAATAGTTAGACAATTATACCCCTCATGAAGTGATAACCCCCTCCCCTAATCTACTACCCCTCTGACATCATATATAGCTGTTACAATTCCATTGACTGTATTCCCTATGCTGTAATAATACTAAATGTCAACCATAATTTAATATGTATATAGTCACAGGATATGGAGTACAGCATAGAGTCATGTAACTTCTTCACAGTTAATCATACAAGTGACCCTTTATGTGAGGAAAATGCAAAAAGTTCTCTAGAATAAAATCTCTGGGCAAGGGAGGGACAGAATCCTCCTTCTCTTGGTATAAATCCCATTAACACTCCCCATATTCTAAGATAAGAAACCCACACCATTTCTGGTAATGAAGCCCATTCTGAGATTCTTAAGTGAGATGCCAGATCACCAGCTCTGCCACCGAACACTCTTGTTCATGTTTTTAGACACTGCAGTAATTTTTTTTTTCCATTTGTGCAAAAGTAGATAGAAAGGCCAGCATGATTCCAGCACTGCTATAGCCCATAGATGCTTGAAGACCATGATGTGTCTCCTGACAGTTCATGTCTAGATGAATGTTTCTGAAGCACTCCCTCAGTTTGCTCACAAGTGCTCACTATAGCTCACCATGTGGGTGTGGCTTGGCACTCCTGCATTCCTCCCTGGGGGACCCCTTCTGCAGCACCTGTTCTGACCAGCAAACAGATATTACAATATGTACCCACTGCGGATACTCGGTGTTTCTCTTAAGGATCTGATTGTTAATTGATCTTTAAACTGCTGGAATACATATGCTCAGGGGGTTGGTTGCTCAGGATATCCTACTCTCAGAACCATGAGCCACCACTCACTCTCCTTTATCAATTTCATCAAGAATGTCATGATAAACTGCAAATTACTTTGCTCAATTGTTTCCCGAAACATGGACATGCCGATCTCAACATCAATACATTGTTGTAGGTTATGAGATTTCCTTAATCCTTTTCTCCCCAAACAGCGATTGCTATTAAAATAAACAAACGTCAACCACTCACACTCATAAAAAGTGTCCTCAAAGTGCCCTAGCAATGGAATAAAATAATAACATTACAAAAGTATCCCAAATTTCCACTGTGCCTCTCAGTGAAGCCCTACAAAATAAAAATGTCCAGAAAGTAGTGTTACTATGTCTCCAAACTTTCTAGGAGCAGCTAAGAGAAACAAATACTAATGGAACTAAGGTCTTATTCTTGATGTAACTAAAATGATAGAAAATATACAGCCATTAGACAGTATGGTAAGGTGTCATTATCATTATTACCCTATTAGATGTTTACAGGTAGTGAGAGAATTAAAAGAGATAAGACATTCCACCATTGATTCAGTTGAAGAGTGGTGGACCCTCTAAGCATTCCTTCTCCTTCTTCACTCTTACATATAGTCTGCCCGACACCTGAGAAGCCTAGAGTTTTAGCACCGTCTCCAATGGCCATGACTAAAAAAAAATCACAGGGAGGAAATGCAGAGCATGAGGAAAGCATAGGTTTTGCTATCATCATCTCCCACTCAGTCTACATGTGGCGTTAAGCAAATCCCTTCACTTCTCCAGGCCTCCATTCATCTTCTGTGAGTACCCATCTCGCAGAGCTCTTAGAAGACTCAGAGCTCATCTACGTAAAGCATCGAGTGCCATGCTTAGCACAGTGATTTTAAATAGGTACTTTAATTTTGAAAAGTTAAAAGTAAAAAGGCAAATGATTCAGTGCCTTGAATGGGTGCCCATTCCTCTGGATTAATTTTATTAGAAGCAAGTAAGACCCAAAGTGACCCAAATGGAATGCTGAGGAGGTTGAGAACAAGGCTAGTCCCTGGGGCCACTCGGAGTGGGACCTTCCAGAGACCTGGTGAGCGGGAGGGTACAGCGGGCTGAGCAATGAGGCTGCCTGAAAAGGAGTCTCCCAAGGCATCAGATACAGTTTTTTCTTTTTTATATAGTTTTGCCCTGGACTAGCCCTGAGCCTAGACAAGGACACTTAATCAGAAAGCAATTAAGTGTTATTAGCATCAAATTACAGATTTTTACTTTGCAATAGTTTTCACTTCTGTTTCTCTCTTGCAGAGAACATTTTCCTCAGCATTTCCTCAAGTTGGCACTTTTTTTTTTTTTTCCAGACAGTGGTACTGGAAAAACTGACCCAAGTCATATCAAAAGAGTGGCCCTGGCTCCTTCATGTCTGTCGGAAATATTGGTAAACCAATCTGAAATCGGGCTGCAAATGTCTCTGCCACAGATTACGAACTGAGGACCAAGCTTGCGCAACTCCCTGCAAAGAACATTCTTATTACGTTTTATTGCCCACAAAATGCCAGGAGAGTTTCCAAGTAAGAGCGATCACTGTTAAAGAAAATAGGACATAAAATAAACTGTTATTACCTGCAAAACAGCTGCGTTTCCTTTTCTTCCCAGAGAAGCACATAAACCCTCTGTGTACCCTGACACGAAGAAATGTAATAGAAGTTTTGTTTCTGTAAACTTTAGATATTTGGTCTTTGAGAGGCAACATCCCCCCCCCAAAAAAAAAAAAAAAAAGATGTACTCAACATTTTATCAGTTGTTTCGTAATCACGAAATTAAAGATGGGATCTCACAAACTGATTTGGTCATCCTTGGGCTAAGATAGGAGACTGCAAGATTAAGAGCAAGTGCTTTGTAGTAGGACAGGCTGAGTTGAGCTCCAATCTCAGCTCTATCTCTTAAGACACGTGTAACCTAAGAAGAGTTATTTCAACTCTGTAATCTTCAGTTTCCTCGTTGTCAAAGTGCGGACAATAATAGCACCTAACTCATAGGTCTTGAGTGTTAAATGAACTAAAATATGTAAACTGTTAAATATAGCATTTGATCCATTGGAAGAACCAAACAAATGCTAGCTATTATGCCAAAAGTGGCCCTAGCACATGGTTGTCTGTCATAATTTTGTAATATCTTAAGGGGACCTCAT
This sequence comes from Aselliscus stoliczkanus, assembly GCA_033961575.1. Taxonomy (NCBI): domain Eukaryota; kingdom Metazoa; phylum Chordata; class Mammalia; order Chiroptera; family Hipposideridae; genus Aselliscus; species Aselliscus stoliczkanus. The sequence continues at coordinate 8,365,251 of CM066734.1, forward strand.
GCATAATTTAAGGAAATGAGATCATTTTAATTGCATAGTTTCTTTTCATTTTGTTTAAATCCATTGCTTTTCCTTTTTTTTTTTTTTTAATACTATGAATGGTTTTCAGCAGCTGATCCTTCATGTATCTAGAATCAAAATATTACATCTGGGAGAGACCTCATTATCATTTATTGCATCTCCCTTGTTTTCCAAATGATGGAACAAATTTAAAAAAATGACATCACTTGTGCAGGTTACAGGTATAATCATTAACAAGACTCTCTCAAATGAATATCTTCTGGGCCTTCAACAATCTTCCCTTCTGGTAAAACTTACTGAATCTGAAGCTAACCCACCCTCTGCAGCCCTTGTCCACTGACATGACTTATGACTTCCTACTATCCCTTATTTACCACTCTATCCTTTTTAGGATAACTTGCTTAGCACTTTCCAGGTTTCCTGACATTTCTTCCAATTTGAAGACTCCAAATGAGACGCATTATTCTCCTGGTATCTAATGACAAACACAGGTTCTTCTCTGATGCCTGGTTTTCTGCACCTATTGCAGCAGATCAAAGGCCCATCTCTGACCCCTTTCCTGGGCAGCATTGGTAAAGATTAGACTCTCTTTGGACCTCTCATAGCTCCAAATACCTGTGTGCATTTGAACCACCTTTCTGGGTTCTAAATCCCTGGACAGGGAAACTCTAGCTCCCCATGCAGATTAACCAACAGATGTCCACAGAAGAGTCCAGAACTGTCTTTCTTTGTCTTTAGAAGATCAACTCCCAGAGCTAATTCAAGGCTCAACCAGGGATGCCTCTGACTTCTGGGAAGTAAAGCAAAAAGCAGGAGAACTCGACCTTGGCTTCTTCTCTCCTATCTAACCCCCACCTGGATTTAAATGGTCATAGCTCACTCTCCTGTTGTTTTTCTCATTTGTCACTTTCAACTTTTCTCAGTAGAAGTGTCTTCACGTCCATGGATACAAATATTCAAATATATTATATGGCTTAACAAGGGGTCCATTGACATTTTGAAATTTTAAAAGTACATGAAAAGAATGTCCAATATTTAACAAAGTTATACTCCAAAATCAAGTGCTGGTTCCAGAATTGAGCAAGCAAAGAATGACATTATATAAAGAAAGCCATTTAATTGCCCACAGTTATTCAATGCAAGTTTCATACGAAGCAAACTATTTCCCCCTTTTTTTTCTAGGTCCCTTGATTTTCATCTTGCTTCATTCATGCCTGTATTTGTTCTAAGACACCACTTGGCAGAGTGGGTGACACATATATGTTTGGGGCATATAGACTTGGATATAAAACTCATTCTTTCCTACTTGCTCTGAATGATCTTTCTCTTTTTCTCTGTCTCCTAACCTAAAAAAAACGGACATAATAAGAGATGCCACAGGGTCCGCTCTAAGAAGATTAACTGAAATAACTGCTACTTTATTTCTCTTTAATTTTTTTTCCTTTAATTAAAACATCTCCAGCCCCTTTTTCTTATGATTAAACTTTTACTCTGCCTGCCTGTGATGAAGATCAAACGAAGTATGGATGTGATATGAAAGGTTGTATACCTCAGTTATGTCACTCTGGAAACAAGGATGTTAAATGTTGAAAACTACTTTGTACATAACTTTATTCAAATTAGTTTCAAGTGGAATTTAACCCTCTCCAATTCCACTGGATGGGCTTGTAGCATGAATACAGGAGGCTACATGAAGGCAGGATAATTTTCAAGAAAAATACCTTTAAACCCGAGGTAAATGAATACAAACCTTGAACTAAAGGGAGGAGGGTGGGCAAATGGGTAAGAACGAATTCCCCATCCATAAAAAGCATCTGGTACAAGGAAAACATAGCAAGTCCAGATGGTACCCAGCTCTGACACAGGCCAGGCAATGCTCTGTGGACAGAAATGCCATACAGATTTTGTGTGAAGAAGCACAAAATACCGTGTTCAACAATTAAAAATAGGAACTTTTGTGGCTGGGTAGAGAGTGAGGCCTACAACTTAGTCAACATTCTAATTCTCAGGATTGCCTTGTCAGACCTTTTATGTATGACTTCATATCTATATTTTCCTTTAAAATGTGTCGTAAGGCATATGGAAGGTTCAAGCTGGGCAGTTATGTTGGGAATGTATTGATGTTGCTGGGGGCTGAAAGAACCAATCAGAAAGGCAAACATTGATGGCACCCAATTGCTTTGCCTGCCATCCAATGTGGGTTAAGGTACAACTGGGAGGTCAACAGTCAGCCTCTAATTGTTATCATTCAACTTGAATTTGGTGCCTCGTTTTCCGATCTCCTGTTCTAATGTCTTCCCTCTTCCTCCTACTCTCTCCTCAGGGAAGCTAACAGTTATTCTAAATTAAAATCTCTGCTATTCAAGGCCTTTCTCAACCCGGAGAGGCTGGATTCTGGCTCAGATTTCATGTTCCTCAGCAGCCAGGATTTCCATCTAACCCAGCATGGTCCGAATGCAGGAAACATGCCTGGTTTTTCATATCCTTCCCCAGGAGCCACAGCACTTGGCACAGGCTGGGCTCTGAAGATGTATTTCCTCAGTCTGTGTAACAGACATTGATCTAGGCACAGGGCAGGCTGGGATGAGCAAAGCAGACAAAAACCCTGCTGCAGAGAGCTCGCCATCCATAAAGGGAGACAAGCAGCAGGCAGAGAAACAAGCAGGGTGCTCTATAGAGAAATGTCTGATGGCGATAACTGCTCTTTCAAAATGGGAAGCAGGAAAAGGGGATAGTGAGGCTGCGGAGGGGGTTTCAGGCTTAAAAAAAAAAAGTGATTAGGAAACATCTCATTGAGGATTTCAACTAAGTTCTAATGGAGATAAGGAGCCCGGGGTATCTATCAGAAGAATGTTTATTTGTTGAATAAACTAATAAATGCGAGCAAAATAAAAAGAATGCCATTTGCTGGTCCAGAGGGTCGGTCGCTGGAGTGGCTGCATCCATCCTATGTGGCCAATGGCGCTACCAGAAATGATAAACACAAAAATCTGAAAAAGGCATTCTGACGTTGAGTTATTTGCTGTCTGGTTGGAAATACATAACAACAAAGAAAAAGTCGACTCTGTGTTGCAGATCAATAAGAAGCCAAGGAAAGGAAGAGCGAACCTAAGCTGGGGGCAACATCATAGACAAAAGTGGGAAAGAAGGAGCATTATGCATTCAAGGCATGGAAGGCACAGGGGAGGGTTTGATCTCCGGGACATTTGGACATAAGCTTGGCTTGAAAAGGTGGGTCAGAGATAGAGAATACTTAATGACAACAAAAGAAATTCTGTGCCTGATGCCATAGACAACTGTGTTAACCAGTAAGTTTTACTATGCTTGAGACCCAAGATCAATGGGAAAGGAGAATAGAGGAAAAAGAAGTTAGTTAGTGGATGGCAGCATCCTTTGAAGCATGCACCAGTGAGGGTATAGCACCAAATGGAAGAGAGAGGGAATGAAGAAGGCAATGCAAGTAACTACTGTAGGACATTGGGCAAGCCCCACATACTCTGTCAGCTTTTTCATCTGTAACATAAATTAATTCCGACAGAGAACTCCTTCAGTGACTTCCAGGCTATGATTTTGTTTCTACTACAAAGGATAGTATAAAGAAAGAGATCTGTTTCCTGGATTGACCAGGCTATATTATTGCCTCTTTCCATGGTCCCACTGCTAGCTATTGTGGGTATACCTGGAGCAGTGTAATGAATCGTGCTTTGCAAATATCACATAGAAAGACTCTAAGGTTCTTCTAAAAGTCACACTCAAATCACTTCGAAAAATCTCAAAAAATTCACCTGTGAAACTGTGCAAGCTTTCAGAAATTATTTATTTTATTCTATGTCTATTATGAGAAAGTGACCAAAACACTTAAGGAGAAAGAACTACCATTATTGGCATATCTATTATACAAACCCAGCCCTTTTCACAAATGAACACACAAAATGAGGCAGATACTAATTGAAAGAGCCAGGGATTAATTTAAAAACAGAAGCACACAAACACCACCATGGAATCAGAAATTCCATTTTCCTTTCTCTCAGCTACTTTGAATTTAGCCTAAGCCATATTCAGCAAGACTTAATGGACTTTAAAAACAAAATAATTACTAAATCTTGGCAATCCATAACATATTTTTTTCTTCCTTTAAAAGCATCAAGATTATTAGCTAGCATGAGCTGCTTAAACTTCCCCCTACACTGGGGATGTCACAAAATTGAGAAGCAGAGTTAAACACACACACACACACACACAAAACCAGTGGAGCTATAGTAAATAAAATAGACTTTAAGGGGAAAATGGATCATACAGCTAATGAAGAACAGTTCACAATTTTAAAGGTGTCATGGCCAAAACCATTTAACAAGTCTAATCTATATAGCCACAAAGAATGGAAAGCCAATATTGACAAATCTACAATAAGAAACAGACAGGTTCATAATGATATTGGGATAGTTGAATATACCTCTCTGTAACTGATATAACAAGCAGGCAAAATATCAGCAGGATTTTAAGATATAAAAACTGTCCAAGATTTGATCAACGAAGTTGACCTAATGGAAACATATATAACACTGGATCTAGCAACTGAAAAATATGCATACTTTTCAAGCAAATATGAACATATACAAAAATTGTTTATATAATCAGCCACAAGGTAAGTCTCAACAAATTTCAAAGGAGAGAATTTATACATAGTAGGTTGTCTGACCATAATGAAAGATAGAAATTAATAACCAAAAGAAATGAAGAAATATACTTCTGTATAAACTATCACCAAAGAAGAAATCGCTTGGGATATTAGAGATTATTTTGAATTTAAAGTTAATAAAAAACTAAATTTTACAATAGGTAGATGAGCAAAACCTCCAAGAGGAAATTTTATAATATATTAGAAAAGAGGGAAAGGTGAAAATTAATGAGTAAGCATTTCACAGAGGTAAAAGCAGAAAATTAATCTAAGGAACAAATAATAAAGGATAGAGTAAGAATAGAAATTAGTGTATCAGCAATCGTATAATAAAGGAGGGAGAAGAAAATTCAAGTTTGTCCCTAGAAAAAGCTTTAAAACTTCAAAAACCTTGGAAAGACTGGTTAAGAAATAAAAGGAGGATATACAAAAACGGTTGATGTTAGCAGGCTGAATAAGGTCTTAATCCCTGGAAGCTGTAAATGTTACCTTATTTGGAAAAACAGTTTTTGCAGATATGGTTAAGAATCTTGAGATGGGGAGATTATGCTGGTGGAACCTAAGTACCATCACAACTATTTTTATAAGAGAGAGGGAGAGGAGATGTATACACAGAGGATAAGGCTGTGTGTGTGGATAGGAGAGAGAGAGATTTGAAGATGCTGACCTGGAAGGTTCAAGTGATATGATTACAAAGCAAGGAGCGCTAGCCACCTCCCAGACATGGGAAGAGTCAATGAATAGAGGACCCACTAGTACTTCTGGAAGGAACAGAACCCTGCTGACACCATAATTTTGGACCAGTGACACTGATTTCAGACTTCTGGCCTAAGAATTAATGTCCACTGTTTTCAGCCAGCAAATTTGTGGTTATTTGTTACAACAGCCACAGGACTTCACTTCACTACAGACTTTGAAGTCACTAAAATATTAATAAAACTGTCAACAATGTTATGCCTACAAAATACACATGAAGTACACAACTTCCTACAAAAATACAAACTAACAAACATGACACAAGAAGTGATTAAATATAATTTGAATGGTCCTATAATCATGATAAGATATAATCCTAAGTAAATAACTTTACCTAGGCCAAATGTCAGGCCCACACTATTTACCTGGAAAATTCTACCGTGTTTTTACCAAAGAAATAATACCAGACTTATAAAAATTCTCCCAGAAAAGGAAAAAAGGTACCATTCATCCAACTAGTTGTATGGTAACCTTTATAGCATAACCTCACAATTATATTGTGTAAAAAGAAACTTGCAGGCTTTTCATGTTCAGAAACACAGAGGGAAAAATTCCTACACAAAATGCAAGCAAACCAAATTCAGCAATATAAAAAGAGATTAATATACTACGATCAAGCTAGGTTTATTTCAGGAATGCAAAATTAGGTTTACATTAAAAAGCCAATATAAGTGGCTACATTACCAGAATGAAGGAGAAAAATCACAGAATATCCTAGTAGATGCAAGAAAAGGTATTTAATGAAATTCAAAGTCCAAGCATTATTAAAATTCTTACCAATCAGTGGGAAAGAAGGCAACATGCTTAACCTATTACGGGGTGTCTGCAGGAAACGATATCACCCCCGAATGAGATCTGAGGGGCAGACCTGGACCAGCCTGATTCACACTCCATCAAGCCCTGTTTAGACACCCCTGTCAACTCCAAGGAGTCAGTGCCTATTTTATTCCACAGGAGATTTTGTGGTGGCTGTGCAGCAAAAACTGATTGATAAAAAAACTGGTGCCTAGACATGGAGCTGCCGCCATGATGAAAACCTAAATTATGTGGAAATGGCTTTGGAATAAAGGCAGTGGGAAACTTCTGTAGAAAGCTGGAATAATGCGACTGAAGGCTGGAAAAATGGCAATTCATGGTACATACTGGCAACCCAGGGATAAAAGTTGTGGCTTCAGGGCCGGCCGAGTGGCGTGGTGGTTAAGCGCTGGCTTGGGAAGCCAGCGGCCCCGGTTCGGTCCCACATATGAGGGCCAGTGGCACTGCCCTCAAAAAAAAACCAAAAAAAAAAAAAAAAAAAAAAACAAGTTGTGGCTTAAGTAACTTAGAAGAAAGAAAATGACTCTAATAAATGTATGGCCTTGGAAAGACAGTTTATAGTCAGAATGCTGAAAGCATGGCTCTTAATTGCCTGTAAGATATGATGAAAAAGAGATGGACTCAGACATAAAATCAAGTTTAGAGGGAATATAGATCATTTACATAGAAAATCCAGGACTGTAAACAAATGAATAGAACTAATAAGGAAATTCAGCAAATTCTCCAGTAGAAGATCAATTTGCAAAATGAAATAGCATTACTTTATTCAAAACAAAAAGAAAAACCAATTCACTATTACAATAGGAAATAAGTGGTAATTTGCAATAGGTACAAATCTATACAGCATTCAGGAATTGACTCAAAGAAAGCATGAGACTTTATGGATGTAATTTTAAAATATTTCTATAAAGAAATAAAAGATGTGAATAAATGGAGAGATATAGGGTGTTCATTGAATTTCATTTGTAAGAATGTTAATTTTCTCCAAATTAATTTGCACGTTAAAAATTCTAATAAAATTCATCCAAGGCTCATTTTGAGAACTTGCAAAGAAACTGTTCGAAATTTATGGGGAAGATTATAATGTCTCCCCCCACCAATTAAGAATTTAAAAAAGTAAGACAAAGTATGAAGGGGTGTGTGGAGATACAGTCTGTCAGCTATTAAGAGAAACTACAAAACTATAGTAATAAAATATTACGGCATTGTGACAGTAATATATATTGTCCAAAGTGCAGAATAAAAAAAATGAGAAATAGACTTCTTTATACATCATAATTTGTTATCATATAGATGTGACATCATACATTAGTAAGGGGTGAGAAAAAAAATTGAATCCTATCACATTTAAAACATCCCAACTGGATTTAAAAATACCTAAATGTGAAATTTAGACTCTAAAAATAATTCCAAATATTGGAAAAATATATTTTTTAACTATAAAAGCATAATGGTGAAACTGATGAATTAAACTCTATCAAAATTTCTAGTGAACACACACAGAGGTCAAAGTTGTTAGATGAATAACAGACTAAGAGAAGACATTTGCAAGACCTGTGACTGACAAGGATCAAAATCTAGAACATACAAAGAACTGCAAATGAACAAGAAAATGATAGGAGACCCAGTAGAAAAAAGAGCAAAGATTATGAATAGGCAATTCACAGAAAGGAAAGCCTGAGCTGGTACAAAAATAAGAAAAGATATTCAGAAAAGTGTAGGGCAAAACAATAACATACCATTTTGAAAATAACGAAATCGGTAAAAATTTAAGAGCAAAATACAATGATATGCTGCTGAGAGAAAATGAAATGTAAACACACTCTAGTAGGAGTGCAAACTAATCTGATTCTGTAGAATAATTTTTGTAGTGAAAATAAACATACAAATGATCAATAACTCAATAACTCCCTCCTGGGCATATAACTTAGAAAAATGATTACATTGGTCCATAAGGGAAAACACCCAAAGATGCTCATTGCATTATTGATTGCATTAAGGAATTGAAGGCATCCTTATCACTCATCCCAAGAGGAACAGACAAATGGTTTGCTATGCAGCAGATTTCCCCCTAAAACATGGATAAAGTAATAAAAATCTAGTGAAGAGTAAAAAGTAAAAAACAGAACAAGATAGGCAACACAGCATCATTTCTGTATATTAAAATTCTTATGCACACAAACCAACATTACATATTTTCCAAGGGTTCACAAGGAGACTTTTGGTGGAGGCAGGGAATGAAGATGGTATCAGCTTATGGAGGGCTGCATCCCTGAATTTAAGCAATAGAATTAATCCAACCCTGTGTCCCATACCCCCAAGACAAAAGATGTACTATCATTCAAATTTGACAAACTGTTCAATATGGGGTTAATGTTTTAAGATATCCATCTCAGGATTTCAACATCTGGGTTCCAGTTTAGCTGAATTGTGTACTAAACAGTATTTTAGGCAAGTCCTTAAACTTCCCCTAAGCCTCCTTTCCTTGATCTATGCAAAGCAACTATTAATAGTACACAACTCATAAAGCTGTTGTAAATAATCAATTTTATAATACATTCAAAAAAAAAATAGCAGCACAGTTAGGTCTGTGACTGTTTTACAGGCAACCCTGCAATGGGCACAGTCACATCAACTTCAACTTGGGATCGCTTTACGGCTGTCACTCAAAACAAGCGAACCAAAGCCACAGGTTTCCACCAGTCTCCAAAAGCATGGCATTCCTACACCACTTTCTGTAAGCGGACATGCCATAAAGAAGCAATTATCACTAACTGATCTGGAATGTTTGGAGTGTTAGGACTTTCGTAAAAGCAAAGTGGCATGAGGCAAGCTTTCAGAAAGCAGGAGGTACTTGTACCAAGCTCCTGGATCCCAAATTCCGCCTTTGCCCTCCATCTGCCCTAGTGACTGTTCTGCCCAGTCTCAATTCCATTATTCCTGGAGTCTTAGCTTAGCTTCTCCTTGGAAAAGGAAAAAATGATAATAAATTTCACTATATTGAACAAGGTAAGGTGGTTCCTTAAATTATCTAATTTAATTCCACTAACACTCCTCCAATAGTATATGTATCCCCATTTATTGAAGTTGAATACACTTGAGGTCCCATAGCTGGTTAGCTGCAGAGCTGGGTGTGAATTGAGGCTTAACCGGCTCAGTCCACACATCAAACTAGTATGGTTTGCCATTTCTCTTTCTCATTTTCCCCAATCTATTTCAGCACCTCCAAATCTTATTAAACTAGAACAAGGAAGTCCCGTGCTACAGACTTCCCTGTGTGTCATCTCTAAATATCCTATCTAAACATCATTTTACTTATTAGCCAGTTCAGAACTTACTCTCTCAACTACATATTTCTTTCCATGGAGGAAGGATTTTTTTTTCAATACATACACTTAAAACTATAGGCGATATATGTGTTTTGATTTATAAGCATAGAGTTGATAGTTTGCATCTGCTCACTAAAGGAAGCCCAACGCAAAATAAAACTCTAGTGGAGATAATGAATTTCAGAGAGATGAAAAGTACCTGCAGGATATTTTTTTTTTAATTTCCCATTAATGAGTAGTATTTTTCATTTGCAATAATATGGAATCACATATTTAAAAGGAAACAAAGCCAACCCTTTCATAGCTGTAAACATCATTTTGGAAAATGCTCTTCTGACTACTTTTCTCCACTTTTTAAATTTTTTTTTAAATAGCAGTTCTTCACTTCCCAACAAAACTGTGAAATTTGACTGAGCATGGCAGATTGAACTGGAGTGTGAATAGTATGACTTAATGCTTCTGCTAGTTTAAATTTTTTTTTTTTCGTGTAAGACCCTTTTAGTGACCTCCCAACAGTTTGTTTGCATTTCCTAACATCAGCTCTCCAATATTCAGTCTATTACAAAACACACGGGTCACTATGATTTTCACAAAGATAACAGACATTTTATTTTAGAATAAGGTCCAGTTCTAATTTGACTGCCAAAATCAAAATTAGCATTGACTAAAAGCTTCACTGTTTCAGAATCTTTTGTCAAAGCTGCAGTACAGGGCCTCTGGCAAAATGATCCAATAATTCCATATAGTCTAGGATATTCTTTTCAAGTCTTTTTAGAAGTAATATTGGGAAAGCATGTTATATGCTTAAAGAACATTTTCATTCATGCTTTGGATTTCTGTGCCATATCTACTACTCTGCTGTACATTTGGTTTATGACATTTGGTTTATGGTCTTAAGACAGACATTTGGTTTATGGTCTTAAGTTTAAAAATAGTTCTTGGAGTAAATTTCTCGTGGCAGGTTATAGCACTGCATTTGTATATTGGGACAGCTTTCCTTTTTTTTAAGGTTGTACAATGGATGAAATAGTTAATTATTAATCTGACTGGCATCTGTAATGAAAAAAGGAGTCCTTTTGCTTTTAGGTCATGGACTCAGTATGTACATCTCTTGTGTGGCTGCCATCATAATATCCCTGCAGCTTTGGTGTCACCTATTGTCATTTTTCTGCTAATAAACAAATTTGAGCTAGCCAGGAATCCTAAATTTGGAGACTAGTTGTTTATCTCAAATATACTCCAGAGAACTAATAATGCAGTTCTGCTTTGAATTTAATTTAAACAGGAACAGGCAAAACAAATCTCTGTGGAGGGCATTTGACAATAATAAAATATTTCTCCCAGCGGGTGAGCTGGTAGCAATTGTATTGTTGCAATCCAAGCTCACGTTTCAGTAGGCGATTACCGTCATAACAAGCCCTTGGACCAACTGGCATGGACATGCAACATTGATCCCCTGATGGGCACATTATTTCAGACCTTTAACTTCATGGAGAACAAGACAAATACTCCTGGGAAAGGGGGATTATATTTTGAAATTCCTTTCTTTTCTATTTTGTTTCATAATAAGATGCAGTGTGCAATCAATCTACTGCTATTTGCTTCGTGCCCCCATCCCCCCACACACACTACCAAAGAGCACGAGGCTAGACTTAAGGGTAGGAAACACTTATTGGACTATGGAAGTCTGCATTCATGTGTAAACCGCTGTGGGTGAAATAAGAACCTTAAGCATCCCTCTCTTTTCTTTCACAGTCTATTCACAAATTAAGTTTTGCAATAAGCAAAGCGTACCTGAAGTTTTTGCACAGACCCAAGGATGTACTCCTCTCTCTCTGTTCTATCTCATCTCTACCTGTCACCTCAATCAGCCGCTTGGAAAATAGAGGTAAGAGAAGTCATTTGGAGAAATCAATTGTGTTCTAATTTTGTTGCTGTTTTGCTTCTTTTTTAGTGGAAAAAAAGAAACAGGTATTTTAAACCACACCTAAATCCATTTTAAAGCACATAAAAGAGCCAAATGAGTAGGGGAAAAAAAAGGATTGTGAGATATGCTACAAGAGTTTTTGAGCAGGTAACTCTAATTTTACATAGGGCATAAACACATGTGGCTTGAGAGTCACCCAATAAAATGTGTTCTCCAGGTGTGTTGGGGAAAGAGATGAGAAGGACCAAGGAGGGGGAGGGTAGAGGTCAAAACAGCCCAGGTATATTTCACTGGCTTTGGATTTGTGAGTAAAAGCACTTAAAAGTCCTTTTATCTTGATATTTAAAAAAAAAATAATAAAAGTCTAAAACATTCACAGAAATTCAGAACCAATGTATGAAAAGTTTTTAAAAAATTTTTTAGGACATTCTTGGCTTACTGGAGGAATACATAAAATTTATGTATACTATTTATCCTTCTAAAGCCCAGGCCACATCTCAAACCAATTAAACCCAGTCTTGGTGGTGGGCGGGGATGAGGGGGTGGAGATGGTCATCAGGAATTCTCAATATTCTTCAGGTGATTCTAATATGCAGCCAAGCTTGGAAAAACACAAGTTTAAAGGAAAAAAAATAACTTAAAAACAACAGGTGCAAATAAAAGTGATCCCTTGACACAATCAACTTAACCCAACTTGTCAGAGCTACGCATTGTTTATGTATCCAGAAACACAATAAGCTAAAATGGCAAAATCCGCCTCGGTTACTTTCTTTTACACCTGAGGCACCCGTGATAAACAGCAGAGCACCAAAACAGTCGCCCGGTACCAATTCTAAATTACAAAAAACAGCAAGAGAATTCTGACATTTAAGATCTTAAATGCATGTAACATATATTTTTAAATGAGAACCTCACTGGAAGATGACAGGCAAGTTTTTTTGTTTTGTTTTGTTTTTTTGTTTTATTTTTTTGCTTTATTCCTCTTAGCCCAAATACTTTGAAAATACCCCAAAACACGTGAGATTGTATGCTGATCCACCGCAACCCTAAGGACATTAAAATAGGAAATGACAGCTCTGAGTTTGGCGGCCAGCCGGTGCATCTTAATGTTTAGGCAATCTCACGTCCCTACATCTGATTTGGGTTGGTGGCCTTAGTGTCATTAGCCTGCTTCTCTGAGAGATGAGAAATACAGTGAGCACACACAATGACAAAAACACTCTCCAGATAGGCAGAGACGGCAAGCAAGCACATATTAGCACCTTGGTGATGGCTCCAGGCCGGTCCAGCGGAGGCGCAGCGTGACACGGAGCAGCAAGGGCTGTGACCTCTCGGAGGGAAAAAGGCGAGAGGAGGCCATTTGCTGTCAGCAGCGCTGCCTACCCCTCTGGAAGCTGAAGACAGCTTTCCCCACTCCTCACACGCACGCAGATCTATAAACTCCGCTGTTGATTTCTTATTCAGGAAACCTGGTCAGCAGCCCCACTGCTGCTCCAGAAAGCATACAGCTTGCTGACGAGCTCAGTGCAAACACACGATTTAATTGTGGATGGAGGGAAATAATAGGTATCTCTAGTTTGAAGATGATCTTAAAATAGGGGGGAAAGTTTTCTGTTATGACATTGACATAGAGGCGATGATTTTGAGTAATGCAGGGTGATGTGGAGATGCTTGGAGATTAAGTAAGAGCTATATAAAGGCTTGTCAGAATGAATTCTAATGTGCCACAAGACACTTTGCATACTCTTAAATATGCAAAATGTCTCTTGGCACCCTCGAATTCATCCTGACAAGCCTTTATATAGCTCTTATTTAAACTCTCACCTTATTTTTAGGAAACAGGTACTCAGAGCTGCTCTTTCAGTGGAAGCCACAAAGGGCAGTGTTGATTGATTTGGTTCTTTTGTGGGGGGAAAATAAAGAAACACAATACGAAAGAGCGATCAAAAGTGGAAGCTTGTTTAATATTGCTCTACCATCATCCTGAAAGGCATAATAATTTGAGTTACACATCTGAACTGATTGGAGTTACAGAATCATATCTCCTTTTTGCATTTAACAATATATACAATATAAAATAAATACATTTACACAAATGGACATTGGCTGGAGCACACAGTATGGTACACATCACAAAAATATACAATTGATTGCTTTACAGATGTGAAGCCCATCTATAGCTATAGACATGGTTTTATTATTATTATTATTATTCTTTTTACTACTGACTATAATGCAACTCCTGGATTATTATAAGCAGTTTAAATTTTTTTTTTTTTGTCCTTTTACGATCTTTGCACATAAGACTGCCATAAAATGTTTTCCTAGGCAGGTAAACAGAGACGCTTAAATAATTAAAATACAATCACCAACACCCATTTTCTCTTCTATAAGAAAAATAGCAGTTTTAAATTTTTTATATCTTTTATGTTATCATTTAAATGCAAAATAGTGGAATAAATACAACAATCTGATCTGATTGAAACACAAGTGTAACTGCAGGGAGTCACACAATCATATTGCTTTAAATAACAAACCAAAAAGAAGCAAAATCAAAATTAAAATCATGTGGCTAAAACATACACCTTTATAACTTTCCAAAGCTTCACATTAAGTAAATGGTCTTGCTTGAAACTTGAAACAACTTACCTCAAGCGAGGTTTAAGGGGAGCATATACCCTAAAGCTCGTACAGTTTTTTTTTAGGTCTCCATGTTAGTTGTGTTTCCTATTTATGCGATACTTGTTTTACTTAAACAGAAAGCTAAAAATTGTACTTCCTCATTTTCACATATCTCCATCTCAGGTTTTTAGTTGGTTGGCTCTTACTTCTGAAGCCCAAGTACTTTAATGTGATACAGTAAAAACAATGTATATATTGTATATATTTTTATTTATATATAGTATGGTTGAACAGTAGCAACTTAAACCCTGCACAGACTTCCTGGAAAATAATCTTTTGAAACACTTACGTATATAAATAATCTTATAGAATCAGCACCTTTTTTTTTTCCCAGGAGTTGGATTTTCTGTTGTTATTTTTAAAGGGATGTGCCAATTTCTGAACTCCTATCACAGCTATAAATTTCAAGTTATTGACCATCTGAATGAATTGCTAATGATGATTTATCTAGAATCACACTACAGCCACTTCTCTACAGAGAAACCACAATCTACGATATAGTCCCATATAGCTAATGATAGATACACAGTATTCCTAGCATGAGGTTGATGTAACATCAACCCAAGATATTTCTTTTAAAGCACACAAAGTAGCAATAGTTTTGGAAACGTGTCCGCACCAAAAAGTTTTGCAACAACACAGAGCGAGTTAATAACAACATCTGAGAGATGAATGAGTGGAAGCCATATATATACAGCATTTAAAAATTAGACTTATCTATATTCTTGAAATATTCAAAGTTTTATTTCTAAGCTATACATTGGTATTCTATAATAAACCATTAAAGAAATGATTCCTTGTTTTGAAAATATTATTATGATTTCGATGTGCATCTGTTCATGATGAGTACGTGTCTGGAGTTTTGATCTCTTAATTCTTATTAGGAAGAACCTTATTACTGGTAAGGAATAGAATATACTACTGTAGTCTCCTGAGGAATTGTACATCCAATAGTCTCTAATTCTACCCTGTGTCTAAAAGCACACACCACAAGAATCCAAACACCACAAGAAGAACAAGACAACAGTCTTAGAATGCAACGTAAAGTTCCGAAAAGCACAGCAAACATGAAACATTGAAAAGCTGAACTACATTTCTTTTGTTTGTTAGGATTACAATTTTAATTACATCTGTGTACATAGAATACGACTGTTCACATAGTACAGGGAGCAGCTACTAACACTGGTCCGTTGGGATAGCATTGGATGGAGGGTACTGTTTATTGGTTATTCAGCGACTCTAGATTTCTGGGGCGTCTAATTGATTTCTTCTTTAGATTACACCTCTGAATAGTCTGGAACCTGACTGACATTCTTGCTGTGACAAGACTGGTTGAAAAGCAGATATATTGGCTTCGCTCTTGGTAAAAAACTGCCGATTAATTGAAACAAACATCCCTAAATGGATCAACTCATATAGATAGGCTTTGGAATTTGGTCAGGCGTCTGTCGTCTTGGATGATTTGTTGTCGTTGTTGTTCAAATTCGGGCATTTGCCTTATTGCCTTTGAAATGAATACTGGCTCACAGCTCCTGTGGGACAAGATCTGTAACTCTGCAAACAGGCAGTAACTCGTTCCTAACCACCATGGCAGCTAGAAATCATATGGCAACTGTACCTCCCAGGTAGAGGTGACTCCTGAAATTTTATGGGCCTGGATTCCATGTGCAGTGTGTACATACGTGCCTACTCAGAGTCACCGCAGGTGTAATCGAATCCCTCGTGCCCGTGAGCGTTTAGGTAAACTGGAGCTCATGGTTAAGAAACTGATGCTTGGGACCAGACTGGCACACAACATAAATTGCATCCGTGATAATATGCACCTTCCCTTCAACTATTGCTTAAGTTAAATTTCCATATTAATAAATGGCTGAAAAGTGGTAAAGCTGGTACAAAAAAATCTCCATTGGTAAGAAGAAACAAAACATTTTTTATTTTTAAAAATCTTCCTTCAGGATTCATTTGTCCTTCATGAATTAGTGTTCATCATTGTTCAAAGCCAGCACACAATCGCAGTATTCGTATTCCTCTTTAGTATTGCATGAATGAATAAAGCTTAACCTATTCCCTGAAAAAGTTACATAGTAGCTAAACTAACAAATACCTGGAAGACTTGAAAAAACAATTAAGGAATCAGATGGCTATAACTGATCTAGATGGAAAAGCAATGATAAGCAGCAGCCCATGCAACATTCTTACGTTGTCTAATTAGGGGCTGCTCCCGTGAAATCTAATACTGCTCTCAGTCAATTTGTCGACGTCGCACTGTGCTTTACGTACAGTGGTCCTGTCTGTTTGATTCCTTAGTCACTGGGGACATTCTGGTTCACAATAAGTTCACTGGTATCCATGTTATGGATTTCCATCCTTTGGCAGGGCTGGCTTCCTATGCTCTTCCATTAGAGACCTCTTTGAAAAGTTCAGCAGCAGAAAGAAGGAAGAAAAAATTTTTCCTTACAATGAGAGCTATTTAAAATTGAGGAGGAAGGGGATGAGAAGACTAGAGGAAGGAGAGTAAGAGAAGGAAGGGAGACAGGAATGAAGGGAAGAAAGATAAGGAAATGAGGAGAGGAAACCAGGAATCAAGGAAGCCAAGACATGGGAGAGAGGAGGCGTGAACAAGGGAGAAAAATAAAATAAAAAAAGGGGTGAGAGAAATAAGACAAAGGATGAGATCAGGTAGAAAGAAATTCATCAGGGAGAGATGGAGAACTCTGAAAGCTGCTTCGTAGCCTTGCTGCTAAGACATCAGTGCAGTCTTTGTTGATTTTTGATGGTGGTACGCTAAACTCTAAGTTTCTTCGACATCACTCTTGGGTTTCTTTTCCCTTTTGCGGGCGTGCAGGATAAGGAAGGCCCAGGACGCTTTTAGTCAGACCTTGGCCTCCAGCATTTCCAAAAAAAGTTTGTGCATGGGGACTTTGCCTTCTAGTTTGATGTTGTAAAAGTGCTGCACTGCCTTGGTGGAAGTCTGCCTCAGCAGAGGCAGGGTCATCAGCATCTTGCCGGCCCTGCGAGGGTCTTCCATGTGCTGGCCGGCCTCGTAATCCTGCAGGGCCTCATGCAAGACATCCTGAAGCTTCTGGACCGCCTCCACGTCTTCTATGTGCATGGAGTCTGTACGACAAAGCAACACATAGAAACAATACTGTTAGCAATAATAAAAGACAATGCATGAGGGAGTTACAAAAGTTTCATAGGCTCCTTGAACGTCTCTAGCTATAAGCTGTGATTTGCTTCGAGTCTCACCTTTCCAAACTCTCTCTCTCTCTCTCTTTTTTTTTTTTTTTTGGTCTAAATTTCCCTACAGTCGATAATTGTCAAAGCTTAATTAGAACATGGGAATTATTGCAAAAGATCCATTATTTAAAATCTTGGCTGTTTTATTCATTATCTGATTCATGTATTTATTCATTGATTCAATAATTAGGGAAGGCCATCTATTCAAAGTGTTACTCTAAAAGCTGTGGAGGTAAGGTCCAAAATTCTGATCTGACCCTCAAAAAGCTCATATTTCCCAAAAGGATGGAATAACGTTGATGACCAAGATTTCCAGATCTCTTCCATTTTTAGTGCATACACTGAATCTGATAGTGTTCAGTCATAGACTACACAGAAATCACAATACATTGCATATCCCTTTTAGAATTTTTAGCATACTATTATTCACAGCTCCTTCACAGATCCTTATATTGTCTGTTTCACTACTAAAGTACAAATGAAACCTGTAAATTAATGAGTTCTGGAATATTTTTCACATTTGTGAAGGTGAACTTTGCCCTTCAGTGACTAATTGAAAAATCTAATTTGATCAAGCAAGGAAAGGGTTAACAGGATTGCCACAATTATTCTTGTGAGAAATGTGAGATTAGGGAAGGGGGGGATTAAAGTTACAGCTCTAGCTCTAAAACAGACACTTAATTATATACAAGTTTGAATCATTTAGCACGTTTTATTGATTCTGATGACAGTTTATCTGTTAATTACACATAATGGGGTCTTTGGGGGAATTCTGCATGTTTAATAATTCTACTTCTCTGAGAACACAGAGCTCTAAGATATATGTAGTTAGCCTAACCTTTCATATAATCCAAATATCAGATCGCATGCACAAAAAGAGAGACAAAATGAAATTTAAAATCAAGTGGCTAAACATATCATAAAAAATTATGGCAAAGTAATTAAATGAGTGCCATTATCAGAACTAATATATATATATATATATATATATATATATATATATATATATATATATATATATAATTTCTTTGTATTTTGTGGATTCTTTTTCTTTTACATCATCGTTTTGAAGCATTTCACCATATAATGATAGTGTATGTGAATTGCGCCATATTTATATTAGATGGGTAATGACACATTTCTCTGAAGGAGTTTTGAATAATCTGGGATATGGCTGTTTATTAAGTGTTGACTGCTCAAGACTTGATTCCTGCCTGGAGGAGCCAAAAGAAGGAATTCTTTCAGATTGAAATGCTGATAGTGGTGCCCTGGAGTGACACTCAAGACTCCCCAACACATACCCGACTCTTTCCTAATGGTCTGTTTCTTTCTAAGTGTCTCTCCAATCTGGTTCCTGGATGGATGGCAATCCCATCCACTTCCTATGTGCCTTCCCTTTAACACAAGTACACATAATTTCCAAAGTTATCTAAGGGTTGGTAACATCAGGGACAAAAACAGTCATAGAGGTGACCACAACATACCCTGATATGTTTTCCTCTCTATTTTTGGACGTGCATGCTGTCTGGAGGGGAGGTGGTGAGCACGGACAGACACCAACGCTGAGTGTTCAGGCACATAGAAGATGGACCTTGTACACTAAGGTAACTGAGTTATCCAGCCTATCCTGGGACTAAAAATTAGCACTCTTAGGTAAAAACAGGGGGCAACAAATGGATGGGAAAAATAGGAATTGCATTCTTTACAGACAAAGTTAAAACAATGTACCTACTTTCCAAGCAAGCCGAAAAGAAAAAAACAGCAGAACAAACATACCTAAATATACCATAGATTAAGTACCTGTTTTGGGTGAGGCCCCTAAAAAGCACTTTATAAACATTTCATTCTCCCAGCAGCCCGCAAATTACATGGCACTGGTAGTAAGGGTCAGAATTAAGGCTTAAACTCAGGTTTCTTTGAATCATGCTTCCAGAATTTAACACGGACAGACATGACATTTCCTTTAAAAAAAAAAAATGAGTTGAAATTGTCCTCTGAGCTCATCTCGTTTAACCTTCTATCTTCATCAGGAATCTCCTCTACATTTCTAATGAAGACATTCCTGGTTGTATGTGGAGCATTCCACTTGACAAGGAACAGAACTAATTATTAGAAACGTCTTCTTCATATTTCCTGAAGCTGTCTCCAATTTCAGCCTTTGGTCCTGGATCTAACTACTGGAACAATTCAGGGTAGATTTCCTACTTCTACATGGCAGATCTTTAAAGGCTAGAAGTCAGTAGTGGTCACCTCAGCCCCCACCCCAAGGAGAAGATATATTATAGGATGTCACAGGAAATGAGGCGAGAACAAATAGCAGAGATACGCTCACAAACAGCAATTAAGACTTCAAACTATTTTTTAAAGGCTGTGATTTAGCTTGTGAGATTTAAAAATGATTTAATCAAATTACTATGATAATTTAACTTCCCATTTACAGATTCTAACTCATTTTAGCTTTACCCATCCTCGGATCAGCTAATACTTTAAATGCAAACTCACTAAATCTGAACTATTTAATTAGACCATGATTCAGCTGGCAGGCTGCTGAAGAAAATATTAATCTCCATTAGAGAGCCTAGTTCAAGTTCTGACTCTGTGGCTGTAGCCTCTGTTTTGTTCTTTGGGCGAAACTCACACATTTGTGCCAGGCTCAATAGAACTGGCATTAAGTGATATACTCATTTAGCTTGGGTTGTTGTTGATGGTTTCTTTTTAACTTTATATTTTACAGGAAATAGTCCCAGTATTTCTGCTAATGGGAACCAACTCAACTTAATAATGCAAATTAATAGTTTTATGAACTAACTAGTTCATAAAGTTCATAGTTTTATGAACTAACTAGACACAGTAAGGCTATACTTTTCAAATTCCTGGTAAGCTGTTTAAAAAAAAAAAGTGCCTGGACCCACGCCCAGACCTATTAAATCAGAAAATTGGGGCTGGATCAGGAAACAGTATTTTGGTATTTTCAACTGAGGTGATTTAAAGCCATGGTTGAGAACTACTGAGCTAGACGATAAAACAAACAAGCTATTTTAAGATAATGGAGATTTCAAAAGATAACCAGAGTTCAAACGATGCATATATTAAGTTTCAACACCTAATAATAAACTAGTACCCATCTGTTAACTTCCACTATTTTACTCTGTGAAGTGGGATCATAAAGGAATGTGTCTCACCCAGATCATTCACTTTGGGAAGATAGCTAACTATCCTTATACTGACAGCTGCAAAATTCAGTGAGACTTACAGCCATGGCAAAAGAAGGTTTCCTTTTGATACCTTACCTGGAGTAACACACTGCCCTTCTCAGAGTAAATCTATTAATTATTATATATTAATTGCAGGTGAAGCTCCTGCAAATGCCCACATTCCATTTGGGAACTGTCTTTAGGGCTCATTTTTGGCAATAGTTTCTCAATCATGCTAAATCTTATTTTTAGGGTGAGATCAAATATTAGACATAAGTGTATTCAGAGTCATGTGTAGTGCATAACATAACCCAACATTTAGAATAACTCTTTCTGTGGAATACAGGCATTGATTTTCTTTAGTGTGTGTTTGTAAGCTGCCTGCATGAAGAAGGATAGGAAGGGTGGAGCCAATGTGACCCTCCAGTTACTAAAGGAATGAAACCCAATATAATGAAAAGACAGAGAAGTAAGCAAATTCTCTAAAAGAGAATTGTGTCTCAAAAATTTACATGCAGTATATAGTGAGTCTAACAGAGCTATCCTTTGGGTTGCAAGGATCTGGGGTACCAGTCAACTGCCATGGAAAAGAGGCTTGTGATTAATGTGGGTAGTTGGCCCTACATGTTTAAAAAATTATGCTAATCCTAAAGTTTAGATTAACAAGAGGTAGACTGGATTCTGGGAAGATGGCAGTAGTGGCAGGAAGATAATCTCTCTCATTTTGCATGTAAACATCAAGGGCAGATAGATGACAAAACTGAAAACCCATTGATTCCACTTACACAAAACCTAGGTGGCATGGTATCTCTGAGACATAAATACACACAGTATCAGGATTATTGTGTGTCTGTGCTCCTACCTCCATACACTGAAGATGCCTAGGAAGAATGACCAACTCAGGATTGTGGTAATGAGTAAGGAATAGACTAGCACCCAGGTTGCAATGAGATTCTAGGCCCTGGCCAGGAAATGTTTAAGATGAGTATAGAACATCCTGCCAAGTAGAAGAAAGGCATTATCTAAACTACTAAGTCACTGAGGAACATTCCAGAAGGTACCCTGAAAACTGACCCAAAGTGGGGCCTGACAAACACTAAAGAAAATCAACACCTGTGACCCAAGGTAACTGCCCACAAGTGGGACAATTTCATCGTGAAAAAGTATTATCATTGCAATGGATTGAAATCCATTGAATATGTTTAAATACATGTATTTATAATGACATTAAAAAACAAAAACGAGAGAGGGCACCAATTCTTTATCTTGAAAACTGGTGAAGAAACACGTAGAATCAAGCATTTATCCTACTGTTGCTATATAAATTGTATCACTGTAGAACAAATTAGGATGAGTGAAAGCATCACTTTACATACACATGCCAGCTACTGAGTGAAAAAAGAAATAACAGAATTAAAAAACACCATTTCTGCAACCCCTAGTGATGAATGGATTCAGGTAATGAGAGGTAACAGCCTCCATTATCATAAAAAGAGAGCCCACCAGACATTACATGCCGCCCAAGGCATACACAGCACCTGTGGGCGCCATACGGGATTGAACCCTAATCTGATTCAGTCTCTGGCCCTGGATGCCAATTTGCATAAAATGCTAAGGACAGAGAAGCATGGTGAACTGCAGCCAGTGCATGCCATCTGCAAAGTACACACAGACATTGTCAACGTAAGAAAAAACAAAACAAAACAACGAAGGAGGAAGTTTTAAAGGAGGCTTAAATTCCATAAGAAAAAAAATGGACAAAACTAACCTATCATGCCTGGGGATATACGTTTAGAAATAAAACCATCATGAAAAACAAGGCAGTGATGACTAGTAAAAGTCGAGACAGGACAGTGGTTACTCTGGTGGGAAAGGAGGGGCATGAGACACAGATAAGACACCTGGAGGGGTCCCTGGGATACCTCACCAAGTTTCATTTCTTCACCTTGCTTACATGTCCATTGTGGTGGGCTGGGGAACGGGCCTTTAGTGAAATCAAAAGTGTCCTTCTAGCCGGCCAAGCGGCACGATGGTTAAGAGCTGGCTTGGGATGCGAGCGGCCCGGGTTCAGGTCCCACATATGAGGGCCAGTGACACTGCCCTCTTAAAAAAAAAAAAAAGTGTCCTTCTAAGAGGGAGGCGAAGGAAGAAATGTCACCTGCCAATGACACTTTGGGAGCAACCTGAGGCTCTGCTCATTTTGAAGATGGAGGAAGGGGCTAAGAGCCATGGAATACAGGGAATGCTGCTCTAGTGGATGGGAAAGGCAATTACACAGTCCTCCGGGGCCTCCAGAGGGGCTGTGGCCCTCCTGACACCTTGTCGTTAGCCTAGGGAGACTGATAATGGACTCCCCACCTCCAGAAATGTAAGAGAATAAATACGCGTTGTTGAAAGAACACCACCAAGTTGCGGTAATTTGGTAGAGCAGCCATAAGAAACGTACATACTCATTAAGTTATACATTTGCTTTTGTATGTTTTGTTTTTAGTCCGTGTTTTCTTTCACATCAAAATAGTGAAGGAGAGAGATAGAGAAGGAATGAGAAACTTCTGATGGAATGGTCCCCTCTAGAAAGTAGTGACTCAAGGAGAATCCCCATTAAGATGGTAGAAACCCTCGGCAAAAATACCAAGAAAGCTGTTCACGTATCAAGTAGGAAGTTGGATCAAAAACCTGTTAGGTCTCTCCTAACCTAGTGAAGGTATAATTCTAATATTAAAAAGAGCAATAATAATTCTGATTTTGTGCTTAACCATGGTGAGAAGAACTGAACTCTGAGTGCGCACACTTATACCAGCCACAAATCAGCCTTCTCCAGGGTTTAAATAAAATATTGAACCACAGAAAGGTCCTGCGCCCCATATTTTCTTGCCTCCAGGTTTCCCTCACAAATCCCAAATTATTGTTAGCATTGTTATGTTTACCTTGCATAATGGGATTTCCCAGGTAGGTCTTTTCTATTTCTCTACAAGTACTCAAGGCCTTCTCACTCCCTCCAGTTTCTTACACTCTTCAAGGAACTTTCTAATTCCTTTTACTCGAAGTGATACAGACAATTACATTGGATAAGTGAATGCTGATACCAACTTGAGTGGTAAATATGTCTACTTGTCCACAACATCAGAAATGATTTGTATCACGCTAATGTCTTTTCGTAATTGCATGTTTATTGTCTTAAGGCCTGTAAATGATAATGATGTTACCTCCCTCCTTAAAAGTAACATAATTGTTAAGTAGTTTATACGCTTATGATCTAGGTTGGAAGCTCTGACTTGAAGCAAATCTTTCCTATATTATGTCCCATGATAAGCAACATTGAAGAGCCAGTCTTTACTTTTTACATACAAATTTGGACTATCATAATTTGTATGAAATGGAAAGGATGCATTAAATTGGAAAAAAAAAAACACAAAAAAACCCCTAATACATCAATTTAAATAAAATTAAAATTACCCAAATAGTGAGGGCAGATTTGAGCAAAAACCAAAGAAAGGCAGACTAGGAGATGGAAAGTCAAAATTTTGATTTCTTATTTACCTGATAGTATTAATTATGGTTTGGTCTGGGTAGAAGTTAAAAATAAATATCAATACCTAACACAAAAGACCTATGCATATTTATTTCTTAAAATATACTATAATATGGTAAACATCTTGTCTCCAATTATTTTTGTCATTTTGCTGGGTGGTGTTATACCATGGTAACTCCAAGAAGACAGCAAGATAATGGAAGTGGGCACAAAATTCTAGTAAACTAAATTAAATATACCAATTGAGGTTGGCAGATATAAAATCGCAATGAGTAAAGACTTCTGTATGAACATTTTTTTTGTTTGTTTGTTTTTTGAGGGCAGTGTCACTGGCCCTCACGTGTGGGACCCAAACCAGGGCCGCCGGCTTCCCAAGCCAGCGCATAACCACCGCGCCACTTGGCCGGCCCTGCATGAACACTTTTAAAGACAAGGCATATACTTATTTGTGGAATAGAAATAGCTTATTGAAAACAAGGGAGAGAAGGTCCAACCCTGTGCCTCAAAGTAGCCACATCTCTTGATCAGCTCATTTCAGTTACCTGTAAAATGGCATTGCACACATCTACCTCACAGATATGGTTTGGAAATCAAAGGAGATTCCCAAGAGAAGGCTAAAAATAAATTAAGTAAATAAATAAATAAATAAATAAATAAATAAATAAATAAATAAAATTTTCAAAAGTCTCCAGAAAGATTCTAAAAAAAGGGTATTCTCTTGACCAATAGCTAAAACAATCTCCTGAATATTGAACCAGCCAAGTTAGTCAAAGTCTCAGTAAAAGTGTTTGAGGGTCCTCTTTACTAGATTCTAAAGAACCGAAAAGGTTTTTCACTTTTACACCAGGTGTTCAGATCTGTGAAGAGGTTAATATTTCTACACTATGAATTCATCACAAATAGGCACCACACACCAAATATAGGTCCAAATGCACCACCCTCACTGAAATGTAACTGGCATAAAAATTTTAGGCCAGTTATGATATATAAGACATTATTTCATTTACCCACCTCGTTTTACAGAGAAGAAAACAGTTACATTGCTAAACCATGCATTCACAAATGAGATAAAATTTAGAATTGAAGAGCAGGAAAAAAATCTCTCTTCTTAAGTAAAATGTGTGTGTGTGTGTGTGTGTGTGTGTGTGTGTACACATACATATAATATAATATAAACAGATACAGAGTATATTTGTGATATTAATATTTCCTTGGGGAAAACATATTTAAAAGACCATCTAAAAAGTTATAATGAAAAATATCGAGAAACACTAGTCCAAACCTCTATGAAAGTCCAAATATTCTGATTAAATATGCCCTCACTGCAGCCTCCTATGGCAATCATAAACTTCCTACCCTTGAAATTCCACCACAATACTAAACATTCACCATGTGCCCTCAAGAACAAAATACTGTCATGAGTCGGTTATAATTATTTATGAATTAAAATTGATAACCAAAACATTACTTGCAGCTTTATATCAATAGATGCTATTATTCCAGAAGTAAAATCCTAAACTGCTTTAATCTTCCACTATATAAAAACGAGTATATTACCTTGGGGCCAGTGATAATAGCTTCAAACAAATTCTTAGACATAAGAATCAATAGGACCAATCGAGAGAATAGAGGCACATGATATAATCCTACTTCAAATGCTTGTAGTCATATTTCATTGTATTTTTCCAATAAAAACATAAAATTAATTACAGAATCATAGGATTCCTCATATGGAAAAAAACAGATTCTAGGGATCCATCTATCCTCTTGATATACACATGAGAAAACTGGAGCCTAACAACTACAATGGTTCAAAAGGCGACCTAGATTTTCCTTTTTCAATTTGATCCTGCAGCCATTACTCAAGAGGTTGTTGGTACTCAGAAATAAGAGAACATGTAGTTTATGTGAGTTTTCTTACCTTCAGAAATAACTGGAGCAATTATTTAGGGTTTCCAAAAATTTGAATGTAATAAATACTATACTATTATTGTATTATATGTGTGTGTATGTATATATATCGCATAGCTGGAGATAGGGATTATATTTCCACTGGTGCTCTGGTATTATAAGTATTACCAAATTCAGATATGACAGAAACATAGCTACAAAAAATATGACAGCCATTATCAGGAAGCCAATTCCCTGTTTCCCAAGCATAAGCACAACATTTATAATTGGATTTTTTTCAGATGTTTAAAATAAGCTGAAATTTAGATTAATGAGACAATGGCTGTTAACACCTTAAACTATACAGGGAATGCTAAGAGACCTATAAATAGCACTGAAATAATTGTTCTTTTTTGCTTTTGTTTTTTCTGTGCACAAAAAGTCACTTATGTTGACCTGAAATTTGGAAATACTAAAAGAAGATCTATGATCTCTTTAGGGTGTCTGAAAATTATTAAAGCATTTTCATACTGATGTATTTATGAGCAATTTAAAAATCACTGGATCTAGGCAAGATCAAATCTACAACTTTATCACTGTCCTCCAGATAATGGTCAGAAACAGAATGAAATGGCATCATATTGACAGTACCAAAGAAAATGACTTTCTGAGTCATTTATCCCACAATAAAACGGTGGGGCTCACAGGTTGGGTGGTAAGAGAAAGACCATATTTATACAACCCAGGAGAGAGGTGGCACAACTTAGAAATTAAAAAGGTCCTTACAGTACTTAATCACTTCCCCTTTATTATGGATGCTGACTCAATTCACTTTTCTTGGTATTCAGAGGCTCAAGGACTGTTAAGATAACTTGCAGAAAATTTTTGTTACATGAAGAAATTTCCTGAGCAAAAGTAATACTAAATACTATGGCACAGGAAAACAGGGAGGGCTTGTTAACTATTTCTGACTTTATCCAGAAAAATTAACTAGTTCTTTAAATATTCTCTGATCCTTAGTCACTGCTCTAAAGTAGGTCACCTCCTCCCCCTAACAGAAGAGTACGTGGGATTCAAATATTTATCAAAATACTAATGATTATACTTCCAAACAGCACAGACAGAAATGCTGCTATTAATTAATTCAGGCACTCTAAATTATAACCCATAGCCAGGAAGTTTGCATCTAACATCTAAAATAACAAAATTTTAGCAATTTGGATGATAGAATTTTAGCATTGCTCAGCATCCATGATTGGTTAATAATCAAAAAAAGCAACCTGAAATAGAAAAGATATGAAACATGCTTGGTGTACTTTATAAATAATTAACGGAGTAAATGTGCTAAATTTGAATTACTGTATGATTATCAAATACAAATTCTTCCCCAAATCTTTCATCTAATTATGAGAGATGCTATAATGTGAAGTCTGTGCAAACTAATACATTCTCAGAAAAGTTCGATCCCATCTCCCACTTTGGTTTTCTGCAGAGCAGGACAAGGGGTTCGTGAGGGTTTGTAACAACAATGCCATTTGTCATCATGAATCATATTTTACGTTTCACAGGGGAGTAGGAAAAGAGAAGTAAATGGTGGGGTAAGGAAGGGGGGTAATTTCACACAATTAAAAGTGGGAAATGCTAAACTCCATTAAAAAGACAAATAGGAAAGTACAACTTATTGTTGAAAACAATTTCCCTCCTATCAGTCCAAGGATTCATGCATCAATATTGTAGATGAACTGTTAATTACAAAATCAATTAAAAATTATTTCTAAAAACAGTCACGCATCCCTGGCTCTCATGGGGGCAATTTGGGCAGAAGGTCTCATCTCACTAGGACTGCGTCAAATCACAAAGTCGTCATCCACAACTAAGCAAAAGCAATCTGGTTTTTCATTTTTCAGCGCGGCTGAGCCCAGCCTGAGATTGATCGTCACATATGGCCCCAGAAAACAAACTGTCAATACCTTGAATGCTGCAGAATTTGAACAAATAGCCGTCCGCCCATTCAAGCCACTCATTGCATCCCATTTAACAGATTTTATTGACAGTTTCCTTCTTGTAATTAAAGGGAAAACTACTGGCCGGCAACCAAGATAAAGTTCAAAAATAGGGTCAAAACAAAAGCAGATGGAGGGGCACGGTGTGACTGTCAATGGTAGTAGCATCAGAACATGTTATTGACACGCAGGTATCTAATGATCAGCATGTCATTAAGGAAGGATCTATCCAGAACTTTATGCAAATGCTGAAACAGACTTAAGACCACAATAAAGCATGCAGAGAGGCACAAAGGGGAAAGCAACAAAGCGCCAACGATTTTTACTTATCAGAGGTTGCTCCCTATTTTAGTACCTTTCAGTTCAAATGTAAAGACTGTTTATTTCCATAATTCTGAAGCCTGACTGCCTAAGTAATACCTCTGAGGGAACTACTCCCTCAGCAGACTCTGACTTCCAGAGAATTCCAGAAGATAAGAAAACAGAGCATTCTTTGATAACCAAAATTAAAAACAGCCACTAAACACAGTTTGCCAATTGCAAAATTTGCATTGTTTTTTGAGGGGACAAACGATTTCTGTGCGTTTGTAATTCATTCTCTTTTTCACTTGTGCTTATAAAATAATGAAGGTAATTTTGCCCAGAGAGCCACCATTTACACTACAAATTAGTAAATGCATTAGGTGGTAAAATTTCCACAGCTTTCAATAGGCTAATATAATAGAAATAATTCCCTTTAAGTTGATTTTTCTTATTTCTAACTTTTCACTTAGAAAACTATAATGATTCTAGTTTTGCTGATTCTTACGGAATTTACAACTAGGTCTAACAAATCTCTGAAGAAGTTAAGGGGAAGGGTGAGAAGTGACATATTAAAAAATGTAACAGCGACCATATCAATATGCCAACCTGAATTAGCAAGAGCGATCGCTTTGAGGGTGACAAATTCTTCTTTCTCCAGCTTCATGCTTTTGTATTTCTTTACCAGCTGCAGGATGGCATTATTGAGGTCAAGAAGGCCGGCTAATTTGGACTGGTCTTCATCCATTATATAATCATCTGCATAGACAAGCTCATCCTCAAATGAAAGAGATCGGTATACGACACCCAGGATCAAAATTTCCATCCACGCACTCTGCAGGAGGCTCATCTGGTCTGCCAGGGACAGTGTGGAGAAGCCTGCAAGGAAAGATGGGAAGATCGGGTTACTCTAAAGCCATCATTTCATAATGCAACATTAGCTTCCGATGGTGGTCCGCCTCTGCTCTTGTGCCCAAAATTATGCTGAGCTGCGAAGAGATGCTCTTAAGTGTTCCCCTGATCCTTGTGTGAGTGGCAGAGCAAAAGCCACAAGCCAGCTTCAACTTGGTGGTGTTACCTCTAGGTTTTCCAGGCACAGATGAGGGGAATGTAATAAAGAAGTAGGCTGGCTTCTTTCGCTTGAGAAGAAAATACCACGTAATTTTTCCGGCTGAAGTCTTAACAACTATCTTATAGGAAGTCAGATTTTTCAACCTCATCTTTAAAAACTACTATTCATAAACAACATAAAAGTTTTTAAAAAGCAACAACAACAAAAAGCATTCAAGAAAACAAATGATTTAGGTCAGACAGCAGAGTGGAATGTGGAAACATTTCTCTATAATAAAGCATTATGAATGATGAGCAGGTTTCCACCCAAAACAGCTTTTCTAATTGGATATTTGTCCCCACTGATATTTAACATGAAGTCCTTCCTAAAGTAGTATTGGTGTGAAAGAGTGGGATACTTACCATCTGGGTCTCCTCACCAAGTAGAAAAGCAAGTTTGTTCTTGGGATTAAGATCCAGTTATTTACAAAGTTAAATATGGAGGCAGTGGGGTTTGGTGGGTAGGACACAAGCAGGGCTGGAGATTGAATGTAAATTTTGGCTCCACTGAGCTATTTACTGGGTATTTCACTTTGAGCAAGACAATGTAATTGTTCCTTAAATTTTGTTTTTGAGAAATTTTTATATATATATATATATATATATATATATATATATATATATATATATAAAATCCAACAAAACATGTATTTGTAATATGTATTCAATAAATGTAGCTATATTGCATATTATTTTTATCTCAAATATCTGGATGACTTCTTCCATTATTTACTAAAAAACTGGTCTGCATTCATACATACAGGCTTACAGTACCCTCTGAGCTTGGGAAAACATATGCAAAAATATATATATATATATTAAAAAGAAAATGTGGTCTAGTGAAATAGTACAATTAAACTTACTTAAGGGGAAAGATATATATTTATAGCTTAGAGGGACCAGATCTAAATTCTAAAAGAAACTTAAGGAACAAGGTCTTAGGAAATATACCTGATAGTGAGCCACATACTTTTTCCAAGTGTCCTAAAACAGAAATGTTTCTTAGAACCTTACTTTCATTTGCAAGGTTATGCCCAGGAATTCCAAGGGTGACCAACCACACCTGTGGTCTTTAGGACAATGGTACCATGATTTAAGCTACTGTCACCAGTAATTCTATAGAAGGAGGAAACTTCTAATAATGCAACTTATAAAATATATGTTTACTCCCCTTTGAATCGCCATTACCTAAATCATAAACATCCACTGCTGCACAACCTTCTTAGGCTCTTGCTGTCGTCCCTGCTGTCATTTTATTCATATCAAATTGTTCCTATCCCGTGTGATATTAGGAACTACAGCACAATAAGAAAAAGGAGATTTTCTGGCCTGTTAGGGAAAACTAGTAGTTTGCCACTTGGCACCATCAACTAGAAGTGTTAATAAAATCATCAAGAGGGATTACTCGAGCTTTTCTTAAGAGGGTCTTTAGGCACCTGTAAAAAGCATTTATTTCATTGCTTATCAAGCTGCTGACATATTACTTGACAGATCTTCTTTTGGACTGGCTGTGTAAGTCTTTTTTTTTCCCCTTTATCCCCCTCTTTTTTTTTTTCTCATTGCAATATGGGGTTAAATTAATAATTATCCTCTTAAGAATTAGATATAACAATTGATACCATTTTAAACAGGGATTCAGAAAAGAAAAATAATGATCTGATCCAAGTAGGTTTGGCTCCTTTTGCCTTCAATTTTCAGCATGTTATACTCACAAGAAACAAACAAATAAACAACAAACAATATTGCTGTTTTTCCTACCCTCCCCCCAAAGAAAAAAAGATGCAATACACATCTTTTTTATCAAACTCAGGACAAGGGACGGACGAAGAATTTCTTTCGTAAATTAAATAGACAAAAAAATAAATGATCATCTAGGAAATGATGAGCAAAAAGACGTTTTCAATTCGCCTTAGTTTTCCTCTTGCTTTTCATGCTCCCAGCAGCAGTTTTTTTCTGCAGTGGCAGATGGACAGAGCCCGCAGCCCCTGCCTGTGACAGCCCTATTCTCCCTCCCAGACACTGCTGTTAGTAAATAGATTTACACATTCTCCAATCTCCACACATCTTTCTGCCGAATAATTAAAAGCAGGATGATTAGTTTATTGAGTGGAAGGAGGAACTTTTTTATTGAGGTCCATCCACGATTTTATCAGGGCCAGCACTTTTACGGTTGTCAGGAGGGTGCAGGCATCCAATTTTTCTTATCTGCCTGATTAATACAAACGCTGTTTCAGGACGCATTAATTAACAGATACAAATCTGCGTTCTCATGGAAGGATCAATACGGAGAAGAAAAGAGGCATCAATGTGAATTTAGTGCTGATGATGGAGAAGACATGCTATTGACGGTTACGTGCACGGAAACTTGAAAGTTGCACCGGGGCCCCTTTGTCCCTGCGATTTACAAATGAACAATTTTTCAGCCATAACAATGTCTCACACATTTCTTTTGAGGTTTAATTCAGCAAAATAAATAAAATAAAATTTCATTTTTTTTAGGTGGATCCTGCAATTTGCTTAGATGACTCTGTGTGTGTGTGTGTGTGTGTGTGTGTGTGTGTTTGTGCGCGCGCGCTTCCTTCCTGGAAACCTAACTTTTCCCCTTTTCCCTTTCACTTCTTAATGAAATAAAAAGAAGGGTAAAAGTAAAGAACGGTTGTTTTTTTGTTTTTGTTTTTTTGGTTGGGGAAAATGGGAAGATGGATTTAACACAGAAGGTTTGACAAGTTTGCTTGCTTACAACCCGTACGGTCTATTTTAGCTGATTAAAGGAGGTGCAATTTTGCAAAATGATAGGAAAAGCAACAACCCACGCTTTAAACAACATAAATAAAAGTCTTGACTTTTATCTCTTCTGAGTCTGGAAATAGCTGACTCTCAATAGGTTAACCCTTTCCTACCATACCTCTGCAAGCTAAAAACTGGTACAAAGAGCTCTCCCTCCCAAATGCGAAGGTAACAGCCTTGTTATGTGACGGTTGTTGCCACCTGGACACTAAGCTGGCTGAATACGTTAAGAGATTACATTTTAATTCCACAAAGTTCTTCTCTCCGCCCTTTAGGCGTGCTAGCTATATTTTATATACATAAAAACACATGAGTAAAATATTATTTTTATCAGTAGGCCTGAGCAAAGTGTAAACACCTAAACGACCAAAGGTCTAAATTAAAATGCATGTTTTAAATACACTAAGCCTAAGGAATTTTCTCAGAACACCATTGCTCTATTGGCACGCACGTTATATCCGAATGATAATTACTTGTTTGTGCTTTCACCGGCATTTAATGGTGTTTTACAGCTACTGGACTACAAGTGAGAGGTTCTTGTCATCTCTAACATGTAGCTATCTTTGGAGAAAAGCCTCTTTCTCAAGTGAAATAAAATATGCTTTGCAGCCGTGTTGCTTGAACTTCATGCTTTGTACATCCCGGGATCTTAATCTTTGGTGTGTGACAGGTTATAGTTTTAAATGCTCAGCCGTATTACAGCTTTTTAAAATACACTGATACCATTGGCACTTTTTTTTTTTCTTTCCCCAGCTACACCCCATTCCACGCATATCGCTGACAACTCTGATCTCCTCTCATCTCCGTCCGGGAGTCAGGCCATTTAATGTATCGTGGGCATTTTGCTAGCAGACTCACCCTCTACCTTGACCCGCAGTTAAATAGCATGTTTATCTCCAATACAGTGTGCTCCAAATAAACCAGATGATAGCCGGGAGTAACATCATTTGAAAGGACTGAAAAGCTTCTCAAGAGGCAGGTATCGCTGAAGTAATAATAGGCTTGAAGAAAGTATGGTTCGTGCCAAGCCTCTTGCTTCAGTCCTTTCCCCCCCACCCCACCCCTAGCCTGGCACACTGATGCACTTTGCAGTCAACTTACAAAAAACAAGACTAAGCATCTGAAAGTGTAAAGGGCAAAGAATATCTGACAGCTAGGCTAGTCTTCAAAGATACACTTTCATTTTGGAAAGCATACATGTTTATTTCCCAAACTGAGTGTTGACAGAAATAGGCTGCCGTGTAGCCATTTGGGTTTAACCGCTGCGAGGCATTTTCTTCTCAGCTGCTCCTCGGAGACAGGGAACATGCATTTTCATCTTCCAGGGGTCCGCTAATATCAGTTCATCATGGCATCAATTCGCCTGCTCATAGTTTTTGAACTGTAGCTTCTCTAGTCCACAAAAAAACTGACACGTTTCAACAAACAGCATATCATGCTAGAATTGTAATTATGCCATAAAGACTCGCTGAGGTCACAAAGGAAGTCCACTGAGGGGCACTGCTTGAGCTAAGTGAGATGCTTTGCCCCCCACACAAACACACCTGATGTTTACAGGAACTAGGAGGGTAGAATAGCACTCAGGTTTGGTCCTAGCTACCAACAGATGCACAGAGGCTGAACCCTGCTTAGAGAGAAGCTTACTCCGTGTCTTTAAGCAACTTGTTCTTTTCACGTATGAGCAGACGTATCATATGTTCTATGATGCACAAAACACACAGCTACAGCTCTGGGGATAACAGTATGGTGTGTGTGTGTGTACGATATGAAGACCTTTTTTTCCTTTTTTTTTAATATAGAGATGGACTTCATGGACTAGGTCTCAGTGGAGACTACAGTTAAGCAAATATAAATGGTCAAGTGCCAATGTAAGAGCTGGAATACCTACCTGGTACTACTAGATACATTCTATTTAAAAATATTCTTTATAAGGAATAATAAGTATTACCTCTCTATTATATTAGGATGTAAGCATTACATACATATACCTACACTGCTGCCCTTTGAATCTTTATTCTTTTAGACCAACCAAAATCCAGATTTCATTAATTGAGACTCAGTCACAATTGGCTTGGGTGAAATGTAAGACTAGGTTAGGAAATGCAAGAATAGCTGACAAAAATGGGATAGCTCCCTTTCTTGTTAATTTAATTCTATATTGTACCATTGGTGGATTCCATAAGAAATCTGTTTCTTTAGTTCTGTTTTATATTTAAGCAGGGTTCACAGAGATTTTATAGAACCATTGTATTTAAATAGTAATTTCACAGGACAAATGTGAAAATTGCAAAGACCCTAGATTCAAAATTTATTTAATATCTATGTGGCAGAATTGCCCACTATCTATAAAATGTAGCTGATGATTTGGGTGATAGTTCTAAATTAAAGGGGTGAGAGCATAGAATTACAAAGGTGATATCTACCAGTCCAGGAGAGAAGTATCACTATTAACTGAGTTTACAAGCGCAGCTGGCAGATGAGTTTAGTTTTCCTACTCATGGGCACAGAAATTGAAAACACGCCCCCATGGCACAGGTGAAATGCTTTCTTTAGCAATTGTTCCTTGTCTCCCAGGCCAGCTTGCTAGAAAAATTAAGAGTATAACAGCAGCTAAAAAAAGATAGTCTCAAGTGACAACCCAGGAAAGCCTCAAAATGATGACAAGAGGTTTTTTTTGTTTGTTTGTTTCTGTGAGTGGGCGGTTTTTAACTGCCAACCGGCTTTGGGGAAAAAAAGGACTGGATATAGGGCAGTTGAGTGCAAAATAAAAATGCAGAGAATATCTACATGGAGCGTGCAGCTCCTCTCTGCAAATCCCCACTTATCTACCCCTTCTAAGTGACTACAGAGGATCTGGAATAATCCCCTTTGCTTTTCCCAAACTCCCTCTTACACAACCTCAACTCCTTCTGTCCTTTTATCTGGGCCAAGAAGAAAGGACAATTGTTGGAAGGCATGGAAGCAAGTATGGGCCAAGCTGCTTTAAAAGAGGGAAACCTACTGGTGTTTTTTTTTTCTTTTTCTTTTTTCTTTTTTTTTTTTTCCCCTACAACCTTTATTTTGGACTAGTTGAAAACCAGAAAGTTTTGCCTGGAAAGCACTTCTTTGTGATGTGACTAAAATGTGTTTGACTCTCAAGAAAAAAGGGAAGCTG
The DNA here is from genome assembly GCA_033961575.1 of Aselliscus stoliczkanus. Classification (NCBI taxonomy): domain Eukaryota; kingdom Metazoa; phylum Chordata; class Mammalia; order Chiroptera; family Hipposideridae; genus Aselliscus; species Aselliscus stoliczkanus. The sequence continues at coordinate 8,400,670 of CM066734.1, forward strand.
TGCCATATAATACAGGACTCTTAAAAATATCTTATAAAAGGGCATTTGCAGTCTCTCTTTGGGATTAGATGGATGCTGAGTAGGAAGAGGCATTGTTTTGAAGCCATGTCTCTGATTTGAAAGAAAAAAAAAAAACGATGTTGGAATCTGATGTGCTCTTCCCATCACTGGTAGAACTGGGTCAAGAAATACCCTAGGGTGTCACAGGGCACTGACCAGTAGTCCAAGAGCACCAGGCTGGCCTGGGCATCAGGCCCAAGGAGTCTACCTCAGATCTGGTGTAATATTTGATTTAAACATCAAACTCCAAAATAAACACACAGTGACTCCATCTTGAATTTTGGGGATCTGTAAAGAGTCTGTGAGAAACATTTACTCTCAACTACCCAAAAGCTAAGGCTTTACTGTCATTGAGTGATACATGAGGGAAGAGGCTAATTGGGAGCATTGAACTTGAGGTCTGGCCATGTGGGTTCTAGTTCCATCCATGCTACCACCAATGGTGTTCACGTGACCCCTGCTGTGGGCTGAATTGCGTCTCTCCAAAAGATTTTGGCACCCCAACCTGTGAATGTGACCTTCTTTGGACATAGGGTCTTTGAAAGATGATGAAGTTAAGAAAAGGTCATTAGGGTGGGTCCTAACATAATATGACAGTAACTTTATAAAAAGGGGAACATTGAACAGAGTCAGACTCAAACAGGGGAAAAATGACGTGAAGATACACAGAGAGAAGGCCATTTAAAAGCCACGAGATGCTCGCGGCTACCAGAAGCTGGGGAAGCATGGAACACATTCTCTATCATGGCGCTCGGAAGGAACCAGTCTCCTGAAACCTCGGTCTCTGACTTCTAGCCTCCAGAACTGTGAGACAAGAGACGTCTGTTGTTTAAGCCACCCAGTCGGTGGCACTTTCTTACACCAGCCCCAACAAACTCATCCAGACCCCCAGTTGACTCTTCATCTGTCAAATGCAAGATGTGGTCTTGACCCATCTGAAGGATCTTCCAAGCCCAATACTGTCTGATTCAGAGTAACGAACTGAGAAAACCTCACATAAAGTACAAGACTGGGGACGCACTCAGACAAATGTCTCTGGACTGGGAGTAAGCAGATGGAGCACCTGGTGCCATCTCTGTGTGACTCTGAGAAACGACTTAACTTCTCTGGCTCCTGATTTCTCATCTGTAAAATGAGATGGGCGGGGAAAACGTTCCCAAAGGTTTGGTCCAGCCCTACCCTAGAAGGTTTTCAATGGTTCCACTGCAGTGAAAATCAAATCAATTGATATTTAGTGCATCTATGGCTAGCGAAGCACTGTGCTCAGATCCATTAGAACAGACAAGACCAGCACAATATCATCCTTGCCCTCTGAAATTTTACAGTACAGGTTGTGTAGATTAGAGCACAGTGAGGGAAGGAAGGTAAGTGGCACAAAGAATGATCAAAGTGTATGTGGGTGCAGAAATGCAAATACCCACGTTTGGTTGCTCGCATCCTTCTAAATGTGTCCCTCATTTTCTCTCCTTTTCCCCCTCACAGTTTTGATTCTGGCTCCCATCATACCTTTTAGGATAAAGGGACATCAAATCCTTATATCTGGTATTCCCCTCTTCCTTCCTACTCATGGCTATTGAAGCATTCTTTTAACTATGAAATCTAAGTATGCCATGCACTCATCAAAACGCTTTCGTGGCTTCCACATCTTCTAAAGGACAAAACTGCAACTATCAGCACAAGATGGAATTTCTCACACAATTGTCCCTTTTCTCCCTTTCCTGCTATATGTCCTGGAAAAATCTTCCCCTGGTAACTTCTCTGTGGATGGTCTAACATGCTGAAAAGGTGAGCTCATTTTCCCCAACCGCAATGTCAAAACCCACAGTTCAACTACTTCCCAGATTAATAGCATCGCCACCCACCAGCTTCCTTACTCCTAGCCTTTCGCTGATCTATCACTTTTATATTTCTCGAGTCAAGTGCATACATTCCTTTCCATTCCTCCTGCCATCATCATTGTTCCTTGGAGCAGCCAGGGGAATTTACAGTTGTAAATTGTAAAATATAAATGTTGAGCTCCAGGTAAAGACACAAGCAAGGAAAGGAGAGGATGTGATGATATGCCTGCTACTAACAGATATATCTGTAACCTTCTCAGCAGTCTGCCATGTTGCTGAGCTCTTCACTGTGGAGGCCTCCTCTTCCTTGTTCCTTGCTGCACCCCCAGCACCTCCAACAGTGCCTGGCACATACTAGATGCTCAATAAACATGTGCCGAGTGAATGAGTGGATAATCCCTTAATAACCTATTGAATGGCTTTCAAAAAGAATGGAAGGCAAGAAATGAAGACAGCAGACCCGATGTCAGCCTCCTACTCAACAGAAAGATATCTGGATACATAACAAAAAAAGTTGCCTTCAGTTTTCTCACAACTGAAGAAGTGTTTAAGGCACCGATTATATGTAATGCTCTTTGCTTATAAGTGACTATATAGTTATAGATTTTCTTTGGAGCCACTAAAAGCTCTGATAAAAGTCCTGCCTAAATTTCCCAACCTCAAGCTGTTCCTTTTTAACTTATGATTAATGTTGACATTTTCATCATATGGCCTGTTGTCTCTTCTATTTACAAATAGCCATTCACAACAGATTCCATGATAATGTCACAATGACTTTTCAAATTATTTTCAAGTAGCTGTAATTAATTTCTCTCATCTCTCCTAGTAGGATAATTATTTGGCCATGTGCAAATTTATTTTCTGTAGCTAGAATGTTAAACCTCTGAAATCCTAACCTAGTCCGGTCAGGAACGAAAACAAATGCTCATGGATTCTCTCTTATTTGCTTCTTTCGATTTTTAGGAATCAAAAATTGTATGTCTCAGGGCCAGCCAAGTGGCTCAGTTGTGAAGAACTCACTCAAGAGTGTGAGCTGATGGGCTGGCCGAGTGGTGCAGTGGTTAAGCGCTGGTTTGGGAAGTCAGCGGCCCCGGTTCGGGTCCCACATATGAGGGCCAGTGACACTGCCCTCAAAAAAAAAAAAAAAAAAAGAGTGTGAGCTGAGCTCTGAGCAACAGCAGTTCGATGCCCAGCCCGAGCTGAGCTGCCACTGAACTGCCAACAGGTGGCAGAATGGCTCAGCTACAAAAAAAAAAAAAAATTATGTGTCCATTGTTAACAGAAATTCTTAGGAAATTCCAAATCTAATTTTTATAAAGCCCACGTAAGTGAGAAAGACACTTTTCACACTTTAAAAAAAAAAAAGGCATGCAGACTGAGAAATCCTGGATTTTTATCGTTATGGGTTCCCCCCGCTTGAATCAAGAACAGCAAAAAAAAGGCAGGACAGTAAAATTGCATTCATAGGGCATCCCCCTATTGGTCCATTTTGGAACAATAGATTCTCACTAAGTAAATATTCACTTGTCAGATGTGTTTGCAACATGACAGCCATGGAGCAGTATGGACGGAGAGAGGTGCCTTCCCGTTTTAAAGCAGCAAATTAGACATTTACCAACAGAGAAGATAGTACTTGTTGGTTATGACCTTTCACTGCGTCTGTACAAGAAGGTGTTAATGTAATTTAAATGCCATTTAGACATGTTTCAGGTTTATCAAACTGGTTCATATATCCATTCTTACTAGACAGTGTTTGAGGACAGCCATTGCCACTTGCTGTGGGAACTGCTGGAGCTAGCCCTATGCAAATATAAGTAAAGCAGGGACCACTGACGTCTAACGGAAGCCAGGCTGGACCTTGAGGAAACCAAGCACGGGGCCAAAAAGATTTTTAATACGTTGGTAGTAGGTTTTTGTATAACTTTGTTTTCCTTTTTTTTTTTTTTTGTACGTGCTTAGCTGAGCATTTGGACATAAGAGCAAACAAATTATGTCTGTGGGAGATCATAATTTTTCATTTAAAATAGATACATAGGGAGAAACACAAGAAGGTGGATTTTACTAATATACATTTGAGGATCAAACGTATGTTATTTCATCACAGAGTTTTAATAAACTAACCAACAAGTTATTCATAAAGCATGTCATTTGTCAGATTTTAGCAACAGAGAGATGTGCCTTTCACAAACATTTTAGCTGTTTAACAATCCCAACTGTAATTTTTGATCAGCTTTTTATAAACAAAACATTGTTCACACTTTTTTTTCTTTTTTTATAATTTCTAATATTGGGTTGTTTACTAGGTTTATGTCCCAAAAATATATTTTAAATTAAAAATGCATTTTTGTGAATTTTTTTTTCACCCACATGGGAAATTTAATAACTTTTTTTTTTTAAGATGAACTTCTCTTGGGAACATTCAACCATTAAAGGAAATCTATAAACAGTAAGTTAGCCATTGTTGCTTTGTTTCTGTTGTATGTGACCCTACATAATATTCTGGTATTGAATAATCTAAAAGCACATTGCATACATTGGATAAATTAGGAATAAGCTGTAGTGGACTAAAAATATACACACTCACATATGTACAAATATGCACACACACATATGTGAATATCTTGTGTATATATACGTGTGTGTGTGTGTGTGTGTGTGTGTGTGTGTGTATATATCACATATACAAATGGACACTTTGATCAGCATTGCTCAAGCAGTAGCTTGCCTAATCAGAAGTGTCTGGACGCTGATGTGAGCCACTTTGAGCACCTCTTGTAATTGCAAAGTCAAACGTGACTTATATTCCTCTTTTGTTATTGGTATATATTGAGTATTACAATTTTAATACAGTTTTTTCCTTTCTTAAAATGTGTACACTCATGTTTTTGGCACCCTCTGTATATATCTATAAAATGCACTGAGATAGCACAATAGAGAAAATCATAAGGCAAAGAGCACTACGCGATCCGCCCCAGCCTGATTTGGGGTGAAACGCTGCCTATCCAATGAAGCTGAGAGCTCCGACATTCTCCCAGTGCACTTGACTGACTCAATGAAGGCAGAATTGCTGGCAGGAAGGCTCAGGGTATCCTGTGAAAGGAGTTTGTTGTCACTGTTTTCCCATGTGTGAAGGCCATACCTGCACACATGTTAAGGCACACCATGATGTTGATGTCATGAAAACCTGGGTACTTTCATGAGCTCACCTAAAAATTTGAAATTTTTATGTTAGGTAACAATGACAAAAGAATGGAGACTGGTGATCGATTATCTTGTGTGCTTTCACTGAAATAATGAAGAGTTGATTCTATCTGGGGTCTCGAAGAGAAAAATCACTTATAATTTCTATATTAATTTTAAATAACATGCCTTCAGATCTTTTCAAATTTACCTAATTGGTCCCTTGGTATAGAAACACAAATTCCAACAAGAGTACTAATTATTGGAGACTCAGTGTTTGTGGCATTAATATTAATATCTCTCCTCTCTCACTTTGACTTGTTACGAGTAAATCAGAAAAGAAAAATAAAACACTTCAGGTGTGCTTTTTGTGACTTTCTCAAAAAGGAAGACACTATAATTCTGTGTTTCCAGCATATGCCCTCGGGGTGGAGGTGGGGGAGTCAGATCTTCAGCATAAATGCAAGTTAAAGAATTTATAGCACAGGCCATTAAAAACAAAGTGTCATATGTATTCATGGAAGAACGTAGAAGAAATATGTTAGCCATGAGATGCATGTTCAAGCATAGGAAATTATAGCACGCTGACCCCAAAACTCCACATTCAAATAATATTAGAAACCCTCAGTATCTGTATGTAAAGACCTGGGCATAATTTGTAGTCCGGACAACATGGCAAAATAGCGTCTCTGAATTTCCAGCCCAGAGAGTTCTGTTGAAAGTCAGCCTCCTGCACTATTGTTCCCAGTGGCTAGTGAAGATCTGTGTACGAGTATTTATTCCCAAGTTCACTGCTGGTATTTGCTGGCACAAGCAGAGGTAAGTCATTATGGCTTGGCATCCGTTGCACTGGGGAAGCTCACAGTTATCTTACTGACAGCAGAGGCAACCCCTCGATTCTCCTCTGCCCCCACCCCGCCCCATCCCCTTCTTCCTCTCCACACTGCCCCCAGTTTGGATAACTGGCCAAGTTAAAAGGAAACAAAAGCCAAACCATGAAACAACACGGCTCTTGGAATCCCTCAACCCCATGGATGCAGAATCGTTAACAGTCATAAAAGGCTGCCTGCTGTTACGTATCATAGATCTACACACACCAAACCTGTGTCTCTTCGCATAACTCTGGCCGAGACACTCTTCCATTCAAAAGTTCAGTGGAGGGGGGCAGCAAAAAGCTCTCACACTGCAGCCCCTCTACTCCCCCCGTGAAAACCAGCTCCTCCAGCCCTGCTCAGTCTCCCTGCTTTGATCTGTCAGAAAGTATATTTATCTTTGCATCTCAACTCTCCACTATGCTGTCACCAGTCCCTCTCACGTCACTGAGATCCTGCACATAGATCCAGGAAATCCTAGAAATGCCTACACTGGGTTTATTCCGGGAAATAAGCCCAGGAAAATCCAAGTTTACGTCCAGGCATTCGGAAGTTGCACTGATTCCTAACTCGACTTGAGCAGCGTTAAGACTAACCTCTGCAGTCAGAGGCTCTTACGTCCGCCACAGTCCAAAATGAAAGGGGGGGGAAAAAAAAAAGGAGAAAAAAAAAAAAAGAAGGCTGCCTGATTCTAATACACCTAATTAGCCATCGGCAGACTCTTAATTGCATACATTAGGATGATTCCATAGTGGAGATTAATTCTAAATATACCCAAGCAGCTGGTTAAGATGCCATGGATTACAGTGTGGACTGTACTTTTCCACTTAATTAGATATCAAAATTAAGCAGCAACAAGCATTTTGACATAACGGGGATCAAGCCGCTGCTTGGGATCCCAGGGCTGCACTAAAGTGACCGCTAAACAGAGCCGCGCAGATGGAGAGATATTAAATGCCGCACTGGAAAGTAATTTCAAATAATAAAATATCAATATTTACATTTTAATTACCCCTACTGAGAGCCGCTCTGTCATTTTCACTATTGCCGACACAGCAAGGGGTAGTGGAATGACATTGCGGCTCTGGCTGCAATGACTATTTTGTTTCCATTAAAGAATGACAAGTGTTTTAGAGGCAGTGACACTCAGTGTGTGAACAAGAATGACAGCAGATCAGAAAATTCCTATTAAGGGACTAAATGCCTCAACTGGAGAATTCACTCCTCCTTGAAAACACATAATCCTTCCCCAATTTCTCGCTGAAAGTTTATTATGGGGGATGCCCCAGGGAAGTTTGGGTCTCCCATGAAATATTTAGATCCGTAAAATGGTATATGATGATCGTCAATTTAAAAACAATAATATTTGACGTGAACAAATATCCAGGAGTTCCGTGCAAATCACAAGGATGCTATAGGGGTTTCTTTTTTTTTTTTTAATTTAAATTGATGATATCGTTGATCACATTTCCTTGAAACATACCTAATTCGTATTGAATACACAGGAGAAAGCTTGGGATATGGCTTAGCATCATCATAATAAAAATGCTGAGTTTGTTTCCACTCTCTTTTCATTAGTATTTTATTGCATGTAGTCATCTCAAGCAAAACTTCCTGGACATGGAAAATCAAGTCAAGAGTGGGTCATAATTTGCATGTGGACATGCACAGATATGTATGTATACTGTATATTTTTCTTTAGCTTCTGTTATGATTAAAAAAAAAAGCAAATTCCTAGCAGCTCTTACAGGCCCTCACCCAATTTAATTACTCTTTCCAGGGTGTGAAGGGGAGATTATGGGGGTAGAAAAATAAAGGGTACATATTTGAGGTGACATGCTGCATTCACAGGATAATAAATGAAAACAGTAAAGTCTTCCTTTGGGGATGACTGTCAAAACTAGAAATCTTGAAAGAATTTTAATGCCTCAAGATACGAGAGAGAGTATAAGCCACACTCCTTGGTCAGTATACTAGAGGAGGCAGTTAACTGACCCCCCTCTCTCAGAGCCTGCGTTTATTTAATGTGTAGAGATGGACAACCATAAATGTGATAAATGGCCGCAGCAGGAGGCTGAATAGAATTTTTCAAAGAGGAGAAAAGGGAAGTTGGGGAGTTATATAGACGCTTAGCACTCTTTTACTGCCATTTAAATGTGTACGTGTGTGTGTCTGTGTGTGTGTGTGTGTGTGTGTTGTGTGTGTGTCAGTGTTGAAGTAGAAAATAAAAACTTGATAATAGGCATGGTACACAAATGCTTGTTCTCTCCCTAGGAGATGTTCTTCTGAGCAAAAAAATGAAAGTGCCTAGGAAAGTATTTCTTAAGCATCCCTAATGCTTTTAGGACAAGACAGATCCCCATTTCTCAGCAACGAGGACCTTTTAATTTCTGAAAAAGCCACGGTTGAAAATCTTAATTAATTGTTCCATACTGCTTCAGGATCATTATGCAATGTAATAAAGGCCGTGTAATTATGAAATTTTACAGCCATTACCAAGGCTGATGGCTCGTATTTCATCCTCAGCTGGACCCGATGGCTTTTAGGCACTCGGTTCCCCTTTGATGAACTACAGACAGATCTATCAGGCCCAAACAATATCCAGGCGAGGCAGCTATAATAGCTACCTACAGATGAAGCCATAGATAAAGATAAACTATAAATCTACACACACAAATGCGGGCACGTCGCCTGGGGATGACAGAGAGAGGATGAGGCACTTGGGAGATCGCTCCCACGAAGACGGCCTCCTGCGTCTCCCGCGCATGCACTGCAGAATGGGTTGGATTTTATAAAAGACAGCGAAATCCAAGTGAACGTCTCATTTATTCCCTGTATCTCAAGATCAAATGAGAGAAGGAAGGGGTGTGAGTTTTTCACGACCACTGTACATAGCGCATTATTTAAAGGGCAGAAACTACTCAGAGATCCTAACATCTATTTCAGTGGTGAAAAAAATAAATAAATCAAAGGCTAGCTACCTGGGATTTATTTTTCCCTGTGTGTGGCACTAATACCATAATCCAAAATGAGGACCAGGAGACAAATGTGATTATAGCCAATAAGCATCGTTTCTATAGATATTGACATTTTAAAACAATAATTCAAAAACACACATTTCCATGTAGGCAGAGAAAATCAAGTCACATTTATGGATAACTAGCATGTTTGCAGCTCAAAAGCATTTTCATTTTGGAGTGTAAGAATTCAGATCAGCTGAAAGCTGATAAAACTATGGTTTGCTTACCATATTTCCAACAGATCCCTTCTGTGTGAGTTCAGTATTTATGTAGATCCTTTCGAGGAGGTTCATCTGACAACCAGAAGTGCCACACTCCAGGAAGCACCTAGCTCAAATCTGCCTCTGGGATACAGCGGTAACTTTGCAGAGCTAATGCCCTCAGTCCTTAACGATGGCATCAGCCTCATGCCAGCTCAGTTCATGAACACGACCGGACGGCCAGCCTACGACGTGGCTGATCCAGGAGAAACTGCCATTCAGGCTGAAGCGATGGGCCACGGAGGGCGAGAAAGAAAAGTTATCAGGGTGCATGGAAGCTGGTTTTGAGATGGAAGGCTGGCACGGGAGTAGGATGTTTGTGTGCATAAGAGGGGGTGGTGCCTCCCAAAAAGGATGCAATACCGATTCAAGTGGCACGAAGTGTCTGGAAATCACAGCTAGAAACAGTTCACTACAAGCACAGATTCAGAGTAAGAAAAGCTGGTTTCAGTACACCACTGGCTACTAACTAGCTGTGTAACCTTGAGCTAGTCACAGAATTGATCGGTTTCCTTATCTATCAAACAGGGATGCTGACTGGATGTACTATGCTAGTCCACAGGACTCTCCAGAATGAACGTGCCGTTATCTTGGGTGTTCTTTGTTTGGGGCAGAGAAAAGCGTGGATCCAAAACACACCTGCCATCCATGAATGGAGAATCTCTGCCTGAATCCCTTTCTGGACTTGATTGCATTTTATTTTGCCAATGTGATCTCACCTCGCTTTTTATTTTATTTTATTTTTTTTTTTGGTGGGGGGAAGGGAGAAATAAAGAATATTGGATAAAAATGCCCTTACCTCATTCCCCTTCTCATCTGTACCAGGATCAATTCCTAACCCCTTCCTGGGCTTATCTCTAAAGAAAAGGATTTGTTCCTTCTTTCCAAGGAAACTCTTTTCTCAGCGCCATCTGCTCTGGCCACCTTGATAATTTTGTTCTGTCTGTTTTCTGCTCAGCTTGTCTCCCTTTCTTGTGGCTGTTAATCTCTCCATCTCTTGAAGTTCTATTCCTTCATCCCTCTAGTCATAAAATGTGTCCTCCACGATGGCTCCTCCTCAATAACTAGCTCTCTGTCTGTCTGTCTGTCTCTCCCTGTCCCCTCCCCACATGCTCTTGCCCTCAAAATGCCCGACCAAATAGTTTAAACACACCTTTCTGCTACCATTCATCTGTAGTTCCCTGATGTCCCGGTCACGTCTCAGCGACTCCCCCATATTAGAGCCACCCACATCCCCTAACTGCCCAATCCCATAGCCCATCCTCTCTGAGCTCCTATTGGATCTCTCTGAGATATTTAGCCCATTCTGTCCCCTCTTCCTTCTCGACCCCCCAACCCCTGCCCATTTGGCACTTGTAGGACATCTTTCTCCTGGTCTTCCTTCTTTCCATGTGACACTTTCAATAATTCTGCCTTGGTTTCTCCTCTTCTCCCCGCCCCATCGCTATGGATGTAACAAGCCTGTAACAGTCAGGACACACTGCTCCCCAAAAACCTAAAATTTTATATTTCCAATTCCCTAAGGCCATTTCCATAGAAACGCACCATAGGCAATGGACCTCAAAATGTCTACCATTAAACTCCTTCTCCACTCCCAACTTATTCCAATGCATTCATTCTTTGGAGCATCATCAAGTACTCACCAAGCTTTGTGTGGCAGACATCGTCTCTCTCCTGCCCTTATGGTTTGTTTCTGGGCAACCCAGTGACTCCTTCAGTCAGGGCTCACTTTACCTTTATTTCTTATTAAGAATGACAGTGATGATAAACATTTATCAGATTCATTCAGGGCTTACTCTGTGCCAGGCACCATGCCAACCAAGCACTTCCATTTGTCGAGGGCCTATCATGGGGCAGGCTTTAGGGAGGCGACAAAAGTCAAAGTACTGGCCCTTTGTGGGCTTACATTCGGGGAGGGGAAAGAACATAAACAAATAAAACTCCAACAGCCAGGAATACAGCAGTGCAACGGAGAAACGACTCACAAAATTAAGGGACCAAGGAGGAGGTGAGGATTATTTTAACCAAGGCTGCCAAGGAAAGCCTCCTTGATACGGGGCTTTTGAGCAGAGATCTGAAGGAGGGGAGATGGCAAACCCTGCATCCGTCTGTCTGTGGCAGAGCATTCCAGGCTGAGGGAATGGCAAAGACACAGGCACTGAAGGGGGAGCTATCTTTCTGCAGTTCAGGTAACTGCCAAGAGGCCAGTGTGGCTGGAGAGGAAGCCGAGGACATGGGGTTGGCTGGCAGGGTGACCAGAACAGGCATGTCACAAGGGCTTTGCAACTCTGCAAACTTTTGCAGCTTTTACTTTGAGTGAGATGAGGAGCCACTGGGGGCTTTGAGCAAAGAGGAGACGGGACCTGACTTGCATTTTAAAGAGATGATGGCATGTAGGAGAGGCGTGAGATGGATACAAGCATCTAATTCTCACCGAAACCTTACAAAACAGGCACTCTTCTCTTTCCCATTGTACACCTGAGGAAACGGAGGTACAAACCCACTCAAGGTCACACAGTTAAAAGTATCAGAGTTGTGACTCGCCCCCATGCTCTCTGAACTCAGAACCTGTCATTGAACCACCATGCAGCATAGTGTCTCATCCTATGCTCCAACCACCTTTTATCCTTTCCCAAACAGGCCACCCTGATTTGTACTGCTGTGCTTTTGACTTGTTTTGTTTTGTTTTCTTTTTCCTTAGGGTGGCATGCCTTTTCCCTTCCTGTCTGCAGGGCAAATGCCTCTTAAACTAGCCATACACCATCCATAGATACCAGAAAGATTTTTCTAGAAGCATTTCCCTAGTGACCTCAGGCAGGGATGCCGCCTCGCCTCCTGCCTTGCCCTATTTCTGTTATCATATTGTGTTGACACTCCTGAAGCCATTATCTCCTCTATGACATCAAACCATGCATTCATCTTTGTATCCCCAGTGCTTGGTAAATAGCCGTTTGTTCCATTTATTTATTTATTTATTTATTTATTTATTTATTTATTTATTTTTAATTGAGTGCGTGTGTGCGTGCCTGTGCACGCACGCGCATGCCCAGAGCTTGCATGGTCTCAAGAACCTAAGTGGTTTTAATCCATGTTTGGGGAATTAAAAAAAAAATGACTGGTGGAAAGGGAGAGTGGTAATAGCTTCAGTAAAGGTGAAACTGGGTCTGAAAGAAGAGCTAAGCGCAAAGCAGCTAAAGAACTCCTTGGCACCTACTCTCCCCCAGACACACCCACCCAGTTCTCCATCACCGCCCAGCTTTCTGCTCTAAAGGCTGGAAATTAGAGCCCAGTGAGAACTTCCTGCTGCAGCTGCCCAGCTAGAGGTGACTCGGGCAGCTAGTAATTCCTCAAGGGGAACACAGGATGAGCTTAAGAAGCTGTAAGAGTCTGAGAGTGAAAAGACAGCAAATACAACGCTTGGACCAAAAAGAACACAGCAAACCTCTCAAAAGGGCCCTACCCATCATCATCTTCCCCAGCTGAACAAGATACTGTTCCACATCGTCGGTATAATTTTCCAGTAGGCCAGGCAGCCAATTAACAGCAGAATTGTTTCAAGGTAACCCAGAAAGGCTAAATGCCATGGTATGATGAAGTCACCAGGTGCTTATTAACTGAAGTCCATACACACACAGGAAATAAGCCCAAGAATGGGATTTAAAAATTATCTGATTCAAAATGGTCATGTAAAAGAGAAGGAAGCTCACAGCCCTTAGGAAAACAAGTTCCATCATTATAGTAGACATGTCATGCTGGTTGACAATTACATTTGACCCTTGAACAACACGGGTTTGAACTGCTTACATGCAGATTTTTTCAGTAAATACTTGCACGGTTTCGATCTGCAGTTGGGTGTCCACGGATGCAGGGAGCCAACTGTAGCACTGCTCTGCTCCATTTCATAATGGGGACTTGAGTATTGCAAGTTTTGGCATCCACGTGGGTGAGGGGGTATCCTGGAACCAATCCTGTGTAAATATGTGAGGGACAACTGAAGATTTGGGGGAGTCCAAAGTTATGCATGGATTTTCGATCACACAGGGGATTAGCACCCCTACCCTCTGCATTGTTAAAGGGTCAACTGCCCTGTAATTAACAAAAGTGAGACCTACACATGTGTCCTTATGATATATGTTAAAAATGGATTGTGATATGTATCTTCTTTTCCTATACTATAAGCCCAACATTTTCAGTACAGCCTAGGAAATGGGGATGACCATCCTAATTGCACAAATAAAATAAAGCCTAATTTCAAATCATTGGAGGGATCGCTCCTCAGATATAAGAAAGGATAGAAAGTCATGGCCATTTTTGGTAAAGCCAGGTGTTACATAATGGCTAAAATTTGGTTGCTGACCATTTCTTCATTTAATGAATTTGAAGACTCTTCACATATAATATAATCCTTTGACAAGGGTGTCATATTGCCAGCATCACTTGAAAGTATAGAATTTTAACTTGGTTGATTGTTGAGGATATTAACAAACAGGTGGATTAGATGAAGTGATATCCTTGAAAGCACCATGACAGTCAGTTCCCCTCCCCTCCCTGACCTCATGCTCTACCTTTCTCCCCCATCTTGAGCTCATTCATATGAGCCTCCTTACTGTTCCCGTAATATTCAAGCACACTCCTGCCTCAGGACCTTTGCACATACAGCCCCTCCTGTCTAAGTTCTGTCTCCCCCACTAGGGTTTAAACTCCATAAGAGTGGGGATTTTTTTCTATCACTTTTGTTCACTACTATTACGTATCACCAGTATTTAGCAGAGCCTCACACAGACTATGCTTTATAAAATACTTGAATAAATGAATGAATGGATGAATGATGCTATGCTAAATACTAACATTGCATTGTGAATTTTGAAGGTTTTTTTTTTAATGGAAGGTGTTCAAAATGTTTCTTATCCCATCTTCAATGCAAACAAAGACCAATTTCACTTAATTTGAGATTTAAGAAATACATACAAAAATTTTTTTTCCAAAATATTTTTTCTGTCTGCTCTCTAAAGAGCCGTCTAAAAAAAAATGCTATTTTAAAATGTAGTTAGAAGAACACTTAAAGTTAGAAACAGGAGAAAATAATACCCAAATTTAATACCCTGTGTCCCTTTTCCTAATCATTCTAATACTGTCCAGCCACATGGGATGTAGAATTCATGTACTTTACTGTAATTTCCAGCTTGTCACATATTTAAAACAGAGGTAGCCTTGTGAGCCTTCTTCCTTATGAACACATCTCATATGTTTCAGATATTGCTATTTTCATATTCTGAAGAATCTCAACCAAGTCAATGGATTCAACAATTCATATATTATGAAGTGGGTGTAAACTTCCATATTCTCTGCAGAGAAAAATTTTAGAGATCACTTGTTACACCTCTTTACATTTGCTACACGTTTTTAATCAGAACAAAAAGGCATAATATCAGACTCATAATTTAAGCCTCTAACTGAAGATTGCAAATGGCAGTCAACAAAGGACCTTGTTTAATTTGTTGACTGGTCTTTTACATCACAACACAGGAGCTCAAATATGCACTAAATGCATAAACTCATGAGAGCACATTGTCTGTATCAGTTCCTAATGTGTTTTCACGTTTTTCATTTCTAAATTCCATTTTTGCATATATAAAAATCTTCACAAGTAACTCGGCATTTAAAAATCGACGGTAAAGGTTTAGATGTAAGGGGACTCCATGCTAAACACAGCTTCAAGGCCTAGAAAGTACCTGGCTAATTGAACTAGAGAAGAAGCAAGAGCTAGAAATAAAGACTTATTCAAAGTCAATTCCACCCCAACATGAACCTTGCTTTATTCTGGTGCTTTTACTAAGTTATGTTCTTTCAACAGACTAATTCCAGTTGTGCTTGATTAAGATTTTTCACCACATAAAATTCAACAGTTGAATAAGTTCTTTAGGAAAAAAAAAATCCAAAAATATGCTGTTTTTTATTCCTATTGAAAACTGGCAGTTTTTCAAGAGGTTCCCTTATAACCCAGGAAGACGATGTTTACTGACACAGTAAGGAGACGTGAATTCTTTTTTGAGGCAGGCAGCACCAGGAAGAAAGATACCGTTCAAAGTACTTGCTATTCTTCCAAGTTTTATTAATTAGGTGAAAAGCCTTTCCCGCTGGAATAGTGGGAGGTATTTATGACGCTTCTTCTCACAAATAGAACAAATGAACAGCAAAGGAGGTAATTATTAAATACACCGATCCCTTTATCAGCTTGGCAGGGACAACCCAAAAGACGGTTTCTGATTATGATCTTTTTCATGATATTTTAATTGTGCCTCTTAACCTGCTAAATTAAAAACTACTGGGCAATCTCACTTAGATCACAGACAAAGGAGATCATATCAATTTGCAACAAAACGTATGAATGCTCCTATCTGCTTTAATTACACCAAGAATTTAACAGGCAAATTCAATAGGATCGCAGAAGGAGTGAGAGCTAAATGTTATCTCTTAGCCAATGGCATTATCATCTCCCGTATGTTGTTAGCCATTATGGACTGTGAACCTCTGTTTAATAATAAGTTTAGGAAATAATGATATTTAAGAAAGGAAGGCTTGTTCAGACATTTCAGAATCTCTTGGTTATTTCTGTGATCTTTACCCACACTCAGGGCAGAAGATGAGAGATCCAAGTCTTCCTGCCTCTTAAACGAGCTCAGGTTATGGATTTCAAATATGTTTTTTTAATTTTTATTTTATTGTATGTCTGCAATCATGTATAGGGCAAAATCCTGCCAGAAATTGCTCTCAGGCAAGCCTTTCATTTTTCTCAAATAGTGCATTTACCTTGATCCTAAAACCCTCACCCCAAATCTTCTCATCAACCCTACGTACAATCACAGACCAGGTTCCTAGGAACTGCAACTTCCAAGGGCCTACCACAGGTTCATAACCTGGTAGTAAATTGACCTAAATGTCCTCTTTTGTGAATTCACAAACTGGATATACTACATTCTGTGGGTATAGTATGCGTGGGGATTTTTTTGTGGGGAAAGAGGGGAGCAGTGACTTTTCTGGTTCTACTACTGATTTTTAGTGATCAATTCCTATCCTTTTTTTTTTTTTTTTTTAAAGATTTTATTGGGGAATTGGGGAGGGGAACAGCGTTGGGGAATTGGGGAAGGGGAACAGACAAGTTGCTGGTTTTTGTTCTTCAGTCTAGTTGTGGAGAACGTCGCTTCACTGGCCCATGTTGGTATCATCATTGTGCTCTTCCCGGGTGAGGCAGATCGGTCGCTGGCCTCTGGATGTCGCTCACCGCGGCTATTGGCAGCTCACGCTTGGCTGCCAGCCGCTCACGCTGGCTGCGGGCCACTCACTGTAGCCTATGGCAGCCCACTGCAGCAGGGGCTGCAGCCCACACCATCCCCGGGGCTCGCACAGCCCAGCTCCAGGTGGAGCTGTTGTTAGCTGTAGAGGGCAGTGTCACTGGCCCTCATGTGGGATCCGAACCGGGGCCGCTGGCATCCCAAAACCAGCGCTTAACCAATGCTCCACTCGGCCGGCCCAATTCCTATCCTTTTTATGCTACTTACAGAGGAAGTTCTTTCTAATGCTCACACTTTACTAAATTCCATTTTCTCCCCCATCTTTCTGGAACTATGTTCTGTCTCCCTCCTAAAGGGTAGACTTCTTATTTGATCACTTCAGTAAGATTCAAGCTTTTTGCTTTCCTGAAGGAAGCATCTCTTTTTGGTTCCTTATAAAGAATCCTTAAAAATGAGCTCTCTTAAATACAGATATAAATGAGACATCAACATGTAGTTATACAACCGACAGCCACACCCACGCAAGGATGGATGCTGCGGCACTTGTCTGCTTGGAGGGCTCTATCAGAATCCAATGGAACAGAAGCATGAAGAGACGGAAGCCAATGCTTCAACAATATTAAGAAACTGACTGGTTTCCCATCCTGAGTTAGAATACATTGTAACATTTATTCCACACATATCTTAAATTCTCCTTGAAATCTTTGTTTTTTCAAACTATCAAATTTTTATACTGTTTTTCCCAAATACATTTGAATAGCTGAATGGTGTTTTCCAAACACCACATTACATATAAAAATGTTCGATAATGTTGTAGGATTGAATTTTTTCCTATTTATTTATATATCTATTCATTTACCAGTATAGTTCTAGTCCACACTTCCGTATGGTTCATATAGACTCACATGTGCCATGCAGGATTCTATTTATACTAAAATCATAGTGAGGGGACTTAACATATTTTTAAGAGACAGACCCATTTCAGAAAAAATAGAGACTATAGAATCTTATCTATGTTAAGTTTATGCTCAACACATGCAATTTTTTTTTAATTTTAGAAAATTATTCAAGTATTAAAATAACAGAAACTTTAGCTACCTTGAATTCATAGATCTTATAAGATGTGACTAATAATGGCAATGATATTATTTTTCAGGAGAGAGATGTGCAGATAGAGGCAAAGGTGTGAATTTAGGGGAAATCACGAAATCTCTGGGTCTTGGTTTCCTTACCCCATCAACACAAAAGAGTGACTGTGACAACCTGCCAGGGATGGTGAAGGTATCAAATGCACGTGATCATCAAATGTATATGAAAACATCTGGTAATGTGACCATCACTGCGTATATGACAATCATTGTCATTATTGTTTCATTAACAGTAAAAATTCACAATTGTAAAGGAAGGAGGCATCTTGTCTGGGTGAATTTCATTATATAAAACTCCAAAATATATGTTTTCGTAATTTTAATCATCTTGGGAAGATTCCTTTAAAAAAATGATTCCATATTTCTTGGTCTTCTTACACTAAGTCTATTAAACACATATTTAAGTTTCCTGATAATTCAGAATCAACCCACCAGGAAATATCAGGAGATCCAAGCTACACTGAGCTGGCCTCAGGGAATGAGGGAGGTGGGGCTATGCAAACCCACATTACATAGACTCCAGTCCTAAGTTTCTTAGTGCTCAATCTACATTTCTTTTTTCTGTGTGCAGACTCCTATTTTCTGCTACTTCTGTGGGATTCCTTTGACACCAACCTCCCCATCAAATCTGCTCGAATTATAAGACTTAAGCTCTTTGGAATAGCTCATAGAAAGAGTTTAAATGACCCTCAAGTGAAGGGACTCCTTCACAATTATAATACTTTTGGGGGAAGTTACCCAGAAAAAAATGTTTGTTCCTTTTTAACAATGCTGTAGGGAGTTGGGCTGTTTGAAATTTGACATATAATCCTTAGGTGGAGAGAAACGGAGTTGAAAGATAGTTACATCATATTTACTTAAATAGAAATTTCTGTGTATAAATATGGTAATTATAGTTTCTTTCTCTTCTTAAATTATTAGAAAAGCAATTTAAGAATTAGAAAATGCCAGTAAAAGTTGAATTATATAGCCTCATACATGTTTATGAGTAATTGCCAAAGTATTAATCAATATAGCAATATATTAAGATATAAAAAGTGGTTTTATATAAACTTTATAAAATTCACTGACAAGCTTATGACATATCCATCCCAGCTCACCAATTCTAAGACTGTCCAGATTCATAATAGCATATTTAGAGTTATTTTGATGGTATCTGTAACATCAAATAACATCAAGTAACATCAAATAACATCAAAATATGAGCTAACTAAGCTCATATAAAAAATTTCTCTGTCAAAAATTCATTATGTCTTTAAATATACATAACATTTACCTGAGTACTTTTGAACATTTATCACTTAACATTTGCAAATTTCGGTAAATGTTATTTACATCCAAACAACTAAGAAAAGGTTTCTGTTTGAAAATACATATACATTTATAAATTTGTTAAAATGCATATTGCTTATTCCATGTGCTACAACTGCTGCTTTCTCACCATCATATGTGAATATGTAATTAGCCAATAATAAATATCTCCTATAAAATTTCCAAGAAAGCTCTTAATTCAAATGTGTCATGGTCACTTTTCAGAGCCCACTAATCATTCTGTTTTGTCTTTAAATACCAAAGACAAAACTTACAGCTGGGCCACAAAGTACTGGTACAAATACACTTCGGCTGCCCAATAATTATTTATTGATCTTGTCGATGAAGGTGGCATCTTGTGGAGTGAGGCCTTCTCTTTGGTAATAAAGCTACCATATTTATTTATGGATTCATTTATAAGATTTGCAAAACTGAATACTAAACTCAAAAATCTCACCAGTGTGATGGTTTATGACAGGTTTCTCAACCTCAATGCTACTGATATTTTAGGCTGAATAATTCTTTATTGGAGAGGAAGGGGTAGGAGGCTGTCTTATGAATTGTAGATTATTTAGCTGCCTCTCTGACTAGGCCCATCAAAATGTCTCTAGACATTGCCAAATATTTCCAGTGAGGCAAAAGTGCCCCTAGATGGGAACCACTGGTTAGGGATGATGAAAAACATCTTTTTTTTCTTTCCCAAATAAACTGTTGATTTTTGATAATGATGGTATTTTTAATTGCTTGTCTAGGTCTATGCAGCATTTTCCCATACAAAGACTTGAACCAGAGGGTCTCCTATATCTGCTAAACTTGTCCCCCAGCAAAATGCCCATCTCTCAAAGCAATACCAGGCCAGCTCCAGGAGTGTGAGCCCTGTGTAGGGGGCCATACTTGGTTTCATGCTCTGCTATCGCCATTTTGAAATTCTCAATAATTTTTAACGAGTTCTGCATTTTCATTTTGCACTGGACCCCACCAATTATGTAGCCAGTTCTGCAATAACTATCAAATCAACATTATTGGGATGCACCAATGAAATCTATGTTTTGCTAGCAGAAGTTTTTGAGCTCCCACTGTGAGAGACAGAGAGACAGAGAGACAGAGAGAGAGAGAGAGAGAGAGAGAGAGAGAGAGAGAGAGAGAGAGAGATCTAGTATATATTGGTAAGTTGGGTTAGCATAAATAAAAATCAGAGTTTGGAATCCAATTGATCTGAATTTAAATCTCATCTCCACAACTCTACTGGCTTTGGGGTTTTAGGCAAGTTGTTGGGCTTCTCTAAGCTTCATTTTTCTCAATTATAAAATGGCCTCAGAGGCAATCCTCAACTATAGGATTGCTTTGAATAATGACTGACATCATGTACCTAAAACAACATGGGCCTGACACGCAGTAAGTGCTCAAGATGTAGCCATGTGATGATGACGATGCCAAAATCCATTCTGGATTGGGATGAGAAAATAACATTCAATTTAAAAGCTTCGTCATACAGTTTTGAAGGCAGATTTCTAGAGTTCAAAGTTGGAGTGACTTAGGTTGAATCATACCAATATTTTCAATCGCTATTCACACACACACACACACACACACACACACACACACACACACACAAGTCTCCAATGCAAACGTGCAATGTGCTATCAGGGACGTCAAGCCTGGTCATAAATCTGTATATCCAGGTCCACCTGTCCAGGGGAACATGTCTGCAGGGGGCTGCATGTGCTCATTGGCTGACATCACCCTGAGCCGATGGTGCAAGCGTGTGTGTTAATACATTTCCTACATTAAAGATGTAAATTTTATTCTTCAAGCTGCAAGCCAGGTGATTAATTCTGGTAGCACAGTGATCAATTGGTGCACACACTCCACCTGTATTAATGTTTGTTTTTGTACACATTAGAAGCAGGAGCACACCAATAACACAGGTGTCTGATGCCGAGCTATGCAACACTCCCTTTAGCCGGCAAACATTGAGATCAGTAGGTAGGCTGCACGTAGCACTGCCAATTTTTTCAATTAGACCCATTATTGATTTGATGAAAAAGCAAATTAAACATACCATGGTGGTATGTAAATCGGTTAGAGAGAGCAGAAGGTTCTGGTACAAAGCTTCAAAGGCATGGGCTGTGTAGCTTTCGTCAGCTGTGACGCGTACGGGTTCCTGGCCATTGTGGCTACATAGGGGGTTCCTTGAGCTACACGGGCTGGCTGGCAAAACCATCCCCTGGTTTTGAATGACTGGAGCTGTATTTTAAAAATTCATAACAGTTTTGCAGAAAGGAAAAGAATGCTGGGATTCTACTCATCTTGAGTGGATGTGGAGATAGGAAGAGGTGCATAAAATTGTTTTCATAAGGTTGTTGATGCATTGGACCTGCCCTAATGCATGGTATGTAGAGTGCATCCAACAGGGGTACATGGGAGAGATTTAAAAAGTTCATTATGCAGATTCACACCAGTGCTTGACCACTCACTAGCTCAAGCCACTGCAGAGTTTCATGGTCTAAATTTGAAACAACCTGGCCTGTCTTCAGATCTAACACAGATTTTAGATAATTTCTTAAAATGCGAAAGATGTTCTTCATTCTTCAATGAATGACATTCTTCAGTTCTGCTAACCAATGGGGCAGAGATATGGAAAAGGGGCCCGTGTACCCTACACTATTGGTTTCATTACTAGAAGGAAGGTAATGCTTAACTCGAACTCCATCTCAGTGCTTCCCCGTAACTTTATGGTCACTGGATCACTAGACAAGAAACCTTCAAGGCTTTAAAAAGCCTTCCCTGATTCCCAAAGGTAGGGTTCCCACCATGATGGGCCCCAAGTATGCTGTGCTCCCCCATCAATGCACTGGAACACTGTACTATAATTGCCTCTTTGCTCATGCGTTTCCCCCCAGCAGATCCCTAAATTCTACAATGGTGTGATCATATGTATCCTGTTGACCTTTGTATCCCACTGCCAAGCAGTATGATTAGCATAAAGATACCATTGCATTTAAAATAAAAAAATCGTGCAGTCAAAATATAAGTTTGTCAACTTTAAATAAGATGCTGAATTCCCTAATATTCCAGAGAGTTTGCTTTTCTCACTCCTTTTCTCTAGTCAGTCACAGACTGGCACTGCCAAGTGTTAAGCGCTGAGTTTCACCATCAAGGAGATGATAAATCTGTCAAGATGAACTGGAATCAGTCAGTGACGACTGGAACTGCCACCAAAATAAGTAGCAGGTGCACCAAGGTCATATCAATATGTTCTTCACATCGTATTTAGCAACTTACACTGGAGAAAGCAAATAATTTTCACAGTGAAGAAAGAGCCAAAGTCATGTCAGTCACTAGAGGAGGCAAAGGTGAAAGACAGAAATCAAAGAGAGAAATGTTGCACATTTTAAATATCATTGAATCGCTTATTTTTAAAAGTTTATATATACATATTGGAGCTCTGAAAAAGGGAAATAGATAGACAAGGGAGAAACGTTGAGAAAGGATGGGAAAGCATGAATATTGATTGCGTTGAAGTAATCAAACAGAGCCAAGATAGATTGGGCAGGATCCTCCATTTGTGTGAATTTCTGAAAATGAATGAATGAATGGGCAATTGTCACAGTTCATCAGAAGATACTGAGCTGTCCACTAAGCATAATTAGGGCAAAGATACTCAGATCAGATGTTGCATCCAAACAATTTCTTTTCTTATCCTTTGAATTATGACATTGTATATACATTAACATTTTACTAGCATGTCTGAAATTAACACTGTCTTTCTTCCCTGGTGACATCACGACCCTGCATACATGAACACTTTCACAGGGAATGACTTAGATGAAAAGAATACATTGCTCAAACAGACAAGTGCTAAAATTGTGAAACTCAGAAAAATAAAAAGTTTGTGTTCACTTTTTTCCCCTGAGGAAACTATTCTGTCAAAATCGATGAGGATGAAATAAATCATCTGATGAGCTCTTGGTTGTTTTTGGCTTTTCTTTATTTTTACAGGTGCGAGTTCATTTTCTTTTTCATAGGAAATAAAGAAGAAGATTAGAGCTGGCACGGCCAGCAGTTTCTGATGGGAGAAAGCATATGTCTCCTGTCATGTTGGCATCTGACTGCCACGGCCGTGTGCAAGTCAGTACAAGTCCTTACATCAAAGTTTGTGCCACTGTGGGGACATTGTTAGAAGTTGAAAAAAAAAAAAAGCAATGTCCATTTGAAGCTCGTCTGTGAACTTTGCATGAACCGCCAGGAATAATGTAGTGTGATGACAAGCCAGTTATACCTTCCACTAAATTTGCTGTCTGGAATGAACTGAAATAGTGTTTGGTTTGTGTAATTACGTCCATCTATCTTTATATTCCAGCGGCATATCGCAAATTGAAAATACTAAAAATTGACTGTTGGTTCTGATATTTAATGATTGCCAAAGACAAGACGATGATTTATTGGTTACTTACCGATGTGACACATTTGCATCTTATTAGACGGAGATTACTATTCCTTAAAATGCGGACGAGGCCTGATCATGTCTGATGGATTGATTTGATTTGCAAATGTAATCAAACTAATAAGAGGGAAAAAATGAGCAATAATGCCTTGTTTTTCAACTGGCAATCACTCCCCTGCCAACAAGGCTGATATCCCTGACTAAGCAGCCTTTACACAGTCTTCCTGTCGCCTCAAATAAACAAAGGGATGCTAAGAGCTTGATAAGAGGATAACAAGCCAAGTATGGATGCACCATGGAGCCTGTACCTCTGAACCGTGCTGTGGCAGTGAGAACAAAAGTTAACGACAGGAGATGAAATGCGACCTGAACAATCCTGAGAGAAGCTATAGCTGCCATCAGCTCTATCTGCCCATGATAATTCAAGGTAAATGAAGAACCTTTTCTTAAAGAAAAGGAACCCTGACACCCACATGCAGTAAGACAGCCTCTGTTCATAAAAAGATTTCGTTTCTGTGGTAGTTCAACCATTGAAAATTCAAATAGATTCAGAACAACCACGTATGCATGGTTTGAAAACAGCATAAAAACCCTCTCAGGCAGTTCACGGCCCTCAATTTAGTCCTCAGAATATCGGTAATATACAGAAAACAGGACAGAGAGTGGTAAACTCTGAAATACTGGGCCAGGAGTCATGGCTGACATCTGACTTAGATTACTCTCAAGTGCGATCTGCAAGACTCTTGAGTACGTGTGACAGAAAAATGGAAACCATGATTCTGAGTGAGCTGCAAGGCAACATTTTTGAAATACAAAATCAAAAAGTATATTAACCGTAGGTCAACGATGCCTCATGATCATAAAGTGATGACAGAGACAGTCTCCTAAGAAGAGCGACTTTACGGATTCTCAGATAGTAGGCTCTCACTGTATATATTGGTTCAGTGCCTGAATGAATAAATATTGACTTGCTACAAAAATATATCAGGCACAATACTTTTGTTGGCAAATTAAATATTACAAAGTATTTTAAAAAATGCCAAATTAAGTTTGTAGAGCTTATTACCACCTTCAGATATCTCAAATATTACCATAGCTGATGTTTTGAGGGTATCCTATCACCCATTCTCAGCCCATATAAAATTTATTCAACCATACCAATATAGTGTGATCTGATGAAATAATAAATAATTCCATTCTGACTATGTAAAATTGCCTTGGGAAGTCTGAGTTAAAGTTTCAGAGCAAATACAGAGATGTTAAAACTTAAACCCCCTCACTGAGTAGAAATGGGTCCAATAATTGACCAGGTTAATTGAAATCCGTAAATTACTCATGAGCTAGTTTCAACCAAGTGTTATATACTGATCGTCCAGGCAGTGTTTTCAAAGACAGCATTAGGGCTTACAGAGCAGGTGTACTCAGCGATGCTTTGTAAACCTCATATCACATGTATTCATGTTATGTTATCCTTATGTTATCGAGACACTTAGCTCTACACCACACTCCCTTCCAGCAAGTCTGTGGCCACTTTGGGCTGTTGGCTACGCCGCCCAACCTCGAGCCTCAGTCAGGGATTTCTCTCTACTACATCTCCCAGCATGAAATAGAAGAATCCTGAGCCAGACCAAGAGACACACAATCCTTCAGGAAGGGGTAGATGTATCTCAAGGTACACCCAGTCCATATCAAAGATGACCAAAAGATGGGCTTATTGCTTATAATTTGTGGTATACAATTTTTAAAATACACCACAATAACTTTTCTATAACATTTTCACTGCTCATCTATCTTTCAGAAATATATTGTTCGTATAGATATATGTACGCGTTTGTAGATAATGTAATAAGATGTGATGTAATATAGAAAAGAGATCAAATTAAGATAATTTGCTAATATTTACAACTATGCATAAGATGTATTTTTTTTTCTGAAAAACGGTAGTAACAATGATAAATATCAATTGGTGTTCAACTGGGAGTTAAAAGACACAAGTTTTAGTCTCAACTCTGTCACTGACTGTCTTGTGACTTTGGGTAAGTCACTCACCTTTCCTGGTTTTAAGTGTCTTTATCTAGAAGTGAATGAGCAAGGAAAGGCACTTCCGATTATTGAACACTTACAATTACACATCAGAGATTGGACTGAGCACTTTTATGTGCATTAGCTCACTGAACTGTCCCAGCAACCTACAAAGGAGACATTATTCTCTCCATCTTGCACATCAACAAACTGAGTTCATGGAATGTAGCACTATCAGAATTTAAGCCAAGGTCTGTAACCCCAAAGATGGTACACTGCCCACTGCAATAACTGTGGTCTCTTCTCTTAAAATGCCAAGTTCTAGCCAATTATCCCAAAGGTCCATTCAGGCTCAGTCTTCCAAGAATTCATTTTTAGGGACAGAGATCTCTCATTGACATCATTGCGTTTATTTAAAAAGGGTGTCACGAAGCTTCCTCTTAAGCCTGTTTCTCAATAAGCGAGCATATTTTTAAAACTTTGGGGAAATCGATCATAAAGCCCTTCAGATCAGAATAACAGCATCAGAAATACATCTGAAATGCCTGAAGGAATCACTCCGTGTTTTTCCACAAAAGGTTAATCTGAGCGACATGCACAGTTGAAGAGACCTCCTTGGGTGTCCTCCATCTTCAGGTACAGAAATCTGTGCTGAAGACCTCCTGCCACTGGGTTCTGCCACCAGGACACAGAAAATCACAAAAGAAGTACGGCTGGACTTTTTTTTCCTAAAGTGCTGACAACGTCAGGAGGCGTTAGTCTTTCCAGGATCCCCCAGCTGCTCCTCCCTTTTCCCCGTCTCCCTCTTCAGCCCAGGCCACCATGTGCCCTGCCATAAACGTGCTGACTGGCTGAGGGAGCCCAGCACTTCAGGTAATTAATCCTTTCCTAATGTAGGTTAAGCAGGTGTGAGCCTCCGTCATGGGGAGAGGAGGGCGCCGCTCTTCAGAGACACCCCTGGAGCTACGGTATTTAATTGGGCTCCGATGACTCCAACAGGAGAGCTGTGCTGCCCACCTGGCTGTCCAGGTATCCACGCGCTTCATCTAAATCCAGTTGGAGAAACGCGTCCTTTCTCTTTCCTGATTTTATAAACAATCTGCCATTAGGACTTCATGTTCTTTCTGGCACTGGAGGTGGCATTTTGTCATTGCAAAGCCAAGTTATGTGATTAAGTGGAGACTGATAAAATTTCAGGATTCACTAAGTTGAATTGACTCTAGCTCTCAGCATTACCAAGGGGTGGTATTTATCCATATTGTTCACTTTCACTAAATTACAGTGCCCTGGTGCTTTTTAATTCATATAAGAATAATGTTGAACTATACTAGAAGAGATCCATATGTAAAACAGAAGCTGAATATCCAATTTATTAGGAGTTTGTATATTTTGTACATCATTCCTGACTTTTGGTGAAGAAAAAATAATAATAACTTGGCGAAAATAAATAAAAAATAAAAGTTGTTGATGGCTTCATAGAAAAAAAATCATACATTTATTTTTTTCTGGTAAAAAAAGGAGAAAATTTTCTTCTTAAGAGGAACATCAAGGTATTTTATAAACAGAGGTGTTTATCAGACAGCATAGACATCTTAGAAAGTTGAGTCAATTAAAGTGATTTTGGCAGGTTAAATAGGTTCTTTTAATTGTATTGTTCTAATTAAAAGTCCAGATGCTTGAAGGTGCAGCAATTAGGGAGGAAGCAGCTTGGTTTTAGGGAAATTAAATGCTTACGGCCATATCTAGTTGTGTGTGAAGATGTTCTCTGATTTGTATAATGCCATTGATATGGAGAGCTTGGGTTGTTTGGACATAGATTTGTCAAAAATGAAAGGAAAGAGAATAATAACAGATAATCAAAGGGAAGGCAGTGCCTTGACTACACGACCTCGACTTTGGTCAATAGATTCATACTGAACAAGAAAGAGGCAAATTCCAACTGTAGATTTCACCTTCCTCTTCTCCTTTCACTTCTCTGACAAGCCCTCCACAGAGGTGATGCAACAGTCTATCAGATCTCAATATCAAAAAATATTCTCCAATATCCCTCACACCTTTAATTCCTCCCCATGAGCCCACAGTGAGTTCAGCTCAATTGCCTTCCCTCTGTCCTTATCCACACCCGCGACATTCCTTTTTACACATCAAAACCACACTTCATATCTTCAGCCTGGTGGTTACTTATTCACTGAACCTTGGTCTAATAAGGAAGTAGGCTGACTGAGTCACACATGAAAAAAAAACAACCCACAGCCAAGGCTGACATTCTTGGGGAAAAGGCACCCCGAAAGGCAAAGTTATATGGCTTTTCCATTCTGAAGTTGGTAATCCAAAACTATTTCAAAATCTCTTCATGGTGATGAAAAAGCTCCATTCGTTAACACGGACACACATTGTACTACCACTACTAGAAAGCACTAGTACTTTCAAGCTCATCACTCTATTTTTGTGTGGGATGACTTGAATATTTATTTTCCCAAATAATAAGGTTGCCTCTGAACTTTCAGAGACTAAATTTGGTATGCATAATCCTGCATTATGCAGATATTTTTATGTACAAACTATAATGCACTGTACCAGAAACCCTGAGTTCAGCTGAGTAATAATACACCCACTTTCAAAAAAGAAAACTCAGCAGTTCCATGTTTTTTTAAGAAATCACTTCTCCATGTGTTTAAAGAGTGATTTTTAAATTGCTCTGTATTCTATAGAAAACTGTTTCTCTGATGCCTGAATTCTCCAGCTGCCACACAATTTATATCTCTTTCCTCTGCTCTTTGTTTTTCAGCCATTTTCCCTGAATGTCAAAGTCAATTTAGTGCATTTCACTTTGCTGAATAAATCAGAGGCGAAATCCTTGCTAAAAGTGAAAATTTGATTTGCTAAAAGGAGCTTAGGGCAACTATTAATCAATATATCCAGAGTGTCAAAGCCAAGGCCAGGATAGACACGCATTCATTTGGAGATTGGCTGAGGCAGATAAAGGGGGACGCAGGGGAAAAAGTGCCACAAGCCCCCAGAAGGGAGGTGGGATTCGGGTTGGAGAGAGGGTCAAAAAAGGAGACGAGGGAGAAGCAAAATACATGGACGTCACATTCTGTTTTTCCTCCCATTCTTTTAGAGGTGGGAAAAATTTTTAATTAAGCATGTAAGCACATATGGATTACACCAGTTTTGTATAACAAGTTTCTCACAAAGACACAAAAGCCACTCTCTCTTTAACTCATGAAGTAGCCTTGAAAAGAACCAAAAAATACGAGGTAACAGCTCCTTTCACAAACAGAATTCCAAAACAGCAAGATATGAGTTGAGCTAGGTTGATAAAAATGCCAATAATTTGATAATTCTCAGGTAGATTTCAGGCTACTTGAGGCTTCTGAAAGATCATGATATATATAGCCAACTGAATGATGGGCCTCATCCTGCCACCTCATCATTGAAAGGAGCTTAGCGATGACCAAGAACTGAAAATGACATCATACTTTAGGACCCAGTATAGATAGAAACCTTGAACATTTGGGAAAGTAACGTATTTTCAAAAAGTATTGGATTATCCTTCTTTATGTGAGTTGACTCAAAAGCTATGATTTTAATCTTTTCAAAAGGCAGTTCCAATCATATGGTTCAGTTTAAAATTTCAATGGCTCCCTGTAGCCTTCAGTATAAAATGTTATTTCCTTAGCATGAAATTTGAGATCTTTCATGATGGGGCCATTGCCTGTGTCTCCAGCCTCATGTCATGCCTTCACCCCATGCTGTTCCTTTCCTCCGTCCATATGATTCTGTGTGATAGAGCCGTCACAGTCCTTATCCCTGGGGTATGGCTGTCAGTTCACCTTTCTGAATCACCCACTATACTCTGAGGGTCTTAGAAGCGCAACCTGTGTTGTATTCAGGTGTGCATCCTTCATACACAGAGCCTGACACAGAGCTTGCTAAATGCTTGTGCAAGGAAGAAAGAAGGGAGGAAGGGAGCGAAGTATGGCAGAAGAAAGTGGTTCCATGTTAAGTGGTGGACTGAACATTGTTGATATCAGATATGATTGGAAGTCATTCAACTCACTTCTCCAGTTTACCTCTAACTCTCAATCAAATATAATGCCTAGTGAATCTGAGCAGTCAGGGAAGGGAAGCATCCAATCTTAGCAACCCACTGTTTAAAGGCGTTTCCAACTCTTCAGATGAGTATCTAAACTGTGATGGCCTTGTTGCATTAAAATTTGTGATCAGGGGTTTCTAGGGTACACTATCAACCAATCAGCTTGATTTGTACTGATCTGAAGATGTGTCCTCCATTTCCTTTTTTATTTTATTTATTTATTTTTTTGAGGGCGGTGTCACTGACCCTCATATATAGGACAGAACCAGGGCCGCTGGCTTCCCAAGCCAGTGCTTAACCACTGCGCCACTCGTTCGGCCCCATTTCCTTTTTAAATTTATCCTCCATTCCTTTAATCTTTCATCTTGTAAAGTGTAGAAGACAACATGTAAACACAGGGCAAGCGTGTTATATTTGCCTCAGCTTGTTCTGAAAAGCAGGTAAGGTGGAACAAGTGACAAAGAATGTGAGGGAAGTGAATGACGAGTGGGAAGAAAGACATATTGAAGCTACTAGTAAGATGTCACTTAAGGTAAATATTCTATGGGCTCAAAGAACGTTTCTAATAATGTGAATCCTACCCATAGAACATCTACAGGATTGTTGCAGATGTCAAATAAAAAGTTTGTAACAGTGCTTGGTAAACAAAGAACTATATAGATATTAGTGATTACTGTGTTTAAGCTTAATCTCACGAAAAAGGACACACATATATGCACACACATGCATATATATTTATATAGACACGGAGGCATGAGTCAGGGTAAATATCGCGTCATGTATATCTTTCTATTTCCCACAGTGCCAAATACAGTGTTATGGCAATGCAGACATTCAAATCCTTAAGCTGTATTCACAGTTGATATGAAATTATCATTCCTCTTTGATCAGAGGTATACAATGACATGACTACGTATGGATGGCTATGCATATTTTTGGGACCCCTAGTAGTTGAGCAGAAGTAAGGCTGGCATAGAGATCACAGAAGCACAGGTAATTCACCTGATGACAGAACGGTGACTTAGGTCACAAACAGTGGCACTGAGTGTGAAGACATCTCTGTATCTTGAACAACATTTCGGTGTCTCTTGAAGCCAGGTCTCTGTCTAGGAAACCTGGCAGCTTGTTTGTTGGTCTATACGTTTTCATTTCTTGCAAGGGTAACTGTGGAAAATGACCACGTCCTTAAGAGATACTTCAGAGTACTTTTTTCACAACCATATTTAAGTTAAATATTTCCCCAACTTAGTGGTATCTATTTCCATATCACAGTTGTGACTTCACTGAGTTATTTTCAGTTTGCCCAAAGAGGAGGGACTAAATTATTTAGACCTAATGACCCTTCCTACCCATGACAAAATGATGACAATAATCCTCCTGGTTAAAGAAGCTCACCCACTCTCTATGACAACCAAATTTTTTTCTGATTTTTTTTTTTTTTTTAAGGGCAGTGTCACTGGCCCTCATATGTGATACCCGAACTGGGGCCAGCGCTTAACCACTGCGCCACTCAGCCGGCCCTAAATATTTTTTGAAATGGCTTTGAAGAACAGTAACTTTTTAGATCACTTGATTTTAATTGCAACAAAATGACAATCTATGTGCAGTATCTTAGAAACTAAAATGAACACTGAATATTTTATGTTTAGGTCATGCTTTACAATTTTGCAAATTAATTAAACATATGTGTATAACTTGCATGTGTGTTTTTTCCTCATTTGGTTTTCATAGTATAACTAATGGCTACAGCAATTAAAGTCACTTAGAAAAAATTACTGAACGAGTAAAATTTGGGTTTTCTGTTCTGACTTTCAAAATCATTTTACCCTTATAACCACAAATACAGGCACACAGGTATACAACGACCAGGTCCATTAAATATAACCTCCAACTACTTTGTAATTGCATATACTTATAATTTAAGTGGTATTATTAAGTGCCAAGGCTTTGGTTTTAAATTTATATTTTCTCCACTTATCTAAAAGACTCAACTATTTCATAGTTCTGAAATCATTAACTTACATGCACAAAGCAAAAATTAATCCTGAGAAAAGAAGCTGTATTCGCTTTAATTCATTCATAGCAAAATAGAAGTTACAACTACATGGAAATTCAGTTACAGGATGGGGTAATGGGTGGGGCCTCATAGCCAATTAACAGTCTTGTGCTAAGCTATTTTTAACCAACTAATCAATAAAATATTTATCCAGTGCCAATGATATAGATCCAAAACAAAGTATTACGTGCTATTTCTATGTAACTCTCTCTTAATCAACAATGCCTCTTTCTTTCCTGCACATCAAACCATATGCACATACTTATACATGGAAACATACCTTGTGTTACAAATGGGAGCATAATTTTACAGTAATTATTCACATCACATTTTTTTGTACTTTTGCACATATCATAATCATGTAATGGTGCTAACAGTTTAAGATATGTAATGAGCATTTAAAAAAAAAATGAAATTCCCACAACATTGGTTGAGGGAAAGATATAATTTTAAAAACTGTTCCCTACATAAAATGCATTAAAACCTATGACGTAAGCAATATCATGAGCAATAAATGTTCAAAATATTCTTGGGTATTCTCCCATAAAATTTCTATACTAATGTAGAAATAGTTCTTTAGAGACTTATGTCATTTCTAGAAAAGTCTAAATACTTCTCTTGAAAAAAATATAATAAGCCAACTCAATGAGTGATTTTTGACACATTCTTCTAACTAGATGTTTTCACAAAAAAATGTTTCAATGTAAATAGAAAATATTGGCTTCTATACTTTGGATTTCTGTTTCTAATGTCAAACTATATGTAAAGTCTGTTTTATCACATTATTTTTCCTAAGTGATTTTCTTTTAGAGTTTACTATTATCTGCCTTCACTTTGTATGAAGCAAAATGGTAATTTTGGTTTTCTGTTTGATGTCACTACAATAGACATGATTTAAAAAATGTACCTAAGAGACTCCAAATTTGAGCAGAGTACACCTTCTTTAGTACATAGTTGTTTAATGTGTTATGTTAAAAATAATCTAAGGCAGGGCCAGCCGAGTGGCGCAGTGGTTAAGAGCTGGCTTGGGAAGCCAGTGGCCCCGGTTCGGATCCCACATATGAGGGCCAGTGACACTGCCCTCTTAAAAAAAATAAAAATAAAAATAAAAAAATAATCTAAGGCTACCTAAAAATTTGCCATATTTGATAGAGAAAAAAATTGTCCAAAATGCATTTATTCGCTAAATTGTTCAAATACTTATTTTTTCAAAGTAAACTGTTTGAAAGATCCATACATACATTTAAGCCACTTATATAGGTCAGTTAATATGGGTTATGCTTTTTAAAGCACCATCTGACTAAGCACATTGTGCATTTTGCTAACAAAGTTACAGTACATAATAATATTTTAATCCACCACCAAGAACAATAATAGATCTGATGGCTGGGCTGATAATCGTCTTATCACACCCTGTGAAACCTAGCTCTAATATTTGACGGAGCCTCTATTACTTGGCAGCCCATTCTGAAAAAGGCCAACAATGGAGAGAGAATGAGGTGGAGTGTGCAGTACCTCCGTATCTACATAAAAGAGATTAGAGGCGACAGCATTCCATTTTACAGCTCAATCATATTGTGTTAGCATGCGCTTATCCGAGCGCGGACGAAATTGAAAGAGAAATAAAAAAGAGTCGGGCAGATAGGAACCAGAAAAGCGAGGCATGAGCAATTTCCAAGGATATAAAAGGATGCTAATGGCAGCGCCCTGTCATTCTTAAAAAGGGCTATTAGGGCACCATCATCTGTTCTTGTGCCCTTATGCTCTTCCAACTAAAGTCAAGCGTTTTCTAAAGCCCTTGTGATCTTTTTATTTTTTCCATAAAGATAAAGTATGGTCATGTTTCATAACAACACAATGTTCTATTTCTATGATTTATTAAAGTAAGTGAACTAATTCTATTTACTGATAAAAAAAAAGGCCCATTCCATATGTATTTTTCTTCAATAGTTTCTTTTGTTGTATACTTCCCTTTTTTATATATAGCAAACGTGAGTATACAAAAAGTACATCCCCAGCAGTGCAGAAAGATGACTGATCTTATCTTAGATGTTAAACTTAATTTTTAAAAAAATGTGTGTGCGTATGTGTATGTGACATTACACAGACAGAGCACAGGATCAAGAGCACAAAGGCTTAAAATTTAGTATGTATACATATAAAAAAAATTTCACTAATGTTACAAAACAAAGAGTTTTGAAGTTAAGATTAAGATAGGGAAATTTCAGTTCTGATTTGGCTTTAATTCCAGCTCTGACCCCAGTGATCAGAGCTGGGTCCTGTGATCAAGAACACGGCTTTACTTTTAGCAAGGCAGAAATGTCACTTTCCTCTCCATATTCTCTCTGTCCTTGGACCCGTCCCCACACTGCAGCTGTGCCAACCTCCCAGAGCCCAGGGACAGCAACCCAGTATCCTTCCACCTGAAAACACCGTGTGGCACACTTACTGTTAAAAAGCTAAAACAAATTCCAGTTAATTCTTGTTTTGCTAATCCCTTTCTCAAAAGCCAAGATACCCCTTGCACCTTCGGGGGTGTCATGAAAACCAGAGCTGTGAACCTTCACTCCATGGGTTCTGGCATTCTCTATGGAGACAATATCGTCATCGTCAGTCCCCACCAATTCTAAGCCTCAGCTTAACACTGAACACATAACGGTATAGGAATTGTTCCCACCACTGGAGGGGCTCTTACTCATCATTCTTTAAATTTACTGTCTTCAGAAAAGTCACAAGAGCCCCTTTCCTGGGACAAGTTCCTTTGTCAACTGACATTTCTACTTCGATGCACAATGGGACCCACAGATTTGGCACTGACGTTTGCTTCCCAAAGAACATTGGAAGGAGGCATTGGGTTATGTTGGTCCTTATTATGAAATGCCCATACAACAGCCAAATGCTGACTTAACAGATCCATCCTCCAGGTGCAGCTTGGGCAGGGTTCTCTGAAATAATGGGTGACATAACCTTTCATGCTGTTGCTGCTAATAACAATAGCATCATTAGGATTTGGAAACAGTTCTTTCGAGAGCAATCAACCAGGGCACTGAAATATCCTGATTTGACTACAGGAAGCAATACCAAATGTATGTGTTGAGCGCATTGGACATACCTGGAAACATGTGTACATGTTTTTACCTCTTTCTACCTCGAGTCTCCCTAACTTTAAATTAAGGATAATAACAACAGATTCCTGGTTTAGAATAATGGTTCTCAGTTGGGACAAGAAGCATGGTGTGCCCCGACTCCCAGAAGATACCTGGCCATGTCTAAAGACATTTTGTGTGTCCCAACTCAAGGGAACTACTGGGTAAAAGCCAAGAATGTCACTAAACATCCCACCATGAAAAGGACAGTCCCCACAACAAAGGGTAATCTGGTTTCAGATAGCAATAGCGTTAAGGCTGACAAACACTCGGATAGAGTAATGATAGAATGATGGAAATTTAAATGTGTAAGCATATACTGGGGGTGCCAAAAACATGTATACCAGTGGACGCTTTGGTCAACGTTGCTCAAGCAGTCATCAGAAGTGTCTGGATGCTGATGGGAACCGCTTTGAGCAGCCCCTCTTATAATTGCAGAAGTCAAACATGACTTGAATTCATCTTTTGTCATCGGTATATATTGAGTATTACTAATTTAATACAGTTTTCCTTTCTTAAAATGTGTATATATTTTGTTGGCACCCTCTGTATATATGTTGATAACCTAAAAAATTACCTGTGGACATTTCAACAAATGTTAGTTTTGTGTTTTTCAGCTTTCAAACCCTTCAGACCACTTTCCTTCCAGATAAGTTTATATACATTGTTCAAGCCCATCCTTTCTATACCCACTGCCATAATTCCCAAATGGCTTAACATCTTTTAGCATATCCTTTCTTTTTTTTTGCTTTCTGGAAAAATCATATAGATGTGACTACAATTGAAATGCAGTATCAACTATCCATATGATCAAATTATCATCCTGTTTTTTTGCCTTTTTTTTTTTTTACATGCAGTGACCCTTGTGTAGATATCTTCTGAAGAGCACACTCGCGCTCACCTATTTAACTAGTTTTGACTTAATTTGGGGTGCTTTATTAGCAAACAGTGTAAGACAAAGTAGCTGGTATAATACAGAGTGATGTTTAAATTAGTTTACAATTTGCTTGGCCTCATCTAGAACAGCGCCGAACAAAGCCATTCAGAAATGTCAGCTGTGTTCCTAACCACTGTAACAAATTGTCGCCTGAACGTTGCACACCTAATGACTTCAAATTAGCTTCACTGCGATATCGCCTGACAGTTCGTTACGACTGTTAGCAACATAGCTGGCGTATCATGACCAATAAATTGGTTTCTGTGTGGGCTGGGAAAGGGACTTCCATCAATTTGATTAAAGAAATTACTGTAGCATTCAAAGCATAAAGACAAACTAGTTTAAGGAGACAGAAATAAGTTAACTGTACCAGAAAAACTGCTCATCATTCAAAAACTTGTTTATACACTATGTGAAGATTAAAATTCAGACAAACAAAAAAATCAAAATTCAGGTAGATGACTCAAGTTTTCAAAACTTGCGATCAGGCATATGCTTTATATTACAGGATGGGTCAAGAAAGAAAAGTAACAGGACATTTTAAAATATTACTCATAAGTTACCATATGAGACGATTGCTGATGTCAATTTAACAGTTCTTTTCATCATTTCTGTATAAATTCATGCTAAATATCTAATTGTAAGCCAAAGCAAAGCTTGTGACTATCAATACAGCTCAGTATAAATAGCCACCGTGAACAATGAAATGAGTGATTCTTAAAAGGAAAAAAGTCCCATTAGACTAGACTATTATTGACAAAAACTTTTTTTAATGTGAAAAGAAAAAATAGAAGTATTTCCTTAGGAGAAAGCTCAGAATTTAAAAAAAAAAAAGAAGAAGAAGAAATGTTTTTAAAAGTTATATTCTCTTTATCTTATATCGGCAAGAGTACCTTCATGTATGAAAAATAATTAGCAAGAGTTCAAGGTGGTACAGACATGAAAAGATTCATGATTCAATGAGGATCAGCAAAGCTGTACACTAAGTATGATAAAAAAACAAACGTAAAGGTTCAAAGAAATCCTAATGAGAAAAGTTTTGAATCTGCCTAAATGTACATATACAACCTAGAGAACGAATTGCAACTTTTTATTTATTTTTCAAAAAATTTTTTGTTTTCTTTTTAGAAAATGTACCTGGAATATGCTTCGCCCATCCAATGATAACCACCAACTCTCGGTCAGCCAAGTCGCACAGTGTCGTGAGGGCTTTGATGTCACTGTCGGGGACAGTTGGGTCAGGCATGGCATAGATCTTCTCCGGTTCAGCCACCAACAAATGTGAAACAATCTTGTTATCTGCAGGATCAGACCAGAGCACTACAAGATCACTAGTAGCATCATCCTTCTTTAACAAACCGTAAAGTACGTCGTGTTTTGAAAAAAACAATTCAAATGGCCTACAACACACTCAACATATTCTATTGATGGTTCAATATATGTATATTACACAGGGTGCAGGAAAACTCGTAGTACGACAAGCTGCAGCAGTCGGAACAAACTACGTTCCTTTCTTCTTTGCTCTGCCTGCTTTTGCGGGAAGGAGACACCTGCCCTAGAATGAAATTCGTTGTAATACACAGATAAGAGAAGTTAGATGCTCTCCGGGTGCGCGTTTTGATTCTTAAGTGGGATTTGGGGAAGCTGCTTAAATACTCAACAACAGCTTTAAAATAAAA
This sequence comes from Aselliscus stoliczkanus, assembly GCA_033961575.1. Taxonomy (NCBI): domain Eukaryota; kingdom Metazoa; phylum Chordata; class Mammalia; order Chiroptera; family Hipposideridae; genus Aselliscus; species Aselliscus stoliczkanus. The sequence continues at coordinate 8,438,037 of CM066734.1, forward strand.
ATCCACAGTAAACCACTGAACGCTAGAATATAATATGGAAGGCAAGGAGCCATTAATGCCGTCATCATAATGGGCATGAAGGTCATTAATTATCTTAATTCCTTTAAAGAAGAGCAAAGGTCAGGGCCCTTCTGCCTGGGTGAATTACTGCCTATATAACTCTATCTCTGTGGGATGCATTAAATAGGAATTTCTTTCCTTTCTCCCCATCGCCACACACCCAGCTCATCCTCCACACAGAGCCAAGAGCAGTGTCCAGAGAAATACCCCTACTTAAATGTCCTAGCATCTTCTCTTTGGACTGTCTAATCCTTTATCCCTCTATTTTCATCTGTTGTCTTTAGTTCATTCTCTGGTTCTGATGTATCTGTCTGAAATTTGTGATAGATGTTTAGAAAATCCTTCATAAAATAAACACTAGAGACAAATGGAAAGCATCACATTGAATGTGTTTTAGTGCTTAGGGGCATGGGAGAGTTTATGGAAGGGGCTGCAAAGCCTTGCCAACAGCATGATTTTTCTTGTTGGCTCTGTTTTCAATTTCTGTGAGTAGCTTAAGATTTTATATTTTCTGCTAAGTGAGGACATAGAAAGGGGTAGGAATAACCCAAATATTTCAATGTCCTATGTACTGTTACCCTAGATAATGAGGGCATTTGATGGGATTTTTGTCACATTTTTTGAGCACAGCCAAGTCGCCCCTGTGTTTACTAAATCACTTTCCTTTCACTATAAGTTTTAACTCTTTAAAGCAAAACAAAAGACTGCCTAACCTTAGAATTGAAACCATAGCATTCTTTTAGTCTCCTTTAACACAGTAATAAGGAGACTTACCCAAGCTATCATTAGCAATTTTCCTGACATATTTTAAAATGTTATTAGTAGGGCTGCCATAGGAATTATATTTATTGCAAATAATCAACAGATAACCATTCAGAGGCAGCACTATTCAATTATCATCAAATTGAAAATGCAGATTTGGGGGGAAATATTCCCAAATGCTGTATTTTCTAGAAAAAATAAAATAACATTAAATAGAAATTCTTTTTTTTTTTTTAAATTTGCAGTATCTGCGAAGAATGACATTCATTTCTTGTATATGCTATAGAAACAACACCCTGTATTTTTAGTTATGTTCGGAAAAGTTTCAACTTTCATTGCTCTGACAATGCAAAAAAAAACCTGTCAGCAACCACTAGATTCTCAGCATTGGAAGAAAATGCAATAATAAAAGGCACAAACATGTAACCAAAGGACACCCTGAGTCTAGTTCTTTTAGTACAGGAAAAAAAATTGTTACCTGTTTTACCCAAGTCAATGGATACTTGACATGGGCTCAGAGAAACTGGGCTAAAACTTAGAAATTCCTATCATTCGGAACATGGAATAGCCAGCAGCACAGTTTCTAGGTAAATCTTATTTAATGTTTCCCTAATTAGAATCAATAAAACCCAATTTTCATTCTTGGGCTTTTGTGGTATACAATCAGTCAGGGTCCAGAAATTTCCCTCAGCCACTTTTTTCTGCAAAGCCCACGACAGTCTCCTGACACTTATCTGACAGGATCTGAAAATTAAGTTTTATAAATGTTTGTTACAAAAACACACTAATTGGATGGACTCAGGAAAATTAACACAGAGGCCTTGAGATAATGAGTAATGATTTATTAGGAGTCCTCTTTATCTCAGATAAATGAAGCTCTCACTGAAAGGGCTGTAATCTTCTTAAAGATACTTGACCAGCCAGTTCCCAATGTCTCAGGTTTGCACAGAAAACTATAGATGTTCCTCTGCCGTGTGGACTTAGAAATGGGCTGGGGCTTCTTTTTTCTCACAGTAGAGGAAATTATCAATGGTTAGAGTCAATGTTTGCATAAAATGAATGAGAAATGGGCAGTCTGTGTATTACTGAGTTCAGGAAAATGATACCTCTAACGAAATTAAGCATTAGCGTTTATTGCATTTTATTGTATTATCAAAAACTTTTTGATTATAATGTGCAAAATCTGCTTACTGCAGTCCTAGATCGTATTTGCAGAATGCCAAACGGCTTCGGCAGGCGGAGGAAAAGATGCCAGATTGGACAATTGAAGGTATAATCAACATAATGTTTTTTGGAAAGGCAAAAGGAAACTATGCCATATGTTCACTTAAGCTTTAATTTTATGTAAAACGGGTTGTTTTTCCTTTGACATAGCAAAAATGTCCTTTCGTTTACAGTTCAGGGTCTGTTTTATTTATTTAACCCATCCCCATATGCTCACATGTACGATACACAGCAGCGACCCCTCCTGGAGGATCTGAATTAGAAGGGGATACTTTTTCTCCTCCCTTGAAAGTAGTGCAGAAATTACCGGCATCTTTTCTAAAACTGCTACAGATGCAGGATCCTCTAGTGAGTGCCGCTTGTGTCTTTGGAGTCTAAGACAGCTAAATGTGAGAACTGTTTCCAGGGCCTAATATGAACTCTTTGCACTACAGCTATGAGCTGAGTTTTCAGAAAATGGGATACAGTGATTGCCTCAATCTATATTCCAGCTCTTTTTAGTTAATGACAAAGAGAATGGGGCTTGCATTTTAGCAACATGCCCATCATCCTTTCAAATTGCAACCTGGCATTATAAAACCATGGGCTCTTTAAAAACAATTCAAAGTGCCCATAAGGGCATCTGAGATGGAACCATCAACCTATGCTTGTTATTAGTAGGACCCATTCTTGTTTTAATCTATTGCAAGCGAGTGTGTTAACCTCCTATAGCTCCAAATTAATGAGGCTCCTAATGTATTTTCATTGGGAGGTTGAGCAGTCAAAGTCATTTAGTTAGTGAAAACTACAAAAATCACTTTCTTGTGAAATCTGAAACGAACAGCTCCAATGAACTAATGATCACAGTATGATCCATTTTATGTACCTCTGAAAATAAAGATAACCAGTAAATGTAAAACTCACACTGTAGAAGCTACGCCTTAATATGCTGATGTCTCCACAAAATGACTAGGTGGGAAAAAAAAGGTAGGAGGAAAAAAAATATATATGATTAGCTGAATTGCTTTGCTCCTTAAAGGCAATCCTAGGAAATGGAGCCACCGTCTCCCAACAAAGACAAGCTTCCTTGGAGTCAGAAGAGATGGGCATTCCCAAACTGATAGATGCTGAGATGGGAAGCCACACACGTCTGCTGTACTCACATGGCTTTTTGGCTGGCTGAACCAGCTGAGGATTCAGGTAGGGGCTGTTCTCCGCATCTATTCTGCGCTTGTACTTCTGCCGGCCTCCGCGTACTCTGTCAAGACGCACCCCTGTGGACAAAGACAGGCACTGGCTTACTGTTGAGATCTTTATCTTTGAGACCAATCCAATACATAGAGAGTATCACCCATGGGTGCTAGGGAGACAGACAGAAGGTAGAATGGGTCAGGGGTATTAGAGGAATATAAAAAAGTGGTGTTGAAACCAAGATTGGCGATGGTTGGAAACCAAACCTGGCAGGGGATAACAAACCCAAAAGACATTTTCTGTAAGGCCACCCAAGTCACATGTACACATCAAAGAAAAGGCATGTTTTCATGTGAATTCATACAAAGAAACTGTTTCTCAAAGACAATGGCAATTTGTATCCTCTTTATCAATTACCCCTGGAAGCTCCAAGTGTATTGATCAGGTAGACCAGTAGACCAGCTACCCAACCTTCTGCAGTCTACCAGTAGATGCAGTGAGGACCTCTGAAATTGAACTGCACTGAAAGAACCTACATGCCGTGGAAAGCGGAAATGCACTACACCAGATGAAATGCAAGGGTTGTTTCATGTGATCGTGTCATCAGAAGGGGAATGTTATTTACATTCTGGCACACATTTGTATTCTCTTTCAAAGGAGAGAATCCTGGGGGCTGGACGGAACACAGGAGAGAATGAGGGGGGCTCCCTGTAAGAACTCAGAAGGTTAGGGTGTCAAAGAAGGGGTATGTTAGTAACACAGAGTTGAAGGGCGAAGCTAGGAATAAGGCACAAGCAGACTGGCTTTACTAAAACTTTCAGAGTGATGGGTCAAGACTCAGGGAGTTTTTGCTGGCAGTGGATTTAAAAGGTAAGGAAAGGGCAAAAGGGAGAGACAAGGATTAAAAGTCAAGAAATGTTCATTTATATGGGGGAGTAGTGGGAAAGAGCTTGTTAGTAATCTGGATTCTAGTCTGTAATGGTAAAGTTCAGAACACAGCCATGCAAATCTTTATCAAATACAGAGTGAGGAGAAAAAGCAAGGTAACAGGTTCTTTTTGCAATATTAGGTTGTATCAATGAGCAAAACACTATAACACTATCCATTAATAAATTCAACCAAGTAGTTCATTGCACGTATTTTAGCATTTCTCAAACTATTTAGAAAATAGATTTGCTTTAACAGCAGCATCAAAATTATTATTTTACAGAAAGGGCCTCTCAGAGCCTTTAATATGCAAATGGTCTCTGTAAAACTCTCAGAGGGAGATATAGCCTATATAAGGTTTGCAAACCAAGTTAACCAAGGATGCTGTGTTTAGAATATTTATTAATATCTGGAACGTGTGAGTTGTGGGTTATCTGAGTTATACGAAACAGTTTCGGAAAGGTTGACATATGTCTATGTGAATTCTGAAGGTAAATACATATATATAGCACTCAAAGGTTAAGGATTATTAATCCACAAAATAAAGAAAAATACAATTTTTCATATCCTCTTAATAATACTACTTTAAGAGTTGGTTATCTTTTAGAGAAACACACAAACATAGGGTTGGTCTAGATAAAGCCTGATGTCTCATATTGAAATATCAGAGCAACGTTTCAATGAAATCAGGAGGAAACCTGAAGCACAATTAGGTTGACAAACAAATATCAAAAAACAAAGAAATTAGGCAGTGTCTAAGTGTTCACTGAAAATAATACTGCAAGTGCGTCACAGAGGAGCTATATGCAATAACATAATAAATTACTTCTAAACAGTAGCAAGAAATATGTTTAAAAATAAAGCACAATTTGCAAGTCGGGATGGTTGAGTTTTGTTTTTTTTTCTAACCCTTTCTTTTGTTAACTAGCTCCGTAAACTTTGATAAGTTTAACTTATTTTGTTTTCCCAAAAATAAAATGGATATAAAGACACTATCCTCTCCAATGTTTTTGCCGTAAGGATCTAATATTATATTAATGTACTTGGATATTATACAAATATTAAAATATTTTATAAACCTTAAAATGACAAGGAAATAAGGAAGCTGTCAGTATATCATACTTGTGTGCAAATATTGCTCTATTATTTTATTTAAATGTATTCTGCATCACAATTATTTATTGAATATCTATCTCCATGGAGTTTGATAGCCTAGCTTGCCTCAGTTCTGTAGGTAAACAGATTTGAGGTATGATAGACTGGTAAGATAATTTAAAAAATACAAATCAAATAATGATACTATTTGATGTCTAAGTGATTTATGGAAATATTTCTCATCCCATTCTACTTATGGCTCATCCCTGTCAGTAATAATATCATTTAGGTAGGTGATTCTTTTAGAATAGATACAGAAATGAATTCAAATTATTTCAAAAGGAAGGATGCTTTCCTTGAATTTAGCTATAAGTACACAACACAAAGTTGAGTAGAGAATTGATAATTATACAATTAACCTGATACAGTTAACGCTAACTATTTTAGCAGAAAGAAACAAAGAAAAACAATAGTTTTTACGATTAGGGCCTGGGGAATATGGATTAGCTATAAACAAACAACAGTCTAATCTAAATATTTCCACTGAAGGTGACAAAGCTTGTCTCTTTACACCTTTACAATCTGAAATACAAACGATTTCTGTTTCGACTTCGCTTGTAAGCCAGTTTTTAAAAAGTTTAAAAATAAGATTTCTCCCAGGAAATAAGATATCTGCAATGTTCAGTGTTTGACAGGATTTGAAGTTAATTAAGGCAGCTGGATTTTTATTCATGTGGAGACTGCCATCACCTTTTTTTTTTTTTAAATAAAAGATTTTAATGGTTGGCATTACCTACCAAGTTGAACGTTTCACATTGCTTCTTCTTTCAAACACTGCATGTGCCTACATTGCCACAAGGGAATTACAAATCTTATACATTGTCAGAATTTACAAAATTGAAAAAGCCAGAATAAGGCAAGGAGGAAAAAAAAAAAAAAAACGCTGTGAGGCAAATAAATGCCAAAAGAAGTAAAACAGTTCAGCACAAGGGCTTCTTAGGTCAGCTAATTTTAAGTCTACATTTTATGCCCAAATGCAAATTTTCATATTATATAGTCCAAAGTCAAAAGTATTTTTCACATTTTTAATAGCACAAAGTCAGAGGCATTTCATCGGATAATAAAAGACCTTCCCTTCAGAGAATTACCCAAGGATGCCCTAGCTTACTTTCCTAAATTAAAGACATGCCTTTGTAATGTTCTCAAACAAAGGTCTGCAAAAAACATGAATGACTTAACACTTAAGCAATACTTAAGCAAGATGCAAATAGTTACATTAAAGTAAAAATAATTTTTAAAAGATACTGAATTTAATGACTACTAAATCAATAGTTATATTTAAACAAGTGTTATCGAACATGACTTGCAATTGGGAGCAGACTGGAAAAGCAAGATTTCTGAAACCGTCAGGTGAACATTGTGGGGACTTGCACTAAATGTTTCCCTGATAGTGCAGCTCCCTTTACTCTGTGGGGAAATCTTGCTCCTTAAAAGTACCCAGGCCTCTTGAATTGTCCCAAGATTTCTGTGAAGGACCCGTCATGAACAGAGAGGATGGAGAAATTCCTTGGAGGAGCTACAAAACAAGAAGCAGAGGCAGGTGAGCAGTGTCAGACACCACAGCGGGAATTTTAGTGGCAGCCTTGGATGGGATTCTCCATGAGGACCGTGTCCTAACAGAGTGTACCAGTTTCACCTAGAGGAAGTGTGCATATTCATAGGCTCCTGGGTAAGGGGATGAGTGACAATTATTTGTGTAGTCACACATATTCTCCAGGGGGAATCTAACCATATTAAATTCTGTGGATCACGTGAGACAGTAAAACACGCCACCCCTAGAGAGCTTCTCGAACTCATACTTCCCCTTCTCAAGGCAGACAGAGGTATCATCAAACATGACGCCATGATTTTAGGTCCTTTCTTCCTGTTTCAGCAGTCTTTGCCTCCTCATACCTACATCTCCCTACAGAGCAATATCTTCGTCGTTAATTGAATGAATCAATCTCTACATGAAGTGCCTTGGAATACACCAAAATAAGAGCCAGTTACTCTCAGTCATTGGTTGTCAAGATCTTACTATATTCCAGGCAATGGGTTATACATATATCAACACATTTAATCCTTACAGCAATCTTAATAAAGTGGGGGGCTATTAATATCCCACTTTACAAAAGAGAAAACAAAAAATAGCAAGAGGCAGAGCCAGGAGGGAAAGTTGGGGAGAATGGCTGCAGAACCCACATTCCTTTTTTATTTTTTGAGGGCAGTGTCACTGGCCCTCATATGTGGAACCCGAACTGGGGCCACCAGCGCTTAACAACCGCGCCACTTGGCCGGCCCTAGAACCCACATTCTTAAGTGCTGTGTTTGAATTGCTCCTCTGTCATTGACTCTGTTTTGGGGAGAGGGCATTTTGGTATATGTACAAAAAGCGGAGCACGGGCAGGTAAAAACCTGACTATGGTGGTGAACAATATTCACGTGATGAGAGGGGTGCATACAAAGAGGTAATGGAATGATGGACAAGCAGGGGGAAATGAATCCTTTCAAGCAATTGAAAGGCTAGTCACTTTGCATCTATCACTCCATCCGGTGACCTCACTTAGAAAAGCGTATAGCTATAAGACTGTGGGCAAACCAAAAGTGCTTAAAAAGGTTCAGTCACTCTGCTTGTCCACTGAGGCCATGACCCAGGGATGTTAATTTCCTTTCTCCTTGTTTATCCTTAAAATGTTACAACGTAGACAAGGCCTGTTTTGTCCCGGCCACAGAGGCCATGGGATTGTAGAGTTCAGAGCAGAGGCCCAGGCTTTTCCACAGACACCCCGGTTACATTTACTCCTGCTGGAATAGGGATTTAGCAAATTGCTAGATTGCACGTGGAAACACTGTGAGACCTGCTGAACTAACGGGGCAAAACAAAATCACACAGGGAGAGAAAATGCATATCCATTAGGTGAACTTTTTTTTTTTTTTAATACTAAGTTCTCAGTCACTGAAAGAGATAAAAGCCATGACTCACATTAAAGCTTCCTTGCTCTACAGATGAATTAACAATTAGCAAGGGGAAGTCTTTCATTTGGGTCTCCTGATAGCTATCTGGACTATTAAACCTGTGAGGCTTGCATAGAAAATTACAAAGGCTTCCCTCCGTTTCAGGCTCAACTGGCATCCAAAATACATTTGCAGATTTCTGGGCATGGGACACAATCCCAGAGAAGTCCCCTCTTCTTTTTTCAAGGTGCAATAATTTCACTACTCTTGGCTGGTTCAGAGGCATATATGTTAAATGTATAATCTGGATTAGAGGCGAAATCAAAATGATAAAAATTTGAAATAACCATAGATAGACAAACTATTTTGCAAGAGAAATGTTGTTCCATCAGGGGTCAAGCTTGCTTCATCCTCATCTATGGCACATACAAGTACAAATTAGGTCATCTGCAACAGGTGACAAGTTTTAATTGAATGCCTTCTGTCTTCAATTCTGACAAAAGTTGAATGGAAACAAATGAGTCTTCCAAGATGGCCCTGAGCCTTACAATACCCAATATCTCATTATTTTTAAACAGCTATCTATAAACTGATGCTGACAAGCCCTAAACCCTTTATTTCTGCTCAAAATGAGGTGGCTGTGAAGGGAAAAAGCAAGAAAGAAAAGGGGCATCCAGAACATTACATTAAACATGCAATACCCACCATTATCATTTCCCCAATGTAATTAAAGGAAATCGCCTATTCAAAAGATACTATTTCTTACTTTGCTTGATGTGTGTGTGTGTGTGTGTGTGTGTGTGTGTGTGTGTGAGAGAGAGAGAGAGAGAGAGAGAGAGAGAGAGAGAGAGAGAGAGAGAGAGAGCGCGAGCACGCGCGCGTTTGGCCTGCATTTGCAAAACACAGAGACTGCATTATAAAAAACAAAAACAAAACAAAACAAAAAAACCTTCTTTTTCCTTCTTTTTGCCTGTTAAAAATTTCATAAACTATTGGAAAAGAGATTGCTGTGACTTATGCCTATCTAAACTCTATTTTCTTTTATTCCTATTTAACCCTGGTGACTCTTCCCTTTATCCTTTTCAAAACCACCTTCTCGTGTGATGAAGTTATGATCCGTGGGTAAGGACGTGAAATGTGGCTGCACATCAATGTCCGGAAAAGCATTTCTACTAATTCACAATTAAACATGACACTGGCGGCAATAAGTTTAACACAATAATACAGTAATAACAGTGCACAGCACCCCATGGGGATGCTCTGTATAAACAGAAGCACAAATATTATTTATGCAAAATTCAACGCCCTGTAAAAATGAATTAAATATGAAATCAACCAAGCTGGTTTACAAGAGGCCGGGTTGAGAGCCAGTTGCTTTGTTTCACTCAGTGGAGAGGAATAGAGTAGAGTCTAATGACCAAAAAAGCCAACATGGGTTTTAAAGAGAACACAGGCTTAAAAAAATTTAAAAAAGAACTAGATTACAGAGAAAGCTGGTGGTAAGTCTAGAGGTCATTTGGTTCAACATATGTGACTCTAGATCACCTCAGCAACATACGAGGAGCCTATGTATGAAGCTCCAAAGAGAAGCTTATGGTGATTCCAGTAGATGGAAACTATAAGTCCTGACTAATTTGTTAGTAACTCAGCAAAGATAATAGAAATGTGTTACCAGACTCAAGCAGAAATTCAGAGAGCCAATTACAAGATATCAAATGATGAATGATGCTTAATATATTTTTCTGGTGATTAGGATATGACAAAGTTGAGATTCGAGATAAAGCAAATCTAGAACAAAGCACATAATATGCAAATACAGGTCATGTGAAAAGAGACTTAGGAGTAACACATACCATATGTGGGGGAAAAAATAAGTTCAACAGAGATTAAATGTTAAAATAATATTAATATATCCATGTTCAAATCTCATACCAGTAAGAACTTTTCTTGGGACACTGTGACACTTACTTCTGTGACACTCTCAGCAATAAGTTTAATACCATAACAACTAATAACAATGCACATCAACCAATGGGGGTGCTCTGTGTAAATAGAAGCACAAATACTATTCATGCAAAATTCAATACCCTGGAAAAGCGAATTAAATATGAAATTAAACAAGCTGGTTTCCACGGTGCTGGGATGAGAGCCATAGGCACTTTGTTTCATTCAATGACAGGAAAGAGAGTAAATAGAGTCCACAGGCTCCACTTAAGTTGTTAATGGAGTAAAAAAGAAGTGCCATGGGCTGAACATTTGTGTCCCCCCAATATCTATATGACAAAACCTCATCCTCAATGTGATGGTGGTATTTGGGGGTGGGGCCTTTGGGAGTTGATTAGGTCGTGAAAGTGCAATGCTCATGATGAGATTTGTGCCTTTAGAAAAGAGACCCCAAAAAGCTCCCCTGCCCCTTTCACCATGTGAAGGCAGCGAGAAGACTATCTATGAACCAGGAAGCCCTCACTAAGCATTGACTCTGCCAGCCCTTTGATCTTGGATTCCTGCCTCTAGAACTGTGAGAAAGAAATTCCCCTTGTTTGTAAGCACCCCAGTCTATGGCATTCTTAGCAGTCTGAACAGACCAAAACAAGAAGGAACAAAGGACCATAACAAAAGAAGGAGTTAGAGAGAGACTCTATAATGGGTTGATACAACAGTGTAATACGAAATAAAATAATACGAAAATAGGGCCGGCCGAGTGGCACATTGGTTAAGCGCTGGTTTTGGGATGCCAGCGGCCCCGGTTCGGATCCCACATGAGGGCCAGTGACACTGCCCTCTACAGCTAACAACAGCTCCACCTGGAGCTGGGCTGTGCGAGCCCCGGTGATGGTGTGGGCTGCAGCCCCTGCTGCAGTGGGCTGCCATAGGCTGCAGTGAGTGGCCCGCAGCCAGCGTGAGCGGCTGGCAGCCAAGCGTGAGCTGCCAATAGCCGCGGTGAGCGACATCCAGAGGCCAGCGACCGATCTGCCTCATCCGGGAAGAGCACAATGACGATACCAACATGGGCCAGTGAAGCAACATCCTCCGCAACTAAACTGAAGAACAAAAAGACAGCAACTTGTCTGTTCCCCTTCCCCGATTCCCCAATGCTGTTCCCCTCCGCCAATTCCCCAATAAAATCTTTTAAAAAATAAAATAAAATAAAAAAATAATACGAAAATAGAACGGTTTCTATCCCCTTCTCAACCAACTCTATAGACCATCAAAAACCCTCATTCATCTGCCAACTGTGTTGTTAAATATTTGTGAGGAAAATTAATGGAGAAAAAGAGAAGAGAAGCAAGAGGAAGCAGGAGAGAATGACATGCATCTTATAGACATTCAGAAGTGGAGCAGGCATGCACAGGACTTTCCCAGTAGATCCCCAGTTGCCTTAAGCCCAGAGATGCCCACAAGAGCACACAGCCACCCGGGGCACACTTTCAAGATAATTAAGATGCAGTTTCTGTGCCCCACAGTTGACAAGTGATACTGTTGAGAAATTTAAGACTTCACAAGGAAAAAACAAACAAACTGGGGTAGGAAAAGCAAGAGTGGCAGTGATAATAAAGCACTTACACGCACATGCTATGTTCACTACAATAAAGACAAATATGAGAAGACTATCAACAGCAGACACACTAAATAAGTAACATGTCCTGTACAATTAATTCCCATTTATCATCCTTTGATCTCGTGCATACTTTCAGAATCTTCCTTCTACCCGTTTTCAGCAAGATGCCTAGAAATCCAGCTTGATTTGTTGTAGACAATAAGCACATGAGAAGACATTTTTCCTTGGACCTCTGGTTTTTAAGCTAAATGTTCAATGACATTTTTATTTTACCACTCTGAGAGTCTGGATTTTAATTAAGAGCTACTTCATGGTTAATTGATATATAGAACATTCAAGATGTGGGGAGAGTTATACCTAAGTGAATCTAAACATATCCAAAATGTCTGCCAAGGAAATTAACAATTGGGGAAGTGCATACTCGGGGGGCCAATAAGAAAGCTGTACACTAAAGTGTTGGGGCAGGGTAAGGTCTATGGACCGTGCTTTTCTTCTTAAATTAGGATGTGTGAAGAGTGCGTGAGAGAATACAGAAAACACTGATATTTCCAGATGCTAAATAGACCAGGTCTTAGCTGAAGAAACCTGCACTTGAAGCAGGTCTTGAATTTCCTGATGGAGTCCCCTAGGGTAAGATGTTACATGAGGGGTAAGATAGGAAGGCGCTGCTCCGTCCTCAGGTGTCCACGATACCAGGAGGAACCTTTAAATCCCAAAGTCTGCCAAGAAATGACAAACACACTTTTCTAGTCACGAGGCAGCTCAAGGTTAGGTCCTGGAAGTCAAGATTTCAAGTGGGACTACTTTACATAAGAGGAGGTAGAATTCCCCATGAAACTCCTTGCGATTTGCCAAACCATCTTTCCTCAGTCTTTCCTGTCAATAGGGTCTCTCTATACTTTTGAAACACAATCTGGGTTAAAATCAAACATCAAGATACTTTATTTAGGGCCGGCTGAGTGGCTCAGTTGGTAATTGCAATTGGCTTGGGAGCGAGAGCTCTGAGCAGCAGGGCTGCTTGTTCAGATCCCATATGGGGTTCCATGACGCTATGCCCTCTACAGCTAAGATAGTGAACAACAGCTCAACCTGGAGATGGGCTGCCATGAGTTGCCGGCGATGGCATAGGTTGCAACGGGGCTGGCCGGCAGCTGGCGTGAGCTTTTGTGAGCTGCCATAAACCGCTGTGTGTGGCCGTCCAATGGCTAGAGACGGATCTGCCTCATCCGGGAAGAGCGCAATGATCACAATACCAACATGGGCCAGTGAAGCGACGCCCTCCGCAACTAGACTGAAGAACAAAAGGACAGCAACTTGTCTGTTCCCCTTCCCTGATTCTCCAACGCTGTTCCCCTTCCCCAATTCCCCAATAAAATCTTGAAGAAAAAAAAAAGATATTTTATTTATTATGTATATCCAGATTAATTCAACAAAAAAAAATGAGGTTTGAGGGCATGGTGAACAGAGACACTCTAATTGAAATAGCTTCAAAGGATCAAAATATAGCCGAATGATTTTGTATATGTTTTTAATTGTGAATTGCCCATAATACATATAGCACATGCCTGCCACATAGTAAGTACTCAAACATGCTAAGTGAATGAACAAATAAATTTACAATGTGCAGGATAGCCATGTACTAATCAGGGTTTTTTTTTTCTTGCTTCTTTGTTTTTTCTTTTGATACTTCTAAACCTGGAACATATATGCAGAAAGATATGATCCTCTTGTCAATAATTCTTGTTTGTCAAGTTTTCTTTAATGCATTATGATATGATACCTTTGGAAAGGTATAGAAAACTTGAATACAATGAAACAGCATGAAGCACTGAAAAAAAAGAGTTGCTGAAATGTATGACAGCAGAATTTAATTTTTCATCCTCAACAACCTATGAGGAAACAGCATTTGATTTTCTGGGAAACCCTCAGATAAATATTAAGAAAAACTGACTAAAAAAAAAAAAAGAAAAACTGACTAATGAGAATTCTCTTTAGATCCTGAATCTTGAGCAAGAAAGACCCTAGGTCCCTATCCTTGGGAAACTTGACAAATGAAGAAAACCATTCTCTTTCCCAGACATTTTTATTGCTCTCCTGCCTGGAAGCAGATGAATGAGCTGTCACGTGTTCAGCTCTCTTCCAGTTCTAAGATTCTGTGAATGAAATGCTGTACTTAAAAAAGATGGAATTGACCCACAGACTCAGAGTACAACGACTGCCTTGGCAGTTGGAAACATCAACACACTTCATATCTTAAATCAGGGAAGGCCAGAGCCAAATGGGTGGCACTAATGAACCAGAAGAGCAGAAGGCTTTCTGGCACAGGCCTTAGAATTCCCCGCACACTGACCTTGGCCAAATGCATTTCCTTTTGTTCTTGACGATAATCAAGCAAATAAAGTGCCCGTGCTTGAAAAATGCTTCTAGCTTATTATTGCATTAGGAAAAGATCAATGCCTGTTGCATGACGCTGTAGAGACTGAAGCATGAAAAATCATAAGCAGCTTCAGATTTGTAGGCATTTTACAAACATATAGACTAGATTATGCTAAGGAGAAAAGACTATGACCTTTTAATGGGGATTTTGGAAACAAACAATCAGCATCCAAATGCTGTTCTGCTATGTAACTGAATTGCATCTGGAATTTAGGAATAAAAAGACCTTTAGCCACATATCATCAGAAGTCAGTAAATATACTACAATGGGTAATTTTTCATCTCACCATCTTTAGTCACCCTTTTTGCAGAAATTATAGCATAGTCGTATGTGCACATAGATACATAGATACAGAGATGGGTACACATACGTATATGATTCTAAACCAGTTAAGACATGATTCATTTTCTTTTACTTTCATGATAATGGTTTGGCTGGCTAAATGATTTTATGAGACTTATTTATTTACAAACTGTTTCCATCTAAAGAAAACCCATATTATGTGAGTTTATACTGATATTTGTATCAGGACTTGCAAATTCCAACAACTACAGGGACAATCAATGTAAAGTGATGACTGCAATGGTCCATGTGTTAAAAACAAAATGAGGGGTCCCTACCGTGGTGAAGCAGAGAGCACTGGCCCCACAGGTGGCACTGCCCCACTGCACCCACCAAAGTGCCATTGCCTTGTGGGGGTGGGGCAGTGTGGAGGTGGAGCACATGAGCCCAGTGTTATCAGAGTTCCCATTTCCAAAAGAAGCCAGCGATTGCACAATAGTTAGACATTTACACCCCTCACAAAGTGATAACCCCACTCCCATAAACCACTACCTCTCTGACATCGTATATAGCTGTTACAATTCCATTGACTCTATTTCCTACGCTGTACTCCACATCCTGTGACTATATATATATATATATATATATATATATATATATATATATATGAAATTATAGTTGACATTCAGTATATTCAGGTATACACTGCAGTGGGCAGGCATCTCTATATTCTTCTACGCAGGGGCTAACTATTAGAAGTTCCCTGATAGAAGCAGCGTCTGACAATTGGCTGGTGAAACTGATCCTATTCCAAGTTGGTGGTTATTTAGAAATTATCCTTTTATTTTATTTAGGCCCTCATTGTATGTGAACATAAATTGCCAATTGCTGATGTTGTTCTATAGGCTACATCTTGAAATTTTAATTTTAAAATGCTATTTAGGGCCGGCCGAGTGGCGCATTGGTTAAGTGCTGGTTTTGGGATGCCAGCGGCCCCGGTTCGGATCCCACATGAGGGCCAGTGACACTGCCCTCTACAGCTAACAACAGCTCCACTTGGAGCTGGGCTGTGCGAGCCCCGGTGATGGTGTGGGCTGCAGCCCCTGCTGCAGTGGGCTGCCATAGGCTACAGTGAGTGGCCCGCAGTCAGCGTGAGCAGCCAATAGCCGTGGTGAGTGACATCCAGAGGCCAGCGACCAATCTGCCTCATCCAGGAAGAGCGCAATGACGATACCAACATGGGCCAGTGAAGCAACGTCCTCCACAATTAGACTGAAGAACAAAAAGACAGCAACTTGTCTGTTCCCCTTCCCCGATTCCCCAACGCTGTTCCCCTCCGCCAATTCCCCAATAAAAAATCTTTAAAAAAATAAATAAATAAATAAAATAAAATGCTATTTAGTAGGGTTCCAGGTATTAGAATAATAATAATAATAATAATAATAATAATAATAATAATGTCTAAAAGAAAATGGCTTTATTAGACATCATTGCAAACAAGAATAGAAAAGCCATCATCTACGCCCATACATAACCCCTGTCAGTTAGAAATGCTGACATGTTTTGGTCCATGTCAGCGTCAAAGGCTCTGTTGTTAAACACAAGTGTCCACTGTTAACAGCAACAAAGGCTTTCTTCAAATTCATCCATTATATTGGGTTTTCAGAAAAGTTATGATGCATTTTTGCAACAAAAAAACATAGAAAAAATATGTCATGACTTTTCCGACAACCCAATACTTGCTAAGCGTTTCCCATTTTGAAGGACTATCTTTCCGCCTAGTGAAATCTGTTGGAATCTGCAAGCCAGTTGTTGTAATACATACAACTGGTGCATCCTCGTTGTCACTACAATAACCAAATTCATCCTCACTGGGAATTAGCTGAGAAAGACTCACTCTTTGGTTGGCCTGGACCCTTTCTCCCTCAGCTTCCTGCATTCTATGGAATAAAAGGTCTTGAAAGTGGCAAAAGAGTAAGATGATGCAGAAGGCTTTTTGGAACTGTTCTAGGAAAAATTAGGTTTTAAAAGGTACTTTCTTTGGGTTAGTCGATCAAAGAATACAAAGGACCAGAAGGTGTTGCTAGAATGAAAAACTGGGGGGTGGGTGCAGGTGAGAGATGACCAAGATAGAGTGACTATAAAAGACATTATGAGAGAAAGGGAAGGGAAAGACATTTGATGTGAAAAAAACCCTGAGTGTTTAAATAATAAAACCTGTAAGTGGTAAAAATCGTTTTTTTGTTAACTCTTCAAGAATATACAAGCACAGGGCCGGCCGAGGGGCGCGGTGGTTAAGCGCTGGCTTGGGAAGCCAGCGGCCCTGGTTCGGGTCCCGCATATGAGGACCAGTGACACTGCCCTCAAAAACAAACAAACAAAACCAAGAATATACAAGCACATTCTAAAAATTTCCCATGTGCCAAATAACTTACTACATAGGGTGAAAAAGTGAGATTTTTAAAAATAGTCCATGACACTTACTGGACAGCCAGCAATAGATCTTGGGTTAAAATATCACTGCAACCAGGATCAATAAAATTATAAACTTATTTGTAACAGATGAAAGTCAAATGTACACACCTGCTGAACTAAATAAATGGTTTTTCCATAATCCTTATTAACACCAAACACCCTAGTAACATGGGTCTCTGACTGAGAGGTAATGGAGTCTTATAACTGTACGTATTTCAGAAAACTGCCTTTTCAAAGCCTCTCCTTTCTGCTGCCATCAAGATAACTAGATGGGAAACCTCTGGAAAATCTCACTTCGGTGCCCTGATCAGTCAGAAAAGTTGCTGCTAGCAACATGAGGCGTCCCCTCCATCTACAGGGGCTTCCTGGCTCCCTCTCAGCATTCAGAGCCCTGGCTGGACCAGGAAATGAAAGAACTTGAACCCAAGTTACCACATGGCAGGTCAAAAAAAGCACAGCCATTGGGCCACCAAAGCAGCCCAGAAAGATGATGTCATCATGACATTTCTATCCCAGTGCTGAGACTGAGAGTAAGTACCAAATTTAGATTTCAACAGAACTTTTGGATAGTCATATATATATATATATATTTTTTTTATTTTTTATTTTTTTTTTTTTGCTGAGCCATCCCTGCTACCTGTTGGCCACACAGCAGCTGCTCAGCTCGGGTTGGGTATCAAACTGCTGTTGCTCAGAGCTCAGCTCGCACTCTTGAGCGAGCTCTTAACCAATGAGCCACTCGGCCAGCCTGGATAGTCATATATCTTGCTTTCCTCTATATGTAACCATGTCCTACGGCAAATAGTCAGTATTCATGTGGTTTGGGGGTGAAACATAGAAAAGTCATTCTTCCCCTCATTCTCCCATCTGGCCAACCAATTTAATCTTATAAATATACACACACACACACACACACACACACACACACACACACGTATTATGTATATACGTATAGGAATTGATCAGATCTTTCTAAAATAAATTATACTTTTTTTGTAAATCAATATACTGGTTTTAAAAACATACACATTATAAATGGGAAAATCATAAGTACATCAGAAAACTCTTCTGAGCACTCCTTGCGCAGTCACTATTCAAATTATTTCATGGATTTCAAATAATTTCCCAGCCATGAAAAAAACTGTGCATACCTCTTAGAGTTTTGACATCACTTTTACCTGTACTTTACTTGCTACTTATAAAATCAAGGAAACTAAGAAAGATACTGTCAGGGCCGGCCGAGTGGCGCGGCGGTTAAGCGCTGGCTTGGGAAGCCAGCGGCCCCGGTTCGGTCCCACATACGAGGGCCAGTGACACTGCCTTCAAAAAAGAAAAAAAAAAAAAAAAAAGAAAGATACTGTTGACCTACTATTAAGATGGGGAGAATAGATACCAGCTCTACAATGGTCTGCACTTTCCTCCATAATAGGGTGCACTTTTTACTGCTGAGGTTACAACTCCACAATGTCAATGTGTAATGGCATAGTCTGAAGACCAGTCATATGCCAAATACTGGAAAATGTTAACATGTCCAGATCTTATGGTACTAAAAATACTCAATAAAAGTTCATTGTTAACAAGGATGAAAATAAAATCATGATTGATATTAATAAAATGAGAGCTCATTCGTCTATCAACACATATTCAGCCCAAAATTGAGATAAATTTACAAACTTAAAAATGATATGGTAGGGGGCTGGTATGGAAGTAAAAATTAAATCACCTACACAGGATATGACTTAGTACTTTTTGTGTTTCTCTGGAGTTTCTTATGGGTTTTCTTTTTCAAGGTTGAAATGCACTTAAATAAAATAGGAAAACAGAATATCACATGGACTCTGTAAATCTATATTGCCTCATTTAGTAAACTGCTAAATAAATGGGGAAGGAAAACTAATCTTTGAGGAAAAACATACTTTCAAAAGTAGGATGTTAATTATTTCAAGTAATGTCAAAATAGAAGTTTGTGAACAGTTGTGTCTAAGTTTAAAAATATCACCTTAACCTACTGTTACCGAATAATACGTTGCTATGGAATAGTGCCACATAAACAGCAATACAGGACCAAATATATCAATTTTACCAATCCCAATCATTGAATCCAATAAAAATACATAAAAAATAAATCAGAGAATTCTACATCAACTTCTACTTGTCCATGTAAGCTGGTAGCCCAAGTAATAATCTCTGGATTTCTAAAACCTTCCTTTATTAGCAATATTGTAATCCTGGAGACTTTGTATCCTGCTTAAAAATTGTATATCTGTTGTCCAACCAATACCCATATGATGATTGAAAGTTTATTAAATAGTTACTCATTATTATTATATTACTCATAACTTATATATTTATTATTTATTATTACTCATAACTTACATATGACTAATGTATTATATAATGTATAACAGTATATTTAATATAAAAAATTTAGACATACATTCTATGGCATTCTGAGCAAGATAATCATGTTTTGAAAAATTATAACTTGTTTCAAAATCCATAATTTTGCCTCAGATCTAAATGCTTTGGATCAAAATAAAATCATATTGAGAAACTCATGAATTTAGTAATAGTTGGACAATCTATACTTCAGTTACAATATGGGCCCACTCTGAAATTTAAAAAGAAAGCAGTAGCAATTTTATTGTAATCTGGTAAAGAAGCATTTCGATCTTTGGGGAAGGAGTTAATGAATTATAGATCTGAAACCAAGTTCCACGGATTTGCTGTGAACTTTCATTCTAATAGTTAAACTCCATGTCTATCAAACTGCTTATGAGGACAAATTTATGGAAAATAAGCAAGAGTAAAGCTTTGTTCTTATTAAGAAACATGAATATGTATGTAATTTTAGCCAGACTAAATTAATCCAAAAATGAATAAATAAAAAATAAAGACAACAATTGTCAGAAGAGAAGGCTTGCGCCCTTTCTGCTCTTATGAAAGCATCTATGTTTGGGGTTTCAAAAAAGAATTCATATTTTTAAATAAAACTATTGGGAATGAAAGGAAAGAAACGGAATCTGCAAAGAAACCACCTCGGAGCAAGAAACATGTACAGTGCCCTTCCGTTAGTAACAAACTTTTTAAAACAGCGATAGCCTGCAGGGTCCCTATGAACATAACACATGATAATTAGTGCTCATATAAGTAGTATATTATTGCTGAGGTGTGTCCATTTCCTAAGCAGGACTCTGTCTAGAAAGGTTGCATTGAGTCATCCATCCTAATTTTACATTAAACATTTTTTGAAACTGCATGTGCTCTGAATAAAACAAAATCCCTTGTTAGCAGCAACAGTATAAATATGAGACGAATATAAAGTGTATCACCAATGGTTGCGGGCATCACTCCACGCACATCCACGCATCACATTCACATGTCCTCCCCTGGCTAATTAATGCTCAATCGTCAATTAATTTGAACCAATCTCAGTAAATAGTGGATTATACCTGTGGTTCCACTTTTATTTTCAGTCTGTTTTATTTGATTGCTACACATTGATCCTTAGGGATTTAATATATGAAATCAGTACCATTTAAGTTTAGCAAACTTACAAATTATACTGCTGCTACCTCTCCCCTCTCTTTGAACTATTGTTTCCTATACAACCTTTTTTTTTTTTTAATAGGGCAGTGTCACTGGCCCTCACATGTGGGATCCGAACCGGGGCCACTGGCATCCCAAGCCAGCTCCCAACCACCACGCCACTTGGCCGGCCCCCTCTACAACCTTTTAATATGTGAAGACCTAAGAGTCAGAACTACTAGATTAAATAACAGAAACACCAAACTGAGGCAATCAGGACTGTTTCTATTCATGAATATCATGAATTAACGGTGGCACTGCTTTATATAAAATACAGATACATAATAACTGTAAGTTTCATGCCTTTATGTCCCAGACATTTCAAATATATCAATCACCTCTATTTCAAAGACCATGGAATACAATAAGTAAAAACACCCAAGCTAATTATTAGCGTTTACAAAGCTCTATCTGTAGATCATCTCATTTCATTCTTCTAACTCAGTGCTGTAAGTTTAGGACTCCTAGCTCCAGTAGTGGGGCTCAGAGGAGTTGAGCAACTTGTTGTTAAGATCTTGGATTTGTTTTATCTAATTCCAAGTGCTCTTTATGCTCTCATATGTATATGTCTCCATTTTCCAAAACTAAAAAAAAAAAACTTGATTAAGAAAAAATTGAAAAGGAAAGAAATAACAAACGGAAAGCACATAATTCACTCATTGAATCTTCCACTCTTTTACCCCTGATATAAGCACTTTGAGTGTCTACCGAGTCCTTCTTTGAGGACTTACAGTCAATGGAAACAAAGTAAAATGAGAGGAATCTACAAGTCATGAGTGCCCTGTCACCAAGACTCACAACTGAATATGTGGAAGCAGCAAAGCAGACAGAGTCAAAGACAGTGTCCAAATTTAGACCCTAAAGTAAAGAATAAATAAAACATGATTTTCTTGCTCAGACTGCCATAGAATGTATGTCTAAATGTTTTATATTAAATATACTGTTATACGATTGAAAATACCTTATTCATATTTAAGTATAAGTAATAGGATAGTATTTTGGCTCTTGACCAAAATGGGGAAAGTGAAAAGGGCACCAGTTTGTAAACAAAGATAAGAAGTATGATTTTATGCTTGTCCAGTTTGAGATGATTTGGGGAAATCGAAGCTAGATCACACAGAACTCAGCACTGAAGCTCAGGTAAGAACACAGGACTGGTGTAAATTTGAGCCATAACACAGATTTTTGAAATTATCAGTGTAGATTCATTTTTCAAACAGTACACAGGAAGGGCTAGGATCAATCTTGGAAACTACTCAAAAATATAGACGTAAAACAATAATCAAAACCGGAGGAGGAAATTAAGAATGAGTGATTTTAAGTCAGAGGGAAAAATGGGTGACAATTGTAAATGCAAAGCAAGGGAGGAGAAACTTAAAAAATAGAATTTATATAAATTTAGCAGAAAGAGTGAAGATACTAAAATCAATGACATAATAGCAACTTACAGAACACATGGCAATATTACTATAAGTTATGATAAAACTAAATATCTTAAAAATAGTGTGAAGAGTTTTTAATGTCTTTTCAAAAATATTTTTTCAATCAATCCTGATGAAAATATATTCTGCATCACAGATCCTTATTTAAATGAAAACTCTCCTAAGGGAATCATTATTAATGGTATGACTAATATATCATTATATTATAATGCATTATATCAAAAAGGAAACTATTATATTCTATCTTACTGCTCTATTTGTGTGTGTGGGTATTTGTCTGTGTGTGTGTGTGTGTGTGTGTGTGTGTGTATGAGATTAAAGGTAAACTATAGTGTTTGTGTTGCAAATATCCTTGTATTTTCTTAACACACTGTAAAAAATATCAAAATCAAAGAGGTAGATATCAACAAAAAATTAGACTGTAGGAGTGTTAGCAGCCTTATATCTTCTAAGAAAAACTACAAAGTTTCATGTTACCAGCAGTTCTAAGATCCATGATATGGGGCGAAATTAATTTTAGTATTTGTTATTAATTTTCCCTTCAATTCCAAATAGAACCAACCTCATATGAGATATCCTTCTAGAGTACTTTGAAGTCTTCTGAAGGTTATAAATATAAAGAATTGTGCAATTAACACTGATTTACATAAGGACATTACAGATGTGCAGGAGAATTTGGATATACACGTTAAAAGGAGTTCAAACTGGCTTCTTTCCTGTATGGAGTTCAGGGTATAAGAAGACTCCTAAAATCTTATACCCTGTGAAATTATGTTTTACTTACAAAGTTCACTGATACGTTTTCGCAGCTAGAGATTTAGTTAGAGATTTTGGAAGAAAATGAAAGCAGAGGGCAGTAGAATTAGTTCTAATGATGAAAATCCAAAAGACCAAATGGTATTCTGTGATTTCACATCTTTAAATATATAGAGTATTGTCTGACACCTCATTAGGGAGTATGAAAGAGAAACACAAGAACTACAAACCCACCTCATTTTACGCAGAGTGTAGGTCATAATAGAGTATCACAGACTTATACACAGTAATTAAAAGATGGGATGATAAGACAAGCTCCCTCTACTGTCTCCTAGAGCTTATACTTTATTGACAAATGACCTTCCAAAGCTTCAGTTTTACTCACATGGCCACCACCCTGGTGGTCACATTCCATGTATACAAACAATCAAACAAAGGCTATGGCATTATAGAAATATATTTACTTTTTTACTTTTTGTCCTCATTCCTGGCACACAGCTGCTAAAATCCTTGGAATTGTCTCAGTCATAAATGAAGGTGATAGGAGACTCACTGGTGCTGATGAGGTAATTCTAGAAAGCTTCAGGGTGGGAACTGGTCACCAGAAGGATCAAGCCCTGATTTGAAGCTCGGAACTGTCAGCCCCCACCCCCAACCCCCAGGGCGGGGAGAAGAACTAGAGGTTGAGTTAATCACCAATGGCCAATGATGTAATCCATCATGCTCATTTAAAGGAAACCTCCATAAAATACCCTAAATGATGGCACAGGTTTGGAGAACTCCCAAGTTGATGAACACATGGAGGTGCTGGGAGGATGGTGTGCCCAGAAAGGGCATGGAAACACTGCAACCTCCCCACATCTTGTCCTATGCGGATCTTCCATTTGGCTGTTCTTCAGGTGTATTCTTCATGGTAACCAGTAATAGTATGTGAAGGGTCTTCCTTAGTTCTGTGAGCCATTCTAGCCAATTAGCAAACCTAAGGAGGAGGTATGGGAACCTTTGATGTGTAGCCACTTAGTCCAAAATATGGGTGGACTGTGACTTGTGATTGGTGTCTAAAGTAGGGACAGTCTTGTGGGTCTGAGCCCTTACCTTGTAGAACCTGATGTTAACTTCAGGTAGATAGTGTCAGGACTAAAGTGAATTGTTGGATACCCAGTTGGTGTCCAGAAAATCAAAGAATTGGTTGTTGGGGTGGGTTGGAAAACAGCTCAGAATGACAAAACCCCAATAGCAATGGCATCCAGATCTTGATTTCTTTGTACCATTTGACACCACAAAGAACTGAAACTCCTTGGAGAAATACCTGACTCTAAGGCTGGGGCACAGAAAGTAGAAAATAAACCCAGGCTGTCTTTTTGTGCCAGAGAAACAAGAAAGTAAGACAAGAATGAGAGGGACATGTCAATAGCTCCATGAAGCTAGCTTGAAGGGGCTCCCCCTGGATAAATCTGGGGAAGCATCGCGATAAATACTGATAACAATGGATTGTAGCTCATAGAATGAAATAGGAATGCATGAGTCTGTACTGACATAACTAAATAGATGAATAAACAGAAGGTTGAATGGGGATGGAATATTTACATAAGTCTCAAATTATCACCCCACAACGTTCTTATTGCTCTCAAAGGGGAAAATGGCAGCCTTATAGTGGAGAGGCCTGGCAGAGTCCCTTAATCACGTGACCAAGCTAACGTCATCTGTAATGTGACAAAGGGGATTGGTACACCACCTGATATGAAGCAATGAGATCCCTGCATCACTTCTGTGGTATTCCTGCCAAAGACACATACACTGAATCTAATCACGAAGAAACGTCGTAAAAATCCAAATCGAAGGACATTCTACAAAACAACTGGCCTGAAAGCTACAAAATTGAAAGGAAATAATGTTATCTTAATTATAAACCCATATTTTGTGTCAATGGACATAGATTGGTCTTAGAGTTTTCTGTAACCCCTTGAGCTTAATGTTTTCATTGTTAGTTCTTCCAATGTGGCTCTCTCTCTCTTCTGATTCCCTCCTGCCCTTTTTCCTCATCTCTCCTTTTGCCCGGACTTCAAAAGGGTTGTGCTACCTGGAAAAAAATACTATCAAAATGCCTATTCGAAAATGGATTTTTTAAAATTTTCTTTTGCTGCATCCTGAACCTGTATTTTCAATTGATTTTAATGACATTGGAGTTGGTGTCATTTCAGGATGGTGCTACCATCTTGGTAAACGCTGTCAGGGGTGATCATTTGAAGGATGCTTACGTACTGCTTTTAGGTTTATGAAGCACTTCTCCTGGAGTACCTCATCAGGCTCTCCTATCCTCTCTGAAAGACAGGTGTTGCTATGTTTCCCATTTTACAAATAAGGAAATTGAGGCAGATTGAATTAATTGGAAGGTTCGTGGATTACAGTGAACGCTCTAACATCAGTACCCCATGGCTGGTCTCCTTATAAACAAGGGACTGTATGTATCCCGGCATTATGAAAAAGGAGAGGAAATCAATTAGACAAAGAAATAAGTTGGTATTGTTCAGGTTGCTCCATGTGAATGAATAACAGTCACTAAACCATCTCAATTAACACATGGAAAGCTGCAGTAATCTATCTTCTTTTCCATTGTGGCTTTGCTTTTGAACTAAAATGAACAGCCTTTTATTGTTAATTGTGATTTCTTTTAAGAAGAAAAAAGAAAACGAACAAAATCAATTATGAAGGTTGGTGAATTCCATATATTTGAGGCACAACTTTACTGTTTTAATTAAATGAAAATATAGTCCCATTGTTTTAAAGACATTATAAAGACAATTCCAACACTGATACAGGTCCTCCCCCAGGCCAACCCTGTCCTTTTAAGCTGGAACATCTATGACAAACAGGCCAACCGCTGTCTAGAAGATGGGATTCTAATAATGGTCAACTGTAAATCACCATGTGCATTCCAATTATTCCTCCAAAAATCTTACTAATTATAAGTCTATCAGAGTTTGTCCACATTTGTAAAGTTTGAATAGTTATCTAGTTTAAAGGAATTTGATAGAATGAGCAGATTTGAAATCAAAGGGAACTATATTTACATGTCAATAAATTCCCAGTGAATAACTCTACGATTTATCCCTTCCACATGGACTCAATCTTCACAGTAGTACAAACCCTGAAACCCAAGGGAACCCTCTTGTAATTGGCATGAAGGGAACACTTAATGGTGGCATTGGAAAGTTAAACGTATGAGATGGGGGTCAAGCCCCCATGCCATTGCTTCCCAGGTGTGACAGCTCTGTCTCTTTGGGTTTCAGCTTGCTTAGGATGACTAAATGCGATGATGCATCTCTGGTACCAAAAAACTATCAGCTATGATTAGTACTGACATTGGCATCACAAATGCACTTTATTATCCTTTGACTTCATTTTAGTGTTTCAAATTCTGTTCTAGAAATGACTGCATTTTAGTTTTACATAAAACAACAATATAATTTCTATGTCTTTGAATGTTATTTCGAGTTGTCATAGTGGGAGGCTAGCAACATGTCCGCAAATATCTACGAGCTCAATGGACGTTTTTCCAGCAGCAAAAGGTCTTGTCTCGCTTCCACCTTCCAGTGGTCCTCTACCTTCATCATACAGCGCTCAGCATCCTGGGACTAGCTCATGAAATCGGATCACTCAGTTCACAGTAAAGTGAAATGGGGGAGGGAAATGGCCAGGTTGAGTTAGTATCACAGTTCCACCACTTTCTCATAGTGTGACTTTGGCATAATTCATTAACACCTCTGAACATCCTTTTCCACCTTCCCCATAGAGTAAGAGTGAGGAATTAGAAAAAGAACGCTTCTCAAAAGCCCCACACTGTACCTGGCGCACAGCAGACATTCAGTAAGTATCGATTCCCTACGGCCTTCATTTTATTCCCTCCCAGGAAGGATGAGCGTGCAAAGTTACAACACAAAGAAATGAGTCTTTCCTGGTGGAATTTCTAGGACTCAGTATCTTTGTAGAAAAGATATTTTGAGACCTGGAGCACCTGTCACATCACAATAGGCATCCACTGAATCCATCCTGCAGAGTGGTGGCTCTGGCTAGAGATGATGCTTCTATCAACTCTTCCAGGAAACACCCTGCAAGTGCTTGTGTGACAAGGAGAAATCTATTTTCACTCCCTCTAAGAAAGACAGGAGGGGTGTTGCTTTTTAGGCAAATATTTGAAATACATGTTTGAAAAGAGAAAACCAACATCATTAAAAAAAACATTATGTAGCATATTAAACAATGCTTAATCATAGAAAACATTATTTTTTTCAAGATCGGTATTATTACTTGTGAAGGCTCATTTGATATCTAAAATTCTCTATTCCTCATGATACTCAGCTCACATTAAGAACTCAGGTTAGCTCAAAAATGACAGGGCCATATAAAAACAGGAAATTCTGATTTGGCCCAACTGCTATAGTCAAACATAATCCATCATAATTGGATTTATTTATTTTTCCACTTGAGAAAACATATTCTGGAAATTTGTTGAGAAGCCTGTACAATAAAGAACATGTTTCAATTATTTCAGAAAATCAAATGTCAAATAATTAAAAAATAAAGTGCTAGTATCAAATGTCAAATGTCAAAGGCATAAAATGTCAGTTTCTTGGAAAGGGAGCAGCCCAGATTTCATTTCTATTATGCTTTTAGCACCTTTCTTCTATTTCTGGAGATAAATACATTTTGAGAAGGCCTAATTAGTGGTCTGTTCAAGTACAACTCAGTGAAAAAGCTAAGGGCATCCTGGCTGTTTTCTCCCAACTTCTAACTTCTCAGAATGCTGAATTTCTGCTTCAACTGCCTCAAAACCCATGGGATCGAGGGACAATTTTATTTTCTACCATGCCAGGTTATAAAAACAATTATACAAAGGATCAATCACATTTCTCCTCTGCATAATTTTGGTAGAAAATGAGAGAATTAAGAAAAAAACAAAACTGCAACAACTTGGGTGTTTTAGGAGTGTGGGGGAATGGTAGGGCTTCTTGCCATGTTTCATAGGCATTATATTGAGGCATGCTGCCCCAAAGCCAATTCAAGGAGCAATCAGGGGGCCAGCCGAGTGGTGCGTTGGTTAGTAGTTGGCTTGGGATGCCAGCTCTGAGCAGCAGGGCCCCAGTTCAAATCTCACATGAGGGCCAGTGATGCTGCACCATCTACAGCTAAGATGGTGAACAACAGCTAAATCTGGAGCTGGGCTGCCGTGAGTCACCAGCGAAGGCGTAGGCTGTAGCCCCTGCTGCAGTGGGCTGTCATGAGCTACTATGAATGGCCGCTGTGATCAGGCATCCAGAGGCCGGTGGGTGACTGCCTCACCCGGGAAGAGTGCAATGACGATACCAACACAGGCCAGTGAAGCGACGTCCTCCACAACTAGACTGAAGAACAAAAGGACAGCAACTTGTCTGTTCCCCTTCCCCGATTCCCCAACGCTGTTCCACTCCCCCAATTCCTCAATAAAATCTAGCAAAATAAATAAATAAAAGAAGTGATCAGGGATTACCCATAGCTCCTGTTTTCTCTAGAGAAGAACATGTGTTCTTACATCGCTTCCCACCTTTACAAACCCCTTCCCTGGGGTCAACTGGCTCACCGAGAAAGTCAGATGAGGAACAACATAAAACACGATTACTGCTCTAGTTTTCCCTAAATGCTCTAGTAGTCTTCACTTTACTCTGTGTACACCGCATTCCATTACTGCCGAAAGTAATAAAGACTTCTGTCACTGCGAGAGCTTTTCATCTTCAGAGCCCCTTTCTCTTCTCCTGATAAGACTGCCAACTCCACTCTCAGTAAATGAGCTCATGTGAACACTTTATTTTCAGTGTGTGAAAACAAAACAAAACAAAAAGGGCCACTACCCAGCTTCCGAGATGGAGGGGGTGGTGCTGTGTCTTCAAAGTCAGATGAGGATGCTTGAAAGGGATTGAAACTGACAGAGGGAGCCTCTCTTGAAATAAGGAACATAAAGCGGAGCCATTATACTCCTCTTCTGGCCTCGATTTCCTTTTCTAATGCCTGAAGACTTGGGAGTAGACAGGGCAAGGGATGGGGAGAAGGGAGGGCAGGGCCAAGGAGGGGCACAGGGCAGCTACCCCTAAACCAATTTCTGTTTGTGCACATTAAACATATGCATTCCCTTTGGCCAACACCACTAGCCAATATCAACACCACAAGTGTATGTGCGCTGAATAGTTCACCTGCGGGGACAGATGGCTAAACCATCACAAAGCAGTCAATTCCCAAAGAAGTGGATTGCAGCTTAGGCTTCCTTGTCCAAACAGTAACTAAATTTAATTTTTTGCAATCAGTGGCATATGTTTGCATCTGTCTACAATATGACTTGGGCCAAATCGGGTCTGGCCATAGCATCCTGAGTACCAAGGCTATGCAATTCCTAGAGTTAAATCTATTGCAAACAGCAGAGGGAGGCAGGTATACAAATGAAGAATATGCATGATTTTTTGACTCCTTGGACACCTATTATGTTTGTGATAAAAGTAAAAGCTGCTGCCCAGCTAGAGGATCTTCTCTGTTGTAGTTCTAAAATGTTTAAACTTGCCCCTAATAATAATAATAATAATAATAATAATAATAATAATAATTAATAACAATATGTGGAACACTCATTTAATTCCCTATTATACTTATAATAAAAGGAGTTGGTCTTCTCTTTGGCCTCATGTACTCAATTTATTCAAATACACATGAAGTGCTTATTTTGTGCCAGTCTCTGTGGCAGGCATGGGACATTATTAGAGTATTCTTTCCAGGACTCACAGAGTTGTGGAGAGGCAAGTATTTAGATAAATAATCATAACTATATGATGCTTGCTTTCTAAAGAAGGCACGGGCTAGGCCCCAGCAGGTGCATAAGGAAGAAAATGTAACTCCAAGGGGAAATCAAGGAAACACTGGGACATCATGCAGCTAAGACCTAAAGGTACCTATGTAAGTAAGGAAGGCGGAAGGATTTTAGTCACAGAGAAGAGCAGCGGCAGAAAAGTCCAAGGAAAACAGGAGCTGGAACCATGCAGTCCAACATGCTTCCATTTACATTTCCATGTAGATAAATTACACAAAATCTAAAATACAGTTTCTCTGTTACGCTAGCTATGGTCCCAATGCTCCAGGGTCGCACGTGGCTAGTGGCCACTGGATGTTCAGGTACAGAGCATTTCCATCAAGACAGAAAGTTCTAGGGGCCAGTGCTGCTCTGGGAATGGAAACCAGACGAGCGCTACGCTGCAAGGTCTGAAACGTAGGGAGGGACCTGGGTTATAGCTCCTAAGAAGCCACTCCAGGGCTGGCCGAGTGGTGCATTGGTTGGGCGCTGATTTTGGGATGCCAGCAGCCCCGGTTTGGATCCTACATGAGGGCCAGTGACACTGCCCTCTACAGCTAACAACAGTTCCACCTGGAGCTGGGCTGTGCGAGCCCCAGTGATGGTGTGGGCTGCAGCCTCTGCTGCAGTGGGCTGCCATAGGCTACAGTGAGTGGCCCACAGCCAGCGTGAGCTGCCAATAGCCGCGGTGAGCGACATCCAGAGGCCAGCGACCGATCTGCCTCATCCGGGAAGAGCGCAATGACAATACCAACAGTGAAGCAACATCCTCCGCAACTAAACTGAAGAACAAAAAGACAGCAACTTGTCTGTTCCCCTTCCCCGATTCCCCAACGCTGTTCCCCTCCACCAATTCCCCAATAAAATCTTTAAAAAAAAAAAAAAAAAAAAGAAGCCACTCCAGGAAATGGGGCTTTAGTTCACACCATTTGAAGAGCCACAGGTGAATTTCAGTGGCGGAGTCAGCGGTGTGGGTAAGTGAAGGAGAGAGAAAATGGATGGCTTGATTAGATTGTGTTTTAGAGAGAACTTTATTCAAGTTACAGTGGGGATGGCAGCACGTGCGCAAATTCATGCATATGCCAGCCACATAAGCTTCTGTCCTCTTTTATTTTTCAGTAACAATAATACTTATTATTATTATCATTGTCATTATTATTGGTATTATTATTTATTGAATGTTTACTGTGGACTAGGCACTGCCCCAAATATTTCACATGTATGAACGCATTAGGATCAAGAGGCAAAAGGATCGCTTAGAGAACCACGTTGACATCTCTAGGCCAACATTTCTACTTAATCCTTCCTCTATTTTGTTTTCTGGGACTAGACATCAAGAACGGTGACTAGAAATAAGTACAGACAAACATTGATTGGACAGGTTCAATCAATGGTGGATTTCATTCTGCCAAGCAAACTTAAGATTGAAGCAGGTTATCTCAGAACCCGGAGACAGCGGATTGTGCCTGCTACCTGCATTCACAAATAGGCAGCAAGACATTCATGAAAGCGCCAAGAAAGAGCTCTTGAGCTGCATTAATGGGAACTTCTCTATGTAGAATATTCAACTAAAAGCCCTGATGGAAACTGTTCATATTGAAAACCCAGAGTGTAAATTTTTAAGAAATGGAGACAAGCAGTGAATTCTCTAGTGACCTACATCTCACTTAAATGGGGAATTGAGGTGCCTGGATGTCGGGCCAAATCTCAACTTTCTTCATTTTCTTGGGTAGGGTATTTCGCTCACCATCTTGATCACTTAAAATCATGCTAATATGGTTTAGGGCCTGTGTCTCCTTTCTATTCCTTTTCTATGATTTATTGAGTGGCTCAGTCAAAAAGAGTTAATTGAATTCTTATTGTGTGCTGAGAAGAGCTCATGGAATATAAAGAAACATTATTTTTGACCCTCAATGTTTTAAAAATCCAGCTAAAAGAGACAAATTGTCCATATAGAACATCACATAACAATTAAAAAGCAACAGATAGTCAATACTTAAAAGATCATGTTATAACCTGAACCCTTGAGTGCTATGGGGATTTGAGAATTTGGGATCAAGTGATGAGCAAAGCAATATGGGACTGAGAATTGGAGACCAACTGGAGGAAATGGGTTGTATGTAAGTCAGGTGGTGAAGGAATGGTGGGGAACTAAACACATGGTATGTTTGGATATTTATAATGGGTCCCCATGAATTCTTTCTGATGTATTTTATAATAAAACCACAACCAGAGTTTTTAGAAATCTCAAAAGAGAAATAAAACACAAAGTATATGAAAGCTAGACAGAGGGTCCTCAAATAACGTCATTTTGTTCAACGTCATTTGGTGAAAACACTGATGAAACGCCATAGGAACTTAACTCTTGTTTATATCAATGAGCCTGTCGTAAAATCTGTTTCCTTATATGTTGTGTTACTTAAAATCTCAGAACCTACTGACATCAAGTGAGAACTTACTGTACCGGTTCATAAGTCATTTTTAAAGAAAAAGAGTAAAAAGCACATTAGAAACCACAGGCCTTTAACACCTCACAATAAGAAAGAGAACTTTACACCATGTCCTCTCCTTATAATTTCTCAAAACTTTGCTACTTATAATTTCTAATATAATTAATGGGGTGTTTATAATGCTAAATGCTGAAAATCCTCCAATCTAATTTCTAAAATGAATTATTCCACTTAACAAGGAAAAGAAATCCTTTCGATTTTTGCCCACATGCTACAGTCCTCCAAGTATTCCACATTTTCAGCTATTATCCCTTTCTTACAAAGAGCCCACTTAATAATGTTCACTCTAACAACCTCATTTATTTTCCAGAAAATTAACTCAGTTTCAACCCTGATTAATGATTTCATCTAAATGAATCAAATTAAAAATTGAAAATTATATTTCAAAAGCTAAAGGAAAAAAAAATTGACCATTTCCAGTTAACAAATGATCCTTTCAAATATTAAAAGATGACCATGAACAGTGCGTGAGAGTAATGAAATCTGGCTTGGGCCTGCTGCTTATCTGGAGTTCATGGAGGAGGAGAATTAAGACAAAGAAAGAGAGAGAGAGAGAGAGAGAGAGAGGGAGAGAGAGAGAGAGAGAGAGAGAGAGAGAGAGAGAGAGAGAGAGAGAGAGAGAGAGAGAAAGAAAGAAAGAAAGAAAGAAAGAAAGAAAGAAAGAAAGAAAGAAAGAAAGAAAGAAAGAAATGGAGGGGAGGGGAAGGGGAGGGAGGGAGGGAGGAAGGGAGGGAGAGAGAGGGAGAGAGAGAAAGGGAGAGAGGAAAGGAGGGAGGAAAGAACAGAAAAAGATACCTATGTATTTTTTAACACTAAAACCCCTTGGGATTCCAAACTGACTTTTGCTTAGGCTTTTCCTGTAATCAGTATACCAAAGTAATGGGAGCATTTGCCTGTTAATTAAAACTGGTTGGTTTGGAGATGCTCCTCAGCAGAGGGTGGATTAGGATGTCACACACACGCTAATAGCCCCTGCTAACAAAACTAACCCAGGAGAGGAAAGCTTCATGCTACACTGTCTTTTCTATGAGGCAGAAGCAGGCCACAAGGGAAATAAGCCACACATTGGGGAGAAACCCCTTGTCTGATATGTTATTTTAAAAATCCAACATGTGGTCAAGGTTTACAGGGCAGGGAGAGATGAAGAGGCAGAGCACAGAGGAGCTTTCGGTGAAACTATTCTGTACGATACGATAATGGTGGGTTCGCGTCACCATCCACTTGTCCAAACCCACCAAGCACCGAGAGTAAACTCTCTAAACCGTGAGCTTTGGGTGACAATCATGTATTGATTCAGGTTCGACTGTGATAAATGGACCACTCTGGTACGGGATGCTGATAGTGGGGGAGTGTATGCATGTAGGGGTGGGGGGTCTATGGGAACAGCTTTCCACTCAATTTTGCTGTGAAACTAATGGCTTTAAAAATGCCTATATAGGGACGGCCAAGTGGTGCGTTGGTTAAGAGTTGGCTTGGGAGTGCAAGCTCTGAGCAGCAGGGCGGCAGGTTTGGTTCCCACATGGGCCAGTGAGGCTGCGCCCTCTACAGCTAAGATGGTGAACAACAGCTCAACCTGGAGCTGGGCTGCCATGAGTTGCCAGAGACGGCGTAGGCTGCATGTGGGCTGCCATGAGCTACCATGAGTGGCCAGCAGCCAGCGTGAGCGACCGGTAGTCAGCGAGAGCTGTTGTGAGCTGCCGTGAGCAGCGGTCCAATGATCGGTGACTGATCTGCCTCGTCTGGGAAGAGCGCAACGATGATACCAACATGGGCCAGGGAGGCAACGTCCTCCACAACTAGACTGAAGAACAAAAGGACAGCAACTTGTCTGTTCCCCTTCCCCTGTTCCCCAATAAAATCTTAAAAAAAAAAAAAAAAAGATAGAATCCTCCCTTCAAAAACCCATTTTGGAGTCCACAGGATTATGTATTTATCCCAAGTCCTGTGAAAAAAATTTTAAAATAAAGAATCATGTAGTTTTCCACTAGATTTCCTCATTTGATTCATTTAATTCATTATTTTAAAATACACACACACACACACACACACACACACACACACACACACACAAGCGAGTAACCAGTGCAGCATGATTGTTCTTTAAGCTGGACTCAGAAAATACAAAGATGGCATTCTGGCTGTACATGGGCTGCCTCCTGTTTCCTTGACAGATAATGCCACCCCAAACTTTCCCTTCTGAGCAGATTGTTCCAGATAAAATAGTATCTCAAATTATAAGAAAAAGCTGCTTCTGCATTCCTCCCGAAGCCTCTACTGGGATTTGGCTCCCATGGAGTGGTAGGGGCTTTGCAAAGGCCGTCGAAGCCTGCAGCTGGGAGGTGGGGGGCACGCCCACCCCAAACTGCCAGCTCCGGCCCACGGCCACCCACCGCTGCCCACCCACCAGCCCCAGATGGGCACCAGGCCAGGGGTCCTGCTGGCACACAGGCAGCTGGGGTGGAGGGGACATCCTGTGAAGGAAACCTGGCCGGTAGCCAGGGCACCCCAGGGCCTCCCTGGGGCTCCCCTCCAAGCAGATTTCCAGGAACTGCTGTGCTTCAAGAGCCAGCTTCAGAGCCATCATAGAGACACACAACCTGTGCAACAGGGAAGGAAGGGAGTGCCTGGGACCTCGAGACTGAACCGTAAGGAGTGTTATGGGGAAACACGGGGCATATTATTTCAAATGTTTACTAAACAGTATGAATTCTCAGGACTTGTTTGGGTTCTGACGGAGAAACAGGACTTTGGAGTGAATAAGCAAGGAGGTACTTTTATTAAGACATGTGGTGGGTATGGGGTTTATATTTAGCATAGGTTCCTCAGTTGCTTTCTCTTTGGTGGCTTCTTTCCATGACACTTGTGCCCCCCACCCCCTTGCCCACAGGAAGATAAGCTCACTAATCACTGCAACAGGAGACAGATATTATTACCTACAATTTACAAGGGGCAATAAAGACCCAGGAAGAAGTGACTTGCATCAAAACAAACACAGAAAAAAAAAGTATCCCATTGTATAGCTCCTTAACTATTATTCATCCACCAGAATTTGTACAGCATACTTCATAAAATTCTGGAATATTTTAAAGTACCCTACATATGATCAAAAACTGAAATTCAAGGCCCTTACAACTAAAATGAGCTTTGGGGAGCATTCTTAAAATGCCTCCATTTAACAAATAAATAAACGAAGGCTCAAAATGGTTGCATGACGTGACTAGTAAACAAGCATATGCTAAAAATATGTGAAAATGTCCGGGAAAATCCTAGTCTCTTCTATGTTCTGCTTACATCCCTGGAATTTTCAAATAATATGTTTAACACACAGTGAGGACCTCTACCCACAGCAAGTGTTGGCCTGAACGAGTCTTTGACATCTGTGGGGATTTCTAACCGTTAGTGGGGACAACGAAAAGAACCTGGATATACTGTACAGAAGGTTCCTCTTCCATTAAATTGCATTTACCCGGGAAGGCCATACGCTCATGGACGCTAGCTTGTCACGAGCCTGACAAGACTCTGTGACCATTCTACATATATAGGAAGCTTTTGATAAGAAACATAATGCAAAACTAAAATTCTGCCTGGGAAAGCAAATTTTCTTCAATACCAAATACATCTGTTTCTTTGCACTTACCCAACAAAATGCCTGGAATACTAGAATCAGAGCTAGGGCCAACTATAACTGGTGCTAATAACATTTTTCCATGAATCACGGTGTGGGTATAATACCCACTCTGACCATGTTTTGGCCATTTCGATGCCAAGCCTGCCCTGGTTATCTATTCCAGGTTAAATGCTCCCCAGTGATGGCTGATTCAGTGTAACGGAGAGAAGTTCTGCCGGGATTATTCTGAAATTCACAGGAATTTCTCTGACACACAGTCTCAATGAATCAAGTTTTCAATATTATGATTCATGTATTACCAAGCCAAGCAACCTCCTCACAGCTTAACTGAACAGCGAAATGATTTTCCTCAGTTCCAGTTTCAGAAAATACATGGAAACTCACTGTAACTTAATTTAGTCTTTAAAGGAATACTTGATCAATAATCTGACATTATTTTCATTGCTTACATGAAGAAAATGAAGACACAATAATTGTTCAGCTATATCATAACTTAGAGTTAAATTATAGTTATATAGCAGGGAGGAAGACAATAGGTAGAAATATTCTGTTTAACTTGATTGCTATAGATAACAAAATCTGATAATAATGATTTCAAAGCAATATCTTTTTACTTGAATTACTGAATTTAGCTGCTAAGTATATTGATCACAATAACTACATTAATTTTCTTGCTTTTATATTCTATATTATTTAACATTCCATTTTAATGTGCTGAATGACATTTTAAAGGAAATTAATTTATGAAGTTTTCAAATAATTTAATTTTCACTCTTGTTAATATTTCCTCTTCTTCATTTGTGACATTTAACTCTTGTGTTTTCTTTAAAATCTAACTCAAAACCCATACACTTCACTAAGTTTTTCAAAATATATCTTAGTCTCCAAAAGACTGACACAATCCATGAAATCAACCCTAATTTTCACTAAAGAGGTTTGCAGATATTTGCTATAACTTTATTACCTATCTGCTTTATCAGGTTTGACTACTAAATGAAAATAGATTTTTATTTAATCCTCACCATAAAAGGACTGTATTGAATGTTAAGAAGCCTCTGAATATTTTACAAAAGATCATTCACTGCAGATCAGCTAAACATACAGACATACAAACAATAAAAATTAAAAAAAATAATAAAAAACAGTGCTTTACCTATTTCAGTAAGTTTCAAACCAATCAATAAAACTCTGAGATTTCTGGTCAAGAAAACAGGAAAATTGTTTCACTTGATGCTACACCATCCTACTCAACCCATTTTAGCACCCAGGAAAGAAATAAGGATGTGATGTCAAAAGAAATAACGCAGACGCAATTAGGAAACTGTTGATCCACCTTTGTCAGAGCCCACACAGGAGAACAGAAACCATACTAGGCATTTCAACAAAGTGAATTTAATATAGGAAGTTGGTTCAAAGGGTGTTGGAGAATTGGAATTGTCAACGAGGGGACAGGAATAACAACTGCAGGAAGCAACTACTTTTGTAAATTGTGGGGATGAAAGGAAAGCTTCATATGCTATCAAAATCGGGGAGCCCATGGAACAGGCCCTGTTGGGCTGAGAGTCAGACCTCTGAGGAGCTGAAGCCAGTAGCTAGTGCTGGGTCTTCCGAGGTGCAGTATGGGGCTTGATCTGGAGTGGCAGAAAGAGAGAGAAACTGTGCCAACTGTTCAATGCCAGGGCACTGGGCCTTTGATAGGGTGGCACTGTCGGGAACAAGCCAACAGGAAACAAACATAAAGATCAAATTTCTCTCCCAGCCTCCTGCCTTGAATCCCAGCCCACACATCCCCTCCTCCCCCAAAAAGGTGGGTTTAGCACTTGATAAAGGGCACATAGGCTGAAGAGGGCTTTCATAGCTGTGATCATCAATCTCATCTCTAAGGAAGAGTAACTTTTTTATAAAAATGCACCCTCTGCCATTAGAAAGGGGCCACTTTCATGAGCCAGTAATCTGTTGCTAATGCCTAGCGTTTGCCCCCTAACTCCCATGTGGCATTCTGGTCTGTGGCCTGTATCACGGAAAATATTTATCTGTTGCTCCTTGATCTGCATGCTTATTCTTGGCCTTTTAACCTTAAAAAGACAAATTATATCATTGTTTGTCACCAAACACACAGTAGTATTTCTGTGCAGGATGAATACATCTTTGGAATATATTGAAACCCTAGCCCTGGGGCCTTGGGGCTGCTTTGGCCAGCTACCAGGTGGACAGGTGGATGGAAGGAGGAGGGGGTGGGGTGCCTGTATGTGAGGGGCGGATGAATATGTGTGTACAATGAGGCTGTGAGTATAAAGAGAAGCACAACACAAAACTAGGCCAAGAAAATGTAGCCAAGAAATAGCTCAAACCAGAACTTAATAAAGGAGTTCCGTGTTCCATTTTTTTGTTTTTACTACTATTATTCTGCATCAATGTTTTGGGTCAGATCCTTAATGTTATATGAAAACAGAACTATGGCCTGTGAACCAATTTACTAAACAAATAGCAGCTGTAGTAAAACATCTGTTTGGGAAAAAGGAGATATCAACTCATAAAATCCAATGAAGGCCACATGATCTGTACTTTCACAGATATGTGGGTATCAGACATATGGAGCAGTTTGCAAAAGATGATCAATCACTCTATTAAAAAAAAAAGTGCGAAACGGTAACATTATGATCTGCACACAACAGAATAGCCAGTATCTGAAAAAGATTTTTAAAAAATGATATATGAATATTTCTCAAAAATGAAAGTAGCTTTTAACAGCTCCCTTGCAAAAAAAAATTAATATAAAATAGCATTATCTAAGAATAACTATAAGTATCTATACTGTCAGAATGATTGGCATCATATAATTACACAAAGCTGGAAAAAGTAATAGCAACAACAGGAAAGTAAAACTGCATGTGAAACTTGGGGAAGACATGTGTTCTATTATGCCTAGACCTGCCCTGTAGTTCATCAGAGCCAAAGTGATTTGCTTTCTGAGATCAATCATTAGAGTACTACTAATAAAAATTTCAATGAAACTATGAAAGAGAAAAGTTAAAAAAAAGCAAAAATCAATAAACAGAGCTTCAATTAAAAACAAAACAAACAAACAAACAAATAAAAAACACTTGCTGAAGAGTTGTTACTATCTTCATAATAACAGAAAAGCTAATTTTTTTTTTCCTGTTTGTAATACTTTGCTGCCTCTGGTCTCCTTCTTTCTCTTTGATTCACAGTTTTTAAGTTAAACCAAAGAAAGACATAATACATCCAAAAATCAAAATAATCACGTCACTAGTATAATGCAAATCAGAGCGCAATAATAAATGTCCGAGCTATAAAAGCAAAGGCAGAAGCTAGGTTCCTTTTTTCTTTCCTTTCCCTACTTAAAAGTGAAATACCTAGCTGTTATCTCGGTGCCTGCAGAGTCTGCCCATTGTAGATTCAATAACACTGAGAGGCTTCTTATCAGCAGCGAGGGTGACTGATTGGAGCTGTGATATGTTTAGACAATGCACTGTATTTAACTGAATTTACAGATGCCCCAACTCACACGTGGTAGTAAACGCCAGAGACTAATAGGAAATTAAACATGTACAATGGACTAACTCCATTTGCTCTCCCACAGTGTAATATGTTTAGTTAACTTACTCATAGTCACACTTTATCTTTTTCTCTATGGATTCCCTGGGATATGTTTCAAATTGGCCAGAGATTAAATCTTCTTTTCAATTTTTTGTTACCATTTTATTGCCGCTTTCCCTTATTATCGGCCACTCTTTCTCTTGCAGAGATAAGCTAAACAAGATGACCCTCAGAACGCCCCCACCCACAACCCAATTATCAGATAGTCAGCAAGGAATGCAAGGAAGGGTAAAGGATTCCATAATATTAATATTAATATAACATGAGAGAAACAAAAATCAGTCACTTATTTGAAAGCAATGGTGTATTTAACTCATTTGAAATTTAAATGTGAATTTTAATGTACCTGGTATGTAACACATACATACATACAGAGAGACAGTGTGGGAGCAGCATGCAGAGGTCAGTTTGAGAATTATTTTAACTCTTCATTGTTTCACATATGTGCTCGTGAAAACAGCTGCAAATAGACATGTGCCTACATCAACGCACAGTACAACTATTGGGCTGGGGGGAAAAAGATGTCACAATGCTCTAGTACTTTTCATCTGGTTAAAAGAGAATGGGAATTTATTGTTACATAAATCCACAGAACTCTTTCATTATATAATAGCAACTGAATCCATAATGGTTGGTTGTCCTTAGGAAACTGAGAATTTTCTACATTCATGAAAGCATGTCACCTAGAAAGTATTAAAGGAATCTCTAGTCCATTCTGATTACATTCAGGCTTCCTGAGAGGGTTAAAGATAGTTCC
This sequence comes from Aselliscus stoliczkanus, assembly GCA_033961575.1. Classification (NCBI taxonomy): domain Eukaryota; kingdom Metazoa; phylum Chordata; class Mammalia; order Chiroptera; family Hipposideridae; genus Aselliscus; species Aselliscus stoliczkanus. Next base: position 8,478,192 of record CM066734.1, read on the forward strand.
AGCTTAATGCTGGCCACATCCCCACGACCTCTCATGACCTTGTCCTTGATAAAAGTAGATGGAGTTCTACCCCCAAAAAACTGGTGACTAAGACTGACATTAGTACAGGCTAGACCATGGTGGACTGTGATTCATTTTTTTTTTTACATTTATTACGTACTTGTAGACAAGCCAAAATACGTTTGCACCAACCTAAAGTACAAAATAAAAATAAGGAAACCCAGAGCAAACACAGAGGTCCAGAAGGATGGACGGAATGAGCAGTTGTATGCAATTTACATGCTTCCAAGGCTAAAGAATGAAATTAGACGGGAAGATGTTGCAGCATAAATCCTATATGTCCATATTCATACCTGCTTCTATATCACCAGCAGTGCACCCAACCACAGAACACCCCCAATCTGATAAGCCAGGGAACCCAGGCCACGAACCACAGGGTATTAGTATTACCATTATCACTAAGAAGTGTTTCTTTGATTTTTTTTATTTTCTCAACTACTATTTTTACTGAGTACAGAAACTATTTTATTAGAATTTTGTATCTAAAAAGACATAAGTACTTAAAGCAGAAAAGACACATGTGACTATGTTGATCCAATGATAAATGCCTGTATATCATCCTTTCAATCAATTTTTTAATTGACATTCTTTTTATGTACATAAAGCAAGGATGACACAAAAGGAAAAACACTAAAAGCACAGGTAACTATACAAAGCCACTAATAAAGTTTATTAATTATGTTAATCATATTAATTATAATTAACCACCCCAAAGCATTATTCCCTCCCATGCACAGATCAAAATGACCCCGTGGAAAGAACGCAGTGGCATGATATCAAGGAGTACTAATGTCATTTGAAATTCAAGTTATAATCAAATAACTATTACTTAGTAAAACGGACTTCATAGTAATCATTTCTTTCTATATTTGAGCAGTCCAATAAATGTTACTTCTCTTAATCAGTTCTGATGGGTATTTGCTATATGAGACACAGACAAATCTTTGACCAATCTTTAATTAGTATCCCTGATGAAATATTTATTCTTTTAATTTGAATTTAGAAACCCAATAAAGCCATGTTTGCATCTTTTATCAACTTAAATATTTTCCTCCTTTATTGCTTTTGTCAGGACTGCAAAATCTGTCTCCTGAAACAATGAGTTATCTCATACAAGCACAGTTGCCCTGGTCTTGCTGCTTTGAGGGCAACAATTTAATATAGGCGTTCAGGTCATAAATTCATTTCAGTCCTCTTTCTGAGGGGACCATGAAGCAGATTTCCTCTAAGGGTCAAGAGATATTTTTAGATATCCTAAGACCTTCTTAGGGAATCACAGATTCACCAAATCATAACTTAATCCCCCCTGGGACTCCTGGTGTCCAATTCACGGGAACAGTGAGGCTGGAAGACATTCGTGGCCCCTGTCCGTGGAATGTGTGGGGTATTCTAGTGCCCAGACACGGAACTCAGAAGCCAGTGTTCTGTTTTTGGCTCTACAGCTGATGAGGTACCTACCACCTATAGCTTAACCTGTGTCGCCAACCCGAGGCATAGTTACACAGTTCCCATGTATGACAATTCATGGGGATTGGAGCTCATTTAAAACAGGCAGAAATCACCAAGCATAGTGTTAAAATCCAGGGAAGCAACCAGATAACACCTTGTAATAAAAACACTTTCACCAATGTCCTCTAGTCCATAAAATGCCTATGAAATTAGTATACCCAGAATAATCGGGGGGGGGGGGGGAGAGGAAGGATTGTATTTCTGAAAGATCCACAAATTAATGACATAGATATCGTCTGTATTGTTCAGGGGTGTCTCCAGTACATGAAATTCTTTCCTAGTTATTGGTTTTGAATTTTCTTTCACCTTCTCTTTTGCATTGTACAATCTCCCATGACAGCTAACTCTCAGTAGCAACTCTGTCGCAAACGGGTGTTTGCAAAGTGTAGACCATTAGATGTCTGCTAATGACGAGCTGACTTTGTTCATCTATTAGACGAGCTGACTTTGTTCATCTATTACACGCACTTCACAACATCACCTACCTCTGCTACACGGCACTTTCGGTCACATTTTCCTATGCGATCATTATATATTAGATTATAAACTTTTCTACAACATGGATCATACTGCCTTAAATAATTTATGATTGTGTACTGAAAGCCTAGCACAATGTCTGGCCCATAAACATAAAATGAGACAGAGAGAGAGAGAGAGAGAGAGAGAACACATCTTCCCTCAAAGAAGCCAACACTTACTTACTCTTGTCTCCAGGAAGTCTTCGATGGAGTCACACCTTATCTACCTGCAGATGTCACCTCATCCTTACCACAGCTGCTGCAACACAACCCTGAGCCCCCAGTAGACAGTCTAATACCCATACATTCCTATTTCTATCCAGAAATAACAAAAGCAATAACCGAGGTCTCATGTTTCGGCTATGTACTTTATGAAAAAATACAAAGTGGAGGGCCGGCCAAGTGGCGCGGTGGTTAAGCGCTGGCTTGGGAAGCCAGTGGCCCTGGTTCGGGTCCCACATATGAGGGCCAGTGACATTGCTCTCAAAAAAGAAAAAAAAAATACAAAGCGGGATCCCTAACTATGTTAATCAGACTCAATAAATCCCAGAGAATACTCTGGGATTCACCACATCATCTTAGCTAACAACCCCTTTAGAAGTAAAAAGTCTACCTTTTTCCTTAAAATAATCTGCCATGAAAAAGACAGGAGACAGAGATATAAAAATAGCATGATTGTTGACACATCAGCTAACATATAAGTTGGGCATGTTGGCATTTCTTGTCAAAAATCTTCATTTGGAGTTAATTCTGTCAAACACATTCTTGACCTACAATTCCATTGGGTGGTGGCTGTCAGCTTGTATTTTGCACGTTTCAGTATTATTTAAAACTACTTTTCCATATTTAATATATGATGGCTTACTGTACCATTCCACTGGCATTTATCACCTCTCAAGAGCAATCAGTCTCCACGAAAGTGAAGTTCACTGTCACAGGCGGCCCTAGCCCTCATTTATTTCCCTATATAGCATTTGGTATAGAGTAGAGTGTACAATGGCAGGTGTGCCTTCAATTTAGAGGTCACACATTTAGCAACAGCAATATCAGTTATGAAAATAGACTTCCAATCTTTAAAAACATAAAGTGCCCTTAGAGTCAAGTCTAGATAATTGTACAAAATTCAATGTGTATATTTTCCTTGGCTCCAGGTTCCAAAATGATCCTAAAGATGCTGCTATTTCCCAAACCAGAATTCCTATTGTTGGCAGACTTGAACACTGAATTTAGAAAAATATAAGCTTATAAACAAGCCCATCACCCAACTTTATCCTTGCCTAATTTCCCCATCTCTGTAAGCAGCTTACAGGGCTCAAAGGCATTTAAAGAATATTTAGAGGAGTGCTTTTTTTTTTTTTTTTCCCTATTTCACTTAGCTTCAACATTGTAAGGCTATCCTAATTTGACTCTTCTGAATCTTTAAGCCAATGATTAGGACAGGCCCTGACCGTGCATATCGTAGAGTGCGGCATGCTGCAGTGGAGGAAAAACCTAACTGCCTAAAGCACTCAATTTAATCCCCCAACTCTGCCACCCCACCCCACCCAGAACTGCCATTTACTAGCTATGTGACCGTGGGCAAGATACGCAAACACCATGTTCTAAGCCTCAGTGTTCTTATCTATAAGGTTATGAGGACAGTTCAGTGCTACTAAAAATTGTGTGTGTGTGTGTGTGTGTGTGTATACATACACATAGCTTATTTGTTGACTGAGCACTTATCATGAGCAAAGCAATGTCTTAAGTGCTTTACGTGTGTTAATTCGTGTATTCCTTACAATAACCCTATGAGGAAAAAAGCCAAGGAAACAGACACATACAGTGGCTAAGTATTTGCCCAGGTTTACTCAACCAGCAAGGGCAGAACTGAGATCTAGCAATTGTACTGCCTCTGAGAGGCATAACTAAGATTAGAAAAAGCATCTGGGATAGAGTTCGGCACACAGTAGGTTCTCAATATTAATGGTAGATTCTTCTTTCCCTATCTCTGTCTCTCGGTTCCTTGTATTCCCTTTTCACATGAATCGCAGCCAGATTCCCTTAGGGTGGCCTGAAGGACCAATTCAGTTGGCATAACTGATCCTAGCAAGGAGTAACTACATACAAAATCTTGTAAGAGAATACACACACATTAACCCTACTAATAAATATAACACACGTATGTGCATGTTCACACACAACAAAAATTTAAGGAAGTCTCCAAAGAAAGTTCTTGGAATGTCTACTGCCACTAAGTTTATCCTCGATATTGATGGAAACGGACTCAGGTCGCAAACAATATGCTGGGTTTAGAGGCAGGAGGGAAGGAGGTCAGACAAGAATAAAATTTATTGTCTGCCCTCAAGGGCCCAGAATCTACTGGGGGACCCTTTAATAACTCACTGTAATATATTTTGCACTATACTAGAGGTATGTTAAAAATCCTATGGGAATGAACAGCAAGAAACAATTAATTCTGCCGGAGGATTTAAGAAGTCTTCACAAAGTGAAAGTGATTTCTTCTAGATGTTGAACTTTTCCAGGTGAAAATGAAGGTGAGAAGGGCATTCCAGGGTGAGCGAGGGAATGAGCAGGGATCTGGGGGGATGCAAAGCAGGCCATGTGCAGGCAATCGTGAAAAGAACAAGGTGGTCAAAACACGTGGTGCCTGAAGAAGGTTAGGGAGACAAATGAGGCTCTAAGGGTAAATAATTGCTTCTACATATGACTGCTCAGGAGTCAGGAGTTTATTCTGTGCAGTGCAGAAGATGGTGGGAAGAGAGGGCATCGAAAGCATGTGGATCAGTGGTGGTTATTTCTGTAGCCCAGGTGATAACCGGAAGTGATACAGTATTGGCGAAGGGGATGGAGAGAAAGATGGATGCATAGGATTGTAGGATGAGCCCGCTTGGCTTTGGAACTGAAGTGACGTGGAGGGTTAGGAAAAGGCTGCATTCCAGGATGTGTCTAATGATAGTAGTCTATGTATTTGATGCTCTTAAGACTTACTCTTGCTCACAAAGGATGGAACTGAGGGAGGGAGGGAGGGAGGGAGGGAGGGAGGGAGGGAGGGAGGGAGGGAGGGAAGGGAAGGGAAGGGCTTGCCTTAGAGGAAAAGGCAGGAAAACAATTATTTTCAATACCTAAAGGAGCACACCAGTTCCCAAAATATATACAGAACGGAACATTCTACACTGTCTTTCTTTCTTCCTCTTCTGCCTCTCTCTCCTTCTCTGTCTCTTCCCTCTTCTCTGTGGCCAGTCCTAGCCAGGAATACATCAGCCATCAGCGGAGCTTAGCCCTACAAGGCAGGGAGGATCCTCTAATCTGCTCTCCCATGTCACTCATGCTCACATTTAGTGTCACAACCGCAATTTACTTTACACTCCTCAGGATCCCATTATAAAAATGCAGGTTCTTCCCAACCTGCTTTGTGGGACTTAGTTAACCAAAGAAGCTCAGCCATGTTTACCTCTGAGCCTGCAGCGGCGCAGCGGAATAACTTAATAAATGGAAGTGGCGAAGACACCTTTATGTTTCCTATGCAAATACTGCTTAGAAAAGCCATTAATGGGAATTATGGAAGGGGGAAAGCCAACTAAATATGGGCCAGAATAAGCAGGATGACTCAACTGGTCTTCAGGGGCCTTCTTCTCTGCTGGTAATTTTATTAGAACCATTACCAGGGAAGAAATGTTTAGCTTGTTCAAAGTGAACTGTAAATTGTTTCTGCTTTCCATGGTTTCCTAAAGGAATTTCAGGGGGAATTTTCTCTCTGGTTTGTGGAACGATTCCCTGTGGAGTAGGGGAAGTCTTTTGGAAATTTCTGGGTTACTCTTGGGGATTTTTCCTGAAATGGATTCTTCTTTAGAAATATTTTGGTTATTAGTTTTCAAAAAAACACAAAACATATATATATATATATATATATATATATATATATATATATATATACATATATATATATATATATATGAATCCTTTTGTACAAAATTGGTAGCATTACCCCCAAGTTTCTATTTGCAGGAGTCATCAAAATACTATCATAATGGTAGCATTTTATTCTGGCGGAAAAATTCCGACTAATTGTTATAAAACCCCATACTACTGTTTTTTTTGTTTCTTTTTGTTGATTTTTTCTGTTTATTTTTTTAGCATTATTAGTAGTAGTAATTACAGATGTACAAAACAATGCAATAGTTATCTTTTTCACACCTTATAAAGTGATTCCTCCTCCCCCTCCCCTGCCCCCCGACCCCTGATATCATACATATCTATTACAATTCCGTTGACTCCATCCCCACACTATATTCCACATCCCATGACTATATATGTATTAAATTATAGTCAACATCTAATATTATTCAGTGGCAGCTTCAGATGTACAGTGCCGTGGTCAGGCCACTATACCGTCCATGAAGTGGTCTCCCTGACAAGACATGAGTCCATCTGATCCCCTAAGTATTTACAACCTTATTGATTATAGTCCCTAAACTGTCTCTTCTGTCTCTGCAGTAGTATTGTAGTTACCACTTTATGTTGCCTCGTCCTTTCCCCTTCTCCCTCATGCCCACCCCCATCCCATCTAGCCCTCATCAGTTTTTCCTTTGTGTCTGCGACTGTTTCTGTTTCCCGTACTACTGTTTTAATCTCCACAGTAAGAGGTCATTATTTTTAAAACTACAAAAATACAGAATGTGTTTTGGACAATTCTTCATTACCCCATTTATTTGGGGCAGAAGTGCTATAAAGTGTTCCCTTTTTATTTATAAAAAATTATATGACTTGTGATTCTGGGAACCAGACTATGAAATGCTGTGGAAAGCACCGTTCCGATGGCTATGAGGCCACTTAAAGGCTCACAATAACTATTTGTATGTAATGTTTATGGTGTTCAATCATCATGTCATTTACATTGTTTAAAAGCATACGCCTCTGTACACATCCCAGTATTAACCACATCACCTTTTACTGTTCACGTCCTCCTTAGAAAACCCCAGGTTGCCTTAGTAATGGTGACCATTCACAGGGGCAACAGAAAACCTCCTTCTTAAACATTCTCCTGTTATTCCTCTTGTAGCCCAAGTTCAAGCCCTAACAACAAAACAACAACAACAACAAAATAGGTTCTTTACTTTCCTGAGGACAGTTATCTGATTACGCGCACGCACGAGTGTCGCTCACTGTTCAACTTTGAATACAAACAAGTTTTCTTCCACAATTTTCCCTGCCATTGTCCCAAGTTTCCTAAGAGAGTGTTTCTTGGTTTATAACTCCTGTAGAGTTAAAACAGTACTTTCGGTGTCCCCAGGGGCCACACTGGCCAGGCAGCCTTAAATCTGAAGCCTGGGGGTGTGGGGAGGCTGCCTGATTCCACACCCTGCTTTACAAAAACATACCATTTGCAGATCAAAGAGAGACAATTTATGCTTTCATCCAGCTGACAGACGATTAAATTAAAACAGATCAGCAGCACAGCGCTTGGGCAGGTGGCTCCCACCAGCACCACCGGCCTCAGAGCCATTAAATTGTGGCTGAGATGGAGAGCCTTCCACTCCCATCCCTGCACTTACAGATCAAACGGTGACAAATGAGATGTTACTGCTCTTGTAAAGCAAGGCTACAATCTGTCAAAATCCAACATAATTTGTGACCCTCTGTGACATCCTCTTTCTCTTTTTTTTTTGGTGACATTTGAATACAGTGATTGTGCTGGAGTCAAGTCCATTTAAGTGAATAGAGTCAATTCTATCTAAAGGAATACAGCCTGTTAGCTCCAACATGGTAGCTGAGTATATATCTGGTGAGCACTCCAGCGACCCTCTCTGTTAAGTGCATACCATTAACAATGAATTCTGATTTTTTTCCAAGTTATATAATTTGATATCTTGACAGCCCAGACACTTAAAGCACTACTATTTGTTTTAAATGGCTTTATTTTATTGTTTAAATGTCAGTATCAAAATAAAGTAATGCATACAGCCTTGTCAGTTCTAGTGCACGGGGAAGTGTCCCTGTTGAGAAGAGTCTTAAAGAGTTTGTGCTAAAAATGGACTCAAAAGTCAATTGCAATGTCTCTTGGCTGAATCCTTAAATGACTCATGAAACATATTTATACCGCATTTTCTGTTTAGCTGGTGCATTTAATAAGGCACCGAAGCATAAACAGCAAAGGGAGCACAGCATCTTAACTTACTGAAGTTGACATCATTGCCAGGTTTAAATAAAAAAAAAAAACAAAAAAAAACAAAAAACACTGACTCTGGGAAATAATTGAGGAATGCTTCACAGAACCCACAATCCCAGATGAATTAACAGACCTCTCCAGGCGCTTTAATTGTATAATCGGCTGGACTATTACAGTGGCTTAACCTTAAAGGAAGGAAATAAAAGATTCAGGAGATGGGGTGAGGATAATTTCTAATGTTTTTAACTAGGAGGTTGGCAGGGACAATTGATTCTCTCCTGCCTCCACTCCATTCAGATCTGTGTGGGGTTTACGAGCCTGTCACATTTCAGAACAGGCATTGACTTTCTACTTCAAAGTGGCTAAAGATCTCTCCCCAAAGACTTTTGTTGACCACAAACCTTCAGGCAGGGTAACGCCAACCTTCAGGGAAATGGCTCAGAAATCACTTTGTTTACAGAGCATGAAAGTATATGTAGAGTCTTTGAGTAATTTTTTTTTAGGGTTTTGCTTTAAGGGTCTTGGGCATCAAATGGTTTTCTATTGTGGAGCTCTATGTGTGATCTTCCTAAGTGGGTGTGCTCAGGTTATTCTGCTCATCCTGGTGCTTGTTTGCCCACATTTGAAAGTAAGGGTCCCACTTGACATAGGATCCCTGTTATTGACTTAGCTTCAGATCCCAGCTGGCTGCACAGCAGACCACAATATATGGCATTTCCACGTCATCAGCTAGGACAGAAACATCACCTGCATTTTTGGCAAATGGCATTGTGATATAGACTGATGACTCTTATTATGATGGCCCTTTAGAGCCTCTCCAGGCTTTAATGTCTGTCCTCACCCTATTGTTTCCCCTACAGGGAAAGGGGAATATGGCCCTGAAGACCCACAGAGCTTGCCTATCAAAGGCAGGTTCTCAGCCTTAGTCAGAACACAAAACAGAAGTCATGCATTTGCTTTCTATAGCCAGCAAGAGGCATTTCAGCCCCAGAAGAGGGCTCCAGGGATGCTGGCCAGCAGCTCCATTGTGTCAGGAGTGGCTAAGGGCAGAGGTGAGGGGAGAGGGATGCTGCTGTGGGTAACCACAGAAGAAGGTTCACTGGGTTTTGGCTCCACTATGGTGTGACCACAGATTTCTAGACGGTAACACAGAGCTACCCTGAGCTGCGGGGTGTGAGTGGCTCTTTTGATCACTTTGAGTATCCCAGGTCGGGGTGGATTAAAAATACTATATGGGTTGCAATACACTATTCGAGGGGTGCATATATGACACAGAAAATGCAGGTCTGGCCAATGTCCTCTTTGCAGTAATCATTCCTACATCAAAAAAATGCCACATGAAAAATTTCAGAAAGGCTGATTTTTTTTTTCCTTCCCTTTTCTCTAGCCATTTCTCTACATTGTTTATAAATGCAAATATGTGACAGTGGTTTGTTGACCTGGACTCCTTGTGGTGACAAACTGCCACTGGCCTGTCTTTGTGAACAGATTACTTCTACTTTCTGTGCATCCCGCCTGCCTCTGGCTCGTCTGGAAAAGCTTTTGCAGATTTTATAGACTGACAAACTGCTGAGCGGATCTCTTTTCCTTCCTTCCTTCTCTCCTCTCTCACTTTCCAGCTTTTGATGTAGACTCTCTATTAGACACAGGGGACAGGGACGGACACAGGCAGGTTTTCACCTTTGCCTGTAAGAGCAAGGGGAGGAAGAAATAAGGTGGCAGAAATATTATTAACTTTCAAATCTTCCCTCTGCCTCCACGATGAGAATAAATGCTCCCCGAAGAGCCCCTGAGATACACGCAGACAACTCTACCCCCACAGGAGTCTCCTGTCACCTCAGGTTTTTTTCTTTTTTCTTTTTTTCTTCCTTTAATGGAATATGAGGCTCTCAGTGTATGTAGAAACCTTTTCAAATACCATTTGTGTTCAGCATCTGTCAAAGGACATTGTCATAATAGAAAACTCCCCCGATCAGTTCCTTTTCAACTTTTTTCAGTGTTCGTTATATGGATGTCAACGATCTCGTCACTGTTCTACCTCTACCAGTTTCCCAGAGTTTCATGAAGTCGGCGAGCTAGAACTCACATGCTCCCTCTTAACTTTTCAAGCCGCACAACAGAAGTGCACATGAGTGGCTGATGTTAACCGAACCGAGGGCCACTTGAGAATGCCACCAAAAGAATAGCGGTGGAAGGTTATAAATAGGTGACGCTATTTATAAAGCATGAACGAAATGTTTTGCGATGTGTCACATAAAGCCCAAAAGCCGTCGTACTGTTCCCGTGCCTGATGTCTACATAAATAGACACATGAACATAGGACCCTGAACTCCTTTGTTTAGCTTCAAGCTAATCTCGGGCATAGGGGAAGATGAAACATTTCCTACTAATTGAAGGTATGCCTTTAAAAAAAAATTTATAAAACTAGTGCAGGGAATTTTGTGGGAGAATTACAATGTGAGGAAACTAGGACAACACAGCAGAGTTCAAAAGAATACAAATTATTTGAACATGTAGCCATGATCATATATAATGGTCCTTAGGTCTGACAATAGAATTTTGATAACAGGAATTTGAAACTCTTGGCCTGAACCTCACCCAGCACTTGTTGCTACTGAGAGATTAATATTATCTCTCTGTTTAAATAACCCACATATATGTCCAAAATTAGACTGGAAAACTAGAGCCTTCTTGGCTAGAATCAAATGGTTTTTAACATCAATTTATAAACGCTCCAAAAACACAAGTCACTTTCCCTCAGCTGAGTGACTAATGCATTACAAGATTTTGTGATACCCAAACCACTGAGTGTCAGAAAGATTTAAGTTCAAATCAACATGCATTTATTCTATGGTATAGCAATATGGGAGGCTGATGGCATGAATATTTTATAGTAATGTTTCAATATTAAAATCCCCATATTGAGATTCTGGAGAGATATACAAATGATATTTAACCATCACAAAAATTCAATGAAGTACTTATTAGAGTATCAGTAATAATAGTCATTAAAATTTTATGATCGCTTAAAAGAACACTAAATAAAGGCAGTTTAGCAAATGCCCTATTTACATATTTTAAGACTTAAATAGTAATACCCAAATCACATTGGATTTGGGAGTAAAATTAAACTTGCCCTCAAAAGAACAGATATATCAAGGATCTACCCTGATACATTTGCTTGTTTTCCCAATAGTGGGGTGAGTTCCATTGACTCATTCACTCTGGCTTTTGGATGAGCTACAGTGTAATATGAGAAGATATGGCTAAGGGTCAGGGATGCAATCTATGGATTAAGATAAGAATTAATGAAACAGGCTGTACCAGAATTGAGTCTGCAACCTTTGCCTCATTTATGTCCTATATTGCTCAGCTAAACACACATAATTTTACACATATATAAGTACACCACTTAATTTTATACACACACACACACACTCACACACACACACACACACACACACACACACATTCCAATATATGTATACATATGTGGCTTGGTTTCATTTTAACAGTTTTTAAATATTATGTTCTAGTCCTTATGCATTTTGATATATAGACTATTTAGCTGATTTTTCACGGCACGTTTTTTTTTTTTCTTTTGAGGGCAGTGTCACTGGCCCTCATATGTGGGACCCGAACCGGGGCCGCTGGCATCCTAAGCCAGCGCTTAACCACCGCGCCACTCGGCCGGCCTTTCACAGTATTTTAGAACACTGACAAAAATCATTTTCAAAATTGTGACCCTCATACTTTGCTCACAAATCTAGGGTAGAACATAAAACTAAAATTACTGGTGAGGTTTGTCTTCTTTATCTTACATGTTTCAGGTTCAGAGTGATCGTAGTAAATTCAGTGCACTTGAATAAACAGGAGGCCACTGGAAATTCAGAGATATGTAGGTGCTCAGGAAAGATGGGTGGCCTGGGGTCCACAACCAAGCCTTCTGAGAAGCCATACCATACCATACCATACCATACCATAGAGACAGGTCATTTTGGTTTCCTTGGGGTGAGTGATTTACTGGCAAACACATCCACTAGGACCCTTTAGGCTTTGTCAGAATTGGGGACCCATGAGTGGCAAATTCATTTTGCAAGGCATGAAGTGCCACAGAACCCAATGAGGGATAGATAAGTGACACCAGTATAGGAGTCCCTAGCTATTTTCCTTGTTTAGTGCATTTACAAAATATCTGGCACTATGCTATCACAGAAGTGAAAGACTTCCTAATATCCCACAGTCCTGTGTGTGTGTGTGTGTGTGTGTGTGTGTGTGTGTGTGTGTTTATGTGTATGAGATGGGGAGATAATCACAGAAATTACAGATTCCTAATATCAGACATTATGGGAAATATTAAATACAAAATGTCAAATGACATTTTCAGAAATAGTATCTAAACAAAGAGAAGATACCATCAGAAATGTTTGGGGCCATCTTCATTTTATTGTGGATGACAAATTCATCAAAAATTCATTGGTCCTACTCCTTTTCTTCAAAGCAATAGGAATTAAAGTCTCTCACTTTCATTGGCTGTCAAATAAGACTGAGCAACAATTTTATATGGCAGCTGTATTATAGTTAGGATGTTACCATTTTCTGCAAAACTGTAGTTAACACTAAGCTGGACGATCTACTATATTCTAAAATGCATGCCATGGTAAAGGAAGACAAAAGAGCACAAATAATAATTTATAATGTATTATGGGCCCTCTCCTGAAACATGTTTACCTTCCTAAACATATTTTTTGAGGTCAACATCAAAATCCAATTATACACTTTTCACGATATAGAATGGTTTGTTTTGTTGAAGAGTTAATAGATGCCTCAAAAGCTGACTTGATAACTGAGTAATCCACGGAGTATGCCCAATACATGTGGCTAGCAGGTAGTCAAGTTTAACTAAAAATACCTAGTCAGAAAAATGCATTAAGATGTTTTTAAACAGAAATTCAGTAGGAATTAGAGAAGCCCAGAATATACAACACTGACTCAACAGGACTGGGTCAAAGCAAAGCACACAACTGGGCCATCTCATGGGCCTTCCAAATGGTTTAAAAATTAAGAATGATTCTTTTTGATATGAAAAAGCTCTCAATACACACAGAAAATATTTTTTCATATAATTTAGGAGTCCTCCACTTTATACTAGTGGATAGTATAGTATACTTTTTAAAAGTCTGGGCTCAGAAGTAAATTTCTGGGTATGAACCCCAGTTCTGTGACTTGTCAGCTGTGTGATTCTGAACAAGTCATTTAATACATCTGTTCCCCAATTTTCTTATCTACAAAATAGGTTAAAAAATAGCGCCTAATCCATAGTGTTGTTTCAACAATTAAATGACTTAATATACATAAAGCTATAACTAACTGTAAACCATCATTACCTAATACATTTTAAATCAATCCATCACAGAACCAATTTGCTAGTTTAAATGCTATGTGGACCCCAGAGAATCCCATTTATCTATTCATTCTTTATTCACCCATTCAGTCAATTGTTCATGTTCTCGAAAAGTGTTTGGGGAAGGATACACCACTAAAGGGATGGCAAACCAATAAAACGAATTAATAAGGCTCACTCTTGACAATAAGCATGCATTTTGATGGGCTGGAGTGATTATTTGAACTATATAAGCCAATCCTTTCACTAATTCTAATTCATTCACATCACATTGTGGGCACAAAATGAGTAAGAGGTTTAGTCACTTATATGTGACCCAGGGAAATGTTTAATATGATATTTATACATACACACACACACACGCACACGCACACACACACACGTATTTGCAATAATGTACATTCCTGCAAGGTGGTAATCTGCCTCTATCCTTTGATCTGTGTCTACATTTAGCATTTGGAGCATCTATCTACTGAAATATCGTCCATTTTCAGGAAACAGTACAATGCGGAGCAGTATTTTGAATGATATAGAAAAGGTGACTGACCTCTAAATATACGTGGCTCACCAATCTGAGATCTGCTATCCCTTGGGATAATATCAACATCAAGATCAAGTTTGGACACCAGACACTAAGATGCAGGGTGTTTTTGCAATGAAGCCTCCTATCCCATTTTGCTTTTACACCAGCCAATGAATATGAATAAGACCCTGAAAGCAGCCCTTGGTATGTATCCACAGCTGAAACTTAATGTAAGTGGCATATAAGTGATATTTATGTATAAAATGTTGCTTACTTATTCTAGGTTAAAGCACTCAGTACACTAACCTTGACCTACCCTTTCCACATGGGCAAAAATCCAATGTATTATCCAATTAAAGAATTTTCTTTTCTTTATGTTTTGTTGAAAAATTATGCCTGTCCACCTCACAGTACTACTAAAAGAAACATCCTAGTGATGTGTACTTAAAAGACTTTTGACAAAGAGGAACATTACCGAGGGTCACACACGGTAATTATTTTTGTCAATTCCATACACCCAGTCAAAAGACAGCTATGGGTTGCTGCCTTGTGGGTGGGAAAAAGAGATGGAGAAAGATCCCAACCCCCATAGTAAGGGTAAGTGATGACAAAACCACGGCCTCTTAAAAGAATTCCCTCAGGTATTTCTCACCTCTAGTCAACATGTGACATTCTCAACAATGCCATTCCCACATGGTCACATGAGAAAGCATACTGTCCCATAATTAATCAAGCCATTTGGGGGTAAGTCATCCACCACAGAAAACAGAAGTCTACCCTATCAAGTTGTCTTGGTTTTGCTGTTCAGAACCACAAACGCATGGCATGCCGAGATTACTCTATTACAATAGACGGCTCCTCTGATATTTCTGACAAAGTGGTGACTGCTCCTTCCAACAATATTGCCCAATCCACTCAGACATGGGGGCAGGTTAATTCTGCCTTTGAAATGTTTCTGAGGTCCATCTCTTTCTTTCTCGTTCCACACGCACCGCTCTTGTGTGGACTCTCAATGTTTGACTTGAAGTATCTGCCATGATGTGCTCACCAGACTCCATACCTGGCCCTTTCTCTATTGTTCCATCAGACACCTATGTGCACCTGGGACTTCCATTAAGGCACAAAAGTCTTAACTTCATGTCTCCTCTAAGCAGGATACAGGGCATAAATTTGGCCTGGAAATCAAGCAACACTCTCCAGGATCTAGGCCTTCTCTACCTCGCCATTCTTATCTCCAAATTCTGTCTTTCCCAAAAATTGACTCTAGCCAGAATGGTACTTACTATTCCCTGGAAACATCACTTAAGTTACAACTGTGTGACTTTGCTGATCTCAGTTACTCCTGTGAGGAAAGCCGTTCCTTGTGACCACTGCAGCTCTGAGAGCTAACTTTTCCTTAAGAACAGTAGAAAGTCCACTTCTAAAGGACTCCTTAAAACAATCTGGTCATTTTTAATCAGTTCAGGAACTGCATTCTGATTGTTACTTTCAGCTATATTTATATGGGACCTCTTCTGTGCTCTCATGAATTGTTAATTTTCTTTTAGGTGTTCTTTGATCTTTCATTGGCCCTTTAGGGGCACAGACTTTACACTTGAAAGTCCCTGTACATATTAGAGTGACCTATACATAATGGAAAATTTGTTCACTATGATATTAAAAACAAAACAAAACAAACAAACAAAAAAACCTGTGTGTTTTTCTCTTCTATTAAATAGCTCCAATGGAAAACAAAAATTATATATATATGATTATGTAAAATTATATATAGATATAATTATATATAAATATAATAATTATATGTATTTTCCCCCATAAGGTAGTGCATAATTATTTCATTAGTAGACGATGCTTTTTATCAGTGTTTTCCTTCTTGTGAGCTCAATTTATAAGGTCAGAATTTTCCTGTACAAGAAATTTAGATGCATATGAATCACTCTGGTTATAAGTTTCATTTTTCAAAATGCTCTACATTGATTTGAGCTTTTTGAAGTCTCAAAATAAATAAATTACTAGTGTATTTGAAAGGAATTTCCGTATTTCTAGACGAGATTGGCACTTTTTAAAGATATGGAAATAAAGAAAAAAGGGAGACGTAGTCATGTGGACTAATCTAAATGCTTCCTCTAGAAGATACCATCATTTTAACAACATTTTCCCTTTTTTTTGTCTAGTTCAAAATGTTTGTTTTTATAGTTACAGTTCAATGCAACTTTTAACTAAACTTGGCATCAGTCAGAATCATTAAATTCTACCTTTTATGAACAGGGAGCAGGAAAGATCTTGTTTGCAACCTTATACAGATTAGTGCTACACACCTAGGTGATATTATTGTCTAGCTAAATTCCTGCATCCTATAAACAATGCATCCACATGTTGAGATCAGGAAGTACTGATATAAAATTCTGCCTTCCCCTGTTCTTTTTGAAAGCAGGTGAGGGTTCCAGTGACAAGCTCTGCTATGGCATGACTAGGGAAATTGAAGAGTTCCTTTAACAGCTTTTGAGGGCTCAGGAAGGAAGACAGACAAGTTAAAACTAGTCAGATGCTTGCAAATACTGACAAACATAACCAAACCATGTAGCACTGGAAATGTACCCATGTCACATTAAACTAATTACCTCTCTAGGAGGCATGCTCCTGAATGATGTTCACATCAGTAGTAACTAAATAAGACAAATACATAACAAAGACTAGTCCACATACAGAGTAAATATTTATTGTGCTTAAGGGTATATGCCCACATGGCTCAAACACACTGTTTTAGCAGGATCATCATTTATATCTCAAGCTCTACTCACCACGTCCATATTCTCAGACCAGTGTTATTTGGAAAAAAGATCTGAAACGCTCTCTTTTCCCCAAAATATGCTATGCCAATATCATGTGTGCTAAGTCCTAGAGAAAAGCCCAGAAAGGCAGAAAAAACCCCACCAGTGACCACCAAATGCTAGCCTTGAAGCACGAAAAATCTGAAGAGGAATACATTCCTAAAACCATGAATAGAAACTTGTCTTTACTCATTTCCAGCAAGACTGTGAGTTCCTGTTACAGCGTTCACTTACCACTGCAAAGATGAAAAAGTATTCAGATACTTAATAGTGTCTAATAATAGGAGACATTTTAGAACTCAAATAATTCCAGACCTCTAAAAAAACCTGTCAAAATTTCCCAGAGGTAAGAAACAATGACCTACAGTAGACTGTGGTCATGACCCTTGGGTCCAAGTGCTAACTCTAAAAAAGTGCCATGAGATATTTGATGACAGGTGATTAAGACATCATCTTCGCACCCTATGTGGACCAGATAATATACTCAGAAATGAATATTAAACACCCACCTTTAATACCTCTTGGAAATTGACATAGAGACACAAGAAAAAGTGACATTCCTTTTTAGTTTAGGCTCTCCTTACATAGATAGATGACCCAGCTCTTCCCTATATGCTACTGCTCTCAAATTAATATTTCCATCCCTGAAATGCTTACCCAATTCCTGCCTCAGTTGTAATGGCTGAGAGTCGCCCCAATATTACCTGAACCCAGCACACCTGAACTAAAGTCATAATGAGTTCAGGACTGATCAGAAGGGTTGGCTCAGGGGACAGAGAAAGCTCTCAACAAATACATATTTTGTGAATTGCTGCTTCTTCTCTTACCAGTTTCCATTCTCACATTCTCAGATTCTGTTTCCTGGCCACTGGTTTCCTTTGCTCCCTGAAATAATCAAGTCTTATTGTTTCCCCTAGACCCAACCCCCCAACCCCACCCCTCATTCAAATACTCACCAAATCTCTCCATTCTTTCTCCATAAATTCCATCAGAATTACCTTTTTGGATGCTACAACCCTGAATCAGATACTGATCACCACATACCTGGGACAATGGAACTGTCCTCTAGTTTAGCACACCAACCAGCTGTCTCTGTCCCCTTCCATTTAATCTGACTACTTCTAAAGGATTAGGATTCATAAAAATAATAGCTTTGCTCCTTTCTTAGAAACCCATACTGGCGCCCAACTGTGTGTTAAATGAAGTCTAAACCACCACAGCTATCTTTCTATGTCTCTCTAGACTGAGTCCATCTTACCTATCAATCCTTCTCATAGGGAATGCCCCCATGCACCATTTGATTGCTTTTGTCCTAACAAATGATACTTAGGCCAACTCTTTACTTTTGTTCTACTGGGGATAAAAAAACAAAACAAAAAAACAAACACATATATGTGTGTGTACACACACACACACACACACACACACACACACATTTGTTTTCCGGAGTAGACCACCTGGGTTCAAATCCCAGCTCCAGCACTTAAAAGTTTTATACCATCAGGCAAAGCCTTTTAACTTCTGTGTCTCAGTATTCCCATGTGCAAAGTGAAAATAATAATATCTACTTCATAAGGTTGTTGTAAGAATCAAATGAGCACAGGCATATACAAGTATGTGTGTATGCATAGATAGGTAGATAGATAGATAGATAGATAGATAGATAGATAGATAGATAGACAGACAGACAGATAGACTGACAGATGATAGATAGATATAGTGATCAGAAAAGTACATGGCAGGGTTAATAAGCCAACTGCTTTTAGTTACTATTATATTTGTTGTAGTCACTATTCTCATTCATCTTCCCCCTCTCCTTTTCCCTCTTCTTCTCTCTCTGCTCCCCATCACTGTCAAGACTGGGAGAACATTTGTCCATGCTCATTATTCTACTCTATGCATCTCAGCAATTCTCAGAGTGAAACTCCCTGATTTCTCATTCCTGCCCACACCATTCTAATGAAACTGTTCTTGTCAACGTCAGCTTTGGCCTCTTTGTTGTCAAGCCCAGAGGTACTTTTCAGTTCTTTAATTAACCATTCTATGCCTCTAAACATTTTTTTAACTACTCCCCCTCCTTAAATCTGCATTTCCTTGGTCTGTGATACCACACTCTTGGATTTTCCTCCTACCTCTGATGTCCTTAATGTCCTGTAGATTCCTCTTTCCCCACTCTTAATCTCTGCAGCCCCAGGATTTGGTCGTGAACTCACTCTTTTTATGTTTTAAACCAATTTCTCCATGGCTTCCATTATTATCCATACACTGACAGCTTCCACAATTTCATCTTCAGTCCATATCTCCTCTGACACTCCATTCTGCCTCCTGGATATCTCATCCTTTCTCCCCTTTCACCCCCAAACCCTGCTCCTCATGTTGGGTTCCCCAAGGCAGTGCAATGCAGCAGCACAGACCCAGCGGCCTAAGTAAGAGACACCTGTGTGTGTCCCTGCCCCACACCTATTCCACTACCTTCGTGCCTCCTGACTTCACCTCTCTCAGTCCAGGGCTAGTATCTCATTTCTGCCTGTCATTGTTTCTATCCGGAATTCCCACCAGATTCCTAACTGGTATCTTTGCAACTAGCCTTGCAGGCTGCCCGATCCCCTGACCACACTACAGTCTGACTATCGTTCTAATAACGGTGATCTACTATTGGTCCCCAGGTTAAACCCTTCACTGTGTCTCCCACTGCTGTGTGATCAAGTACGAACGAACTCTTTAGGGGAAATCCTCATCAGGGCTCAATCTTGCCAGTCTCCTCTCTCATCATCCCCTTCTCAAGCTCTAAACAGAGCAACCTGCAGTCCCCCAAACGGTGCCATTATTCAACACAGATTCTACTCCGTCTGATGAAATTCTCTCACATCACTTTTCTCTCTCTGATTCCCTAACTCCTACTTGTTGTTTAGGGTCAGATTTGGATGTCACCTCTGCAATAAGCCCTCCCTGACTTCCCTCGATTGAATTGGGCCATCCTCCTTCTGTGTTTCGTTTGCACCTTCTGCATACCTATTATATTGCAATTCTTGTTATCTCATAATTACTGTCTGTCCCTCTTCTAGACTGAATTCTTTAGGGACAAGATTCATGCCTTATTCATCATCTTATCCCCCGACCACAACAAAGTAACTCATGCCTAGTAGCTGATCTGTATGCACTTATTAAACGAATGAATGAGTGAACCGAGCTGCAGTTCTCGATACCATGGATAATGGGCATCATCATCATATTTCTGGTCTAAAAAAAAAAAATGTTTAAATTCATGGTTAGCTTGATCATGTAATGTCTCAGGAGAAAGAGATGATATCAAGACAATTAACAGTGCCATTCTCTATGAAAAGGAAGCACTGTTTGTAAAACTATTGGTTATTGGTGGGTGTGGAAGTGAAAGAAACATCAAGAGTAAGTGACCGCATTGCCTTGCAGTTTGTAATAGTGAAAGAAGTGACACGCAGTGTGCAACCATAGAGTTTAGGCTCTGAGATAGGTATATATGCATATATAGATATGGATGTAAAAAAATTCAGAGTGATGTTTATGTCATATCAAGAACTACAAAACATACAACTTGACCCAGTTCTCCCTCTCTTAAAATATTATCCTAACAAAATTACTCAAAACTAAAAAAAAAAAAAAAAACAACAAAAAAAAACACCAGAAAGATATGTAAGCTGACCTTACTTATAATAGGGCAACAAAACCCAGAAACAATAAATGATCCCCATGCAACAAATAATTAGGTGAATTATGACATTAATTATCTGGCATTTAAGAAAAATACAAAAGTATATGTAAGAAATAAGTAAGAAATAATGTATATGCTATGATTACAACTATAAAATCTATGTGTGAATAAAGGGGGTGCTAAGAACTCACACAGGGCCAACCCCACTGCATCAGTTCCCAGTACCCGGTGGGAGTAGCTCCAGTTGTGTCCACAGCAGTGTCCTTTAGAGGGTGTTCCTGGGTGTAAACTTAGCTGTGGTCCAGCCACTCAGGTTCCTGTAGCCCCTGCCCATTTCCTGAGTCTGTTTCTCAGGGATTTCATTGATAGTTAAGCTAACAATTTTCCTGCCCATGTATATTCTTTTCCTGCGTAACTTAACTACCATTGATTTCTGTTGATTGCAACCTAGAGCCCTGGCTGGTAAAATATCGTAATAGGCAAAACTGACCAAATAATGGTAAAGTATTGTGCTGCCACTCTGCTACCCCCATTCCCTCCATCAAACAGAGTGATCTTCTAAATAGAGCAGGGTGAACCTGAATACATCACGAAGTAAAATAATAAGGGAGCATCTACATACTTAAACAAAAATCAAATTTCTGGGCCCAAGGGTATCACATCCAGATGACTAAGATAATGTGCTTATGAAACTAAAGATGCACTTTCTTTAATCTTTGAGAAACCATGGGGATAGAAGAACCCCATCTACAGATATGAACATGTCTAGACTTCCCAGGAAAGGGGAAAGCGAGGATTTTATAGACTACACACCCTGGTTCGCATCCTTAGGCAATTTTTGCAGTGCATTAGGCTCAGTGCCCTCTGAGCAAGCATGTGCTCCCTCAAGCACACAACAGAAACAGTACTTGCCTTTCAATGGTGAATTTTCCTTCTTCCTTCTATCCTGCATTTTCCACATTCATTTTCTATAATGAATAGTTAATCCTTTCAAAATGGAAGAAAACAAATTTAAAGGTCAAATTATATCATACCATGAAAAACCTCATGTCCTTTCTTGATGGGGTTATTCTCCTAGTAGCTGAGTGGAATACCAGACATCTTGATACTACTTTCAACAAGGAACTTAACAAAATCTCCATGAAAATCCTGTGGACAAGACGGAAACATGTGGAGTGGTTGATAGGAAGTTTAGAAGATTTTATGGCTTAATGACATTAGAGTTAAGCAAACTCAAAACTGGATACTCCATCATACTCAAATTATCCGTAGTAATGAATTGCATGGAAGGAGAACTCCAGAGGTAAATTAGGAATTTTTATGGTAAGTCCTGCTCAATATTAGTTACACTGACTTGAAGACAAAGATTGCAAATTTATTACAAGATTTATGGGTGAGCCAAAGAAGAGGTGTATGGCTTATACAGAATGACAAAGTGATTCTCTAAGGTTCCAATTCAAGAAGGTTTTTGAAAAATCTAATAAGGCTAAATGTAAAATTCAAGATTAGGCTGAAAATCAATTAAGTAAGTAAAGACTGAGGGAATCAAAACTAGATAATGGCTCATGAAAACAAAACAAAACACGTGAGGAGTGGCGTTGACAAGGTCAGCAAGATCAACAGCCTGGGAAGAGTTGTGATATGATCAAAGGAGCCAACAGATCTGGTGGGCAGTACTTAGTCACAAAACAGTAGCACTCTTATGTGCAGGTCTGAGAACCATACTTTTAAGAAGGACATTTGTTAAGTAAAACATAATGAAAGGAAGACAACCAGAATGACAAGGAACCCAAATGTAGTTTTAGGGAAGAATTACAGACACCTAGCCTGGAAAGACACGATGGAGGGAAAAGTAAGCAGTTTCTGATCTTTATATTCCTTTTATGTGCACAAAAGTATAAACTTCTGTGTGGCTCCATAAGGCAAACATACAGAGAATCAGCAGATGATCAAGAAAGGCAGTAAAAGAGTTATTTATATTGAGCTAGAGTCAGGGCAAGAATAGACAAAGGGGCTGGAGTTAAAAGTGGCAGTTTATTCCATGGAGCTGATTTCCTTTCCCATGTCTTTATGCTCAGTGGCTCTGCCAGAGCTTAAGAGAATTAAAGTCTAACAAAGGTGGTTACTCTGGGGTTTGTGGCCACTAATGGATACCAAAGGGCAAGGAAATCCTCAAGAGCAGACTTTCTAAACTATTTTCAAGGTGCCGGTTCCCAGAACTGGAGTAAATAGTATGCATGATTATAATGGTATGCTGGGACACAAAGTCTTATATATGCAAATATACCAAAAATGTCTCTCATCTATACAAAAATAACTAGTTTCTGCCTATGAATTTTTACCTGGAAATCCCTTTATTCCCAGGTGCCATTCTTTTTTATTCCCATATTTCCTGGCCACTTATAATCCTTCCTCTCACCTTACTTCCCTCACCTCATTTTCCCATGCATCCCATCCCGGAATCCCCTTCCTGTGCTTTGTAGTTACATTTGCATCCAGTTTTGACTTTCTCAGAAGCCAAGTCAGCTTGTCAACACATCCACTCCTGCTTCATTCTACTTCTACTCTGTTTCATCTAGTGGGATGTTTCCTTTTACACTGTGGTGTCAGCTTAAAAAAAAAAAGAAGTAATAACTCTACTTTGCTGTGAAGGTCAAGAAATAAATATAGGATGCAATATCTATATAAAGCTATGAAAATGTTTACCTGGGTTAGAAAACTTAAGTCCCATTTCCCAAACACCTGGACAGAAACCTAGAATTCTGGCAGCGTGTTTATTTGAAAAAAGTGGAAATGTATTCAACCCAATAACAGCATAAGCATTGGGCTCTATAAGGGCTATTCTGTCAAAAAATAAAAGACAGAGAAGTGATTATTTTCTCTATTATGGAAGCTTCATTAGTGTGCTCCTATTCAATATAAATTATTATTTGATAATTGTGAAAAGATCTAGGAATCATGAAGACTTTTCTCTCTTCTTTTATTAAATTTATGGGGGTGACATTGGTTAGTAAAATTATATAAATTTCTAGGGTACATTTCCATAATATACCATCTATATATTGCATTGGGGGTCCCCCATCCAGAGTCAGTTCTCCTTCCATCATCATATATTTGACACCCTTTGCCTTCTTCTACCAACACTTTCTCTTACACTGGGTGATAAAGTTTAAAATATTAGGAAACTGAAGATATTACTGTGCTGTGCTTTTTTATATTTATAGAATACAAGGTGTGCTGAGAATCACAGGAAAATGAATTTCATCACAAAGGCATGGGTATGGCTCTCAGGGAAACATATCCTATATTCCTCTATGAGGATATTTTCCCATGTTCATGGCAAACGGACTGTACAATCAACCTAGAACCTGATGGTATACTTTCTTCCGATACACTCTGATTAATCTGTGCATGATATCCTCATGATGAGAATAATGTGGGTTTTTTTAGAGTTGGAAAGGATCTTAGCATCTAGAGCCACAAATATTAATTTTGTGCCCTTTCCACATTCATAGTGGACACTCTGTGAATACACACAATTCTGTTGAGCTTGACAGGATCAGATCTTCAAGATGTAAGCTAAAAGCCAATTTGGAGTGGGCCCTGTGGTCTTACTTCTGGGACTGAGAACCTCATGAATGAAGATGGCCGCATTATTACTATCACGTGAATAAAAATTCTTACTTTTGAATTCGATCGGGGAAAAAAAAGATCACAGATACAAACCGGGAAGAAAATAAAAAATTCTTTCTGAAAATGACAGTCTAGTCACACCCACCCTCATGCCACCACCACTGGCTCATTCATTTATTCGTTCACTCACTCATTACCCAAGCAGCCAGTGTTCTCCCTGAAACAGAAATCTAATCCTACCCACAAGACAGAACAAGACATTCAAACATCCTCATGAACCTCAGGCAAAGTCTACAATCCTGAACAGGATTTCGAAGTCCTGTGCTATCATATCCCTGACCCCATCCTTATCACAATGAGCCTGCCTGTTTGAGCCCATGATACTCCCATCACACTTAACAACATTCATTTCCTCAAAGGGACAAAACTCACTCAATGCTTCTGAGCTTTTGTATCAATGGACCTCTCTACTTGGACCTCTGCTCTCTTACTCCCCACCCTCCACCCCATGCTCATTCTCCTGCTATCACTTCATACATCACTTCCTTCAAAAACTCCAGGTGGCCTGGAAGCAACCCTCCAATGTGCTCCCATGCCTTCTTGCTGCCACCAATGCCCCTTTCCACCATCAACTAGATGGTGAACTCCTTCAACTCCGGTTCACTGTTCATCCTCATCACGAAGAATAAATACTGCTTGGAACAAGGGAGGCAGTTAACACACTTTTGCTGAATGAGTGAGTCAATGACTAAAAAACGAATGATATGAAGAGCCCAGGGCGTCAATGGCACAGAAATCGAGGAGCTGACAGTGGATATTTCAGGGCTCAACTTTTTAAACATAAAAATAGGAAGGGAAGATATATATATATATATTTTTTCCCCAAACGCAATGTGTGGATGCCAAATAATTTTGCTAGTTGGGTGTATATGGAGAAAAGAGCACTGAGAAGCAAATTTAAGACAAGGTTAGAGAGTTAAGTCAGAATGGAATAATGCTGGAAGGTAAGTAAAATTTCCCTACTGGACTTATTAGCTCTAATATCTAAGTCACTCCCTGGGGAGAATTGGGCTCTTATGTAAGAATGCTAACTTTTTTCACGGGAGCAGGGTCTAATCAAGTGTGTAAATGCCACAGTACACCAAATGGCAGAAGAGAATAAATGTCCCTCTGGTGGGTTCCTGACGTGTCTTACCACCAAGAAGTAATTCAGGCACTGAACAGAACAGAGATCAGTAGACACAGTTATGCAAAACTCATGAAGAGAAATACCCTTGCTTTATGAGAAGGTTACAATTTGATGGTCTATTTTTATTTATTTATTTTTTTATTTTAAGTGCCCTTGGAGTGGAGACTTAGGGAAAATACTAAGTCTTGCCCACATTCACAGGGCTCAAAGTCAGGGGAGGAAAAAAAAAAAAAAGCCAGTTTACAATACCTGTGGCTGTCTATTACTGGCTTCAAACACTACTTGAATAATTTTATCTTATAATAGATAATCTAATGAGTTAATTCACTTGTTAAAAAAAAAAAAAGGCCACCCATACCCACCAAAATGAAAACTCTTGACACCATCGTGAGAAACAAAATCCTGGTGAAGCAGTAAAACACTGGAAATAACAACTGTTAAGCACATACTGCTTTTTTACCATGAAGTCAGACGACAAACAAATAGGAGAGATGCTATGAAACCCTACGTGCTTTGTGATAGCCACACTTGCGAATTTTGGGGTGTAAATCATCAAGTTCTTCCATTTTCTGTGATTTTCTGAGAGAGGCTTTTGATGCCCCAAATCACAACTACAGACCATCAGCTTGAATTAGTTTCCCCCCCAACACAGAATCATCGCCAAATTAAAGTAAGACTTTGGAAGTCCTGCATATCTGCTCATCAAACTTCATGATAGCAAGTTTAAAACAAAAACAAAAACAACTGTTAGTAAAATTAACACACACACACAATTAAATCTTATAGGCAAAGCCTTCTGCCTCTGCCAAATTTCAGCTGGGAACACATTTTTTATGGCCAGCTAATAAACCTGCTGAAAATAGGGGTTGATAATGGAAACCCTCCGGAGTCCTTAACTACAGTATGCACGGCTATAATAAAAAGAATTAATGCAGTCAATTTGTACTACTGTTCTCTGAACAAAAAACCCTATTTCAACCACAGTCTTTTCAACAGCTGATTGGCAGGCCTGTCCATTTCCCCTCTGCAGTGTTGTCAGGACTCTTCAACATGATAATGAGCCTGTCACCATATTCAAATAGCCCTGTGACAGCAAGTTTTGTGAGTGTGACGTCCACGGCAAAGGGTCTGTCAAAAAGCACCTTTCAGGAAATGAAAAGAGAATGCTTTCCTGATGATAAACCTAATTTCTCCATAGATAAAAGGGTGAGATTTTTCACCAGATTTTATCAGTGTTGTGTTGCATTTATCTCTTCAAATGTTCCTGTTTTCTTTCTTTTCTTTTCTTTTTTTTAATATACATAAATTTAGATTTGGCAGTGATGGGTGTAAAAAAAAAAATGATGATGAAACACATTTTCTGTTTAAGGAAGTGGAGTCCATTAGGTTACCACAGTGGGAAAGGGAGAAAAGAGACGGGAAAAAAAAAAAATCCTAATGCTTTTTTTATCACATTAAAAAAAGTCGAGAAGAGAGGGAGGCAAACTTGATACAAACTTATCGAATAAACTTCTCAGAGCTGGTCTCCAGTTCTGAATGCTTCATGCACTGAGGCCAATTGCTTCCCCCAAAATACCCACAGGAAGTGGCTGTTGGAAACGCCTGTCCAGGCAGTCACTTCCTGGGGGCACCAGAGAATCTGTGGCTTGTGAACAAGCAGAGAAAAAGCCTCTACTTCACATGGGAGGGTCCTCTCACCTTAGTAAACTGTGCGGGATGGCTGAACGCTGGGAAAATGGGTTTTCACCCCATTTCAACACATTAAAAATTTCTTGTGTCACTAAGATGTTAAAAAGTACGATTGTTAAGGAAAAAAAATCGTTTCTCTTCAGCTATAAGAACTGTTTTATAAAAAGCCCAGGTTCTTTAGAGCATTAATTTTGCTCCCTACCCACTTCACGTACACATAAATCTCAGTGTGTTCAGCATTTAAAAAAAAAATGAATTTAGGTATTTTCTCAGGAGTTCATGTATGTGTGTGTATATATATATATATGTATGTGTATGTGTATATAAAATGCATATTACATACCATGCATATGCAGTATAGCTGTATATAAAGCACATATACTATACATATGTGTATATATTATCTGTGTACATAATACATGTGCACAAGTGTACATATATCATACATACGTGCATGCATGTGTGCACACATAATGGAAAGAACGTCAAAGCGTTACTTTTCATGAATGTTAGTGTCTCAGGCTTTAATAAAATTCGCACCTGTGTGTACCTGAGGAAAACTGGGAAGCTCTCTGGCTTTGAGTGGAAGACCTGGAAAGGGGTTCCAGTGACAAGGCAGGGGGACAGGAAGCCAGGCCAGAACTGTCATTCTTTCTCTCCTGAGGTAAGCTGAATACCAACCTTCACCAAAAAAGCACATGCAAGAGGTCCCAGAGGCATCTCAGAAAGAAAGCCTATGTAGGAATGTAAATCCAATTGCCTCCTGTATCTCAGGCTGACTGACGATAAAAGAACCTTATGTTTTTGAAAGCACACATAATATCATATAATTTAATTCATTAATATTCCCATAGTAAACTATACCCACACATTTTAAAAAGATATTACAAAACATATACAACCTCATGTCTGAGTACCCTGATTTCAGCTGATGGCTGGCTCATTGATACAAGTTCCATTTTTGAAGCAGTATTTCCTCTAGTCCCCTGATGGTAAGGCAACTTATGTCTCTATATGTGATGACAGCATCTGAGAAGCCCTTTCACTATTCGAAAGCAGGGAAATCTCTGCAATGCTCATTCTCTCAATTTCAAATAAATACACTTCTAGTTATGTCTCATTTTGGTTGGGGTCTGGATATGCCAAAAGGGTCAATTAATGAAAGGAAATGATAATTCCATTTGTTTGTATGTATCATATATATAAAGCTGGCATGACTGGAGAGCTCTCTTAATTAAAAATTAAGATATTTCAATGGAGTGGAGAGGACCTCAATCAATCTTTGCACTGGAGGTTATTCTAAATATACCTGGAAGGATTAAAATGGAAAACACAAAAGAGAGTTTTTTTTCTTAAAGCATGATTCACCTTCACAATTTTTGAGGCTGAAATTGTTGAAGAGTTTCTAGGTTGTTTTTTTGTTTTTGTTTTTGTTTTTGTTTTGTTTTTTTAATTCCAGAGAAAGAAAAGGAAGCAAAGGAGGAAAGCAGGGTCAGGGGTAGTAGAGGATGGGGGCTCCCAATATGGGTCAATCCAACCCCTGAAAGAAGACAAAAGTAACTAATTAAGGATCAGCAATAAATTTGACTGATTTGAAGTTCGTCAGCTGGAGGGAACTATTATGAAGCCAATAAATAGAGCTGTAGACAGCTGGCTTTGTGCACTTCCCAGCTCCTTTGCCTAAATGTTTAAAACCACTGATGTATTTGGGATTTAAAAAAAAAAAAATGAAATCTCAAACTAAGCTATCCCCAACATACAAAGCAAATTCCAGAATCTTGAAGACTTTCATTGTCTCAGAAAGTCATTGTCACCACCCCTAATCCCCTCATTAAAGCAAAAAGAAATGCTGGGATGGCATTAAAATGAATGCAAACCATTTGCAGCAATCTCCGGCTCCCACCACCTCCAAATGAAGGCAGGCACATTGCATAATCCAGGCAGCCAGCGCTCCTGACAGGTGGATGATTTATGCTCATAGTCAGGAGAATCGGAGGGCCTGCGGAGGAGACAGCATGAGCGAGGCGGTGGCGAGACAGATGCTCTCAGTGGGCTCGCAGGGGCTGGCAGGCTCCAGCTAGTTCAGGTGCAACCTGGACACTTGAAGTGCTGAACTCCTACCGCCTGGATTCCAACACGCTGATGTGCCATTTGCAATCTTATATGCAATGTACACAGTGAATAAACTGTCAACTCTAGGCAGCCACTGTATGCATCGTCCACACACACAGATGCCATGGACACGTGCCCCAGCACAGAAGTGAAAGCAGACCCCCCTCATTTTTATTTTTTTTTTTTGGTATTATAAAGTATATTCTAATACAGATGTAAGTGTTATGGAGTTCCAGGATCTTCGGTCCTGTAAAAAAATATTTAGTCCAGGTAGGGTTCGCGGAGAGTGACAAGACTCTCTAACAATTGGATCGATGTTAAAGATTGCACTCTGGGATTAGGAGAATACACACCTCAGCAGAACACCGACATGCCTGTCAATTATATTAATTATTTTTCAGATACATGACATGCTTTCATGACATTATATGCTGAAAAGCCATTTGAATATTTGAGAGGGAAATAAATGAGGGATGGATAAAAGGAAGGATCTCGAAAGGGTTGAACTGCTTTGAAATCAATCTGTAAAATAGTTTTTTTTCTTTTTTTTTCAGAATTTCTCTCGATAGCCCCAAACAATAACAATCCGGCGAAGATTATGGTATTGGTTAAAAGGGTAGATAAACCTAATTACGGCTATTGATGACAAATTACTGCTACTCCGGATCTCTAACAGAAGGTATTAGCCAGCATTTGACTGGTCAGCAGTAAACCATCAATGGAGGGAGAAATTTACTCCATAGGTCTCCACAGAGCTACACAGATCACTGTTTCCCTGCTCAGCCCAGTATCTCCGAGGCACAGAGCTTCAGGCATCAGTGAAGAGCATAAGCATCCACATGTACAAACTTCAGGTTATCTTGGATGAATGCAAATTTTCCTTTCAACCCCCTAGTCCGACTGGGTCAAAGGTAAAACTGCCAATGAGAATGAAAGACCCAAGCATCCCTTAATTAGACACCAGTATTCAAAGACTTGTAAATTCCCAAGAAGCCACTTTGCAAAGCAAGTGTTCTTTTCTTATTTGGGGGTTTGGGGAGGGGGAGAGGGGGAGGATGAGAAGAGGTGAGCCATGGGCTTTTTCAACTACTAACCACAGAAAGAGAAATTTTTAGAACAAAATGGAATACACTGTAAGTCATCCAAAATGCCTCCGGATTTTACAGCACTCCCTAGAGAAAAAAACTCAAATAATTTGAAGTCTTCACGAACTGTATCCAAATCCTTTTTCTAACTTCATTAAGCTCCAGTGCTTAAAAATCGTTCATAGCAAGTGCTTTAATTACAGACAAGCGGGAGCAGACCAGCCCAGATAGCGTCCACCCAGTAACCAGACGGCCCAGGGGGAAGAAGTCTCTTTCTCAACCATGCAACTGAGTAAAGGGACAAACCTGGGGGTTGGGGGCAACCCATTTCCTCCTGTTTCAGACAGGAATTCAACCAGCATTCTGGCCTGATCACTATTCTGCTGGTTTACCACATATACACAGAGAAAGAAGAGAAAATGTGTTACAGAAAGCAAGTTTTTTTAACAGACACAGGGAGCTAAGTCATCTGTGCTATGGAAGCCTTGTTTTCCTTTTCTGTTTCCCCGCCTTTCTCTTTCCTCCCACCTTTCCTCTTGGCATTCTCTTTCTCTCTAGGCTGAACCTTCCAACCCCCATACTCTGGGGCTGAAACCCCTGCCACAGACCTGCAGAAGGTACAAAGCAGCATTAAAGTGCACGGGTGCCACAAAGAACTCAGAAGCTACCATGGATGTGATGTTCTAGAGTCAATCCTGGGTGGACAAGGGGTAAGCTCAGAGGACAAGGGGGAAACCCGAGGAGAACAAGTGCCACGCAGGAGTGATTTCTATCTACTCTCTACTTCCTGGCGGGAATAATGGCTGTGAGACAGCCCTTGAGAAGACAAGAAAATCACTCACAGGGTCCAACTTGAAACCCAATTTGATTGGAGACCTAAAAACACAAACCTAAAACAGAACAGTGTTTAAGGGATCACGTAGTTGTTACAACTCCTAGGTGGGGGTGAAAGCCTTTTCTTCACTCGTGACTCATCCTATTGTTTCTCCTGAAAAAACAGAACTGCACCAACATCTAAGCACATCCAAAAGGAACGGGAGGGGCCGCAAGTTACACTTTGGAAAAAGTTAGCGATGATCTAGAGATGAGAAGCGATTCCATGGAGTCAAGGTTATTTGTTGCTAGTCCATGACAGGCTTTCCCGCTGTCGCCCCCACAGCCCACGGAGGGGTCTCTGTAATTCTGGCAGGTTCTGCTGACCCTGCCTGTCACCTCCAGCTCTCCAGAGCACAGGAAAGGGGCTTAGGCTGGAGTCACACAGAGCTTGATCGAGGACCTCTGACCCCAGTGTCATAAAGACCAGCGGTGTGAGGACAACCCGGGCCTGCTGTGAACACAGCACTTGGTCATTTTGGAGGGAAAAGAAAACTTCCAGCAAGATGACATATGAGACCAAGCAGAAGTGATCTGTTTTTGGGTTTGGCAAGGCAGTGTCCTGAACCCCAGGACAATAAAATCATAGTGATGACGGTGGTAATAATGGGACACATTTACTGAGGACTCGTACCTGCCAGGCATTGTGCAAAGTATTTTAAGTATCTTATTTAATCCTCATGGGAAATTCTATAGAATAGGCATTATTATTATTATCATCATCATTACTACTGTATAGGTGAACAAACGGAGGCTACAGACATTAAGAAATCTGCTGGTAATTGGCAACTGAACAGCAACTCAGAGCTGTCTATTAAGCAAACTCCATGATCTTAATAATATGCTATATAGAAGACTGTGTTGATAATGCAATTCCATATACATTTATTTTGCAAATATACTAAGCCTGTGCTGTTGTAAGTTATCACACTACCTACTGGAAGTATGCAATGTCAGACGAAACTAACAATTCATTTTTTTTTTTTCTCCACTTCCTACAGGCCAGATTTTTTCTTTTTTAAACCATCCATCCAGGAAGAAAACTATAAGTAAAAACTTAACAAAAGCATCAGGTACAGGTGCCTTAGCCCTTCACGTCACAAGACTTTTTGTCAGAGACCTCTCTTGCTGCGATGGAAAGGAGACAGTTGTAAAGACCCAGCCACTAAGCCACTCACTAGCCGCGGCTTCCCCGGCCTATAAGCTGTTTTCCGATGTGCAAATCACGCTGGTCTCCCAGGACTGTTGGAGAGTTCAGCTGACTTCCAGCACTGTCTCCTTCTGGGTTTCCTTTGAAAATCAATGCATGAACTAAGGCTGCTGGTTAGATGCTGTAATTTCAAGTTACAGAGCGAAAGGTGAGGAAGGGGAAAATGGCTATAGCCTTCTAAGCCTGGGAACTTTCCAAGAGTCAGGTTCCCGAGTGACATGCAAATAGAATTACTTGTAAAAGCTGGGGGTGGGGAGTTTGTTCTTGCTACCTCAACAAAACTTTTTTTTTTTTTTGAGGGCAGTGTCACTGGCCCTCCTATGTGGGACCCGAACCGGGGCCGCTGGCTTCCCAAGCCAGCGCTTAACCACCGCGCCACTCGGCCGGCCCTCAACAAAACTTTTGATAGGTTTTCTTTTCTGGAGCACATGACTAAATAGTTAAAGATTTGTGAGATGCTCAGGAGATTCTCTAATATTTCTTAGGCACATGGTGTGTGAATTGAATCTCTGTTCCTTTTACTTTGTCACCATTAGTGAAGCTCTCTTTTTCTACAGCATCCCCTCCAGATCCTAACGATTCAGCGGAGACCTCCAGACATATACGGAATCGCTGAGAAATACATTTGTTCACAGCCCGCCAATTTGTACCTGTTGACTGCAGAGCAGGAAAGTGATGCTACAAATTGAAAATGAAATCATCCGACAATGACCTGACTGCCTCTTGGGGACAGATGCTGGGTGCTGGTCATTTCTTCAGCTAAACAATAGCCTCTGACCATCTACACAGAAAAGGCGCTGCTCAGAAATATTGAGTAGCTTCCACATTGTTCAAACCGTTTCTAAGGAAAAATAGAAATATTCTGTGTAGAAACTTTATGAAATAACTCTTGTGGTCCCACAGAGAAAAGTAGTTTCAGAAATCAGAAAACGTACTTGTGCTATTCTAACGCTTTTGTTTTAGAGTATGTACTCCAAGTAATGATTCTGGGATTCTAACAGCTCTGACACCAAAAGCATTCCCTGAAATCAAGGTCTCTGTGTTCACAAAAGGAAGTAACAGCAGGGACCAGTGGCTTCCATGTGACAGAAATAATATTTCTCCTCTTGACACTCTGGTGAGATTAACTACTGAAGAGGGGAACCCAAGGACTTCATTATGAATGTGGGTTTCCAAGTCTGAGAAATCTAGATTGAATGCTGGCTTTACCATTCACTAGTTGTCTGATCTGAGGCAAGTTATTTATACAACTTTTTTTTTTTCCAATAGGTCATAGTTTTCTTATGTCTACTCACTAACTTATCAAATGTCTATAGAAGATAGATTAAAAAATCAATGTAATTTCTCATATATATATATTTTTTCTTTTTGACTCAGGATATACCAATTGTGATATCGTCAGGGTATTCAATATAAATTCAACACAACATGACTTCTGAAATACAGTTCCATCATGGTCACATATATGTACATAAAGGAAAATGCAGAAATAATTTATAGATGATTGTCGCCCTTGAATTGTTTCTAAAATCTTATGCCAACATTATTCCTGCACTCGAGTTTCCATAATGTAACTAAAAGCCCACTAAAGTAGGCTAAAACAAAGAAAATTAATCAGTTAGATTTTGCTGAATACCTACCATGTGATCATTATTCTGTTAAGTGTCACGGAGGACTAAAATATAAATCAACAGTCCCTGCTCTCAAGTTCTTTCTGTTTTTCTCCAGGAGACATACTAAGCGAGTAATAGAATACTAAAAATTAACACTAACATTTAATATTGTCTGAGTGCTTATTGTTTTCCGGACACGGTACCAAGAATAGTACATCTATTACCTCAATTAAAACTCAAACAACCCTCTGAAGTCATAATTACAAGCCCCATTTTACAGGTAAGGCTTAAAAAAGGGTACAGTAACTTGCTTGAGACAACACAGCTTGTAAGGAATACAGTTTGGAAGAAACCCAGATCCCACTTCTGCTCTGCCCCAGTAGTCACCAGAATTGAAATTAAAAGTTCAATTCTTGGGCTGGCCGAGTGGCGCGGTGGTTAAGCGCTGGCTTGGGAAACCAGCGGCCCCGGTTCAGGTCCCACATATGAGGGCCAGTGACGCTGCCCTCAAAAAAAAAAAAAAAAAAAGTTCAATTCTTCAGTTGTATTAGACACATCTCAAGGATTCAATCAATATTCACAGACTCCATCCGATCTGCTTTATATCTTTAACTCTACTTCCCTCTGTGGAAAACATGAAGTTAAAATGATAAATTGTATGAAACAATATAAACACTGTTGAAATTCAGAAAGGAGGGGGAATCTATATAATTGTAAGTGATAAGGTTTATGACAAACTCCATAAGCGCAGGCTCTTGTCTGCCATGCTCTTTTCTGAGTGGAATGGAGCCATGTCTCCAAAAATATTCATTGAATGGGTGGATAAATGGCAGATGAATAAAGGTTTGCAGATGGGCTTAACAAATACACATCATTTTGGATCCATATGTGGCTATACACAGCTCCCTAAGGAATAAACTGACCCCAACACGAGATATTCTAAAGAAGAGGGTGTATTTCTCCGATAGCAGATAGAAATATTTACACAGATTAGCCCATAATATTTCCTTCCAAATATTTCCAAATTATGCATGAATTGATAATAACCTAAGACTGGCTAAGGTCAGAGTAATTGCCATTTAATTGGCTTCAAACATACTAATGATTATGATAATGTTGATATGAAGAGACTTAATAGTTCAGGAGATAAATGTCTAGGAGGGCAGAGAGGTGACTCCATGGAAGTGGGGGTGGGGAGGGGATAATTATGGAGGTCATAAGCCAAATAGCCACTCACAACAGTTGTGAAGAAACTTTGTTTTTTAGGGGGAATTTGGGAACAACAGGAACAAAAAAAAAGTTTTTAAAAAGGGGGAGGCAGGTAAGGATGGGAGGGAGAGGAAAAGAAAGTTGTGTGCCCCCAAAAGTTATATATGAGGGAGAAGTTCTGTTGGGAGAAATTAATTGGACAGTCCAGAGAGGTGCTACTAAATAAGGCTCAGGTGGCATCAAGGAAAATACTTAAAGCTGAGAACTGAGAAGCTGGCACGGCAAAATGGGCTGAACGTCCCATGGGGGTGACACGCTGACTGGACCAGAGACACAGAACTGGAAATTAGCACAGGTCTAAGTAGAAACACATGCTGAGTTACACGAGGAAATGTGAATTATCTCATTCGTATATAATCTACTTGTTAAATTCCCCACATCCCCAATATCCCTAAAAACTCCAGTAAAATAGCCCAAGCCTTTTAAAATTATGATTATCCCACTCCTTAAATGCCCCACATTCCCAATATACTTGAAAACTCAAATAAAACAGTCCAGGCATCTTAAAATTATGATTACACAGCCGTGTGAAAAACAGGCTTGCTGGTGGAAAATGTAAAAGTTGAGAAAAATAGGGAAGGGATTATGATCTCAGATACACACTCTTTGGAGAACCAGGTTAACCAAAGGACAAGTTCTAAAATACCCTCCCATGGGGTTTTGCCATAGGTCCCATTGTATCACCATAGTCATCTATAAAAGAAGAGGCTGTTTCAGTTGGGGCTTTGCAATGCTA
The DNA here is from genome assembly GCA_033961575.1 of Aselliscus stoliczkanus. NCBI lineage: Eukaryota > Metazoa > Chordata > Mammalia > Chiroptera > Hipposideridae > Aselliscus > Aselliscus stoliczkanus. The sequence goes on from CM066734.1 coordinate 8,514,300, forward strand.
GATACCGTCACATTTCTGTCAAAGGTCTCTATGATGCTTCCTGCTTCCAAAACCATTTCCATGTTATGCTCTTTGCATGGCATGATTTCATAGTTGTGCCAACTTTAAAAAGCATTTAAGCTGAAGTTGGGTAAAAACAAACGCATGGCGTGGATAATCAGCTGAGAGTCCATTATCACGGAGTGTGGGCCGTGCAGCATCCCCGGGTATCATGGCCCAGTGGGCGTGGCAAGTCCCTGATATTTGTTCCGGGAGCCACAGAGCCACACTGGCTCTCACACAACACAATCTGCCATTCACTGAAGGCTAGTTTGCCAGGAAGCCCAAGGATGGACTCCCCACCAGTACCATCAGGCTCAGGGAATTTGGCTAGCACCAGGCACCTCAGACTTCTGCCAGCTAATTGGCTTTGGGGAAGCCGCTGACCTACTCTCCACTGAGTGGCTTTTGTGAACCTGGAATCCAGCCTACCTCTCATCATTGATCAACCTTGGCCAAGCCAGCTGGCTTGTTCCTTTGCAGACAGCTTGCCTTAGGGAAGCTGGTTGGTGGCTCGACAACCTACTAAGCAAGAGAGAGACAAAACTACAGAACAGTCTCTCAAGAAATGGCCACTGCTCGCTTTGCTTTGAGGGAAGAATTAGGAATGAACAACTTCATATATTGATACCTGATGTAGGATAGAAGGATTAGACTATTGAGTCTTCACAAAAAGGTAACGAACAGATCAGGACTGGTGCCCAAGTGAAATAAAACCAGGAAGCACTTCATTCAAATGTATACCAGAATTCCTTTACATTAAATTTAAGTACGATCTCATAAACATCAACACCAAGCTGATGTATGTGTGCATTGGTGAAAAGGAGCAAAAATCTGTTGTCTGGAAACCCGTGGAAAAAAAAAAAAATCCCACATCAGCGTTCTATATGGCTGGGAAAGGCCCTCCCTTCTCCCTCGCCGCTCACTGTGGTGTCACTGGACTTTCAGTGGATGAACAAATGTTGAAACAGGTTTTTCCCCCCGGGGGCGAAATCCACTGGGGACTCTTTTATAATCCAAAAGGAATAAAAATGTGTAGCATATTAGATAACTGCTGGCTTCCTACTTGAAGTTCATAAATGGAAATGACAAATGGGGACAATCAAATAAATGATTAACTTTTAATAATATTCCAATTAAAGCAGAAGGAAGGGAGCTAAAAGAACTATTTCTTATCATTTCAACCCTTCCGTCCTCTCTAACACAAATGCAGCGAGGGTAGATTTATCCAGTTCAAATCATTCTTGGTGCTTCAACTGGTAAGCTCAGATGACAGAATCTATCCAATTCACTGCTAATGTAATTGTTATTTCTGAAAAATATATAAATGTCGAATCGTCCCCAGAGAACCAGACGGACCTTCCAGGGAGTACGAGCCACAAGGGCTATATACAGGATCATGGGCTAATCTTTAAAACATTAGTGCTTCAACTTTCCCCATACACAAAATGGAAAAGATTGTAATACGTTAGCAGTACATGATGGGCAGATCCTCAAAACAACTGAGACACTTGATGCTTGAAGTCAGTGAGTTAAATTCACTACTCTCTACAAAGCCAAAACTTGCAAGGAATTTGGTTCAGACATTCACTTTCTAAAAACTGGAACCAGAGGGTAACACCGCCCCATAAGGCAAAAATGTTCCTCTGTGCTCTAACTTAGACTCAAATAAGATGTTATCCACTGTTTCACAAAAACAGACCCCTGAAATCGGGTTCCCAGGAACAGAACGGCTCGAGTATTGCTAATGTTTATTCACACAGTTTATAACTGGCAAGCAATTGCAAAGTTTACACTGGGAGCCCAGGCATCTCAGAGTTGGAAGTCACTATTAAAGATATTCTAGTCTCACCCCCCACCTGGTACTTGGACTTGCTCTGAACATCTGTCACACTGATGGGGAAACTCACTGCCTTCCAACACAGTTCATTCTATTTCTGGACAGTAAGTGAAAAACTCAAGTTAATGCCATGAAGCCTGGTTTGAAAAAAAAAAAAAAAAAAAACACGGTTTACTTAAGTAATCTTTTAAGAGCTCAGGATCTCATACTACCCATGGCCTCTGAAGAATTCCAAGCTAAATATATATGCTGGATTATTCCTACGGTTCACAGAGGGAAAAATACATTAAACAAATACAGAGAACAGGCCTACTGGAAAATCCAGACCCCATCATATACATCACTGTGAGAACTTTGGCAAGTAACATAATCTCTGTAAGCCTCCATTACCTCTGTGAAATGGGGAAATACTCACCTCTGGGGGAAGTGAGGGGAGTTAATGCCAGGATTAGCAAAAAAAATAAAAATCCAACTAAAGCACATAGCATATAACCAAATGCATATTACGCTCTCAAGAATATGTGTAATTACCTTTACCTGCAAAATCTTTCCTCATTTCGAGACCAACTATTCAAATTTCACATCAACGAAGCACGACCAAAACAAAACAAAACAAAATAAAAAAATTTAAAAAAACCCAAAAAACAAAACAAAAAACCCCCCACTAGCGGACAATGCAGTATCTATACATGAAATAACTTTTTGTGGCACCTTAAAAATATTCCCCAGTGGTGTAATGTTAAGTCTGAGCTCACAAAGAAGGTGCTCTTTCTATTGCTTATATCATAACTTGCGAATTTTGTTTAATACTCTGCATTAATGAGAGAGCTTCTTGGGATAATATTACAACAGAGAGTACAAGAAACACCAGTAAGGCCAATGCAGTTCTATTAACTGTCATCTAACCCAGAAATATTTTCCTTGAATACCATTAAAGCCTTCTCCTTTTCTTTGTTCTGCTTTTTGAAGGCAGTAAGAACCCAAATTTCCCTACCAATAATTTCTGTTTTCGACTTGGCAGCATAATGATATTAGACTTGAGCAGAAAAAAAAAAAAAAAAATTCACCTTGGCAATGTCCCCTTCAGAGGATTTCACAAAAGATATTTTGTTAGGATAAATTGTACTAAGCAGGTTCTTTAAGTAAGCAAAAACACAGCTGCTTGTTACTAAATGGCCTGAGTCGCTTTATGGTTTTTTTTAAAGAGAACCTACCTAGAAAATGCTACCCCCTTTAAATGAACATTTTATTAAAACGGGAGATATGAAACAGAAGGGTAATTAGACAAGTAAGTCGCTCTGCTACTCCTGCTGATAAGCTAAACCCAGAGGACTCTCCAAGTTCCCACTGCCATATATAAATCAAGACACAAGCTGTGGATGCAGCAAAAACAGTTCTGGGATAATTTTTCTTTATATCCTGGGGGCTCAAGACAACTGATTGGAGAGATGTAATAGCAGCTAAATGAATAAATCTGTGCTGTCTCATATATAAATTCTCCTCCACTTATGATGGACAAAGTTACATCCTGATAAACTCATTGTAAGTTGAAAACATCATTTGTTGAAAATGCTTTTACTACATACACCTAATCACTGAACACCACAGCTTAGCCTGGCCCAGCTGAAATGTGCTCAGAACACTCACTTTAGGCTACAGTTGGGCAGAATCATCTCAGGCAATGAATACATAGCAGAGTATCAGCTGCTGACCCTCGTGATTGAGTAGCTAACCAGGAGCTGAGCTCATTGCCGCTGCCCAGCAAGCATCACAACAGAGGATATACTGCATATCATTAGACCAGAAATAGATCAAAATTCAAAGTATGGTTTCTTACCCAATGTACATGTTTTTGTACCATCGTAAAGTTCAAAAATCATAAGTCAAACCATCCTAAATTAGGGAGCTCCTATATAAGTATATACAGAGGGTGTCAAAAACAAAAAAGAAAAAAGGTATACACATTTTAAGAAAGGAAAAAACTATTAAAATTGTAATACTTAATATATACCAATAACAAAAGAGGAATACAAGCCACGTGTGACTTCTGCAATTACAAGAGGTGCTCAAAGCAGTTCCCATCAGCGTCCAGGCACTTGTGATGACGGCAAACTATTGCTTGAACAACGTTGACCAAAGTGTCCATTTGTAGACATCTTTTTGGCACCTCCAGTACGTTTCTCTAAACTTAAAGGTAGAAAGAGGAAGTATACCCTATGCATAGTGATGAGATAGCCCAGAATCACTGCGGCCTCTGGACAAAGAACCCTCGAAGGTGGAAGACCAGGACTTACGGCCAGGCCTGTACCCCCACCACTTCTTCCGCCCAGAGATTTCTAAGCATTGTGTCAACGCTGTTCATCCATGAGGCAGAGCCAAAAGTGAGGGCCTTCCATTCTAGAGAGACTGGCAATCCGAGTGGGTGTAAGATGACTGCCAGCTGATTTGAACAGGGTATAGGTGGCATGACCTTTCTCAGATACGGGAGATCCACCGAGGAATGAAAAGAAGAGATCCTTTGAGACACTCGTAGTGGTTTAGGTTAACTTCTTTCCCAGGAACTAACTCAGCTTGAACAAAATGAATAGACCTAAATGTATTGTTCTACACAGGGCGGTAAACCTTGCAGTGCTGAGCTCCATCGCTTCTGCGACACGATGCCTCTCCAGCTCACAGTGAGCCTGGCATCCCAGCCTGCTCAGTTATCCTGCAAAGACCTTGCCTCAGCTGTCCCCACCATTATTTGTATCCTCAAAGGCATCATCAAACCCCAGGTGAGACACTGGATTTCCTGAGATTAGAATCCTAAGGAAGAGTAGAGTCTTTATGAATGTCACTCACACATATACCTTGGGCACACCCCCTTCGCTAAACCCATAATCCCTGCTCCTTCGTGATGGCACCAGGGTTCTCCCATTTCCTCCACCCTCCAATGAATATTCCGGGCCACTGCTGGCCTGCTGTGCTGAAACTGGGCACATGACCCATGACTGGAGCAGGACAGACCCCCTGTTTGGCCAAAGCTGTGACACAGCTCGACAGAAATTCAGGACGGCTGGAGAATATGACATGGCTGACTTCAAATCCCATTCTCATTTTATCTGCAGCGGGTCAATGGGTAAGCCACTGGGACATTGGGAACCTTGGGTTCCTCATGTGATTAATGAGACTCTGACACCCAGGGTCCCACTTTTCTCTACTGGGTTAGGTTAATCTTAACGTGCTGCGCCCTTTCCACATTCAATGGCCACTTATGCCACATGCTGTGTCCCCAACCTTTGCTTTGACTTCATCCTCAAGAGAAGGACTTACAGTTCTGCCATCCGTTTAAATTGCCTACCTGGAACTTCCATGCCTGTAATGTTTAGATTTTTATAAAGTGCAGGGAAATATTGAGCCTCTCTGTAATAGAAGCTTAGTTTAAAGATGTCAAATTGAATGTGGTTATCAATAAAACACATAACTATGGAATTTACTTCGTTTTAATGAGTCACTTTTCACCAGAGGAAGTATTTAGAAGGTGTTTAAAATTATAAAAACTCGCTCTTCTCTCCTACTTACGTCAGTATTTTTCTTTAAAAAATGTAACAACAAAATTTCAAATAAATCTGACCAGTAGTAATTTTGCAATCTCTGATAAGATTTCAGATGTCCCTAGAAATAAAACTCTATTAACTGCACTTCAAAATACTGCCAAGAGATGGTAGGGATTATGAGGAAATATACAGAAAAAGTTTCTCAAACATAGGCAAAAATGCCTAATTAAGACTTCAGTTCCAAAGTATTTAAATATCTATTAATTGTTCTACTGTTCCTTCAACTCTCACTTCTATTAACTTTGAAAAACATAACATGCTTCCTCTTTTTTCTAGAAAGATGGAAGAACTGTTCAGTTAGGACAAAATTTAAACAACAGCACAATTCACCAGCCATGTCTATCAAATAATAGTTGCATCATACTTCCAGCCTCACAGATATTGTTAACATTATCATCATCATCATTTTAAGTACCTCCATATCATATACTGGTATACTATTTCTGTAGACATTATATCATTTTTAATAAAACTTATACTAAAACAGAAGGGATGAGAAAGAATCGAGGCTAATTGCTCCCCTGCACATACGGATATGGAGATAGAATTGAATGAATGGTCTTGCCCCAAATTACAAGCTAGTTAGGGGAAAAAATTTCAGAATTAAAAGCTAATGCATAATATTTTGCCAGACACATGGGGATAGCTCAGTTAATATTTATTGAGCTGTACTAAAATTTATTTCTAGCCTCGGATCTTTTTCCACTACTCTGTATCAAAATTTCCTCAGTAAAACTTAATGTATCTATGAGGTTAATAGAATTCTTAGAATTTTTCTTGCACATTTTAAAAGGTGTGTGATTTGTCCATTTTCTTTGGTAGACAAAGGAATGAATTCTCCTTTCTGAATGTGAACCAGTAATTAGCAGCATTCTTCACCTGTAATGTTGGTGGTAAAAACTTCTGCTTGGGTTGAAGTCCCTTTTTCCCTTTTTATATTACTGTCTCTTTGCTTCACTTCACCTCAGGTCAGATATTAAAGATTAAATTTCCTCATGAAATTCCTGAGGAAAGTTTTACCTACTGATGTGCTTCTACAAAAAGTTTGGAGGACACCTCAGGTCATTGATGCTGCCAAAGAATAACACATTTTGCACGAATATGTGTTAGTCCAGTGGGTGAATATGCTGTATGATACCCGGATTCTAGCTCACAGTGTCACTCAGTAACCACACACCAGACCTTGTGTCTGTATGGGAGCTCTTGGTTTTCACCAAAATCTCACAACAGAGGTTCTATCATCAGTCCCATATCTACGAACAAATAGGCTGAAGCAATCTTCTGAGTCTTGGTGGTGACATAACTTGGCTCTGGGCCAGGAAGTGGTAGACTTGGGCTTACCTGTAGCTCCACCTGACCTTAAAACTTGACCTGTCCTCTCCCTAGTAATGCTGATTTGACCCTTATGCTAAACCACACGAGCACTTAACCTACACCATCAGCCATTGTATTGGATATTCATATCACTTTATTTGCAAATATCATTATTGCACCCATCATTTTACAGAGGATGAAACGGAAAATTAGAAAGGTTAAGTCACCCTTTTTTTCTTTTTTTTTAAGGCCTAGTTGCACATGTTTTTGGCATGAAATAACTAAACTGGTCTTCCACACTTGGGCGTGTGGGCTGGGCTAGCGGGGGGAAAGTCATGGCGGGCATGAAAGTGGGGGTCTCCCCCTCATCTGCAAGAGTCAAAGAAAACCACTTGAGCTGTCAAAGTGCAACCCATCAGAGTAATAAAGAGGAAAAGCCCTGCCATCCTTTGATCAGTGAATTTTATACCAAATAGTGATTGCTTTCATAAAATGTCTCTGTTTGCCACTGATGGAGAGAATAAGCCAGCAGGTCCTGCAGTAGCCTTTAAATAACCAAGGAGAGAGATCAAAATAAAAATAAATCCTGAGCAGATTTATGGGTGCACCTTGATTAGGTTTTGTTGTTTTTCCCTTCAAATAAGCAGTACCTACAAAAATGAAAGAGGAATGTTGAGACCAGATATGTTGTAATAGATGGGTTTTCTCTGACATACAGTATGGTAGAACGCCGAAAAAAATAATGCCGGCCCATCATCCGTGAAGCTCACCAGCCCAGAAAAAAAACGGGGCAGGGGGCTGGGCATTTTTCAGGATGCACAATGGTACAGCCCCTTGGATTTAAACAAACTATCATTTTTTTAAGTGTGCTTCTGGAAGTTTTATTATACTGTGGTCTTTTGTTTTTCTCCCACACAACTGTTTCATTGCTTCAACTGGTAGCAATTTTCGGATTCAAAAACTCTAATGTTAAAGCCAAATGGTGTTCATTCAGATATAATAGTTCTGGTGCTGGCTAATGAGAGGGCATATCTTATAAGAATTTCATCATGCACAATGTGAGTTACGTGACTGTTTACACACAAAGCCACCACTTCCCTTTTGCACCCCATATCATTAGTAGAAATGGCAGTTAATAAAACTAAGGATGATGGTTTTTAAGAGTAACCGTCTCATTTTTCTATCAACCACTTTTTAAAAAAATAAACTTCTTCATTTCCCTCAGGGCAGCACTTTATCTAAGATGCATTTGGCTAGCTGAATAAAAATACCTGGTAAAGGAATGAAGGGTCCCATCAAAGCTGTTGAAATCTGATTTCATTTCAGATTCTAGAACTAATGTTGTTTTTTGTTTAAATAGATTTTGTCTGTCAATTTCCAGACCTGCTGTGCCATCAGCCTGTATGGACTGCTGTGGTCAACATGGGGGTTATAGCAGCAAATTTTATTATGGACTGGTAATTGAATTGAACAGGTTTACATTTGAATAGATTTACTACATCATGATCTCTGACATACTGCATGGGACTAAAAATCCCTCTCCATCCATAAAGATACATTTAAGACAGTATCATTCTCTCCAGGCTGAGAAGGCAAATCTTGAGCCAAGGAGATGGCCAAACATAATTGTGCATTTATATTCAGGGTGTAATGCTATATTTCACTGCATTTTTTTTTTTTTTAAGTACAAAAGAAAAAGACTATTCCATATTTTCTCATAACCATTCCATCCTTTCTCTTTGGGAGGAAGGCCTTAGAGAACTGATATTTTCCCATCCAAGTGGGCATAAGGGGTAAAGGAAAATAAATTATTATATGAGTATATCAGCCACAGCAGCAATTCCCTTGAAAACAGGCCCTCTAAAGACTTGATAACAGCAACTGAAGAGGTGTGAATTATAGATAAGCCCCGTCCCATTTACTTTCACCAACAATGTTTAATTAAACACAGTTCACACCTCTTCAGTCACTAGACCACCCTTCAGCATTGCTCCTGCTTGAAAATGATTTAGGGGAAAACATTTCTTTTCCCTATGTCCATAAACCTAAAGGGGCAAACAGCTGAGTAAAATCAAATTGATTAAAAAATTCTATCTATTTGGAAATGAAGACATAGTCCAATGTATTTCAACTTTTGAAAATAAAATCGAAATCTAGAACACATCAATTCAAAGTGTTAATTCTTTCTTTTATAACATTTCTTAAAAACTTGGTTTGCTTTTTGAAAATAATGATTCCTTAATTCCCAACTCTTAAGCCTTTTTAAATGAGCATAAATGCAGCTTGAGTCTCAATAGCTCAACTCACTGACAATAAAGAGACAAAGAATTAACTGTCAATCACTTATCACTATATACTGAAATATATTTTGGCTGTTACTCTACTATAGGGGTTAAGGGAATTGCTAAGATAATGTTTTTCACCTCAAACAACTAAGCTATCACCACCATCTTAACTAAAACTCTCTCATGTGGGTGGGGTTGTTATTGTTGGGTTTTTATTTGTATGTTTTCCTTTGCAAAACTGTCCTTTTGGTATTTTCATATAAGCTCTCTCTACAAGAACACCTATATATCCATCCTTTTCACTGCTGCATCATTGGGTCTAGAACAGTGCCTGGCACATGGGAGAAGCTTAATAAACATTTAGCAAATGGAGATGACTGTAAACCATGTTAAGTGTGAAAAACCCTAACAGGACCAAAGGCTATACAGTGGGGGGGAAAAGTACACATTCTGCATCCTCATTTGTATTCACCAGCGTACCACTGTCACCAATCTTTACCTGTATATCATTGGAGTGCCTGTCACCTTCTACTGTTCTTTCGCCTTTCTCTCTCCATATATATATATATATATATATATATATATATATATATATATATATATATACATTTTTAATGTAAATGTTATTAAAATATAAATTTTATAAAAATGTTATGTTACTTGGCAATATATCTTGACTATCTTTTCTGAAGACTTTAATTATAAAGTTTATACATTTTTTTATAGCTTTTTTCAAGTTGGAAATGAGAAACATTTGAATGTCTTTGTTCCTAGTCAAGAAAAGAGTTAGTTCTCAGTGGACAAGTGACAGAAATTCAGCATCAAGTCCGTAGACCCAAATATCGTCTGGACCACTCATCTTTCTATAACACTGTTCACAGTAAAAATTTTGGGATAAGAAACTAGGAAATGTTAGGAGACTGGTAATACCACACCTAATTGAAGCTCCCGTTCATTCTTGGGGAACAAACTTGGATCTATTTGGATTGAGAAGTTAAAACAAAAAAAAAAGAAATCTCCAGTAACAGCAAAAGATACAAACTCACAGAGCCAACCTCGGGAACAAGTATATTGTATGACTTAACAGAAGCTATACATTTAAATATTTAATATACCTAATTTTCTCTCAGACGTCAGTAATCACATTTTCATGTTATCAATTTATAAAATTATTGTATTTATTGTAAATTCTGGCAAATTTTCTGAAGAGAAGAAGACAGTAAAAGCTAAATGCAGTACGTAAATTGCACATCTGTAAAAGCATACATGGACAAAAATACATTAAATAAAAATAAATCTAGGACTCTCAACAAAATGAATAATTTCTCTCTGTTACTAAGTTAAAATGTTAGTTCTGCTAAACATGCTGAGATATACAAATATTTCAGGACCTTTGATATGGGCGAAACAGCTGAATGGATTCCATAACCTGACCATTTGGGATAGTTCCCGGGCTAGGTGAATTTTCCGGCAATGTGTTTACCACAGAATCCAACGTTCATGGTCATTATTTTGTGTTTGCTGCTGTCATCCCCAACTAAAATCCACAATTTTAATATCATCATTCCATGCTCTTTATAATAGAAAAGCAGTCCAAAACATAAGATGAGAAAAGAAGAAAGAGGGCTTTACATCTAAGATTAATTAAGAAAAAGGAAACTGTAACTGTAGGAAGGGATAGACATGTTCATCAGCTACACTGTGGCAATGACTTCACAAAATGCATGCATATCAAAACATGAACTCATGCACGTTCCATGTGTACTTTGTCAATCATACCTCAATAAAGATGGGGGCAAATAACTCTCTGCGAACCTAATAATGAGAAGAAATGCAAAACGACAGCAACAGTAGCCACCTGGCTGTCCTTTATCCTCTGTCTTCTGGAGAGAACCAGAACTGCCCAAACATACCTGGCGGGCTTAGCAGCACATCAGACATCTGCTACCTTGTGCCTTCCTGTGGGTGTCAAGTAGTGAGCCAGGGGGTACCAGAAAGTTCAGGCGTTCAGAAGGAGCACTGTGGTGTCAGATGCAGGGCTCTTCCTGGCACCCCATCCTGTCCTGGTTCTTCTGACACGTGTGTAATTCCCTGGGTACCCCATCCCCCATTCCCAGCCTGAAACACAGAGCTATGAGCCAGGGGCCTTACCTTCCTTCAGCATGCCCACTTTCAAACACTTCATGAAGCGGCAAGCCTGGCAGGATTTACGTCTGCGTTTTGTGATTTCACATTCGTTCGTGGCAGGACAGCTATATTCTATGTTACCTAAAACACACAGTGGGAAGAAAAGAAGCTGTTAGATGTGCAAGACCCAGGAAATAGTAGCATCCCAAAGGCAATGACAGCTCTGTGATTCCTAACCCCTCCCCCACAAAAGTCAAATGAGACTCATGAGGATGTCACAAGTGTCACTGAAGCTGGATGCTCTGCTACAACCACTGAAGATGCATGAAACGACGAGAAGATAACTAGAGACACTCTGCAAAAGATTCCGTTTAACATAAGCTTTTAAAACAGCGCTTGGGCCGGCCGAGTGGCGCATTGGTTAAGCGCTGGTTTTGGGATGCCAGCGGCCCCGGTTCGGATCCCACATGAGGGCCAGTGACACTGCCCTCTACAGCTAACAACAGCTCCACCTGGAGCTGGGCTGTGCGAGCCCCGGTGATGGTGTGGGCTGCAGCCCCTGCTGCAGTGGGCTGCCATAGGCTATAGTGAGTGGCCCGCAGCCAGCGTGAGCGGCTGGCAGCCAAGCGTGAGCTGCCAATAGCCGCGGTGAGCGACATCCAGAGGCCAGCGACCGATCTGCCTCATCCAGGAAGAGCGCAATGACGATACCAACAGTGAAGCAACATCCTCTGCAACTAAACTGAAGAACAAAAAGACAGCAACTTGTCTGTTCCCCTTCCCTGATTCTCCAACGCTGTTCCCCTCTGCCAATTCCCCAATAAAATCTTTAAAAAACAAAAAAACAAACAAACAAAACAAAACAAAAAAAACACAGCGCTTAATCCACCCCGGCAAAGTAACTGTCTTCCAGGATCACCAAAGCCAAAAGAAATGTCAAAGCAGACTATTTCCAGAAAAACACAAACATCAAAACTGTATTCTTGTATCACCAAGCCTGGATGTCGTTTGGTTGCCGATGCTGGGATGCATCACGCTTCTTGTCTTTCTGACACTGAACAGCATAAGCTTCACCATGAAAAATAATGGTTGGGGTAATGTGGGACCGTGCAGGAAGCCCCTAGAGAGCAGGGACTGAAATCCATGGTTCTTGGCTGCCAACACTAACCACCATCTTACATAACAATTAGATGCTTGGTAAATGCTTCTTATTAAATGGCCATCATCACCGCCACCGCCACCACCATCATCACCACCATCATCACCACGTTTATTATACCACTTGCATTGGAAACACTCAAGTTCCAAGGAAGGGTTTTACATAAGAATAAACCAATGTGAAATTATATTTTTGATTGTAGAGTTTGCATCCCTTATGGTAGTACCTACGCATTTGAAATGATAGGGAGCCCGAAGATGATCCAAACTGTAACTTGATTTTTTTTTTTTTCCAATTAGTGGCAATGACAGCGTGTGGGATGTGCCCTGGGCCTGCCTACAGCTTTGTAAAGAAGCTGCCTTTCAAATAAAGCCTCTCTCCCCTATCAGCTCTGTCACATAGTGCTTGAAGGTCTGCCGGTCCTTCCTAACCCTTTCCCCTTGTGATTAAGTGCATTAGTATCTTAATGAAAATGCATTCTGTTTATTGCCCTCTTGGGAAGGGGAGGTCATCACACCAAATGCATAAATTGTCATCAGAGACGGTCCGAGCATAATTGCAATTTTGCTGGCTCCGTGTTTGCAATACCCAGGGTCCATCCCGGTCCCCTGAAACATGTGCCAACTCCAGTAATTAGCATAGAGTCTGCCTGGGACCACGGCATTGATGAAATATTTCAGAGTTAATCACACTTTGTAAACACTGATTTGTATTGACTACCTTTCTCCAGACTGATGTCTCCTCAGTAAATATCACATTAGCGGATTGCACGATTGTACAGATTCAACTCCTCAGCCACTGCTAATTCAACAGGAAGTAAGACCTAACCACTGATAGGGACTGAAAATTGGTTAAGTATGCATGACTTAAAAGAAAATAAGAGGTCGCCTATTATAACTGGAGATAAGCCTATCAAAATTGTTTGACTGAATTAGCATTCTAATTCAGGGCCTTTATAATAATAAAAGCAACTACTTTGCCATGTAGGAGGTGAAATAATAGAGTAATATTAATCCCATCAACAGAAGCACACACCTTCACCTCCTCAGGATAATATTGATGCTATAGTCACAGAAAACCAAGGATAAGGCAAAGGAACCAGACAGACGGGCTGGGTCATGTCTGAGAATAAAAGGATTTAGAACATGAACTTCAGATAAATCATTTTTCACTGCAGAGTTTCTTTAACCATCACTGCAAATTTATTTGGCCTCAAGAGAGTGTTGCTAGTCATTTCCTAGGGGTTAATTAGTATTCTACTACCAGATTCTTCCATCTACATGGCTCTCCCTATACTTATTGAAAAAGCAACCCAGGTCTCTGCTTTCTTGGAAACAGCTGAACAATGACTAGTGAAGATTAAAAAAAAAAAAAAAAAAAGTTTTCCAAACACCATTTCTTCCCCTTTGTGTGCCTGAAAAGTCAGTATGACTAGTTCCCTTTCCAGTACTGAAGCTGAGTACTAGTCCCACACTTTGAACCCAGTGCTGGAAACTTCTACTGAAATGACTACCATTCCCCACCCACCCAAATAACCATCTTTCTTTTCTTTTTTTTTAAAGGAGGGCACAGCTCCCATGAGGGTGTCAAACTGGCAACCTTGGTGTTATCAGCACCACGCTCTAACCAACTGAGCTAACCAGCCACCCCCTTCCTTTCAAATTAACTCCTCTTCCTCTTTGAGAATTATAGCCTCATCGTTCACAATAGCATACTTCCAACAGGAACCTAAACCACGCATGTGTGAGCCTACCCTGTGGCAATTCTCTGGCTCGCTGGGCATTTTGCCTCCATTCTGTCTCCCTCTAATCCATGCTGTGTACCACTATCATATTCCTCTTCCTATAACTGCTTTGATCATTCATTACCCTCATTTTCAAAGAAAGTCAATAAATTCCTATGACCTGAATTAAATCGGGACAAGTAGACTAGCTAACAAGGTCCCCCCACCCCAATCCAATTCTCATCTACTTCTCCAGCAATATTACAATGATTACTTTAGATGAACTTTCTGATGGAGCCAATTCGATCTATTCATTTTTTACTGTGTCCTTCAGATTTCCCTCTGAGAATGATCTATCTGTGCCCCCCTTTTCTTCTTAAAATTATTTCCAAGTCTCGATGTTCAACTCAAATTCCAGTCAAATCTTTCATGAAAATGTCTCAGCCCACCCTAGCAGAAAATGATTTCTTGGTTCTCATATCTTTTCAGGTACTCTCATCAGATCCAGACAATCCATATTTTGTTGTGCCTATGCACATGCATATTATCCATTAGATGATCAGATCCTGGAGGCACGAGCCATTTCTCAGGCAGTATAAAAATCTTCCAGGAAAAAGTAGTACGTAAGTAAAATAATACTCTGAGAATAATTTCATGTTTTCTTGTTATCTCAAGGTCATTTCCATGAACATCAATTATGGTGCTGTAATGTAGTAACGCCCACAAAGTCAAGTGAGCTGGTTGTCCCATTAGGAGGCTACGTCAAGCACACTAGGAAAACCATTCCACAAATCAGAAAAAGTAGAAGAAAATCTAGTTCATTTTTTAAAACCTTGAAAAGTAGCTTTAACCAAAATGGAAATGCATGGTGAAACAGGGAGAGATTATCAAGAGGAAACCAATCAAATACAAGGACCTCTGGGGAATAAAATGTGAAAAGGAAGAAAAAAACAATGAGAAGAGGCTTTAAAGGAAATAAAAATGCACCGTGATATGAATAGGATAAGAATAAAAGGAAAACTGAAAATACAGATAGATGGCACCAAATGAGTTAATTTTTATCTCATTATAATACCTGTTATTTCCAAAATAGGTGCTTTCAGAGTTGTAGCCACTTTGGAGAATATACTTAGGAATGATTCAGTAATAGTAGCTAAATCTATGAATGACTCTTCTATAAATGACTCTACAAAGATTTCTAACTTTCTTCTAAAAACAGAATTGTCAAATAGCCACATGAAGCTTTTGGATTGCATACAGAGAACTATTCTAGTTTCCTTGCCTAGCTGTTACCTTCCATCATTCTTCAATGACAAAGCGAAATGTAAAGGCAAAAAAATTTGTAATAGTGCCTTAGAATGAATTCTGGAAAAAAGAACTCTGTCTTATTCATCGGTAAATCCTCAGTGCTTATCAATAAGTCTGGAAATCTGTAACACATGCTGGGTTGGGATAAGAGAGATGGGTCCTGCTCTTGAGGTCTCCACCATCTTACAGAAGAGACTAGACACATAAACAGATAAGTTTTCCACTTAGTGTTTGGTGAGAATGCCCTGGATTCAGAACTAGCACGTCCACATACATGCATTTCCACAAATGCAGAGATATGCTCAGGCACATGAGCGAATTCTTCACATGGGCACAAATGCTTGAACTGTGCTGCGAAAAAATGAATAGATCACCACATTGGGGTAAAGGCATCTTCCCAAAGCTGCAGGAAAAGCACGATGTTCATAAGGATTTGATTGTGAAGGGAGGGAACATATAGTGGCCCTGAGTGTTTTCATAAGTGATATAGTTTCAGCATAAGTGTAGAAAAATCGTTAATGATGAAATCAGGTATCCTTCGGCCAAATGTCCTGTTTCAATAAATTTGTCTTGGCATGTATGGATGATAACCTTGATCTCACTAAGTAACACTGGTGTGTATCTTGAAAAACTAATCAACATCATTTTCAAGAACTGATTAGCTGCAGGAAAACCTTCTCATTTTCAAGCCCTCCCACTGAGTCACTTAGTTCATTATTGTGGCTACCATTGCCCACCCAACAAGGTCTTTGATCCATGTTAGAGTCTAGAGAAATTCTGCCCTTGAAAAACCTTCCCTGGTGCTTTAGCTACTCAATAAAGAAAACATGTTATCCTAAAAATGTGATGCCCCAAGCACCTGGGGTAACGTGTCACATCTATTTTGGTAATGGCTCAAAGACATTACTCCCAGCAGACCTTATGATCTCTATGGGGCACTTGTTTTCTTCGATTCATGAAAGTGGAAACTAGACGAAAATATTTCCAATAGCAACTGTGGGCACCTGGAATGTTAACGCTGGGCCGTCATTGAAGACGACGCAGAAGTTATTGTTCACAGCCTAGGATTCTCATTTCAGACACGGAGCTTTCTTGGATTATAGCTTGCTCTTTTCTGGGACACATTTGTTAGATGGCACCAGGGACTGAACTGGGCAGCTCCTGATGACAGGATGGGAATTTTCCCAGTTTTGTCAATCGCTGAGGGAGTGAGCTTTGTGGCAGAGAGACCCACATCAACATGGGAAGCTCTGGGGTTTTTTTTTGTTGTTGTTTTTTTTAACCAGGCTAACAAGAAGGAGAAAGCAATTTATAATCTCTCCTGGCGGCATTTTTACAAAGTCCCGGGCTCTGATTCCTTATTTCACAGTCTTTTGTACAATTAGTTTGCAGGCAATATAATTTTCTCACTTACTGCTTAATAGAATCTTGCAGCTAGCTGGCAGAGAGAATAACAGGGTATACGTGAAACATCAGCCTGGAGTGCCAGTGGGTAATTTGTATGTGCCTTTCAGTCTCTTAATGGACTTCTACAGTTTGGCAGTGAAAGGGCTGAATGATGTAAATTAGCATGGCATCTCAAAATAAAAATATATGTCAAGTCTTTACTCCCAACTCCCATCCTCGTACACAGTAATGATGCATTTGGTGTTATGTAGTTCCTGAGAGATGCCCTCTGTTTCAGACACACAGGCATCACAATTAGAAAGCCCATTTGAAAGCATCTGCATAGTTCCCCCAATTGTTTTAATTTTATGAACAGAACCAAATGGCTCGAGGTGACCCACAGGGCACTCCAAGTGGGGTTTATCCAATTGTTCTCCAATGTTAAGTGATTTAAAAATAATGGGATTTGCCTCAGCACACAATTACAGAGCATTAAAAAACAGGCAGCCAATAACCTGTAGTATTTTTGTTTTAAATGCCCAAAATGAAAGAAAGAAACAAAACCCTCAATAAGAAGCAGTAAAGTTTTTTCCATAGAGAAATAACTTCCCTTTCTTTCCTTTGCTTTCTTGTTTTTAATGCTTCTTTGTTTCTAGCTACTCTCTGCTCTTCCCACCTGAATCTTAAAAAACAAACAATACTAGCTTAATATTTATAGCTGGAAGTACATAATATGGAATAATAATTGATCACATATCTATAACAAAAAAAGTCGTAGTTCCACCAATGAGCACGTAAGTTGAGTGCTACTTTTTATCTAAGAGTCAGACCTGAAAATAAGTCACCCAAAGTCAGACTTGAAAATAAGTTACCCTGAGACACTAGATAGGTTTCCAAAGGATTGCTTCCAACACTTTATGAAACTTTTTTTAGAACTGCCGCTAGAGTCACTGACAAACTATAAATGGGGGGGAGTGAGGGGGAAGAGTCAAATTACAGTTCATTCACTTTCACCCAGAACATTTGGCGGCCCCTTGATCACAAGATGTGATGCCAGATGATGTTTGTCCTTTATTAAATTTTAGATCTACCTAAAAACTTCAAACACCTCCAGATCACTGAAGATATTTTAAGGCTCTGCCTTTCGCTCTGGAAGAAGGTACCCAAAAATATTATAAAGACTGACAGTGCCAGACCACTAAAGGGACCCCAATCTACCCACGACATGTAGGTTATGCCCTGTTGAGGTGGAAGGAGAGGACAGTTCCATCAGGTTAATATCAGAGCAATTGCATCCACAAGATTATGCCACGGTCGCATGTGTTTCGCCTTTTTGCTGCACTGCTCCACCACTAAAAAATGAGGTGGGAGACAGGCAGGTATAGAGAAGATCTGTTGGGGCCGGCCGGATGGCTCAGTTGGTTAGAGCACGAGCTCTGAGCAACAGGATTGCTGTTCGATTCCCACATGGGCCAGTGAGCTGCGCCCGAGCTGAGCTGGTAAGAACGCATGCTCTTAGCAGCAAGGTTGCAGGTTCGACTCCTGCATGGGATGGTGGGCTGTGCCCCACCTCCCTCCCTGCCCTCGCAACTAGACTGAAAGTGGCAACTGGACTTGGAGTTGAGCTTGTGCCCTCCACAACTAAGACTGAAGGACAACAACTTGACTTGGAGCTGATGGGTCCTGGAAAAACACAATGTTCCCCTTCCCCAATGCCCCAATAAAATCTTTTTTTTTAAAAGAGATCTTTTGATACTTGCTTCTTTAAGTTTCTACATGATTAAATTCTGATCATCACAAATGTAGTACATAAGCCATAATAGTATATTGGCAGGAATTGGGGCATTTTCACAGTAAAGCTCAGGTTTGGCTCCCAAATGGGAATAGATGATGCTTTGTCTTTAAGTTAAAAAAAAGACCAGAATGAAACCCACAGGCAGGCAGGCTTGTAAGCCCTGAGCAATGTCTAGCAAATGGAGATCAAGACTATACAGTCTGGTTTCATCCTCCAGTGAACTGTGTCGGGGGGATCACTGAGCCTACAGCAGGTACCATTATCGATAGCCTACCAATGATGTATCTAAGCACGACGTTAGATTTCCCATTTGCAGTAAACGAAAACTGTTTCAGCAGGCAAACAATGCTTGTTACACAATGAGAGGAAATTACTTAGCTTTTTCCCCCCAGTTTAAACGAGGCTTACCCTCAGTTTCCCCCAAATTTGTAAACATGGCTATTCCTTTATTGCTTTAATTCTACAACTATTAAGCAAACGGCAGGCACTGTGTACGATCACCTCAAAAAAAAAAAAAAAAGGTGGAAATGGGCCGGCAGAGTGGCATGTTGGTTAAGAGTTTGCTTGGGACGCCAGCTCTGAGCAGGAGGCCCTGGTTCGGATCCCACATGAGGGTCAGTGACAGTGTGCTCTCTACAGATAAGATGGTGAACAACAGCTCCACCTGGAGCTGGGCTGCCCTGAGTCACCAGCAGTGGCATAGGCTGCAGTGAGGCTGCAGTGAGCTGCCATGAGCTACCATGAGCGGCCATCCAATGGTGACCAACTGCCTCACCTGGGAAGAGAGCAATGCGAATACCAACATGGGACAGTGAAACAACATCCTCCACAACTAGACTGAAGAACAAAAGGACAGCAACTTGTCTGTTTCCCTTCCCCGATTTTCCAACAGTGTTCCCTTACCCCAATTCCCCCCAAAAAAAACCTTTAAAAAAAAAAAAGTTGAAAGCCATTCTTGTATGCCCGCCGTATGTTCATCCTTAGCTTACTGCTTTGCAGATGGTTCAGAAACCATCTGAAGACGAATGAGCAAGGAGAGAAGAGGGAAGGATGAAATGAAAGACCTAGGTTCAAATCCCTGCTCTGCCATTATTAGCAGTGTGAACCTGAATTACTGCCTTTACCTGGATTACCCTCAGTCTGCTAAATTACAGAAGATGAATAATCCTATATACTATATGCTTTATACACTATAAGCATTACATGAAATGTGGGTATTAAAATAACGTACAGCTGTGTTCTCCCCCCTGAGAAGAAAGGGGAGAAATAGTGTAAGATTCCATCAGTTATTAAATGCTTTGACTAAGACCTAATTCTGGAGTTTGGGAATCGTATAAAAACAACCTTCCTCAGATGTATGCAAAGGTGTGAAATTGAATATGCCATTCACCCCAGAAGCTGAAAAAGGATTTTGTCTTGCCAACAACTGCAGCTATATTTTACAGATTCTTGGAGGAGAGGTAGAAGTATAATCACTGAAGTCAGTTTTTTAAAGCACCAAATTGTCTAAGAAGTGAATTTCTGAGACATCAAACTACATCTTCTTGTGCACATTTCCTGTCACTCCCCTAGAGCTCATAAACTGCCTATCACTGAGTGCATCGGATTATAATTGAGAGGAAAGCATTTGCAAAGCTCTTCAAAATCTCACCCCAGCCTTATCTCTGGCCACAGTTGCAGGTCAATTTCTACCCATATCCCAGGCTCACCCCTTCGTCTGACATCCACACTGAATTACTCCAAGTTTCTAGAAAGCAGCATTGCCTTTCCTTCTGGTCTTCCTCAAGTGCTTCTTTTATCATTTCTTCAATGATGCTTTCCCAGGATGTACAAAACTGAGTAAGGGGTCCTTATAAGTGTAACTAGTTCATCTCACGCTGGTCTTCAGGGGACTCCTGCTCTTACCACTTGACATACTTCTCATATATGTCTATCGAATTGCTCACCTCCTGTCCCAACTGTATATTCCCCGAGGGCAGGGACTTCCTCTCCTTGGAGTCCCCTGTGTCCAAGAGAATGTCAACTCAACGACCCACCAGAAGTCCTCATTATCTGTCCACTTGATATTTAGTGATCCTCTTCATCATCCCCTCATTTTAATGATTAGCCCCAAATTATTCCTTAAAAAAACCCAAAAACCTAAGCATAGTCAAATGCACAGAATAAAACAGAGAGCAACCCAATCATATATCATTTGCCATAAAGCTACACAGATTTATAGGCCATTAGGCTTCGAAGAGATCCTAAATTCTGGTTGGTTCAGCCCCCTTGTTGTATGTGGACCACAGACAGGTGAATACATACTGACTCACCTAGGACCCCTTGACCATCTTTACAAGGATCTGGGCTAGTTAATTACAGGAAAAAGACCAAAACTCAACTATCCTGCCATCCAGTCCAAAACTCCTTAAATGCACCCTTTAAAACGTACCTATCAAAACCTATAATAAACACTAGGCATGCCGGGCACTCTTCTATGTGCTTTAGAGACACAAACCCCCATTCTGCAGATGAGAGAGTCAAGGGACAGAGCACAGAGGTAACACAGGCAATGCTACAGAGTTAGCAAGTGTCAGAGCCAGGACTGGAACCCAGGCCCTCTGGACTCACAGCGTGTGCTCTGAACTATGATGCAAGGCTGCCTGCCTCTAATCTTTTCAAAGTAATTAATTGCATGTTGTCTGGAATAGAAATGAAAAGCAAAATTCCTTTCTTCTGAGAGGGTGCTTTGTGTGGCTGTTGTTATTGTTGCTGGCTGGAAAGGGGATTTTGACGCCTGGCAGCGGTGGGACAAGGGTGGTTCTTGGCATTGTCTCTTGCTATTGTCAGGCTTTCGGTGCAAGGGCAGCTGTGGGGGAGGATAGGGTTGCTTTTCAGAGAGTGGAATCTCTCCACACCTCCGAAAGAAATCCCTCAACTTATCTCTGTGCCACTGATGGTTTGTGTCGAGTTTAATTCCCCAGAAACCAAACAGATCTTGTCACCAAAGCAACAGGTGTCGGTTGTAAACAATACATTTTAAAGATTCCAAAATAATGCTATTGTTCATGACAGGGAGAGGGAAAAAGAACAACAACAAAAAAACAAAAAACAAACAAACTAATTCATAATCAGGAAGGGTGTGTTCTGAAATACATTTCAAAGAGAATGTGTAGAATAAAAATACACTCGTTGGTGAAAATGATGTTATGCAGAAATTCATTGTGTTTTGCTTCGCCATGGCGATGTCTACTTGAAAAAGGCAACTATTCTCCCACAGTATGGGACACATCTCCTATGTGATATGTGCAACCATTTCATCTTTGATTTCAAGCTCCTATAGCATAGGGATCATGTGACAGGAGTCTTCAAAAATAAAAAGCTCAGAAAGGATCCCTGCCACAAGAAAGATGTTATGGCTGAGCTAACCACAACCCCACAAACCTGCTGTGCTGAACCTCCATCAACTTTTAAATGTTCTCTTTCTGCCTACCAATTTTGAAAAACCTGATAGGAGTCTGCCTATCTCTCTTTTAAAACCTATGTCTAAGGGCCGGCCGAGTGGCTCAGTTGGTTAAGAGCTCACTCAAGAGTGCAAGCTGAGCTCTGAGCAACAGCAGTTCGATGCCCAGCCCGAGCTGAGCTGCCGCTGAGCTGCCAACAGGTGGCAGGATGGCTCCGCAAAAAAATAAATAAATAAATAAATAAATAAATAAATAAATAAATAAATAAATAAATAAAACCTATGACTAAAAAAGAAAAATAAAGGAAAAGGCTTATTAACAAAATATTCTTGCTGAAAGAAAGAAACGCTAAATAAGCTTCCTACAGCCACTATCTCTGGAGAGAAAAAAATTTCAATGTGTACGTTTTGCAGTGGCAGTTACTAAATGGTACAGTAAGTCTAAGTGATAAGCATTGGTGGCATGAGGATCTTACCCTGTGTGACAGAAACAACTGACTCAAATAGGAATTTGACTTCACACCAATCTTCAGAGCTTCCTTGTACCTTAAACAAGTAAAAACAAGCACCTCCTTTCCTAATACTGTCCCTAAGTACTTCTGTTCTTGAATGGCATTGAAGTGCCCAGAACTTTGACAGAAAAGAGACATAGATATTATTGCAGATTCTACCTTCAAGATCAAGTTCATGCATTCAACCAGTATCTATCTGCTTCTTCCAAAATAGGCCAGGATGTGGAGAAATCCTGCTTGACCCAAGTGAGGTTAATTGATCTGTATTTCAACGGTAGGAGGCAGTCTAGCCACAATGACAAGCTAAGACGCTGGAGCCAAATTGGATTCAAATCCTGGTTCTACCATTTTCCCTATGAGTCAGGGGACAATTTTAAATTTGAAGTTACCCTCTTGGTGAATGAGACAGAGACGGGTCATGTGGATACCTGAAGGGGTTGCTGTGAAAATCAAATGAAAGCGTACACTGAAGGCACCGAGACCTGTCACAGAGATCACCCTGATTATTGACAAGAATTGCAACTTTGTAACTATACTCAGGGAAGGGATTGGGGACGCAGAAGAAGCACTAAGAGGGACTTGAGAAGTGCCCAGGTGCTAGCTCTCAGCACAGATGATGGAAACGCCAGGGACAGAATTTCTTGCAGCCTGGTACTAGTAAGCCCAAAGGGCTATAAGTATAGTAGGCCTGTTTATGCAACAGACACACTATGTGAAGCATAAGCAAACCAACATTCGAAGAAAGAGTAATTACTAAGTACTCCAAGGATTGGGGAATTCAAACAGGGCCTCTAGCTGGATTAAGAGGAAAACAAAGAAAGCCCAGCCGAGAAAAATGAAAGCTCCTGATAGGTAGTACTTCCACCTGAAGAATTACTTCCTGAAATACAACCTGTGCACCTCAACTGTCTGCTATCATAGGGAGGCAGAAAAGCGCCTGGCATTGCCTCAGGAAGGAAGGGTATAGAGGAGAACTTAGCTGGGGGGAGAGTGGGGGCAGGGGAGGGGCGGGCTTCCGATTTGATGATAGTCCAGGAGATGCAGGGAAAGGGCTGCCTACTCCACTGAATACTTGTATAACTCAGTCTCCACATAAGAGCAGGGGTTGACAAGCCAAGAGGCCCAGAGAGTAAACATGTCAGCTTTGCTCTCTGCGGGAAGCACAAAGGCCACCACAGACAAGAATGGGTGTGGCTCTGCACCAATAAAACGTTCTTTAGCAAAATCGATTTGGCCCCTGAGCCTTGGTTTGCAGATCTCCGGTCTAAAGCACATGGACAAAAGGGAGCAATGTTCAAAAATACAATCTATTATCCATATTTCCTTTCTTGTTCACAGCCCTGTAAAGGTACAAGTCAGGTACAGATAGCACCCACAAGTTAGGTACAGGACTTAAATTAAAAAAATCTTGGGGCAGCCAGTTAGCTCAGGTGGTTAGAGCTCAGGCTCTTAACACCAAGGTTGCCGGTTCAATCCCCACATGGATCAGTGAGCTTCACCCTCCACACCTAGATTGAAGACAACAACTTGACTTGGAGCTGATGGGTCCTGGAAAAGCACACTGTTCCCCGATAAAGTTTAAAAAAAAAAAATCTTAGTAAATTGATAAAATCTGAGAATAACAAATGGAAGAATGAGTGGGAGTGCTTTAGATTTAAAATATCTAGAAAATTTGAAACTGTTCTTCATAAAAAATATAGTCTAAAGATTCTGGGGGGACAAGTGAGGGTGTTCCAGACACATACAAAAATATGGTTGTTTCATTAAACTTTTTTAAACAAAGATAAAATAAGGTTTAATCCTAAGAATATAGCTTTTTCCTTTAAAAATCCAGATGCAGTCCAATAATCACTTGTTTTTCTTCTTCTTCTGACTAGTAGTTATCAAAAGAAAAGGAAAATCAATTCTGAGCTGCCCTCTCTGTGGTCACAAGGTTTATGCAAGTAGACCATCATCCTGACATCAAAACAGGAAGAGAAACGAGCTTTTTTGCTCCTGAAATAAAAAATTAAAGAGTCCAGGAAGTGTGATCAGTGGTCGGTGTGGAGATACAATTTTCAGATCAGTCTCAACTAACAGCTGGAAACCCAGTGCTAGATGAGTTTAAGCAGATAAAATCCAGGGGGCTGGGCAGAAAACTCATACGGTGGTACTGAAGAGTTGAACTCTCAAACTTCATATTTGGGGGGATTTCTGAATATGATATATATAAAAATAAAATCAAATATTGTTAAGGCTTACTTTTGACTGCCTCCTCCTGAAAAAAATCTTTAACATCCTCTATTCCTAACTTTGGGAATATTCTTAATTCCCCACGATTATTTTATTTTAACAACTTAATACAAATTTTTGCCCATGGACGAAAATCTCTCTAGAAAAATTCATTCTAAAGTTACTCAATGTTTTAAAAGCTTTTAAAGTATACAAGGCACAGTAAGGAGAAGGTAAGGGCACAGGCTCTGGGTTCAGACTGTCTGAGACTCAGTGCTGGGCAACTAGCTTTCCGAGGGCTTCACATCTACAAATCATATAATAAAAGCAGTATCTACTTTACTGGAGTAATAGAAGAATTAAATGAGACAATTAAAGCACTTAGGACACTGTGTGGCACATTCTAAAAATGAAAATATTCATTATTATTATAAGATAACAAAGTCTCCATCCATTACTGGGACCAAGGCATTATATTGAACTCAGAGAAGGAGGAGGAGGAGGAAAAGGAAGAAGAAAATAAGTGCTAGACAGGATGTGGAGAAATTGGAACCCTCATGCACTGTTGCTGGGAATGTAAATTGGTGCAGCCACTATGGAAGGCAGTGTGGAGGGTCTGCAAAAAATTAAAAATAGAACTACCTTAGGATCCAGCCAATTCCACTTCTGGATATTTATTCAAAACATTGAAAACAGGGTCTTGAAGCGATATCTGTACCCCCAGGCTTATTGCAGCATTATCACAACATTCAACCTAATGTCCATGGACGATGAGTGGATAAAGAAAATGTGCTATAAACATACAATAAAATACTATTCGGCCTGAGGAAAGGAAACCTTGCCATCCCTGCAACCTGGATAAACTGAGGACATTGTGCTAAGGCAATCACAGAAAGACAAATACCATACGACTGACTTCACTTGTAGGAGGCATCTAAGGGAGTTAAACTCAAAGTAATAGAAAGTACCGTGGGGGTTGCCAGGAAAGGAGGAAATGGGAAATGGTGTTTTAATTGGTACCGAGTTTCAGTTTTGCAAGATGAAAAAGTTTTCACGATGTTACACAACAATGTGCATAGAGCAAATGCTCATGAACTGAGTTCTTAAAAAGGATTAAGATGCAAAATTGTGTGCTCTGTGTTTTTTGGTTAGATTTTTGTCACAATAAAGAAAATTGTGAAAAAATACATAAATGCTGAAACAGCACTTCTTTTAAATAAAAACTGAGATTGACTTTTAGTATATACTAAAATACTTTACCGGAATCCTTTATCTAATTGTGCTTTCGTGTAAACCTTTTTAAATCATCTAAGTGAACTCTAATAACAAGGCCTTCACATGGCTGATACCCATTATCAGCAACTTCAAAAGAAAGTGAATTAAGGCAGTGTGTATACTTTATTACTTCTAAGATATTACCTAAGTTTATCAGAAAAATGAATCATTGCCCTAGGCTTTACCAGGAAAGAAAAAGAAATCCTGACCCATGACACTGAACCCCACCCTGCCATTCCTTACAGCTTCCAAAACCTGAATTTTAGCAAGCACCGAAGTTCCCTTTCCTTGCGATTCAACAAATCACATGGAGACGTCTACTCCTGAAACTAATTACAAAAAAAAGTGATGCATCTTCACATCAAGAGGAATTTCAGACAACAATAGAATTCCCCTCACTCATGTTTTGTTTTCTTTCCTTGCTTTAGGATGAAAATATTAATCTACGCTAGCTGATTTTAGCCATCACCGATTTTGAGTTGACTGGAGGAAGGGTCTTGTCATAACATTTCTTTAACACATGCATTTTGAAAAATATAAAATACAAGGTGTCATCCCTAAATGCTTGTACTCAAGCATTTAACATCATACTCCTTAGATGGCAGGTATCCTAACAATTTCTTGGCGGTTTCTCTGAATGAAACAGCCTTACTTATCAGGGCTTGGTTGTGGATCAAGAGAGAACAAAAAGGAAAGAATGAAAGTAATGAAAGTTATTAGAATGTTAAAAGAGGCACAGATAACTCTGCTTTGAAGTTTACCTAGTCATCAAAGAACAGCCTCAACCCCTTCCTCAAAAGAGGCATCTGATAATAGGAGGGGTGAGCAGAGTGGCAGGTCCTCAAAGGAAAGCCAAAGTGTCAGCCACACCCTACGACCTAAAAATTTCCATTACAAATGTGAAAATCCACCTCCCCGACAGGAAAGTAAATGTATTTTTAAAAGAATTAATTGGAACTGATCCACAAAGTCCTTCAGACAGGAGCATGTAAAAAAGGCCAGCTTCCGTCTGGGTCCTTGCTGGGGGAAGAATTGGTGTGAAATTCTGGAAGAAGGCCTAGCTTTGACAAATTGTAGGCGGAGGTGCAAGCTGAGAAGAGACAATGAGTCACCAACAAAATGGTTGGAAAAAATGGTGATGCACGGGCTTTCTTTCCATAAGAGAGTAACCGAAGCTGGAGCTGGGACATTTGGATGTCCCAGGTGAGAGAGGATAAAGGTCTTAGTTACCACCCTGGAGCCAGGGAGAGTACAGCTGTCATACCAGCTCCACCCACAGTCATCATCACCTGAGGGCACCTATCTTTCTGTGCTTTACTTCTGAGGCCAGTGGCTGGGGAGATGGGAAATGGATGTTATTTTCTGAGTGCTGAGGGTTTTATGAAAGAAAAAACTAAGTCTACAAATTTTTTTTTTAAAAAAAGAATACATATGTAAAGAGAATCCAGAATAATACCCTTATTTTTTATGATTTGAACTTTAGAACATGTTAGAGTATTAAAGCTCGCATTTACAAACCAGGGTATGGGCCAGCTGAGTGGCGCAGTGGTTAAGCGCTGGTTTGGGAAGCCAGCGGCTCCGGTTCGGGTCCCACATATGAGGGCCGGTGACACTGCCCTCAAAAAATAAATAAATAAATAAATAAATAAATAAATAAATAAATAAAAAAAACCAGGGTAATTCTTTCCTTTAAACACTATCTAAGTGAAATAGAAAATATTTTATTATGTCTCGTTGGAAAGTTCATATGACGCACAGATGCTTAATTTGTCATTTCTTAGTTCCACCAGGGCTGCAGATATTCTTTTCTAAGACCAAAAGAGCACGTGATGGCAAAGCAAATGCATCCAGAAAAGTGCCTCTAAGGGTTCTCCTCTAAGAGTCCGCAGTTCAGGGTGGGCAAGCAGTCAGCAGCATAGGGTCCACAGGCTATGCCTGTAGCCATTAGCATGGACCTTGCAGGCAAATGCCTAACCTTAAACACCCGCAGTTTAAGGTGATAATCAGGCCCTTATCAGTGTCACCTTTAGACTCTGGCAAGAAAAGCCCCTACCTGAGGCCCAGGGGTTAGAAGGCACCTGTGGGACAAGGAGCCCTCTAACAAGCAAAGGGGACAGACTCGGCTGGAGCCAGTCCCTGGGCCCCCACAATCCCAGGTACCTGGGATCCTGGCATTTCCTAAGTGAATCACGGCATGCCCCTCGCCCAGGTCTGCTCTCTGGAAGGTGGCCTGGACAGTGTGTGGTCCAAGAGTCTGGCTCCCTTTCTGATGTATCAGTTTGCCATCCGTGGTCACAGGAAAAAAAGTTCATTGATCACCATAAAACTAAATAAAAGTGATTGGATTTCCAGTCAGCTCCCATAACTGCCTCGTAGTATGAAAGGCTGAGGAATGACGACAGGGAAAGTGGGTTTATTATCATAGCAACAGGGTGGACAGCTATGAACTGAGAAAGGGTCCACATCCCTTGAGTGTAGCCTCCAGGACACTTCTTTGTGCTAGAATACTTGAGCTACCCAGGGCTTGAGTATCGCAGCTGTGTTGCCGATACAAAGGTGCTCACTTATGGAACACCCGCTATGGGCCAGCTAAATGCACACCTCTCATTATAATCCTCACCGCCTGGGAAATGGAGGCCCAGAGCCCTTTAGGCCCTTCAGCTGGTAAGGGCGGAGACATGGAGACCTGGTTTTATATGAACCCAAACCTATGCTGTAATGAATATCTGAAAAAATAACTTCATGTATAATTTTCTCCTTTTAAAAATGGGGAAAAAAGTAATGCCTTATCTGTAGCACTACAATGAGCAGCTGAAATGCTATATTAACAAGATATATATATATATATATATAATATTATTATATCATATTATTATATCATATATTATCTATATTGAGTTTTATGGTGATCTCTATATATAATATATAATATATATCATATAATATATACTATATAATATATAACCAAATAAAATGTATACACATTTTAAGAAAGGAAAAAACTGTATTAAAATTATATTCAACATACACCGATAACAGATGAATACAAGTCACTTTTGACTTTTGCAATTACAAGAGGTGCTCAAAGTGGTAATCATCAGCATAATTTTAATACACTTTTTTCCTTTCTTAAAAAAAATATAGACATTTTGGCACTGTGTGTGTGTAAGTGTGTGTGTGTGTGTGTGTGTGTGTGTATTTACTCATACATATCTTATTTTTCATATTCTTATATAAAAACAAAAACTTTAGGGGAGCTAGTATTTTGTGTATTAAATAATAAAATATGTATTAACTTTTTTGAGTATAAAAATATTTTCCTTGTCCTGCCTCCTTAACCAGGGTCCAGGGAAAACTCTTAAGAAGACGATAAAAAAAAAAAAAAAAGAAAAAATAATTCCCACTCATTTACGAATAGAGGCCAAAACTAGAATTAGAAAACAATCAGAATAAATTAATTAGCCTAGAAAATAACAGTGAAACCATTGCTGCCACTGTAACCCTATGGGATGATCAAGTACAACAGTTAAGCCCTCTGAGAAGTTTTGGTCAACAAAAAACAAACAAGCAAACAAAACCAACCTTGACTTTACCTAAGTGCTGACCTAATTCAATAGTTTTCCAATGAAACCTGGGAAACAGTGAATAAGTAAAATATGCCTTTCTGGTTAACTTTCACTGAAATCTATGATGAATTGCCTTTCACAACGGGAATACCACATTCAGCTTTGAAAAGAACAATTCTCATTACTTTTCTAGAGATGTGTTCTGGATATATGTTCTTTGGGCTGTAAATGTAAGACGTATTTTCTCTAACTTTTAAAACATATACGTATTACATATTGTATAACCAATCTTAAAAATAAGTTATTTTAACAAGAAATAAAGATTGTGAAGAGGCACTATTTTCCAGGACTATGCCTTGGGGAGCACATGTCCCTTCGTTATGTCAATGAGAACAGAAACTCCATTTATATAATGTCCTGGCCATAAGGGCTGTGACACAGTAGAAAGGCTTTCTCTTAAGGGCAGTTGTGTAATCCTGTCTCATTCTCTGGAGAGGGGAGGAACTGGCTCTCATCTGTCAGAGATAGTTTGGCTGCAATGCTGCCTCAAGGCATGAGAATGGATTCCATGGTCCTTTCAGCATCAGAATAAGAACGCATGATGATACAATAGATTCGGGCCACTTTCATTTCAACATCTTTGAGTTCAATTGCTACCACTATTTGGTCCCAAGAAGGTGGGGCCATTCCAATCTTCCTTATAATTACCACCCTAATTATTACATTATACTTTCACAATTTAATCCCTTTAGTTGCCTCACTGCCCTTTTGGGGCTAAGTAAGCACCACAGTGGGACGCCAGCTGATGTGGCTAGCAGGGTAGGCTTACTGAGCCCGCCCAGCTGCCAGCTACAAGCACAGCCAGGTGGGCCAGTCCAGAGAGCTAATCTGGACACTGACATCTCTGTCTCCTGCTCGAAACCCTTGCAAGTTGCTCTCTCCAATATGGAGTAGAATTGAGCACTACCCATCAATGCCAAGAACTGGCCTGCGCTTCCCTGTGTTACATTTTTGGGAGTAGTTCAGCTTCCTAAGGAACAATCAGGCACAGAATTCTGATTGTTCCATTCCCATTGTTGTTCAGTAAATAACTTTTGCACAGCTATTAGTGGGTTGTTGGAAAAGTCACAATGTATTTTTTTCTGTTTTTCATTGCAAAAATGCATCATGACTTTTCTGACAACCCAATAATATCTACGCTAGATGACTTTTTTTTTTTAAACAACTATCAGGAAATCTTTTTACATAGTTGTTCCATCTTTAGAAAACATACTGAGGACCAAGGAGTTTAATCGCCCACACCCATCCAAAAAATCTGGTATTCGCTCAAGGCAGAAGGCATCTATCTGTACCTGGAATTCACCTCCATCTCCCAACCTTTGGGAACAAAGCTTTAATAAAATGTCAGTAAGATGGAAGTCCAGCCAGCATGCTGCCTGGCTCACAGAAGGTTCACAGGGAATGTTTAATGAGAAAATGGGTGTTGTTCTATTAAGAACCTCCTTCTTAGGTCAGTCTACTCAGTATTACAGTATTTGTTAATGTATCCCAAAATATTTGCTTATTTTTGTGTCCATAGAACCAGAGCTGTGTAAACTAACAAAACCAAACTACTAAATTTTAGATATTCTGTAACATAAGCATTCTAATATTGTTGAATAATGTGGTAAGAGTCCGAACACTGGGAGTTGTGTTTCATTCTCAAGTTTTGTCATTTTGTAAACAGGTGGAAGAGATTTTTATCAAATGCCCCAAAGTGAAGGGGGGCCATGAATATAAATCACCACTGTTTTTTATTTACTTGATGCATTATTTTACATTTCCTTTTATCCTTAAGTATGAGGTAGGTATGAATGCTTTGAATTTACAGAGGTGAATAAAGAAAATGAAGGTCCAGTAGATGAAGGATTTTGGTAAGAAAATGCTAATAAAATAAGAAGATACAGCTATTAAAATGTTTAGGTAGTTCATATGTAATCCATACTAACGTGGCTTGTGTTCTTCAGTGAAAACGATGAAAAGGTGAGGCTTAAATATCCACTTTATTCTGTGAGAGTTAGAACCTCTTGAAAAGCTGTGTGCTTTAAGTAAATGTTCTAGCTGTGTACTCATCAACGACAAATCAAGAAAGCTATGTAATAGACAACACAAGATCCAGCAGGAGATGGTACAACCAGTTCCATTAACACCAGTGCCTGGGACCTGCAGTACAACTAACAGAAGAGGCTTGCCCTCCCAGATGCTCTTAAAAGAAAAGGGTAGGAGACGGCACTGTGTGCTCAGAAAGGGTTTCATTTATTGTTAAACTATTGAGAAGGAATTGGGTTGAACAAACAGAATCTCTTTTGTACTTTTAAAAACCAGAGCACCACAAAGTTATTAAATTGATTTCAGATATGACCCTCCCAGGTGATGCTGATACCTCCTGCCTGGTCCAGGGACCACACTTGGAGAAGCTGTTACAGTTCAGAGCATAGTATAGTGCTTAACCGTAGCTTCACACTGGGCATCAACTAAAAAGCTTTCAAAACCCCCCTACCCTGGCCACACCCGAGGCTGAGTCATTCAGAATTTTGGGGTGTGAGCCATGGTACCTGTATGATTGAAGAGTCTGCAGGTGACTCCAGGGAATTGACAGGGTTGAGTACCATAACTGTTTAAGAATATACATTTTGTAACCATGGAGCAGAATTGAATTACTGTTGTGCTGAGTATTCTCAATAAATAATAATTCTATCCACCCCCGATTTTCTCCAAAAATTAATCACAAAGGATCTAAAAAAGTGGAATAAAATTTTCTGTAAGAATATTACTATATCATATCTTTTAAAATGAGCTGAGTTCTGTATTTGTGAATTGCTAGTTTAAAGGGACACATACAAAGCTCAGTCATAATTTTCTATATTTTATGTGGGAAATAATACTGATACTTATAAATCTGGAGATCCATAAAGGTTTGGGTATGTCTTATATATGGTGGAAGTGTATTTTATAATGTGGTAAATTTTGGAAGACGTTTTTATACAAATTCATTTAAAAAATAAAAATAAAAAAGGTGGGGAAAATATATCCAACCATAGAGAAAGAAGGAAGGTAATAGATAATTAAAGTTGACTAGGGCAGTGGTTCTCGAAGTCTAGTCCCTGGACCAGCAGCATCTGAATAACCTGAAATTTTGTTAAAAATATAAATTCTCGGGCTGGCCAAGTGGCGCATTGGTTAAGAGCTGACTTGGGATGCCAGCAGCCCCGGTTCGGATCCCACATATGAGGGCCAGTGACACTGCCCTCTACAGCTAACAACAGCTCCACCTGGAGCTGGGCTGTGCAAGCCCCGGCAACGGTGTAGGCTGCAGCCCCTGCTGCAGTGGGCTGCCATAGGCTACAGTGAGTGGCCGGCAGCCAGCGTGAGCTGCCAATAGCCGCGGTGAGCGGCTGCCAAGAGTCCAGCGACCAATCTGCCTCATCCGGGAAGAGCGTAATGACGATACCAATATGGGCGAGTGAAGCAATGTCCTCTGCAACTAGACTGAAGAACAAAAAGACAGCAACTTGTCTGTTCCCCTTCCCCAGTTCCCCAATAAAATCTTTAATATATATATATATATATATATATATATATATATATATATATATATATATATATAAATTCTCAGGCCCCAACCCCCAGGACTAATGAATCAGAAACTATGGGGTGCGGCCCAATGAGTTGCATTTTGACCAGATGTCCAGGTGGTTTGATGCACCCTCAAATCCCTGTTCTAAAGTATTTATTATTTCCATGCATCTGTAAGAAGAACAGAAGAAGCAACAGCACTGATCATCCAGTTTTCATTTGTTCAGTTGCTATACAGCCCCACATTGCTCTAATAACAGCTCTGTTCTTTTCACCTCCACCCAAAGCATACCACGCTTTCATCCTCAGAGTGTAACAGTGAATGTAGAATTGATAGGGGTTTATCTGGGGGCAGAGTATTCTATACAGCCCCCACTATCATTTTTAATCTATTTCTATTTTGGACTGAACACAGAATTATGACTATAAAACCTAATTAACAACTAGGCTTAGAAGATCTAGGACAACACACAAACAAACCATCCCATGAGGTGGGAAGAGGGTGGGACGTTCCCAGGTCAAACACTAACCTTGAATCGTCCTCTTGAAGAACGCCTTGCAGGCTTCGCATGAGGCTACCCCATAGTGGTACCCAGAAGCGATGTCACCACACACTAAACACAGTCTCTTGGGCATCGAGTTGAGCATGTATTCACACTTGGTCTGGGGGTCTTCAACAATGGTGCTGGAGCAGTCATCATACAGTTTCCTGACAGGCCCACTGCCTCCTAGGATCGGAGCAGAAGGGTAGAGAGGCGGCGAGTCAAGTCCGTTCTGATGGCCATTCATGGTTGAACTGTAGCTCCCACTGGCGTCGGAAGAGCCACCTGGGCTGTGATGGTTGACGCTGTCCGTCAGGGAGGCCGGGCTGGAGGGTTCCGTCTTGATGAAGGACGAACAGCTGGAATCAATGTGTCGATCTTTGTTTGACATTCTGCAGAGAAGCCTGTGATTTAGAGAGACACAAAGAGAGGGAGAAAGAGAAGAAGAGAGGGTCAAACACAGAGACCAAAAGAGGTAGAAACAAAGAGAAAGTGGGGGGAACAAAAACAGAGAAAGTGAAAGGGAAGGATGAAAGGAGAAAAAAAAAATAGAAGGCTTCATATGTTAAAGACATTGCTCTTTGAGAGAGTGACCTAAGAGCTAGGAATGACATATCATTCATTCTGTGGTCAATATCTCTTGTTCTACAAGGATGGTAATCACCACAGGGGCATGACAGGGTTATATAAAAGCGCCCCGACAGGCCATAAACAAAAGCTCCAACGGGTCCAATTCCTTACTTTTCTCTTGGAGAACTGCTGTCAATATCTAAATCAACTCTCTAGATTCTAAATTTATCCATGGAAGAAGAGGGATTTGCAAAGTCCGTTATCATTTCTAAAACTGTCATTACTACGGACACTCTACTTTCCCCGCCCACTTTCAGATGCTGCAATCGTTGTATTACGAGCAGAATCAAACTTTTATGTTCAGGACTACACAGGTGATTCCTTGGCTCTGTATTTACTGTTGGTTGGCAAGCTTCCATAAGACTAACAGTGTCTTTTATTGATCTCAGACATGTAGGGAATATATCCTCTGTCACTTTGCTTCTTTCTTTAAATGGCTCTGTTTCATAAACATTGAGCAATACAGGGAGATATAAAGTACAAAATTCTAGCCAATATTTAAGGATTACTCCCCAGAGCCCAAAAAACAGTGAAATGATCACCAACATGTTCATATGTTTGTGCCTCTGTATGTGGATGCATGTGTGTGTGTGTGTGTATTTCTCACTGTTCAAGAGAGGAGTCACTAAAAGACATCTGAGCCTTAAGTATACCTATGAGCCCATAAATCTGATACTTTATATTCAGCAAAATAAGAAGGTACCAAATTTTGTACTGAAAAAGAAAAAAAAAAAAGATGTGTGATGGTCCCTTTTTCTCCCCATCATTTTGGTCTTTTAATATGATACCTCCTAAAAGAAAATATGAACATCTATTGTGACAAACTCTCTTATCTAGAAGAAACGTACTGCCTGACTTTCTTCCTGGGCTTAAATTTCTGGAAAGGTAATTAGATGAAAAGATATAATTGGTCCTACTTTTTTTCCCCACTTGGCCATAGCGCAAAAACCCCTTTTAGCAACGTCTCTAGCACCTTCTCAGGGCCCACTATGGAAAGAAGAGGTGACAGTTGAGAGAGGAGTTAGAAAATTGCTTCGCAATGGAAAGGTGACTTGTGCAAATTCTGCAGGGTAATTAATGGTCACTAGCCAGAATTTGGGGGAGTAGTCTGAGCATCACCAAATGTATGCAACTATCTCTTTCCCTCTGAAACTGGTGACCTTTTATTATCGCACAAATTTCATGTACTCCTCCAGTTCCCCCTCCCCCCCCCACCACCACTGTTGTATTTCTTTAAAATGAAGAAAAACATGGGATTTCCTATCCAGGGATGTTTACGCAACTGTTCCAACCAGGCAGTCCCCAGAGCAAAGCATCCCGTGCAAGAATTTGCCTCTTAACCAATACATTTCCCATAGGACACTCTGTTGTGCTGTCTGAAGTGGTTATCAGGATGTGAGGAAAGCAAACAGGAACAAGAAAGCCCCCCACTCCCCAAGATTTCCTTGCTCTTCGCCCGTCCACTCATGGTGTCTGTTCCTCAAAAACCAGCGCAAGGAAAAATCGGCCCCTCGCCAGCCTGAACGACAGCATCCTCTCCCTTCTGTGTCTGTGCCTTGTACCCGTCACTGTTAATGAGTGTTGTAATTAATAGATCACTCTCCCTGTCTCCCTGCTTGCACTCAGGGCAAAGCACTTTTCCCCAACTCAACGTCCTCGGAAAGAAAGCGGGTCGGCACTGACTTACAACAGCCCTGCAAATCCCTTTTAATTTAGATCACTTACCCCACCACTTCACTTATTACCTTATAATTACTGGACCGCTCACACATACATTATGATCTCAGACGAGAGTTAGAAGTTATTAGGGTACTAAAACACTGTGGCCCCCTTTCCTCTCTCTGGCACTGAATTTCTCACAGCTATGACAATTAACTGTTTCGCCTCTGCCGACAAGCACCATTGCTTATTTTTTTTCTCTTTTTCCAGAGAGTTGTTGGGAGTTGCTTGATGACAAAACAGACCACATTTTCTCCAGGCCCGCTATTTTCTTTCTCTCTTTTCTAGTATTACCTACGATCAGTTCCCCTCCTCCCTCCCACCTCCACCCCCATCTCAGCTTTCTTTCTCTGGGGCTTTTTGTCATGAGCTTCTAAAATTTGCAGAACGTTTGATTAAGAAAGAAGGCCAGAAATGACCCTCCTGTTTATAGAACAGTTATTTGCTAAGTCACCAAATATTTATGTGTCAAATGAGCGTTGCTAAAGAGCCTGGAAAATTGGGAGTCTCCAGCCCACTGTCTCTTCCAAAAAAAAAAAATCTCTGTCCATAAAACCTTGTAAAAACCTGGATGGAAACAAGGAAATCTGGGAAGTTCAAGTTGTCAGGGAAGTCTCTGGCCGGGTACTCTCTCCTCCTACACAAGGTCTGGCCACATGAGCTGTAAGTGAAAGGGAACACGCTGGACTTGTACTGTAGGTGGCCCGTGTTTCTTCTCAGACACAAACAACCTCCTACATGAATACATTTTGCCCAGTGGAAATAATAATAGTCGGGTCTCCATTTATCAAGTGCTTATGGGGTGCCAGGCACTAACATGAGCACTTCACCAAGTGTTGCCAGATTTAATTCCCAAGACAACTTAGTGAGCAAGATATTATATTTTAGGAAATAACCCCAGCCATCACATCATTTTTTGAAAGTCATATAGCCAGAAGTAGAAGAGTAGGGATTCGAACACAGGTCTGACACCAAGTTCCAGTGCAGAAATGTCTTGATGCTAACAGACAGATGAAAGGTGATCACTCATTATCATGATTTTTTTTAATGGTGAAGCCAGGTGGCACACAGAGAGGTCTATTCCATCCACAGCTCAGCCATGAGTGGAAAGGGACCAGGGGCCAACACACCGGCTGTAGGTCTGCCTTGTGGAGTCACCCTCTCCATTTGGCAGCCTAAATGGAGCTGCCAAAAGAACACAGTTGTGTCTTAATGACAACTCAGCTCATTACACCAAACACTTCCTAGACATTGTTACATTATACCCTCAAACTACAGCGGGTCTTAATTCTCTCCCTCTCTGTATCTGAAATCCTACAGCTCTATTATTCAAGCCTGAAATAGTCACAACTATCTATAAATTCAATTGTCAGCCAGTGGGTTTTATTCTAGACTTCACTTCCATCTAAAATTAGAGGCACTAAAATTCACATTAACTCTAAGAGGAATGTAGTGAATATGACTTTATTTCTAAAGAACACCTTTTTGTCAGAAAGAGCC
Source organism: Aselliscus stoliczkanus (assembly GCA_033961575.1). Taxonomy (NCBI): domain Eukaryota; kingdom Metazoa; phylum Chordata; class Mammalia; order Chiroptera; family Hipposideridae; genus Aselliscus; species Aselliscus stoliczkanus. The sequence continues at coordinate 8,551,884 of CM066734.1, forward strand.
ATTTTCAAGATGACGGCTTTATCTGTAGCCAAAGAGAATCAGCCCAATTCCACATTGTGCTGTTAAGGCAGAAATGTTAGGTCACATTGGATTAATAAAAATTTGAATTTAGTTAAGAATTATGAATACAAATAAAGTGTTGAAAACTGTGGGAAATATTTATTTCAAAGTCTTAGTATGGTTGCTTTTATTTTCTTATTTTAAGAGAAATGATGAGTAGCATGAGGGAAAAAGAGAGTGATTTTCCAAAAATCTTCTCTGAGGGAACATCCTGAACATGAACGGGGGTAGGGGTGGATAACTATGCTAAGAATAACATTTAGTTTTTGTATAAGAAACCAAATTGGGGCCGGCCGAGTGGCGCATTGGTTAAGCGCTGGTTTTGGGATGCCAGTAGCCCCAGTTCGGATCCCACATGAGGGCCAGTGACACTGCCCTCTACAGCTAACAACAGCTCCACCCGGAGCTGGGCTGTGCGAGCCCCAGTGATGGTGTAGGCTGCAGCCCCTGCTGCAGTGGGCTGCCATAGGCTGCAGTGAGTGGCCCGCAGCCAGCGTGAGCGGCTGGCAGCCAAGCGTGAGCTGCCAATAGCCGCGGTGAGCGACATCCAGAGGCCAGCGACCGATCTGCCTCATCCGGGAAGAGCGCAAAGACGATACCAACAGTGAAGCAACATCCTCCGCAACTAAACTGAAGAACAAAAAGACAGCAACTTGTCTGTTCCCCTTCCCCGATTCCCCAACGCCGTTCCCCTCCGCCAATTCCCCAATAAAATCTTTAAAAAAAAAAAAAAGAAACCAAATTGGAGGGGTTTGACAGCCTTCTCGGGGCCAGGGAAATTACAGTGCTTTATGAAGCACTTTCAAAACAGTTTGAGATATGTCTCAAATAATTCTGAATATCACACTTCAACACAGAAACTTGTTGCTTCACCTTGCCTGAGGATCAGGAAGGGAAAGTTTATTTTTGGTGTTAGATACCAGTCATCAAGCCAATAAAACTTGTTGGTTGCTGGACTATATAAAAAATGTAATTTTTGAAAGTTAACTGTGTGTGTATGCGTGTGCATGTACAAGGAGAAAGTGAGAGCAAAAAAAGAATCACATTCAAACTTGGGGAAACAAGATCATCTGTAAGTTAATATGCCATTTATATGATCATTATCAAGCTGAATTGTTTTCAGAGATTCTAGCTCGATCCAGGTAAATGTGTGATCTTAAGTGAATTGCTGTGCATTTCCACATGCATGTGTAGCTGTCCAGGGTGGCCTCTATCTCCCAGAAGGAACTTAAGCATAGCCAATATCTTAATTGATAAACACTGGTATACCAATAATGTTCCATAAGCTTATATGTTATTAATCCTTTCATCAAAACATAAGTTCTTAACAAACATCTGTATTTCATCTTTTGACTTTCATAGCAAACTCGAATTTATTTGCTTCTTTACTTCCCTACTTAAAAAAAAAAAAAGATGCGAAAAATTCTCCTAAGAAACATGTGTGTTCACAGGTCTTCTTTGGCCTTCCTGATTGTTACACTCATGCAAGATTTTTTGAAACTTTTCTTACACTTCTATCAGTGACAGACACTTTAACAGGCTACATGAATGACAACTAAACAGATCACTATTTTATTTTCTTCCTTGTTATCCTTAAGAGCCCAAAAAGGTACCCATTGCCACTATAAATTCCAAACACTTTATCAATTTATATCCAAAAATGTTATGCCAGTTTACAAATACGGTGAGAGAGAAAGAAGGAAAAGGGGGAGGGGGGAGGGCGGGAGAGAAAGAGAGGGAAAGGGGTGGGAGGGAGAAAGAGAGGGAGGGAGGGAGGGAGGGAGGGGGGAAGGAAGAGAGACATCAGAGGACAGAGTGTAGCTGATTAAATATTTAAGTCATGTTGTTTAAGAAAATAAAAAGCTCTTATTAGCGTGTCGGTTCTTTTTGGTTTGGTTTGGTTTTAATGCTTTTGGAAGAAGAAAACCTCCAAAACTAATGGAGGTCCCGACTTCAGAGCCCATGGCCCCAGCAGCGCCCCCTGCAGTCTGAGTTACAACTTCAAGCACCCTCCTTTACAATCAGGTGGGCTTTTTTGGTGTTTTTCTTTTTTTTTTCCCTTTTCCTGCTTCCACTAATTGCACTCTTGTAAAGTGGCAAAATGCGAATCACTTAGTAACAAAATGGGCACCAGCTGCTATTGTCAGAGAATGGCGACACTCAAGGAAGGAAAAGCGACCGAATGAAGTGTCATGTCAGAAATCAACTGTGCAACGTGTGATTTGAGAAAACATGACTACTTTACAGAGACAGGGTGTCATTATGGCATCAGAGTAATACGATGCTTTGACAACTGCCGGGTCTAACATATCATCATTGCATTAAGGTACACTGACTTAGTTGAGGAAGGAAGAAAAAGGATTTTTCTCTTTTAATAAGAAATATCTTAAGGTCTGCCTGGTTAACCTGCCATAAGGAGAGCATTAATTGTAAAAGAAGCATTGTATGTCCAGATCCACATGGTCAGAAAGATTAACACATGTGCACACATACAGACACACACTTAGGTATAATCTCATGACAGGTTTCTGCACAACAGGATCGCAGTGATTTAGTAATGCTGCTTCTGGATTCTCTGAACAAACACCTTGTGCATTTGGTCTCAGAGACTCTTTCCAGCTTAAGTCCATCAAGAACGGGAGTACACAGATGCTCGAGGGCTGGCGGAGGGGCTCAGTTTGTTAAGAGTATGAGCTCTGAGGAACAGCATCGCCGGTTTGATTCCCACACGGGCCAGAGGGCTGTGCCCGAGCTGAGCTGCTGCTGAGCTGCCAACGGGCGGCGGGATGGCTCAGCTGGTGAGAGCGTGTCCTCCTAACAAAAAGGTGGGGTATGCCCACCTGCAACTAAAGACTGAACTTGGCACCTTAAGCTGAGCTACCACCTGGATGGCTCAGGGGATAGAGTGTGTGCTCTTAACAACAAGGCTGCTGGTTCAATTCCCACAGGAGATGCTGGCTACACCCACCCCCAACTAAGATTGTAACCCAGCACCTTGAGTTTAGAGGCCATGAGCTGCCGAAGGGCAGCCAGATGGCGACTCGCGCCCTCCACAACTAAGACTGAAGAACAACAACTTGGTTGTTCCCCTTCCCCAATTCCCCAACACGGTTCACCTTCCCCAATTCCCCAATTAAAAAAACAAAAAACAAAAACAAAAATGGTGCTTGAGTCGCTGACAAGAGAAGTGGCTAAGCAGTGTGGAGATAAGGGGCCAGCTCCCTAACATAACAAATAAGAACCTCCATCTGAGCTGAAAGCGTTCCCAGTTTTGTAAAAGGCTGTGCACTATGCCAAAAAAAGGGAAATTTAGGACAAATAAACAAGAAACTTGCAACACATTTCTGGCCAGTCATTGAAAAGAAAGTGCCTCATGAATACAATTTCATACCTAAAGACTAAACCACCACCTGGAAGGGATGTTGTCTTGACCCTACGGGCTTTTAGTGTTCCAGAGTTCAATGAGCTTTTCTTATCCAGTTTCTTATTCTGTTTTAGTCACTAAAATCCCACATCCTAGGAACACATCAGTCTTAGGTAAACGAGGATGGTTGGCCATCTGATCGGACATACAGAGACACCTATAGAAGTGTATGACCCCCACCTGTGCTGTTATATGTATTGGGTTGTAGGAAACGTCATGACGCATTTTTGCAATGAAAACCATAGAAAAAAATACATCATGACTGTCCCAACAACCCAATAAAATAAAGAAAGGGAAAAGAAGAATTTTTCATTTTCAGGCCGAGAAAGATGGTAAGAGAAATGTGCTAAGAAGAGCGTGCAACCTAACAAGGCTGGAAGTGCGACAAAGAGCTTTATCCTAGAAAATGTCCATAAAGACCCCGGCCTCCGATTTCACTAGGCCACGTGAGCTGAGGCCGCTGTGGATAGCCTTGCTCAGTTGTCCAGACTATTGGAGATGTAGAAAACTGTGGTTGCTTGCATTTGCATTGCCAGGTGATTTCTGATGCTTCCTGGTTGATAAACAGTATTAATGGGAAAAGAAACAGCCCTGTGATAGCACAGTGTGTTGTTGTCCATTACATTTGTTGACGGCGCCCATGTTTAAGGATTCGATCTGATGCAAAGGTGCCTCGTAGTGTAATTTATCCTCAGCTTGTTTTCTTGGACCTATTTCACTCCGGGGGTGAGCCTCCCTTGTTTATAGCTCTAAATACAGTAAAGTGAGCTACTAGCAGATCAATAAAACTGTTAAGTGCATAATAATGCTGGGTAATTGCATACATGATGTTTTGCATAATTAACTGTCTGAGCTTTTCTTTAATATAATGGGCACTCATGTAATATAGAGGACCTATGAGTCTATAAAACATACAGTTTATACGAACCATGATTCTGCTTAAAACTCTGGCTAATCATCCCCATCGGCTTTGAAGGGAGAGCTCTCCTCCACTGCCAAGTTCAAATCAATTCTTATGACATTACTTTATAACTAACATGATATTTAACTGATGATGGCTATTAGCTATTATACAGATTGCACTCAAGGACTGTAACAGTAGGGGGAAAAATACCATTTAGTTTAAATAAACTTCTGCCATGTAATCAATATTATTGAGGCAAATTAACTGTTTTAACAAGTGTGTGTATTTGCCCTAATGCAGCTTAATTAACTATATCCTTACAACTGCCCAACTCCATGACACGTATGGTTAAAAGAGAATCTCCAGAAACGCCTAATCAGAAACTCAGATGTATACTAGATGTAAAACAAGCATTTGATCACCGATACCTAAGAATATTTATCTCCTTACACAAGTTACTCTCCTGGGACCAAAAGCCTAAAGATCAGAAGGGCTTTGGAACAGCGTACCCTCTGTCAGTGCCCAACTGTTGGCCAGGTCAGTATCCCCAGGGCAGAGTGAAACAGCCTGAGCAAGAAGTGACGGCCACTTCTAGAAAGGAAGGTTAGTATTGGGTAAGAAAACTACATGAGATAAATCATCAAAATGAAGCTTGCAATATATGCTGAGTGTAACATTTATTCGGTCTTAGAGATTTACTATGCCACGAGCAGACCTCCTCTGCAGTAGTAAGCTTTCTCGGGAAAAGAAACCGTCTCCGACTTCTACAAATCTCTGGTCTTTCAAACAGAAATATGGATCAATAAAGTTTGCTTGTGTTCAGACAATTCCGTTTTCAAGCAGTCAAGGAGCACATGGAAGGGAAAAAGCCGACACCACAGGAGGAGACTGACAGCTAAATGAAGACCTTCTCACATCATCTCGCTGGAGGAGAAATAAACAGACATTCAACTCATAGAAAGTCTATGCACTGATCTTTACAAATGACAATCGAAAGTGGACGCGGTATACACATTCTCCAGTGACGGAGTTCACAAATCAAACCCAGGTCAATGAAAGCTCAGGCTGCCTGAATTCCTCTTTCCTATTCTCTGTGCTATGCTGAAGCAGGAAATAAGGATGCTATCAGGAGTTGATGATGTAAGGCCACTGAGATCATAAAGTTGATGTCACCCTTTACTCATTAAGAAAATGTGTTGCAAAAGCAATTGCAATGACCAATACACCAGCTGCCTCCGTTGAGGCAGTTCACTTGGAGTAGAACTTGAAAAACACCCTGAAACTGGATGAATTGCAGTGCTGAGAAAATCTAAATGCTGAGAAGGAATCATGGTTGAAATAAAGGTTGCCTCGAGCACATGTGCACATTTCTAGAGTAGAGGGATGGATGTTCACCATATAACCAGAGCTAGTAAACCACATCTTTCCCTGTTGGACAGTGGTTAAACTTTATTTATACTTTTGATTTAATAGCTCAGTCTGCAGTAGTTAACATGTGGGTGCCAAGGGGTGGGTCAGGATAGCAGAGGTTATGATTATATTCTGTTGGTATCAGGTGCTGTTTGGCTGAAGTAGGAGTGGGGGGAGGTCGGGAGGAGAGGAAAACAGCTAATCATCAATCCTAAAATGTCTTCCTCTGTCCTCTTTTTAAACATTTCAATGAGCTAGCTGCTTGAAGAAGGAGGTGAAGCTTCAACACAGGAATCGCTATTTGCAGGCCAGGGAAAAGGCCATATACACACACACACACACATATTGAATTCAAGCCCTGGAAATGACGACAAGTTTGCTGTGCAGCTGAACGGGTTTTGTGACAGTTGAGCCATGGGACAGCATCCAGCGAAGCCAGCGGAAGCAGTGGACGAGCCAGGAGTTCAGATCAGGAGTTGCCTGGTGCTTGTCATTCAAAGGTCCAAAGCAAACACACAGTAAAATTTCTAAATCTTCTTTGCAATTCTAAAACACTGATTAAAAAAAAAAAAAAAGGGGGGCAGGAAAAGCCGCACTGCAGTTCCCAGAGCTTGCTAGTCTTCTCCTTTCCCAAGAAACCTTGACTTTACAGCATAGGACAGAGTGGCAGACGTGGGGTGTCCAGCTGTGGACCAGGCACGTGGGACCTGAGACAACTAACTCACTGTACCACTCGGACCCTCAGTGTCCTCCTCACTTGTAAAATGAGAAGATTCACCCCCACAGGCTTTCTAAAGTAACTTCTGCCATTTTTTTTTAAAAAAACCTCATTTTACTCAAATAAAAACCCCTCTGGCCACAGAGCAAGGGCTGTCACACTTCGTCACACTCACTAAATTCCCATTTCCTTGGGGGCTATTGCACCCAGCCACCACTCAGGACCACGACAGCATGGGTGTCTGTGTGTGTGCACGCGGCATGAAAAGGAATAACTTCAGAAACAACTTGCTACATGACAGTGAAACTGCAACACACACACACATTTCACTGAGTCACCCTCCCCAGTGGGCTACAATCGGACAAATAGAGCAGTGATCATTTTGGGGGGATCTGGAGGGCAGGCTCCTTGGTCTTTCCTAGAAATGGTTCTCCCTTTGCTCATTACGTGTTTTGGTGGGAGGAGGTGGCGGAAAGGGCAATTCTCTGCAATCAGTGTTTAAGTGAATGTTTGTCCCCGCCTGTGACACCACGCTGTCAGCAAGCAGTGGGGAGCCGTTGAGTTGTTACCACATTTGATTTGACTGCCAGTAGGAAGCTGCATTTTGACCAACTGTTAGTTGCTCACTCAAAGAACCCTCTCTTCATTTCTAGAGTGATTTTCACCTCTCTTCTGTTTCCTTTTCCTTCATATGTTGCATGTCCAAAGGCCACGTGGATTTGAAGAGGAAACCTCGGTATTTGTCTCCTGAGCTCCTCAGACCCGAGGGCCTGGACATGAGGGGCCCATGCCATTTGTTCTATTCTTTTCCTCAGAGTCTCTGCATTTTTGTTCTGATTTCCTAGATCTCCACAAGGTCAGCGCACACACAAACTGGTTGTGCCACAACCCTGGTCAAATCCTTCTCCTGGGCGGGGCTTATTTCAGCCTCAGGGAGCTCTGCGGCCTGTTAACCAAAAAATGTACTCTGTCCACCTTCTCAGACCATTTTGTTGAACTCGTTACTATCTTTTGGTGCTGCCTCTGACACCTTTTACATTGTTTTCTGATATAACTTTATTATCTCCCATGAGAACCTTTCTCTTTAAAAAAAAAAAAAAAAGATTTCAGTAATTAGGATTGTCCAAGAGTGCGCCTGCCAACAACTTCTGACCATGAAAAGCATCTTTAGAAACAATAAAAGCATATGCGTAAGTCAAAAGGGTGGCGGGGGGGGGGGGGGGGGGGGTGACGGCAAAATCCCACAGAGAGATGACAGAAATTCAGGCTGAATGCAAAAGTAATTAAAACTAAAGAGCTAACACTGTAATTAAGAATTTTTTTCATTAAGGGCAGGCAAGCGACTGCGCCTCTCCGTAGGACATGCTGCTGGGTAAAAATAAAATAAAAGCAGGCTTCGATGAGCGGGGCAGGAAAGCCATGTCTTTAACCAGATCAAATTCTCGAAATTGGCTGTCAGGACAGGATTGTCGTGATTTATACGCGTCTATCAAGTTCACCGACAGGAGAGACGGAGGGAACAGAGGCAAGCTGCTGTCGCTTCCATTCGCGGAGAACCTTTAATTTCCACAGCACCATCTGTTACCAAATCTAATTCACATTCCCCCTTAATCTGGTTTAGTTCCATAATACTAATTCTTCCTCAACCCCTATGAACACAAACCACAAAAAAAAAAAAAAAAAAAAAAAAAGGAGGCTGTGGTTCTTGGTGAGTGAGAAATTGAATATCTTATAGTTCAGGTGTTAAGTCTGGTGACTTGAGTGAAACATGCTCTTTTGTCCCCATGAAAATGTGGTAAAGGGATTTGTTTTCAGCTAATGCAGAGATATGAAATTGTTCATATTTGGAATAAAAAAAAAGTGCTGATATAAAAGTAGGCCAGGGACATGAAAGCAAGGGTTGTCACAAAATACAATCGTTGTCAAGCGTAGTCACTTTCAGAACTGGCTCTAAAATTACTTTGTCATGGTTTTGACGTATAGGGAGCCTAAAATTGTATTTGTGTTAAGGAAACTCAAAGAGAGTAATGTATATATTCAGAGTGAGTAGAGTAGGGACAAAATCTGGGAGAATGGAAATGGGAAAAGTCATATATAATTAAAAATGAAAAGATATATGTGGGTATCACCTCCCTCAATCTAAGATTCTGTTAGCATATACTTTTTTTAAAAAAAATTTTTATTGGGGAATTGGGGGGAGGGGAACAACATTGGGGAAGGGGAACAGACAAGTTGCTGTCCTTTTGTTCTTCAGTTTGGTTGGGGAGGACGTTGCTTCACTGGCCCATGTTGGTATCGTCATTGCGCTCTTCCCGGATAAGGCAGATTGGTCGCTGGCCTCTGGATGGCCACTCACCACGGCTATTGGCAGCTCACACTGGCTGCCGGCTTCTCACGCTGCCTGCCGGCCATTCATTGTAGCCTATGGCAGCCCACTGCAGCAGGGGTTGCAGCTATGCCCTCCCGGGGACTCACAGCAGCCCAGCTCCAGGTGGAGCTGTTGTTAGCTGTAGAGGGCAGTGTCACTGGCCCTCATATGTGGGATCTGAACCGGGGCCGCTGGCATCCCAAGGCAGCTCTTAACCAATGAGCCACGCAGCTGGGCCCTGTTAGCATATACTTTTGATTCCCCATCATTTCTATTCTTCACCCACATAATAACTGGCATTCACCATAATGAGGTTATAGAGCTACAAAATCATAGTGCTTTTTGCATCAGAGAAAGACTAAACTATGCTCAATAAAGATTTAGTGTTGAATACATTTCATTGTTTTCTAACTGTGAATATTTGTTAATCTCTAAAGGCAATAGTAAATAACTATTCAGAGGCATACATTACAAAACCAAACAAAATAAAACAAAATGATGTCTGTATACTAAGTGAGAAGTTTTGATTACACATTTAGTTAGCTGGTTCACTGCCTAACTCTTCTATGAATATTAGAAGAATTATCCTTCTGTTTTCTAACCCAGTAGCATAGAACACTAGCTGGGTGACATGATATAAATCCCTCGCTTTCAGTAAAGAAGTGAGAAAGCTGTGATCAAAATACATATTTTCATAATAGGCTGATTATCACCCATAAACACATTTTTGTGGAGAAAACTTCAACATATAAACCCGATCACTGGGGCCGGCTGAGTGGAGTCGTGGTTAAGCACTGGCTTGGGAAGCCAGTGGCCCCGGTTTAGGTCCCACATATGAGGGCCTGTGACACTGCCCTCAAAAAATAAATAAATAAATAAATAAATAAAATAAAATAAAAAGATATTTTCAACTATTAGCAACAATGAAAGTCTAATATTTAAGAGCTATAGATAGAGATTATGAAAATCAATAAACTGTTCACAACACTGTCACAAACAAGAAAACTTGAGACTGTAATAAATATGTTCACACACATGAACATATTACATACACATTACCTATAAAAATATCGATGGGTGTCATAAACAAATATAAGTGATTAAAGCTTATAAAGATGATAGTTTTCTTTTTTGTTTTTTAATTTTTTTTTTTTTTTTTTTTTTGAGGGCAGTGTCACTGGCCCTCATATGTGGGACCTGAACCGGGGCCGCTGACTTCCCAGGCCAGCACTTAACCACCGCGCCACTCGGCTGGCCCAAGATGATAGTTTTCAATATTCACTAAGATATATGCTAGCTCTGTTATCCCTAAGTTATATATAGCAATTTGTATTGTATAATTTTTAAAGATTCTATTACAATTTTTCTATTACAAAATTTTTATTTTCTTTACACTTATAAGAATGGCTAAAAATTCATAAAACTGACAGCACCAAATGCTGGTGAGTATATGAAGCAACTGGAACTCCGGTATGGTATAAAATGGTACAACCCTTTTGGAAAACATGTTTGGAAGTTTCTTATAAAGTTAAACAGACATATATCATTTTACAACAATTTATTCCTAGATATGTACTAAAAGTGAAAACATATGACCACAAAAATAACTATACACAAATGTGTAACACATAACAGTAGCCTTAAGCTACTACTTTATTCATAGTAGCCTTAAGCTAAAAACAGATAAATAAATTGTGATACACACACACAGACACAGACACAGACACACACACACACACACACACACACATATGCATACACATATAATGGAATTCTAGTCAAGAATAAAAAAGAAATGAACTGTGATAGATGCATTAACAGGCAGGTCTGAATATCAAAGATATCCTGGTGAGCAAAAACAATGTAGATACAAAAGAGCACATACTCTAAGATTCTATTTATGTGAAGTTCTAGAACAGGCAAGACTACTTTGTAGAGATAAAAATCACCCGTAACCACTGTGGATTGCCTAGAAGAGGACATAAGAAAACTGGTGGTTGTGTGTGCTGTAGGAATCACATTTGACAAGTCACCTGTGCCCTGAAATTGTGTTTCGTTGTATGTAAATTTTATCTCAATAAAGTTGATCTAAAAAGAAAATTTATAACAATAAGTTACATATAATAACTTTGACCAGAAATGTGCACTGATTCCTATATCCTGTACCAGGTCTTAGATACCCAGGTCGAGAATATATTTCAACACCTACTTCTACTTTTCATTTACACACAAGGATACAGTGGGTCAGGAAAGTGAAATAGATGACTTAGTCCAGGACACCTAGATTTAGAGGTAGAACCTAGTCCAAATTCCAGGTTTCCATTTCGTTGGCCATATCTTTTTCTAACTTATTAAAGAGGCAAGGATGAGACAAAGTTATTCATAGTGATCAATAGTCTACTGATCTGAATGATAAGCACATTTCTGTATTCTGTTCCTAAAAACTTATAAAATACCTCTTACAGGAAACACAAAATAATTCCATGCATTCATGTGCATATTTTTGGCAGTAAAGACAGTTAACCTAACTTCATTCCCCATTGTGTAACCACAAAACGTGGACCGTGAGAACATGGCTTCAGCAAATACCCAATATGTGAATGGGAAGGTGTCAGTGTAAGTAATTCAAGGGGGGGGCTTTTAAGTTTTTCTGGTTAGGTTTGCTTTTGTGTTTGCAATAAGAAAGTGCATTATAGAGGGAGATAGAATAAGGAGAAATTTAGGACTCAAGAAGGAAATATAAGAAAGAGGAGAGGCATCTTGATTTTTTACAATATGGTTTAGATATAAGTAAAAAGTGTTAGGGGAAAAGGTGCAATACACAAAACCTGGGTAGGTAAGACTATACCTTTCAAGAGAAATGTATAATTCTAAGAAGCTTCCAGGAAAGAAAATCTGCATAGTTAACGGAACCAAATTAAAAAATTATTTCATCACCGATTTACCAGATGCTTCTCAAGAAGGGATCTTTAGATGGCTTTCCTTAGCGGGAAACGAAATAGATCCCACAGCACATTTCTTCCACTCTTTAACTTTCATACCCATGAAGGTTACAGCATTTAGTACGAGCTAAGGAGAAACAACATGATTATACAGCTAATTCATGTTTTCCTGAAAAGAGCATACTGCAGAATAATAAAACTGTATGGATTCCTGGAGACAAATCTCGCCAGGTTTACAATCGATCCCTTTTAATGGCTCCACATACTCTAGAGGTTGAAAACCAAGCCACGGAGTCCAGACCCTGCCACGGAGTCCAGACCCTGCCTTCCCTGAGCTGACCAGGCCACTGTCTTCAGCCCCAAATCTCACGTTTCCCAGCCTTGGGCCTCACAGATCCGTAATGGTTACAGATTTCTTGTTCCCCAACCCAATCTTGTTCCCTTCCCCCTGAAATGCATCTCCCTTCCCTTTTCCCCATCATCTGGCTGGCTTGTATTCACTGGTTAAAAATTTAATTGAGTTATGACTTCTCCAGTCTTTCCGGACACGCCCGCCCCTTCATGTTCCCATAATTCCATGAGCCTATTTCTACAATTGCACTTACACCCAGATTTCTATGCATACACTTGTGCTGCTGTCCCTCCACTTGTGGAGGACTATGCATTGTTTTCTGTTCCTAATTGTAATCCTTTGTCTGGGTTGCTGATAGCGTGCACAAACCACGAATCCACATACACACAAAAAGCACTGGACTTTACATGTTGGAGCACAAATTTCCTAAATTAAAGTGTTGTTCATACAGTCCCCAGAATCTGTGAGATACAGCATTAAGCATAGGAAAGCTATTTTTATATCTCCTTAGGTCACAGTAAACCTGCTAAGAGAGTTGATGTGAAACATAACCAAACCAAACAAAAAACCCTGCATAGGGATGTAGTAAAGGATTATAAGACTTCTAATGAGGTACGCTGGCTCTCAATTCACCAACACTGTCATTTATTAACACAGGCCCTGACATATTACCTACAAACCTATGTTGCTGAATCTGTTAAATGGGACAGATATCTCATTGTGAGTTGTGGTAAGATTAAATCAAGATGATGAATCTGGAGGCATACATGGTCCCCCATTCTACCACTTGGAAGAGAGAGTGGTGAATTCTCAAGATAATGTTCTTAAAAAAAATAGTGATATAATTTCATATGTCCCAATAAAACACTTGATTTTGTATTTTTCTTTTTCTCTGTTGGTGGGAAAAGAAGTTACACACTGGTTCTCCAGACAAACTCGTGAGACAAGTTGTATCTGCACAGCTGAAATAAAAGGGCTGCGACAGATCCAGAATGAGTACTTTCCATGCCTAACTTCTGTACTCAGAACTACAAAATGCTGTGCCACAAAGAGTTAATAAAAATACTTTACAACAGCCAATGAAATGTCAACTGCAGTAATAACTATAAGTACTAACACTTCAATCTTCTAAATATTTTATTTTTCAGTGCTTAAATTTTTTCAAACAACTGTATACTCAGTAAGTACCATGATGTATCTGTGATGACTATTTGAACCCAGGACAAAAATGTGACCAAAACAAAACAAAAAGGAAAAAAAAAATAGCTTACTGCTTAAATGACCAAGAACAAAGAATAATAGTGTTGAAAAGTCAAAATTACTAAGCAACTTAGAAAATACTAGATTTTTAATATCATTGAAGGGAGAAGGCTAAACAATGATTATTATTTAATTGGTACAGGGAAACTGACTTAATTTACAGTATGGAAAAATGGACCTAGATATTAAGTAGAACTTCCTGGCCAATAGTTGCTGTTATTAATTGTATCAAACTGTATAGTATACATTAACTAACTCATTGTGCCTTAGTTATCTAATAATTAAAAATGGGGGAACTAATTAATGTCTATCCTAGCTAATGGAATGTTGGGATTCAAAAGAGAAACTAGAGGGCCAGCCAAGTGGCACGATGGTTAAGAGCTGGCAGGGCCCCTGTTTGGATCCCACATGGGGACCAGTGACGCTGTGCCCTCTATAGCTAAGATGGTGAAAAACAGCTCCACCTGGAGCTGGGCTGCTGTGAGTCCCTGAGATGGCATAGCTGCAGCCCCTGCTGCAGTGGGCTGCCATAGGCTCCAGTGAGTGGCCGGCAGCCAGTGTGAGCAGCCGGCAGCCAGAGTGAGCTGCCAATAGACTCAGTGAGTGACATCCAGAGGCTGGCGACTGATCTGCCTCATCCGGGAAGAGCGCAATGACGATACCAACATGGACCAGTGAAGCAACATCCTCTGCAACTAGCCTGAAGAACAAAAGGACAACAATTTGTCTGTTCCCCTTCCCAGATTCCCCAATGCTGTTCCCATCCCCCAATTCCCCAATAAAATCTTTAAAAAAAAAAGAAACTAGATATGAAAACCCTTGAAAAGCCTAACGAGTTGTGCAGATCTACAGTGTTACGATAAATTTGTAGGACAAAATATGACTTATCTTTGAAATAATTGAATCTGAAAGTCAATCTGTGCCTAGTTTTGAAATACAAATCCATGCTTTCCTGGGGTTCTCACAAAAAAAGCACTCCACTTTGGAGGTTTGCTGTGATTTTTGCTTATTTAAACACTTTGAGAATGCATTCTCACATCGATTGATTTTCACCGACAGTAACTCAGGATGATCACACAACACGGCCTCCCTGACTTCTTAGTACCTGAGAGTAAGAGGTCATGCATTCTATGTGGATAACAATTAATTTAACCACAGGTCTGGGGAGAAAAATGTAGTTAGAGAAAACTTCCGAAACCGCTTAGTTATATTCCACCATCTTAGCCACTAACCACAAGGAGAACAAGAGAACAAGCAAGGGAGTATGGATAAACCTATCCATTACCACTTCTGTGGGGGAAAAAAAAATGGCTCCTATGATTACAGTCATAATGTTCATCCAAGAACCACAGAGAACTTCTCTATGGAGTCACCTCAACAAGCCCATATAGGTTCTCAGCCTCCACAACTGCTGGGTCACGCTCATGGAGACCTAAGTCCCTGCTTTTATTTTATTTTATTTTTTTTGAGGGCAGTGTCCTTGGCCCTCACATGTGGGACCCAAACTGGGGTCGCTGGCTTCCCAAGCCAGCGCTTAACCACCGTGCCACTCGACCGGCCCCTAAGTCCCTGCTTCTTTCGCTTGCTCCTCAGGGAAAGTTTTTCTATGATAGTTCATCTGTCCATTGTCCAGAAGGCAAACAGACAAGGCAGGTATATTTCTTGTTCTTCTCCAAAGCCCAAGTGGGAACATTGAGGGAAACAGGAAAAGGGAAAAAGACGAGTGCAGTCCATCGCATGGAGCCCTTGACCAGTGAGTGCCACTTAGGAGTTAACTATAGTTAGAGATGTAAGATTTCAAGTCTCCTCTTGGAGCATATATATCATCATGCAAACTCTGTGCTTCATAACAAAGCCTGTTGGTTTACTGGAAAACCACAAATCTTAGTCATGGTCAGTATACAGGTCCGAACTTTACAGATGAGGAAACTGACATTTACAGTGAGAAATAAACTGTGGGGTGGGGAAGTGAGGAGATCAGAGGAAGAAATGAGAAATGGAGTAAGGAGTTTGGTTTCATCATTTCATACACCTGTATAGAAAAATGGAATAACACCTCTCCCCTATACCTAAGGAACCAAAGATTCAGTGACTCGGGGAATGGAGGCTTAGAGAAAAATGAATCTCTTGAGAAATGGTCACTCCTGTTTTAGCCTTCCCCCACATATACCTATTTCCCTCCCCTCTCCAAAATTCAGCTGATAGATGAGCAAGTTCAGATACTAACACTGACAGATGCTGGAAACTTTATTCATTCATCCATCTCTCTATCCATGGAAGCGCTCGAAGCTGAGGGCTGCATGCTGAGGTCATAGCCGGCACATAAATAAGGTCATCTGCTTACTTACCTGCCCTGATGTATCAAATAGCTGTCAAATTTAAACTAGATGGTCTACTAAAATATCTGTCGCAAGAAAACAAATAATGATAGTCAAATGATGGCGTGTGATTGGTTGACTCTACCAAGCATGGGCGGGGGGGAGGTTGTTACCCTACTAGTTTTATTAAATATGAAGGCAAAAGATTTATAATATGGGTGATAAGGGCAAGAATGCTGTAAAAGTGAGAAAATATGGCAACAGTGGGCTGTACATCACCAATGGGATAATTATTTATCGAAAAAGTTGGCATTCTTCGACTTCCAACATGCAGTGTATGAAATTCATATATTCAAAGGAGACATAATAATAACCTGCTGGCTGCTGGTGATGGATATGTTTTTAACCCAAATGGCCACAATCTTCTGTTTGCCTGTCATGGAGGGCCAGGAAAAAATGGAATTTTCCTTTCATAACTCTTGATGTTGAAAGAGGAAAAACCTGGAAGCATGATAAGTGGCTCATTCCAATGGACAAATGGACATGGAGCTGAGAGAATGAGTGTGAATAAAAGTCACTGTTCCTTAACTAATGCCATTGTCACTTGTTACACTTGAAAAAAGAGAAAATGGAGCAAGCAGTATTTTCTGCCTTCTCCTTCAGGTCTGGAAAGTACAAGTTCAAACTGTCAAGCTAGAAGTTCTTCGACATCACGTGAGTTCATTTACAAATCACCTCTTGCTGGAAAAAGTCAGGGTAAAGGCTAGTGTCATATTTGTCGATTAACGAAAACTTATTGTGCAAACACAGCAAGATGAGTTGACACTATAGTGTTTTATTGACTAGACAGCCCTGTCTATGGACTTCTTCCTTGGAGGTTTAAAGGAATTCCTATTTCTCATTTACAGTCTATCAGAAAAGGTATATAAACTTTATTTTTTTAATTTATATAAATCTCAGTCAATCAGCCTGGGCTGAAATTTAATGGATGTATCAGTTGCGGTTGGTCCGGAGAGAGAAAACGAGGCACAAACATCTACCATCCCATCTCTATTTCTTCCATTACTCTCCCCCCCCCCTTTTTTTAACTCGCCAGCTCAGAGGGCTCTCTTACTGGCAAGCTAGGAGTCTTTCAGAGCTGTTGTTTTTAAAGGGAGAAGCCCAAGTGAAAATAAACTGATGGAAATATAGGAAGAGCCTCTGGCTATTTCGGTTTTTAGAAACCTTCCTTTTCCCATCTATGGCATAGCAATTTTATTACATATTCAGCAAATTTACAATAACAAGATGTTCCCCTGACAAATTAATCACTTCCCAAGCATTTTATCATATAAATAAAATATCACCACAGGAGAATAAAATCAGCTCAAGCAGTTGGTTTAACCCTTCCTTCCAGAAACTTGCCTGAAATAGTCTGAGGACCACACCCCCCAGACAGACAGACAGACAGACAGATAGGTGCGCGCGCATGCATTCACTCATACCTCTTAACAAATATGAGCTCGGCACTCATGCTACTGGTAGCAGTTCTTACAGGGGCTTCTAATTTCAGAAGCCAGAGTGCAGTGTTTACTGGATTTGTATCAAAGAGAAGTATTCCTCTGCTTTTTAAGAGACAAGAGAAACTGAAGACAGAAGAATATCTTTGAAATTATAGAACAACACTTGAGAACCACTTGGAAATGAGCCGAACAGAACTCCTATAACTATGATACAAAGAAGAAGCCATGTCAAGACTGACTGTCAACTGTAATGGACAAAGTTATAAAAAGTTAAAAAAAAAAAAAAGAGAACCTCTTCAAATATCAATGCCCAGAATCTACACTTTGTCCTGCATAGTTTTACCTACATTTCTCTTAACACTTCTAAACCAGTATTATATTTTTATAGCCCGCGCATTTCCCTAACTTTCTAGGCAGAAGCAAAGTGCAGGGGGCGAGGTTTCTGTCTTTACTCTGCTTTCCCCTTTGCTAATTTCAGAAAGCCAATCCGGCAATTATAAGTAGTAGGAGGCTGATAAGGAGTCACACACATGCACGAGAAATAGGTTCAATTCAAGCTTCCCTGACTAATCCTCATTATGACTCATTTTGACTTCAGAATTTGTCGGTTGAAGTAAAAAGCCAATTTGGCTTTGAGACGGGAAATCTCAGTGCTACGAACAACCCCATTATTAAGAGCAAAGTAGGAGGGGGCGTGAAATATTTATTGGGTGCCCACTTTCACCAGGCATTTTATTAGAATATTAAATTCAACTATAAGTAACAGCATCCACTCGGGCTCCCAAGCCCATAATATATACCACAGTATCTTACGTCCCAAAATAAAGTGAATTGTTATTAAGACCTGCACCCCCGATGATCCTCCAACAATGATCCTGAGATGAACAGTAAGACATTCTTCTGCCAGATCTTGACAGGAAATGGCAGCAGAAAGACCCTGGTAGGTTTCTCTTAACTGCTTCCTCCCTCCGTATGCACAGATGCTAAGTCTCCACCCATCAGCAGACCTCTCCCCTCTCTTGCATGGGTTCTCTCCCACCAAACACAACTAAGCTTTAATGTGCATATTTTCAGAAAACAGAGAAATCTGGCATCCTGTCTAGGCCAATGGTGACACCCCAAAACAAAAGGAGACCAGGCCATGCTAACTGGCTTCAGTGTGTAAGGAAATCCCACTCTATTCATTAGGCTTGCTTTTGGGGGGAAACCTCAAATGGTCGCCTTTCCTCCCCACTTATGGGTCCATAAAATACCTGCAATTTATTATTCCATCCCTCTTCTTCCCTATGAATGAGGTAATGAAGTTCTTTATGGGAGGCTATTAAGAAGCAACGTGAATGCTACTATTTGCTATTTATTCCCTATAATTAATAATACCATAACTGCTATTAGAGAGCAGTATTTCACACAGCAAACCTTCCATAAATATAGCTGATTTAACAAAACTGTCAATGGCAAATTTCAAGAAGAACCACTCAAAGGAGATTCACTTTCGAAATTTATAATGTGTTACACTAAGGCTTTTTTATTAACATCTATTGTATTTATTTATTTTTGGCTCTAATACAATCCTTAGATTTACCAACTGACTACATACTTATCAAGTCGGCATTCTTAAAAAGCAAGTAGTCACATGAATTAATTACCTTCTGGGTATTTCCTTGACAAATTATGAAATTTCTTGTTTAAAATCCCTGACAAATATTTGGGCACCAGCTTTCCTCAAAAGTTAATGTTTCCTGTCTTTAAATAACACTTTCAATGAAAACACCAATCAAATGAAAATAAAATTTATATCCAGATTATGGGGTTTCTGGCCTCAGGAGAAAGGATGAGGGGAGAAGCCTATAAAATGGTAAAAGATGGTTATAGCATGTATAATTGCAGACACATATTCATTTACTAAGTTTTCACTGTTGTTTAATAGCAATAAGCAAACTCTAAGCTCCTTCTGTCAAACCAAATACATTTTTTACTACGGTCTTCAGATAAAATAAGTGATTTCATATTCCAGGCAAAGCTGACACAAGCCCATGATCTGATGAAGTCATATATATGTGAATTACTCAAAGATAATATAAAGCTGGCCCTGTCCAGATTAGATCAGAGACATCATACAACCCTAACATCACAATATAAAAGGAGTTAAAACAATGCTCAGATGGACTCTTGCCTATAAGTCTTAGACAAAAACAAAATTTAAAAAATGAGCACAGCAAGTCGTGGTGAATAAAAGTAATTGAAGGCAATATGTAAGAAGGTTGTGTCCTTATACAGATGTGTTTAATTTTTTTTTTCAAAAATATTTCATTACGTTGTCCATTTCATAAAGCCTCAAACTATCTCTGTGTTCCCAAAGTTGCCAATTAAACACAGAGTCAACTCCTGCTCTTGTATTAACCATTACCACTAACACGTCCATGTTACTCTTAATTAATGGACATGAGTTTGCTGTCAACTTCCTCTTTCTTTGCTTGTCAAGAGTAGTCCTTCAATAATCAGCAGCAAGCAGTATCCAAGTGACTCTAGTAGGAAGAGAAGGTTTTCCAAGAAAAGGTAATTTAAGAAGAATAAGTAGGGGCAGGCTGAGTGGTGTGTTGGTTAAGAGTTGGCTTAAGACACCAGCTCTGAACAGCAGTGCTATGGATTCGGTTCCCACATGGGCCAGCGAGGCTGCACCCTCTACCGCTAAGATGGTGATCTGGAGCTGGGCTGCTGTGAGTCACCAGTGATGGCATAGCTGCAGCCCCTGCTGCAAGTGGGCTGCTGTAAGCTACCGTGAGCGGCCAGTGGCCGGCAGCCTGTGTGAGCTGCCAAGAGCCACAGTGAGAAGCCGTCCAATATCTAGCGACTGATCTGCCTCACCTGGGAAGAACACAATGATCAAAATACCAACATGGGCCAGTGAAGCGATGTCCTCCACAACTAGACTGAAGACCAAAATGACAGCAGCTTGTCTGTTCTCCTCCCCCAATTCCCCAATAAAACCTTAAAAAAAAAAAAAAAAAAGAAGACTAAGTAAGAGTCCTTACTACTATTTCTGGAAAAATACAACCTATTGGGTTGTCGAAAAGTCATGACGTATTTTTCTGTTTTTGGTTGCAAAATGCGTTACGATTTTTCCGACAACCCAATATTTTGTGGGGAGGTATTGTTCACTATGGGGCTGGGGGGAAAGGGAGGTGGGACATCAAAAAAGGAGATGCGGGATGGAGGAGGAAAGACAAGATAAGGAGATAAAGTAGGCGTTGCCTAACGCTCCTGAATTTTACTTAATGCCCTTATATTTTACTGAGTTTCTTGGTTGAAGACAAATATCTCATTTTATTTGGCACTGCAAAGTGGTTTCAAATGCATATAAAAAGGAGTCATCTCAAATACTTTTTGGAGAGACCGGTTATAAATACATTTCCTGGAAATAAAAATGATTTTATTTGCACAAATAGGAAGTGGGAAACGAGTTACAGTTTGAATTAGCAGTATGATTCACTCTCCTGCATATCTTGCTCCAGACAGTCCCTTGGTTGCTTATTTAAGTGAAGGCTGCAGCTTCACTGGCTTAGGAAAGCAGATCCATTAAATTTACTTCGCAGCCGCTCAAGTCTGGAGGGATGGAAGAAACACACCCTAAAAAATCTAGTCTATTCTAGAACACAACTATTCACACACATGTTCTTTTCATAGCTCTATCATATGCTTGTCTGTTAAACATAAACAGGCTACAGATAATGTACAACATTATTCACAGATCTGTATTACTCTATTAAGTAGAAGCCAGAAGAGTGCATAATGAACCATACATTAATTTAAATGAAGCCTCTATCCCTACCCCAAAATTATCCTCTAAATGATTCTAAGAAAATAGGAATCATTTGTTTCATATTTGGATTCTACCCATTCCATTCATGGTGCTAAAGCTTCATTTACAATTTAGAATCATTTTTACAGAAACTAGATCTTCTGTGACTTCAAAGACAATTGCATCTTTGTAAACACACCTTGTTAGCTACAAAGGGATACCAAAAAGTCTTTTAAAACTATTTTGTAAAACTTTCCTTATTTCAACAGTCTATGTCAGTATAAACGACTTCACTCCAGTTTACCGTTTCTTTAAGTATTTCATTTTTGCATGTTCCAGGTGATTCCTAGGGCATTTGCACCTGCCTGTGTGATTTGTCGAGATCCAAACCACACACAGCCACACAGAGATTTCTATGATAGAAGGTTTTTATTTCATATTTAGTATATATTAATATGTATGCTGAGTCCAGTAACAGTGTTTCGTACACAGCAGCAAACTCAAATGTTTTTGACTGGCGACACACACAAATAAAATGAACATGGAAATGTTTTCCTTCTAATTTTTTTAACCCCCCTCTATCTAGTAGAAGAGAAAGGACACACAATATGTACAAATCACACTCCATAAAAAAGCCACATGGGTTGTCCCTCTGCGCCACACACACACAGCTGCCTATTTCAGAAAGAACACACAGTTGTTTTAGTTCTGCAAAACCAATGCCTAAATATTTTACATTTCATCAGTTTCCTTTACCCTGAAAGTCCCCAATGTTCCCGACCTGACGCTGGCCACATTTTAAGCTCAAAACAGGCTGCATGCTATCTAAATCTAGATAAAACTCATAGGCTTGTCATCTGCCCAGGGATCTATACATCTAAATCTATATGCAAATCCAATGCGCTGGAGCCTCAGAGCATCCCGCAGCACCCAGGGCGACGGGGCGAGGGGGCCTCTTTGCAAATGATCTTCCCCAACCCCTCTCCTCCTTTCCCTCTATTTATTGATACCAGCTACCTAAATAATTCACAGTGCCTGCTTTCCAGCTCGAATGCTCCTCAGAAGGGGCCTACGCTGAGCTACTGCAGTCACCAGATGGACTCCCGAATGCAGCAGGTGGGGCAGATGGCAAGGCACCCTGTCTGCTGCGACTGGCTCCGGCAAGGACTGACTGCCTTCTCCTCCCAGGTACATTATCATCAGCCTGACACTGAGCACTGTGGATTGGAGGGGGTGGGGGTGGGCAGGGTGGAAGTGGGGTGCTGGCAAATCCCTTACGCGCACTACCAGAGGTGTCATAAATTACCAGCCCATGGCCCCCCACCCCCAAGGTCTTAGGTTGTTTGTCAGTGTTTTGTTTTAATTTTTTTTTTTTTTTAAGATTGCGGTGAAGGTTCCCCAAACCATGTTGGCACTGTGCATACAGGAGGATGTATCCATTTTAAAATTCGACCTCAGCTTAATAAAAAGTGAAGAAATGAGAATTCAATGGGAGCGATACGAAAAAAGTCAGGAAGACTATGGGGGAAAAAAAACTGTACTTTCACAAATCTTTTGCACACAACACAGATGGATTGAAAACGTAGGTGAGATGACTCAGCTCACGTCTGCAGTGCTCTTATATAAAGGTAAGCTGCCCTCTGCAACTATCAAGGGGAGGAGATAAAAACTGTATTTCTGTAGCTTTCTGGTGTTGCAAAAAATATTAGCTGTGCCCACTTGGAGACAGTTCTTGATCTCATATTTCTCATTTCCAAAAAGGGTGGCATCTCCCTTCCAAAGTGTGCAGTTTTATAGTATATAACAACAATAAAACTTTGCATTGCATATCATGTGAAATGGGAAATTTGCAACATCACGATGCCAATATATCATGAGACAATTACCCTGTAACATGCAGTCTAAATTTTGATTGAGCATAAGTGTTTGACAAAAATTCTCCCGAGATATTTCTGGCATATTCCAATTGGCCATGGTACCATGATACCACAACTTTACTCCTTCTATAGTCTTACTGGTGCCAATATAAATCTTATTATGTAACTTCATTCATCATCTAACTATAAACATCTAAAAATGCAAAAGGCACTAATTTTAATGACCTAAAGCAAATCAGTCAGTATCTTCAAAATAATGGAATAAATAAATACAATACTTTAATAAAATGCATGCATTGAAGAGAAGCTGTAAAGAGCCAAAGGGTCGCTTTGAATCCCATCTTCCAGTCCTCAAGGAGAAATGAAACCCCAGGCTTTTGGGAATGCTACCAGGCAGTTTTGTAGGAATGCTAGACAGAGACCGTAGCTGGAAGATTATCTCAAGATGAAAGACAAAGTTTCCTTATGAACACTAGCTTCCAAGAGTCATTTACGTTGATGAGAATAAATTTACTAAGTCAGACCTCTCCCTCAAAGTCAAACCACAGAAACCTTCTGGAGTTCAAATAAATCCCCTCTGTTTTCCCTACAATCTGGGAAATATATATATTTTTTTCTTACATGATCTTTTAAAGCAGTTTTTTTTTTTCATTTCCAGTCTAAATAACAAACCACATCCAAATATTTTAGAGCATTTTAAGAAGTAATGTGAACGAATCTTGAAAGGCATCCCCAGAAAGGAGTGTAGGGCCTGCTTTTCAATGGAGGGGACTCGTGCTAGGCTGCTAGGCCCGGCTTGACTGTTCCAAGACCTATAATCTACTCTTACAATAATCAGGATCTTAATGCACAGTTCCTACTTTGTGGGCCTCATGCCAACTTCATATCATCTCTAAGAAGCCAAAACCAGAAAATTGGGATAGAAGTTTCAGTTGGCTCAAGTTTTATATAAAACACCTACTACCTAAATTCCTGAAATTTTCTGAAAACTGACCCAAGTTTCAGTGGGAGACTTAAGTACAAAAATTCCCATTTTAAGTGTTTTTTATATAACTTTATAATTTTATCATTTATTTCAGGATCTAGGTGCCCAGGACAGTACCTGCACACACAGTCAAATATTTTTGAATGAAGGACCAAGAAAATGCAGCTAAAATTGATTACTTTAAATGATTTAAAAAATTGCAAAGGAATGCATGTAATCATTTTTGATGCAATGCAAGAAGTTACTATAAGCAATCAATTTGACACCAGAGAGTTAGTTATAAAAAATACACTTCAAAAATCAATGTTAAACTAATATCTTCTAAACTTGATTTCATTAACTATCATTAAACTATTTGCCCACAACCTAATTAATGTACATAACGGAGGGTACTTAATAATATGAAACAAAAGGGAATGGACATTTCTCAGAGAGAAACACATTAGAAGGCAAATGGCACTACATTAACATTTAAAAGATAGTAACTGTGGAATTAAAATACAATTTTTAGAATTTATATGCCATAATGATTTGGATATTCTTGGTATATACAACGTGTGTTAAGACTGCTGCAATTACACTGGCAGATAATATTTTAAAATGAAAGTAGCAGCAAATTCTCAACTAAAAAGAAAATGCCATTTTAAAAATAAAAAACAGTAAGTATAAGCAAAGGGTGAAGAAATGAGTAGTTAACTTCACCTTAAGCCCTGGATAAAAGGTAATAAAGGTTATAAGATGCTGCTAAAAGTGAATGATAAAATTTTGATTTCTGACATTTCAAAACTATTCTTTGAGTAAAGTCTCTCTAACATTCTCAAAGAGATGCATCTTATATAAACATCTGTATCTGAACATATTTTTGGAGTATTAAAAATAAATATAATGCCATTATATACAAATGAAAAAAAAACAAAAACCAAACCCTGTATTTGCTTTGCAAGTGTTTAAGAATTATTTCATGTGTGTTTATTTGTGTATGTGTGTGTGTTTGTGCATGTGTGTGTATAAAATAAAATTCCTCTGATTGAATTGTGACTTCCTTATTTCAGACCTCCTCTGGATTTGAATAAATCTTAAAGATTCAAAATACAAGTTAGACTAAACCTAATAAAGAAAACATAGATATCCAAATTTTAAGCTTATATATTGTATATACTAGAATTAGTATAATTAAAGAGAAATGTATTTTTAAATGCTACCTTTCTCTTTCCTAAACAAAATATTGATAAAGTGACTCAAATGCCAGAAATTCAATGCACTGCCCAATGTTTAAACTCATGCAGTCCCCTATAATAATTATATATATTCTGTTCTTTCTTTTCTTTCTTTCTTTCTTTCTTTCTTTCTTTCTTTCTTTCTTTCTTTCTTTCTTTTTCTGGCTTTCTTACTTCCTATGTGGGTAGCACACATTAAAACAAAAACAAAAAAAATGGAGGGGGGGCATAAATCTCTAAGATATTACTTATTTTACTTATTTGTGGTATGCCTGCCTAGGTGAAATTTAAATTAAGTCACATAACTAAACGCAAAAGGCAGCTTAGAAAAAAAATCAACCAATAATATTTTTTTAGAAGTGGAACATACAGCACACGGAGTGACTATCCACTTGTTTTTTGTGTTTTTTCTTGACTATCGACTTTTAATCTGCAAGTATATTTGCAATAAGAACCTGTAATCCTGATTCAAGATTTACCCAGAGCACTTCTGTTCTCTTCTGTCCCTCCACCCCGAAAGTCTGAGAATTTTCTAAGTAAGGTTTGAGTTTATCGTTTCAAACAGAGAGAGAGGGAATGAGTCCAGCACCCCTCGCCTGCCTTAGTGGCACCTAAACAGAGTCATTTGCATCGTCTGTTGAACACTGTTTAGTAAATAAGCAGTGCCCAGGAGCTGGGTGGCTTCTACAATACCTTCCAGTCCTGCTGTCCTTTGAAAAAGCAAGGCAGGGGTTCTGTTTTTAGTACACACTTGGTTCAGTGTTAATCCTGTTTTATGTTGTTCACACCTGCTGCTGACTAGCAGCCTGCTGATGGGCGGCGGCTCAGGCTGACCGGAGAAATCCCACGACCTGAGAGGCTGGACAAAGGCTACTCTCCAGAAACAAAGGCTGATGACGGAGGGCCCAGCATAGAGGGGAAGCTGACCCCAACAGTCCTTCCCTCCTGGGCGAAGAAGGCTCCAATGTCCCAAGGTGGACACCCAGCGGAATGCCACCAACTGCTCTTTTTGGAAAGAAAGACTGAACCCCACTGGTTGATGTATATCCCTCAGCCTTTGGTCTTTTGTTAAAATTAAGTAGTTAGAAAAAAAAAGTCATTCTAATCAAGTGTATATGCTAGCCACTCTATGTCCTTACCCAAAGCACCTGTGCCTGAAACAAACCTAATTAGTAGTTACAAACACTCTATAGCTCACCTCTCTATTCCGAAAATTTTATATCCAAAATGAACAGAGATACAAAATACAAACTCTGCCATCAGTGGTCACTGTGGGACCGGACAGTGACTTGTATGATAAGACCCCTCTTCCTCCGTCCCCTCCCCCTGCACTACACGTGCCTAATAGCCACCATCACATGGATGATTTCTTTTTGGATCTTAGTACCAGCAATAAATCAAATTCAGTGCCAGAGATGGCGGGTGGGGGGCAGCGAAGGGAACCGTAAGACGAAGGGAAAACTCCAAGACTGACCAATTGGAGGTTTTCCCTCATTCAAGCCCCAGAAAAGGATGCCCACCCTCCCTTTCTCTGAAGCAAGATGTAAGCTGTCATGCACTTACCCAGTGCGAGAACAATGTACCCAGTCCTGACTTGACCTTAAGTCAAGATGCACTCTGTGTTGACATTCCCAGCTGTGACACTGGAGCCCCGCCCACCCCAAAGACAGAGCCAATTTCCCCGCCTATCTGAGAGACAGATCCTGCCGACAGGTGGGTACAGGGAGCTCCTACTGGCCAGCACAGCGCAGCTCCAACAGAAGCTTCATATCTGGGGAGTCACGTCGAAGCTCTGGGGTCATGTTATGATGTCTCCCGAAGCACCTTTCCTACCTGTATAGCGAATAAAGCATCAGAGGCTGCCTTGCCAGCTTGGGGATGCTCAGAACCTGCCTAACCCACAATGATGCATAGATTTAATGGAGCACAGTGTTAATACTTCTCTAGGGGGAAGTATGAAAAGCGCTAACTAGCATATTAAGGCTCTGTTAATGAATGAAAGTGAGGGTGAAATATCTGAAGTGTCGGCATCTTTTCCCCAACTTGCTCTCCAACTATTTACCCTCCGCCATGTGCTCTTTCTGGAGGGTCAAGACTTGTTCTGGCCACACTCTTCCTCAGTAGAGGAAAAATGTACATGGGTGCTCAGGAGCGGCTCAGCTACAGCAGGTGAGAAGCCAGGTAAATGCTTTTTCAGTGTGTGTGATACTGTACCCTTGGGAAGCTCTGATGATGTTACAGGGGGAAAAACCAAAAAACAGTTATTAAAAAAATGACACGATAATACACTTGGCATAATTATAGAGAGAATTCGTGTGTCTCCCATAACCTCACACGGCCCCTCATAAAATAAAAAATAAAAAAAAAATTTTAAAAAACCAGTTGTCGCTTTCAATTTGTTTATGGAATATGAACAATAGAGGAATAAATTCAATTATTATGTTGAATCACCTGAAATTGCTGATTTTTGACCAATTTTTGACCTACAAAATCAGCATTTTCATGTGGCTCAACCTAATAGAATTAGAATCCTATCACCTCACTTTCATGCAAAGAAGTCTGAAGTTTTATCAGGGGATGTCAGATTCCAAGCTTGACCTTTCTCCTGATTTTCCTTCAGAAAGCTATCTCTAATTTGGTTGTGTTCTTTTCTATTACGATCAAAATGAGAGCATTTAATCCAAGTCTATTTCAAGACTTGCAACTGTTAAGATTTGGGGTACCCAGGGCCTAGTAGCCAAAATTTCACTGGACATCAAGTTTCGCACATGAGAACCTTCACGCCCTCCATGGAGTTTTGACTATAGTGCTCACCTTTTTGCCAAGCAATTTAGCAATCCCATGTAACGTATGAATAAATGCTTCCTTCCCAGTGCCCGGACTGTGCAAGGATGGACTCTGATGGATAAAGTTCTCCTTGGGGTCCTTCGCAAAAGGACTGGAAACATGGCTTCCCCACTCCCCGCAACTCCAATCCCTCCATGACTTTGTAAGTATGCTCAGGACAGAAAGACTTGTGTATCAGCAGCAATAGCGGCTTTCGGATCAAATGATACTTCGTGTTTTGCATGTCTGGGCGACACGATGAATATCCTCAGATAAGAAGGGAGCAACACAGCAGCTGTGTGTTTGACCAAGATGCTCCACTACCAATACTGCCTCCCAAACATGCCCACTTCTGAAGAAAGTTAAGGCCACCTTATTTTGATTACAGCGCTTTCCTCAGGCAGAAGTTTTATTATTATTATTTTATTATTGCCGTTTGAATCTCAAACCATTACATTTCCAGTGATGCATTTTTATGTTTACAATTGACATCTTCATGAAAGAATGAAACCTGTGAGCAACAGCTCGAAAGCATGACAGTTGCCTGCAGTAAGTACTTACATTATTTTACAGCTACATGGAGCCCAGTTGTTTTTCGTTAGAATTTAATAAACCTTAAACTGATGACCTTTCTTTCACAGAAAGGCCCAGAGTTGCAAAAAGCAAACTTTCCAATGAAATATATTTTAAGGAACTAGTGCTGAACAAAGGACTATTTAAAGCTGAATGCTTTGTCAATTTATCAGCTTGTGAACATTCTCTCCCGAGCTCCCGGCTGCTGAATGCATAGAACTATGGTGCCTTGCTTAATCGAATACTATTGATTCGAGTGTGTCACAGTGATCTCATTGAGAGTAATCAATAGTAATCCAAAATCAATCCATCTGCTCGTGCACTATCATTTATCAAATCTGAATACGCCAAATTATTTGTAGGCGTCAAATTACAAAGAGGAGAAAATGGCAGAGCTGGGAAAGTTGATGGTTTATATGGAAGAGCAAAAACCAACATCTCTTTTTTTTTTTTTCCCCTAAGGGAAGGTGCTTTAAAAATGGACTATAACGTAAACAAATATGTTCCCCTTCTCACGAAAGGGTCTTAAACTCACAACGAATCTCATTCTGTTCCCAAGAAAGAAAATACAATTTTCTTGCATAGGCATTTGCTGGTTCAGCCTAGACAATATAAACTTGGAGATGCCCAAACTTACTTGACAACAGTGCACCAATATTTTACAAGTCTGACAAATGCCTATCACCCACCTGCTGCAAAACAAGAAGACCCAACTGACATAGGACATAACCGCATCTTCTAGTATCAGAAAAGATATTTAATGGAATTGGGAGTGAAACACGAAAACTTCATTTCTCCAGAGAAGGTAAAGCATAGATGCTCCTGGTTATCAAAGAAGCTGCTGTTGATGTGAAAGGCTCTTTTATCAACACATTCACTTGTAATTTAGTCAAGGTAATAAATCCTTCTATTCATTACAGTGCACTCGAAAGCACCCCTCCTATTTAACTCGAGTGAAAAAAGGCACAGAGTGTCTAAAACATTTACTTTTGCTAATGTAAAAGTGTTGGCATTTTACTTCATTCCTGATAAGCTGGTGCCAACAGAAGTGATTATTCTTTTCTTATTCACAGCCTATCAGCATTTGCAAAAGCTCTCTCAATCTTATCAGGTGTATGAACAGCACAGTTGCTGAAAACAGTTTGTACTGCTCCTCTCTCTTTCTGCCAAGCTATCTGATCAACCCGCAGCTAACTAACTGTATTTACACACAATCAAACATAAGTTGTCTCTTCCCCTGCACTGTAGCCCAATTCCAGCTCGCCATAGGTTTATTCTGCTGTGACATGAACTTAACAAAAATGTCAGCAACGAGTACCCTAAACTGACAACAATCAAGAAAACACTATAAAAAGCACTCAACTAGAATGCATAACAAACAGAAACACACGAAAAACAAATATGAAAAGTTGAAGGCAATCTCTTTGGAATTCATGGAGGGAGGGCACAGAAATAAAATGTACTGTGGATGCTAATGGGATGAAGATCGCACTGGTTATAACCGTTCACCAACATAAATGATACTTTTGCAAAACAGACAACGAAAGAGCAGAAATTTTAAAAGAAAATTCTGCTGGGATTGAGAGGGTTCAGGCGAGTTCTGTAGGATTGAGCAGGTATGTCACCACATTCCAGGCTTTCTCACTGGGGAGGCCAAGAGGTGTTATAACGTAAGCCAAGTAAGACAATAGACAATATCACCAAACTTACCCCATGAGCTGAAGACAAGGGAGAAAGCAAAGTTGTCACATATGGTGACCACATTCTCCGAGTAGATTTTCCGATCATTAAAACCCCCATAAATGCTCTAGACATTAAAGTTTTGTTCACTATAAGGCATTAAAAAAAATAATAAAGACAATGGAGTGTGGAACCTTGCTATTTTTCTCATTCTTCGGACTTCACCCACTGAACAGTTCCATGGAAAGGTATGAAGAATCATCCCCCAGGGTCACGTCCTTCGAGGGCCTTCTCTCCACTTCTGTCTATTCAAAAAATGTTTAAACCAGTTTGTGGTTTATGCAAATGGAGAGACAGACACAATCATGTAGGGGTAGCTCTTTGGAGCATGAAAGACAGCAGTGACATTTCTAGAACGTAAAAGGAATCTGAAGTTTACTTCAACAACTGACTCCTGAGCCTAGGGAAGAGCCTCTGCTTGGGCTTCTATGTATAAACTGTCCATGTGTCCAGCACCTCCCTTTGCTGAAGGCTAGGAGAGGACGGGAAGAGGCAGCCCCAGGCCCCCAAGTGAGCCCAGCTCCGGCTTCTATCTAGGTTCCAAGGACAGAATGAGCCTTGTCTTAGATGCGTGGAGAGGTGAGACGAACGCGAGCCACGTGTGTAAGTCCGTACAACTCAGCTGATGGTTGCTTTCCCACCTGTGACACTATGATCCCATGACTGACAAGGCAGGACTCATTTAAGTTTGCGGATAAAAGGGATGCTTCTGTTATTTCATAGGACCCAGCACCCACTGGACACAGTCCGTTCCTCTTCGGAAAATGACATGATTCTTATCCACTCTATGTATATAGCTTTCCTTCTCCTGGGTCGTGAACAGTTGGTTACAAGTGTAATATTCCTCCTCAAAATATCTGATCTCTTTTATTAAATGAAGGGCTGTGAAGAAAGCATTTTCAGAGTATTCTTCTGTGTATGGAAAAGTGAATACAATTTAACATGGCTACCTTACATTTTTGGAGAACTGAAAGTATTATAATTTGGAATTACGGAGGTCAAAGGGCAGTCGACTGAACAACCTCACATTTGAATTTTCTTTTCTCTTAAATAAGCACCCTAGTCTATATAATTTTTCATATTACCCTCTATTTTTGCTAACTCTGTATATAATTTTAGACCTTCTTTTCAAAGCAAAATAAATTCTTATAAAATACAACAATACATTAACGGAAAAGTCCACCTTTTAAAACATTTTAACTCCCATTGGGAGTATTAAAAGGAAAGTAAATGTATTTATTTAATGAGTCCTTTGTTTAAATTTTCAAAAGCCATTACAAATGAGTAAAATCTCCCTAGAATAGATGAAAAAGGAATTATCATGTACAAAGATACCATCCTGATCACAGAGGGGAAAAAATAATTTAATGTGCCTCTGCCTATTTTTCTGTGCATAAGCTTTTGATTTACATTTTTAAATTTCATTTTTCTGCATACTGAATAAACCACACAAGAAGAAAGCACAAGATTTTTCTTTTCTTGCTCAGAAGTATTTAAAGTACAACAAAAAAGAGATGCCTCTTGTTAAGTGTTCCTTCTAAAACTCCACTTCCTAAAGTCTTCATTTACTTTACACCTAAGAACAAGTGAGGTTCACTATTTCAGACTTAAAAAAATAATAATAATAAATCCCATTATTACTTCCAACACAGATTTCAACAAGCTTAAGTTATACTCTTTTTTAGAAAACCTTATTATTATCTGTGCTATCTATACTCTCACGGTGAGAGTTTTCAAGAGAAGTAAGCAAGCATACTGCTTTTCATTACACTTTTGGTAGCCATCAATCTCTGATATAATATGAGAATTTATTGGTAGCTTCCTCTTTTTTTAGCACCATCTTAACCAACTGTTTGCGGAGAAGGTGTATGATGAAGCAAAGTTAAATTGACATGTCTGTGATATGCCTGACAGCCCTCAGTATGCCCAATATTAATTTGTTTTCTTTGGCTACGTAAGTACTGCCAAAGCATATTACACATAACGTGCACTTACAATCAAAATGATGAAAAGTATATATGCAATTTTGTTTCACTCAAAGCAATACGAGAAGACACAGAGAAATGCATATGACAAAGACTGCCTTTTATAATTAAAATATAAATGTACTTTTTTTAAAACAATGTAATCTAATCTCAGGTAGGCTTTCCATGAATTTAACACTTTAAATAAACATTTAATAGATTTTTAAATGCCAGAAGCCAGTGTTTTCATTTATTATATTGTGTGAAAGAATTCCATATATAGCCATAGGTTATATTTCTAATGGCTAATGTTGGATGTTATTTATATAACATTCAAATGCACCTATAGATCTATGCCAGTACTGAAATAGACTTTAATTAACCAGTAAGAAGCCAATTGATTTAAAACTGTACCTTTTATTTATTTTTTGCCTTAGTGAGTTATCTTTCAAATATACATGCATTGCCATAAATTAAAACGGCATAACATTTGAAGAAATCAAAATATACAAAGCAAGTTTCCTCCAAACATTTAAAAATATTTTAAACACACACCACACATGCACACACACACACACACACACACACACACTCTAAATCTTCTCAACCCAATAGCCTTTTGTATAATTGACTAGAAAATACATTTGGAAAATGCTGAGAAATACTGTCCATATCAGAGAAAAACAAACCCCTGGCACTTGTCTAAGGAAAAGTAGAGAGGAAAGATGCGTTTGCTAAAACTCCAAATGGAAATTGTATTTATTAGCTGAGGTTTCCTAGACCTGAAAAAGTATGAGTTTAAAATAAACTTGAAACAAGGAAGAGATGCTAAGCAAATCCTTCAAAAGGCAGAAGATTGTCATTTATCATCAACCTTAGATAATAGAGGAACTAACTTTAATCTGATGGATTGGTAAAAAGTAACAGCAAGATTTATTTTTTTTTAACACAGAAATATTAAATTTGCTCAAGTGCTATACCAACTAAGAAAGGTAAGAAATGAATCTAGGAATTTAAACAAGAGTATGAATTAGAACAAAAACTAGACCAAAAAGAGCATTTTCTCTTGGCGCTCATTTAGGTTTACTAAGCAAATCACAGACTGCTAAAATTATCTCTTGGAAAAAAACTAGAAAATTCCGAAACTTATGATGTACTTTATGCAAATAGAACACTTATTGATTTTCTATATTTGCTTTTAGCAAAAAAAAAAAAAAAAAAAAGGCAAATGACATATTTATATAGTGCAGATGAATGAAATGCATATTTTGCATTTATTTGAAAGCTGTCATGTTTTCGTGAAGATATATAGATATATTTGTCAGGCCCAATTGGATAAGAAAAGAATGTTGCCAAGAGCTAATTCAAAAACTATTTATTGGCTCTGGGCCCAAACCATTAAATGATGTATTTAATATTAGTTGTTTATTTCCTATTTTACAAATTATTTATGATAACTAGATATTGGATTTAGGAATGACACAAATTACAAATGTATAAAATCAGAAACAAATGTACTTTATTAGATTGCCTGTTAATCTGTCTGTTACATAGCAGTTTAATCAATTGAGTTTAAAATCAGACCTGGTAAGTACCTGAAATGCTAATTCCAGGTTAAAAATCATGCCTGGCAAATTTAACTGGCAACTAACTGATAACAAAAATACTTTTGATCCACTTTATTATAGAAAAGCACACGAACACTCTTAGCAGCCTAACTATATTCTACATACATACCTCTTCCATCTATCTGCATATTTCACATGCATACTATGCACGCACACAAACATACACGTGTGTGTCTTCTTTCGGCTGGATTGGATTTTAAAGTACCTTATGAGTATTTATTTATTTATAATGGTTTAGACCATGTCTTTCCATATACACATGGCTACAAAAATAATAATCAACAGCAAAACATACCACATGCAACAAGAAGAATGTCAAGCGGCAGAGATGCTTGGCCTCACCCCTGCACTATCAAATACACACATAAGTATGATTGCAGAAAGAGAACCTAAATATTTCACTGTCAGAGCACGTGAAGGGCTGCAATTCATTTCTATCTCCTGTGCTTTAGGACAATGACAATTTAATACAAGGCCAGTGGATGTAAAAGAGATAAAAACTGAACAAACTGGGGCCAGTGTAATCAAAGATTTTTCTCCAGAGAGCTGGCTTGGGCCGGAGCTCATATGCACTTATAACAGATCAACACTGTATTATGCCTCTCTTCCATGAATTCGCTATGAAGCAACCTTCAGGGCACAGCTTATCAGCTGCAGGACTTTAAAGTTCTACTGAGATAACCCAAATGCTCTCGCCTGATTGCTAAATGCTCAGCAGGTGATTCTAAAAAGTTCATTGGCTATTCATTAATTGGTTTAATAGAAATCATGGCTATGAATTGCCCCTTGTATGACAAAGTCCAGATTTTCATTTACTTTATGAAATAATATAAGCAAATCCTTCCTCAGTGCTGACTAGCACTTCAGAAGTAACACAAAGAAATATTTTGTTTAGTCACTAGGCTGAAACAAATGTTGAGGAATTTTTCCCAAGTGATACGGACGTGATATTGGGTGTTACGCCTACCTTCCTCCTCTTTGTCTGTAGTTCTTGCACGAGTGAGGTCTTGTGAAAGTATTGTTAAATAGACTCACAGAGAAGTTACCTGCCCTTTTTTGATGAATAGCACCCTGGACCTAAAATTAATTGCAAAAGTATGGCCTGGCTAATGAGATGGTCCTTATCTTTTTGCACCAGTATTTTTCTGCTGGCTCAATATTTTACAAAAAATGCCTAAAGTATTATTAACTA
Source organism: Aselliscus stoliczkanus (assembly GCA_033961575.1). Classification (NCBI taxonomy): domain Eukaryota; kingdom Metazoa; phylum Chordata; class Mammalia; order Chiroptera; family Hipposideridae; genus Aselliscus; species Aselliscus stoliczkanus. Next base: position 8,586,943 of record CM066734.1, read on the forward strand.
AGTAAAAAATCTGACTCAAAGACACAAATTATCATCAATTCTAAGATATGGAATATTTGCAGTTAAAACTGATTTTTTTTGCATGATTTGCTTCTTTAACCTTAATTCCTTGTCTTTTTTTACTTTGAAAAGAACAAAAATAATTTTCTACAGCTCCTCTTAGCATTGTTTCAAAGCTGAATTACAATACCATTCTTTATAAGATGGCCAATATATATTACAAGTCAGATTAAATCAAAGAAATATATCAAAAGCCGTCAATTTGGAATTAAAAAAAAAAAAAGGAACAATGACACCTTATTGGAAAGAAAACACTGGAAAAAATGATCATCCATGCAAGAGAATTAATGGATATCCACAAGGGTTTTGCTAATAACATGGGTTAATTACCGCTGCAACACGCTAGGCTCAGTAAATAAAGCAGCAGTGCCATAAACACATTCAGATGAGAAACCATCACTGTATGGACCAACCATCACCATCACCCTCGCCTCTGCCCAGGCAATGGAACGCTGTTTTCCAGCCCTTGCCGTAAAAGGAGGATTTCTAAACTTACCACCCAATGTGCAGGGTGACATATTAATACACTGACACAAAGGGCCGAGGAAATGTGTCCCCGTCACTTACTCACCACTCCCATCCAGCCTTTATTCCATGAACTCAGAAACACTTTCTTTGCTTACTTCCAAGGAGAAAATTTGTACGTTACGTAATACACACTGTCTGGCTATTTCAACTAGATACGGTTTGGGGTATGTACAGTGGTTATTTAATTTTTAGAGAAATAGAATTAATTGGTTCGCCCCAGGGAAGTGATGGGCAAGGTTACGAGACACTACAGCCGGTTGTCACTTACAGCAATTTACAAAGAAATCATCTGAAAGCCCCACCTAGGCCACCTACCTTTCAGGCTGCAGGTGTTTTCACCAGATTTATAGAGAAGCATCAGGAAGAAAAGTAGCATGAGCTCCGACTCTGGAGTTTAAGTATCCTTACTTAGAAAAATAAAGTGCTCATAGTTCTCAAATAATATCAGCTTAAGCAAGCTCCTATCTTAAAAAAAAAAAAAAAATTGTATCCATTCTGATTTAGTTTTGCTATTGCTATTACTATATACATTTTTCCTTCCTGTCTATTTTTATCTCATATATTTTGACATGATAGTATTACTTTTGGATAGTTGTATTTCAATTTACTTTAGCTTTTAATAAGGAGAGATGAGACACAGAAAGAAAAAAAAAACCAAAACCCTGAAACAGAAAGAGTAGACCATACAAAATAAAACTTGCACAGCTCCCAACAGGATTCTAAAAAAACCCAAATTTAATTGTCAGTGTGTGGATTTCAGTGATCAAGCTGAAATTTACTGAGCTGTTCCCTCCTCATCTTGCCTGGTTTAGAGTGTTTCAATTGCCTTTCCTTCTTCCAACAGCTGTGACAACTGTTAAAACAGTCAGTAAAATTAAGTCCGCTCTATAATCCTGTAGTCAATGTTACATTTTAATCAGAGGTTGAAAGGGATTCGTGTGATGAGCACACTCATTTAGCATGATTAGACTGACACATATGTCAAAATGAGCAGATATATTATTTTCATCTATTTATGCTATCAGCTATTACTGCTATTAAATGTGAAACAAGCTTTCAAGTATTATGCTTTTTAATGCATTGGCCCATTTCCTAAAATAAAAATTTTTTAAAAAATCATAGTTATAGGTTAACATTTTAGGCTCTTCTAAATGGTCGTCAATAAATGGTACGAACCTTTTTTTAACAGCCTCCGAAGCAGAAAGTGTCCACTATTTTCCTCTGAAACTGCATAACCGGTTTCATGTCTATGTATACACACACGTGATGGGGTTGAACCCAGTACAATTACTATGAATATTAATAGCATGTATACATTCTGTGGTTTATTAATTGAGACAGAGAGGCAGATGCGTTGCTTAGCATTAGATCTTTCTGTCTGTCCAGTGAACCACGTAACCATCAGCACTGCGTCCAGACAATAAATCCGTATTTTTTTAAAGATGACTTTTAATTGAGCCAAAAAAAAAAAAAAAGAGAGAAAAAAAGCTAGTTTGAATCTTGCGCCAAAGCCAAAAAGGACATGTGCCCTGATTTCATTTCAATGCATCCGCTTTAAGAGGCTTATCTAAACTAATTATTCAAATAAGCTATAAAAGTTAAATTCAAGGAAACTACTTAAAAAAAAGACGCCTCCAGGGGATTTTTAAAGTTTCTTTTGTTTATGTATTTCAGAGAGAAAGTTCAGAGCCTGTGTGAGTTTGGATCATGTGTGTTTCCTGACATGAAGACATTTTAAACTCTCCAATCCCCCAGTCCCAGCCCTCTAACCTTCAACCTGCATTGGATTGCTCAGTCCTACCTTTGTTTATTTTCCATTTTTATGTTCACGCAGTTGAAGCTTGTTTCTCGAGTGTTTAGAACTCATTTAAGCACAGCTTTCCAACCTTTCAGCTCCTCCTAATATCCCCTGTGTGTGTATGTGAGTGTGTATGTGTGTGAGCATGCATACGTATACACACACACACACACACACACACACTCATACACACACGCAGCCACTCGGGCTGCAAGTCACTTTCATCTCTTACTTAATTACAAAGCAATGCAATATGCAGTCGCTAAGGACAGCTAGTGGACATCTCCCTATAATGCACTGCCTCATCTTCCAGAGTTTGATATTTTCTCCACAACCTATAGAGAGAAATGTTTGCCAAGAGCACTCTTTTCAGAATTATTATAACAGTTGGTATTAATGTAATCTGAAAGCATGGCAATATAACTGACTCAACTGAAAGATGGACCGGTGACAGCTTCCGTGATATACTAATATTTTATCTTAACAGTGGGTTGAAATTAAATTGATGACCTACTACTCATTTACCCAGCAATGCCTAATTTACCTCTCCTACCCCCAACTCGCTGCTCCTCCACCTTTACTAACCCGAATATATAGATCCATGGGCATAAAGATGTTTATTAATACAAATTAAAATGCATGTAAGAACAAAAGTACTTTTCTACATTTCTCTGGACATGATACGTGAAATAAATTCACAATCTCAACAATGTTTATTCAAGGGGAAATTTAAAAAGTCACTACTGTTTCTTTAGGGTTTTTTTTCCCTCCCTTAAATATTAATAATGTGTGAAAAATCTCATGTTACTTAATGGACTGATTTGTCAGTTAAGTGCTGACTTAACGCTAACCATGCAAATAACATTATGCTAGCCCTGAAACTGCAAAGGGCTAGTTTTTTAAAATTGTTCTCTGAAGGAGAATTAGTAAATGTGCAATTTTGCCTCTAACTCTGCCCGGTCAGAAATGACAGGGCAGTGAAAATATCTGTCCAACGGCACATCCATAAGCAGCACTCAATAGTATAAATCATTTTGAATATTGTATTTTAAAACATCTTTCCTGGGGAAAATGGGTCCTAGTAAAAGATGCATTTTAACAGTTCACTAAGCATTGGTGCCAAGTGCCTATTCTTAGCACCTGAATAAGAAGTGACTGTCACACAGCTGTTTTACTGACAGTCACCGAGCTTTGCCTCAGAGGTAACATTGCAGGCAGAGAACCATTCTCGACTTACTGAATTAGGAGATCACCCTGCACACAAAAGGCACAAGACAGACATAAACAAGCACTGTGCACACACAACACCCAGGGCATTACCTGAATCAGGGTGCACAGAGACATTCTGTCCACCCTCCATCCTGCGCGCCCCCCACACACACACACGCGCACAGACACACGCACCCCCCACGCCGAGTTTTAAAAAAGGAAAGAAAAAGGTACCTACTCTTCCTCGTAGTGCAGGGAAAAAGATTCAGGGAGGCAAACTTCTACGGAATCCATGTGCGGCCGGCAACCATTATGCGTGCACCCCAGCTATAAATCAAAGTTTCCTTGACAGAGCGCAGCGCAATGAGCATCAATGTTCTCCTAGGGACAAGCCTATAGGCACGGCCAGTTGGGACCACAGCGCTCTCACACTCTCCTAATCAAGGACTTAAAGCCCCGATTGGAGCTTATTAATATGAAGTAGGGCTTTACATATGCAGTCCCACCGGCCCAGGCGCGCAGCCGATTGGGGGGCGTCTGCCCAATCAGGAGGGAGGCGACAGGAGGCTGCACCGAGCAGCGCAGCCGGGCAGGTAGGAAGGGTGCAGACGAGCCCAGGGGTGAGAGCAGCGCGCGCCCAGGCCTGGGAGAGGGGCGCAGCCAGCGGGCCCTGTGCTGTCGCTCTGCGTTCCTTGCTTTCTGTGTTTGACACTGTGCTTTTGCTTTGCTTTCCTTGCATTCTGTGTTTGGCACTGTGCTTTTGCTTTGCTTTCCTTTCTTTCTGTGTTTGGCACTATGCTGTTGCTTTACTTTCCTTTCTTTCTGTGTTTGACACTCTGCTGTTGCTTTGCTTTCCTTTCTTTCTGTTTTTTTTCTTTTCTTTTCTTTTTCTGGGAAGCCACAAAAGAAACGCAACTAACTGAACTCTCTAAGCACTGGAGGCATTGGTTTCTGTCCTAAGCTCTGCTTTGCCTGCAAAAAGAAGAACTCTCGCAGACTGGCAGTTAATGTGGGGGAAAGGATTCTGCGGGAAGGTAGAGAATGCTGAAGTTTGTTTTTATTTTTTATTTCCCCCCACCCCCTGCTGTTCTCTGGGCTTTATTCCACTGGGGGCTGCGTCTTATTGAGCGCTGTCCTTTCTCGGGGGCATTCGTCCTCCCGTCTTTTCCCTGTTTTTCCTGATGGATACGGGGCATTTACAGACTCAAAGCCAGTCTTCTCGATTGTGGGCTCAGGTGAAGAGAGATCTCATCTTTGGGGAGGAATTCAGTTTTTCACAACTGCTGAACAGGAAAGACTGCCTCCAGTCTGTGCAAACATTTCTTTACCTGCTGCTGTCTCTCTCTACCTATAGATATATGTTACATAGCTTTTCAAAACTGCAGGACAAATGGACTTTTCTGCTTTCAGGGGTGGGAGACGGAGAGCTGTAAGGTAAATAGTGCCTTAAATCCATCTCAGAGGATTTTGACAAAATAAAGAATGTATTTGGGGGCGGGGAGGGGTAGGGAGAGAGCATCACAAAACAGTGGCACCCAAAGTGTTCTTAGTCCTATACTTATTTCAATACAAGCTTCCAAACTAGGAGACATCTACAAATATATGTGATTTTGCCCAAATATCAGCTTTCTAATAAAATGCAGTTTACATATTTGTTCCTATACATAACACACCTTGAATGCTTAAAAAAAAATCAGCTCAGAAATATTTTGGAAACATCACATAGTCTGACCTTATTAGGACTAGCTTCAAACAGATAATGACTTACAAAACTAAGAATTCTCGATGAAAAGTGCCTTTTTAAGAGAAGGGTGTTTTTCCTTCAATAGTAGACAGCGTGTTTTCAGTTTCCATATAACAAAGAGTTATCTTAGGTGTTATTTTAAAATACAGGATTTTTTATACTAGCAAATGTACTTGGAATAAATACCAGCTATTTATGGCAAAGGGATAACTGCTACCTTATGGAAAGTGGAAAACCCCCAATTTTGATAACATTCAGGGCTACTGCTTACCAATATTTCATATCATAAGCCTTACATGATATAAACAGTGTAATCTTTGAAATTAAAATAATTCAGATATCCAGTGTGTCTTAAATTCACTAAACCAGAACTCAACTCTTTTTCTTAACCCTCTCCAATTTTCTAAGTCTTCAAAAAAAAAGCACAAAACACTAAAATAGAACAGCCACATTAAAATTCAGAATATAAAAATGAGGTGGTCCCCCACACCGAAAAAAGCAATTTTCCTACCATATATTTAGTCACAGCTAAGATACAGGCCTGATTCCTTTTATTTGTGGTCTAAATACATACAAGTTTCTAGATGGGAAACTCACATAGCAAAAACTGTGCCTGAGAATGCTGTATAAAAGCAGGTAGTAAAAGCTTAATTACTAGTAGCATTATGCTGTCCATATTGTTAAATGTGAACTCTGCAATTAAGATGTAAATTTGGTTGTGAGTAGTGAATTAAAAGAGCTTTGAGATGTAGAATATCCAAGCATCCTGCAGATACCAAGAGAGAGAGAGAGAGAGAAAAAAAAAGAAAGATTGGCCTATTCAGTCCAAAATGAGACATGGAATCATTTTGTAATTAAAAAAATAAATGAGAAGGCATTTGAAAAAGAAACATGATTTTTCTATATACAACAAAAGAAATATGGAAGCTAATATTGCAGGGGAAAGACAGTTTTCAAAATACCTTTGATTCAGATTACTATCTTGACTTCTGAATAAACTGAAATCCTCTGGGTAATGAATGGGTCCAATTATACATATTTATAAAAGATATACCAAAAAAAGTTTTCTTCTTATTTTATCCAGAGACCTACCTTAAAAATAATAATAAATTATTTAATGGATCGACTCATTCAGATTTTGCACCTGTGCAGAAATCCTGTATTGTAGTCAGTTTCTTTGCATTATCATGCTGTGACAGAACCTGTTTATTACTCCCTCGAAATGGCTTTTTAAAGACAAGACTTGTTGTCAATTATTTACCGATGGACCATAAGTCACCACGTTTCCTAGGAGTTATCTTTTATTTCCCAGAATTTTCTTCTGCCCTAATGGGTTCTGTGTGACCCACTAGGAACCATTTGATTTGCTTAGTGTAGATAGATAGATAGATAGATAGATAGATAGATAGATAGATAGATAGATAGATGATAGATAGATATCTGTATCTATAGATATATGTATAGATATATATTAACATTTAGACTCATATTCATGTGTACGTCTTTTTCTGTGCTCACAGGGATCCATGGACAAGCATACAGTGTGGAGTCCCCACTGATCTTTCAGTAACCATATTTCATCTATGCAAGATGCAGGGTCCACTAAGCTACTAGCTGCTTTCTGAATGAGCAGAAGTGCACTTGGTTTGCAGAGCTGTATGTTTACCCCTTGGGATCAGTGTGTCACCTCTACAAGTCCAGGACCTAAGATTACACCTACTGTCTTGAATCCAGCTTAACCAATTTAAAATTTAAAATGATATCTATGGCACTAAGCTGGCAAGACAGCTCCCAGAATATTTTCTAAACACATCATTTAGTCATTTCAAGAATCTTCCCTAATCACAGAGTTTTCTCATCTTGGAGAAGGAAAGAGTGGATAATCACAGGAAAAATACACAGCATGAACAATATTGGGCATCAATCTGTTAAGAATCGCAACTTAAAAGGATTTGGGAGGGGGGAAATTCCAACAAATAGATAACAGCGTAACATAACACAGCTTGCTAACATTTCACAATCTTACCACAAGGAGTCTACCCAAAGCAGGATACGTGGGACCAAACAAAAGGACCTCTTAGGACTGTTTCACAAAGAATATTAATAAATTAGTTCATATCAGTCTATTATGCATCAGGCCCTGGTCCAATCATTGTGTCAATATGTTCTGCAAACAATGCAGTCACACATACCCCAACAACCATACTCTCAGGCCCCAACAAACTCAGGGACATTTCATTTCCATTTGAAACAAGGAATAGCAACAAACAAAACCAAAGCAAAAGGTAGATCCCTGGTGTCTATGCCAGAAATGTTACTGTATTTTTATCACAATCATTTGCTACAATGTTCCACTAATGCATTCTTCTATTGGCGGAAAGGTGATGAGAGCGGTTTAGTCTTGCTATAACATCATTATTGCCTATTAACAGCTATTTCTAGCTCCCACTTTCCTTTCCTGAACATTCACAGGACTAACCTGAGTTAAGATGTGTATTGTTGCTGCTCCATGTTGGAAGCAAATTTTGATTTCGTATTGCACAGTCATCATTCGTTAAATAGTGAAAACTCAAAGAGGCATCACAAATTTAGATTTTTTTCGAAGTGCATTGTAGTCTACCTTTGCAGACCTTTCCCCCAGATCATAATAAAACCTTTGAAAGGCTGTTTAACTTTTTGAAATCTCTTTCCAGCTGTCTTTCATATAGCATGTGACATGGAATATGCCAACGCTACAAAAAGCAATCGAAGGCTGTTATAAACTCCTATTGTGAATGCCAAAAGAAAACCCACAATGAATATACCTGGGGGGAAAAAAATCCTTAGAGAACAAGCAGCAAGCCTGAACCCCAAACTCACTTCTGTTGCCTCATGAGCTGTGTGGCCTTGAGCTGGTCACCTCACTGATCTGTCTCTAGTTTCCTCATCTGGGCCCTGGGGTTTCTTTTATGCTGGAAACCTGCTTAACATACCTTCTCCACTGAGATCACGAAGGTGTCTTTCGAAGTCAGTGTGCCTACTTTACTCAATATTTCCACCAAACCTCTATCAATCCATCATATCTCATTTTCTGTTGCCTTTCATTTCTAGGACACAGGCTTTGATATTTAAATTATTGTCTCGATTGGCAAGAAGCAATCATTTCTACTGAAAATGATCACTTCCACAGAAGCACTCATAAAACTCCTTTCTTTTTGACAAACCTCTTGTCTTGTAAATCCATCCCATTCCCAGATTACTGAGTCCATTAAAAAAAAAAAAAAAAAAAAAGCCCATTCTCTGGGGGCAATTACATCACCTCAGGCATACACCAAAACTCTTTTTCCCTGTGTGTTTGTGAAAGATTGGGGTGGGGGTGGGGGGCAGTCAAAGGAAGACAGAGAAACTAACAGAGGCAGCCCAGTTTTTTGTTTAATTAATTCAGGATTATTTCACTTTCATTTTGTCAAGCTAATCATACACATGGTAAAATGTCAGTAAAAATTAAATTATAAACTACAGTAGGTCCAATGGGAAAACCGACTCCAGTTAGGCTGTATTTCCAACATACTCACCATGGTAAAATACTCAATGCATTTTATAGTATCCTACAAGCTTCCTGTGATCTGCATGGCATGTATTTACAGAGCAATCGTTAACATTTTGAGATTACACATTAATAAATGAGTTGCAGTTTTATTCTTTCCTGAATGTTAAGCACCACGAGCTAAATGCAGAAAACATTCAAGGTCAGTGTCCCGTTTTAGACCTTTTCAGGCAGCTGTAATATTATGATAATCACACTTAAAATATTCCTATAGAAAGAGTAAATTAGCCTTTTCACTTGAAAGATGATTACGATAAACAATAAACCTAAGAGAGGACAAAATCCTTATTTTTAAAAGCCATAAATTGTTGACTCAATCATGTGTGTGATAGTGTTGTCCAAAATAAAGGGTGGTGTGGCTCTGAGGGGAAGGTGGGGGGAGTAGTGGAGACAGAGGAGGTGACACAAATAGGACAGATTTCAGAATAGGCAACACTGGCTTTGATACCAGTGAAATGATCAAATTATCCACATTAACCATCCCATTCAACATACATTTGAAGCAAAAAATGTATGCCCACGAAACATCAAAAAGCACAACGTAGTTTTTTGTCCGGATGTATATGAATGTTCAGCACTATTTGAAAGTTCTTTTCCTAGTGCTTCCTTTAACCCTTTGGTCCACATTTTCAAAGGACTGGAAAAGAAAAAAGTGAGATATTTGGCATCTGGTGTCCATATAAACTGGCTTTTAGAGGTTATTGCACTTTTTTGATGTTAGAACTCTCTGACTCACTTCAAAGGTCCCTTTCCACAAATGAATACAGTTGATAAAAATCTACGTCCCCCAACCAAGGGGAATTAATAGGAGGTGGGTGTTTGTCGTTCCTGGCAGAAGTCAGGAGACTTAGAAAGTCTTGTAGTAAAGGGATAATAGCCTATTATGGAGTCATGCCTTAGGCTCAGATTCCAATTCTGAAGAAAGAGGCTTTAGAAGGGAGTCACCACCCATCTAAGTCAGTTTCCTCCTCTATTAAATGGGAATAACCATAATAGCATTCCTGTAAAATTGTCGTGGGGATTGAGTGGGGCCATTTTAGCATAGTCTAGTCCTAGTTGAGAGGACCACGTGACCCAGGGAGCCAAGGACATTCTGGCTTATGGCAGTTGTCCCAGTCTAGTAATTTACAACACTTCCTCTGTATACTCTCATTAAGTGCCTCAGTTTGGGGAATACATTTTACTGTCATCTTACACAGAGTGAGCCTTCTGTCAGTGTTAATCGTATTATTTTTATTTTTATTTTTTGAGGGTAGTGTCACTGGCCCTCCTATGTGGGACCAGAACCGGGGCCGCTGGCGTCCCAAGCCAGCGCTTAACCACCGCACCACTAGGCCGGCCCTAACCGTATTATTTTTAAATCTCGTTAAATGAAAGAAGAGCCATAAGAGAATGGTGCTGTCCATTCATTTGGCCTTCACCTTGGACTAGGAGCTCAAGGGACTTCGTATAGAAAGGCAAATGAAGTGCAAGTATTTCCCCAGTGAAAATGCCCAAAACTTTGACCATAAGATGATGTGAACTGCTTGCTAGCATACTGCCACGTAGGCATTGGCTCAATGTAATGACAGGGAAAAAACAAAATAAAAGCTACCATCATGTTTAGTGCTTGAGTATGAGGAAGGCAGACTTGGTGAAGTGAATCGATTCTGCTGACTGTCCAGAGCATTCAATTGTATGTTGTCTACCAGAAAGGGAAGAGACAAGGTGCTCATACTTCTTACCCTTTCTTTAAGACATGTCTTCCACATCCCTCTACTCTACCTCCCCATTCAATTAAGAATGCTATTTGATATATTTACTATCCCAAGTACAAGCTCATTCAACCACGAGCTCCTTTGATCAGATATCCCAAGGACTTAATGTCTTCTCAAGGTGCTGTCGTTGTCACATGGAATGACCCCTAATCTATGGCAGCACAAAAAGTCTGGCCAACATGGACCACAGGCAGGAAAAGACCGTGGAGAATAGAAGTCCAACCTGGTTACCTTACAGGTGAGGAAAATAAGGGTCGAGAGGTTAAGAGCCTGGACCCACCCAGGTAGCACAAAAACTCCTATTAGGAAAGGCTGCATTTTCTGCTTTCTAGTGCTTACTCAGTAATAAGCAAAGAATGCTAATTTCACAATCACTGACAATATACCAGTGCATCAAACTCCAGCTGAGAGGGGAGTCTTCCCAGGACAAAGGTCCCAAGTCAGAGCCAAAGGATGTCTGATCCCAAGAGATTAATACCCAAGTATAAACCAAATTGTCCTCCGCCTTCTCCAAAAGTTTCAAAAGATAAAAAGAGTCACCTATTAAAAGAGAAGTGGGGGTGAATTAGAGATAAATTCTCTTTTTCCCCCCAGCTACTTAACTGCCCTTTTCTAAGCAAATTTTGACTATCATTCCTTTGAAGGATCCAGTTTTTACTAAATGGCCACTCCTTTCCCTTCCCTAATCCCTACCCCGCTGTGACCTGGGGACCTGGACCTGATGTGACAGTATCTCCAGGGCCAGGAATGGAACTTGGTAACTCTCCTGTCAGGATTTTAGGAACACAATGAGTATGTGATGGATGAGAGAATGAATTAATGAACTAATAGCAAATGTTATTACTCAGGTTTATTATTATTCAGTTTAAGGGAAGCTGCCAAATTTAAAGATTATAATTTAGTGGGATTATTGGAGTCATACAGCAAAATTTTAAACGTAAGATGATTAAAAGGGGGGGGGGAGTACACGGAGAGGAGGGAGGTTGGTAGAAAAAGACAAAAGAGACGAAAGAATGAGAGGCCCAGGCCTGCTGTACTTCGGTCCCCGAGCACTTCACTTCCACTTACTCTTATTTATTTCACTGAATACTGAATGCGTTCAGAAAGGCGGTGGGTTTCTCCTCTTATGGGAGAGGAAGAAGGCAATGAATTAAATGAATTAATCAGCAGAAAGAGACAAAGGTCTTGTCTTTAGACCACTCTCTCTGCCTCTCTTCACTGCCTCTAATTGTCTAACCAAGTTCTGTATGTTGTTTGGTGGTTTCATTTCAAGAGCAAGACACTGATGAGAACATATCACATCAGGGAGATTTCTAGAAAACCACACTATGGGTGCAAAAGAGAGTGAGGCAAAGAATTCCTTTCTCATTCCTCTGGTAGATTAAAATAACAGAAATGGTGACGGGGGAGAGGAGTACAAGGATGATACTGGACCCTAAAACTCTGACGATTCTTATCTCACCTGTAGTTTGTCACTAACTGGGCAGCTATTTGTATCACAAGCTTTATCCAATCAACCCTTGTGTTGTGAAAACACAAATAACATAATTAAAGATCCCATTTTTTTTCTAGAGTTCAGTAACCCCTTGAATTTGAAAATTAAGTAAATCGAAGATAATTGTCATTATTGAGAAAAAGAAGTGGGTTCATTCACCCTTCAGTAAATGAGAACTCTAAACAAAGAAGTAAAATTTAAGAAAGAATAAGATTTTTCAAACTTTAGATTTTTAAAAATACAGCCAGGTAGTAAAACATGGCTGTTGAGAAAATTTTTTAAATTATAATTAATAAGTGGAAGATCTAATATTTTTGCTATGTTTTTTAACATTAACAAAGCAATTTTACACACATATCTTTTGTTTCTCACAGTAACCCTACAGGACAGGTAGAAACTATATTATTATTGTCTCCATTTTACAGATGATAAAACTGAGGTCCGAAGAGTTCATTTGATGGCCCAATGACCTTAGCTTGTTACATTGCAAAGTCAGGACCTGAATTTCTTGTTTTCTTAAATTCCCCATCTCATGCTGTTTCCTATCAATCTTTTTGCATCTTAAAAAGACAGGAGGTTGTGATATACAGAAATGGAGAAGAGTACCAAACCATATTTAAGAATAATAATTCAAAAAAGACACACAAAGAATACAGAAAAGCCATTATCCGTCTGCACTTCATTTTGTTTTAGGAAAGTAGTTCTTATAAGTACACACTCTATTCTTCCTTTCCTTTGAGGAAATGCTCACCTTTGGGATGCCTTCTCTGTACCAGATCCTGTCACAATTTCTTGGGGTAAACACACACAAGTAAGGCTTTAAAATACCAAAAGGAAAGCTGAGGTCTCAGTTTCCCTTCTCTCTCTCTCACTGATTTCACTCAGAAACATTTAGTTTAGCTACCCATTGATTCGTTTCTTTCCCTCGAGTTTCGCAGCAATGCAACCATTGTCTAATTCTCAAATATCTAAACCAAAGAACAAAGAGACTGAAGGAGGCACGAAACCAGTCTTCATTAGAACAGAAGCAACAACAATTTTTTAAAATTTAAATTAAATTTTAAAATCACCAGATTTGCCTGGAATTTTTCCAAGACTTCTTCATTAATAAAAAAGAACTATGATTGACTCATATAATGTCACAGCTTTATAAGCCTCAGGGTTCTCTTTGGAACTATGCTATGTTGTCTCTAATCTTTCCGGAATGCTGTAGAAAGAGACTGCTGCATAGGGCCAGGTACTCTTGGGTTTGGGTGTATTATTGCTAAGAAGATCTTGGAAGGAAACATGGCCACAATTTGTTTTCTCTATTAGCAACGATGATTAAATGAGACAATATTAGCTTTAACGGGCTCTTTCTGTGGTTAGAGCTTTCCAGTTTGGCCCCACCAATGGCCACATTTCCATCGATTGAGCAGCAAGTCCTATTCAATTATTCAATCCCTATCAATATTTTGAGATGTAGGGAGTGTACATGTAAACATTTTGTTTATTTTTACCAAACTTAATTCATGGGCTCTTCCTGGGGAGAGAGAGTTACATTTTATAAATAAATCACGTAGTACTGCAAAGAAAGTACTCCTTTCCTTATAATTCTGGCTTTCACTTTGTCAGCTACAATGTTTAATAACACAATCCACAGGATAGACAGAACCCCCTTCCAGAACTTCCAGGCTAGCTGAAATGTCTCCAGGGGTCCCCAGGTGGATCAATGGCTCTCTCCTGTGTCCCATAAAGCTTTGCACTAACTGGCTTGTATCAAGGTAGGTTGTACTATATCTCTATGCTCTCCATTTAATAAGCATCTTGATGGCCTTTAATCATCTCAGCGGTGCCTAGTACTGTAATCTGGGCATTTTAGGCTCTTGATAAATATTTGCCCAAGAAATTACTGATTTGGGCAAAAATTGTCACATCACGCTGTCTGATTTTTTGGTGAATGGGTTTCAATGTTTCTCGGAAGAAATCCTGTGAGTGCTTTAGTGGGGTTCATATGTTCACCCTTTCATAATTAACTACTCACTAAATGAAACTTCTGACTTACAAGGGAAAGAATATTATAATTATTGAATTCTGCTCCCCTAATCCAGTGGATAAGAAGAAAACATTGACTTCGTTATTCAGTATTCATTTTGTTGCAGTGATGTCAAAACACTCCCTTCACTCCACCCCACCATCTGTGCAAGAACCTCTAGAACAATTGTTTATAAGTTTTGAATACGTAAAATCCTACTCATAAATGAATCCATATCCTTAATTGGCCCTGAGTGGTCAGTTAACTGAATGATCTACTCAACAACTTGATTTCCTGTCACTATACTCACCTCTTCTTAGAGGACTGGAAGGAAAATTTCCAAGTGGCAGTTCCTAGAGTAGGCATGAATACCCTTTCTACGCTGTACAATTCATCCACGATCTGATGTTTCTAAAGAGTTGAAAAGCATTTTAACGCCAAATTTATCCACTGAAGATACAGTAAGTCAAGCTGAATTTGAGGGTAGGGTGAAAAAGAAGATCACTGAAGTTAGCCCATCTCACCCAGAAAAGTGAGATGTGGTAGAAAGAACACACAAGGAGCAATGCTTCTCGGTCATCTGTGACCTTGTGACCTTGGACTTGGCGATTTATCTCATTGGGCTTCAGTGAAGAATGGGACTGGACCAACACAGTGGATCTCAGAGTGGGGATCCCAGACTAGCGGGGTCTGCAGCAACTGGTTAGAAATGTACATTCTTGGGCCTCACCCCAGACCTACTGAATCAGAAACCTTTCAGAGCTGGAGCTGAGCAATCTTTGTTTCAACAAACCCTCAAGGTGACTGATACATGCCAACGTGTGAGAGCCGCTGGGCTAGAGAATCGCCATCATTCTTTTTTGCTCTGAAATTCTAGTTTCATCATCAGGGACAGACAGAATTGCTATTACAACAAGAAGCTTGGAATTCACTTTGCTATTCACTTATTGTTTTTTAAAAACTTTATGTGGCAATGCGTTAAGTCTTAGGAATAAATCTGCACAATAACAAAAATCAAAAATTAATCACAAAATAAACTGCTGTTGACTACTAGGGCCAATTCAGACAGGGATGTGGCTCTTGAACGTTTAGAAAATTCTAAATTTGGTTATTTTTTTTTAGTTAGTGTGTATGCTCACTTTTTTCACTCAGCTGTTCATGCTTCAAGAACTGCAGTAAAAACCTTAAAATTGTGAGAGACTGATCTGCTGACCAGAATTGCTGCAGAGTGGCTCACTTTTTTATTTTGAGCCTGGCTTCTGTCATTCTTTAGCTGGTGACGGGTAGGCTGGTGGATTGGTCTTTGGGTATCAGTTTCCTCATCTTAACATAGCAATGACTTTAATCTCATATTGTTGTGAAGAGGTTTCAATCAAATGGTCCCTATATCAGTGGTTGCAACATTTGAAACATCCTGACCCCCCAGGCCACACCTCAGCCTATTAATTTATAATCTTTGGCATCAGGATTTTGAAAATCTCCCCAGGCGAATTCAATGCGCTGCCAAAGTTGAGATTTGAGAACCATGGGCAAGTTGCTTAGCACAGGACCTGGGGTCATATTTTTACCATCATTGAACCAAAGTAAAAAAAAGTATAAGTAAAAGCATAAACTTGGATATTAGATGACCTAGTTTCCATCCCGATTCTTCAGCTTGTTAGCTGTGTGATCTTGGGCAAGTACCTAAATTGTTTTGTCCCCGTGTTATCATTTGTTAAGAAAAACAATTAACAACAGGGAAGAGAGGATAAAAAAATCTACCTGCCCTGCTTACTTCACAAACTTGTGAAAACAAATGAGGTCATGCAAATCCGAGCCCATTGTGTATTATGCAAATGTAAGGAGGTATGATGCTTACATATAGCCCACTAACCTGCAGGAAACGTAAGTGGTCCCCGTTACATCTTAGGTCACTATATTCAAGTGACTTCTAAACCATCACTAGTCCTGCCAATGAGACCAAAAAAAAGGCGAGTTAAGCACTGGGAAGGTAGCTTACAGTAAACTGAAAACCAAGCGTGGGCCTCAGCTTTGTGTGATGGAATGTTGAGGGCCAAATCGTCACGGATCCATCAGTTTATGAAATTTTCAGGAAAATACGTGCAGTGCTGCTAAGCCTCTGGGAGAAAAAGTGAACCCCAAAGTATTGATTGCTGAGGTGTGGAGTCAAATGTAAAAATGTGTCCTAACACTGTGTTTCATAATTTAAAAAGATGTGAAATGGCTCAACAAAATATTACTGTGGTGGCATAAACAATACCATCACTTGCTTTTTCTCTTCTTCCTTATATTCTCAGGTCTTGGTTTCACAATGAATGTGGATGAGTTTTCTAACTGAAAGTAATAGTGTGTATGGGGGGAGGGGGTAGTAGAATGAATGGGGATGAAGCACTGAACAGAGACGCCAGATACCAGACCTGAGAGGTAAACAATGGCATTACTTAGACATAAAAAATTCTAGAACATTCAAACTCCTGGCAGGTTCCTGAACATGCATGCCCCTATTTAACTCCTGTTCCATCTGCTTAGCAAAACCTTATTTACCCTTCATACTTAGTCCACTCTGGGGGGTCCGAGGAAACGTCTTGTATGGAGAGCCCAGCATTCCTCTAGCAACTCCACTAACTAAATGCTATTGACGTTTTCCTCCTTATTTGTCTGACGCCCCCTTAACTATAAGCTTCTGGAGAATAAAACTACGTCCTGTTCAACTTTATGAATAATCCCAGCTCTTAGGACAAGTGCACAAAAGATGATCTCTAAAGACTCATTAAACTGAATTCAAAAGCTGTCTGGCTGTGGGAAATCAGCAAGAATTCCTAAAGAGGCAAGAATAAGATGTCGCCCATTCATAGCTCTATTTTTTGCTAATAACAGCGAAGAAGGTTCCTTACATCACTGTCTCCAGTTATCTTTCGGACTTTCTACTCGAGGTTAAGTAAGAGAGCTGCCGAGGGCTCTTACCCAGTGGATATAACTGATAGCATCCTTGAAATGCTAATGTTTCATTCTCTAGGGACTGGGGCAAAGTCTATACCAGTGGTTCTCAAAGTGAGACATCACCGGTTCCTGGAAACTGTTCCTGTAAATTCTCCGGCCCCACCTGGAGAAACCCTGAGGGCAGAGTCCAAGGATCTGTTTTATCAAATCTTCCAAGTGATCTTAATGCATGCTCCATTTTGAGACCCACTGGTCCACACTAAAGGATTTAGAAGAATGAAAAACACAGCCTCAGTGTCCAACCTTTTTTCAAAGTCGTTTCCCTAATTCTGCTCTTCTATAATGGGTTATGGAACCCCAAGCTCTGATGAGCGAGGGTTTCAGAACACACCAAGACACACGCAGCTGTTTTACAATTCCCACGTCGGGCACCTCAGAAGAGTGAGTTTTAAGGTACACATCACGAACCTGTCTCTTTTCTAGAGTCTATCCAGCCAGATGCCTTCTTTTCTATATTCCCAGCAGAGAGTCTCGTACATGTGGCCACGGACACTTCTCCAGGGCTGAGTCTGACTCCTGACCCCCGGAATGTTAGCCTCCTTTCTGCTAAACACCAACCTCTGAATCACAGACTCGCTATTATTCTATGCTTAATAGGCCTGACCTGTGCAATATTTTTTTATCTGGCTACGGTCCGATCTCTAAATTCTCTATTTTGAATGAATACCGATTGTGTGACATGAAGTCTGCGATATAATGAAATGCAAACAACGAAAAGGCTAAATCAGTTTACAAAAAAAATCTATTTGTCAAACAGCGTGGAGATGTTCCCCATTTAGTCTGGGCCGTTTATGCAGCTCTTGATAAGGGAGTTAGAAGCATGGCTCTTCGCCGAAGCAAAATAAAGGCAAGCATACCGCAGATACACTCTCCTTTCAAAAGTCTTTGTTGTAACTTGTAGCTAATTAAATGCCCTTACACAAGAGACCTCCACACACAGCTAAACCAGAGCATTTTTTTTTCTACCAGGGAAGAGAGCAATGCTAGCTTCCCACATTCCCAGTCCTTATATTACATTTACATTTCTATACAGCTTCATCAGCCTGACCAAAAAAAGCACAAGGGGAGGCCTTTTTTGTTCAGTTTTGGACAAGTGAGATTTTTAAGCCCTGCAAGGGAACGTGCGTACCATTTGGAGAAAAGAAAAAAATAGCAATCCTGACTTACATGCTGTGGAAAAAGAACTCTTTCCACAGAACTTTCCAAATAACCAACAGCGTAATTAAAAAATTATCAAGAACTTCAAGGACTCGAATTTTTATTTGTACTAATTTGCTCATTCCCAGAGTTCATTTGCAAGCAGAGGTATTCAGTATTAAACTTGACCATTTTTTGGAGTACTTATGAACTTATCATGTCACCATTATCAATATGGGATTTTATACATATTGAAATGGACATTCTTTAGTTTTTCCACCTCCTAAATTTAACTAGATCATTGGGCAGAATTTGAAGTGTTAATTTTCAGTTGACAATTTTTTTTAATCACCTAAGAAATTGATTCTCAAATATAACTGGCCCTGACTTATCACAGTCCCTACCCAATGCCTTCTCTTGTCTTTCACAACCCTGTTCCCATATGAAAAGGCTGTCCAACATAATGGAATTGCTTTGGATATAAAAACAAAACACTGTCTAAACAAAAGAGCCAGGACTAGAGAATTAAAAGCTCTTTGGAGTCCATGTAATTTATATAACTATTCTTTTACACCTGTTCACAATCCTATGTCACTACCCACGTGGATCCCTCAGGCTAAAATACCATCCCCAACACACCTGCACACAACCACATACTGATTTTTTTACCTAGAAGGTCAGAAAGAGTAACTCATCCCTGGAGGCATTTCTTATCAGGCCATCATTTTGTGCTCTCTTATCAGTTTTTAAGAAATTGTATTTCTCTTATTACACTGCAAGCTCCTTGAAGGCAGCAACTGTGTCTTACTTATCTCAAATGCTTGGAACACAACCCAAAGACCCGACAGAGAATATGTTCAATAGCTGTCGATTGAATGAATGAATGAATGAATGAATGACTATAACAGGGCACCTGCCTTCTGAGCTTTGAATTGCAAGTTATGAGAAAAATTAACTTATAGACATCAAAAAAATGCCACACTTTTGAATAGAAGTGCTTGGAATACATTTGTAAGTTTCTAAGAACCGTTGGTGCTAACTTTCAGTCAGCTCCATTAAGTTCTCAACGTTAAGTTCCAATGGCCAGAATCTCCTAAGCAGTGATTTAACTGGTCTCCCTTCCCCTCCATTTTCCTGCTTCTTTCTAATCCATTTCATATGCTGTTCAAGAACTTGACTCCATGTTCTCCATGTCTACAGGACAAAAATCAAGACTGTTGTAACCTGAAATTCATGTCTGTTCACAATCTGACCTAAATTTTCTTTCCTAGAATATTTTTCACAATTCTGCTGCGAGCACGCTAAGTATAACAACCCTCACATAACTTGAACATACTGAAATACATTACAATTTCCAGGGTGGGTCCAACTATTTCCCCCATCATATATTGAAAATTTACCCATTTGTAATGCTCTTCATACACACGATGTGTCTTTACAAAGAAGGTTAGAGCTTAAAGAAATGACAGGACCAATTCTACTTGGGAGAGGGGAGGGAAAAGGTAGGGGAGGAAAAAGGTAGGTTTTCTGAGTTAAGTATTAAAAGATGGTGGTGGGGGGAGAAAGGATTCGAGGGATGTCAAATAGTCTTTAATGACAGAAGAGAAGCACACATTTTTTTCAATGGACTGTAAGTTCCTTGAGGACAGATGCTTCCTGGTTCATCTAATTCACCCCAATAATACCTATCAGAGTGCTGGATTACAGCAGTTGGCCAATAGATCTTTCTTTAACGAATCTTTATCCATTCCTGTACTAAACTCCTCCAAATCTTTAATACACTATTTTCCATAGTGTAGGTATTCAGGAAACACCAGTTAATGAATGATTTCTTAATCTTTCAGTTCTTTGAAAAATGTGAAAGTGGAGGACAGAGACAGAGTGAATGAAATTTCAGTTCCTCAAAAAAAAAAAAATGCTGAAGAACCAAAATTCATGGTTATGAACGCGAAATGATCGGATTTTGTTTACACACCAAAAGTAAACTACAAATAAAAATTTGTCAAAATGTGGTATCCATGTCGCCCTCTGGTGTTGGACTCTCCCAGAGCCAGAATGCCTCCAAGTTAAGGGTTTGGGGAGATTTTGCTTCAAAAATTATAAAAGGAGGGTTCTACCTTTCCCAATACATGGAAAATGAGAGTCACATTGGACAGGCAGTGTCATGTCTGTCAACTTTGCTTCAGTGTTCAAAGATTGAATTCATAAGGTGCATTTGTTCAACAGAGTGAATCCCACCTTTTGTCAATGTCACAGTCTCGCCATGAGAGTCATTAGAGACCAATGGGATGAGGCTGTGAGCTGCACGACAGGCCTTTGTGTAAAAAGTATGCCTTTAAAACACAAGACCAGATGACTTTGCACCAGCAGCACACAATGAAAGTCTACCCTGTTGCCAAAATTTGCCAAGTATGAGAAAGGCTGTTGAGTAGAAAACAAAAGTCACAACACAGGCACAATCTATTCATTGGCTATTAGTGGAAGGAGAGTGTGCCAAGGTACCTGAAATAGAACAATAAACCATCCTCAAAGTGACTTTCAGTATCATGGAGAGAACCCCGGAATAAATATCTCAGGCATAAAACCGTTTGGCTATGGCACAGAACTCAGCAACTCTGATGCGATATTAAAACTATCAAGTCTTCAGGGTAATTTAATTTAGAGAGCTGGTGTAAGTTTTCTAAAAATCTAAGAGCATAGTTGAAGGAAGGAAGTCTGAGTCCCAGAAACGTAAACTACAAACAAATTCAGCATGATTCCCTTTAGGGGTTTGCCTAGCGAGTTGTCCGCCACTCAGCGCTCTCACCAATGCCATCATCACCATCGTCATCGGCAGCAGCAGCATTGTCACATTCGCCGGCATCCGCAGTGTCAGCACGGACAAGGCTGCTAGTACCGCGCGCTGATCATGTGCCAAGTGTGTGCTCAGCAATTCCCACAACTTAGCTCACTGGAGCCTCACCATCAGCTTAATCATATTCCAATATTACTGATTAGGAAACTGAGGGCTCATGACTTTAACTTCCTCAGCAGGTAGCTGGCAGGAGTGGTTCTAACCCGGTTCGTGGGACCCTTAACCTGCGCCCTTAACTGCTTCTTGCCATGAGGTACCAGTCCTCCCTTTACCTATAATTGCTCTGAATATGGCGCTCCATGGAGTCTGCTTCTGTTTATTTATTTGCTGCATCCCTCTTTTAATCTAAGGTGCTGAGAGGGAGGTCTGAGAGGGTTAAGTGCTTTAAGAGAACAAAGTTAAGAGATCCATCTGCGGTGGACAAGGAACCAGGAGGGAGTAAGGAATGCACTGTGGGCTGGAGTCTCTTTTACTTGCTGTCTGAACAAATGGCAATAAAAAAAAAGAATCCCAAACTACAGGGAATCCAGTCAACTTACTTAGGTATATTACATTTGGTAAGTACTTATCACATTGTTGTTAGCACTGCACTAGGTGCTAAACAAAACATTTACACACAGGAGAACTGCAAGCCCATATCCTTCATTTAGAAAGTAAACATCAACTGTACGATATTCAGAGAGTAACTCCTCTGATGTTTTAATCAAATCTTTGATCTCATCTCAGTCTACTCCTGCACACACGTGCACACACACACACACACACACACACACACACACTCCAGAAAGCAAAGGTTCAACAATGTCAGGAATCCACAGATTTGAGTCAAAGACTTTCAAAACACATGCACCAATCAAAAAAGAAAAACTGGGTTTCAGGCATACACACAAATAGGACTCATAGAGGTTATTTGCACATCTCACCATCTTTATTCCTGGCAACGCATGCTGTGTTACCTGAGTCGTCTCTTTTTGGCTACAAATGTGTCCCATCTTCCATCTGTTCTTCTAGCACTATCGCTGGCCTACTGCCACTAGAACGCCACCAGCCTTCATGATGTCACTGGACTAGGTTTTCTCAAGTCCCCATTTGTATCGCTCTCCAGGTGAGATCAGGCAAGTTTATTTTTCTTTCATGCCCTGAGCAGGTTTTCATTTGGGCTCCACATTAGCTAACTCCCATGTTTTCTGCTCTATTTATCAAAGCTTGCAGCCTACTTTGCTGGGGTCAAAAAGAGAGTCCCCTGTTCCTCAAGAAATTGTTGGCGGAACCATCAGAGGACTCCACTCAGCACAGGACATTCGTTTTCCTTTTATAACCAGATGTCATTTAGAGGTGGGTCTATGAAAGATACTTCTCTCTGAATTTTCTCATCTTCATTTGAATGTTGCTTTTCCTTCTTTCATTTATTTAAGAAATATTTATCCAGCACCTGCTCGATTCCAGATACTGCTTGACATAGGACTATGAACTCTCTTGAGTTGAAGGCTGGGGTTTCCCCCCAACTTTCCCTTTGTCCAGTATCTCACTGCATATAGTCACGCTGGCTGGGCAGTCTACACTGGTTACCAGGTTGCTAGGTTTCCAAGTCAGCTTGTCCTTGGGAAAGTTGCTTAACCTCTGTGTACCTAGTTTCTTCATCTGGAAAGGGCACACTCAATAAAGGGTGGCTATTATTTTTTTAATTGTATTATGGTGATTTATATTTATAGTGCAGTCTTCCTGATAGGGCAATTACCTGTGTATTAAACTCATTCTGTAAATTATAAAGTAGCCTACGAATATAAGATAGTGTTATTATTTAACATAAGGTTTAATATAGGCTTTCATGTAGAGTTGGTGGCTAAGAAAAATGGAAAACATTCATTGAGCTCCTACTATGTCATAGGCCTCATAACATCGACGTAGATGTTATGTAGATATATATATATATATATATATATATATATATATATGTTATGATGCCATTTTATGATGAAATGAGGAGAAGGAAATAAAGCTCAGAACTTAATCCAAGAAAACCAGGCAGGTAAGTGACAGAGCCAGGGTGTTATCCCAGGAATTTCTGTCGCCAGAGGCTACACTCTCGCTGCTATGACATATGCTTTTTCAGGATGAGAGGGATGTATGAGAGGCCCAGGGTAGGCTAAAGAAAAGAAAAGCAATACCAAATTGATAAAACATTGATCCTGACAGGCAAAATGCTCCAATTGGCAAAAATATTAATTTCCTGTGTACAGTGTTTTATATCTCAGTCGGGTCTCCACATCATTGCCAATGGCTAAAGTATTAGAACCAACTTTTAAAATAATTGTTTGCTTAGAGTTCTTAATTTTTATAGCATTGTTTTTCTCTTGCCTGATGACAGAACAAAAACTCTACCAAATTTGAAAATGTAGACAGATTTATTAATGTTTAAAGATATCACTTGGAGCATTATTCCATTTATTTATATTCTGCAGCTGACTAATTGGCCTGTGGAGGTAGACTGGTAAACTTCCAATGAAAAAACAAAACCCCTCATTGATTCTTCACCCCCATCTCGGAGATCTGAGTGAGTTTCCAAGTGCTAAGTAAACAAAAATCAGTCCCTAATTCCAAAAGTTGTCTCCTTATCAAATAAATAAATTGTGCGTGTGCACTTGTTCCCATGTGTATGTGTGAGCACGCACACACACGCATACACTCACACACCTACACCATTCCGCTTTGTTTTGTGTCATACCTGTTTGTATAAAATTCTGAACTTTCTCCTTAAAACAGCCTCATTTAGCCTACTTTTCTCAACATATTCAAAAGGCCGTGGATTATCAGCAGTAATTATCAGTCTGATTTAGCAAAAGGAACTTCACTGAAGAACACAGAAAATGGGCTGCACAGGATTGAAAAATTGTATAGGCGTCATGTTCCACTTTATCCACGTCCAGCACAAACACAGGACTTTAAAGCTTCCGAAGTCCTTGTTCACACACAATCTCATTTAGTCCTTGTACCTACTTGTGAGACAAACAATGTTCCTTTTCCTGTTTTACAGATTCCAATACAAACATGCTGAGAGGTTATTGAAATTGCCGTGGAACATATCAACCTATAAGTGGCAGAGACAGACTCTAAAGTAATGTGACCCCATTCCACTAGCCTCGCTCTCTCTGCTTTAGCCCCGCCTTCACTCTTCCACTGCCCTCTGTGACAATGCCACGTGATGAAAATAATGGCAGGGTTAATATACCTGTTGTCCCAAGGCTGGGTCCTCACAAGATCATTCATACAGCTCAGTTCCTCTGCATAGTTCCTTTATATCATCACAAGGATGGAAGGAAATGACTGAGTCTCTTTCCCAGCACCCACCCTACCCCCACCAGCAGTTTCTCTGTGTGTCTCCAGGTATCCCTGATACAGGAATGCAGAAGAACTGGATACATGGGGCATTTCCTTCTATACTAGATAGATGATTTTGTCAGACAATTGGTAGACACTTAATACCAAAATATCTCTGTGGAGGCTCTCCCAATTTTGGTTCTACCATGAACAACTTGTGTGACTTTGGGCAAATCGTTGAATCGCTTTAAGTCTCAGTTTACTGATGTTACAGTGAGAAAAATAGACCAATTCACACAGAGTCTATGCAAACCCCCAAATATTATTCATCTATAAAAATGGTATTTGGTATAAGTCAAAGAACACCAGTGCTCAGAGGCCCCCAAACATGATTAATGAGTAGAGACCAATAAATGTTCACCCTTACTTTGTGTATACTGTTGCTTAATCCCTCAACCCCATTCCGCCTCGGCTTCCTGAAACTGAGCTACGAGGGGGCGTGTATAAAGATTAGTTCTGTGATATGGGTAACATGCACTTCGTGAATATTACTGAAACAGAGTCGTTACTCTTGAAATACAAAACTTAAATGTGTGTGTTCTGATGGGACTATATTGGGATGTAATTACTGATTTACCAATATAGGTTAGAAAAGAAGAGGCGTTTTGAAGCACAGGGTAAAACTAGAATCTATCAAAACGCAGGGATTCTCAGTTCACCTGGAATAACATGTGTATGTGTGTGTATGTAAAAATAAATATAAAAATAAAAATATAAAAACATGTATATGTGTGTGTATGTAAAAATAAATGTAAAAATAAATATATATATAAAACCATCCTTGATCAAAACCTGCTCAGAACAGGTTATAAGTATCACATTTTTTTTTTTATTCTAGGACCCCATAAGTATCACATTTTTTAACCCACATTACCCAGACAGGAAACAAATGGACACTCTGTGACACCAGAATTACCAGGATGCCCAACTACTCGACTTTGCAACCTCCTTTTACATCCAGAATTAGCAGAATAAAGGAAAACATACAAAACCCGCCAACTGTTTCCCCAACTGCACTTTCCCAGTAATTTAAAGAAGTGAAAACATGGCCTTGTTTCTCTCTCTCTCTGTGTTTCACTATCAGTACCAAACCAAGAGTCTGAATATGAAAAGGACGATTTGCATAGGCTGTTTTCTGTCTTCATGCAGATTCGCTCCCATTTCTTCTGCAATTTGCTCTGTCTAAACACACAGGACCCTCTAAATTTCCCTCTGGTGCTTGCTCAGGGCCCACATGTAAGTTCGTGAACTTGTTGTCAATTTACAACTTCTTATTCCTTATGGGGAGTACACACTTGTCCCTGGATGTAAGAAGGGATGGGATTTGGGAGGGTGCTGTAGGGGCAGCCAACTTTGTCAAGCTCACTTGAATCATATGTAAGTATTGACACAGTTGATCTAGAACATGGAAAACAGAGCAAATCCACAACTGAAAGAAGTGGGCCCCAGGAACTAGAAATGACCAGGAGACGTGGCATATGAGTATGGTCCGCTGGAGGGTACCACATATCCCTGCAGATGGGGACAGAATGGGACACCAACCCATCCCACGATGTCTATGCTTATATGGCGGCATTCTTCTGGTGCCTACTTTCAAAACAGGAAGGCGCCCCCTTCACTTAACTCTCTCTCATCCATCCCTTTTCATTCTGAACAGGTCCGTGCTCTATATTCCAACCCATTCTGTATGCGGAAGAGAGGGAGCAGCCACGAGATGCCCAGCAGCAGTCTGTGCAGCGCACCTGCACAGCGAAGGTGTCCAGATATTTTTTTTTTGCACCGTTACGATATCAGTGAATGATCCATTCGCCAGCCCCTGTCGCAAACTGCTGTTGGGTGACCTGTGGTGTCCTGCGTACTTGGGCAAACAGATGCTGCTGACAAACGGTCCCCATCGTTTGTTGTGTCTCTCAGGTTCCCTAAGACCTTACCAATGGCACCTGTGAAAGCTGCTTCTGCTAAGCTACCCTGCATTTGTCTGGCTGAGGTCTGACTTCCTGGATCTCTGGCGGAATACACAGGATGAGAAAGCCCCAGGTTTGGCAAGGAGCTCTCTGGGGAGCACACGGTGTGTGGGTCTGAAGGAACACAATATGTTTTTCAGAGCCCTGAACGGGGAGCGCTCTGCTCAATCCTCGAGCTGCAGACATGAAAATGGGCTCCCTTGTCAGCTGTTTAACAGCAGCTGTTTAATGTAATTCCCAATGATCTGCTTGAATGAAGTTGTCATTCTTGCAGTGATCTTGAATGCAGTAAAACACATAGCTGAGCAATGTTCATTTTAACGTTATTTTAGTTAAAAAAAAAAAAAAGTTTTGAATGCCTGTATTTCCCACGTCGACAACAGATAAAAATCAGAGCTGAGAAATGCAAATTGTGCAAAGGAGATTCCTAGACACTAATACCGTATTTTTCCATCAAAGTCCGTTCAATGGTGAGATAGAAATAGAGGTTTACAAAACAAAACAAGGAAGTCCAGTGAAGTTAATAGGTGGACGTTTCCATTTTTGATCCCGTCTTCATCATTACTACATTGAAATTGCACTTTTCTTCTGAAGAATCCTTCTTAAGTTAATAAACTCAAACAGCTAGGCCAGAAAAAAACTAATTTAATACATTTCATGTTTTAAACATTTGGACAATAGGTAGTGCTCAAACAAATCAAGGTTGCCACAAATTAATCAGGGCCTCCCTAACGCAATTCCTTCCTTCCTTCCTTCCTCCCTCCCTCCCTCCCTCCCTCCCTCCCTCCGTCTGTCCCTCCCTCTCTCCCTCTCTCCCTCCCTCCCTCCGTCTGTCCCTCCCTCCCTCCCTCCCTCCCTCCCTCCCTCCGTCTGTCCCTCCCTCTCTCCCTCTCTCCCTCCCTCCCTTCCTTCCTTCCTTCCTCCCTCCTTCTACTGATCATCATCAATTACATTTCGCAGAGTCTGTTTACAGGCAAAAAAAGCCTGGCCTGCTCTCAGACAATTCTGCAGATCTCTTGCCAACAACAGAGGGCACTGGTGCTTCTATCTGGCAGACACATCACCTCAGACATAACAGAAACTTTTCCTCTCCTTGTGGCTGCCTCCCAGCCCGCCTACCTCTGGGTCCCACGTTCCGTTAGCTGTAGGCATTCTCTCTCTCCTAAGAACGGCTGCCTTTATTCTTCCTCTATTAGTCTATATTCCACTCTCAGTTTCCAAAGCACTGCTTCAAAAAAGCTCTTATTTGGTAATAGCTTGTGATCTTTTTAAATATCTCCTGGCTTTCCTGATTATGAATATCTGTTCTAAAAGAATCACTGCTCTTCTTTCTAACCTCATTTGAATAGAATTCATTCAGAGGTTAGGCTACTTTGAGCATGTTGGCTTTTAAAAAAGAAGCAAGCTCCATAGGCTATGACCCCTTAATATAAGTCCCAACAGCCTACTGTCCAGTGACACAGTGGCTAACAAATGTCACAAATTGATCAACGACAGACACCAGGCCTCTACCTGCAAAAGAACATACTGTAGTTGCAGTTCTTTTCCAAAAAGAGCTATTTACTTTAAAACAAAACAAAAACGCCTCAAAGCTATAATAAACTGTTTCACTTGAATCAAATGAAATACCGCGTCCATTTTCCCCAACGTGCTTCCCAGAAAGAAGAAAAGTGTTCGGAAAGAAGAAAAGTGTTCGTACGAAATACCTGAGGAGAGTCTTCTGCCTGTGTTTAACCATTTTCTTACCATAAAAGCTCAAGGCACCTAATCAGATAAGATTCCATCGTTTCACACCGAATGGCTCATAAGAACATAAAGTCCCATTTGGCACCACCACCTGCTGCCACATCATCTCCCCTTTTGAAATGCTTGCCCATCTTTCTCATTGCTATTCAGAGACACTGATTTATTTCTCACCCTGGAAGTGGGAATTTGGGCATGCCAGATTGAAAACATACCCAGCACCAAGCAGTGGATGGGTTATTCTTAGTCTCCTTACATGGCTAAGAGAAAATGGGGCAGTGCATGTCTCTAAATCAAGCAAAATCCTTTGGAAACTCTGACTTCAGCTATAGCTAGATGAGCAAGGCAGTTGTCACATTACAAAAAGAACTGGGATCATGGACGATAGATTTTTAGCTCCAGGAAAAGGCATGAGTGGCAACATCTTAAAGACTGTGAGACGAGGTTACAGAATAATCACCATATTTATGGTATGTCTGGATTTTTGTTTGTTTGTTTGAAGTTTTGGTTATGGAAGTTACAGAAATGCCGCCCATGTCTTTTTCACGCCAATGATTCCTAGCTACTGATGCTGGGTGGGATTCTGCCTCAGCTCAGCTGTGCAAACCCCCTTTCATTGTTTCTGTCCTGTTCTTTTCATGTCACTCTTGATCCTTTTCCCCCTTTTTTTTTCCCCCTCAGGCATCAGGGCCTGGGAGACACAAGTTCCAACTGTGGCTAACACGGTTACTGCCTGTTCCCTGAGAAAGTCGAGAGGAAAGGTCCCCTTGAGAACCTAGCCCATACCTTTCCTCAAGGTTCCTGAAACAAAAATCAGAATTGCCTTTGCTAATTTTGTGCTTTACACGGTGTATCATGTGAGGTGGAAGAATATCAGGGTGGCCATTTTTTTTCTCTCTCTCTTTTTGGAAGACACTGTGTCCATGCTGTGAGCTCTCCGGCAGCCAACAGTGCCTTTGATTAGGAGGCTACTCATAAATTACAAGCCACCGGAGTCAGAGTCATTATGCTGAATGGGCTCTGCCATCTGGCCGTCCACTCTTTCCATGACAAAGGCCATCATCTTTGCTCTGTGGCCTGGTGACTTCAAGGAGCCCTCACTCACAGCAGAAGAAAACAGATAGGTTTGCATTCCAAGCTCACTTGGCCTTTTAACCCTAGAATGTCCAGGCACTTGGCAAGTCCATTATTCCCATTTAACAGATGGGGAAACTGAG
The DNA here is from genome assembly GCA_033961575.1 of Aselliscus stoliczkanus. NCBI lineage: Eukaryota > Metazoa > Chordata > Mammalia > Chiroptera > Hipposideridae > Aselliscus > Aselliscus stoliczkanus. The sequence goes on from CM066734.1 coordinate 8,616,427, forward strand.
AAATAAGAGAGTTAAGTGTTTTGTTTATAAATAAATTTTTCAAGATCAAGTCGGGGTGGGGGTGGGTGGGAGAAAGCCAGAGGTAGCTCTTTGTTTCAGTAATAAAAAAGCCAATAATCCTCCCCACCCCACTCCCCACCTTGCTTGCTCTCTGTGTGAGAAATTTCATTGACATTTCATTTCCATTTTCTGAAAGGTTCTATCAAGGGAAGTTACAGGTGCATGTGACAGGTGAGAATAGATTTCTTATTGAACAGGTAGGCACTTTGCAACAATTCATCTAAGCTGCCTCTAGGGAAAAATAATAAAAGTGTGTTTTTTTTAACTGAAGTTGATAAAATGCCAGACAGGAACTAATTCTTTACTTTTATGTATGTTTTTCACCAGAAGCAAACAGGAGAAACACACTTCTCTTTACCTCTGCCAGAGGTCCTGTTCTTTTCAGAAAGAACTGCTGGGCATTAAAACTAAAAGTGGTCCAATCAAGGAACTGGTTAGTCCAGCACAACTGAGCATGACAGGAATTACTAATTACTCTACCCTTCCACATTCCTTCCTTTATCTATGTCCTCACTTATCACAGTATCAGAAGCACACAGCACAGTCCTCTAGAATGTGAATTCCAGAACCAATGGCAGGGCCCCAGTTATGACTCTTGCCAGCTGTCTGGCTTTGGGCAAGTCATGTAACATTTCTGTGTCTCAGTTTCTTCTATAAAATGGGTGTTTCACAGTAACTACTTCACTGGACTGTCGGGAGAATTACAAGAGTGAAAATGTTATGCTGCTTAGAACAAAACCGGTCCAGTGAGAATCCGTTGCTGTCTTCTCACTAAATAGTATTTTCTTCTCCAGATTGAAAATGAAAGACAGGTAGAAGAAGAACCAGAAGTTTATACCAGGATGATGTCTCACTTCTCTTTACGGAGACAGTATATCTGACTTCGATATCTTCATGACCTACAGCATTACCAATTAATATGGGCAAAAGATGACTAAAGACAGAGAAGTGTGGATGCGTGCGCGCGCGCACACACACACACACACACACTCACACACTCACATTCTATCATATCATTAGAAGTTCTTATGCATACATAAATATACTTCTTGTATTAATCATTTAAAACTGCACACCAGTGCTTATAGATATGCTTACTTCTTTGCAAAGATATGTCAATTCGATTGGATGCTTTCAATGAATGCTTAGAGATTTTTTCGCCTCTGTAACGGTCTGTAATATCAGACTGTTTTCATTATCAAAGAAGGTTGGTATATATGAGACATGGCAAAAGAAAACCATCAAAGGGTATTTGAAAAGTCCATATTAATTACTATGGCCACCCTCTTAAAACGCAAAAACTAAAAGAAAATATCAGTAAAGAAGTTTAGCAAACTACTGCTACTACTGCTTACAGATTGTCTTTTTCCTGAAGTCTAGGTACCATTTTTAATAAATTAATCTCAGCGGTACCTTTGGCCTTTTTGCATATGTTATAATAGATATGCAAATACATTCAAGTATATATATTCTTACACTCAGGTGTCGTATTCTTTATCAAAGTCTGTAGGTAAACCTGACAACACACTCAAAGCGTATATAATTTCCTAGTGGAAAAACAAAGGCTATGTGGAGTATTAAAGATTATGTTTTATGACTTCCTATCCAAATGTAAGAAACCTCATTTTCAAATGGGAGTAGGGTGGTGGTGGTAGGGGTGGGGGGGCTTGGTAAGAAAGAAGGGACACGTATTTTGTCTGCATTTTCTTCCCAAGAGGAGTAAAATCAGTCACCAGTGATCCTGCATGAACATAAAGCTGGTTTTCCCGGCTTGTGCTGCTCAGCCATGACGCCACTCGGCGTTATCAGCTCTGGGTGGCATTCGGTTCGCCCACCATTGTCGCTCGCAGGCCTTTAGTCAGAAACCATGTCAATTTTATGGCCACGTTTTGCTTCCCAAACCATAAGCCCTTTCAAAGGTAACTTAATGGGAAGCAGTCAGACATTTTCAAAGAGAAGGGAAAAGAAAAAAAAAAATCCTTCCTTCCAAATATTCTGAAACACAGGCCAAGGATGAATGTGACCTTGACACAGCCTATTCGTGTCTCCAAGGGGTCTAGGACCTAGGGAGCCCCAAGTGTCCCACCTCCGGAGCACGCATGCACAGATGGACATGCGCACACATGCACACATGACAGTCCTGTCAGGCCTGTCTCACACTTGTACTCAAGTCCAGGATCTGAGGGCACTCTCTAGCACATTTAAATTGTGTTTTCCCTTCTCTATGCCGTTGCCAAGGTGACAGTCAACTTTCATTGTTCAACATCCTTTTGGGAGCATCTTTCCTCCTGCACCCTTAGTTCAAGTTTACCAAAAACTCTTTAAAAAAAGGAATCGTCCTCTAAACTGTAGCGGAACACTGGCTTAGGCATAACCCATGGCTGTGATCATTCAGAGACAATCATTCAGCCGTGGGGCTCTTCCGGGATATTTGTTTGAACCCCTAACTTGGAATTCAGTAGAGGCAGGAAAAAAAGAGAGAGACGTCACGTGTGGCCATTTTTTGCCACATCTAAATGAAGATGGGTCAAAGATTTGGTGGGAAAGTTTGAGTGCAATGGCTCACGTGAACTTTCTCAATGATTTGTAGATTTCACTCTGAAATGTTCCTTTTCTATTTCAACCCCATTACAATGGATAATTGAGAGCTGACTACCCAGATGGGGAATGCATCCATCCATTCATTCAACAAATATTTCAAGACGATGACAGGGACATCAAATTGGCTAACATGTAACAAGGCCTCCTTAGAGAGGTAGACTGTGACAGGATCTGAAAGGATAACGTATCTTTCTCTGTGTATGTATTTCAGGTGCTCCGTGCACACATTTACAAAGAACAATGCAGAGAAGGGTCCTGCACAAAGGATATGTTGTGGGTTTCAAAGCAATTCATGTGTTTTTCTCTTCTACTATTTTTTTTTTAATCGGAAGAGATATTCTAATAAAATTTGACTTTACTTTTTTCCAAGAAGCAAACTGGTGAATTTTTGATGTTTTGTAACTTCCTAAATTATGGTTTTCTATTAAATCTCACTACTCAGAGTGGTGGCAAATGGTATGACTTGTCTTCAAAGAAGAAATTAATTTGGGCATTTCAAGTCATGGTTTGCTTTTATTCCATCTAGAATAATTCCAGCTAGAACCCCCAAAACTCAGGTACTGCATATTATGTTCTGAAAAAGGAGCATGTGGTTAAATAAATGACTAAATGAATCGTCTAAGTAACTGCATCATGCATGTTTTACGCAGAACTTCTTATCCTGAATTATTGATTATATACCTATATCTATCTATCATTTGATCTATATCTGTATTATAGAACAGCATATTATACTGTTGTTAGTGAAAAGCAAATTCACTTTTAGTTATATTTACTTACATTTACCTGACATGATCCCACATATCAGGTCAAAATGACCTTGACTCAGCCCATGTTTTTAACGCCCCCACACTCAGTCTCCAGATTCTATGGATTCTCAGAGTACGCAGGCTGGTTATAGAACTGAATTTTCTCTTTTCAGTGTAAATGACCAATGGCCCAGACAGAAGCAATATATGCAATTTTACACTAAGGATTTACTTTGCAACATACAATGTTTAAAAAGCTTTTCAGCATCCTAGGTACCAGGGGCTATTTGCATCTGCTAACCTCACGGATTCTATAGTTAAACAATGAGAGCTTTCCCCCTGGATGATGGGCCCCTATAAATAGCAATCCAGAGACGCTCCCTGACCCTGGCCCCCACTGCAGGCTAACTTACGCCAGAAACCCAAAGTGGTTCTGATGCCTGAGTAAGGTGCATTGTAAACTCCGATATACCCCAGATAAATCCATCTTCTTGCTGCCAGATCTTAAAGAAGCTGGTGTACTTTAATTTCTCACCTGAAAAATATAGATAGCATCTGTTCTCTTTAACTTGCAGGCATGTGTGGGAATAGAGGCAATAAAACGGAAAGCTCTGGCATTCCATAAAATCCATTCTCCCCCCACCCTCAACCCCATCAAAATTGAGCTACTAAAAAAAAAAAAGTGATATATAAATAGACTTTTCCCCTCTTGTCCTCTGTCTGTTAGGATATCAGCAAGGTATATTATAATCGACAGGCTCAAAGACCCAGGAAACAGGCTCTTTCTTGGTTCTGGAATAAAAGAATGATTTGGAGTGGAATGGGGGAACCGATGTTATTTTAACCAGCAAAACATTTCTCATCATTTACCTGCACATCACCACAACCTGGGCATAACAGCAGCCCCAGCAAGAGGAATTTGCACTTATCACAATCAAGAAAATCAGGTTCTTCCTCTCTGACAATTATGGCTATCCGGATGGGTTGACACCCCCACCCCCCCACCCACCCCCGGGAATTGAGAGACATCTCCTTCTAGACACTTTAAAGGGGACAGGGAAAGAGAGGGAAGTATGAGTAGGATTTCCAAAACTAGGAAACGCAAATACCTATAGAAGCCAGTGTTTATTTCAAGAAATTATAGAATGAAATAAGGACAACCAGAATCACATCAAGTTAACAAGAATACTCCTTCTATGCTACTATCACTTTAAATGTGTGCAACAACTTTCTATACAAACCAAAAAAAAAAATGGTCATCACTATTGATTTTGAAAATATCTTTGGGGTACAAGAGGAAGAGCATGTATTATAGTAGAAATTGAACAAAAAATGACCATAAACGCTAATCTAGTCACTGGTAGGGTTTCAGGGTTTCGGACCCAACCTCCTCAAGAGCAAAGAGAAAGACGCTGGTGTCCAAAAGCCCTCCGGCTCCCTGCTCCCTGTAATGGCATCGCCCCAGCTTCCTGAACTCCTACCTAAAGGTTCTCATCGCAACTCTCTGCAGTGCTTTGCTCCAAACAATTCACTAATTCAAACTGTAAATCTTTATCATGAAGATTTCCTTCTCCTAAGCAGTAATTCTCTCTGCTCTGGCGGGGAGAGGAATGATTTGTTTTTTCGTTACTGGTTATTTATAAGATATCTACTCTAGATTAGTCCTGCTTGAGTGACATCCTAAATGGCTCCATTCCCCAGCAGTACTCTACTTCTGATGGGAAACTGACAACCTCTACTTAGAGTGTCTTTCATGGTACACAATGAAGTGTAAAACTGCTGTGAAAAAGCCCATGTTTCAAAACAAACCATCTCTGTAATAAGCACTTAACACACTTTTCATTAATATATTTCTTTGTGTATAAAACAAAGGCTTAATGCTGCCACATGGCCTTTGACTTTGTTTTTTTTGTGTGTGTTTTTTTAAAAAATATACACTACTTTAGTGTTTAGCTGGACCAAAATAATGAAAATGCAAGTCAGGCGTGTTTACATGTTACCCACATCCACCCTCTTCATGCTGGCGCCAACGGAGTTGTTTCCACCAAAATATTGGAAGTTCAATAAAAATCCAGAGGCAAAAGCTTGAATTTGTAAATACAGAATCTACCAACATTTCTAGCTCAGGTATTAGCGAATACCTTTGGTCTGGAAAGATGGTCCCGTCTCATCCTTATCTGAATTTGCAATTAAGACATCAGAGCTGCAGGTAGCTGTACACAGTTCTGCTTTCTTAATTTTAAATGACTAAGTCTAAATCAAAGCAGGTTTCAAATCTATTGAAAAGTAAATATGTAACATCTAATTGACATAATAGATAGCACTCCTTTTTTTTTTTTTTTTAGAGGGCAGTGTCACTGGCCCTCACATGTGGGATCCGAACCGGGGCCACTGGCATCCCAAGCCAGCTCTCAACCACCACGCCACTCGCCGGCCTAGCACTCTTTTAAATATAGCTGATGCTCAGTAGGCTTCCAGGAACTGCAGGGATAGGAGGAATGAATAAACAGCATTAGGAAGGAAGGGAGAGAGGGAGGGAGGGAGAGAGGGAGGGAGGAAGGAAGACAGGGAGGGAGGGAAATACCCCTTGGAAAACTTGTCATGAAATTATGATCACTCAATTCCTTAATATAAACATAAAATCAAGCAAGTTCACATTGATTCTCTGCTGATTTACCCACCTCCCAGTCTAAATGTGTTCTGAATTAGACTCCCACTCACTTCCATGAATTGTCACCTCCAACAGAATATCGCGAGAGCCTCAGAATGAAGCACTTAGGAGTTTGCCGTTTCAATCTCTTGTGGGCTTCACTCAGTTTATCGCAAATGAACAATCATGTTGGAAGGGGCTCCGTCTGTTTAATGTCATTAGCGATTGTTTCATAAAACAAACAGCCGCTGCACCATTCAGCTGCAGTTAATCTTAAATCTAAATGTGGTGGCACTCAGGGAGCACCTCAGACGGGTTTGTTCTCACCAACGCAGGCCTCTTAATCTATTGCAAGTCAAGGCGCTTATCTCTCTGCTCAGTTCAGGGATTTCTTTGTCCAAATACTAAACCGAACCCAGTTAACATTGTGCGTCCGGAATTTTTTTTTTTTTTTTACCCCCTGCACAATTTTTTTTTTTAAAGCGACTCAAAGTCTACAGTATATTTATTTATTGCCTGTACTATTTTACAAATATTTTCCCAATACTGACAAAGTCAAATTCTTTTTCAGGCTGGCGCCTAAGAGCCAGCCTAATCAGTGAGGTTGGGAATCCTGATAAAAGCCTAAGGTGAGAACAAAAACACATTTACAGACCTGGGAATGATGGGTGCTTGGAAAGTCAAAGGCTTCAAGGGGTTCTATACTCCCAGAAGGGTCTGATTAGCCTCATACAGGAGTAGTAGTAGTATTATTATTACAACTATTATTATTATTATAACTATAATACTATTTAGTGTGTATTTTGTCCCAGGCATGATCCTAAGACTTACTGGATGTAATTTTTTTTTTTCACTGACTCACTATTTTTTTTCACTATTCTCCCCATTTTCAGATAAAGTAACTGAGGCTTCGAGACGTGAAGAAATTTGCCGAAGGTTACACTGTTGGCGACAGGCAGAGTCACCATTTAAAACAAGGTCTAACTGGCTTTAAGGCATATGTTCCTATTAAACTGGTCATCATTCCAATTTGAAAATTCACATCTATAATGATCATCTATTCTAGAGTCCCTGGGAGGCTTGTAACCTACACATTTTTGTACTTCTACCAGACAATGTGCCTGAGGTTTTTAATGGAAAATATTGCCACGGTTCTAAGCTAGAGTTTCCAGGAGCAGAAGGCTGCCTGTAGCTGCTACAGGTCCAGGTAGTGAAGGGCACATCAGAGTTACAACACATCACTGCCCAATGTCCCTACCATAGCTCAACACAAGGATGCTGACCAAGCTGACTCTGTCTCCACAGGTGAGAACTTTCAGGGACCACTGACAGCCCTGTGTGTCCTGCCCTCAGTGTCTCCACCACATGCCGCTCGGCCATCCACCCACTTATCGGGCACTTAAATTCTGCCCATGCTTTTGGTGACTTCTTGGTCCAGTTTGAAAACCCTTCTGTTGTTTTCAAAGTTTCGCCAGTTCCATAACAAAACGAAAAGACCCGGAAAGGCAGAAATCAAAGTACAAAGCTCATCACATAGCACTGAATAGTCATTCGGTCAGCTAATCAGAAAACACTTACTGAGTACTTTTACATCCTGAGCACTAGGCTAGGAGCCAGGTTTACCAGTATTTGCTGCCTAACACACCTACTCTGCTAATACAACAACTTTCTCTCGCTCTAATAATTTGTTAAAGAGAATCGGAAGGTCATGCCTCACTCATAACCCTCTGTGCCGGTTTTTCAGAATGACTTTCAACTGCTCAGAGCAGACAAGCACTTTCATTTGCAACATATACAGTTCCCTCCGTCTAGTACTGTATCATCCCCCTCTTCACCTGGCTAACCCCTGCTCACGCTTCGAATTGGAGATCAGATATCAGTTCTTTGGGAATATGTTCCTATTCTTTGCATCCGCAAACAGGGTTAAGTATCCCTCCAATGGGTTTCCATAGTATCCCTCCAATATGTTGCCTTAGCACTGCAAGACTGTGTATATCCCCCAGGCACCTGTGAGCTCCATGAGAGATGGGGACACAGGTCTATCTGTTCACTGCTGCCTTCCCAACATGTAGGTCAATGACTGATACAGAGGTGGTGCCCAGCCGACACTGCCTGCATGACGGACGGATGGACAGATGGATGGAGGGACAGACGGAAGGGTGCCTATCTTATTTTGGTTTCATAATCAATCAAAATGATCACAAATCTTTTTAAAAATAAAATAAAATTGTGTGTGTGTGTGCGCGCGTGTGTGTGTGTATATATAATATAATATAATATAATATAATATAATATAATATAATATAATATCAAATAGATATCAGCTGAAGAATGGCAGCTAACTAATGTCCATGGACTGGGATTTTGTTGTGTTAACATTAGAATTAAGAGCAATACAGAACATTCTGGATGAAATTTAAAACCTCTCATAGAGAGACATGGCAGACTTCTGTAGAGGTGCAGAGGGATCAGAAGAGGAGGTGAACACTCTTTATGTTTCGCAATTTTGTCCAAGGACAATGGCATTTTATAAAGATGTATCAATTCAACTGGACCCATCATCACTGGGCATCAGCTGATAGGACAGGCACACCAGGAGGCATTATGAGGTGATCAAAGATGATGAAAACAGTTTCATGCTAAGAATGTATGAGCAGAGGAATTGAGAGCAAGGCAAAGACAGTAAAGACACAGGATTTCCCCTGAAGGGTTCCTAGCATCTCATTTGTTCACATAGACTCAGTCTCACAGCTCTAACGGTGACTTCTCTTTCAAAGCTCACCTTAACCTCCTGCTGGGAAGATACCACCATGAGCTGCAGAAGGGAAAAACAGATTTAGGACAGGAGGTCCACCACCTCACACTCTCTTTTCTATCAATACGTGGCATGTTCCTTTTGCAAACTCTAGACCTTTCAGGGTCAGCTCTGAGTAAAATGATGACTACGCAAAGAGGACACTGGTTTTCAGCATAAAACAAGGTTTTAAAGTGGCAAACTTCACTAAGGGAAACCAGGAAAACAAAATTAAAATCTTACACATAATCTCTTTCCTGACTTAGAGTAAATGTTTATTGAGTGAATACGTAACCCACAATTTCATATTCACCATCAATATGTACTAAAACGACCAAATGGGCTGACGGGGGATTCACTATTCTCCCCGCCTCTGCTGGCACCTATTATCTAAAGAAAACAACACTGAAACACAACAATAGTAGTCACAATGAAATACTTTCAAAAGAAGCAAAATCAATGTTTTATCTGTATTTTCAATCCCTGAGAGGCCCTTACCTTCTGTAGCAGGCTTAAATAGGACCCCAGTTTGAAATACCTCAATACTTTTCCAGTAAAGGAAAAAAGCACCTGAGCTAATTTACAAATCCTGTCTTTTTCTGAACTGGTATACAAACGTATTTGCAACTTGAGGTAGAAAACGTGGCGCTGTCCAGCTCTCCCACGCATTGCCCTGTTTTTAGGAAGTCAGTTTCCTGGTTTACTGCCCACAGGTGTGTACCTAGCTCTCCAGTTGTCTGACACTCAGGTACTATAAGAATGACACTCTGTAGTGTTAACAATAACATAATAATACCAGCACCTGCTGAGGGCTCTGGACCCACTGTTTTACCCATTCTCACAATCACATTCAAGGATGGGTGTCACGTTAAATGTCCTTTTTTTTTCCCTACAGATAAAAAGATGGAGCATAGAGGGCTGTGTAACTGACCCATGTCATGAGCTAGTAAGAACTAGTGCCCTATAGAAAGTAATAGGGTCAGGGAGTACTTCTATTGTACAATTCTGAGCCCTACAAACTTGACATAATTCTCAAGCTCAAGTCGCTTTCCCAACGTAGCTACTGAATGATAATAAATAGTACGGAAGTACCTTATACACACAAATCCTTGGATTATTACTGGAGTGGAATGGCCAAGGTTGTAAATTTTTGATGGTAGGAAGCATTTAATAAATACTTTTTGGATTGAACTCACAAGTTACGTAAGAGCACCAGCCCCTATAGAACTATTTCTCAGATCCATTCTCATCATTGATAGGCTAAACAAAGTAACTAAACAAAGAAAGGCAAAATTAGTGAAGGCAAGAAGGGAAGGGAGGCAACTATATTGGGAACCATTTACAGAGGAAAATAGCATTGATGTGAGAAGAGTCAGTCAAGCTCATTTTCTTTATATCTTTATTTTGGTTTTCTTCCTAAATGCATTGAATACACTTTCATACAATAGCACATGCATCAATACTAGATTGTGAATATTTTCAGGCCATCACATATTCTTGCTGATCATAAGACCTCTTCAGGAAGTACTACAATTTTCAATTAATCATTAAGAAAAACAGAATTTTTATTATTTGAAAAAGTCTTTGCTCTCATTCACAAGGGTTCTGCTAATTTTAAATACTTTCTTTTTACAAATCATATTTTTGTTCACGTTATTGACCAATAAGGGATAGTGGAGGAGAATAGGATGAGAAAGGGAGAGCGAGGGCAAGAAAAAGAGAGGAACCTGAACAAAGAGAAACTGGTAACAAAATTCAAGCATGCCTAGAGTTTTCAGCTCATTAAAATCAGTTAGTCCCTCCCCTGGTACTGTAAGGTTAACTTCAATTCTATTTTTTTTATTTTTAATTTATTTACTGTTGTGCTTCAAATCACTCCAGCACTAAGTTGGTTAAGTTTTCATCACACATGGGTAGCAGCACACCACGAGTAGAGCAAAGATTTTGGATCCCGGCAGACAGAAAGAAAGGTGGATTGATCTCAGACAATTACAGCTCTGAGAATACCACTCAAGGTATCCTTGGTTTTGTCGCCTATAAAGTAAGAACAATATTATCTTATACAGGTCTGTGATTCTTAAGGGTAGTGAATGACAAAACTTAGGAGTGCGTTTAACACACAGTAGGTATTAGATGTGTTACAGTCTTGTAGAAAAGGCAAATCTGTGAAAAGAGCAACGTTCTAAATAGACTGAAATAAATGCTAGGGCAGTTAAAAGCCATGTTTTATTAGCAGGGCACTTGCACAGCTATCAGAATTCCCCGGGCTCTTGTTAATCATAGAAATTTCTGGGTCCCTTGTCAGGATGTGCACAGCAGAGTCTCTAGGGTTTGGAGTCAGGAATCTGCAGATTTGCATTTTTAACAAACTTGCTAATTGGTTCTCTTGCACATGAAAGTTGGAGAATCTCTACTTGGAAGAAAGAGGGAATGTACCAGTAAGGGATTCAAAGGAAACAGATGGTTCAGTCAACCTGGGATGATTCCACAAGGGTTTACTTGGGTTAGACTGATTACAGTGTGGAGGGGACCCACACGAGGCCACATGGGAACCCAGATTGAGGCGCAGGGGAGCTGTCCCCACCCCAAGGCTCGAAGGATGGCTGCAGAGCCAGGGCGATAGAGAGGTATGTGGAGGAGCCTTGCTTTCGAGAAGCAGAGATCTTTGGCTGAAGGATAGCGCCAGGACAGGCTGAGGTTGTTGGTGGTAGTAATTTGGGGAATAAATATTCTGTCCTCATTCTTCTTCCTCTCTCCAATCTCCTCCTGAGCTTGTGTGCATCTGCTGAAACCAACGGGAAGGCACAGAACCCAGGAACCCTGTGGATATGGTCTATGGAAGTCGCCTCCTGGAGCAGAAGCCAGTGGGGATGGTTGGAGGGTGATCTGAAGGGGCAGATGGAAGGTAACTGGCATGATGAGAAGGTGGGGGGGGCTGGCAGCCGGGATGGGGCTACTACACAAACAAAACAGTTCTGAAGGTTTGAGAATGACTAACATATGTGAACACCACCAACAATGACACTGATAGCTATATTTACTGAGTTTTTGCTACGTTTTGTTGTTCGAAGGACTTTCATAGCTGAGGGAGCCAAGGCACAGAAAGGTTACCTCACCTGCCTCTGGTTACAGTAAGTTAGTTAACAGAAAGCCAAGGTGAACCTAGGCAAGCTGCCCCCTACTCCCAGCCCTGTTATTCCAAGCTGAGGGGAGAATCAATGAATAGTAACGCGAGGAAAACACAACTTGCTTTTCTTCTCACTGGCAGTAGGGAGTCCAGTGCCTCACAGAGCTTTCAAACACGCTGTTCCTACACCTGGGCATGAGCTAGTCCCTGGACCTGGGCTGAACTCTATGGCTGAAATGAAAGACAGCTTTACTGTTACTCACAAGTGGACTATTATGGATTCCTGCTTCTTTTTCACCTTTCATGTCGTGCTCCTGATGTAAAAAGTTATATCAGCCGCAATAGCAACACAAACTCAAAATATGTCAAGGCAGCGGAGGTAAAAATAGAATGTCATAGTACAAAGCAAGGCAATCTTCTTCCCAAATCTTGTCACGCTAACCTGTCGGGTCTTGATCTCTTCATTCAGCCTACTTGTCCTCATGGAGGACACTCACATATAAAACTGTGACAAGAGAACCCGGGCCTTATTATTCTGTTACTATGATGTCTCTCTGGCTTCCTCTCTCTCTTTCTTGGCTCCATCAATCCTCAGCCTGTCACCAGGATGAAGAGGATGATGCCTCCCTTGGGATATCTGAGTTTACAGACACTCCTGTTGGGGAGCTCAGGAGGTACAACGATGCAAAGAAGGGGTGTGTGTTGGGGCAGGGCTTATGTGGGGAAGAAGATGGAGGACAATGTTATCAGACAGTCGATGAAAAACAATCCTCACTTTTCCTTCACGGCTACTTGATTTGTGTCGATGCTCTTACTCTACCTTTGCCTCTCATTCTCACAACCCCTGTCTCAAATTCAGGGATGTTAAGACTAAAACTGGAATGAAAAAGCTGTTCATTCATTTACCAGAACTTTCCCCACACCTTATGAACTGCTAGGGACAGCAGCACATTTTGTGGGTTTCAGGGCTAAAACATTTTGTCACTTTGAAACTCTTTAACTGACGTTGTAGGAAAAGTAGTATGACATCTGATGACATGGTAATGAGCACTTCATTAAATATCAAGAAGAAATTCATAATTCATACCAGAAGTTACACCACCAGCACTGACCTACTGTCAGCATTTATATGAAAGGAGAGGCAGACTCCCCTTAGAAGCTGGCACTTCATCCACCCTGATCTCCGTCATTCTGTTCTGTGGGTTCAGACATGACTCAGACCAAATGCCTCTGGCTAGAGAACCAGGCTTCTCGATCCATTATTCAGCTAGGGCAGTGCTATATATTTAATTGTGGTCATTATATAATTTGTCTTCCAATCTACACCAACTTCTCTTCCCCTACAAAACTTGATGAAGTTCAAACCACTCAAAATCACAGGATTTAAGAACAAGAAGAGGTCTGAAAATCATAGAACCCAAGTCCTTGTTCTCACAGATAACTGAGACCCAGCAAACAGAACGACATTTGTCCAAGGTCATAAGGAGCGGACCTGACTCAAATTGTGTTTGATTCATCTCATCATGCTGACTCAGCAAACTTTCTATAGTTAACAAGGTTTCCCTTTCTTTCCTTGTTCCTTATATTTTTAAAGTCACATTGGCTTCTAAAAAAAAAAGAAAAGGAAAACACACACACAAAGCAGTGGGTACTGGCCAAAATTTCAACGATAGTATTTCTGAAAAATAAGGGCATGAGAAAAGAAGGGGGACATTTTTAAGCCTGATGCTTAAAATGCCACCCAGATAGGTTAATCATAATCTAATCACATGCAATGTTTATCATGGCCTATGGTAACAATGAGTTTAAAGCTATTTGAATAACATGATACTGGGTTTCTGTCAGCTATAGCTCCATGATGTCTGCAATTTTCAATATATCTCATAGTGGAAAAATATAAGCAATCATTAAACCTTTGATTGCTACTAGTACAGTTTACTTAAATAGATACATAACTTATACAGCACAGAGCAGATAGCTGAGAAACTGGAAAGCAGTGACATGCCTACGGCTGTATGGATGTCTATAAATGGCATGGGAGAGTCTTTTGCATGTTTTCTCTTCTTCGGCCAAATTTTCTCATTATGAAAAAATTGATTCTGAACTTCAAAAATTAAGTATGCATTTTGATCCTAGGACAAGATCTGGGTACAAGATAGGCAGGGAGAGTGTGGTCTATTCAAAAAGGAATAGATGATCAAAATGTCAGTTGATTCTGTTCATGAAACAATATTTCCATGAGAGGATTGTAAGCCAGAGAGGATTGGCTAAAACAAAATGTTAAATGTCCGCGTAAAATGTCTCCATAGCCTTTGCACCTACCCAAATTGTTGTTAGGCTTTCTTATTGAAGGTGGCCTGCAATGTGCGCAGCATTTAACATAGATCATCTCTAATCCTCACACAAATCCTACACAGAAGGAATTATGAGCCCACTTTGCAGTTGAGGAAATAGCTTAGAACTGTTCTGAGAACAGAGCAAGGCCACATACCTAACAGTCACAGAATCTACACTCCAATTCAGGACTGTCTAGTTCCAAAGTCTAAACTATGTTCTTGAAGTATGCTACTGTGCCCATGTACCCTTGACAGAGGGTGGGTTTGAAATGACTTCAGGTGAACAAGCTATGGTACAATATCCTGATAATGTTCTATAATATCCTACTACTACCCTTTTTAAAAAAAACATGCTTTTGGAGGAAAAAAGAAATACTTTTATGTACTGACTGCCAATAATTATCCCACGAGATGGATATTATAAATAAGTTCAGCACACAAGGAAACAGGCTTAGTAAAGTTATTATCTAGTCTAGGCTCACTCTACAAAGAACAGGGGCAGGGGTTAAATCCCACCATGTCTTGTTTAGAGCCTACACTATAACATTTGTATTTTAAGCCTCAAAATAGACCTTATTTTAAACCACACTTTTACCAGAAAATCCTTCAGCAGGTGTCTAATATATGGCATTGATATCAGCAGCATGAAGTAAATGCTTTGGGAAATGAAAAGAAAAAAAAATGACTAAAACATTGCCTACTGACCTCAGAGCACTTAGAATTCAGTAGAATTGAAGAAGGTGACAAAACCATGATGCAGAAAGTTTTCACTTTAGTACCCCCAAAGAAGAATGAAGAGAGGGCAGATCCATGTCAGACAAAAGACCACTTTCAAAAGTAATGGTCAGGACTGTTTCCCCAAGGTATCCTATGAAGTCGTCTTTGAATAATGGATTTTGACAAGACCTTCCAGGTAGATAGAATGGCCTACATCACCATAGGTAAGAAGGAAAGAGTGATTGGGCCAAATTAGCTTAAGTATGTCATGAATGAAAGAAAATAGTGTGAGATGACATTAGAAAGATCATTTATGGCCATCAAAAGTCTCAACTTCCTGGTTAAGAAAATATGGTTATAGTTGGAGTTCTTAGTAAATTACAGAAGCTATCATCATAATGGGAGAGGAACAATCTGGGTATATACAAAGCAGCCATGCATAAGTCAGCCTAGAGTGTTTAAATATTAGTTAAGAAATCAGTTATGAGGCTATTGCAATAAAGCCTGAATGCTAATTACAGTTCTGTGGAGGTCTGCAACTAGCAGTGGAGATGGCAAGAAATGACAACATTAGGAAGCAAGTCCTAGGATAAATTGCCAGGAACTTTCAAATGACTAGTAATGGAGAGGTATAGATTCTGACATATTGAATTTGAAATGCTGAAGGGAAATCAGGATTAAGATTTTCTGGTAGACATTTATAAACATGGACATTGAGTGAAGATGTGAGTTGGCTTAGAAAATATGATTTTGGGTTTCTCCTGCATAAAGTTAGTAGGTAGATAATATCATTAAGAAAGAGAATAGAGAAATAGTAGAGGGGACTCTAAACTTAGGATGAGCCAACTTTTAGGAAGCAGGAAAAAAAGAGAGAGCTACCAACCAAGGAAAACTGAGAAGTGAATTAGGGTAGAAAGAGCAACAGGGCAGCCAGGCAAGAGGTAAAAGGGTGTTTGCAACATAAAATGCTGCAGACATTGAGAGGATGAGGAATAAGAAATAAGAAACACAAGGTCATCCAATAAGGTAATAGGGAAACACTGGTAAATCTTTCAGGAGGCTGGTAGCTGGAGACCAAAAGTGCAAAACACCCTGAAATCGTGTGGTCTGAGAAAGGCAGATCACGAACATAGTTGGGTCTAGGTGGTTTAATTTTCTATTTAGCATATAGGAAACCTGATCATGTAAGAAGAGGAAGCAGCGAGAAAGCCAGGTGCATTGCACAGGATTCTTTTGCATTAATTAGCATTTACTCATACTTTACTCCATAAATGTTTGTATCTTTCGACTACTATGTGTTTCAAGCACGTGTCATGGTCTTTTAGCATGAAGACAGGTCAGCCTTTGCATTTGCTTCCCCATAAAATCTTAAATCATAGTAGAAGACCAATATTTGTCTTTGATCAATCACATATATATATATATATATATATATATATATATATATATATATATATTTACAATTAAAAAAAATAACAAAAAAGAGCAAATAATACTAACAACAACAATATAACAGGTAAAAAATGTTAACCACTAAGTACACAATACTTTACATGAATTATCTCATCTAACCTCTAAAAAAACACATTTTGAACAACAAATATCTGTTTTATTTTTAGATTACATTCTATACATAACTATGTAACTATTTCTGCCCTTTCTTAAAAAGGTGATAATAGATCCACTGTCAAGACTCTGCTACAAAGACCTATTGATCAACCCATTCATCTGTCCCCTCATCTACCCATTCAATCACTCATTCAGTCAGTCAGTCACCAAATGTGCCTTTTCTATGCCAGGTGCTAGATAAGATAAAACATCAGCCTTGATATCACCACACTTTGTGACAAATAATTTCAAACATAACTATTTTTTTCCTTTGGTCAAATAAACCAAACACCATATTTCAATTACTGGGGATTTTTTAAAGTCCAGATAAAAGAAGACAATGATACAAGAGAAGACAATAATACTTGACTTTTATACTAATTTTACTTATCTAATAAAGATGCTCAATAGTTCCTCAACATAAATACACATAAGCTTATAGCAGTATGAAAAAATTCAATTGGAAAATTTAAATCAGGTACATTCCTAATTTAATGCCTTATTATCTCTGCCATAGCATGTGCATACAGTTTCCTAATAAGCAAAATATGTAGAACAAGGAAGAAGAACCCTACCCTGAGGGAATTGATAATATATTCTAATGTATTCTAATGGTGTGTGAAATATACATCTAAAGTCAGAGTTTGTCAAAATTTCGTAACTGGGAGATGCTGAAAACTATGTCCACGCATGCATCTAAAATATTCCTGCCATAGGGGAAAAATACGTTTTTATTCTTTGGTGCTCATATATTGTATTTTCTTAAGTACTGCTAGAAAAATAATTAATAGGCCTCTTCCTAGAAATATTTTGAGAAAATAACGTGGGACAGCCCTGTGGAGTGTATTTACTATATTGTTTTTTTGTGGGTTTTTTTCCCCTGTGATATCATTAGATAAGCAGGTTGTGGATTTATTTCTAGTATTTATTTTTAAATCTGTGTGTTTTCTTTTTTTTGAAAGATACAGCTCGTGGGGTAAATTTAAATTTCAACTCCGAATTGTGTGATGATAATGACACTGCTCTAGCAGTCAGTGGGGCTGAGTTCTGGTCTAAACTCCACACAACCTTAGGTGAACATCACCTCTCACAGCCCCAGAGACCATCCCTTTACCCAAAGGAGATGGCACCAGCATGAACCGATGGCAGTTCCATTCTATTGGATTGTCAGAAAAGTCATGATGCATTTTTGCAACAGAAAACATAGGAAAAAATACGTCATGACTTTTCCTACAACCCAATACAAAGGGGTCATCGGTTCCATAAAGTTAAATGTCTCTGGAGCCAGGCAGGGTTAAGCAATATGGAAGAGTGGGATCCATAGCAAACTGGAGAAAAACACACCCAGCTAAATGCATTCAAATCCTAGGAACACTGTTCAGACCAACGCAGAACCAAAGCATATTTGCAGCCCACATACAGCCACTTAGCAAAATCTTCACTGGATGATTGCAAAGCTAAATTCTGGTTCTAAAACAGTGGACCTAGGACGCTGAGCCCCCAAAGACCTCCGCCCTTGTCATGCCCTCTCTCCCCCTACTCTGACATGCCAGAGGAATGCAGAGGGTGCCCATGATAAATTCCAGAAAATTCTTCAACTCCACAGCATTTCAAAACACGAGATCTAAGGCTCTGTCTTTCTCCAACAGCTAGCACACAATGTGAGATGAACAATCCTTCCGACACCAAGATATGAAGTAGTTAGGCTTTCTCTCTCCAACATGATGTTCTAAACTGTCAAAACATTGTTTGCTATTCCTCAACATTTAAAGGCAAAATCTTTAGCCTGAAGGGTATATGTTATTTGCCACTGATCTCAGAGGAAGTTTTGTAAAAGAGAACAATGCGCTGAGCTCTTTTTTGCTTACCCACATCTTCTGGCTTTGGAACTAGATTCCCAAATAGCTTCGTGGATCTGACCCAGTGTCAGATTACCCAAAGAGAGGTTAAGAAATGTGCTTGGGCAGCAGCAATGCAGGAACACTGATACAGTTTTTAAAAAGAAGCTGATAGTTGATGTTTCCAAAAAAGAAAGAAAAAAAAAAGCAAAAAAAACCTGAAGTCCTCTTTGGTGAAAAACTTAATGTCTGACACTATCTTGTAGTTTGGCATTGTTTCTATGTTTTTATTTCTAATTACTGTTAGGTAGGAGGCAAAAACACGAGCATCCCTTTTAATACTCAGTGTGGTTTCTAAAGGTCTTAACCTGCTCTTTACCTGATTATCTTAGTGGACAAAGAAGTCAAAGCAAATCAAGGTAGGAAAAAAAACTCTCAAACAAGGGAACAATGATTTTAAGCAAAGAAAATTTGGACTTAAACTACATATGCTTTCCCATAATATTCCTAGTAAAAGTGGGGGAAATATTTTTGTTTTCAAGAGATAGACATTAGAAATTTGGATTGTTTACCAAGTAGAGAAAAGATTCACCATGGAATTCATGCATTTTCCACAAAGACAGAGCTTGCTTTTGGTTTAAAACTTCCACCAGAAATACAATGATCTAATTTAAGCAATGGATAGTTTTATTTACTCCATGGACAGCCCTGATGTAAATACAGTATCTTACTTAGGGAATTTATTTCTGAATTCCTGATCCCACTGAAGAGTACCAAATGCCTCAGGAATCTCCATACTTTTGATGAAATTTATAACTGTGGTTAACTATAAAAATGTTTTTCGAGAAAGTAGCTGCAGATCAGTTTGTTTGAGACTAAAAAAGAGAAGATGAACAATGGGTGGGGGTGGAGGTAGTAACGAGTATGAAGAGGCTGGTGCCCTTTTATTAACAAGCAGGACTTCATAAATCCTGCAGGACAAGACCGTGCTAGGCTCCTTGGCAGATACCAGATACTGTTCCCTGTATAACATGTCCAAGTCCTAAAGGGATTTTATCCATAAAACATAAGTATTAGAGGACTGTAATAATAAAAACAATGAAACAACAACTAATACAAAGTCTGATGTCATTTATATATCATTTCATTTAGTCTTCACAGAAATTCTATGAAAGAGATATTCAGCCACATGAAGAGATGAATACATCCACAGCCACGCAGACCAGGCAGCTGGTGAGTGCTACAGCCATAATTTGAACCCAAACATAGGTCTTTTGCCATCACGACCGGTGCACTGAATCCCTAAGCTCCTTTAAAAGGGCTTGGTCAGAATTTCCACCCAGAGGCAACAGGACTGGTGTTATGTGCCTCTCCTTGCTCCAATCCCCTTGTACTTTGGAAGAAGCTGTATCGGAAAGCACACATTTAGGCTCCTTTCGAGATGACGATCGGTCCCATGTCACAAGCCTGCAGCAGGGGCCACAGCTCAGCCCATATTTGAGCACTGCTCATGTCACGGATGTGAGAGCACATGTTCCATTACACAGTGCGGTCGGAAGTTATGAGCGGCAGGAGCAACATGACACTCTAAACTTCAGCCTCCTCCGTACATCAGTCATGCTGCGCCATCATCATATTACGCCCTCACTTTATGAATGAAAATCTTTGTTGCGAAACCCTCCAAATCTGTCTCTTTTCTTTAATCCTTCGAGGAGGGAACTGAACCCTTTTCTAAAGCACTGTCATGTTTCAAAGCCATTGTTCATAAATGAAGGCTCGGAAGTAATGTGAAAAACGCTGATAATATGTTAATGAAAAGGGCTAGAATGCAGCTGAAGAACCACACGCTGGTTACAGTGTGTGAAAACTGTGAATTTGTAGGAACGGGCTCTTGCCGAACTGTGCAAACAATCGACACAGTGGGACAGTGAATGATTTCTTCTCTTTTGTTTTACTTTTCAACTGTTGTTGAAAATGTGGCTGGTACTGTATTAAAAATGCGAAAGTGTAAATAGTGCCCTATTTTCAGCTTGCCTTCTGCCATCTGTTGTTCACCTGTTTATTGTACAATGAGCATGTTTTCTGCGTTCCCCGATCAATTGCCTCTTAGATTTCCCATTCTCCCTGTGTACATTCACCCCTCTCAGCTCTTTAATTACTTTATAGTCATGGTCATGGTCTTTGTCTCTAGCTCTTGAGTTCTGCAGACATTTAACTGTGGCCTCCTGGACCACCAGACTTGACCGTCCCACCACAACCTCAACTTCAGTGTTATCATCCCTTCCCCATACCTGACCCGTTTCCTGTGTTCTTCATGCTGCTGACCCACAATGCTCTTCTCCCACTGCTCAGACCTGACCCCATGGAGTCCTTCCTACAGAACGAAGATGTCATTTTTTAATAATATTGCCCCTATCTCTTTCCCATTTCCACTGTGACAGCTAACGTTAATCTGACCTCTCACCGGCAGCGTTGTGAAAGGCCCAATCTCACCTTGATTCTCTCCAGCGAAGCCCGAGTGACAATCATGTTAAAACAAGGACCTCTTCCTGCCAGTCTTCTATGGAAATCCCAATAACAGCTCCCTGTTCCTTTCAGGATTAAGGTCAAACTGCTTACTCTGGTTTATAAGGTCCTTTTAACCTGACCAAAGACTACATTTAGATTCCTTTCTCACTGCTGTCACCTCTCCGTTCCCTCCTAACCTTGTGAATAACTACAGCCAACCATTACTACCATGAGCCGTGGCTTACAGTTCTTCAACAATACACTGTCCTTTGCATAATATGGTACCCCTCTCCCCCCACCACACACACTCCCAGCATCAATGTCCCTGCCTCATCCTAGTGTCTGTCCTTCAGGACTTTCCCAGCTACCTCAGGTGATCCCAAGGCCCTGGGCCTATCCTCATTCTAGCACTTTCCACACCCTCCCATCATCGCCTGTTCCTGGGTCTGCTCTCACTGGCTGGACCTCAGGCTCTTTCAGGGCTGGGTCTCTGTCTTTTCCATCACTGTGCATCCCCAAACAGCCCCTCAACACAGCTATAACATCAATAGCTACCAAATGGCAATTTCTAAAGATCAAGTTCTTTTGAAATATCCAATGCGTTGTTAGCAGACAGCAGTTAAATATATTTATAGGTTTATTAAAGACCCATTTACTATGGATCCCTCTCCTTCAAATATGTGAGTAATAAGGATTTTACAGAGTTCAGGAGGTCAAGGAATATCCCATGACTTCCAAAAAAGATATTCCCAGAGAGTGGGGACATTCTCCATATTCTGCTAAAGTTAAAAGAGAAAGCAGCAATGGTCATGGCCATTACTGAAAGACGAGAGGCCCTTCTGGGAGTGTGGCCAGGGGCAATGAAGAACCCCAGACTTTCACAACAGCTGGGCACAGGCGAAGCTAAGAAGCCAGGAGATAAAAGAGGCCACCTCTAGCCACTTCGAACTGTAGCTTGGTCTCTACACCCAGGTATCCCTTCACCTCTTAAAGTACATCTATCACTGTTCTGGATTTATCCTCCTCTCTTCCCAGCCAGGCATGACTGGCATGATGTATGATAAGGGGCATAATTCACTAGTGTAGCTTGCCCACACAGGCTGTAATCAGCAGTGACGTATTTTGTGACAGTTCTGTATAAAAGATGACTAACATAAATAAAACGCATTGTATATTATGGGGTAATAGAATATAAAGCACCACAGATAGACTCACTCTCGCAGAGAGGATCCTGCTAGGATTTAAGCCTGGGGGAGATGACATTCTGAGCGGAAGTTGAAATTCCGCCTGGCAGCCCATCCTCTTCCCCAAGGGTAACCCAGCAGCGTGGGTATCAGCCAGCTCCATGTGAAGACCTCCACAAGCGCTAATGAGGAATTTCCTCAAATACTTACGACCTCAATGCTAACATCCAGAGTGTTATTTTAGTTTTCATTCTACCCGTTTTGTCACAGATGCCTTTCTTTTGCATACGTTACAGACCAATGATAAGAATCACCAAGGGGCCAAAAATCACCAAGAATCACAAAGCACAACAGTGTTGGAATCAAATGTAAGTCTGGATACTGATTCCTTCGCTGAATAATCATTGCAAGTCCTGGCTTAATGGCATCCATAGGTGCGTGGAACTTGGGGGAAACCAGTTTTACCATGGACTCCTTGATATGAACAAGGGGCAAGTTCCTATGGCCTCTCATCAACATTATCACAAAACAATGTTGAGTGAAATAAACTGTTTAAAGGTAACTGCTGTCTGTTACTATCGGATAATCATGGAGACTCAGTTTCTTCATCTGTAAAATGGGGATCTCATCTAAAATGGGGATCTCATTCATTTCTGAAGTCCCACTATCTAATGCATTATCGTAGTCCTGTTGCAAATGAGTCACACACCCCTACACACACATACAGCAAATTTGGCATTTGCTGTTCTGAGCACCCAGACAGGTATGCCTCCCTGAGACCCCTAACTGTGGAATGGTATCTTTCTCATCATTCCCATATCCCTCCTGTGCTGACTCAGGAACACAACCAGGGCTGGATCAACAGTCAAACCCAGAGCTGTCTGCTGCCTTAAATTCGAACAATAGCGGCCACCATCCGCCTGGTACCTGTCACTGCAAACTAATTATGAGAAGAGCAGCATGCTGGATGAACATTAATGAGTAACCTATCCAGGAGCCATTTTGGATATTTGTAT
Organism: Aselliscus stoliczkanus; assembly: GCA_033961575.1. Lineage (NCBI taxonomy): Eukaryota > Metazoa > Chordata > Mammalia > Chiroptera > Hipposideridae > Aselliscus > Aselliscus stoliczkanus. The sequence continues at coordinate 8,639,615 of CM066734.1, forward strand.
CAGATCTGTGGACATTACAAAAGTGACCAAACGGAAAAAAGCTTGTTGGAGGTTGTCATAGGTTGACCCCTTGAGAAACAGATTTAGGGATGTGTGTGCCAGGGGCCTGTTAGGAAGTGCTCTGAAGAACTCTGGGAAACAAAATGGGCAGAAGGAGGAGTGGATGTTCAATGCAGCAGATGCTACCAGGGGCTCTGGTGCTTGCATGGCCCTTCAGATTTGTCTCTTTTTGAGATAAGGGAACCTGGCTGTCAGGTATATCAATTTCTGGGTCACCTGGCTGCAGAACAGCAATCTCTCTTCACCTTTCTTAGCTCACCCCAGTGGTGGGAGGCTGGGCTGCCAGTGACCTGGAAATAATTCCAGCCCAGGAAGTGCTCCCCAGGATCTGCCAGGCCTGGCTGAAAAGCATGGCCTTCCTATTACAACATTTTACTACTTTGGATTAAAAATAATAAATCTTCCTCTGCTTTGAGGCCCTGTAGTTGGAAATACACCCATAAGGGAGAGAAAGCGAACTTCATTGTTCTGAGAGGAGGAAACAGGAAGCACAGATGCTCATTACTCAATCCTGATAAACATACTGGGGTTGAGAGAGACTCTAAACTTTCACATAGGAAGCTGTTTATGCCAATAGGTCCTCAGGGGGACACAGTGAAGCAGCAATGAGCTGTGACTCCAAGGGCTGCAACTCAAGGTCACTCCAGCCAGCTCAGGCACAGCAACACCAAAACAACGGCACCGTACAGACCCTAATTTTGCAGAAATCCTCTTTTCAGCTCTCAAATATTCTCTGTATCACTATTACTATGAGGAGCCTTATACTTTGGAACCATATGTGTATTCTTTTCTGCCCAGGCAATATATTTATCCAATTCACCTTCAAAACACTTCCACTGTCTTTAAAAAGTACTGTTAGGGCCAGCTGAGTGGCTCAGTTGGTTAAGAGCTCACTCAAGAGCAACAGCAGTTCGAGGCCAGCCCAGCTGAGTTGCCGTTGAACTGCCCACAGGTGGCAGGATGGCTCAGCTAAAAAAAAAAAAAAAGTACTGTTAGTTAACTTTTCTTTTGTTTTGTTTTGTTTTGTTTTTTGAGGGCAGTGTCACTGGCCCTCCCACGTGGGACCGAACCGGGGCCGCTGGCGTCCCAAGCCAGCGCTTAATCACCGCGCCACTCAGCTGGCCCTGTTAACTTTTGGAACCACAGTGGATTTAAAAATATCTTAACATACCTTCCTAACAATCTAGTCACAAATGTTGAGGTAATTAGAAGTACTTTTTAGGGCCGGCCGAGTGGCTCAGTTGGTTAAGAACTCGCTCAAGAGTGCGAGTTGAGCTCTGAGCAACGGCGGTTCGATGCCAGCCTGAGCTGAGTTGCTGAGTTGCCGTTGAGCTGCCAACAGGTGGCAGGATGGCTCAGCTAATAAATAAATAAATAAATAAAAATTTAAAAAAAAAGAAGTACTTTTTGGGGTCAACAAAAGGGAGGTAAGATTCATCTAGGCAAATGCTTCAAGAACATGGTAAAAGGTTAGGTTCAGTTATTTGGGGGATGACTTTGGCCAGCTGGCTTGTATCTCCTGAGACTCAGTATTTTCATCCATACAAAGGGCATAATAATGCACCATTGGGTAATATTCAAGATGAAATGAGCCACTGTACGCACAGTGATTAGCATGCAGCATATTATATGCACCTCACATAGAACAATGTTAGTTTCTTTTGCTTCATCATCTTCTGCATAAACTCACTGAAGAGTTTAAAAAGCATAGGATGTTTTCAGAGCTCAGATTTATAGGGAAAAAAAAGTGCATGAAGAGGGTTACTGCAAAGAAATTGTGGCTCATGGGCCATAACCAGTGATTAAACCTTAATACAATTTGACAGTTTTAATTTTTATATAAATACCACCAGGGCCTATCACTCACATTATGGATTTCAGGCTTAACAAATGTAATTTAAAAACAACAAAGCTGCTTTTAAAGGTGTGCTGTCAAAATTGGAAATGCTCCGTACATAAGATGTGAGATGGAAAAACTAGCAATTCTTCTCTTTACCTGACAGAAGTTATCAGGATAGACCCTGGGAATGCCTGGACATTTCTTAAGTGATTGATAGTTTGGGACAATTTCTCTTGGAATCATATGTATGTAAATATAGAATAAAAGCTAGTAATTACTGAAACTTGCTCAACACTGACTGGGTTAGAAGCTGTGTGAAAAGTCTCTATTTTAATTGTCACCAAAACTCTATGGGTCTTTTACTGTCATAACCTTCATTTTACCAAAGAGAAAACTAAAGCAGAGGGAGATAAGGAGGCTCTTTGATTCCAGGTTTAATCCATATTATCTCTATAACGAACTGCATTGTGGGAGTGGGGTTTATCCAAGAGAAAACAGAGGTCCACAGAGGACAAGAGATTTGCAAGGTCTCACTGCGAGTTAGTGAAAGCAATGACTGGAACTCAATTCCCACACCCATGTTCTTTTTGCCATACCTTATGTCCTTCCTGGATTGTGGTTCCAGCACAAGAGTTAGAACATATTCAGCAAAACAAAGCTTCATATGTTCATGACACAGAACTAAGTCTTGTGACTATTGGGACTCCTTGGTTTGCCAGCACCATGTATGGGTCCTCTGTCTTTCTACTTCAGTCCTAAATTTAACTAGTAAATCTCCAAATAAATAATTTTGTGATGCAATGTAAAATTGCTAACGATGCACTTATTTTGTTAGCCATATTAGAAGTGACAAGCAATATCACTGTCTTCTCCAAAGCAGCTAAGAAATACACCCGGTTTGTGACAATAAGTCGGTAGAAGAGGACAACATGTTACTATTTGACCTTTTCCACTGTTTGCAAAACGCATTCATTCTCTCGTTCAGCAAAAATATTTATTGAGCACCTACTATGAGACAGACACTTCTTAGCCCGAGGGGTACAGCCCCAAACATCTACAAAAACAATCTCTTGCCTCAATCCTTGCTGGAGAGTAAGACCATAGAGAAATCAAGGTGAATTTATTTAGTTGTTGATTTTAAGGAGCAGGGATGAAAACAATGGATACACAATATCTGTGAGCTTCTTAAGGAGGCTTCAGTATTTTCTTATTTCTCAATGGCCAGCAAAGCATTTAACTCTGTGAATACATGCAGGTAAGGTCCATCAACAAATCAGGTAACATTTATATAATGCCGTCTGCATTTCAAAGGTTAAACCAGACATTGTCACAATTCAAAAGAGCTTATATTTTAGCAGACTAATCAAAGCAAGCACAAGGGAGTCAGCCAACATACATACCACCCTTGGCGCCCTAATGCAGGGAGGATCACCTCTGCATATGCAAGCATCCCCTTCTTCACCTCTGCCCCTGTGTGGCAAAGCCAGGCATGCAACCATGTGATGGAAACCACAAAAGAGCAGCACATCTAACACTCTCACTTCCAGACAATTCCAGGGACTCGTTAATGTGCCAAGTAGGAGCCAGATTCATATTTATGCCCTGCACAGCGCTCTACAGACACGCCGTGTGCAAATGCTGGCCATTTCAAGGTGACAAGCCTCTGATTGAAAAGTCTGGAGGTCAATACGTCTCATTTAGGGTCACCTGGCCTGGCTGTCACCTTGGTTGACAAAGAGGAATTTCTTTACAAAACCAACCCTCCTAAGCTTTACACTACTTGGCCTCTGTTTCCAATTATGACACATACCATTGCTTCCAGCTTCAAAACAAAACAAAACACAAAAAACAAAAACTGATTTCACATTTGTTTCGGTTTTTTGTTTATTTTTTGAGGGCAGTGTCACTGGCCCTCACATGTGGGACCGAACCAGGGCCGCGGGCTTCCCAAGCCAACACTTAACCACCGTGCCACTCGGCCAGCCCACATTTGTTTCTGTTACATACAAGTTTTGTGTGAGTCCATAGTTACAGACCAATGACAAAGCCTTGATTTTTAAGCAAAGCACAAGAGCACTTAAATATAATAGAGCCCGTATGCCTTTCCAATCCCTTGTCCTTTTGGCTCAAGGGACAGATTGGGACTTATTACAAGATGGCTGAGTAAGTCACACATGGCATTGCCACTTGGAAGTAATGGCAAGGTTCCTTCCTTCATTGGGTGTTAAGTATTTTCTCCCTGTTCTCTGTCTTCCCCTGTATATATTAATACCTAATTTTCATGCTGGTTATCAAAATGCAGACAAACATTTTCTGCTCTTGCACAGGCAGACAGAAGACGTCTCAAAACCTAGAGGAATCCAGGTCTCACTCATGTTCTAACTTATTGATCTATGTGAATCAATACGCATTTTTGCAAACTATCTTTTTGTTATTGTTGTTGTTGTTTTTTAAGTTAGCATTTAACAGCAAGATTAGGTCATTTTCATTAGACAGAGCTTCTAGGTAAATAGTTCTTTATTTAAAACAATGCAAGTTTTGCTCTCAAGTTTGTTATAACATTTTGTCAATAGGTCAGCATAGAGCTAATGATCATTATTAATGAAAACTCAGATCTCCATTTTATTCCTTTCATCAAACGATGAGATCTTAGAGCTTGACAGTAACCATGCTCTACCATACGAATAAATAAAACAAGCATGCCAGAGAAAGTGAGGGGAAACGTGTGGTTGAAAATAAAAAATATATATCTTTTGTCAGTTTTAGCAAGTATTCAATCATTTGAACCAATAAGAAATTTGGGGAAATACTTTCTCCTTGTTTCTTCTTCCCCTTAAAAAAAATATTCAGATGTACTCTGTTCATTATAAATAATCTCACATGTAGATATCAGAAAGTAGAATAAAGAAGGAATAAATGCCAAGCATATATTTCCATAAGAAGAGTCAGCGGGCATATTAGAATCTTATGAGGGGCTGAGGTGTGAGGGAGTCAGGGAATGGGCTTGGGTAGTTTGAAAATGATTTTTAGGTGATTCTGATATATATTTTGGTTGAGAACTTAAAATTTATTAGCTTACTTTGCCAGATCCTATGTGTCAATTATGTTACGAATGGCTCTAATCTCTCTTTCCTTAGAAGAATACATTTACTAGGCGAGACCCTCTGCAGTGATTATGTTTGAGGAATGGGGCAAATTATAATTATCCCTTTTGTATATGCCCCTTTGTTCATTATTTATTTTGTACATGCACATATATGGGGATGTTCGTAAAAGCTATGCTAATTTATTAGATGCAAAGTCACTAATATTAATGTACTTAACATTATCCCAATCTCTCTTAGAACAACTAGCTCCTTCAGAAATTATCTTGTGCAAACCAGTTTTTTTCATCATTAGATTTTAATTGAAATAAGAAATAATTTAGATTATTTGACCTCCTGGGAAATTGTATTTTCTGATCCTACCTTTAATTTCCATTGTATATCTATAAATATATCCCCTGGGAATAAAAGACTAGTTGTTTACGTTTTTACTTTTCCAGCCTCGTTTAATCTACGCTCTCAGATTCTCACAAATTCCTAATGGTATTCAAATCCTTCTTTCCAGTGTCCGGACAATGCTGTGGTGACATCTAAGGTGGCAAAACTGTATCCTAAGGGACCTTTCCAAGGCTGTCTTCTATGGACTCCCACCTGAGCTCTGCCCTGTATCCTGATGTTCTGTAGCCTACATTCAATCCGAAACATTTCCCACTGTTGGTACATAAAATCTCTTGTACCCTCTCTCAAGAAAATAGAATGAAAAAGAAAATATTTGATTTTAAATTTCAACGTCGTATTATCTTGCATTCTTCTGCAACCCTGGATGATTCCGCTATAATTTGGAGGTATATCTACGTGTTTTGCACCCTGCCTCTTCCTTCTGTTTCTTGATTCCTTAATTAATACAGTTCTTCCTGAGCTAATTACAATTTCATTAGATTAAGGGAGCCCATTAAAAGCAGTGTTCGTCCATTCATTACACTAGCTAAAAGTTCCTGTCACCCCATCCTACTCCTCTGAGAGCCTCTTTTTCATAATTTACATCTTATTTCTCCCTCTCTCTAATGTATAGTGTTTTCTCAATAATTTAAGACCATTCCTCATTTTCTGTTCCTCTCCTAACCTGTTTTAAATATCCATGATGTTATTCTAGTTCATTGTAGTCAAGATTTTTCTCTTTTTAGCTAAGAATAACTTTTGCTTGAGATTAAAATAAGTTTCTTGCAGAGGCCTGCGTTCTATTTCACTGTAACTCTATATCTAAGCTACACCTCATGAGTCATAATTAAAGAAACCCTATATAGTTTGTTTCTATGAACACAGAAAAACACACACACTTATCCCAGAATGTATGGTTAAAAAAAAAAAATGTATAAAGCACTATATTCAAAGGCTGATGTCCGATAGAGAAGGGAGTTCACGCAACATTACAATTATTCTGAGTGATCTAAAAACTAAAGATACTCTAATTAACTGTTCTGTGGTTTCAATTCTTTATCTTCAACGGGTTAAAAAAATTATAAAACAGGTGATTCTATCAATGTTTCACTCCGCATACTCCATTTCTAACAGACTTCATTTCTATTTGGCCCGTTTCCTTTCTTCCATCCTCCACCCTGTCACCCCAAACCCCCAACAAAAAGCTTACCAGTTGGTTAGTCAGTGTGTTATTAGTTCATGGAAATGCTAGTATTATTTAACAATAAAAATAAAAATCGCCCTCAAGCGAGTCCTGAATTATTCATGCCCTCTGATTTTACATAATTTGGCCATCCCTCTTTTTATTGCTATTTCAGTTTCTATCACTAAACAATTCTCCACTTGGTCCTCCTTGGATTCCTGTGAACGAGGAGATAACACTTGCAAAATGTTCCCTTGGAGACGATGTTCTGAGCTGATGTCCAAACATTTGCAGCTGAAGCCTAAACTACGAAAACAGCAAGGAACACCCTCAGTGCCCGGAATAAAAAGTAGAGTATTAACAAGACCTTTAAAAAAAAAAAAAATCAAATTCCTTTAGAATTTAAAAATCTGTCGGACCACAAAAGCTGGCAAAATTGAACCATCACAGAAATAGACTTTCAAGACTCATTGTCACTCTATATTTTCATTCTAAGGACACAGACCCAAGACATCATTTAAAATACAATTAAGGCACTCCATGGGGTTTTGACATGAAAAGTTACTAATGGGCAATGTGTTCAGTAAGAGGCAGGAGGGAAGGCAAGGGGTGCATCTGAGCAGGTAAGTAGGTGGAAAGAAGGTAGGGTATAGAATAGAAATGCACTCTTGGCAAAACGTCAAGAGCTGGCTTGATGAGACTTTACAGTGGCTGATAGTTTAGACATCATGGCATGAGGGCACAGTTCGCCCAGGCCTACATGTCATGCAGCAGACTCCCTGAACCTCACAGGAATTCTGCTCAGGGTTGGAGGGAGAATGCCAGTTTCAATGGCAATATCAAGACAGAGCTGAAGAAAGCAAGAGAAAACAAGGAAGAATGCAAAGCAGGGAGAACCAAATAACTAAAATGGTTTTGAAAAATGCCTTCTTGAGCTAGAGAAGGGTCTCTTTTTGTTTAATTAAAATCACTGCTCATTGTCTTGCCCATTTCACAGATATGATTTTTAGCAAGTCATTAATGAAAGAGACTGGAAGTGTAAATTAAACCTTTGTGGCGACATTCTTCAAATGTTTGGTGTTAAGTGTGGGAAAAGGAAAAAAAAAAAACAGAGATGGAAAATACTGTAATGAACTGACGTGTTCTATTTAAAAACTGTTTGTCAGCCGTAGTTAAGTTGACACTGTCAGCATGGCAACAAATCATAACATTTTGCATGTTTTGCTGCATGCTTGAAGCAGCAATGTCCCATCGCACGCCTAGACCACAGTGGTGGGAGTTTCGGTATGGAACAATCAATGCAGTGGCACAGAACCTGTCTGATCTGCTACTCTCTATAAAGGTCAGCCACTGGGGAAGTGGACAATGCAGTGCTATTTCTGTGTGTCTATAAAAAAAACTGCTGGTGAAGAGTTTTTTCAATGGGATATGAGTGGCCCAGCAGTACTAAGGGGATTCCCTGGTCTACAGGGTTTAATTGTTGCAATTCTTACAGAGATCCATGGTCTGCAAGGAGAACGTCCCCCTCTCTAAGCCTCCCCACCCCCCCCCACCCCCAGACTTCTCTCCTTGTTGGATTTATTACAAAGAAGGAAAGGGCAACAATCAATAACACAAACTTGGGGGTATGAGATTTGTACTCCTGGTCTGTGGCAGACAGGGCTACTCGCCCATCCAAATCGGCTCTCTCCTGGTCCCTGGACCCAAGGCCACACTGCATTTCCCAGTCTAGCAGCTGGTAGGACCCGTGACCAAGCTCTTGCCCAGGCATTATGAATAAAAAGTGTAACTTCCACCTCACTTACTCATGAAAAAATTATCTGGACCTGGAATTTGCTCTCAGCCCTTTCGTCGACTGGAATGACCAAGGTCGGTGCATCCTTGGTGGCCATTTGCTGAAGACGGCAGAACTATGGGCAGCCTAGGTCTCTAAAACACATGTGAGTGGCAGAGCCACCAGTCAACCCAGACCACTCCTGTTGGTCTTTCCCATGAAAGAGAAATAGAAATAAACAGTTATGCTCTTCTGCACTGTGTTAGAGAATGTTGGCTACAGAAGTTTTTACCCCCAACTCATTCATATCCTGAATTGGACAGCATGATGCCTTGGGAAAATCACTCAGCCCCCTTTTGAACTGGTTTCCCATCTGTAAAATGGACACCCTCATATTTGCTCTTTTTCTACCTATGGACATATATCATCCTGTAAAATGCTGCTATACAAACACAAAAGATAAACTATTATAGGAGTTTAAAGGAAAGAGCAATTCTTTCTAGCTGGAGTGATCAGAAAAGCTTAAAGAGAACTTGAGATGAACCTTGGTGATGTTTGGATAGGATTTCAACTTACAAAGAGGATGTACATGGAAGGTATAAAAAGCATGGCTCAAAATTAAAAGTAGCACATTTTTCAGTGAATAGCAGAAAACCGTTTCGGGAGAGTAGAGAAATCTAGTAGAAGGGTCATAGGAAAGAAGGCTGGAAGGTAAATTTGAGGGCCAGATCATGGAAGGTAAGAAAGACCTGAAAGCTAGAATAATGAATTCTGATTCGTCTTAGTTTGTGATGGTAATTTCACCCTCTTTATTTATGCTTGGTTGAGGATAGTCTCTACACTGCTCTGTAGAGATGGGTTGCATGGATCTGGGATGGCCATCTGTGACCTTCATGCCAAGTCTCAGAGAATGAGAGAACAGACAGGTGCCAACCCAGAATCTCAACGCTGCAGAGCAAGTTGAGCCAACCTGGCAGTACTTATGTCTAAGCTTTCTATGATAGGGGATAAATTAAACGCTTATTTTTAAACCAAGATTAATTGGCATTTCTGTTACCTGCAGCTGAAAGCATTCCTAAAGAGTGAGCAGTGTAAACAGATAACTTTGTCTCACAAGAACAACATATCTGGGGGAAAGATTTGACTTCTGAAAAAATTACTTGCATGACCATTACTTTAATTTCTCAGACACATGCCCTTCGTAATAAAAACATTGGAGCCAGAGACCCCACAAAACATTCTGAAATATATTGATAAAAGCATCGAGAAATTCATGTTAGAAGAAAGAAACTTTTTCATTATTGATAATGTATGCTGATTTTGCAAGCATAGTACTTTTGTCATTCCACTGTTGCAAAAAAGTGACATATATATTCAAAAGAAAGCCAGCCAGTAGTTTTCTGATAAAATTTTAGAGCGAGGAAAACTCTGATGAATCAACTAGGTCTTTTCCATAGTTTCAGAGGAAATTCAGGCCTAGGTACTTGCTAAAAGTCACAACCTAGAACCCAGTCCCCAACTTTTTTCCACTAAATCTTTCTTTCCACTAGATTTTCTTTTTTGTCCCCAGTATAAGAAATACATGAAAAATTTATTTTACAGCTCAAAGAGGGAGGGTCAAGTTTCCCTGGCATTACCTATAATTAGTACATCTTACCAATAGCATATGTATCTAAATATCAAAATTAAAATGGAATATTTGAATAACATTTAGACCAGAAGAGCCTATCTAAGCACATTCACAAGGAGAAAGAGCATGGTGTCAATATGATTCATTTTCTCTGTGACACCCAGGCATGAGTTGCTATCTCACTTCATAGCATGTCCTAGTTCCCCAGATCTAGTTCTCCATTAAGCAAGGATTAGAAGTTAGTCTGAACATAAGTAGAGAACCAGGAAGTAACACCAATGCAATTCATTCTTCCTCTCTCCCTAGCTATGATTCTCTGTATATTCCCAAGGATTTTTGTCTGGTTAAAGAAGAAAGCCGGGGAAGAAATGTTGCATTGGATATTTATAGCCCTCAATCGCTACTTCAAAAACAAACATTCAGGAGAAAAGAGGAAGTGAAAAATCAGGTCTCCTGAGGTATCTTTTACATAGTTGAAGTAAAGATGGGGTGGGGGTAACAGGGAAAATGCATCCAGTACCCTAGGGCATTTTCTCAGATTGAATAAATGCCATTTAAAAGACTTATTTACCTAAATATTGCAGTCATTAAAAAGAGAACTATGCAGTAGATTCCATCGCTTCAGTCCAAATCAGAAATACTTTGCAAAAGCACTGATAAGAGCGTTCTTCGATGATCTCATCACAAACCCCACACGGGTACAAGAAGGAAACCTGTGCAGCTGCAGCTGTTGGAGGGACTCATTCAAATACAGCCTGTCATGCTGTTCCCACGTCAATTTTCATAAGGCACCGTGATCCCTTAGTGAGAAAGAATCTCTCTCCTCGGCTGCTGCTCATAGGAATATGATCAGTAACCTTAAGTCCCTTTATTGCAAAATCCGAATCGTGTCAGACAGCTAGAATTTCTATGTAACAAGTTTCCTGGACGGACACCCGAGGCTGCTGTCCCTTCTGACTGGCCCACATTCACCTCTATGTCCATCCCCACACCTCTAAATTATACTGCCCTTTCCTTCCCACGGTGCTGGCAAACATCTGGACTCATTAGATCCTCTTCTCGCTTGCTAATCTTGAAAACAGAGCAGATCAGAACTCAGATGGAAGGCGGTGGTAGCCTTCCCCGCCCCCCCCCCATGATGTCTCACTCCCACGTTCATGTCTTTGCTTGGGCCCCTCCACATTGGTTGGGGAGCAGTCCGTGGGACCAATGGAATGCAGCAAAACACTGATTGGATGTCTGAAAAGGACTTCTGAAATTTGGTTATGTGAAGAGCGCTGTGAGTTCCGTTTTGCCCTTTTCTTCTCTCAGATCGCCTGCCAGGTGGTGAGCAGCTATCTGGAGAGGCCCATGTGGTAAGCCCCCGAGACCCTCCAGCCGACAGTCCATGTGAGCGAACTTGGGTGCAGACCCTCCTGCCGTGTCATGGCTTCAGATGACTGCGGTCCTACCAGGACCTTGACTGTACCGCCATGAGACAAGCAGAGCCAGCACGAGCCAACTAAGCTGCTCCCAGGTTCCTGACTCTCGGAAACGATGTGACATAATAAATATTTGTTGTTCTAAGTCATTAAATTTTCAGATAACTTGTCATGCAGCATAATGCATACTAACAAGTACTACAAGGCTTTGGCTTGGGTTTTGTTTTGTTTTGCTTCTAATCTTGAAGCGACTTGAGGATAGAAGCCCTATCTTATTCATTTTTTGGTTTAGCAGAGAGCCTAAGGACATGGCAAATCCAATAACCATTTTCTGAATGAATGATTATCTCCTTCCTGGTTTTTTTTTATCATTAAAGTAAATTCAACGACAATTGCACTTATAGACTTCTGGTCTAACTAAGGAATTTTTTTTTTTTTTAATAGTGTGGTTTAACCCAGAAAATGTAGAAGAGACAAAAAAAACTGAAATGAGATCACCTTTCAAAAGCTCCAATTTTTTAAATGCTCCCACCATTAAGAGTTCAATATAAATTTACAATGAGGCTCAGTGAGCAATTTAGGAAGCCTTGGCCTCCTGCCTTATAAGCATTCATGATTGCAAACTAAAACTTGGCCTCACCAGCTAAGACATGACAGCACGATGGGAAAGGCTAAAGGCTGACGTAAGTGTAAAAGGAATAAACTCCTACAGGTCTTGGGTTTTAGGGGACAGCAGACTTATACCGAATAAGACCTGGGGAAAGTCTTCCTACACGTAAGTATTCCCCAGTCACCTGACAGTTTAGGGAGTACCAGGAATCATGCACCTTCTCAGCCTCAGCGGATGGGAGCTCAAGTTGATAGGAGCAGGTCTGTTCTGATAGACTTCCATATTCTACTACATTTCCTATTGGGAAAACACCGGTTATAGGAGGCAGGAAAATAATTCCATTGCCATGTGGAGAGGTGAAGATGCAACCATTTAGAAACCTCTTAGGGGATGGGCTTGTCTGTGCTGACATTTAGTAACAGGACTACATTTTTTCTTCTGCTTCCCCCCCTCCCCAACCTCACTGACTACCTCCCTTTCCTAGAAAGTTACCTCTTCTGGGAAAGAGTTATTACTCCAGAGAGAAGTGAAAAGGGTTCGGTGAGTAGAGAGAAGGAAAGCAAAGGTTTTGCTCAGCACAGGTGAAGTTTTACCGAAGGCAAGTTCAAGTTGTAGGAATGGAAAGGACATTTCACTGGGAAGTCCTTTCCCTGGATGGCATGCGCTCTGCCTTCAGGGACCGTGAAACTGCGTAACCTCCAGGCTTCTCCTTCTCCTGGGAAAGAAAGGAAGCTGGCTTCCCCCGTCCACCCTCAACTTGCTGACAAGTGAATACAGCTCCACAGGCCAAGAGCCAGAGTCATTTTTCTGTCATTTAAGGACAATCACTAAAATATTAAAAGAGAGAAGAACCCAATGGTGAGGTGCAAGGAAGAGCCTGAGGTTCAGTCTATTTTTATTCCAGAAAACCAGCCTGGACTCTTGCATCACGCTCAAAAATGAGACCATTGCCCCAAAGGCATCAAGTAACATGCGTTAAGGGCTAAACCTCAAACCAACAGACTCGAAACATAGATGGACAGCTCCGTTCCTTAACTACATCTGCATTTTCATGAAAATAAACAAATAAGTAATCTGACAAAGTAATATATTATATTTTAACATACATATTTCAAAACACAAGCACATATATAAGAAAACAAAGGTGATTCTAAATGTTGGTTCCTGGGATTCTGATTTGAGATGGTAAATGCTTTTCTGTCTCCATCTCAGCAATTATCAGCAAAACCACAAGGAGAAGCAGAAACACATCCTCCATCTTTGATAGAAATAGGAGGCATACTTTTGCTTGAACCTGGTACACAAAGTTTAAAAGCGAAGTGCAGAGTAGTAACCATTCAAGAGACAAGCAGGATGTGAACAGTCAATGTAGACAAATGGGATTTCCACGAGCAGCAGGACTTTTCACTCTGAAAGCGCAGGAATCAAGGGCACTGGGTATCAGGTACTGGTGTAAGGCAGGGCTGAGGTGTGGGGCTAACGCCTGCCTGCCCCCACACCCTCTCCCTACTCCCTACAAAGCATACCCGTCCTCCTGTTCCCTTTGCTTTGGAGAACTTGAGCTAGAGAAACTCTAATAATGGCAATGCTAGGAGCTGCAGAGGAAAGCGAAAGCAGAGGGGTGCCTCAGAACCCCTTGCTGAAAAGGAGGGCATTGCAGGAAAGCTAGCATATCCTCACCTCTCTTCCCTGCTGGGCTCCCAGCACGCCCATAGGCACTTGTTTTTCTCCAAAGCAGGACACCCAGGGACTCTGTTCAGGAGAAATAGAAGGTTCCAGAGAAAAGAACTACAGACACCAATATCTTGGGCTTTTCCCAACACCAAGAACAACAAAACTAGCTTACAAAATCAACCTAGAGAAAAGCTTCCTTTCCAATCCCTAAATATGCACCTAATGAACAGCTTTTTTTAGGGCCTTACTCTTAAATATGAGCAGAACAAGCATTGAAGCAATTTCTTCTATATTATGAATAAATGCACATCTTTCCAAATCTTCAAAAAATCCTTCACCGGCCTCTATTGTCTCCTCTATCTCTAAGCCACTTCCCTGCCTAACTTCCTGTGGAACCCCCTTTCTCTCCTGCCTTCTCACTAACCCTCAGATCTGTCCCATTGTACCACCAGCCCCTCCACGTGTCCTGATGCTCAAAACCAGTGGCTTTTGGGTTGATTCCCCAGCTTTTCCGAAGCTCCTGGCTCTTGTCAACCAACCTCAAAACCTCAGTACCGCTTCCCTTAAAAAATTAAACTTTTTATTTTAGAATAACTTGAAATTTGCAGAAAAGTTGTGAAGATGGATAGTACAACAGAGTTCTCATCCACGCATCTCGCACCCAGCTTCTCCTAACCTCTTACGTTAGGAGCGTCCATTCGTCACAAACGATAAACCAATATTAATTCATCATGATTAACTAACCTCCATATTTGATTCAGATTTCCTTAATTTTGACCTATTGCCCCTCCTCTGTTCCAGGATCCCACCCAGGATCTCACATTTAGTTGTTGGGGCTGCTTAGGTTCCTGGAGGCTATGTAAGTTCCTCAGGCTTTGCCTGTTTTTGATGACCTTGACGTTTTGAAGGGTGCTGGACAAGTATTTTATGGAGTTCCTCATTTGAGATTTGCGTGATGTTTTTATCCTGATTAGACTGGGTCCTGGTTCTGGGGTGAAGGCCACAAAGGTAAACGCCGTTTCATCACATCATATCACAGGTACACACTATCGACATGACTTATGACCGCTAATGTTGGCCTTGATCGCCTGGCTGAGGTCATGTTTGTCAAGTTTCTCCACTGTGGTTACTCTTCCCCACCCTCTTTCCATGCCACACTTTTGGGAAGAAAGTCACTATGCAGAGCCCACACTTGAGAAGTAGGGTGCTATGCTTGTCCTCCTTTAGGAGGAGATACTTGACCGCCTTCTCACCTCCTGTGCCCTTACTCCCCATTTCATTCACCTCCCCCATAAGTAAGTAGATCAGCAGGAGCCCACTCAGATAACATAACTCCAAGCCCCAATCCCTGATTGAAAGGGGAGAGACTGAATTCTCCTTTGCACCTTAGGGTTTTCTTCCTGTCTCCCTCCCCTTTTTCAACAAACTGTTGTCTGCTATGTACTAGGCACTGTATTAGCTTTAGGAACATGATGGTCAGTCAAACAGAGGTAGTCTCCCACGGCTCAAAGGCTTGGCAGAGTGGCACCCAACTGAGCTGAGAAGTCAGAGAACGCTTCCCTGCTGTGGTGACTTTTGAGTTCAGATCGGAATGGTGAAATAAGCCTGTGACAGGGGATACAAGAAAGAAGACAGCATTCTAGAGAACAATGTAATGTTCTTGAGGAAAGGGTATCTTCCCAAACCAACATTTATTTGTAAGTAAAAATATCCTAATGTATGGAGGGGAGGAGGAATCTCAATAACTTTCAAATAAAATCACACTAAAACAAAGAAAGGAAACAGAAGTTGTTAAAAGTGAAAAAAAAAAAAAATAGACCAAAAATCCAGTTGCACATGAGCTAACATTGCAGGTAAATTTGAACTAATAGGACAGTTGATTTTACTGAAAACTTAACACCTCTCAACACAGCTGTCTGCCCAGTCAGGAAACCATTTACATCTTGTCACCAATGCCCAAAACACATCAATGATATGAATTCTAAAAACAACGCAGAACAACAAAAGGAATGCATTACTCAGTAGCCAGTGCCACACGAGTTTTCTCAACTGCCCTTTCCTGGTGCCTCTCTCTATATGCTGAAGAATTTGCCAACGCAGGAAGGATACAGATATCTCTGATAAGCAAGCACAAATATTTCAACCAACTTGAGACCATTTAAGAAATATCCTTGCAAAATTACAGTTGATATACTGGGGTATAGGAGGTGGGCTTCTTAAAAGTCAGGAAAACATCTCTTTAACACTGGTAAGTCATTATATACTGTACTGTATTTTAATAAGAAAGAAACATCATTTTCTCAAACTGAAAGACTAAAAGCAGTGGTCTTTAAGTACTTTTGGGCCAGAGGGTCCTTTGAGGACTTGATGAAAGCCAGGGACTTTCTCTAAATTGCATATGTTCACAAAATTTAGCATTCGATTTCGATAGAATTTACTGACTTACATCTCCGCAGACGATCAAACCCATCCCTATATGAGTTCCCTATTGTCTTGTGGGCCTATGTGTTAAAGGCTTATAACCCCCCGAATTTATAAACCCCTGTGCTAAAGAAACATGCTTAAGGCCTCTGCACAAGAACCTTAATACATTATCAAATAGAACAGGAATTACAACAAGTATCCCATTATACTGACTGTGTTGCATATGATACCCATTTAATTTTGTACCAATTCTTGATATATAGGAGGTCGTTGCTACCTCAGACGCAATCCTGCCTATTTATTTTTCCTATGTAGTCTCTACTACACGTATTTGAGGCATCCCATCACACAAAGATACTTTTGCAGAAGGAACACAAAGAAAAAAGGATATTTAAAGGATGAGACGACAATGAGTCACTTGTGTTTTTGGCAGCACTAGTAAATGGTCTGTTCGCTTATTCAGTCAACAAACTCTGAATATCGATGCTGCATTATACTGGTGAGAGGAAGCAGGTTTGAAAAAGAGATTAGCTCTTCCTCTTGAAAGACTTTACTGTCAGGGCCGGCCAAGTGGCGCGGTGGTCAAGCGCTGGCTTGGGAAGCCAGCGGCCCCGGTTCGGTCCCACATATGAGGGCCAGTGACACTGCCCTCAAAAAAAAAAAAAAAAAAAGTCTTTACTGTCTAGTGCGGTGACTGGACAAGTGTTAGTACAACAAGATTCTGTGAGGCAATGGGGACACCATGGAGGATGAGTTCTTCCTGCTTGAGGAAGTAGAAACACTGAGCTGTATGGTGGCGAGTGAGACTCAACCAGGAGGAAATGGAAAGGCACTTGAGATACTAAAGAAATAGCAATGAGCTTCTTCTCAAGGGAAGGGGACATTGCAGCAACTGGCCATTAATGAAATGCATGGTAGCAGAGAGAAAGTCAAAGAAAGAGAGAATTAATTGAGTGGTGCCTGAGTTGTGCCTTGTAATGCCAAAAGCAAGTTAAAAATATCCAATAAAAAGTAGATATAAAGGAAATAGAAACATAGGCAAAATCAAAAAACTACATTCAGGACCAGCTATGTCATTTGTCAGGCCCAATGCAAACTGAAAATTCAGGGCTCCTTTTTAAAAAAAAAAAAAAATTGGACCAGCCGAGTGGCGCGGTAATTAAGAGCTGGTTTGGGACACCAGCGGCCCTGGTTTGGATCCCACATATGAGGGCCAGTGACATTGCCCTCAAAAAATAAATAAATAAATAAAATAAATAAAATAAAATTAAGAATTTCAAGATGGCGGCAGGCGAGCATTAGACCAAACACAGGGTCTGTCTGAGCACTGGGTCACACGTCCATGAATCTGGCCCTGATTTTATTAAAAGAAAACTTCAAATGCTCACACCTGTTCTTTGCTACCATAAACAAATAACCCACATTTTTAAAAATGGCACCCAGGAAGCACTTAATAGGCTCCAAGTACCAGGCTGGGAGCTTTACATTCACTTAATTTTCTCAGCAACCCTACGAGGTAGGTATTTGTAACCCCACTTACAGATTATAAAAGTGCCATAAAGAGTGGTAAAATAGGGGCTGCCAGTTAGCTCAGGTGGTTAGAGCGCAGTGCTCATGACACCAAGGTTTCCTGTTCAATTCCCACATGGGCCAGTGAGCTGTGCCCTCCACAACTAGGTTGAAAACAACTACTTGACTTGGAGCTGATGGGACCTGGAAAAATACACTGTTCCCAATAAAATAAAAAAAATAAAAAAGTAAAAAAAGGGAGAAAGGTAAAGTAATCTACACCGAAGGGAAATGTGATCTTACACATTTGGAAGTTATTCTCTCAATGCCTTGCTCCAGCTGTATGACAGTGGATACTCAACAGTGACTTGTAAATGGTGATTTTATTTCTCTGCTATGGGCTCCTCTCTGACTGAGCCAGGGAAGTCCCAGATCTGTGAGATTTACCAGAGTTTGTGCTTACGGTAGTGAGCCCCAAACTGAAGCGTGAAGGGCCACCACCCATCATGCCACCTCAGGGGGTCCCACAGCATCCAGTGCTCGGAAGGAGCAAAATGTCAGCCACTCTCAGAATTGTCTCTTTTTAATAGAGACACAGCTATAAGAAAAAAATTACATAATTTCCATGAGAAATTATGCATTCAAATAGTACACACACTCTACGAGAGTCCTGAATCTAGTTTTAAAAAAAGTTAGTTGTTCAATCTTCAGAACCAACAGTTATTTCTGATGCCCCCCAGCAAACCGCCAATTAATCGTTTCTGGAAACAAAGGGTATTCACTAGAACATTCAGGCTCATCCGCCCCCTTTTCCCCCCACCATCAATGCTGCTGAATAACCGGAATAATCTATTGCCATCAATGAAATTCACTTTTTCCACTTAGGCATGAGAATCAGAACTACCAGGATCACATCAGCACATTAATTCAACAGTGAAAACCAAAGAATCTAAATATGTACTAAAACTCCTTATTTTTAGCCTATTTGAACAGGTAATCCCTGTTACACTTTTCGGGGGGCTTTTATGGTGTATTCAGGGCTTTCTGTCATTTGGTCTTAGCTGTACACACACACAAGCTCCATAGCTCAGAATACTGAGTGATTAATAGCTCTGCCAGCCATCCCTATTTAAAAACTATTCCCACCTTATGTCTTTTTTCCCCCACTCCATCCCTGATTTTTCTCGGATCCTTATTTTTCTCCTCAGCAGAAATTACCTACTCTCAGAGCTTCCTTCCCACTCCAAAGTCTTGTAAGTCCATGGTGTTTTATTTGGGGGGAGTTTTTGTTCAGCAGAGAATAGGTCTCTTGGAATAAGCAAGTAACTGACCAAAAAAGTTCTCCACAGGTTAATCACCTGCCAGTACCTCTGTTCCCACTGACACCTCCCCTGCCCCACACTCTCATCATTCCAAATCCACAATGAAGAGGTGGACAGAAAGAAAAGAATTCAACCAATCAAAGGGTCTTCCACCTCACACCAAGAGAGCAAGAATCACCTAGTTCTGCTTGTACACTGGAAGAGTAAATTGCATTTTCAAGATTATTCTGTCAGTCCCATAATTTAATTAATTAATTATTATTAATAATAATTATTATTTATACCCAGTGTCTCAATTCTGTTTGGACAGCAATGGCTTGTCAATATCTCATTCAGGTGCAGCATGGAAAAACCTAAGCTGGGTCGACAGCCAAACTTAACCAGTGACGGACGCTTGCTTAACTGAGCAATGATTTGCTGGGCATGGAATGGGGCTATGACTATACAAGACCCAGTACTGACAAGCAGGGTGCCGGCTGGAATCCTAAGAAAGCTCTTTCCAACTTGAGCTCAGGCAAGTGGAACCGGCACTTACATTGAATGTTAAGGGCCTTCAATCTGGGGCCTTTCTTTCTTTCTTTCTTTCATCATTTATTTTCTGAATAAATCCTGGGATTTTTCCAGGGAAAACAGCACGTTAGCACACTGAAATCACAAATCCTTGTACCGTTTAAGAAGGCCATGGAAGATGTATTCACTTGTAGGAACAATCATTTAATTGCTTGCTTCTGTTACAACACACACACTATTTTTTTTTTTTCCAAATGACCAAATTAAACCTGCCACACAAATTTGTGCTTTGAAGCGCCTGCTAAAGGATCATTCCTTTGAGGGCATGATAAAACGAAGAACTGAAAAGCTCTCTTTTGGTACAAATGTCTGCACACATACCCTCCCCTTCCCCGCCCAAGATGCCTTCACATACAGAAGCAAATCATTCTCGTTTAAATGTTTCAAATCCATTTTCCAAGCCAGGTCCGAATCTCACTGTCATATTTCCCTCTGTAATTTCAATGAAAGCCCATAAGCATTTACAAATGGAGGAACATCGTACTTACAATTTTGGGATGTGTAATGCAGCTGTGTTATCGTATGAAAAGAAAACACTGTTATGTTTATATATTGCTGTCCTTCCTGTTCAAAGACAACACCACTCTTGGGAAAGCTGAAGACACTAGTTAGAACCAAAGTCCTTTCCACACCAGGAGCATATGAACACTATTCTTTGAATCGAGCTGCCAGTAGCAGTTAGCAGAGTCTGTTGTTGTTTGAGAGTTTGTCTCTAGTCAATTTCAGCCCAAAGCCAAGAAGATGGCTTACCATCTAACCTCACTGAATTTGGTGATAAGGCAATTGCAGGATCAAACACTTAAGACTGAATTCCCACTTCATATATAAAAACAGAATAGACATGATGAGGTGCACACACACACCGGGCCCCCGATTTTCACATCCATTTAGACAGCTAGCAGTATTCCGAAGTTGTGCGTGGATAACTAGACAGCGTCAGAGTGACACAGGCAGTGCCCCGGCTGTTTTAAAGCGCTGGGTGCCTCTGACTTGGACAGGAGTTCTGTTCCATTGCATCAGACGCCCGGTAACACGATACCATCCACCTAGGCAAGCATCAGAAGTCCCGGCTGGTCACAAGTGAAACGCTCTCCGTTGCCAAATGAGATGGACATGTGCTGGTGTCATAAAGATCACACTGTCCAATTTGGCCACCTCGGTGGTCTTGAGAATAAACAAAGGTACAGTCTGTCAAAGTGAAAGGCGTTTGCGGGGCTGAAGTGTTAGGTTTCCGCAATGACCGTTGGCTGAATCTCTGTGACTAAAAACACTCTGATTTGTAATTGGAAAAAAAAAAAGATTCTCTTTTGGTATATTGTTTTATTTTGGCTTTGTCTTGTTGCGGTTTGCATTTTTTTAAGACATGTCTGCACAGAGTGCTACACGGGGAAGGAGGAAGTCCTCCCTGGCAGGGACACAATGTATATGGGTTTGGAAGGAGAGAAGGTGGCACAGAGAGGTTGTTGAAACTCCTTCAAACCCAGGCCTGCTTAGCTGGGAATCTGGTCTTCAGAGGCATCCCCACTTTCCTCGGTGGGATTTGGAACCTGGACGCTATAATTGAAAGCCATGTATTAAGCATAATACATCAAACTACTGTTAACACCCAGCCTCCCGCCAGGCTGACTCCTAACAGCTCTGTTTTCTGCCTCCAGTCTGTGCAAGCAAGTGGAACCATCACCCACCCTGCATGCTAAGGGGCACAGCCTTTGTCTTCTCCAAGTTCTGTCTGTTTCAGAGGCTAACATGCAGCAATTAGTCTAATTAATGTGAAACAATGAGCTGTGTTACCACTTATCAAATTGATTGTTCCCCTATCAAAACAAAACAGGCTGGCTTTTTGATGTAATTTCAAGAGATGATTTGAAATGTCATGTTGCTGCAAGCCAATTACCCTATGACTAGAGTCACGGTCAACGGAATACATAATTAGCATGAGTTTGGGAAGGCTGCTTACCAGGAGTATGTTAATTAACGGGTTTTTTTTTTTTTTTGTCATAAAATAAAAAAGGTTGTACGGGGCGGTTTGGAAATAGGTCTTTTTTATTTACATTTCTTGGTGCTTATCAATGTGAGGCATGACAATGCAAAAGAATAGGAAATTTTAATTCTGCAACTTCAAACGAATACTCCCGTTGCAAGGTCAGATGTGAAGGCTGCAATACCATTCACCTCGCTTTAGTCCTGCCCCTGTGTATTATATTACTCATGGAGTTAAATTAAGTATCGGGTAAAACTCAAATGTAAGAAATACTGAGCTGGACGAAACAAATCCCCCTAATAGATTTCTTTGGAGCTCCACTTGCTTGTGTGGATCTTGTGAGGGCTGGACAGGGCTTGGCTGCCCTGGGGATAGCATTCAGGTGTCGTCTTTCTATTTCAATCTTGAAATGTGAAGAGAATAAACCCATCATCAAATGATGTTATTGCATTTACCTCACCACGGCAGAGAGAGAATGCATAATGGGCACCTGTGGGCTTGTAAAGGAATCCTATCGATGAGGGAGTCCAGGGCTCCAGATATCAGCACCAGCGTCCATTCGTCTGTGCAGCCCGGCCATGCCATAGTCTTGATTAAGAAACCAATGTTGTATTTCTTGAGCTCTCCTGCCTTCAGAGGGGAGCTCTCATTAGTAACTGCCAATTAATAATCAAGTTCATGGCAGCCTTGAGTCATGGTTTGACATGCAATATTAGTAAACTCACTTCCAGTTTGGAGAACATCATGGAAGCTACCACATTCTAATACTAGTGCCCCACTGCCTAATGGCATCGTTTTACCTACAGACACAAGGGGCCTCTTGCGGGCATCCCACAGTTTTCTGTGAGATCTGTGTTACCATTTTGTAAGGGTTCAAAAACTCTTTTCTCCTTGCGATATGGTTCAAGTCTTGTAGTCCTATTAGAACAGTGCTCTGGAGTCACAGAAAAACACAACACCTTACTATGGGAAACATTTAATGTGCAAACTGGATTTTATATCCTAATTTGTTTCCATTTATGAACATATGTGCATATATATATATATATATATATATATATATATATATAAAATGTTTTCCATTTCTGACATCATTAAAAATACTTAAAATGTAGTACAGAGAAATTAAATGGATGAGGTATAATGCTTTTTCTTTTGGGGTACGGGTTTTGATTTCTGTGAGAGAGGGTAAGGGACCCAGAGGTACACAGGGCTGGCAGAAAGGAGGTTGGGCTCTGTTGTGCTAGGTGGGAGGAGACATTGGGCCTCTGATAAACTCTTTGTTCCTCTGCCAATATAAAAGTTTATCTGAAATTATGATGAGGGTTTTCAAAGGGGGTGGATGGGGGAGACAGAACCAAGATGAGGTTGGCTAGCCAAGACACACCGGCTCAGTAAACAGTAGTGACAGCTAACGATTGTTGAGTGCTTTCCAGGGGCCAGGAGAGCATTAACCCCAACCGGCATGGGTTTGGCACATGAAGTGGGTACGTACGGGACAAAAGAAATTTACTAGTTTCATAGCTGGGCATGAAGATTCTGGAATGTTTGTCACATGCCCACTTTGGAACCCTCAAGCTGAATGACATCTTAGAAATGTACTCACCCCCTTTTCTACACTGGCTCTCACCGAGTGACTTGAGATCCCTCAGAGATGCGTCTCTTTGGGGGAACTTAGAGACACATCTAAATATACTTCAGAAGTCCGTGGACTCCGGCTGATAAGAAAACTTAGAATTCCAGAAATGGGGGTGTTATGAATACTCTAAAGCTCAAGCACTAACCACACATAGCATGGGTTGCCACAACATCTGGGCTCCGGTCTCTTTCGAGGATGAAACAAAACCCATCTATGATGATTAGGCTGAAAAAAGTCCCATCTGAACTAGAAGCTTAGATGACTCTTGACTAGAGATCCTCCATAAATCTAAAATTAACCACGTAGTATAAGGTTTGGTAATCACTGTAGGCAATGCTTTACTTGTAATATTATTACAGATCTGGCAACCATTCCTCAGCCCCTAACATCATTAGGCATAACATCAAGTTTCATTTCATCTGATTTGTCAAACAATCTTTTTCTAATTTTTTTTTTCCCCTCAAACGGGAAGAAAGAAGGAAAGTTAGAAAGGAAAGAAGCAGAGGCCAGAGAAGGAACTTAAGTGACTACTAGGGGGTTTACCTGTCTACATACCGGGCACTGTGCTAAATTTCCGTATTCCCTCATTAAGTTATCACAACAACCCTGCAAGGTAGGTACTGTTTTTCCAACTATAACTTTTCTAACATTAATGGTAAGTCAAGAAGATTTAGAAAGAATAATTCATTCAGTCAAGGTCCCAGAACAAACTTTGCCTCTAAAACTCGACTCTTTACCACTACACAGGCTGTTTTTGTTGTGGCTGTTAAAATTGAATGTAATATCTGAACTGAATCAGGGCCTGACTGCTTTGTGATAGTAAAAGAAAACAACAGCAAAAATGACTTCTGGTCATCACCATTCAAACAGACCACAATGAATCGGGGACAATAACTAGCATCAAGTACAAAAGAGCATGAGAAGTTACCTCCCCATCATTTAAGTCCCTCAGATTAGGATTTAAGGAAAATGGAGGGAGGGATGGCAACATTTCTGGGTTGAATCCAAAATGTCTTCCTGAAATTTAAGAACATTTTAAAGCAAATCCATGTGTTCAGGAAATAGGTCTCTTTTTTTGTTGTTTTCACCTTAAATGCTAAAATTCCTCAGAAACGTTTTCTTCAGGCTTTCAGTAAATCTAAGCATCTCCTGCAGAAAAGAAGTGTTGAACCGAAAACAGGGTCTTTGTCGGCATCTCTAACAAGGTGCTGAGCATCCAGCGAAGGGACTGTCGCCCCTCGCCACTCTTGCCCCCTTCAGGGCAAGGTAGATAAGAGCCCCCTGGGAGCCAGGAGGCACGGGGTGGGGGGGTGGGGGGGGCTTGGAGGGGGCAGTCCCCGCAGACACGCTGTTGAAATGTCAGTCTGGCAGCCAGCTTGCCTCCACCCACCTTTCACAGAGCTAAACATCTCTTTATGTCAGAGCAAATTGGGCAAGCCTCAAATCTCTCTCTCTCTCTCTCTCTCTCTCTCTCTCTCTCTCTCTCTCTCTCTCTCTCTCTCTCTCCTCTTCTTTAACTTCAATGAGATGAGCTCAGGGAATGAGGAAGAGAGAGATGGAGGAAAAGAGAGGGACATCTCAGTTCCCATGAAAGCACTGACACGGCTACCTGCCTGAAAACTGTTCCTGGGAACTCTTAGAATCTTTCACAAGGGTGGCAGCAGTGAAAAAGAGCGGCGGGGGTGTCACCCGCTTGCTTTCCCGGACTCAGATCACCAGGGCTTATGCTCCTGCCTCAAGCTTGCACCGACACCTCCAGACAGGCCTTGAGGTCCTTCTGCAAATGGCAGGGACAGCTGACCTTTGGTCTCATGCCATGTCTGCTCCTTTCTGCTCCTGGTGACAACATACTACCTGCATATCTACGCTCCGAGCATGAGTGTTATAAAACAATCCTTCCATGTCTTTTAGTGGCATGTATGTTGGTATTCCTGTACGGTAAGTCTCAAGGAAGGTGTCCAAATCTGAAAAAGGTCCTGCTGGGAAGGAGGCAACATAGTGTAACGGGGAGCAGACACAACCTTAAAGAGACAGGCTACAGAGAGACTCCAATGCAGTTGAGGAAGGGGTCGAGTGGTATACAGCATCGGTGGGTCTACATCAGGGGGTATATAGCACATATATTAACTATATGTCATCTATGTAATATATAATATGCATGGTATATATGAGATGTATGTGTATGTATGTGTGTAGACACAGATACACGCACACACACATACAGATTTTTGTTTACGAAGTAGCCCACTTTCCCGAAAGCAATACTTGGGAACAACATCAGATGTCTATAGAAACTAAAATGTAACCTGTCTTTTTTTTTTTTTTTCTTTATTGGGGAATTGGCGGAGGGGAACAGCGTTGGGGAATCGGGAAAGGGGAACAGACAAGTTGCTGTCTTTTTGTTCTTCAGTTTAGCTGCGGAGGATGTTGCTTCACTGTTGGTATCGTCATTGCGCTCTTCCCGGATGAGGCAGATTGGTCGCCGGCCTCTGGATGTCGCTCACCGCGGCTATTGGCAGCTCACGCTGGCTGCCAGCCGCTCACTGTAGCCTATGGCAGCCCACTGCAGCAGGGGCTCGCACAGCCCAGCTCCAGGTGGAGCTGTTGTTAGCTGTAGAGGGCAGTGTCACTGGCCCTCATGTGGGATCCGAACCGGGGCCGCTGGCATCCCAAAACCAGTGCTTAACCAATGCGCCACTCAGCAAGCCCTAACCTGTCTTTCTTTATGCACAGCCCTGAGCACAATATACCAGAAGACTGGGCTCTGTTTTGAGAGGGAAAACTAATTTCCAAAAATAAAGACAGTAAAATACTGGATTGCTGGATTTATTGGCACGCCTATGTTGAACTTGAATTCTACCAAGGTTTCTTTTTTAAACAGGAGGCTCAGTTACTCTTGAAGTGTTTAGTATGGGAGGAGATGGAATCTATCAGACAGAATGAGATAATATAAATATTTCATTCAGTCATTATCATTTCTCTTTATGATGATGAGAAGACATTATTATCATATTTTTTATTCTAACTCATAAAGAATGGTCAATTTCCCACATTTGTAATGGGCTACAGCACACTAGTCTTAGTTTGGCATAAAGCTCATACAAACCACTCAATATTTTCAATATAAATGTAATGACTTCTGATTTTAGGGAAAAATAACAATGCTTTCAAAAAAACTCACGAGTTAACTCTAACCTCACCTATTGGTCATTTATGGAAGCATGATGTGCCCTTGCAAAAATAAACTTTCTGCATATTCATTAAGAAGAAGGCGGCTGATAATCAGTGGGAGAGACAGCAAATTTCTTCTTGAGGATTAGGCTCCAATTGGTTGCATTTCAACACCAACCTGGCAATTTTACTATTAAGTCAGCAGAAGTGAGTTCTTACACACCATGCCACTTACTACGGGAGAACGTCAAGCAAAGGGGAAAAGAACACGCTAGAATAAATTGTGCATTATTTCTGGCATTAGTTAAAGGAACGGAGCATTATAAGAAAAAAAATACAGTACCATTGATTTTTACAGGTGTTTAATACAGATAAGCTGAAAAAAGGGTTTCCATTTTAAGCCCAGTGATGGCTAAAGATGCATTCAAATATGTTCAAAAGCAATCTAAAGTCTTCTAAAATGGTGTTTAAGCTATTCAAGCAAAACGTAAATAGTTTTTGTGGTAGTACTGAGGGATGGAGAACAAAAAACAGAGTCCAAGGAGCTGACTCTGGCCCCTGCCGGCCACTGTAAAAATCAGGCAGGTCATTAAAACAGAGGCAATCCTGCTTATCCATGACATGATCACAGGCTATTTAGAGAAAACAGTAACAGGCTGCCCTTACTAAGGCCAAAGACGTAACTATCCCAGAAGTCTTCAGGCCTCACTCTCCAGAGAAGATACAGAAGGAAACAATCAAGTTGAAGACTGAACTATGTTTACGAGATCTTATATAAAGAACCGAAATCCATGATGTCTTTGTACCTTGTCTGTTTTTCACACATTTCTTTAAAGTGCATTTAGTAAGAATAGGGAAATTCTCTGCTTTTGTCTGACAACACTAGGTATCAGATACATGTAAGTGCTTTGCAAAAACCAAATAGTAAAAAAAGGAAAACAAAAAATTATGTGTGCATGATCACTGAATGGACAATTTTTGTATTTCACTGATTTGAGGGGGGTCAGTGGTCTCCAAGTTCTGTGGAGCTATCTATTCACGCAGTAGATGGTGTAATAAACAGGCAAAAAAGAAAAAGAAAAAAGATAGCAGCTATTTCTGACCATATCAGAGCATTCACAGATCCTTTAAGATGATGAGAGATATTCTTGCTTTGGATATTTTTCCCTATGTACTCTGACTTGTTTTTTTTTCCTCATTCACAATCAGTGTTTCTTTCTCAGAAACACATTTTGATAATTCTGGTTCAAATATAAGTCTAATTTCCATAGTTTGCACCCCTTGTACATTTTTTTTATCCCCTCCTCTCGATGACCTTAGTCAGATATCCCTGCCATGTAGCAATGAGGACACAGATGACATAAATGAGGATAGAAGGGGTTCAAGAGACAAAAAACATCCCTCTCGTAACAAATATTAGAAAAAGGACAAATATCACGTTAACCAGGACAGAACATGGTGCAGCTGAGCAGTTCAGCACAAGCCCTGTGCAGTCTGGGCGAGAGATGGGCAGCCAAATTTACACTGGAGAGGTTCTCTGTCCCGATGCCCAGTCATTAACAGATCCCGTGAGCTGTGCTGGCTGACTCATATTCTGGACATGCTAAAGTGGAAAGCCCACGACTCAGATGCGCCTGTCTGTTAAACTCATGATGCGATCAGCTAAAAGCCAGAGCATCTCGAGAAGTAACCTTCAGCAGCCTGGTTAGTGATACTCCTGGATGCTGGCCGGCTCAGCTGTGACGGGCTTTGTGGCTCAGAGTTTCCGTATGTAAAATGTCATGGGACTCCTCCTTTATGTCATCAGAGCTAAGGGGACACGTAAAAGCAGCCTTTGCAATTTTGGGACCTTAGTAATATTCTGGAATTTAGTTGTTCTTGTAATGCTATGGAATTTAACTAAAAATCGTTCAGAGACTATGACTCCACTCCAAAAAAAAAAAAAAAAAATCTCAGCATTTATATTATTATATAGAGGTATACTAATACCTAGATTGGGATTCTACATAGGTGGGGTTGGTGGGGTAGCAAGAACACAAGTTTTCAAGCCAGAGAAATCAGAGTCCAAATTTTTGCTTGACCAACATTGAGTAATGCTTCGTAGGCGATGGAACGTCTCAGTTGGCTTGTAAAATGGGGAAGTAGAAAATCTTGCCCCCACCAGGGAGGTTCTGGTGGAGCTCCACAGCTTGATGTGTATGCAACTGCCCATCAATGTTCAAGCACAGAACTGGTTACTATTTACCTGGCTCTATACCACCAAGTCCTGCTCAGGTAGTGGGGGCAACCTCTCCTGTGGGAAAGGATTCTTACTGCTCTTGTGAATTTCAGGAACAGTATCTCGGTGGCATTTGCTGGTGCTTGTTAATGTAGCAGGGACCTCTGCTACGGATCTCATTCTCAATAAAGAGATTAAGCAGGCTAATTTGTCAGTGATGTTCCAATGCCTGCTTTCCTGCTCACAGCACCACTAACATCCCAGGAGCTCCTGGACCCAATTATTACACATGTTGCATTAGTTGCTAAAGGTAGAGCTAATGTGCCCCAAAAAGCTTTGCTCCTTGGTGGTGGGAAGACAAAAAAACAAAACAAAATAAAACAAACAAACAAACAAAAAAAAAACAGAAACCAAAGACCGCCTGTTGTACTCACCACAATACTGTTGTCATTTAGTGAGAAGAGACACCCCCAGATCCCTGGGCCATATCTAGTAATCAAACTAAATTAGCAGCTTGACTGAGCTGTGGGCATGCGTGGCAGACCTGTGCTATTTTTAGTATTTATTTATAGGGAATTCCATCTGTAGAATAAAAGTCACAACCCCGGAGTTGCTGAATTATTCCCTGAATAGATACCCAAACTGTCTTATTTGCTTGTTTGGGGAATTGCATGTCGAAATCACTCAAATAACTAGTGGATTCAACTCTTTTCTTTGCAAAAAAAAAAAAAAAAAAATGAATACCCAGTTGTTTAGCCGATTCCCCATATGAACTTGCAAACTAATTTGTGAATGTAGACACAGCTCATTACTAGAAGAAGCAGCATGGAGATTCTTCATTGTCTCTGCTTTTTAACCTTACCATGTAATATTTCTGCTCCTTTCTTCAGTCTGTTTCACTTTGAAAATATGCTTTTTGCTTATCCCAGGAGTTTCTGTATTGCTTCAGGCAAAATACTCCCGCAGACATGCACAACTGTAAACTGTAAACATTTTTCTACCTTATTCTGCCCAAGGTTCAGAGCCGCTTAAATGCCTGTGGATAGTTTCAGAAGCATGCAAGACGACTGAGTCACCAAATACCATTATTTCTCTTTTTATAAACTTGCCAATTTCACCAACGATGTAAACCTTGCATTTTAAAAATCCAATCATTAGCTGTGGAGGGGTACTGACTGAAAACATATTTTTTAAAATTTTTATTTCAAATATGAGGCTTGAAGGATGAGATGCAGCAGATTAAGTTAATCTCTATGAGGTTATTTTTTACCATTATTTTCTTAAATCCTCCCATGGCTTTAATCAAGAACAGGAATGTGAAGGGTTTGATTCGGGGAAGAAACATAGATTAGTGGTTAGCATAATAGCCTGAAAGCCCGGAAACGTGGATTCTATTCTTGGCCAGTGGTTTTAGGTGAGCTCATGATTAACAACCTCAGTTTCTCCATTTATAAAAGGCAGGCAGGAGGTGCAAAGGAGAGCTTCACAGTGATGGTGCTGCTGAGTGCCACCTATGGGCCAAGCCCCCAGCTAAGTGTTTTAAAAGGATTACCTTCCTTAATCCTTTGAAGTAGATAATATTATTACCCTAACTTTACAAATAAAAGAACTGCACAGAGACATTAAGTAATTGGCCCCAGGTTGCACAGCTGGTAACTAACTGCAAAGGCTGAGCTCTAACCCACAGGAGCCATCACTCTCCATGTCATTGGTGTCAGCATTTTCTAGAAGGGCTTCAAGGAATGGCATGGACTCGGTACCCAATCCCCAAAGCTTTCAGAACAGGGGTTCAGAAGTGCCCTCTCCTTGTGAAGCTCTGTGCCTGCTCTCCCAAATCACACACACAAGACCACGCCTGCCACCGGCCTTGGGGAGACCACCCAGGCCTAGGCCCCTCTGACTACACTGCACCTGGTGGCCCCCACACACTGCAGTTGCGACACAGCCGAGATTTATCTGCCAAGGGAACCGGAGACATCTGGGTAAGGCTGAGGACAGCTGGTGGAGGGAGGCTCAGGTTTCCGATGAACTCAACACAATAGAGCCGCACTGTCACACCACCATTACGAAAGCACATGCTCGCTCTAATTTTCCTAGCAGTAAGTGTGTGGACTATTTAAAACTTTTTCCCCTCACAGCATTAAGGGCATTCCTAAGTTCAGCTAGGGGACGATCGGCCATATGGTATTTGGTGTCACATTTTTTTTTTCCTTTGCACAACGAGGAACACACACACACAGAAACTGACTTCCAGAAGAAAATGTGCACAATTACCGACAGCATGTACCCCAAATGGCATGCTTGCAAAGTGGAAAGGCGCACCCCTGTGATTCTCCCACTCAAACCTGGTATTTGCAGGGAAAGCCAACTCGAACTTGACTGACACAGATGCCAATGGGAACATCTCTTTCACTACTAGGATTCATCTTAGGTCTCAGAACTACCTTGCCAAAACAGGAGCAAAGGTTTAAAAGGTCACATCGTATTTTGGGGGTGTTGTATGAAATATGGTTTTAAAATGAACATCCCCGACTGTTCAGTGGAAACTGTGGTAAGTTAACATATTCATAATCATAAACTTACTAAGAACTGTTTATCTTCACATTCCATGACTTTGGTTAAGCAGCGAATAGAAAAATAATGCCTTTTGTGCTTAAGCCAAAAACAAATAAGCAATAAATAAGAAATGCTATGGTGAAAGAACCAAATTTTCAGAAACACCCTAGAGCTTTAATGTGCTGGGAATAAGACTGCAATTGGTGAAAATCAAACTTTCCTAAAATTCAAGAGGGTTTACATGCAATTGCTAGATCAACATTTGTGCATTTAAAAGAGCTAAACTGGGTTAAGAGAAGCCTGGTATCAACTAAAATATAATTGGAGAGAGGAGAAAAAAGGACTCATCATACATAAAACTTTGAAGATGTTTTGAAAAACTTCTCCCTATTAAGAGGCCTTCCAAAGAGGGCAAGCACTAAAGATTTGCTAATAAAGAAAAAATATCTTTCCAAAGAAGTCCTTTAAGCAATGTGGGGCAGACATCAAGGTTTCCTTATCTTATTCATGATTTGGAGAAATCATTTTTTGATCCTTTTTCTATTCAAATATTCTCTTTAAAAAACACTGCTTTCTTTGGCTCAAAAATCAAAATTAAATTTAAACACATTTTTAACTTAGTGTCCTATAGTACATACTGTTATTAGAGGAAAAAAAGTGATTAAAAAACAACAACAACAACAAAACAGGAGCTTAGTGAGGCAATATAGAAGAGCTTCCTTAAAAAGAGAAAATAAACGTTGGGAAAACTTGCTCTGGATGCACATCAAATAATGTCTGGAAGTTGTAAAGGGCTCTAGGAAACCTACTTCTCTTTTTCCTACAAATATTGAAAAAGAAAACAAAACAAACCAGGTAGGAGATGCAAATGAACTACTGAACTCAATCTTTGGTCTTTAAAATGCATTTCAGTAGAATAGCCAATGGATCATCTAAGTATGAAAAATAGGTACTGTAACAGCGCCCTGAAAAATGAATTAAGAACACATTGTCATCCACTCCGGCACAAATAATAAAGGTAGAAAAGCTTAAGAGGCAAGCCTATCTTTCGGAATTGTAAAATGGGTTTATAGGACTTTTAACACCAACTTTTTACACACATAGGCTTAGATGATACCAATATTCCGTGGGCTGCGTGGACATTCCCAGGACTCTAATCACGGTTAGGGATTACTCGATGGAACAGATACATTTCATTCCTATTGGGCTGAGGGATTACAGCACAGAAACATCTAATATTCCATTTTTTAATTTCATGCATTTTTTATTTACCTTTAATGATGCTGTATATATTCATCATCCTGAAATATTAAAACAGTACGAAAAAAAGTAATAAATTGGTGGAAATTTTAGGCAATGGGAATGCAACAGCACGCAAATCATACACTATCAAGTGCTTGATACACATTTAAAATTACTGCCTACTACGCCAAAGCCAAATGCCTAGCAGATTTCTGAAGCACAAAGTCACAATAAGAAGATCAGCAGAACAGACTGAAATAATAGAATATTCATCCCTCTAATCCATATGCAATTCTTTAGGGCTTTTTTTTTTTTTTAACAATGCATATGAGGTCTTACTGTACTCAGGATTTAAATAAGTTGTCTCTCTCCTTCCTGTGCCTCTCCCTTTTTAATAATAAAAAAAAATGGATATACAGTTATCATTTCTGCACTACTGCACCAACGCAGACAAGGTTAACACATTTCTTCACACCTCAAATGAAACAATAGCATTTTTAAACAACAAAAGTGTTCAAAGAAAGGCAGTTTATTCATCCCACAGAAAACCCCTGAAAGAGCTTTTGGGAAAGAAGGAAAGTTGGTGTCATGCATGGGGGCAATGAAGGGATGCTTTTGTCATTTAATTACTGATGAATGGGCTGATAGAATATTACATTTCCACACTAACAAGAAAAGCTCAAAGTTGGCATTTCCTCTTTGCAGACAGATGAGATTGTCTGCCGGGCACTCATAAGTATTGTAACAAGGACCAGACACCTGCACAGGGATAAGCCACCATCATCTAGCTTGGTACGTGCTCTCCTGGGAGAGTACCTGGGCGTCTGGGGAAGGGACACGCCACGCCGGGCATCAGCTGCCCCACGACACCTTCCTCCTGCTGGTCCATGTTCTAAGCACCCCATGTTAACAGCAGTCATCTTCCAGCAGGAATGGTGTTCTAAAATTACCTTGCTCTCTTTGTAGATCTCTTTTCTTTTGTCTTAAATGAGCACTTATTGTTTTATAACACAAAGGAAAATCAACAAACAGAAACCACTGAAAATGCTCCCTCTTCTTTCAAGCCTCATGCATAGCTCCGTCCCTAAGACGCCTTCTTCTACACACCGGAAAGAGTCAGTCACTCCTTCATGCTCACGTGCTAACAAATTTCTTATGGCCCAAAGCACCGTCTGCCTTGTGGTCTGGTCCTTAGCCTTATAAACTTGCCTTTCCTGGGATCGAACCTGTCACGGAAAAGGCTCTCCTTTTCCTTTCTTCTCTCCCTTCCAGCACTGATCGCATCTCTTTTCACCTAGTGGGTATTTAAGAGTTGTTGGGTGTTGAATTGATGGAAACTAGTTTGATTAAGTGTTTTTCCTGCTGTTACACTCATTTTTTTTTTTAGCTCACTATTCCAGTAATTCTACCAGCTTTGGCTGTGGTGAGTCGCCATGAATGATACTAAATAGAGACACAACACCTTTTAGGAAATAATTGAGAGAGAGACCCGACCCACCCTCAGGCCCTACCACCAAACACTGACCCAACAGAAAAGAGAGAATACAGCTCAGCAGAAAAATGACAATGTCTGCAGGATGTGGAGCAGGTATAAACAAGAAAATGTTAGAAATAAAAATTCCCATGTCCACCAAGCAATGGAAAAATGCATCGGAAATGAAGGAGGTATGTGGCAAAGAGGGAACGAAAAGAATCGTTCACTCCACTTAAGAGAGAAAAATAGGAAACTCTTTAGGGAAAGAGGTGCTACACCCAAATTAAATAAATATGAAAGCATAGGTAAAATTTTAAGAGAAGGAAAGCCATAACGAAGTTCTTACACTCTAGGTTACTGCTCTTAAAATCCTTTGCCACCTCTCTTTCCTATTTGTCTAGCAGCAATGTGTCACCATTTCTCTCTAACCCTCAGAATATTCCATAGTCAAGATAAACCAAGAATCAATCCAATTTTAATCCAATTCCTTCTTGAAGATTCTAAGCTCATTCCTTCATTCCTCTTGAAAGACATTACGATACTCAAAGGAGAAAAATATTCAAAATATGGAATAAGAAAAGGCAAGAGGAAAAGGCGAGAAAACAATTTCCTAAAGCCGATGCAAATTGTAGGAAAAAACAAATCTAACACCTTCTTACACCCTGTCTTATGTCAGAACAAACTGCCTTTAGTTCTAATTATGATCTTGTCTACGACGTGATATCATCTTTGTTTCAGCTCAGGTTCCCATGGCAGTAAGCCCTTTGACTCTAGGCAGCCATTCAAGAATTCAGGAGTGTTCTCAAGTTCTTGTGCGAACCAAGATGTGTCAGCCCAAAGCAGGTGGTTCGGTTGCTCTGAGATTCTTTGCTGAGGACACGCAGTATTTGGCTACCGCCTCTAACAGATAATTCACTGCTTTGCAATTAGCCACACAGCTTTCTTAGGGTTAACAAATTACCTGATAGTTGTGATAGTTATAACTGTCAACAACAGGTCAAGGTGTCATATACGGTGGGGCAGAGAAAGAGGTAAGACTTTGATCATTTTCAATTCTATGTCCAGAGCCAACTCCATTCATGAAAGCTTATCTTCCCTTTACCATAGATGTATTTCTTCTCTCCTCTGCCTGCTTTCTCTTTATGGTTTCATGAACTCTACTTTCCCTGCCTTCATGGGCTACTAATATTTGATCAGAAGTTTTTTGGGATAATATTTCTAAAACATGAATAAACTACATTATGAAGTTTCTACAGCCTGGCTGGATTTTATAGATTCAGTTAAGTGTGTTAATTCATATAAAAGTGTGAGATACTAAGGACATACCAGAGTTAGGCCAACTGTCATCAACTCTTGGAAAGAAGAACCATTGGCAACAGCTGCTGTCACCCCTCTTACCTTGTCTGTCCCTCCCACCTGGGCAGATGTGTATTTTATCTTCACTAATGAATTCAGATTTCCCTCCTTCCAAAGCCCATGCTCCCTTTCTTTGAAGCTGCTATTTAGGAGGAGTTTCAGTTTGATGGGAAATACTCTTTAAGTGTTTTACCCATTCATCGGAACTATTTGAAACCATGGGGCCAATAAAGGTCAAATATTGAAAATGGTCAAATATTGAAAACTCCCTATGAGTCAGCCTAATAAATTCTCTCATTTATTAGGTCCCATAATGATATTTCTGTAGTAAATACTATTATCTCCACTTTACTGTCATTGCGTAGTGTCTACTTGTGGACAAAAAGCTGGGTTTTATTTTATTTTGTTGTTGTTGTTTTGAGGACAGTGTCACTGGCCGTTACATGTGGGGCCCGAACCAGGGCCGCTGGCTTCCCAAGCCAGCGCTTAACCACCGCGCCACTCGGCCGGCCCAGAAAGCTGGGTTTTAAAAGTGGGATTATATGGATTCAAAGCCCAGGCTGCTGACCCTCACATTATGAAATCCATCAGTGACCTGGCTGACGAGAATAAGAGTTCGAACTTTGGCCCAAACACTTCCAACAACTTGGAAATGGTAGGGAACTGGCAAAATAAGTCAGAGGATGTCAGATGGGGACCATCTTACCCTCTCTATAAAGATGCAGATGTAATTTTTTTTTTTAAAGAGCTGTTTGAAGACTGTATTATTTGACAGTAATTTTAACCTATGCATAGATAAGCATGGTTCCCAAGTCACTGTTCTAAAATGGATTTTCCTTAAGAAATCACGGTACTCTCTAAAAGTCTGAATGGATGACCAATTATATGAAATACCTAATACTTGCAGGACACTAATTTTCTAACAAACCCAATTAAAATAATCTCAAACATAAATGAGATGACGAACAACAAAAGAAAACGTATCTCTTGAAAACAAATAATGATATCAAGGTTTGTAATTCCATTTCTTAGCAAACTGCTCCCAAATGAATAAATTGAAAGAAACATGTACTGAAAGCAGTAATTTTTATTTTTCCCCCCCAATGCCTCTTTCTTAAGCCATTCAATCCACTGGCACACACCTGTTTTTGTTTCATAACGTGAATTAGGTAGGTGTGTGGAAGGCTTATCTTTGAGTCATTGAGGATTGCTGCTACGCCTTAGGCTCAGGCTGCTTCCGGTATCATGGGTTATCAGTGCATTCTTTCATTTGTTTATATAAGTGGCCAATGGCTGTTGAAACACTTCAGAGCACTTAACCAAAGCAAACAAAGCTCTCAAACTTTAAATATCCAACAACAAGAGCTATTGACAAGTTGGTCTTTACTTAGCAAATAAATCTCAGTATCATTTAGAACCTTAATAAAATCTTCCAGATTTACAAAGGAGGCACACAGCCGAGACGCTTATCTTACCTATGGCTCCACATAGAACCTAACCATCCCAACTGGAGATGAGTTCAAAAAACGAATGCTCCCACATAGTCATTTTGCTTGCTTTAATTTTTGCTCAGACTGAAGAGGTCTATCCAATTAGAGAGGGGGAAAGAGGGTCTTGGACTTACATCTTAGCCTTCTAGCATTTTGATTCCCTCCTACCCTCACTCCCTAAAGTCTAAGATATTTCAGAGTGAAATCCTGCGATGAGAACCTTAGATGAACATCAGGGTACCTGGATTTCAGTCCCATCATTCCCATTCTCTGAAAAACTGTGCATAAGACAGGAACCCTGACTGAGAATCATATCTCTGATGTGTAAAAGGTGGGAATAGGACTGGATGCAAAAACCCCATTCAATTATTCTACTTAATGTAGTTATAATGGCAACATTGATTGATTCATACGGGCAGCTAGAGAAAGATCATGGGAGTACTGTTTCATATAAGATCATATAAAATATTCCCAGATAGTGACAGTGGATTCTTTGAGTTATTTCCTTTATGTTTAGAAGATACTTTCTCTGGTGATTTTTGGAGATGTTACTATTGTGACAGCTTTGGGGATACTGGAGAGCTAGGCTTTACATCTCCCTCTGGAATTCCATAATCTTACTTCAGTTACTTCTTAGATATGACTTTGTTTTTAGCACAAGGAGGAAAACACAAAAGAAAACACATTGTTTTTAAGAAGTTTAAGTCATTTAATGTTATTTCTTTTTTTTTTTTTTTCTCTCTCTCAACTGACCATTAAGTTGAATTCCAGCCCTTCCCAATTGTTAGGTTTTCAAACTGAACCAGCTTGTTTATTTTCTCTGGCATATTAGAGCCACCAGGTTTCTGGTGGGAATGAAAGTTTTCTTCACAGGACTCAAGGCGTTACAGAGAAAAAAGAAATGCTCTGGGAAATCTAAATCTTTCACTGGCTCTTGGCCTATGATTTCATAACCTATGGTGCAAACAGCATTAAAGTAATATTCACAACTTTTGCTATTGAAACTACCCTCCATTATAATGAAGGACAGGTCTGTCTGTATACAAGTCTGTTTGGCTGGAGCACTACAGGACATGGGGTCAGTTCTCCCCTGAAAATAACAGGCAGGAGGATGTTTCTATTTTTATCCCTTTTCTGATAGACTCCCATACATACCTGACAATGAAGCAAAGTCCAGAGAAGCTGGGAAATTACTTTCTTACCCCACATTCCTCAAGAACTGCCATACTAGGGAGCAAAGTCTGATGTCTTGTCAAGTGCCTCTCTGTGTTTTCAGCTGCCTTCTTTTTTTTTTTTAGCCTATATTAAAGTGTGAGCTACTGAATGATAAAATGTAGCCTTCGGCATAAATCCTGCAGGGAATAGCTTTTGAGATTCTCCAACATACTAAAAAGTTATAATTGGGTTTTAATGCATAAAATGGCTGAGCAATTTAAATGTTTAGAAAAGAAAACAGTCTTTCCTAGAGTTTATGAAGTGGTAAGCCTATTTTTTATAATGATTAACTGTGAGTCATCCTTTCAAACCTGAGCATCTACTGGCATATGCTCCACATTAAAAAAACAAAACAACAACAACAACAAAAAAAGACGCTGAGGGCAGGAACCAATTTACCAAACTAGTGTCTTATCCTGGATGGACATATAGCAAATTTTCGTCTGTAAAATGAAAATGAGAAGTAACAAACTATGAGCCATACTTAGTTTGCTGTCTACTTGCTACATCTTACTAAATGAAAAATAATGTTCTATAAACATATATTCAATATCTGTCTGCAAGTGATCCTGCTTGAAGGCAGAGATTATACCAGGAATAGGAGGTCAGTAGTGGACGGAATATGACACGGTCGCACAGAGGCCTGTCATTGAACCTGACCCATCTGCCTGCTTCTGGTGAGAACTTTGCTTTGTCATCAAGTTCTGGCCCCATGCCAGGAATATCATGACAGCGATGGTGGGCCCTCTTCTCCACTTCATGACAAGGTGTGTTGCAAATATGAGGGCACTGTTACCTGTATGTGTCAGTTCTGAAAGCTCTGGGCCCAGAGACAAGTCCTTTTAGTACATTTGTCCTGCCCCTTAAGGAAAGGTTTGAATGGAGAATCCCTGGCCTGATCAGAAGGCCAGAATGTGAGATTGAGCTCCGCTCTCACACGACTGGTTCCAGTCTGAATATTGCTTAGATACTCTCCTTGGAAAAAGAAAACAGGAACATGTGGATCATAATACCCACAATTGGGTTGTTGTCAGCATCTAGAAGAATAACACCAGTGAAGATATAGGGTCAGGAGCTTTGGAAATGCAATGAATGATGAAAAGGCAACTCAGGTCTTTGAATTTGTTAGCATCACTTCATAGACTGAAAGAAGGAACGACCAGCCTGAAAATCTGAGGTGGTGGAGCCTAAGATATTTAATACAAGACAATCAGCTAATAAATAAATGAGACAAGTCTGTCTGGTTCTCATTGATGCTGGATGTCTACACGGTGGGTAGAGCTAAGCAGCCTTGGGTTCAAATCCAGTCCCTGCCACCAAGGAGCTGTGTAACCTCGGAAAAGTTGCTTACACTCTATGAAGCTTTTGAGATGAAGAAGGACTTAAAGTAACATGATTCCTTGGCATCAGCATCCTAACAAGAACCGTCTGGAATCGTAATGACAGTATCCTTAGCCCAGTACTGAAAGGTACTTAGTTGTAGGCAGCCAAGTCTCTCATCACTTACTAAGTCCTCAGATTTAAACTGAGTCCATCAGCTCTTCTGTGGCAAAGTCTTCCCAAGCAATGAAGCCAACCTATTGCCTGAGATGATGGGATTAATCCATGTCAATTGTATAACATCTGGTTAGGAGTATAAACTCCCACTCAAACTCCTTATGTTTCCCTTGCTAAAGAAAGACTTACCTACATATTCTCCCTTGATGACAGGTAAAGGGAAAGCAAGTAGAGTTACTTTGAGTTTAAGCTGAGCCCTAATGATACAACACCCAAGTCACCATGACCTAAGCACACATTTAAGGAAAAAACACACACGTTCATAGAGACATACAGACGGTGCACAATCAGTAAGCCAACGCACATCGGATAAAGGTACAATTCTAACACAATACGTTTATCTGGGCTTGTACACAAATGGTACGCTGAAATGTCGTATCAGGATCAAACGTACAGGGTGCCACAATACCCACTGACCTTGAGTTTTAAGTGCCAGCTGTGTGATGTGGGCTCGCTGGCCATACCAAGTACAACTAACCTTCTGGCTCAGAAGTCAAGAGGGGTGATAAGCAGAGGTTAGTGATAATAATGCCATTATATTATTAGGATATAATTGGATAGCATGTGAAAGTTGTTTTATAAACATTTTCCGATTTAACTCCATTCTTATAGTAATAAGACCTTGCGGTGGATATCAATAGTGTTACCGATCCCATTTTACAGATAAGGCAACTGAAGGTAGGAGGTGTAATATTTCTGAATCCAAAGGTCCCGCTCTGAATTGTAGGCCATGCTACATCAATTCCAATGTCAGATTCTATCCTAGAGTCTTTAGTAGAATGATGCTATTATCACTTTTGGTCCTCAGTTCAGAAAGAGAGCTTGAAACTGTTCCTTCATGACTTTGGTTCCAGAAAGATTTGGAAAATTGCATAATGATCAACTGACCAAGCGATTATCGATCGGTAAACTTCTGTATCGAAAGTCAGGGCAGGATTTTCATGAGAGCACTTTAAACTCTTCTCCCCTTCCTGGCTGTATCGGAGGGAAGGGGATCCTTGCTGTCTGTCACAGACATTGACTTTGAACTATTGATTAGTTCAAAACTGAAAGAAAAATACATCTTAGGTTTATAGGTATCACCATAGCAAAGGCCTGGAAGAATTATTCATACCAAGTGATAACAGTGTAGAATTTTGTGTATAATGCAATGGTGGTGATTTTCATTTACTTATTTAGATGTCTGCATTCTTAAAATATTTCATAGTAGACATGCGTTATTTTGTTCCTGAAAAAGCTATGATAAAAGTTAACATGCTGATAGAGTGGTCTGATGATTTCATCTAAAAAGATGCCTCTAAAATGTTCTCTTGGTTTTAAGACACCTGATTGCATTCTGCTTTTTAAAACTTATTAAAATGTGATCTGTAGGGATGTATTTATTTGACGCTCTCTGGTTTCTCTTCTGAACTTTAGCATCTGACAGTAACTGTGCTGAAAACCTGTGATAAAATCCTAGCTCTGTCCTTCACCAACTGCATGACCTGGAATAATTTAACCTCTTCCTTTCCTCACCTGTAAAAAAGGAGTAATAATACATGTCTCCTTGCGTCGTGGTGAAGTTCCTTAAAGTTATTTAGTCCTCCATAATTTTTCTTCCGTCTTGATAAATGTGAAACTCATTTCACATAAATCACTGGACAATTAGACTTTCTCTTTTTTTTTTTATAGCTGAGCCATCCTGCCACCTGTTGGCAGCTCAACGGCAACTCAGCTCGAGCTGGGCATCAAACCGCCGTTGCTCAGAGCTCAGCTCACACTCTTGAGAGAGCTCTTAACCAACTGAGCCACTCGGCCGGCCCTCAATTAGACTTTCTTAAATTGACTTCGTGTGTATTATTAGCCTATGTCACCAACTGGATAAATGAATATATGAATGAAAGGGTATAAAACTATGTCTGCAGTGTCAGGTTGGATGTGTGGAGACTATAAAAGGTAATTAAGACCTGGTCACTCAGGATCAAGTGTAACCTTATAGGTCCATATAAATAACCACAATACAAGTTAAATGTTAAAGGAAATTGGGGAAGGGAAAGGTTTATTTTAAATAGAATCAGAAGCAAGAAGGAATTTGGATATAAGGTGACGTTTGAGTAGGGTCTTGAAAGATGAGCAGAATTTCATAGGCTGAAAACTGAGGACACAATTAAGATAAATTATGAACTTCTGAATTCTCTTCACATCTCTGTCACTTAGAATCATGCTTACACAAATCATTTTCCACTCTTTTGTTGTTCATTATTCATCGCTTAAAACATAACTCTTTCCTCATTGAAATTAGCAATGATTGAACATCTCTCATGT
This sequence comes from Aselliscus stoliczkanus, assembly GCA_033961575.1. Taxonomy (NCBI): domain Eukaryota; kingdom Metazoa; phylum Chordata; class Mammalia; order Chiroptera; family Hipposideridae; genus Aselliscus; species Aselliscus stoliczkanus. Next base: position 8,681,317 of record CM066734.1, read on the forward strand.
CCAAAAAAGAGCCAGCACTTGAATTTGGGGGTGATTTCCAGAGGTAGGGGAGCCTGGGACCTTCATATCCCTCTTAGTTGGGAAGGAAATGGATTCTTGTGATACCTGACAAGAGTCCTGTTACAAAGCCAAATTTTTATGTACATTCCACAAATTTAAAAACTGAAAGTAAGTTGTGTTTTTTTGTTTCTTTGTTTGGCTGGTGTGGGTTTAAAACTGAAAATACCTAAATGGAAGGCCTTATTTACATTTCTTTGTGTGTTTGTTTGTTTAGTTGGTTGGTTGGGTTTTTTGCAAAGTTCATCCTTCACAGAAGGACGGTATGCAGAAGCAAATGCAGACCAGGTTACCTAACCTATATTTCCACATCTGCCAAGTGGGGGTGCTAATAGTACCTACATCATCCTCGCAAAAAAATTATCTAATTATTCTTGGAGGTGGGGAGGCGCATATACACATAAACACCAAGCTCTGGAGATAGCTCCTTGTCTCTACATGGATTGTGTTGGAATTTTCGACAAGTAGAGAACTTTGGCACAGTGCATTAACCCGAAAAGGACAACTGGTCCTAAAACAGTCATTAAATTTTTTCATGTCTAATTAGCAGATGAATCCTGAGGCTATATTTCAGTGACCAATAACTTCGTTACTGTGTTTTCAGTGATGCTGGAACCTGTATATAAAGAATGATGTGGGCCAGCCGAGTAGTGCATTGGTTAAGAGCTGACTTGGAATGCCAGTGGCCACGGGTTCGGATCCCATATATGAGGGCCAGTGACACAGCTAACAACAGCTCCACCTAAAGCTGGGCTGTGCGAGCCCTGGCGACAGTGTAGGCTGCAGCCCCTGCTGCAGTGGGCTGCCATAGGCTACAGTGAGTGGCCGACAGCCAGAGTGAGCTGCCAATAGCTGCGGTGAGCCATCATCCAGAGGCCGGCAACAATCTGCCTCATCCGGGAAGAGCGCAATGACGATACCAGCATGGGCCAGTGAAGCAACGTCCTCCGCAACTAGACTGAAGAACAAAAAGACAGCAACTTGTCTGTTCCCCAATGCTGTTCCCCTCCCCCAATTCCCCAATAAAATCTTTAAAAAAAAAAAAAAAAAGAAATGATGTCCCCTCAGCACTGGCACATCTTTTATGCTTTCTTTTTAACCCATCATCTCAGTCCACATTGTTTTTGTAACAGTTGATCATGGTACACAGCACACTCAGCATTTGTCGGCTTGCTGGTGTCCCAATGCCTTATGGTTAGGGATATAAAGGCAGCATTAAGGGTCATCCTATTGTATACATACACAGAGAAGTGGCCCAAATCCTTGTTAAAGACAATGAAAACAGTGGGATATAGGTATATATGTACATAAAGTTCTCCCTTAACATTGCCAATAGGTTCTCAGAAACTGCGACTTTAAGCAAAATGATACATAAGGAAATTACCATAGACTAATTGATATGAGCAAGAGTTAGGTTGCCACAGCCTATTTCTGCTTACAAAAACATCACCAAACTTCTAACTAAAGAACCAAACACTTCTAATATTGAGTATTGAAGGAAGTGTGAGCGATACATACATTTAAGAATGATAAAAACAAGTAAGGTCATTATTGAACAACCCCCTTTTTCCAGTTGGCCGGAGCCTCTCCCAGCTGCTAAAGGCACAAGCAGAAGCCACCCTGGACAGGACACCCCTCCATCACAGTGCTCATCACACCCACACTCACACTTGCACTGACTGAGACAATGCAGACATGCCAGTTCACCTAATGAGCACATCTCTGGGCCCTGGGAGGAAACCAGATCCCCAGAGAAAACCCACACAAACATGGGGAGAACATACAAATTCATCACCATCATCACCATCATCATCATCATCGCCATCATCATCGCCATCATCATCGCCATCATCATCATCATCATCACCATCATCACAATCACCATCATCATCACCATCATCACTATCACCCATTATCACCATCACCACCATCATCACCATCACCACCATCATCATCATATCATCATCATCACAGGACCATTCACTGGCCACTAACTAGACACAGCACTAAGGCCTCTCAGTGATATTTTCATTTAATTCCTTAGAACTATACGATTCCCACTTCACAGATGAGGAAAATGAGGCATAACAAAGTTAAGCAACATGTTTCAAAAGCCCATAGCTCAGAAACAAGGAAGCCAGGACTTGAACACAGACCTGTCTCACTCCCAAAAGCCTCATTTGTAACCACTCCACTTCCCTGCTTTCTCACCTTTTAGAGGATTTATGGGATCCAGCAGTGGCTAAAATAGCAGCAAACTCAATAATGCAACAATTATGGTATCTGTAATCCCCTAACCAAGGCCATGTTTTGAAATGAAAGCATCCGTGTGCCCACAGAAAACGCATACAGGCACTCAGGAATTTTATTCACATTTCCTCCCTGCTGAAACTTTTAACACAGCCCTACAATGCATTCATTGCAAGGTGCCATTAGGGCCGGGCTCACGGCGAGTGTCACCAATTCACCGGCACATTAATAACACAGTTAATATGAAGTGTTTAGAGCCTCACATCAGTGACAAATACGACTCAGCCGAATTTCCTGACCACACAGGCCACGGAGGAACAATTTGGTAGATTTCATCAACAGTTCTAATTATGCTCCTGTCAAGTCCAGAACGAACTAATCCATAACTGGGGTGCTGGAAGACAGTGGCACAGAAGAGTAATTTATGCCCCAGACACAGGGTCCCTTTCATAGTTAGTGTGCACAGCACTTGACTAACAAGTGGGTTCACAAAGGAATTTATTAGGGAAAACTCGGCCCTCTTGCTTTGAAAGGCTCGTCCCGGGGAAGCTTATGAGGAATGATGAGGAGTGACTTCTAGGGGTCTTGTTAGTACATATCTGGAGGTCAGGGGGCCTGCAGGTTGGGAGATGGAGGAAATTGGAGCTTTGGACTTTCTGCAACCACAAGATTTGCCCCTGGTCTTATTGCAAAGATGTGCAGGCTGACTTTTAAGTGTGACAGGAGTGATGCCGAACAGAGTGAGCCAATGAGGAGTCAACTCACCGGACAGATTTAAAAAAAAATAAATAAATAACAGTTCAACCCTCAGTGAGCATGATCATCAGAGATACAAGGATATGGTTAGAAGAGGGGGAAAAAAAAAAGGACCCCTTTATGAAGCTATAAATAACGTGCTAATGGAATGTGCAAAGAGGTTGGTGGGAACAGTAAACTGAAATGTCACAATAGCCCTTTACACGCTCCCACCCCCCTCAAATGAACTATGAGACAGACAATTAGAAAAGAGTAGTTGGGAGAGAGAGGCAGGGTGGGGGTGGGAGGGGAGGCTGGGGGAGGGAGCACATCAAGCAATTTTGAATGATTTTTCACTAAGATCTCTATTGGAATGCAGCTCCTGGCCTTTTACACACGGATCTCATTAAATATTCCAAAGGGGAGAGGGGAAGGAGGAGAGGGGTCCTGTGGCTGGTGTATTTTTTATTTTATTTTATTTTTTTTAAGAGTTAAGGCTGGTGATGTTAGCAGAGGCCTCTTGGTTATTATCACTGATCAGTTGTTAATTAAAATAAAATGAAGCTTCTTAAACTTCAACACCACATTGCAAATTATGCAAAAGACACAAGTAATTGCATTATTAGCAAAAATTACATTTAAAAATAGCTCCGCACAAAGAACTAAAATTATCTAATCTAAACTTGCTTTTACCAAATGGAGCCGGAGGAGACTGCGCTCTGGGGAAAACAAGGGATTTTTCTGCAGAGAGAGAAAGAGAAAGGGAGAAAGGGAGAGAGAGAGAGAGAGAGAGAGAGAGAGAGAGAGAGAGAGAGAGAGACTTAAACTTTATTACTAAATCAGAATAGAAATACAGTAGCAAGTACATTTGAAATAATCTTAGGTACAGATAACAAATTTAGGTCATTTTCCCCCAGGACAACATGATAGGCATTTGGACATAGTTAATTTTTGATCATCTACAAATAATTGTCCAGGCAATGAAGAAAACCAGGACTTGTTATTATCACCAAGGCCTTGTTGGGTCTTCACATGTAGGGCCTGGTCAAATGGAGTAGAAATAAGCCCAAGAATATTGAGAAAGATTCCATTCACTGGGCCCTTACGCACGTGCGTGCGTGTGTGTGTGTGTGTGTGTGTGTGTGTGTGTGTGTGTGTGTTTCAACGCAGAAGATTCTACCCCTCACCCGGGTGGACAGCTGAGAGCTGCCAGTATTTGCAAATGATTTATTTTGCAACACAGAGACCTCGAGGTGCCCAAGGTCCCTTTGGGCTCTGTCACACTGTACAAGTGGCAACACAGTCATACAAAAGCAAACAGTGCATTCATCTCCACAAGCAAGCACTGTACAATTGCTCTCTGGACATCATTTGCATGCAATATCATTTTGACTCATTATTTTCCTTTAAACCCCTCCCCACCCCTTCTTTTTAAAGCCACCACAAGGTCTACTCAAGAACAGCGGTACTTTACAGAAAAGTAAAACATTGTATGGACAAAGGACAATTATGATATACATTTTGGGGAATTCCTTGTTGCTCACCAATGATTGGTGCTCCTAAGCGGAACAGAAAGTTCCTTTTGACTATTAGTTTTGGCCAGGTTCAGCAGTAGCCTTAGCTATGATTTCCTAGGCTATCTGTTCTAATAATAATTATAAGATATCTGTTCGTAGATCTACAGACTTTATGGTATGTTGACATTGTACAACTTCTATGTAGTTTGGTCATTCTTCAAAACCCAGACTCATTGTTTCTGGGAAAAATTTGACATAGACAATTGGCCAATTAGTACCTTCATTTGGTGTTCTTTTTTTACTCCTGTTTTAAAGCAACAGCCAGTCAACACTGCTGAAGGCTAATTTAGGGGAGAGAAAGATCATCTGTAGACGTCAAGGTGGTTAATCCAACTACCAAATTTCTCTTTGTATAGTTGCCCTCCGGCTATTGTATATCACCGTTCACCTAAAAAGTATTCTTCAGAGACACTTTGGGGCAAAATCTGCCAGGACTATGCTACCCACACATAACTCTACAGGACAAGCAGGTATTGGCATACTAACATGAGTGACACACACGTGGAGGCTGGCCTGGGGGACCCCACCAGTCATGTTAGGGAGTTATATTCTATGCAGTGCAAGTACTGGGGCAATGAATGTCAAAGGTGACGTGGCACTGGGGTCTCTGGCTCCCTATTTGTAGAATAAACACGGGAACAACACTGTCCAACTAACAGCACTGTCAAGAGGGTGAAATAAGATACTCTACCATTAACACATTTCATAAGCTGCAGAATTGGATGTGAACAGAGGTAGACTCAAAGATGACTTTGAAAGTTTTTTAGGGTTGATGCTGGAATACAGGGTAGACCATTCACGGGTCAGACAGTCAAGATGTGATCACAAGTAAAAGTATTTGGAAAAGGGACATGTTCAGCTTCAGGCAGCTCATCCAAGTGACTTTGACCAGCAGTTTGAAGTGTTATTGGAAACTGGAAGACGGGTCCAGACTGGAATGTACAGTTGGGTATTAGATGCATGGATCTAAGCTATGAAGCCCTACTCGTGAAAGAATGATGATGGCAGGGGCTATCGGTTGAGTGGCAATGAAAATAAAATGTTGGCTGGGAAATAAGGAGAAATTCAGGCATGTACGGGGTCATGTAAGCTGAGGAACAAAGTATCAGCAAAACAAAAAACAAACAAACAAACAAAAAGGCTCATTAAATACAGCAGAGTTCAAGCATCTGAAGACTGAGAAACCATCACTGGGTTCCACAGTTGGAAGGATAGTGGCGAGGTGGCACCGGACCACAAGGGGTTAAGGAGCAGGTCAAGACAACCGGGTGGAGAGCAGGTCCATAGAACACATTTAGGAAACAACTGATGGTGAAGAAAATGAGAAAAGCAAGGCAGCTGTTGAGCCGTTGTCAAGGTGTAGGGAAGATGTTTTTGTTTGTTTGCTTTATGTTTTTCTTTTTTCTTTTTCCTACAGTCGGAAGAGGAATCCAGCATGTGTGGAGGGAACTGACAGAGTCAAATCTTAGAGATTAGCCTTGGATCAGCTTTGGCAGGGAGGCCCCCTCCACCAGAGGTGGGAGAGGAGAGAAGATGCCTACAGCTCTGATAAACTTGACAATGGATTGAGTAGCAGACCGAACTAAATGTGTGACAACTTCCAGTCTTTTAAAAGAATTAAAAGCCATCGGGAACAGGAAGTCATAAAATAGCAAAGCTAGGCTCAAAAACTATGTAAGGCTGAGATATTTATGTTACAACATTTAATGAGAGAACTTAGCTGAAGCGATTTTGTGACGCCTTGTAAACAAAACGACTGTTTGATTTATTGAAGTTTCTACTTTATATCTCATTGTTCTAGAATCATGTGAACCTGGCTCAATAGAGTCACATTATCTCAAGCAGCAGTGTTTTTTGTTGTTGTTGTTGTTGTTGTTTTTAAGTACATGTTCACCTTGGTATTTACCTCTGAAACAAGTGGAATATTTTGGGGGCTCTTGGTGCTGCTTATGTTGGGTGCAGGAGAAAGCCAACACTGCTATTTTAACAAAAACCTGGAATGGTAAATTAGAAATCTATTGTTTACCACTAGATTGATTTTCAAACCTACCCAAAATATTGAAGGTAACTGGTAGGTTTTGGATTATGCTAAGGCCCCCTTCAGATGTATCAACAGCAAATCATTTGAGAAACGAAAAGCTTTCTTGTCCTCTCGTTTCCTGTATTGTGATTATACCTGCTAGCTTCCCATGGCCAGATCCATTCATTCTGTTAGTCTCCAGGAAATAAGTTTAGGACAGGGAGAAGACAACAAAATAAGAAAATTAGGCTGGTCTCTCTGCAGTCAGTTAAAACCCGTCAGCAGTAAGTCATTGAATTTAACTGCACAGCTCTTATTTATTTGATTTTTCTACTGTGTTTATTTCTACAATCACGGGCCTAGCAAGCCCCTCATCTCCCAGTGGGAGCCGAGCGCCAGCATGATGGGAAGACCAGGGTGCAGGAGCTGTCTCGCCTCCTCCTTCTCCGTTGTATGAAAAAGACTTGGCATGAATGAGTTTTACAACAGCCACCAACCATTTCTTCCTGTTTTCTGCACTGTCACCAATACTGGCCTCGAGTGGTGTAGTGACTTCAGCACACGCCACGGCAGCAGACTGTGCCCAGCACGCACACATTTGGGCTCATTTAAAACCCTTGTGCAGCTGAATCAAACATGACAAGACGATGGCAAAAGGAGAGGCTATTATCCCAAATGAGAGCTGGTGGATGGCTGAAATTGGTTTGAATGGCAGAGACAAAAGAGGTGGGGAAAGAAGAGAAATAACGGAGAATGATAATCCACATAAAACAGGCTGCTGGTGGATAGGTGCACACGCACGCGCACACACACGAAAAGGCAAATGCTTGTATGCTTTAGTACTAGGCTGATCAAGCATGAGACCACTTTATAATAAGAAGGAATACCAAATAAGCTATCTGAAGCATTGGTCCACTTACAGGTAAAGATACAGTTAACTTTTAAACCTGTAACCCTTTCTATAGAAATCTCCACTTTTTAAAATACCCAAACTGTCACATGATGCTTGACTGAATGTGCTGCTGTCTAATGGTCATCACCAGGAGAAGTGGGGAATAACTGATTTAGGATGGGCAAACTCTGAGATACACCAATGAGTTTGTGTCAAGAGCCCGAAGGTTGTTCCTCAAGTCAACTGGTCATCCAGAGAATTTGACAGAGTGGGAGAGAGGACATGGGGAATTCATTCTGAAATGTAATGAACGAAGAGCTACCCTGTTCTCCCGAAAATAAGACCTAGCCAAAAAATAAACTGCAGCATGATTTTAGGTGCCAAAATATGACACCTTGGCATACTGAATATTTTAAACTGAAGGAGTTTGTGGAAAAGGCACCCTTCTCCCTGAAACAGGTCAAAACCCTCATGTGAGGGGTGATTGCCCCCCCCATATCCTGGAGCCATCATGCCAGGGCTCCTTCTCTGTCTAGGTCTTATTTTGGGGGAAACACGGTAATAGAAAGCAGGCTGAGGTGCCCCTGAGCCACAGACCTTGACCACAGTTTCCAGCTGACCAGCTTTCCGTACATGAAAAGATGCCCTGCGGGACCAGCTGGGACCTGTCCTTTGTGAGATTAACAATTCAAAAAGTGCTGAAATTAATTCTAAGACTTATGGGTGCAGACTTCTTATAAAGTAGGTTACAAGGTCATCTAGCTTTCAGAAACTTTACATTGTAAGGTTTTTTTGTTTTTTTGTTTTGTTTTGTTTTAATAGGAAGAACAGATTTAGGATGGCCTATAGCTAAGTCTACTACAACCCAGGTTTGAGAACAAGCTTTTAAAAAAAATCCATTTCCCCCAAACTGTCTCTTCACTTGGATAGGCATGAAATGAAGACCAATGCCTCTTTGACTGCCAGCTCTAGCATTCTCTCTGTGCCGATGAGAAGAAATCCCTTTCTCTTGCCTACACTCTCTCTCCTAGCAGAGCAGCTGAAACCAGGTATTGAGAAGAAAGGATGAGATCATTTTCTATTTACTCGTCTCATCAACTTTCAGTGTCATCAAGTGAAAGTTGGTTCTGATTCTGGTAATGGATAAAAGAAACTGTGGTAGGGCAATAGAAATTGGTTTAATTTACTTTTCCATCTCCAAAAGTGTTGGTCTTAGCATATTAAGGTGATGGCTTGGGACATTTCGGGGAGTGGCTTGGTTAGCCTGGGTCTCCCCCATGGGCAGAGCAGGAATACATGTTGTTAATCTTTTTATGACTGGCATGTTTCAGCTAGGAACCCAGCAGAGTAGGGGGAATTATTTTTTCTCCCCCACACACTCTCAGGACAGACTCCCAGCCAATGGCCTCCCAACAGCGCTTTTCCTTTTTTTAAGGAAACGTGAGTACACAAAACAGCCGTTTTCAGGGTAACCGTCTTACTCAATATCAGGGGCTATCAGTCTGGTCAGCACTGGTTTGCACACTATCCTTGTCCTGGAATGGCGGGGGGAATGGGGGAAGGTTCTAAAGGAATTCCATCAGGAAGGAAACTATAAAGGACAAGAATACTGGGCAAAGAGAGCTGCCAGCTTCATTTAGGAAGGCGCTTTAACATGGAGGAACAGGTGTTGCCCACTTCGGAGAACGGTTAAGAAGAACGCCTCCTCTGGACAGGGGCGGCCAGGTGAAAACCTAAAACAGTAAGACAGGTGGCTAATAGCAGGCGTACTTCATCATGCTAGCACCTCTTAAATTCACCTCGGCCCTGTAGGGGCAGACATAGTTTGCAGCTTGGAATAAAAGACAAAAAGGCAAGTGTCTGGTTCGACATAAAATCTTTGGGATATGGACACGCCAGTTCATCCAGGTTCAGCAAATAGAGCAATGCCACTTAAAAAAAAAAAATCATCTTTACATTTGAAAAAGAAAAACAAGAAGGAAAAATCTGGGCTTAAGATGGCATAGATGATTTAAAAAGAAAAAAAAAAGGCCATATTTTTCATAACCTGTTCATATCTAGTTTTTCATTTGTCAAACCTAAATGAAGCCACCCTCTAACATAAAATACATAGTTGGCCACTAAAGAGGATAAAGTTCATTTGTCTAGAAGCTTGTTGTCAGATGGGACAAATTGAGGCCAGAAGATATTTATCGCCACTACTCCTACTGGCAAAAACGACTACAATACACAACAACTAAAGATAATTTCTGAGGCAGGACAATCTTACTTTCAAGATTCTGTGCTATAAACCTATCACAGGGCTCCTAGTTCTACATAAGGTTCTGAACTTCCTTTTCTGTCTCACAGTCAAATTTTTATCCTGATCCTGTGGCTTAAGGACACTCTGGCCCATACATAGCTCAGTGAGGACATTGCTTCCACTAGAAGTCCGAGGCAGGTTCACAGGGCATCTCATCTTTCTGTGCATGCCTTCCATGTACTACCAAGGGACCCGTTAGGACCGAGGGTACACGGAAGACTGAGCAGAAAGCTGTGTGCAAGCGAACACCAGGGTGCTGGGCGCAGCAGCTATGGCTGAGCTCCTGTGGGTCAGAGCATTGGGAGCCAGCAGTGTACCCTGTCACAAACTCCACTTGTGTCACCAACCCACCGTATCGTTAATGCAAAAGGCAGATACACCTTCCGCCTGGAGATAGAACAGCAACCAAACCATCCCTCAAGACTCCAATTAAGTGGTATTTGATGCTTACAGGAGAACCCAGCCAGAGACCAACCTGGCCACCCTAATGAGTTGCAAATGGGTTTCACAGGAAGACACCCATCTCTATCCATTGGCAGGAAAGTGCCCCTCCTAACCCAAGAAGCAGACGTGCTATGGATTTGACAGTGTATTTTTACCACAAATCTCTGAAGAAGTAAAAGATGGCTGACACCTGCGTTACAGCCTCTGGTGCCAGGTGTGAGCTGACATACACAAATGCGAGGATGGTATTCTCCTCCAAGCTGCTGGAATTTCATATAAACCCACTAAACTGGAATCCAGACTTTATTCCTGTGAGCTATTTGCCATCAAAACATTAGTGACTGTGAACAAACACCAGGATGCATTAATTCTTCTTTCTTTCGGCCTCAAAGAGAATAAAAGCAACCCTTCTACCTCGTCCTAAATTCAGCAGGATCAGGCAATCAAACAGACCATCCAGTTGCTATGTAGCTCAAACACAGGCTCTTCTTTAAAAACAAAAACAAACAAACAGAAAACATTATTTTTATGCATCTTTACAACACTGTCCCAACAAAGGGAGCTGTGGAGAAATTGATTTTTGTCTTGCTCTGTTTTGCCTGAGTTTTTGTGAGTTTGTTTTTTTGGCAACCATAACATGACAAGCAGGGAGTTTCCAAATTGTGATTTTTATTAACAAAATGGAAGACAACCTTTTTCACCAGGACTTCACAAAACATTCCATCAGCAGAAGCGTGAGGCAGGTCGTAGAGACTAACTTTTCCAAGGTATTAATTTAAAAAGATGTTGAATTAAGTTAAATGCCCCATATTGAGTTGACATTTCCCCTTTTTTAATGCAAGCTGAGATTGATGAAAAATACCACTTATCTACATTAAGGGTCAAAATCTCCCGCAAAAGGAGCTGCTGGTTCAACACGTCAGTGCAGAGCCAGTCTTCCATAATCCAGGGACCAGGACGCCGATCACATGCTGATGATCCAATTAATGGTGGGACACTCTGCAACCATCCAGCAAGCAAGGCCCCTAACAGATTGTGGGGCTGTAACATCAATTTCTTAAGTGCATTTAAAGGATTACAAATGTTAGTCCTGGCTTGAGACTGAAACACCTATAGAGGTGCTCTGAACCACATTACTGTAATTGGGTATCTGAATTAATGCCATTTCCTCTGATGGGTGGGCTGAACACATTGGATGAAGAGGTTTTTTTTGTGTTTTTTTTTTTCTGTATTTCACTTCCCCACTCTTTCTTCCTTTTTTTTTTTCTTTTTTTGTTTCCTGGAACGTAAATTTGAATGAGAATAACTTTTTTTTTTTTTTTTAAATCCAGAAAGCTATAATTACGGCCCTTAGGAATCCAAAAATTGTCCCAGTTTTACCTCATGCACTGTTTGGGTGCATTCTTCTTTGGCTTGTTATCTTAATAGGCAGTACTTAAGAGATGAAAATACAATTCTTTTTGTAATAAAACTAAGGGGATGAGTGGAGGGGAACAGGGAGAGGAAAAATACTTCTGCTTCTCCTCCTTAGTCACAAAGCGGGGGAATTTGGAACCAAATCCTCCCTCAATCTTTCATTTTTTCTGAGGTCAATTCAAGTGAAAGTTCTGATCAGGGGAGTACTGAATGGATGGGCCTCCTTGGAATAGCTTACACTCTAAAATAAGTATTTATTCCCTCTTTCTCATCTTTATCTCTGTTAAGTTTCTCACCTTAGGGGAAATCGCATGGCACCACTCCCCTTCAAATCTCCCAAAGCTTGCTTCCGGTAAAGTGAATACAATTTAAATGTCACACTCTGAAAGGCCTGACACACTCCACTGTGCTCAATTTGATGCCATATTCTACTCCTGCCCAAGCCATGCAAGAGCCCTGGTGTCACAGGCCTTCTGCCTACAATCCAGACACACCAAGTTTCTACTCTGTGAGGGTCCTCTACTTGGATGCTCTCTGAGACCTGGCCCTAACTACTCTCAGTTTCTGCGCAAAGGAAAACGCATAGGTTGTTCCCTGACTCTGCTGTAAAATAATCCTCAGGCACCCCATGCTATGCAGGTTATGAGCTCTTTCTCTCATCCTGCTTTACTTTTCTTCGTAGCATTCCTCTGTGTGTGTGTGTGTGTGTGTGTGTCTGAGCGTGTGCATAAGCGGGGGTGTGTGTATGTGTGTGCATGAAAATAGTAATATATGCACCACACATGCATGCACACACCCACGCACACACACCCCCAGGCACACACACACGCACGCACACACATCCACGCCTGCATGCATGCATACACCCACGTACACACACTCCCAGGCGCACACACACACCCCACGCACGCGCACACACATGCCCGCATGCATACACACACACATCCATGCCCGCATGCATGCACACACACATCCAAGCCTGCAAGCATGCACACACACACACACGCCTGCATGCATGCACACAGGCACACACAACTCCATACAAGCAGGGACTTTGTTTCATTCACTATTATAGCCCAAGTGACGAGCACAGTTCCTGATGCAATTCAAATATTATTTTTAGTTGAACAGAACTGAATTTTTGCATGGCTGACTCTGCCTCATTATTCCTGTCTCAGATCAAATGTTTTCTCCACAGAGGACCCCCAGGTGACTCTTAACTAAAGTAGCACTTTACAGACCCACTCCCAAAGTCACTAGCTTATTACCTTGCTTTATTGTCTTCCTATCACTCATCAGTGTCTGAAATGGTGTATGTATAATATATACACATGCATGTATGTATGCGCATGTTTATTGTCTATTTTCCCACCCTCTGAATCAAATTCCAGGAGGGCAGAACAATGTTTTCCTGCCTTGTTCACCTTGCTGTCTTTAGTGCTAAGAATAGCACTTGGCGTGTAAAAGGTGTGCCATACATATTTGCTAAATGTGAATGAATCTAACTCAACCAGAGATAGTCAAACACGCAACATTCTTTATCAGAACAGGGTTACAGATGACACAAAATTTCTTCACCTAATTCTACCAGTGACACAATAAAGAATCTAATGTAACAGTAACATTCATATGGTATAATTACTCCACTTCCTGTAGAAAGACAAAGCTGGCAGTGGTAGTTACTTTCTGCTTCCATGGGGAGACATGGAAGAACTGAGAAAAAATGCTGAGTCAGAGCAAAGCTGGGTCTAGCAAAGTGTGGAAATGGGTGACGCCGGCCAGAGTTGCTTCCTGACCTCTCTTATTTGGTGCCTGTTCCCTGCCTATAAACTGGATTGTTCCCTTATTCTACCCCAAAGTGTCCAGCAGGATCCTCTCAGGCCTACTTCCATTTTTCCCTCCCCCAAAACAATCTGCTTCTGGAACTTTCTTCCAAAATATACAACTGCAGGCATCACATTCTCCCAAGTCTTTACTCTTCGATTTCAACTAATCTGATAAACCTCTGGATCTAAAGAGCAACAGCAGGTGTTGTAGTGAATGTGACCCCATTCTCCTGGAAAAGTGACGCACCCTCCACCTAGGGTGTGTCTGAGAAGAGGAGAAAGGGAACTGCGGTTCCATTGTTCCAAGAAGGGAACAATCTATGCGAGGATTCTCAGTGCCTCTTCCTCGTTTTCTCAAAACCATGTAGCCTTTTAAAATCCCTCACAGTGAAAGTAATTAACAGACAGACACACACACACACACACACACACACACTAGAAAAATTAAATCATGAGAAAAAAGAAATTAAAATTATCCATAATCTTACCATCCCTAAATAACCATTTTGTGTTTTGTTTGCATTTCATCTATTCTCTTTGGACACCTTTACATACCTAATATCTTACCCTTCATACAGTTTACAAGTTTATTTTTTTCCCACTTATTGTATTGTGAAAAGATTCTGTCTTCAAAAAATCTTGATGAACATTTTGGGCAAGACAGACTATTTATTAGAGGTATTTATTGCCATCTTGTTAGCAATGCTCTGTAATAAATTAAATTTCTACTAGAAACAAAAAAGTAAACAAATGTCTTTGTCTATAAGGGCTGGCAAATTTTTCTGCAATATTTTAGGGTTTTTTGTGAGCCAATATTTTTTGTCTCAACTACTCACTTCTGCCACAGCCTAGACAACATAGAGAGAAAGGGCCATGACTATAGTCCAATAAAACTTTATTTACAAAAATAGACACTGGACAGGATTTGGTACCAGGACCACAGTTAGCCTTTCCAACCCCTGGTCTAGAATAGATAGCTCTGATATTTCTCAAGAGACCTAAAAGTAGAATTGCTGAGTCAAAGGCTGTGAACATTTGTGACAGATTTTTTTCATTCCCATCAGTGATCTCAAATACGGCGTGCACTTCATCTTTCACAATCACAGATCATTATTTTGGATATATGGAGGAGTCCTGAGCCAACTAACATTCCTCAAGAGGGAGGGAAGCTGAGAACCAAGTGAGGCTGAGCCTAGGTCTTCAGTGTCACAGGACACCCTCTTACGCAACTCTCTTTAAAGATAACCTTTTATTAGTTACAGAAACCAAGACAAGACAGAGCTGTTTGAATTCTCAGGGCTCTGCTAACTCCATACCCCTTCCAGGTATATAATTCAATGGCCATCAACATCAGGGTGACTGCCATTTTTTTTCAAATTTTAAAATAAGGAGGACAGAGCGTTGTGAACCACATATTACGATTACTGCTTAGGCCACATAGCTGAGTTGACAACACCAGTAAGAGTACAACCAGGCCATCTCTGTACAATTCCTGTTACCAGGAACCTATATTATTAATATTTGAAAATATGCACAAGCACAAATATCTTCTATCTAACATTTTCAAGTAACATTTAGCATTTCCACTACACATTATGTTTCAATTTTAGTTTTACTTCAGAAACTTAGGAGCCTATTTGCTATTCATCTTTATTCTCAGCAGAGAAGGAATCTCAATAAACGCCTCAAGGGAATTCCAAAGGCACCATGACTTAACTGGGGTAGAAAAGAAAGGGATATACTTTCATTCCTGAAATGACTTCCTTCAGGGGACTATAGACAGAATTTTGTGCATCCTGTCATGTTTGCATCCTAACTGTACAAATACATCCCCTTTCCCCCCACAACCAATCAGGAAGGATGGGGTGGGAGTGAATCTCATGAGTCACTTTGGTCCAGACTCCTGTGTCACCACAGCAGTTTTCATTGTCCTTCAGTACACTGTGTCTCTCTAAGGTGGGCATGTCCAAGTCTGCAACTATACTGTGTGAGAGAGTGGTGAACTTGCCCTGTAGTCCTGGCCTCTTATCAAAACATCACAACTGTTGAGATGGAAGATCCAAGTAGAGACACTGGGCATCTGATTGGCTTTGCCCTCTAAAGCTCTAAAATGCACCAAGCTGTGTAGGGAGGAGAAGGGTAAAAATGCCCTTCTTGCCTCTGCCTGTGATACTATATTTTTAAAAAAACATATCACAAATAAACATTCTAAAGTGTTGAAATAAGAAAGCACTGACTTTGAGGGCCAGATAATTCTCTTGCAGTGTAGGATGTTTCGTGGCATTTGTGGCCTCTAAGAGTAGCAGCCACCCAGTTGTGACAACCCAAAGTGCCCCTTGGAGGGAAAACTCATCCTGGTTGAGAACCACTGGATTAAAGGGACTGAGGATGACAAACAAACAGCAGAGAGGTGTCCAAGAGCACACACTCCCCTGGACCATCTCCTTTGTCAAACACAGCTCTGGGACCGGAAGGCAGCTGACCACACAGCCCTGCCCAGAGCTGCCAAGAACACAGAGCCCTCCACGGACACAGGACATGGGAGCTATTTCTCTACCCGCAGGTTGGAGTAACTGGCTTGTTGTGTTCAGCAGTCATTACAAAGCTAGATATGAGTTTCTTGGGGTTTTTTTTTTTTCGTTTTTCTTTTGGACTCATTAGATCTCCCTGCTCAAAATGATTTACGCAGAGATAATTAAACTTAAGCCCTAAGGACTAGTTAACTGTTTAGCAGTGTATACATTTCATATAACCATTTCCATACATCTAGTTTTAAATTCATTAACAAAAATTAATAGCTACCCAGCGCTCTCCAGCGCACAGCGTGTTGCTACGGGATACTTGCTAAATTGCCCCATTCCATCACTCCTCCGGCAATCTCAGAGACAGCTCAACTTTGCTGGGCTGGAAATGGGGCCTACCAATTTGCAGCAAAGCCCATATTTACTATATTTAGTGTGAATCATTGACTGAACTTCAGAAAATATTTGTCTCTCTTTGGTATGCCTCC
Organism: Aselliscus stoliczkanus; assembly: GCA_033961575.1. NCBI lineage: Eukaryota > Metazoa > Chordata > Mammalia > Chiroptera > Hipposideridae > Aselliscus > Aselliscus stoliczkanus. The sequence continues at coordinate 8,697,846 of CM066734.1, forward strand.
GGAACATTCCATCAGTTTTAGGGAGCAGTGTGGGCACTTTTTTCACTCTTTGAAAAATTAGTGAGAAGTATTTAATAGGCACTATTAGCTTTGAATATGCATTAGAAATATATATTTTTTACTAATGTATCTTTCATTTAAAGTCCCCTAAATGCACTGAAATAGCTTGTATTTTCTCCTCTTGGCCTAGTTTATGAGAAAAAACTGCCTTTATATGAACTACCTTGGTATGACCCATTAATTATTTCTTTATTTCTGAATAGCAATATGACAAGAAAATTAGACAGTAAACCTCTTTTCTATAAACTTATAGCCACATTTATACACACTTTAGGATTTTTGGTAATTAAAATATTCTCTATTAAAAAATAATCTTCTACCTCTACTTCAATCGTATTTTACCAATATTTACAGTGTTCCTGTCAGGTCTGAGAGGGAATCAGGGTGAACTAATTCATTGTTTACACTCAGAATCCTAGGTGGCCAAGTCCCGTGAAGGTAGTACAAAGCACTGTATCTTTCCTTGTTAGTGCTTATCTTAATCTTAATAACTAGCCAGACAAGTGACTCCAGAGTCTGGGGCTTATCAACTGGAATTTGTCACATGAGCCCAACAGAAGACAAGAAATGCCTTATATAACAATGCTACACAAATCGTTATCTTTCGATATTTAAAGGTATGTATTCAAAAGACTATAGGAGACTTTCATTTATTTATGTATTTGTTTATCTTTTGCTGAACTCAAATTCCACTTGTTTGTATTAAATTGGATAGCAAATGAACAGAAATGCGCTTGTTCAGGATTATCTGTGAACACAGTTTACCAAGAGATCAAAAGGGTTCTTCCAGCTTTATTTCAGCATTGGGTATCAGGAACAATCTGCTTTAAAAACGAGCTTTGATACTGCTTATTTGGGAAACCGATTAAGGAGAGAAATTTCAAAGCCCATGTTCCTCAAATATTAAGAAATGTCAACTGTTTTAGTTGAACTTTCAGTGTCGTCCCCATTAGAAGGCCGCCTGGATTCCTTCAATACAGCTTACACGAACAACGAAAATATTGAGCCATTCACACTGCCGTTTTCCCAGCTTGTGTCCTGGGTTAAAAATAGGACATGACTCTTTGAACTGTACACACTGAAGGTATTTTCTTCAGCAGCAAGAAGTTTATTAAGTCTCTTCTGGTGTGGGTTATTTAATATGAATATTTCTAAGGATACCTTCAAATTTTCATTCTGCATAAATGGAGGCTCTGAGCAGTGTAATACATTTTCCTTTCCGTCCGTCTACAGAAGCATTTATCCAGTTTTACATAACATTTTGTTAGGTCTATAAGGAGCTAAATATACTGACTGAGATTTCAAATAAATATGTACATACAGTTTAAACAAATAGATGGCCAAATAATCTAGGTTTAATTTTCAGAGTGGACTCTATGCATTCGTCAACCCCACTTTCATAGGTTACCAGCTGGCTTCCAATATCCAGTATGGATTATGTCATATCCAACCTCAAAAATGTTCAGTGGCATGGATTATTACATAATAAACTATAAGCTCCCAATTCTTTTGTATAATATTTGAGATCCTTTCTATTTTGTCCTGAATTTAGCAATCCCACCAATTCTACACACACACCAGCTCTTTCTGTCTCTCACACATCCTTGTCTTAATTCACACAGTCCCAGAGCCATAAAAACCCCCTTACACATACATACACTCACATATGTCCCACTTGCCCCCTCACCATTATATTCATCCATCACATACTCCTTCTGTCAAAGGCCAGCTGAGTTGGTCCTCTCAGATGCCACTCCCTGTCCCCTAGTCCTAATGAAACATTGGTTCCTGTAAACATCCACAGTGTCTCCTTTGATCTCTATCTCTGGCTATCCTCTTTTTATTGTATCCTTCCTACTTTTCAACCACTTCATGATAATTTCTTGATGAAGTGATTTAACTGATTCAACAGCTTGAAAAGATGGATAAGCAGTTGAATCAATTGAATCTTTCTCTCTCCCTCTCTATAGATATATATGGTGATAGGAGAGATATATATATGAGAGAGAGAGAGAGAGAGAGAGAGAGAGAGAGAGAGAGAGAGAGAGAGAGAGAGAGAGACATGGTGCCAAAAAATGTCTACACATTTTAAGAAAGGAAAAAAAAACCTCTTAAAATTGTAACAATATATACCAATAGCAAAAGATGAGTACAAGTCATGTTTGACTTCTGCAATTACAAAAGGTACTCAAAGTGGTTAACCATTAGCATCCAGATACTTCTGATTACGGCGAACTACTGCTTGAGCAAAGTTGACCAATGTGTTGACATCTCTTAAAATGTGTATACATTTTTTGGCACCCCTGGTATATATTATCATTTATATAGTTTTTCAAACTCTGTTTATACCTTCTAGAAGATGTATGCTTTCTTAAATCTGAAACACTGTGATAATCCTGATACAGAGAAGAGAAAACTCAGACACAATGCCACCAATTACTTCGTGAAGAAGCTGGAGGTAAGACTCAGCAGAATGCTTTTTGCAGCTGCCACAAAGGTCCCCTGTCTTCCTTCTTAGACAGTAATCTCTTTGAAGCTCAGGGCGATGTCTTATCCAGTTTTGTACGATTTAGCGCATCTAACAAATACCTTGTAGGTACTCAAATGTATACACAAGTGTGAGCACAAGGGGGTACTCAATACATTTTGTTAAAATGCAGTTTAATCAACTGCCTGGTGTCAGAGTACTCATCCTTTCCATTTTCACAGAAGCAGGTGAACATCATGAGAATGGTGATGTCTACATGGATAGGAGGCTGCTACCTACATCTATCAGATAGTCTCAGCCAGTGGATGCCAGCAATGGCAAATCACACTGCTTAGGTCCTCTAGAAATGACTTGTCTTTGCAAATACCTGTGGACCCACAGAAAGGTCTTGGCCAGAGAGTCTGTCGGATTAGCTCTCCGGGCCAATGCTGGGCTCCATTTGGGGAGAATGTGTCCTACATGTATTCTCATCCAGAAGAAAAAAAAAAAAGAAAGAAACTTTTTTTTTTTCCAAAATCTGTTGGGACCTATGGGCAACTGGTATGATACTAGGATCCAATCTTCTGGAACAACAACAACAAAAAAAACCCTCTGCTGTTAAAATTGGCTTTAACAATAAAAGGGATTAGGGAGAAAGCCAGGTTCCTGGCAACAGCACTTAAGAAACAACAAACAGTAGCTCTGTCTTTAGCTTAAAGTGGCTATGGCTGTTATTACAGCTGACTTGAATGTTTCTGTGGTGCCAGACTCCAGGGTAAGTGCCTCTGTGAATTATCTCATTTAATTCTTGGAAACATCTCTGTGGGTATATGTTTCCACGTTACAGATGAGAAAAGTCAAACTCTGAACAGTTAAAAAAAGTCTGAAATTCAAGGGTACATTAGGTCCGATGGCCAGCTAAAGTGGCAAATGATGTTTTAAAAAACTCAGTGTAAAGAAGATACTCCAAGATGGCAACAAGCCTGGATACATGACATGTGGAGGGATGCTTCCTCTCTGTGACACATCGACACCTAATCCACCCAATCAGGTGCCCCGGCCTGCTCACCCGCCCACTCACAAACAGGTCACATCACCTATGAACCAACCACACAAGCCCAGCCATATAGATGACCTGCCCACTCACCTGCCCAACATGCCTCGTGACAGTTGTCAGCTTGGAAATCCAGCCAAGCAAAAGAGACCCCTGGCAGGGCTGTGCAGAGCACGCATTTCCCCTTCCACCTTCATTTCTTTCTCTCATATTTATGGGCTTTCTCTCAATTCCAGGTAAGGTCATAGTTCTGAATGACAATGAGGTGCCTCCCTCAACCCTTCACCACGTGACAGCCTGTGAGTTCCTGCCAGCTTGCAGTTCTTCAAATATCTTCTTTGTATGATTATCAAAAGAGGTGACCTACTACCTGGGGCATTGTGTTGACACCTATGGATACCAAAGAAAGCAAAATATTTCCATTTTCTTCTTCTTCTTTTTCTCCCCTGCTGTCTCCCCTGGGATTGTAACTCAGTTGCTTTGTTTCATATCAAAAATTTCTTGTGGAGAGAAAATATTGAGTTGAGAGGCAGTGTGTTGAGCCAAAGGAGAAATGGACGAATGGACACTGATGAAATTTTCTGGAAGACTGCGCTTTACTTTTTCCATAAAAATATGACTAGTTGCTTAATCAGTCTTCTACTTCATCTTTTTGTCTCTCCTTTTCTCTTTCTCTCTCTGTCTCTCTCTGTCTCTCTCTCTCCCTCTCTCTCTGTCTCTCTCTGTCTCTCTGTCTCTCTCTGTCTCTCTCTGTCTCTCTCTCTCTCTCTCTCTCTCTCTCTCTCTCTCTGTCTCTCTCTCTCTCTCTCTCTCTCTCTCTCTCTCTCTCTCTCTCTCTCTCTCACACACACACACACACACACACACACACACATACACACACATACACATAGACTTTGGAAATATCACAAGCCATTTGAGAGTAAAAGAAACAGAATTTGATCTTGACCTGAAACTTCTCTTGGACCAAGTCCATCTCTGTCATCAAAACAGTGTATGTTACCTAGGGTCTGAGTCCAACCAACCCACACAATAGCCACTTATTTGAAAACCCAATCCACCCCTCATTGAAAGGGAGGCTAGTATGTGACACGCACACAAGTAAAACTAATTTAACCTTTGGAAAGTTAGCTCTGGAGAGGAGAGTCGGAATCCTTTTATAAGATTTTTAAGCACGGCAATTATTGACGAAGAGTACATTGCTTCGCTTTCCTCTGATCGGGAAGGGGAAAAAAAAAAAAAGAGAAAAACCCACAAGAGACATCAGCAGCTGTCAGGCTGTTTTCCAACTGTAGAGAGGTAGTTTACAGTGGGCTCCTGCCAGCCTCTTAAGACCCAGTTAAGAAGCCTTTTTAAAATGCCTTAAAAAGCCAACTCATACATTAATCAAGTCGAGCCCTCATCCATACTTACTGCAATACATCAATTACGATGTCCTTTTTTTTTTTTAATAAATTCCAGTTGACAGCAGACACCTTATTAAGGCCCACTAAAATGATACAATAAGTAGAAGGCTATTAATATTGCTCTTTTTTTCTCCCTGCTATTGTCTTGCTGCATTGGTCTGCAAACAAATTCAAGCTGCGTTACAATTAATGCCAGTGGAACTCCTTCTAACGACTTCCAGCTTGCTAATTTTTTACGCTAATAATAAAAAAAGGCATTGCTATGCAAGAACGACCCCCTTTTATCGTCCTAGCATAGGACACCAGAGAGTCTCTGCCATTGTTCACAGGAAAAGGCAATTAAACCCTGGAACGTCAAACCTAAAAATGACAATCTGCTAAGCAGCACTGGGCACTGCCATTGCTTTCCACTATTTTCCGAACTGATAGAAAACAATTCTCTAAAGACACTGCTTTCCTCTTCTCCTTTACCACCCTTAAGGGGGGGAAAGAAGTTAAAAAAAAAAATACCCTTTGCTGATTTATGCATCTCTGCTTAGAATTTATTAAGTGTCTAGGGCCAGTTTTCACGAGCGCTCTCCGATCGCCTGAAGGTTTAAATGCCGGACACATTAAAAGAAACGCACCAGTATCACCTACACAGGATCACATTGAAAAATAAACATTAAAGGTGTTCTTTAAAAAAAATTCACACAATATAAAAGTCTAGAAGGAGAAAGAAACACTCAATTCTGCAACTCTGTACATTTCATCATGTCTGGGAATCACGCGAGAGTCACCTGGCATTCAGAAAACTAAGTGTAGTAGTAATCCAGATGTTAAGTCTCAACAAAGCCAGAGCCGAAAATTTTCTGTCTTCATTCTTAGCGCCACAAGGACTCGTTCATCAAAACGCATGTGCATTTATTGAAAAATACCCCTTATTTGGGTTTTCATTATAATGTACAGACTATAAATACAGCCACTTAAAAGTTCGCTGACTTTCTCAAAGCATTTTTCAAATTTTGACTGTGTTTTTCCTACAGTATAGAGAGATGTGGATATAAGTCAAGAGGATCAAATATATGGTGGTGGGAGGAGAACTGACTCTGGGTGGTGAACACACAATGTGATACACAGATCATGTGTTACAGAATTGCACACCTGAAGCCTATGTAATTTTATTAACCAATGTCACCCCAATACATTTAATAAAGAGAACAAAAAGTCATGCATGACAACCTTGGCTCTGCTACCTGCTAATCCTGGGGTTTTGACCACATCTTCTAACCTCTCTGAGTCTCAGTTTCTCCTTTTGTAAAAGGAGGAGGAAAAATAGCTCTTTCTTCAAGCGTGATTGTAAAGATGAAATGAGAAGATGGCTAAGAAAATTCCCTGAAAACAAAAGTGCTGTATGTTGTAATAACAAATAAATAATGAAACCAGGTAGCAGGATGCTGCCACCACAGCTGCAGGGAAAGTTTTGTTACCTAGTTAGTAGTATGTGATGATTAAACGCTGAGCAGGGCCACACCTTCTACTTAATCAGCCAGTCTTGGGTAAAGGGGCTGACACTGTGCTAGGTTCTCTACTTGTGCTATTTTATGTCATTGTCACAAGAACTCTCTATGGTTGGCGGTGATGGATCGCTATTTACAAATGAGGAAACCAGGCCTAGTAAAGTTTGGTGATTGCCGTAAGTGGCAGAACTGAGCTTTGAGTCTGAAGCACAAGCTGTGACCCACTCACTCTTCAGGCACATCCCCATGGGAAGCTGTTCTTTGGGGTTAGATACTCTGTGTGCCTACCAAGTTTACGACACGTGTTCAAGAAGCCCACGCGCGGACCGACTGGCTCTAATATTTACTGACTCTGCAACCCCGGGGCCAGCCATTCAACCCTCAGTTTCTGCTTCTGTAAAGTACAGATAACATCTGCCTCCTGGGGTTATTGTGAGAATCCAATAAGCTAGTCCAGGTACAACGTTGAGAAACACCACCTGGCTAATATGAAGCATTCCATCATGTAAACAAATATTATTACCCTTAGCCTCCAGCACTGCGTAGTGAGCTCTCATGTTTAAAAAGATGGGTCATGTCTATGTTTAGCTAAGTTGGAGTAACAGGTACTAGATCCACCCTCCCTCCCCCAAAAAACAATTAGAAAGAAACTGGAATGAGGTATAGAGAGACAGTGACCTTGCGAGATGAGAAATAAACGAGGTAAGACCTCTGATCATCTCAACTTCCTGTCAGAAGAGAGGTTCCCGGCCATATGCAGGAAGAAGTGAAGTCGGCAGACTGCAGCCAACTCCTTAAGTTAAGAAGGCCAAGTTGAGAGTCTGGGGCCATCAAGGCAGCCAGCGTGTGTAGGAGAGTCCTGGAGAAGGGAGGCTGCACGGTAGAGAGAGGACTCTGCAGGTGGCCCCCTTCAAGTAGTCAGCTGAAAACTATCCGGCCGCTGTATGCACACAAACTACCCACAGTTGGGGAAAGAGCCATTCAAAAAGATAGGAGTGACCACTGCTCATACCAGGCCAGGAATAGGAAGGACCTGTTCTTATTAGCCAGACTGGAAAAAGTCCTAATTCATGAGGCACTGGGTAAGGTCCACAGAAGACTGAGCACAGTTCCAACTCAAGTTAACAAATCTTAAAAGTAAGATTGCAAAGAACCAAGCTTTCTCCCAGAAACTTGGCTGCATCTCAACACCAGGTTCAAGAATAATAACAGAAATACAAAATACCCAGCATACAACAAGGTAAAGTCTCACTGTCTGGCATCCAATCAAAAGTTACAAGACGTTCAAACAAAAGCACGAACATAAAACCCCAAATGAGGAGAAGGAAAAAGAAAAAAATCAGTGAGTTTAAATAGACCAAAACTGACCCAGATGTTAGAATTAACAGACAAGGATATGAAAAGTTCTAATAACTGTATTTTATATGTTCAAAAGTTGAATCAAGGGAGATTTTGAAGCCTACACATCAAAGGATCTCCACCAACCCCAACATAAAGAAAACTACATGAAGGCATCTCATAATCAAGTTGTTCAAAATCATGAATAAAGACTGCAATAGTCGCCAGAGACAACATACACTGGCACCGACTCAAAGGTAAGTATGGCGGCAGATTTCTCCTTGAAAACAGTGCAAGTCAGAAGACAGAGTTTCGGATTCAATAGGTATGCAGTGGACCTTGAGAATTTACCTGCCATTAGATCCAGCAATCACGGCAGCTGGTATTTACCCAGATGAGCTGAAAACACATGTCCTCACAAAAACCCTGCTCATGGATGTTTCCAGAAGCTTTATTCATGATTGCCCAAACTTGGAAATGACTAACATGTCCTTCAGTACGTGAGTGGATGAATAAACTGTGTCACATTCAGACAATGAAATGTTATTCAGCGCTAAAAAGACATGTGCTTATCAAGCCTTGGAAAGTCAAGGAGAACCTTCGGTGCCCATCACTAAATAGAAGAAGCCGATCTGAGTATGATTCCAACCCTATGACATTCTGGAAGAAGCAAAACTATGCAAACGGTATAATGCTCAGTGCTTGCCAGGGGTTAGAGGGGAGAGAGGCATGAACAGGCAGAGAACAAGATTTTTAGGGCAGCAAAACTATTCTGTAGGATTAAATGGTGGATCTCTCTCTCTCTCTCTCTCTCTCTCTCTCTCCCTCCCTCCCTCCCTCCCTCCCTCCCTCCTCCCCTCCCTCCTTCTCTTTCTTCCTCCCACTCTCTCTCTCGCTCTCAGTTTTATGGGTTTTGACAAATAGACATATTTTGACTATATATATATATATATATATATATATATATATATATATATATTTATTATAAAAAGTGTATACATATTCCCGCCAAACCCCTAGCATGTATAACACCAAGAATGAACCCTAATGTAAACTATGGACTTTGGGGGTGATGATGCATCAATACAGATTCATCAGTTGCAGCAAAGGTACCCTGGATGTTGACAGTGGGGAAGAGTGTGGGAGCAATGGGTACACAGGAACTCTGTACCTTCTGCTCAATTTTGCTTTGAACCTAAAATTGCTCAAAAAAATAAAGTTTACTAAGAAAAAGAAAATAAAGAATTGACATTTCCAATTAGTTCTCAGTTAATGCTGATGGTGCTGGTGTGAAGACCCCACTTTAAGAACCACTGATGTTAGGACAATACAGAATAAAGGGCAAATGCAGGAAAGAAATTAGAACATGTTTGAGAAGCTTTTCTTTTTCCTGAAGTTCATAATAAAATAAAATAAAACGTGAGTAAATCAAATGTAATGGTAGTCTAAGAATTTAGTTTCTCAAAACAAAAATTTTGCTATGTTGTTACAGAAAATTCCAAGCCTTTCAGGCATCTCTTATACAAATTGCATCGGCTTAAGGACAAATCACCGTCCTTTCGGAGAGCAATTAAATCTGAAATCCATGAGTAAATTTAGACTCAGGCCAGGAAGCAGCCCAACCAGGAAACCCCATATTCCCACTGCCTGTCATCTCTTGGCTAGTCTTTTCTTTCATTCTTTTGAGAAATAGATACTATTGTAGGCCCAAAATAATTTCAATATTTAATATCTCCTTATCAATCAGGGCTTCATTCGGTCCTTGCTATTCCCTTCGAGTGTAACAATTTTATCCTATCTGCTCACCTATATCCGCCTAATTCTAATTAAGTCTGAGCTTAGGCATCAGCTCTATGAGGGACTTTTTCTCACACATTCCAACACCCACCCTCCTGGTGAGGCCGTGATTCTGCTCCCCTGGTCTCTACTGTACCCCTTCATTTGAACTGCCAAGGGTTTACTCTTGAGTGCTTCCTTCTAAATCATTTTACCGCAGTCATCCCATTTCTTTCTACTTCTTAAAGAAATAATGTATTTCTCTTTAACTTAATGAAGTGGCATTTGCGATGTGCCAGCTTCTCTGAACCTCTTTGAGTCACGGGCAGTGTTAGAGGCAGAGACGGAGGGAGATGGGTAACAAAACCTGTAGTCCTAAAATTGGAGAGGAAGGGCTTGGGATGAAATGATAAACCCACAAGAGATGGAAGCAAACATGCAAATACACACTATTTGGGGGCGGGGGGGCGTTAATTCATGACGTCTCCAAGGATAGTAATATCAAGTGGCACCAATCTTTACCCCAGATTGGATCACCGGACAAATCAATTTCCAAGCTCCGACTCATGCATTTCACATAGTTACAGTCTGCTTTTATAGCTTTTGATCACCATTTCCTAGGAGGCAGCTGATTCCTAAGTCAACAAGTCAGTAAAAGAGCAACCAAAGCTCAGACCTGTTAACAGAATTGCTTATGAGGAGGTCAGCGCAGTTTTGGGCCACATTTAAAACATTTATTAGAGCCATTTTAAAAAATGAATTCGGGTTCCTTTTAAGGATCCTGATTGTACTTTCTCGTGATTTTAGACTTTTGCTACAATAGTCAGAAATAAGGGCTAATGGAAACAAAAGATTACATTTGATGCAGGAAAAAGAATCTTTTCTAAAAATGCTCATTCTAACCAGAAGGAAGGACGTGCCAAGAACGCTGAGTAAAGTAGGGGACACTGAGGCATGTCTCTCAGGAATGACCTTGACCTTGTCACACTTTTAGGGATTGGTAGTGGGACTGGAGTACCTGGACCCACTTAAGCAGGAAGCATCATAGAGCGTCTGTTCACGTTGGGAGATGCTGCAGAGAGGCCCGCACGTTGGGAGAACACCCCAAGTTCTCTGGGAAGGTAAGCCAATGTTTGAAATTCAGGACAACGCTGAATAAGCCCAGGCCAGGAAAGCAGCAGGCCTGAGATATAGGCTCCTGACTCCCAGGTGCTACCACCACCACATAGGCCAACAGTTGGGAGCTACATAGCCCCAAACCATAATGGATCCCAGACCTCGGCACAATGGGGCTGACCTGGAAAGGTTTTTATTCTGCTGACAAAAAAAAATCTGATTCCCAAAGGATAATAATTTTACCTCACACTCTTTCTCGTGGACTTATATTTTGATGAATGAGAACAAAAAAAGTTGGACTCTAAGTAGAAAAGTTTCTTATAAGAAGGTTTCCAACAGGCATGAACTTTTTTAAAGCTCTGCAGGAAAAAAAAAAAAAATATTACCAAGAAATAGAGAGAGCAGTATCCAAAGAAATTTCACTCTCACAGATTTTCAGTGCCTCCGACTTCCTTGAAAGGGAAGGACAAAGCAGCCGTTTGCTCAGCTTAGATCATTTTGATTGAGGCTCATATGTTATTTTAAATGAACACTGCTCAGGTAGCTAAGCCTTAAAAATCAACCATCCTTGACAATTGTCCATTTTTTTTCTTTTGAAAGTCTTACCTTAAGGGTTTCAGAAACACATTTACACAGTGTGCTATAATGGGAAGTAGCTGAGCTTTCTACCTGGCTTCATAGCTTCCGTGGGACCACGGGCCTTGGTTCATTTTACTCTTTGAAAACTTTATGTTACAATTAAAAGGGAAGGAAAAAAAAATCAGGGGAAACTTCAAAAGCAAAATGGTGCAATTGCCTTCGAGGCTGGCACAATACGAAATTCCAATGCATGTTAAATATATAATACAATAGATAATTCCACATGGTTTTTAAGATTTTACTCCTACTACTTGACTAATGAATAATGTTTAAAAGGAAAGAAAAGTACTGTGTGTCTCTGGTGACATTGAGATGTTACTTACACTGACATTCCTTTTGGGATGTCACAAAAGCAAAGAAAGTGGACGTAACAAGAGCTAAAGTCTTCTTTACATTTTCATTGTGCTGAGCCCCTACATTAGATAATGTTAGAAGCTTTTACATCCATAGTTAACATTTTTTTTTCCACTTTGTAGAAGATCCAGAGTCTTACAACTCATGGTAATGCCAACAAAAATGTTTAAGGAACGATCATCCAAAAGGAGACATGACATTTTGCAGAGGCTTGAGTTTATCTTTAGGAAGTGCAATTCTAAACTATGCTTGAAGTAAGCTGCCCAGATATCTGTGTTCACACAGGAATTCCGTTACCATTAGTTCTTATTCAGTAAATGCAAATATTGTGAACAAGCTGTGTGACAGCAGCGGGTGTCATCTCTACCACTTTCCTGAATAGCAATATTGTAAAACATGCTCTCGAGTAATTATATTGATTAAGTAGGCCTCCATACAAGCTATGGATACATACACACATTTTACTGGACAGACTAGTAAGTGGCCATAATTTAAGTGCTTATATACAATATTATGTGTATGTATATCCTCTTTATATTGTGCAACTATAACAATACAACGATATGTGTGAAAGAATGCTCTTACTGTTATTTGAATATATATGTCATTATAAATATTGAAATATGAATTTTTAAGGGAAAACAAAAAATATGCATATTAATTTCTACTAAAGGTCTGCTTTAAGCTTCCCTAGGACAACCGTATTAAAATCACATATACTAGCTCTGCAATGTAGTAGAAATACACACATACATATACACACTCACACACATATATATATTTATATCTTTATCTTCTAAGGAAGATTAAGGTATGTCCACATTTCATCTTCCACATGGCTTTTCTTACAGCCTTCAAACTCTGGCATCTGTGATTAAATTTCCTTTCATTCTTTGATGTGGGTTTTCAAACTTAAAAAGACAGTATAAAGCAATCTTTCTTGCTTTTTTTTTTTTCCTGCCACACAGACATTTTTCTAACTTTAAATATTTTAAATTTCCCTAATTACAAGTTTCTGTCAATTTCTTCATCAGGTTTCAAACTGTGAAATGAGGAAAAGATGTATTTGGTTTGAAGACATAAAATGATGAAACTCTGTAAATATTGATGTTCTTCCCAAGGGCCTTTAGGCCTTGTGCTTAAATATGTATGCCATATGTATGCTGACATGAAATCAGCTGCTGGAATAACTATCCCCATGATATGCATATGGGGAAACTGAGGTACACAATGAAACCACTTGTCTATCACCTCAGAAAGACTGTATCTGCATGTACAAAGTGATTGAAGGGGAGACAACAATTTAATTCCAATCATTTTGCAAAATCACTCTCCTTTTCCTTCACTAATGCTTTCCTAACCTTTCATTTATACGCACTGCCAATTCTCAGCCAAAGTTGGGATATCGATTCAAATACCATTATCGTAAATTTACAATAATATTGACAACGTGGGCAGAATTTTGCCTTCATATATCTCTGAAGAAAATTCCACTAAGTAAATTAACAGCAAAACAATTTTGCATAGGGGATGTCTAACTACATAAGATCAAATAGCTTTCTGGATCACCGTTAATTTCGAAGCAACTATTTCACTACAGAAAAACGGATAAGCAAATCACTCCTAAGTTTATTTTAAATAATGGCCCTAATCCAATCCCAATTCTGTTTGAGTTCATTTTATTTCTTGTCTGTCTTGCACCTTGCTGCTGCTCTGTAACTGCCATCATAGCAGGAATTTTATTTATTTTCAGTATAAAAAAATTATTTTCTAAATTCTAATACAGTAAAGTCAACACTTGTTTTGGTGTACAGTCTTATGATTTTTTTTTTTTTTAAGATTTTATTGGGGAATTGGGGGGTGGTCAAAAGCATTGGGGAACCGGGTAAGGGGAACAGACAAGTTGCTGTCCTTTTGTTCTTCTATTCTAGTTGTGGAGGACATTGCTTGACTGGCCCTTGTTGGTATCATCATTGCGCTCTTCCTGGGTAAGGCAGTCGTTTGCCGGCCATTGGACGGCCGGTCACAGCAGCTCACGCCAGCTGCCAGCCATCCCTGCTGCAGCCTACACCTCACAGCAGCTCAGCTCACCGTCGAGCTGTTGTTCACCATCTTAGCTGTAGAGGGCACACGCCATTGGCCCTCATGTGGGATCCCAACTGGGACCCTGCTGCTCAGAGCTGGCGTCCCAAGCCAACTCCTAACCAAGGCACCACTCGGCCGTCCCATGAATTTTAACACATGAATAAGTTCCTGTAATTACCATAGAATCTGGATATGGAGCAATTCCATTAGCCATCCTCCCCACACTCCCAGATCTATAAGGAGTTTCTTCTTCTTTATAGCCAAACTGCTCTCCACCGCTAAACTCCTGGCAAATCCTGCCCTGTCTCCAACAATACAATTTTGTCTTTTATGGATGTCATGTAAATGGCCTCAGACAGTATGTAACCTTTTGGGACTGGCTTCTTTCATTCAGCATGAAGATTCATCCAAATTTCTTCCTTTTCAATGCTGAGCCATGTTCCACTGAGGGAAGCACCGCAATTTGTTAATCCATTCACCCCCCCAAAGGTCATTTGGATTGTTTCCAGTTTTGGCCACTTATGAATAGGAGTCAAGTACAGGTTTTTCTGTCAACATAAACTTACATTTCTCCACACGTCTAATACCCAGAAATGGGATTTCTACATTACATAGTAGATATGATTATAAAAAATTGCCCAATTGCTTTTCAGAGTGGCTCTAGCATTTTGCATTTCTCCCAGCAATGAATGCAAGTTCCAGTTTCTCCATATGCCCACCAGTCCTTAGCACTGTCAGACTTTCAGAAATGAGCCCCATTCTAGTAGATGTGTAGGAGATTGTATCAAGGTTTTAATAGGCATTTCCCTAATGACTGATGATGCTGCACGTCTTACCGTGTGCTGATATGCATCCCGCACTTCCTCTCACATGAAGCGTCTGCCCAAGTCTTTTGCCCATTTCAAAATCAGGTTGTTTGCACACTGCCCAATTTTGAGAGGTTGTTTTTTTTTTTTTATTAACTCTTGACACAAGAGTTTTGTTGGATGTCTTGTAAATTTTTTCCCAGTACAGAACTTGTTTTTTCATGTTTTTTACAGTAGGAGAGCAAATGTTTTAAATTTTAATGAAAGCCAGTTTGTCTTTTTTTTTTCTTTTGTGGATTATACACTTTTGATATCATGCATAAGAGCTTTCTGCCAAACATCAGCTCAAGAAAGTTTTCTCCTATATTCTTCCTTAAATGTTTTATGGGTTATTTTAGCTTGTTGGTCAATGTTAAGTTATTTTTAGCATAAGGCATGAGTGTTAGGTCAAGATTCATTGTTTTGCATATTGATGTCTGATCGTTCTAACACCACTTGCTAAAAAGACCAAGTTGCTTTTGCACCATTATCAAAATCCAGGGGCCATATTTGTGTGGGTTTATTCCTAGATTCTCTGTCGTGATCCACAGATAACCTGCTATTCGTCTGCCAACATCACATTGTCTTGATTAGTGTAACTATGTAGTAAGTCCTAAAATCCAGAATTGTGACTACTGTAAGTTTGTTCTATTTTAAAAACCATTTTAGCTATGTGAGTGCCTTTGCCTTTCCATAAAAGCTTGAGAATCAGCTTTTCTATTTCTACAAAAAACTTCCTGCTGGGACTTTTATTGAAACTTCATTAAATCTATTGATCAAATGGGAAGACTCGTCTTTACTCTTTGGTGTCTTATGAGTCATGAACTCAGTGTCTCTCTCAACTTATTTAAGTCTTTGGTTTTCTTACATCAGCACTTGTAGTTTTCAGCATATGGTGCCTGTCAAAATTTTGCTAGATACTTATCTATGTACTTCATGTTGGAACTATTTAAACATTTTTTTTTTAAATTTTAAAGCTCAGTTTCCAACTGTGCCACACTAGTATATAGAAATATAATGATTTTTGTATATAATCTTCTATATTGTAAACTTGCCAAAATCACACTTTATCTCTGGAAGATTTTTTTTTTTTGTAATTTTCTTATGATTTCCTATGTAGACAATCATATTGTCTTCATATTGTCTACATAACAAGACAGTTTTATTTATTTATTTGCAATCCTAGGGCTTTAGTGTTTGTTTGTTCAGTGACATACCTCTCTGACTAGGACTTCAGGTGTAAGTTGAAAAGGAGTTTTATAAGTTGACATCCTTTATCTGCTTACAATCCCAGGAGAAAATCATGTAATCTTTCATCATTAACTGAATTAACTGTAGGCATTTTGTAGATGGCCTTTATCAGATTGAGTAACTTTCCTTCTATTCCTACTTTGCAGAGAATTTTTATCATGAGTCAATAATAAATTTTGGCAAATATATTTTTTTTCCCTGTATCAGTTGATATGAACCTGTGGTTTTACCTTTAGACTACTATTGTAGTGAATTACAATGATTGATTTGTTAATATTGCTCCACCTTGCATTCCCACAATAGACTGTACACTGTAATTATGTATTATTACCTTTTTATATCTTGTTACAGATTTGATTTGCTAAAAATTTGTGGAGAATTTTTTGCATCTGTAGTCATAAGGAATATTGGTTTATAGCTTTTTTTGTTGTTGTTGGTTTTTTGTTTCTTTGTTTGTTTTTACTATTTTTATCTTGTTTTGGAATCAGTGTTACCCTTCTGACCTCTTAAAATAAGTTGGTAAGTGTTTCCATTCTATTTTCCAAAGGAGATTTTGAGGAATTGGTGTCATTCCTTCTTAAATTATTTGGTATGAGAGATTTAATTTTCAGAAGGATTTTAAGAGGAACTCAATTGGTCTAATTAGGAATGTTTAGGTAAATTAAATTATCTTGGGTGAGTTTCAGAACTTCATTGTTTTCAAAGAATTTGCCCATTTCATCTTTGTTGTAAACCTTTTTCTTTGCATTGAATTGTTCATGGTATTCTCTTATTAAACTTTTTTTAAAATTTTTTTTGAGGGCAGTGTCACTGGCCCTCATATGTGGGACCCAAACTGGGGGCACTGGTTTCCCAAGCCAGCGCCCAACCACTTACTACATAGCTACATAGGACTTACTACATAGCTACACTAATAAAGCTCCACTCTGCTGGCCCTTTATTAAACTTTTAATGGTTGTGGGATCCACAGTGATAGGCCATATTTCATGCCTGATATTTATAATTTGTATATTTTTTCCCTTTGTCAGTCTTGCTAGAAGTTTATCAATTTTATTGATCTTTTCAAGGAATCAGCTTTTGTTTTTATTGTTTTCCTCTATAGATTTCGATTTTATTAATATTTGCTCATTTTTATTATTCTCTTCATTGTGGTTCTGTTGGTTTATTTTTATTATTTTTTTCTCATTTTTTAAGATGGAAACTTGGAGTACTGATTGAAGATCTCTCATCTTTTCTAGTACAAGTATACAATGCCATAAATTTCCCTGTAAGCATTGCTTTAATTGTATCGTTCACATTTCGATATGTGTATTTTCATTTTCAATCAGCCCAAATTATTTCTCAGTTTTTCTTAAGACTTTCATTTAGCCATGTATTATTTATAAATGAATTGTCTAATAATTGAGCTTGAATATTTTCCTGTTATCTTTCCATTATTAATTAATATTAATTCATTATGGCCAGAGAATATATTTTGTTTTACTTCAATTATTTAAAAAAAAAAATTAATGGGTTTTATGGTCCAGGATATGGTCTATCTTGATGACTGTTCCATGTTCCCTTGAAAATAGAAAGTATTCTACTCTTCTTGGGTAGAGTGTTCTAAAATATATCAACTAGATCCAGTTAGTTGGTGGTATTAATTCTTCTATAGTCTCAATGATTTTCTATCTATTAGTTTTATCTATCACAAGGAGAGGAGTGTTGAAGTATCCAATAAAATTGTGAGTTTGTCCATTTCTCGTCTCAGTTCTGTTAATGTTTGCTTCACACAATTGGAGGCTTAGTTTTTAAGTTTGTGCACATTTAGAATTGTTACATCTTCTTGGTGGACTGACCCCTTTATTATTATGTATCTCTTTATTCCTGATATTTTTTTATTCTTTTTTTTTTTTAAGCTCCAAAGTCTATTTTATCTCTTAACATAGCTGTCCCAGTTTTCTTTTGATTAGTGTTTTCATGGGAACATATTTTTCTATTCTTTTACTTTTAAACTACTTATGTCTTTATATTAGAAGAAAACTTCTTATGGATAGTATAGAGTTCAATTGTGTTTTTTGTTTGTTTGTTTGTTTGTTTTTTAACTCCTTTCTGATAATCTCTTTTTATTTGTTGCATTTAGACATTTACATATATTTATTGATACATTTGGATGTATATCTACCAACTTATTATTTGTTTTCTATTTGTTCTCTTTGTTATTTAGTTCTCAGTTTCAAAGCAGACACTTGATTACTCAGAAATTTTTTAGCATTCTATTTTATCTATTGTGTTTTTTATTATCTCTTATATAGTTTTGTAGTGATTGCTCTAGGAAGTACAATTATATCTCCTTCACTTTTCACAGTCTACTTGAAATCAATTTTACCACTTCAAGTGGAATGTGAAAACCTACCCTCTTAGGAAATGCAAATAAAAACCACCATGAGATACCACCTCACTCCAGTCAGAATGGCTATCATCAATAAATCAACAAACAACAAGTGCTGGCGGGGCTGTGGGGAAAAGGGGACCCTGCTGCACTGTTGGTAGGATTGCAGATTGGTGCAGCCACTATGGAAGTCAGTATGGAGGTATCTCAAAGAACTGGAAATAGAGCTACCGTTTGACCCAGCAATTCCACTCCTAGGTATTTATCCTGAAAAAACCAAGACACTTATTCAAAAAAAGTTATGCACCCCTATGTTCATAGCAGCACAATTTACAATAGCTAAGACTTGGAAACAACCAAAATGCCCATCGGTAGATGACTGAATTAAGAAACTGTGGTATATTTATACAATGGACTATTACTCCGCTATAAAGAAGAATGAAATCGTACCATTTGCAATGATATGGATGGACCTAGAGACTATTATGTTAAGTGAAATAAGTCAGTCAGAGAACGACAAATACCATATGATCTCACTCATATGTGGAATCTGAAAAACTGTATGAATGAGCAAAGTAAACAGAAACTGTCTCACAGATATAGAGGAAAAATCAGGGTTGCTAATTGGGAGGGGGATGGGGATGAGGAAGAAGGAGAAGGGGAAGGGATTAGACAGCAAAAATAGGCAACTACAGTATTGCTACTGGGATAGGAAAAACAGTTTGGGGAATATAATTAATAATGTTGTAAATATTCTGTGGAATGTCAGATGATCATAGGTCTTGTTAGGGAGACCATTTCATGGATGGAGTAGAGGTTTGATCACTGCACTGTATAACTAAAGCGGAGGTGGTATACCTACTGTAATTGAATATATATAGATAGTCACGGGATGTGGATTATACTGTGGAAGAGAGTCAGAGGAAGAGTAATAGATATATATGATATGGGGGGGGAGTGGGGTGGCAAATTGGGAGTGGGGGGTTGTCACTTTGGGGGGTAAAATGTATAACTATTGCACTGTGTTGTACACCTGAAACTAATTTAAAAAAATAAATAAATAAAAAATTTTAAAAAAAAAGAAGAAAACCTACCCTCTTAGAGCTTCCTTTATCCTTGTCCATCACATTATAGTTGCTTTATATAGTATTACATCAACTTATAATGAAAACTCTGTCATTCAGTGTTCAAATTTTTACCTTCAACCATCAAACATATTTTAAAGAACTCCAGAGGAAAAGAATAGTCTGTGATATTTACCCAAATATTTACTATTTCCTCTGCCTTCTTTCATTCTTGACGTTCCAAGTTTCCTTCTGGTATGATGTTCCTCTATAATATGTGAAGAACTTCCTTTAGAAATTCTTTCAGAGCTGGTAAGAAATTCTTGGTTTTACTTCATCTGAAGATGTCTTTATTTCACCTTCCTTTCTGAGTATTTTTCCTGGATATAGAATTCTGGGTTGGCAGTTCTTTTCAGTAATCTAAAACTGTTGTGTCACTTCCTTCTACCCTTTGTGGGTTTTAATGAGAAATGAACAGTCATTGAAATTGTTCCCCTATAGGAAATTCATTTCTTATCTCTGGTCACTTTCAAGATCCTTTGTGCATTTATGTTTTATAGCATATCAATTATGATGTGTCTGAACATTGATTTATTTGAGTTTATCATCTTTGTTTTTCACTGTACTTCATGAATCTATAAGTTATTTTATTTCCTTCAATAAGGGAAGTTGTGGGCCATATTTCTTAAAAAAAAAACAATTTTAGTACTACATTCTTTCTCTTCTCCTTCTAGAACTTCTATGGCACAAATTTTAGACATTTGATTTTTGTCCCACTGGTCTTTTAGGCTCTGTTTATTTTCCCTAATTTTTTTCCCTCTGTGTTTAGCAGATTGGATAATTTCTACTCACGTATTTTCAAGTTTACACACTATTTAGTCTTTCATATCCATTCTGCTATTGAGCTAGCCCAGTATGTTTTTATTGTGGCTATTTTATTTTGATTTTTAGTACTAAAATTTCCATTAGATTCTTCTTTATATTTTGTATTTCTTTGTTGAGACTTTCTATTTTATTATTTGTTTTAAGAGTGTTTGTGACTACTTGTTGGAGCATTTTTTAAATAATAGCTTCTATGAAAGTCTTTTCAACATCTCTATCATCTCATCATTGGCATCCGTTTATTATGTTTTCAGTAGAGGTTGAGATTTTCCTGCTGCTTTATATGCTAAGTAATTTTGGGTGGTATCTTGGACATCCTTAATGTTATGTTATGAGACTTTGTATCTTATTTAAATTCCAAAGACAATGAGATATTTTTGTTTTAGCAGTCAATCAAACTAGCGAAATTCATCCCACAAGTTCCAACTTGTCTTCTGTGAGCTATGATTCCAATGTCAAGTCAGTTTTCAAGTGTTCACAGGGCTAGTCAGATTTTTCCTAGATGTGCGCCATCCAGTGGCCAGTATGGGCATAGGCAGTGGTTTAATCTGTTAATTTTCAATGTTTTGATACAATAAATTAGAATTAGACCTGTGCATATCAGCCCAGGGGTGAACCCAGGCGTATATAAACATCTTTAGGGGGTTACTTTTCCAAGTATTTAACCCATTTAATTATCCCTGGAATTTTCTATTCCCTTGGGCTCCCATTTACAGCCCTCTACCTATAAATATAAATGTAGGGCTTTAATTCCTTTAATCAGCTACTGAGCATTACAAGAACACAGAGAGAGTAAAAAACAATGGGTATGTTCCACACTTTGGAACCCATAGCTCCACTGATGTGAGAAAAAGGCTCCTGATCATATACACACACTTGATTAATTATTCCAAAGTGAACGTACTTTTTAACTATCACCTGATCCACAGCTAAAACATTACCTGCTCGCAGAGGTACCTGAGGTCTCTCTGAATCATGATCTCGAAGTTCTCCCACAAAGGCAACCATTATCCTGACTTCTAATATCTCAGATCATTTTTATCTGTTTCAAACTTTTTCTATAAATAGAACCATACAAAATGCATGTTTTATGTCTCTGATATTATATTTGAGATCTCTCCATGCTGCATATAGCACTAGTGGCATAGTTTCATTGTTATACAGTCTTTCTTTATGCAAATACTATATTAATACTGTATTTATTTATCCTCAGTTATTTCTTCATTCTTATGTTGATGACATTTGTGTTCTTTCCAGTATTTTTTTAAATAATAAATGATGTTATAAAAATTTTTATGCCTTTTGGTGCATATATGTATTCATTTCTTGTCAGGTATGTTCCTGAAAGTAGAATTGCTGGCCTAAAGTCTATATATATATGTTCAACATTAGTGGATATTACTAGATTTCCAGAGTGGGTTTGACAACCAACACTCCCACCAGCAGATATGAGCACTTTAATTGCAGAGGGAAGATATGTATGTTCGATAGAAAAAGAGACATTGTTAGAGAGAAATGCCATCATCTTGAATAGATATCAAGCTGAAAATGAAAAACTAGAACGAGAATTCTGCATAGATTTATACCTGGACCTTCAATCTCATGACTAAAGTCATCACTGGAAGATACCCTTCTAAACTGATAAACTAAAATAATATAAGAAATAAGGGAAGCTTTAAAACACAAAAATAAAATAAAGGTATACATTTCCTGAGACAGTATAATATTTGGATTATCCTACACAGAGACTAAAATATTATTGTCTTATATGATTTTTTTTTAACTCGAAGGGCTCCAAAGAGTAATTAAATGGTTTGAAGAGTTCCTCACAGTTCTTAAAATATAGGTACTTCTAATATTTTTGAAGAGTTTTATATAATAAATGGCCAAATGTATAAAGTTGTAAGCTAATTTTTATTATTGACCCATATTCTATAGGAAATACATGGAGCTGCCTGGGGAATGTTTGAAAGTTTCAAAAGGACCTACCTGCCAAAACAGAACCCTCTACAAGTCTGTCATAATGTTAGAAATTCCTACTACCATCCCCATTGACATTAAAGACAAACTAATCATTACATGTAGAAATGTATATTTCCAAAAAGCAACTAACAAAGGCAGTCTACTTTTCATTTAACTTTTTAAACTACAGTATCATCTCTATCATCTCTCAATTTTTTACAGCGGTGATTGATTAGTGCTGAGGCATTTGCATACTTGCATCATCTGTTTTTGGTAACCAATAACTGGAAATTGTGAGATGATTAATCACGGCCAGTATTACTCATGGTGGCCATACAACCAATTGCTTAGCCAAAAAATACCTGATTGAAGCAGGGTTCACCTTCACCACCATCATCACCACCAGGTCACAATGTTGTAGTCTACTAAGCTAGCTATCTGCAGTCAAATTACATGTTCAGTAGGAAACAATATGCACCTAGGTTTAGCCTCTATACATTTTAATAGAGTTACACTGAATAAAGCCAAACCCATATTGTCAATGATGAAAGAAAGCACTTTTCAAATCTTTCCCAGTGCTTTGAGGACATTTCTGCTAATACATGCATGCACACACTGAGGGATTATATATATGATGTATGGAAGAATACAAGAGTAAACAAGAACAACACAAAGCAGTATTTGCCCTAATGGAAGCCTTAATCTAACAGAAAGGTAATACATGTTAATATCCTGTACTAATCCCTATAATTGCACTCATTATAATTATTTACATATCTTTCTCCTTCACTATATACTGTGAGCTCCTTAAGCATTGGGGTTGTCCCTCAGCCACCACCTCTGCCATCATACTGTTGGTCTGTGTAAGACCTGGAGATCTGACTCATGTTTCATATGTTTCCATTTTTCATGCCCCTCCTTTAAACTGCAAATATTTCATTCATATATGTTTAGCATTCTTGCAAAGTATGCCTTGGTATTTTGTATGCATATGATTTTAATGTATGTGAAAGGTATCAGTTATATAATCCAATCTGTTTCCTTGCTTTTCTCTTCAGCACTGGCTTACAGATCCATCAAGATTGCTATGAGCACATCCTAACTGCACATCAAGGCATACACCCACCATGGTTCATCTCTCCAGTCTCCCGGTGACAGACAGTCCAGCCACTTGCCACCACAAACAAATTGCAATAAACACCCTCGTCTATATGTCATTACAGACAGTGTGAGATGTTCTTTGGGACCTGTACCAGGATCAAAACTGCCACACACAGGGTTGCATCACATGGTCTACCTATGTTGTTGGATACAGTGGTCTACAGTTCCACCAACCACACATGAGGAGTCTGAAATCTCACATTTTCACCAACACTTGGCACTATGCAATTCCTATTTCTAATTTTTGCTTATCTAATTCATGTTGTTAGAATCTGTTTCTCTTTTGTTCTTAATGACTTCAAGCACCTCTAACTATACTTGCCAGCTCGTTGGTTTTTTTTCTCTATTATAAACTGGCTGATCCTATTCTTCATCTGTCTTTTCAATTGGTATTGCTACATTTTTCTTTCCTTAAATTTTATATAAATAAGTTAATCAGTACTTTTGTCTTCATTCATCCTTTTGAGATTTTAAAAAATAATAATATTTCCATCTCTAGGTTATAAAGATATTCTGTTGAATTTTCTTCTATTATTTGTATACATTTATCTTCCACATTTATCTCTATAATATACCTAGAGATTATTTTGGTAAAAGGTTTAAGAAGGGATCCAGTTTTATATTTCTCCATGAAGTCACCATTTTCAAAAGGCCACATAAAACACAATATGTTCTTTCCCCATTAATTTTTGATGCCACCTTTGACAAGTAGTTACATTTTCACAATTTTAGTTTCCCTGTGCTTTCATTCTGTGCTATTGGTCTCTCATCTGTTTAAAATATTCCAAATAAGTTGCCGAATGAACAAGTTTTCATTTCCCCAAAGGATGGATTTTACAAAGTATGAATTATTCTATAATTTTACAAAAGTATGGATATTAGAATTTCACAAAAGTATGGATAAAGTGCTCGGAGATTTTTATTCTTCTGTGTAAATTTTGGACTTGCTTATTTATCCTTGTATTTTCTACTATACAGCATCATGCCTGGAATAAAATCGGCTATAAAATATATTTATGAGTAAAGAAATTATTGAATTACAACTATATAGACATATAATAAAAAAGTACTCAGTGAGCGTAGAGGACAAAGACCAAATGTGAGGTGAGAGAAACTGAATGTTAACCCACAATTTTGGCTTAAGCACAAACAGCTTAGTCCTAATGGCAAAGTAGGTGGACATAGAGCCACTGTAATGGAGTCCATCTATGCATTTCTGTAGGAAATCTGTTTTGCCATCTGTCTTTGTCTCTAAATAACTTAGAGTTCAAGAGTTTACACAGGGTTGCACTCAAGCTCAACTTTTTGGTAAATGGTGATATTGCACTGAACTCACTCTCCGGAAAGAACATGCAAACAAAGCAGAGTTGACTTCCTGTCTGGTGCAATTCCTCGCACTCTGCCATGGCAGCCTCTGATTACTGATATTATTATCCTCAGAAGATGGTTCATGGAAATTCCTGTCCCCTGAGAGGCTGTCCCAGTTTTGTAAAGTGAAAATCTGGTCGGCTTACTCTACAAAGGAAAAAAGAAGGCCACTAGGGGGGAAAAAAAAATAAAAATGGCTGTTTAAAAAAGATAGCAGCTGCTAAGATGCTGCATGAAATGCAGACACAGCGGAGTGAAGACAGGATGTCTGTTTTGCTGTTTAGTTTCTCTTCTCTCTTTCCTACCCCCCTTTGGTGACGGTATCATTAGGAAGTTAATGGAAGCACTGTCGTGGAATTTTCTGAACAACAAAATGGTTGCCCTTCATAATTACCTCCATCCCAGTGCTTTCATGTAGGAGGTTCAACAGCCATCTTTTTCTCCCTAAGTCCATCCCCATCCCCAGAGCCCTTTCGCTAAGGTAGGCTTACATCACATTTGAACCAGCCAAATGTCTTGGTGGCACCAAAGAAATCAAGTAAAACATCATTATCTAGGATTTGGTGATTTTTGTATTTGTGATTTATTATAGTTATTCTTCTGAAATCATTGTATTAATGAGGTAATGATTTAGAAATCATCATAAATAACTTTAAATTACTTTAAAAGGGGTCAACTATTTTCATGCACCTTAACTACTATGAGTGTACCCATTAATATTTAGAAGGTTGATACATCAGTGCCACAAGAAATTATAAAGATAATTTTAGCTAACATTTTTCTTCCAGATGAGGAACCTAAAACCTGGAAAGCAGAAGAGATATGATATAGTCCCTCAGACAGCCACCTAAAGATTTCTACTAAGCAAGTTGCCATTGACTTAACCCAAGTACAGTTCCAAAAGTGCATTCATAATGTTCTAATGTACTTAAGCATATTTTACTTGACTTTGACCAGGCAAATCCTTCTAACTTTAGAATTACCTTTGTAATGCCAACACCATTTACTCTCTCCCTTTCATTTCATTTAGGAATATTTAACATACCGATTTACAATCATATGAGAGTAAAAATGGTGGGACAGTATATTATTAAGAAACATGAGGTATGAATCCATAATCAAGAGAAAATTAGAACTCTGAAATATATTCTCATTTATATTAAAAGTATTCAATATAAAGATAAAAAGCAACTATTTTACAAAGAAGAAAAGTATGGTTGATTCATTATTATTGAACACACATTAGGATAATTTTTGCCTTTTAATATGCTTTCTTTCTGCCTTGAAACAATTGAACCTACAGATAAAAAATAAATACTAATTGAAGTTGAGTTCATTCTGTAGTGAGCTACAGGGAAAATCCCTAAGATAGAACATAAAAGAAAAAAAATGCATAAATTAAACTAGCAAAGTTCAAACACTTCTACTTTTATGTATATTAAATGCTTCTTATGATGAGTATGACAAATGTGACCAAAGGAAATCATGGTAAAAATTATTTGGAGTGAACCAGTTCCTAAATAAAGTCTTAATTTTTCCAACACATTCTATATTTTTGCATTACAGAAAGATATTCTCAAGATATATAAAGATGATAAAAAGCACATGTAGATTGTCCCCAAAACCATTACAGAGCTTAGCAGCTTGTCAAATATGGCATCCTCGTTTGAAAAAAAATAACTGTTGATAAGTACAACTAGCACTGGAAGGTCATTTTTCAAAGATATTAACAGATGTAAGCTACATTTCCTTTGCCCATGAGTCGCCACACAATTTCCCATGATTCACTTCTAATACTGCACAGAAGGTAAGGGGGAGTGAGAGTAGAGTTAGGGGTTGGAAGAGAGAGACATCAAAAGGGATGTAAAAAAATCAAGACCAAAAAAAATTTCTCTATTTATCTAGGGTTCCCAGCATGATTGCATACCCTTCTGCTGCTACCTTCCCTCCTACTAAAAAAATAAAAAAAATAAAATAAAAAAAAATAAGGATTCATTTTGCCACACTGGTCAAGGAAAAGAATACCTGAGCCTAATTACAGTCTGATGTTAAGGAAGCCAGATGTGTTCTATGCAAACATATGAAAGGAGGATAAAAAGTTATGGACACATCCAAACAAACGTTTCAAGGGGAATGAAGATTTACTGCATAAATCTAATAAGAAAGATGTGTTGTGAACCATCTGGTAAGTGACTTATATAGCCCCATACATTAGCATCTGTTGTCATGTTTTCAAAGTACAGAATTCCAAAACTGTGCTGACGAGTCTTGTGAATGCAATGAGTTTGCAGCACTGGATTAACAAAAAGAAAAAAAATCTTGAATAGTCTTTGACTTGACCTCTAAATAAATTCTGTATAGTATTTTAAAGGTTAACAAAAGTCACACCCATCTTAGTGGGAGGTGGGCTTTGTGACTGTAATTACCATTTTACAGAAAGGTAACTGAGATACAGAGGGCTTTAGTAACCTGGGGTTAGGGTTAGGGTTAGATGCAGAGTCAGGATTCTGGGCTATATATTTTTGGAGTTCTTTACTGCCTCAGACTGTTTATAGGATTTGAGTCAGATGCAAGCCTTGTTGGTGATCAGAGCATTCACTGTATTTGGCTTACCTGACTACTCCTGAGCTAGGTGTGAGTTCCTTGAGGGGCAAGACTAGGATTCCCAGTGGCTGGTGGTGCCTCTGTAGTTGGATGAACAATGAAAGCTTGTTGAATGAATTAATGAAGAAAGGAACACCTAACATCTAGAATGTACTCACCAATGTAGTAAATGATACAACAAATACACAAAAGACAGATTTTTGTCCCAATAAGACTGACAAAATGGAAATAGCAAAGTACAAGTTATTATTAGTACTAAATTGTTCAGCATAAAGCTTAAGCACTAGAGTCATCGAGGAAGCCTCACATAGAAGTTAGAATTTTAGTTGTACCTGGAAATACTTAACTCATCCATGGCAGAGAAAATGGGAAGAAATAGAAAATGACCTTTAAATACATGAAAATAAAGGACGAGCAAAATCATAGTCTTTAAAAGTAGCATTAAATATGACATTGGTAAAACAGAATACATTTATTTTGTCTTGAATTTCTAAGATTTCATTGTAAGAAATGTAATCATTTTCACACTCTGTCAGCTGTGGAAGAGTCCAAGGGGCAAAATATGCATTGATATGCAGAAGAGGAATGGAGAAGGGGGTGGTAGATGAGGGTAAAGGGGATCAAATAACTATATGGTGATGGAGGGAGAACTGACTCTGGGTGGTGAACAGACAATGTGATATATAGATGATGGATTGCAGAATTGTACACCTGAAACCTATGTAACTTTGCTAACCACTGTCACCCCAATACACTTTAATTTAAAAAGTACATGGATTACTATGAAAGTCTAAATTAAAAGTTCAAACATGCAAGTTTACAGAAAGGAGTCAGCAGTGACTAGGCCGTGGGAGCATCTGCTGCTCACATGGCACCATGGAGCTTGAGCTCAGCCCACCTAAGTGGACAGAAACGAGAAGCCCCAGGACTGTCCTACTGGCTTCTTCTGACTCAGGCATGCCTGTGGGCCACCGTGGGCCTCTGCAGGATAACCCCTCCTCCTCCAAGGCAGGTAGAAGAATTAATTAGCTACTCCTGTCCCACACACGCACGCATGCACCCACCCCCCACCCCCCCACCCCCCGGTGGTGGCACTGCACAGATTCGAGGGCACGCCTGTCAGAGCAGTCAGTTCCGGGCTGTTAGCATGAAGAATATCACAGCAAATGAGGATCAACGTCCAACACCACTTTGGAATAGTAATTTCTTAATTCTTATTCAAATCTGGCAGGCGAGATAATATAACTTGATCTAAATTGGCCATGTGATCCTGATGGCGTCCTGCTAATGGGCTGTTCACTTAATTTATGTAATTTTAAAAAATTAAACCATCGTATTTTAAATCCCTGCTGCAGTCCTTCAGATGGAGAAAGTACGCGGTTAAAAGTTACAGTGTCTTTATAAATCAGCGTTACCAGACTTCTCATCTTGTTGACTGCGCTCTCCTAAAGTTTTACCTTTTCTTGGCTCCCCTTTTTGGCTTGTGAGGAATATTCCAGAATGCCACCAGCAAGTCGCCGAATGCTCTGCTGTGCGAAACTAGGTTTGTGAATTTGGTTTAGACTGAAGCATAAAACTGCCGCTTTCTGAACAGGTACTAAGAATACAGCCTGCTGGGTTACAGACATATTTGCAAAGAGGATGTACTCAGAAGGACAAACACCATGTTCCAAAGTCCACAGAATCAAATTCACTCTTTGCTATACGCAATAATCCAGAAAAAAATCCATCTTAATTCATGAAACATTTATGGAGAGCTTACTATGTTCAATTCGGCTAGTGGTCACTTCATCTTTGTTTTAGAATCCATTTACTTCCCCTGGTCTATGGGTGTAGCAGACAACTGGCCCTTTCTCAGTCTTCTCTTGGATTCAAGGTTTAGAACAACCATCCCAACACAGGGAAGGCTTCTCAGAGGGACACACAACTTCTCACTGGCTGCCAAAATCTTTGCTTGTCGGTATCTGGAGCTCTCCTCTGGCTTTGCTCTAGTCTAGGCGAGCCCATCTCTCTCTGCAATCTTCTATCCAGGACTCAGACAGAAACACGGACATATGTCTCCCCTAGAACTTATCTGAAGGCAGCTTCACTACTCCCTGTATTGGACTCTGATATCATTGCATTGACGTTCCCAGCTGCTTTATTCCAGTTTACAAAAAAAATCTCCTAATGAAGCTAACTAACCCTTGAGTGATGGCTACATGGTACAGCCGTAAATAAAGAGGCTGCCACAGTTCACATATTTTTATACCTTGTTCTTTTTGGTTTTGGTTTTGCTCTTAGCATGGAAGGAAAAGGGTGAAGTCAAATGGCTTTATTGGGAGCCTCAAATAAGGGATAGAACCCGTTACTCCATTCAGGAGTCTAGCTTCTCCACGTGGAAGAAGCAAAGTGGCTTCAGAGCAGATTTTGGGAGGGTAGCAGGAGACATGCCAGAAAGAGCAAGTTGGTTCATTTAAATATAAAAATATATAATTTTTGCATTGATGTAATGTTTATCCATTTAATCACATGTAACATATACTATCCATATATGATTTCCACACGACCTGAACATACATATATGATGGATGCATAGGATATATGTAGACATTAACGATTAGGTCCATAAACATGCACGTGAATAGAATCAGATTGGCTCCTGAGGCTGTCCGGGTAGAGGAGACATGGGTGGGGCAGTTGAGGGGAGGCAGGGAGGTCAAGCTGATGACTTGAGGGGCTCCATTTTCTCTATTCTATAAATTAGGGTTCTAAACTTCCAAGTTAGTTGGAATTACTTCTCCAGTCTGGTTTTTCACTACTCCCCAAATGCACACGCTACCTTTTCTTCTGGTAAGTTCCTTGGTCCTCCTCTCTTCCTCTGATAAAACAAGCTGTGCTTATGGCCAACGCTGCTTCTTTCTAACCATCCATTTACTACTCAATCTTCAAAGCCATTCTTTGGGCATTTACCCACCATCCCATTGTTCAGGTTAGGAAATGAGGATCCAAGGGACAACATAACCTATCCATCGGCACTGAGGTGACAGAAAGATGTGAACTTGGCTCTGACTGACTGCAAAGCCCGTCTTCCCACAGGGCCATTGTCACCAACTTAACTCAATGTTTCTGATGTGCAGTATCTCAGGGACATATCAGTTAGGTAAGCTCTCCTGAAATGCCATCTATTGCATTCTCACAGTGGAACAACACCTTCTAAGTTTCCAGGAACTGATTTCAAACTTGAGCTATTAAAGGTATCAGGACACAATCACTTTTAATTCCAAGACTTCCTATCCTAATACATGTCTGACTTAGGTCAGAAATGGGAAGATTTACTCTTGGTCCTTAAAGAGGCTATCACCTTCATAAAAAGATAATATTGCATGTACATCCTGGCATGTACTTGGAATTGTTTCACAAAAGAGATCATGCCTTTTAAAAAATATACATACTATCACTGTTTATGGAACCCTGCTTGTACTTCCCTGACTACGAATGTAACTGACCTATTTATAAGTGTTTTCTCTTTTCTGTCACACTCAGAAACATCCACCCCTTTCCATCGAATGGCTGGTTTTTCCTCTCTAAATACAAGATACTCATTGTTACTGATCTGTATTTTAGAAATTACCTAACACATTCATCCCCCTCCATAGGCCTTTCACAGGAAAAGAACAGGAAACATTCATTCAGCACCATAAGAAGGAAAGTTCCCCCATTTGGAAGTGTTCATTTTCAGCCTCCTGTTGAAAAAATGGAGTTCCATCTTAGATACAATGAGGATCTTTCCATTTTGCACATTCATTATTACAGTGGTCTCTCTTCCTGATTGGTTAAAGAAGACAACACAATTTGTAATTGATTTTTTTTTAACCACTGAATAACTAATTTTGCCTTCAGAAAAGAAAAAAAAAGCTCTAGGGTTAATTTTGTGATTTTGTGATTGCTTTAGGGTGCAATCACAATTTACTGAAGGTCTTTCATCAAATTAGCCCTGCAACAATGTAATTTTTCCCTTATTTTACTTCTATTTCAAGAAGGGCTTTTTACTATGGCTCTTA
The DNA here is from genome assembly GCA_033961575.1 of Aselliscus stoliczkanus. NCBI lineage: Eukaryota > Metazoa > Chordata > Mammalia > Chiroptera > Hipposideridae > Aselliscus > Aselliscus stoliczkanus. Next base: position 8,729,191 of record CM066734.1, read on the forward strand.
TTAAGACAGACAGTCCCTCTCCTCTAATGTAGATGTTTTTCTCATGGCAAGAATTCATTATTACAGCTAGAGAATTTTTTTAATCCACTTCTAGGCTTCCCTTTCCTTATTTCCTATTTCTGACAACATCATAAAGTGTGTTATCTCCAAATTGTAGCAACTACTGGCTCTTCAAAGGAATGGGTTCTGTCGGTCTTTAGAGATAGGAATTTCAATCTGGGACTAATCCACTACATTTTTTTGATTATTTGTCCTTTTTTTTTTTCATTTTATTTATGCACTTAATTCAGGCTTAGCTCTACAATAACAAGCTTCAATGAAATGACCACTTTATTAAAATCTTTCTTATTCAACACTCTTTTTCTTCAGCATCCCCAGCAAGATAAATTTACTATATTTTGCTTTCCTTCATTTAACTTCCAGAAGTATGGGATTCATACAGACTCTCATCAATACTGATATCAAAACTTGCTTCAGCAGAACTAAAGAAATAGCCTTTATCTAGTTCCCAGCACCCATCTTGACCCTGCTCCCTCAGTGGAACAGCCAAGATCCCAAACACCAAATGAGTGTTTGAATGGAAATCCAGAAAAAGAGCCCTGAAGATCAATAGATGTGACTGAGACGCATTTCCATTCTCAAGGGTAGAGCTCGCTGCGTTTCTAAGTGGATCAGAGATGTGATCCCCGCTACTGTGAATGGAAAGGAAACTGGATACATTCTGAGTGGGAGATACCAGCCCTAATGCAGTGAGATCATGCGGCAAAGAATAGAAGAGTTGAGGCATGAAATGCTGTCCCGAGGAATCTTAGAATAAGCTCACACGCCTCCCAATCCTCAGAAGAATGAGAAAATGCCAAGGACAGACTGTCAGAGTCCAAAGCCCTCAGCGCTGGGAGGGGTGAACTTATACTTCCTCTGCTTATCAACTGAAGTTACACCCTGAGTTGTTCCAGAGTCATCTCAGCATGTTTTGCTGGGAAGCTCAGTGAAAGATTGCTGACATCTCTCTAATTTGGTGGGAGGGGATCCAAATGCTGACCCTCCACACTGAGCGATATCCAGCAGAGGTGGCCCTGACACCTGCTCTGACTGGACACTCCTAAGAAGGCTGCTGAAGCACCAATTTCAAGCCAAAATGCCTGAGAAATGGTCAGCACAGAGGGTTTTTGCACATGCTAGGCACACTGCAGCAGCCTTTTTTTTGCAAAGAGCAAGTCAGCAGTATGTCAATCAAAGGCCCTGAGGCTGATGAAAGACCAAGGACAGCCACTTATGACCTTGCCGGGTCACCAGGACAAGGATGATAAAAAGTGGCTGACAGCAGAAATCCCCCCAATGAAATAACACAAAATATGATGACTACAAAAAGGACTGTCTCCACTCTGGCCTCCTTTGCAAATCCATTGTGTACCATCCTATGTTTTCGTCTAAACTTCCAGAAGGCAAATGAGGTATTGTCACTTAAAAGGGGGGTGGGGAGGTGGGGAGACTGATGTGCCTCACCTTTTAAAAGTAGGTATTCATAGTTTTCTGTTTTTTGGTTTTTTTTTTCTTTTTGGTTCTCATCAGATTTTCTCATTGGGTAAGACATCTTGTATATCCATTGGCTTTGCCTTTCTTGGTAAATCAATTCTCAGGAATCAAGAATTAATTCTAGGTGAATTTATGCAAGGTCATTTAAATCTATACACAATTGTATTGTGTACAGAGATATGGAAAAAAAAGATGAAAAGGTGGCCTCTTTCCATTTACTTCAGGCAAAAGCTGAAAATATTAGATGGAATCTAATAAGGAGATAGCCTAGTACACAGACTAAATAAAAATAATTCGATCCACCCATTAAATTCCTGGGATAGAGTTTATTTGCTGGAGAACTTGTTGATTTGGGAAGTTTCTAAAAGCCTATAACATCTTTCCCTCGTGAAGGAACTTTTATACATTAATAGGTCTAAAATTTTTTATTGCAACCCAGCTATAAACTATGAGTCTGGGATGCAAACATGAATCAAATACCATCCCAACTTTAACTCTCTAGGAATTCATGGTCTAGAGGGAAGTCTTAAACATAATTGGATATTTATGATACCATGAATGAAGTACCCCATCACTGTTCCTGTTGGGCTGGAAATGACAAAATCAGCAAATATTTACTGAGCAATTCCAATGTATACAGTAGAGAGTACCCAGCCAAATCCATCCTCCTCTGCCCCAACTCTGAAAGTGTTCTCCATTGCCCAGATGGACACATGGATGGATGGCAGGTGGCCTGTGATATAAAAACCTAACCTATGCTAGTGTCCACTTGACCAAACAGACATTAATCTATTGGGTTGTCGGAAAAGTCATGACGTATTTTTCTATGGTTTTCATTGCAAAAATAAGTCATGACTTTTCTGACAACCCAACAGTTTAAAAAAAAAAACACACATTCTCTCTCTCTCTCTCTCTCTCTCTCTCTCTCTCTCTCTCTCACACACACACACACACACACACTGTGTTCATCCTAGAGCACTGCTTCCTTTCCTTGTCTGTATTCTTAGTATATAAAACAGTCCATTTGTTTTTCTCTCCACCCCTCCAAACCTTAGAGTAATAACTTCTAGGAAAGAAGAAATAATAAAGAATGATTACACAATCTTGTTTGGGCAAAAAGCTAACATATGGGTATCAAGGCCAAAAATATGGATTTCAAGATAAAACATATGGATGCCCATATGGAAAAAAAGGTTTCCTGGCCGGAAACTCTGCTGCTGCATTTTTTATGCCTATATGTGTGGCACAGTTTTCCACTTCTGCCGAGTAACATAGTCTACAGACAGATTCTAATGTTATTAATTCACATGTAAATTTCACAAACTGCTGCACTGTTATCATCTTAACTAGAGGCTTTTAAAAAAAAAAATTCCCTTAATCCTTTTCATCACTTAATAGCTCAATAAGTAATGGAATTTTAGGAAAATGGTGACACTTATGACAACCAGTCCTGCTTCCGAATCCCTCCTCGATGACACTGATTTTCCTTCAGAACCTCAGTAAAGAAATAATTTCCTTCACACACGTGTGCAAGCGCATACACACACACACACACACACGCACAATAGGTGTTTCACTTAGGATCCTGCTCTGTCTTGAGTGATCGTCCTCTGTTTAACCTGGAGAGTCACACACCACGGAGATAGCGAGAAATCAGTTAAGAGATGAATTCTCTCAAGTTTCCATCTTAGTCTGTTCAATTTTGTTCATTGAGACCTTTATCCTTTAGGCCAATGGAATGGTGCTATGAAGAGAAAACCGGAGACTTGGGAAAATACCTCCTGTGTGCTGTTATCTGCTTGTAGGTCAGCGGATTCTTTGTGAGCAGATATTTAAATGTGAAGCTACCATATAATTTGCAAAAGAAAATATTCTTTAACGAAGAACTTTTAGTATGCATGTTTGGGCATCCGGATAACTAGAACATAAATTTTAAACTCTAGCCATACAAAATGTCAGGGGGCCAATATTCTATCTGGTGTGCCCACCAAAGAGACCCTCTCACTGCTTTTCAGCCCCTGATGCTCTTGATTTCAAGTAAGAGCGTTGCCTTCTATCCCTGACGGTTCCCTAGGGCGTTTACGCATCATCTCCAACAGGGGAAAGAAAACTAGCTGCTATTTAACAGAAATAATGTTATGGGGAGTTTATCTGTGGTACTTAAGGCTCAGAGGGACTATTTCCATTCCTTCTATTCTCTTTAAGGAAGCAAAAGTGGGTCTTGGGGCTTTAGGGGACCTCAGTTTGTGCCAGCCAAGCCTGCTGGCTTCTTTCTGAACCAATGTATCCCAGAAATAAAGAGCAAAAACCAGAAGGAGGAACTACATTCTGTGGAAGGGCGAAGCGATGGCAAGCTGATGTATAGCAGCAGACACAGCACTGTCCCTTCATACTTCACCAGCATCCAGCTATTATAGCAATTACAGCCCGCATATCTGAATTATTAAATTGTCCTCTCTACCACCCGCCTGCTTCGTATCTTTAGAACTGGAATAAATGCCAACTCTGTGTTCTTAACATAGGATGGCCAAGATCACCTTGTTTTAAGGTAATTTTTCTCCACACTTATCAGTCCCGAACCACAGTCAGTGTCTGGGTACCGGAATTAAGTCCAAACCCCTTAGCTGGACATTGAAGAGGATTCACAGTCAGGTCCCAAACTAGACTTCCAAACTTACTATCTATGATTTCCTGTGGTGTATACCACGCTCCACAAACTAGCTGCTGTTTCTTGTAACAAGATATCCGCCTTCAGCTTCCAAGCTTCTGTCATACAGATCTTGCTGCCTAGAATGCCCCCTTCCAAGACATCCTCCTCCCTCCAATAGCATTTAATGAACAAACAATTGGCCAGGCAATAGCAATATCAATGAAAATATATTGGCAAACAAACAGACACCGTTCCTAAATTCAGGAAGCTTACAATCTACTCAAACTCTAAACCATTCTTGAACCATCCTCGGAGGCTCAGCCAGAATTCCCAATGTATTCCTGAGGCTCAAGCAAGAAGTAACCACCCAAATTCTCCATCAGATCAGACGAAATCCCCCAGCACCTAGGAGAGTGCCAGGGTCTCACTGGGCACACAGGAGCCCGTGTGAACTTGAAAGATATGAATAAAATGAGCTTCAAGGATAAATAAGGAGGGAATAATGCTACAATTAAGGAAACATTCAGCCGAGTGTATCGTGTGTCCCTTAGCACAGGGTTTGGCAAACAAAAAGCCACCAATATATTTTTATTTCATTTTAAAGGTGAATGAGACATAGTCTCTTCCCCGCAAGGAATGGACCATTTATAAAAACTATAAGATGTAAACAAATAGGCAAGAAATACATACTAAAATGCCTATTGGACAAACAACGTTGGCAGGGAGAGTGACTGTACTGGAAAGCATTAGGAACAGAGAGGCTCTCTGTTTGATTGCCCCTAAAAGGGGGACTACAATGTATCAAACTGCAAGAATACAAACTAATTTGAAATTATTTTCTAAATGCAATGTAATGTTTGATTCAATTAGAAGAGATGCCATGATCTGGAATTGAGTCAAAACAACACATTATTCAATAATTGTGGAAAAGACTTTCCAAAATGCATTGTTGGCTGGAGTTTATGGAAATATTGACCTCCTGACCTGGAACAGAGGCGAGTGATTTTTATTATGTCCATGCAGTGGATTTTGCCCATCCCTAATCCTGAGTTGCCAAATGGCGTATTCCGCTCTGATTACAGCCTATGTTGCACTTGACTGTGGATCATCTTGCTATGGGTCAGATCAGGAAACTCGGACCTGGCAGTGAATTTTATTTCACAGACGCACGAGCTACACAGTTTAACATAGAGGTGTCTTCAAGTCAATGCTCAATTTCTCTTTTAAAGGTTTTTGCTCCTAACACCCTGAGTCAGGTCATTTGCCCTGAAAATATTCCCCCCAGAAGCCTGAATCAATGAGACAAATGCAAAATAAACCAAGCCAGCCAGTTCACAGTGTAGCCTTTGTGAATCATTTCTATTTACATGGCCCCTCCATCCAATACTTGGGTAGAGCAGCTATTTCTCCTGCTTGCGCATAATCACATAATCTCTTGATTAAGTTTACTTTCTTTACAGAGAAGCTTGAAGGCTATAACTCAAAGGCTAGCCTCCTTGCCTTCTAGCTCAAAATCTTATTTGTAGGAGGAAGGAAAGCCAAGGGCCTGGGAAAGGAGGCAGTGGGTGGAGGGTGGGAGCAGAGATCTCTTACTTGCCAAACCAGCACAAGTTCACCAGAGAACACAGTCAAGTGCTCAGAAGCAGTGCTCATGTTAATTGGCAATGAAATGAGGAATGAGCCAGCATTAGCCCTGAGACTAATCAATGGTAAAACCACTCGAAGCAGCAGCTTAATGAAGTAGTATACACCTGTTTATTTTTATTTTATTTTGAAAAAAAAAGAAACTCCAATAATTCATTAAAAAAAAACAAAAAAAAACCTCACAAAAGTATATTTCTGTTCAAAGCCAGGGTACAGCCCTGATATACGTATTATGATACAGTTCCCTGTGCTTTTTTCTTTTAATTTATCGCACAAACCATCAAATTTAGGGGAGAAGGGATAAACACCTTTATCATACCAGAAATAGGCTTTTTCTTTTTACCTTCTTCTCAGAGGTGGTCATGTTGTCTTGGTTTATTAGAAAACATCGCTTTTCCTTGAGAAGTAAAATTGCCCTTTTTTTTTTATTGTAAGTGGAATATATTTTTTTAAATCTATTGACAGGATCTAAGACTCTTCTCTGATATCTTGCAAGTGTGATGAAAATTACTTGGAAAATATTTTTCCTTGTTTCTCACTTTTAAACAATATGATTGATATCTATCTAAGAAGAAGAACTGAAGCCTATTAATTAAGACCTACTGATCTGTCTTTTTTCTATGTTTGTTTTTAAATAGAAGGCACATCACAACATATAGGGATCAAAAACTAGAGGGCCAATTGTGTGTGTGGGGGGAATTCTTTGTCATTTTACCAGGATGGTGGGGAAAAAAAAACAGGGACGTCAGTTTAAACAGAGAAAGTTTGTCTTTGAGAATTCCTTCCTCAGCTCTAATTGGAAGATAAAATTTCCCTCTGAAGGATACAAATGTTCTTCTCCCTTAGCAAGTTCTAAATAAACTAAAGTGACTTTGACAAGAGAAAATCTTATTCACAACTCTGGCAACAAGCTGACAGTCAACTTTTCCCCCTAATGCTGGATATGTTAGGAAAAGCACTTAGACCAACTATAGCCAGACAGACTTGAATGAAAATAAAATGTAGTGGGGAAATGGGGCAGGGGGAATAAAGAAAAGGAAAATAGGGGAACTAACAGAATTCCATTCTCATGCCTCTTTTTTCTCCCTCTTTCCCTTTTTCTATTTAATAACTTTACAAGTGGCAGGCAGTATCCTGTCATTATGCAGAAAAATTAATGTTATCACAGTGTGTCCAAGTGGAATCAGAAGCTAACTACACAGACCATGAACAATGGGCTTCCTTGCATTTTCTTTTAGAAATTCAACATCCTAAGTGAAAGTTGAAGCTTCCCCTTTTATTCATTCTTCCACAAAGTCCAAGTGTAAACAGTGACTTCATTTATCCCTCATTATCTCCCATGAGTAAGAATATACAAATGATTTTTCTTTTAACACCATGCCAAGAATAATGAAATGAACACACCTTCTCTTCCAAAGAAAGTCTATGCAAACCTTTACTCATACCTGAAAATAATCAAGCTAAAATTTCAACAGATTGATGCTTAGGTTTGTTGCTATTAATTGGGAAGAAAGAGGTGCTTCCATTGCTGGAAGCATCTTTTGATATTTGGCTTGAGTATTGTAACTCAGGGCCATTTCCATTTTTTTAAGCCTATTTTCCATACAATGAAGCACCTTGAGAAAACAAAAACAAAAAACACACCTACTCCTAAATGCAAACCTGGGGAACAACAGCACTCAGGTAATCCCCTTTATAGGTTGATTTGATAACTCACAGAAATAGAAACAAAGCGCCCAGCACGAGCACACCAACAGCTGGTTGGGAAATTGCCACAGACTGTTAGGGGGAGCTGCAAACTAGAGATAGGCAATGAAAAGGTTAGAAATGATAGTTAAAAAAAGACAAATTACTCCAAAGACCATATTCTTTAAATCGCTGAAGCAAAACATGTTTATTCGATTTGTTTGGATGCCTATTACAAAAATGCTACTTTGGGATTCTAGGAACCCAGTCTGTCAATTTTTCAGTTTCTGCACTTTCATGGTTGCTTAGAGCTGTTTAATGCAAATACGCTTCCAATAAGAGATTTCATGCCCCTAAATTACACCCAGTTAAAAGCGAATGAAAATGTAAGGTAAATAACTATAATCAGCCATATTATCTTTCTCTTGGCACCTCTCACTTTACAGGCGTATTTAAAGACATCTCTGGGGTCCTATCCTTTTTAACAAGCAGCAGTGTATTTCCTGGAATATTACTTAAGATGCTGTGCAGTGAACGTTACACAGGTTAAAATGTTACCTAGAGACCTAGAAAGAATCGCATCTGTTGTAGAACCATCTTTTTTTTTTTTTTTGCCACATTTTGGAACGTCTGAGAAGATGAAAGGGCATTTGCTGTGGAAGGGATGAAAAGAGATGAGACAAGTTTAAGTTTGTCTTTCATGTGTAAGTTCATTGATCAGCCATTGCACGGAAGTTGGAAAAAGTAACTGGGAGGAAATGAATGGCGGAGGGAAGGAAATGTACAAATAAGAAGGACCTGCTGGATTTTCCATACAAAGAAAGCATTTAAAGAGTAAAACCACTTATAACTTATTCTTGGAAGGGGAGCACTTGAGGGCTCCCTGACCATTTTTACCTTAGAACGCTTATTTTTGTGTGTGTGTGTGTGTGTGTGTGTGTGTGTCAATAGTTCTTCAAAATCATTGTGCCAAAGGATCACCTTGTAAAGTATTTTCAATGCAGAGCTCTGGGCCACCCTGTGAAATCTGGATTAAATACATTTAGGGATTTTTAACTAGCACTTCCATTGAGTTTGTGGACCCTTCGAGAAAATAGTCTGTGATGTTAAAAGCACACATATTTTTTTTTTAATGACAAATACCATTTCAAAAAGACTTGAAATGCATTCATATAGGCTTTCCCTGCAAAGCACACAATTATGATTTATAGTCAAGCTAGCAAGACTATGGTTAGCACAGAAAGCAAAGGGGAGAAGGGATTAGAAGAAGGATCAATAGTGGCTCAAATATGTAGCATTACCTTGTTCACCTATAATATAGGGTGGTGGTATTCTAACTGTCATCCGAGGTTCAATTGCCTCAGTTCAATTTTAGGAAAATTGGTAATTATTTCCTTTTGTGGCAGGCACAATTTCTAAAGAACCCAATCATTGAAAAAAAGTGACATATCACCTCTCAATGTACAGAGCAATCACTACCTCAGTATAGCTATACCCACATGGGCAGCATGGCAGATGGAGAGAGAGAGCTGGGTCCATATCTGGCCCCATCCTGTCACTTACTAGTGGTGCAATCTTGGGCAGGAACTAGCTCATTTCTTGGCACACAGTAGGCGATCATTCAATCACTCATCTGCACAATGAATATACATCCTAGGCAAAAGCAGACTTTTGCACAATAAATATAAAACCACCACTTCACAAAATATGAGCGTAAAATGAGATAATAAAAATGTATACTAAACATAGAATCTGGAACAGTGAAGTGCAGACACAGACACACACACACACACACACACACACACACACACACACACAAATCAGAGAAATCTGTTAGTCAAACCAAGTGTTAGAACTTAAATTTCAGTGACTCAGTTTGGGGCATTCCTTTCCCAACTCAAATTATGAGAGTTAGATTGCTCATTTTAAGTTATGGAGTCATTAAGATTTGACAGTGCCAGGTGGGGGCTCATTTCATAGACTCTTACTAATTTAGCTAAGAGTACTATAGGAAGTTGGTACATTGACACTTGATCAAGGAGTCGTTATAATGTTCATACTCTGAAAGTGTTGGAATTTAATGATTCTTTTGACTTTAGAATGATTTTTTTCCCCTCGTAGAAACCAAGTCATCAATGAAGCTTAGGTTTCTAGGTCACTTCACCAAAGCCTAACTAACCTATAAGTAAAAGAACTATTGTTTTTAATTTTTTTTTTTTTTTTTTTAAGGGCAGTGTCACTAGCCCTCATATGTGGGACCGAACCGCGGCCGCTGGCTTCCGAGGCCAGCGCTTAACCACCGCGCCACTCGGCCGGCCCAAGAACTATTGTTTTTAATGGGAAAACATGTTTGTGGCCCACTGAGCACATCTTTGAATGCTGTCCAAAACAGAAGGGAACTCTCCTTATAGCTGAACCATCCCCACCTACCCCCTTCATCGCAATATGTTCCCATTAACTAAAGAGCCCCTGGAGTGGAATAGCATAAGCCCATCTCCAACAGCATCATGATCACAGAGAGAACTAGGGAAGACCTCTAAGGTCTCGGAGAAAGTCGGGGACACAGCAGATGGGACAGCTATACATCTGCTGTTAATTTCCTTTACAGAAAACATCCAGGACACTTTTAGGAGATGAGTTAGTAAGAAACAGTATGGATAATGGCAAGCAAGTTTCAGGGTTGAGAACCAAAGACACATGAATTATAACCTGGATTTTGCTTCCCTATTAGTACTTACCCCCTTTCATGAATAGTATTTGCTGGGACAGTTGGAATTTATTTTTTGAATATTCTCATTAGTGTGAAATTCTATAGACAATGTTTACAGTGTTTATGTTCAATATATTTGAACAGTGATGTGAAAGGAATCAGTTCACACCATGCTTTCTACTCCTCGAGCCACTAATTTCATCCTTGAAAACAAAAGCTTTGGAGCAGCCTCCAAGGCAGTGAGCTGTCTGCCCAGGCCACTGAAGACAAGGGAGAGGGATGTTCCATTTATGCTTTACAATTCTGGAGACCTAGATCATCTTGGGATTTCCACTGGAGCAGAATGTCGCCTGCCATCCTCTCTGACTTCGTCGTGTGAACTCCTGAGCGGGATTACGAGCCATGATGTAAGTTTTAGGGGCTTGGCATAAGGTCCCTTTCAGCCTCCTTGCTCCCCACCTGTATTGACACCAATGCAGTTCCAGAACTCACCCAGCACATACAGAAGCTGTCAGAGACACTCAGATGATGCGAACACTGATGGACTTATGGAGGAAGACAGGGGAAGTTTGGCTAAAGCCCAAACCAATGTGGGTGGCAAAAGGAGAAGCCAATCAGCCCAACCAGAAGGTGGGTCTGACAGGTGCCGGCAGCCATAGTGGCCCAGAAGGTTGCTGGATTACCTGCCAAGTCTCTGGATCTAGAATGATAACCCACCGCTTCATCGACTGAGTTATGCCTTCTGCCGAAGGCAGGTATATCAGAACCACTCACTATGGTACACCAGGTGGCTGTTTTCACCTTTTCGCTTTTGTAAATTTCGTAATTCTGTCCTCTCTCTGAGACCATAAAGCTGCTTAAAAAATCCAAATTAGTCCTTTTTTTTTATACCCTTCAGAATCAGGAGCTTGTATCACCTCCTTATAAAAGATTTAAATAATCAAGCCTAGAATATCCCATAAATAAGCATTTGCTGTACTTAATACAGACCTCAAAGGTTGGGAGCTAGAGAAAGAGTCAAAGAGGTGAGCTAAGCCGTCTCTAATAACTAACCAGCACTTCAGGCTGACAATTCACAAATTTGGAATCCTAGAGCTTTTCCCAAGACAAACAAAAACTTCTCACTATTCAGTTTTAATACAACGTGCTTACTGTTTTTCCCAGAATGCTGGGGGAAATACCTTTCCCTCAAGCTGGTGCTCAGGTGGTGGACATCGGGAAGCTCCCAAATTAAAGCAGTAAATGAGAACAATGCTCCCAGGGCTGTTAGAAAAGTCAGCAAAATTATATCTGGGTGTGGGTGTGTGACGCATGAGTGTGTGTGTGTGTGAGTGTGAGAGTGTGTGTGTGTCTGAGATGTGTGTGTATGTCTGTGTGAGTGTGTGTGATGTGTGTGTGAGTTTGAGAATGTGTGTGTGAATCTGTGTGTGTGCATGCTGTGTGTGTGAGTGTGAGAGTGTGTGTGAATCTGTGTGTGTGCAGTGTGTGAGTGTGAGAGTGTAAGTGTGAGTGTGTGTGATAGTGTGTGTGAGATGCATGTGTGTGTGATGTGTGTGTGATGTGTGCATGTGTGTCAGTGTAAGTGTGTGTGAGTGTTGCACTGTATAGTCTAAAACAATTCAGTTGAGTTTGAGTGGAAAGAATATTGACCTAGCGTATAAATTTTATCTTAAGATACGCACCATATTATCTCAAAACTTTATATGAAGAATTAGCCTTATGTTATAGCTCTTGGTCCCAAATCATAAGGACCTTGACACTTTAAGGAGTGGACCAAGGGTAGATTATGTAATAAAATTTTAAACCACAGCAGCTTGATCTCCTTTAGTTACACTAAGGGCTCACAGGTAATCATAATACATTTACTCTATCTGTATCTTTAAATTGCGAAGTGTACACTGGAGAGAGCTCCAGGACATGCAACCATATCCAGTTCTCATGAATCTCAGATAATGACGATGAAGAGCAATCGCAGAAGAAAGAAGTGCACTCCGAGTGTCACACTGCCAAGTGAAATAAGCTTCTGGAATATTCATGCAGGGAGCCCAAATTTCTCCCTCACTTGCTCCTAGCTGTCATGCTGGAGGATACAAAGCCTAGACAATGAGTAGCAACCCCAGATTCAGTTGGCCTCTTCATCCTGTGATTATGTATCTGTGTTAGGAAAACATGGTTGGAGCTGAAAGAGTGAAGATGGGCTGGGAAAGCCAAGAAATGCATCTACCTTGTTCACAGGGGGAGGTGCAAAATCAGAGAGTCAAAAGCTAGAAAAATGCTTGGGAATGTATGGGGAGTTCCAAGCAAAGCTTATACTCAATTGACCTACATAGAATTATTAATCCCCCTTTCTCAGCTTCCTAACATGTAGGATATAATATCTTGTTCAAAGAGATTCTTCTCAGTATATAATTGAAGTCATCCCTCTTCTCTCTAAAAGGTAAATGTATGTATTCCCGTTAGCTGCCTATCTGTATTCTCACAATCACAAGGTGCCACCAGTACTCCTTTCTATTCTGGAAGTCCATCAGCATGCAAGGCCCACCTCTCAACTGCTGTTTCCTAAACTTCTAATTTCTGAATCATCTCTTTATCCTCTGTGTCAGTCCAGGTTGGTTCTGACCTTGAAAATAATGGTAATTATTCCTGCCTCTATGGAAAAAGAGAGCAGAGAAATCCTTGCTGCCCATCCTCCAGGATATCTGCCTCCCCACACACCTCAATGCTGGACTGTTTCTAGAACCTTCTAGAGCTCATAGTGAGTTGGTGAAGACTCCCATCGCTTCTGAGATGTCCACCAGCTAAAAACAAACAAACAAACAAACAAGCATGAGAGCTTCTGAAGTAGTTCTGCAGCTCCTTCCGGAAACAATACTAATGGCCAAAATGATGCTCAGTCCAGAGGACGCCCAGCTCATGGGACTGCCAATAAGTGACATGACTGCAAGTACAGCACTGGTTCCGCCAGCCCTATTTTGACAGATACAATTGGCCTGAGGGCCACGGGGAACTCCGGCTAACTGCACATCTTTCTTTGTTCACGTTTCTACTTGTGCACAGAGCACAAAGCTGTCATTGTTCCATCCAGCATTGGTGAGCCGCCCTTGTGTGAAGAGCTCACAGCTGGAGTTGCCACCACAGCTCCTTTTCAGGGAGTTGTGGGTAATTGTACCTATGTGTGTGCTTGTGTACTTGTGCGAACATGTGTACACGCTTCTCCAAGCTCTGCAGAACACACCTGCAGCTGACTCACTCTTATTCTCTAACTTTGTCTACGATGTGTCCAAAGCCCTTATCATCAGCACGCCTTCCCAGGAGCACATCATGTCACATCGTGGTGAACCCGTCACAGGAAATGTCTAGAGGAGCCATTGCTAGTGTGTAATTCTTTGTGGAGTGCTGTTTTGAAACACCATGGCATGTCTAGCACCAGGGTAAATCTCTTTTTTAAGCTAAAAGGCACTTAGGCAAAGAGATGTGTGTGTATGTATGTATGTATGTATGTGTGTGTGTGTGTGTGTGTACAGGGGCCATGATAGAGGAATGAAGGGAAAAAAAACAGATTACAGGTTTGAAGATACACTATGCTTCGGATCAGACTCGCCAGCTATAAGGAATGGAAGGTGGGAGAGTGAATGACAGCGGGAACAGCAGGCAGCAAAGCCTTCACAGCTGGTCCCAGCTGCTGCCCTCTGTGCTTAGAGGATAGACTGTGTCTCATTTGGAGAAACACCCAGAGATGTGGAAGAGGCAAATCCATCGGCGAGTGCAGGATGTGCCTCGGGGTACCAAGGATGCGGACAGTGGCGGTCCCGGCTAAAGGAAATGCCACTTACACACCACCATCCTCCATTGCTCTGCTGACAGCAGGGACTAATCATTATCTTATTAACAAGACAAAAGGTGGCTCTACATAGGATCCGATGATGATCCTGCCTGGACACTTGGACGTGACCTTCGAAGCCTAGCGCATGAGGTAAGAAGGCAGCGCACCTGGTGCAAAGAGCCTGGCTGCACGTCTCCATGCAGGCACATCTGAACCTCTGGATAGTTTCATTTCCTCACTTGCAAAACAAGACAGCATTTGTCCCTACCTTGCAGCACTGCCGTATATATGAAAAATGATTTCAATAGAGCCCCCGGCACAGAATCCGCAGGGCTCCGTAAGTGGTAACTCTCATGAAAACTCAAGAGAGAGCTCCAAATTATAGCTTTTATTGCAAATGCAATCTCCCGAACTGATAATTAGGTAGATTCCAATTCTTAATTCTCTAAATAAGATAAGCAACATTCACTTCCCTCATGGATGACACACTGCAACTTACGTTCCTGAAATAACTCAGGAGATCCTAGCTGCCGATGATGTGGTTCTACCAGAGACCAATGGCTTAATCAAACCCACTGTTCAACGTTAAAGTTGATGAGATATCCCAGATATTCTGGTACATGCTGCGTGAGTTAGCTAAAATTAAATAAAGTCATTCTGTGTGCGCTTCGTGCCCATTATAAACACAAACAGTGTCTTTTCTCCTAAAGATACTTTTGCCCCCTCTTTCTTATCTCCTTACTGCTGGGAACTGCTGAGCTTATCAGAGCAAGCACAGGAAACCCTAAGAGGAGGAGTCACCCAAACACCGGGGATGTGACACTTAGCACGCAGCACAGAAGATGGCTTAACGCCAAGCAACCCCTCCCTCCCAGCAGCCACAGAACTATTAGGCAGGTTTAGGTGTTAGAAACATGAATGGCTCCTTTGCATTTCATGTGGCTGTGAAACCCCACCCACTGCCTGGAAGTTTAAGGTGGACATTCTGGGGCTCTAAGCAGTGTCTAGGGTCATAACACTGAGCAGAGATATTAAGAGAATACACCCAACAGAAGGCTCCCCTCTTCTGAGCTGCTCAAGGAGGATTCCTCACCCCAAATGAGATGAAGAGCCTGGTGCAGATAACTGCGTGTGACATCCATTTCAATGCCATCCAGGACCAAATGGCATTTCATTCAAACTGGAATCTTTTCAGAATTCTTGCGAGAATCCAATATACACTGAATTTTTCTTCATACTGTGCATACCTCAAGATTAGCCCAGAGAACTAAAGATGCAAGGGATAGTGCACGGAGTGTACTTAAATTAACTTTAAGGTTTCAAGATGTCGTTGGCAAACATACTAATGGCTGCCCATCACATGGTGACTCGGTTGCCTACTTTTTACTGGGGACTACAAGGCTGGATATCACCCAGTCTCAGCTTACCTGCGACCTCACGCCCAGACATTCCTTCATTCATTAGCCTCTGTGTCTGCTGGTTATTTTTGTTCCTTGACCTGCTCATTCCTACCTCAAGGCAGTTGCATCTGCCCAAAACATTCTTTACAGAGTGGGCTCCTTCACATTAGTCAGCCCTCAACTCAAAGTTCCAGACTTCTCTAACTGCTAGTCATTCACCAACATTCTTTTATTTTCTTCCTAACATCCATCACTATCTGGAATTCTGTGTAGTTCTTGTGGTACATTCATTTAATAATGGAACACTCCCCCCCTCCACTAAGCTTGAAGGTCTATGAATGCTTAGACTATGTCTGTCTTGTCACCACTATAGACCCAGTATCCAGGGCTCCCAACAAATACATATTTATGAAAGGAAAATTCATTACAAAACATCTAATACATTTGTTAAAATAGTTTCCGAAAGACATCTACTTAGAAATAACTTGAAGATGTACTGGAGAGTGATGGAACATCATACTTTCATAAGTTTTGCATTTCAGGCTTTTTCCTGGCTACCTCTCCCTACCTTCCCATCATCTATGCCACCCATTCCATTTTATGTATTCAAACTCAACAAGAAGAGCTGTCCAACTCTAGATGAATATAATCAGCCCAAACCAACAGTTCTACTGATAGTTCCATAGCCTCAGTATCCCTGTGAATCAGAATATTCTCCTGAGACGTCTCAGCCTCCAATCTAAGGAGACGAGAGAGAGGCTAGATTTGACGGGACTCAAACAATCCACAGAAACCTCCACCATCCACGGCCTTCTTGGGCCTCCGTCACAGCACAGAGGATTGAGAATGGCCATAACTGAACAGAAAAGCTCTCCTGTGACTCACTGCATGGATGCATGTAGCCTCCTATCCCTGGCAACACCAGCCAGCCTTCCTCAGCCACTTCACATACTCCAGATATGCTAACATCCTGGAAGCAAAACATTCACATTCCAGAAATACGCTCATCCTAAGGAGGAGATGATGTCGCACATGAGTGACCGACCTGAATGAAGACAACTTCCTGGGACATGGGATCCAGCACCCAGTACAGAGAATGTAAAGAGAGACACACACAAAAAAAATCCAGAGAATTTTTACCCTATCTGTTTTACAGCACCCGTCACCAAATGATGAGTGCTGAACTTCTCTTTCCCTCCCAAAGCAGTAGCTGCCTATAGCTTTTTCCCCCTTTTTTTCTATACAGTTAGAGATATGTTTGTACCCAGAAATCTCTTGAAATGTTTCCGTGTATATTTGTGACTGTCTGCCTATGGGGGTCCATGGGTGTGTGTTGGGGGCTGTGAGTGCACACGTGGACTCATTTGGAAGGCTGAAAACGTGGAGGTAGGACCTGTCATGCTGGGAGGGTCTCCGTGAGCTGGAACAATCTGAGGGGGGAAGGATCCATGTTATAAACTGCCCATGCAGCAGGACTGAGGAGAAGGCATCGCCTGGCCACCGGCTGTTACTGACTCTGGGAAAATGAAAGTGCAGCATCTCTGCACCTGTTCACCTGATGGTGAAGGAAGGAAAAGCCATTACCGAGTGACAGGAGACGAAACACCAAAATCCACTTCAGCAACTCATCCCATGGCTGGTGATTAATCTCACACTCCCACAGCCTGATGCACATTAACCAGATAATTAATAATTTCTTCAGGGATTTCGGCTCGGCAACTGTTTTATCAACCTGCACAGTATTAGTGGCGAAACGCTGCATTTGTGATCAAACGTCTGGAACCAGGAAAGGGCTGGAAAGCAGCAGCGGGAGCTTTTGTAGCAATCCACGAGCCTAGTTCAGAATGAACAAGGATGTGGGAGCAGTCCAGTCATTTTTTTGGTCACAACTGTTGGCTGACCTCAGCTGCCAAGGGGTAGCGATTCGGCAATGCCTGCCGCGGGCTGAAGACTGCTTTATATGTCTCACAGATTTGGACTTATATGCGGCTCACCGTTATAATGGTTCACAAACTAGAATAAGCCAGATACCTATAAAGTCTGGAAGCGAATCTTCTTAAAGAGTGCATAATCTGAGGCTTCCCCAAATCAAAAGTTTCAAATAAATGTTTGATCAGAGCAATGATGGTTGACACTTTTTATTTTAATACTTGCTGACTCTCATTAACATCTATCTAAAAGGAAGGCACACAGAGTGAAAATCACCCTTTCTGAGTCTCCTGTGCCAATGTATCCTACTTCTCTCATGTTCAAACTTGTATCACAAGGGAAGCCAACATATATATATATATATATCTTAAAAGTCTTTAAAAAAAAAAAAATATATATATATATATATATATATATATATATATATATTTAATACTGTGAATAAAATCCCAAGGAGAATAATAAATCATAAGGATTGCTATTAACAAGGCTCACCAGTAAAATTCCAGCTTACTCATTTTCTCTCCTAATGAGAAAAATACTACATTGAAAATATTGTGGTACATTTCCTCTTAACTCCATCCAGAATGCTATTTGGATGGAAAAGAAACACGAATGTAATCCATCCTCACCAGAAACCACAGTGGACCTGGGCTTGGGGCTGCCACACTCACACCGTGTTTTGGGGTTATATCTACCAGCTCTCCTTGGGGATGCTGGAACAGGTAGCCAAAAACACTCCGCGTGGGCTTTGCCATGGGAGTGTTAATGTAGATGGCTGGCAGACCCCTAATGTGTCCACCTTCTGTGGACACAAAGGAGAAATTTCCCGCAGACCTCAGGGCTGGGGTACCCAGGGCTTCTCCTAAGTGTGGATTACACAGACTAGGCACACTCCTGGGCTCCAAGTGTCAGGGTGGGAGGAAGCTTCGAGCCACATCAATCGTCTATTTCTAGCCAATTTGCGGAAGCATAAAACAAGTATCTCCCCCAACACACATCACAATGTAATCTTACTAGGAGAGCCTTTTTTTTCTTTCACTCTGATTTTTGAATGTTTTTATAGTTTACTGTATGTCCTTATGAGAATCCTTCAAATCATTTTTTGGAATAATACAGTGGATCACAAATTAGATAGACAAAAAGAGAGAGAGGACAAAAGAAACCAAACTGTCAAACCTTGGGATAAACTTAAAATCAATAATCCTAATCCGGAACAGCTAGAGGAGGAAGAACATGGGGTTGATTTCCTCTTCTTCCCCAGGGAAAGGCAGGATGCCATAGGCTATGGATCCCCAAGGAAAAAACATGGGGCACCCACTGTGGCATAGATTTTATTCTGGTTTGGGTTTGGGGATCAATTTTTATATTAAAATATATATTATGGAGCAAAATGCAAATTTCACATGCATAGTAAAGATAAGGCAGAGACATAAAAAAAAAAACAGGTTGCTACTGGCCATTTCAGGCCTGGCCTCTGTTGTTATGGAATGAATGTTCTTGTCTCCCCAAAATTCGTAAATCCCAATATAATGGTATTAGTAGGTGGGGCTTTGGGGTGGTGATTAGGTCATAAGGGTAGAGTCCTCATGAATGGGATTAGAGACCTGATGAAACAGACACCCAGAGTCCCGTCATCCACCTTCCATCACATGATACAGTGAGAAGACAGCCATAGGAATGAGGAAGTGGGACCACACCAGACGCTGAACCTGTTGGTGCTGTGGATGTCTTCCCAACCTCCAGAAATAAATAAACGATTGTTGTTTAAGCTACCCGTCTATGGTATTTGGTATTTGATTCTAGCAACCAGAACTGAGATACCCACAAATTACACACTCATCTATACGTTCCTTGACCTGTGCTCTTGGGGTACCTGGTTAGAAATTCTAAGAAACTTTTGGCTGGATCATATTAAAGATATGGAAAATGAGGCCCAGTGCCTTGACCTGGTACAGCCTTAGGCTCCACAATTTTAAAACAAGGATAATAATATATATCTCACTGGCTACCATGGAGATCCAAGGAGAAACTACATGTGAAGTGTATCATAATCTACAAATCAGTGGGAGCTATCAAGTCTCAGTCAAGAGTGCATCGGATCCAGATTCACAAAACTCCAGTTTGGACAAATAACTCTGCAGCCTTCCCTTGCCTGAGTCACCTGGTGGTTTGAGTTATCAAATTACAATACTATGGAGGGCACCCAGTTCCCAGAGGCAAAAGTAGACTGGGAAGGCATGACACTGTAAGTTATACTAGCCTCTCCTTGAGGATAAGGGCCTTTCCTAATTTGTTATTAACACATTGTGGACCAGTGATGCAGATTTGTGTTTATATATTTAAATGTCCCATCCTCAATGTGTTAACTTCCTAGACTGAGCACAGCCCCTGTTCTGAGCACTCAATGTAAGAGTATGAGACAGCCGGTGTTAGCAGAACAACTATTTGTCGAAATGAGATCTGAGGGACAGACGCATATGATTAAACCTGAAAGCTCTGAAGTATCACAGGCTGGTTTCAAAAAGGAAACCAAACAATCACCATCAACAACAAACAAAACAAATGAACAAAAACAAAAACAAAAAACCAGAAATGTGAATGTGGTACAGGACAAAGCCCATTGGATTTTGAGTCACAAGACCTGGCTTAACTCCCTGATTTGTTTGTTTAGCTATGTAAACTTAAAAGGCTAATCACAACCCTACACAGCCTATTTCCTCATTGAAATAAATAGAATAATAATGCTAATCTCAAAGTGTTGTTGCAAAGAATGAGTTAATATGAATAAGAGAAAAATTTGTGAAATTACAAAGCACTAAAACACAGTAGCTGCTGTCTATTATTATATTTTTGCATGGAAATGAAAAGGCTTGAGAGAGAGAGAGAGAGAGAGAGAGAGAGAGAGAGAGAGAGAGAGAGAGAAGCACGCAGGAACACACTGTAGGTTTTTCTCTCTCCCAAATGGCTGGATTCCAAAGCAAGCTAAAACAAGATCTTTACAAACTAGAGGCAGTATTTTAAAATAACTACACACCATCTCAGCCACTAATTATTTTTAGGATATTACTATATGCAGCTAATTGAAAATGTTCAGTCCTTTCCATTCATTAGTTTTATTACAAGCACTCCAATGAATTAAAGCAAAATCCATCATCGCCACCTTCCTTGGAACTTTCACTGTCTTGTCACAAAGGCCTTGACCTGACAAAAACAATTCACAATAATTCAGTACAAGTCACAGGACTGGACAGAAGATGGAATTTTGGCATGTCTAATAAATAGGACACCATTGAATAAGTTTGACAGAATACTATTATACTCTTGATGTCAGGAAATGGGGCAGACAATGCTTTCCTTGTTACGGCAAGGGACACAGTACATCACTGACTACTAGGAGCAAACCCAATGTGAAATGAGGAGCTCTTAGCAGGATCGTTACTTTATTAAAAAACTCACCTATGCATGGTAGTAAGAATGGAGCCCTAAAGAAAAAGATATATTACAACGGTCAATACAAAGAAAACTGTCGGCAGGTCCACATGAAGAAGCGTATACTCGGCATTTATCCGAATAAAATGAAAACACGAATTCGCAAAGATGTCTGCACCCCTATGGTCACTGCAGCATTAGTTACAGTAGCCAAGATATGGAAGCAACCTAGGTGTCCAGAGACAGATGAATGGATAAAGAAGATATGGTACATACATATACAATGGAATATTACTCAGTAATGAAAAAAGAATGAAATCTTGCTATTTGCGACAACATGGGTGGACATACAGGGTATGATGCTAAGTGAACTACGTACTTTAACAGAAATGGTAGCTCTCCATATCAATCACTTTTGTTTATTAGTAATAACCATTTATTGGGTGATGTTTATGTATAGTGCACTTTATATACATCTATTCAGCACTCATTTAGCCAATATACATCATCTTATCTAGTAGGTCTTTTCATCACCATTTTACAGTTGAAAAAAAAGGAGGGCATGGAAAAAATATGTGATAGACCCAAAGTCTTACAGCTATTTATATGTGGCAAAAGTAGGATATAAACCCAGGCCTGCACATCAATACAGCCTATACTTTTCTGCACTTATTTAGACTTTTAAAATACCTGGAGGATTCACACATATCTTTTCTCAAGCCAACTATTTTCACATCTGTCTCTCCCCAAATGGATTTGCAATTCTATTCATACTGGCAAACAACATTTAATAATATTCTACTAAATAAGTACCTACTACACATTCAATTCTATATTACTAATGATACTATAATAATTATTTTAAAAATCATAAGATATGCCCATATAAAATTCTGGTGTAGTGTTTCTACACATACGCATCCATTATATTTATATTTTCTCCTAGGCACACCAAAGGAGAACGTATAGAAAGTTTTAGTCGATAGTTTTTCATTGTTGTCATTTGTTTGTTTCTTTGTTTGTTTTTAATGTGCCACTATTATTCCAAGGCATCAATGGATTGTGGCTTTGGGGCCCGGAGACCCAGGTTCAAGCACCGACTCCATGCTCTTTTCAACTGCACTCACTCAGCAGCTTTTGAGGACCTTGAAGTGTGCTGAGTCTTAACGGTCTCTAAGATGGGAATAAAACTATCTGCCCTGACTGCCTCAAAGGGCAGTTGTGATATCAAGGAGTACAGTCCATGCAATAGGTACTTTACATCTATAAAACTTTATGTGCTCTGAGCATCATTATTCGTGATAATTATACACCCTGAGGAGGCTTATGATTAAAGCAGTCGTTGTTTGCTTTTTGCCCTTTTCTGACTTTGAGAGGACCACAGTTATATTCTGAGGAATTAGGAAGAGGAAAAAAGAAAAATAAAGACACAATGCATTCTATGTCTATACTATTAATAGCAAACGATAATGCTATATCTGCAAAAGAAAATGACACCATGGAAAGCAGCAGAAAGTGTATTCCAGTGGGCCTTGCTCAGGGGAAAATTAGTTCAAGTTCTTAGAAACCCCATCAACCCTCCATGCCATTTTTTTAAATGCACTGTGTTCCTATACTGCTAATTCCATGAGGTCAGCTCTCATCAGAGGATAAAGTGAATCAGTTGGAAGGCAAAAGCTTGAGTTCTAATCTCAGCTCTAACATGGGGGATTAATAAACAAATATTTGTAATGTTTCCTGAAGAGGAAAATTCTGTTTTTTTAAAAAATTAGTATTAACAGCATACCTATATGTGTGCTTGGCCCCAGAACAACATTGCATATTTAATATTATTAGATGAGCTTTGTTATACAAATATGTTACTTATAAAATTATCCTTTCCACACTGTAATTCAAACACGCTGCTAAGAGGGCATTTTTCAAACCGTGAGAGGTGTGGCAATTTTCTCAAACTCTGGGTTTTTCCTCAGAAGGGGCACTCAGGTAAAACACCTCAATGTGAGAGAGAGCTCTGTCCATGTACACATATCCAATGGTCAGACATAACCATTAAAAAACTGCATTGTACAATGTCCAGAACGGCTCACTTAGCTAGCAGTGTGGATGGCTCCCTCTTTGGACATAAACTCTGATACGTCCGCTGCTAAACCAGCAGGGTGCCCAATGCCAGTTCCTGGGGCTCCATGTAACAGGAGGTTACTCATCTCTCATGCTCCGAGGCAGCCTACCTGGCCCTAGCCACCATAACTGCCATGCAGCTGGGAGACATAAGGATTCAACAGACAAGCAGGTGACAGGGAATATATCCTTCACCTCTTTCCTCACCCCATCCAGAATTTCTAGGTTCTGGGAAAAATGTTCAGAGGACAGGAGGCATTTATTTTCAAGTATCATTTCCCAGACCCTTGTCCCATGATCCATGTATAACTTGAAGAAACTAGAGGTAGAACAGTACCAGTCATGAGTGTGTGAAAAAGTATGGATGGATACTCCAGTGTCTCCCTCTAATTTCCATCAGTAAACTTGGGAGGTTCCTCAGAATCTCTTCCATTGGCTTGACTTCTCTTGGTCTGGCTATTGGAGACTGCCACCACCGTTTGTAGGGCTATGGTGGGCATCCTGCAGTGGCCACTAGATACCCAGGAAGCTTTTGGTCCCCCACTTTGTGGGGCTACTGGAAGAAGATGGGTTAAGATAAAGCAGTGGGGTCACCTTTGCGTTGCTTCTGAAACAATGCCCAGGTGCCAGGCTGCCCTTCATTCTCTCTTCCCTGGGTTGGCATAAAAAGGCCAAACAGAGTGCCACAAGTTAGAACAACCTGGTGGGGGGACCCACCTTCTACTATCCTCAGGGTGGTTACAGATGGGTAGAGAGGAAAAAGGGAGAAGGTCATGTTGAAATCTTGCAACACGCGGATTGCATTAGGACTTAAGTAAACCTCTCTACTGCCCAACCCAAAGCAGCCAATAGAGCCTCAAACACACCCTGCAAATGCATAATGATTGCAAGGGGAAATTCGAACCACTGTCATCGTACCGCATCCACTGAGTGCAAGCGTAGGTACTCAAGATTGTCTCCAGAGGAGGATGGGATAAATATAACACAAAGTCATATCACAGTGATGCTGAGAAAAGAACCCAGGGAAGGCTGTTTCTGCAAATCAGGGACTTGCTGCGTGGACTAGAAGTGCTGATAGCCCTACAAGGCCCCTTGTCACACACTTTACCACCACAAACTTCCACAGGTAACAGCCAGTGGCAGTACCCTTGTTTGTATGCACTGTAATGGCTCACCTCCAAACACCAGGCAACCCTCTGAACTATTCATCAGGGGAGGAAGATGGCTGTTTTTCTTTACATCAGACTTTTAAGAACTTTTAGTCATTTGTGAGTCAATCTTTCACTACCTCTGTGTGTGTGTATGTGTGTGTGTGCACTCACCCCCTTCCCTCTCCCTTTCAGTCTCAATTCAAACATGAACCTTTAATGTAACATTTTTGCTCCTCATCAGAATGGAAAGAAAGAGCTTCAGAGGAGCCATTGAGTTGAGAGACTAAAAAAGATGACATCACTTCAAACATGGGCTTGCCAGCAAATGATCCTTTCAAGTGCTCCCCTGTGTTACCAGCCAGGGACCCTCCGTTCTCCCTGGCCACTGCACGCTGCCCCGGCTTCACACCGTTTGATCACCATTTGCTTTGTGTCACCATTCATAACATCCCCCGTGTGGATACGCGTGTGTGGCACTTGTATACTTTTTAAAACTCCTGTTCGTGCTCACTTTATAAACTCCCCCAAGTGAAAGAGAGGAATTTATTAGCATCAGTTATTAGCTTGATGATGCTACATAAAGTCAGTGCAAACAGATACACGGCACTTGCCTGGGAAGGGTATCAGGAATGTGAAGTTTTAGCCATTGGCTTCTGTTCTTTCCGATACAAGCACTACAAGATACATGGCCTGGCATGTATCTCTTTTCTTCTAAAATACAAAGTAAAACTTCTCACAATTCATACATGTCAGATGCAGGCCATGTGGAGAGGTGTTCAGGTATCACTGGATTCCTTTCCTTGCCAACTCGTGAGCAAACACATTGGTAACAAATATACATTAGAGTCTGGCCGACCTGGGTTCAAATCCTGTTCAGCCACCACTTGGGTCTTCTTTTGCTGTGTCACTAACCGCAAAATTCTGTGGCTGAAGAACAACCACTGCTGTATTTGTCCACAATTCTATATTTGAGCTGGGCTCAGCTGGATTGTTCTTCTGTTGGTAGTTCTTCACGTGGGTGCATTCAGGGGGCTGGCTGGGGGCAGGGCTTGGTTGGGGTGTTCAGCTAGCTGTACTTTCTCTCCCTCTCCACGTGTCTCTCTGCTTCGTCTCAAGCACACAGCTTCTCCTCCCGCAGGGTAAGTAGACAGTTTTACTGGATGACTCAGAACTTCCAAGATAACAAGAGGAAGCTGATGATGGCTTAGGTTTGGAACTGGGACAATGGCATTTCTGCCATGATCTGTTGGTTCCAGTGAATCTCAGGGCCAGCCCAGATTCCAGGGGCAGTAACTGCACAGAGGTGGGACTATAGAAGGCATGGGCCATGGGGAGCCACCAACAAGCAGACTGCCTCAGCCACTTCAAAAACCACTTCATCTATACATTTGGAAATAACATCAGTTTCCCCACCCATTAAAACAGAATAATAATATCCTTATGTTTATGGAGATCTAACCCTTTAAATGGGATAATTAATGTCAAAAATTGGTTAGTGACTGGTACACAGTAAATACTCTGTAAATAGTCTCTTTCCTATGTCCCAAAGTACCTAACTTGCCCAAAAACTTGTGAGCCCCTTCCTACCACTGATGACCCCTCCCAGGAGGGCAGAGTCCACACAGTTCATGATAAACATAGAGCCTGGCATCCAGCAAGCGCCCGGACATAAGTGCCTGTTGATTGATTATGTCACCAAATGAATTGGTATACACTGTCTCTAACCACTCACTTCCACAACACATGGACATATTGAGCTATTTCACAAGAATTTCTTACGTGCGAATGAAAAGTTATCAAATGCAATGTCATGAGCAATCATCACAGTCTGGAGTTCATCTTCACCTCTTTTTAAATATAGTATAGATATAGCAAATTTCCCAAAAATATTTTGCCAGATTTCCTCTGCCTCAATTTTGAAATTCAGGCACACTATGAGAAATATGTAATCCATATGTCGATGATTCACTTTTACCCAGTTCATCAAAATGCTGTTTTTCTATTAAATGTCAAAATGCCTTTTATATCTTTATTTATAAGCCCTTTAAAGTTGTTATTTTAAAATGATGGTAGAACATATTTTGCCAAATTTAAAATCTACAAAGGCATTTTTGTTCCAAAAATCAGCTCTTGGGAGAGTTAATTTTGTTTACACCTGGGAAAAGTCCTATTTTCAGAGGTAGACTTTCAAAGTTTATTTTAAATACTCAAAATTCTCTTATGCTTCATTTTAAATGTAGTAATTAATGTGATCACCTGTGTGTTCACAGAGAGTTTAGACAACTAATATGGGACCTACGGTCTCTTGGAAGAAGACCCTTGCTGTATCATCTCATTCTATCTCAACTTTGTACCTTGGGAAAAAAAGGGGAGATTGCCATTTGTGACCTATTTGTAAGGGTAAAACAAAGCGCAAATTTTCTTCTCGATTGTACACGCTTCTCTACGTAGAGACATTATATGCTCATCTTACTACTGACCTCTAAACTTCATCAAACCTTGTCTTTTTTTGGTCTTCTTCCTTGTCTCTATTATCATTTAACCCTTTCACTGTGAGATTTTAAATAATGATAACAATCTAAGGGACCTCTCCATAACTCAAATTTCTGTGATAAGCTAATTGCAATTTGAATTAGAATAAAATATACCATAAAGGAGAGTATCAGCAAACAAGAAAAATAATCTATAAAAGTCCATTTAAGGGCCGGCCGAGTGGCGTGGTGGTTAAGCGCTGGCTTGGGAAGCCAGCGGCCCTGGTTCGGGTCTCACATATGAGGGCCAGTGACACTGCTCTCAAAAAAAAACCAAAAAACTTTTAAAACAAAAGTCCATTTATATGTTATATAATGTTCTAATGTTATATATTTTAAAAGCTCTATGTTTTAAGTAAGAAAAATTGAGAAAAAAAATCTGAAAATGAGAATAAGGTCTGTGACCTTAGACAAGTCAAACTCTGAACTTTAATTTATCAATCTATAACATGAGGTAGCCTACACTACTCCATCACAGACTTACTATGAGTATCAAATGAATAATATAATATTTCATCAACTGCAAGTAAGATTAGTGATAATAAATAGCTGGTATTTGTCATTACACTATTTTATCCCACTTTCCAATGTAAACTGGCATAAATTCACTTTCTTCTTTAATGGTTCCATTTTAGAGCAGAAATATTTATGTCTAACCACTAAAGAAACTACGGGAAGTTAGTGGCCATGGCTTAGAAGATCACAAAGTGAGGTCTTGTGTGTTTATTTGTTCAGGTTCATACTCTTTCTCCCAAAACCAAGGGTTTGATCATTCCAAGTAACCTGCTGAACAAAGGGCAGTAGTTTGTCCGTTGGTAAAGAAATGCCATCCACATAGCACTGATACCTTTACGTCCAATTTCTCAAAACATTGATCACGCCAGAAACAGTGTTTATGGGTTTGAACTGAGAAACACCCTCTTCTCAATACTTTGGTGAGGAGACCCATCATGCAGCTAGAACCTTCGGCTCAGACTGAAAGATGCTCTCAAATTTGAATGCCCACCAGTATAAATCCACTGCTAGGTGAACAATGTTTTCTAGCAAACAAAGTTTGCTTCCTTAATAATGTATTTGAACAGGATGCATTCTCTTTATCTTCTCTGAAAGAATGTAAGGAAAAAACAAACGGGCTATCACCATAAATGGTTCCTTTCTCCAGAAATCAGACAAGAACCACTCAGATTGCACACCCATATTAGCCTTGCATGGAGGAGGAATAGCATGTTTCTGCACCACCGCAGAGCTGACCCGGGTGTTAATTTGAATTTTAAGCAGAATCAAACTTTTGCTCGGGTCCATCCCACCTGCCAGTGTAGAGTGGTATAACAAGATAATTACTTCCTCTTATTTCAAAATGCCAGACACCCAAGTAAGACTTCCACGGAAAATGAAGAGAGCACCTGTATTAAATTTTATTCTAATGAGTCTAAGGCTGAATATGCCTGGCATCTTGTTATGTTATTCAGGGAAATGGTGGCAGACGTTGCATAAACCCTACAAAAAGGCAGAACCACAGTATGTGAGAACTTCAGAAATATACCCAGGGGAAATAGCAAGATGAAGCTGTATATCATTCATTCATGGAGCAATGCCTCCTTGGTAAAAAAAACAAAAAAAAAAAAACAAGGTCGAAATTCAAGGTTATTTGTAGGAGGAAAGTAACAACACTGTGCTTGTGCTACAAAATTATTGTTTATTATCTATCAAAATTTTAAAGATTTTAGGTGTAAAGTCTTCTTTAAAAGGCATGCCCAGAGTTCAGGCTTGGTC
The DNA here is from genome assembly GCA_033961575.1 of Aselliscus stoliczkanus. Taxonomy (NCBI): domain Eukaryota; kingdom Metazoa; phylum Chordata; class Mammalia; order Chiroptera; family Hipposideridae; genus Aselliscus; species Aselliscus stoliczkanus. The sequence continues at coordinate 8,757,574 of CM066734.1, forward strand.
CCAGCAAGGCATGGCTCTTAGAAATAGACTTGATCGAGATACCTATCACCAAAGATGCATGAAGACCGAGAGAACAGAAAACTGCGGTTGTGTGTCAATGTTTGTGTGTGTGCGTGCGTGCGTGTGTGTGTGTGTGTGTGTGTGTATAAACAGTTGAGTGCCTGCATTTGTCTGACTGGGCAGGACCTTTCACATTCATTGTAGGAATTAGTTTAGATTATTTAACGATGCCTACTTACATTTCACATTCACCATGAAATAATAGGCCCTGATTGATATGATAGCCAATGAGATCTATATCACTTAGTGGTGGTTTATAGGATGTGGAAAAAAAAAAATCCTGAATTACAGCAGGCCCTCCAATAACATTGCTCCACCCAACATCATTTCATTATAATGTTGATGAGATGCTGTAGGAACTTAACTCTTGTTTATATCAACTAGCCAATGGTGAAACTGGTTTAATGATACACTGTGTCGCTTAAAGTCTTAAAGTCGCAGAAGCTATCCACAACGCTAAGTGCACTTACTGTTAAGACTAAGGAAAGGCAGGGCCAGTCAGTCCCCAGTTGACTATTTCTATGCGAAGCTACGTCACTTACTATACGGCTACCTTCCCAAGCTATACGGTTTTGATACCCAATCATCTGGTCCTTGGACAACTAACTACCCAACAATCTCTTCTGGAGTTTGGAGGACGAGGTTAAAGGAGGAGCCACACAGAAAGGTCACTGCGTAGGCAATGGCTCAGTGCCAGCAGGACATAGCACTTCGCTGCCTGTGTTAAATGTACCGTAGTGTCTAGAGTTATAAACGCAATGAAGGCAGCACAATGGCCTGAGATTCCATCAGGCAACAGAAGGAGGTTCCCATCCCAAATCTGACACTTCCTGCTTCCATGACCTTGAGCAGTTTTACCCGGTTACAGATCTCACTATATTCTGCTGTCTTGTTTGGAAAGCGAATTTCATGATGCAGTGGGTATCCTGAATGGGTATCCTGGGGGCCTAGGACTCATGACTTTGAATCTAGATACTCAAAAAGGATCACCTAAAAAGTAACCATTTACAAGGTTTGCTCCACGTGATGGTAAGAAAGACATCACACAGGCCCCAGACACGTCATCCGTGGGGAATGGAGGGCAGAAAGAGAGTCCAGGAGGAAACAGCACACGCCGGGTCTCAGTCACAACGTGACTTCCTGCACGTGCCTCACGGAACTCCCTCTGCTCTCTGAGTTCCATCAGTGAAATGAGGAAATGCTCACTACCTCTTGGGGTTTGAAAACGTAAGACAAATCGTGTGGCTCCTCTGCCTAAAACTTCCTCGGGCTTTCCCATCTCCTGCCAGGTGAAAGGCAAAATCCTTAAAAAGGGCTGCGAACGCTGCAGACCTGACCACTGATACCCTCTGACTTCCCCTATTCTTCCTTTCCGACTGGCCTGCCTGCTGTTTCTAGAACACTCCAGGCACACTCCTCTCTCAGGATCATGGCATGTCCCCACTCATGTGACTGCTTTGTCACTTCCTCCAAGTTTTCACTCAGATGCCACCTGCCGAGGGGAGCTTTTCTTTCCACCTCACTTAGAATTCCAGCATCTCCTCCTGCTTTCTCTCCATAGCACTTACCTCTTGCTAACATAATAGCCACTTGTTAACCTACTGTGTTTATTGCCTTAACTCCTTGCCCCAGGATAAAAGCTTCAAGAGGGCAGGAGTTTCATCAGTGTAATTGCCTGCTGTGTGCCTACAGCAGGGCCTGGTACTAGGGATGTCTCAATATATAGCGACAGGAAGGACAGATTGGTCGGGACGGGTCAGATAGCATGCCATCTGTAAATCACTGAGCCCAGGGCCTGGCACATGGTAAGAATGGCATCAATGACAGCTTTCACTTCTTGTGGGTATCTGACTGTGGGTAAGATGAGAATCTTTAAATTTGTGAGTGTGCATGTGTGGCTTTTGGCCAGTCTACAGTGCAACTGACACCTGGGTTACCCCAGGGTACTGGAAGGCCACTGTTCTATTGTTGGGCCTCCCCATGACTCATCTGGGGGCCTTGGGAACACCAGCTTCTGCATCCATAAACAAATACAATCATATTTACCCCCCAGGGGAGAAAGAAGCTAAGGACAGCTCTGTTTGCCACTTGCTTTGCCAGCTGAGATCAAGTCCCCACAGTGTGATTTAAAATACCAGATAAGATTAAAAATAGGAGAAAGCATAGCTTCTCGTGTCCTAGGATTTTTCTGCTTACTAAAGGCATCCTTCAGCAGACACTCGCGTACCCCACCTCAGAGGATTTCAGCCACAGCCTTTCTTCTTTGGGTTAAAGTTAGGCAGGCAGCAAGAAGGGAAATTACAGCCAGGCTTTCCTGGGAATGTCTCAGAATCAGATTTGCCTGCGGAGGGCAAGTCATTCTTTTCATTGAGGTGGAAAACTACAGGGAAGGACATGGCGCTAGTCTCATGTTCATGAACTGGGCAGAATTGCTGCAGCAAGAAAGTTCACAATTACAAAAGTAATTAACACTTCCTTGATTTTCAGACCTGAATCCTATGGTTGCAGGATTTCAACTTTGGTCCCAGAGTCCACAGAAAGATGAGAGGAGAATGTCAATGAATAGGATTGGGTTTGGGGAGGGAGCTAGGATACCAGGAAGTGGGTTTGTTACTATTTCCTAATGAGGTACAACTATTGGGCCGTCTGAAAAGTCACAACACATTTTTGCAACAGAAAAACAGAAAAAATACTCCATGACTTTTCCAACCACCCAATGAACATCACCAGAGAACACTCTAGGTTTGTTTTGTTGTTTGTTTTTTAATAATCAGGTGCTATGCAGGTATTTGACACCCCGATCTTCCCTGAGCCCCCACTCCCACCCCTTCACGCCTGCATGCAGTACATTTGGTGTCACTGTTTATCATAGATAACGAATGCCCTAAGTCTTTATTTACTTCTGTTTATTGCTATTTTCGCAAGAGTCAGTAGAGAGCAGCTACGCTTCAAGTCCACTCGGGTTCTTTAATCACTGTTAGTAGGTAAAATCATCTGTGACAACTAATCCAAAAAGCAGATTATATTTATTTTGGCTACAGTGGCTTGCGATTCGTTAAAATCAACAAAGCCTTTTCATTAGCCCCCTGCTGATGTCCTAAAAACAGACATTTCGAGGCTCTCAAAGCACTATGCTCCACGCCTATGCCGCCAAGCTAATTCTGACAGACTCTCAGCGCCATTCTTAACACAAAATCTTATTAAACTCACAAACAAGAAACAGAACCCCTCTGTTTTCCTACAAAGGCTTAATTAACATGCCTAAACTCCGAAATCGAAATCACAGCCGCAAAGCAAACGTGGAAGCAAAAAACAAACACAGAGACCATGTCATTAGTGAAGGAAGATTTACCAAACATGGGGACTTTTTTTTTTTTTTTTAAATAGGGTGGGAAAGGATCAGAAAACAGAACCACCATGCCTATGTCTAAACAGTTCTGCATGGGCATTCTGGCCTTCAAAAGCTGGGATTGTGATTAACTGGACTGTTGATGGCGACGGCGTATCTACGGAGCAGGGGATCAAGGCCTTATTCCAGGGGTTGCCTAAGATTAGAAACAGTTGTTGCCTGTGTAAGGGCATCTTTCCATCAAAGACCATGTGTCTTCCCTCTCCTGCCCCCACAGCCACCACAGTGTTGCCTTTTCCAGGGATATTTCTGCTACTCGCTACCATCCGGCCGGCTGTGCACAGCTAACCAGCAGGGCCTCTTTAACGCTGAAGTGGATTTTAGGGCTCAGTGTCAGAAATGGGGGCGTTCCAGGAAAGATGCTCACAGCGGTGACTCAGCCATCACGGTGCCACCCGGCAGTGGCCATAATTAATGAACGTATCAAAAGGTCTACTCAAGGAGCAACGAAGGTAGACAATGATTTATGTTTACCTGAGGGGAAGATTATTTAGCTTTGCAAGAGCTTTCAGAAGGAGGCAGCCCAGAAATATTTAGATACGGAGTGGTACTTCTTTGTGCCTGTAGAGAAATTCAAAAAAATGGGCAAGCAGATCCAGAAATGAAAGGTGGAGAGAGGGGCACACACATAGGCAAGCGTGCGCTGTCCTGTGTTTCCCCCTCCTCAGCTCTGATTGCAAAGCTGCCATGATTTCTGCATTTCCATCATTGCTCCTACAATGGAATTACTTGCGTAGCACCTCCCCCACCCCCAACATAATCCTGAATGCTGTCAAGGATGATTATCAGATGATACTTCATGTAAGTCTCCATCCTAACGTGTGGATTTCCACTAGTGAAAGGGGGAGCCAAAAGCAGCCCTGAGAGTAATGGCTTTCTAGGGTCTTAGATTCACAAAGAATGAGCACATCAGCCTGCCGCTGAGACAAAAAGGTCCAGTTCAGCTTCACGAGAACCTCTGTCCAGCACCCCTTTAGCCAGTATATCAGCTTCATCTGGATCATTCCATGAGCAAAAGAGCTGTCTGTTAGAGCAGATAATAAAATCCAGCGTAGGAGGAAAATCCACATACAAAGCATGTCTCAAATCAGTTTTGTCCACAGGGAAAAGTAAGCCCCATCTGATATACCAGGTATCATTTTGGTTGTCCGTAATTAAAACTATTGTTGCCATGACAATCCAAAGCATGTTGCAAATATATGAACGGCTAAGGCCATGGGTTTTTTCTTTGTTGTGGTAGATGGAGTTTGCAGCCCCTGCTTGGGTTCATTTATGGCCAGGCAGAAATGTGACTTAGGCCAATGGCAGAGCGATACTGGGTGAGGTGAGAAAATCTAAAACTAAATTATGTACCCAAGAGGCAGTTTTCAATTGTCTCCCAATCCCCAGCCTGCCTTATTCAACAGATAATAAAACTGTGCTGTCTTCCTTATTTATATTTACCCAGCAGCTCTCCCCAGCGTACCCCAAAGCATCCTATTTCCTGTTCCATCATCTATCACCGTCTCGAGGATTATACTCGAGAAGGTTTCCAGGTCACCGCAACAGGTCACTTTTCTAAGCCACCTTATCAGGCAACAGGAGCCACAAGTGGTTCTCCTGCAGAGAGACAAAGCATCCACTTGGTTTGGTAACTTAAACAGGATGGCAGGACAACCTTTATGGCTATTGGGATGTGAAACATGTTGAGATCAGCAAGCAAGCAGCGATCGCTCTGAGAGGATTTCAATTTTCTATATCCTGAGGTTATTCTCAAACAACACACTGCTGCCCAGTTTTTGGTTTTGGTGGAGTTTCTTTTCTTTTCTTTTCTTTTTTAAAAGGTTCCCTCTTTTCCTGGTCCATTGAAAAATGCATCTGCTCTTGCATGTTCATGATCTCCTCAGCACAACATAATCGGAGCCAAAAGCAAGAGAAAAAGGCCACACAAACAAGTCCACGCCTGCTCAGATGACCCTGACAGCTGGCACACCTCTGCTGGCGAGCCATGGGAATGAACAGACTGGTGTTTCTCAGCTTCACTGGACCCTAAGAGGTACCTCGGGCAATCGTTCAAATGCAGAGTGCCAGGCTCTGCACCGTGGTCTCTGCTTCAGCAGGTCTGGGTACACCTGGGAAACCGCGGAACCAATGAACTTGGCCAGGTGCTCAGAGGGACACGGCGCATGTTCAATCCTGAGCAGAGATTTAAGTGCAGAGGCAAAGCACCTGAGGCTGCAGAGAATTTGTGCTGTGGGCTGTCCTGCTACGCAGCCAGCCACATCCACACAACCAGAGTCCCTAGCAGGAGTCCTGGGCACACCCCCAGCAAAAGGTTTCTCCATGCATGTCCTCAGGACTTTTACATACCCCAACTCCCATTATCGGATGGTTGGCTCATGTCTATTTGGCAGAGGAGGGAAGGAATTTCTACTGGGCTTTTCCGTTTTCTTTTTCAACTAAAAATAACAGGAGAGACCCTAGCAATTTAAAACTCAGAAAAATGAACTGGTTTTTTTTTTTGGAAAGGAGGGGGTCTGAGAGGGACATTGAACTTGGAGCAGTAGAGATCCAAAAAAGAAAAAAAAAAACGTATAATGTTTCACTTAATGTTCAGGATAGTAGCTCAAGATGTTGAAAGAAGCATATGATATTTCCCCTGAGGGATCTGAAGGTAGCAGTGTAGGTGACAAAAAAAAAAGCCTGGGAAAACTGAGGTACATAGGGGAACTTTCATCTGGTCAGAAGACTAGCCTGTGCAATGCTGAATGCAACATGCTGACAGTAAGCTAGCTCCCCTGAAAGAAGAATCGCCCCAATTACTATATTTCATGGACACTCTTGTCTCCTTGGAATACAACTTGTCGGGGGATGAGTGTCTAGAGAGACACTTTCAAATCAGCTCTTATGGAAAGACGAGATGCTGAGCTATGGCCACCACGTCTATTTCATTCCAAAAGCAATCCGAGCCAGAATCCAGTAGTCCTGCCTTCTGATAACTGAGCAAAATCTAATGCCGTTCCTGAAATTTCATAGACACCGCTCTCTTTCTCAGGACATGAATAGTGTATAGGCACACTTCAAAGGCTCCATTTTTCTCTTTTGCAGCAAAATGGCAAAAGAGCCTGTGGGAGAGCAGGGCCCGGGGCAATGTTCCTTTTGGCTTAGAAGCCACCTGCTAATCACCAGCAAGTAGCAACAGAGGACAAGGAAGGCGGCCCAGAGAAGACGGCTCCCTGCCATGAAGGTCAAGGGTTAAGTGGAAACAAAGTGAAAGAGGTTTTCTTGGCCTGAGGGGGCTCTGCGAAGTGACCACTGAGACACTCCCCAAGGATGGATTCAAGGGGCTGAGGACCAGCAGTTAAAGATCAGAGGCAACTTGAAATGGGCCGCACAGGACTTGTGAAGTAGAAAGGAAAAAAAGAATAATACTTCCCAAAAGATAACACAATCTCAGGGCCAGCGATATCTTGAAGAGTTCCTTGCTCTGCCTCTAAACCAAGAGGTCAAGCTTGATGGGTCGGATATGAATTGAGCCCCCATCATCAGGCTGCTGTCAGAAACATGGCAGCCTTTTCATTGCACGGCAAGGCCAGGGCCACACTGGATGCTGGCATGGCGACGGGCAGGTATCAGGTGAGGAAAAGGGAACACTGGTTCCAAACAGGGTGCAACAAAATCTAGCTATTCCTCCTGGGGTACTTGAGCCCAAGAGAACTTAAGGCAGACCATGCAGAGAGCACGAAAGGCTTAGAGAACTGTAACTAAGGAGTTGTTAAGGGAAAAGACTTAATCCAGTTTCGATCTTTAACTGAGAAAGAACTCAGGCACACGAGGGAGTTTGACGGAACGAGTATGCATAAGTCTTTTGCAGCCACTGAAAAGTCACGGAGAAGAAAGGAGCCCAAACTAGTGTAGTTGAAAAGAAGAGTCTTGAACTTGAGGGACTGGTGCCAGATGGTGGCTGTGGAGTCTCTTCCTACAGATTGTCATGAACCCTACAATATAGTCATTGATCTCCTAGTGCGATGAGTGGGAGAGGAGGCATGAAGCGTAGTTGGAGGAAATGATTTTAAGTGGAGACGTAAAAATTGTATAAGAGTTAGGCAACGAATAGACTACTCCAGACCGAGAGAGCTGTAGGTGCGAGCGGAAGGAGAATAAGGCTTAGGACTTGGAGAGTAGCTTGGCTGGAGTTGAGAGAGAGAACAGAGCCATGTGACAGGGCCTGAAAGGCAGGCAGAGAGTAGACCACGGTGGGCCTGGGAGATGACAGTGAGCATTTTAGACGTTTTTGTTTTTTTCTTTTTCCCTAAACACCAAATGAGAATATTGAACCAGATCTCCCCGGCCCCTTCCTGGCTTACAACGCTATTCAACTGTGAAGATGCTAAGTCTGGGATCCATTTCCAAGCACGAATGTCTTGCCTATTATGTCATCACCCTCCCAGTGTCCTCACAGAAACCGTGCCGCATTCCTCCCACCCCAGAACACCCCTCAGCAGCAACCCCCCAACACACACACCATATATTATTACCTCACTCAAATTATTAGGCACCGCACGGTGTCATTGGGTATGTTTTCTAAGCCCCTGGTCGACACCCTCACCACTGTCCTCACTTCACATTCTGCCAAGCTGATTATGTAATCTTCCTCTCTGACTCACATCCCTCTGAAGAACTTTCTCTGACTCACTTCTCCCTTTTCACAAGCATCCTCCTTTTTCTCCTGCGTCTTTAATCTCCCTTTGCCCCTCTTTCTTCCTGCTTCAGGTATTCTCAGATCGCTTCTGCACCCATATTGCTCTGTGAGCACCCCATTTGAAGGATGGTGTGAACTTGGCTCATTCTCAGTTCATTCTGTGTCACTCTACCTTGGCCCTGCACCATGTTATTCATCCCCTGGGCATGCCTGGGTTCACTGCCTTCCGAGGTTTGTCTCCTCTCCTCAAGCTCCCAACCGCTTATTTTCAGGAAGTGACTTTACATTACGTTTAGTCTGGGGGCCCCCTCATCCCTCATCTGTCCTTGTCTTTGCTACCTATGGGTCTGTTTCTACAGACACGTTAGTCTTCCAGCCTTTTTTTTAGGGAAGATGGGACGTCGCCATGTTCAAGGCCTAAGAACTGCTCAGAGGTATAAGACGTGATTTTTGTTCTCCAGGAAATTTCTTTCTAGTTAGGAATATGCAGGGCTATATTCCTATAATACTTTGTTGTTTTAGGGAAGGTCTTAAACAGCACCAGTGCACATTTCAACACGCAGGTTTCTTCTACCTGAAGAGGTCAGGAAAGGCTGCAGGAAGGACATGAAGGTAAGCTGAGCCTTGAAAGATGAGTCGGGGTCCAGCACGCCTGACAAAGAGTCACGGGGAGGGGGGTCCCGAATAGAAGGAATTACAAGTTTGAAGCATGTGGGTGTAACACACATGCTCTGTAGTGGTTATGCTTTTTTTAGAGGTAATTGACATGCAACTTTATACAATTGACCCTTGAACAATGTGGGGGATATGGGTGTTGATCCCCTCAAAGTTGAAAATCTACATATAAACTTTGACTCTCTCAAAACGTATCGAACTATTAATAACCTACTGTTGACCAGAAGACTTACTAATAACATAAACAGCCGATTAACACATATGTTGTATGTTATATGTATTCTATATACACTGTATCCTTAACTAAGTAAGCTATACAAAAGAAACTATTATTAAGAAAATCATGGGCCAGCCAAGTGGCGCATTGGTTAAGAGCTGGTTTGGGAAGCCAGCAGCCCCAGTTCAGATCCCACATATGAAGGCCAGTGACACTGCCCTCTACAGCTAAGATGGTGAACAATAGCTCCACCTGGAGCTGGGCTGCCCAAGCCCCTGTGACGGTGTAAGCTGCAGCCCCTGCTGCAGTGGCTGCCATAGGCTACAGTGAGTGGCCGGCAGCCAGCGTGAGCTGCTAATAGCTGCGGTGAGTGACCATCCAGAGGCTGGTGACCGATCTGCCTCACCTGGGAAGAGCACAATGACGATACCAACATGGGCCAGTGAAGCAATGTCCTCCACAACTAGACTGAAGAACAAAAGGACAGCAACTTGTCTGTTCCCCTTCCCTGATTCCCCAACGCTGTTCCCCTCCCCCAATTCCCCAATAAAATCTTAAAAAGAAAATCATAAGAAAGAAAAATTACAGGGGCGACTGGTTAGCACAGTTGGTTGGAGCATGGTGATGATAACACCAAGGTTGTAGGTTGGATCCCCGCATGGGTCACAGTGAACTGTGCCCTCCCTAAAAGGGTCAACTATGCCATTGTAGTATGAACGCAATGTGTAACCAATGACCACGGCTGTTCCCCAATAAAATAAAATTATAAACAAGAAAGAAAGAAAGAAAGAAAGAAAGAAAGAAAGAAAGAAAGAAAGAAAGAAAGAAAGAAAGAAAGAAAAGACGGCAGTAGGAGGGGACACTTGAACGATGCTTACTCACCAGCATCCACAGGCAGAAAGAATATGTTAAAAAAAAAAAAGAAAGAAAAGGAAAATTACATTTACATACTGTATGTATTTATTGATACCGTCAAGTTGCATGGTCTGTTTTAAGCATGTAGTTCAAATTGTTGATTGAAAAAAAAATCCACATATAAGTGGACCCACACAGTGCAAACCTGTGTTGCTCAAGGGCCAACTGTATTAGTTTCAGGCACACAAAATACAGATTTGGTGTTTGCTTATATTGTGAAATGGGGTTGTGCTTTTTAAAGTGAAGAGCAAAAGAACACAACAGCCTGAGAGACTAGAAGTGTGTGATGGGATAACGCTGAAGAGATTAAGTGCCAAGTTAGTCAAGGAAGACCTCATTATAGATAATGGGATATTATTCTGGAGTGGCCCAGCAGTGAGGCTTGGAAGTTGAGAGGCTGAAGGCCAAGTTCAGTTAGGAGGCACCTGTCACCATCTGGTCCAAAGGAAACAGGAGGAAGCCTAGTGGATATTAAAGATGATGTTCACTTTCTTCCTAATCTTCAAACAAGGATCCTTGTCTCCTCTGTCCCATCCCTAATTCTTTAGGGGGAGGAGGTGTTTCTTACCCTCTTTGATTTACTGTTTAGCTTACCCGTATGTAATTCCACTCTGAGTTGTTGTTTTTCTTTCTTCCCTTAAAATGTCTTTTTCTGACCATATAAGTGTAATACCTATCCTTTGTTAAAATTTTGAAAAATCCAGGAAAATAGTTTTCCCCTCATATTAAGAATGCTTTGCCTTGACCTGCATGACCTCTCTTGTCCTGCTCGGTAAAAAGTACTGACTTTTCAGTTTTCAAGTCTCTTTATTTTTCCACTTCCCTCAGCTGGAAACCTTTCTACCCCTGCTGCCTCAGCCTTAAAGGTTCAGTTCAGATGTCAACCCCTCAGGGAGCCCAGCCACAGCCCTCCCTCCTTCCATCCAGCTGACAGAGAGCTCTCCTGGGGATCGAGTGGCACTGCAGACATCCCTGGGAGCACTGCCCCAACGACATGGGAAGACCCGCTCACTGCAGCCCTCTTATCAACTAGTCTATGAGCTATGGGGATCAAAATCTATGTTGAAAAATATACAAAACATTGTATATGTACAAATATTGCTTCCCCCCTCCCTTGGGGGAAGACGGATCCAATATAAGCAAGACAGGAAAATGTGAAACCAGAAAAAAATCAAAATAAACATGTTTCACTATTTGTCGAAAGATAATCAAAAGTAACATGAAAAGGTAAAATAGAACAGGGAAAGACTTTTGTAATCCATTTAAGAGAAAATGGGTTTATATTCTTATTGTGCAAGAAGTTTCAACAAATAAGGAAAGTGATGATGATTTCAACAGAAAAAAATGGCAAGAGAATATGAAAATATAAAATCACTAAAAAAATACAAATGACCAATAAAAATTAAGATGATCAGCGTCATCCATAATCTATAAAATGCAAATTGAAATAACTATACTACTTCCCAATAATAAAATGGCAAAACATTTGAAACTCTGATAGAACGATGGCTAGCTAGAAGAGGGATACTCATGCAACATTCGTAGAAGTGTTAATTTATACAATTTTATTAACAATCTACTGACCGTTTCTTATATAATTGAAAATGTAGATAGATTTGGTTCAGCAGTACTTAATTTAGATATCTATCCCACAGATATAAGAAAACAAGAATAAAAAAAGTTTACACAGAAGTATGGAAAAGTAAAAAGGCAAAATATACATCATCAATAAGAAAAGGTAAAATACGTTATGGTATGTTCATTTTAGGGAGTAATAAATATGTACTCGCCTGAAAAAGGTATTTATATGTTTAACAAATAAAGTACAGATCTATATGTGGCATGGTTGCATTTTTGTTGAAAACAAAACTAGTTAGAGAGCTATCTTTATAATCAGTGGAATACGCAGCAAGAGCTATTAATAAATGGTAAATAGTAACTACTTCTGGGTGTGCGTGGCAAAATTAGTTATGCTTCATGTACCGATTTTCTGCTTTTGTCCTCCCCACCACAAAGTATTTTCTAACTTGCTGTATATATCTTGATCCATCATTACATAGTATTCCTCATGGTAGATGCTCATCCAATGTTGGTTAAAGAAAAATTCATTCCAGACCATCGTGAACTCTTAGAAATCTGCCAATTTTGTCCATCTGCAAACCTAGCAGGACCACACATCATTGTTTGCTGGTAACGCCTGTTTCCTGACTTAATTATTAATAGCACCCCCTTTCACTCACAAAAGGAATTCATTGGATGATAAATTATATGGCCGCTATCGTAAAAACTCACTGAGGTCCTCGGCATTGTTAATCAGCAACAACTCCCCCAAACTTTCCTTCCTTGCCTTCATGACACATTCTCTCATTCACTGAATCTTTTTTTTCCTCTTTTTAAAGTTTAATTTCCCTTAAAGCTCTTCTTTCTGTGCTTGATCCCCATGATAATCAACTTTTTCTCAAATGATAGGCAGGGGGTGTTTTAGGTTGGGCTTGCATCCCTTCAACTGTGTCGTTTGCGATGGGAGCCTCACCACTTAGATGCCCCACACCTAGTCCCAGTTCTCTACAACTGGAAAAGTCCCTTCTCCCTCCTAAAATAATATGGCTATTCGTCCACTTTCTGAGACATTCCAGGTGGCAGGGTTATTGCTGGTTTTCTCCACAGAGGGGCAGCACAGCAGAGTGAACTCCACATGGGAGTTCCAAATCACAGCTTCTCCCCTGGGTCAAGCTTAACTTCTCTGTACCTCAACTTCCCCATCTTCAAAATGGGATAATAGCAATGATTTGATGGGGCTCTTTCCAGGATTAAGTGATTTATTATATTTATAGCACTTAAAATGGGTGGGGTACACAGAAAGCATCAGAGAAGCATAAGCTATGATTTTATTTTCCAAATTTTCTCTAGGGAACACATATGACATGAACAACAACAACAAAATGTATCAAAACAGTCAACGGCTCCCAATGATTTCTACATCAACTATAAACCATTTGGCTAACTGTATGACATGCTCATCATTGAAATCTTGCTCCTTACTGAACCCCACCTTCTGACACTTCTCGACTCCCACTCTCCAGTTCTTCAGTCCCTACTCCTTCCTTACCCTAGTATTTGTCTGGTAAATATTAATAACATCTCTCAAATGAAAAAAACACAAGCTCCAGTTTTTAGCATTTCCAATTCCTATGGTTAAGTGCTTCTACCATGGCTGATTTCAAGCTGCCAACATGGAGTTGGGAAGCCTTGCACCATTATGTAAATTTCCCACCATCCAGATTCAACAGACATACCTCAAGGCATCGCTAGCAATAAATACATGTAGAAAATAATTAGGAAATGATAAATGTCACGTATTAGCTACTTTTTAAAGTATAACTGATGTACTATAAGTTCTATCATTTAATTTGTAATAATAGTTCATAAAAGCTGATTCACAAGAGCCCTAGAAATGTATTGGGTTGTTGGAAAAGTTGTGACGCACTTTTTACAACAAAAAACAGAAAAAATACATCATGACTTTTCTGACAACCCAAAAGCAGTCGGCCATGTGGACAGAACAGACACCAGCATAGCCCTGAGCCCTTTCTTCTGACCCAGCTGTGCCTTCTGAACCTGAGCGGGTCCCCCTTGCCAGGTCCATGACTGCTGGCCTAACAAGATGGCCGCACCTGGATCCCTGGTCCATCCCTCGCCCAAAGCTGAAAGCATTTCTGAAATATGTACTCCCGTCTGCATATTTCCTTGTCCTTCTCACAGATGATTTTGTATGTCATCCTGTCTCCCACCTCCAATTTACATCATATTTGTTTCGCACCATTGATTATCAACTGAGGAAAAGGAGGGGCCTGCACATTGGAGAACCACTGGAGAACCTGGGGGCCTTTGCAAGCTTCATCTTCTCTCAGCCATTTGATGAGGATATTTCATATCCAATGTCCACCACACGTAGGTTAGAGAACTGCTTTTTGTACGTTATAAATCTTAGCACCATGAGTGGCTAGCGAATAGTAAGCACTCAGTAATTACTTGCGAATTGAGGAGGTCAGATATTTTAGTAGAAAAACTAAAATGCTATTCACTAATTCAGTCATTAGCTAAACATACGGATTCCTTGTCTAGGCAGGTGTTTGGTTTCTTATAGCTACATCCAAGAAATGACAGTACAGTCCTGGTGGTTGTACTGAGATGTAACAGTGAGAAAACAGGTTAACAAGTCAAGGTGTTTTCTTATAAAATAAATGAAATAAATGTCCTCTACCAGAGACCTAATGCACAAGCTCATTACCACTAAGACAATAAAATGGTCGACGCTTTTATTAATGTGAAAATGACTGTTTAGAAATTTCTGCTGTCACATTCTTGGAGAACTTGGGGATGCATAAACACACACACACACACACACACACACACTTAACTGCAAGGCATTTTTCAACTTCAAATGGGATAGCTATGAATGAACTTCACTAGATAGTATTTAGAGATCAAATTGTTTTACTCCTACTTAGTTTGAAATAACACCATAATTAATTTGTCTCTCATGGATCTCAATAAAAAACAGCAAGACAAAGCTACTAGCCTGCATGTTCCCGTGGACATTTTGGCTTATGCTCAAACAGCCAAAGAGAAGCAGCAGTGCTAAAGCATAAAATCTACATTTCAGAACCAGAATTGCCACATCACACCCTTTCTGACATCAGAGGAGGGAATTCCGAGGGTCATCTGTTCACATTCATTTGCATTCCTTGGCCACACACCAGTGGCCTAAGTTTCCCAAGAAATATTCTCAAACCACCCTGAAACAGTGACTCTGTAAGTAAGACACACTTGCAAACTCAAGGACTGAAATGAGGGGTTTTCATTTTTTTAATCGGTACTTGCATTTGCCCCAAAAAAGAAGCATTTTTTCAGGTGGTTTGTTTGGTGAAGAAAAAAAAAAACCCTCAAAATGTTGGCCCCACTTAGCCAGCAGTAAGCTTTGTGCTAGTTCTCAGCCATAAAGAAATAGCATGGACAAAGGCATTAAAGGTAGAAACAATAAAAATAGTCAGGAAGGGCAGAAAAAAGACTGCCAAGATATTCTGTCTTGGTTTGCAAAAACAGGAATTAAAATACCAAGGATGCAAAAATAGACTGGAACAATTATTATTATTATTTTTTAAAGGGTGGGGGACAATGCTCCCAGACTTCCTAAGATGAGTGTCCTAATAGTTTCATTGATTAGTTGATAAGTTTGCTGGTGAATGACCAGTCCATTAGTCAGAAAGGTTTGAATTAGTTACTAAAGCTCTGCCTCCCATGAATAAAATGCGGGGAGTGTCCTCTGTGACAGATGATATCTGTTTCCTCTGTGAGTTTGAATTTAAGAGCCACTGAAGCTCAGCAACAGTATATTCTGGCTCAAATGAGCTGAAAATTGCATTCAATTTGAATTTCAAAAATGGAGAGGAGGAAGGGGGGAAAAAAAACCAAAAACAACAAAAAAACCTCAGTATCCATCAAGTCTCCATACTTTTCAATGACTTCCTGCTACTTAGCTGCATTTTGCCAGAGTAGGGACCTGAAACCAGGATGTGCCATAGGGTCAGGATGTGCCAAAGAGCATCTCTGGATTCCTGCCCAGTCTGAGTTTAAAAATAAACTTTTAATAGTCAGGATCAAGGCAAACCTCACTTTTACACACATGCATAATGCAGAATGCAACCCACCAAAGAAATAGATTTATCTTCTCCAAACTCAGATTGGCCTGCCTTTTTTTTTTTTTCCTTCTGTACTTTGGAGGTGATAAAGGTGAAAATGTTCTCCCTGGGAAACTCTAGAAAAGCAAATGCAATCCTAAATTAATTCCTCTTTAGCTCAGGTAAGACCCCCTTTCCTTGTGGCTTCACTTCCCCCGTCACGTGACCAAGCAGATGTGTTCTTGAAAAGTTGAGTGAGTGGACATTGATTTTTTTCAAATCGAATCATATGTTCAGTGTGCCAGGAGAGTTGGTTGTTTAAAGGAATCTTGTGATAAATTATTTTATAAAGCCCAGCTATTTTTAGAGTACAAATGATGGCCCCTTTATGCAATGGCACAGTAAGCACGCATGGAAAGCACATCCATTATGTTTTTTTAAAGTATGGCACGCCTGCAGTTTTTAAGATGCACAGATCAAAGTATCACCAATAAAGAAAACTGAACTGATGTTACACAAAACAGCAGATGATATTCCAGAATCATGTAACTGACTGATTTGGGGCTAGAACCCCATTTTATGAGAGTTTGAACTGAAGGTGCGGAGAGAACACCACACTTATTTCAATCCTCTTCACAGTTTGCAAATAAAACAACTTGGGTGTCAGGAAAAAGGTAATTCAACTTCGAAACTGCCATGTTTCACATTGAAGCAGGAAATCTGCTGAACTTGGCTCAGAACATCTGACTTAGCCCAGGCGGCTCAGTACCAAGCAGGATAGAGTGGCATCATAGGCAGGGAGTGGGGATGCAGGGACTCCCTGCAAACCTACTCGGTGTGAGGCACTACTGCAGGCACTGGGGGTAATCGATGAATCACTGATGCTGCCTCGAAAGAGCTAACCATTCAAGGTGGTGGTGTGTCCCCTTTCCTGGGTTGTGCACTAGCTGGTTTGAGAGTCAGAGAGGAACACAGCCCCTCTTCACCCCATGCTCTGATCCTTATGTGGCAGTCAACACAATGAGATTCATGGATCCAAGGGAGTGAAGGGCCAACTGAGTGACTGACGGTAGCCTAGAAAAGTAGGTATGACACGATCTTTGCCTTCAAAACTAAAGTGAAGGAGACTTAACATCTGGAAACATACTTGGGAAGAACTAGGTATTCAACTGGTAATTGACAGTATCCCAAGAACTTTTTTAAGTTCACAGAAGGCAGAATTAGGAAGAGAAGGCTTCCTATCTTAAGCACAGCCCAAGGCACAGAGAAAAATAATATCTGACTTCTTGTGCAACACCAAAAGGCCAGAATTAAGGAATGGTCTGACCGTGACACACATGACTTAACAGTCAATATAGTGAATCAATAGAAATAAGGGCAAAACCTTTCCAAAGGAACCCCATAATCACTGCAACACATACTCTTAAAGTCCAATTTCTCAAGATATCCAATAACACACTTTAAAAGCATAAAAAATAATGTGCATTTTAAAACACAAAGTGAGGGAAACATGGCACCTCTTCATGGACATTGTCAACGAAATACTTTGCAGGCCCACCATGACAGTCAGTGATATCAAGAGGCAACTTAACCCTCCAAT
This sequence comes from Aselliscus stoliczkanus, assembly GCA_033961575.1. NCBI lineage: Eukaryota > Metazoa > Chordata > Mammalia > Chiroptera > Hipposideridae > Aselliscus > Aselliscus stoliczkanus. The sequence goes on from CM066734.1 coordinate 8,774,812, forward strand.
GTGTATCACATGACCTTATGCTATGTCAGTTTTAAATGACCATTAATAGCTCCTAATCTAGTGGGGAACAGCTTACCTTTCAAATTGCAACAACGTTAGCGTAGGATTTTTTTCTTTACATCTTCATAATTTAATATTGTTTTGTTTCATTGATGAACCAGTAAATTGTCAGCTCTATTCATTTACGTGACGTGAACAAGGATCCAACCCAAAAGAAAAAAAAAAAAAGGTGAGGTCAATTTCCTTGGCCGCTGCATTGAATAAAATCTCCCAGGCAATAGAGTTAAGCACACATTAATAGCTATAACAGTACATTCTGCCATTAGCCAAATCTTTAATTTTGCTCTCTCTGTATATACATATATACACTCAGCGCTGTATCAACACTCAAACTAAGGCGCATCCCTCATCTCATTTTAAGTTTCCTTGCTTCTCAGCTTTCTCCGATTTATTAATTTTCTACTCCTCTCTTATTTATAGTGATGCTTCTCTTAAGGTTTCAAAGAATTTTCCATTCTAACACCCATTTATAACTTTCAGAAAAAGAAAAAAAAAAATCTACTGCAGGGACTAAGGAACTTTCTACATATTTCACATTCGTCTCAAAATACATGAATTTCTCCAAATAGAAGGGTTTTGTTTCTTATTTCTTCGACCCTCAGCAGAGATAAAAAGGAGCAGGTAGTGCAGCACATGTTTCCTGATTGGAAAAGCTTAAAGCTTTTGTTTCAGATGGCTCTACAGTGGGTTTTAACCTAATGTGCACTTCAAAAGGCTGTTTTAGGTAGAATGCCTATCAGGGAAAGAGATCAGGCTGAACCTCATGAAACTGCCAATATTCTACCCATCTTGACCTATGAAAAAGGCAGTTCCATGTGATTTAACTCGTATCTCATATCTCATGTGATTCATACTCATATCTTTTCCCTCATATGAAAGAAAACTGTTCAGAGCAAGTGAGTGACCCCTCAGATATTTAGGGGATTCTGGGTTGGACTTGCAGCCCAGAAAAGGGAGAATGGAAGGGGAGGCAAGGTTGTTACCAGGGGACAATGGAAAGGCCCCTAACATTGTGTTGGGGCACAATCTGCTCCCATCTAATCAGTAAGAGATGTGGGAATACTCATTAGTCAGGTGGCATCAGGCCATTTTCTGTCACCCCTCCCCCCCTTGAGGCATGAACATGGTAACTGTAGACTTTGGGGGAGTGAGCACCTCAAAGAGATGCCTGCATTGTGATTAGAGGACTCACAGAGCTCTAAACTGCATTCACTAAAGACACCCTTCAAACCCACAGCTTCCCCTCTTCTCTTTAAAGAATGAAGTTAAAAGTAAAATGCTTGACAATTAAACAAGATGGCGGTTTCAATTCCAACTTCACCTTAATACCCAAAGATTACAAAAAAGCAACTGGAATCAAACTTTGATCAATTGCTTTAGTGCTAAAGAGAAAGTATCTGAGTACTAGAAAACAAAGATTTTAAATAAATTCTTTAATTTCAAAATAAATTTGTGCATAAAGTGAGAGCTGAAAATTAAGCAAGCCCAGAAATCAAGGGGGCTTCCAGGGTAGACTGGAATTTCACAGGGTCTACAACCAAGAAAGAAAGGGGCTTTATAATTTTTTGGCTCTCAACCCCGTATCAGATGAAAACAACTGAAATTCTCATAAATAGACAATTGAATAAAGAAATTGTGGAACATTTATACAATGGAATATTACTCTGCCATAAAAAAAGAATGGAATCTTACCATTTGTGACAACATGGATAGACCTAGAGGGTATTATGCTAAGTGAAATAAGTTAGACTAAGAAAGATAAATATCGTGTGATCTCACTTATGTGTGGAATCTAAAGAACAGAATAAATGAACAAACAAAACAGAAATTGACTCATAGATCCAGAGAACAAACAAGGGTGCTAGATGGGTAGGTGGCTGAAAGAATGGGTAAGAAAGGTGAAGGGATTAGGAAGTACAAATTGGTAGTCCCAAAATAGTCACAGGGATGTGAAATACAGTATGGAGAACATAATCAATAATGTTGTAAGACTATGTAGGGTGTCAGATGGGTACTAGACTTATCAGAGAGATCACTTCATATATTATATAAATGCCTAACCACTGCGCTGTACACCTAAAACTAATATAAAATAATACTGAATGTCAATTATAATTATGGGATGTAAAGGGAATATAGTCAATAGTATTGCAATTGCTATGTATGGTGTCAGATGGTTAGACTAGCTGGGGTTGTCACTTTGTGAGGTATATAAATGTCTAATCATTATGTTGTTTTGCACACCTGACACTAATAGTAAAAAATAAATAAATAAAAGGTGCTTTGCAAAAAAAAATTAAAAAAAATAGAAGAATGTTTCCAGTGTACTCATGAGTGAGAAAGAACCCAAGATGACTTGAAAGTGAGAATCCAACCTTATTTATTTTCTAGGGCTGTGAATACACGGGGCCTGTTAAAAAGCTGTAATTTGTTTAACTATAAAGAAACATTGGGAGATAACCTACCTGTTGACACTCCAGGGTGAGAAGCCTGAGGGGAACTAATTTGCTACTTCTTTTTTCAAGAAAGCTTAGGACTCAAGAAGTACAAAAGAAGGATTTGAAGGAACAAAAACCCTTCAGGTGCTAGTTTCCACAGATAAGTTGCTACACCGTATGATATCGCCAATGGTCATGATTGATGTGGCTGTGATTTCAAGTTAACATTTAAAATATATGGCTTGTCAAAGCCCATCTCTGAAATCAATGAACATCCCAAATAATGTTCATATTGGAATGACCATTTTTGGAACGAGTTCACCTTTTGATCCCACACATGGAACTCATCTGTGAGCAGAGACATCCAACTCAGGATCATCTTACATGTGATCTCCCACGCATGCATGTCTGCCAGCAGTGGGTCCCACCCTCCGAGTCTGGGGGAGGAAGAATTACAAACTTAGTCACTAAACTCCCTTCCAGGCATGCAAAAGACCTTTAGGAATTGTTGCAAGGAAAGAAAAGATGGATGCCCAATGCTTCTACAATCCCTCACGGAAGAATTTGGAAGGTTCTGAGCCCAAAGGCACATGAGCTCGTTGTCCCAAGAGCAATTGGGATCTTGCTATTTGGGAGTTGTTGAGAGGCAGAGGTGAAGGGTAAGTTAGAGCCTATGTTTCTAAGTTCTCTCCCCCCGCCCCACTTTCTTCATCCTTCAGCCATTTCATGCTCTGTACCATTCAGGGTTTGGGGGTGAAGGGAGACAATGGGGATTGAAAGGGTGCATGGAATTTGTTCCTGTTACCTCAGTGAAATCCTCTTACTACAAAATGCAGTATACATTTTCCTAGATTAATCTGTTTTAAATGGTGACAACCAACACCAGTGGAAGATTTCTTATTCAATATTGTAGATAATTTAATAAAGAACAGAAAACAAGATCATCGTAAACCTTTAGAAGTTCAGTTATAATATGACTGAGATCTTTTTGTGTGGGTAACCTAGAAACTCACTACTATTTATTTCATTTTGTTTTTGTCTGCAAATATTATGAATTATAAACAACCAGCTTTAAACTGTAGACTGGGACAGTATTGTTTTGTCATCTAGGATTGCCTAGACCCAATTAATTACTCAGATTGGACATGTGATCTGACAACAAGGAAACAAATTGCCAGGATTACGAAACACCATACATGCTCTCACAGATATTGCACTGCATAACTCCAGGGGCTGTCTTTCACACAGATTACAATGTGAATGGTGCCTCCCCATCACAGTTAAGCTGTGTGGGCTTGGGGAGGAAGTATCTGGATTGTTTTCCTATCCCAGAGTATATTTTTTTGAGCAAATACAGAGAACAAAATGGCCAGTGTCCTTTCACCCACCAAGTCCCTGACCCCAAGGCAATAGGACCTCTCCTACCCCCATGCCCACCGCCAACATCCTTTGTACAATGGCAGTCACCTCCTTAGAAGATGGCGAATTACACTCTGCTCTCAAAGAGGGAGATAAACCTGTCCTTAAGCTCCAACACTGGTCCTAAGGACGGATATTCCAAGAAAAAAAGAAGCCATTTAGCCCATCACATTACTCCTGACATATAGCAGCACTGCTGTGAAACCCGTCTTAACAGCACAGCTATCCTGGTGGACAAGCATACTGTGGAATCCAAAACCTTAGGAGTCCATCTTACTGGCAGGAGTCAACTTGTAATCTACTGACATACAGATACACAAGCCCATGCATCATATACTTTTAAAAAGTAAGTGGACAGCAGAAATTTTTTTAAAAGGGGAAACACAAACAGTTCCTTGGATTTTTCTGAGTATAACTCTTATATAGAGTCACATAGCAAAAGATAAACAGAAGATATTCCTCAGTTTTCTAGATTCTCCATCATATGTTGTTCCTGTGGGTCTAAATAGGTGTGAATAGTGGAAGATTTTTTTTACCCAGAATTTCAATAAAGGCAATCAGAAAAGATTATCTTGGGCAGGCAGAGGATATACAAATGAGCAATTGGTTACCAGGAAGTTTTGGGGCAAAGATGACTTCACCCTCCAGTGCCACCCTCCCCCAAACTTGTTCTAATAACAGAGAAAAATGGAATAATATAATCAATATAATGCTTAACAATATTCCTTGACAGGAGGAGTGGATCAGGACAGTGATACAATTTTGAGAATGGACAATAATATATAGTGCTCCCTTATTTGCCGGAGGGGAGGTACTTCCATGACCCTCATTGGATGTTTGAAACTATGGATCATACTAGACCCTAGAAATACTATGTGTTTTTCTATGCACACACATATATGATAAAGTTTAATTTATAAATTAGGCACAGTAGGAGATTAACAATACCTCCTAATAAAATAGAACAGCTGTAACAATATACTGTAATTAAAGTTACATGAATGGGGTGTCTCTCTCTCTCTCTCTCTCTCTCTCTCTCTCTCTCTCTCTCTCTCTCTCAAAATATCTTATTGTGCTGTATCCACCCGTCCTTTTCTTGTGATGGTGTGAGATGACACCATGCCTCCATGCTAAGATGGAGCGAGGTGGAGATGCTAGACAAAAGGATGCTTCATATACCGGGACAGTCAGAACAAGACAACACGAGATTCCATCATGCTATTCAGTATAGCGCACAATTTAAAAATTATGAATTGTTTATCTCTGGAACTTTCCATTTCATATTTTCGGACCATGGTTGATCCTGGGTAACTGCAACTTCAGAAAGCAAAACCATGAATAAGGGCAGACTACTCTACAACACATCAGTTGAAGTACAGCTTTCTCAGTGATGGATACAGTGCATGGTTTCCCCCAGTTAAACTGAGCTCAGACCGAGAATTCCAGATTTACATCTCCCAGTATTTGCCACTCTATAGTTAGCCTTCCCAAATTCAATAATATTGGCTACTTTCTGATGCAGTTTCTGAAGGAGAAAGCTTTTCTGGAAGTGAGGAGAGAATATTTTTTAAACAGGTGATTTCTTCCTGAAGTTAGTGAAGATCGAATCTAACACATTGTCAATCATCTTCCTTCCACTTCAACCCCGGAAATGTGGAAGGCCAAGGAGGGAAGGGAAAGGGGATATGTAGCAGAAGAATAGAAATAAGTGAAAAACTAAGAGAAAGGAGAAAGAATGGAAAGAATGATGATGTACACAGTTGACTGACTCAGAATACCACTAACGCACTCAAAATCAAATGGCAGGCAGCTTCCCTTGGGGTTGTCATCCCCTTCATGGAGGGTGCCAGAAAGCTATCTCTGACAGAGTTCTTAGAGATGATCCACTACAAAGCCCCCATTTTACAGGAGCAGAAATGGGGACCCTGGAAGTCAAAGTGGCTTACAAAGTCATGACTAGAAGAGTCACCATGGACCAGTCTAACGCTCTACCCACCACAGCTGTCTGGAAACAGTAATGGCTTTCCCAAGTCTCAGATAGTCGCTAATGACCCCAACAGTGAGATAAGATGGGAAAGCCCTTCTCTCTCTTGGGGACCAACAGAGATAGGCTCACAGTATTTGAACCTGCAGGAGCAGCTGGAGTTGGCCAAAGCCACAGATGACCCAGCTTCCTGGGTAATTTGACCCGTGGAGATAGCACATTCCAAGTTTAAAGGGACAAGCTCTAAGCCTAGTATTTTATAGTCCCAATAAATCGTCTCAGTTAGTGATTACGATGTAACATTTCTGATGACTAATTAAGGGTTCTTCATTACATCAGTCAGCTTAGAACTAACAGCTCCCTCTGTCTTTAATAAAATATATAGAATATGACATAAAGGTGGGTACCAAGTGGTAGGTAAATTCTAAGCTCAAATGATATCATCACCATCCACAAGGAGGGACAAGCAGGTTTTCTTAGGCAAAGATGAGTGGGGAGCTAAAGGGGGGAGTGAAGGCAGGAAGGAACATTTGCTCAATCAGTACCTATTTTCAGAATTTCCTTCAAGCCAGCCTGGACCAAGAGCCATCAATTATTTAAAAGATGTAACATGATGCTTCCTTTGTTGAGGCAAATCTGCTAGCAGACCCAGAGAGAAAATAAAAAATGAATTAGGCAAAATGTATTAGTCTACTTGAAGAAAATAAAGATTTAACTGATGGGACTGACTCAATTTTAGAAATAGTTCCATTTTGTCTCTTAAGATCCACAAATCTCCCTACCCTTACCTATTTACTTTTGATTTTCTACAATAGATCACGCAAAAAGAGGAATGAATCATTTCCGAAACTTCTCCTTTCTTTTCAGATTCAATATGATGTACTGTCTTCATTTAAATTACAAATACACTCATCTGAAACACTGTTTACCAAGGAGCATTTTAAATGAAAGATATAAGAAATTGCATCACTCATTTTAAAAATGACTTTCTGACTCCTGACCACGTAAAAAAACAGCTGACAGCCGACAGTATTCACTGACTTGGCTGTTATAGTTCAGTCCGGTGAATGAAATTCAATTAGTGAGCTTTGTACTTAGGACATTAAGATTCTTCTGATGGTTGGTCTGATCAAGACTGGTGTGCCGAGTGCCAGTTCTGCTTTTTGGCAGACTAAGGTTATGAAAACATTCAATAAGGTAGGTTGGCATAAGGAAAATTAGTTTCAGAATAGCTTACTTTTTCACCATCATTTCAAGAAACATGGCAGGAGGAGAGCTGGAACAACTTATTATTTACTAAGTGAATGGATTAACTTTTTGAGATGCCTCAATGCCTTAGTCTGCCATTACCAGTCTTAGTACATTCCAAAAATAGCAACTGGCCTAAAATGAACCATCAACACCGCTAGAACCAAAAAATTGCAGATTTAATTCAGACTTCGGTTTTGATCTGCCTCAGCTTGTATACCAAACAAAAAGTAAAGAGGCCGGAATTTAAGTGATGGCTTTGTAATCCTGGCAATTAAACAAACCAATGAGCATCCAATACAAAACCCTAGGTCTTCACAGTGTAGACTCAGACCACACCATCATTTCAAATGGTGCTATGTCTTTAACACTTAAAAGCAAACCCACATGTAGCAAAACCACTGGGATGAAGCCTAGGGCATCACATGTCTCCGTTTTCCATTCTGGGCCTCTGGACTTTGATGCAAGAGCATCACATGTGCATGGATCAGGCAGAATGGAAAGAATGAAGCAAAGAGATCATTGCATGGTCTTAGTCTTTGGACAGTGAAAATAGACACACGATAGCGGAAATTTCAGAAGTATATACAGCCACTGGTCTATTAATAACAATCGTAATTAATTAGCCAATGGAGATCGGAGCATCTATTTAAATGTCAAAGGTGTTTCAGCTCATACCACTTCTTTGCTTCTCTCACAGGGAAAGACACCACAGTCCAGCTTGTCTTACAGATAGAAACAACAGAACCATGCATGGCACCTCTTTTCCTTCATCATCGTCCATTCCATCTGCAAATCTTTCCCTGCTTTGGGAAAATAATTACGGGAACAGTCATATGAAATTCCAGACGTGGCATCTGACTTCTTGGTACACTCCTTGGAAAGTTCTAGAGACTTGACCTTTCATCTGGGAGTGACCCAGGATTCATAAAGATGGGCAGCCTTGACTTACTGGGTTCGTGGTGTTCTTTTTCTCTGGCCCAAAAATTGTACACTCCCATCTGTTCTTTTTTTTTTAATTAATTAATTTATTTATTTTGAGGGCAATGTCACTGGCCCTCATACGTGGGACCGAACCGGGGCTGCTGGTTTCCCAAGCCAGCGCCTAACCACTGCGCCACTCGGCCGGCCCCCACTCCCATCTGTTCTTGATATGAACACATCGTGTTGATGGTTTTTTAGATGATAAATCCATCCTGAAGTGAATCTTTTCTCATGTCAGGTATGAAGGGAAAAGTGCATGCTCACCTCCTTCCCACAAAATGGCTGCCTGAGTTGTATTTTCTCAGAATGCATTGGGATAATGCCATGCGAGAGCGATCTGCTCCACTAGAGGTGGAGCTGAGTCTATGCTTCTCTTCCCAAATCCACGTTGAGTGACTTCATGTTGGGTAGCTTGAAACCAGCCATAGTGGGAGTATTTACACGAAGGAAATCAGCAAACATTACAAATCAGTTTTAGGATTTTTACACCCCATAGTTTACCAGCATATCACTGAAAAAGGCTTTATTATTTCCTTCTTACTAGAGTGTCCTTCATCACCATCCATCTTTTTCTTCTCTTTCCTCCTTATGGTGGAAACTAGTCATCTATCTACCAAATCCATCTCTTCTTGTTCAGTGGCACATGGCTAGAACATATCCCCCCAGCTACCCTTGCAGTTAGGGGTGGTCACATGATTGAATTTCCCTCCATGGAAAGAGAACAGAAGTGACAGAAGTCTCTCCATATTTGGGCCATAAAACCCTCCCCCACAAAGCAGTCCATGTTGCCTCCCTTTCGGCTTTTGCAGATGAAATGGACAACCTCAGATGCCATGCACTGAAGTCAGAGAATAACAAAACAGAAGGAGCTCAACCCTCAAATCACCATGTGAAACAGACCTACCCCAATCAAGAATACTCACAGTGGATTTTATGGGACAGAAGAAATAATTTTTATCATGTCTGGACCATTTACAGTGTGGGGGTTTGTTTGATATACCGGTCACCATTACAACAACTAAACACTCTTTCTCCCCTTCTTTAACTATTCTCTTTCCTCCCTCCAGCTGATAGGATAAATCTAGGGATGAGTACTTGCCAAGACTGAGAAGACAGAAATAGGGGGCCTAATATGATATTGATTTCTCACTTAGAGGTTTTATTTCACTTGAGAGTTTTGGGTTCTCTGTGTCGTTCATTTCATCAGCCATCAGCTAGAAAGACTGTGTTATTTCCACATGCTCGCAGCTTATTCTCTTTCCATTTAGTGATGTCACCTAAATGAAATGTTCCAATTTAGAATCATTTCCACATTAGAAATATCTGAAGAATCCAATCCATACGCCCTATGACTTGTCAAGGAAATTAGCTCTAAAGACAGTATCGATATTATACAATTAAAATGAGAGCTCTTAACATATTTAATTTCCCCCGGCATGACTTTCTTCAGCCATTATGGACAAAAAGTATGAATTCATTATTTGCAAATAGCTCAGGCTGCTTAATGTATTCTAGAAGGAACTAAGACACCCCCTTGTGTGCACATGCACACACATACATTCAAGCATGCCTGTTTCTCCCTCTATCAAGGGCAAAAATAATAATAATGAAGTTACAGAACCATTCTAAATCGTTAACCATGTAGACGCAGTCGCGTGGAACTATTAATGTATTTTTAGTTCATATGTTTGTCTCTTACACCTTTCTCTTTCTGTAATACTCATGATGAAGAAAGAAAGGAAGGTATAAAAGGAGACAGGGAAGTAAGGAAACAAAAAAGGCATTGTAATCTCTCCATATTGTTTACTACATAAAGCATCACATGGTTTCCTCCCTGTAAACTCGTAGAAGGAGTCTATTTGGGGGTGTTTGGGATTGTTGTGTTTTTAAAATCGTCACAATCATGGCTCTGAAGCTTAATCACTTGATGTGTTAGAAGACCAGATGGTTCCAGTGGGTGTTTGTTTACAAGCTCTTTGCATTGGGTTTTTTAGCTGCTTTTCAGACCAAAGCTGACTATTTCAACGAACAAAGGAGACAACGAGGAATTAATGAAAAATGACTGGAATTCATAGGTCTCTGAGCTGCCATCCTGTTGTGCACTTTTAGAAGGATGCACTTAGGGTCCAAGAAACAATAATACATGCTTCTGGTGGTTGGAGTTCTTCATGGAAGTCTGCAGACTTGGGTGGAGACAGGTGTCTACATGCACTGCGCCCTGCCTTCTCAACCCCTCCACTGTTCTCAAGCTCTAGAATAGAATGCTTCCTGTTTCTACTGGTTTCTTGAACTGAGCTCTTTTGACCAGCCACTTCCATCTCCAGTTCCCTCCTGGATGTGGGTGACAACAGAGAAAAAAAGCATTCTTGGGGACTCCCCTGTTTCCTGTATATGAACCACACAGCCACTATCTGCAAAAGAATATAAGCTTATTTATCGCAAAATAAATCAAATAATAATTCCTTCAGGGAGAAGGAAAGGTTTCGTCAAGGCACAAACTTTTAGAGTTTTGAGAAAATCACCTTCTTGTACCTTGCTCACTGTCTATTCCGGCGCTTACTTTCTTTCAACTGAAAGAACTCCATGCTTGCTTATCTTCATTTTTAATAAGATTAATAACATTCAGCATAGTAAGCACACTCAGTATTAACACCTTACATCATAGGCTGTCTGTTCTTTGTGGGTACTCAAACAGGTATCTACCTTGGCACCACCTGGTCAGTTCTAAGAAATAGATATTTGAGGTGACAAGAGCAGAAGAAATACATGGAATATCTCAGCATTTCAGTGAGCTTGACTCTATATCATTCTATAACAAAACTAGACAGAAATTACAAATAAAAATGTGTTTGGTCATTATCATTTGATGCACTTGACTCTTCTCTTTTATTATATTAGTATGGGGGAAAAATAACGTTTCCCTAACTCCTTTGGATGACCTCAATAAACTGTGGTATTATTTGGCTGTGTCTTCAGGAAAAGGGATGTATCGTGAATTCTCCAGAGAACTACATGGTTTCTAGCATGTAGCTGGGGCTCCATTAAAGTTTATTGAGTGACAGAAGGAATGAATTACTAGATAAAACTACTCTCTTCTTATCTGAAAGAATGCAAAGCTTAATTTAACATATGGCATTTGTCTTTACAAAAACACCAAGAAAAGCAGCATAGTCATGATGTATATGATTGTTTTGCCTCCTGGAGGCAACTTTTAAGAAAGAGTGTTATTTTTTATACTTTTAATAAAGGAGGGTGTGTCTGGTGAAATTCAAACAAACTTGATCGACTACCTTGATTTTCATCAAAAGAAATTAAACTTACAATATACACTGTCAGTGGCATCAGGAACCTCCCCATAGTCGTTCTATGGACTGAACGTCTGTGTCCCCCCAAAATTCATAGATTGAATCCTAACTCCCAGTATGATGGCATTTGGAGATGGTGCCTTTAGGAGGTGCTTAGATCATGAGGGGGCATCCTTCGTGATAGGAGTTGTGCCCTTACAGAAGGGGCCCTCGAGAGCTGCCTTGCCCCTTCTGCCATGAGAGGTTACAACAAAAAGACAGCCATCCTGAGACTGAACCTCAGCAGACACTGAATCTGTGGGTGCCATGTTCTTGGGCTTCTCAGCCTGAAAACTGCGAGAAATAAACTTCTCTTATTTATAAAGCAGCAGTTGCTGGGATTTTGTTAGAGCAGCCCACAGGGACTAAGACAGCAGTCCATCATCAATTAAAACATGTTACATGAATGACTAACTACCAGCCAGCTTCCCATCATGGTCAAGGCCTACCATGGGTGTCGAAAGTTAAACCAAAACTTGGGTCCTGATCTGCTAACTATCCTTCCATCACTCTGGGCAATGATTATTCATTCTTATTTGCGACACATCAGTGGTCATGTGAAATAAGAATGGTTCAAACCAAGACAGAATTGCCTTTAAACATACCCTTCTAATAAACACCAGGAAAATCTGGTGAGGTCTCTGCACACACAAATCTTCTTCTCTACAGACCAAACGAGAGTAGAAACACCAGCAGTAGCCGTGAAATATCATTCGTGGTCACTATTTATGTTTTATATACTGTCAGCAGCAGCATCAGACACAGTTACGCAGGCACTTAGATGACGCAGCAAGTGGCCATACGGATGTTACTATTTATAGCCCAATAAACTACACTTTGAACAATATTAGTAATGTTACGCTTAGGTAGCACTGAGAGTATTAATGCCTTCATACAGCTATATTGCTATCTGCTTAGTTTACAGCACGGAACATAAACACAAGCCCAGTGATACAAATAAATCACCTTGATTGCTTAAAAACATACTGCCCAAATAGGCTTTGTGCATTCCACAGTGGAGCAAGAGGCAGCAACATATATTTAAATTTCCCATTTTTAAGCTGTCACTCAAAAGCTTTTCATACTTCTTTTTAGCTTATTGATCTTACCGGCGTGTGATAAGACTTCAACTGCTTGGTAGGGTTGTTTTTAGCTTCTGCTTCTTATTAAAAGAGCTATATCAGGAATCATAAAATGCTACTAATTTAGCATTTTTCAATAGAAATTAAAGCTAGAAGCAGGACCAAAATAGTGTAACTCTCATGGTTTAGTTCCCCAGAATTCCAGATTTAATTACCATGTGGTATAGCATAATAATGGATATAAAGGAGCCAAGTATCATTATATTTACACCTGAAATAAAAGCTTGTATTAAATATGCTAAAATAATGATTATGTTTTTTCTGACCCTTTCCATTAAATATTTTTGCACAGGAATATACATAAACACACACATATGCCAGTTTTGTATATATACATATATATATGTTATACACTTGTATTTTCCCCCCTGTTTTTCTTTTCATCTACAAAGAAACATCTATCCTTCATGTTTTGGCTATTCCTTACCTTACAATATACATCCTGCACCAAAACAATCAAAATAGCATCAGTAGAACAGCTGGGGTGATTGGCTAATTATCCGATTGACCAATTCACGTAACCCCTCCAACACAAACACACAGTTTGGGCTTTGAGTGGCAAATCATATGCCACAATCAGAAAACTTCCAAACTCAGATTTTTAGACTCAGAAGCTTGTTCTCTAAAACCTATGTCTGCTCTCACATTAGACTTTTGATGAGTCCTTCAGCAAACTGAGTTGTTTCTTCCCCTCAGTGCTGGCCCCCCAATTCAAGGCTCAGTGTTGGGCAGACAGTGGCCCCTGTAGCTACCTGCCCACATTTTGCAAAGGGCTGCATGGTAAGGGGAACTCACAGCCTCCCAAGGCCACGGGCCATAAAAAGTATTCTCATGAAGAATGAGTCATGTGGTCCTGGTCAGGGATCTTAGCTCAGTCGCCAATCCTACACATTCAGGACAAACCACTGGGTCTGTTCTTGCTTCCCATGGTGCCTCCCCTGATATCCACCAGAAAGGGTGATGGTGACAACTATGGAACAGCCATGAAATGTCTTCTCAGCACCTGGAATTTTAGTTACTGTCATTACAGCCACCTTCTCAGAGGATCCTGAGAACTGTGTAAGATAGCACCACTGGTTTAAAAATATTAATGAAGCTTTTCTGTTTTCTTTTAGTGAATCTAAAAACATTGGTCTTCCACAAACATTTCTTGTTTACTTGCCAGCTCCCAATGTCAATCATTTTAAACTTCCTGCAACATTTCAAACCGAGCCCCAAATCTTTCCTGGCATAGTTCTAGTGCCAGCTACTACCACCCAGAGTCATTGGTCATCTACCAAGCTCCCCATTTCCTTTCTGTGCCCTTCAGTCCCACTACTGCTGCTGCTTCTGCAAACATGTCATCAGCATCCCTCACACGAGGCCACTCTGGTGGGTCCCCATTCTGCACGTGTACACATATGTGCGAATGTGCACACCCAACCACGCAGGCATACCTTCCTTCCTGTCCCACATAAATATGGTGATGCATTGGCCCCTTGGAGCTTTTCTGACAGCCAGGTGAGATGGTGGCAAAGGTGAGCAGGGGTGTCCTGACTCCTCCTTGCAAAAAGGTATTCAGCGCACGTAATAATTATCCATCTATCTCGTTCACACTAAAGGCATGGCAATGCAATTTTAGCCTTATAATCAAGACCATATGACAAAAACCAAGGCCATTAGGGACCAATTTCAAGTGTTCTCTGCAAGTCAATGGTTTTCCAACTGCACTTACATATGCTGAATACTTACCTCTGCACGCCTGCACCTGCTCTCATTTATGTAACCCCTCTGTGTTCCAAAGCCTTTCTTAGCAATGCAATAGAGCAAAGTTTTAAAGGCACATTGGCTTTTTTTCCCTTCATTATCTTTTTTTTTTTTCCATTTCCCAAAGCATAGTATAAAAATGCTGAGGGTAAAATATCTGCTTGTGCCAATGACCATATTTCAGGATTTGTTTTTTTCTCTTTCTTTTCCTCCCCTTCCCCCCCACCCCACCCCCCTCTGCCCACTCTCGAATCCTCCATACTCCCTCTCCGCCTTGCTCACTGTCCTTTGAACTGAAGCATGGCCTTCCAGGCTCATAATTACTTGATGTGTACTTTTGACCTCACCACTTCATGTTCAGTGACATAATACTGTTGTCTCTGAAAGAATGTGATGTCATCATAAATCAAAGAACTCTATGAGTGAGGACTCCACTTGCAAAGTTGAAAGGATGCCAAAATTATTAGGAAGTAATATAAAATGTAGCTCAACTATTCTTTTATGTCTTCTTTTGAAATGCTTAGAAGAAGGAATGAATTCATGCCCTTTTTACAGATAAAGTTGTAAATACCAAAAGCAATCCACCATTAATGATTTATCAATTTGGGGCGGCAATGGAAAAACCTCATATAACTAGTAAGGAAAACATTAAAAAGCCTATGCAAAATGAAAAATGAACCAGGTACTATATTTTACTATCATTACTTTAGGTTCTCTGTAGACTCCAGGCTCAACCCTTTTTTAATTGTTTAAGAGAAGACAAATTATCTCTAAACATCCATTTATTATCATCCTGGTTCTTTAGCTTATAAGTAAAACTGCATCATAATATCTTATCTCTGGACATCTTTTTTAAAATTATGAGATAATGAACTTCTTAATATGAGTTCCATCACTATTTTTAAATTGTAAGACTGCATAGATAAAAAGTGCCATAAGTCAAAACTCAGTATATATTTTTTAAACCTCAGTACAGCTCCTCTCCACTGAGGAAGTAATCACACATCACAGGTGGCCATTTTCAAGAAAGTTCTGTGAAGATGCCCAACAAGAAACCCTTGTCCTGCTCTGAAGCCATCGAAACCCAGCTGAGTTGGCTTCATTCTGTGCTCAGAAACAACATCAATGTTCCTACCTCTTCCTGCTTAATTTAACACGACGAATCTTGGCCTCTTCTAAGGAAACAACAGCAAAATGTATTATGCAAGTTTTAATATAATCCACTCAAAAGTCCCTCATTACTTGATCAAGATGAGAAAATAAGGGGACTTTATATAAAATGAGCCAAAGATCATGGCTTGAGGGGTCCACCAGTTGAATAATATTCTGATTAGCCAATCAGGTTCTAAAATGTACAGCTAATGTTCATCTCAGCCTACAGGGGCATCATCTATGAGTGGGCGTGGTCCATGTTCACACCGATGGGCAGGGCCCCTTTAGTTACCTTACCTGCCAGCTGACAGGCAGAGGAGAAAGTTAGGCATCTCTGTGGTGATCCTGCCTGAGCACATGTGAACTTAGCTCTTCATCTGATTGTCACTTCACTGGAACTATTTGCATTGGCAATGGCATATGGAGATAGTTTTAACTCAAATTTGAACCTCTTAAAATGTCTTCTAAAAAGATTGCCCAGTGGTGCTGCACAGGAAATAGAGCCATTGTGTGCATGGGAGCCAGTCTGTCACATTCATGATGATGCAGGTACAGACCATAGAAACAGCCAAGTCTTTCAGAAGAAATCATAAAATTGGGAAAGCTAACAGAGTTTAGTGGGAACAATTCCTGTGTCACTCACACACCAATCATTTATCTGTTAAAAGCTTTCAATCTAGGAATAAACAAAACTAAAGTTTAACCAAATAGAAAACAATATATTAAAATACAAGCAAACATATGAAACCCTAGTAGTATTCTCCAATAATCTGTAAATTATACTTTCAGTGCTAAAGGTGATAAAGAGTTCAAGGCTATGAAGACAGGTGATGAAATGCATCTTACCAGTACATCAGTGCAATGTCAAAAGTATTAAACAGTGGATAACAATGATGCCAGAGAACACAGAAGTGGAAAAGGCTCCGTTGAATCCTTATATTCCTTTGCTGAACTTTGGGGATACCATTTTCTTTCTGCTCTCTTCCTCACTGGTTCCGTCTTTCCAGTCTCCTCTGCTGATTACTCCTCATTTCTGTGCCCTCTCATTGTTAAAGAAGCTAAGTCCTTGGACCTCTTCTTTTACCTTTTACACAATTCCTAGGTGGTCACGGGTAGCCTCCAAAGTTTTGAATACTATATGCTGACGAATCCCAAATTTATGACTTTAGCTGAGATGTCTCCGCTGAACTCCAGGCTCATTTATCCATCTTCCCACTCAGCACAATTCATTTGGAGGTTTACCATGCATCTCAAAATTAACATTTCCAAAACGATTCCTTTTATCCCCACCCTTCAGCTAAATCTAGACTTCCCCAATACTTTCCATCGTCTGGTTGCTCAGACCAAGAACTTTATAGAGATCCTTAACTCTTTCGTCTCCTAAACTACTCAGGCAATCCACCTGGTTCTTCCCTCAAAATACATTCAGAGGCTGACCAGTTCTTAATGCCTCATGCTTATACCTGGGTCCATTCCACCGTCCTCTCTGTCCTGGACCACTGTAATAGCACCCCACTGAGCTTTCTACATTCACTTAGACCTTTTCAATTTATCTCTACAGAAAAGTCAGAGTGATGCGATTTAATTTTTTAAATTAAAGTATGAAGTTACTAATGATTGCCAACACTAAAATGTACAGTTTTTAATAGTACAAATTGATGAGTTTTGACAAATGTATACATCCTTAAAACCATCTCAATCAAGTTACAGAACAGTTATATCATTCCCCCGCCCCAATATTACCCTTATGTCCCCTTCCAGTCAATTACCTTCAATTACCTCCCAAACAGAGGCAACTGGTGCTCTGAATTGTGTTATCAAAGCTTAGCTTTGCCTGTTTCACAAGTTTACATGAATCAAACATGTTACCCACTTTCTTTGTGTCTGGTTTTCTTTTGCACACCATAATATTTATGAGATTCATTTATATTGTTAAATGTGTAAGTGGTTTTTACACTATTTTACTGATGAGTAGTATGCTATTGTGTAAATATACTACCATAATTAATTCATTAGCTGTTGATGGACATTTGGAATTATTTCCAGTTTTTAGCTCTTATGAATGAGATTCTGTACAAGACTTTTTCTGGACCTATATTTTTATTGTTCTTGGGTAAATACCTGAGTGTGGAATTTCTAGGTCATAGGGTAGAAAATTTTAATTTCATAGAAACTGCTTGTTTTCCAAAGTGATTATTCCATTTTACACATTCACCAGCAATGGATAAAAGTTCATTCAGATTCTTTACATACAAGCATTTCATTATTGTCAGGAGGCTTTGTTGTTTGTTTGTTTTAATTTTAGCCATTCTAGTAGGTATGGAGTAGTATCTCATTGTGGTTTTAATTCACCTTCCACTGATAACTAATGATTTTGAGCATATTTTCACATGTTTGTTGATCACTTGTCTATTGTTTGAATTATCTCTTCAAGTCTTTTGTCCATTTTTAAAGAGTGATCTTATTTTTAGCACACACACACTGTATCTACATGAGATGACAGATTTATTTTCTAGCTTGATTGTAATCATTTCACAATATATATGTATTTGAAAAAATACACCTGTATAGGAACAACGAATTTTTGTTCACTGTGGTATACCCATTCGTTCCACAAATATGTTGTTCACGTTTATATTTCCAGATCCCAGAACAAATTTTTAACCCTCTAAAAGTAATGAGAAGACTGCATATCAGAATTGTTTACAAACTTGAACACATGATTTTTAGTCTTCAACTGTATAACCTTTAGAAAGCTGAAAATATATCTACTTAAAGGGAAAAAAACTTAAAACTGTGCTTCAAAACAAAAATCTAAAGTTCAAGATTTTTTTGTATGAAACTGAGTAAATACATGAACCAGACTTTCTACAACAAAGAAAACATTATATATCTATACCTATCTATTGGGTTGTCAGAAAAGTCATGACATATTTTTTTCTGTTTTTTGTTGCAAAAATGCATCATGACTTTTCCAACAACCCAATATATCTATCCATCCATATATCCATATACACACATAAGTGTATACACAAATACAAATTTTACTAAGTAGAGTAACAATAAAATAGATAAATAAACTAATCGTTACTGACTGCTTACCATTCACCAGGAACTATTACTCTCATAGGACCCCATGAGGGACAACTCCCACTTTACAGGTCAGGAAATTTAGGTTTAGAGTGTTTAAGTCACATGGTAAGTTTAAATAGCTAGTAAGCCCCAGAGAGGATTTAAACTCTACTATATTGTATCAGTTTGCCTAAATACTGCATATATATACACATTTATATATACACATGCCTAAATACTGCATATATATATATATACACATGCGTGTGTGTGTATGTGTTAATTTGAATTAGAAATAGAACATTACATAAAAAAGTCTAGACTATAAACAACAATTCTAGTCCCTTGGAGTTTTAAAATTTTAATATTCATATGCTTCTATAAAATTATCATAATGGACATATTTTTATAGTTTTTACATTTTATTTTTTTAATAGTTAAAATAAAAAGAATTTATGTCTCATATATGTAAATTGTGACACATACTAACAAAACGGACTCTCAGGAACCTACCATCCAGCGTCAGTCGTAAGCACTGCTCAAACTATAACGGTTAAACCTATAACCACGGCCCCTTCTTCAATCATCCTCAGCTCCTGTTCTCACCAGAAATAAACGCCATTTTGAATTGTGTTCATATCATTCCTTTGGTTGTTTGTTTTTGAGATTTTACCACAAGATTGTGTCCCTAGATAATATATTGTTCAGATTTATTTCTATGTGATTTTTTTAAGATGGTATCATCCTGTATATAGTTCTTTCTGGTTGTTGTTTTTTTGTTTTCTCATTAAAAGTTAATGCTCCTACAATTCATCTATGTTCATACAGAGCTGTGGTTCATTGATTTCACTGCTCTCCTGTCTTCCATTTTATGACTCTACCAAATTTATTTGTCCATCCTTCTACGGACTTCTTCTGTGGACATCAAGACACATTATAAAGCTACTGGAAGACAACATGATATTTACACAGAGATAGACAAATTGATCAATAGAACCAAATAGAAAACTTAGAAACAGGACCGCAGCAGATGGTAACTTGGTATCTAGCAAAAGTAAATTGCAGATCTGTGGGGAAAGTATGAGCTATTCGGTAAGGGATGCTAAGATAATTGATGATCCTGAAAAGAAACCCTGCCTTATACTACACTCAACAGCAAATTCCAGATGGATTAAAGCTGAAACCAAACCTCTAAGCTTTAAGAAGACAATATAATGGAATATCTTTATGACCTCCAGTTGGGAAAAAGAAGGTTATTCTGAAAACAAAACAAGAGCTAACCATAAAGGAAAAGATTAATAAATTCTATCTAAGAATATTTTCATCAAAGGATAACTGTGTGAACACATAGATACATGCAAACTAAATGTAGAGAAAATAAATGGAGATGTCGCAAAGTTTAGAAGATATTTAGAACACATATTACCTATTATTTATTAAGAATTTCTTTTCTAAGCACTGTCTCATTTTCCCTAAAATAGTCACACTATGTGAGCACTGCACTCTCACTGTTTGTCTATTTCTTCCTAGTTCTTTGAAGGCCAGGTACTACATAAACACCATTGATTAACAGACTTTTATGTTAAACTGTTCTCTGTGGCAGCATATAGAAAATTTTACCTGGCTTTAAACAAAGTCTGCTAACTATAGGTGGCATTGTTGCAGCATATATCATGTTCTCAATTACCTGTCTGGCAGCAGAGACTGATACTAGTAAAACTTCATTTAAGTTTTTTAATTCAATTGACCAGAAGGTCATTGACACCTCAGTAATTGCTATTGAAAACCGTTTGGCTAAAAGAGAAAAATATACATGTATAGACACACAAAATCAACTTTGACATCATCTTTACTACAGATTATTCATCTGAAAAGAATTACCTAGTATGGCTCTCGTTACAAGGTCATTATCGCGATTATTTTAACTGGCAAGTGTTTTAAGGTTTTCAAACAGTCAAACACAACATAGCTTGTACAACCCAAAGAAAGAAAAAAAAGGCCAGTGCTTCCTTCTCCCCTTTATTTTTTTATTTTTTCAGAGTGCAAACAGAAAGTCCAAGTTTTCAGCTAGGTTCTTCTCTAAAGTATGGAATAAACACAAATAAATGAAAAGATGTGGAAAGGGGAAGGAGTGGGTTGGAAGCATCTGGGAGCAGCCCCCTTACTCCAGATGGCAATGTGGCAGCAGGTTGGTGATGCCGGTGTGAGTCTCCAGTACTGTCCATGTCCTACTGCAAGCTGTTGACTTGGCTAATGCCCCCTACTGAGGACCTCTGGGAAAGTCTTGGACTTTTTCTGATGTCCTTTCTGTTTTCATTCCAAGAAGATATGAGTCAGTGCATCTAAGCGCCTAACATTCCCTCATCTGTGAATTTTTAAAAAAGTGTTCCCACATGAAAGGGTAACAGAGAGAGGGCTCGGATGCGCATGTCAGACTAGAAATTTAATCTGTGAAGTCTGGAATCTGTCGTCTCATCCATTAGATTGTGGGTTCCCACTATTAGGGATATCCTTTTTTTTTTTTCTTGACTAAGTTTTAAATTCATTGTTAGGCTAACAACTCCCGTTGTTAAAAAAACAAAGCCAGCACAATTCCAGAAGGCATAACTAGGAGTGCGCTGTATAAGGAATCATTGAAATCTAATCATTAAAAGAAAAAATTGGAAGACATTGTATTTCAGGGCAATATAACCAATGTTATACATGGAAAACTTAAAGCTCAGAAAAAAAACAGTAAAAATGAACACAGGTGGGAAATTAGCAACTGGGAAACATATACATAAATATGACAAGATGGTGATAAGCCAAAAGGAGAACTACGTGGAATGCCACTCTTCCCGCATACAGATGGTGACTGCTGAAATTGTGAAAACAACTTGGGGTTTAGAAACACAAGCACCTGGGTTTGAGGCCCATCTGTCCATCGGTATCACATGGAAGCCATGTGATCCTGAACAAGCTCAGTAATCTCTCTGGGCGGTTTTGTGAAAGGAAAGGAATTAATACGAAACTCCCTGAGTTGTTTGAAGATTTGATGAGATGACGTACTCAAAATGCTTTGTAAACTGCCAGGCATTATAGAAACATGATTCATCTATTTAAAGACTTATCAAAACGGTTTCTCCCTGAGGAAAGAACAAAGGAAATGGGCTTATTTAACTATAGCCAAAGGAATTTATATTAGGCAGCAGGAAAAGCATCGTAAGGGTGACACTGATTACAAGGGACGGAATGAAGTTGCTTTCTGAGGAATAAGCCACCATTGCTTAAGAGAATTAAAATATTCCTGCCTGGAGATAGAGGGAAAAAGTATGTGGTGTCACCTAGGATAAGATTTGGGCTCAAAGTTAATAAAATTCCTTAGCCAGTTCAGTCATCTACAGAGAGCCTTAAACCATGTTTCCTGGGGCCGTAAGGAATCGAACAGGATCAAACTATACAATGCTAAAGCATTGGCTGTCTCCCTCTTGTAAAAATTGAATGCAGATCTGTCTATCCCCCTCTGTTATCCCCAGATGAATGTCTTTAAATGAGTCATCAACCTATAAAAGTAATTTGATGGGAGTTTGCCAAATATTAAACCACACAAGGCTGTCCTTAGGGGAACAAAGGGAAGATGTATATCACACTGCTCTCTGATCCTTCCCACAAGGGACATGAGGGCCCACTCTGTGCAGGGTGTGATAGGAAGTGCTGGAAAGACAGAGGAAAAGTTAAAGCAGACACAGTCTCTGCCCCTGAGGAGTTTCAGTCCAGAGGGAGAGGCAGGTGCTACTTAAAATAAATACCTTGGAAGTATTCAATGGAGGGATTTGACCGACACAGAGAAACCATGTAAGGGCTACCTGAGGATGAGAAGATGAAGCAGATATCTGAAGAAACAGGAGGTAATAACTAGGAAAAGATAAAACTTAGAGATTTCTAAGTAGTGGCAACAGCAGGTGCAAAGGTCCTGTGGCAGAATGGAACATAGTGAGTCCAGGGCTCTAGAAGACAGCATCTGGGCAGGCGTACAGGGTGGGGACATGGGGTGAGATAAGTGAGTGGGATGGGTAAGACCAGAGCAGGCAGGGACTTTGGGACCATGGTTAGGATTCTGGTCTTTATCTTCAGAGCAAGGTGATGTCGCTGGTACAATGAAGGTTAAGAGAATAGTAAAACACAGACCTAAGAACCTCAGGGGGAAGGGATAAGGGAAGGTCTTGGGTGTCTTATGATGGAATGGACAGACGATTGACAATCACAGGTCAGTTCCTCAAGTCACGGGTGTGCTGCTGGCAATCCGCTCTCCTCCCAAAGTGGACCATGCATCTGGTCACCCCAATTTCTGTAACCCATGGACAGACAACTCTGCTGAGCAAGTCATTTGCCCCCTACAGAAACTGCATGATGGGCCCAGGGGGAATTTGGATACATGGAGTCTGTGAAGAAATATGCATTCCCTAAAGTAGAATGCGTGTATGGAGGGGTGAGGATGGCTGCAACACTGAGTGGGAGTCAGTATGTGTCCCCCTAACCCTAGGGGTCAGTCCAGAAGGGGAAATTGCCATCCAAACTTATACCCCTGTCTGTTGATCTAGATAATGGCTCGCTCTATTAAAAATGCTCCTACTATTAGTAGTTCTGTATTTATAAAAGGAGGAGAAGAAGAAGAAAAAAAAACAAAAACTCAGCCAGGGAAATAATAACAAAATGTATGATCCACAGAGGTAGTGGAAAGATGTAATGTTATTTTACATATTTGATATAGAGCCTAAATTAAGCCATAGAAAAGAGACCATGAATCTTCAAAGCCTCATTATCAAGCCTCCCTAAACCTCAAATACAGAAAAATACATTTCATAAACAAAGACCCAATAGGATTTTAATAGTACAATAAATTTCACCGACATTTGCGCTAATCACATTTCATTACATTTTTTTTTTTTAAAGGAATTCTATTTGATGGAGAGTCAGATTTTGAAAGACGGTACAAAATGTTTTAGGGATCCAGATTTTGACTGACCATGAAAATGCAAGTCCAGTTCATTATGGACACGCCACAGATCATGCAACTGAAAAAGTTGCCCAGGTGCTTTTTCCCCCATTCATCAGATTCATTGTATCAGAGGTCAATCTCCTAAGTGTCTCATGATGCATCTTTCCTTCAAACCATCCCTCATGGCAAGAAAGTCAGACCTCAATTAGAGATGTCAGTCCGCAAGGGGTTCTAGGATCCTGGGTGTCTTTCAACAGTTCTATTTTTCTTTTTCAATATAGGGATGAGTTTTGTAATGTAACTGTCCATCTGTTCGTTGCCTGGTTTTGGTGAAGACACTCTGGCTTGAATGCTATCACCACAAGAACCTCCCACCTGGAGAAAGAGAGAGATCTTAGACCAGAGCACGGGGGCATTTCAGCTGGCTCTTTCATTGTTCCCTCGTCCGTGGTCTAAGAAGTCTTTAGGGCCAAGGGGGGGGGGCGGTGTCAGAGAGTTGCCCAGACTGTCCACAGATTCTAATTCCAACACTGTGAACAGAGTGGGGATTCTTCCAAACCCACTTACCCACCTTCACCATTCCAAACCCTTGGGCTCTACTCTAGTTCACAGTGTCATCTCGTAAATAGTAACTCAGGGAACCAGACCAGAGAGTAGAAACTTGTCACTCCTACCTAGAAAGATGACTGCCTTCCGTGGGTACAGGCACACCCCTGTGATGTAGACATAAGACTCTCCTGGAGGTTCTACGAATTGCCCTTTCTCCCTCACTTTGCTCAACTTTCTCATGAATTTCCTCATTCCGGCATCATCTTGAGACCTCCGGAATGAATGTGGCACATCTCTCCATTTATTTAGTTCTTCTTTTATCAGAGCTTTGTCGTTGGCCTCATATAGGTCTTGTGCATATTTTTTTAGAATTTTACCTAAGTATTCATTCTCGGGGGGTGTTAATGTAAATGGTATTGCCATCCACTTTTTCTCATGCAAGGCATTTGCCCCTTCTACTTTGACTCTTCACTTTTTTTAGGTTAACTCCTATTGGAACTTCAGGTCTCAGACTACCTGCCATTTTGAGAAATCATTCTTAAGCACATATTTAATTATTCACTCAATTACTTATGCATTCATTTAGCAAATATAGATGGAATTTCTACTATGTGCCAGTTGTTATTCTAAGCTCTGCAGATAAGGCCAAGACATAAGATTCTCTACTCTCATAGAACTTATGGTCTAATGAGAAAGGGGGGCAATGGACAAATGTAGACCTAAGATCTTTTGGACAGCAGTAACCAGTTGAGTGGAGGTACCCATGAATGAATGAATGAACGAACGAATGAGTGAATGAATGATGTCCCTTACAGAGACCAAGGTACTTTATTTTGGTTAGTCTTTGCTACCACCAAATTGAAAAAAAAAAAAGATAGAAGATGTCTTTTATGTTTCCACTGGCTGCAGCCTTTTAGCTAATTCAATGGTGAGACCACCTTCGATGCTTAATACTCAATGGCTGATGT
The DNA here is from genome assembly GCA_033961575.1 of Aselliscus stoliczkanus. Taxonomy (NCBI): domain Eukaryota; kingdom Metazoa; phylum Chordata; class Mammalia; order Chiroptera; family Hipposideridae; genus Aselliscus; species Aselliscus stoliczkanus. Next base: position 8,799,896 of record CM066734.1, read on the forward strand.
TTCAGGAAGCACGTTTTGAACTATTAGCCCTTAGAATCTGAGGGGAAGGGGCAGAGGCACATAAGAGGATTGCCACCTTCTTTATTCCAATTTAAAATGTATCCCTTGCCCTACCTCAGATTCTAATTCAAGCAGCTACATTCTCATTGCCCTTCACCCAAATCAGGTTCAATCGAGTCACTGATTAGGATTTTTTAATTTACTCCTTCAGGTGTTGCATCAGGCAGAAAACTAGTGAGAACCACTAGACAAAAATGTTATGAAAGCAGCCCAATGTTTTACTCTTGACTGGACAATCCACAAATAAAAGTGAAGACGAGAAACCGCATCTCAGAAAATCTAATGTGCAGTTGGCTAAATGATAAACCAATGTGAATTAGTGAATACTAATTGAAAAACTGCATGACAAAGTATTTTCCCATTAAAACAGGAATTTGCTAAAGGCGTTTTCAATTATTTATCATGCTTCAGTAAAAAGCTTCACACATCCTAGTAACACTGTGTCTTCTTCAACTTTGCCTACTGATTGAATTTTTAGCACAACGGCACCTAGCCCAGACGACTTTAAAAATTATATGCCAATGACCTTGACAGTGTTCTTCAATTTTTATGAGGTTCTTTTTTTTCTCTCTCTACAGTCCTCACACCTAACTGAACAGATGCTTTTAACTTGATAGCCTAATTATTATCTATGAGCCTTAATATTTTTAACCTTATCAGGGCTTATCTGCATCCCAGAAGCAGTTCAGTGTTCTTCACTAGACAAGTAGAATATTCAGAAATTTTGACCATCTAAAGGACATTTTAGATGAAGGACTAGCTAGCTCCCTTTGAAGTTCACAAATATTTGAATGTCCTTTCAGTCGCTTAGATAACTTCCTCTTCTCAAAATCAGGGCAGAGGTGACTGCTGGGAGCCAAAATTGTGGATCCCAAACCTACAGGGAAGAGAATATATTTGGAACATAATACCCTGTTGGTGCTCAATAAATGTTTATTAATGAGCCCCATTTTTTGACCCAGGCATGGAGAATAAATCCAAAGAAGGGAGATTATGCAAATAGGCAGAAAGGTCACCTAGCCCTACATGGGGGTGTGGCCAGGACCAAGTCATTTGGTGACAGGACATTCTCCTGGGTGTATAGCTGTGACCCTGGCAATCCCCACTCCAATAGTTATCTATTCCATTGTTAAATAATGTACAAAAATAATGTAGACGAACATGTTAGCCAGTGGCTACAAACACTGTTGTTTGGGAGAAAAAACAAAATGAAACAAAGCAAAACAAAACAAAAAACCAGTATCTCCTCAACATAGTTTAAAAGGTTCTTGGGCCAAATGATTCCTGAGAGAGAAGAGAGAGAGAAGAGAATCAAAGTGCAACCTATAATATTAATTAGTAATGGATATGTCCACACTGCATAATTGGATGGGGGGGAGCTCTCATGAAGCCAGACTTACAAGCATCTTTTCAGGAAACAGATTCAGCATGAAAGTGACATGTTAGAAAGAATTACAAGAACTAGGAGTGCACATGATCCGAAGTGATGACATTGGGAAAGGGCCACTCCAAAGACAAAATTTACAAAACTATATCACCTTCTCTGATGTAAACCAGAAAAGCCATGCAATAGTTACCCAAATGCCTTGTAAGACTCAGATACTCTTTCTCTCCAATACTGTAGAGAACAGTGTTTGTGTGATTTGGCACCAGTCATTAGCTATTTAAAATTATTGTTTTTAATTTAGTAAAGTAAAACCGTAATTTGCTATGGCTTATTTTAATAAAATATTTATGATACCAGGAGAATAGCTCTGATCTGAAAGTGAACAATGGAACTGAACTAAATGAATATCTTCCCAGGAGGACTTATGGCTCAAAACACAGATTGTCACACACACATAAAAACATTGTCACTTATAACATTAAACTGTATTTCGTAGACATCCTCTTCTTTTAATGGAAATCTTATCTAAGGTGGAGATAACTTCTTTCCTTCAGCTACACTCACCTTTTCTAGCCTGAAGGCCCATAACTTGTGAATTATTAAACAATCATATTTGTAGCAGCAAATTGATTTTTGAGAGAATCCATATTGATTGAAATATTCAGGACTAATGATTTTGAGGTGAAGGTGCTTAGATATTATTACCTCTGATGGACTACCTTGGTCAGGCTCTTTTTTTTTTTCCTATTTATATTATTTTCCATTAATTGATAGTTCAACTTGCTCTTCATTTTGAATCCATCCATCATACTAAAAACTGGTGTGGCCAGGTGACTTCTCCACTGCCAAGTCACTTCATATGCGAAAACAATGCCGGTCATTGCCCATATTCATAAAAAGACGGCAATTGTGATAGGTTCTTCATCTGGTTGGCATCTTAACTATCCAGGGCCAACGTCATATTTTTAATTGTTGGTTAGGATAATGAGGCTCATTCTAGTTCAGTCATTCAGAAAACACCCCCAAGCCAACAATAACTGCCCATGGGTTATAGGAGAGTCACCGGATAAGGATGCAGTGGCCAAAACTAGGTAAATTAGTCACTAGTTACAAGAAAAAAAAGAATACTAAGTGCACAGTCAAAAGTACTTCGTTACAGGTCAGCCCCTGTATTTCTATGGTCACATGATGTAATAACTCCTAATAATAGTGTTTGAGATATCTTGCCTGAACTTAGCTCTTCAAAGGACTTTTTAGGTAATTAAAATGCTAGAACCCCTAAGTTATGGCCCCAGTGCTCCATAAGGAAAATTATCTTTATGACACTAATTCTGCAGGAACTCGGATTTTAGGTGTCTGGTCTGCCATTGACTAGCTGTATAAATGTGGTCGGAGTACTTACTATCACCAGGCCTCTGCTAATGAGAGATGGTCTGAAAGATGAGCCACTGCCTATTACATAAGTTCAACTACAATAATGAAAATAAAAGCTTTTCAATTTGTACCATACCGCATGCACAGAGGTTTTTGTTGTTGTAGTTCATATTAGAGTCAGGAAATGTGTAAGATATTTTAAGATGGTGGAATGAGAGTCTGAAGTTCAAAGATTTTCATTCTCTCTTATCCCACATCCAAACCATCATGAAATCCTGTTGGCCCTACCTTCAAAGTATATCCAGACACCCCAACCACTTCTTCCGACCCCGTGTGTATTTCTAGGGTCCAAGCCACTGTCACCTCTTCCCGGATTATTGCAGTTGCCTCCTACTGAGTTTCCCTGTCTCCTCAGTTTATTTAAACAGCTATTGGAATGATCCTATACCAACGTGAGTTTTGTCATATCACTCCTCTCCTTAAAAATCCTCCCAACGGCTTCATGTCATTCAGAGTACAAGTCAGAACTGTGACGGTGACCTATCGGGCTGTCGGAAAAGTCATGACACATTTTTGCAACGAAAAACATAGAAAAAATACGTCATGACTTTTCCGACAACCCAATGAATTACCCTGCACATGCAGCCCTGCCTCGCTGCTTCCCTGACATCACCTCTCCTTGTGCTCTCAATAGTATACACTTCATCCCGGCCCACTGCTGTCCTTGCTTTCCTGGACATCAGACACCTCCCTTGCTCACCATGCTGGTACCTGGAATCACCTCCCCACCAGCCATGCACACAACCACTCCCTCAACTTCTTCAGCCCTTTCTGCAAATGTCATCTCCGTGCAGTCTTCCCTGACCACCCCATTGAAAATTACATCCCAACCCTCCCTCCCACTGCTTCTTTCCATTATCAGACACACTGTCTACTTTCCATTTTTATTTGTTTCTTCCTAGAATGTAAGCTCTAGGTGGGCAGAGCTTCTGTCTCCTTTGTTCACTGTCCGGTGCTCAGAACAGCATTAAATTAATAAATGGATGTTAAAGAATAAAAGAAAGAGAAGGAGGGAGAGACAGAGGGAGGGATGGAGGGAGAGAGGGAGGGAGGGAGGGAGGGAAGAAGGGAGGGAGGGAGGGAGGGAGGGAAAGATCCCAAATCTAACCCTGCATTCTAACAACATTCTTGAATCTCTTGAGCCAGGAAGCATATGCCTAGTTTTTAATAAACTATACCATCAGGCCATGTTCCAAAATTACATTGCTATAATTGTCCCCACCTCATTGGTTATAAACACTACTAATCAGTCACAAATTCCGGTGTAACTTTTGAGCTTAAGTTAAAGTAGAAAAGGGTTGCTATCATGATTGCAATCATTAAATTCCTGTTTATTTAAAGAAAAAAGTAGGTAACTTACACCTATGTCCATCTTTCCAAAAACTGCTAATTGCCTTGAGCCTCTGAAATTTCAGATTTGACAATAACCTGAGCTTGACCCTCGCAGATCATTCATTTTCCAAAGGGAAAAAAGAAAAAGCAATAAAAATGTCTCAACGTTTCTTCAACTGAGAGTCCTACTATTTCTATTCCTCAACCACATATACATTAGTCTCCACTGTTTTCAAGGTGGAGAATAAAAAGGCTGGTTTACAATTTTTTAAACAGAAAAAAAAACGGGCAGCAGCACTTTAAAACTTCTCGGTTGGAAAGGGATATTTTTGGTCAATGATCTATTTTTATTTCTGCTCTGCTGTTTCTCGAGGAGTCCAATGACAAGGACCTGTCCTTCAAAGTTTTAGTCTGTGGGCACAGAATTAGCATTTTCAATTACTTTCCCTGGATGCAGTACACAGGTTCCCCCTCCCCACCCCCCCATTCCCATTCGCTTCTCTTCCCTAGGTGGCTGGGGGGGGGGGAGGGCAGCTTCTGGGTTACCCTTCCTTTTTTTTCCCTAGAATTTTCTCAGCAGGCTACAAACATACTTTAAAAAGTAATTTATATGTTTTCCCTCCCCAAAAATAAGAACCACAGACAGGATTTGAGCATCGTATGGTGTATGCTGAAACTTCCAAAGCTATCTGTTTTAGATAGCAAATTTATTGTGTCATTCTTAGGCAGCCAACGTATATTTTTGTTACTCCTAATACTGTGCAGCAAAGCTAGTTAATGTCATTATTTTGGATAATAGACTCAGAACAGTTACCCTTACAGATGTTTTTAATAAAAACAAAAACATCAATTGGGGACTCAGAAATTAGATCAGGTTGCTTTATCAACCAAGGGACAGCCATCATTCTATTTCATATTCTTCTTTCAACATCTTACCTTTTATCACCTTTTTAATACAGAAATCTAGTCAGATCAAGGACCTATATGGAAAGGGGGAGACAAAAAGCAGCAGCCTCTGTTTAATTTTTGGTAACACCATTATCCAAAAGACAGCAAACCAGAAAGTACAGTAAGCCAGGAGTGAAGGTTGAGCTCAGGTGATGGGACTCATAAATTCTTCTATCGTGATGCAGATGTCCTGCCAATTTGGTAGATGATTTTGGAGGGTCCTTCCTTTATTCTGGCTCTGGTCTTTATTGAGTCAGAGAAACAAATGATTCTCAAACACTTTGGAAATACATGCTGCTCATTAAAAAGACACACAGAGAATTCCGACAGTGTTGACTACACATTCTCAGCTTGATGTCTTCTGTTGCTCTACTTATAAGCCTTGAGAAGAGATGCTAGAGCCACAGAGATCTGGGATCTAATCTCTGATGACAGGGAGCCATCCTTAATGGAAGAGATTCCCTAACGGGCAACCAATGGATTAATCAGGACATCTCTGACACGAATGGACAATGTGTTAAGCCTACTACATGCTGGTCCCATGGGATTCTTCACATATTTCATTTCAAGGAGGAGCTACCTGGAACAAAATCACTTCAACCTCTTATCTCCCAAAGCTCAGCATCCAATTGCCTTTCCCTGTAACGAACATTGCAAAAAGGAATGCTTTCCATGATAGATCCAAACATCTTCTGGAAGTTCGCTGCTCAGCAATTCTCCCAGGGCTGAAGTCATACTTCAGAGCGTGTTTTGCAACTCATCTCACACCAACTAATGGAAATGTCCCATCCAAGTTACTTGGAAAGGTGTAGCCAACAAAGCTGTCAATGCTAATACAAAAAGTACGAAGAAATTGTTAGGTGCTGAAGACGTAGAAATATGCGAACTACAAATCACTTTAATAACTTTAAATTAATACTCACTGACAGCTACGTAAGTATAACCCAGCATGTTAATGGAGAAAATGCTCCTAAAATGCTCCTAGAACACACATATCACTCCTTTCCTTCATCCACTCCAGCATTCCCAGCTTAAAATAAAAAAGACGATGCAATGAATTAAACCTTCCCCGTGGTTGCAAATGTTTAAACTATTGGGTGAATCTCTAAACCATGTCAGTGCCATGGACTGTTTTATTAAATTTACCTTTAGCGGGTGTAGCCTTCATAACCCAGTGTCGCCTTTGGTCTGACATATACATGGCAATATCTTTTTAAAGCCATAGCCTTGATGTTAAACACCTCTTAATTATGGGCTCATTGAACAAAGGGACCATTTATCTCTTCATTTCACAAAGACAAGCGACGGGTAGCAATTTTTATTTGTAGGGACCTAACTGACACTTAGACTCATTTTTATTACTCTTCGATAATGAGGTTTGTGTTTTGTTTTGGGCTTAAACGATGGATTGCATTCAAATGAATCTGTCTTTCCTCATTATTACTATTACTCCTATGACTTCCATAAGGAAGGAAAGAGTGTTTAGGCACATTTCATTCTGTATTCTGACTTAAATCAAGTGCACTAGAAGGGAAATAAGGAAACTGGAGTCCGCCACTAACCCCTATTAGTTTAATCATGGCAGACTCCAGAGAATGGGGCATCTACAGCAAAAATGGAGTCATTTTCTTTCTTATACTATGCTCAGCACTTTTTACACTTATATTCATAAAAGGGTTAATGGCAATGGAATGTCATCTCTTTTTCTTTTCTGTTTCTTGCATTGTTTGGAGAAATCTGGGGAATAATATTGGAGTAGGAAAGTATATATTTGTTTTATTATTGGTTTAAAATATTTTTAAGAGACACTGTCTTTGCCAATCTAGAAACTAGTCCATGTCCTCTGCCTCCTGCTGATCTATCAGGCCCTTAGCAGTCAAACTCTAACACAGCGTAATATTAGGAAAGAAAATGCTTACTGATTAGAGACTATACATATTCACTTTCCAGTGAGTACTTCCACTTTTGTTTTTAACCTCATTTTTGTTTTCGACCTTATAAAGAAATGAGGGGGACAAGTTTCTGAAACAAATGTTTAACTATATGTACAGTGTTACTTTTACTTTTTATCTGAGCATTTTCTCAAATCTTTCTACACAGCATGTAAGAGCTGAGAAGGTCCTTAAAAATTGAGAATAAGCGCAAGACCAAGGTTCCACAGCTGACCAGTGTCTGAGCCTCCAAGAGCCTATGTATCTGGACTCTCTACTGGGCCTTTCTAGTCCCAAATCCCATCTTTCATGAAGTCCCTTTAATAAACCCATCTACGGGCTACTGAACCCCATTCTATCTTGCCTATTTGTGAATTTGTGTGGGACCCATGTTTGCCTTCTCTGTTGTACCACCATGCATGGAACGACACTCTTGCATTGTAAAATTCACCAGGTATGACCGTCATGTCTTCTGAGGGCTCCTGTTCAAACAGCCCGTGGCCTCAGCCTGAGTCATGCATGCCCAACTATCTTCCATACATCTCCAGATATATGTCTAAAGGAACCTCAAATCTGACAAAAGTGACAACATTAAACTCACAATTTTTAACCCAAGTCTGTTCCATTTTTCTGTATTCCTCATCAAATTAATGGCACCATTGCTGACTAACTTTATGTCAAACCAGAAATCTGCCCTCAATCCCTCCTGTCTCTTCTCTCCTCATCTCTAATGAATGACCATCCTTGTCTGTTCTAACCACTGAATATTTCTTAAGTCAATCCCACCTCTCCAGGTTTCCAGGCACTGGACCAGTTCTCATCCAAGACCACTGCTAGAGATTATTCTTTTTTTAAATTTTTTATTTTATTTTATTTTATTTATTTTTTAATTAGTTTCAAGTGTACAACACAGTGCAATAGTTATACTTTTTACCCCTCAAAGTGACAACCCCCTCCCCCATTTAGCCACCCCACTCCTCCCCCATATACCATATGTATTTATTGCACTTCCTCTGACTCCCTTGCACATTAGAGATTTATTCTTGACCACTCCTTGAACCTCTTCAAGCCATCGTCCAAGGTGTTGTTCCACTAACCTCACCTGGGCCAGTGGCCTCCCACCCTGCTCCAGTCTCACATTACTTCAATGGTATCCTCATTGCTCCAGACAAACCCACATCCCATTGCCTAGACAGGAAGTCCAGGATAACTTCCCATGGACTGAACAACCCTGACTCCCTCTCTTGTCCTCACTCAATCAACTTCCGTAGTTTCCAAAACATTCCAGGTGGTCTGTTTTACGCATGCTCATCTCTCATTCTGTAATGCCTTTCCCTACCTTGTTAAACTATCATTTATTCATCAAGTCTCAGCTCAAGTGTTATGCCTTAGCATCCTTTCCTGGCTATGGTATTTATTGAGGACCTACTCCAATAGCCAGCTGCCATACTAGTCACGGGTTCCATAGCAGTGCACATGAAAACCATCCCCAGAGACAGGGGTGCCTTTTTCTCCATGCCATTCCTGGCCCTAATGCATCTTTCAATCACAGAAAGAAGAGTATGAAGTTGGAGTTACGTGCATGTCTGTCTTTCCACTCTACCATAAGTATAATACTCAATAAAATATATGTTGAAAGAATGAAAACGTGTACTGTGTCTCTTCAACTACTTTGCTCTCTGGTTTCATTGGATTTCTCAAAGGACATAATTTAATAAAAGGTACAGTAGTCAACAATACAGGCTTTGCAGTCAGACAATATCAGTCCCAAATTTGGTTTCACTATTCATGATCTATGTGACCTTGAGCAGGCTACTTATCTTCTATCAAAATGGAGACAATGATGGTAGCCTATTTCTTAGGACCATCATGAAGCGTCAATGAGGTTAATACATGTAAATAACTCAAAACAGCGCCTGGCACAAAGCAACTCTTCAATTAATGTCAAATTTCATTATTTCATATTTAACACCACACATCTACATATGGAAGGGACAACAAATTGTGGAAATAAATAAAAATGAATCTTTTGGTTCAGGCAGTCACTTCCCAATTTTTACTTCCCACACAATTTCCAGTTGTGTTGAGCTGAAAGAGTCACACACACACACACACACACACACACACACACACACACACACACACAAGCATTTTTCCAAGTAAGGCTTGTCATTTGAGGATGAGGGTTAGGGAAGGGAGCACTGCTGGTTATGGATGTTAAATCAACAATTTTTTCTTACAACAAACCCCTGGCACCCTGTTCTCACCATGTCATGGCCTGTGATGACTTAGTGTCTCCCAAGCATGACCAAGCGATTAGCAGGGCTGTGTCTGTGCATCTCAGCAGTAATAGGAGCTCTCTTTCCATTTGCCACGTATTGAAGTCTGAGCGCTTCGCTGCCTCGTGCATTTTCAGCTTGATGAATTCATTATTCTCCATATTTTTCTCCTCCCTCCTTCAGAGCAAACCTTTCCTTAGAATGCCAGGATGCTGTCCTCATTTGAAAACACACACACACAAAAAAAAACCCAAAACCAAAAAAACTGATGCTTTTTAAACATGAAACTTTGACATCAAGTCTGCAACAGCTTAGCTGCACCCAACACCACTTCAAGAAAAAGAAAATGATGAAATGTGAGTTCTCTAATACAAGCACCATAGCATTGTCTTTCACTAGATAGAAAATACACAGGTGTACATCGGGTATTAGCTAAGAAAGAAGTATTATTATTTTTTTAATCTGAAAAGGAACAAGGCCAAAATTATTTGTCCTTGATATGCAGTGATGTGCTGGTCTAAACAGCAGAACTGACAGCTTACCTCCCACTGATTGGTTTCCCCCATAAACAAAGCCCCCCATGTTGCCTTCCTCATTCTTCCCTTCCAGAGAATGTCTGCTCATCCCAGCTCTACTCAGGGATGGGAATACAACTGGAGGGTGACAAAGGCAATATCTGTGGAGCTTGTGGTTTTCATAAAGTACTTTCAGGAGAAAAGGGACAAAAGAGAAATTATATGAAGGGAATGGAAGAGTAGATAGTAGAAGCTTACTTACAACAAATCTGTGGTTTCCAAACATCCTTTTCAGCCTGATGACTGGCTTTTTTAGTGACAGGAGAACCATAAGGGAGAGAGCTCGACTCCACAAGAAGTGGAAGACAAGAGGCTCTTTCTGGGATTTCTGAATCAAGACCTAGAGTTAATTAACAAGGACTCGGCCCAGGCATCACATGCACTGGCCTTGTCAGTCATCTGCGGATGCCTCGGTCATGATCATTGTCAATGTTATCTTCACAGACAGAAGACAACGTAAACAACTAGAGAATCATATCTAAGGGCAATTAGGAAAATGGTTACAGCTTCCAAACCCAGGAGTCAGTCCACCTGAGTTGGAAACCTCTTCAGCTCAGTGACCTGACTGTGAATGGGTTGTTTAATTCTCTAAGCCTCAACTACTTTATCTGTAAAATAGGAATGGTACTGCACACTTAATATGTAACATGGTGATTAAGTAAAATAACACAAGAAACGTGCTTAGCACGCAGTTAGCTATTATTAAAATTAGCATCAAAACACAGTGGCATTATTTTTTTGTTGTTAATTTCCTGATGTATCTTCAAATATTTATTTCCTTTTTCTAAGGCAGGTATCATAGACCTTTCTGGATGAAACATTTTGCTGTTGTTAACTAGAATTTTTATTTTACACATATATGAATAAAATGAACCATCTATCTATAGAATCTATCCCCAAAGTGTTGGTAATACATGACAGCAGTGTTTTCTGCAAAGAATACAGGAGGAATTAAAAAATGCTTCTTTCTAGAAAATAATATCAGAGACCCTGCCTGCTAATTGTGTTTCTTACATAGAGCAAAACCTTACCGCCAAGAAGGTGAAAAATATCCCAAATGGATATCTCCTCCATTAGGCAAAATACGCCATATCCTGCCACATGTCTCAGAGGTACAACCTTGCTGTGGTCACACAGCATCTGAAGATGACGCTTTAGATCTAAATATAGGGTCACGGTGCTAGGGGAGGGGGCTGAGCGACCAGGAGGAGGGAGGGGAGGGGAGGTTCATAGGCTATAAATAACGAAAGAGCATGACTCCATTTAGAGTTCCCCGTGTAAAGGATCCAAGCAAATTGCCTGCTTTGTTTCCTGAAACAAAAGAACAAGGTTCCTCGGAGCCTCTGGCAGGAAGAGACTCTTCTGTATATATTTTTTTTCTTTTGAAGACCGGAGAGCTCCAAATAAACCCTTATGATCACTTGAAGCCCTCCTAATCCCCAAGCTGCAGTCACACTACACGTCGCCACTGACCTGCTCACACTGCCTGGCACGAGCTTCATGCAAAATAGCTCCCTGAACATAAAAGTTTTATGGGGCAAAGTCCTAACAAGCTGAGGCGATAGCTCAGTTGCAAGTATCTGGTTCACTAACATCTTCAAGAGGGGGGCTTTTTACAATGTTTTGGCTGCAATCAACATCTGTTTGGGGGATGACACCTGGTCATTTTAACCATTCCTATAATGGGAAAGTGCTGACTAGAGGAAACGTTTGCAAAGATTCTTTGTGCACCGAGGACGGCCCAGGTGTCTACAAAAATGTCTGCTCAGCACAAGCACAACCAACCCACATTGCTGAGTATCTCTGGGCTGTCTCCCCTCCAAAACTTTCTAAGCTATTTGCTACAGAAGATGATCCCTTATTCATCCCCCTAGAGGATTATTTGCATAATCCAGGGCTATTCACAGAGAATCGTTGATGACTCATTGGCATTCCTGTCCAATAGAGGAATCTACATGTATGTGGATGTGTAGAGTCCCCGGAGAAGTTTGGGTCCATAAACCAGTGAATGAATTCCATTAATACATATATGTAGCTTTTTCATCTGTGACATAAATGACATTTTTCCTTGCCTATTTCTGAATATTCCTTATTAAATAATAAACTCAAGAATCATTTCATGCAAACCACCAGTGTATGTAACTGTTATTCCTTATTATGACAATGGCTTCCTCACAGGCAGAAGTGAGTCTCCAATTTCAGAATCATGGTGGGGTTTGCCGTGGAACCTTTTTATGGCAGGTCCAGGTCCTAAGGCTACTTTCACAAAATCCAAACCTGTCAAAGATCACTTGGAGAGGGTCGGGGAATAATTCTGAACCACAGAATGTATTTATAACTATCGCAGGCTGGTGGGTAGGGTGAGAAGGTTTTTTGAACAGCTTTATAAAGCACCTTCCGGTTCTTCCTAACCCCACAGGAAACGATCCCTGTTAAAGGGATTCTTTAGCTAACAGATGTGCCTCCCCGCAAAACCCTCCACACACTGGGAAAAGGCTGGCCAGTAACACCCAGAGTGATGTGCTAGAAACTTCGCCCTTAGACCCAGGCTGGAGAAGGATGAGCTGGAACGAGTTTCTCCCAACAGCTCAAAGGCACAGCTGCTCCCCTGCCTCCCTATGATGGAAACATGCTCCCACTCCTATGCTTTTCATAGAAATGATATGCTTCCCCCTTCCAGTTAAGAAATCACTCACTTTTCCATAAAGTTAAATGGGATACATCTCACTTTTTGTAAATTGTAGAAGGCAATGGTGGTCAACTCTTACTTAAAAGCCATTTGTCTGGTGTCATTCTCGGTATCAATGACCGTAATCTTATCACTCCTGGGGGTGTTTCACAACAGCCAGTGGCAAAACCCTCAGAAGATAAATGCATTCAAACCTTTTCCTGAGACTTGATCCAAGGGTGAAAGGCTGCCACTTAGAGATAGGCAAGGAAGTGGGGAACAAACGCTAGGCAAGATCCATACAAATACAGTAACACCTTGGTTTGCGAGCATAATTCATTCCAGAAACAAGCTACTTATATTGCAAGACACCGCTCATTTACCACGTTAAAATGTACTTGGTTTGCGAGCATAATTCGCTCCAGAAACAAACTATTCATATTGCAAGACATCACTCATTTACCATGTTAAAATGTAGTAGAAATGTTTGCTTGACGCAGAACACTCGCAAATCATGTCACTCGCAATCCAAGGTTTTACTGTACATACCAGACCTCGGGGGCCAGAACATAGATCTCTAGACAGGACAGGAAATAAGCGACGTCTATGACAGATTCTAAAAATCATGGTGTGGGCAAAGGTAGATTGACAGTGAAACCAAAGGAGTCTAAGCTTTAGGTTCCCTACTACGAGGCCCCTCCCAGCCCTCTGTACACAGCGTTGTCTATTTTGGTGATAATTCTGAAGGTATTTTAATGACAGTGCATCTCTGACTTTCACTCCTCATTTCTCTTTAGTTCAATGGCCTAGGAGTGGCCACAGCATTGTTGGAATTTGGGTATGGGACAGTTGAACTGTCAATACATATAGCTTGGGTTTAAGAGTTTATATTTATGTGGCTCACAAGCACTTCCACATAGAATTAAATTACTGTTCATCATCCCCATGTTGGAATAACTTGCAGGAGTGCTCCTACCACTCCATCAACCATGCAGCCATGTCTGAGGGCCCAGGGCCAGAGGTCACATAGAGATGTAAACACGTCTTTTGGGGGCCTGGCACTGAACCTATGTGGTCATGGAGAGAAATAAGGTTGGAAATGCACGAAGCAAGATGCTAGTCTAGAAAATTCTTCTAAATCTCACAGCTCGTAAGCGAATGAAGCTTGATAGTTTTTTCCCCACAATTTGACAACAATCATAAAAAAATTATAAAGTATTGCAAATAATGAGTAGTGTCACCAAAAGCAGCTTTTTCAAAACCATCAATAAAAACAAATTTTAATCAGCATGCTAGAGGAAAAACTAAATTATCTTTCTATCTGTTCCATAGAAAAATATATGGCAAAATCTTTGTTGTCATACAAGGAAGCAATCAAAAAGCATGTAGCCAAAAAATGTAGAAAAAAAATGTTTTACAGAAAATGCCAGACAACTAATTACAATTTCATTTTTCTGAATACTTTTAATGTGGTGATATGTGTAAGCTTTGTGAAATGTAAAATTTGTTGAGATTTCCTTTCTCGTTCTGGATCAATATTCACTATTGTAGCTAATTTTTCATTTTTCATTTTATATCATTTCTCTAACACAGCTGTGCTGAGCAGAGGGAGCATGGAGCCATACCTGGGCCAGAAAGACTGAAAGACTATTTTTCATCTCGCCCTGACGTCTGCCTATGAGCTCTCATACTTGTCCTTGGCTTCCCTCACTGTGACTTTCTATGTCTGGGTACAACTTGAGCTGTGGATACAGAGCTGCCTCCCACCTCCTGCCTGCTTTATGGCAACCCTTCCTTAGCTCCCCTGTCCAGCACTTGGCTATGGCCTCACTCTGAGTTTCCGCCCTTTTGTTTGAGAAGCACGTCCTCTCAGATCTGCTCAGTTCCAATTCGGTGGCTTCGACTCTTCAGTTCATCCTTGGTTCTTTTTCTCCAGTGACTCTTTGGGTTGGTGACCTTACATTTGTACCTTTCCCTGGATGGCTGAGATGCCAGCCCTCACAAGTGCCACTCTTGGTGCCTTCCCACTTGACCTGTGCCTTTCAGAGGGCAGGAACACACACTTCTGGGTGGCTGTCCCCTTTTAATCCAATAATTAACTACATGTTCAAGGACAATGCTTATTATGAATAATTATTCAGATGAAACTAAATAAGAAAATACGTGTGCATAAAGAACCAGAAAAAGCCTCACAGGCATTTCTGAAGTGCCTCGTTTTCTATTCCACAAGCATGATGGCTAAGAGTTAACCTTGAACCTCAGTCATTCCACCAAGAGACCTGAAAGCACATGTTACAGATGGAGTCTTTCCTTCCTGCACAAGTGTAAGTACCCATGGTTTGTACTTAATTACTTGTCTGAAAATCGAGGCGTGGCTAATTCCTGTCAATTAGATGAAACTAAACATCAGACATGAGTATCTTTTCATTCAAAAAGAGAGATTTATAGGTATACTGAATGTATCATCCTTTTTCTAGTTAAAATCATCATCCAATAGGTGAAAGTGTGACTTCTAAGATACCACCAATCAAAAAACTCAATCGTTGGGCCGGCCGAGTAGCGCGGTGGTTAAGTGCTGGCTTGGGAAGCCAGCAGCCCCGGTTCGGGTCCCACATATGAGGGACAGTGACACTACCCTCAAAAAAAAAAAAAAAAAACTCAATCCAAATCTTTGATAACATGTATACACGAGTCTGTGTTTAAATACATCACACTGCCTTCACTCAATTTCCCATTCTTCTGTGTACCCATTATTCACTTATGCCCAACAAAACACTGGTGGCTCACACTTGCCTCTTATTCAGAGAAAAACCGTGTCCCTCCAGCTCTCTGTTCCCAGGCGGTATGCCTTAACTTTCATGGGCTTCACCTATGCTTCACCAGTGGGTGTTGACAAAACACCTACTGTGTTTGCAAAACATCTCGGTCTAGTTTTCCACTGGACAGAGTCGGTGAGATTAAAGTTCTTCTGTATCTGTAATTGCTGGGATGTTTGAACAGTTTCCTGAAGTTTGCTTCCTGAGAATGGTGGTTTAGCTTTGGCCTAGATGAGTGAGAGAGTGAGAGAGAGAGACAGAGAGAGACAGAGAGAGACAGAGAGAGAGAGAGAGAGAGAGAGAGAGAGAATGGTGGGGGGAGAGGGGTTAGATGTCCTGAGCCCTTTAGAATGGCTGTTAATTGAGATGTGGACGATGAACGAGCTACATAAATAATCTACAGCAACACTAAGAAAAACTCTGCTATGTCCTGCAATTCTCTTAAAATTATCTGAACTCACAAAGAACTGTCATCAGAGAATTTTCTGACGTGGATCTAATTTGGGCTCGAGTCATCCAGATTTTGCCAGTGGTTTCGGCAAAGAGTATAACTTGAAGGATAGCAGGAAGAACAAAATGTTTCTAGAGCTATAGATGTTTATCAATATGCATTCCCACCCAGAACATGAATGTTTTGCAACCTGAATCAATGAGTCCTCATGTTCAAGTTGAATAATCACGCCCTTTAAGCAAATCACAAAAATAAAAAAAATAATAAAGTTTAAAATTACATGTATTTAAAAATCATCAAAGCCAACAACTTATTAGTCCCATCCACATCAATATTCCAACATCTGGCTAGCACCACTTTTGTATCATGAAGTTTAGGAAAAATAGTTAATTTTATGTACTACTACCCTCACATGTCCTACAAAGACCACCAAGCAAGGGCTCGACCATCTGAACAACATCAGGAGCCTTGCGCTGATTTCACAGGTTGACTGTCCTCAGCTAAGCTTTCCTGAATCCCCAGGGTTTTGTTGTTGTTTCTGCTGCTCCAGTTCTCATCCATCCTTGTTAAAAGTCATTATTTTAATCAGCAAATACTCACTGGGAACCAAGCCCTGGGCATACAAAGGTGAAGAGGACAAAGTTTCTGCCCTCACAAGGTTTATACATCGGATGGGAGAGACAGCCAAGGAATACGTAAACGCATACCTAATAGGGAACTCAGGGATGGGATGGGGTGGGGTGGGGTGGGGTGGGGTGGGGTGGGGTGGGATGGGATGGGGTGGGATGGGATGGGATGGGGTGGGATGGGGTGGGATGGGATGGGATGGGGTGGGATGGGATGGGATGGGATGGGATGGGATGGGATGGGATGGGATGGGGTGGGATTGGGGTGGGATGGGGTGGGGTGGGGTGGGATGAGATGGGATGGGATATTCCTCCGAAGAATAAAAAGCAGAGATAGGATGTAGAGTATGATGACCCCTGGCTAAGTTACAGTCCAGGTAAGCCTCCCTGAGGAGGTGTCACCTCTGGTCCTAATGCAAACTAGAGTCGCACATCACAGAAATAGACTCTGGAAAGCAATTTCCAGGTGTATCTTATTTGTGCCACAAAATGTGACCCATATATACCTCTCAGGTATAAATCACTTTTTCCAAGTTCCATCTCATTCCATCATTAAAATAACACCTACACTGAGATGTCCATCCCTAACTTTGCCCAGGCTGGGTACGATGTGTTACTTAAAAAGTCCAAAGAGTAGGAGAGAGTTGCCAAGGGGATTCTGGATTCCCATGGAAACTGGATTTTTCAGGCCAAATGAATCCACTGGGCCTGTGGGACCTCAGTGAAGGTGGGAATGGGGGCTGCCCTTTGGCCACACTTCCTAAACCACACACAGTGCTTAGGTTTCCAAGCCGTCAGTCTTCGGGACTCTCCTTGAGCAATACTTAACGACTTGTGACATGAGATTCTGAAAGCTTTCTACGTCCTATGCACTAATGGAAAAGCCTCTTACATATTTTATACAACTAAACAAGCATCAAAGTTAACATTCCGATGCAACTTGTTTTTTCTGAACTCTGCAGCACGTTGTCTGCATGGAAAACCCTTCGCTGGTTCTGTTCAAATAGTACAAGAGTCCTGAATTACGAGGGGGAAAAAATGAGATTAGAAGCTTCCTGAGGGCAAAGACTCCATGTCACATTTTCATTTCCCCAGTGCCTGACAAAAGTGGGTGGGCAAAAAATACAAAAAGGTATTTAACTACACAAAACAATCAGCTTTTGTTGATTTCTCTTTGAACATGATTAGCTATTTACAAAGATGAACTGTTACAAAATAAAAAAAAGAACATCTTTACATATACAGACATAGAATTTTATCACACCAAACTTCCTATAATACTTTACAGATTTTCAACATTTCAAAAGGGCACACAAGCTGAAAACACACCATTATTATCAAGGATAACAATGATAGCAATTATAGCAATAGTGATGACTAAGTGCTAACCACTGTGCTAAGTGCTTCCAAACACTTTCCTTGTCACTTTATTCAGCGGGTCAGTGCACAATGGCACCTCCTCCATCAAAGAGGTTTCCCTGAACCCACCATATCTAAAATAGCACCACTATTTGGTCCGTATTCTTTACCTTGCTTTATCACCCATTGTCTGTTTTATACATTTGTTTGCTTGATTATTTATTAGATCCAGCTCTGCCCAGTAGAATGTAAGTTCTATGAGAGCAGGGATATTATATTATTCACCCTGGGTTCTTTAGCAATTAGGAACTCAGTAAATAGTTGTTGAGTGAATATATAATATAAATGATTTCATTCACCCTTTAAAGCAACTCTGCAAAGTAGTACATTTAGCCCCAAGAAGAGGCACCTGTATTTTCTGAGTCCCATGCCCTCCCTGGTACCCTGTGCTGACACATGTTGAAGAAACACACCATGCCTCCCTCTCCCTCCTTCTCCTACCTTTCCTTGATAGAAGCAATGTCTCCAGTTCTCTCTTTCCCTGGCACATTCTCAGAGGAAGGCAATGAGCGAAATCCACACAGATTAATCATTTTCCATATTATTTTGATACCACTTATTTGCAACCCAAGGAGGAACTGTTAAATCACCTGGAGTTTGGGGACAGAGATGGTCAGATTTACGAGCCACCTCTGAGTCACCTGAAACCTCGCTGCCGTGTGGACATGGCCTACGGCGGGGACCGGAATCGGAGAAGTGGATTTCTGTGAACTCACCCAGGGCTGAGGACGGCGCATCCAAGGTTAAGGTGGCGGGTTTTCCTGTGCTGCAGTCTGGCCCATTTATATCCAAGACCCTCCACCTCTGAGGTACCCTGTTGAATGACTCACTCCTGGCTCCATCTGTGCCTCAAAAAAATATTGGGTAGAGATTGCTCACCCTGGCTCCGGTTCCACAGTGATCTCACTCCGGCTCCTGGTCCATAATGATGAGGTTGTGCCTGAATTATAACCTAAGAAGATTTTCAGCTACTTCCTCCAGAAAACTGGACTTGTATCTTCCTCACATTAAAATTTTTATCTCCAGGTAAATATCACTTTTTCCCCAATAGATTTTTATGTCCTGAATATGATGGATGAAAACAGGAGCCCCTGTTTCCATGGCTCTAATAGAATGAATCATCTCGTCCATGTGCATTTTGCTCCTTGCAAAGATTTATTTTTCTTAAATCTGTAAGTGCATTTCTGAGAGTTCTTAAATGTGTCTCTCTGAGCTTACTAACTACATTTCCCATAGTAGGCTATTTAAAATGTATCTTTAAAGTGGATTATATATCTCAGGGGACTGGTGATGGGCTATGGAGTCACTCACTTTGATGTCACCAGTTCAAATTTAGTCTAGACTTTAGGCAGTGGGGGGAAAAAAAATCATTATAACTGACAATTGTTTGGCTTACATGCGTGGGAATGAGTTAGTGACTCCTCTCCAATACCTGCTTTCTAGATATCCGATCACAAGAACCACCATCATCTCAGAGACATTAAATAAGACCTTCCCAGTGATGGAGGTACTGGAAGAGATGGATCTCTGTACACAAGTACACCCATATGCACATTGTGAATGGGCATACATGTAGAAACATGTGTGCACACATAAACATGCAAACACTCACACATACACTTCCTTGTACAACTATTTTCACTGAACTCATCTATAACTAAACTCATCTTACATCAATGAGAAATAGATTTCAACCATTGATTCGACAACACTTAATTCAATGCATACTGTTCAACAGCTTAAGAATACACCTACAACCCTCTGTGGTCCTGCTTTTCTCTGCAGGATTTTTGCAGACAGATGACAGCACCTTTACAAACCAGCCTTGCTGCTCACTGTGATGAAACAGAAGATGGCATCAGCCTTCAGGGATGTCAATCTGGAAACTTTTAGGAGCACAAGCCTGCACGTACAGATCATAGACAACTCTCAGAAATAGACCGTTCCTTGGAACCCAAGACACTGGCTGCCACTCTTGGCTCCCTGCTCCTCCTCGTCTCTCGCATCCAATCTGTCAGCATGGCCTGGTCATCGATCCTTTTTATAGACCCTGAACTCATCAGTTATTCCCATTGGTACCATCACCACCTTAGGGAAGTTGCCTGCCGTCTCTCCCCTAGATGACTACAACCTCCTCACTGTCCCTATGGCGTTACTCCATTCATTCGCCACGATACTTCTACAGCATCTCTCCAAAATGTCACTCCTCTATTTAAAACCCTTCAGGGTAAGGTCTACACTCCTTAGTATGGCCAAGAAGATCTTTATGATTTCACCCTTGTGGTCTCCTTTTCTGTCTTCACATCACAGAAACCACCCACCCCCAGCCATACCTGTAATGCTTCCAATCACCAGGTTGCCGGGTACGGATCTCTGCCTTCCACCATGTTTCCTAGTGGCCACTGAATTGTCCTTCCTGACTCAACATAATTGTCTTTTCATCTGAGGGAAGTGTCATGGTCCTTCCAAGCTGGGTATAATGCTATAATGTTACTCACTGCACACTACAGTGGAATACGGGGAGCTGAACCGTGTTCACTGTTGAGTCCCTGGCCACTAATGTGGTATCTAGAGATTATTTTAATAAATAAATACATGAGGTCAGAATGTTAAGAATGGGTCCCAGCATTTTCTCTCTGCACGTGAAGCAGAGGAAAACAAAAATGAGGAGAGGACTAGAATCTCCAAAGCCAGAATTCAAAAGGTGGGTTACTAAGGAAAATCGAACAGTAGCTTTTGGGGGAGGGCTTTTATTTACATTTTTTTGAAAAGACAGGATTTCCTGTTCTCAAGGGCTTTTGTCATGATCATCTCTGAAGATAATGAAATCAACTGGGTCAGTGGTTGCCACAAACAGATCTGAGCATGATTTTGAAGTGAAGGTGAAGAGGCTGTGATGGTTCCTTGACATAACTATGTCTCTGCTTCTTGGGGGAGAAGAAAAAGAAGGAAATGAGAAGGAACCAAAGGATAAGAAGACACCAGGATATATTTTTTTAAAGGGTGTATAAGAAATATATACAGGCAGAGGTTGGAAGTAGAAACACATACAGGCAGAGGTTGGAAGTACTAGAGAAGAATAAGGAAAGGAAGTAAAAAGCATGTGAGACAGTAAGGAGATTAGAGGAAAAGTAGATTAGAGGCAGGTAGGTAAGATCTGCGGGAAAAGGAAGAGGAAAATCAAAAGAGATGCATAGATAAATCAGAGGCGTGAAAAAGAACAGTTAAGAAGGAAAAGGAGGGGGAAATGTAATATGGTAATTTGCACATAGGAAGGGCCTCATTTTGATGATTGAACAAAAAAAATGAATGAAGGAGAGATGAGAAAAAGTCAAGGAATGTCCAAAAAGGTGAAACTATTTGGAATTTGATTCTAGTCTGCCATGCCATGGATCCTCTACACCCCAAAAGTGCTGAGCCCCGTCCATGCCTGGTCAATGGAGACCCAAACCCTATTTTATATTAAGAATATAATATGATTAGGTCTGAATGCTGACATCATTCACTCATTAATTTATTCAACCAACATTGACTAAGCTCCCTCAATAGACCAGACACTGGATTAGGCACTAAGGATTTGACTGAAAGACATACTACTCATGCCCCCAAAGAGATTGCAAAAGAAAGCATAACTCTCTTTTTTAAATTGAAAACAATCTTCTACTTTCTATGGCACAGCCTCTGAAATCTGTGCAAAATTTTTTTTTAAAAATCTGAATCAAAAGTAATAGTATGGCTTCACCAAACGCCACAGGAGACCGGGGTTTGTTTTTTTTCTCAATCGAATTAGATGACATTATGTCATGTGCCCCTTTAGAATGGAACTGCAAATCATAAAAGTGCCAAAAACATGGAGAAGAAAAACATTAAAGGAGCTAACAGTAGAATATTAAGGACAGACATAATTAAAGGGAGAAAGGCATAATAAATTTTTAAATAAAAATTTAAATTCCCTTTGTCATAGGGCTCTGCTGCTGTTTCACTCCCAGTCCCATTAAAGTCATTCTGAATTGATTCCCTTGGTATAATGAGCCCCTCTTGATTTTACCCAAACACTTGGCCTCTCAAGAGCTCCTTGAGGGCTGCCCTGCAGAGCTGGCCACAGCAGGATTTTCATGCAGCTTCATTTGGCAGAAACACAGACCAATGTCCTGCCTTCCTCCCTACATCCTCAGCAGAGGAGTGAACAGCTTCCCTTTGCTTTTCACGAGTGGACAGAGGGGGGACCTTTGAGATGCTTATTTCGATTACATGGTCCCACCAAATCGCCAACTTTTAAGGTTCCCTGGCTCTGATGGTCTTAGACTTTAAGAGTTGTGGTATTATTCCCTTACACAGTTCCTGTAACTAATACCCTTTACTATTTGATCTTCGGACTACAAGTTGCAGCTTCCTATTTAATTGGACTAAAAGACAGAATGTGTAAACTGTCCCTATGGAGGTCACCTTTCCTCATATACTTTAGATGATTCCAAACAGAAAGGAACTTAGACTAAGGACAGAGGGGTTCCAGATACATTTAATAATCCATGCTACTCTCCTCCACCATACAAAACGCTAGCTAATTGGAGGGGCATACAATGTAAGTCAGTGGGACATCCACGGTACCCAAATGATTACATTACCACTTTCTTGGACCCCATTAACCTTGAGAGAACTGTGAAGGTCATCAGTGTGCATGGCTAACTAGCTTTCAGCAATTCCTCTAAAATGAAGCACCCCTAGTGCTCTCCTCCATCTTCAATTTCTGTTTGTCCTTTTCTAATCACTAAAGGTGTTTGCATGAAACAGGACCTTAGGTTCCTGAGGACTGATCCCCTTGCTACTTCCCGCTGCTGCTTCCCCACCTTGGTGGCATCCGACTTCCTGAGGAGGAGCTAATGTTAATGTCACAGAGGGTGGTGGCTTCAAGTGGAAGCAGCTCACCCCTTAGGAAACAAAAACCCTGGTTTTGAGCAATTGCTTCTTATAATAAAATGCAAGAAAGGCTAAATACCTAAAATGTAAAACAGATGATTTACTTAAAGAATAGTTACAAACACTGTTTATGACTCTCTACTTCTTAAAGTGGCAGAAAAAAGCTAGGACAAAGGAAAAAAACAAAAGAAACTAAAAATGAACTTTCAGTTTATTAACCACATGCTTCTCCTACACTTTTGCCAGTGTGTATCCCTACCAACCAGGACAATTATATTCTTATTATTTTACTATATTATCCTCATTTCACTGAGCGGTATCAGTCTAAAAATAGGTTTTGAAAATGGCACATTTTATCTAGACATTACTTCATTTTTGCAGAAATAAAGCCATTTATAATATTTTCTATTATTCCATTATCCCTACATAATTTAGCATTTTGCTCACATTTTAGTATTTATATTATCACAATTAAGAATCAGTTTTCAGTGATTTTAGTTTCAGCAGTTGCTTACATGAGTATACCATTAATCACTCTATTTATAAGAGATAAGTAGAAATATTCCTTCATACGGCATGAAATAAATGTCTAGTTCTCATAAACCCCATGTTGTTGGACAAGTTAAGAAAAATATAAATGGATTTAAAATGCATTTTGACAAATTTATATATTTTGTAAAAGCTATATGAGACAATGATAAATGACGCATGCAAGAACCTGGGGGATATGGGCCTTTGAAGCAGATTTCAGGAAAGATAACCACTTGCACTCTTTGATGTACATGGATCATCCATGAACTATGAACCATGAAGCTAGCAGGCCACCTCCTCATCTCCTGCGAGCTACTGAAATACTCATAAGCATACATGGCATTGTCTACTGTCATGGTGACTCTCTCCTGTGGTTGAGTGAGACAGTGTGCCAGAAAAGAGAATGCTGTGGATTGGACTTGTGGGTGAACTATTCAGCTTGGCCCTCTCTGGACCAGGCAGCCTCAATTACCTGCATAAGAATTCCAGCTCTTCCATAAAAAGAAAATCAGGAAAAGACAAGAGCTGCAATGGGGCTCGCACTTCATCATCATTAAAAGAAAGCCAGTTCAAATGCACTTGCCATATCAACAACGCAGTTTAGATACATAAAGATATTATTATTATGTGTACTATCTTAAAAGGTGGTTACGTCAAGAAGTCACTATTGGGGTGACTGGTTAGCTCAGTTGGTTAGAGCGTGGTGCTGATGACACCAAGGTTGCTGGTTTGATCCCCGCATGGGCCACTGTGAGCTGCACCCTCCTTAAAAGAGTCAACTATGCCACTGTAGCATGAAAGCAATGTGTAACCAATGGCCATGGCTGTTCCAAAATAAAATAAAATTTAAAAAGCCACATTGAGCATTTCTACGCTAAGAGCTATGCTCAGTACTTTACATACATTATCTCACACTAACAGTAGCCTTACAAGGTACTCTCATCTCTGTAATAAGGTTGATGGGACTGAGGCTTGGGGGCTTACCTTGCCCCACTTTACACAGCAAAGTGTGGGTACGTAGGGATTCAAGACCAGCCCAGGTCTGCTTCCCTTCCTATTGAAAGATGTGAAAGTCTTATCTACTTCAAACTGCTGATAGCTAGCTAATATTTTACCTAAAAGCCTTGCTTAAAAATCTTCAGATTTGTCTATTCGTTCAGCAAACATTGGTTGAGTAGATAGGCTGTGATGATTCATAGTGTGTAAGAGAGGAAATCTGATTTAAAAAAAGAGTGATTGGGACTCTTGGGTCAAGCCTCCTTCCTGGCTTCTGGGGTCTTGCTGAAGGTAAACTACTTGACCCGAGCGCCTTTTCCTGTAACATGAAGTGATTAGATAAGATCATTTCCATGTTTGCTTCTTAAGGGGTAATACCTCTTCATGGCTCTGTCCTAACACTCAAGATAATACCTACTGTCATTCTGTAGCAGTCATGTCAATATTGCGCTATTGTAATTAACAAATCGCATTCCATGAAAATGTGGGTTAAATACTGCATAACATGAACATAATCAATTCCATACAACTTTGCTTCTTCCCCAATTTTTTTCTCTTGTACAAGGTGCTAAGTGGATTGTTGTGGTGTCATTGGAATGCTGCTTAATGCTTGCTTTATGAGACATAAGTCAACAGTTACTGTATTAGTTTGCTAGAGCTGCTATGACAAAGCACTACAGGCTGGGTGGCTTAAACAACAGAAATGGAGGCTGGAAGTCCCAAGTCAAGATGGCAGCAGGGTTGGTTCCTTTTGAGGGCTGTGGGGTGAACCTGTTCCATTCCTCTCTCCTACCTGCTGGTGATTTGCTGCCATCTTCAGAGTCCCTTGGGTTATATCCCTAGAAACTAATCTTCATGTGGCATTCTCCCTGTATCTCCCTCTGGATCCAAATCTCGACCCTTTTATAAGGACACCAGTCATACTGGATAAAGACCCCCCTCTAAAGATCTCATCTCATCTTACCTTGATCATCTGCAAAGACCCTCTTTTCAATTAAGGTCATGTTCTAAGGTCTCAGGGGTTAGAACTTCAACATCTTTGAGGGGAGCACAATTCGACCCATAACAGTTATGTTTTATAAAGTTTTGATTTCTTTAGCTGTTTCATATATTTTAAAATCTCAGTTGTTTCCTGTTGTACTAACTCAAACTAAAGGACCATGTAGGCACATTTTACCAGAAACCCACAGAGGCCATGACAGGACATAGTT
The DNA here is from genome assembly GCA_033961575.1 of Aselliscus stoliczkanus. NCBI lineage: Eukaryota > Metazoa > Chordata > Mammalia > Chiroptera > Hipposideridae > Aselliscus > Aselliscus stoliczkanus. Next base: position 8,825,477 of record CM066734.1, read on the forward strand.
TCTAGGTTTGGGAAGGCGGAATCTCAACAAATCAGTCAACCAACATGGCGATGGCCTATGCACTCTGTTCCCATTCCAGGGAGAGCCATGCTGATTGAAACTCCAGCCAAGAGACCATCCACACAAGGCACATGTCAAAGACAGATACACTTTCCATTCCATCCGAGACAACTCTGATCATATGCACCAAAATGAGCCATGCTGTGTCACGTGGGGCTGCAGCATCAGTGAGATCTATCTTGATTTAATAGAGAAATAAAAGTGATATAAGGTTATCGTACACTGGGATCATCATAAAGGGCATGTAGGACCCTCTACTTTAATACTCCCAAGCTGCTTCTTAACTCTGAGTGAAACAATTGCCTAACGTCTACAGAAATGGCTCCATCAATTTCTTCTCTTAAATAATACCAAACTGTCCTGTATAATACCTCTTCCTAGAAGTGTTTTTCTTCTCTTCTCTTTTTATGCTAAAATTCTACAGATATGAGGATGCGAACAAGGCTGCTTTCTGAATGACAGGAAATCTCTCATAGAAATAAAAGCACATTCACATTTGATGACTGCCTTTTGAGATTCTGTGCAAAGGCCAAGTGCCAGCATCTGAAAATGAGCCAAGTGGAGGATACCAAATTGCCTTGGGCAATAAAAAGCAGCATCAGCACCTCCTATTCCTTCATCAATATTCCCTTCATTCAATAAAAGGTGTTTTGAATAGAAGCAGCAATTTTAAATAGGATGGTTAGTGTAGACCTCGTGGAAAAGCTAACATTTGAGGAAAGACTTGAGGCATGGACAGAGTTCCTTGCAAAGATACATCAAAGAATCTTTCAAGCCACGGCAACAGCCAGTGTCAAGGCCCTGAGGTAGGAACAGAGAGACACGAGGGGAGAGGAGGGAGAAAGGTCATGGGAGAGAGTAAGGAGATGGGCGCCGGCTCAGGTCAGGTCTCCCGGGACAGTGTACACACTCTGACTTTTACTGAGGGAAACAGAAAGCCAGAACAGCATTTTGAACAGAGTGAATAACCAGACTTAGGTTTCCAAGACCTCAGAAAAGTCACCCACTTATCAAAAGTGAATGGCTAAGCCCTGACTGTTCAAACCCGTTCAACGCATGTAAATGGCCCTTCACGATGAATCTCTACTAGAAATAAACCAAATCACTAAGTAGAACCATTGTGATTAACTAAATGCAGTTTGACTGCCAAACACAAAATAATAGGACTCATGAGAGAAAACTCTAAAAGCTGTCACGTGTTCTTGGTAGTAAACAGTCCAGAGATTCTTTTACTATTTTTAGTTCAGTAATTTCAAAGTGATGTACTCTTTATGACGCTGTTTGTTAATTACAATAGCGCAATATTGATATAACAGCTACAAAATGACTGTAGATATTCTTTTGAGTGTCAGGACAGAGCCGTGAAGAGGTATTACCCTGTAAGAAGCAAACATGGAAATGATCTTATCTAATCTCTTCATGTTATAGAAGAAAGCACTCAGTTGAGTAGTTTGCCCACAGCAAGACCACATAAGCCAGGAAGGAGGCTTGATCTAAGAGCCCCAATCGCTATTTTTATTAATATAAAGCTATATTATTGCCAGTCAGAATTTGTAATTTGTTTAACCCTATGTTGTAAAGAAAAGAAACCAAAAGCAAAAACAAAGAGATGTTTTAGTCAGCTTGTATACATTGTGGCTGCATGTCTTATTTTCATTAGACTTTTAAAGCCTACAAATGGGTCATTTCCCCCATTACTTCCTCCAAGGATCCTTAAGTGAGAACTAAGTATTCAGGCCCAATTGCCTTCATTTAAAACAAACCAAAAAAAGGCCAGAAAGGTTCTATGACTAGCCCAAGGACACACAGTTTAAAAGGGGGTTAGGGGGCGTTAGATGAGGGTAAAGGGGATCAAATACATGGTGATGGAAGGAGAACTGACTCTAGGTGGTGAACACACAATGTGATATATAGATGATGTGTTACAGAATTGTACACCTGAAACCTACATAACTTTACTAACCATTATAACCCCAATAAACTTTAATTTTTTAGAAAAATTGAATAAATAGGACTGGAAATTATGTTTTCAACTCAAGACTGGTGCCCTTGCCCCATTATGCTAAAATCACTATGGGTCCCCACACAACAACAATGAGCTTAATCCATCAAATCAATAAAAACTTATATTACAGTTGTTTGGCATTTGCAGGTAAGCCCTCCAAGTAACAGGAAACTCCGGATTGAAGCAAGGCTAAAAAGAGATGGGACAATATAGGGAAGACTTGTCCTGAAACGGTTTCCTTCTCAAAATGTCATTGTCAACCAAAAAGAAAGTTCTGCTGTGTATTCCACTTAACCCAAAAGGTAACCTGACATCTACAGTACCCTAAATTCTTATTTGATATATTGTATGGCAACAATAGAGTTGGTTTTTAAATGGCTCTTCTGACCATGAGAACAAAAAATTTTAATGAAAGGTCCAAACAGCAACTTTTCTATATCAAAACTCCCTTGTTTTTTTCTTTTCTATACATTTCTAAGTCAGATAGCCTACCCAAGTTTATAGGAAAAATACTCTTACTTTTAACTTGTCAACTTCAGAGCCGTAAACTCATTACCACGTAAATCATAGTGGTCTTTATTGATGGATATTTTATTCCCAACTATGTTATAACTTGTTTTCAACAGAGCAACAAATAACAATTAGGGACAGAATTGGCTGACTCTTAAAACTCAGAGACTACTGTTTAACTCACATAGCTGAGTCCTGTTTGAATTGGAAAGGCTTTGAAGCCATAGGATTGATTCCTCTTGGCTTATTATCAGACTTTTTCTGTATATTACAGTGCAGAAAAATAAACACACGTTCAATGCTTAACATAATTTATCATGCTAAGAATACATTTACAGATCTTTTTTTGTTTGTTTGTTTGTTTTTTGTTTTGTTTTGTTTTGTTTTTTTGAGGGCAGTGTCACTGGCCCTTGTATATGGAACCTGAACCGGGGCCGCTGGCTTCTCAAGCCAGCACTTAACCACAGCGCCACTCGGCCGGCCCTACAGATCATTTTAAAGTATGTTAAAAAGTAAAATAAACAATGGAAAAAGTAATTTGGTAAAGACCCACAGTCTTTATTTAGTATTATGTTGATATGCTTACCAGAGTGATTAATATATACATCTTCAATTTATTCTATTAACAATGTCATTGAAATTTAGTTTATTCCTTTTAAGACTACAGTATACTTACAATTTCAGTAAGACTCACAGGATATGTGGAGCCAACATTGCAGCATAGTTACCTTGGAACTGGCTTAATAATAATGATAGATTTTAACTATTTAACAAACTGAACTGTTTTCAAAAACTAATTTTTTAAACTGCCATGCTATTTTATTTATTGTCATCAGTGATAAAGGCTAACTTCCTCTCAATACTTGCTAAATCTTATCACCGGTTTAAGACTTCTAATAACTACTGTAATTGTATGTGATTTAAGGCTTTAAATAGCCCATCAAGATTTTTCTTTAGATCTTTAAAAGGACTGTAATGAGTTCAGAGATGACAGAGATCAAATTCACAGGATACTCACAAAAAGAACAAAGGGGATATTTTATCACCCCCTATACATACACACACAGTATCCTAAACGGAATAGAATGTCCCACCATTCCAAAACACTAGCACTTGAATATGACTTCTAATTTCTTCTGGAAATTATGGGGGTAAAGTTGAGAGAGCAAGAAAGACAGTGAAACATTACTATACGGTTTCAGTTGAAAATGTTTAAGATATTTTCTCATGCTACCATGTTATTACTAACTCAATCACTTTAGTTTGTCCTTCCAAAGCGGGAGAAGGGATGGGAAAGAAACACGAAGCCAATGGCATTTTCATAACAGACTCCTGAACATTATTGTTGTGCTACTGGATAATTCAAGGACATTAACTTTATTGTCAGCTCGGTGCCTGAAAGTATCAGCACTTGTAGGGATTATCATCAAAAACCATTTATGACTTCCTTTTGGAGGATCAAGTAGTGAAAAACTTCTGTCTTGTAAATACCTTTAAAAAGGCAGTCTCCAGAAAATTCTTCAACTGCCTGTTCTAATCTTAGATGATTTTCTGTAATGAAACCAAGCTTTCTAAACCTATCAAAGAAGTTTTTGCTTGGACTTCCTTACTTCCTCCCTCTCGCTTTCTTTTCCTTCCTTCCTTCCTTCCTTCCTTCCTTCCTTCCTTCCTTCCTTCCAGTGTCCCTTCAATATTTATATACTGAGCATTTACTACACATCAAACACTGTTCTAGATCCTGGGGAGTGAGGGGTAAATAAGAGAAAAAACTGTCCCAACCCAATCATGGTAGAGGAAGAGAATGATGCTAAGTGATCCACTGTGTGTCCATGAAAGGAGCCATGATATAAACAAGAAGAATAATCTACCAAACACTCAAACCTTCCTCTCTATGGATCTAGTCTCCCGTCGGTCTCACCTTTAACCCACTATACTCAAACATACCCTAAAGGAACTAGACACTCAGACAAAACAGCTACAACACTAAAACCGCAAACCCAGTGCAGCAGACATTAAAAAGCTTCACCATTACAAATCACTCAAAATTTTGAACTCCTCTGAGCCTGACGGCCAAAGTGTAATATGGACAAGATCAGTTTTATTACCTCCGTTTTACAGATAAGTACCTTGAAACTCAGCAAGTTGCCAAGGGGTGATTCAAGGTTAAAAAGTTAAATAGCAGCGCTAAGGCCTTGAACTTCTGATTCCAGATGCAGAGCTCTTTCCACGCACAGTATTATTTCTTCATGGTCAGAATACGTCCTCTGTGGATGGAGAGTAGCTAAATCCAAACCCGTTCCTCTAGTGATCACTCTAGGATGTCTACACCACAGGATATCAGATGACTACTGGCAGGGAAAGAAGAGTTCCTTAAGCTGCACGGAAAACTCACTGTATTTCCTGAGACTGTTTTTACTCCTCAGGCTGGTGCTGGCAGAGATTGTCAGAACTCTTAGTGGGGAGCAGGGGAGCAGGGAAGGCAAGTCCCGATAAAGAATTAAAACAGGAAGGCAGCACAGATGCCTATGACAAGTGGCCATGGGAGACAGCATCCCAACGTCAACGTCCAGAAATGTTACCAGTCTTATTTTATTAATCAGAGACAAGGGCCTTTGACTGATCACAGAAATCCATACCTCCCAGGTTTTAGGCTGTGACTGCATTGAAACAAATCCCACTTCTCTCTGTGGTGAAGAGACTCACTGAAATAGACCAGGGTTCCCCAAATAACTGCTAGATAAATGAACATCGCCCCACCGGAAACCCATAATATGGCGCAGGACTGAGAAACTCAAGAAGATGTTTCTAAAACTTGAACCAGAGACATTAATGGCCAAGTTTTTATGTTACCGGAATGCAAACGTATTTGGGAGGATTATCCTGTACACATGCAAATATGTATTTGGAAGCAGTTAAAACACCCTCCTTCTCTATGGTAAGAGATGTATTTTATGTCTCAATGTATCTCCTATTCATTTCCATTTCTGTAATTTCACCCTGCTTCCTTGTTACTAAAATGCTTCCTGCGCAAGTAAATCTGATATCAATTCTGTGTGTTTAAGTCTAAGAATCACCCTGTCTTACCTCTCTCACCATACGGAGCACTATGCATAGATCACAGGGTAATGCCGTGTACTGGTTGGCTTGTTCCCTCTAAGGCATCATCTAAAACACTGCTCTTTACAATGAATGCCATAGGATGGTAGACAATGTACGTTTTTGCTGAAACTGCCCTAGAGTAGATGCCCCTCCTCTGGTGACCCAGTCACTGGCTTTGGGGCTTTCAAAGTTCTGCAGTCCAAAATATCCAAAGACCCAGCCTCAAGCCACTCAAACAAGCCCACTCTTTTATGTGACTTGAAAAATAAACACAGAAAAATGGGAGGCTATAAAACAAATGTGAACTTCTCATTGCTTTATGATGCCCTGCTAGAGTGTGAGGTCGTTGTCTATTGTTCATGGTCTTTGGCACAGATTCTTTCCATCAGAAAGTTGCTTAAGGAAGGCTCCGAGTGCCAGATATCTACATCCATGGGCCTCGTGAGCATATCCATGGAGTCCAGTTCTCAAATTTTACATTGTTCTAAGTTACACTTGGAGCATCAACATCAGACCAACCGTGGGGATTGTTTTCATTTATGGGGCACAAAACAATGAGATTTCACTGTAGGGGGAAACATCAGCAGATCAGAAGAACAGAGCGGATCCCAGCCAGCCGACAGGAGAGGGGCAGATGTAGTCATTAACACAGCTTCCTGTGAATAAACAGACCCTTTAGTATTATTCTGATATTTGCCTCCTCTTGCGTGCTGTGTCCCGTTAGCGAAGGAGAGCCAATATCTGTGTCTGAAAATGACTGTGAATCACATTTTTGAGAAACGTATTTTAGCAAATGATGAAAACACTCACAAATGCAGCTGGAAAGTGAGAGACAGAGACAGAGACAGAGACAGAGACAGAGACACAGAGAGAGAGAGAGAGAAGAAGAAGGAGGAGGAGGAGGAGGAGGAGGAGGAAGGGAGAAAGGGAGGGGGAGGGGAGGAGAGAGAGAGAAAGAGAGACAGAGAGAGCGCAAAGCAGCCACCCCTGCAGCTAAAACAACTCAGTGTGGGAACAGTGTCATGGTGACACATCTGAAGCCCAGCTGATTTGTAAAATCATCAGAAATGAGGCGGCTGGCTCTGATTACCATTGTGATTTGGGGGTGCATTTATCCTCTGATAGAAAATCTGTTCAAATGAACTTTCCCACATCCATGGCACTGGTCGGACAATGTGCTAACAGTGATCATCATAAACAACTGAGTACCGCCAAAGGTTATCGTTTCATTCAAAGGTACAGAACAAAAGGTGGAGATATAACTTCACCCCAAATTTGGCCCTGTGAACAGAAATCACTGAATGACTGTCTGAAGAGGCAAAGACAGTTTGAATAAAACAGCCAGAGGCCAAGGAAACAATGACCTTGAATGCCAAATTATGGGCAGAATAGGCAAGATGAGTAGTAGAGACTGGGAAGCCAAAGTGGAGAAGGAAGACAGAAATTGAATTCTCTTTTCTACAGCATCAGCCCCTTCTTTACCTCCTTAGTCATCCCTAGAGACAGATTAGATGGGAAAATGCATCTGGTGGACATTTTTCAGCACCAATAGGCAAGATATTCATGGGCAATGGCCTGCAAATTCCAACAAGCTCCTTAAATAACGAGATCTATGGATGGTTCCAAGGTTACCCACCAGACGCCACCAAAGCCATATGATCTGCTTACTATGCAAATGTCTACCTGTGTGCAAAGTCGGGTTATTATAAATAACTCATTCCCCAGCAGCATACAGACTCTACAGAGAAAATAACTACCACTAAAAAAAGCCAAGTGAAAGCGAAGTCAAATGCTGGCCTCCAAACCTGTTTCTCCGGTGTTATTTGGAGCATAAAAGGAAGTCCCGACTGAAATGAAAGTTCGCAGGGATTCAGTAAACAGGTTTATAGGTGGGCGCTACAATGCCAGCAAGCAAGGCTGACCTTCTCAGAGCCTACCTGAGTGATGACGTGACAACTGAAATCAGCTGAATCTTTTCACTGGCTCCCTAGGGAACAGAGGCTGCCAAACACTCATGTCCTGTGCTGTTTCCTCTAGACATTAGGTAATGGCTTGAGTGCTTACATACAAAGCACTTTGCTAGACCCTCTCCCAAGGGCTCTAAAATCTTTACCCCTTGTTTTAGTTAAGATGAGAGCTTATTCACTCTCCTCGCTTTTGTTCTGAAAAGGATATAAGTGATTTCCTGTGTGCGCACACACGAACACACATCCTTAAAAAAAGGGGGGGGCTCCCTTGTGGGTAGCTCATATCTCGTTCTTAATCTGAATTCTCCAGGGAATTCCTCAGTGGTCCCCGTGGTCTGGTTTCAGACTCTAATTGCCTTCATCCTCTTGCCCCAACTCTGGTTCCCACAGGAATCACTCTCGCCCAGTGAAAAGCTTGATCACTTGTTTCTGAGCACTTATCTCATTTGGACTCTTCCTATGTTTAGCCCTGGTTTTGATGTATTCAGCCCTGGTTTTGATATTCAGCCTTGTTCCAACTTCCCTCTGCTTTGGTTTTCTACCCCCTTAACGGGGTTTACTGATTCCTAGAAGCCCCACATCATTGGAACCAGGGATATTTGAAGGTTTTATGAAATATAAGCAATGAGAAAGGGACTTCCTTTAATAAAAATACAAAATATAAATGTAAAATTAATAAACAGTGCTGTAGGGGGCCCAGGCAAGTTAGGTGATCTCCTGCTTAAATTTCATCAGCTTCTCTGTAAGTCCTCCCATGACCAGACCCCTATAATTCTAGCCAATTGCCATCAGAGATGTTTGGCCTATCTTCTGAGAAGCCCATCTATTCCAACAGCACTTAAGGCTTTGTTTTGCTTTAGAATTTGAGAATGTAATAAAACTTACAAGTGTGTGTGTACACGAAAGGCATGCAATCAATATTCACTGACGCAAAGAATGAAAGGGATGATCAGACGGTATGATAGAAGCCCCAAACCCCCAATGCATAACATCTAAGGAAAAAGAAGCTCATAGACCCAATTTATTATCTTGAGAAGAGTTAGTGATGCACACCTACCTGGACAGCATTTCAAACTGCTCCTCGCCTGACAGCGTTTTGAGTCGCTGATAGGAAAAAGTTGACGCGGATGTTGGCAATTTAGAAAAGGAAAATCAAAGGCCACGTTTAAGCTGAAGGAACGGGAGAGTATCTCTCTCCTTCCTTCCATAGTCTTTCAAGCTCCCTGGTTTCCCACAGTTGCCCCCGGTACTATGCTCTGCCAGGGAGCCCTCCAAGCTCTTTCATAGGCTGACCAGTGGACCAGGTTCGTTGCGCCCTTTTCTTGGCATCCTTTGAACACCACTGAACTAGACCCTTGGGACTTCTATTCCTCTGGTAGGGCCACTGTGACGAAGGACCACAAGCTGGACAGCTTGAACACCAGAAATGCAGGGCCTCAGTTCTAGAGGCTAAGAGTCTGAAACCAAAGAGTTGACGGGGTTGGTTCCTTGCGAAGGCTGTGAGAGTAGGATCTGTCTCAGGCTTCTTTAATTGGTTTGTATACTATATGGCTGTCTTCTTTCTGGGTCTGTTCACATTGCCTTTCCTCTGTGCTTTTCCATCTGTGTCCAAATTTACCCTTTTTATAAGGACACCATTCTTATTGAATTCGAGCCCACCCTAACGGCCTCGCGACGTGGTTATCTTTATAAAGATCCTGTCTTTAAACAGTGTCCCATTTTGGTGGGTGGGGGGACACACTCAAACCCATACCAGTACTATCACAAGCTCTCATTATTACAGACTTGGAAAGATGTGCAGCTAAGGCGACATTATACAAATAATTTTTCTGATCATATATAACGTTAGGGTGCCAAAGGAGTATCTGAAGAACACATTTCATTAATAGCAAAAAATAAAGGTTCAAGAACTGATATCATGTTGAATGACAATTATAATAAATTCGGTGAATAATGTGAATGTGTATAACCCTTGTTGATTTGATTTTGCGTCCACAGACATTTTAACCAGTTAACTCAATATGTTCCAACTTTTTGAAGAACATTCTATAGTCTCTGGGAAATGATAGTTCCTGAAAATGCCCCTCTGTTAGGTAACTTCAGACTCATAGAAGTGAGAAGCGGAGTCAGATGACTTATCCCTAAAGTGTGGTATTAGGGTTTATATAATGTTATCATGAAAATGAAGGCCAATCATCAAAGCAAGAGGAAAAAGATATAGATTAGTTACAGTGGACGCTCCCTGAGGTGAGTGATGCCTGATCAAATAATGCCAGGAAAAGGCTAACCTCCCCTCTTTTCCTTCTTGCATTGGTTTCAAGAATTCCTTTGGCCTTTGTTCTTTACCCCCTTTTCCCTCCTTCCAAAATAAAATTTACTTTTGTGACTGCTGTGGGTGTTTGGGTTCTTATTTTAATTTATTTTAAAGTTTGATTTAAATTTGGAAGCCACATAAGACTTTTGACATTTATTTCTGGGGGTGTTTTCTGAAGCTTGATTAAGTGGGTGTTGATTGACAGGCAGGTTGCTATGGAAATAGCTGTCAGCACAGAGACTAAGGCTTTATTTCATACTCTTCCTTTGTCAGACAAAGGTTTGTGGGGTATTTTAAAAATAGTATAAGTTCCCTGGAATTAATAGGAAATAGCTCAGTAACTCTTTTCTAACTTACCTATCAAAATCTGCCCTTGTTTTCATTCTGTACCCTTCTGTTCTGCATCTGTGGTTATAACGTTTTGCTATAAAACAAGTGCTTTCCAATATTGTTTGTTCTCACTGGTTACTTGTTCTTCTATGATACTGGCCCCTATGAAATTGTACAGGTAAGAAAAGTGAAGTAATGGAAGGCATTGAATAGTCTTTCCGAAGAAATTCCCACCTAGTACCATCATGGACTTGGACAGCCTGCTAGCTCCATACTGGGGCTATATTTACTGGGCAAGCTCCTCATCCCAGGCTTTTAAAAACAGGAATTCAGGAGATGAAAAAATGCATGTGTGATGTGAAAGGAAGAGCATATTAGTTACCATAGGTGGAGCCCCTACTTAAATTATTCTTATTTCTCTTCATGTATTTCTTCTCCACCTTTCCTAGGCCCTTAGACAGTTGGGTACATGACTAAATAAGATGCAGGATCCCATGCCAAATACTAATCAGACCCAACTCTCCAATTTCTCAGGACCCTCAGACCCCATTCATTACAGCCCCCAGAGCAACTGAATTCAGAATACTTTCCAAGCATCATTAAAAAAGAGAGAGGGACCCCATGGAATCTTAGCAAATAATGAAGAGTGACTCCTCTCTCAACACAGCTTCCTTGAAACCTGAATCCAACCATGTATTTTCTTTATAACAGGTGGCTCTCTGCACTGCTCCACATGCCAACACAGCCCAGGTTCCCTGTAGGTCAGCCCCTGGATTTCTGAAAACAGCGCAGGGCTGAGTATATTCCTTGGCATTTTTCTGGCTGCAGTCAACTTCTACCATCTCCTTATTGGTATTATTAATATTTAGCTCCCTTTTATAGAAATGTTATTTTGTATTTGTTAAGGGCCATCATCCAGAACTCTGCTGGAAAAGCAGATTTTTCCTCTTGTTAATGCTTTGGATTTATACTAACTAATTATGAATGAAGTCCACAGTTTGGAGGAAGTAAGCATATAGGAACATTGATTTATTTTCTTGAAACCTGGCTCAGACTCACACATTTTCATCATTTTATTGGAGGAGATTTATATAGAAGGATTCCTTTTTCTCTACACAGCTTCTCTGTGTTTATACCATCTTGATGTATGAAAATGTGCTTAATAAATGAAAATTGTAGACTTTATCATATTTTCTCACTAATTGGAAATATATATGTAAGATCCAAGATATTAGTCAGGATCTTAATTAAAGCATGGTTTGACAGTTTAGGGACATCCAATTTTTTTTGGCTAGCTTTAGAGCAAAGATGGGAAGAAATATACTGAGAAAGAGGTTTGGGTTAATGTTACCTTCTCCTTCCTGTGGCTGAAAGAGCCGACATGGGGAGTAGACTGGAAAGGAATTCTCTTTCTCTGATCTTAAGGCAACATGTCCGGTAAGTCCAGTGATAAGCACAAATCTTAGAACATAGATAAAAAATGGTGGGACATGAATGAGGTTAGGAAAGGGGAAGACTGATGGCATGAGAATAAAATCCAATCTAACAAAATGCTAAACAGTGCAGAAATATGTACTATCATAATATAGACTGAGATGCTATCGACTTACACTCGTAAGTGTAGCATTATTCATATATTTGATAAAGATAAGTACGATTTCTTTCTGTGTGTGTGTAATGGGACAATTACTGATCTTGAGTCAGATAAGCAGGAATTTGGCTTCTTAAGCCACTGCACAAGTGACCGTATTCGAGTGACAATTTAATTGAGACAAAAATCTCCTTTTTAAAATAATCTTCCCTATTTTGCAGCCTCTGAAAGCATTTAGTGAAACAATAAACTGCTCTTTGCATCTAAGTTATTATTGTTTTCATCCTTTTACCCCTCCTCCCACCTCGGTCCCTCCTCCAACACTTACTCCCATTATCATCCGTATCATTATTTTCACCATCATTACTTGGGGGAAATATTTAGGCTGGGAGGCCTGTGTTAGCATGTGTTCCCTGCAGGAAGAGAACTCTCAAAAGATATTTCCCTTAGGGCTGGCCAAGTGGCTCAGTTGGTTAAGAGCTCGCTCAAGAGTGCGAGCTGAGCTCTGAGCAACAGCAGTTCGATGCCCAGCCTGAGCTGAGCTGCTGCTGAGCTGCCACCAGGTGACAGGACGGCTCAGCTAAAAAATAGAAAAAAGAAAAAAGATATTTCCCTTATATCGCCTCTCTGACTCTACTATCATGTCTCCAAAGCTATATATTCAAATTATTCAAATTCTGCTATATATGGACCCAGTTTGACCAATGTCATTAAGAAATGTATAATCTGAGTAAAATATGAGTATTCTTCAGAATTGACTTGCAAAAAGTATTTATCAGCTCGGATACCTGATGCCTATATATCCAGACATACGTCTACATAGTTTATCCTCATACAATACAGAAAAACCGAAAATCTCATCAGTAAACTCTTTTACTGAGAGACATAACTGCAACAGCCTGTTGTCACATTTTAACAGCCTGCAAATCAGTAGGTGATATACGTTTTTCTCTGGTAACATTAGGATACTGACTTCTGTAATAAGCATGCCATAGATCAGAAGTTAGGACAGAATACTCAGCAATGATATACATTTAAAAAGCTTCTTATTTTAGAATTATAGACATCCGTTATCTTATCTAGTGAGCAGCTCTACGACGGTACTATCCTGTCGAATAGTCTGACATCTACAGCCCTCACATACGGCTTTTCACTCAGGTTTCTTCCCTGGGACAGGAAACTGCAATACTTTATAGTGGAAATTACCAATACACAAATGGAGAAGAGCAGAATAGAATAAAAACAACTCTTCTCGGCCTCATTTACATTGAGAACAAATGAAAGTGTTATTATTCACACTGATGTCAGCCAGGATCACATCAGAAAGGACAGGATCTATCTTGATTTTTGACTTCCAAGATCCCAGGAGAAAAACCCCCACAGAACTCAAAACATGGGGAACCTATCCCACTATTTGCAGGGTTCATCATCAGGACATTTTTGCTTATTTTGTTTAAAGTTATAGAAAAGAGAGAAGAAATTAAAATTTAGTTTCCAGCTTGTCCCCTTCTTAAATATATTATTTTAGGCAAATCACCTAACTTTTTGTGCCTCAGTTTTTTTCATGTATTCAAATTGAGGCAACAATAGTATTTATCCCCTAGGGTTTTTGAAAAAGTCAATTTAAAAATATTAAATGTCCTAAAAACTGCACTATGCTATATAAATGTTAGTTGACAGTAACAGTTAATGGTGGTAGCAGTAGTAGCAACAACTGTAAGAAATGCCACTAACATGTAAATATTTCTGCAGCAAAAGATAAACAGTCACACATAGTGGAATAAACAAAACAATATAATTAGCCTGATGTCAGTTAAGGTTAGATTTTGCTGCCAAGTAAGTTTTGTAGCCAAATTTAGAAAATACATACAGAAATACAAACCAACAACTTCTTTTAGATTTCCAAACTGAGGATAACAGATTTTGGATTTGAACTAATACACTGATATAGATGAGCCAAATTTGCTATGGAAATACGGTTATTAAATGGTCCCCTAGCCTCTCTGCATTTTGACTAAATTACTCTCATTTCACTTTCCGTCCTGATTTGGTACCCCTACCCTTTAATCATCCATTGCTTTTCTTTTAAAGCTCTCTAACATCTCCACACCGTTTCTGTTAGGCCAGGTTCTCCAGCATACAGAAAGATAAACACTCCCAAATAAATGCAAGGACTCATCCATCAGGATGGCCTCCTAGCCTGGTCTTCCTGTTTCCATCCCCCACCCAGTAGTGAGTAATCTTTTCAAAATGAAACCTGAGACATGTCACCTTCCTGCTAAAATCTGTCAATGCCCCGCCATCATTCAACTCAACAGGGACCAAATTTTTTAATATAGTGCACAAAGCCTTTTGTGATCGGGCTTCTGCCTCTTTCCAGCCTCATCTCCTGCTCAGCTCCCCGCTTCCTGGTCCACAAAGCCAATATTCCAGTCCAGCAGAATAACTTGCAGTTCTTTGAATATAAAGTAATGTCTTACCTCTGCTCTTTTGCTCACCGTCCCTTCCGCTGCGTGACTGTCCCTCCCCTGTTAGGTCTGCCCGGTGAGTACGACGCATCCTTTGTACATCCTCTCAAACAAAATGTCATCTGTGATGTCTAACCTAGACTTCCTGGCATTTCTTTCTCATAGCATCTGCAGCCTGTTGCTATTGTGCACTTACCACACTACTACATGGGCCACACTAGGCCATGACAACATGCTGTCATTATGCATCCACTCATTTTCCTTGGCTCCTTAAACTGGCATCCTCACGACAGCCCAGGCATCCTCAAGGAGCCCAGGCACTGCCCAAAGTGTGTGCTTAGCAAGATCTGCCTCGGGGGTAAGAGTGCTTCATGGAACATTTCATCAAAACCATAGATGCTCAAAGCGATGAAAAGCCACCAGTTGCTAACTTTACAGTTGGAGGAAAGTTCCGATGTCTTTTCTGTAGAAGGCGAATTGTAGGTGTATCCTCTACCTGTGGTTCTCCTGGAAGAGCTTTAAACAGTTCAAGTACTCAAGATTAACACAATCCTCTGATTTTCATCTGGTTTTATTAACTGGACTGGAAATATCTATCCTGGAAGCGGAGATTAGAATTTGGCCAGTGAGGTCTTGCTTAGAAGTTGCTTTAAAATTTCCAGCAGAGAAAAATGCAGAGGGAAGGCTTAAGTCCATAGAATTTTCCACAAATGCATGACATTCCCCCCACTTCCAAAACTAATATGTTTTCTTATGTGTTGATAACATTTGCCTTATATGTCAATGCCTGAACAACCCCGACAAGTATCTTACAAGTGTATCAGTGGTAAGGAGAAAAATGTTGCAAGTAAAACAATACTTTTAGTGCATTCACCAATACTATTGAAAGAGTAGCCTGCCAAGACCAACACATGTGTCTGAGGTATGCACATGCCATTCAGTGGAACTACTGACAAGTACATCCCAAGAGACTTTGGGACAAATAATTAAAGAAGCTTTAAGTATTAAGAAACATTGAGCTTGTTGCCATTGTCCTTCTCTTTCACTTAGTATTCTTTCTTCCTGGAAATGAGGTTATTTTTCCTATAAAGAGGACCAGAGCAAGTCCTGGTGTCAGTGGCTACATCTCATCCATCCGCAAGGTCTATTACAGCGGCTGTCCTACCAAAAGCTCGTAATGGTTGTTCACTGAACAAAACCACAAAGTTCTGGTTAGAGACTATAATACATGTAAAAAAAATCTCTTTCTACATCTTAGCTCTAATTAGAAAGTATTTCTAATGTACTGATTTCGGTGGTTGTTTGAAGGAGGGTGAGGCCATACTGAGAATTACTTATGATTAGGTACCCAGATAAAATGAACAGAACCCTGATACCCCTAACACCACTCTCCATGGACTGTCAACCATAGGCACACACAGAGCCATGGAATTATTACGTGGCCCCTCCTTTCTTGCTCTGCCCCAAGTCTCAAAGGTCCTCATATACCTTCATATTGTTTTTCTCAAATCAACCAAGCAGCATGCATGCAAGCGCACACGCGCACACACACACATCCCCCTGGGGAAAACAGCATGTAAGTGGTCCATACAGAATTTTCATCCTTATTTTGGACCAGGGTGCTAACCATTAAGGAAGCCTGGTGGCATAGTGTCACATTATAAATCTAACTTTTTTTTTTTTTTTTTTTTAGCTGAGCCATCCTGCCACCTGTTGGCAGCTCAGCGGCAGCTCAGCTCAGGTTGAGCATCAAACTGCTGTTGCTCAGAGCTCAGCTCACACTCTTGAGCGAGCTCTTAACCAACTGAGCTACTCGGCCGGCCCTTCACATTATAAATCTAAAAAAGAAAAACTGCAGGAAAATATAACAAATGTTCAAGACTTCTGGATAGAGTTTGTAAAGTAGTTGCATATCCACCAGACACACTCTATTTTCCATCTTGACCTAGAATGCTATGGCTCAACTGTCAAGATTATCTACTGCAACGCTGTACTATGAGGAAAGCAGGCCTTGAACACTAACTTATGCGAGTTCACGCATTCTAATATCTGAAAAGAAATACTGCTTCCTCTTCTTACATAGGAGTTTCCTTAGTGATAACAGCCCTACTTGACATGGAAAAAAAGAAGGACCTATATCACCTATCATCCATGTAAGGTCCTTCAAAGAAGCAAGCAAGAGGATAGATTTTAGTGGACCCCAGAACACGTGTGTGTTTATGTGGGGGAGGGAGCAAGGACAAGGAGAGAAAGAAGTGAAATCTACAGAGGCTGTCTTTCTCTTGTTTAAGCCTTATAAGGTACTGTTGAAAACCCTACAGATAAGCATCTTAAATCATGGTAAATTACACACTGCATGCTGGTGACTCGGTCATGGAAAATTATGAAGCTACGTGATGTCTCATTTGTTGTGCTGAAAACAAATGTAAATAAATTACTGGGAGAATCTCATTTACATTTAGAAATTCATCCTGATGCATGACATGACTACCAATTTTTTTTAAAGATACTTTGAGAAGAAATGCCACTCATTAAACCCAGATCATGTGGATCATAGTATGAGTTTCGTTTGGTGCAGGGTTTTCAAAGGAAGAAAAAACCTGCACCTTCCTAAAAGGAGAAACACCCACCCCTATACCACCCACCCATCCCCAAACACACACAGACGAGGAAAATGGGCAGTAATCTCCTAGTTGCTTCTCTGTTCCTGAATTCCCATCTGCTGCCATTCAGAGAGATCACTCCGGACCCACTCTCAGTGGGACTAGCTGGTTGCCCAGTGGTGAGATGGCTTACAGTGAGATTCACCCTCTTTCACCCCATGACCTAAGGCCACTGGCAGGGGTTAATGGGACAGAATGGAGTTAACTGGCTCCTGCAGGGATCAAACCCATGACTGATCTCATTACCACTCTGCTTTGACCAACTGAGCTGCAAAGCCATGGACTCTCATTGAACAGGAATAGGTCATCCAACGACACAGGTGCCCTGTACTAAGATACAGCTGACCTGAAAAGGCAGATCAAAAATACAGGAGATGGATGGGATCTGAGCAGAAGCCTTGAAGAGCTTCAGGACTAGGGTGGCTGTTCAGCTTGCTGCCATGCTGAATTTATCCCACCCACCTGTTCGAGACTCCATTCAAAGAATCCAGGGGAAAGGCACACACTGACGGAATAGGGTCGGGGGTGAGGGTAAGGAGAGCAAACCAGGCAAGCACGTAACAAAAAGTTTGGAGAACCATTCTGGATATAGCCTCAAAAGCTCCGGCTATAAAGGGTTCGACTTGTTCCTCCTTGTTACTATACGATACTTAGCATACTCCAGCATACTCTGTGCGGTACTGTTCCTTTCACATCAGACACAGTAACACATCCTCATATGCTGTCTTCTAAGTGAGATCCTGGGACGCAATCATTTTTTTATTTGGCAGCTGTGACTGTGGCCTCACTTTCCAGTCATTAAACATCTTCCTGTCTCTCCCCACACACACTCTAAACAGATATCTCAAAAAGTTGTTGAGTTTTGCTCTCTACCCCACAAGGGTGACATACAACCATTTCCTAAATAGGGACATTATGGGGTAATAGCTGCATCCTTGTGCCCAGCAGAATATTTACATAAGCCTGAAGAGGTCTGAGAGTTCATTGGTTAAGGGAGAAATAAGCAGGCCATGAAATAATTATTTTTCATTGTGCCCTGCCAAAGCCATTCAGCCAAAGGCTAAATTGAGCTGCTATTGTGATTATTTGAACTGTGGAGCCAAAAGCCTTTGTTGCAAAGCACCCCAGCTGTCCTAAATTTTGTTCTGATGGCTAGTTTTCATTCTGGCTCATGCTCTGCAAGGAAAAAAAAAATGGCCCCCAAAATAGGCAAGTGGAAGAGTTGCTTTATCCAGGCCCACATCAGTGACAGATTTAGGGCCATTCGGAGAACTTGATTATTAACAAATCACTTCCTGAAACTGTTATGACAGGATTCCCATATGCAGATGGCCGCCCGCTCATATGCACACAGTGAGGCGAGGAAATTAAAACTAACACTTCCAAATTTACTGATGGTCATTTCTTTTAATGCTGATTGTACTTTATGGCAAATGAGTTCTCCCCAGTGGCCCTCACTGCTGGGAGGCTGTCACAACACTGGCTTAATAGGGCATCGACCCCGTGTTTGCCTGGCACCTTGACAGGTATGTCTAGTGACTGTAGGATTCCATGACCCAGTAAAGGGGCATTAGGAAATACGTAGGCTCTGTTCAGAGTAGTACCCGCAGTGTCTGAAGCAATATCTGCTCCTTGCAGGCACTCAATAGGATGTGTTGGAAGAAGGAAGGAAAGGAGGCAGGCAGGCTGATAATCCAGTAGGATGAAGGTGAAAAGCTTGTTGCCCCTTTAAAGAAATATTCCTCTTGTGCCTTAAGATGGACACCTATTGGAAAACTAACCTAGGTCAGAAGCACAGAAAACTGCCAAATCAGTTGTCTTGTGTCAAACTATGACTTCCTTCTACTTTGGCCAAGATGTATCCCCAATGGAGAAAAGAAGCAAATGCAATATGTTAATTTAATGTACCTAGGTTGTTCTATCAAAATGTACACTAGACTTGAACAAAAACCAGTGTGCCCAGAAAAGATCTTCTAATTTTCCTTCAGTTTACCTCTCAATATATTTTAAGACAAGGAATCAGCTGCAGTTGTGTATTAATTCCACGTAGACCAATCTGGCCAATCTGGAGGGTACAGGAGGGACAGTAGGAGCTGAGGAACTGGAAGGGAGGTGCCCGGAAAAGCTCCTGCATCTACATGGTGTCCAGGGGGAGTTTCCCGGGGCCTCAAGTTACATCCACTTCCGGTGGGATAAGTTTGATTTGTCCTGAAGCCAGGTCCTCAATTCTGGGACAGAGCCTAGGGCTACTGAAATCACCAGAGTGAGGGTGAGTTTTTACCGTTTCTTGGAACTAATTGAAAGGAAGGAGAAATCCTTCAGGGCTAAATTTATGCAATACCAATTACAATTTTAAAAGTCATCTTCTACCCATGTTCAAACATATGGAAATCCCCTTCTCCGTGATGCTTCCTGGAACAATGACAGAAGTGAGGACTTCCTTGGCGCTTGGGTTGGGATATGACTTACACTCCTCTGCTCACTGACTTCCCCACCTCTGGCCCCCAAACTAAAAGTTGGGGGTGGGGAAGCAGAGTACTTACCCTCCCAGGAATTGAGAACCTAAAATGCTGAAGGCCATGTGTGTCATACATCAGTTTCCCCTACTGTCCCTTCAGGACTAATCAGTCCTAGATCAGTCTATGACAAATCATCATGTGAGCTGAAGGATGAGTGGACAGGCCATCTTTTAAGGAGAGATGGCAGCTAGAAGGTATAGTCATGATAGTCAAAAGATATTGTAAACCTAGAAGATGCTTTTGGGAAACAATGGTTTTGCAATTAACAGTAGGAATATAACTGTATATCGTTTCCAAGGAAATTTTAGAGCTGACATATTTCCGGCTAGGATAGGTGGATTGTCTTTGCCATGGCTGTTTCATGACACCACAGAGGTTAGAGGTAAGAGGGACCTTCGTGATCACCCACCCACTCGAATTTCCATGAAAAGAGATGAAGACACTGAGGCCTGGAGATATGAGCATCATTCAGTCATTCATCTTCAGATGCATGTTTTTTCCTTGCTTTGAATCTCTATCTTTTTCTCTCTGCTCCATCTTTCCCTTTGTACCCTTCTCCATTTCTACTCACCCGCTTCAATCTTTATGATCTTTTACTTCTCCTTAACTGTGCCTTCAGTGTGCCTTCCTTGCAGCGGTAAGAATTATAACGCCCAAGATTTATGCAGCGCTAATTGTGCTAGGAACTATGCTGAGTGCTTTAATATGCACCACCTCATTTATTCTTCACAACAGCCCTATGAGGTAGGTACTATTATTTTTCCATTGTATTATATATGAGCAAAGTGAGGCTCATCTGTAAGAGAGAGATGAGGTAACTTACTCAAGAGTACTCAGCTGATCAGCGACGGGGATATATTTTAAACAGGCAGGCGGGCTCCCGAGACTTTGCCTCAAACCCTTGTACATTCTGTCGCACCTACAGCATGCTCCTGTGTATTTACTATGGGCCAGCTCTGTGCTGAGTCATTTATGAACACCATTCTGGCCATCTCTCACCACCGCCATGTAAAGGACTTAGTAACAACCTCTCCACGTTACACGAGGCAAGGAGGCATGGAGACATTCAGAAACATGCCCAAGGTCACTTCTCTACAGGTCACCTGGTTGTGGAGCCTGTGCTTCTAAACACACCCCTCCCTTCCTGATGATGCTGCTGGGACCCACAGGCTACAAGGCGTGGGGACCAGGATCGCCCTCTCGGTCCTGGAGTCTGTAGGGTCATCAGGTTCAAAAAAGTCTTTCGAAATCTAGGATGAAGGGAAACAGCTGCTACTAAGTGTTCCTGCACAGTGACTGCCAGTTTCCGTCATTAAAGATAAACGCTCAATAGGGTAATGTCTCCTTTGAGTAATTGTGGCCCAAAATAAATCTCTTTTTAAAACTCTTCAATAACCTCCATCTAGGGTTTTGGTTCTAACTTCTGGGGTAAATCAATACATCTTGCGGCAAAAGTAGCTGCACAAGAAAATTAACTTGACTCTCTGGTCGTGGGCAGTGGAGAGGGCAAAGGCTGTCCACAGATAACTGAAAACTCCACGATAGTCACTTTCAAATGCCAATGTTTTTCCACTGCCTATGAAGGATGTTCACCAGTGAAACAGTGACCTCTACAAGCTTTATTTCCCCTTGCCCACACTCTGATGTAGAAAGGTCCAAAAGCAGTCTATACTTCCATTGCACAGAGCCCCAGAATCAAGACATCTGATATGGTAAACAGAAGAATACAAGTTAGGTCACGTGTCTTGAAAAATATTAGATGACTGTTCCTTATACCAAGAAGTTGTTTTTAAGAGGGAGGACCATACCAAAGTCTCAGGAGACCCCCACCCCGGACAACCAGTAATATGATACTACGTGGTGACAGCACTATTGAATGACCACAGTCATGATAGGTCATGGTCATTCTGATTTTCTATTCTCCCTTTTACATGTTATTCCTGGCTAGAATAAAACACGGACTAAGATGAGAGAAGAAACAGCTAAGAAAAACAAAAAACCCTCCTGTGAAAGAATAGAGTGAAGTCTCACCATTGCCTCGCTATTCCCCAGTGAGGTCAGCCATGCATGGTGGCTGCACACCATGTTTCTAGTTTCCCGACCTCTTGTCTGGCCTGCTGAGCCCCATGGAACCATCAGCAACTCGTGATTTAATTCCTTCCTGAGTTGGAGGCATGAACAGAGCCCTGACCTGTGGCCTGTGAGACACCTGCCACTCTACCTGCTGACTAGACCGTCCCCCCACGCACCCCTACCCATGGATCCAGCCCATGGGCCCAATGAAGCCACAGATCATCTTTCCCTTTAAGGCAAAGACAGAGAAGCCAGACACGCTTCATTTCAATTAAATTCAGCAGAGAATCAGAACCAAATTGGTCCCAGTTATTGGAAGAACCTGCATATGGCAAGAGTTCTAAGGCCATCACTCGTGTTAATTAAAGAGTATGTAAAATATACAGTCACTTAAGGCCACTCACTTTCTTTCCAAAAATCTGTGGGTTCAGGGAAGGCCACAGCTTCAGCAAAAAAAAAGGTGATTAAGCAGCACCTCTGCCTTGAGTTTGGCTGAAGTGGTCTGATGTTTTACATGTGGTAACACGTGTGGCTATCCACTTGGGGGTGTCTGACTTGGAGTGCTGTTAATGTGTAGCCTTTTCTAGCAAATCTGCCTCAGGGATTAGTGACCCCACCCCCAAAGTTCAGTTGACTATTAATCGCATTAACTTTGCAGACTGCCACAATCTACTACCCACAAACAGCCTACAGAGCCTTATGGATGACTTGCTTAATAAACATTCCACAAAGAGCCCCCGTGCTGAAAAATGTTGTTCCATCCAAAGGGTGGATGGCCCACTCTGTCAACCCCAAAAGAGCGTAGTCTTGGGTCTTAATGGTCTTACTCAGCTGCCGGAATTTTTCTGACCAGGCAGCACCCCTTTCTTTTCTAGTTTTCACTGGGAACCAACTCTCCCAAGATTGTTTGAAAAGAGGTATCTTATAAAGTAAGACTTTCAAATGGTCTATGTAAATTTTTAAAACATCACCCATGACAAAGGTCACATGTTCATCCTATTCCCAAAACACACTGTCCCCAAGATCAACTTCCTACCGACTATAATAATTCAGAAGAATCAGAGAACAATTTTGTTACTATCTGCCATCCCCAAAAGAGCATGAATAAAGCTTGACCCATATGATACATAGAAGAAATGGTGACCAATCTTCCACCCAAAACAGGCGCCATCTTAGAGATGATCAGTTCCTTCAAACCCCCCAAATGCCCTCCTTCTCTCCTTAGACTCTAATTCTTTGTTAACTGCATTCTTCAGCCTTACCACGCCACCCTTACAAAAGGATCCAGTGTAATTAGAAATCAAGTGAAACCTTAGGGCCTGCAACAGTTTTTTTTCATAATGCTGTACATTTCATTGTTCCTGCCAGTTAGCAACGCAATTATGTTGGCTAGAAATGGAGACAAACAATAGATTTTAGTATTTCCACAGGAACAGAAACTGCAAGCAGGGAGCCGCAAACCACACCATTAAACTGGAATTAAATCAACGTGAAAAGAAAAAGTTTCACTCCCAGCAATCATCAACCCACCACACAGAGCTACCCACAGATCAGAAGGGAGGTGGAACACATGAGGTAAAGCTTGGATTCCTAGTTTGGGATGGGGTTTGGTCAAAACTCTGAGCATAAAAATATGACACAACAAAGCAGACAGACAACAACATCGTACAACACTTGCCCTATAAGGACGAAGCGATGAAAGATGTCTTCTCAGTCAAGAGTATCACTCGGGCATAATTGTGTCAAGCTAGCCTTTTTCTAATCGCCATGCCTATCAAGGTTTCCTAAATGAATGCCTTACTATCAGAGGTGGAAGGAGAGCAAACAACAGGTCACTGATGTTTACCCCCATTTTCTAGAAACTGCCACAAGAATCACAAAGATTCAAAGGATGAGTAGGTTTGACCTTGCACTTCCCTCTGGATCCCTTTCCTAAA
Source organism: Aselliscus stoliczkanus (assembly GCA_033961575.1). NCBI lineage: Eukaryota > Metazoa > Chordata > Mammalia > Chiroptera > Hipposideridae > Aselliscus > Aselliscus stoliczkanus. The sequence goes on from CM066734.1 coordinate 8,849,013, forward strand.
ATTTCTATACAATCTCCACTCCCTTCTCACCTCCTTCGGTATATGTTCCTTTTCTCCATAATCTAGACAAGGACACACACCTTACAGAACAGCATCATATTTCAACCTTAGGGAGGGAGTGGATGTGGCCTTTATCACCATTTCCACTCCACACAGACCTCGGGAAGGACTTAAAACCTCCATGGAGAAGACAACGAGGATAGATGTTGCTAGAGGACTCTTCTGGTGGGAAGGCTCTGTGGAAAGCAGATTAAAAGGAACCCACATTGGAGGCAAAAACTTGGCTCTTACATACAGAGAATCGTGGCCAACACATGTAAGCCCACACTCCTTCTGAGTACAGACTTATCAAAATTTGATGCCAAGGTCAGAGGAGGCCTGAGCATTGCCTGTTTAGCTGAATTTGCAAAATGGTAGAATTTCTATTAAAAATAATTCCTCCCAGAAGGCAGGTGAGAGAAACTTCTGAGTTGAATTTTGTGTCTTTAGGAAAGAGCAAATTTCAGGAGTCTGTCCGCCATCACTATTTCCCCCTCAAATACACAAGGAGTTTTTTGTCTGACAATATAAAGCAGGCAAAGAATATTTTTCCAATTTCTTTAAATTAGCACAAAACATTGGGGGCGGGGGGAAAGCCCATCTATATGTAGCTAATGGGTTTGTACACAGGCCATATACCCAACTGCATGATGACATGGCACCAGCGTTCAAGAAGAATTTGTTGATGGCTCTGTCTAGCCTCTATTCTGCCTACTGCTTGAATTGAAAGAGGCTCTTCATAATAGTTTTCCAGGTCTTGCGTGGGAAAATATACTAAGTGTTGGCACCCTAGGCCCATGCTTTCTGAAAAATCAAGGGTTGCACCAAAAACCACTATTCTATAACACTGGGCCCTTCAGACAAATATCTTTTCTTTCATTCAAAATTAATCATGCATCACTAGACCTGAGGGTTTAAAACGGCTGCTCTAGAATCCCAGAAGAAGAAAAAGGAGGAGGAGGAGGAGGAGGGAAGAGGAAGAGGAGGAGATGAAGAAGAAATTAATTCTAACCCTTACCTTTGACACCTTGTAAGACTTTGGGCCGTGACTTACCTGTATAAATAGGAAGAACTAATTTACTACAGAAATGCCCATGGGCAAACATGTACTGACTAATGAAGTGTTCAGCTTTTGCATGATTAACCAGCTGGTGGGGGTTGTATAAAAAGCAGAGGGCGTAAAATAATAAAAATTGATTAGCAGCCCTCTTTTAAAGTAATCCATGAAAAATTCCTTTTTTTATACTCACTGGCTTGGAAAGTGACCGTAAGGGATGATAAACTTGAATGACTTACCAGGAAACGGAGCAGGCTACTTGGCAACTGTTTGTGTCTCCAAAATTCACCAACTAGAGAGCTGGGGGGCAAGAGATGACACCAAGCTCCTTTCAAACGGACCAACCTACACAACAGGTCCTGCCAGCTGCCATAAAGTTAATTTTCTAATATATTGCAAAATATGTTATATAGAGTTGAAAACTATGACTGGGCTTTGTGTCCATTCAGTTTTGCTCTCTGGAGCACTCCGCTAGACCACACTTGGCTTTATCTACTGCCAGGCCAATTCATTAAGAAAAAAGGGGATAGTCTTGAGCCAGAATATTTATACACTTGACTCAGAAACAATCTATTCTAAGGGACATTTTCCGAAGCTAAATGGACTACAGGGCTTTTCTATTCATAAAATTCTTTAACTGGTCTGCGACTCCCTTAAGCAAGGAAAAAAGGAGTCAGATCTAAAGCAGAAAAACGCACACTGAACAAAAAGAAAGAAAATGTCCAAGGAAAGGCATGGGTTGAGGCTACTTTAAAGCAATGAAACTTTGCTTTCTTCCATTTACTCTGATTACACAACTATTTACTCAGCTTAGTCCTCCTTTTACCCCAAAGGATGCATTTCCCAGGCAAAGAAAAGAGAACAATCAACGTTCAGTATCCTTGCCACCCCACCACCTCCAGCCCCCACATCCCACCCTTCATCCAGGGTGATGCTGAGGTTAAAGGGACAAGAAGATGGTCCAGAAGCACTGGCCCACAAAGGCACGCACGACGCACGCAAGATGCACACACACGCATGGAGCCATATTCAGTGTGCTTATCTCCATGTCCATTATCCAGGGGGTCAGAGCACAGGTGTGCCCTTCCCTTCCCTTTTCTCTATGCCCACAGACAGCACCCCATTTCCCAACCAAACCCCTCACACATTTGCCACAAATCATAAATAGGGCCTAATACTGAGCCATGCATCGGATCAACACATCACCGCTACTAAAAAAATCAACCATTTTCCTGGTGACTCCCCATGTGAAGGGTTGTTAATGACCAGTCTGCGTATCTGGGAGATCTCACAGTGTGGAGCAAAAGCCACTGGGAGGGTCAGAGAATTGAGTTCTGCTGCTGTGCTGCTTAGCCTTTCTGATCCTCAGCTTCCTCGTTTACAAAATGAAGGATTAAACTAGATGATCTCTAAGTCTCCTCCCAGTTCTAAGATATTCATTTTTTTAAAATAATTTCCTGTTGAAGGTGAATGGACTAAAGGAGACTGGCTAAACTCTTGTAAAAGATGCTGCAGAACCAAGCTGCCCAATATGATGGTCCCACCAGCCATATGAGCCTACTGGGTGCTTGAAATGTTAACTAGTCAGAATTTCAAAGACTTACTATCCAAAAGGTGCAAATTAGCTCATTAATAATTATTATATCAGTTACATGGTGAAATGGTAATATTTAGGATATACTGGGTCAAATAAAATGCATTGTTAAAATTAAATTTAACTTTCTTTTGACTTTTTTCAATGTGGCTACCAGAAAATTTAAGATTGAAGTCACTCAGCTTATATTTGGGTTGCACACAAAGCTCTAAGGAGAGTTTGCCCTGGAGGCCAAATCAAGTCCTATTTTCCTATACCTTGAAAGCTAAAAAGAAGAAACATTTTCAAAGGATTATGGAAAAAAAAGACTGTGTTACAGGGACTATGCATGGCCAGAAAGGGTTAAAATATTGACTATCTTGTCCTCTATGGAGAAAGTTTGCCAATGATGACGCTGGATCCTCCTCATGTCTTTCCTTGCCAAATATGGGAGCTACCTCCCACTCCAGTCTTGAAAGCAGTGCCAGAAAGATTATGCTTGGAGAGCATTCCTCTCACCAGTCTCCATAATCCCACCATTGTTCTAAATGTGGAGGAGAGGGTAAGAGAATTCCAGAAGGAAAAGGGAGAACTAGCTCAGCTTCAGTGCTGATTACCTCCATGTCTAACCACAGCAGCAGAGAAGTTCACACACATTTTTACGTCACAGATTTCAGTTTCCTTCTTAAGAGAAAACAGCTGACATGAAGAAACATAGGCGAGGAGGGGACAGACATACGACAACTTTAATCAAAACTTGAAGCTCTTTTTGGTCCATATTCAGTATGATCAACTGTCCATTTGCCCAGAACTCAGAGGTTTCTGGAATTTGGGATTTTCCACATGCTAAAGTGCAAAAATAGGACAGTCCTGAGTAAATCAGGATGAGTTGGTCACTTTAAATTTGACCAATGAAAACTAGGTTACTATATTATATAAAGGATTCAAGGCTAATTACATTTTCAATAAAAAAATTGCTTTCTGTAATAAAGTTGCATGTTGAATTTTTTGCCTCTTTACTTTCATTGCCTTTTAGTTATTGAAAATTAAATTTTCAGTGAGTCCTCCACTAACCGACCATTCAGTTCTTACATTTTGCGATCTTGGATCAAATCCCTTAACTGCTCTGGGCCTCACTTCTTCCTCAGTGAAATATGCTGAGCAGAAGGTGCATTCTCCCCAGTGACTTCTGTTGGAGGACAAAACAGTAGACTTTAAGAACCTTGAGGGAAATAAGGAGTCTCAATTCAGGATTCATGTTCAATTCAGGATGACTGGACGACTGTCAATAGGATGGATTTTTAAGTCCATCTCTTCAACATTACGATTGCTTGAATAAGAGACAAAATAGAATCCAACAAGATCCGATTTCCAAAGAAAAGGGTATATAAATGGTATTGCAAACCCAGAAAAGTTATATAGCCCATATACACGAACCTAAATGGTGACATTTTATTATCATTTGTTTCATTATTTGGGGGTGACTGTTTTTGAAAATCATGGATGAAACGATCACACGTATCACTTTCACAAATGATGGAAACTTCAGAATGGAATTCCCCTTCTCCCCAATGGCATGGAAATTTTCTCATTGTTTAGGAGACGGTCGTGTCAGTCATTGCATATTAAACACACACTCTCTATGTTTCATCTGGGATGCTCTATTGTGCAATAATTGGTCCCCATTGTTACATGCACAATTTGCCTGCTCAGATGTAAAAGTAAAACCCCTTAAATAGCTATCTCCACTGATAGCCTGAGGCAGAGACGGTCTCCTGCGACCACATGCCTGCAGGAACCCATGACTAAGGCTTATGGAAGGGGGGGAGATAAAATGGGGGTGCACCTATCATCCTTTATTTATATTAGAAAAGCACCCACACAATCTCATTAGCAATGGCTGAGTGCTGCATCAAGTCCCAGCAAGGATTCTGCCCAGAATGCAGCCTGTTAAGGGAGGTGAAGTGGCCCCTGCCCCAAACAGGAGGAGGACTGGGAAAGAAACAAATAAAATTCCTGCTGTGTCCAAGCCTTTCTCCCCATGAAAGCACCTATTTCTGTCCTCAGTGCCCAGTTCCACCTGGCACCCTCACCCCACACATCACCCATTCTAAACCCACAAACCCCAGATGCCATTCCTTTCTTGAGCTACCCATGGCACCCTCCCACCCCTGGGAACTCAGCACCCTTATAGCTGAGATGGCCTCTGAATACTGAAGACATTCTTATTTATTTATTTATTTATCTATTTATTTATTTATTTATTTATTTTTAATTAGTTTCAGGTGTACAACACAGTGCACTAATTATACATTTTACCCCTCGAAGTGACAACCCCCCACCCCCAAATCGTCACCCCACTCCTCCCCCCCATATCATATATATCTATTACTCTTCCTCTGACTCCCTTCCACAGTATAATCCACATCCCGTGACTATCTATATATATTCAATTACAGTAGGTATACAACCTCCGCTTCAGGTATACAGTGCAGTGATCAAACCTCTACTCCATCCATGAAATGGTCTCCCTAACAAGACCTATGACCATCTGACACCCCACAAAATATTTACAACATTATTAATTATATTCCCCAAACTGTCTTTCATATCCCTGTGGCAATATTGTAGTTGCCTATTTTTGCTGTCTAATCCCTTCTCCTTCTCCCTCATCCCCATCCCCCTCCCAATTAGCAACCCTGATTTTTCCTCTATATCTATGAGACAGTCTGAAGACATTCTTGTTACTGAAATTCTCCCTTCTCACATCTGAACTCCTCGTATGTCAAAGCTAGTCTTCGGAGATTCTTTTGTTGTTGTTATTGTTCCAACACATGTCTTTTGATATTTCCTTGTCCTCTTTGGTGTGTCTCAAATCCTGCCACTCCTGCCTCTGAAATTCAGATAGGCCTGCATGGACTTTCCTCTCCAATTCTGCTGAGTGCTACGGCCCACTGGGGGATGGCCGTGGGCCAGAAACGATGAAACACCTTGTTCTATCCTGCAGGATACTGATACCTGAACCACTGGGGACATCGCTGCTGCTTCCCCTGAGACAAATGCCAACTTTCTCCCACAAAACCTTTATCTATCTATTTATTTATCTATCTATCTATCTATCTATCTATCTATCTATCTATCTATCATCTATTTATTTATTTATTTTAGTGGAGCCATCCTGCCATCTGTCACACTGGAAATAGCACCTTTGAGTGAGCTCTTAACCAACTGAGCCACTTGCCCGGCCCTCCCACAAAACCTTTAACAAAGGAATGGGGCGAGCTGGAGACATGGAAGCAAGAGTCAGTCTCAGTTCCACCCTGACTTGTCCCCAGAGTCACGCACAGAGGCTCTGTGAGGACAGAGCAGGGAGCAGGCTGCAGGGCACACTGTGTCACAACAGGTACGTCGTGTGCTTCACGGTTCTTCTAATAACATGGAGGAACCATTGGCAAGCAACCCAGAGTGGAGCATGACACCATATATCAGAGGGTCCAGGAAGAGGACTTCCGGTGTTGCATGGAAAACAACACCGTCTCTCTATCTATACGTTCCTTTGTTTTTAACATGTCCAACGTATTTCAAAAGGTCTTCTATTTCAATGTCAAAGCCTCTTTGTGGACGGGGGGCAAGATAGAGCAGGCCGGTCCTGAGTTCAAATCTTAGCCGTGTGACTTTGGCCGAGTTTCTAAATGTGTCTTGGCCTCAGTGTCATCATTGTTGAAATGGGACTAACGATACCTCTCGTTAGGATTGCTGTCAGAATTAAATGGATGATGTATGAAAAGTGTTATCAATATAATGCTGTATGTCAATTATATCTGAAATGTTTTCAAGTCTTTAGTAAAGTGCTAATGCATTTTTTAAATAATGAATAGCTAATGTTGTTAACGATAGCCCTAATAGCAAAAATCGGAAGTTGAGGAATGAGGCAGAGTTTATTTAGTACACCGATCTAGTGGGAGGCCTATTCGTAGTCAATTGCATACTGTTTTCTCCACAAGGGCCAGCCCCTTCAAATACCTCTTGCGACAGAAGTGAGATACCAATAGAAAAGAAATCACAGGACCCTGCAACATTTAACAGGAAGTTTAGGTTCAACACAAAAGTCAAAAACTCGATGGCAGTGAAAACTCTAGTTTGGATTCGGTGAAAAAATTATGAGTCAGAGGCAGAGCTATACTAAATTCTCAGAGTTGAAAGAAGATCTAGGACTTCCATATTAGCCCATATCACATCTGTGCCTCTGCCCAAAGCTCCTGCCCCACTGATAAGAGAATCAGGCGTGACGTGAAAAGAACCCAGTCAGTGGACACCACGGTATTTCCGTTTCCAAGCTGGTCCCTACTTTTTCCTTTTTGGCTCTCCTCAATCATGCTGGGGTTGTGAGCTATGCAGCATCCTTTCTTTGAAATCCCAGCTGGAAAACATAGACCACAAGAATCTCTCAGGAATCACTTCCGGGCCACTTGCCTGTTTGCCCCAGGTTGAGTCTGCTCTGTCGAAACAGGGTAAGGTGCCCACAAATGTCTCGAGGAGCCTGACTCTGTCCCCTGATGACAAACACTTTGCTTCACTTTTACCTCTGGGCTCCTGAGATTCTATTCTAAATACTCAGATGGGGCAGATATTTCAAGTCCGTCTCCCTCTACCTTTTTTTTTAAAAAAAAACCAACACTATTTTCACTCCTCCAAAAGTTTTCTATATTTTCTGACTTAACCATGAGAAACTCCACCATGAATTTCATTTCAAAGCACTTACACACACACAGACTTCACCCTATCAATTTGTACATGTTTTCACAAACTTTTCATGGGTTTTCAAATTGTTTAGACCTTGATATGTTCTGCTCCTTCACCACCAATGTAAGTGCCTGCAATTTGAAGGGTGTCTTTTTTTTTTTTAACCCTGTTGATGCCTCCTGAATAGTAAGATTCTGTAACCAGTCACAGAAGGATCAACATGTCCCCATCAAGTCTGTCTTAACCTTTGCAGGCTGGGTTCTATGGAAGCATGTGGAAATAAAGATAAACAACACACACACAAGAGGAGGTGGTAGGAGAGACAGGGAGAGGGAGAGGGAGAGAGAGAGAGATTGAGAGGGAGAGAGAGAGAGATTGAGAGAGAGAGAGAGAGAGATTGAGAGAGAGAGAGAGAGAGAGAGAAGGAGAGAGAGAGAGAGAGAAGAGAAGAGAGAGAGAGAGAGAGAGAGAGAGAGAGAGAGAGAGAGAGAGAGAGAGAGAGAGAGAGAGAGAAAGGAAGGCAAGAGTTGCCAGCTTAATTTTAATGTAGTGCTGTCTCCTGCAGCATACGTATTTTTGGCCCCATATTCTTGGCCTCTGTTTCCTAAGAACTGTGGCACTGTTCGTATATATTTAATTTCAGACAAATGGTCTCAAATTGGGTGATGTAAGTGGTAACAGAATAAACGTTTGGACTGGTCATGGAACAAAATGTCACGAGGCTGGTGAGTTCAAAGGCTGTCTCTTCGGCAGCTTGGCCGAGAACATTCTGAAGTCACTTCCTTGTCTCCAGCCCGATGAAGAAGGAAATTGATAGGATGCTAGTGCCATCTTGATCCTCATCTGCCACAGGAAGGAAATGTCCCTTTTTTCTTCCTTTTCATAGTCACCTGCCCTTGCATGGGGATTTTCTAATTCTTTTCCAGTTATTCATCTTATTCCTTTGGGATTTAGCATTATTGTAAAGTAGTTATTTTGGTTCAACTTTCATGGAGGTTGAGCTAGTGGCAATCAAAAACTTTTTTTGTTTGTTTGTTTTTTTAACTGATGAGAGTTTTCGTTTGGGAAACTTCCATGATTTTTTCTATCTGCAATTTTTTTTCCTGTCCTATGAAATATATTCACAATTCTAATACCTTTAACCTTCAAATTAAAAAAGAAATTCCTGAGATGCGTTTTCGTTATGCGAAAACTGTGAATTAGGGAGGTTAGGTCATTTGTCCCAGGTAACACATTATCTGCAGGCATTTGGGTTGAGATTCAGATGAACCTAATTTGACTCCATGCCCCCCTCCTCCACCTGTGCCAGGTACAGGGTGATACTCAATCGATGCTGTGGGCCCTACTCCACTCAACCCAAAGGGAGGCTCAGCAGTTTGCTAGGCTTGAAGGAAAAGCATACCAGCTTAATCGCTTCAGCACAGAGTATGCTGAGTTTCATGGAAAGCTTCTGGCAATACATCCCACTGCCCTATAGCATGTTCAGTTACCCCTTATACACTGGGCACCCTCAACAGCCCTAATAGTCTCCTCTATTATTTCACGGCCTCCCCCTCAATTTTGGTTTAAAACTCTACGCTGAGTATCAAAGTATTAAAAATATGCTCATCTTCTTTTATAATAAAAAATGAAATCATGAAGACCCAGGGATCTCTAGCTAAGAGGCTCCATAGTCAGAAACATTGAAAAAAGATCATAGCTGACACCACAGTTGGTTAAAATAACAGCCTCCAAGCCATGCCAAAAGCCCTTTTTCCTCCTCTAATCCCCCCATCACTCTTCTGCTACAAGACAGCAAATGCATTAACTCCTTTAAACATTCATTGCAAGTTGGTATAAAGGTAGTGCTTTTTAAGTGCTGAAAGAATGTCTGTATACATACTCACACATGTGAACTCACATCCATCCTTGTGCAATACAGTACATAGTTCTGAAAGGAATAGGTCCGGAGAGACTTAAAATAGTCATTTAATCTAATTGATCCCACGTAGGACAGGCAAGAATGGAGCTAAATCCCGATTAGATCTGAGAAGCACATTTTCCATCTTTTGCTTCTCTGGAAAAATCAGTTTCCATAACAAGCCCTGTATATAGAGTTTTTTGTTTATTGTTTTTACTTTGTTTCTTCCTTGGAACATGAAGTGGTCAACAGGCATCTGACTGTCACCCAACCAACTGGCAGACTCAAGTGTCACAGCTAAAGCCCACACCTGCTTCGTTTCCTACATCCTCCACTTAAATTAGAATTAGGTATTGGTCTGTGAGTATGTATTCTAATTTTACTTTTTATTTTAAATCTTGCTTTGGCATGCAATCTCTCTCTCTTTTTTTTTTTTTACATTCTTTGAAAGGAATAATGACACTTGTCCTCAGGTGTCATTAAGATTATATTCAAAGCAATGCACCCAGTAGGTTCTCAACAGACATTTATGATCTGGAATCAATCAGTACCAGGGTAGAGTTCTGTCACTCACCCTGCTGCTGTCACCATCTGATGCTCCCTGATAGCATTCCATTTCAGTGCAAAAGACACCATCCCTTCACTAGATGGGCTCATTCTAACCCCAGATACGTATTTTCTGCTTTGATAAAATGTAGAATTATTTATATTATGGATAGCTCTATTTGTTTGTCTTGAATCACTCAGCTATACAGTATGCTGAATGACATATAAATATAGAAATTATGGAAATAGAGAAAGCATTTTATCCAGTGCGGATTCGGAGTTGCTAAAATTAGTGGCTGAAATTTCTCTCTAGGGTGTCATTTAAAATCGAACCTTGTCCCAAATAACAACTGACCACCAATTTCTTTGATTCCCCGGAAAGGAGATCTTGGTGATATGACGCAGGCCAGAACATTTGCTGGATGGGATTGAAGCATTCACCAAGGAGGGAAGTAAAGAAGTCATTCGCTCGCGCACACACGCACGCACACACACACACACACACACACACACACACACACACAGAGGCACACTTCAGGCATCCAGCAGCAATAAGAGAATATACAAACAGAGGGACTCTGCCAACCTCCTCCAACACTTTCCTTGCCAGAAAGCACACAGAAGCATACAGTATAGGTGCAGGTGTGTGTAAACAGGTAAGTTTGGAGATGTGTCTAATTATAAGCAGTCACAGCTAAAATTAGAAATCCAATCAGTTCATTTTTTTTTCCTTTTATAAAGCTCTCCAAAGGGGTTTATTTAAATGAGAGCAGCCAGTAGGCTTTGATTTGGCAAGGAGCGATGACTGTGACACAGCCAGGGAACTGCTGTTTGTCAGCTTTCCCACTGTACCATGAGGCTGCTTCCTAGTTCATAATGAAGAGAACCACAGTTTTCACTCATTGTTATGGGAAGATACCACCTTCTCTGGAACAGGATGTTAACTACCCCTTTCATTACTCAGTGGCCTGACCTCCCCTGTCATCCTCAAAAATACACTCTCAGAAATTCCTATTTCTCTTTTTGCTCCCAGCTCCAGTTCAAATCTAATGCCAAACATTAAGCATTTCTTGGTAGTCACAAAAAAAAAAAAAAAAGGCCACCACTCCATAATAACCTATGTATAGATGCTCAAGCCCCAACATCCATTAGGAAACTCAGCATAGACAAACCTTATACATCTACGGGGCAGTCATACCACTTTCCAGTTCCAGACTCAGCAAAGTGACCAGCACTCAGCGACTGCAGCTAAATTGGGCCTCCAAGATGCTTTCCATACATGGAAAGAAGGAAGCTGAGTTCAGTTACAGAGAGCAAGCTTCTCTCTCTCTCTCTCTCTCTCTCATCTACTCTGACAATATAAAACCACCACACTCCACCTGAAAAGTTTGTGTCATTTTCAAAACCTATCAATAATAAATGAATATCGCACCATTTGATGCTAGTTATCCCAGAATTCTCAGTCGGACTTCCTGAAATGTAACTCATCACTGTTGACCCTTTTCAGTCTTGCAACAGCCAAAAAAAGAATCTTGTGACACTAGTGTTCCTCAATACTTTTATTTAAGAGCCATTATCTTAACCCAGAGGTTTAAATTTAGCTATTTTTTATCTTATTTTCATTATGCTCAATTGAGCCAGCTTCTCAGGCTGAGAGGCAAAAGAATAATGTTTATCTGCACCCACATCCCGGTTTTTAAAAACACATACAATTAGCAATTTAAGTCATAATTCTAAAGACAAAATGCTAATGTTCTTTATATAGATTGCACCCATACAGGAACAAAAGGAAAACTAAGAACTCAAAATGGAGAACTCAAGATCAATTACCTGGGGTTACAGAAAACATGGATAGCTGTTTTTTGTAGATATTCACCCCCACTTCCCCCTTCCACCACCCCCCGCCTGCATATAAGCAACAGCTTCAACCTTGTCCCTTTGCTTCTACCATCACCCAGAATTCTGAATGAAAGAGAGAAGAAAATGCCAGATTTTAATTTCAGCCTTCTCTCTCCAATCTCTAGAAAAGATATCAAAAGCATGAAAATAGCCAAAGACAACAAAAAAGGAAACAAAACAGCAACGATGGATCCATTGACTACGGTGCTCTGAATAATCGGTCTTTAAATAATCAAGACTTAGTCAATTCTCTACTAAAGCAATAATCACCTCTCCAGTTGACAGAACATGGGAATAAACTTTGAAGTGCAGAAGTTCAAGGCTGGCCTTGCCCCTCCCCGGGATGTCCATGCGATCCCTGTGGAATCATTCTGCCTGCTGGCCACCTTCCCTCTGGCCACATGGGAATCCTTGCCCAGGTTGGCCTCTGTGATCAGCCACTTGAACATTAGCCCTCCTAATATTCTCTGCTCTTTTGCTTACCTAACTGCTCAGCCAGAGGGCCCCTCCCGCCCTCTGTATGCACTTACTCTATTCATTAACTACAGGAATGTACGAGAGCGATCATGGAGTGACATAATTCTACCCGGTAACAAGTTCATTCTATATAAATTAATGTGGCCCCTTCCTGGAAATCTTAAATCCATCTCTCATTGGTTCTCAGTGTAATCCACATACTCACTATTCCAAACATTACCCATACACCTTGCATCCCTAGGGTGACCTCCCACTCACGTTACAGAGGAGAAAGAAGGTGCAAAAGTGCTCCAGAAAAAATGAAGAGACATTTCTCTAAAGAGAACATACAGATGGCTAACAGGCATATGAAAAAATGTTCAACCTCAATGGTCATTAGGGAAATGCAAATAAAAAACACAATGAGATACCACCTCACTCCGGTCAGAATGGCTATCATCAATAAATCAACAAACAGCAAGTGCTGGCGGGGCTGTGGGGAAAAGGGGACCCTGCTGCACTGTTGGTGGGATTGCAGATTGGTGCAGCCACTATGGAAGTCAGTATGGAGGTATCTCAAAAAACTGGAAATGGAACTACCTTTTGACCCAGCAATTCCACTCCTAGGTATTTATCCTGAAAAACCCAAGACACTTAAGTCAAAAAAAATATATGCACCCCTTGTTCATTGCAGCACTATTTACAATAGCTAAGACTTGGAAACAACCGAAATGTCCATCGGGAGATGACTGGATTAAGAAACTGTGGTACATTTACACAATGGACTATTATGCAGCTATAAAGAAGAAAGAAATCGTACCATTTGCAACGATATGGACGGACCTAGAGAACATTATGTTAAGTGAAATAAGTCAGTCAGAGAAAGACAAATACCATATGATCTCATTTATATGTGGAATCTAAAGAACTGAATAAACGAGCAATGTAAACAGAAATAGTCTTAGAGACACAAAGAAAAAACTGATGCGGGCTAGATGGGATGGGGGTAGGCATGAGGGAGAAGGGAAGGGACGAGGCAACATAAACTGATAACTACAATACTGCTGCAGAGACAGAAGAGACAGTTTAGGGAATATAATCAATAAGGTTGTAAATATTTTTTTTAGGGCATCAGAAGGACTCATGTCTTGTCAAGGAGACCACTTCATGGATGGTGTTGTGGCCTGACCACTGCACTATACATTTGAAGCTGCCGCTGAATAATATTATATGTCAACTATATTTTAACACATATATAGTCATGAGATGTGGAATATAGTGTGGGGATGGAGTCAATGGAATTGTAATAGATATGTGTGATATCAGGTGGTGGGGGGCAGGGCAGGGGAGGTAGTCACTTTGTAAGGGGTGAAAAAATAACTATTGCATTGTTTTGTACATCTGTAACTATTAATAATAATAATAATAATAATAATAAAGTTAAAAAAAAGTGCTCCAGAAAACCTATGAAGAGGCATGCAATCACTGACTCCAATTGACACATTTTCATATTTTCTGACTGGCACTTAAAAAAAAAAAATTACCCAGCTCCATAGGAAAATGGACTTCCTACAGAAAGCCTCAGTAAAAACAGCTACCAGAATAATTCACTGGCACTGGGTTATTAAAATCCCTGGCAGATATTACTTAAGATGTTAGAAAATTATTCAGGCACATGTGTACACATATATCTACCTTCCATGTTTGTGCACTCAAACACACACACACACACACACACACACACACATTTTTAGTAAGTACTCATTAAGCTATCTGAGATATTAAAACTAATCACGGCAGTTTCCCTTTAATGTTATCCTCAGCATAAAGAGAAATGAGGCCATTGTCATTTATTCTGAAATCATTCTTTATAAAAAATAGCTAATCTCTAGAAGCACACCTGGTTTATTGAAGTGAATACAAAGATGCTGTATATAGCCTTAATGTGCTCAGCTGGGAAAATATATTTTTTTAAATGAGCATTTGTTAAGGCTTTATTTGCAAATGCAAAACTATCCAAGGCCCTCTTTGTGCATGTAGGGATTTTTCATTTCAAAAACCACATTAATATAGGAGGATTCACATCAAACACTCACAGCAGCAAAGAAAATTAACCCTTGCAGGACTGGGGAAAAACAAAAACAAAACCCATATTACCAGGTTGTAGGGAATTCAAAACTCAGGAAAACTATTGACATACCTCTGCAGTACACCTAATAGAAATTGTTACCATAACACTGTTTCCACAAAACCCCCTGACTCATACATTTTAAGTACAGACATCTACAAAGGTGACTCAGGTATTACAAGTGGCAGAAACAAAGGAACTGCTAGGTTAAACATTAGAAAGAAAATATCACCCATTAACTATAGTTGGGAACTTCCAAGGGAAAATCATGACAAGTTTAGAGCATTCCCTACATTTCTGACAGGGCCAGTCTCCGCAAAGAGGCACGAAGTTGCTCCAGTTGCTAAAAACGGGATACTGGAAGGCTTTCACAGAGAGGCTACGTAGGAAGGCGTGTGTGGCTTGTGGCCATGTTAGCCCAGTGTTTCCTAGCTACGATGGCAGGTGCCATTTTTTTTTCCATTTGATCAGGGAATGTAATACATCTTCAAAACAATTTTCGCCCAACTGGTTGGAGATGTCAAAATCCAACCCTGCAAGAATTCCTTGGCCACTTTCCCTCAGAGGGATACTCGCCTAGGTTTCTTTTGAAATATGTAATTTTCACTCAAAAGTCTTTGGTATGTTTGCTTCTTCAATTTTTTTTTTTTTTTTTGTACTTAAAAATAAAATCAAAATATAGAGTTAGGCTATACTGAGACTTTCCATTACGAAGCTGAAGAAAATAATATAATTCTGGTAAATGACAAAATGAATGCCACAGGAACAAGTGGTCTGCCATTTCTGGCGCTGAAAAAAGAGAATGTCTGCGGAGCTTGTGACCTGAAAGGGTTAAGGCTTGTCTTTAATAAAAGTATTTATAGAAGACCGCTGACATTCTATTACAAATAGAATGGGAAATTCTTTACAAATAAAACCTAAAATTAGTGCTAATTTTTCTACTTCTATCGCAAAAAGACAGTAGCAGAATTAACAGGAGAGATTTTTTTAGAACTCATAATTTTATATCCACATAGCATCTAGCACAGAATCTTATGCAAAAGAGATGATCAATAAATAGGTGTTGAATTGACTGAATGAGTCAACTTACTGGTATTATTAGATCATGGAAGTTATCTCAGGTAAGTACATCCAAATATGTTATTTATTGGCTCATTGGCTTACAACCCGTCAATGACTGCCCACTGCCTACTGTTGGAGAAAGTCCAAATATCTTCTAGTTACTTAGCTCCTACCTACATTTCTAGCTTCATCCCTCATCCATATTTTTTTCAAGTATTTGGGGAATACAGGAATAGCAGAAATAAAATTGACTTTTATTTTTTGGGAGTAAAATCTTAAGAGCAACATAGAATGGGGTCAGAATAGAGATATGCCACATCATTGGAGAGAGACAAAATTATTTCCTAGCTGGTAAGATTTCCTGAAAACTGAGTATATTCATATATGTAAATGAAAACTGTGTCCTTCAGAGGAGGCACAGTGAAGGGCCATGGGATATGGCCTGGGAGAGGAAGTATTAACAAGGAGACATAGGCATCATCTGGTCTCACAGGTAAGCCTCCATCTACAGCCAAATGGTTTGGATCAAACTATTTACTATTTGACTATTCTAGTTATTCATATAATTTCATACTCACCAACCACACTTATGATTATCATATGTTTTCCCATAGAAATACCCATTTTTGAGCTGTTACTCTGTACCTTGTACTTGTTACAAGGTATCTCCACTTACATGTCTCACATGAACTTCAAATTCAGCATATCCCAAAGTGGACTAGTCCCCACCCACACACACCCCTCAAACGATTCTTTTTCCAATGTTTTGTGTCTTAGTTAATGGCATCGCCATCCATCTATGTAAACCAGAAACCCGAGAGCCTCACATTCAGCCAAGTCACTTGATTTAATCAAGCACCCAAGTATTGTAAATCCTACCATCTAGCTATTGTTCTAAGCCATTAATTTCTCTCCATCCCCATTATCATCACCTAAGTCCAAGTTCGAACATCTCTCTTAGCAGAACTTGTTCCTACTTTCAACAGGGAGAAGATTTTGGAAATACGAAATCAAGGCATTAAATCGTAATCCTTTGCACCTATCTATCCCTAGGGCTGAGCCATGAGGATTACTGCCCCGACAGGGGTGCCAGATGGGAAAGACCGAGGACATGCGCTCAGCTGCGAGTTTCAAAGCTGACTTGCTTGACCTCTGTAGCTGGAGGGAAGCCTCTAAGCCAAGCCCTAGAGAGAGCAAGAATGGGAAGTCTCAATTCCAAAGTAAGACTTTTGGCTTTTATACTGGATTTTAGGGTTTGAGGGCAAGAATCTAAAATGGGACTAGAGATAAGTGCTCGCCCACCTTCCCGGCCCAGGGTGTCAGGGGAGGAAGAAGATAGGTGGAGAGTGCTGTTGGAGACCAGGACATGTGCATCTGGACTCACTTCTCTGGGCTGAAGTGCCGGAGCAGGCAGGCGTGTAAAAGATGTCTCTCCGTTTCCTGTTTGGGACCATCTCACCCAGTGCTCCCCACTTCCCAGTCTGGAGCATTTCAGCTAAATAAGGGTGGGAAAACACAGAGAAGCAGAGAGGAAGCCTGAGTCTTGCGTCCTAGTTGTTCCCATGGCTTGAGTGTGATGTGGAAGGGCACAGAAGGGCCTTGCGCTCTGTGGAGGGGCAGGGACAGTCCCTGGTGGCGCTGGCTGCGGAGCCTAGCAGAGGTGAGGGCTGGGAGAGCATGGGTATCATACTACAGTCCACCTGGAACACGGAGCCAGACCTCAGACCGTAGGTATGAGGTAACCGTGCCGGAGAAAGCTCAGATGAAATGAGGCAGTGAAGAGGATCCCCAGGCCCTGAGCTAGCTAAATGGGACAGACAGAGAATTCATCTGGGATACTGTTCAGGAGCAAATGGGGGCAGGGCAGCCAGGACCAGACCGACAATGAGGTGGCATTCCTGCAGAGGGCAGCAGTGAGACCCAAAGAGCCCACCATAGGACCACATGCAGGTATCAGGCACGTCACAGAAGCCTCCAACACAGGAAGGCAGCTCTCACCTTACACCAGTGACTCTGTGATGGGGAGGCTGAGGATAACTGAGCAGTTACCTGAAAGGGACCATTCCAAGTGAAGCAAAATGATTTTAAACTGGAAGAGTAGGAACTTACAGTGTGAGAAAATTGTCAGCCCTGCAGCACACACAGCTTCCTCCTATCTGCTCTCAATGGGTAGCCACAGTGGTGTTTTGACAATGCATATCTAGTTATACTGACTGCAAATCCTTCCAGGGTTTTCCTTTGCCCATTTGGATAGTGACCAAAATCGCTAATGTGGCTAATAAGCCCTTCATAATAGGTCCTCTGCTGGTCCCACCCCCATGGGGCTTCCCTCACTTCAGTGCACTGTTCTCCAGTCACGATGGTTTTCAGAGTTTTTGAAAGTGCCTTTCTTGGGTCCAGAATATTACTTACAAAGTTCCTCCCTCAATGCAAATTCCATTCATCAGATAAGTCAGAACCTAACTGTTCATCTCCTAACCTTCTGCATGCAAGCTTTCTCTGACTCGAATTTTTATCCACGAGACATTCTAGAGTGCCGACAACACTAATTCCTGGACTGCAGGACTTCTCAGAGCCTTTACTATGCTATTATGAATCTCCAAAAAGCAGGATGGAGTAGACACCATTTCCTAAATCCACGTGGAACACTTCTTGCCATCTCTCAGAATTAGACTTGTAAGAAATCATTGGGTAAATGCTGATTCATGACACTCACAGAGATTCTCTGAAGACCAAAGAAAAACTAAAGGCAGGAAGGCTTCCTGAACAAGAAAAGAACTACTTTTCCCCGGGTAGGAAAATTCCTGTGTTGAATTTCTTTTGAGGAGACAATAAGGTGAATAACTGGTGTACGATCTCCATCAAGATCTGGTTTGCCCCGTGTTGAGAATTCATGGTCTCCCCATTGCCCAGTGCCCTCCACCCAATTCCTAGGCCAATGGCCACAGCCTAAGCTCCAAGCACCTTCTTCGCATGCTGCAGGATACACTGGAGTTGGTTCCAAACCAGGGACACCAGCCAGTGCCACTCATGAGAAGTCAACAGCAGCTCTTCTGCCAGCCTGAGGAGAGAGGCCTGAAGAAGAGAAAGGAAGCCAGAATAGGGCAGAAAGGAACGCAGAAGATGACCTTCTCTGCCCCCATTTGCGAAGACTTCATGCTCTGGGAAAGAGGGGGCATCCATCTGGGTAAGTAAATCTACAAAGAACAGCAAAAATATGAGAAGACTTCTCATCAGAAGATTTATGGCATTCTCCACCTGGAGCAAACTTCACTATAAGTCAGATGTGCTTGAACCCCATTCAAGGCAATTTAATAACTGAGATGTCAAAGAACCTTATTAGAAGGCAATCGCACCTAGGTGATCCTCTGACCTGGACCCCAAGGATTGTCGACAGTGACATGCCAAGATATCTGAGCCAGGGGTGGTGGTGAAAAAGAACTCCTGGCAACACAGCTTAATAAATGGATTCTTTGGCCCAGGGAAGTTGCTGAAGTAGTAAAACTCAATGCAGTCCAACAAAAATTAGGTTACACATGAGACAGAGCTTGATAAAATATAGCTCTTGCCCAGAAACACTACATTATTTCCCATTAGAGGGGACAGACCACATAACCTGCCCAACTTTATCATCTGAGGTCACAGGTCACTTGGGGTCAAGTCAAGATTGAATAACAGAGGGGCCAGGCATTCTGCATGTCAATGATTCCTCATCTGCAAGCTGCTGGCAGGGAAGCCAAGCATCTCCTTCTGTTCCAAAGGAACTCCATAAAGAGGCAGATGATTATGCATCAATTGAGAAAAAACACCAACCTCCAATAACCAATATTCTCTGAATGACCCAATAGTTGCAACAGCAGGAATTCTGGGCAGAAAAGGAGGTGCAGGCTATCCATTGTCCAAACCTAGATGTGGATCAATTAGTCACATTTCCTCCTCTGTTCTATTACCGGCTGCCTTTTCCTCAACTTGCTGGTTTATAAATAGTCACAGCACAAGGGGATCCTACCAAAGCAAATCAGTCACCTGAATAATAATCAGGGAATCTGATGATAGGTATGGTCTAGCTACTGTGTCACGAGGACTTGAGTGTCTGCATCCTCTATGAGAAGACCCTTGCAGGGCTCCAAATGATAAAAATAGTGCCATTTCAAGTGACAGCTCTGGTCCAGGAACATTGCTTTGGCTCTCAGGTTAGAAATAGCCAGGTGTGGGAAAGGATCAGGGAACAGAACAGACTCCAAGGTAGACAGAGAAAATTTTTTTAAGGTGTTCATATAGGCTGACACAGGAAAAACAATGAAACTAGGGAAGAAGTATTTTGTGAAAGACTTTTTTCCTTCTATTTTCACATGCACGATCTAAGACCTCTGCACTGACCAAGAAGCTGAAGTCAGCAGTTTCAGGTCCTCAGGTCGTTCTGAGACAAGAGAGAAAGGAACAGATAGGGACGGGGAGGGAAAGACTGGGTCATTTGATAATTCTTGGCTTCCACCCACAAGGGTTTCCCTTCGGGTATTATGCTGGAGGAAGCTCCAGGCAACCTTAGGCTGGTCTTCAGTTGTCACTTCTAAAAGGTGAATCGGTTCATGCTTATGATGGCTGACTCTGTGCTGCTGTTCAAGTTCACACACACCTTCTAATTATAAGGCACAGGCTTCTTGGGCTACTCAAGGCAAAAGCTGAGAGGAAGCCAACATTATTTTTGCTGTTACTGCAACATCCAAAAGAATGTTCCATCTGCCAGAGCCTCAAATTAAAAGGGCAACGATTATGAGTCAACGCATGCCCACTGGCATGGTCCATTCTTTACTGATGTTTCTGGAACGGTGACCACCATTTCCTGCATTCACAGGTGAGAGAGAAAAGAGGCGTATGGACTAGGAGTTGGCCCGAGAGACAGGATACCTGGATTATGTATACTCCAGGCTCTGAAAAAGCTGAGTGGCTCGATGCAAAAGCAGCTCCACCCATCAGGAGTTCTATTTCCCATTTATAAAATACTCAAAAGTGCTGTGAAAACAGCAATGGTAAGAGCAGGGAAAGCATTTTGAATAAAGCTCCCCATTAGGATCATTTCAAGGTGTACAGGAAGACACACTCCGAATGGACAACGAAAATATACCTTAGATTTTGAGATTGACTCTGAAAACTCTGAAGAAAGTGGTTATGCAACTTTTGAAGAAGTGTGACAGAGTGTGTTGGGGCGATTAAAACCAGGTCGACTTTACGATTTGGTTCAGAAGATAATCTGGACCGAAAGCATATTGGGTAACCCTGAAGCAGATGCCGGGGCAAGTTTCATAGTGACTGAACGCATCAACATCAAAGGAATCGCCATCTGCAAATTATTCCAAATGAATTCCTCGTACAACTGCAGTCATAGCTGCATATTGCATTCACGTTACAGTGGTACCCAGTATCACTCCCAGTCTTTCTAAAATGATCTAAGAGAGATCTATGTATTCACAAGCAGGGATTTCATAACATCTCTGACAAAATATCCAGGAGTCCTTCAAAAAAACCACAAGCTCTCCTTGACCTAACTTGAATGTTTCTACACTTATGACGGGGCCACTGCCAATCAATAACCAAATAAGCACTTTTACGACAGTTTCTCCTTTCTTATGAGGGTGGGAGATAATGAAGTCTGTAAGCAGGTTGATGGTGAGAGTTACCAGCAGTAGGACATTCCTGAAATGGTTTCTCAGAGGTAATCTGGGGCAGTTGATTAAGGAATCTTGTATCTTCCAGCCAGAGTCCATAGACAAATCACCCTTAATCATTAAGAGGGGTCTTGCATATTATGGGAGTCTCATGAGAATACACAGCCTGCCTGGAGATGGACCTGGAAACCAAGAAGTACATTTCTTTCACCTTTCTTCATTCATTCTTCCTTAATCATGTCAGAAGTATATATCTTAAAGTGGTTGCAAAAAAAGCACCTCAAAATGGTGTAGAAAATTGGTGTGATTCTTGCTCTAGTCATTAGATATCTCTTGAATTATTCAAGAATAAACATTCAAACAAAATGTTTATATGTGACCCCAAATTAGTTCTTTTGTCCCAAACAATTTGAGCAGCATGACAAATAAAGTAATGGTCTTGTTCTTAAAATATGGTAGTCATTTTAGTTTTGTTCTGTTTTTTACTCTGATAGGACAAAAGAAGGGTCCTTTGTGTTGCTTCAAGAGCCACCAAAGACTGGTAATCATCACAATTATTTTCACCAGACACTGGGGCTACATGGTAAGGAGGGGTTGGCATGTTTTCCCAGGGGGAAAAACATTTGGAAACTCCATGGTGTCCCCATGGCACAGGGCTCTTGTCTATGATACTGCCTTATGAGAAAGGCTCGGCCCATTCCTCAGCAGCTGTGAAGTTGTCAGCCGTGGCATTCTTTACAAAGCTGGGTGGCTGCTTGCTGCTGACATGTTCAGTTTTGAACTCTTAGGGAAAAAAAAAAAAAAATACCCTCACTGGAATGTTGAGCTCGGCAAAGATAGCAGATGCCCAAAATGAAAAAAAAACAACCCATCATACATCAGGTGCTTAGGAACCTTATGGAAACTAGTGAAGAAAAAAAAATTGAATCTTTTTCTAAGTTTGCATGTAGCCATTTCAGGTGCTTTCATTGAAATCCCTCAACTTCGGCCCCGCCCCGGATCTTAACAGCCAGACTAGAGATGATCCAATCGATTATCGATCATATTCTCTTCTAAAGGTCACACTGGAGGGAGCCCAAAGGCCAGACAAACCACACACGTCTCTAAGGAAGCTGCACATTTCATTTACGTCCCACTTAACCTTCTACAGGCTTTTAGAAAGACATAGAAATGTCTTCGAAATGTCCACGTGAGATTTGTGATACCATATTTGTGATCATTGCCTGTGGTTTGCTTAATTCAGGGCTCTACTAGAAAGAAAGGACAAAATAGGTGTAGTAATTTTCCTGGACTCCAGCTGAAGCAAAGAAGACTACGCGATGCCACACTTCGGTGTCTTCTCCTGGAAGAAAACCCGTCTCCTCCTCAGAGCTTTGCAGTACTGTTCCTACGACTAGATATTGTCACAACAGCGTCAATTTAGGTAGTAATGACTTGAACAAAGCTAAATGTATGGCTACTGTGGCTATTATAAGGGTGCCTGGCAATAAAATACTATACCTTAGCCAATAAAGAGACAGAGAAGGTGAAGAAAGGTCAGAGGAAAAAATAGATGACAAATCAATGTCAAAAGAGGTCACTTTATGTGATTCAAAGGGAGCTACAGTCATTGATTATAATATCACTGAAACAACACTGGCCCAGTGAGATCTGAAATTACATTTCCAGCCAGAATTTATAGAACTCACTGCAGACTCTGGTCGTGATTGTAGTACATTAATGGGAGCCTACCATGTAAGCATGATTTAGATGGGCACAGGCAAAGGTGAATTCAGTTTTTCCTGGGTTTATATAACTAGGTGCATGATCAAGAAAGGTTTCAAAAGGTTTTTTCTTCAATTTCAGAGACATTGCCATAATAGTTGGAGGCCAGAATTATCTTCCGAAAACAGAAGTTAGCTTATGGTACTCTCTTGCTTACAAACCACCGGGAACCCCTATTCTCATGCAGGACAGGTTTAGAATCTTCAGACAATATTTAAGCCCCATTTATTGAAGCCACCACAGCCTTTTTTCCTGAATTCATCTGATACTCCAACCATACCCAAATTTTTTCCGTTTTCCAAAGCCAACATCGTCTTCCCAACATCCAGGTTTTTAAACAGTTGTTTTCTGGCTGAAAGGTTCTCCCTCCCCCTGGTATATGATTCCTTCTTTTTCCCTTTTCCCACTTCCTCGCCATGGCAGATCCTCGGCTCACTAAACCCCACTTCCTTTTCTTCCTTGATACACAGTTAAATTTCTTTTCCCAGCTGCCCTTGCTGTTAAAATGGTCTACCTCACTGCACTCTAGCCAGTGGTTGTATGTGGGTAGAGCTGATGTATGACATCACAGGCCCCTAAAGCCCTCCCGTGGAATCCCCTATGATCTCTCACTTGCAGTGCTTTACGCTGAGGCATTCGGGGATGGCCCTGGGTTCCTGAATAACCCTTCACATTCCCCCTTAATCCAAGTTAGACTGTGGCATAGGTGAGAAATACTTTAAAACACCAAGATGTTTTAGGTGCTTGTTTTAATTAGTCTACTTTGACTAATGCACTCAACCACACAATATTAATTATATTTTATCTTTTCTTATTGTGCTTATTTTTATAAGCCACCATGCGTTTATTTTTGGAAGAAATCTAAGTACAAACAGAAATTCATGTTTATTGAAGGGAAGAAAACTGAATGTATTACCAAAACAAAAACAAAACTGTGCGAGAGTTTTTTTCCATTTCTGGGCTGACTAGCTGATAGAACATGGTGCTACTGAAATGATGTTCATGGGTCCCACTCAATCGGGGCTAGTTAGCTGGTACAGAAGAAAGCCTTCCTGGAGACCCAAGCTGTATCCTTTTCCCCTGTCATGCTGCTTCTCAGATGCATGTCAATAATCACGTAAGGCAAAAAAATAAGGGAGAAAATTCCAGATAGATATTGGAAGCAATGACAGCACAATTTTTTTTTTTTCAATCCTTCAAATACTATTGTATAATAATAGAACTCAATACCAAAAGCCAAAACTCATGGACCTTGAAAACAATACTAGGAGACAAAATTTCCTTAGGAATCCCAAACAAGGTGATGGGGCACACCACCAGTAGCTCCAAATCCTACAAGACCTTGGCATCTGGATGGCGGGAAGAAGGAGGAAATATTGGTAGTGGCATTTAATGGACCTAAGAACAGAAGAACCCCAAAATAGCCAACAGGACTCAGCAGAAAGTTCAGTGGGCCAATTTGGAAGAGTAGCTATAACTGAGAGGGATTTTGCTCTTTTTAGTACCTAAGTGCAAAGGGCTCATGGTAAGTAGAACTGAAAGGAATACAGTAGTTTAGTCCCCATGAACTGTCAAGTTATCAAGGCTCCCTTGCAGATTAAACCCCCACTGATGAGAAACTTCTGTGAGTGGCATCAAACTTGAGCAGTATGGAATAAGAGAGCTGAAAGAAAGAGAAGATCTAGGTAAAAGTGGGGAATCTCAGAAAGAATCTATTGTATTTTTTAACACCCCCCCCCACACACAAACACATGAAACTATAATGTTAGTGAAGTTTGCTGAAACCTACCACATTCTAAAAGGTCAGGAAAATTAATTTCACATAAAAATGAACAATGGAAAAGTATCAAGGTCAAATGCCATACAAAGTTATTACGATTACAAAAAAGAATAAGGATCAGAAAAGCATACCTAGAAACAACAGAAGCAGATTGGGAAAACATTCTCACAGTACAGATCAAAAACTATAGCCTATCATTTCAAAAGAAGTGTAAAGACATTAAGAATTGATACAAAATATAAAATCACACCACAATCAGATTAGATCAGCTCATAAATAGGGTGACAAGATTCAGAAAAAAATTAGAAAAGGAAAAATAATTTCATTAATGCCAACTAAACTAGAAACAAATAAATATAACAGATAATCCCTTCATAAATAGAAAAGGTAAAAAGGAGGAAGGCTAAAAAATAAAAAATAAAGAGGTAAAAAGGTTTGAAGAGAAAGAGACAAATAAAGACTGACAAAGAAAATTGAACATATAGATAACAAGAGATTCTGAAGAAGAAGTCAAAACAAGGGAACATAACAAATACAGTGCTAATAACTGTAATTCCAGAAAATTTCCTTAAATGTAAAAAAAAAAACAAAAGAAACTTGGAATGAAATTGAAAATTATAGCATGTGTTTGACAATACTGATTGATAAAAACCAATACCAAGACATGTTCTAATAAAATCCTTTGAGTTTCTAGGCAAAAAGAGTACAATACTTATTGTGTAAAAAAAAAATTTGTCATCAGATTTTTTCTAAAACAATGCTTTAAGCCAGAAGAAACTCGAGTTGCCCATTTGATACACTAGAAGAAACAAAATAATTTCATGTCCAACAAAACTGACTTGCAACTAGAAAAGGTTGAAACAAACTGTTACAGGTATAAGCAAGAACTGAAGGGATATTGTTCTCATGAGTCCTTTTTCAAGGGCTCATAGAGACTGAGCTTCAGGCAGTCAAAACAATTAGCCCATCAACATAGGGATTGGCGGTGAACATGAAAACATATAGCTACCTGTGGAATCAAAGCTAAAAGAAGGCTAAGAGGTAGAGAGCAGAGAATCGAATGGCTACATGCTCTGACATTGTAGGAACAACTATATTAAAATGAGAGGATGGAAGAAACTACGCAAAAACAATTTTTATGTTTTCAGTAACTGCATTGGTACTATTATTAGTATTGTTTTCCTGAGACTCTTGTGTGAATAATTTGGAATAAAGCAGATGTGTAATTATGGGATATTCTAATTCTATCATTCCCTGGGTCCTTGAAAATCAAGATTCTAAGGAGAGGAAGAATATATAAGTGTAATACAGAAGAGGTTACATAAAGCTCTGTCATCTCAAACTTGAATTGGAGTACCAATATGAATTCATAAGTTCATAAAATGTATTAAAATATGCTCATTAAACATATAGATTCTCTATCTATATTTTATGAGTTCATTTGCTAGATAGACAGATCAAGTGACCCATCTCCAATCCTGTCCTCTACAAAGGGTTAGGAAACAATGACCAATCCAGGAACCATGGGCATCCCTAGCAACCAGATGTAACATTTCTCACCTAAATAAACTATGGCTTCGTGGAGAAATGGCTGGTTCCAGATCTAGGGTAGGAATTGTACAGGAGGATTCTAGAACATCTTGTGTTACCAGATAGCAGAGAAGTTATTAAAGGCTTTTAAGGTGATGACAGAAGGACGCAAGACCCAACTTGAAAGGGTCCCCATTGGCTAAATGAGACAATTTGACCTTCGACAATGGCTGTAGCCTGGCCAGCCACCACCTTGCCAACCACCTCGCCAAAAGGATGAAACCTGAGTGTGACCCTCTTCCTGGACCCAGAAGCCAAACTGCATGAAACTCAGAGGCAGAAGAATATGTGGACGTGAACTGTGGGCGTGTCATCCAGAAAACTGTGGGGAATCGCTAGGCCAAACAGCCCAGGTTCTCCCATAGATAAACTGTAAGGAAATTACAGAGGCTAAGCAGGAAGTTACAAATTAAAAGAGCCTTAAAAGACATATTGGATTTTTTTTTTTTAATGAACAAAACTAAACATAGTTTTTGGGGGAAGCACACTGGGTGACAAATGTATTCCTAAAAATATAACAAAGTGATATAATAGGATAATGGTTACTTTTAGAGGGTACTTTAGGGTAACTTTAGGGTGGCAAAATTCTATTTCTTGTCCTGAGTAGCATATAATATGTATACAATATACATATACACATATAGGTACACTTTATACTATATACAATATATTAATATATAGTAGTACATCAGGACATGCATTTGATTCATGTAATTTTCTGTTTTATCTATTTTATATATATATTTTTTCAATCCCACCCAATCTCTTACCAAGAAGGTACTGCAAAGCACATGGTTGAAGTGGAAAAGAATGCTAGGAAATGCTGGTTAAGGTCATATTGTGAAAGTCAACAAAACCTCCGCACAGTTTTTTTTTTAATTTGAAGATAACGCAGATCCACTGAAAGGCTTTTATGAGTCTAGCGACGTCCTCTTTCCCCTGAACTTCTTAATGTCTCCATCACACACTTGATTCTCCTCTTTGTATAATTAAGCGGAGAGGGCGACAGAGAGATGCTGGGAAATAAGCCCTGGCCACACAATGGTGGTCCTAGGTGGGTGAAGAGGGATGGACAAGTGCCATCGTCTCCCATGGATGAAGCCATACTAACCCTATTTATTGGGATCTAACACAATCCTGCTTGCCGTGTCATACACATTCAACTAAGTGGATCCATAGCGTTTTGCCTTTCCAAGTATCTACATTACTCTCCCGTTGTTTTTTTTCCTGGGAATATGCTAGGACTCAGGAGAAAAGAGCCAACTTTGAGTCATAAAATCCAAACAACATTGAACACTAGACACAAGGGACAAAACGGCTCAGAGGAACACCACGACAGTCAAAACCTATTTACAGGCATCTTGGGACTGGCGCGAAGGTATCCCTTAGAAATGGATATTTTATACCCGTTATTCCATTTTAAAATAGATCACACTTTTATGGATTGGATGTTTTATTTAGTATGCCAAATATTTTAAGTGACTGTAGAGAATAATCATAAGAGGTTTTGTGCATTTGTTCTTCTCCCACCCCCAAAAAAAGGTCTTAAGGTCTTTCATTCCAAATTATCCATCCAGTGGGATTTTCAGGAGTTAATAATGTGTAAAATGCTCCTCGTTCGAGACAAAGACAAAAACGAAGCTTTTAAAATTGCCAGTGTCACAGTTAGGATAAAATGACCTGCCAATCACTGGAGCAAAATTCAACTTCATATTACAAAAGCGCTATTCCCCAGTTCTTTTTGAAATAAGTGGAGTATTAAATCACAAATAAATAACAAGATTTAACCACCACCACCACCACCACCACCACCAAGAGGCCACATAAATCCAAGTAGCTAACTGCATGTAAATAAATACCAAATTTAACAGGCACAGTAATACAAACCTCATAAGAGCCATCTTTCCCAGGATCACTTTCAGGCATCCAATTCAGGGGAAAATAATGGGTTAGCCCCACCCTTAAATATGGAAAAACAAACAAAAAACAGTTGCGCTGTACTGCAGAAGAGGCAAGCCCAAATTCACCAAGGTTTTATTAAAAACAGGAAAAAGGTCAGTCTTCTTCCCCCAAAGGAATGTCCAGGGCTTGTTGGAATTATTACTCCCAGGTAGTTTCTTTATTAAATTCACTGTGCAGAGATAGAAAGACAAGGCCAGGGAGAACAAGAAACACACGGAAAGTCTTACTGCAGTCTAGCCACAAACTAAATTTAGTGCAAGATACACAGAGCAACTATTCTCTTCACCGTGTCTACAAAGCAGGTATCATTTCAAACCTTGAGGAAATCCTTAATGAACTAAGACATTATGTCATTAAACAATCAACTAATGATAAATACATCATTTTTGCTCCTTGTCCAAAGCTGATTAAGAGCAACCTGTAACATTTGTAATAATCTCACTGCTAACCAGGGACACGAAACAGCCATCTACTTTTGAAGCCGTGTTTGCTTGTGGTCAAAATCAAATGAGAGTGAATAAATTTGTTTGAGTGAATTTAGAGACTGAAGATGGCCCCGCACGGCCTTGTCTCAGCAAACGTTTTTCAACCTGGGCAGTCACGGGGACATTGCCAGCCCAAGTTAAATGCCAACTAAAATGGAGTCCTGAGATACCATGATGTGTGAATTGATTCTGTTTCTATTAATATTTGGAATGTCACATGGGATGCTACAGCAGGGTTTTGGGTGACGCTCCAGCACCCTCTCTCCCCGCATCCCCATTTTTATCACGAAAATGACCATGTTTTGAAAACTGTGGCACAGTGTGTCCCAGACTTCACAAGAGCAACCAGGATGAAAAGCTGAAAACATCTCCCCTGGTTTCTGTCTATTCAACATCCTCGTTTCTCAACAGCAGGGCATGTTTTAGTGTTCAAGAACAGGGCACCAAATTCAATTTCAGTGCAGTGAGGGGTTTGGGTAATCTGGTCTCTTTATAGTTCAGATCACACCACTTGCAGAGTCAGAAGATGAAGGTCTCCAAAATGATGCCCACCGCTTGGGCACGAGAGCACAAAATCACTCCTTCTAAAGAGGTTACAAATAAAAGCAACACCTGGCCGAGAAAACCGGTTCTCAGGAGCTCCTATCCGAGGGGATAGGGGCAGACTGTAGTCCTTCTGCCTAGATAGCTTCTGCAAAGCAGTGCAGCTGTCTTTGTGGTAACAGGGGCCTAGGCTGGTTTGGATCAGCCCAAACCAGGTGGAGACACAGCCCTCCCTTCCTCCTATCATTTCAAATGGTTCACATTTGAACTCGAAAGCATCATCTGGTTTGGGTGGCATTTCTTTCCCTCCCAGGCTTCTGGTGGGAATGTCAGTACCACGAATATGACCACAGAAACAAGAAGAATGGGAATAAGGACAAGGCTCCTGCTACTTACTCAAGTCTTTCGCAGTTACAAAGGAACTCGTATGTGCCTCCCGTGACCCACTCTCTCCTCCTTTCTCAGTAAGAGTATCTGATGTGGGGCTTTGGGGTTTTACATAGTGTTACCCCTCCTCTCCTCCCCCCTTTCTAATGGGTTCTAGAAAAAGCACAGGAGATTGCCGTTTCAGCAGACAGGGAAAAGAGGGTTGATATGCTTGACGTAGTTATTTTTATATTTAATCCAAGAGCAAGAGAGGACTAAGCAACCCAGCTGACTCTAAAAAGCATTTTAGGAAGCTGGCAACCGAACAAGCCACCTCCTGCTATCGCCTCCTGTGAAGTAACTGTAGCCGGGGTATAGATATGTTCATCCAAGATATCAATAGCACAGATAATTAAGTTAGCGCAGCAAACTAACTACATGCTTTGAAGTGTGGCTACAGTTACTGGGCTAACCTTTCCCTCACCGGATAGGCTAAGCCCCTACAATCTCCTCACACATGTTAACAACCTGGTGACCTTTGCTCCATCTTCATTATCACATCATTTAGGTGACCCAGCCATGTGGGGCCTACCATAAAAAGGACAGCTTATAAACTGTGAGCGTGAGTGAACAGCATCAAACACAGGCTCCGCCAGGGTTAGAATAACCTTCAACTGAGAGGAGAGAAAATTCCATCGAGTTCACTGTCCTGTGGCAGGAGGATGCACGTCACAAGAGCGGGAAAGAGATCGGCTGACCCAGTGCTCCTCAAACTCTGAATTCAGTCTCGGAGAGTCATATGAGGTGCTTCTAAAAATACGAGTTACTGATCCCAACCTCTAGAGACGCTTATTCAAAACACTGGGCTAGTGGCATGGAATCTGCATTTTAATGAGGACAGGGATGATTGTAAATTTGGAGTCCTTGGACTCCGTTTTTCACAGAGGTAAGTACAGAGCCAAGTTTCTTAAGATTTCAGTAGTATGTACAGTAGCAAGACACCAGCAACCACCAAACCCTTTACCTATTACATTTTGGGCTTTCTATATCTTACATCATTTCATCTCTCTCATATATATATATATATATATATATATATGATTTGATTCATTTTACAGTCATAGAGATTGAGCAATGTTAAGTAATTGATCCAAGGTCACGAGCTAATAAGTGGCAATGCCAGATGTAGAACCCAAATCTGCTCCCACCACATGGGAGCCCAGACTGCCGGGGGAGAATTCACAAAGGAGCCAGCGTCCTTCCTGACATGGGTCTAATTCACCTGCATGGCAGGCCTTTCCTCTACGAAATCCAAGAGTGAGTGAGGCCAGGAGCTTCAGAAAGGACTGAAACTAACATGTCGTCCTCCAAAGTATGGCCATTCCTTTTCAATTGTATTGGCACTTGCACAAAATAGTCTATCTGAATTGCTTTTACAAACCAGCCCTTAGGCACCGAGAAGCCTGCTATGAATAAACAAACGGTCTCAATCATCTGAAAGAGAAGGAGATAAAAAAAATCTGTGAACTGGGCCTCTTTCTATGCCACTTCCTACCCTGATTATGCCAGTCTCTGTACAGACTCCCCAAACTTGGATATATCCTTATGGTGTTCTTTGTTGGGTTTTCAAAGAGAACGGGAAAGAGGCAAAAGGGTGAAGAGAGCAAGAAATGAAAGAAAACGAGGACCAGAGAGATACTTTTCTCCAACTTTGGTCCCAGGATGGGGACTCAATAGCTCCTTGATAGAAAGATCTTTTATAATAAGAAAAAGGCAGAGGTGTTTCAGCTGCTACTGGAAAGATAAATAGCCTAGGATACCCATTAGTACCCCAGAAATTCTACTGCTCAGAATGCTGATACATTTCTAGTGACTTGTGATGTTTTCCTTCCTGGGTTTCGATGGCCACTGGGGTTTAATGAAGCAGACCCCTTCGGCACAGGTAAGATATCTAGCTACGGTACACTTAATTCCTTGGACTCAGAACCCTCAGTAGGTGTGAAAGCAGCACAGCTAGCTAACTTCACACCCACAAAATCCCCCACTGGGAATATGACTTTCGATGTGGCATTTCCAATGAAAATTCCATTGTTAAACGTGTTCCTAGAGAATCTCCCATGAGGCCTGCCGAGAGAAATTTTACCTATTTGTCTTTCAAACGCGAGCTTTTTAGTGGATCAAACCCACCCCTGATGAGATTTCAAAGGGAACGCTTCCTACGCCCCACTCTAAACTCTGGAGATGAGACCAAGGCCAGTCAGCTGGAAGGTGACATCCACAAGTGTGTGTGACCACTTTGGTGTTACACTCCCTGTCTTGTCATTTACATACAACCTACAAACCAGCTCAAGTCGAAAATGCTCATCAGAGACAAAAAGACAAATAGGCCCGGGACCAGGTGCAGAACTGGCAATCTGAGTTATAAAATGCTTTCTTCCAGGAGCAAATATAAACCTGTTTTATGATGGCAATCCTAGGTTCCCACAGAAGCACTTTCACAATAATAAGCACCATAGAATAAAAGCTGGAGCAACCAGGGGCATTTAGAAAAATAAAGCCTCCCTCTTCCCCAATATATTGTCAGTGCTGCCACTGCTTGGCTCCTTAACTTCCCGCCAGGAGTTGCCTTATCCCTCCAGAGTCGAGCGCTCAAGTGTCTGAGTGCTGAAGAATACAGCCATGGGACCTCTCAATGGTGGGGCTTTGAGGATGAGCTATGTTAGTCTATGGACAGATACCTTGGACAGCATCTGTTGCATGGGCAGCTCTTTGTAAATTACAGCTACTGATATTGGCTTCAAAAATTGTCAAATGTCCCTCAAAGGGTGGTGCAAAACTGCCCTTAGCTGAGAGCTAGTGGTCTAGAATCCATGTGAAATAGGCAAGTCAACTACAGAAACACGTTGTCTGAAATATGCCTCAAACTAAGATGATGTGCCCACGTATTCCACAAACAGCATTTTATTAGCAGTGAAGTGAGACACAAAGCCTGACAGGGCGGGTGAGATGCTTATTACTCACAAGCTATGGTGAGCAAAATAGCCCAAACTTCTTCACATATGCAAACTCCACATTTAATTTTCTGCAAGATTACCCACCATAATTACAAGTTTCTATAATACAGCCTTCAAAGCTTGGAACTCTGAGATCCATAAGAATTGATATTTTATCTCTTACCTTTGCTGTGTAGTATGTCTGTGTAATATAGCAAATGAATGCAGGCAACATTTTCCTCTAATTTTCAGGAGTATGAAAGTGAAACTTTACTAAAATTCAATTGATTATTAAATAATCCAATCGAGGGAAATACCAAGGAAAGCTCTGGTGTACAAATAACACTGGGGTAGACCATTTTTGCTTTGAAGGCTGCATCCTTTAACTGAGCACATTGGGTGTCTATATGATGGCTAATAGTTTGACATTGTAAATGTAATGCTGAAATGTTAGCTGGTGGCTGCTACTGGTTAATGATGGTTTGAGGGCAAAAAGCTGACATCTATATGACACCAGTTTGTTCATTCTGCCAATCACAGACTACTTTTGAAGCGTTAGCGATAGCTTGAATGGACTTCCTTCTGGGAATCTGTGGTCAATTTCAAGATTTCAGAGCCATTATTAAATCTGTAAGTTCCCTATCACAGTGTTAGAATTAAGCCAAGCCAAGAAATTCACCCTGCTACACAGAGCTGTGTTAGGATCTTGTTTACCTGATATTAGCAAAACACAGAGCTCATAGGAGAGAGAACACATTCATTTCCTATTCTAATATCCACATGACTTACAAGGTTTCACTCCAAAGCGGAAAAAAAAGACTGTATTTTAATTAAGAATCAGGTCAACATGGTTTTATGCTAAGGGTACTAATTGCTTTGAGAAAGGAATGTGGTAGTGTCTACCCACACACTGGATCTCATTGAGTTGTTCCTTCACTTTTAAGATGATATTACTGACGGAGATTAGTCTTCTACTACATGGTAAGTGGGTGGGACTACAGGTCAACACGGGAACTAAGCGTGCATGTACAGGGGCATTTCTGTTTCCCTTAGAGCTGCCTCAATTCCATCTTCTGAGAAGCAGAGATTATATTTCCACTCTACTGCCTGACCTCAGAAAGAGAGGAAAGCCTGAGGTTTGGATGGAGAGAAACACTTCCACTTTCCTTCATTTTTTCAGTTGAGGACAAATTCAGGATCTTTGCACCATCTTGTAATCAAAGACCCCACACTCAACGCAAAAAAAACAACATATCAAGTTGCTTCTTCTAACATTTTCCTAACTTTCTTCACATTCAGTCTCTAGTCCTACCCTGTGCTGACCGCCCTTCCAAGGCTAAAATCTCTAAGAGGTAGAATGAATCCAGATCTACCTGTCAGAAGACACAATTTCTAGCATTTTGCTTTTTTTCATGCATTACTCTGAACAAGCCACTTCATCTTCTTAACTCATCTGCAAGAGGAAGGTGATAATGTATGACTTCATAAACTTGCACTGTCCAAATGTCATGTATTATTAGAAGAAATACTTAAATTTAGAGAAACAGTGGGAGTCATTCTGCATTTTATTTCAATAGATGCAGTAAGCAAACAACTATTTCTCAACAAGCACAGTTATTCTCAGGCAGCTTTTTTTCAAAGCTGGTCCTATGGTTCCATGACCTTCTAAAGGAAAAGGTGGAAAGCCTTTTTTCCCCCCTTTCAGTCTCTCCTCCCCACCTTCATCATTTAAACACTGACAAGGGGTAATTTGGCACCTACATGTTTGTTTGTTTGTTTTCTCCCAAGAATGACCTTGGGGTCTTGGCCAAATGGCCTAATCTAAGGGATTTTGCTTAAACTGATTTAAAAAGGTGGTCTGACTTTGGCTTTCACTGTGGAAATTACAAGGATTTTCCATTTCTCTCTTTCCACTCCACATTGGACTACATCTCACTTCTCCCACAATGGCTGGGTACCTCCTCTTTCCCTGGTCCCCTGTATTTACCAAAACCCATATCTTCAAAACAAACATGTGGGCCAGGGAGTACCTCTGCAAAGGGAACTCCATCTGCTTTACATAGCGCCAGTTGAACGTATCGTGGGAGCAGCAGGCATCTGTCTGGGGAAGACACCATAGCATCTGGTGGATCCCAGGAAGCTACAATGCAAGGAGGCACTGGCTTGTTTCCAGTGCCCAGCCTGGATTTGAGGGTAAAAAAGAATGGTGTTCCAGACTTGAAGACAAGAGCAGAACCTGCAGAAAAGGGTCATCTTCCATTTCTGTGCCTCAGAACGGCCCTCACTGTGTCCCCAGCTGTGACAGTTCTCCATCCTGTGTCCCCAAGTTCTTAGAAGCTATGTGAGAAGTGCAGCAATTAGAAGAGACCATCGCATTACAGTGAAAACTGGTTTTTCTGGAGGGTCAAAAACCAGAGAATGACTTTCGTATGTGTTGTAGGTTGCCATGATCTTAGGGAAATATTTCATCTCTGCATAACTCAGGTTCTTTATCTGTAAAATTGGGAGGAAAATGGGACTTGTGTAGCTCACAAGATTTTTTTGTGGGTTTTTTTTGGGGGGGCGAGAATCAATTCAATAAGAGTAGTAAAAACTACTTTTAAATAAAAAGCATTAAATATTATTGAACACCTACAGTCTTCCATATATAGATTAAGCTAATTTAGGCCTAGAGTTGCAGAAGCAACAGAATTTAAGAAAATCTGTGTTAATGTCTGCAAAAAAACAGAAAGATAATTCTAATCTTGTTTGTTCCCATGTCAGTGACTTCTTCTCCATATGACTTCTTCTCCATGTGTCTATATCTTTGTATGTCTTTATGTCTGAAAATGTAGCATACGTAGTAGAATAGTACACTGGATTTAAAGGTACAATACCCTAGTGTAAATCCCAAATCCATTATGTCTAGTTGTGTTGCCTTGGACAAGATAACAACTAATATAAAGATGGTGATTCTAGAGCAGCTACCTCTAGAACTGTTCAAGTGTTAACTGACAAACATAAAATTATGCCTTCGTCTCTCCCTTTCCCTTTTTCTCTCCTTCTCTCCTCTCTCTCCACTCTCTCCTCTCTCTTTTGTCCTCTCTCTCTCTCTCTCTCTCTGTCTCTCTCTCTCTCTCTCTCCCCTTTCCTCCCTCTCTTCCTCCTTCCCTCCATCCCTACTCCTTTTTCTACCTCCTCTCCCTTCTCCTCATTATTCTTACCCTTTTCCACTTCTGTCCCTTAGTTTTACCTGTCTTTACAAGAACTGTTTTATTTCTAGGCTTTCTGATTATTGAGTAACTAAATTAAGTAGCTGTTCACTGTGACCACCTTTCCTGTTTCGGGTTTGAATCTTTTGAATGTTCTTCTGAAATACCATTTCATGATTTGTAGGTCTCTCTTTCATTCCAGAAAATACACCCTTCTCACCACCTCTACAGGTTGTCTTCAACTTAATGAGGCAGTGTAGGGAACATAAGTAGGGGAGACGATAAATTTCAGGTGTGGCTCTGTCACTCATTAGATGGAAAAATTCTATCACCTCTTGTAGGCTCAATTTTCTCATTTGCAAGATGGGGATAACACTGTATATTTCATAAGAGTAATGGGAGACTTAAATCAATTATAAAAATGATGTCATGTAAAACATATGACATAATGCCTGCTTAAATGGTAAATACAAAATAGAGACCAGCTTTTATTATGTTAAAACTAAAAATTGCTTTATGCATTAATGAAACCATGGCAAGCATTAATAATGGCAATTTTGAGAGAGAATCTCAAGATAGGATCTACCCCCATTCAACTGCTTGGAGACAAAAGCTTCTAAAAATGGCTAACACTGAGCACTTACTGTACACCGCTTTTCTGAGTACTTTGCATGTGTTAACTCGTGGAATCCCCAAAGTAACTGTATGAAGTGGATACTATTATTTCACTTAAAAGATGAGGGAATAGAGACTGGAAGCATTTCAATTGTTTCCCTAGGTCAGCACAGCTAGTGAATGATTGATCCAGAAGTCACACCCGTGCAGTCAAGTTCCAGGATGGTGATGTAAAGCATTTTTCAAAATCCTTGTTCTCCAAGAATGATGGCACCTTCTAGACCAACTGATGTGATTGCCGATAGGCAATAAAGCACTGAAGTCTGCTGAGTATTTCCTTTCCAGTTTAAGAGGATGTAGTTATACTTATAATGGTACCAACATCCTGATTTCCTCTCTACATAGGAAAGAACGCAGTGAGATCCAAGCTAAAGCTTTGGGAATTGCTTAGAGCTTTGAGCTCAGCTGTGGTATATGCACATCTCCCATCTCCATCTTTGTCACCACCACCACCACCACCATCATATGACTATTGTTCGCTCCATGCCAAGTACGTGGTTATCCTTCACATACATTTTCCATATGCTGGGAACAATGCTGGGAACCATTGAGCTACACCACTCCAGACACTTATTTTTTAAAAACTTTTATCAGAATTTCAACATACATGACTCCACCACTGACCTTGAAAAGGCAAGAGGAATGGCAATAATATTTTTTATTTTTTACTTATTTATTTTTTTAGCTGAGCCATCCTGCCACCTGTTGGCGGCTTGGCTCGGGCTAGGCATTGAACTGCTGTTGCTCAGAGCTCAGCTCTCACTCTTGAGCGAGCTCTTAACCAATTGAGCCACTCAGCTGGTCCAATAATATTTACTGATATCTTTCTTGTATCAAGCACTGGACTAGACACTTTACATATGTAATCTTATTTAATCCTCACAACAAACCTTCTTCAACAAGTAATGTTGAGAATACTGGACAGACACATGCAAAAAATGAAATGGGAACCACTTTCTTACATCATATAAAACATGAATTGAAGATAGATTAAAGACATAAATATAAGAAACTATACAACTCCTAGAAAAAAACACAGGCAGTAAAATCTTGGATATCACTCTTAGCAATATCTTTTTGGATATGTCTCCTCGCTAAAGGTCAACAAAAGAAAAAATAAACAAATGGGACTACACCAAATTTAAAAAGTTTCTGCACAGCCAAAGAAACCATCAACACAATGAAAAGAATGCTTAATGAGAGAAAATATTTGCAAATGATATATTCAATAAGGGGTCAATACCCAAATGTATATAAAGAACTCATACAACTTAATAAAAAACAAATAATCCAATTTAAAAAATGGGCAGAGGATCTGAATAGACATTTCTTCAAAGAGGACACACAGATGGCTAATACAAATATGAAAAGATGCTCAACATCACTAATCATCAGAAAAATAGAAGTCAAAACCACCATAAGATATCACTTCACACCTGTCAGAATGGCTATCATAAAAAAATCAACAAACAACAAGTGCTGGCGAGAATGTGGAGAAAGGGGAACCCTCATACTCTGTTGGTGGGAATGTAAATTGGTGCAGCCACTGTGGAAATCAGTATGGAGGTTCCTCGAAAAAAATAAAAATAGAGCAGTCATATGACCTAGCAATTACACTTCTGGGTATTTATCAGAAGCAAGCAAAAATACTAATCCAAAAATATATTAGCACCCCTATATTTATTGTACCATTATTTACAATAGCCAAGATACGGAATCAACCTATTGGGTTGTCAGAAAAATCATGACACATTTTTGCAACAAAAAAACATAGAAAAAATACATTATGACTTTTCTGACAACCCAATAGATGTCCATCAATAGACAAATGGATACAGATGTGGTACATATATACAATGGAATATTACTTAGCAATCAAAAAGAATGAAATCTTGCCATTTGCATCAACATGGCTAGACCTAGAGGGTATGGTGCTAAGTGAAATAAGTCAGACAGAGAAAGACAAATGCCATATGATTTCACTTAGATGTGTACTCTAAAAACACAAAACCAGAGTAGACACAAAACAAAACAGACCCATATATAGAAAGAGAATAAGCCAGTGGTTACCAAAGAGGAAGGAAATAGGGGAATGGGAAAAACAACTATTAGTTAAAAAAGAGCAGATATCCACTGTCACTCATACAATATCAATTCTGATCACAGGCTTTTTCTCTGCCCTGGAAAGAGATCATGAAGAGGAACCCACTGCGTTAGTGTGCTTAGGGGCCATACCATCAGACAAGGGTGGTTGAGAAGATTGGCTGGGAAGTGTGAGAAAGTCATCTACCTTGCAGCTGTCCCAGCCTGCACAGCACCATGAATAAATAAGGGTCCCTCTCTAGAGATAGCTGTTGGCACCTTGTCTTCATTCCTTTCTGGAAAAAAAAAAAATCATATCCTTGTGAAGAATGTACTGCCTTCTACAAGCAACTGCCAAAAACCCAACTGTAGGCAAAATCCATCTGACAAAACCCCTTAACTGCTTTGATTCAGTTCTTACAGGAGATTAGTGGTTGGGAGGTCACAGAGAAGCCATCCGACTGCACACTGCAGCTTGGGGTTTCAAAGCTTTCACTACTCAGGGAATCTCCATGCTCGATGCCCCTTCCCTCCATGCCGTTTAATCAATGAATCAACAAATAGTCCTGAGCAAGGCTTCCCTGGGGTGTGTAGGTCATGTCAGATGAGCCTCTGCAGTTCAATAGGAGAAAGAAAAACAGATTTTTCTGACTCCGCTGAAAGGTTCCATTTATATAAAATCAGGGCAACATAAAAAGCCTGCGAGTCCCATGTCCCTCTCTCTCTCTCTTTGAACTTCTCTGGTTCACAATGAGAAAAAAAAAAAGCTATATAGCTGAGGGAATACAGAAGAGCTAAGGGGAAGGAAAAAAGGATGGATGGATGGATGGATGGATGGATGGATGGATGGATGGATGGATGGAAGGAAGGAAGGAAGGAAGGAAGGAAGGAAGGAAGGAAGGAAGGAGAGGGAGGAAGTGGGAAAAACAACAAAAAAAGGGAGGGTAGAAGGAAAGAGGAAAGCAGACTCTTAGATTTCAGGAAGGCTGAAGGACACTGCAAACACATGTAGACAGTCCTCTGAAGACATGTCGCCTTGGCAGCACACAACCCCCATGTTTACTAGCCTGCTAATTATTATTGCTCTTCAGTCTCTATGATTATCTTTGAGAAAAACTGGTCAGCAATGATTTTAAGGTTTTAGGATTCATATCATTATGAATTTCTTACACCTTTAAGTGCCCTTCTGCTCTCAACACAGGCAGTAAGATCATAGAAAAAATGTACATGTCGCCTCAATACCCTACTATGAAAAATCCAAAATCCAAAACCAAACAAAAGACTTGGTTTTCCTAAATATTTTGGTTGTTGTCTGTTTCCAGGTTTTTTTTGTGTGTAAAAAAAAAAAAAAGAATTTGCATGAAAAATAAAATTATATATACTGGGGGTGCCAAAAAAAATGTCTACAAGTGTACAGTTTGGTCCGCGTGGCTCAAGCAGTAGTTCGCTGTCATGAGAAGTGTCTGGACGCTGATGGGAACCACTCTCAGCACCTCTTGTCATTGCAGAAGTCAAACGTGACTTGTATGCACCTTCCGCTATTGGCATTTATTGAGTATTACAATTTTAATACAGATTTTTTCCTTTCTTAAAATGTGTATACATTTTTTTTTGGCACCCTCTGTATACATTGCAGTAAGATCCTCCTTTGGGCTTTAGGAAATGTTATATAAAACACTACATGACGCTGCCTACTGAATCACCATCTCCCCAATGATGACAAGTGACTGCAGTGTACAACTGTCACTATAACAGAACCAGCCTAGGATGTGACTAGGATCTTTCTTTGATCCAACGCTTAGGGTAGGACTCTTCTCAACTGTTTCCTCCACGGGAAAGAATAATGAAACCAGCAACAGTTTATGTAGCACGTACTGTATGCAAGTCGTGGTGTGAAACGCTTTCTTTGCACTATCTCATTTAACTTCTCACCCACTCACCGGTGTGCATTATTGTCCACAATTTACAGCTAAGCACGTGGAAGCTCAGAAGTCACTTTGCCCAAAATCTTAAGCATAATGAGGTTCAGAGCAAAAACTCCCACCCACGTCCAAGTCCAAAAAGTGTGCTGTAACCACCCAGTCGCCGACACTGTATTCCTATTTCCACTTGGAGAATCAAGGCCAGGAAAAAAAAAAAAATCATAGATTCCATAATTTACCCAAAACCTCGCCTAAACTTGATGTTCCCCCCATTGGCTTCAAATCGCTCCTTCTCCACCCCCCACAACACGGATTACTAGAGCTTCTTTTGTTTATGTTTGCTAACAAAGTTAGTATTTAAAGAGCAAGTGCACCATGACATCTGAAGAGTTCTTCAGTCTAAGTACGCGTATGCAGCCAGGCACGCCAACATCGTATTAGAAAGCTTAAAGGGAAAAAAAAAAATGCTTAACTGTAAGTACTAGTTAACACTTACAGGTCTAAACAAAGGGTTTCCTAGATTCAGGTCTTGGTGGGGGGCTGATGCTTGTACATCTTACTGAGCATCTGAGCTATAATCCTCATTCTTTCTTCACATGCTGACTAGGTCGGTCCATCATAGTTCAGGTATTAACACAAAAATCAACACCCAAAATTCTGTTATTCAGTATGGTATCTATATATGTACAACTACGGATATATCCAGTATTATCTGTATATTAAACCGAAGTAAACTATAAACACACCATTATCTTTTGTTTCAAGATCGTATAATTATTTTTTTTTTTTTTGAGGGCAGTGTCACTGGCCCTCATATGTGGGACCCCAACTGGGGCCGCTGGCTTCCCAGGCCAGCGCTTAACCACTGCGCCACTCGGCCAGCCCGATCGTATAATTATTTATACCATCTGTGTGGGGAACGAGGCATGGCTCAGGAAACCAGTCGGGTCTGTTTTCACCTTGAGACACAACACACCTGCAGACAGACCTTTGCTTAAAGGGTCTGAGACAGTGACTGTGAACCCCTTGATTCCTGCACACAGGGTGCCGACGAGGTTCACCCTTCAAAGCTGACCTTTAAGTGCCCCTTTCCCCCCAAGTTTGATGGCTAGAGTGCCTCCTTTCATTTCCTTTCACTAAGCACAGCTGGTATCGGTACACCAAACAAACCACAAGATTAGCACTTAACACAGGTACAACTTCTTAAAATTTCTTGGGTGAAGGCCCATCTGTGAATACAGTCATTTTCACACAGAAACTATCTCTGCCAGAGAAACGCACCCCATATCGTAAAGCGTGGCCCATGCAGGACTCAGCCAAGTTCTGCGTGGCTGAAAATCTCGAGGTCACTCACGGTACATCTCCCAGTATCTGCATGTGCTCATTACCATATTGCAGAAGTTGCTTGGGAAGCAAATAACAGCTTTTAGAAAGACTGAGATTTAATATCCCAGAGATTGAGGAAGAGAGAGAAAAGACAGTTGTATCGCGGAAAAGCGAGAAAACAAGATCACCTAGTCCTCTTCCTTCAAAGCTAGAGGACTTCTAGTACAAAATTAGCGTGACCTTCCATCAAGGAAGCCCTGGCATGCGCAGGCTTCCCTTTTGTTTCTCAAATAAAGGTACTTACTGTGAAAATCCACAAGTCACCACACTGTGCCCAGAATTACACTGGCCACCCTTCTCCATGGAAGCAGAGAGTGGGAACTGCCAAGCGTGTGGAGAGATCTACTTGGGTTGATTGGAAATAGGTGCATGTGAAGTGGGGGGTTGGGGGGAAGAAAATAAAGACTTTCCCTTTAAAACTGCACAGAAGCTGATACCACATCACATGACCTTTTACCGTAATTTCTATTAAAATCATTTCATGTCTGGTTGCCTCCTGCTCTCCTGGTTCATTTGTATTGTTTACAACAAGTCATCGCACTGGCAGTTACTGGTGGCTGAAGCCATGGTTACCCGTTTTTACATTCACTAGTTAAATGGAATGCAGCTCTGCTGTGGGTTTCAGGGAGCAAGCT
Organism: Aselliscus stoliczkanus; assembly: GCA_033961575.1. Classification (NCBI taxonomy): domain Eukaryota; kingdom Metazoa; phylum Chordata; class Mammalia; order Chiroptera; family Hipposideridae; genus Aselliscus; species Aselliscus stoliczkanus. Next base: position 8,891,456 of record CM066734.1, read on the forward strand.
CTTAAGAAACCACAATCCAGCTATCAATCAGACTAATCTGAGAGAAATTAATCTTATAAACCCAAGTATCGGTGCATATTAAAAATTGATAGAAAGGGGCACGGGCTTTTACTGGTTGGAGTTACAGAAGTGGACAAGCTCAGACCGGACTTGGAGCCTTAAGAGTATTTAGTCTGTGGTCTAACATCTGACAGCCATTCGCAGCTGTCAAGGGTAATAGGACCACCGGTGAAAACAAACCCACCCCCCACCCCCGACCAAAAGTTTGTAACCGTTTACTGCACCTCAATGTTCTTAGGATCCAACGAGTAACTAAACACAGGTTTAACCAGCCTGCAATCCCAGCCAAGGAACTTAAACAGATACATACGAGACAGTAAAACACTAAACAGGCAGCAATGAGTAGGGTTCAGTTAAGACATAATCTCAACAGAACTTAATTTACTCTTTGTGAGTAAATACATTAAGACTGCAAACTAATACGCTTTATTGAGAGCAAGGACAGTACAGATTCATTCTGCTGTCCATGAATTTACGCGGTTAATCCTTTAAAAACATTCCCCAGAGCAAACTTGCTCCTCAAGATGGACATGACCAACAATTATCATTCCTAATAAACATGTAGAAGTTTCATAGCGTCATGCCCACAATCATTGTCCCACGAGTCCCATCGAAATGCTAACTGAGCACAGCAAATAGTTAAAGCTAACATAGTACAACCCCATCTACTGCAAAGTCACTGTATCAGAAGCTAGAATTGATTGGTTTGCTCAGAACGAATTGAAAATGAATGTAACAGACGTCGGAGAAACCTCTCCTGCACTGCTAATCGGATATTGTATAATGGTTGATTGCAGCTTTGCCCTGTGCGACTGCTGCCTAAATCATACATACTTACACGTCCTGGGTTCCTCCAAGAGTTTGGTGCAGTTTCAAGGACAAATGTCTTAAGGAAGCCTCGCTACTGTGCAGCAAGGAGCCTAGTTCAGCTGTGATGACCGGAGCACGGTGCTACATCTGACAAGCGAGAAGAAAACTTCCTGCGTGCAGAGCAGATCTTGGAAAGTCTCAGGGTGAAAAGGCTGCTTTGCCTGTGCGGCTTGGTTTGCTCCCTGGATGTGTATACACAGTAGCAGCTGATCTGTGTTTGCAGCCCTGCAGAAAGGAACCTTTACTGAAAACCAACGGCATCACATTTCAGCAGAGCTGGTGCCAAGTGCCGGAGAGCGCAGCAACCTTTGACAACTTCACACAATTCCACGGCCGCCTTTACCACAGGTCAGGGGGGAGGGTGGGAGAGGTCTCCACACCAGGTTCCTTTTGGGTGGGTTTGTGGCCTTCCTGGGAAACCAAATACTGTTACCCACCAGCCTCTGACAACAGAGAAAGGTATTGCCTGGACTTAAATACAGTCTCTAACCTCTGTTGTCCTGACTGACCCAGGGCCATAATCTCACAGAATTAAAAAAAAAAAAAAAAATCCCAATTTCTAAAACGCATTTCCCCTGGCGCCCTATATAAACCTTCAGGTCCACTGTGCGTTACTAATCCTGTATTGGGCATTTATGACTCCTCTGACGTCCCTCCCAAATAAATTGAGGAAACAAATAATAATAGGATTGGGGAGCTGTGCTTCCCAATTCAGAGGCTGCAGTTTTAAAATTATGGTTTGGTTGGGGGCCATTTTATGAGTGTTCATTAAAAACTCCAGTAGCACCTACTGCTAGGATGAGGCCATAGGGATTATTAGAAGAGGGATGCAACCCCGTCCATGCAATAGGCTGCTCAGATGTGGACCTTCCCTGTTTACCTCGCTTAATGGAGGAGACTGGAAATTCTAGACTCTGCCAACTCTAAGAGAGGATAACTCTCTTAACCTGGAGGTGGAGGGTGGGAGCTCCTGGTGGATGTAACAAATTTAATCCAAGTCATTCCTTGCCTCCTTCATTATCTGAGTGTCCCTTCCCGCCCTTCCCCTTCTTTCTGTCCCTATGACAAGTCTAGGTTATGACATATTGTATGGTCTTTTCTCACAATTGTGCGTTTTCCTTCAAGGGCAGAAATAAGAACTGACAGGTTAACAAAAGGCCATGTTAGCTGTGTCAGGCTGCACAGAGACGTGTCCCCTACTTTTCTGAAAGCCGGCCCAGGAGCTGCCTGGGCCGCTGGTGACTGATCCAAGCAAGGCCCTGGCTTTTCATTGTGGCCACACTGTTGTTCGGAAGTAATCATAACTCCCTTCATTGCAGAGCCCACAGAATATGATGAGTCTGAGCGCTGGTGCCAGGTAGGTTTAGCTTCCTGTCGTGGCCCTCCAACTCTCTACCTGATTGTGCTGCAAGTTGCTTAAAATTTCTCAATGTTCATCTCCTCATCTATGAAAAGCAGACAATACATCTATCATACGAGATTATTGTGAAGATGGAAAGAATCACAGATGTCAAGGGCTGACCACACTGCCTGGCATCCATGCACTTTACAAACATTTATGGAGCCTCCTCTCAGAACCAGGCACAGTGCCCAACTGGGGAGGGGCGGGGGATAGTACAAAGTCATCTGAGACATAGTCCCTACTCTCAAGGGCAGTGACATACGGGCTAGGTCATTCCTACAATTTGTGTAGTCTCTATCCTAAAGCACAGAAACCTTTCAAGTACTCTTTGTCTCATTTCATTCAAACACTTTGTCTCATAGCAATCCTGTGAGGCAGATGATACTATGCCCAATTTGCAAATGGGAAAACTCCAGCTAAAAGAGATGAGGGTCACACAGCTCAGACGTGGTTGCCCGAAGCTCTGATTCCATTGCATTCTCTGCTTTAGAGTATATGTATCAAAATTCGCCACGTAGCATTCATTTTCTGCACAATTCTGTATTGTACTGCTATCTTAATTGTTTCACACGTATATATTGTACTTGCACAAAGAGTGTAAGTCCCTTAAAGAGAGGACCTATATCTTAAAATAACTTTGTATCCTCTAACAGACCTAGCATGATACTAAGTATATTTAATACATTTTACATAGTTCATAAATTACCACATTTAATCAATTTTCCTAAATTAAAAAAAAGAAAAAACTCCATCTGAGTCAGTTTCACTACCTATAATCAATCTCAAAGAAAGCTACAATTCCTCAACAATGGTTTGCATGTTACTTGTATGGCCTTCCAGTGCTCATGCTGTGTCTTCAATTACTTCCAGATCATTATAAACATGTCGAAGTTTATAATGTTGACTCATAGTTAAACCACCCGAAGACTGTGCCCTTCATTTGTTTAGTATATATTCTGTACATTGAAGGACCGATGAATTTTGGTAAGAGAGGTTCAATATTTACTCTTAAATTCAAAATTGATCCCAAGACATCTCTTGATTTCTAGGTTCACTTCAGCATCTAGGTTTAACAGGTCAAAAAGTGTACAATTCTACAATTCCATTGATCGTGATCTTGGGAACCAGAGCAGAACACAGGACCAATGTCAGGTAGAATCCAAGTAGATTTCTGGATCTGCCTTTTAAAAATATATTGTCTATACAAATAGCCCAAATTTCTTGAATAATTTTTGATCTATTGCTTCAGTTTAGGCTTTGAAATGTAGTCCATTTCTGGTGGAAGAATTAGCTAGACATTTATCAGTGAATCATACATAAAAATAAATATATTCTTGAAAGAGATCTGTATAGCATCTAGAACTTGGAGTTCAACTCCTGCACTACATTAATTACTTCTCTTAGATCCTGAAAGTCTTTTTTAATGGAATTTATATTATTATGTTTAAGTGTTGACTGCCAAACAATGATTCTTTTAGCCTTAATAAAAATCCAGAAAATTCAGATTAATACCAATGCCATGGCAGAAGTGCAAATGACAGGTAATATTTGTGACAATGAAAATAATTATTAAATGCATTGTTTTTGTTTTCAGTCATTCATTCATTTACTTAGGCAGCTGTGGCCATGTGTAAGGGAAACTGCATATGTTCCTCCCATCCTGACATCACATATGTTACAATGATCAGGTTTGCTACATTCAACCGGCCAGCTTCATACTATTCCTGCTCCCTCCCTAAATGAAGAATAATAACATGTGAAGTATGTACCACAGTTCTTGGGCTACAGTGGACATGAAACATGCCTCTTCTCAAAGACCACTTAGGAGCTAAACAAATTGGACTAAAGCTTGGCCAGACCTGGTCAGCATTGAGATACTGGTAGACCCAATGATGGCTGCTCACCACCTTGAACTAAATATGGTTTCCAAGCACTTGTATACCCATGGGTCTCATTCAACTCTCAAAACCACCTTGGAAGCAGATGCTTGTATTACTTACATTTTTTTTACAGATAAGACAAATTCAGAGAATTGAATAATTTCACAAAATCACACAGGCAATAAGTGACCCAGCAAAAATTTCAAAATGATACTCTAATTCCAAACTTTTCTACTCAACTAATGTGCAACACATTCTTTCCCCTCTTTTTCCTTTGGTTTCTTATCCCACAGAGCAGTTAAATGCAGACCAGGTTATCTTACAGAGAAAGAGAGAGAGAGAGAGAGAGAGAGAGAGAGAGAGAGAGAGAGAGAGAGAGAGAGAGAGAGAGAGAGATGTCTTCTATCTTCAACTGCCTTCCATCTTTTCTTCTCCCACATCTTGGCCAATTACTTTAGGGGATAATTTTTCCTCTCCGTTTTTTTGCACTTTCCCACTTTTCAATGCATTTGGGTGTCAAAAGACAAATCTCATCACAGGTGACAATCTTAGAAATAGTGCTAATGTCACACTATTCCAAGGGAAAGAAAACTCATATACTTTGTAATCAACCTCTAAAAATCCTGGAAGTTTCTTACACTCCCTTTCAGGTATTCTGCAATAGTTTCCATCTATATATTTAACTTCCAGTTATATGTGTATTCCCTTAAACATCAACCCTCCAGAGTCTAGATAAATGATAAACTATCATTCAGTTCTAATTCCTTTTTATGTCTATCACTTGTACCATAATTATACTGTTTTCACATTTATTCATCATTGATAGGCACTATTTCACTCTAATAAGTAACATAGGCTTTCATAGTCAAGCCTAGAAAAAGGTATTAAGTATTTAAGATTGTTTTCTGTGGAAAAAGTATGTTTTGACTATCTAATAATTGATCGACAAATGAAAAAGTTTAATGCAAACCTGAGTGCCTAAATTCCATGACTCTTTCATTTCAAGCCAATGAACCTGAGCTCACTTATTACTCTACATACTAATATTTCTGGCCATGACATAAGACCACACTTTAGTAAGTAATTTTATAGCATAGAAAAAACAGGCGTATAAGTACCTGACTGATTCATTATTAATAAATCACTTAATTCAGAATCATAGGGGCAAAGTACATTCATTGGAGACCATCAAGTCAAACCCTTCATTTTAGAAATGAAGAAACCAAGGTTCTTCTGATGAAGATGGTAAGCAGATTATACCATCAACTCTGCATAGGACCATTTCGACTGATCCTTAGCTGAAACCAATGTCAGTAGTGTACACATTAGCTAAGAAGAGCAAATTTCTAACTCTGAAGGTGATTGATCTAAAGGATCATCAGGCATTATGTCCCATTTCTGCAACCTTTGGAAAATAAATGCTCAGACTAGATAGAAAATGAATTTCTGATAACTGAATTAAACCATTCCTCTCAATAGCCAACTTTGGATTTCTCTCCACACATAATAACTTGGAAAAATATATAGCCTGTGTTTACTATAGCACGGTAGCGACAGTCTCTAAGAAGAGCTATAACTCGCTAACAATTTTCCTGATTTATGTTTGAAAACATACAGGGCATGAAATGACTTCTGCAACCTTACATTTCCTCAAGAACACTGGTAGGCAGAAGATACATTCCAAAAATCATGTTGGATTGCTTGCTATAGCTCCTTTTTTAATAGAAATGTGCGATAGGCAATTATACACGCTCCACCAAAAAAAACACACATGTCAGTAGATTTTTCCCCATTAAAAGAGGAAAGAAGAAAAAAAGAAGGAAGGGAGACAAGAAGGGAAAGAGGGAGGGAGGAAGCTGATAAAAGAATTTATTTTCATATAATGTTTACATTTAAAAATTGATTGCCTTCCCGAGTAAGAAAGTGCAATAAATATTCTTCCAAAAAACAGCTGATAGATAATGTATGATTATAAACTACAACACACTATACAAATGTTAGTTATTCTTGTTCTTCGTATTTAACATATGGAAATTTGCTTCACAATCTATAATTATGCTAATAAAAATAGGTATTCGTGAATATAAATTATATTGGCCATAAAAATCTGCCGTATTAATCAAATCTGTCTTAGAGAGAGATCAAATTTAAATGGGACACTCTGGTAACACAGATATCTGGAAACACTGTTTATCTTACCACATAAATATCTACCACAATAAGAGTACAAAAGTTTTACCATGCTTCATATAGTTAGCTTTCTGAAATGAAATCTTCAAAACAGTAAGAAGTTGCTATGTCAGATATGAGTACTTGCCAAGCTAAACAACATTCACAAGTATACGGGAAGTAAAATAAGCTCTTTCCTTAAGGGGCATCCTTTGAAGAGTCCTATCCAAGTTATTTATTTTAGCAGAGGTACCACCTGGAAGGGCCACCGGGGTCCATAAGTAGATAAAATATCTTCACAGGTATTCCAAACACATTCAGCCCTCTTTTGTGGTAACTATGATGGCTCCCTTGTTTAAATGAACAAAGTAGCCTACATCCTAGAAATATAAACAGAGGCCGACTGAAAGCTACCAACGATTCGTCTTCACAACTACCAGAATTATCAAGTACAATGATATACACACAGCATTACATATCTGTACATGGTGTACATGTCAGAGGAAGTATGGCGGCTGGGATGGAAGAGGTAAACTAAGTGGGGGGGTGGCCTTTCACCATTGGAAACCATCAGGGTTAAATAAATGAATGGTGTCTAATCTCCAAGAAAAATAAAATTTCCCTGGCCATGTGACAAAGGCACAGAATCTGAACATTATCCCAACGTGTACCTCAGGAATTTGTATTTGAAGATGTGCAGAGATTTTCCCAGCTGCCTGACTTTGAAGGTCAAACGCCATAAGGCTGTGTGTGTCCATTCTATTCCCAAAGACTGTTAAGTATTTTGTTCTGCAATCCTCTCTTAAGGCTAGCCCCACACACTCGGGCTGTCCTTTCTGCACACCACCACCGTTGATTCCAAGACAGAGCACTCGTATTAATTAGGTTCAAACTGGTCCAAAGAAGACGGCTCCAGAGAAAGATGCTTAAGCTCTCCCATCTGCCAGCATGAGGTGGTGAGGCTCACTTAGACCTCCTTCCTAATTCCCTGTTCTGATTCCTGAGGCCCATGGACTCTACTGGCATGGCAATGCTAACTAAAAACTGGTTTGCAAAGCCCAACTCTTTCACAGCTTTCAAAAACTAACAACAAAGTGATAAGAGAAAATGCCTTTGTTTGTACAAGAATTCCGAGCACATTATTTTGACTTTATAAAGATATTTTAAGTGTCTGAAAAAAGAATCACAACATTGCGAAACTTGGCCATCATGACTTCAAAATGACAGATTCTCATGTTCATGGAGAAATTTTCAGTTGGTTTTCTCATACCAATGGTTCAAGTGGAAGGTTCACCAACTGCTTCCTGGAGAAAGCTGATTCCTGAAGATCTACCTTTAAATGGAGATATAGTATTTCCAAATGAACAGTCCCTAGGATACAGATACTGTCAAGGATATTTGGTGGGAGTGATTCATATTATGTTATGTACTTTGGATGCTGTAGCTATCTCCACTTCATAGGGCTTCAGCTGTTTCCCTAACATTCTTTTTCCTCTGTGCGTTCTTTGTAATTATTTGTCCCAAGAAGTTAAAATTAAACCTTGCTCCATCGCAACGTCCCCGCACTAACAACAAGCAATTACTACCATGCATATTTTTGATGTGCACAGAAAAAGACCACAGAAGATAGGTTGGCCAGAGATGTTAAATAATTGAAAAGTATAAATGACTTAATAGAGTAGTAAGCTTCGTTTACAATGCAGCCAATTTAAAGCCATAAAAATCCTGTAAAATTTTTATCTTGCGGTTGACCATCACGTCACCTATCTATTATTCAAAAGTAGCTCGCCAGTGTTTTTTTTTCTTCATTAATGTGGCTTTTGGCATTTCCCTCAAAAATCTGCCTGTTCCCGCAGTTTTCCACCAATTTTGAAACAAATAACAAAATTCTTACGTTATTTCATAAATTCCCCTCGCTAGGATAATGAGATCTTCCATGTCTAATTGAAACCAATTTCATGGGTCAATCTGTAAGGCATACTTCAACTTCCTCAGATATAATTTGTTTTGCATTTAACACAGCCAAGCACTCAAGACGTTACAAAAAAATAATAATAAAGAGGACGAAAGCTCCCTTCATCGACACCTCTGTAAACAAAAGGAGAACCTCATAAGTAACCCCTTTTCCGGTGACACTCAAATCTGGGGATTTGTCTAGATTTGAAAATGTCATGGGGCCTCAGGAAAGTTCTGCCTTGAAAGTTCAGCTAAAGTACAGATCATGTCTGTGACGGAAAAAAAAGAGACACTTAGGATCAATTTCAAACATAAGCCCATTACCTCTTGCAGGCTTTTGCTAAAATTCTAGCTACACCGGAATGTCTCTGTAAACAAGGTTACTAAGAAAAGCAACCCTTCCGCTGTCTGCATAGTTACTTGTACTTTATCTTGCGGCCCTGCCATTCTCACACTGATTCAAAGTCAGAACTCAAAATGAAAGATGAACTATCTTGACGATCACTTAATAGTGAAATATTGGTGCAGTTATAACTGGTGCTCTCTTGAAAATGGGGACATGGTACTCTCTTGCTAACCTTTTAATTTCTGGAAAAAGTGTGCAGAATACATTGAGCGGAGCACACATGGGAGCCTAATCTATTGATCTGCTGCATCACCCATCACAAGAGTCTCTTTGCTCTTGTCCCTGGCAATTCCCACTAAAGGAGAGCAGCAGGTTTCAGCAGGCAGCAGGCGGGACGATTTCTATGCCGTGTGGATTTATTAAAGAAAATACATGACCTTTTATCTATGTTCATCATCCCGGTCAGTGGACAGTTTCATGGGCTCTGTGACGCCTCTCTCAACACACACACTTCCAATTCTATGCCACATGAGCTTAAAGACTCATGAGAATTGAGTCTGCAACAGTGGCGAAGCCACGCATAACACATGTAAGTTGCAAAGATCATCGAGGCCTCTTTCATGATATACTTGATTATTTTCATATCTGAAGGAAAAGGGGCCCGATCCATGTCACTTCACCTCCATTAAGGTGTCCAGGTACCTTCCTTCTGTTAGCTATTCCTCAGCTCAGATTGCAGAACCGTTCAAATTTCCCTCCCTTTCCTACAATGATGGGACTCAGGCTGGTTAACTCATGCTGATAACATCAAATCTACTGGACAGAAAAAAAATAAGTAAGATAAAAGAACCCAGACAGCACTCCCTCACCCCGCTGCCCCTGCCTTCCCCCTCTGGCCTGCTGCTTCTAAATTTGGGCATCTTCCCTATTTGCTCTTTCGGCAGCCAGAGAAACAAAAGGCTGTTTCTCTTCGAACCCAGACCAAGTCATTGAGCTGCTTTGAAACACTTCAAAACATCTGCAGGTCTCTGGGTCTTGACTTAAAAAGTATGAAGCAGTGGTGTTTTGAAAGTAGTAGGAGGTTATCTGTGGACCTAATAGCTTCTCTTAACTCATCTGCTGAGAATTTCTCTCTCTCTCTCTTTTTTTTTTCAGAGAGAGAGAGAGAGAGAGAGAGAGAGAGAGAGAGAGAGAGAGAGAGAGAGAAGGTGATATTTTCGACATTGCCCTCTACTTTATGTTAGCACAACCCCTTGCTTGCTGTGTGTGCCTGTGCCTTCTTGTATGGTCTCTGGTTCTGCGGCCACAACACATACAGAGCAAACATGCGTCCCCAGCTTAAAGAGCCCCATGTGGCAATTCACAACACACCCGATGAGAGCACAATAAATAAACACATACATAACCATTCCACAGCACTGTGCATGCGGGGGTTTCTCCAGGCCCTTCCGGACTCTTCCAGAATTGCTCGTTAAGATTCAGACAGGGGGAGGGGGGGTGCAGTTAGGAAAAGGTTGCTGGAAGGGAAGAGGGAGGAGGGGCGGTTTGCCCTCTGTGTCTTGCGCTGAGAATCTCCCATCACCAAACATGAGTGGGGGAGGGGAGGGGGGCTCGATCCTGCAGAAGCTTCTGACAGACTTGAGGTTTAGCCGGGGGGAGGTGGTTTGAAATACTTAAAACGATAGTCGGGTGACCTCCGTGCAACTTCAGAGACCAACGGGTTGGAGAAGCAGGAGGGAATGAGGCATAGAGGACAGGAGGGAGACACCTAGGACGACAGCGGCTCAGCAAGGATCTTGCAGCCCTTGACAGCAGTCCTAACTCCTGAGGCCCCCTCCCCGGCCGCAAGACCCCTCCCCGGCCCCTTTCTCCCCAGAAGACCAGAGGACTCGCCCCCATCCCTCCCAGCCCAGGCGCCCTCACTGTGCCCTCTCACTCTTGGCCACTTTACCAAGCCCTGAAGTCTCTATCCAGAAAGGGGGGATGGGAGAGGTGTTTCAATAACAAATCTCCTTGCCATTAGAATTTATCTGTGTCTCTAGCACACACGCTGACAGGTTTGCAGCCCTGGCAAAGCGCGTCTGCAAGCGGTGGACAGCACTGATGGGCTATGTGATTGAGGGAGGGGTTGCTTTTCCTTTTTCTTTTTTTTTTTTTCCAAGAGACTCTAAACAAGTGAAGGGGGAAGGGGAAGGGGGTGGCAATCGAGGTTTGCACCAGGACTGCCAAATCAAGACCGCCCCAGATGCAAAGGTCTGTCTCCAGATGTTGATGGGAAGGATTTTGGACCAGTTACCTTGGCAGGGTCACCACTGCAGCAGGGTAATCGGGTGAGTCATCGGGGGGGTTTACAGAAGCCCAAAAGTCTACCAGACCCCCATGCAGGAACCTTGCACATCTTTACACACGCCTCCTTTCACTGGGTCCCCGCGACCTCAGCCAGCGAGGGGGTGCTGGGCGGCCCGCCGGCGGCAAGGGCACGGCCCCCCGCTCGGTCCCCGCGGGCGCGGGCCCGGCCTGGCCCCCGAGGGCCGCGTCCCGAGCGGCTGTGCACTCACCGAGCCGGGCGGCGAGGGGCAGAGGGGCGCCCGCGGCTAGCCGGAGCGCCCAGGCGCCTCCCTGTGCTCTTGGTAGCGTCGGTCCGCACTCCCTGTGACCCAGGACGTCATGATGCCTGTCTGTTTTCTCCAGGATAACTTGGCAGAAGAAGAGAGAGGCTGCCAGGTGCTCCTCGGGTGGCTACGTGGTATGTGCACCTTTCTGTTTGCATGCGTTTTTGCTCTCCTCTCTTTTTAAAAACAATAAAATAAAATCAATATCGCTATATATTTTTTAAACATCCCAGGCCCTGTCATGATGTGATGGCATTATTGCGTTTGCATGATTGCGTTTGCATAATTGGCGCCTCTGGGTGTGTTTCTCTTGTGTCTGTGCGTGTGGGGTGTTTTTTGCCCCTTTAAATCCTGCTGCTCCTACTGCTGCCGCTGCAGCCGCTGCAAACGGAAAGCAAGCATGCGTTCATCTTTTGTCTTTCATTTTACCTTCAGGGTGACATTCAGTGCCAACTGCTCCCTTTTGACCGTCGCCAATCCCCGCCTGGGCAAAATACATTTTAAAAACCTGGGGGGGAGGGGAAGGAAGAGCCAACCCCTCCGTCCCGACTGGCGGGGTTTCCATCCTTTTGACTCCGGGACCCCAAACCTACCCGGCCCACCTCCCACCCCGAGAATAAAAAACGGTTTTCCTTCTACCCACCGGGCCCAGGCAGAGAATCGGCACCAAGGCAGCAAGGAGCATCCACCCTGGGCCAGGCACTCATGTTTGCTGCTAGCCCTCGCTGACTTGCACCTCTCAGTGTCTTCCAGCTAGTGTAGGCCTCGCACAACGGAGCTATTTTTGTCTCCCAGAGATGCTGTTTAACGCCTTTTAAAAATGGGGAGGGGGCAGGGAAGAAAAAGAGAGAGAGAGACAGAAAGAGAAAGAGAGAAAGAGAGAAAGAGAGAGAGAGAGAGAGAGAGAGAGAGAGAGACCCAAGCCCCTATTTGAGGGGCTCTACAGACACAATAGGAAATTGGGGGGTTGTAGAAGGGGGGGGCGCTCCTGGCATCTCACCTACTAGGGGAGTTAGTTTGGAAGGGCAGAAAGGGTAACCAGCTTTATTTGAATTCTACAACAGCCAGAAAAGTTCTTTGTTTTGTTTTGTTTTGTTTTTTAAACACAAACCTATGATCGCTGGCTAATGCCTGTATTTGTCATTTTTTTATCATCATGATCTCTAGAATCAGTAGGTATGGTCTCCAGTATAACCCTTCGTCTGTCTTTCTGCAAACATAAAAATGTATTTCTGATGGTGTGATGATAGGACAGGTAAAGCAGAAATCATGTCTTTTTATAATATTTAGTTTGGGTTATTTGTACTTTGTTTAGTGTGTTGTATGCTGCTCCTATTCATCGGGAGTTGTGTCTATCAATCACCATGTGTCTATTACTGAAAAATAAATATCTAGGACTAGGGTTTGGCCAGTTTTGCTTTGTCACTCATTCATTCTCCGTTTGGAGCAGAATGGGTTGAGGAATTTTTTTTTTCCCCCCAGGTCTCTTGTTGACCTTGGTCACCATCATGTATTGGTAAAGTCACTGTTCCTACTGATTCCAAATTCCTGAAAGATGACAGCAGATGCCAAGGCTGCAAAAAAAATAATAAAGCATGGAGGAGAGTGTTAAATCTGAAAAGCAAAGACTTTTAAACTCATCCAAGATCCACTGCAGCTGCTGGACATTTAAAAATAGTTTACCTAGTTGAGAGGTTGGCTAAGTTTAGTGAAAAGAGCAAGTAACTGGTTAGATCTCTCCCCTTGAGAGTCACAGGCCAAGAATCCCTAGAAAATTCCACAGGAAAGACCTTGGAATTGTGCAAAGATCAGATTATCAGAATTAGAGAACAGCCCCACCAACTTACATCGAAGAGGGTCTCAGAATTATTGACTGATAGACAGGTTCTGAAACTCGAACGCTGCCTCACCACCCTTAGCAATTGGACCTGGCTCTCTAGCCCTCTTATCAGTCCCCTTGGGATGCCAGAATTATGAATTAGTGCAGTCTTGCCAGTGCTTAGAGGTTTCTAAAGAAGACAAGGGCCTACTGAGAGCTGGAGGAGGCATCCTCTCCACATCGCTGATAACTTGTCAGTAACTATCCAAGAGGGGCTAGTTAATATTCAATCCACTAACCTGGTCCTACAGCTTTTTTACTTATTAACCTCAGAACTGGACCCTTAAAGATCCACTGCAAAGGAAAAGAGCCATAAAAATTTGACTCACTTTAGTCCCTTGAAATCCATTTTTTTGTTTTTTGTGTTTGTTTTTTTTTTCCCCCAGACAAATGCCTCCCAGGCTGCTTGCTACCAGTCCACAGGCCAGAGCAGGCAGCCATTTGGTTTCCTTCCCCAGGGGCGAGATGTCTGAGCAACCAGCAAAGGGTAGAGGCAGAGTACTCAAGCTCCCTGGGTGTCTGAGTAGATCTTTTCTAGGCCCAGATTCTCTAAATTCATTTCTGCCTAGGAACCACCCTCTGTTTTTTATTCAAGTTCAAGCTCCTCAGACTACTGTCAAGTCTTTCTTTTCTGGTCTCACCCTAAATATAATAGTTAATACTGTTGTAGCACGTTCAGTTTAACTTCCCAGCCCAAACCAAAGGGCATAAAAATGCCTGCTAAGGTGGATGGAGCACATAGAAGGCACTATTCTAACCTGTACTTGTGCTTAGAACTTGTAAATCGAATTAAACCTCCTCAACGATCGTTGGTATTCCCATGTTATCCAAGGAAATGGAGACACAGAGAAGTCAAGTAATTTGCCCAAAGTTGCACAGCTGGGATTCAAATTAAAGTGCCCTGGGCCCTCACTACCAAGCTCTCTGTCCACTTACTTACCTTTCCACTTTCTTTCCAACCACTGAAACATTGTATGTATGGTCCAGTCAGGCTGGTCCATACACACCCTGTGTTAACTCTTTCTCCAATGTCACTGGCCAAGCACTCAACACACTCTTCTTTCTCCTTGCTATTCAAATTCCATGCATTGGTCAAGGCCAAGTTCAACCCCCACTCTGCCCATAAAGCCAAGTACTATTGACCATTCTTGGGTGTACTGAGCATTCTTGAACTTGGTTCCACATTGTTCGCTTGTATGTATGACACCACTATCCTTTAACTGTTCCTGAGTTTATTTTTCCTTCATCTCCTCCTCACTTCCCAATTCCTTTCTGACAAGATTAGGAGTTTTTTTCCTGACTCTTCCAATTTGCCTGACATGGTGCCAAGTCCAACACTGGCTCTTATCAAATAGTTTCTGAGGCAGTAATTGAAACAAAACTGCCCTTCAGAGAGCGAGGATGCCAATTTCCAATTTGACAGAAATTGTAAGTTTTAGATAGCACAAATTTTATTCTTTTAACTGGAAAAATTGCGAGCTTGTTTCTCCATATTTTGGACAGACCTTAGAAAACAACCAAGTAAAATCACAGGTGAAGTTATTAAATTGAAGATGCAGGGTTCGCTGAGATAGAATTTGATGAGAATGTGGTGGGGGAGAGGGAGGGTGGGAGTGGACATAGATAACTGTAGTTTTCGGAAAGCAATTGTAAACATACTCATCATGACTTTTTAGCTGTTATAAGCATTTCTCTGCAAGATTTTGAATTTCCTGAGAGTCAAGAAATCAATTTTTCTGCTTAAAAAGACAGGAAAACAAGTCAGGAGACCTGTGATCTTATCTTGGGTTTGCTACTGATCAGCTATGCGTGTCTTCTGGCAGAATACTTAATCATTCTGGGCCTCAGTTTCCTTCTTATACAAGGAGATATTTAACCAATGTTCAAGTTTCCTGCAGCTCAACGCTTCTGCAAGTTTGAAACAGGATGTGAAAGAGAAGGAGAGAAAGAAAGAACGAAAGAGAAAGCGTTCAGCCTATTAAAGACTGTTTTGGATTTTTTTTGGAGGGTACAAAAAATATGCTGGGGATATTTCTAATTCCTGAGCATAGTTAAGGGTAGCTCAGAAAAAAGTTCATACACAAAAATATGTTCATATTTACCTTTTCCAAGATGGTCCCATTCATAGGAGTTAAAATGATCAATAACTGACTATACCAGTAGCACACCATGTCTGCCAAATGTTATTACTCAGCATTCATGCTTGCCTACCTCTTACTTTCTTCCTCACACAGATTGTTGTAGAAACTTTTGATGAGAATGGATCCGACCATTTTTGTCTGGATGCCTTAGGCTTATGCGTAGCTTGAATTAAGTCATGAAGTTAGTTGAAGAGAATAGGTCTAGGATGAAGAGACTTGAGGGCTTGCACCATAATGGGACTTTTGGCATATTCCCTGATGTATTAATAACTAGCTTTGAGCAAGCCACTCTCTGTGTTCCTTTCCTTCTTTATCTGTACGCATTGAAGATTTGCAGCTGATTGACCTTCTCACCAGGTCTATGTTGGAAGAAATGCCATGGGAGAAGTGAACGCACTCGACACTAATACAGCAAAATACTATCACGGCAGATTTGTCTCGTTTTACCCCAGAATTGTGTTTCTAAAAAGTTGTACAAAGTTAGTAGGGCATATGAAGACAAGAATTCTGGTTCCTTGCCTGAAAGTCTAAGTTGATTTCTGCTACATCTTGCTAGTCATAGCACCTCCCAAAGTCCTGGAGTTGCTTAAGAGCAGGATCAGAACAACTACAGATCAATCACCTTGTCCCAGTCCCTATTCAAAGGACATGGCTCAAACTGTGGGACAGCATTCCAGGTAATCAAAGCAACTAGGATCAATTTCATTGGAACAATTCTTTAAAATAGAAACTTATACCATGCTCCTGATATGGAAGGATGAAAACAATTTCATATAATGCAGGGGTCCTCAAGTCAGATTTCATGATAGCACTAGGGATCTATGGATGAATTTAGAAAGTGTTGAAGTTGTGGGAAAAATGTGTGTGTGTTTTGTGTGTGTGTGTGTGTGTGTGTGCGTGCGCATGTATACTGTTCTCAAGAGAAGACCCATAACTTTCATCACATTCTCAGAAGGGTTCATGACTCTAAAATGGTTAAAAGCCACAGATGTAAGAATATTTTATTTTAAAACTGAACGTAAAGAGAATGGCACAACCATTTAAACCAAACGCCATGCTGACTACAACATGGATAGTGGATTATCATCACCAGTATTCAGAACGATGGCCTTGAGACACAATAAAAGCTTCAATCACCAAAAACATTGATTTTCAAGGTATTTTACATAACTGACATGGGGAAAATGTCTCAGCCTTTTAGAAAGATTTGAATAGCGAATCAGAATAAGAAGAGATTTCTGGTTTTGTTTAAGCTGGTTGGACAATGCTGTTTGCTAAGAAGCATGGATTAGTGTGGGGAAAATACTCCTTATTTCCAGAATACAGTTCAGGTCCACTGCAGTGTAAGGTGGCAAAGAATGGGGACCTGAAGCAGAATTGTAGCAGTGAAGTGAGGAGGACGATGGGCGGGGGGGGGGACACTTAGCAAGGAACTGGCATCAACAGACTTTAGTGCCTGGCTTATGAAGCTGAGCTAATGATAAGAAGTTAAAGACACACAAATAAAGGCTATGTTAACAATATAATGAATTTTATTTGGAACACGTTAGGGTTAATGGCCTTGGGAAAGGTTTTGGACAGATCTGTGGCTGGAAAAATTTACATGTGACTCCTTATTGAATTGACAGTGGCGTCAGCTGGTAATAAAAATGTGTGGTTGGGGGGTAATTATGAATGTAAAGGATTTAGGAGCGTCTGAAATAAGATTGCATTTAGTTGACTAAAATCCAATTTATAAAATATGCAATTATATAACACCCAAGGCAAAATAGCGTTGGTGATTTTAAATATTTATCGGTATACATACAAAATGTATGTATACCATACATTTTGGAATGGAGCTATACAGCTCAGATTTTATTATTCAATGCCTGGGGTTTCCTGAAATCCTTTCATTTCAGGGCTCTCTTTTCCATTTGAGATAGCACATTCACTGCCTGGGTTCAGAGGGAGAAAGAACCTTGGCAACCAGGTTCAACTGGAAAAAATAATCCAGATGTCACCTGATGCCACATGCTAACGACTATGTTCTCAGCTACGTGGCCCTGCCAGTTGCTGAACCAGCAGAGGAAAGAAAGTCGATGTCATGGAAAGAACACTAAACTTGGAGTCAGGGCACTTGAGTGTGAGTCTAATTTATACCGCTTCCTACGTTTGTGACCCCGGGCAAGTCATTCAACTTCTTCCCACCTGGATTTCACCTTTTAATACCTGCCCTATCCTCCTCAGGGAATGATCCTTGCAGCACTGGTGTTTAGGTGATGGGGTGGTGGCATGAGCGAGCCCAACCACAGGCTTCAAAAGTCACCTCCATCATGAACATCTCTAGGAAGCAGCCTCCCTGTGACTGCCCAGTGGGATCCGTCACTTTATCTCTGCCTCCATCAACACACTTCTAGGACTGCGCTTACCATGCTTTAATTTAATTATGCTTAATATGTCTGTCTTTGTGGCTCAGTGGCAAATGCCTTTAGAGTAACAGGAGTTTTAGATATCTTGTTACTCCTAGTGCTGAAGCACATAGTAGGTGTTCTATAAGTATTCAATGAATAAACTATTAGTGGGAGAATGTGCCTGCATCTGTTCCTATTCCCTGAAAATTCTTTAGCTAGTCTGGGAAATGGAAAAGCAGGGCCAGCCTGACTGACAGGCCGGAAGGTGTACGGTCCGGCTGGGTGCTTTGCTCAGAGGGGCCTCTCGCTCGTCAGACTCCCACATTTACTGTTTATTATGCTACCTTCTGTTCACAGTTATTATAAGGGAATAAAGTATGTCATTTCCCAATCAGACTTACGTTGAAAACATAAAACGTCCCCTCCCTCCAAAAAAAAAAAAAAATGTTAACACTGCCCTCATTTGACACTGATATATAAAGACTGGATACCAGGTTTTGCCAGAAAGCTAAGAAGAAAATGCAGAGGGTGGGACAGGCCACAGTGAGGGCACCAGAAAGGAGGGTTGAATGGCTGGTACAGTGTGCTGGGAAAAACCAGAAACCAGAACCAAATGTCCTCTTTTAAATTCCTGAGGGATGATCCCAAGCTCTCTACCATCGGCTCTTGCGTCTTTAAAATGGAATTATAACATTTAAGTATCAGTGTTACTGGGAGGATTACATGAGAGAATGCCTTGTCAAAATAGGCAGCTGATAAAAGCAATTTTTACCCCCTTCCTCTCTTCCTTCTCACCCATTTACCTTCCCACAAGAAGAAAAAAAAAATCAAATATATCAATTTATAAACCACAATCAACTGATAAGCTTTTCCCTTGGACAGGCTGCTAAAAAAGAGGATCCCAGGGATTCGCTTATGCCAGCGGTCTCCTAATTTCACACCGGAATCACTGGGAAAGCTTTAAAAATTCCATCGTACTCAACTCACACCCCAGAACAATTAAGTCAGAATGTCTGTGCACTGGAGCCAGGAAACAGAACTTAAAATAAAAAAATTCCAAGTAATTCCATTGCACACCAGAGTTTGGGAACCACTGGCTAATGTAGAGAAATGGGCCAATGGCCCGTCCATGTGTCCGATTGGAGCCTGATGCTAAAAGGTCCTAGTCTTGGGCTCTTGTCCAGAACAGGGCAGCCCTTTACTCTTTCACACACCCAGGGTGCCTATGTCATCTCCTTCAACCCTCCTTTGGGAAGCTCTTTAGACATGACCCCTAGACAAGGTGATAACAGTGAACTGACTCATCCCAAGTACCAAAAAAGCAGATAAAAAAAAGCACACCAGGCACCTGTGTTTGCATACTGTACCATTTAGAAAGTGCTGTAGCACCTGATTTTATTTACTCTTCAACCACCCTGCATACTTGGCATTATTATTATGCCCAGTCTGTAGATAATAAAACCAAAAATAAGGAATGTTCAACTTGCTCAGAGACAAAATGGCAGATTGGGGTGTCACATTTAGGTCCAGGGTTCCAGGAAAGGTGTACCTGCCCCGCCCATCTACCTCAGAAGCCCTAGTGACCATCACTCAGCAGGGTCTGGGCACATCTGAAGTCTGGTTTGGAGCTATGGTCTAGCTGCCCAGGCATGTTAGTAAAGAAGGAAGAAAGGGAGTGAAGGAGGGAGGGAGGGAGGGAGGGAGGGAGGGAGGGAGGGCGGGAGGGAGGGAGGGAGGGAGGGAGGGAGGGAGGGAGGGAGGGAGACAGGGAAGGAGGGACAGAGAGGGGGAGGGAGGGAGGGAGATTGGGGGGAGGCAGAGAGGGAGGGAAATATTTTTATATATGTTTGAGTTAAACAGGTTTCTTTGCAGCAGGCCTTTTCCAATTATTTAGGACACTAACAAGCACTGTAAATGTCTAAAAGTTATTATTTCCAAATGTATTGAACAGTGAAACTCTTTTTCAGCTCAGCATTTCTCAGGACAAATGTCCCAGGGAACACCATTCAATAAATGCCGCATGGCACTCATCCCCTCCTCCGAGCCTTTGCTCAGATGTGGCCCTCACAGAGAGGACGGCCCTGAGCCCCTGGTTTAGATGAAAACACCACCTTCTCCCCAACCCACCCTCCCACCCCACCTTCCTGCTTTGTTTTCCCCACAGTCCTTCACAGCTTCTAAATGCTTCCTAATTTCCTTAGGTATTTTGTTTACTGCCTGCCTTGCTCTCTCCGTCTGCACACTCCAGGAGGGGAGCACATTCCCTGCCCACTTCTTTCCCCACTAATACCCCCAGCATCCAGGAGAGAACCTGCACGGCACAGGTGTTCAATAAGGAATGAATGGATAGCCAACGAGAAACATGCCAGAGAAGAAGTTCAAATGAAGGTATCTTCTCCACCATTAGGTTCCCTTTAGGGATATCTTTTCCAAACCCAGTTATCCCTTACAAGGGTCTAATGAAGAGACTGTAAGACCCTACCTTACAGCAAAATAAAATGAGAATGAAAGCAGTTAGACCTGTAAACAGAGCAAAACACTGGTTAAGCAAAAAGACTGTTAAACTGCAATTGATTCTTCTTAATTTTCTGTGTAATTATTGTGGGATAAAGCATGTAGGGTAGATACTTCTAAGAGTATCTATAAAACCTAATATAAATGTGGACAATTATGAATGAATTGTACCCACCGAGACCTAACCTATCAGGCCAGGAAACTATTTTGTGTCCACCCAAACCTGACTAAGCTGGTATAAAAAAAGTCAGCAGACCCTTCATAAGACTGTTGATCATTGCCTGGATTGAGAGTCTCCACAGGTCACATGGTATTCTGAGAACATGCTATGGAGTTCTAATGGAAGTCAATACACAGCTCTGAGGTTAGGTGGGTTCTCCCCCGCCATTTCTCAAGGGCTCCACCATGTTATGGCAATGCCTGGCATCAGTGGAGAGCTGTTCTCTGTCAAGGTCAAAGTGCTGTGAACAACCCAAATATAAGCAGGAATCCTGTGGAGCTCAGAAAATGACCCCAATGACTGATTCCTCTGCAAACACAGACAGTAAGGGTAAAGTGATGGATATATATCAGGTGGATGCTCCACTATGCTTTCCTTTTCACCCAGAAAACACCCATTTATGAGTGAGGCTCTTTTAAAAATGAAAGTGGTATTTATCAAACACACCAGAAACTATAAATCCAAACGAGCATTTCTGGACAAAACAGTCACTTGGGGAGGCTGTGTAATTACCTCAGCGATTGCGCAATCGCTCTAGATATTGGGTTGTCGGACAAGTCATGACTCATTTTTGCAATGAAAAACATAGAAAAAAATACGTCATGACTTTTCCGACAAACCAATATTTTGGGAATTCCTTTTTTTTTGAGGGCAGTGTCACTGGTCCTCATATGTGGGACCTGAACTGGGGCCTCTGGCTTCCCAAGCCAGCGCTTAACCACCATGCCACTCAGCCGGCCCTGGGAATTCCTTTTTTAAAAACACCTCCGTAGCTGGGTTAGGACTCACACCAGAAAACTGAAATCATTTCTTTACGGCTGCACTTTAGGTAACAAAAATGGCATACACTTCAGCCCCAGGTGATCTTGGTTGGTCAGTGAGGTAGGTAACAACAGGGCTGCCTATCCGAACCTTCCAGGCATTTACTGAAAACAAATATGCCAGGCTGAGCCCCAATTCTGTGCAGTAGGTCACGGTTGGCCATTGGGAGGCTGTGTTCAAGCAATCACACAGCTTTTCTTTATGAACTCTGGGGGTCTTGTTGCCAGGACAGGGTTGGTGGGGGAACCCTAGCCTGAGCCAGTTAACCTTCCTCTACTTGATGGTCACAAAGCCTGAACCTCTAACATCCAATCATTCATTCACTCACCCAACAGTTACTGAGCCCTAACTATTTTGTGTTACAAAGAGGAAGCTGTTGGTAATGAGAAGGCCAAGGGAAAGGGTATGCATGTTTTGGTCTAAATTATCCCTACTGGACACATCCTCTTTCTCACCAGGCTCTCTGGGCCAACCTGACAGCTAGGCTCCAGAACAAAATTGCCTGGAGTCAAATCCTTCCTGGCCACTTAATCAAGTGACCTGGGACAAGTTACTTCTCTGCTCTGTGCCTCACTTGTCCTCATCTGTGAGATGTGGCTAATCAAATTGCCTATCTCCTAGGGATGCTGAGAGGATTAAGTGAAATAATGTGTATAAGGTGGTTAGCTCAGTGCTCATAGTTTTCAACAAATAGTATAATTATTTTTAATACTTGTAGACTAACAGGTTTTACATCATAAATTCTAGATCTGAAATTCTAACGTCCTCACTTACCATTAGATGCCCATCACCATTTTGAACTGACCAGATATAAACTTGAATTAAATATTGGCCCAACTTCTCAGTTTTACTCTAGCTTCTCTGCTCCCCATCCTGGTCCAAGGTATCTATTATCCGTAGGGTCATTAAGTCCCCAAACCAAATTTATTTCAGAATGTGTCTTCTACCTTACTGTTCCTCCCACACAAAGAAATAAACACCCACCCACATGCACATTCACTTAGTTATCGATATTTTTTTCTTTTCACTCTGTGTGTGTGTGTTTTAAACCAATATTTTTTAAGACATTACTACATGCTGGGTCTAAATATTATACATGCATTAATTCATATAAAGCTTACAACAACCTTATGAATTATTATTATTTCCATTTTAAAGATATGAAAACTGAGGCACAAAGAGGTTGGGAAACTTGCTGGGGTTCAACCAGCAAGGAACGCTGGCAACTGGGACTCAATCCTGACAACTAACATTTGATAAGGGAACAAAAAATACTCAATGAAGATGGAAAATGGAGAAAAGATGAAGAGAAAGAAAAAAATGGAGACAATCCTAGTCTCTTCATTAAATGATGCTGGGAAAATATTCACATGCAAAACAACAACAACAACAAAATAAACACATGAAAGTAGACACTATACCACTCAAAAAATAAACTTGAAATGGATTAAAGACTTACATGTATGACCTAAAACCATACAATTTCTAGAAAAAAAACATAGGGAAAAAGCTCCTTGACATTGGTCATGGCAATGATTTTATGGATATGACACCCAAAGCACAAGCCAAAAAATGAAAACAAACAAGTGCAACTACATGAAACTAAAAAGTTTCTGCCCAGCAAAAGAAACAATCAACAAAATGAAAAGGCAACCTATGGAATAGGAGGGCATATTTGAGGAGGGCCATATAAATGAGATCAAAGGGGCAAAGCTCTTTGTAAATGATAATGGGCTACATGAGCGTGAGATATCATTATCTCAGCTGATGAGCCTCCAAGCAAGGTCTGCAAGCCCCAGAGCTGGAATATCTTCAGGTGGAGAGTGAGATAGGAAACGGTCTGGAGAAGCAAGTGATGGGGGCCATAGAGCATTGGGCTTCAAGATAAGGAGAACTGGAAGAAAATAGTGACATCACCATGTGATAATGAGCAGCAGTTTTCCCATTCTAATAAATGTCATAGCTGACATTCTCAATTGTGCAACAAAAAACAATTTTATAAACTCTAGGGTGTGAGATTCATCATAAAACTCTTCCTTATAGATGATGCCTCTACTGTGAGTAATAAGTCTGGGGGAAAGTTCACATGATGGTTCATCTCTGGGAAGGAGCTTGGAAAGGATCATGGGTGAAACATGGTTCCCTGTGAATTCATTTGCATAATTAAGGGAAGTGCAATATCCCATCTCGTTGCCAGTCATAGTGATTCTCTCATTCTCAAAGACCCCAGCAGACCCACATGCAAATTCAGCTCCATTCCAAAAGCGATATCATCCTGACCCCTACCCAGGGGTGTTCCAAGAAAGCAAAATATCTGGTCATAATCATCATTCTTCTGGTCTTGTGCTGATTGCATATCTGAACTACAGTAACTAAACTCCTTGTTCCTAGAAGCAAATCCCCATTTTGTTCTAGGCATAACCCTAATAACCATTAAAAAATAAAATAAAAATAAAAAGCTTTCACATGTTGTGTTCTTAGTCTGGCCCAGGCATGTGCTAAGTACTTTATTTTTAACATCACAATGATCCTGCAAGGTAGGCAGTCTCTTGCTTTTTATAGACTTTACTAAAGTTGGAGTTTCGAGAGACTGAATAACTTGGTCAGGGCCATGAGATATAATAGTAAGTGGTGAGGCCAGGACTGGATTGGGCTCGTCTCCCCATCCTTAACCAGAATGGTACGGGGACTCAAACC
Source organism: Aselliscus stoliczkanus (assembly GCA_033961575.1). Classification (NCBI taxonomy): domain Eukaryota; kingdom Metazoa; phylum Chordata; class Mammalia; order Chiroptera; family Hipposideridae; genus Aselliscus; species Aselliscus stoliczkanus. Next base: position 8,915,417 of record CM066734.1, read on the forward strand.
TGGCTCCTAAGCCCTGGCTCTGCCCTGGGCATTGGTCCTCTCTAAAGCCAAGGTAGCTGCTCCGTGGTCTGCCCTGAACTCCCCCACTGTCTGGAGTAGCCACCACCTCCCTACCACTCTCTGGAGTTCCCTGATGGGCTGGAGTGCCCATCAGTCTCCATGGTAACAGATTCTATGCACTAGTCTCCTGCTTAGACTCGCCCCCCCCCGCCCCGCCAACCTGACACATGGATCATCAGCCCAGCACCTGCCCCATTCCAGTAGCCACCTGTAGCATCAAGTCTTAGTGTTTCTGGCCTATGATTTCCAGGTATGTGAATTTGTTGGGCTTTGTGACCTGGAGTCTCCTGGGAGGAAAGGTGAGAGGTCATGAAATAGAAACCAGGAAAAATACTCACCTTCACATTATTTCCCTTTCTAGTTAAACAAAATAAAACTTGACATCATATAATTATCATTTTAAAAACTAATCAGAGTGACTAAATCAGATTGTGGTGGAATCAGTTGTCTGTGTAGAAATTAACCCTTAATGCAACATCCCCAAATTGGCAACCAACATGGTAGACCTCATTGCTAGAATAAAAGGCATGGTTTTTTCCAAAGCCAAAAAAAAAAAAAAAAAAAAAAAAGCGTAACTCCTGAGATTAGATAGAAGTCTTTAAATGCAATAGTCTCTGAGCAATCAATTTCAAACAATTTTTAAGCAAGGCAACCACTGTTTCTGAAAGTGATAGTAGTTGGGTCCTCAGTGTGTAAGAGATCAAAGGGAGAGCCTCTGAGTGAAGGTCAGACGTCCTCTCAGTTGTCTCTCCCTGCCTCATCCCAGTTCTGGAAGCCCCTCAGTTTAACACACACACACACACACACACACACACACACACACACACACCACCTCATCTCAGTGCATTGGGGTTGTTTTTAAGTGGTTCTATGACTGGTCCCTGAAAGTATTTAGGTAACTGTGGATTAGGATAACAGGGTTGCAAAGGACATTGATGGTTGTACTTTTAGGTCCAGGATATAACAGAAGAAAAGCTCTGAGTTGTCTAGGAGAAAAAGCCTCCCTTAGCAGGAAAGGGTGTTTAAAAAAAAAAAAAAAAAAATGTCCTCAGCAGCCTTCTTGGTAACATCAGCTCTCCTATTACAAGCCGCTTGACGGACCTGACGTTTTGCTGACATGGGACATTGGCTTTGAATGTTGTCACCTTCCCCCTATGACCATAATCTGGGTCTCCAACCTTAACCTTGACAACCTGCTTTGCTTGACTTCGAATTGCGCTAAACTCCCTCCGATCAGTCTGACGTGAATGACACCATAAAAATTCTTCTTGGCAAGCGATTGATTTTGCCTAATTTTATGTGTTTGCCAGGTTCTATATGCCTATCATGATTTAAAAATTGGTGTCCCTGCCCTCTTCCTCAGTTTACCACCTACCTGGGACAGAGAAATTTTTAAAACTGGAACAATTAAGGCAGTTTAGATAGATCTGGATGTATTAATTAGACTAATCGTTTCCCATGTATTCCTCTGTTTTGCAAGCTAAATGGAAATATTACAGCCAAACTCAAACTTTCGCTAATCTCAATGTCCTCTGGCTGATGTTAATAATCTGGTTTAATCTTAGGACCCACAAGAAGAGAAACAAGAACTTTGCCACTTTGTTATGTTATATCAGAAAAATTCAAGATAAGTAAAGAACAGTCTCCTTTTTCTAAGAACACGTGATCACCAGGCACCCTTCACTCATGTTCACCAGATTTTGCAGAATTCCAACTTTTCTGCCTCAGATTGAAAGCTTGGGTCACATTAGTTTTTATTAGTAATGACATTACCCTGAGTTCAAACTACAACTTGTTCATGTCTGAATTAAATGCCAATGATTTCTTGATAGAAGGTCTGGTGTGATTTCGAGTCATCTTTTACTTGGGAGCTGAAACTTATACATAGATATTGCATTTTTTTTCCCTCTTGGCCTTAGTTTGAAAAGTGTTTTTTGTTTGTTTGTTTGTTTTCATTAGGCAACAGACATAGGAGAAAGTCCAAGCTCTCCTTAATGGCTGCATTTAAATGCATATATGAACATTTCATTATAGATAGTGGGGCTGGAAGTTCACAGAGAAGTTACCTGTCAGATATATAGTCTGTTTCTATGCCCAAACTCAATGCTGAAATACAGACATATAAAGAAAAAAAACTCCCCTGAAGTTCAACGTGAGCTACTTATGCTCAAGGGCCATAGGATTGGCCTCCATACAATTATTTAAGATGTTATAGAGTGTTTTCCATCTTCCTTATGCTTGGAAATAGTTAGATTTTATGACTCTTGAGTCAGAGCCAAAAAATATATAATTTATGCCTTAAAACACAACCTATTCCTTTGGCTGTGGAAATTTATATGTACATATTTATATGTTTATAGAGATAAAAATCTTCATAAGCAGAGTGGTCCACTTGCAATGAACTGTATTTAGAGCATGTCAGCCCCAACTCTGAATATACTACTGTTACGCTTAAAAAAATTCAGTACCTCCCCGAACTTACCATGTCAAAAAACAAATACCCAAAACTGGTATTGAAGTCCCTCCACAATTTTAAAAACTATTTTCTGGCTTTCCTCCTCATTCTTAATATACAAACTCTCAACCTATTCAAAAGAAACCAGATGGAGTTGCCACTAAGTAAGTCCAAACCTTTGATTCTCTCCAAAACTCCACAACTATTTCCATTTGTCAAAATCCCAGTCACCTTTCAGATCACTCCCTAAGTGCTACCTCATGTAGTCACACCCCATCTGCTCTATTTCTCCACCATTTGTATTTCCAGAGTATTTACCAGAACTCTGTTTAATTAAATCAAATGGATCTCTAAAAAATCATTACAATAATATATTTACAACAGATTACACAAAAACACATATGTTAAAATGGTGGTATCTGGTAGCTCAGACCCCAAAATGCAATGGGATAGACTGAAAGACAAGCTTCGTGCCCATCAGACAGGTTTTGCACAACAGCAAATACCCAAGAGCAGACCATCAGGTTGGTTTTCTCACCAAGGTGCTCAGAAATGAATCTGTGTGAACCAGTGAAGAGAATATTCCAAAAAAACTCCATGGCATGAAATGGGAATGAGAGTTCCCTTCCACTGAGATGCTATGCAAGGCTGCTTTACACAGGCTTTGTGCAAAAACACAAAGGAAAGTGGTTACCAACTCTATACCCTGTCTGTGTACTCTTTTTCCAGACCTGCATGTCCACATCCAGAGACCAACTCAAGCCCAGGCAAGAGGCATCAGGCCAAGGTCCTTTTCCATATAATAAGTGCATTCAGATGTGTTTGCTTGCTTATGTCCTGGAATGAACAAAATGAAGCACCCAGCAGTTCCGCACATATCATCAAAGGAGCCTCAGAAAGAGCAAACATTCTCAATTCTTAATGGTGGTCAAGGAATCCTTGCTAGGTGCCATATCAAAAAAATCTACTTAAGTTGCTTCTTCCACTACACATTTCACCATATCACCAGACACACCCCTGCCCTGCGTAATAGAGGGGTTCCTTTAATCTGTGCCTGCCCTGGTAGCCAAAGGAGCCAAGTACTCTAGGTGGAAGGAAGTCTAAAATCATCCAATGTTCAAGAAAAAGTTGGGGGAATGAGACAGATGATGTTAGCAAAGTTAAGAAAACAAAAACAAAACAAACCCCATTTCCTTAAATGGTCTTTAGGTAAAGGTAGGTGAATTCTGACCTTCTTGAGAAGTAAATTGTCCTTGTTCATTTAATTTCTAATTCCAATCCATTTCATCTAGCCTACTTTGTTGCTCAATAGAGAGCTTTTCAAGGACACATCCTAGAATCCATGTGCCACTTTTCTTTGCATCCGTTTGGCCACAGATGACAACCACATGGCACACAGACTGCCAACCCCACCCAGCCCAGGCATCCACGGTCGATATTGCTACTCAATCATGGCACCCTTTCATGCACATACCAAACATGGTCTCAGAATTATTCTCAACACAGGACTCTGAAAAGCAACTGCCAGTTGATAGGAGTGAGTTGAAACCACAATACCACCCCTGTGTTAAGGAAATCTGGTCAAAGCACCTCAGTTTGTCTGTTTGGGCTTCCAAAATGTCATTACCTTTCCCCACCCTCTCCTCCCGATTCTCAGAACTTCAGCGTGTAACCATAGCAGCCCCTTGCCTGTTTGCCTCTGTCTTGATCTCATCCCCCAAACTTAGCTTACTGTTGACCACAGGGCAACGCTGACTTTGAGTTTTGCAGAGATTTCTCAGTTTTCAAGCCACTGCATGCATCCAATCTTGAAGTTTACCCAAGTGTCTGCTGGCCTTAGTTTCCTACCTCCGAGTGTCAGGCCTTCATCTACTCCAGTCTTATTCATGAATGCCACTCAGAGATAGAGGCCAAATATCCACCTTGTTCCAGAAAAGTCCTGATTTTTGTTTGTTTGTTTGTTTGTTTGTTAGTCTGCTCCAAGTGTGCAACCATACAAAGTTTAAAGCACAGCATTTTAAGGGTATATTTGTCTAGCTCTTCTAGCAGACTGAATAACTTGAGGGAAATATGTTTATCTTTCATCTATAAACCTCCAGAGCATCGCACCGTGCATGCCATGTGGCTGGCGTTCAATAAATGTCAGTTGACATTTATATCGTTTAGGGAGTGATCCCCCTGACTAGTTCCACCTGGCACCATACATAGTTATTACCACATTATTGATTATATTCCCTATATTTCCATCCACATGAGTATTTTGTAACTACTAATTTGTATTTCTTAATACGTTCACCTTTTTCCCCCTGCCCCCACCCCTCTCCCATCTAACACCCTGATAGTTTGAATAGCTATCTGGCACCATACATAGTTAAATCTAACTGAACAACTTAAAAAGCTGAGGGAGGGACCGGCCAGGTGGCTCAGCTGGTTAGAGCATGAGCTATGAGCAACAGGGTTGCCGGTTTGATTCCCACATGGGCCAGTAAGCTGCGCCCTCTGCAACTAGATTGAAGACAATGACTTGAGCTGAACTGTTGGTGGGCAGCTGGAAAGTTAAAAATAATAACAATAAAATGAATTTGCTTTAAAAAAAAAGCGAAAAGATCAGTAATACTGTGATAGTGTCATACAGTGTCAGATGGTTGCTGGACTTATCGTGGTGATCACCTCTTTAGCATGGGGAATAAAATCAATAATGTGGTATTAACACTTAGTGCTACGTGGGTACTGTCGAATAACTATGAAGTACAACTAAGACTAACATAATATTATTTGTTAGTTGTATTTTAATAAAAATTCTTTAAAAAACAATGTCAGTTGAAATGAACATAGTGTCATCCACTCATATTCCGGAAGGGCTCCTCCCTCCCCATCGGGCCCCATCCACCTGTTGGGCATGATGGGAAGTCAAACTCTATGACCTTGACTGTGGGGCCCCACATGGGCTGCAAAGCCCCCACCCCACAACTTCTGTTGCACACCCTCCGCTCGTCCTCTTGCTCACTGTGCCCCGGCTTCACTCCTCCTCGCCCAAACATGCCAGGCGTGCCCCTCCCATAGTATGTCTGTACTGTCTCTTCCCTCTGCCCAAAATGTTCCTCCACGAGATTTCTGAAGGGCCAGCTTCCTCATTTCCTTCAGGTGTGCGCTCTGAAGCCACTTTCTCATGGATGCCTTTCCTGTCCACCTGATCCCCAGTTCACCCTCCCAAACATTTCATATCCCCTTCCCTTACTTTTTCTTTTCATCATAGCACTTCTCATGATCTCACATCCTATACACCGGGGGTGCCAAAAAAAGTGTGTACAAGTGGACACTTTGGTCAATGTTGCTCAAGCAGCAGCTCACCGTCATCAGAAGCGTCTGGACGCTGATGGGAACCACTTTGAGCACCTCTTGTCATGGCAGACGTCAAACGTGACTTGTGTTCATCTTTTTTTTTATCAGTATATATTATTACAATTAATACAGTTTTCTTCCTTTCTCAAAATGTGTATACGTTTTTTTTTGGCACCCTCTGTACTTACCTACTTATGTTGTTCACTGTCTCTCCACTAGAATATAAGCTGCATTAGCCTAGGGACTGTTGTCTTTTCCTTCACTACCCAGCACCTGGCACAGTGTCTGATATTTAATAGCTGCATGTTGTAAATTGAAGAATGAATGAATGAATGGATGGATGGATGAATTTATAGCAGGCTGACTTTCAACCCATGGACTCCTTTGCAGTGGTATTCTCTGTTATAAGTGGACAGAGGGGAAGGAAGACCGAATGAAAGATTTATTAATATATGTTGTTTTCCAAGATCCTGATCTCAGTCCCAGCCTGTTAAAATGCCTGGATTCTATGCAAGTGTTATAGATAAAATAAATTAAGATAGGCATTTTTCCATTCTATGGATATAAATATCTTAATTATCTTGAGAGGAATGTACAAAGCCATCACCACAGATAACAGCAGTTGCTGGTAGGCTCTAACTCTGGTTGTCACCTCATTGGCAAGTGCCCAAATAGAGTATAATGATTTGCTACTAATTCAAACCAAACTCATAACACCCCATGATTTGCCTGATGTATTTAAAGAAGGGAGCTAACTCCTGTAGTGTCCAGTGCACTTATTGACAATATTTTATCCAAAAGCTCAATGTTTTCACCTGATGATGCTTGCTTACAATAGACATGATAATAGATAAAGTTAACATCATATTTTACAAACTCTTGGGAAAAGCAAGTCCTTAATGATTTTTTAAAAAATTATTATTATTATTATTATTATTTTTTCTTTGAGGTCAGTGTCACTGGCCCTCATATGTGGGACCAAACCGGGGCCGCTGGCTTCCCAAGCCAGCGCTTAACCACCGCGCCACTCGGCCGGCCCCAAAAAGCAAGTCCTTATAACCCTTTCATATTTTAACACCCGTACTGTCAGAATATTCTTACTAAAGTCACACTTAGGTATTTTCTATTATAATTTTGACATAATTACTGAAAAACCAAAAATAGAAGGCCACATGCATTATGTTATTGGGGATATGGCAACAAAGTTAGATATTTTCTAACTTGCAGACATGTTGCAGATCAGTTAGAAGTCTGATTTTTTTCCCCACATCCTTTCTGCTTGGCTCTGTCTTTCAATCTCTTTCCCATGGGTGTTTCAGCTGACTCCCTCTTCCTACATCAACCCACTGGATCAGTGATAGCTATGGAATTGGCAAGAATCTCTAGCATTAGATGGTTGTGGACGAATCAGAAAGTGGGGTGTCTTACAAATGGGCTATTAGTAACTGAATATTCCTGGGCAAATCAATCCAATTCATTAAGCTTCAATTTTCTTATCTGTACAATTGGGACTTAAAAGAATGCTTAACTTATAAGACATTTAAAGTGCCTGAAAAGCCATATTGATGATAGTTATCACTATAAACAAGAGCATAGAGAAAGAAATAAATACATCATAGAGGGCAAAACCACTGGCTTTGCCACTTGTCATAACTGAGTTCAAAACCCAATTCTGGTTCTAAACAACTTTGGAACCTCAAAAAGCCCCATCATCTCTCTGAGCCTCAGTTTAGTTACATGTAAGACAGAGATAACAATACTCCATGAAATCTTGTGAAGATTCAAGGAAGTAAAATGACTAAAGAATTCAATGAAATTAAATAAAGATCCTATGGCACAGTAAACACTCAATACGTAGTTGATATAATTGTTAACAAACCCATTTCCCCATCCAGGCTGGTAAATATTCTTTGGCTTTCCCATCACAGAGCTAAATCGCTATAAAATCTTTAACCTTGACTAAATGACACCTATATCTTCAACTTCTCTAGAATATTTTTTGTTTTGTTTTGTTTTGTTTTGTTTTTTGAGGGCAGTGTTACTGGCCCTTACATGTGGGACCCGAACCGGGGCCACTGACTTCCCAAGCCAACACTTAACCACCGCACCACCTGGCCGGCCCTAGAATATTTTTTGATACTCGCAATACGTTTGGAGAGTATTTATAGAAAGCAGACTCTAAAAGAAGTCAGTTTAAAAGGGCAAGCAAATAATGGGTACTTAATGCTTCACCAAATGTTCAAATTTTTTTATATTTAACCCAAAATTGCACTGAGCTTGCTTTCACAAATCTATCTTTGTCACTAGAAAGCCCACATCTGAAGCATCTCCTAATGTAATAGTAGCTAGAAATTATTTAGTGCTTACTATGCAGCAGATCCTGTTCAAAGCATTTTACCTATATTAATGCTTGTAATCTTCCAAGATCCCTATGCAGTAAGTAAATTACTAACATCATCTTAAACTTGGGGAAACTGAGAGACAAAGGGTTGCATAACAGGACCAAAGTCATGCCACTCATCACATGGAAGTGACTGAAAGAAGAAATGAACCCAGGCAGTCCTGATTCTGGGTCCTGGGCTCTTAACCATCCTACTAATATTCTTTAATGCAAACGCTGATAGTTCTGAGACCTATATTCAGCATGGCCCTCTTTGTGGCCTGAAGATACACGGTAACCACTAGGCCTACCCTTTGGGCTGTATAGACCCAGCCTCAGCCAGTCATGAAAGTCAATATGATTGGGCCATCAGTCACATGATAGTCAATTCACATCATTAAGATCTGCAAGAAGAACCCTTGGTTCATTCAAGCCAACTGCTATCCCTCATGCTCACATATGATAGTGATTATGCATCTTCCGAAGGAAGAGAATGAATCTCACACACGCACATACACACACACACACACACACACGGAGAAAAATATACATTTTGGCTTCAATTATCTAAATACTCCATGTGGGGCCTTATAAGTACCAATTTTTAATAAAACAATAATGGATGATTTATCTAATTTCATAATTAGAGTAGAAGAAATTCTTATCCCCCTCTGGGTTAATGAAACAGAAAGAGCACCATTCATTACTGAGCACAAACTAAATTCACACAAGGTCTTGCACAAGCTGAGTTTAAGGTCCCCACATCTCAAACACAGGGCATTTATAGACTTAGCTTTGCCCACATATAGAAGTTGCTTATGTGGTTAGGACTACATTCTACAGATTCAAAACCTTGTTCTCTCACTCTGGCTCTAGGAAATAGTGGTAGCCTCTTTACATCCATGCTGTGAAAACAACCCAACAATGGACCATGTAAATGCCTGAACCCCTCTCTAGGTCAACCCTAATGACTGAATGCTACCCTCCCACATAAGACAAAAAGAAAGAGAATGACAAAAAATAGGCCTGGTCTCATTTCTTTAGTATCTGCCAACCTCTTTCCCGTAGATTCATCCTAATTTCATTTAATCCTGCAACATAAAAGCATAGTTCCTTTTCAGAGCATGATTTCTGTGCTTTTCTTGTAGCTTGGCTGGATTTGGTTTACTTAGGAGAGACTGTCCCTTGAGTAAACATTATATGATTTTAAAAATAACAGACGCATTATTTGAAACAAAGGTCGGATTGGAAAGTAAATGTAAGTTTAAGGTTTTAATTACATTTTGTGTCATAATGTAGCTTCCTAGCCAAGGATTTAAAACACTCTTCAATTGTGCCCCAACTTGCCTTTCCGAAATTTCCTTGTGCTTCTTATGAGTGTGGGAGAAATTGTGTGGGCTTTGGGGTCAGTTAGATCATTCATTCACAAACATTCACTGGACAAATATTATGGGCTAATTACAGTCATAGGTACTAGGGATACAAAAATGAATATGATTAATAATAATAATTAATAAATGCTGATCCATTCTTTGCAAAGATCACCATCCAATAAAGAGAAAGACACAGAAAAGTAATTATAATACAATGTATATGAAGTAATAGAAGTATGCTTAATATACAGTGAAATGACTAAACATCCCCAAGGTACTTCACATTCAAACTCTCTCCAAACTCATTTTCTCCTAGTGTTCCTTATCTCCATGACTTATCATCATCCATCCAGGAACACGGGAACCATCCTCAATGCCTTCTTCCTCATCTACCATATCTAGTTCTAACATTAATTGTTTCATCTCCAGTATCACAAACCTAATTCAATATGTCAGTATCTCTTGCCTAAACTAACAAGTCTAGCATCATTCACTCAGCAAACCTTCAAACACATTCTTCACACAGTAGCTGGGATGAGTTTTTTTTTTTTTTTTTTTTTTTTTTTTTTAAAAAAAGGCCTGATCGTATCTTCTCTATCTCATTGTAATGGCTTCCATTCCTCTTAGAATAAAGAAAAACGTCCTTATCGTGGCTTATGAGATCCTTAGAGTCTAGTCCCTACTTATTTCTCCTGCCTCATTCTGCACCTCTTTCCCCCACCCATGCCCCCACTGAACCTGGTCTTTATTCAGTCCCTTTGTATATCCTGATAGGGTTCAGGACATGTTACCCCAAATATGCACCTTGCCATACGAATATTTTAAGCTGAAGAAGTCTCAGAAAACTGCAGAAGTGGGGAGGCCTCTCTGACCTCCCCCCACTCTCCTCCCATGATGCAGTCATGCAATCCTCGTGACAAGATGCCTTCTCTATACTCAGAGGAGAGGAATATTCTTGACTCAAAGATGGAGGAACACCAAGAAGAATCCCAATGAACCCACCTTGCTCATTTTCCCCAGTTTGCGACACTTAGCTCATCCTCTTTGCCCTATTGTATCTTGCCGTGACTTTCCACCCTTCATCAAAATGAAAACATCCAGATTGAACCATTCCTTTGGGTCTTCACTGCCTTAGGAAGGTCCTCACTGTCACATAAAACACATGAAATCAATCTGTCCTGTAAATCTGTCTTTGTCAGTTTTTCAGACCCATTCAGAAACTCTAAGAGCATCAAGGACAACATTTTCTTTCCCTGACATCCCGAATTCCCTGCTAACATAAAGTTTTTGTACACATTGTTACCTCTGTCTACAATTCATTTCCCTCACCTGGTTAATTCGTCTTCTACCTTTCAGCTTAAGCACACTTCCCTTTCGAAAGTCTACCCTGTACTCTCTGATGAGGTCAAATTCTCCTACTGTGGGCTGTCTGGTGCCCTATCTTCTTCATAGTATATATCACAGTTGTAATTATACGTTTGTTTTGGGGAATATTTGACGAATGTCCACCTCTGCCATTCGACTGTCTGCACAGAAGGGCCGGCACCATATGGACGTCTGCTCATCACATCCAGTGCTTTACACTCTGCCTACAAGAGACAGGTATTCAGTAAAATCCGTGGAATAAATGAAACAAAACAAAAGTCATAAACTCTGCCAGGAGAAGCACTGGGATAATGCCACAGAAGAGGTGTCCATTGTGTTGGGTCTTGAAGAACATATAATCATTCGTTATGCAGGAGAAACATACGAGAGGAGACACAAAGAAACGAAACGCTGTGACATAGCTCAACACAACCGAAGCTGGGGGTGTGATCTGTTTCGGGAAGGGGAATAGTAAAGTTTCAGAAATGAGACTAGAGAGACTCAGAGACTGAACCACAGAGAGCCTTTTGTGCTCTGCCAGCCATTTGGACTTTTGCCATAGGAACTCACTGAAGGGTTATAAAAAGGGAGTAAAATGATCATCAGATTTGCATGTTAGAAAAATCACTCTCATGGTAGTGTCAAGGATGTCCTTGATAGGCTGATACTGCAGGCAGGGTGACCAGAGAAGAGGCCACCCTCCAACTCTATGTGAGGGAAGATAAAGGCACCTACCAGGGCAGTGGTGGGGGGTTAAGTGGAGCAGGCAGTCTCAAAAGATACTGAAGAGATGAAAATGATGGGCGATGGAGAGGAAGGTAAAAGAAAAAGTCAAAGTATATTGCCATGGTCTCTGGGCATCTGGAAGGCGGTGTGGTTATGAACCCAGATAGTGGCTAGAAGGTAAGAAATCAGTGTGGGCAGGTGGCTGAGCGGGTTCCGAAACGCACTGAGGTTTCATACCTGAGAGCCTTTGTGCCAGAATGATGGCTGTCCTCCAAAGTCCCCGTCTTCTCAGGTGAGCACATAAACACATGTTGGTGACCATACTGTCCATCCTTCCTACGTCCATATGACTAAGTAAGTCCTTGACAATGGAATAGGACCCCAAGTAAGCAACTCTGTGTCATTGGTTTAAAGGGAAACTGCTGCTCCTGGGATTTTTCTCAGATAACCAGAAGTTGGGTGACTTTTCACTATGCAATTGAGACAACACCGTAGGGGAAGAACAGATAGAAAGAACCAAAGGTCAGGGACACACACCACCCAGACCAAGCACTTCTCTTGGACCACTTCCTCCAGAGAAACAACAGAAAACTAAAACTGTACTTATTTAATCCACTGTAGGTTGGAATCTGATTTAAAAGAGTTTATTTTATGCCCTGAATAATACAGACGTTCAAGTAGGGAGATCCAATTGGCAACTGTCTATACCAGTCTAAACCTCCAAGAAGAGGTCCAGATGGACAATGACAATGGAGAAGTGATACGTTTTGCCTACAGATAGTAGTTAAAGCCAGGGGAATAAAATGTTAAAAGAACCACTCTGAAGACAGGCCTGGGTTTGTATCCTGGCCTCTTGCTTTATGTGATTTTGTGCAAGTGACATCTATGAGCCTGTGTTATATAAGCCTGGGATAGTATCTGTGTCAATTAAAATACCACTGGCTGCTACAAAGATCCATTCCCACATTTCGGTAGCTTAACACAGATATGTTTCTCATTCTGGGAGGTCCAGTGGCATGCTGAGCGGGACAGACTTTTCCCTGTGAGATCCATAGGTGCACACCTGCCTTCTGACTACATGAGCCTGGAAGTTACGTGCACTTGTCACTGTGGAGAATAATTATTTGGCCCCAACTAGATGCCAAGGGGCCTGGGAAGTGTGGTGCCCCCTTGACAGTTACTTCCTAGCAAAAACATTATGAGCTATGGAAATGGTTCATGAATCATGGTGAACAGCGGCCTCCAAAGTAATCCCCCCTGCTTGCTGCAAGAATAAAAAGCGAAAATGGATGGGTGATACACCTAACAGCGCATCACATCTAAGGAGCCCCAGATAATGTTACTCCTACCTTCTCCCCTGTTGGTGCCCCTGATACCCCGCCTTAAATATGTTTCTACTGGGTCCCAAACAGACCTGATGTTTTCCCATCTGTGTGTCCTTATTCACATTCTTGTTTTTATATACAAAGCCCTGGGCCCATTTTTTCTCCTTCTCTCCACCAATTCCACCTCTACCCCCTTTTAAAGACCGATCTCATAACAGTCTCCTAGATTCAGGCTTTTCTAATTCCTCTTGTCCAGGTTAAACTTTTGAACACCACCCCCCACCCCGAACACACACACACATACACACACACACAGTGTGTATCACCTGTGCAGTTAGCACTTATCAGATATTTGTTTGTGTTATAACAACATATGAGTATATACCTGCATTTCCTGTCCACCTCCAAGCCCAAGTCCTATGCTCCCTGAAAAACCAACTGCACTTAAAAGCTCTTATTCAAAGCAAATGAAAGAGTAAACTGATTTTAGGATTTGAACTGAAGAGAACAACACTTAGAGATTTGAGATTGCCTCACAAACAATACTAAGGTGAACATGCATTCAGGTAACTCTGGAAAGTGGTGGACAAGGCAGTTTGTCTCCAGTATTCATATACTCAGGTGGTGGCGACCTGAATTATTGGGATAGGGCCACATTTCTTTATGTTACTTTGTATACCCATGAGGACGCATAGGTGGTAAGACCTGCTTGTGCATAAAGCATGCACTTAATGAACAATCAGCAACATATCTTTAAATATTATGATAACTCAGAAAAACAAACAGTTCTGAAGAGGATTCTTGAAGAACCCTCCACGTGCACGGATCGAGGTGGTGATGTGGCAGTTCTCTGGCTAATTTGATAAATGTCAACAACCAAACTATTTAAATCCATCTGTCAGGTGAACACGCCACTCTGAGTTATCTGAGCAGTTGCCAAGTCACTTTGTTCTGTTTAGATATAGTTAATGCCTGAAAAAAAGATGAAGAACAAAGAAACAACCTGGGATCAACTGGACTTAGATAACCCACTGGAAATGCCTGTATTTTCTTTTTCCCAACAACTTTCCTGATAAACATAGGCAACGCAGAGACAGGAGGTATTTATCAGCAAATGACCTGATTATATGCACCAACCAAAGACTGGTGTCCATCAGGTAATATGACCCCTCCATATATGGAGGCCGGCATGGGGACCCCCAATAGTGCTACTCTTCCTACACCAAAAGTCCAAGATGGCCTCAGAATGCTGGGAGCATTCTGAAAAATCCTTCTGCCTTCACCACTCCCAGCTGAGAGACCAGAGACATGTCCAAGGTTTCACTCCATGTTCAAATTCATGTCCATTCCAACCCCTGAAGACAGCCCAAAGCTGGTCTGTATCACTGGACACTAGATATTTGATGAAAGCCTGCCCATCCTTTATCTCCGTGCACACTAAGATATCAATCTCTGTGCTCACAACGATATCAGAGCAAAAGTGCCCTGGGGGTGGGGGTGCAGTGGGATTCCATTTTTATAATACACCCCGTATCTATACTAGTGCCAGAGATTTGGGCATTACAGGGGGCCCAGGATTCCACTGGAATGTGTAAAACAGTGTGACCCAAAAGGTGTTTCATAGGGCCCTAGGTGAGGAGTTGTTCGTTCTATGAAGGATGCTGTGATAAGTCTGGAAAAGCATAATAATCAAACAATAATTTTCTTTCAGATATTCACAGCACCTGTTAGGCATGTGTGGACGTCTCTGAAATCTACTCATAGCTGAAGAAATCTGTTGAACTCACTATTTCACAGAACTTTGTCTACAAGGAAGCTTTTGGGTCCCCATTGACATCTTTCCTCAGTGGACTGGGTTCCATGAGGTCGGTGTCCATGCTGTTTTCTTGCTTAACATAGTACTTGACACTTCAATTAAATATTTGAAGAAACCAATGCATATCCATTGATTTTTTTTTTTACTGTGTGGCCTATATATTAATTTATATTCATTTTTCCTGTTGGTTTTTCTTGCTCTCCTGGTTTTAAACTTTTAAAATTGAAGTGCTTGGGGCAGCTGGTTAACTCAGGTGGTTAGAGCGCAGGCTCATAACACCAAGGTTGCTGGTTCGATTCCCACATGTGTCAAGGAGTTGCGCCCTCCACAACTAGACTGAAGACAACAGCTTGACTTGGAACTGATGGGTCCTGGAAACACACACTATTACCCAATTGAAAAAAAAAATCTTAAAAAAAAAAAGTAAATTCAAGTGCTTATTCCACAGCTCAAGCACTCAGTGACCACCAGCCCAGTCTCATTGGTACATGGACCCGTGTGGTTCCTGAGAGCAGCGAGGCAACTTTGCAGAACCAAACTTATGTCAGCATGTTTGTTTTCTGAGTATATCATTGCCTTTCTGCTTCATGTTTTGGTTATGATCTGTTTTCCTTGCCGGTGCCTCATGCCGGCGCCTCATGTCGGCAGTCACACATGTGATTGATTACAGGGCTCGTGCTGGTAAACAAGTAAATGAATCAAGCCAAGTTTGGTGACGCCATCAAAAGATGGCAGTGACAGCTAGGCTGTCGCTGAGCATTGCCATGAGAGAAAGCACTAACTCAGCCCCAGCATTCATAGAACTTCCATGTATCAAGAGAAGTCTGGTCCATAATAGGTACTTGAAGATATGTATGGGTCCATTAATGCAGAGGCTGTGATGTTCATCTGAAAGGTCTAGTTTTTTTTTTTTAAAAAAAAAAGAATGTTAAGGGCTGGCCTAGTGGTGCGTGGTTAAGCGCTGGCTTGGGAAGCCAGCGGCCCCGGTTCGGTCCCACATATGAGGGCCAGTGACACAGCCCTCAAAAAAAAAAAAAAATGAATGAAAAGTCTAGTTTTTTAAGCCTAAGCAGCACAATGTGGAAGTAAGAAAGAATGTGGGCTCTGGAGCCAGACTGCCTGGTTCAAAATCAACCTCTGCCATTTATCATCGGCTGTATGATCATGGGTAAGTTATATAAAAACTCTGTGCTTCAGTTTCCTCACCTGTAAAATAGGGGAAAATAATAGCACCTTCCTCAGAGGATTGTTGGAGAGCTTAATTTTTTAATAGTATTAAATCTTACAACAACACCTGGTACATTGTAAGTGCTACATAAACAAAGAAACACACCAAAACTTTGAAATGCCTGATCAGTTTCACATGTGTCATTCATTCCATGTTTTTTCCCCACTGTAACTGGGTGGTGAAGATGAGGAAACTGAGGTTCCATCAGGACCTGTCAGGGCTGTTTGGGAGGACAGCCATGTGTGTATGTGGCTCCTGCAAGAACTCTGCATGTGGACACTCCGCATGTGGACACATTGGGCATGCGGTTGGCCCAATGGCATGCTCCATAAAATGACACGTGCAGGAACCTGGTCCAAGACTTCAGACAGACAGAATCAAAGGTGTCTAAATCAGTGTCCACCATGAGCCTCCTCACTCCATAACTAACTAACTAAATAAAATGAGGATCTGATTCAAACCACTGTTTGGTTATTTTTAATTCATAAACTAACTGTCCAAAAGTAGCCAGTTTGAGAGAATAGGCAAAGCCCTTACATTCAATACTGTGCATTTATCGTCTTACTCTTTCATTAATTTTTATTTTTAACATGTTTGGCAATAATTTAGTTTCTTTACGGTCTGACTCCAAGACCTTTCTCCCAGTCACTTAACAAGTATATCACCTGATGACACAGGCCGGGGTGTGGCTGTGTCTTAGACACTGCTAAGTGAGGAACACCCTGTCAGCTGTTGCTTTGATTTTCCTGGTGGTTGTTGGTTTAAGGAAGATCCTTAATGTTATTTAAACATAGGAGACTATTTGAAAGTTCTTGGTAGATGAATTTGATAGTGATAATTAAAAAAAAAACAAACCCACTGTCAACTTGAGATAAAAGATCTCATTCATCCTGGCGGACACCTTATCTGAATAATTCAGGACTTCTTCGAAGAAAAAGGTCAATATAGCCATAGCTATTTCCTTTTTTTGAACAACAGCAGGACTTTTCCATGCTCTCTGATAAACTGCACTTGATAAAGTTGTTGTTTGGGCATCACAGAAGAGTCTTGTCTATTTTTAGAGTTTGGAGTTTTAATTTTTTCGGTTGTGTTGTGTTTAATCTAGAAAGTGAAAAGCCACTCAGAGCATGGGAGAAAATATAAATATTTGCAAATCATGCATCTGACGAGGGTCTATTATTCAGACATTATAAAGAACTCTTACAATTCAACCATGAAAAGACAAACAGACCAGTTTTGAAATGGGCAAAGACCAAAGACTGTGAGTAGACATTTCTTCCAAGAAGATACCCAAATGGCCAAGACGCACACAGAAAGATGCTTAGCATCATTAGTCATTAGGAACATACAAATCAAAACCACAATGAGATGCCACGTACACCCACTAGATATGGCTACAAGAAGAAAACAGAAAACAAAATAAACACTGGCGAAGATATAGGAGAAATAGGCACCGTCAGACATTTATGGTAGGACTGTAAAACTGTGCAGCCACTGTCGAAAGCAGTATGGGGATTCCTCAAAAAGTTAAATACAGAGTTAATCTATGACCCAGCAATTTTATATATATATATATATATATATATATATATATATATATATATATATGAATACACACACACACACACACACACACACACGTATCCAACAGATCTGAAAACATATGTTCAAACAAAACCTTGTACACAGATGTTCATAGCAGCATCAGTGTAATAGCCAAAAAGTGGAAACAACCCAAATGCCGACCTATGGAAGAGTATAAACAAAATGTGGCAAATCCATAAAATCAGATAGTCTTCAGCTATAAAGAGAAATGAAGTACTGAAACCTGCTACAACATGCATGAGGCTTGGTAACATGAAAGAAGCCAGACAAAAAGGCCAAATGTGAAGCGATTTCTGTAATTAAATACACAGAACAGGCAAACCCCTAGAGACAGAGGGAAGAGTGGTGGTTGTCAGGCTTTGAGAAGAGAAGGGAATGGGGAGTGGCCACCTTGTGGGTACAAAGTTTTGGGGTGACACAAATGTTCTGGACTTTAAATTAGTGGTGATTGTTGGACATCATTGTGAATGTAGTGAAAAGTCATTACATTGTAGGCTTTCAAATGACTTGAATGTCAAATTTTATGGTATCTAAAATTTTACATCACTAAAAAAAAAAAATACTGGCTTGAAATCCAAGTAAGTAAAGCGAGAAACTTCTTCCCATACAGAGTAATTTCACACAATGTGTCACCAAATGGCATTAAGAGTGAGACACTCCACCTAGATCAGTGACTGACTGCTGAGCTCTCCTTATTCCCTTTATTTCACTGTGTCATTTAATATTAGTTTCCTTTGCCCTTGAATGGCATTTTTGGTTTCAGTTTCCCATAGACACTTAAACTTTTCTGACATTATATCTCCACTTCCAAATGCTTCCTGTCACTTGATTAGCCAATTTGGCCATCACTGATTAATGAATATATATGGGAACCTTCTCCCTTCTAAATTACATTAAAATGTTTCATTCAAAATAATAGAGTATTGATGACTTTTATGAGGAGGGATATATATAATTGCTCATAAATTAATAATTTAAATACTTCTTTAAATTTTTTTTTTGAGGGCAGTGTCACTGACCCTCACATGCAGGACCCGAACCGGGGCCGCTGGCCTCCCAAGCCAGCACCCAACCACCGCGCCACTCGGCCGACCCATAAATACTTCTTTAATTTATATGAGATAAATTAACAGAAAAAAATTGATATGTCTGATAGAAAGAAAATAAAGAACATTGGAGAAAAACCAATTATCCTATAAGCCCCCCCACCAAAAAAAAGAAGTCAGATTTTCTCCTGAAAATAAATGCTTTTGTTTTGCTTTGTTTTTTATCATTACAATGTTAACAATAAAATAGAGATTATTTAAATGGGTCAGTAGATATACTCTATGCTCCAAACTTCATTTTTCTGAGCTGCAAACTTTCCTGTCAACTAGGCTATCCAAAGAGAAATGTTGAAAACATTTAAAAATTGGAAAATATTTTTATTTGACTATATACTTGTTAAGTAGTTGATGGCAGATTTAGTTGGAGCAGAGGAGATCATTGTAAAGAAGCATGACAAAGTTACATGGAAAGTTCTGAAAATAAACTAGTGGTCAATGAATTTCAAAAATACAATTCCTTGAAATTTCATTACACACATATGCTATAATGTTTGTTTTAAATCTCAAAGAAGATTTTTTTCTATATAAAAAAATCATGTTTATCTTCTGTGACATGTCTATGTAAATGTTAATATGACCGGGTTTATTCCAAACAGGCATAAAGGAAAAAAAGAAAGAGGAAATATTTGAATAATTCAGGCTTTAAAAATATGACTCACTTTCATCACAGGCATGTGTTTCATTTAGATGAACTTTGCAAAGGTGGTTTTAGCCAGAACTACCTGGAGAACTGTGGTGGGAATAATCCTCTCTCAGAGAGAAGCTACACCTACCTGGATCATGTACTATTATTGTAAGGAAATTTGAGAAATATGCAAACTGAAAGCAACCTGTTGAAGGTGAACAAGAACTTGAGGAAACTAAATGCTTAGGCAGGATTTTATGTCAAAACCAGATGAAACAGAAGTGTGCACAGAAAACTTTGCAGGTATCCTGTGCATCCAATGGCCAAATTTGAGAAACGCTCAGCTAGAATCTGCACCTGGTGAGAAAATAATCACATCGGCTGAGAATTCTGTTTCTTCACATAAAGAGGGGTTGGGGGGATGAAGTTACTCTGCTGAGACATACCAGGAAAGCATTGCATTCATGCCAATGCCTTGTCACATAGAGTCACTTAGTTCTTCTCTCAGTTCCCCTTAATTCCCTCCCTCCATTCTCCTTCCAGGCCTCAGCTCTCTACCCACATATGTGTACATTGAATGATCCCATGAAGTACTGGTAGGAGGCTGTACTCCGCCCCTCAAAGCTCTCACTTCTTACTAAGAGAAGGCTCTATAAGGGAGAGCACGTAGGTTAGGAATCACACCTGCCCCATGGCTGGAGCCCTGGGGTGACAGACCCAAGATTGTGGGGACATGGAGAGGAATTGCTCCAGCTTTTCGGGAAAGTGCCCATTTCCTTCTTCCACCCACACACACCCAGCAATTTTTATTTCCCCCAGTCAAAGGTCTACCTAAGAAAAGGGAGAGGGGCAATCGGCGCTGGTTCTCAGGCCATTTTAGTCCCCAGATGGCCAGGGCCTGGCTCATGTAGACAGCTCTTTGGGTTTGGGAACCATTCAAGCTGCTCATCCTGCCCCTCCGGGGGGACACAGCACCTCATGGCACTGTGAAAACCATGGCTGTCTATCAGGGGTTCATGCTCTGATTAATCATAAATGGTGACCACGGTTTATAAACACAACCTAAGGCCATCTAGGAAGAACAGGGCTCACAGGCAGGTGGCACAGGTGACAGCCTCTGCCCAACCCTCCTGCATCATGTCCCCGCATTGCTTCTTCTCAGGGCTTAGCTGTCTCAAACCTGAAGAATTAGTAAGAGGACAAGGCCTTGTCCTGTCACTTTCCAGAGCTCCTCGAAAACAGGAGCTATTTTGGAGAGTGGGATTCCCTCTTCCATTCACTAGGAAACAAACAGGCCTCTCCTTCCTCTGCCCTCCCTTCCTTCCACACACAGACCATTTATTCTCCAGGCTGATCTGGATGGTGGAATGTCACCGTGGTCACACTGAGGGAGACGACGTGGGGTCCTCCTATCTAGAGCCCCCCGCTTCCCTGTAAAGCCCCAGAGTATCTGGAGGCCACTCAACAGAGGCAGAATGCTAAGGGCAGGGACGGAAAAGACCCTGCAACCAGGAGAGAACTGCTGTGGGAAGATCTGGCTGCGCAGCACGATAATGAGATAAGGCAGAACTCTCTTTTGCTTCTCTGAGCCCCGGGAAGCTCCCACGTTCTAAGAGCCCGTCAGGGATCCGGAAGAAACCTAAAAGCAGGGTGACCTGGACTTCTCCCCACCGCAGTCCGCGAGCCTGGCGCACGGGCTCACCGTCCAGTCTCAGATCCAGCCCCAGACTCGATGCCAAATACCATGGCAGGGGTGGTGGCGAGGGCGCCCTCGGCCTTCTCCCCTTCTCCGCCTTGGACCAGCTCCTGATCAAGGAGTGTTTGAGAACAGGGGGGCAGGCTATGTTGCAGGTGACGGAGGCCCAGAGCTGGGGAAGCTGAGAAGCCCAAGGTAGTCCACGGCAGTGGTCAGGTCTGCGAGCCTGCTTGAGAACTGGGGAGGGGATGTATTTTTGAATTAATTCCATCTCAAAACCTGCTCGTTTCAAAGAGGACAAGGAGGAAAAACAGTCAGCTGGAGGTCATTCTTCTTTCTTTTTTCTTTTTTTCTGTACCTTTCCTTTTACCACATCTTTTTTTCTCTCCTTTTTCTTAACTTCTATCTTTCTTAGCTCTTGTTAACTCCTTCTTTTCTCCCATTTAGGATTTACGAAAAGATTGGACACGCAGACAAACGCTTGCCAGGAGAGTTGAGTGGCATTTACTGCCTGAGAACGGGGTGGAGGGAGAGATGGGAAGACTTCACACTCCCAGTTCCCCAATTCCCGACATTTACGGGTCCCTGCCGCTGGTTTCCAGCTATAAAATTGTACTGAGTTTGACATCTACTCATGATTCCGCATGCAGCCCGGGGGTACTAGCAGAAACTTGCTATGGCTTTGAGCTTGGCAGCTGAGTTTTTTGGAACCTGTTTGGGGCGGGCCGGGGTGAGAATCCTAGCAGCTCTGGACCAGGCAGGGGCGGTCCCCTGCCTGTCTGAACCAGGCTGTCCCTGCAGTGTGAGCTCAGGAGTGAAACGGGGACATGGGCTGAGGGCAGACCACTCTCCGGGTTCTGACAGTGAGCTCTGGGGCACACACCCTGAAAAGAAAGGTCCCCTTCTGTGACTCTTCCGTAGACTAGTAGTGGGTCTTCGCTCCCTACCAGTCCACCCACAATGGCAGACTAAGCGCTTCGGGTGTGCGGCCGGCCATTGGGGGATTCTAACTGCGACACCCACTGTTAGAAGAGAAATTGGTGGCGGGTAATACATTAATCCGGGGAGGATGCAGTTCTCGCCTGGCTGCTACCTAAGTCCTCCCCACACTCCCCACTCCGCACTAGGGCGCAGATCGTAGCCCAAATTCATCCCAGCCCCGGGTATATTCAGCCACAACCTTCTGCCTCCATCCCACCCCCAATGCCGTGCCTGGCTCCGGGGGAAAAGGGTTGATTGACCTGCCAAGTCTCACGCCCTCCGCTGAGCGCTTGCGAGAAAGCCCGCCTGATGGCAGCGGGGAGTGCACAGCCCTTCCCCGCGCCACCGACGCCCGCACCACGGCGCTCCTTTCGCTCCGGGCTTCTGGGACGTCTCCAGTTTGCCCTGCTCCGTCTCAGTTCTAAACCACAGACGCAGCGTCTAGGGCTCTGCCATTTAGAAGCAGAGGACAAGGCCCACGCAGCGCCAGGATCCTCTTGCGCCTTTGCCATCTCTACAAGCGCGTCCTGTCGGCAGCCGCTCCGCGCCCAGGTCTACCTGGGATTCAGGGACCTGCCCCTCACTCTTTCCCCGCCAGCCTCAGCCCCCGCGCCCACGTCCTACTTTCCTTCCCGCCCGGGGCGGTAAGGAAACTCTGATTAAGACATCTCTCCCCAAATCGCAGAGAAATGCTTCTCCATGGGGAGGCTTCGGCACTGCGTTCCCACCCAGCGGTGGGTGCCAGGGAGGAAAGAAAGGTCTCGATCCACACGCTCCAAGCCGGCTCCATCACGCTTCGCCCCCACCCGCAGCCCCGCACCGTTATCCTCCTTAGGAAACGCACACGCCCAGCCCACCCCGCCTCCCACGTAATAGCCAGTCTTGTCTCTTTTTTGTGCCCAGGTGCAAACTCAGCGGCAAGTTGAGAGCAGGGGAGAATCAGAGATGCAGGGAGACGGAGAATGAGAAAGGAGAAATCCACGTGGGAGGGGGAGAGGAAAGGAGCCGGGGGCCCGGAGCCCTGGGTGCGCGCGGGTGCGGTGGCCTAGCCGCGGCGCCTCCCCTGGGCCCCCCGCCGGCGCGCGCCCAGCAGGGTCAAGTGCGGACTCACATGGTCTGCCTGCCGGAGCCGCTCCCTCAACTACAGCGCGTGGGTGCTTTCGGGGCTCCCCACTCTCTTCTCCCCGGCTGCCTGCGGTGCCAGGGCAGAAACAAAAACAAAACCAACCACGCGACACAGTCCAGACCGGCAGCTGGGCGCAGCGGGGACTCGCTCACTTCGCACCGCGAAGCAGGCGCCGGGATTCCGGCCCTGGAGTCTATAGCCTATAAATAGCGAACTTTTGGACCGAATCAACTAACAAATGAGAGGAGCGGGCATAAATTTGCGCAGGATTCCCCTTTGAGGAGTCCCCCGGACCGCCCCTCCGGCTGGTCTCCAGGCAGGATTTGGGAGGGGACAGATTCGCAAGGGGTGTGTGTGTGTGTGTGAAATTTAATTGTATTGGAATTTACAGCAGTTTTGTTATTTTTGCTGAGGGTGGGGTGGGTACCATTCGGCCCTTGGACCTTCCCTTCCCGCCCACCTTTGCTCCTCTTCCCGGCACCCCACCCCCACCTGGGCACTGCAGGCAGCAGCTAGGAAGGGCAAAGGCCCAGGACAGCGGCTCCTTGGCCTTGGCTGTGGAAGCAGGAAGTGGGAGGGAGACACCGAGCAGGTTTCCCCTGGGATTCCGGGAGAGGCGCAGGGAAACTGCCAGGATTTAGGGGTTGCTGTACAATCCAGGATGGGAATGTAGATAAGCCGCAGTTTGGGACGGACGGGCGAAGGGGTGAGGGCAGAAGGCACAAAAGGATTCCTGGAGTGCAGATTTCCTTTCCCAGGGCCAACAGGAGCATTCCGGGGCCTGCACCACCCCCACGCCCTCAGCAACTGTCCTTGAATCTTCGGCTCCAACCCCGCGGGCAGAGCGCAGGCCCACACCGGGGTCTGTCCTCACTTGGCAGGGGGCCGGGCGCTCTCCGGGAAGCAGGTCCTGCTGGGTGGCGCCCCCAGGCCCTGCTCCCTCACCCTGTAGGGCCGAGACCCACTCACACCCGCCAATGGACAATAAGGGGGTCTCTTTGACCTGGAGTCCTGAACACCACAAACCCTTCCCCTTGAGTGCGAACGGGGATAAGGTTAGCTCAGTTTTCATTTTCATTCTTGGTGCTTTCTCAAAATTACCACCTCACCCGCAGAACAACAGACACTCACTGTTCAGGAGGGTCGCTTCATTACATGTGTCCTGGCTAACCCTATTTCCCAGGCTAGGCAATCAGGGTGGGTGAGGGTGCGCGGGTTGGAGAAATGGAAAGCCCTGCAGGTGAGGGTCCGCAGGTGAGAGGAGGTGGCTCTGATTGCCTTCAAGTTTCCATTCCTCCCGCCTCTCAGGGCCTGCGGAGTGGGGACCAAGCCGACCCCAGGGGCCTACAGACGGCCTCTCGCTGGGGTCTGGGTGGGGGGAGCCAGAGAACCTGGTGCTCTCTCTTTCCAGTGCCTACCCCACCATCGCGCCCCCCATACACGGAACTCTCCAATGCCTAACCTCTACCCCCCACTCACGGAGTAAAATCACAGGAGATCCCCTGTGCAGTTAGCGTGGGGGCGTCGCTCCCCGTTGGCGCTTCTTTTAGCGCAGCGTCCCATCAGTTACCTCGCGGTACACGGAAAAGTTATTTTGTGATCCCCAGAATCCAGCCGAGTTTGGAAGGAGGGGAAAAGAGAGAGGTGCTAAGGGGGTGACAGCGGTGACAACGGCCGCTCTAGTGCACCCACCGCCCTCAACTCCACACGATGGGGGGGCACAGCACCTCATTTTCAGCCCCAGCAAAGCCGGCGCGCCCCACATGCTGGGGCTGAAGCCGGCGCTTCCTTGCCTCCCCAGAGGCCTGCAGCCCGCTCGGCCCGCCCCCCAAGGCGAGCTGCACGGTGCTCCCAGGTGGAGCAGGACGGAGCCCGGGAGTCTTGGGGTTCTCCTGCCTGGTTGGCGCTCCCCTCGCTACGTACCTGGCCCGGCCTTCCGGCTCCAGCTGCTGCCTCTGCTGGGGAGCCGGGCCCCAGCCAGCCGCCTCCAGCGGGGCCCGCCCCCGCCCTCCCTGGGACGCTCCGCCAGATGTGGGGCGGTCTCTCGCGGGCCATTGGCTTGGGGCACACTTTGGAGCTGACTTCCAGGGTTACGCCGGGCTGTGCGGTCCCCTTCTGGGAAGAAAGGGTCCAGGCCAGCGCCTCACTTTTCACCTCCCCCACGCCTCCCCCAATCCTTCGGGCTTCCCTTCTTTCCACCCCTGGAGCCCAGGCTTTGAGGCTGCAGTGACCCCTCAAACAAAGCGGGCCCAGTGTGGAGGTCAGATGGGTGTTTCTGGCATTTCTCAAAGGTTCTGGGTGTTTGTACCAGGTGGACAGGTCCCAAGGACAGACGCACAGGGACCCCTTGGCTGTTTTCAGCGCCAAATTCACATCTATTGTTTGCTGCCTGGGGGCAAGCTGCCCAGTGTGATAGATCTTTTTAGATCCCATCACTGGAAGAAAAATCCTGGTGATAACGATTATCTCCAGCTCACACTATCTCCCCATCGCCCCTATTCATCTCCCTCGCGCTCCAGCCTCTTGGGGGAGAGGAGGAGGGTAAGGGGTTGGCGGGAGGACTGGCCAGGCCGCCGCCCTCGGATGGACAGGCACGAAGCCACCTCATCCGTCCTGTTTCGCTCCGGGCTGCGGAGAAAGGACAAGGCGGGTTTCTTTCTCTGCCAAGCCTCACGTTCCTTTCAAATGCTCCGGTCTATCCATATACATTTCCAATCTCATGGCTCATAAACTATTAGCAAAATGGTTTCATTATTCACCTTCTGTATCCTACAAAAGGGAGAGAAGAAGGGAGCGGCAGGAAGGCAGAGTGGGGGTGGGGGGCAGTCGTTGGACACTAGTTAACAATCACACTGCCGTGTTTAAATCATGGCTCAGACTGCCTTCTTCAGGCTGACACTCTACACATCTGATCCGTTTCCAAGGATCTCTAGCCAACCCCTTCTCGACCCCCACCCCTGCCTTTCTCTCTCTGTCTGTCTTTCTCTCCATCCATCACTATCCATCTCTCCCTAACACCCAGGTTTCTAGAAGCACCAGATGAATAGCCGAGACACTGCAAATCCATTATTGCTTCATTAGGTGTCATCAATAAGGCACGCCCTTTAGATAGGACACATACAATTAACTGGTTAAAATGGCTGCTCCACGGTCCCCTTTTGGGTGCTGTTGGTAATGGAATCACATGCCATCGCTGAAACCAAACCATCCGGAAAAGACACAAGTCTAGGATGAGAACCCAACAGTTAACTAGAGGCTTGGTGTGGAGCCCAGGTGCCCAACTGGGCACCGAGTCCTCACCTGGCTTCCTCAAGCAGTGGAAGCGAGAAAGTTGCAGAGTAGGGTGTGTGTGTGTGTGTGTGTGTGTGTGTGTTCGCGCGTGTGCACACACGCACGCCCGTGTGAATGTGTGTACAGAGGAGAATGGAGAACTAACAGACAGGGGTCCTTTGGCTCTGAAAGGGGGCAAAAAAAAAATTAATTAAATGATCAACCCGAATGAAAAGTCAAACAGAAGCGAAGTGAGTCCTGGAGGCCTGCGCACCTGGTGCAAGAGGCTAAATCTGATGGAGCGAGGTTGGCAGACGCAGACTGGGGCGAGTGTAATCCGGCCGCGCTTCTGCGCTCGGGGCGACGATGCTATTAAGTGTCTCCATCCATACTTCTACTTCTCAGATAGAGATATTTCATCCAGAATGGCTCGATCGCAACGCACGCGCGCGTGCACACACTCACTTCCCCTGCACTTTTTGAAAATATAAAGGCAGCTAGGCAAGCGGGCGCGGTAATTATCGCTGCTGGTGAAACCAATCTGGCTGCGAGAGGCCCTGTGCAGTCGCCGGCGGCGGCAGCGCGCGGGCCCGGGGACCCCCTGCGCTCGCTGGGTCACCGCGCTGCGTGGCAGCCGCTCGCCTGCTGTTTAATATACATGGCGTGGGAACGCACGGACACAGATCTCAAGCCTGCACATCCTGTAGGAAAAAAAAAAAGAAATCAATTTGCTATTTATTTTTGAAATCTATAGATTTCGGGAAAATTTTTTTTTCTTCTTCTTCCAGAACGGCGGCCCCCATTTAATTACGTCTTTTAATGACTTTTTCCTTATTTGCCATGACTATTGCCTGTGAAGGGCGGGGGCGGGGGTGGAGTTTCTTTGGGGGGTTTTCAATTCTGGTATCTTCAAAAAGATTTGCCTTATGTGTTAATTGCATGCTGTTAAGCACATCTGGGACTGATTGCTGACCAACTCCGACCAACTTTTAATTAACACATTGACCCAGCGAAGAAGCAGTCGCCCAGCCTCCCCCTGAAAATATGTATATGAGCCGCTCTGAAGGCGCTGGGCCCTCGCCGCCAGATGCGTGCAAGGAATTGCCTGCGTCAGGGGGCGCGAGGGGATGCAAATTACAACCGATGGCTCTCTTTCTGCGAACATTTCTCTCCGCTCACCTCTAGGAAAATAACAAAGAAAAAAAATAAATGACCAGCTCGTGGAGCAGGCTTCTTACATCCTTTAGTGTGAGGACCCTGGGTGGGGGAAGTTGGGAGAATGGGAGGAAGAATCCCCACTTCTCTCGTCTGTCTTGGGCCTGAGCTGAACTCTGGAGCCTGGGCTCTTTGAATGGACCGCGATTTCGGTTCAGGAATAGGAGCGGTGGGCAGGAGTCCTTATGGTAAGAGGAGGAGCCACTAGCAACCTTTCCTGGTCCCTTTTCATCCCAAACTGTTGGCCTTTGTCCCTAGGCTCTCCAAGGGTCCCAGGTCTCAGAAGGAGGAAAAGGGGTTTTCTCCTGCTTGGGGCACACAGAAGCCAGGCGCAGGCAAGGGAAAAGAGTGGCTGTTGTAGGATGCTAGGCCCTTTCTTGCACAGGAGTTTAGACTGTTCAGGGGAGATCTTCTAGCTAGGCCAGTCAAGGCCCTGCTGGAGGTAGGAAGAAGCCGCAGCAGCGCAGCACAGAAGATGCCACCTGCAGATGGGCAATTGCACTCTAAGTAATTTCATTCAGAATTGATGGCAGTTCACTGGAGTGGTGCCTTCCAAGTGAGTGTCTCACCTGCCTCCCAGAAGAGCACGCAGGCAGGTTAATCCCCAGATACCTACTCATTTGTTCTTTCCACATCTAACCTCCACTGCCTCCCTCTTCTAAGCGCTTAGCTTTAGCATACATCCCTATAAAAAAAAAATGTCAAAGTGGTATTCCTTCCCCAGCCATAAAAAAAATGGGAGTGAATCACTCCCAAGTTACCGTTTAACGTCCCCTCCAGGTAACAGTTGAAGTTTCTTGTTTGACATTTTTCATTCCCTAATACAGAACTTTCAATAAACGCACAGTGCTAGCACGATCAGGAGTCTGTGTGGCAGTAAATCCACAGCTATATGCTCTAACCAGGTCGATGCTTTGGGAAATTTAATGTGACAAGATTGCTCCCCAAATTCCTGCTACCTCTTTTCTTTTTTTTTCATTATTCCTATTCTCCTTTATTTTTGTCCTTCCCTTGAATCTACTTTTCCTATCAACTTATCAGAGAATCTGCCAAATTTAAAACTAGAGAAGATAAAAGCAAGAGCACAATGTTCTATTACTCAGTTAGCTATTCCTCTGAGGTCCTCCAGATTGTTTTATATTCCAATAAAGGTATAATCAACACACATCTTTAGTCAGGAGAAAAAAAACACCAATCAGTTGGTAAATTGCAATACCCCATTGCAATACCCCTTTGCAAAGATAAGGCCTTTGGAAAGTTAGTGTGAGCATTGCCAAAAATGGCTTTATTTTGAGTTTTAGTGGGTGGGCCACAGCTACTATTGCAGCTCACACATTGATCTGCAAAATTGCAGCACACACCTGATATCCAAGGGAAAACAAGGCTTGGTAACTCCAGCTGGTTCTTTTGATTTACTTTGCCTGTTAAGATGGATGTTGGGGGTGTTTTGATAAGAAGGGAAAAAAAGTCGTCAGCAGTTTGATTGGGGAACTCTTTTACTGCTGAATATGGCTGCAGGTTTAAACTGAAGGCTGTGTTGCTGCTGGGGACATTTGCATGACACATCCATATGCATTAGCAGCTGCACGGTGTTATATCATCAGTTCTGTGAGCATTTATCTTTTCTTCCCCTTCTGTCTTTCTCAGAGGAAGTAGGTAAGTGGCTTCTGGGAGAACCATATCAACTTTAAAAATGCGTCAATATTCCTGTGTCCTTCAAGCCCTTGGCACCCAATTGGCCTGGAATTACCAGTTTCTTTTGAGGGGTTTGGAATATTTGAAGTAGCTAGCCTTCCTCGTTACATTTTTTTTTTAATTATAATAATGGATGAACAGTGTATAAAATATAATAAAAGAGGGCCGAGTGACACGGTGGTTAAGCGCTGGCTTGGGAAGCCAGCGGCCCTGGTTCAGGTCCCACATATGAGGGCCAGTGACACTGCCCTCAAAAAAAAAAAAAAAAAAAAAAAAGAAAAAAGAAATATATATATATATATATATAAATATATATATGGTGAAAGAATTGTTCACAGAAAGGAGCCTTAGTGATTCGATGGTGTCAGAGACCCCAAGAGCAGTTCTAGAAGACATTCACGTCTTCAGACATTGTATGAGCTGTGCAAAGACCCTTGTCTAATCCCCACAGCCATTCTATATCCCATCCTCCCTAAATTCTATTTCATGTGTGTGATCCTCCCTGAGTTCCAGAGGTCTGTAAACAGCAGGAACCACAATGTCAAATCGAAAGAAAAAAGGGAACCAGGTTCTTCTTTGGCCTGGTTCCATTCAGACACTCAGGCTATTTTTACAAAAAGAAAGCTGTACACTTAAATTGTGGCCATCAGCCATAGTGACTAAAAAGCATATGGAACCCAAATCAAGAGACGTAACATAAGCACATTTCAACAAATTACCTCTTCTTTCTGCTCACATTCAGGGTTTCAGGGAATTAGTTGAGAATTATCACGCTCAGATATTCAAAGTACAGGTGTATTTCAGGTATATTACAAACTGAAACCAAAGTCTTACACACACACACACACACACACACACACACACACACACACACACAAAGGAAAAGAGAATAATTCTTATCGGGAATGATGATGACCAAAGAAGATATTCTCCTAGAGATATTATGGTTTTTGCCATTTTTGTGAAGTTTTTTTGATCACCAGAGAAGGTATTTAGAGGGAAAAAATGAAATGACAATAATTAGTAAAATAGTGCCATCCATTTTTTTCCTAAAATACTTGAAACTAATATGCATTGTCATACAAATGTGCATGCACAATGATACATAAATATGCATGAGCCTAAATAATAATCTATTTTTATGTCTTGTTTCCAGATGTTTTCAAATATCACCAGTGCATTTGTTTGACCTCACCCAAAGGCAGCTAAGACCTCTGCCATTCGGTTGAATCCTAGATGTTTTAGGCATCACAGAACACAATCCACCACACAAAACTTTTTGTTTTTTTTCTCTCTAACTTTTCAACTTTAAAACAATAATGCAATATAATGCGGGGGGGAGTAAAAACAGTTGCTTGATATTATGGAATGGAAAAATCAACCAGCTGCATTATTGTACTCAATTAATTATTTCAGGGATAATTAGAACAGCCGATTGTGAGGGCGGGTTAGCTTAGGTGTTTAGTTTAGAACATGGCCCAGAATTGATCTTGTGATCATTTATGTTCATGCTTAGAAGCTACGTATCACATACTGCAACCCTGACTGGCTGGCCCTGGACCATTAAGTGACAGAAGTAATAAGAGGAACAAATGAGAATGTGGATGAATTTGCACAAACCAAAGAAAGAGATTTACTTTTAAAAGTGTACATCTTACTTGCAGCATTAAGTACAAAAGAGATGATGTATATGTTTGCAATCCCAATTAAATCTCATAAGATATGTCAGAAAGCAGGGGACAGGGAGCAAAAACACCTCTGGGCCCCCAGAGGAGCTTAGGAAGGATGAGAAATACTGCACCTACCTGGGTGCTATTTAAAATTTTATCATTTAAAATTTTACATCATTTAACATTTTACAAATCAGATGCTACTGCTTAATGTGCATCTCCTTATCTTTCAGATAGAAAAGAATTTGTTTTCTTGCTTTTGGATTAGATTTTGATATTAAACATTTCTGGATATATTAATGGGGTGAGTAGACATTAGCATATGGGGGAATCTGAGGGAATTACTTATTTGCTCATCCATTCATCTCTTGGTCATGTTTACAGAATTGTTCTATTTTTCTCTCAAAGACTTTCTTTGTCACAGGTCACAATATCTTAGATTCTTCGAAATACAGTGGGTAACACAGACAAAGCAGGCCATTAGAATGGGTCACCCTTGATCAACAGATCCCAATTAAAAAGCAGATTGAAGTATGGTTAAGTCAGTACTTCACCCTACGACTATTTATTTATACTCATTTTCAAGAACTGTGAGCTAGTTAACATGGACATTCAAAAGCCGGGCAGGCCGAGTGGTGCGGTGGTTGGGCGCTGGCTTGGGAAGCCAGCGGCCCCGGTTCGGATCCCACATATGAGAGCCAGTGACACTGCCCTCAAAAAAACAAAAACAAAAAAAAGAAAGCCAATGATCGTAGTCCAGTCCATGAGGAGCTCAGAAGCTACCATGCCATCCTACCAACAAATAAAAGGCTGAACACACTGAAAAATCAATTCCAGTTAGATCCATTGGAGAAGTAAGGTCACAGGGAAAACTGTTGCCCCTCCAAATTGGAGAAACAGACAAATGAATACAGATAATTACAACTTGTCGGAATAGAAACCCAGGAAACCCAGGAGCTAAAACCTTCTCAGGAGCCACTACCAGGGAGGGGTAGGGAAACCTGAACTGTTACAAATTACTGGGAACTCAACTGTGGACAAATCTGTGAGTTAAAACCTCCAGAGGGAGCCAATCACAGACAGGACACCATCCTTTCGTGAGTTTTATTTCCAGGAGCTCTATCAGGCCCTCACAGTGACGATCAGAGAAAAAAAATCCTTCACATTTCCATGGGAGGAAGGGGAAAGGAAGCGTCTTTAAATAGGCTACAGCTTTCTGCTTTTCTGAACCAGAGCTGCCAGCAGAAGACACCGGCGTACCAGCGCCTAATCTATTGGGATTTATTGGAGCCTAACCCACCTGGAGAAAGGGACACACCCAACTCCAGGCCTCACTTGCCATCCTGTCCTCCCCAAAGCGGGGAGAAGCTGAGATGCATTGGTGAAATTCACAGTCCAGGGACACAGGCTCACCAAAACGCCGAGACCTAATCATAGGACCAAGGACACTTCCTTCCCCCCCACACTGCACCACCTAATTTACTGAGGCTGCTTTACCCAGTATGTCATGCCTTTCTTTCAACAAAAAGTTATAAGGCATACTAAAACGCAAACAAACAAACAAACAAAACAGTGTGAAGAGGCTAAGCAAGCATTAGAACTAAGAAAAGATAGGAATGTTGGAATTATCAGACCGGAATTTAAATATATATATATATATATATATATATATATATATAATTAAGGGCTTTAATGGAAAGAGTAGACTACATAGAAGACGAGATGGATAATGTCAGAAGAGAAATGAAAAATGTAAGATAAAAAAAACCCACTAGAGATAAAAATCACCATAATAGAACTGAAGGATGTTTTTGGGTGGGCTCATTAGTAGATTGGACACACTGAGGAAAGAATCTCTGAGCTTGAAGATATGACAGTAGGAACTTTGAAAACTGAAAAGCAAGAGAAAAAAATAGAATATCCAAGGACTCTGGGACAACTACAAAAGGTGTAACCATGCACAATGGGAATATCAGAAGAGGGAAGAAAGAAATAGAAGCAATATTTGAAGCACTAATGACTGAGAATTTCTCCAAACTTATGTGAGACACCAAACCACACATACAGGAAGCGCAGAGAACACGAACTATACTATGATAAACATCAAAAGTAAAGCAACAAATAAACAAACAAACCCTAAAACAACACCTAGACATATTATACTCAAATGTTAAAAAGTGAAAGATAAAGAAAAAAATCTTGAAAGAAGTCAGAGAAAAAAATCTTAACTCTGGAGGAGCCAAGATAAGAATTTTTGCTGAGAAAAATAACATTTATTGAAAAAATTACACTTACTGAGAAAAATGAGCAGTTTCATCTGATTTCTCTTCAGAAACTATGCAAGCAAGAAGTGGAGTGAAGTATTTAAAGTGGTGAGAGATTAGTAGTCTGCCATAATGAAGTAACTGCTTGAGTTAAAGCCCACCCAAACAAGATGGGGTGACGGGTAGACAGATGAATAGATATGTAATAAAACATAATAAAATGTGGGTAAGAGAAAAAAAAGTGGTAAGACAAAAATCTATCAATGTCGAATTCTAGACCCTGTAAAATTATCCTTCAAAAATGAAGGAGAAATAAAGACTTTCTTAGACAAAAATGGAAGGAATTTGTTGCCAGTGCACATGATTGCAAGAAATGTTCAAAGAAGTTCCTCAGAGAAAAGAAAAACATATAGGTCAGAAGCTTGGAGAAGGAATCGTGAAGATAAAATAAAAACATTTATTATTTTTTTTGTTTTGTTTTGTTTTGTTTTTAGCTGAGCCATCCTGCCACCTGTTGGCAGCTCAGCGGCAGCTCAGCTTGTGCTGACATCGAACCGCCGTTGCTTAGAGCTCAGCTCACACTCTTGAGTGAGCTCTTAATCAACTGAGCCACTTGGCTGGCCCTAAACGTTTATTTTTTTATTCTTTATTACTCTAACAGATAATAGTTTGTTCAAAATAATAAAAGCAACAATATATTCAATGATTATAGTTTATGAATAAGTGAAAATGAATGGCAGAAATGATACAAGGAATAGGAAGGAGGAATTAGGACCGATGAAGGACTGTTATCCAAATTATACAAAAAACACTTAAGACTCAATACTACGAAAATGAACGAGCCGGCAGAGTGGCGCGGTGTTTAAGAGCTGGCTTGGGATGCCAGTGGTCCCAGTTCGGGTCCCACATATGAAGGCCAGTGATACTGCCCTCAAAAAAATTAAAGAAAAAAAATACCAACACAATGAAAAAATTGGTAAAAGACCAGAACAGACACCTCATCAAAGAAGATACACAGATGACAAGTAAGCTCATGATAAGATGTTCAATTATCATATGTCATTAGGGGACTGCAAATGAAAACAACAATCAGATAACACTACACACTTATTAGAATGACCACAATCCAAAACCCTTGACATCACCAAATGCTGGTGAGGATGTGGGGCAATAAGAATACCCATTCATTGCTGGTGGGAACGCAAAACAGCCACTTTGGAAGACAGTCAGGCAATTTCTTACAAAACTAAGCCTATTCTTACATACAGTCCAGCAATCGGCCTCCTTGGCATTTATTTACTCAAATGAGATGAAAACATACATCCACACAAATAAATACCTGACCATGAATGTTTTTAGCAGCTTTATTCATAACTTCCAAAATTTGGAAGCAACCAATGGGCAATTTGGTAAATGAATGATGAAATGAACTGGGGGCCATCCAGACCACGGAATGTTACTCAAGGCTAAAAAGAAATGAGCTACCAAGCTATGAAAAGGCATGGAAGAACCTTAACTGCATAGTAGTAAGTGACGGGAGACAATCTGAAAGGCTTTATCATTCCAACTGTATGACACTCCGGAAGAGGCAAAACCATGGAGGCAGTAAGAAAAGATCAGTGGTTGCCAGGGTTTGGGGGGGAGGAAGGGATGAGTAGATAGAGCCCTCAGAATTTTTAGGGCAAGAAATTATCCTGTGTGATACTGCAGTCATGGATTTATGTCATTATATATCAGAACCCATAGAATGGACACACTGAGAGTGAACCCCAATGTAAACTCTGGACTTTTGGTGATAATGACGTGTCAACATAGGTTCACCAATTGTAACAAATGTAGCACTTCTAGGGCGGGATGTTGAGAGTGGGGAGGCCATGCATATGTGGGTGTAGGGAGGGGGTAAGTGGGAACTTTCCATACTTTCTGCTTCTAGGTTTGCTGTGAACCTAAAACTGCTCTATAAAGTAAAGTTTATTAATTAATAACAACAAAATCATGTATTTGCCATAATGTCAATAAGTGAGAGTAGCATCCTTGAGCTCTTAGGCTCTACATGTTGCTGCTTTGCAAAATCTTTTCATAACTGTTTTTATTTCTAGCCACTGACAATGAGGGAATGCATAACAGCGCTACATGTTAACATAGCCTTCTGAATTGCGTGGATTAGTACAAGCCAATTAACCCTAAGAAATATGCCCAAGAGAGACAATGAACATATTTGGAAGTATTTTAGTATTAATATTATAGTAAGTGGAACAGTAAACTGTACAACAGGGCAACATAACGTACCGTAATGGGGAAGAGGCATACAACACATTTCATTTTTCTCCACCATCGTGGTCTCTACCACTGTCATTGTCCCTGTCATTTACTGAGTACTCAATGTGCCAGATACTGAGCTATTTGCTTTACATGCCCTCTCCCAGTTACTTCTCACACAGCCCATGATGTAGACTGTTCACCCTGTTTTACTGGTGAGGAAACTATAGGAAGTGCTCTCCTGCTGGACACCTGCCACCTGCATTAGGAATCTGTGGGTGCAGTTTGGCTTGATGCTTTTGAACAGATTTTTGTGTATGTGCCTGCCCAGGAACATGATACCAATTGTTTTCTAAAAATGTACCTGAAGCACATGAGTTTAGGGAAAACATTTGTATGGCAGTCGCCTGGGCTATTTATCTGGTCCGTCCCCTTTAGGTACCACAAAAATAAGTGTCGCTCTCACGTGGGACATCTAAGTGAGACATCTATCTAGAAAGAGTCTTTAGCTAGGGAATATCTGCAGGGCTGGAGGGGTAGGAGTGAAATTCCTTGAACAATTTAGAAATGGAGCCAATGACCTTGGCCACTAAGGAAGTAAAATGTGACAATGTGATTTAAGCACTGGGAGTGTCTACCAAGGAGTGTCACCTGTGCATATTCGAAATTAGGCAAGATCT
Source organism: Aselliscus stoliczkanus (assembly GCA_033961575.1). Lineage (NCBI taxonomy): Eukaryota > Metazoa > Chordata > Mammalia > Chiroptera > Hipposideridae > Aselliscus > Aselliscus stoliczkanus. Next base: position 8,951,679 of record CM066734.1, read on the forward strand.
AAGAGAGGATGAATGGGCAAGAAACGGGACTTCTATACCCAAGACCTGGATCCTAGATCAGTTACATCATTACTCATTATAAACCCATGTTTCTGTTGCCACCACTTATTAAGTGTTCACTGGATGACAGGCAGTTTACATCCATTTCCAAATAATCTTTAAAAAACACTCTAAAGCAAGTTATTATCTCTACTTTGTGTATGTGTGTGTGTGGGGGGGGAGGCTTGTGTGGATTATACAGCTAGGTGTATGCCAAAATTCAAGCACTAGTTGGTATCATTCTAACCCCACACACTTAAGCACCACCCTGGTTTCATATATCAGTCTTTTGTGAGCTGTGGTAACATGAGCCTAACCCTCAGAAGGGAACACGATTTTGACAGAGTGTTACAATCCCGTTTCTGGATTTAAGGACCATATTCTGGACCTAGTGAGCTCTCCCTGGACTATACACACCACCTTTGGAGGTGTCTTGGCAGGCAGCAGGCAGACCTTGTCTAATGATGCCCTTATCTTTCTATGTGCTTTTATTTAAATTTAAAGCAGAAAATTCATAATGGCTAAAAAAGGATTATATGAGAATAACTGAATTTATGCTACGGATGGGGATGGCTTCATATTAGCAAAAAGATTAAGCAAGCAATTACAAAATGGCTTTAAGTGGGGATCTTAACTTCCACTCTTTTTTTAATCTAATTTTTAAATGAACTTTGAAATTCTTATCCATGATTGGCTTTAGGAAATCTTTATACTCTTCTTCCTTCACCTTTTTTTTTTTTTTCTGTGTATCCCAATTACTATGTCAGGATGGACTGAAATTGTTTCCTTGTATAAGGGTTTTTAATAATTGCAAAGAATGCCCACTCTCTCAAATCTTAGCTTTAGTTCTCCAAAGTTTACACTTCACATAAGGTCTTTGTCAACCATATTACTAAATGATAGTACTTTCCAGACCTGTTCAAAGCCACCGTCTTAGAGGATTAACCTTCCTTCGGTGGGCTTTGCAAACTGACTGTTCTTTATTGCTAGGAAGTGGTTTGGGTCTGTAAAGCATTGCAGTTTTGTGAATCATCTCACTATCTCTGTCCCTCCTACCTGCGTTCTATGTTTTATGGGGGCAGAGGCTAGGCAGTGAGAAGGCACAGTTTATAATCTTCTGGGAAGAATGGTTTCCAGACTGGGATTAAAAAAAAAAAAAAAGCCTTTCTCCTCCTTCCTTTCATCTTGAGGAAACCTAGACTCCTCCTTATATCTGATATAAACAGTAACTATCCGTTTTGGTTGCAGCCACCTGGAAATGGCCTTCTTAACTACATCAGACTCGCTGGAATGCAAGTTTTATATACAAGTCCATGTGTATACCTATATTTCTAAAAGCATATTATTCCCTATGAAACTTTAATTGTCTGGGTTTGTGGTACCCATATGATCAGTCCTTCTCACCAGGTTGCCTGGTCACAGAGTGAACCCCTAGGTTCCACAGCCTCTGGAAAATGTGTTTATCAGAAGAAAAAGCAGGGGAGAATGAGAGTTACCACTATCTTTGCTCCAACAACTCAGGGTTCATGCTTACTGATGACTGATCTTCAATAGAGGAAGGTAAAACATTGATATACTTTGTTTTATATACATTGTTTCAGTTTGAAGGTTTACATACTCTCCTGTCAGTGTGGCCCCTTGGGCAGAAATTTTTTTCTGTATCATCAGAGCCTACTAGTCCTGAGCCCAGGTAGCTATGCAACATATGTTTCTTCAGTGAGTTAAAGTTACAAAAGGAAACCCAGATACACAATAAAAAATAACAAGTCCCACTGCTATACTTTCAATTAAAAAAAAAAAAAGATGAGAAGAAGAAAGAAAGAAAAGGATGTGGTGTGACTTTTAAACAGACTATTGACTTTTGCTGGGGTCCAAACATAATTGTTCTTGTCATCCACACACTTGGCTACAGTCGATATCTTTTTATCATATACATTTTAATCATGTATTAATAAACAAGAAGTTTGTATCTTATTGATGATTGGATTCTATTATTGACCAAGTCCACAGTTCTACACATGGCTTCTGAAAATATAAAACAAGGTCAAAATGTAAAGATCACCTAAAGTGCATCAAAGACATAAATCAGACTTTTCTCCAAACTCTTTGTATGAACTCCCGGGAAGAGTGACTCTAAAGAGACCAGAGGAATTTTGAATTTATGAATTGAATAAATGATTCTGTCTAGACTAAAGAATAGAAATAAAAATAAAGCTCAAATGATTTTATCATACTGGCATACTGAAAGTATTTCTGCTTGTCATACATTCTGGTTGTGATGGATCTGTTACAATATAAATTTGGTCCCTGCTACTTTAAGAATTCTCACTGAAGCTATAAGGAACTATGGCCCCTGGCTGTTGGCACATGGAAAGTGTTCTGTTTGGGAAAATGGATTTTACTTCACCCCCTGCCAAAAGGATTAGGGTTTTCTGGTTCTGAGGCTGGGCTCTTCATACGATTCTTCCTCTCTCCCCATATACCTCCCTGGTCTGCGACACCACTGTCTCCACCCCATGATGTTTGTTCCTGGTGCGAGCTGCCCAGACATCTCAACTATTTGGTCGGATACCAACAGAAGCCCCAACCACAGGAAAATCAGACAAGTGACCGGTAGAAAATCTCAGTATCAGCTAGTTCAATTCAACACACACTCATGCACAGCACACATGTTAGCCATTTTTTAGTTCTTCTCCACTCTTCATTAAAACCTCTAGTGTAAACCTAACCGTGGTTCTTACATCATCTGAAGTCACTGGGACACTGAAGGAAATGTGGTTTTCTGGACCCCAGCTCAAATACCTTCTTTACACATCTGGCCTGTGGACTCTGCCTTCTCTCTTCTAACAAAAACGAGTGCCCCCTCCTTCTACTTGGTCAGGGTACTTTGAAGACCAGTGACTCTTGGCTTTTATCTTTCTTTTCCTAAAAGTGCCCTTTCATTTCCCGCCACTCCTCAGACTTGGACCTTTCGCGTTCTTCCTGTAGCCTGGCTAAATGTTCCAGCACCAGTTTCTTGGTTTTGGTAATGTGCTGTGGTTAGAAGATGTCACCATCGGAAGGACTCTCAGAGGCGCGGAGGTGAGACTGTGCTACTCTGCAACTGTTTTTTTGAGTCTGTACTTAGTTCTAAATATTTTTTAAAAATCAGATTAAAAAAAAAATCATGCCAAAATATGAACAGCTCCTATTTCCATGTTAATACAAATATTCCTTCACTTTCTGGATATAATTCTATAACTCACAATTGGATTTTGGGTGAGGAAGTGTGTTGAGAAGCAGAGGTTATCTTAATTATTAGGAGTTATCTTCTAGTTGGGAGTTTTAACTACTTTTGGAGAGGAGCTTTTGGGGGCAGGGTGATAGAGCATGAGGGGACAAGAGGAGAAACAGTCTTTAAGCAAAATAATAAGAAAACCAATGCTTTGGGGCTGGACCAGAAGGACATAAGCACGGATATCTTGAATATTCACATAAAATAATGTTCTGTCTTTTCATTGTGAAATCATATTCCAATAGAATTATTACCTCTTTGGAGCTCTTCATTTGCATCAGTTAAATAGGATAATAATGCCTTATGTACATAGTGATTTACACTTTTTCAAAATTCACATTTATTATCTCTTTGATCTTCATAAAAATTCTGTGACACAGACAAAGCAGCGATTATTATTCCCATTTCAATATGATTGCAGCTCAGTACTTTCTTAGGAGAAACTAAGACTCAAACTCACATTTTCCATTTCTTAAGTCAGCTGCTCTGCCTAATATTATTACAATATTCAGTCCAGATTTTTTTGTGTGTGTGTGTGTGTGTGTGTGTGTGTGTGTGTATGGCTATGGAGCAAAACCCACAAGAGTGGCTCACTTTGCTCTAATCTTTTATGGAGGCCGGGATATTATAGATTAGTTTCTCAGTTCTGTTACAGATGAGGCACCTGCTATTCACAGAGTGCAGCTGGAATGGTTCAGTTAATTGAATCACCTTGCAAGCAAACAGAGTATGAGGTCAACCACCTTCAGGAGAGGCCCAGAGTCCAGAGGTGGCAGACGTTAGGAAGCAGAGAGACAGTCCATGTGCCTCTCCAATCATTAGGCAACTAGGATGGACTGTAACATCAGAGTCTAACCTCCAACCTGTCAAAAAGCCTGCAGCACCTATTCCTTAAAAGTAAGGTTGAGGTGGCTTCCGGAGTCAGAGAACTGGGTACAGTGGAATAAGCTGCAACATCGGCCTTTGGGACTGGGGTTCCAGTGACCAGAATGACTCCAGCGGTCATTAGGGAAAGCTCGTGCTGAAGGTCAAGACCGACCCTCAAGCAGTGAAGTAGGACTTGGCAATGGGCTGGGGGCGTGACTTCTGTTATGTGGAGAGGAGAAATGGAGATGCTATGAATTTGAAAGATTCTGAATGAGAAAAACCTGAACAAAAAGTTTCAGTCACCTTCATGTTGTCTTTTTTCCCCCTGATTATGCAAAGGAGTCATTGCCTTCTTATGTCAAAATTATAATACTAGAGATGTTTATATTTGAAATAAGGCCTATATGTTTTATTAGTTTTAAATAAGTAGATTAATGGAATTTGCTCTTTTGGCCAAACAGAGTAAAATTTTAAGGACTGAGTAGCTTCTGCCTTGTTGCTTCCAGACAAGGGGTCTCTCCCATTATTAGTATTTCTGTAAATACCTGTTTCTTGAGGAAGGAAACTGTTTAATCACCCAGTCGGTATTTTGGAAACAGAGAGAGAGCTAACCTGTTGTAAAGGATCAGGCACTTCATTTACCTGATCTCATCATTAGCTGTAGCCAAAGCATCATTCTGGACAGATTCTTGGACAGAATTCCCGAAAGAGCATTCAGAGATTATTGAAAAACAATGTATTTCTCACATATCACTTCACATTCGGCCATGCCTCCGACTTAATTATGTTCTCGTTTTAGCTATAGGTGCGGACCTGCCAGGATATAAAGGAATGTAATAAAGTGGGCTGAACAGATAAACCATTCTAGCGGTCCTATAATTCTTCTTGGGTTTCCTTTCACCCATCACTCATCTAGTGGGGTGGCATTGAAATAAATGCCTGATCATTTACCACAGATTAGCCCTCTCTCTGTTTCCCAAATACCTACTGGAGGATTAAACATTTTCCCTCGTCAAGAAAAAAGTATATGAAGAAACGCTACAAATGTGTCAAAATCCCTTTGTGAATTCCAGTCACTCATATAACTGGTTTGATGCTTACAGCCTCCTAAAGGTCACCCATGTGGTTATTTGCATTCATGGCGCCATCAACAAATATAAATTAAGCCACCTGCAAGAAAAGGAACTTTAAATTTAGGCAATGGGCATAGACTGGGCCCAGAGGATCCATTTCCACTAAATGAGGCTATAAAAACTAAACATGACCTAAGCATTCTTCTGCCCTCCAAAACAAGGCTCAAGATGACAGTAAAGCCAAGAAAACATACTCCTTAGTGGAAAGCACAAGACAGAACCAACACTTACTCATCCCATCATTTCCGGGAACAACAAAGCCCAGATAAAATACAGGTTTGGAAAGAACCACTGGTCTGATGCCTCAGATTTTCTTAGTATTTCAGATGGTAAGACTCTCAGACACACACAGGCCATTTTCACAGGAAAATATCACCTCTAAGATGTACTGGCAGTAAGCACAGCCCCCCAAAACACAAAATAACAGCGTCCGAGGGGACATTACTTGGACAGACTGCTGCATGAATTTCTCTTCAGTGAAGAATCTTGGTGTGTGAATATAAACTGTGGAGCCTCTCCACTACTTGACTCTAGTAAATTCTCATGAAACAGCCTGTGGTGACCTCACTGGGTCAGCTGGTGCAGCCCAGGGTTTGTCAGTTGAAAAACCAGCTTGATGGTGGTGGGAAAATGTAAGACAATACAGGTATCTGACATGGTGTCATTTAGTGCCTTTATTCTTTGGAGAAATAGCACAGGCTCATTGTCATAACTACTTTCTCTAGGAATTTTTGAAAAGCATGGTGGTTTCCCTTGTATTCATTAGTCATGAAGAGGAAAGAGCCCTGGATATGTTTCTATCACTGAAAAGTTGAATCAGTTTGTTTAGACTAAGACAGAACTAAAATTCTATACATCAACATTCCCCAGGGGAATGTTACAAAAAAAAAAAATACACACACACACACACACACACACACACACACACACACACACCCTTAACCTATGTTTAGAAAATGCTGGTTTAAACAAGATAAAATAGGTTGCTTTACTCTCCGGCTTTGCAGAGCCCATAACAGTAAGCTACATTAAGAATATCCTAGGGGTGGATGGTTAGCTCAGCTGGCTAGAGCACAGTGCTCATAACACCAAGGCCGCTGGTTCGATCCCCACATGGGCCACTGAGCTGTGCCCTCCACAACTAGATTGAAACAATTACCTGACTTGGAGCTGATGGGTCCTGGAAAAACACTGTTCCCCAATAAAATAAATAAATAAAAGACTATCCTAGAGGAAAACATAGCATAGAACCCCCTTCCCGTGAGGCCTGTTACCTGACAAGCGCTTTTCAGAGCACTCTTCAATAAAGCACTGCTTCCAATGGTTTCCAGATAAACGCCATTAAAGCCAGGAGATCTTGTTGCTCTGTCTTGCTACCTAGTCCCAGATAATTGGTGGCAGCGGCCACACCGCATGTAACATGGTTCCTTTTGTTTCCTACACAATAGAAGGATCTGGTAGACCAGTTGATCTGTTTGCTTTGATTTTCAAGAAGGTGGCAGATCACCCTGAGCAAACCTACTCACCCATCAGGGGAACGCAACCGTGGGGATTTAAAGTAGGCAGTCAGCTAGTCCCTGATAGACTGTAAAAAAGAAATTGCTGTGGTAACATTATATTCAGTTTTGATGTGAAAATTCCTGAAAATTTGTACTATACTATTTAATTAATTTATTTATTTACACTCAATGGATTTATATATGAGGTTTTACTGTGTGTATATAAATGTCTGTATGAGTATACCCTTGATAATAATGCCATCTGAGATATACTGATTATAGAAGATATTCTATATTGAGGAAACTGTTAGTTCACTAGACCAATATAAAAATCTCATTCTACATGGAATGAAAGTGAATAGTAAATATCTATATGCTTCTTCATATAATATATTTTTAGATTATATATATTGCAAATATTCCAAGATAAAAATTCTTTACTCTCCCTTCCCACAAATAATCAGAAGGTTATTTCATGATAATCATACAATGAAGTCTGCAAATCCAGTTCAAAACATCGTCCAAGTTTTTTTATTTTATTTATTTATTTTTTTTAAGTGACTTCAGTTGTTTGGCATTGCGTGGATAATTTTATAGACCTAAATATCACTTTTCAGCCAGTGAGTTTCCTGTGTCCTGGAGGTGGCCTGTGTCAGCATTCTTTGAGAGCACCTTTTGGGTGCTGGCTGAAGCGCTGTGCTGTGTCACAGGGGAACCCAGGTGACATGGCAGAAGGAGAAGTTGTTCTGTCAAGTAGACACTTGATTTGGGTAAGTAAAGAACTTGACTAATTCTTTTCCTACTGAATTGATGAGTTGTTTGGTATCTTCTAACATCAGTCTCAGTCTCTGTGTTTGCAGGACATACAGACAAATATTTAAGAATATACGAAAAAGGACAAATATGAGGAATGCAATTTAATGGTGCTCATAAGATACTGAATTGAAGGGGAATGTTTCTCGAGGAAGGAACCATGATAAGCAGGTTGCCACCCCCCTCCTTCCCTCCCTCCCTCCCTCCTTCCGTACGGAATACCTTCTATAATCAGTATATCTCTTTCCTTCACACAAAGTATCTTTGGATTAGGCTTGAGGGGAAAAATGAAGGCAAGGCTTAGTGGAAAGTTGGGTTGAGGCCTGTTTTAGGCATTCACAAAAGGAGGAAACCTGCCAAGTAAAAAACAAATGAATGCAAATGACAAGCCAGAAAGTTTGTCTCAGGGAACGATTATAGTTTGATAGTTTGAGGATGGAAAGCCTTAAAGTACATTTTGATACTTGCATATTTCATTTGATGGATGATGGGAAAAATAAGAACATACTATAAAGCTATCTATATTTATCTATTCATCTATCCATAGATATACACCTTATACATAGAAATATACATTGCATAATATAGCATCTCTATACCTAAATGTGACATACATAGATGACTCATATATAGGTATAAATAGATAGCTAGATAGTGAAATGCACATATTGTATAGCTATTTTTATACATAAAGTTTACTAACAAAATGATTATAGATTAGTTGGATTGCCATAGAAAGCATAAATAAGAAAAAAATTATATTTATTGGAATGATTTTTGTTAGAAGAACTATTTTCTTATTTATATAACATGTTTTGATTAACATTTATAAGTTAAAATTTAATAGTAACTGTTATAAACTCAATTGTGTTGCCACAAATTTCCCATGTTGAAGCCACAGCACCCAATGTGACTCTATCTATAGCTCAGGGGTTTAGGGAGATAATCAAGGTTATACAAGGTCATAAGGGGGAGCCCCTGATTCTATAGGACCAATCTTTATAAGAAAAGGAAGAGACACCAAAGATCTCTCCCTTGCCACTTGCACACAGAGAGGAAGCCACAAAAGGATGCAGTGGTGAGAAGGTGGCCATCTACAACCAGGAAGAGATGCCTTGCCAGAAACCAACCCTGAAAGCACCTTAATCATGGAATTCTAGCATCCAGAAACCTAACAAAATACATTTCTGTTAAACCTCCCAGTCTGTGGTATTCTTTTATGGCAGCCTGAGCAGATGAAAACAATGACCATTACTCGATTAATTCTCTTCCCTCCCCTTTCTATATCATTCCTTGTTTGACCTGACCTCTCTCCCTTGAATGTTTCGTACAGGCAGGAAAAGGATGAAGGAAAAGTTGAAGTCTCCACTAACAGTAGTAGAGTTTCATGAACTTTCCCCATTTGGCATTAATGATGCCACCGTGAGAGCTGAGCAGCCACCTGAACGATCAGAACATTTCACGTCTTAAGAGGTCAAGGAGAATGCATCTTTGTGGCCCTGGAAACAGCTCTTTTGCTAGTGAAAGTGATTATACCTGGGCACTCAGCTCAAGGGCACTACAGGCTAGATGGGAATTTAAAAGACATATGTATAAACTACAACATGATCTCCCCATTCTCTTCAAGTAATTTCCTCTGAGGGAAATGTGACCCATTTGGGGATGTTCTATAGATGCCCCTGATATATACTGGCTTGTGAAATGCATGGTGGAAACGAAAACCCACAGGCCCATTCCAGCCCACGAGTCACACTGTCCATCCATGGACAGAGGCATGTCTGGGACACGTCACCCAGATGCTGATCAGGTGAAGTGAAGTTCCCCAAACCCCACACTATTGAAAATTAACTACCCTCTTTTCGCATTGAATATTTCTGTCCTAACCTTCAATAGTCTCAATAGTATGTCTTAAAGGACATCCAGGGGACAAAATCAATGCTAGCACCCTACTCATGGAATGGAATCACCACAGACCTGGAGGGGGGAAGTTCCCTCAATCGGGCAGAGATTCCAGAACATAGGTTAAGTAGAGGGGAAAAACATCAGCTGCGAGCTACGAGTAACTAGAAACATTATAAATACAGAGTATTAAACTGCTGGATGAAGACAGCTAATATCCTTTTGGAAAGTCCAACAGAACTTGACCATATACTAATGGTGACCCGCCTCTTAAAACAAGAATCCCAGACACCAGCAAGTCAGTCTCTACAGAAAGCAAGTGCTTGATTTTATTAGATGCTGTGAACATAGCTTCTAATACCAATTTTCTCTACCTCCTGTACTGACTGCCATTGCACATGTGCTTGGGAACGCACACATATGAACTCCTAGAGTTTGCCTCTTAAAGCTCAGGATGTTCAAACTGCTGTCCTTACTTTGGAAACTTTATAGTAAACATGTGCAAACTTTACCATCTCTGTAACCAATACTCATTCATCTAACTTTTTCAAGTCCAGAAGCAGTCAGGATTTGGCAATACCATAAAGGCTACGACATCAAGTGGGGCCCATCGCTGAGGACCAGTGGCAGATGCAGTAGGAGATTTTGATGCGACTTTCTGTTTCTCAAAATGTCCCCTCAACTACCCACATCAGGATCAAGTCGACTTTTGTTAAAACACAATGTTCCAAGTCCCCTCATTCTGCGTGGAGCAAGCTCCCCAGATGACTCTTGGGCGCACCGAAACCCAGAAGCACAATTTAAAATGTGCGGAGTGACATATTCCCCTGCCGTGAAAGTGGTGGGGTGGGTTTAATGCTGAGCCTTGGCCGTTGCCTACTGAACTGAATTGATGACCTCGCAGGGTCCCTTTGTGTTTGTCTATGAAACTGATCGTCTGGGAGATGTCAGTCAACCTTTCTGCTGCTCTGCAGAATAACACTCCCACACCAGACAAGTTCAAGCTCCTCATGACGGGCTGCACAATATACAGGTTTAACCCCCTCACTACTGTAGCAATTCCCAGTCCTAAAGCGCAAAGTAAATGCTGCTTCCTTATCACCCTGTCCTCACGTTCCTGCTCTAACTGGCTCTAGAATATTCGTATCATCTCTCTTCTGTCTCTTCACTGGAGCCGCTCAGATGACAAGGAACCCTACTAACAGTGTCATGCTATCTTGAGCTCCCATTTTTCCCCACTGGGATCATTTACACTTTAGGCTTGTCACCAAATCTCGCGCAGCCATGAGTGAGGAGGAGAAGTCTCTTTCCCACAAGGAAGATGCAGCCCGTGCTGTCAGTGCGTTGCCCCATATTGCCTTGGCCCACCTGAGTTTACCTGCAGGGCCAGGAGATGGCTCCCAGGACACGGCCAGCTTCCCAGCTGATTTGCATGTCTCTTCTCTGCCCGAGGCTTCCTCTGGTTCCCTGGAGCTTGCCACCTTATGAGCACGAGCAACCTGAATGTGTACACACGAGCGTCATGCTCCTGGGGACAACTCTCAGCCAGTGAGGGATGGGAGCCAATGAGGAGTCACCCCGATCATTCCATTCTCCTTACGCTGAAGTGTGTGCCTCAAGCCTTCCCAGAGGGTCCTCCTGAGTTTGAACCCCTAAGCCCACGGAGGTGACATGATCTTTCATGTACCGTCTAATGACATTTCATTTCCCCCGTCTCTTGTTCACACCTGTTTCCTGGGATCACTTTTCAAATGAAATGCCTGCGCCCAAGATCTTATCTCAGGGTCTGCTTTAGGTGCCCCAAATGAAGACGAGTGCGACGCTCATCAATCAAACGGCATCTCTGCTTATCAAAGGTGCCATAAACGGGTCACACACGGAACATTTGCTTTGCCCAATATTTTTAACAAAACTTACGTGATTTTCTTCATAATATTACTGCATGAATCTAGATGCCTTGCTTCTTTAAACTGTTGCTGCATCTACCACACAGGGCCCGCATCCCCACACAGTGGCCTGCTGTCTCCCTAGCCTGGTCCTGCATGTTGCAGCTGGCCCCAGGCCTGACCACGCACTCCAGGAATGCAGACGTATGTCTGTCCACTCTGCTGCCCATGCCCCTGTGTACACACTGCCAGGTTCCTGCAGGCACTGGGCCAATAATGGGGACTGGGGCACCGGGCTTTGTCACTGATAAATACAAGGACAAGAGGCAGGTTTGGGCTGATGCCCCCACTGGTGTGTTGGTTACGGTGAACATGTGGCCCCTTCTCAGCACAGAACCAAGGGAAGCTCAGAAGGGCCTCTCCTACCTCGTCCCTGGAGCCAGGGTTATATGGCCATGATTCTCAGAAACCCCACTTTCTGAGAGGGCCTGGGAAGGAGCTCATGAGAGCAGAGGCCTTTAGGAGCTGCCCTGGTCTGACCCCGTGCCCATGCTGTGGACCAGGCACATTTCTGCCTGTGTCCTGGGTTGTTTCCTGCGCATCAAGAGAAGGGAGACGTCCTACAGTTTTCTCATTTAGGCCTGACTAGAAAAGACATTTAGAGGGTTATAAGAAACCATGAAAATCAGGCTGAATCTTAGAATGAGCTCCATTCACAAGCTCCAACCATAACGTTTTGTGTAGGGCATGGAAAACTCAGTTAACCTCTCTGTTCCTTGGTATTTTAATTTTTCCAAAAGTGATAATCAGCATATTGAGTGACCTCATGGGTGCCCTGAATGTTAATGAGACAATGTGAGAAAATTATCAAGTAAGTGCTATGGTAATGTTAGTCCTACTGGTACTTATTTTAAGCTTCTTATTTCTCTTTAAGGAAAAAAAATTGTTAGATGGAAAGACCTAGTACTACAGAGGATGGAGGAGAAGAGAAAGTTACTGAAACAACTTGACACAGACACAGAGGGAACCCTGCTCCACCATTTCACCCAGCTCTCTTTTGGGAGCATGAATACAGCTTAATGTTGGAACTCTACATCCATTCACAATTCCCCTCTCCAAATGGTTTCAGTTAATGGAAGATCTAAAATGCCTATGACTATTTATATATAGTAGGTGCTAAAGTATTGCAAGAAGGAAGAAGGAAGGAAGGAAGGAAGGAAGGAAGGAAGGAAGGAAGGAAGGAAGGAGGGGGAGGGAGGGAGGGAGGGAGGGAGGGAGGGAGGGAGGGAGGGAGGGAGGGAGGGAGGGAGGGAGAAATTTTCATTGATTTTGGTTTTAGAATGTATTATAGGAGGGGAAATATCAGCTACAATGGAAGAGGATTAGAAACGTGCCCTTGAAGGCTATGACATGCGACAATATTTTTCTCCACCTAATAACTAACAAGTGTTGTTCAACCCCCACAGAGCCCAACACAAGGAAAGTCAAACATGTGCAAGATACAGCCATTCACTTGAAACAGTTTAAAATCTAGCTGGAGAATCACAGCAAACAAAGAGACACCCATGAAATGATTACAGAGGATGAGGTATGAACCCTGGGTTCTGACTCTCTGCGCACCAGACTCTCGGAGAAGGGAGAGCTGACGTGTCTGAGGAGCCTTCTAGAGATGGGCCCAGAATTGGGCTCTGAGGGCAACTTGGGCCAGCCGTAACTATTCCTTACATTAACCCCGGGAGGTTAATCTCTTTTCAGAAATGAGGAAACAGCTCAGGCAGATTAAGTCACTCACCAAGGTCTCACAACTGAGGTCTGTCTCACTGTAGGGCTGTCTTCTCCATACAGAAGTGTCTTTTTTGTAGTGTCTGCATTGTGGCAGTAAATACCACGATACAAGCCCAAGCTGGCCTTTTCTGGTCTAGCCCCTGGCCCGATGAAGCCCCCTCATCCACCATTCCTCCATATGCCCTCGGCTTCAGCCACACCTCGCAGGACACACATGACTCTAAATAAATGTCCCTAAAAATAACGAGGACTTATTTTCAGCAAAGTGGGCAATTAGGGAAAACCAACAAATGCTGCTGAGGCACCCAGGGTCTAGCAATAGCAGGAAGCCGTTACTACTCTAGGACTAAAGAAACAAGATGAATAAACGGCGGTGCCGAGGCCTGGAGCATGTTGGAGCTGCGAAAGGGTTCTGATAACAGAAGCAATCGCTTTACGTAACACTGTCAAAGCCACCATGAAAATCAACATCCCAGCTTCCTCTGCCTGCCTCTGCATCTCGTACTGGTGCCTTCCATTAGTCAGACCCCTGGAGGACAGAGGATAGGAAGCCCATGTGATGCAGTCTTCAGGGGTCAGCCTCCCAGACACAGAGAAAGGAAGGGTGGATGATAGATCTATAGGGCAAAAGAAATACGAGTTCTTACCTTTGCAAACACTGCTACCATCCAGAAGGCCCTCTATTGCCTGGTGAAAGCCTCTGCATTCTTTAAGACCGTGGGAAGCCATCTCTTACCCACAGCCTGAGTTAGGGCCTTCTGTGCGTACCTTCATTATTGCCTCTGTTGTGTTGCTGGGATGGAGCCCAAGGCAGCCAGAGGCAGAGGAAAACCATGACCCTAACCCCACCTTACGCACACTAGGGGGCTGAGCAAATTCAGCACTCAGCGATGCGTCCATACATCCTAAAAGTTTACTTTTGATTTTAAACATAGAGACATGTTGTCAAAATAATACGAGAAACTCCCATATTCCTCTTTTCTCCCAAATTCACCAATTAACATTTTGCCACATTTGCACTACCACTCTCTCTCTCTGTATATATACAGAGGATTCCAAAAAAATCTATGTGCATTTTAAGAAAGGAAAAAAACTGTATTAAAATTGTAATACAATGAATGATGCTAGCATTCATTTGGATAATGCCACCTTTTGAGCAAATGTCATACTACACGTTGCTACCGTAATTCAACTTTGAAAAGTAACACATAGATAACACCCCTTCAAATGCGTACAGTTTTTTGGGACCCCTAGTATGTTGATATATATTATATATTATAATACGCATACATATATATGTAAAACTTTCCCTTTATTATTTGAAAATTGGGACAATTGTATTTCTTTGCCCCTACATACTTCAGTGTGTAGTTCCTAGAAACAAAGATATTCTGTCATATACTTAGAATACAATAACCAAAATCAGGAACTTTAATATTGATACAGCACTATTATCTAGTCCACAGTCCATTTTCAAATTTTGTCGATTGTGCCAATAATATCCTTAATAGCCAGCCCCCAACCCTCCCCCAGTCCAGGGTACAATACAGGATAATGCGTTGCAATTAATTGTCCTATATCTTTAGTCTTCTTTAATCTGAAATACATCTGCTGCCTTTCTGTCCCTCCCCGTTGACACTTAGGGAGAGCATGGGACACCAATTTTGTAGAATGCCCTGTAATACGGTTTTATTGAATGTTTCCGTGTGATTAGATTTAGCGTCTTCATTTTTGGCAGGAATGCCACAGAAGTGACGCTGCGCCCTTCTCAACGCCTCACTGAGTGATGTCAATCCCCCAACCCCCACCCCACAGTCTTGGTGATGGTGACTCTGACCATTGACTCAAGCGTGTCTGCTAGGTATTTCTATGATTAAAAATCACCTTTTTAAATTGATAAGTAATTTGCGAACGATTCTTTAAGACTATGTAAACAACCTGTTTCTCAACAAATTCCAACCATTTTCTTAAGAGAAGACAATTCACAGGGTAGAGCGGGCAAAAAAGGAAGTGCCACTAACCTCCAGTCACCCCTCTCGTGCCAAGTGGGGGGTCATTCTCACTGTCCAGGCATCTCTCTTTTGAATCGCAGCTCCTCTCAGCTTCTGCTTGGGAGAAAAATGAAAGGGTTCATTCGCGTCTCAATAAAAAGAAGAAACCCATCCCAGCAGCGCCTCCTTGGGATCAGGCCTCAGTCCTTTGATGATTTTCCCATCTGGTCTTGTCACCAGAAGCAGGGATCCCTTCCTGCCTATTCCACCTTAACTGAGTGGGCATCAAAACGGGGCCTGATTTTCACTGGAGTATTTACTTCTAAGGTCTGGGCAGTGGAAGGATAGCCTAATTATTATTGACCCAAGTCATTTTTCTTGCTTGGAAAACGATTTAATAGTATTAAGAGCTGAAGTCTGACAAAATTGGAAACCAAAATAATCTTGTCCTCAGACCTTGAAAACTGATGCCAAGGTTAATGTCCCTACCTTCTTAAAAAAAAAAAAATTGTATTTATAGTGCTGGAAGCTGCTACTTGCTTGCCTTTCCACACCTCCTATAATAAGATAATCACACGGAAGGACTTTCAATCACCTGCAAAAAGATTACATTATAGATCTTACCTGCCTGTCCCACACTGAAACGGGATCTCCCTGAGGCCAGGACTGTGTACTATTTATTTGCATGTGCACCCCACCGTTGTCTACAATATTGCACAGTACATCATGGATACTTGGGCTTAGTTGAATAAATAAATGAAGTAAACGACCTCCAGTATTATAAAATAGTTTTCACTGCAGTCTGTTTCTTTTATTAAAATATTTCAATCCAGGAGAAAATCTAAAAAATGTTTCAACAACCTAAGAGCACTGCAGTCTGTTTCTTTATTAAAATATTTCAATCTAGAAGTAAAAGACGTTTAGTTAGACTCTCTTCTCTCGGGCGGGGGCTGTAGAAAATTATAAAATTGTATTGGAAGACATTCAAGGAAATCTGAATAAATGTACAGATCACTTTTACAGAAGCATATCATTATATTTTAAATATATATATATATATATTATTTTTAAAGAGGTTCAGACTCACAGGAAGTTACCAAAATGGCACAGGGCCCTCCTTTCTGCCCTTCATCAGGCTCTCCCAACTAATAACATCTGACGTAGGCGAGCACATGAGTCCCAACCTGGAAATTGACTTTTCAACAATACCAATAACCCAACAACAGACTAGTTCTTATTTGGCCTTCATCAATTTTTACAAGCACCTTTTTTATTCATTTATAGCTCTAAGAAATTGTATCCCATGTATACAGTTTTGTGCAACCATCATTACAATCTGAGTAGAGAACGGTTTCATTACCACAAAGAATCCCCCTCATTGATCACTGTATGGCCACCACCACCCCCAACTAACCTTTGATCTGTTCTCTATGATTTTGTCACTTTGAGGATATTACACAAATGGAATTACACAGCATGTTACTTATTGTGACTGGCTTTTTTTTTTTTTCCCTCCACCATAATGCCCTTAAGATCCATACAGGGGGTGCCAGCCGAGTGGCACGGTGGTTAAGCGCTGGCTTGGGAAGCCATTGGCCCCGGTTCGGTCCCACATATGAGGGCCAGTGACACTGCCCTCAAAAAAAAAAAAAAGATCCATCCAGGGCTCTGCCCTTTATCTTATCTCTGTAGCTTCACATGTTGACCTCCATGACTGCTCCATGGAAAATTGAGAGCCAACTACAATACAATGATCCCAGTTCAGCTAAGGTTTATATGAAATCTGTATAACTCAAGTTGATAAAGCAATAGAAAATTATTTTCTTAAAATAGGAGACAAATTTGTCTTTTAGGCACTCAGGTCACATTTACTACCTTTTTAAGGAATTTATGATGCCAATTTGCTTTTTAAAGAATTTCCTTCTCAGGGATGTAATATATAACAAATGGTACACAGATCTCTGGGTTGGTATCCTGCCAGCTGCTCATCCTGAACTTTTCTGTTCTGAAAAATAACAAGTAATCAATTATCCTATAATAAATAGGAAAGTCCTCCATGCTTATGTATTTTCTGACCTGTTTGCCAAAAGGGCACTCATTCACAAATTTTATTTCTCCACTGACTCGCTATTATGGACTGAATGTTTGTGCTCCACCCCCAGTTCATATGTTGGAGCCCTAACCCTCAGTGTGATGGTATCTGAAGGTGGGCACATTTGGAAGGAATTCGGGTTTATGTGAGGTCATGAGGGTGGGGCTCCCACGATGGGATTAGTGCCCTTCTAAGAAGAGGAAGGGACTCAAGAGTGTCCTTTCTCCAGCCTTTGAGGACACAGTGAGATGGTCCTCAGCAAGCCAAGAAGAGGGTTCTTACCAGAACCCAACCATCCTGGCACCGTGATCTCAACCTTCCAGCCACCAGAACAGTGAGAAATATGGTATTGTGTTATGGCAGCTGGAGCTAACCAAGACATCTCCTTTTTCTTCTTTCTCCATTTCCTTTTTCCTTCTCATTATCTTTTCTAGACCCACCAGTTTTAGTGGTTTTACTTACCGGGGATATTTGTCGCTTGTTTTCCTTGGACTTTCCTGCATTGGGTTCATGTGTCTGCTCCAGTACCATTCCCTTTTCTTAAATGTAACAACTCCCATCTCCTCTATTCTATTCCAGCATTTAGCACTTTCCTCTCAGATACACTAAGGAAATCTCAGACTCTTGGCATAAGGCAGAGGGACTTCCTAGTCACTGCACTGGATGCCTTACATCTAGTTCCTGAAAGTCAGTTTGCAAATTGAAAGGAGTGCAAATTGAATGGGGTGGGGGTGAGGCAGCAGTAGAATAGTAACCCTGGGATTCCAGAATGCGGACATGGGCCAATGACCAGGCTCAGCTGGGACCTGACTCAGAGTTATGTCACTGAGAACCAGTTGTCAGTGGGCTAAATCTTATAAACATGCACACGATTGGGCAGCTGATTGGGGAATGGAGACGAAAAAGAGGCAGAATGCCACAGAGCTAGACTTGGGTTCCTCCCGTGCCCCCTGCTCTAGCTGTCACTGCCAGATTCCCAGAATCTGATGTTTTGAATTACTCTTGAATGCAGAGCTGTGTCCCATGTTCCTGGATCCTGGGGTCCAGATGCTCTCGTAGCCCTGGCCTAGAGAGCGGACTTTCTCACCACACTGAGGCTCCCTATACCTGCCTAGCCACAGGCTTCAGATACCAACTCAAAGACAGTACACAGACACTCCGAGACCCACCTCCATATGACCTTCAACATACAGCAAAGGAGAGTGGGGGGAGTCTTATTTAATTAATGCTTCTTGTCTGAGAGACAAAAAATAAGAACATCTGAGATGTTTTACAGACATAGACCAAAGAGTGTGTGGTTTCAAGAACTATTAAAACACGACAAAGGGATTGGGAAAGTGCCCCTCCTCCCCACTTCCCTAAAAGTCCTTCATGTGACATCCGTCTTCACAATGTACCTGAGTTTAAACTCGCACATGTACGACATATAATACAACATTTATAAATGAAGGAAGCCCACCTCTTTTAAGTAATATTCTTTAAATCTCCATTTCTGACAGTCCTGCTATTTGCACAGTAACTGTAATAGGCATATTTTTCAGAAAATAGTGAATAAAAACTGACAAGCTATCTGGGGAATCTGAATGTATAATTGATAGGGGCATAAATTAATACGATTAGGCCTTTATTGGGTGCAGTGGCTGCCAAACCTACAAAAGGGGCCTGGAATGAAACACGGCTGTGGTCTCGGAGCTGATAGATATCAGTATGTAATGTGGATGCTCGTAGGCTTTCTCATGTGGTCTGCTTATGACAGCACTGAGCCTAATTGAAATTTTTATCTTTTTGTTGCATACAGACAGTTTTGGCTGGTCACTTCCTTTGGAAAGAGGAGCAAACCAGGTGATTAAAAAAAAAAAAAAGGATCAAGGTTTCCAGTAAAGATCTTAATCAAATCATTTCATAAAGGCTCTAGAAATTAGTGCTTTGTAAAGCCACTTTGGAGAGTCTGACTTCTGGAAATTCCTTCGCATGATGATGTTTTTTTTAATATTAAGCAGGCATGTCTAAATCAAAGTAACAAAGACACACAGAAGATTTGGTCCTTTCTGTGGAAATTGATGTGTTCCTCATAAAATCATGGTTTAGCCTTTTTTGACACTGTATAAAGCCATTTTTTAATGATGATGATAAAATGCATTTTTGCAGAATACCATCTTTATTACCATAACTAACAAAATTAAAATAATTTCCCCTTCCTGTCTAAACAACAAATTCACACACTTTCATTAAGCATCATCCCTGCTCACCAGTAGTTCTGCTTACATACAATTCCCCACTGTATGTTTTTGTTTGCAATTCTAGGATTGAAAATAGGAGGTCACAGTTGTGATATTTACAGAATGACATGTTGCATTTCAGAGATCGAAGCACTGACATCTGTAATTTTCCAGAACTTCCTCATTTTACAGAGTATAAAATATTAGTCATGTTTTATATCTGCCCTTGGCTGTAATAAGTTTAAGATGTGAAACAAGCTCAATATGATTTTGGGGAACATTTGTGTACTGCCACCAGAAAGGTCATATGCTTTATGTACTTTGTGATCAAAGTCAGTGTTGATATCTAGGGACTGGACAATGAAAGCTAATGGGGCATTGGAACTTTCTTGGTGACTTCATGAAGCAATTTACAATCCTTTTATCACCCCGAGTATGATGTTGTCATAAAAATGATCTTTTAATTAAATGTAACAGGAAAACTCTGCACCCTCACTGAGGAGATTCTGGTCCTGGTGAGTTAGCATTTTTAATGGTATGCGTTCAGCAGTCAGCAATGTTAGATTTATCAAATACCATCCCTCTCTAGTACTTTTGAAGCTACTCTGAAGCTATATCTACCCAAGAGACTGAAAGCAAAAAGAAAGCTATCAGGGGAGTTTCTCCTGCAGGCAGTGGAATATCTTGGAAAGGCAATTGGCTAAGAAGACAAGTGGATTATCACTTATAAAGAGCCTATTATGTGCTAGTAGGCACTAGCCAACAACTTTACCATAACTTTTATTTCATTTAGCTCGGCTTGTTCACTGGAGAATTGGGTCGTATTTCTGACTCTACCACTACAGTAAAACCTTAGATTGCAAGTAGCGTGGTTTGCAAGTGTCCTGCAAGATGAGCAATTATTTCTAATACATTTTAACATGGTAAACCAGTGATGTCTTGTAATACGAGTACTTTGTTTCCAGAATGAATTATGTTAACAAACCAAGTACTTGGTTGGATGATCTTGAGCACATAACTCTGACCTCAGTCTTTTCTTCTATAACTAGGGTAGAAAACAATTGGACCAGATGGTCTCTAATCCCAGCTTTCAATTTCTAGAGAAGAAATAAAAGAATGGGGATAGAGGGCCGGTTGAGTGGCGTGGTGGTTAAGAGCTGGGTTGGGACGCCAGCGGCCCTGGTTCGGATCCCATATATGAGGGCCAGTGACACTGCCCTCTAAAAAAAAAAAAAAAAGAATGAGGATAGAAGAGGGAGGGAGAAGCTGAGCAAGGATGTTATGGAAAGTTCCCATGTCCCATCTGTTGTCCTGGGTTTTGGAGACACAGATGATCAAAATAGAATCCCTGCCATCCAAGAACTTACAGTTTTGTGAGGGAGCATCACGTTCTTATAAGAATTGAGTGCATGGTAGTGGGAAGTACAAAGGGCTATGAAAACGGAGAAGTAAGCTCAATTGAAATGACATGTTTAGGGAAGGCTTCTGGGGGGGAGTTGACAAGAACAAAGCCTTAAGCAATGTGACCTGGGTGAAGAAAGGGGGGAACGATGTCCTACGCCTAGGGGACATCTTAGAGGGATGAACAGCCTGGTGTATGCAACGAGCTATTCTAGGGCCTCGAATACAAGGTGGGTGGTACGAGGAGCAAAAGTTGAAGACCTGAAGGGATGCCAGTTCATGACAACTCTTGCAATTTGGCCTAAGGGGTAGGGACCTTATCCCACAGGACATATAAAATGACACATTGAGTTTTAGAAACCTGAGCCTCACTACAGCGAAGTGGAGAGATAAATAGGACAAAAAAATGGAGGCAGGAGGTCAGTTAACAATATCCCAACATGTGTTGAAAAATGATATGTCCCTGAAATAGGGACATAGCTTGCATGTTGGGAGGAGTGATGAGCAATGTTTGAAAGTAAAATCAGCAGGGCGTGGAGTTGGTTGGATGTGAGATCAGTCTAAGAAGAGAGGACAGTCTGGACCAAAGTGTCAGTCAACTCCATCAGTTCAGTGAAACTAAATGTCAGTCAATTTAGCAGAAAACAATCAATTAGACACTTTCTTTGTTACTGTTGTCTCAAAAACCCAAAGAGTTGATTAAGTACAATCTTCATTTTTTTCAGTAAGTGGTTGGCCTGGGCCTCACTATCAGTTATCTTTCCCAGAAACCAGTAAGGGATAAAGAAAGTCATTTTTACCTCCACTTTGTAGCTGGAGAAATGGCTGCCACTTGGGTGGTACAGAGGAGGAAATGAGCTTTACCAGCCTGTCATCCACATGATCACTCCTTGCACAGCCAGCCTTCTGGGACAGAGGGATGTAAAGCAATTATTTTCAATTAGCATTGATTGTTATTAGCATTCGGAATTTTTAAAATATTTAATTTCTTTCTCTGATAACATAAAAATTTATAATAGATAGTTTTCCTTAGGAAAAAGAATTGTCCGTAATATTTAAAATTAATTTAATTTCCTAAATATTTGCCTGAAGAGTGACAAGTAGTAGCTACAATACTATTTAAAAGTGGACATGTTTAAAACATCACCACCCTTCAACTTGAAAAGGTAGCCCAAAGGAATGCAGTATAGTTCATTTACAGGAGCTGTGTTCCATTCATAAGAGGGTTCTTGATGATGTGACCCACTCTTGATTGTTCCATGGTGATTGGATCATTGGAACAAAACCAAATAGTCTTAAGTCTTGCTTAAACATTTTCAATCTCCTTGTGTACCAACCCCTTTTCCAGGGCTGCAATTAAGCAGCAAAATTAAGCTGCTTGAGTTTTATCTGTTTCCCACTTCAAGACCCACTGAGAATTTCACCTGGGGACACTGAGAAATATGAAACACAAAGACCTTGCATATTAGCAAACAAGATGAGAGCAATATCAACCCCACATAACTTACATTGAGTGAGCTGGATAATTCTAGCATGGAGGAGGCATGATGACCCAAGTAAAAGGGTGTTAGGGAGATATACAAGATGTGTCTTCCACAAGTATTAGAGTCTATTCGGTCCCCATTCTACTAAATGTGGTAAAACCTTGTACTTAGTTGAGATTTCTTATACTTGTGTGGATAAGATGCCCTGATTAAAGCTTTAAAAGGCAATTGTGTCACCGACTCAGGTTTAGGATGGTTTCTGCCCTTGTGTGGGTGGCACAAGGGCAGGAAAACCACACAAGATAGTGGACAGTAGGGATGATGGCGGTTCTCAGGTGGGTATCTACATTCATTGGTTATATAACCACGTGCAGCAGCCCTGATTTTCACTCTCCAGTATCTAAGAGGTCGCATAATCTCAGGACTGAGATTGCAATCTTTATGTACAAAATTTTCTCATTGGAATGTCAGTCTATGAGATTTGACAAATACTTATAATCATGTGACAGCTCTCCTGATCAAGAGGTAGAATATTTCCATCATCCCCAAAAGTTACCTCATTTTTCCTTTCAGTTAACCCCTTCCGCCTACCTCTGACTACCAGCTACTTCTGACCTGCTTTCTATAACACTAGTTTTACCTATTGGAGAATTTTCTGGAAGTGCAAACATGATTTTTTATAAATGGCTTTTTTCATTTAGTATAATACTTTTGAGATTCAAACATAATGTTGCATATATGTGTAATTTGTTCCTTTTTATTGCTGAGTAGTATCATATTGTATGGACATACCACAATTTGTTGATGTATTCACCAGTTGATAGTCATTTGGATTATTTTCAGCCTATAGCTATTATTAATAAAACTGATATAATATCTATGTACAACTCTTAGGGCAAGACATATGTTTTCATTCCTCTCAGATAAATATTTAGGAGTAGAATTGTTGAATTATAAGGTAAATAATTTTATAAGAAACTGTGAAACTCTTTTTTAAAGGAGGTTGTGCCATTTTGCATTCCCACCAGTAACATATGAGAATTCTTCTTGTTCCACATCTTTGCCAACACTTGGTGTTTTCAGACTTTTAAGTTTTAGCTATTCTAGCACTGAGTGTATATTGGTATTTCATTGTGGTTTTAATTTTTACTTCCTTAGTTAGTCCCAAGGAAATCAGTCCTCATGACTAATGATGTGAGTATATTTCATAGTGGCTTGTTGGCTATATATCTTCTCTGGTGAAGTGTCTGTTCAAATCTTTTGTCCCCATTTAAATCAGGTTGTTTGCCCTCCTATTACTATTATGAGACAGTTCTTTATATATTCCCACATCATTCTTTCTGTTGATGGGGGAGGAGCATTTACATGCCATCTGAGGTCAAAGGACATATACAAATCTAAGTCAAAGAAAACTATGGGTCCAAGGCTGGGACACAAATAAGTAAGAGGTGATAGGTTAAAAACTGTCTTTTGGAAAGGTCACTCAAGCAGCTGACCTCAAAAATCAGGTAAAGAATCAGGGACCAAGAATGTAGATATATGGAAATCAAGTAAAATCAAGTAAAATCTAAGAGCTAAAACATTCCTTTGCCCTAGTTTAATTAATCTTTTCTCCCACGCCCCTCCCACTCTGGTACAAGACAATTCCTGTCTAGCTATAGGACTAAATTCTTGCAAGGGGAGGTAAGTGAGGATAGATGACATGGTTCAAAGTGTAAGGTCAGGGACCAGACACCATTTTTACCAGAGACAGTGTCTGGAAATAATTTTATTTATTCAATGTACATTTAGCAAATATTTGAGTACCCATTGAGTTCTAAGGACCAAGTTGTGTTGAATATAAAATGGGGAGAAAATGAAAACAAATATTACAACAGTGACAACAAAAGTTAAGGTTGATGTTCTCAAGGAGCCTGTAGCCTCGCCCTTTAATTTTTTTATTCATTTCAAATGTTATGTTAATTATGATCATAAATAATTAAATAATAATAGATAATTAAATAATTAATTATATTAATTAAACTCATGATCTACATGTCCACTTAATTATTTAGTAACAATTTTTTTAGCAAAAAACAAAATATTTGTTTTGGTCACTGTTTTCAGTGCTGGGGCCAGTGTTTGAGTATCTCTCATTGTGAGCGAAAGCTCTAAAATGGTTTTTCGAGCTCATTCTATATATAAGTACAATGCTACATTAGTTGGTGAAAGTGTTCATTTTCAAGAGCTCTTTATTCCAAACAGCTCCAGACAATTACACATTCATTGCTTTTCTTAAGTGCTATCGGTTACATAGCCTCCACATAGTATTTCAACATGAGGTTAATTGCAGCTAAAGAAAAGTTTATGATTAGTCCAGACAGGTATTTTTCTTCATTGTCTAATACCATAAATCCATTAAATTCCCATCCATCTTGTCATCCTCTCCTTGAAGACTTGGTTATATGACCTGCAATACTAGTCCAGTTTCGTGATTGTAATTGTGATTGGCAGAGAGCTTTCAGAGATGCAATAAATTTTGCCACAGGCAGGGAGGGATTTCATACCAACCCAATTCCATTGTGAAATCAGAATTTTTAACTATCTTATTACTAGCGAATAGCATCACTTGGAAGAAAGAATCCTAACAGCCTTCTGTCTTTAATAATTGCAGCCATTTGTTGTGGCAGATAAAGTTTGAAGTAGCTTACAGATGCATGGTTATTCTTTTTACTCCTTGGGACTATCTTTAACCCCATATGATGGAATTATTCTGTATCTTTAGCTACAGCATATCTGTACCTGTTTTTCAGATTGTTTTCATAGCCGACTGATAATTCTGTAATATAGCAGAGGTGGTAGATCTCTTGTTAGTGGAAATGAACAACACGTTTTTTACTGTTCTATTTCTTTCTTTCTGGAAAAGAAGAGAGTTTCAGGGATTCTCTAGTGTATGTCAATATGTGTGTGCATGCGTGTGTGTGTTTTCATAAACAAGTAGCCCATATGCCCATGATACATGTATTCCTCCTTGAGATTTCAGTTGTTGACATGCTGGAAAAATTGGGTACGTAAATTATTTCTGCCCCCAGGCATTTTGAGTTGAATGGCCAGCACTTATTCAGCTGCCCATCACAGGTCTCCCTGCCCTTGGCAGCATTACAGGGGTAATATTTTTTAACATGCTTGAACAGCTCTTGAAAATTTCTTCAATGTATTAAGCATGAACAAGCCTTTCTTCAACATCAGGCATGCATGTCTCCCCTCTACATTTATTTTTCTACAACAAACATATTTATTGGGGCCATTATGAGAAAAATCTCCCTCTCCATAAATGTTTGTCTTCCCCTTTGTCCCTTTTATAGGATCATGAAGAAATGATGGAGGGTCTTATTGGGTGGTTGTGTATATGTGCCTTTGAAGGGGATCTCCATTTTACTGAACTATCTCAATGAACCCTTCTTTTAAAAGTCAGTCAGTAGGTTTGCTTTGGAGGGAGAAATGGGCTAAGGAACAAAACAGGTGGTAGACAAGACTCAACAATGTAAATAAAAAATATGGTTGTTTCCAGCTACATCTGGAGCTGGGCTGCTGTGAGTCCCTGGGATGGCATAGCTGCAGCCCCTGCTGCAGTGGGCTGCCATAGGCTACAGTGAGTGGCCGGCAGCCAGTGTGAGCAGCCGGCAGCTGGTGTGAGCCACCAAGAGCCACTGTGAGTGGCTGTCCAATGGCCGGCGACTGATCTGCCTCATCCGGGAAGAGCACAATGATACCAACATGGGCCAGTGAAGCAATGTCCTCCGCAACTAGGCTGAAGAACAAGAAGACAGCAATTTGTCTGTTCCCCAACGCTGTTCCCCTCCCCCCAATTCCCCAATAAAATCTTTAGAAAATAAAAAAATATGGTTGTTTCTGTACCAGCATTTGCAAATGATTCCTTCATTTATCACACACTCACGGATGCCACTAAACTGTATCTAGGATCTAGGATTTTAACTGAACACCCTCTGGCCAAATAGCTATCTAAATTACAGCATTCAGATAAACAAATGCTCAGATATTAGTCAATTTTTCAAAATTTTTAGGACTGTAGATACAGCTGATAGAAAAGGAATCAAGTTTTCTGACCATCTTTAAGACCTGTTATTTTGTGGTACAGAAAAGTATTGTCAAGGTGGCCTGATATATCTGTTTCACAGCTTTTTGGTTCATAACTAGAAAAAAATTTAGGATCCATTTGAATGCTGTTTGTGCAAATGGCTATCATTTAAGGTTTTGTGAAATCTAGGGTGACAGCTGAATAATACAAGATTGTGTTTTCTATCATGACCTTATAGAGAAAATGGAGAAAGCTATGGCTTACAACTACACTAGCCCACCCCTGCTCCTATTTTGGCAAGCCTGGCGTCCATTCCTCTTCCAAAGTACTTGTTTATTACTTCCTGGTAGCCAGAGGAGTAAGGCAGCCAGTAGGCTTTTCTGTATTAAGTTCTATACCCAGGCTTCACACAATTCCCAGTCTGTTGGGGAGCTGGACAAGTGGGGTCAGAGAACACAAATACATTATTCTGGTTATGATTTACCAGGTGAATTTGGAGGTAAACTTCCCCCTCAAATACTCATTTCTACAACCATATTCCATCAGGGTCAGCTAGGGAGCACACCATCTGAGTGCATTTCTTGGGGGATGTGACCATGACCGTGGCAGCTTCTGTGGAAGCCATGGAGACCAAACGACCCACTTTTGTCTTCAAAACAAGGCTGAGGGAAAATAGGAACAGAGATCAATCCAGCTCCCTTTGGGTTCTAACTCTCATCGCCGTGGCAGAAAAGGGATGCCGGCAGAAATCCAGGACAATCCTGGGGCTTCCCTTGTGTGCTTTCATTCTCTCAGGATGCACCCACCTGCCCTGCTTGCTGCTCAATGCCTGGAAGCAGTTGGCTTCATATATTTTGTCCATTTTCATCATTTTTGTCCATTTTCTGCAGGAGGGAAAGTCCAGGACTAGTTACTGCATCATGGCTGGAGGCAGAAGTCCAGTTCGGTTTTTAACATAGATACAATGCAATGAGCTAGATTTTCTGGATAGCATGGAAGATGTGAAGATAAATTTGTAGGGAAAAACATATTTTTCTTTTCTTTTTTTTTCTGTTTTTTTTTTTTTAAATAATGTTTATTGGGGTGACAATGGTTACCAGTGTTTAGAACCTATATTGCTCATATTCATAGCGTTTAATTTAAAAGCATATCCACAGTGATTGAGCTACCTGCTTAAGAAATTATACTAGTCATGGCAATATGCTATGCCCAGAAATTACCCTTCCCCAAGGCAAGTTAGGTCTTGAAATAAACATTTTCTTTCCTTTTTGCTAGCAACTTTGGTCCTCTTTTCTGCCCAGTGGTCTTAACAGGGATCCTATCAATGATCCAGCTTGATGTTTTTTTGTACATTTGGGGTTTTTTTGTTGGGGTTTCTATTGCAGTGTATGATAAAGACGTGATTTCTTTATGTAAGGGTGGGCCATGATTACTGAATTATTAACAACTCATCATAATGTAAATTGTTAAAAATTGTCCTTTGATGAGGGATTAGGTAGAAAACAAAGAATTGGGGGCAGAGGAAGAAGGGGAAAACTCCGGCTATTTTATCCAACTATAATATAAAAGGTTTCCTTTATTCTCCTGATTTGAGGACAAAGGGTCAAATTAATGAAGCTCTGAACAAAATGACAGCGTTTTCAGATATGGCTTCACATTTCACTAGTGAAGTGAGGAAATCCTAAAGTGAACTCTGTTGCTTTTCAAAGTGTAGCTGACATTCCTTTAATTGTTCAAAAGTTAAAAAAAAAAAACACAAAAAACCCCAAAACCTGTTTCCAGGTGTGCCAACCAGGATGAACTGGTGACTTACTTGGAATACCACCATTTCTGTGGCTTTCTTTTCAGTTTCCATTCTTTATAGTATATTTTCATGGCTCAATTACCAGATCAATTATAGTTTTCTCTTTTTATTTGTTCTCTTTTAGTGCCACTCGGGACAGAAAAAAAAAAAAAGAATACTGGTGACAGTCATCTCGTTTATGGAAGGCTTTCAACATTACTGATTAGAATGCTTGTCAGCAAGTCAACTTGCCAATGACATACGATAAAAACTGCTTTTCAGATGAGAACCTTCATGGCCATGGAGATATCTCTCACTAATGGAAACATACAACTGTGAACTGACTCTCTGAGTGAGGCAGCAGAGGTCTCCTTCAGGAGGAAGTCTTAGACCCACTGTATCTTTTTTAAGATTGTCATCATCGACTCGGAGAATGGGGCGTGCTCCTGAATGTTATGGGAAGGTGGCTGAAGTTCATAGGTTCTTACTACACAGCTAAAGAGTTTGAAAATCATGGTTTTTAATGTTGTTTTAATGTCTGAATTAGACTGAATTATGGTTAATCAGATTGAATTTGTTTCGAAAGAAAACTGAAATGTTGATTTACACACACACACACACAGTGCCAAGGAAATGTATACACATTTTAAGAAAGGAAAAACTGTATTAAAATTACACTTTGAATACCTTTTGTAATTGCAGAAGTCAAATGTGACTTGTATTCATCTTTTGTTATCAGTATATATTGAGTATTAAAATTTTAGTACAGTTTTTTCCTTTAGGTATAACACACACACACACACACACACACACACACATTAATATCCTAGTCAATTCACTGATCATGGGCATATAGAGCATGAGTGAACTCAGAGCTCAGAAGCATAAAATGAGAAGACATGCAATAAATAGTAGCATGCAGAGAGCAAAATATCCACCCAGGGCTGGAAAAAGAGAGATTGCAATCACAAGCAAGCAAATACTGAGGTCCTGACATTTTGTGATATAACAAAAACACAGTAAGTCTGTTCAAATGTTATGTGTGTTCATTGCTAGAGATATCATGGGTTGTCTGAGAAGCCATTTGTATTTAGAGCTGTGTCTGGTAGTTCCCCAGCTGTTTATATCTTTTTCCTAAAAGTAGGATTCCTTCATCTGTAAACTTAGTCTTATCTTAGGCTTTCAGGATAAACCTAATGTCTCAATGTCTCATTCCTCAAAGTGGGACAGGTCAGATAGAGTTCCAGACGGTGAGCTGGAGCTGGGGGTTGGCTCATGATGGGCCTGCTATGGCAAGAACATCCAATGACAGAAAGGATTACGGGCAGCTAATGGAGGAGTCCTAGTCTGGGATATGGGGTCGGGATGCAGAATGAGAGGAGCAAGATCATAAATAAGGTACAGATACAAGAGCTAGGCACTGGGGGTGGGGGTCAGATGTCAAGAAGTGCTGACTATCGCCTCATCACTTTTATGGGAGCTTGGCGGATGGGTATGTTTAAATGACTTACGGTTTAAAGGTCAAAAGAGACAGTGTCTGAGATTCCCCATCCTCAATCTTGCTGCCAGGCATGACTCTGACCCCCAGTCCTCCCAACCAGGTAATTGAGCACCTGGTTCTTCCTGATCTCAGTCCTGCCCCCAGAATTGGAATCATTTCTAGAACTTGCTACCCAAAACTTCCTTACTACCATCTTCCGTTCTCTCTTCTTTGCTTCTGCCTGGGCCTCCCATATGTATCTGACCTTCCTAGGTTAGATGCTGTTCTGGACCAGGGCTTGTCATCTGTACCTGCCCCTTTAAGACATAGTGACCTTATACTGAAGAGGACACTTTCTCAGAAGCATATATTTGGGGCAGAATAGGTGACCACTCACTGATATGGATTCTGGATAGCAGGAAGGTGCTAGAGCCTCCCTGAAAAATCTGATGCCTAGACTTTCAAGAGCCAGGAATGTATCCATTAAAATATAATTCCTATGGGAACCTTACTTATGATCAGGACTTTGTACCTTAGTGGGAATGAGGGATTTGAGAGAGGGATTTTCATAACGGAGGGAGGAAAAGGGAAAAAGACAATGCTGGCTACCTAATGTCAATATTACGGAGGAAGTAAAAAATGTCCAGAGAATGATTTCACTGTTTTGCCTAAGACTAGTTCTGAATGGTCTGGCCGATGTAACTATAGCAGTTGGGCACAGAAAACCAAAGAGCCAGGCAAAAAATGAGTCCGCATTCTATATGTATAGTCGCATAGAGTGCTGTATACAATAAAAGAAATCCCCTATTCTCCACCAGTCAGTTGTTAAGGAATCATTATTCAAGATCTTCTCCAGCTCACCATTCCCCACAGCTATCCCTCCACCCCACCCTATCCTACAGCACCTATATTTTTTGGGTTTTATACATGCATTAGAACTGTCAGCTACTGTTGCATTGTAGCAAACCAAGTTAGGTATAGTATTTCATAATGGATTTTCATTTTTCCTTTCATCACGGCTCTTGAAGGCAAAGACATGAAAACAGATGGATTTTAAGGTTGATGGCTGAAACATCAAGACTAACTACAATAGGGGAAGTCAAAGAGTGTAGGTACATTTGACAGAGCAAATATTTTGAGCAGCCTCACTCAAGAATTTGGAAGTGAATTTTATGAGTGCTGGGTACTTTAAAATTGATTTTAGAGTTGACTTCTAGGTCATACATAATGATCCATTTCTAATGATTCTAATCCTACAGAAGTACTTTTGGTACCACAAATACATCATCTTTTTTCTCATCTGTGTTCTTTTGCATGTATTCTTTTGCATGTAGCTCTCCTGCCCCTAACACTTCAGCCTATGTCTTCTACCTTACCCCAAAATTGCCTTAAGACTTCATATTACAGTGTAGTAATCATTAATGAAGAGTCTTCCTTAAATTCCTAAGACTAGGTTAGGGATCCCCCAAATGTCCCATTACACCCTATTTTTGCACCTAACACAACATATACACGTTATAATGTTACTACCATTTTACTCGCCCAACTCTCCAGTTAGACAACTGTAACTATCTCTTTGTCTGGTTTACCATAACATCCCTTTTGCTTAGCACCATGATTGCAGCATACTAAGGGCTCAGAAATATTTGAACTACCTCTGCCATGCCAGATATCTATAACTAAATTTCTGCTCTATAGTATTTTCTTAGGAGTGAGGGAGCAGCGTTTATACAATTCTGTTCCAGTGTCAGCAGAGATGTTCAGCATGACTTTCAAAGTTTTAGTTCCATGTGTATCTAGAACTTAAAGCAGATCAACAGAAAGAGTGCATTCTAATGGGAATAGTGAACCTGGGGCTAGGAAGCATAACATGAGGAGGTAGCTAGCACCACTGCTGTCACTTTCACAAGACTGAGGCAAAGACAGGTCATTGTCCACCAAGTCCAATCTGCTGGAAAGGCTACCACCAGGAGTCTCTGAAGAAGGAGGCTTCATAATCATGGTTCTCGGAAGTTTTATGAGATTGGACTAGATCTCAAAGAAGTAATAAGGTCTACTTTCTGAGTAAGAAGAATGAAGCAGGAACTAGGCAGGTCTATAGACAGATGTGCTATAGAGCATAAAGAAACTGGGACACACCCCAAAAGTAGTGTAGAATCTGTGCCCACAGGATGAGAAGTGGGCATGGAAGCTGCTGCTTTGTTGGCCTGTGGGTGCCCAAGGCTCACTGTGACACATCAGACGCCATTCAAAACGCAGTGGGCAAAGAGGCACCAAAGAAAGAACCAACAGGGACTTATTTTGCAATAACTATGGTTGCAGGGCCTTCGGCAAGAATCTTTCTCTCATAAGCTCTAAGATTGCACCAAAATGGAATTCACATTCAAAATTAATCTGTAGTGGTTTTTTACCACTGTGCATACCAAGAAACACTCGGGACAGTTACTGAACAGCACAGGATATTGAATTGCAACACAATCATTTTCTTAACTATCTAAAAATGAAGGACAGTTTTTAAGCCTTTTCAACTCTTGGGTTTTCCACGATCCAACACACTCCACAGGTATAAAACCACACACTAAAATTGCCATAAAAGTCTTGGCCAAGATAATTAGTCTTTTACCAATAGTTGACATATTTTTCTAGTCTTTTCCTTTTTTTTTTTTTCTTCTGACCCTGTTTTTTCTCTGGATATTAGAATATCCATTTCTGGTAGTATGGATGTTCTAATCCAGGGAGTGCTTATTTATCAGTATAAATCACATTTGATCTTCCCATTTGTTCTGAGAACCTTCCAGACCTTGAGTATATATAATGGTCCTTATAATGAAATCAGCTTGTTTGGAAACTGGACAAATAGTTTGCAAACCAGCAGAAAACTTTCCAAGTATGGGGAAAACATTTGATTCAGAGATTGAAATAAATGATGACATTAATGTAAAAGTCTATTTTTCTTCAGTCAAAACAATTAACTTAATTAACAGACATTGACTTGACATAGTGAGTTCAAAATAACAGCAATAATATAAAAGCTTTTATTTAATTTCAAATCAATGTTATTAATTTAATCAGTTCGAAACCCATTATTTCTGAACTCAATACTTTAAAAGAATTAACTTCATAATTTTTAAGTCATAAATAAATCTTCTGTGTTTTTAAGCAATAAATAAAGCTTCTGTGCTTTGATGGGTCATGTCTCTTAATTTGCAAATGAGTCATTTTCTGACTTTTGATTATAGCTTATTTCTAGGTTAAATTACTCAACAAATTGTATTGCAATGAAATCTCCCTTTAGAGCCAGAAACTTTTTTTTTTTCCTTAGGGGAGAGGGCTTTACAAAGTTAATGCACAGCCTGAGATGTTGGGTAGGGCTATATTTTTAGGCATAACCATATTTTGAAAAGCAAAAGGCTTTTAACTCTTATTTTCCCCTATTTTAAATAACATTTGATGCCACAAAATCCTAACTCAAGGAAATTCTGACTGATTCCTCAAGAACTTTGAAAAAGTGGCTTACTTGCATTTATTTTTAGTTTTTTTCTGAAAGCTACGATAAGAATGGTTTTTGAGCAAAAGGCATAGTGCATATATGAAAAGAAATAAGTTATGTAGAAACTAAAATAATTGGTCTTGTGATTTATATAGATTAAATACAGATAAAAGATCAAACACATATTTAATCTTTTCATTTTTAATTGGATTTTGTTTTGTGATAAATAGGCATGCCAGAATGTTTAGATGGATCACTATTTGCAAGATTTCTAATTGCCTTGAACTACCAAATGGTGTTTCTAGGACCTAAATAAAAAATATCCTGTCTCAATGAAAAGAGCATTGAATGATGAAAACATCTTTCTGTGTCTTCTCTTATAGGTTAAGAGTGACTCACCTGTTAAGAGACACTATCATTGTACCTTAGAATCACCAAAGCTTTTCTATAGTGGGTCATATGATCAGACATCCATGAGCAGACTATATAAATTATTTATTGATAATTAGGGTGAAATATGGCATGTTGGTTATTATAAAATTATTTAATAAGACCATTATTTCTAATAATACAGTTTTTTTCCAATAGACTTAGTTATATTACCTGTGTTTGTTTGAAAGCATGAAGTTAAAGTACTCATGTTAATCAGTAATCAAGTTGATAAAAATACTGATATTTGGCAGAGTGAATTTTTCTCATAAGTATAAGATGAACTCACCATTTCTTATGTAGATATAGAGCAGATGGCACGTCATGGGGATAGAGGCTGAAGAAATTAATATATATATAATTTTTAATATATATCTTATATAATGTAATTTATATATATAATTTAATATATAAATATAATTTAACATATAAATTTAATAAATATATCTTATATATTTAAGAAACACAAGAAAAAAATCTGGCATGTTATGAGCACACCTAATACTGGAAAACTTAAATTTAAATGTATTAAATTTAGATGCAATACTGAAATTTCATAAATATTTAAACACCTAATATAGGCTTGGTTCTTCTAGGCACTATGGATTCGGCCAGACTCCCACATGGTTTGCCTTCTGAAGGGATAATGGTTATGTGGTTTTCTGTGGTATGAGAATAAAGTAGGCTGGTTGCTTAGTTGCTTTGGATAGGGGAATTTGAAGGCAAGTGTAGAAAAAGGGTGGAGGGTTATACCATTTCAAGAAATATTTATTGAGCACTTATAATATCCCAGATGTTCTGACAGGTGTTGGAGAATCAAGGATTAAAAAAATAAAAGTTTCTTTACCAGAAGAGTTTGTAGTTTTTTGGGAAGACAGAAATGTTAGCACACCTTTTCACTAGCATGTGGTCGGCTGTCAGAGCAGCCTGTGCTGGGGCAGAGGTTGCTTGCTCAGTCCGGAAAAGGTTTGGGGAAAAGTGTCCAGGAGTAAGAAGAAGATGCAGGAACCAAGTCTTCAGACAGTATGGCCAGGCTCAAAGACATCACACAGCCTTGTGAGATGTTTGCAGAGAACTGTAAGCTAGTTGGTACTTTTCCTACATCAGGTCGAGGCAGGCAGTGCCTCGTGATGGAACTAGAAGACCAGGGAGGCAGCCATAGAGGTGCTTGGTGGGAGGCCCCACTAAGAAAACATACCGGGTAATTAATTATGGGGTCCAAGCTGGGCAGTGAAGCCAGGAGGGTTGATCATTTGGAAAACAATTAGGGGATCAAAGGACTGATCTCTCTTTGGGGTAGAAGAAAAAGAACAGTGAGAGAGGTACTACCGTGTGACCCTCAGACCCAGGAGCTTGAAGCGACCGGAAGTGAGGATCCCTGGAGCCAAGGAAGAACAAGAACTCATCTACTAGCTGGCTCATTCTCGTGCACATTATAATGACTAAGAATGATGTCAGGAGGTGGAATAAAGACGAAACCTGTAAGCTGGATTTCAAACTAATCAATGAATATGAGGGAACTCCCTGTAACTCAGTTGGTTATAGTTATATGAGGGATGGAGGCTCAGCTTAGCTAGATATCACGGGCCTTCAAAGCGAAGGACAGTTTTTGTGTAGAGCATGGGACCCTGAGGCACCCATGGCCCTTGGAACTCTGCTGGGCACCTCCTAGTCACCAGAGAAAGGTACAGCCCTGAAGTTCTAACAGGTAACTGGGTTCTTCAGTCTTCTCTGGGTGTTTGCTTTGCCTGCACAGACACTAGAAGCAGAACTGAGTTACTCCAGCTTGCACAGTAACCCAGGGCTTGATCCAGGACCAGAACGAAAAGATCTTGTCTGTGCTTTGTTACACTAGACTTCACTGCATTTTTAAAAAATTAGATTTCTTGTTCTGACAATGTTTTTCAATAACAAATTATTCCTTTTAGTACAAAAGTACCAGTGAACATTATTTTCTTAGCATGATAATTATGCAACTCAATGAAGCCTTGAAGATACATGGAAGAGCTCTCTTGGCTCGTGCATTTTTCCCTAGGTGTCTCCCACTAATGTCATAATGTGGAGATAGTTCATAGCCCTCAGAATCACTATTGATCTAGCCAGTTAATTCTAAATTTCTTTTTTGGATGCAACCAAAATTTGGATGCAAACTTAAATTTGATAAAGTTTCTTTTAATACAGCAGGTCCTTGAATAACATCCTTTCGGTCAATGTCATTACATTATAATGTTAATTAGATGCCATAGGAACTTAACGTATTTATATCAATTAGCCTATAGTCAAAGTGGTTTCATTGTAACTCATTTCTCTGCAATTCCAAGAACTTACTGATGGCATTCAGTGAGGGCTTCTGTACCTTTAGCAGGTGGAAATTTTGCTCTCTGTAGGACTGACTGCCATGTCCAGAACAAATTCTTCAGTGCTGAAAATCTGGATCAAGAGCTCTCAAAAAGTTCAATCTGCTGCAAGTTTCTGTTGGGTTGTCAGAAAAGTCATGACATATGTTTTCTATGTTTTTCGTTGCAACAGTGCATCATGACTTTTCCGACAAACCAATAAATATTGACTTTTTATTTTGCATAGATAATAACTGAACACTTTGATATCCTGTAATTGCATATTATCTTTTCTCAGGCTTCCCAAATTGAGTCTATTCCCACTGTGTAGAAAGTTCTGGAGAACCATCTTGACTTAGATGTCTCAGGTGGCTTTCTGGGAACTTCTTTGGCTTATTGGTGATTGAAAGGGACTCAACTATTTCCTTATAGGTTTCCCTGCTATATTATTGTTTTCTATGGCAGGCACAGAATGGTTTTTACATTTCATCTAACAGTCATGGTTACATAATGCTTCTATCAGCTCTGAACAGTTGCTCTTTAATGTGGCTTTGCCTTATGTGTGACCTTCATACTACATCAGTGTCACTCCTACTAGTAAACTTTACAGTTCCACATGTTTGCAGTTCTGCAAAATATTGTTGCCACCATTATCATATTTCATCCTCAAAAGTTTCTTCTGAGGCACAGCCAGTGCTTTCTCCCTAGTTTACAGATGAAGAAACTGTGACACACA
The DNA here is from genome assembly GCA_033961575.1 of Aselliscus stoliczkanus. Classification (NCBI taxonomy): domain Eukaryota; kingdom Metazoa; phylum Chordata; class Mammalia; order Chiroptera; family Hipposideridae; genus Aselliscus; species Aselliscus stoliczkanus. The sequence continues at coordinate 8,988,393 of CM066734.1, forward strand.
GAAATGAAGTAATTTTACCCAGGCCTACAGACATCCCTGGCAGAAATAAGGCTAAAATCTGAGTCTTCCAGAAGTGTGATAGGCAGGGGACTTCCTTTACTATTTTATTCAACAAAGGTCAATTTAGTGCACATATTTTTGAATACAAAATCTGGTTGATTTTAAAACTGAGATTGGTCCATTATCTTGTTAAGTCTTTCAGAACCAATGAAAATGTAGCTGTCTTTCAAAAACTACAATCTTGAATCGGGGAGAGAAGATATAGGTTCCTAAGCTTATCTTTATGCTCAGTGAATGAAGCATGTTTAATTTTAGTGCTAAAAGGAAATGGCGATAATAAGATTTTACAGCCTCTATGCAGCAGGGTCTGGTGACATTTTTTGGGGGGTAGTAAAGCCATGAAAATTCAGCAACCCTCACATTCATTTTTAAAAGCGAGCTTTTAGATTTTGCTTCAAGACACATAAAATATTCATATTTATACTATTTTTCACAAACTGGTATTTCCCCTTTTCAGAGATGCCTGAAAGGATATTTCTGGAGGAAGGTGTTACCATGAACAAATGGAGCACCTGCATGTCTATTTGCATGGACCACTTCACACACTCTCCCAATTGATTATGTAACGGAGTCACCACATTGAGAGTTAAATGATCAAAGTTAAGAAAGAAGTGATTTTTAAAAACTTTTTTGCTCTACCTCTACCCATCATCAAAGGGAGACTATCAGGGCCGGTCGAGTGGCGCGGTGGTTAAGCGCTGGCTTAGGAAGCCAGCGGCCCCGGTTCGGTCCCACATTTGAGGGCCAGTGACACTGCCCTCAAAAAAAAAAAAAAAAGATAATCAAAGGGAGACTATCAAAATGCACTTCAAACTTCCCTTATTTTTTTGTCAGTCTTTCCCCTAAATTGTCATTTCTTGCCAGTGGTGGCAAATTTGTTATTCCTTGTTAAGAATCAACTTTATTGAACTGGAAATCTCATCCTCTTACTATTTATTAATAAAGTTTTAGAAGAATCCTCCTATATTGGTTGGCAGCTGCTCTGTTGGGTTTAAATGTGATACACTTGTTGGCTATTTAGTCCCTTGGGGGCTGAGCTGAGACAGACTTACCCAGGCTTCCTTTGAACACAGAAATGAAAATCAATAAACAATTTGAACTTCTTCGAGGAGAATTTTTCTTCTCTAATGAATATACAAGCTTGGTTACAGCTTAATTCAGAGACTGAATTTAGTGAGTGTTTTTGAATGCACCCGAAGCATGACAAACACAAGCCTCAACTGACATGCCCCACAGGGAGACTTAATGTTTAAAAAAAAAAAAAAATCACCATGCGCTCATTCCAAGCCCACATAGAAATGAGACAACTCAACTGTAATATTTACTGGAACCAAAGTCTTGAGAAATGGCCCAGTGATATAATTTGTGCTGTCTATATACAAAGAGTTTTGAAACAAATCTACAATAAAAAAAAAAAAAGAAAGGCAATTAAATAAAACAAGTAAATCTTTCATCAATTAGGATTTTTTGTATTTCAAGTGACAAAACCCCAGCTCTGGTTTGAGTTAAGTCTTGATCCAGAGTCTCCTGTGGGCTTTGCTAAGACTCAGCCCTGTACTTGCCTCTGTCCCTCCTTCCATGATGGAAACTTCATCCTTATCCTCCACTCGGAAGCAAGGCGCTCCCACATGATCGCAAAACGGCTTCCAAGAAAAGGAGTTCAGATTTTTCACATGATAGTGGAAAATGAGCCCAGGTCCCGCCTCTTGCTGACCTTACTAGGGTCACATGCTCATTCCTATTCTTGTGGCCTGAGGGCTAGAAGTTCACCTTTTGACATTAAAAATAGTCAATCCCAGGCAAACCAGAGGTGGTTTCTCAAAAGAAATTGAAAATAACATTTTACCAAAAGAGCAGTGAGAGAGTACAACTGGCCCCAAATCACAGACAGAAGCAGGTAAAACAGGTTTGAAGACTGGTCAAATACATTAATTAGCTAATGGGACTATTAGCATCATCTTTAACAGTGTAGTAATAAGTTGAGCTGTGCCCATAATTCATCACCAGTAGTTTATTATATTAGGCACACAAATTAATGGATGATGACATTTTGAAATGATGTAAGAATAAAGATACAACTGTACAAACACCAAGCCAATGCCATAAATGAAACTCAAGTAATTCCTTATTAGTAAAGTCCATTATTAAACACCTGTGAAAAATAAGATTTTATATTTCTCATTATAAATGACGCCAGAAACTTCATTTCCTTTTGCTTTATAGCATTTTATCTTTAAGCTTCTGATTTTTCTACATGGTTTCACAATATACACATGGAGCTGTGAAAGGGGAGAAAACGTTGCATTTCACACTCTTCCCCATGTTTTTCTCTGGTAAAAGAGGAAGAGAATTCAAAGACAGGAGCCTGTAGGACTGACTAGGACTGACCTCTTTATCTGTATAAATCAAGAGAAAACATTTTCTGCTGGTGTATGGCAAGTCCAGCTGAAAAATCCACAAATGAGATAATTCAGCTGATTCATGAAGGCTGATGGTTTGGGGGTTCCCAGGTGCAAACAAACCACATGTCTTCCTGAGCCTGGTGAGAACACCAGTTCTTTGTTCTAGACTCTTGCTTTGACTCATATCGACTGTTAGTAATATCTGTGTTGCTTTTACAATATGTCTGTAAATGCTTCAATGGTCCTCCATCTAAATGTTGGAGCCTCATTCTCATCTTCTCACATAGGGGTTGGACTGACTAATTCACTTCTAACAAATAGAATATGTGAAAGGGGTTCTGATGTCTGGCTTGGGTCATAAAAGACATTATGGCTTCCTCTTTGAGCTTTTTCTCTTTTGGACCACTCACTGTGCAAGAAACCAGTAGCCACATGGTATGGACACATGGGCAGCCCAGTGAGTAGGTCCATGTGTTAAGGAATGAAGGCCCCTGCCTACAGTCAGCAAAGGACTGGGGCTTCCAGCCAACAGCCATGTGTGTGAGCCATCTCAGAAGAGAGTCCTCCCACCCCAGTCAAGCTTTCATCTGACCGAACCCTCAGACTGTCTTGACCTCAACCCCATGAGAGACCATGAATCAGACTCACTCAGCTAAGCTCTTCCCAGATTCTCAGCTAAACTCATCAGAAAAATAAGTGGAATATTAAACATTTGTCATTTTAAGTCACTAAGTTTGGGGGTTACTAGTTATGTAGTAATAGGTAAGTAATTCAGTACTCAATCTTATTTCTCATTGCTCATCAAGATGCAAACTCTCCTGACATGAATCAATCAATAAATTAGTCAGTCAAGCAGTCAACCAACCGAGTTATGTATTTTCTCCTCATTCCTTCCATACCCAGCATAATCTCGTAATTAACCTCAGCACCTTCCTTATCTCATCTTGCCTTCTCCACATTTCTGTTCCTTTTTTAGTCAGTCACATACAGTTTAGCACATAATTTTGCCTTCATTGACATATATGTGTTATATTGGGTCAACTTCCCAAAAGGTAGAGGTCTTCATATTGTAAAATATTTCTGAATGCATTTCTGGACTCCATAAATCTCAATAAACCGAAGTGCAAAATTAGTTCCTTCCAAATGTTTGATTCCCAGAAATTCAATAAATGGCCCTGTGTTGCAGTTTTAGGCAGAGAGCAGTCTGTTTTGCCCATATCTACCACTTCCCACTTTACCAGCTTAGACCAGGGGTCAGCAAGCTGTTGCAATAAAGGGGCCAGGGAGAAAATATTTTTGGCTCTGCAGGCCATATGCAAAATCCAACCTTGCTGTTGGATTGACAGTATGAAAGGAGTGCCAGACAATAAGTAAATGAACGGATGTGACTATGTTTCAATAAAACTTTATTTATAAAAACAGTTGGCAGAACAGATTGGTCCATGGGGTGGACTTTACAGACCCATGCCCTAGCGTGATATTCCCAATGTTGCCACATCTTAGGAATCACTTAAAGAGCTTGTTTTAAAATCCATCTGTAAATTATGTTTTAAATAAGCAACTCTGGTGTTTCTTAAAATCTGACACATTTGGAAAAACTGGGGCAAAGAATCAAGCTCACTGTTTTCTTTGTACAAAGGATGTTTGCTCCTATGAGATGCAAGATGAGAGATGGGAGGCAGGAATCAAAAATCACATTTCTCGATGACTGAAATTTCTATAGTTTTGCAAAGCCATATGCTTCATCTAAGAACTGACCATTATGTTTCTTGTAAATATGCAACTGAATTTCTTACAGTCAGGAATTAAAAAAAAGAAAAGAGTAAAATGATCACTTCCCCATTTTATTAAGAAAAGTTCACATCCCAAGAAAAACTTCTGGACTTTCCACTTGGATCTATTACGTTCAAGGATGCAGTCACCTAATTATTCTTCTGCAAAATGTTTAATTTTCTTAAAAAATAGCTTCTTTGCAAAAGTCAGGTTTTGAAAGGAAAGAATTCAGATCCATGACATGAAACTAGGAGTAGAACACAATAATCACTGAAATACAACCAAATTCTGACCAAAGAGGTAGTGAGTATCTTCAGTGCTAGGCTAGAACTTCAAATGTGTGGTTGACCCGTCAAACACAAAATTATAATTGCAACTATTAAACTGGGCTTCCTATATGCATCCTGGGTCTCTGTCTTAGTTCAATTTAGTGAGTTATAGCACACCCTAAGTAAGACTATCTTTCCTTTCCTTTAGGCATGAGTATTTTTGTTTCATAATGTCAAAATATATAACCAAAGAGGAAAACTCACCCTATTAATTGCCTCCAATTCTCCCGCAACACATCTTTGGGTATGACGTCATGGATACAGGTAAATTTGTAGAGAGATGGTTGCATTCTCAACTGTGACTCTCTTGACATTTTTCAACTGGAACACTTGTTGTGGGGCTTTGTCTGGTGTATTTCAAGCTAGTTATCAGCGTTTGTTGCCGGTATTTGCTAGATTCCAGTAGACCTGTTAAGTTGTGGTCATCAAAAATGTCTGCAGACACTGCCAAATGTCATCTGGGGGTAAAATTGGTTGAGAAGTAGTGATATTGAGAGCACATATACACCCTAAGCAAAATGGAGAATTGGGATGGTTTTCCAGCCATCTCCAATTTAGCCCCTGCCCTCAAATATTTTCCTGAAGTAGTTAGATAAGGGAAAGAAGGGCTCATTCTAGCTATAATTCCAGGACTTGACTCAATTCTTCTCTTTAGTTTGCATGTGTGAACACCAAAAATGATACTTAGCTCTCCTGGGAAAACCGCACAGGGATTCAATTCTTCAAAAACACCTGGAGACTATCATTTGTAGGATCCCTCACTAATAATTTTCTAACACCCAGATGTTAGAGAAACCATTTGCACACACTGACCCAGGCTCAGCGCATTTTAACAAGTCTGCACCCAGAGAATGCCAGGGAGTATGCATAAGAACTAGGCAGCATACACCATCTGGTGTTTTAAAAAAATATATGTCATAAGCCCAATTAAGAACCTATATTTAGGCTGTTTGTGAATGGGTTTATTTTGAATGAGACAGCAGATGCCTTACCCCAAAATAAATAAACTAGCTCAAAATTTTCTCTGACATTGAATTTTCTAACATATCATTTCATAAGAAGGGGATTTTAAAATCCAACTTAAGACACAGGAATTGTGTTCCCCCAAATTCATATGTCGAGGCCCTAACCACCAGTATTTTAGAATGTAATCTTATCTTTAGAGACAAGGTTTTTAAAGAAGTAGTAAGTTAAATGAGGTCTTATTAGGGTGGGCCCAAATTCAATATGACCAGTTTTCTTATGAGAAGAAGAGATTAGGACCCAGACATAGGCACACACAGATGAAAAATCATGAGGACATAGCAAGATGGTGGCCCTCTGCCAGCCAAGGAGAGAGGCCTTAGAAGAAACCAAACCTGCTAACACCTTGATCTTGAACTTCTAGCCTTCAGAAATGTGAGAAAATAAATTTTGTTTCTAAGGCCACTCAATCTGTGATATTTTGTTATGGCAGCCCTAGCAAAACAATACAGTGAGTAACTGCATTTGTTCCCTAACATGGGAATCGGACTCATCATAATAGGAAAGTGACCAAGAAATGAACCAGGACCCAAAAACTACCCTTCCCAACTCCTCACCCAAGTCAAGATTGTAAATCAGAAGCAAATCATGTTCCTGAAGCAATGACAGAAATTAGTAACGTCACTAAAAACCAGAAGGATACAGGCGTGGCGGTCTCTCATGTATCCATTTAACTCACCTGTTCAGTCTCCTCAAAACCTAGTGGATCTTAACAGATAATAGCTAATTTCTGTGAACTTACCGAGTTGGTAGGCTCAGTTGCAACTACTGTCTGGATAGGGCATCGTTACTGAAGATGAACACAACGTCTTGCACTTGGTAGCAGATACCGATCTAACCAATTCCTTCTTCTCGAAACTGTAATAGGGAGGAGGATCAAAGCAGTTTGCATTTACATGGCCAAGACAAGAGTATACCTTCATTACTGTGTTCCCGAGCTATGTTAACCCTTCTTCTTCTTGACATACTATAAACCATAAGGACCTCAATCATTGTGATGTTGCATGAAATATCACACACACTGATGACATCATGATAAAAGGCCTTGAGGAGCAGGAAATGACCAATGCATTACAGCTTTGGTAAGACATTTGCATGCTAACAAGTGGGAGAAAACCATAAAAATTCATAGACCAACCATATTGGTGAAGATTTAGGAGTTTTGCAGCTGGGACATGCTATGATCACCCCTCTGGGGTAAAGAACAAATTGTGGTACCTTGTTCCTCTATCATTAAAAAAGCAGCTCCCTATCTGGTGGGTCCATGTAAATTCAGGATGCAGGGTTACACTGCATTTGGGAACAGTTTCATGACCCATTTATGAAATAATCAGAAATCATCCAGTGTTGAATGAAGCTCAGAGCAAGAGGGAACTCTGTGGGGTCCCAGTCATGGTGTGAGCTCTTCTGATGCTTGGGCCATATCAGCAAATCCTCTGGTGCTACACTTTCTGTGACAGATAAGATTGCTTGTATGTGGCATCTGGGCCAAGCCCTTTATAGGCGGGTCAAAGTTCAGAAGCTTCGGGTGCTGGGACAAGACTATGCTGTAGGTGACAGAGTATCATTTTATGTAAAACAGCTCCTGATTTATTACTTGGCCCTAGTAGATACTGAGCATCTGACCATGGGGCCTAAATGACCCAACCTGAGCTATCTACCCCTCATGAACTCAGCAACACTGGATTCACCTGGTTATACATTTGGGTGCCAAGCACATGGTAGATCGTTTATGAATATTTATAGAGTAAATAAAAAATTGATTATTATTAACTATTAGTTAAGTCACTTATCATTAAACAAATAGAGTTTTTAACGAATACTATTCAAAGACCCTATGTGTACCTAGCTCTCTGGCAGGTAGTATGACCATGATGTGTAAGAATTAACTTCAACTTACGAGCAGTGAAGTTTCACTGAGGTGATAGGGCATGTGCACACATAACAGCTATACAAACACACTGCAGTTTTGTGTGTGGTGTATGTCATATCGGTGAGGAGCGTTACCTTTGACAGATGTTATGAGAGTTCAGAACACTGTGCACTGGAGCTGCCAGAGATCTTTGAAAGAGGGAGGGTTTAATTGCAACCACGAGCACTGGTTTGATATAGGGGCTAAAGGATAGAAGGAGCATTGTTTTGGCACTCTTCCTACAACCTCATCAGTACTGATGTTATTGGTATCCATCATGAATACCCCCAAATAGCCATGTGCCCACTTACTTTGTCTGCATGACACATGCGCATACCAAAAAGCCATCTGGGAGATAGGATATGAGTTTAAGTTAATAAGTACTCAGCTCTCTGCTATATTTTGAGCTCTGTTGCAATGAGATGAATAAATATTGATTGGCTTAAGTGAAATAGGGAACACTCAATGCAAGTGCTGAACTATGTCTGAATGCTGCTTTTGGAAAGGAAAAACAAGATGGATTCTGTTTGTCAGGGACTGACTGATGTCCAGCCCATGTCCTCATGTGATGTCAGCCTCTGACAAAAATGAAGCCAGTTGATTTATTCGAGTCTTTTTTCACTGTGACTATTTGACAAAAACCCATTTCAATTGCCCTCATCCATTGTTCTCTTTTATCCTGGTTTCAGCTCTTGTTTGTGCTGTCTTCTCAATACTGGTATAAATTTTCCTTGCTTTAACATTGTGTTTTTGTTATGAATCTAAGGAATTCATGCACTCTAAGATTATTTATGTATGGGTTTTTAAAATGAATAACAAAGAAAAATCAAACCATCCTATCCCCAAAAATTTGGCTCCCTGCTTCTGAGGGTTTAAGCAGGACTCAGGTCAGAGACAGCATCCCACGTACAATTCTTTTTGTCCCTTGAACTGATTCACTAAATTGTTTGAGACCAGGAACTTTTCTCCTCCTTGTAGGAGCAGTCCTCATCAGGAGCTCCTGAAGGAATGCTGTTATTCTTAGTGACATTAGAACAGAAGAAGCTAGAAAGGGCCTGTGTTTCTAAAACTATTTTTTCGTAGCCCAGAAATATCTGACATGTTGGTAACCCTGCACAGGGCATTAGAGCAACATCAACTCAGACATGACGGGACTTACATTTGTTTTCTTCTCTTAGAGAAAAGGAAGAGAAATTCAGCTTCTGGTAATATTTACCAAGGTCATGTCAGGCATTCCAAGAGGAAAATGCAAATTTCATTTTTTTTTTGAAGATGTTTTAAAGGGATTCAACAAGAGTTTCCCAGAAGTTTGATGATGAGAGGACTAGTTCCAAGAGAAATAAAGAGCAAGTAAGCCTAGGGAGACATATCTTGGTCAACTTCAGTCACTCATGGAAGAAAAGCCAATTGGGTTATGTCTATTAAAGAATTCAAAGAACTTGTTCTCAGAACTAAAGAATGAATAGACACTCAGAAGGATAGATATGAGCTGAGTGTTGACTTAAAACAAAATCTGGATGAATGAATGAATCAGAAAATCTCAGAGAATTTTGTTACTCATTCATTAAAGTATAAAAATCTGTGAAAACCTAGATTTATGGCAGTGAGATGTGTAAATCTATATCCTTGAATGATGTAATCCCATTACTATGAACACCGAAACAGTATTGTTACTCATTGGTTAAAATATTTTTTAAAAATTGTAAAGACCTAGATTTATGGCAGTGAGATGTGTAAATCTATATTTATGAATGATGTAATCCCACTGCTATATTCACTGAGAAAGTATTCCTACTTGAGGCCATAAGGATTAATGTTGCTTTCTTGGTAATACACCAAGAAACAGTCGACGTCTTTTAAAACAAAGCAATATAACACTCTAATGTACAGGCAACATTGCTCCAAGAAACACATTTGTCTGCCAGGGCCAAGTAGTAATCCTAATTTAATAAATATCCCATTGGGGAATGGAAAGTGTCTTTGCAGGGAGCCTGAAAATGATCTGTGCCCATTGATTAGGCAGCTTTTTCTTTAGGGTGAAATTTAAATGCTTGGACTACTTGACCAAAAGATTCAAGAGTTCCCCCCAAACTGAGTCTATTATCTAAGATCATCCCTGAAATGTTGAGGTACGGAGGGGAGAACATGGACCTACATTTTGGGGCCACGTTAAGCTCACTCTATATCTCATGTGTTGGGCTCTCTTATAGGTACTTTACATATATTATCTTAACTTTGAAGGTCAGAAATCTGGATTCTCTGCATAGCTCTGCCACCAGCCACATGTGTAATCTTGGATAAGTCATTTCACCTGTATGGGTTGTAGTTTCTTCATCTGTAAAATGAATGGGTTGGATTAAATGTTCTTTATTGTTTCTTCCAGGTTTTCATTTTAGTGATTTCAGACAAAGGACAGACCCTCTGTCTAGAAGAGGGCACAAACTCAATAGTTTGCAATATTAATGGTGCCTCGTGGACATTTGAAACATGCCTCCCTTCTCTGTGGTCTGTGTTGGCAAGACACTCCCATAGCTACTCCTTTCCCCAAGTCCCACCTGTGTGTATACAGAGGGTATCAAAAAAAAAAAAAGTATACACATTTTAGGAACGAAAAAGATTGTAATACTCAATAAATACCAATAAAAAAGATGAATACAAGTCATGTGTATACCTTTTTTGGCGTCCTTGGTATATAAGATCTGATTCCCCACTTTAAACATCATCTACCACCTAAATATGACCCAACATTCCTATTTTGATGTGATGCTTTTATTCTCTTGTGCTTTTGGCAGCATGCACCCAGGGTAACATCCCCCATAGCAGCAAAACTACATTTATAACATTTTCTTTCTACAATGACCAGTACATCTGAGAAAATGATATCATGATGGTGATGCTAATTGGTATCAAACTTCCTAGTAAAGGAATCATGATAATGCAGTAGGAAAACACAGAGCTCTGATTATAGAAGATTTGAAAGACTTCTGTTCAATTCTACATATATCGATCACCCACAATTTTCCAGATACTGTCCTAGATTTTAGGACAATAGGTGAATATAAGGCCCTGTACTTTCTCTTACATGCTCACCTTCTAAAGAAAGCAAAAACATTATGCAGTCAAGTAGGTGAAGCTGAAGAAAGTTCTCATGAAAAGGAAATGAACTAATTGAATCAGGGATAAAACTGTGTAGGAGAAGCAAGATGCAGGGCCAAAGTTTGTTGGCTTCACTGCTAAATCATGAGAAAGTAGATGCCAAAAGCACCACCACTGAAACCCCAGAGGGTACAATGACTCGTGACCACCGAGGGATTAATGGTGCATTTAAACTGTTCTCACCAGAGGTTATAATACACACTAAGCCACCGTGGGGGCCCGAGCTGCATGGCCCCTAATGGAAAACTCCAAAATGCCCTGCATTTTTCCTGAAAGGAGGCCTCATGAAATCCAAAGATGTTGTGGCAATAGTTTAAACATCTGAGCCCCAAGGAGACCTCAGTTCCCATGAGACTGACCACATGGGTTCTAGAAATATATCCAGGGAACTCTATCTCCTGGGCAGATGTAGACTGTGAGCAGGTACTTTGGTGGGGTTTTTTTGTTTGTTTTTTGAGGGCAGTGTCACTGGCTCTCATATGTGGGACCCGAACCCGGGCCGCTGGCTTCCGAGGCCAGCGCTTAACCACCGCACCACTCGGCTGGCCCCTGTGATCAGGTACTTTGGTTCAGTGAACTCTACCCTGCAAGGAAGGAACTAATTAATCATCATACTAACTAAAGTGGGGTTGGGACAGAACTCAGATACTGTGCTAAATGCACCGAATGTCTCCACTAAATGTCAGGGTGAGCTATGAACTTGGCAAGCACATACTCATCCTCAGTTAACATTTTTCTCAAATTCCCAAGCAGACAGTTTTGCCTGGTTGGCAGCTTGCTCATAAGGGCCCCAGAAATACATAATCAGTTCAGCTAGGCAAGCCCTAGAAAAGAGAGTCTCAATAGAAAGAATGCCCACATTGAGCCTTCAGTGGATTGATAACAGTGTCTCATGTGGAAATGGAAGGAGCATTGTCACCCAGAAGCAGCTCGTGTGGAGGAAAGCCAGTAAAGCTCAAGTCCGTCTGCAGGGAACACAATTCACTTGGTCATCCTGAGAAATAGGCTGTCTAAGGTCAAGCTCAGCATGAAAGAGAAGTGCTCACAACAGCTCAGGCACAGGGCAAATCACAGAGCTATAGATATATAACGAGAGAATGTGACTGTCCTGATGGGTGCCAACCTCCGAAAGTGCCAGACAATGTCAAGACACTAAGAAGCCTAATTTGGGGATCAATAGCTTTCACATGACACACAAGAGATGTTCAGGGATTGGGACTATCTCAAGTTTTCATAGTTCCTTGCCTCTCATGCCATGCTTTTCTTCAATTAAGAGCTAGGGGTTCGGAAATAGAAAACAGCAACAAAAACAGCAGTGGCAGTTTTAGTCAACTTGAGCTATTATAACAAAATGCCATAGATTGAGTGAATTAGACAGGAGACATTTGTTTCACTCAGTTCTGGAGACAGAGGAGTCGAAGGTTAAGGTGCCAGCAGACAGAGTTCTTGGTGTGGGATCTTTTTCTGGTTTGCAGATGCCACCTTCTTGCTGTGTCCTCACATGACAGAGAGAGAGGGAGAGAGAGGGAGAGGGAGGGAGAAAGGAGAAAGGGAGAGAGAGAGACAGGGAGAGAGGGAGAGAGAGAGAGAGAAAGAGAGAGAGAGACAGAGAGAGAGAGAAAGGGCTCTGGTCTCTCCCTCTTCTAATGAGGACACCAATCCCATCATGGGGCTCCACCATCAGAATCTCATTTAAACCTAATTACCTCCCAAAGGCCCCACCTCCAAATACCATCACATTGGAAACATAGGTTTTGGGGGATATCAACGTTGGGTCTGTACCAATCTACTTCATCCTCATCACCATCATCAGATACTATTTCTGCCCTAAGAAGCTCACAGTCTAGTGCAGTTACAGATATCCATCAAATTGGCATACCCAAATATGTAAAATTACAATTGTGCTAAGCTTAAAAGAATAGATGCTTGAGGCCATGATAGCACAGAATAAGGGGTTTTGATTAATGGGAGGCCACAGATAGCCCTGTGAGAAGAAAACTGAGCTGAAACTGAAGAATAAGTAGGTACTAAATTGTGGTATCAAACATACAATACAGGTAACTCCCAAGGAAAGGAGAGAGATAGACAAGCAGCTAGAGGGGGACCTGGGGGTTTAGGAGGTGTGCGTGTGTGTGTGTGTGTCTGTGTCTGTGTGCATGTGTGTGTGTGTGTGTGTGTACACTATTTTAAGGAAGAGATTTGAATGGAATAGTCACATGATGAGTAAGACCTTCCTGAAAAGCTTCTTCCTCATTGTTGAGGAAACATGGAAATATTCTTTCTCTATTTTAGTGAGGCCAGTCTTGTCATCCTGTTCATGTGTTGTCCTCTCTGCCCACCCCTACCTCTCTACCCTTTCCCATACCTCTCTCTCCCACCCCTTTTTGCATTTCCCCCCTTTCTGTAGGGCTTGCTGTACAGATCCCTGAAAACTGACTTATTCCTGTGATGTAGTCTGTCCTTGTGTCTCCGCTTCTGAGTCGCCATTACCTTAACTATAGCTACTTCAGGGGTTTTCTATTAAACTTGGTCTGTAAGATTCACAGAAATATTAAAAATTGAACAAATCTTCCATTAAAGAGCAAATTATCTCCTTGTAAATAACATCAATATGTTGGGTTTTTTTTGTATTCTGCTTTCTGAGAAACAGCTCAGCAAGGGTCGTGCTCGATATTCTTATGGCCGAAATATACAATTAATTCTATAAAATATACATGTTTCTTGAAAAAGCTCCTTAAATTGAAGACAAGAAGTCTGACCAATAGAAATTCTAAAAAAAACTTCCATTAGATACTTTGTTATATGTATAAGTATTCACCCTTATAAAGGGTTTTCTGAATAGACAGCAGCATGCAATATATTGGGTGAGGTAAAGAAGATCAGTATCAAAAGCCTAAGACAGAACTTGATCCATCTAAGGGCTTATAGCCTAGGCAAAGAAGAAAAAAACAGGATTCATTTATGCATAAATATTGCTAAGCACCTATTATGAGTCAGTCACAAACTAGAAAAATATCAGAGATCAGAGTCTAGCCAAAGCTATACTCTTAGAAAAAGACAAAAGCTTTTAACCATGACTTTCAGCCAACTTGAACAATTTTTACTAGCAGAGAAACAAAAATAAATGAATTATGGATTTAATCTATTTAAAATCAAATCTCTCATAATGTACTAATGTCAAGCATTTAGTAGTATGACCATGATACGATTTTTTTGAACATCCAACAGAAAGAACTCAACATGTCTATACATCAATGTTGAGGAAATCCATGTGGTCTATTACCAGGAATCTCTCCATTTACTAATATATCTTTGGTTTATGATAACTATATATGAAGGCACTGACTGATGGATGAGCAGTGTTATTATACATGAATTGTGTTTCTCTGCAATTTCTGTTAAAGTCTTAACTCCCAATGTGACTATATTTGGAGATAGGGCCTATAAGGAGGTAATTAAGGTTAAATGAGGTTATAAGGGTAGGGCCCTAATCCGATAGGACCAGAGTCCTTATAAGAACAGGGAGAGAAATCAGTGTTTTCCCTCTGTGTGTGTGTGTGTGTGGGTGCACAGCGGAAAGATCCCATGAGGACACAGTAGGTGCCTGTCTTTAAGCCAGAAAGAGAGCTCTCACCGGGAACCAAACTTGTTGACACTTTGACCTCAAACTTTCAGACCCTAGATCTATGAGAAAGTACACATCTGTTGTTTAAGCCGATTGTATTCTCATATGGCAACCCAAGCAGACTCATAAAAATAAGCGAAAATAAATAAATAAATAAATAATAAAAATAAGCGAGTATTTGTTGAGTACGTACTATGTTCCATAACAACAGCCAATATGTATTCCCACTTATAAATGAAAAGAGTAACAGGACGTTACCTTCTTTTGCAAGTTCAAGATGGCTTACCACTATATCCCCATTCCAACTACAAGAAGGTGAGAAAAGGGGAGAAAACATCCCCTCCTTTTAAGGTACCACCTAGAAATTGCACATTATATTAGATGCATCCTATGGGAAGAACTTAAAACAACATAGCTCCACTTAACTGCAAAGGTAACTGAGAAATGTGGCCTTTATTCTTTTGTCTAAAACAAAAGTTCTATTCCTATCAAATGAAGAAAGCATGTATATTGAAGGACTACAGTCCATCTCTCCTATACTCACCCCCTAGAATGGGCTTACATACTGCTGAGCACAAGATTTTATGTTTAGAAGTCTGCTACTGGGCTTTAGCCTCCATCATCTGATTAAACCACTGGATAATGTTACCACTTAGTTGGGGCTAACATTTTCGATACATCTTGGTTACTGACTCCAACTGTAATAAAGCCATTACAGTTGATGAACCCCCTTTGTTTATTGCCCTCATAAGGGGAGAAACAAATTTTTTTCATAGCCAGTAAAGTGATTTGCTTAAGGCTTTGTAGAGGTAATAAGAATCAAGATTTTGGCATTCCAGAACAGTTTTTTTCCCAGGCAACTACCAGGTGATTTAAAACATTACACAATGTGGCGTGTCAGATGGTCACATGTTTTGTTAGGGAGAACACTTCACAGATTGAGTAGAGGCTTGATCACTGCACTGTACACCTGAAGCTGATGTATAATATTGTATGCCAACTGTAACTGAATATGTGGATGGTCACGGGATGTGCTGTATACTGTGGAGGGGAGTCAGGGGAGTTGTGATAGATATGTATGATATGGGGGGGAGTGGGGTGGCGAACTGGGGGAGGGGGGTTGTCACTTTGGGGGTTAAAGAGTATAACTATTGCATTGTGTTGTACATCTGAAACTAATAAAAAAAAAATGAGGACAAAAAAACATTACACAATGTATGAGTGAACTAGTTTTTCTGTTTTTTTTTGAGGGCAGTGTCACTGGCCCTCATATGTGGGACCTGAACTGGGGCCTCTGGCGTTCAAAGCCAGCTCTTAACCACGGCACCAATCAGCCGGCCCGATGAGTGAACTAGTTTTGACATAATAGAATATATTAGGTTGGCGAGTTGAATAATGAAGGCCAACCTGAATGAATAGGAAGAATTTTTGTGTTTCACTTCTTTCTTGTTTCTTAAATAATTTGACTTCCAATCAGTACTATTTCATGATATGAAGGTACCATGGCTTCCTAAATCCCCTATTACTGTATATTTAAATTATATTCATTCTGTTTCACTGCTGTTACAAACCACACTGCATCAAACCCAACTGTACATAAATATTTATATGTGGTAGATTGCCCAGAAGTTACACAGATTCTTAAAGTCTGTGAACTGTCTTTGGCAATATTACCAAACTGCTGTCCGAGAAGACTTAGTAACATGTACCTCCATCAACAATATATGAGACTAAGATTGGGATCTTAGATTGGCTTTTGCAGAAGCAAGCCTTGATATGAATAATCTAATGTAAGTGATTTATTTAGGAAGCGATTCCAGAGGAGACCAGTAAGGAAGTGAGAGACAGGACAGGGAAACAATGGAAGCTAGGCAAACGCATGCTCTCAGGCAAAGTGCTACAGAGCTTGGGCTTCAGCTTGGTCCTTCAGAGCTCTAGAGAAGAAATTCAACCTCACTGTCCCAAGCAGAGGCAAGGGTGCTAGCCTTTCACATTCTGGTGCTTGATGGTCATTGGCAAGAGCCAAAGGGGGAGAGGTGAACCCCAAGTACACATAGGGTCTTGCTCTCCAGGTATGTAGGAAAGCAACTCCAGTAGCTACAGGGAAGCCTGCTCTTGCTAATAAGATGTTTTGCCAGAAAGTTGCTGTGTTAGCTTGGCCAATTCACATAACCACCCTATGCTCCATGGTCATCCATAATCTCCATGTAGGAGTATTGTGAGGATGAGATAAGTGTCTTCAAAGCAAAGTATTTGGATAATTTGATATGCAATAACATTAATAATGATACAAACATGAGAGATAAAGCTGGTAGGTAAGTTATTTTTCCTTTCGATTTACTTTTAGATGGTCACTATTGTTTGAGCTCTCTGATTGAACAAGATAGATCTACTGGTTTAGTTTATTCTCTGAGGCCAAGTCAACTCACCCTACAGATAGAAATGTACAGTTTAACTGTGAATGTACTATTGAGGAAATGCAAGAAATCAAGGAAATGAAGATACAAGCTGTGGTAGGCTCCTAGCTCTTGCTTTCTTTTGAGTCACAGAACTTGGTATGGTGGTAAATAAGGCAAAAGGGAATGTTGAAAGTTATATTGTGAATTTAAATTTTGCACAGCATCAGATAAGGAAAACCAAGTCCTGTGAGCCAGCCCCAAATCACAGGTTGTATAGCAACCAACCCCTGTGCATATTTTTTAGGTCTTTATAAATAATCTCTTGGTTTACTATTTCTGAAAACAAATGAGGGACATGCTAAGTCTACTACAACAGCTTCAAGTTCAATCAATCACCATCACTACAGAGGGATCGTGACCTGGAGAAGCCCTTGGGTCATGCTGTGAATTTCATATACCACTGTGTTCAGTGTATTAGTCAGGTCACAGAAATTTCTTATTGGGTCATGTCAGGCAATGTTAGGGGATGAATCCATGCATTGGCACATTGGGATCTCACGGAGCTACTGTATAAGCCCAATTGCTGAGCTATGAATGCCATCACTTAATAGAAAGCAAGCCGAATAGGAAAGAGATGAGTATCAGTGTTTCTTAGACTGGTTACTTTATGATAAAGGGAATTTGCTGGAAGCATATTGGGGAGCTCACCAAGCTGGTTAGAGAAGAAAGGGCTGGTCGATGAGCAGAATTTAAGGCAGATTGGAGGTCTAAGACTCAGGAAGCTGAGAAATCATCTCATTAGCAAGACCAGGCTTGGTCACCACCACCACTATCAAGATGGAAGACCTCCGAGAGTTCATGCTGGCCTCATCTACCTTGGTTAACACTCAAATATCTCAGAGAAAATATCTAATTGGTCAAACTGAGGTGCCCCTTCCAGTCCCCTTGATGGTGCCAGTGCCAGGGAGAGGGTAAATACAGGTCCCCAGAGGAGGCCAGACTAAGACTAGTCACAATAAAAAAAGATAGGGAAACAAAAAAATAAGGAAGGAAAGCATTAGGTTCAAAGTTCACATAAGTAGCTACACAAGAATTCTATTTTGTTTTACTTTGTTTTTACTACTTTTCAAATTAATCAAAAGAAAATCTCTTATGGGCTTGATAACAATACCTGTGGTTTAAATCTGAGAAATCTCTATTTATAGACATTGAATGTGTTGTTGAATTTAAACATAATTCGTGAACAAAAATTTCAAGATAGGTCTAGGGTTTGCTTTCTCCATAAATTATACTACAAAGGGAATAAAGAAATTCTTTCCTCAAATTAATGGTGAATTCTTTTGTCATGAGAATAGGAGTTTATATTCATTTCAGTGAAAGCACATAAATTGTTCTAGACAAGGAAAACAAAACTAGCCCAAGGCAGTATTTTCATTATAGAAAAAGGCACATGTCCATGAATATCTAGTTTAATATTAACAAAAGTCATTCAATTAGCTATGCATGTGCCATTGTTATGAATATTTATTCACGTCTCAGCTAAGTAACACTGATATCTTTTATTCACTGGTTCAGAGATTTAGATGTTATAAACATTACCCTTCTCGCCCTGGTGTGACATAAGGGGATTTGAGTCTCAAAAAGAAAGACCTGACACTTCCCAGCACTGGAAATGCAAATTTCTTTAGAACTTTCAACTTTATGTTAAAAAAAAAAATTGCCTTTGATGTTTGCTGATTTCATTTCTTCTCTGGAATCATTAAAAGAAAGAAACATACCGACGCACTAATATTGCTCCTGTAGTAATAACAATTTTTTTTTTTTTTAGGGCAGTGTCACTGACCCTCATATGTGGGACCTGAACTGGGGCCACTGGTCTCCCAAGCCAGCGCCTAACCACCGCGTGCCACTAGGCCAGCCCAATAACAATTTTTAAAGATCTAAGAAGTGGTTTCCTTTCCCCTGTCGCTTGCAATAGCTCTAGGTGGCCAAAGGAAAGATAAAAACTTGTAAAGTGCAAGTGAATGAGACTAGTTAGAGCAGGGATAACAAAAATGTGATAAGCAGACACTGATATTCCCTTGCCTGTGATAGAAAAGCTTTGCTAATTAGGTAGGGTGCTCCTTCTGGCTAAACCCACATGTAGTTTCTGCATCCTAAACTCAACTTTTAAGTGTGTGCTTTTGACCTATCAAATTGGCACATAAGATGAAACATCCTTCATCTACATAACCTATTAATTCCATTCATTCAGAAACAAAAAACAAGTCTTTGCACGCTACCCTTTTCAGAAGATGTTAGAGCAGCACCAGTGATTCCGGGTCTCAACTGTCACCATTTGGAAATACTCACACTGTCTAACCATTGGGGGATTGGAATCTCGCATTTTTTTTCTAGCCTCAAACTTGACTTCTTCTGCCTCCATTGAGAATGAGTTACCAAAACCCTTATATCCTTTTTCTTCTGGGTTTTTATCCTCTTTTATTCTTCCCCCTGATGGACAGTTATTTATTTTAGTACTAGACCACACACACACACACACACACACACACACACACACACTGTTTTTATATGCTCCAGAACAATTCTGGTTCAGAGAAGAAAGTAAAGAGTTTTCTAAAGTAAATATACATATTACATGTAGATCTCAATTGCCTGAGCTTTACCTAGTCTCTACCCCCTTAAATAAATTCTACTCACTACCTACAATTAAATGAAGTTTTATAAATATGCGAAGTTTAATTGCACAAACACACCTGAAATCACCTCTCCATCAAAGATAACTTTCATGTCTCAACAGCTATACCATCCTCCTTGATTTGTCCATAAGAAATCCTAGCAAATAAAATCTGTCTTGAAGAGGGCGGAAGCCCATTCTAATTAAGCACGAATACTGTCTTCCTTCTTTGCCTAGTCAGTTCCTACACATCTTTATTCTTATTTCAGACATAGTTCAAGGGTCACTCCCTCAAAGAAGCTTTCCTTCACTGATGTCCTAATTTAGTTTCAGATCCTTTTGTTGCTAGTGACTAGTGCAGAAGCTGATGTTTTTCTCTTTCATTTACCTTTTTACAATCATGCGTTCATTCTGTAATTGGTATCCACTGACTTCTAATACCAGACGGTAAACTCTATGAGTTTCGGAGCTGTATCTGCTTTTGCTTCACATTATTTTCCCCAGTGCCCATGAGAGTGTGTGACCTATACTTGTGGCTCAGTAAATAATGAATAAATTATTAAGGATTTTACTTTAAAGCATGGCTAATGATACTTTAATGTCCTATGTACTACATATGTTTGCCACCTAGAGAAGAAAATATCTTAACCCAAGGAAATCTCCAGGGGAAAATCTCCATGGTCTGCAACAGAACAAAGTGAATCCTTCACCTGGGAAGGGGGTACAGCTCTTTCCTGTCACTACTCACTCGATTGATGCCACAAAGGAAGCCCTCTGGTTCCCTAGCAGGATATCTAGGATAGCCGCTCACATTCCCAGAGGCCTTTGAATTCCAGCTCCATTTCTGTGAATGTGAACTCTCACCTTCCTCCCAGTGGCTACTCAAAGGCCTCAGGAGGAAGGAAAAGAATCAAGATTGTGCAAATACATGATGTGGAGGCCTCGCATATACTTGTATTATTTGTTGCAATAAAAAATCTAGAATGAAAAAAAATAAAAGCCTCAGAAAGTTGATGGGTTGGAGTCAAGTGTTAACTTAAACAATGGGATAACAATGTTCTCTTGGCATAGGGTCCGAAGTAACCTGGATAACACAGTGCCCTTAGTACTGCCAAGTTTTTTTCCCCTTTATATGTACCTTTGGGTCAACGTTTTTAAAGTGACTAGAATTGCTCTCCTCCTTAGGTATGGAATTAAGAGAGATTTTGGTCCTTATAACCATTAAAGTCTTAAGTCAAAATGAGAACTCCTTACCTCCTGTGCAGCTTGGGATCTAGTTATCAAATCCTATCACTGCCATATGCCCTGGCCTGCAATCTCTTCTAATAAGAGGCCTCCAGAGTGGCATCATACAGTCTTGCCTCATTTCTCAAGGTCATCAATGCCTCTCTGAATGATGCTTCTTTTCCAATTATCTAGGTGTACAAGAAGGACACAACATTTGATCATCAGGAAAATGCTGGAACTTAAAAATAATCTTGATACACTGTGATAGGCAAGTTATAAATTCTTTGAAAAAAGGACTCTCTTAGCCATGTCTCATGGCATGCTTCGTGCCTAGCAATTGTTGGCATTAAGGACAAACTGTTATTGGTTGACTGGCTGTTTTGTGGATGGATTGAATTGGCTTCATTGGTCAGGGTGTCCACATTGCAATTAAGATTTGACATGAGTGGTTCCTTGAAAAGCTGGTGCTACAATTACATCAGAGTCATCAAGAGCAGAGACCAAGGTGCACCAGCCACAGAACAGGGCTCGTCATGTGTGGGGTGAGGCCCTGAAAGCTCTATTTCAGAAAGCTTCCCTACGTGATTTACTACATGTCATCAAAACTAAAATACCATCAATTGCAGATGGGAGCGTCGTCTTGCCTATCTCTAACAAGGAAAAACAGAAGTGTTGTCAATCATATGGTGCCATAGTGCTCATGATGTCATCGATGGCAAGCTGCATCCCAATTTTAGACTTGTGAACATTTGCAAGCATGAAAACCCCAAGTCAGAGCATTTCAAATGAACCTGAGGGTGTTGTGATGTTGGGGTGAACCACAAAGGAACAACATGGAGGTCAGAAGGGCAGGAGAAGAGGAAAGAGCTAAGTGTGTCCTATTCATCTGAGAAAAACCTGCAGACGGTTTCTATCTCTTAATGAATAAAGTTGCAAATTGCTAGTGGGAATCTACATTTTTATGCCCCCAAACTCAGAACACCAGGTCAAACAAAGCTTTGGATATGCTTCATAAATTCATTTTTGTAAAAAGTATAATGAAAATGAAACATTTAACTGCATGTAGTTATTCATTTACTTGTCTTGTTTGAAGGAAAAACTGTAAAAAATGTAAAAATGTGACAGTCTAATCGTTGTAGCTTCTACAAACCGGAAATGATATTTACATAAGTGATCAAGTAGATATAATGATTTGGTTCTGACTATCTGTGTGAAATTTGATAGTTACTCTTTATCAGCTCCATCCAATAGAAATATAATGTGAGCCACCAAGGAAACTTTAAGTTTCCCAGTAGCCGTAATCCAAAAAGTTAAAAGAAACAGGTGAAATTAATTTTAATTATGTATTTTATTTACTGCAACATATCCAAATGTCATCATTTCAACATCTAACCAATAAAATAATGGATGAGATATTTCACATTCTGTTTTTCATATTGTTTTCAAACTCTGGTATGTATTTTACCTTTAAATCATGTATTAATTTTGACTAGCCACATTTCCAGGGCTCAATAACCACATGTGGCTACCACATTAAACAGTGTAGCTTTACATTTTTCAAGCAGTTTACGTATCTATAAATTAGATGAATGTTGTCCCTGTATAATTATTTCATGGCAGAGTAATGCGGAAACTTACTGGAATGGTTGTTGAATTCCTTTAGAGGAAAGACATCTATCTCAGTTCCTATTATCATAGTTATTATAAACATAAATACAAAATAAACGTACTAATGTGCTAATGAAAATGAAGCTCAAATCTATAACTTTGTTAATTCAAAAACAAATTCTCTCACTTTGACAAAGCTTTATGTATCTCATATACATATTTTGCATATAGATATAGCAGATAAACTTGTGTATATATGTCAATCTAAAATTCAGATTTAGATTTTGCTCATATAAGAGTGAATTGGTAGCTGAAATACAGAAACTACAAATAAATGTAAGAATTTACATTATGCTTAGAAAGAAGTGCATGAGGCCCAATGGACTCTAAGATGCTGCCCAAATTACTTTTGCATACTGGAATTTTGTGATGTTAAATATAACATGAAATAAGCAGTGTATACCTTTTGGCAGGTAGGAATTTTCATTGTAATGACTTCATACAGTGAGATGACCTGTAATCTTACTGAGCATCAATTCTGATGCCATAGAATTTTGAATCCTCAAAAGATTTTGAAGCAACTCATGTTGTCAAACTCTGTCAATGTGCAGCCATAGCTGTTGCCCACTTAGCTCTTGCTTCCTATGAAAACCCCAAATGATTACTCAACGTGTGTAGGTTCATGGTCTGTTTTAGTTTCTGCAAAATTCCTTGAACAAGGAAAGAAAAAGAAAACCCTTGTTCACTTACTTGTTTCAACTGAATATCAGGGTAAGAAATCCTGCTTGCGAGTGAAACCCTGTTTTCTGAACTGAACATTCAGACAAACTAGTGTATGAGAAGCCAAATGGGAAAATGCAGTGATAAAATATCAAAGATTAAAAGCCCGTTTTATTTCAGCTCCTTTGAATCCACTTTTGCTCATTAGTCATTTATTTTATGTCCTTCTCCAAAATTGCTGGATGTCTGATGATTCTTAAGAGGAAATGAAAAAGGTTCTTGGCGTCTTATCAGAAGCCAAGTTATTGAGTAGATTTATGTCCTACCATAATGTTGCCTTAAAGATATGTATGTCTCCCATCAAGCTCATATAACCTTCCCTCTGACTTCAGCTACAGGTAATTAATTCCAGGGCAATAGAGAGACTTACCTATTTCTTGGAAAGGGACAGAACAAACAAAGGTTTGGACAACCAAGGCTGTATTTAATATACATGAGAAAGCAACAGCTAGTGTGATTCTACAGAAATGAATGAATGAATAAATAAATAGACTCTAAGCACTTTATTCTTCTCACATAATTTCTTCTCAGTGACATTATTGAACAGGCTGTTGAAAACAAACATCGTTAAATGAGAAAAGGAGAGCGGCCGCCTTTCTCATTCCCCCTGCAACATTTTCCAATGACGAATGCTCCCTAAATGGATTGAGCTTTTTGAAAAGAAGTCAGAGAGAAATTTCATGTGGCCCCCTGACCCCTGGTAAGCACATGTATCTTCACCTGTCACATAACACACTGGCACTTGCTTACTCTTCAGCAAAGACTATTGATTTTGCTTATTGGCTGCAGGCGAGTCCATAAAGAACAAATTACAAAGTCAGAGGTCCACAGTTAGCAATTGCTTGCATGATAACAGGGGCCTCGCCCCACCCCCACCATTCACTATTAACATCCTCAGAACCCCAGCCAAAGGAGAAAGCTGGCTGAGAAACCTAGGATGTGTTTTCAAATGCTCTAAAGTCAGTGTTATATACAAGGGTTTCTGCAAAAGAGAAAATGCAAGAAATGGGTTACAACGCTGTGTGTGTGTGTGTGTGTGTGTGTGTGTGTGTGTGTGTGTGTGTGTAGGTACTGGATGGGAAGCAAAAGCCTTAAAGTGAAGAAAGCATATCATTGTGGATGTTGAAAGGGAAACATAGAATGGGCATTAGGTGAAGCCGTGAAATTATTCTTTCTTGAGGCTTAAAATAAACGCAGGTATGTTTCTGCTGGAAGACAGTTGCTGGTCTGGGAAGCTTCTCAAGATAGCTTCCAGGACAAAGGATTTTTGCTTTCCTTAGAGAGTTGGAGAACATGTTTCCCCTGTAATTAAACAAAGACCATGAGGCCAACTTTTTCATAACTAACCAAATAAGATGAAAGGTAATGTGACTCAAATCAACTGGAATCCACTAAAGCTATCAATTTATTTTCATCAGCACCTTAAATAATTTCATCAACTGGGTCAAGCATTCAGTGAACTGAATTTGTTGTTAAACTCAAAGCTGGTTTTCCATGTGACAATTTCCACCACGGTTATAGTCTAAGATATGGTGGCCACTATAATCAATATCCTAAAAATCTGGGGGAAATTAGTGGATGCTACTTACAATAATTGTAGATAATGTGACACCTTTCGGCCAAATATTATAGTCTAATTCCAACAGTCTAAACACCAAGATGCTAATTACTACAGAGATATAGGATTTTTAAAAAAATACATATTGTAAAATCCATATATACCTCACCTAAATGAATATCCTAGCATTTCTAATTCTTTGGAGGGCAGATATATTAGCGAGACAAGTCATGGACTGATGGTTTAAAATTATCGATGAACATGGAGGTGTAAAGTGACTGCACTTGGTGTTTTCATAGAGCTTGATCAAGAAAATAGATCTAGAAACATATCTGAAAATTATCATCAGGTCATGTTGGCCACATAGAAAGCCACTACAGGGCCCTGAAATTCAGGTGTGTGCTTCATTGCCATCTTGGCCCATAAAATGAAAATTTAGATTGACTTTGGCACTTATTTGTTGCCAGTCGTTTACTGTGTTTGAGAGGATGCCATGCTAAGGAGACTGACTAATCCACATGCCTTAAATAGCTGCACAGAAAAAAAAAAACCCCAAAAAAAACTACTACAGAGACTTTCCCACCGCTTGGACACGACTGCGGAGCTAGATTGCAGTTTTAAATGAAAACTAAACTCCTGGTCACTCGATTTCAAATCACACCATAGAGAATCCCAGGTAAGCTCACCCTGGAGAGAGTTTGCAAGAAATGGTCGGCTATGCAAATTGCCTGCGCACATGGGTTTAGAGACAAAGGCTTGCAGGGAGATTATGTGACTTTAGAAGGAAAATGACAAGCCCAGCTTGGGCCCAAGGTATGAAGCATGGTTGAGGGTTATTGGCTGCCCTCTTAGGCCCTATAAAACGCAGAGAATGGCAAGCCAGGAAACGTGTCAGGCTTCAAAGCCAAACTTTCTGCACTCCCCTGATGTTCCCCCCACCTCCCGCCTGTCCCCCTTGGAACTCCACAGCCCTCAAGCACATGGCTTTTTTGCACTGTCAGGTGGATGGAATAAGTTTGTCATCATCTTCCGTGAGTAGTGGCTGTGAACTGGTTTGGGGATTGAGAGGAGATAGGACATTTATGATCTTCCACAAGGATTGCTGTTGCTAATTCTGCTGTGAAATATGTAGAGCATCTGGAGAGGGAATTCAATAAAGTGTGGCCAAAATAGCACTCACTTTATGCCCCGGCTTCTGGCACCGTTTAAGACAGCACTGAGACAGATCATATGACCCCAGCCCTTGCAAGACCTCATCACTTTTCATGGGAGAACTGAAAAGTGCTGACCCCGGAGCGTTTATGCTGATGGAACACAGATAAAAATCTGCAGGTGTAACTTTTTAAAAATTTAGTACATGAAGCATAAAAAATATATCAGTACCACTATACATCATCCAGACCCAACTTCAACACCATGTTGTAGACAGAAAAACACCCATTGGACTCTTTCAACATGCAAGAATTCATATATGGAGCTATGCGATAAATAAAAGATTAAAAATGTTCCTTTTATGATTTTTAAAGGATTTCAAGTAAGGTATTTTCTTATTATAACCTTAAGAGGCCATGTCTTTTCAATGTAAAGATAACAAATATTATTGACACATGTTGTCATCCTCTAATTCTTCATTGGGTGAGAGTTTGTTCTAGAGAATGTTTGAAGAAGTATTGAGAGGAAGAAAAAAATAAAGATGATATAAGAACTAGAGGTGGAAATAGCTAAGCTGTAGATGAGTAAAGAAAGAAGAAAATATGAAGTCCTAGTTTCAGGGTGACTTTCTGGAGGGACACTGAGTTTGGGTTCCAATTTCCTCACTTAGAAAGTGAATTGAACTAGACTGAACCAAATCAAAGCTCACCCCTAAGAATTCAATCACAAAAATAAAAGCTGGGCATGCAAAGATAGTTTGTATGCTTGGAAGGTACACATATCCATCTTTTCTAATTTAGGAGGGCTCCCAGTGAATCACAGATTGTAACAAAATTGTTTTGGAAAATAATGGGCATAGTTACCTGGTTCCTGTGGCTTGAAGAAATTCAAAGCACTTTACCAAATGTATGCCACTCTATATTGGATGAAATCATCAAGGTAATTTCTTATCTCGAATAAGAGATGGAAACTATTGGCTCAGAATAGGAAAAGGTATACAGGTAAAAAAAAAAAATGAAAAAAAAATCTCACCCAGGTGTTTGGCATCATCTGCTACCAAATTTAGACTCTTAAATCTAAATCCTCAGCTCCTTCCACCTGCCTCTTCAAACTTAAGATGTTCAAAACCGGTACCATCTTCAACTCACCCCACTATGCCAACTTCTTTTAATGCCTTTGGTTGCATTGCTCAATGAATGGGACAACCAGCACTTTCAGATGAAAATATTGGATTAGTCCATGAGTTTCTTTTTCCTTCTTTCTCCTACATCCTCAGTCAAGGGGTCCCACCAATTTTATGCCTAAATAATCTGTCCGATCGCCTTCCTCCTCCAGCTCTACTGCCTTAATGTTGGTCCTTTTTATGCCTTCCCTGGGTTATTGCACTTCCTAACACTATAAATCAATTAACACCCACCTCTCCTAACAGATCATCCTCACTGCTGCCAGAGACATCTTGCTAAAAGAAAACCTACTATCATACTCTCCAGCAGCACATCCTTTAATGGATCCCTACTACTTTTTGGAGTCAAATCCAAAGCCATTAGGGTCACATGAAGGGCACTTCATCATCTGCCCTCAGCCTCCCAATTTAGCCTCATCTTCTTCTAAATCCCTATTCACCCACGTTCATGGTCCACTGCTTCCAATGAAAGGAAAGCATAGACCCTTCCTCTGCCTCCCTCCACTGGCTCCCCTTGGCCCATTAACTGAACAAAGAGTACAGAAAAAAAATGTAGACCCATAGACCAAAGGTCCCTAGCCTGACTTCTAACCTATACCCAGGTGAACCATGTTATTAGACTCCCCCCAAACATGTCTCCCTCACAAGCCCGACTCTTGCAAACCAAAAGCCCTTTGAGCTTTCAGACCATTATCTGTTACAGGCTCTGAAAAACCCATTTTGAAACTCAGAGCTAAGTTTCCTTGTAAAAGCTGAGTTCTGCCTTCTCTTTGAAGCTAGGAATGATACCAATTCTAGGAGTGGAAAGCTAGGTATGGGCAAACCAGGAAAGTCTAGGAGCTATCGGAAATTAAAAAGACATCAGGTAGTATTTGGGAATTGTTTTCTTTCTTTCTTTTTTTTTTTTTTTCCTACGATAGGATTTTATCAGGAAAACAACAGGCTCTGGTCTCGGGTATCTGACTCCGTATGAAACCGCTGAATCATTTCAAAACAGTGGAAAACAATCTCTCAAAATCCTAGTGACTGAGTGCCTGTGAAGAAACACCTCCAGGAAACACCAGCTTGTCTCCACAAAGATATGATATTTATGCCTGATTTAGAATTACAAGCTGAACACGGCATTCCTAGCACACATCCATTTGTCTGTTGACACCTTAAGGATCAAGAATGTGCTCTCTACATGGCACTGGCAGAGACTGGTAGGTGTGTGGGTCCTGGAGGGAGGTACTACTAAAGCATCTTATTTCTCCCTGCAAGGGCAGTGGTGGGAATATTGTGGCTTCTGTGACTCAGGAGCAGTTTTATTCTGTCTAGAGGAGAAAGGGAGAATCAGAAAAACAGTCTTGAAGCCTCAAAGCCACATAAGACAAAGCAACGAAGTGCTTGTGGATGCCTGTACTAATCTCTAACAGATTCCTCTTTCGAAAAGTGAGAAAACACAGAATTTTACAAGTAACAAAATTAGCCCCTAGGGGAAGCATGTAATTTGTGTTTTTAAAAAAGTTACTTCAAGAAACAACTCTCTTATCTTTAAATCCAGTTTGAGTTCATTCAAATGTGGTTATTTCTTCTATGTATACTCAACAGAGAATGTGTTAATGCTTTCCTGCTGTTTGACCCCTGATTCACACTGTGAATAATGCTTTTATCTCTATTATTACCAAATTTCATGGAATGTGTTAAGCAGTTGTTTAAGACGCAAACATCCTACAAACATGTTTTCCCCAATTCTCAAGACAGATGTAATGTAAACCAAATTTTTTATTCTGCACCTTGAAAATTTCCTAATGGGTTGTTAGTTTTATCTGAATTGCCAGAATTAAATCCTATGTGGTAAATTAACTGTTCAGGAAGCTTATGTAAGAAAAATAAAGTGCTTCCATTGCATAGATCTCTGCCATAATCAATGATAACATGAAAGGACACCCATTTCTTTATAAGGTGGAATCACAGAGGTGGGCAAAGAATCTTTCCCCTCCTTTAGGTAATTCCCGTGTTATGGCTTGGCTCCCTCTGTGCCCTAAATTTAAGAAAGCCAGTAGCAGGGCCGGCCGAGTGGCGTGGTGGTTAAGCGCTGGCCTTGGAAGCCAGCGGCCCCGGTTCAGTCCCACATATGGGGGCCAGTGACACCGCCCTCAAAAAGAAAAAGGAAAAAAAAAAAAGAAAGCCAGTAGGGAGCCAGGACCACTCCTTCCGACATCATAATTCAGACAATGGATCCTAAGAGATTTCCACTAGTTATTTATTTCTCCAACAAGCCCCAAGTACCACAATCTGCCCTTACTCCACCCCTTTCCAATGTATGAGTTCTCAAAAAAAACAAAACAACAAAACCAAAAACTATCAGAACTTACATTTATTAAGAACATTCTTAACTCTAAAGTACACACAGAATCCTCTTGAGGCATATTGCTCTATATCCTTAGTGTAATATCTACAAAAAAAGAAAAACCTAATATGGTTGAAGATTTACAAATATCTCAGACTCCTGACTATGAGATCTCTGGAGAACTTTGATTTCTAGAAAGTTTCCAAGTATTCCTGGGTAGCAGATTATCATTACTACTAATAATGGCTTACACTTATTGAATACTTATTATGTGCAAAGCTGTATCTTATTTAATCCTTATAGCAATCCTATAAAATAGATACTCTTACTATCCCTTATTTTACAGATAAAAGTATATTCTCAGTGTGCTGTCAGGTACATTATCACTGAGACAGTAAGTACCCATTAGCAAGTCATCCGGTCTCCAGAAAGCTGACACTGTAATAGGTCCTCATGCCACCCACATGGCTTTTAAATAGCACAGCGTTTTCCCTCAAGGTTCCGAACTCTTCAGAAAAATGTGGTCCCTCTGAAAGATAATGTCCTCATCCAATGGATATCAACATTCACTTTTTCTCAAAATGCGTTACCTTAAAGAATAAACACTGTGGTGGCAACTGGACTTGGAGCCGAGCTTGCGCCCTACACAACTAAGACTGAAGGACAACAACTTGACTTGAAGCTGATAGGTCCTGGAAAAACACAATGTTCCCCTTCCTCAATTCCCCAACACTGTTCCCTTCCTCCAATTCCCCAATAAAAAAAGAAAAATATTTGAAAATGCATGAGTTCTAATATTACTAAAAATTAAATAACAGGAGGCAGAATTTATAATTCAGCTGAAAATCATTTAAAGAAAAAAGAATAAACACGGTGTTTGGTAAACATATTAGTCATGAAATATGCCCAACATTGAATTCTGTTGATAGTCAACAAATAACTACGATTGTTGTTGATTTTAATGATATTAGAATAGAGCCTAAGCATAAATATTATTAGTCTTCAGATAACAAGTTTTATGCTTAACAACAGAGTAACTATTGTTATCCTAAGACTAACAATAGTCTTAATTTGTCAGCTTTTTTTTGTCATTTAGATCACGTTTTTGTTATAAATATCATTAGCCATCAGTATAGATAACATCAGTTTGTCTACGGAAGAATGGGCTTTTCTTTTCAACATGCCCATAAGAGTCCCCACACTGACAAGTAGTCACAGTCAGACCTGGAACAATATTATTTCTTTGGCCACTCACTTATATATCCTTACTGTGTTCCCGAGCCTGTGTGCCATCTAATAAGTCTTCTCTCTCTGACCACAGGAATCTTTCATCAAATAGGCTTGTTTCACAAACTGGACATTAAACAGCTTCTATCAGGATCTAAAAGAGTAGCCAGGGACCCAACCTTTCCTTGATCTGGCTTTATCTCTCTTGAAAGCTTGAATCATAAAATGAGAACAAATCTGAGCTGGAAGGACCCTTTGGGATGAGCTCCAATTCCCATATATTATAGAGAAAATGGAATTCCAGAGAGATCAAAAGGACCTACAAAATTAGTAGTTCTGACTCATAGTTTTGGTCCTGTGCCATTGTTTCACACAATTTCATGACTGATATTCTAAAAAGGGAAATATTGGGTTGTCATGATGGATTTTTGCAACAAAGAACATAGGAAAAATATGTCATGACTTTTCCAACAACCCAATAAAATGGTGACTGAGTTGAATAAATACAACACACGGAAAGAGGCATCCTGCTTACATAGCTAGAAAGGCAGGGGAACCGAAAACCAGTATAAAAGTCACTCCCACCTATTCACAGACTCCAGAGACACTGTGTCTAGAATCTTCCATCTGTTATTTCTTTCAAAACACATGACGGGTCTGCGAAGTTTTACACAGAAAGAGACAGAAGCCGGGAGAACTTAGCTAACTTGGCTGATTTCAGAACTGGTAAATGGCCTGTCTGGATTTTGAACCCCAAGTTTTCTGACTCCAAACTGGGTTCTTTCAGCATAACATGCTGTTTGCATTGGGGCATAAGGAAGCGATTTATTGTTTTAAAATACAGTGATATGGGCCTGCCCGGTGGCACAGTTGGTTAGAGCTGGAGCTCTGAGCAACAGGGTTGCCAGTTCAATTCCCACATGGGCCAGTGATCTGCGCCTGAGCTGAGCTGCCCCTGAGCTGCCAACAGGGGTGAGAGCACGTGCTCCTAACAACAAAGTTGCCGGTTGGACTCCCGCATGGGATGGTGAACTACACCCCACCCCACCCCCAACAATTAGATTGAAAGCAGCGACTGGACTTAGCGCTGAGTTGCGCCCTCCACAACTAAAATTGAAGGACAACAACTTGACTTGGAGCTGATAGGTTGATGGGTCCTGGAAAAACACAATCTTCCCCTTCCCCAATTCCCCAATGCTGTTAACCTTCCACAATTCCCTAATAAAATCTTTTAAAAATAAATAAATAAATAAATAAATAAATAAATAAATAAATAAATAAAATAAAACAGAGTGGTACATTGGAAGAGGATGTTAGAAGTGGAAAACCAGGCACTTCTTTTCAGTCCTGGAAGAGGCTGCCGAGTGAAAATACACTTGGGGTGTTTTGCTGATTTACAGTCTGAACAGTTTGTACTTTTCATTGTCGCGGTATGATATTTTAGGCCTATTGATCGGGTGCTTTTTTTTTTAACTGGGTACTTTATTTTATGCATTGTTTCAGTGTCCGACTGTAATTCATTTCAGCAAAATGACATGCCTCCTCCCTGCCAAAGAGTGTGTAATGTAACATGACTCATCAGAAAAGCAACATGACACATCAAAAATAAACGCTCATGACTAGGGATCTGGGTAGCTAAGAAAGGCAAGAACGTTGTATTATTCATGTCTCGATAATATTCATGGATAATTCAGTATGCCCAAAGCTCTAGAGGCAAGGCTTCTAAGGCAAATACGCTGTTTCTGTGGACTTTGCTAAATCAAACCAGATGTGCTGCAAGATACATTTTTATCAAAAGCTCTACTTTATAAATAGGCCAGACTCATTTTTCAGGTCTTAAAGCAGAATTCTGAGGGCATCCTGTCCCCTGCCTTGGAGATTATAAGAAGCAGTCTGTTTCAGAGAACTCAAGTTTCCCAGCAGCCTTCTCACTCTGAGCTAACATTTTTTAAAGTCCTCACTATCCTCAAAGCAAGGGTGGAAAGACATTGCTAAAAAGTAGGGAGGAACCGCTGGTCCAATTCTTGCTTGATTGGCCTGGAAAAATAATGTGTATTTCAATAAAACAACAATCAGCTACCACAAAGATGCATATTAATGGAGACTTCATCCTTGTAGTTTTTTGAAGAGTTACCTACAATTTAAATAGTTTCCAACTGACTAAATTACCCCCAGAACCTGTGCACTTCATTCCTTTTATTTGGATGTTTCCATATTTGCATGTAGCTGTACTTCACAGAAGGGAAACCCGATGGAAAATAAATCACCATCAGAGAAATCTGTATTCTAAGTCAGGCTCGTTTCTGTTTGAAATAAAGTATGAATTAGAACTTTTTTTCCCATTTACTAAAACGTTTCATCCCCAAATTGCCCATCCTTGGATGTCCCTTATGCTCCTTGTCATCACCCCTATGAATTAGCAGCCTTATGAATTGATCTCTACCCAGGACATAATTAGAAATACTTTAAACAAACCACAAGGACCATGACATCAGCTGTCGCTTGCATGGAAAAGAAAAGACAACCTCTAAACAGATAAAAATATTTTTAGAGTGCCAAAGAATCAAACTGATGTAAAAGTAACCATTTCCTTGATTGACACCCAGGGCAATGTGCTTTTGTTTGGGACCCACAACTGTGTACCACACTCAATGCATGTTTGTTGAACTGAACTGCTGAGCTGAGTAGATGAAGCTAAGATGACTCAGTTTTAGCATCGGCACCATGATGGCCATTTAGTCATTTGACCCTGCAAAATAAGGTCAATTGCGTGGTATTCCCATTCAGAACTTGATATTTAAAACTCAACTAGTTGCATCAATATCTTGTATAAAACATCCATTAGAGCGAATTTATGATCATTAACAAACCAAAGGAAGTTTTGCTGCCATAGTCCACAGCAATGTTGTCTTGTGCTTGAGGAATTCAAGAAAGGAAGTAGAGAGCAAAGCAAACGTAAAGGTGCTATCAGCTCCTATGCATGGAAATAGATTCTCAGTATCGATTCCCGAAGCATCAACATGAGCACTCAGGATAAATTCCGAATTTTAGCCACAGGAAGAAATATATATATTTCTATCACTGCCAATGAGATCTTTGCTGTCACAAAATGGGACAAGGCAGCCTGAGCAGTGGACTCAATGTTCTCGTGACCTGGCTATCTACAGATGTTTCCCTACATTCATTTCTAAAACAATGCAATTTTTTACTCTTTTCTTCTCTAAACCCTGTCTTAAGAAATAAATTCAGCACACTATCTCGAATTATGAAAACAGAAATGATAAATGAAGCTTCTCTCTAAAACATCCTCTCTGGCAATCACCACAGCTAGACATGCAACACGAAGAGTTCTTGCTGCAAAGCGACATTGGAAGACAGACTTAAGCAATGTCCGAGAGGGATAAAATACATCAAATACGACGCGGGTATTGTTGAAGAAATGCATGGAAGATGAGCCGAATTAAAAAAATTATCTGTTATCCTGCACAAAGTGTCCCCGATGGGAACTGGGGTCTGTGGATGTGGTGACACTGGAGCACACATCTTAGGTAGCACCTTTCTCAAAGTATTTTATAAATGGTCTCTTGGTTTCTGATCCCACAAGAAACACACAACAAACAAAACAATACAAAAAAGAATGGCTAAGTGATGCTGCTACTGATAAAAAAAAAATAATAGTAATAAATAGCTTTATCCTTGTCCCCACAAATTCTGAAGCAATTGAGGCATAAGACAAGAGTCAGCAGATAAAAGCAAAATGTCACTTTTATTACTGATAAAGGATAGGTTGGGCAACATAGCACATACAATATTTTCAGCCAAATAGACTTGCTAACTGAACAAAAGAATCAATCAGGTGAACGTATGTGCCCCACATCAGGCAGCAGTGAATGGTGACATCACTCTTTACATGATGACAATGGAAGAACCCAACTTGCTGGACCTCAGAGACTGCCTGCTCCCAGGGAGCCGTTTGCTCCCAAAATGGAGAAGGGGGCTAAGTTGAACATCCCCAGTTTTTCCTTTCCAATTTTTCCAGTAGTTACTCCAACCCCCTGAAAATGAATAAAGTATATGGAGAAAAGCCAGGAATTATATGACCACTGACAATGAAAGCAACTCTGAGAGTGGGAAGAAATCTTCCCTTCTTAACAGTATACATTGGTACCAAATTATTGGTAATTTCTTGTCAGCCCAGCTCAGCTAAGATTTGCAATGGCTGAACTTTGTTTTTATTTCCAAGATGAGTATTTTCCCATCCATTCCCAAAATACACACTCTGCTAACCAATAGGAGACTAAGTACCTTATTGTGGAATGGGTTAATGTCTTTATCCTGCTCTCTGTCATCCTTTCACATACTTCAGATATTCTGATGTATACTGCATACTTGTAGTTACCAGAGCATGTTGGTATGATTACTTAGTGCTATAATATTCCACATAGAACCAAGTGCAATTAATTAGACGATGAATATGTACTCTGACCAAACTCAGTCCCCACTCTATGCACATTCCTTCCCCAGGAGCTATAATTTCTCCATCAATTTGTATATTAACCACTTAAGAATTTAGTTTCAGGCCATGGGAAGTAGAGAGGGCTGAAGCTAGAACAAAGCTAAGCCAGAACAAGAAAAACAACCTCCTGTCAGCACAAAGTGTTAGAAGCATGCCATTGAATGTTCTTGCCATGGGTTATGGGCTGGTCTGCACTATATTCACTGTCTTTCTGCTTGTTTGGGAATTATTCACCTTAACACAAGTGTAAAAAAAAAATGATAATGTTGAAAGGATTGGAAGACGTTAACAATTATGATAGAAAAAGAAGTGAAACTTAAACTTACTGAGCTACAATGCCCTAATCAATCCGAAAGTATCCCACCAGATTTGCTAACCAATGGGATAGGGAAAAGTCTTTCAAAATCTAAACTATTTGTGAGTCGAGGTGCTTCTTTATCACATCAAGTAAGTTTTATGGTGAAATTCAGGCAGAGTCAAATTATTTGTCACTATATTTCAAAATAAGTCAAATCAGGCTGGATTGGACCTTGTTTGCGTTTCACAGAATAACAACTCGATTGTTATTCTTATTTTTATAGTCAATGCATATGATTTTCTTGCTAAACATGAAACTAGGAACCTCACTTTTGGAAGTTTAGCACAACAGATAATCTGGGGGACCTTCCTGCTGCAAAATGTACTTGTGGTTATACTGCTGATCTTAGAGAAAGAAAATCTTCAAGCTTCTTCCCTCACCCCCATTTCAAAACAGGGGGACCACACCATGGAGATGCAGTGGTGGAAACAGTAAGCCAGCCAGAGGATCAACGCTATCCTGACAACACCACCAGTGGACGCCTTACAGCCCACAAAGAAGATGCCATGCTTTGGGTTAATAGTGAAGAGTGGGGTGGGACTGCACACCTTCTCATTAAGACAGAACCCTGGGGCCGGCCGAGTGGCGCGGTAGTTAAGCGCTGGCTTGGGAAGCCAGCGGCCCCGGTTTGGGTCCCACTTATGAGGGCCAGTGACACTGCTCTCAAAAAAAAAAAAAAAAAAAAGACAGAACCCTGGAAGGGAGCTAAAGAGATTGTGGATGGATGGCACCATCTACTCCTGGCAGAGGCACACATGTATTGTCTCTGAAGGAAAGCATCTCTAATTTAATCCTGCAGAATCTTCACAGATGCATATTGTACAGGTGGAGTTCACCAAGATCATTAAGCCCCAAAGAGAACAAACCTTCTTTGGGGAGAGGAAACAGATTCAGATCGTGATGGCCTGCATGTATTGGAATCATCACAAACAGAATAGTGAGTAGTCATGTGGGAAATACGTAAAGAACTGAAGAATGGGATCACAAAATACAGCTACAAGATATCACTAGGGATAAGGGTGCAGATCTGAAAAAGAACAAAATGGACATCTGGAAGTGGAAATACAATTGTTGGACAAAACCCTCAATGAATGGATTAAACAGCATATGAAATGCAATTGAGAAGATACTTTCCTACAAGATATATCTGAAAAAATGAGAATGTAGCACAAACTCATAAGAAGATATAAAACATGAAGTAGAAATTAGGAGAGAGAGAGGGTACTATGAATTCTGACATATAAGTAGCTAGGGTCTCAAATAGAGATCATACAGGTCATTGAAAGTCATGATTACTGAGAGTTTTTTTTATAATTGATGAAAAACATGAACCCGCATTCAGAAGTTTAAGAGTTCTCAAGCAAGATAAATGAAAAAAAAATCCATACCTAGACCAGCACAGCAACACTGCAGAACACCAAAGACAAAGGCTGCTTTTTAAAAATAGCTGGAGAGAAATGCAAGGTCACCTACCAAAGAATGACAATGAGACTGACAACAGACTTCTCAACAGCAAAACAAGAAGCCAAAAGATAGTGGGATAATAATTTCAAAGTGCTGACAGAAAATGGCTATTGACTTAGAACTGAGTACCCAGAACAACCACCTTTCAAGAATGAGGGTAAAATAAAGATATTTTAGAGGTAAAGCATTTTATTTTATAATTTTATATTGAAAGCATTCCTCATCAATAAGCCTGTGCCAATAGGACTTTTAAGGAATGCATTTCAGGGACAAGGCTACTTTGATCCTTTTATTCACATGTCCTCAAATGGCCATGTGTGTGTGTGTGTGTGTGTGTGTGTGCCTACATGTGTACACGTGTATGCATGTGTGTATGTGTGTCTGCATGTGTGCATGTGTGTGTGCATGTGTGTGACTGTGTTTAGCAGAGGGACATTTTCCTGTTGAGATATGAAATAACAAAATGATTGTTTGCAGACTAGTACTGGTGTTATACTGAGAAAGTCCTCCATCACAGAGAGAAAGAAAAATGGAATCGTATTAAAGACACAGTGCTCCTGAAGAGAGAACCACAGTTTTAAATCATCCAGTGGACTGGGAGTGGAAATCCCCAGGATCAAGGTCTCCTTTCTCTTCTAATACTAAACATCCCTTCCCTTTCTGTGGAAAAACATACTACCATACTAGACCATAATTCTGTAGAGACAGGTGATGAGCTGTTTTGCAAGAACCTTCTATTCTGAGCAGGACAGGCTCCTCACGTACCATACAGATGACTTCGTGCCCCCACTCATACTGTTTCCACCTACCTAGAATGTTCTTCCCTCCGAAAGGAACTTTGCCTTTGTCATCAAACAGACATGGGTTTGAAATCTGGCTGAACCACTTATAAACTGTGTGACCTTGCGTATATCTGCTAACTTCTCTGAGCCCTAACTTCCTCCAATGCAAACTATGAATAATAATACCTCTTTCATATAATTACTATAAAGTTTAAATAAGATAATGTATGCTACTTGTGTGTGAATTGCCCCTAATGTGTTTAGCATATAATTGGGGTACAAGTGACAGGTAGTTGATACATGTTTCCTCCGGTTTTCCAAGTTTTACCCATGCTGCAATGCCCAGCTCAATTCCAAGGAAATCTGTAATTTACTCTCTCCACAAGTTTAGCCCACAGTAATCTCACTTTTCACTCAACTTATATAGTGTTTGTTTTCTGTTCATTTGATTTGTTACACAATTTGCTTTACTTGGATGCATATTTATATATATTATCTCCCCTAACTTCACTGTCAGCTCTTAGAGGACAAAGACTTTTTCTTTTCTTTTCCTCCTGTTTAAATTAATCAATTTAGTAAAATAAAATTAACTGGTTTAAAAAGAAACATTAGCAATAAACGTATCACAGTTTTAAAAAAATAGCCAAAAATAGAGAATTATTCAATTCATAAAAAATATGAAAATTAAATGATAAGGCAAGTATTGGAAAGTTACCAATAAAAAATTAAAATTGGGGAAAAGTGACTCTATTCCATCCTGCCCTCTTCTTCATGGAATTCCCACTGCAATGCGTGGGTAATGTGATTCATCTTTCTCCACCTCTGTTCTTCCTCTTCCTGTCCTCCTCCTCCTTCTTCAATACCACTATTGAAGTATAATTTTTATACCATGAAATTCACCCATTGTTAGTGTACCATTCAATAATTTGGGGTAAATTTACAAAGTTGCATACATCTCTTTTGATTGCCTCCCAACTCCAGACTCCATGCTGGGCATTAGTAGGCAGCTAATAAACCCGTGGAAAGAATGAATAAATTCATTATATAATATATACTTAAGTACCTTATTAGACCTTCCTTTTTACTTTAGTTGATTCACTTGAACTATTACTGAAAAATCAAACCTATCATGACTGAGGCTCTTCCTGGGGTCTTGAGCATCAGTGTCTCCTATCTTGGGCCATAGAGAAGGGTGGAATGTGTAGTTATTCTTGAATGAAGGATTCGGAGATTACATATTGATTCTGAGAAGGGCAGGAGAGCCAGCGGCTTTGATGCTCCTGACTGTTTAAACCCAGACAAACTAAACTGTTGAATAACCAAACACTCCATTTTCCAGGCAAGAACTAAATGTCTTTAATAAGCACTTCACTCTTGTGCTAATAATACCTGTGTACCAGACACAGGCTTTAAGAATGTATGTTAAAGTCCTTTACAAATTCCGAAACAGCATACAAAGGAAAGGAACTGAATGTTGTGATGTACGCTCACTTATTTCTCCTGGGCTGATTGGTTCAGTCAGTTACTTAGAGGACAATGATCGTTCATTGGCACCGACAGCAAGAGATAATATTTGACTACATGTTATGGGATGAAAATGTGAGAATAACAGAATTTTCTTTTAAAAATGAATTTTATGATTTGTTTTGTTTTTTCCAAAATGCCCTTAAAAATGGCATCCATCAACATTAGGTATTTTAATTTTTATTAAACATTTTATGTTCGCTATGACAATTATTTACAGGTGCCCTAAAATTCAATAGAACATCAAAGAATTGGATAAAAGAATAACTTCACTGAACCTCATTTAATTTATATGGAAGTACGATTAAGAATATATAATGTTTTCCATGTGTCTTTTATTATGCTTTAAGTGACATAATATTTAATTAATTTGATGTGCAAGAATATAATAAACTCATTTTTGGTTATTGGGCTATCATTTTATTATTATGAATAAAGGTGTTTTTACCATTTTAGGGTTATTTCAATACTATAGGAATGAAACTAATGGGTTAAATATGACCATATTCCCCCCAACCACCACTACCACCACACACACACACACACACACACACACACACACACACACACACCTTACGTCTCTTCAGTAAACCCTACATCATCGAAGTCCATGGTGCTTAGTATGATACACAAGACTTTCATATCTAGCCTTGCCACCTCTAGAAACAACCCTCTGGTCACCAAACTTACTTTAAGTCTCACCTTTATCAAATCTGTCATAGTTCCGAGGACAATCCCTGTTATTCCTCTCTCTTGCTTTTGCATACCTAATTCCTTTTTCCGGAAGTGCTGCTTCTTCCTTCCCTCCATCCTCACTTCAGATTGCCTGTCTAGAAAAGTCTCCATTCATCCGTGAAAAATCTGTTCAGTTACCTCTTCTAGGAAACTTTCTCTGCTTTGCACACAAATAGACTCAACACTTTTCTTTTTTGTTGTTATTTTGGGTTTTTTCCCCAAGATGGGGGTTGGTACTATTTCTGAACCAAGAGCAGAGTTGTATTATTTAACGTTTCCCTCTGTATCATAAATATTTATTTACATGTCTGCCTCCCCCTGTGGAACTTGAGGTCTTTGATGTCAGGACCACTCCTTATTAACCTCTGCCTACCCGCTGCCTGCCTCTAAGCCTAGTCCATACTCAGCAAACGTCTGTAAATCATTTCCATTTGGAAAGCATAAAAATTAATTGTATATTAAAAATACATATCCTGGAATCACTTTAACAATGATTTGTATTCCTTTATATTGCCACCAGAATATAAGAGTGGAAGATCTTCGCCATCTGCTTGCCAAGAGTGGCGTTGGTTTTTTTCTCATGGTTACACATGGTCATCAATGACGGAAGTCTGGTAAGGTGAGGGCAGCGGGGTGGGAGTGGAGGAAGATCACAGAAATATGCTGGAAATATAACTATATGCCAGAAACATGAACATTATTACTTTATCTTTCTCAGGGAGTAGATTAGTGACAGAGAGTTGGGGTATCTCAATGAATTTGGTGCCCTGTGTGCTTCTGGCTGGGTCTCTTTATGAACGAGAATATCAGTGTCACAAAATGTTCTTCCCAAGACACATTTGCAAAGTGAATGCTTAGCTGTGCTAGTGCGGTTTGGGGCAAGTGAGAGTTTTTCTCCTCTCCATTATTCAGTTAACTATGGATTTCAAAAATAGTATACTTTCCCCTGCTACTTTCACACATAGGAGTGTAACTTAAATATTATATTTAAGTTCATTTTTTTATTAGGAAACAAGGCACATAAAATGGGTACCATATGTCATTTTTTAATTCAGCCTCTTGGAAAGCTAAATAATTTTCTCCCTTCTCCAGAGTCTATTTTCTAAAGATATACCTTGTTTCACCAGTGATAATAATCACAGGGGACTTTTGCCCCCTAAGGAGTTATTTTGATTTCAGGAATTAAGCTCTAATTGAGCAGCTGAGAAAGATCCTGCTATAAATGTTAAAGATAGAGTCAAGTTCTCTAATGAATTCCAGCTGATGAGGAGGCAGGGGGATGGGAAAAGGAACAGCAAGAAGTACCAGGGGGTGGGCTGTGTTGAAGAGTTGATAGTGACCCCCAAAATTCATGTCCACCTGGAACCTCAGAATATGACCTTACTTAGAAATAGGATCTTTTCAGATGTGATTAATGAAGGATCTCTAGATGAAATCATCCTGGCTTCAGTGTGCGTCCTAAATCCAATACCTGTTGGCTGAAAAGAGGACACAGAGACACGGAGAAGACAGCCCAGTGAAGATGGAGTCAGAGATTGGAGTGGTGCTGCCACACGCACTCCCAGGAACGCCTGAGGCCACCAGCAGCTGGGAGAGGCAAGGGAGGATTGTTCCCTAGACACTTCAGAGGGAGCGTGTTCTTGCCCACACCTTGACTCTGGACTTCTAACCCCCAGAGCTGTGAGAGAATAATTTTCTATTGTTTTAAGTTGCTAAGTTTCTGGTAATTTGTTATGGCAGCCACAAGAAATTAATGCAGGCTGTATACGTGTGTATCCAGTCATGGGTTACTGAGTACCTACTATTTGCCAGGTACTGGGTAGACAGTAATAAATAAAAGAGGCATTAAACAAATGCAGTATTTCCACTGCTGCAAGGCTTTAAAATAAGAGGTGTTTTTTTGATGGTTTGGGGAAGACTTTGCCCCAAATAAGGTAAACAATGGGTAGGGTTGTCCCGGTAAATGGGGCCTCTGATGGCAACCATTACGGCACAGGAAAGACGAAAAACTCTAAGGAAAGAACCAACATCGGCAGATATGTAGGAACTTGTTGGGAAAGTGTGTCTGGATCATAATGTTTGGGAGATCAGGGACACAAAATGATGCAGGAGATGCAGTCAGGGGTGACATGATACAGGTCTTTGTAAGTTACGTCAAATTTTATAGACATTATTCTAAGGGCAGTCACAAATCTTCCGAAGAATCTTTGGGAGGGTATAATGTGATTAGATTCCCATTTAAAAGATCACTCTTGTTTCTCTGTACACAAGGAATTGGAAGAAGGCAAGAATGAGTGTAAATCACCAGATCTGAGTGGCTTAACAGTGACCTGGACTGGGGTCATGGTAGTGGAGACTGAGAGATGTGGGTGGATTTAAGAGATGTTTCAGAGGAAAATGTCCTAGAACTTGATGTATTAGGGAAAGGGATGAAATGACCAGATGTAAAGAATATGCTATGTTCCTGGTAGAAAAACTAGAAGAGAATTGTGTTTTGTGGAGGCAGTGACCCTGAATTTACTTTTTGGTGTGTTCTCAGAAGTATCTTTGAGACAGCAAAGTAGAGATGATATTGATCATCAAATATGCAGATAAAAAGTTGGATCATCCTGGAAAGAGAAG
The DNA here is from genome assembly GCA_033961575.1 of Aselliscus stoliczkanus. NCBI lineage: Eukaryota > Metazoa > Chordata > Mammalia > Chiroptera > Hipposideridae > Aselliscus > Aselliscus stoliczkanus. Next base: position 9,030,817 of record CM066734.1, read on the forward strand.
GGACAACTACAACATTCAGCTCTAATGAGAAAAATCGATCAAGTCCTTCAGCATGAGTACACAGGCTAACAACATCTGCACAGGATTTGTGTATTATGTGTCCCAATTGGCCCCCCAACTCTCTTCCAGACCTACAGGTCTAGAAATTAGCATCTGCTTCTCCTGCCCATTCAGCTGTTCCAGGTCCAAGGAGTGTGTGTGTGTGTGTGTGTGTGTGTGTGTGTGTGTGTGTGTGTTCTTAAATCTCTCAAGAGGCTCGGATATTCCAGCTGTGAAAGGGAACCTCTGGTGTTGCTTCAATCCTAGCACTTTACGATTCAAAGAGGATGGGCGATAGAGGCCAGGTCAGTGGTGTGAGAGAAGTGAATTCCAGCTTATAGCTGGTCTTCTGATGGCAGTCTCCAATGATCTATGTGGGTTTCTGGCTTCATTTCCAAATACAATTCAAAAGACTCCTTAAGGGGCTATGAAATGGACCCAAGAAAGCTTAATCAAAGGAGTACGTTAGGAAGAGCTAAAAGCATTATTAAAAAAAATCCAAAGCCTTGTGTCTTTAAGGAGCTGAGTGTCATGTCTTTATTTCACATGTATTATTTTAGTTTAAAACTGTATATTTCTAAGGGGAGTTGTCTCATTTTGACAAAAGATGTCCTTTCCAAGGCCTTTGACTTTGGGAAATATTGTAAAAAAAAAAAAAAAAAAAAAGTGTTTCTGTCTAGTCTTGATTCCAAAATTGAGGAGGTATTTCTCAGCTTTTTTTTTGTTTTTAATGTGTGTTTACTATAACAGAAATAAGTGTTCAATACTCAAGCTACAGACAGAAATCCATGAGTGGCATCTGCCCCCAGAGATGGTAAAAATGGCTTTGACCATCAGGTGGGTGAGGGCTAAGCCCCACAACCTTATCAAGGAGGGAGCAAGCTTCAAGAAGGAGCGTGAAAGAGTCCAGAGGGAGTGAGCTGGGGGAAAAGGGGGCAACCAGACAGTGCACGGACAAAGGCTGTGTCTATGTATGCAACTCCCTTTAGACTGCTGCTTTCATTAATCGCTTCTTTGATTCTCCCAATAACCCTGGGAGGTAACTAGCATTTATTATTGCCATTTTTGAAATGTTAAAACCAAATCTTCAAGAGACTAAGAAACACAGCTAGAAAAAGGTGCTGTTAGAACTTGAGTTTAACTCATTCTGGTTATTTTCTTACTCATAATTCCTAAAATAAGATGTTGCTTCCCTGAACTAATTATTTATGTAATTCAGTGGCTACATGGCAGTGGGCATATAATAGCTTTCATATCCCTGACTAGAATAATTTTAAGAGAAAATGGAAAACACAGTTAATACACATAAAATCTAATTCAAATGTTGCCATATGGAATTTTCAAGTCAGGTACACTTTTCTTAAATAAAAATGATAATGGTACTTACCTAATAAAACAGTTGCAAAGTTTTAAAGAAACCATGCATATATAATGCTTAATAGAATACTTAGAACATAGTGTCTAGTCAATAAATACTGGTTGTATTATTTTAATTATTACCATTAGAAGCTGCCACATGACAGATATTTTAAAGCTTATAACTTTTAAATTACAAATTTATTGGCAGTATTGTTGATTTCAGCTCTCCTATGAATTACTGATTACACATTTTCAAACTATTTTAAACCTCTCTTGACTTGAGGTAATTTATAGTGCAAGAAATAACCAGGAAGATGTTTCTCAAAAACAGTTTTGGTATTTAAGATGATGAATGCTTAGTAGAATTTCTTTTCTTTAATGTATGCTTAATTACATGTATTACAAGTGTTCACCAAAATAGTTCTAACACAATTCTCTTTGAAGACATGTCACATACTGCAACATTATGTATTAGACAAATATTATGGTTACTTATTTATTTTCTGTTATTTACTGAGAGTAATTAGGGGCACCCTCCTATTGATGTGTCTCATGTTTCCCAGTGGAGGGACGTTTTTTGTAGTAGACATGAATTTGTGTCTCTCTCTCTGGCCTCTGCCACCTCACTCACACCTCCAAAGAATTCGATTGGTGAATTTGGGGAGAAACTCGACTTCATAGCTTAATTCATTCCACTACCTGTTCTCTTCCATCTTCGTTCCTTGTGCCACTGTTTTTAACCTCAGCAGGCTCTGTCCCTGGGAAGGGGACCTTTGGTTTCCCAGGGGCTGGGTGGGATGTAAGAAGCTCATTGTTGCTGCATAATTGAGCCACTTCCTCCACAGCTTTTGTCTCACTCCTTGTCTCTCTCTCAATTGGTCCTGACTCTGTCAGTGGGGAGAGGAGAGTTATTTGCAGGCTCCCTAGATTTCCCCAAAACAATGTCCTTTGTATTTAATGCCTGTGGGGAGAAATAGCATACAAAATAGCTGCTAATGATGTCATGTCAATATCTGCATCTGCATAGAAAAATCAACAAATAAAAAGATATGCTCTTAATCCTTGACAAGTTCATGTATTTTCCTAGTTTTTATACTTTGATAGTTGATATATTTTGACAGCTTTGTGGTCCCCTAACCAAATGTTAGTACCTCATGAAATGAAGCAGGTATAGGTACACTATTTTGATCAGATGCAGACAAGCCCTAAGATGTTTTATATAATTTAATTTACAGTATGAAAGCAATCTTTCCTTAAAGCCATCCAAGTACCTGACCACATAAAATTTATGTTAGTAATTAAATTATGGCAAGTAGATAAAAGTGATTTATGTATTTCAAAACATTACATGCAGATAAATTGTAATCTATTATTTTGGTTATTATTATTCCAAACTTAGCTCTATTGCCACCTGAGCTTTCATTACATCAGGCATAAGCCTTTTATATCGGATATGGGAATAGCCACCTCCTTCCTATTCTAGGATAATTTTTATCAAGTAAATTTTGTCAAGTACAAGTTAACATATTATTCTTGCATTCCAACTAGCAGTCTTTAACCGACAGGAAAATCAATGCCATTTCCTCAACAGCAAATTATATTCCACTTCTGTACATTATAGCACTTTTCCTAGAGTTGATAAATAAGGAAAAAATACTGATGGTCATTTAACTTAGTAAGATTTACTTAAATGAACTGCCAGAAAGAACTTAACTCCTAGAATAATTGATTTTTCTCTACATCAGATGAAAAATGTACAATAGAGTAAATGAAAGTCTTTTAAACAAAAGTAATTTGCTGTTCATTAAAGGAAACAAAATAGAATGTAAGATTGAATTATCCAAATCCTTGAAAAAAAAATTACTTGCAGGTTATTAACCTAATTTTTAAAGTAAGAAGCTTTTAGAGCATTTTGCAACCTGGCATTGCATTGAGATGAAGAAATTTTAAGACAAGTAATTATTATGACTCTTCTGCTTTTCTACATACCGACTGATGCAGTAAAATACTGAATGTATGTGATATGAAATTGACAACTCTCATGACAGGCAATGGCAGCAGAGAGACCTCGAAAAAAATCCATACTGACCTCACCACTGTTCAACTCCTATCGACAGTTGTCACTCAAAAGGTGGTATCACATAAAAGCTTTCCGATCTGTAGCTTAAGTTTTCCATAGTAGGGCAAAATCCTATTACCTTCTAACCCACCTCTCACACATCTCTTATCTTCATGTTTGCAAACCACTGACAGTTTCTCCTAGGTAAAATGTTTCCTACTCAATTTGGTTCTTATTATCATCCCAGCCCCAAATATTTGTCTCAAAAATAATCAATTGTATGGAATGATATGCTGGTTTTAGTTAAATTGTGTGGCACCTAATACCATTTAATTGCCATCTCCCATCTTCATGGGTTCAACTAAATTTTTCTATAGCTGAACACTTACTGGTATTCAAATTGGGGTTGGTTTTTTTTTGCATTTATTTTAATGTATTTTGAACATTTAGCTTGTTTAAATGTTTCTGAAATCTAGGAATAGAAGAGGCTAGTTGTGGATTCTCTAAAGATTACTCATAATTTGGAAAATGTGTAGAATTTATACATATAGTCTATAGTTCTCTATTGCAAAAAGTTAGTTGAAAAATTAGAAAGAGCATATTCTACACCGTTTTGCCTATTTTTATGATGTGAGATGTTCAGCGTTTGCTTAACATGTAGCCAGATGTTATGTCTGTATTTGTAGACACAGTCTAAGGAATAGCAAAACTCTATTCTAAGAGCTCATCAGAGATCATTCCAGTCAGAGAGATAGAGAAATGTATAGGTGTTTTGTATCAGAGACAACTAAAAGGATCATAATTTTGTCACTGGGCTATCTGCCAAGGGACAGTGGTTCCCAACCCAGTTTGTGTTGGCATGTCCCTAATTATCTTGGAACCTGAGAAGGAGCTCTCATGATATATGCAAATCATGTACATAATTCTCCAAAATCATTAATTTGTCTAAAATATTTATTTACTATCTACTATTAATGCTTGTATCCTCCCCTTTACATAGAGGTCCTTTTTTTGCTCGCTTCATAAACTTGATCTTACACATATTTGAATATTTAGGACCGATATTAGTGCCTTCCTGAGGTCTTTCCCTACTGCCTCCATTTTCTTTTGCTTTTTGCTTTAAATTAATTTATTATAATTCAATAAACTTACCTTACTTGTGGAATGAATCTCATTGTTCTGGGAATTCCTTGTTTCTTTTTTTAAATAACATTTTTACTGAGATATAATTCACCTATCATACATTTCATCCTTTTAAAGACTACACAGTTCAACGGTATTTCACACATTCACAAGGTTGTGCACCCATCACCACTCTTTAATCCCAGGCTATTTTTAGCACCTTCAAAACAAGTGCCACACCTTTATCACTCACTCTCCACTTCCTCCTCCCCTCCACTCCTGGAAAGCAACAATTTACTGGCACAATAGGTAGCCTTTCGTGCTTGACTCCTTTCACTTAGAACAATATTTTTAAGGGTCATCCATGTTACGGTGTGTCATTCCTTTTTATTGATGAATAATATTCCATTGTATGGACATACCATGTTTGTTTATCCATTCATCAGTTGATAGTAATTTGGGTTGTTTTCAATTTGGGGCTATGATGAATAATACTGCCATGAACATTCATGTACAAATTTTGTGTGGACATGTGTTTTCGGTTCTCTTGAAGTATATACCTACGAGTGGAATGCTTGGGTCATGTGGTTAGCTCCATGCTTAACATTTTGAGGAACTGCTCAACTCTTGTCTGAAGGGGTTACACCATTTTACGACCCCACCATGAAGATTCTAATTTCTCTGCATCCTTTAGCAACACCTGTTATTTTTTATTATAGTCATCCACTGAGTATGCAGTGTTATCTCAATGTGGTTTTGGTCTGATTTTCCTGACTCATGATGACTCCTTCTGCAGACTAATGATGTGGAGCATTTTTTCACCAATGTTGGAAACTTCTTAAGTTTGGGTTCAAAATATAATTTATTTTACCATTTCCAGTACAAAATGCAAGCTGACACATAGTAGGAACTCAATCATGTTTATAAAGGGAATGAATAGTCATACATATATAATTTTTAATAATACTATGCCTTTTTGAATTACTTATAAGAAAGGACCTAAGTACCAAATGTCTATTATATTTTTATCAAATAACTCAAACACACAGATTTACACACACACACACACACACACACACACACACATTCGTACATACAGAGCATGCCAAAAAAAGTATACACACTTTAAGAAAGTAAAAATACAGTATTAATTGTAATACTCACTATATACTGATAACAAAGATGAATACAAGTCACATTTGACTTCTGCAATTAACAGGTGCTCAAAGTGGTTCCTATCAGTGTCCAGACACTTCTGATGATGGCAAACTACTGCTTGAGCAACACTGACCTAAGTGTCCATTTGTACACATTTTTTTTGCACCCCTGGTGTATGTATTCACACACACACACATGCAAAAATGGATTCTTTAAATCCATTTTTTAAAACAAGCAAAAATATGTGGTTTTAAAATAATGGCTTGCTTATATTTTTCTCCTTAGAAATCAGTTTTAGGCAGGCAGTAAGTCAGGGCTGTTTATGGGAACAACATCTCACTCAGATCAGAGTGTAGCAGTGTTTCAGCCAAGTTCATTGTAGGGCCAGAAAACTGAGACTTGGTGTCTGTGGAAGGCAGAGGCAGGTATGGATCTTGCAAAAGATCCTGTCCCCTGAAATTAGAGATGGATGAGAGATATGGATTTATTTTTCAGGATATCAGCCTTCCTGAATGTCAGATGCCATTTGTCACACCACAGACTTTGCTGTCGATCAGGATCTAGGCAAAAAGGTATTTGAGAGCTTAAGGAGCTGTTCTCCACATGGCATTTAGCCAAAGAAACAGTCTCAATTCTTCTGAGAAGTTTAGAAAGTTGGAGAAAAGCATCACCATGAATCATGGTATTTGGCAGATCAGCTCTGTATCTAACTGCCTAACTTTGCATGTACATGAATTCTATTGCTTTTCTAGAACGATTTCAATAAATCCTGTGTCCATACTATAAGCACAACCCAAATGGCTGTATAAAGTTTGCAGGGGTGGCAAATCTCCTACTGGTGGGTAACTGAGAAACTGGGAGAATCAATTCATTAATAGTTGCAGGTCAGAGAAAATGTTATTTCAAAAGAATAAAAAATAGGCATGTCTAGTGATGCAGGATGTTTATTTTCAAACAACACAGTAGACTAGCAATAGGGGCTGGACTTAATAAATTATGATATATACACATATCCATATAATGGAATGTTATCCAGGCATTAAAAGTCATCTTGTAGAAGACTATTTCATGATGATGGAGAAATTTTCAAGATATAGGAAGTTCAAAAGCACATTATAAAAATGTATGTATGTTATAATCAATCCCCTTCTAAAATTTTTGTGCATATATATGTGTGTGTGTATATATATATATATATATATATATATATATATATATATATAAAATACTAAACTCTTAGTGGTGACACAATTAACCTTTATATTCTTATTTTGTGCTATTTTGGTCCACATTTTGTGATTCATAATGTATTAAATGGCACATTACTTATATAAAAAAAAGAAAGAATTAGTCCTGGTGAGGTACCAGGTATAGAGGAGGCCCAGACCTTAGGAGATAATATTTTAAACAGCACTGATTTGGTGGAAGTTTGGTACACATGATATAAGGGATGTATAAGTATACACACAAACACACACAACCACACACACACACAAACTACCTTTGGAAGCTACTTTTAGCTTTTGTTTTCTGTTTTGATGGTTAAAATTGTTTTCACATTGGAGGGGCAAATGTAGAGATATGGAGGGAATTTCTATTTGGCAGTCTTATGTTTCTCGGATAGGCAGCTTCTGCGTGAGCGGTTTCCTTGTCTCTCTCTCAGCTTCTGGCTCCGCCTCTGCCCCTGAGAGGAGGGACTTATCTGAGAGTAGAGCTGGCTCTTCCCCTCTTAGACTTCTCCATTTATGGAGGGGCCTGCCCTTAGGATGCACTCTCTGCTTCTCTCTGTGGTGGTGTCTCTGGGGAAGTCGGGTAGCTGCCTGTGGCTGTTCTGCCATGTCTAAGTGGATAAGCAAGATGGTCTAATGCACTATACAACATGAGAGACCCACAGTTGGACCATATCCTCAAATCAGCTTTACTCAGCAATAAATAGGCCCTCCAAAATCTATCTATATCTAATGTACAGAAGCATTGCTTTCTTCTATGCCAGAATGAACAACTGGAATTCGAAAGTAAAACCAATACCATTTGCATTAGCACCAAAACTAAAGAGAAATACCTAGGTGTAAATCTAAAACAAATATGGACAACATCTATAGAAAGAAAAATTCTGATAAAAAGAAATCAAAGAAGATCTAAATAAATGGGGATGTAATGCATGTAGGTGGATAAGAAGATTCACCATTGTCAAGATGTCAGTTCTTTCCAACTTCATCTATAGATTCACCATAATCCCAATCAAAATCTCAGCAAGTGATTTTTGTGGATATTACAAACTGATTTTAAAGTGTATATGGAGATGCAAAAGACCCAGAATAGCCAACACTATATGGAAGGAGAAGAACAAAGTCAGATAACTGACTCTACCTTATTTCAAGACTTAGGATAAAGCTACAGTAATCAAGGCAACGTGATATTGGAGAAAGAATAGACAATTCGATCAATAGAACAGAATAGAGAGCCCAGAAATAGACCACATAGTCAACTGATTTTTGACAAAAGATTAAAGGCAATTCAATGGAACAAAGATAGTATTTCCCACAAATGGCACTGGAACAACTGAACATCCATATGCAAAAAAAAAAAAAAAAGAATCTAGACCAGACCTTACACTTATCACAAAGATTAACTCACAAGGGATCCTAGACCTAAATGTAAAATGCAAAACTCTAACCCTCCTGGAAGATAAAATAGGAGAAACTCTAGGTGACCTTTGGCATAGCAATGACTTTTTAGGTACAACATCAAAAGCATGATCCATGAAAGAAAAAAACTGATAAATTGGACTTCATCAAATTTAAAAGCTTCCACTCTACAAAAGACACTGTTAAGAAAATGGGAGGACAAGCCATAAACTGGGGGTAAATATTTGTCAGACACATATCTGCTAAATGACTGGTATCCAAAATTATAAAGCACTCTGAAAATTCAACAGTAAAAAACAATCTAATTACTCAAAGTTAGCCATAAAATATTTGCAAGTGAGATATGTAGATTACATTTTTGAATAGATAAGAATCATTTTCAGTTATCACATTAATATTTGGTATGTGGATAGACACTATTAAACATAATAATTTGTTCCTTTTGATAGGTAGATCAGTCCCATGATACCGAGTTTATCATATTTGCTCGCCCAGCAATCATTGCTTATAAGACTGAGCAAAGTTAAATCAGTCAGGCCTAAGTTTTTAGTGTAATCCACGTCTGTATTTTAAGGTACTTCAAAAGAAATAGAAATCTAGGACATGAGCTGCATAATTTCAAAAGTTTCCGTAAAAATCTTCTGATCCCTAGTGGACAAAGTATAAACAACCTTATTGTCTGCCACCCACTCCTTCTGCCCCAGCACTGGAACTTCAGCTGGGCACAAAAGGCTTTAATTTGGAGATGAAGCTTGGTTTTTTTTTTCCCTCTCTCCTAAGCAGAAAGCATACTGTTGAGAATATGAATCACTAAGGGTGACATTAAATCTTGCAAAGAGATAATATATGTCTGTGTGGTGGCTCAAGAGACTGACAATAAATGTTAAATATTAATAAGATTGTGGAAATCCTCATAGATATGGCTGTAATGTAACACCAGAACAGGGGAAAAGACAGAAAAGAAAACGCAGGGATCTCTGTAATGGTCCTCCCAGTAATACAAGGTGCATTTTATATTTGGGGGAAAAGTAGATAAAGAGAAGCAAAATGTTTCTTTTTCCACAGTGAGAAGATAGGTTGAAGAGTATATAATTAAAAAAAAAAAAGATAGCATTCTTCAGAGACAAATGGCAATGGGCCTTCCTCTTCTCCTCGGAGACCAAAGGATTCCGCTCATAGAACCTTGAGAGCGAATCCATTTGCTTTGGAATTCATGGGTTTTGTTTTGTTTTTTGTTTTGCTTGCTTTGGTCTCTAGGGATGACAGAAACAATAGTGCTTACAGAGGATGATAGTGTCAACCCATCACTCAGAGAGCATCGGCTGGGTAGGCCAGGACACAGCTTTACCTCATGGCTCGTCTTCAAAGCCTGAGGCCTTCCAAGTCTCTGAGTACGTCTGCAGACCAATTATGAGGGAGAGAGCTTCTGTCAATAACACTGGCTCACCCTGCACTTAATTCCGAAACAAGCCTTACTTTTAGACTCTCCTTCTACCCTGACTACACGGAGCCTGGGGACACTTGGGCCAGTGGTCTCTGGCGAGGAGAAAAATGCATTTTCTTACACAGAAAAAGGGGGGAAAGAGCAATAAATACATACATACATACATACTTACATGAAAAGGCAGGAAGTTCCATGAAGTGGGAGAAAATACTACAATACTTAGCTTTGTAGTAGAGCTAAAAGATAGGGCCCTGGTCACCTGACTCATTTTATGCATGGATTTTCCCATCCATCAAAAATGACTGGCAGATGCCCCACGGAAAGTTACTAAAATACAGTTAGAGCTCAATAAGTACAGTTGTTATTCTTGGTATTATGCAAATTGATGTTACTAAAGAGATTAAATGCTATAGGTCATAGAAGGTTCTAGATTCAAGCTTACATCTTTTTTGAGGGTTCAACTCACATCTAGTGTGAAATCCTGGAGATGGCAAGCACCATAGCAAAGGAAAGCATCAAAGGAAAAGACCAAACCGATTTGGGGGCTAAACAGAGTGTGTTCTATATAGCTCATGGGAACACTTTGAGGGGCTCAGAGAAGTATATGCCCTCTCCACCCAGATGTAGAAAAAGCTGGGGGTGCCAAAGACCATGGAAGATATGTAGTGTGTGTGTGTGTGTGTGTGTGTGTGTGTAGCGGGGAGGGGCGAGTTGAGCTGCAGAGTTAGAAAAGAGTAACATGGAAAAGCAGTTGGCATGTGAGAGAATGTGGCTGGTGGGCCGCGTGGCCTACACGTCCCAATTTTACAACATCACCTGAATCTAATTCTGAAGAATGAGAATGGAAAGATGGAATGAAACAGGAATTTGTCTCTAGCAACCTCTTTCCTCAAGCATTACTCCCTCTTCCTGTCCAGGTGTGTCTGTTTCTCTTTCACTCCTTGCTTCCATTGTTTTCATACTGGCAGCTGCAGTCAATCTCAGAACTACTCATTCCCGTCTCCTTTTGATATTATCCTAGTCCTCCTAACAACACTGAAAAGTCTCTTGCATTCCTATAGGCTTGCTTCCTATTATTAACTGAAACATTGAGTCTGTAATAAAGAACGAAAAGCAGGTATTTGGACAAAAAGAGTTGCAACCCAGACAACACAGTTCCAGGTAGCAACCCAAATTGCGCTCCAAAGAGAACAAAGAAAGGCAGGGTTTACAGAGGCAAAAACCACAAAGAGTAATTCTTTTATGCAGATGAAGGATACTGGCTAGGTAAACATGGATTGGTTAGTTCTGATATGCAAATGAGGGGGCAGGGTGAAAACTACAAGGAAGGAAGCAAAGTCCGTATATGTCCATGTAGCAGCTGTTGTTCCAGGATGTTTATGGCTCAGCCTTGAGCTGAGTTTAGCAATAAGTTCGAGAACTGAGGCACAAGATGGCCAGAAGCCCCACTTCCTTAACAGCCTCCTGATTCTATTGTAAGTGACTCCATTTTATTTTCTCCATTATCACTATATTTCACCCTGTTCCATGCTTATGGACCACTGCTACTGGGGGAAAGATGTGCTGCTGTATTCTACTCATATTAATATCTAGGCCTCAGGATACTTATATCATACCCTTCATTTATGTCACTGAAATGAAGTTTTAGCTTTCATTTCTAGCTGAAGCCAGTGTTTGAGTAAAAATAAAGCCAAAGACCAAAAAGTCATCCAGACACTAATTTCTAAAAACAACACTATACAATTAGTGAGTTTATCCCCCCACACACACACAGCAGGCAGGTTGAAAATGCATCGTAAAAATCTTTGCAAATCAGTCTGGCCCACACTCACTTCTAACCAGCCGGCCTTAGCCCAGGGTGCCCTGACATGAGAAACTCTGAGGCATGAGTGAAGTGTGAGAAAAGAGTTTCCTAAGGTACTCTGTTAACAGCCCAGATGAGAGGCTGACATTTTTAAAAGATGGAGAGGGGAAAAGGTGAGAGGCCAGCCCACCAGGAAGATAGCAGCACAGTTGACCCATGATTTCAACTTAGATATGCAATTCAGTTGCCATCCAAGATAGCTGTGTCTGAGATATCTTGGGGAGAAACAACATCCTGGATTGATGGGCTAGATGTGGGGGAGCTGGTGGATTTAAAAGCAGTCTTTTCATTCTGTCTGCAAAAGTCTGTCTTGAACTCTGCCACTCAGACTGAAGTTTAAAGAGGCCCACGCTAGAACAAAAAAGTTCCCATTTGGAAGCTAGAGATTGCCTACCTTCTTACTCAGTATTTCTGCTCCTTGCCCACACCTAACTTTGATTTCTTTTGATATCTTTTGTTATTTGTAAATTGCTTTGAAGACAAAATGAGGATTTGCCTGTTATTTGATTCCCCACTATGGCCGGCACAGAGCTTTGAATATAGCCTCATTCCCATTCAGTGTTTCTTAAATTGGTCAGTAAAATCATCAATGCTTAGGGATTTAAGAAACCAGGACTCAGGGCTGTTTAGGTATGATGGAACTATTCGGCATTATACTTATGGAAAGCCATAAGGGTTTGCAGGGAAGGTCAGGACAACAGGGGTTTGAGTCCTGACCCAAGCCCTCTGCTGTGTGATACTGAATTGCTTTTGCCACATGTGTTCACCTCTGGACTCATCCCTGGGCTGCTTGGCTCCAAGCCTCAGCTTCCTCGTCTCTAAAATGGGGGCGATAATACCATCTACTGCACATAACCCAGTCGCCCCACCCCCTTATCCCCAGGGGACATGCTCCAAGACCCCCCAGTGGAGGCCTGAAACTGCCGAGAGTACCAAATTCTATACATACTATGTTTTTTCCTACACATACGTACACTGATAAATTTAATTTATAAATTAGGCACAGTAAGAGAATAGCAACCATAAACAATAATAAGATAAAACACTATACTTCAATAAAAGTTTTGTGAATCTGGTCTCTCTTACAAAATATCTCATTGCACTGTACTCACCCTTCTGGTTGTAATGATGTTAGATGACAAACTGCCTTATTAAGTTGAGAACTTTTGCCTTTTCATTTAAAGGAAGCTCTTTACAGCTTCCCTTTGGCATATGCGAAATGCCCACATCACTACTTTTGCCCTTTGGGGCCATTAGTAAGTCAAAGAAGGGTGACTTGAACATAAGCACTGTGACCCCCGCCATGGTCTTTCTGATAATGGAGATGTCACCGGCGGGCATGGGCCTGGGGCAAGTAAGACCACGGGAGGTTTCATCATGCTAAGCAGTCCCAGGTGGGACAGAGCAAAACAGCACCAAGTTTCATGCTACTCAGAATAGCTCACAATTTAAAAGTTATGAATTGTTTATTTCTTGAAATTCCCTTCTCAAAGTTTCGGACCTGATCACACAGCTGACCACACGGGTAACTGAAACTCTGGAAAGCAAAACTTCGCATACCGGGGACTACAGGAATAACAGTACCTGCTTCACAGAACCTACCTCATCATAAGGGTAAGTCCCTCCCCATTCTTGGGAGGAGCAAATGGAAATCATAATTACAACAGCTCTTAGTGTGGCTTCTGGTACATAGTAGGTGTTTATAACATGAGAGCTATTAGTCGTAAATAACAATAACCATTTGCCATTTCAATTTCCACTTCCATTTTGGATTTATGTTGAAAAACAATTTCCACTCCCAAATTGAAAAAAAATAATGGCAACATCCTAATAAATGCTCTAGAACTTTCCTGAAATAGTAGTCTCATCGTTCCTGCCATGGGAAGGTTGAAGTGTGTTTGGATCATTTGATCAAGGTTTTTCTAATTTTTTTCATTAAAAACATGAAGATAATCCATTTCATATATGTTAAAAATCTCTGGCATTATACAGAGTATCACGGAATTGCTGTGGAATAATAATAGCTCCCGGATATTTATTATGTGCCACATGCCTTGCCCTGGACTGGGCGCTTTGCATCCATGATGTCAATCTCATCCTCAGACGGGCCAAGATTTGAGTTCCATTTTATTGGTGAAAGAACTAAAGCTCAAAGGCTCAGCAGTTTCACATAGTCAGAAAGTAGCAGTGGCATGATTTGACGTGGGCTCTGACTTCCAAGTCTGTGCCCTCCCAGGACTCCTGACATCTAAAATATTCGCAGTCAGGACCTGTAGCAGGTAACTTGCCCAGAGGTGTCATAGTGGTGATGCATTCACCCACCCCTTTCAGAGGCCTGGGCATGACTCTTTAGCCTGTTTCCCAGGATTTCGCTGCTGCAGAAATACCACTGTAAATGATTCACTTGGAAAGCTGGGTAAAGGGCCTTAGGCATTCCAAATTCACAACAACATTTGGGGAGTGGGTGCTCCACGCCAGGAAAGAACCTCATGTACCTTAATTCTTCCTTCTCTGTACACACATTTCCTTGTCCCTTCAGCATGTCCATGCACTGCTCCATCCCTCATTGAACACACGTGATGAGTGGTCAGGGTATAATGGGTCAAGGGCTCTTGCAAGCATTCCCCTTTATTTTAATTATCCCAAATGATTCTGTGGTGTCTGCTGATCCTGGAAGAGCAGGGTTTGAAAAAACTGTACCTTTGGCACATGGCCTTGAAAGAATGTGTACAGGGAATGTTCAACAATTGCCTTTAGTTCTTCTCTCACTAATATACATGTGTACCTATTAGGTACCAGGTACTATGTTAGGTTGAGAGTCGGTGTGGCTTTTTCTCAAGGAATTTGCAGTTGTAGGGTGGAGACTGGTGGGCAGAACAAGTTTTATTCTACTGTGGTTCCGTCCTTTAGTAGAAGAGTATATAGTGGGTGAGACTCAGGCATGGAGGGGTGATGGCAAAGCAAGTCACAAATGTTTGGGTTACGTATATAATGTCTCAGCCAAGTATGAGCAGCTTGGTGTTATTAGACCAGTGGGTCTCAGGCGCTTGTCCCCGGAACTACATCATGACACCTACGATGTATTAGGAGCTATTTGAGCTCTAGGGACACAGAGGGAAGCAATCGAATTGATAGGAATGAACTTCCAGAAACAAACTCTTCTGCTGCTAATATGTTATTGTCACCAGCAATGACATTGTCCTTCAGCTCTTTGTCTTCTTGAAGGAAAGAATTCAGTCAAGAGAGAGTTTGTATAGCACAGAACAGCAAGCAGTTTATTAGCAAAAGCAACTATACTCCAAGACATGGAGCAGGCTGACCCAAGAAAGGGAAGCTGGGTCTCCTTACACTGTGTGAGGGTTTTTTTGTTTTGTTTTGTTTTTTGAGGGCATTATCACTGGCCTTCATATGTGGGACCCGAACCAGGGCCGCTGGCTTCCCAAGCCAGCACTTAACCACTGCGCCACTCGGCCGGCCCTGTGTGAGGGTTTTTATTTCCATGGGTAGAATTGTCTTCCTCTCTCCCTCTCCAGTAGCTTTCATTCTCCCAGCTGGCATGCCTCATACTCCCTTCTGACCCCCGAAGTTATCTGAACTTATTACAATGGCCCTGAGAAACAGGATGGTTTCTCTCTCTCTAACCATACCTCCCTTAGGGGAATGTGTAAGCCTGGAATCCTGCTGGGCTAGAAAGGCATCGGTTCCCTAAGTCAGAGCAGCTGTAAGGGGTCTTAATTTCAGTAGGAGCTGCAACAAGGGGCTAATTGGGCCTAGGCCTCTCCTTTTCCTGCTCATTTCTATCTATCTCCCGACCCTATCACTATAATCTTAAGTAAGTTGCATCACTCTTTTGGACTCAATTTCACGAGCTGTAAAGGAGGGAAATTTTTTTGCTGGCTTTAACGCCTTTATAATATGAAATAATGCTTTCTGAAGAGTTTGATGTTTTTCACCAAATATTATCTGGATAAGTACAGCCAAGTGCCTAGGCTCTGGAGTTTAATGAGGACAAAATATGCATGGTTTCCTGCTCTTGTGGAATTCGCCGGCTATGTGGGAAGCAATTTCAAACCAACAAACCACATGCATAATGATGTATTACCAATGATAAGTGCTTTGAAGGAAAAATTTTCCAAAAACATTTCATTTTCTTAAGTAGCTTGAACCTCCCTGTGGCTCTTTTGATCATTTATGCATGTGGCTAACAAAAATTGTGTCTTGTCTGGGTGACACTTGTCTGGGTGTCACCAATGGCCACAGGAAGGCACAGGCACCTAAGACAATGGGGGCATGGCTGAGTCATTGAGTAGTGTTGTCATACTGTTCCTTACACACTCCTCTGGACCTTCTGAGGGCTCAAGACAGCTGACTGATTAGAAAGCAACAGCAAAGGAAAGGAAAGCCCAAGCTAGAGAGGAGCAAGAAAAATAATTCCGTGGCAGCCAGGTCTCATTTGGAGCATGACACAGAGATAACTGAACCGACAGGCGTTTGCTGCTCAGACAGCAAGCCCTCTGCCATGAGAGAATCAGGCCCCCTCTGAGCAGTAGACAGCTGTCCCTATGGGACTTCATCCTGGGCAATGGGCTTCGGCAATCGAATGGCTCACCAGGGAGAGCTGGGTTTCCCTGTGGGCAATTGTTTAAATCCAGGCTTAAAACAGCTAAGTGCTTCATCTTCAATCACAGGGCACTTTGATGAGACGGCACCAGGGTACAAGAGAGGAGAGAGGAAAGAACATTTGAGATTCCGGCTCTCTCATATTTATGGCTGTGAATTCCCAAAATTGTAAACTACTGGTCAGGTTCAGAATGGTGAGTGGTGCCAGCCAGGCTTCACACTGTGCATTTTCCTCAAAAGTTCTCTAGACAGATTGTCACAGTTTTCTCATCATGACACTAAAACTATCTATGTGGCTTATCTAGTTTAAAAACAAAAAGCATTAAAAAGGCAGAACCACTGTATTACTAAAGTGGAGGTGGTATACCTACTGTAATTGAATATATATAGATAGTCACGGGATGTGGATTATACTGTGGAAGAGAGTCAGAGGAAGAGTAATAGATATATATGATATGGGGGGGTGTGGGGGGGGTGTAGTGGGGGTGGGGGGTTTGTCACTTTGAGGGGTAAAATGTATAACTATTGCACTGTGTTGTACACCTGAAACTACTGGGGGTGGGGGGGTTGTCACTTTGAGGGGTAAAATGTATAACTATTGCACTGTGTTGTACACCTGAAACTAATTAAAAATAAAATAAAATTAAAAAAAATAAATAAATAAATAAAACTAAAAAAAAAAAAAAAAAAAAAAAAAAAAAAAAAAAAAAAAGGCAGAACCTGGGGCCGGCCGAGTGACTCAGTTGGTTAAGAGCTCGCTCAAGAGTGTGAGCTGAGCTCTGATCAACGGCGGTTCGAGGCCAGCCCGAGCTGAGTTGCCGTTGAGCTGCCAACAGGTGGCAGGATGGCTCAGCAAAAAAAAAAAAAAAAGAAAAAAAGTCAGAGCCTGCTTGAGTGACCCACGTAAGGTCCCCTAACAAGTGAGTACCAGGGCCAGGAAGGGAACCAGAGAGTCCAACTCTTTTACTCTCTGTCATGGACCAGGCAAAGTTGCTTATTTTATTTTTGCATTCTCAGAAACTACAAATGAGTCCACTGAAAACTTCTATCTTAGGGGAAAATATTCTTGGTCACCTCGTAAACTGGAGAATCCACAGCAGAAAAAAAAAAAAAAAGTCTCTATGGAGAACAGGAAGGAAAGCTTTGGAAGTTACTGCCCTGTCCACATTCCCGTCTCAGGCAACCAGTGGTATTTGCCCTTTCATGCCTGGCTCAGTGCCAAGCAGCAGGAGTCCTAGACCTCTGTCTGGGCTGTTTTCAGGGCAGAAGACTGGGAAATGAAACAGGGTGAGGCCATCTTGTTCTTAGAGTAAGGAAGAGGGAATCCAGGAGATGCATGGCAGGTAGCTCTGTCACCAGGAAAAGCCCAGCTCCTCCCAAACCTGGTTTAGCTGTGCTTTTCCTAAGCTTGTGAATGTAAGAGCTCCATGACCAAAGACTTTTGACATGTAGCTCTGCTGGGCGGTGAGAGTGACATCAAGTGAAAGTAGGAGTGAATGAAACAGCCAGGTTACCTTGGGGCTGTGATGGGAGATTATCATTCTGTGCAGCAAGTTTCCAGCTCAGAGTTACATTTAGGGTTTGGATGCCTGGTTCTTCCTTGGTTCTTTCACTTGCACATTTCTCCAGTGACCTCCTGGCATAGGGAAAGTCATTTGCTAAGCTTGGTCCTTCTGGTATCTTTGCAGGAATTGGAGAATGGAACGTGTTTAGGGGAATACTATCATGGGATGTTGAGGGCAACACCTATTGTGAAAAGCCTACTATGTGTGAGATACTGCCTTATGTATTGAGGATTGAGAAACTGTCCCTACACTCTAGAAGTTCACTGTCTAATTGGGGGAGAAAGATGATAAACTCAGGTGAATTGAGAGGAGAGGCATCTAATCCATCCCACCGGAAGAGGGTGACACTGAGTTGAGTGTTGAGGGGATAAGCCAGCCACACAGAACACTAGGAGGTAAAGGCCTGGGTAACAGCCTGAACAAAGTATGGGAAAGGATAACAGCATCAGGGGCACAGATGAAAATTTCAGGGCTATGGGCCAGTGGATGGAAATTTAGATGGTGGCTGGATTGGTCCCAGTTTTCTCCTGTGTAATATGAGAGGGTGGACTCCAATCTTGGCTTTTTCTGAGCATATTTCCCACAAAAAGGGTGAATGTGAAGGGTAAATTACCTAAGAGACTCAGGTCTCTATGCCTCCAATACCATTTGTTTGGTTGCTTTAAAGATGGACATCATAGCTTTACTTAAAGATGCCAACATTACAATACACTAGAATTTAAACCTTTGAATCTATCCAAATCCACAATGAAAGATTTCTTTTTAAATTGTGGTAAGACATACATAACATAAAATTGACCATTTTCACCCTTTTTGAAGTGTACAATTGGTAGCATTAAGTAAATTCACGTTGCTGTGCAACCATCACATTATCCACTCTCAGAACTCTTTCATCATCCTACACTAAAACTCTGAATCCATTGAACAATAACTTCCCCCAATCCCCACCCTGCTTCCTCAGCCCCTAGTAACCTGCCCTTGGTTTTTAATCATTGAACTGTTTTGCCTTTCTTGTAAGAAGTCCCAGGCTGCTTTGCCACAGCACGCGATAAACAGAACTATCCAAGTGAACAAGACAGCTTTTGACAGAGCGACAACCTGTGGTTCTTGCCACAATACTCATGAACTGTGTATTTTGAAGCAGCATGAAGAGTTTTCCCTCCCAACCTAGAGCATAGAACCTACCAGGGAAGCTTGAGCTCCCCCTGCAGTTGAGTGCCCCCATTGCAACAATCCGGACCAAAATACCAGGCAAAAAACTTGGTGGATGTGGGAAGGGAAGGGAGAGACAAGGTTTGAGAGCCCCTAGCAAATTTCTAAGTCTGTGCTTCTAACACAGCGCTTGCCCGCTTCCTTTCTATGTCTCACACACTGATCTGCATTGCACAATCTGGCCAACACTCAAATCCCTTCTGCTTCCTAGACTGCCCAGAGTACTTGATCATGCTAATGCTTTAGTGAGCAATGCTGTTCTTCAAGACAGTTTGCAACTAATGTTTCAGCCAGGGGGGGCCACTGTGTTTGCAGGGATGGCAGGAGTAGAATGAAACATAACATGCAGACCTTGACCACCTCTGGTCCCAAAGGCTTGCTCGGAACTTCTCACAGGATGAAAGCCTTTCTGTTTCTGCATTAATCCTTGTTGGCTGGCCAAGCTCCAACTCAGGTAATTACATTCTGCCTTACCCAGAATTCCCCTGGCAGGGTTAGTCCTTGCGTGTCTTCTTGCGATTTTTAGTTTTTGTGCCATTTTGCTCTTGACACAGCATTTTTCTGAAGAGATTGTGCCCTTCAGTGAGAAGGCAGATATAGGCAGGCCCATTGGCACTGTGTGGATTTTCTACAGAAGAATTGTAGGACCAAGTCAGGGTGGTAGAACAACATGGATCAGAGCAGAGCCCTAGAGAATGAGAGATGTCAGGAGATGGCCTGAGCCAGTCACCCCCACCCCCAGGTGGGTGCATGATTAAACCACTGCCATTAGGCAGCGAATGTTATCACTCCCTGGCAAGTGATTCATACTTATCCTAAAATAAAACCCCTACTGCGTGGACATTGCAGTACCCTGTATGTCTCCTGTTTGATTGGCAAATGGTTTATTGTTCAGTTCCCCTAAGTTAAGATCTAGATTTTACTTTGGGACAAAGAGGTTGTAGACATTTTTGGTTATTCAGATTTTTTTTAAACATCTCTAAAACATGTCAGTGATTTCTGAGTAATCCAATTTTAAATATCACCTGGCCCTCAAAATGTGATCTATTACATGACACACTTCACCTCATGAAGCATTTATGGAATATCTGTGCCACCTGCCACCTATGCGCCCTTGAGGGAGTTAGCTAACAATTTCGTGCTTCAGTTTTCCCATTTGTAAGTTGAGGATGATAATACTTCATAAGGTTGTTGTGACAATTAAATAGGAGGGCGTGAAAAGCCATGATTATTATTATTGTTATTATTATTATTATTATTATTATTTTTTTTTTTTTAGAGGGCAGTGTCACTGGCCCTCATATGTGGGATCCAAACAGGGCTGCTGGCATCCCAAGACAGCTCTTAACCACCGCGCCACTTGGCCGGCCCAAAAAGCCCCTATTATTATACAACATTATATTAAGCTAATATATTGTGGAATTCATTGAAAAGACAAAGAAATACTCAAAATATCTTTTAACTAAGATGAGGCTAGCAAGGTAACTAAACAATGGTTCCTGCCCTCAAGATGCTGTGGTGTAATGAAAGAGTCACGTTCTTCTAATAAATATTAATTGACAGGATGAACATATAAATGACATGCAGAAGGGAAATTACCGTGGGAGGAATTTAGGAAAGTGTCATAAAGAAATTTGCCTTTGATCTGCACCTTGAAGAATGGCCATGATTTTCATAGGCATTCAAGTCATATACTGGCACAGTATTTCCCAATATTTTTGGATCATAGCACACAAAGAAAATGGTAGTATTTTCTTGGCCGGGATTATGGCCAAAGGCTTTACACTAGATCATCACCCCTAAGAGAACAGAGACCTTGCCCACTTTGGTCAACTTTGTATTCCCAACACCTAGCATAGTACTTAGCACATTCTGGTTGAGCGGGAGCAGAGGGGAAAGGATGCACGAACCCTTAAAGCTGGTCTGTCAAATGCAGGATTGGGGCTTTTGGAACACAGGATTCATAAGAAAAGATAGAAAGAGCCTAGAAAGATAGGTTTACAGTCGATCTAGGAGATTTTGAATGCTGAACCCAATTGGCCTTTATTCAGTAGGGCATAGGATCCAACAAAGATGTTGGAATAGGAATCTCTTAATAAGAAAGAGAATTCTGAGTGGGGGCTGTGTAGAGGATGGAATGAAAAAAGCACTAGGTGGAGAAAATCAAGAAGGTGGCTAATTGTATTGTCTGAATGGCAGACAATGAGCGACAAAGGTAGGCAGAGGGAATGTGAAAGAAGGAGATAAATTGAGCACTTGAGTTCAGAAACACCAGTAAGAAATCACTGGATTGAATGGAAAAAGGCAAGTCATATTCCTACTAATTGGCTACTTTACTGTAGACAGTGTATTTAATCTCTTTCTACATATTTCCTCATCTAGAGAATGAGAGACCAGAACCATTCCTGCAGTCCCATTCATTTCTAGTATTTTCAAATTCTCTAATCTTGTCAAACTTCGAATGATGTAGCAAGGTCTCCCCTCCTCATCCTCACCTCTTTTGTGGTGGCATTTCAGCTTCGTCTTTTGGACTCCCTTAGGCCTTTGAAGAATTTTAGGTGACTATTTCATTCAATTATAGCATGTATGTCCGTAGGGCACCAAGTAGGGTAGTCTTGTCCCCCTGAATGATATTCAACTAGTGATTATTTGGTCGTCTACAGTGACAGCGACACAGACCTTTTTCTTTTGAGTAAGAATTGTGTCTTATTCCTCTTTGTCAGTACAAGGCATCTAACAACTGATGAAAAATATGAAGGATGCATGGACGAATGGAAGAATGAAAGGATGAGTAAATAAGGTGACAAGGAGGAGACATCCCTTGGATTATAGCTTACTGACCACTGAACAGTTATAGTCTGATTCGATTATGATGGGACTGGTAACATCATATTTTTTTTTCTTTCCTTGTGGACTCTTAAGAATGTAAATGATTTTCTTAACTTCTACTACAGCTAGTGCTGCCTTTTGCTAGTTACTCTTCTCATCCACAAGTCGTTTTCTGCCTACTCTCCTCTGAAGGTTTGAGAATCAATTGTACCATCTTTTTGTCTTAGGATTACAACACCTACAGCTATGATCACAGAAATTCCACCAGCAGTATCAATTTTCTAGGACAGAGACCGAGAATGAGTTAACAAGCACCAACACATTTGCTAAGCTTAAAAGAATGCTCTATTATTGTGTGGCAATTGGTAAAGAACTTATTAATTAAGGATATAAGATAGAGAGAAATCTCCCAGGAGGCAAAAAGCCATTACAAAGACATTGTGGAACCAATCTAGCAGTTAATGGAATACTCAGAGGTTCTTAAAGAAAAAACAGGGGTTTGGGGAGAGGAGTCACTTTTCAAAAAAATAGGTATTGCCAAATTACTGATGTTGCAGATTAGGGGAAAAGCTTACCAAAAGATGGGTAAAAAGTAAAAACAGAAAAACCCATAAACATTTGTTTTAGTACAATCCAGTCTTTCTATTGTAACATCTCTAGATCCTAAATGCATACCCACACCACCACAAAGCATAAAAGTAAATTGAGATGGAAATCGAAATTAAACTAGTGTTGCAAATGAGAATTAATAGTACATTTGCTTTTGTTCTGAGATGGGGCATCAGAGGCAGAATAAATAACTCATTTCATATGCCTGCGAGTTGTTTGTTTAGGAAATCACTATCAAATAAACAAGAAATGTCAGTCTCCATTTCCCTTCTTAAATGTTAAAATTTCACCCTACAGATTATCTCGTTGTATGAGAACAATGTCATGTTTTAGAGAGGGGTGTGGTGACATGAGCCAAACATTTAGGATTGCCCCAGGAACTGTTTCCTCTGGAATAATAATAGAGACCTTATATACCTATTCTATTAACATGTTTATCTTCAGAAGGTCCTGATAGGTCCAGCCCTGTGAGCAGGTGCTCATGGGGACTGTCTAAACCAATCCCCGAAACTGTACAAATTACAAAGCAGAGTTACAGGACCCTTATAACTCAGTGTGTTGGATACCATTGAGCCTTTCATTGTTGAGACAAAACCGGACCTGAAAAATATCTTCATCAGAAGAACAGCATATATGTTCAGAGCATGTGAATGAGAAATATTAGGGATATTAGCTTGTTTATGTTGGAATTTCAACTTAGACAGATCCTCAGTACATAAATAGTGGATTTATGCTTTAAAAGTTGTGAATTACTTATTCCACATTTTCAGGGGTAGGGAAGGAGGGAGATGCATTTAAATTAATGAACATAGGATGGTTTTGTATCAGGAACACTTGACATGGAATGCAAAGACTTGGTTTTGAGTACGTAAGAGCAATGTCCTAGCTCTGTTATCATAAAGCATTGCACTTTCTGAGCCTCCTTTTTCTCATCTGTAAAAGGAGGTATGATCAACTTGCTCTGCCTGACTCACAGAGTAGATATGAAGTGGGCCAGAGCATCATACAATCAATAAAGGTATGTTGAAGAAGATGATGATGATGGTGATGATGATGATGAATTATTAGCAATTACCTTGACAGTTTTTGAGAAAGCAGGGATTCCACAGTGCCATTAATCACTCTTCCCATGCCTATCTTTTTTCAGTTTTACATTGGAGCTCATCAGAGAGTTCTAGTTCTTCATCTAGTCAATTACATTGTTTTCCATAGACTTATCTCCCAACATGATTTTTTGTGTGTTGTAATTGACTTTGCTTGCAATTAAGGTAGAATTTAATTTCTTTGTTTCTGCTGGCTGCCTTGAATGTCTTTCAGGATTTTTTTTAGCCTTTGTTCATGAGACTGTTTGGTGCTTAAGACCTTGGCTTTTGGAGAACTCTTGTCTATGCCCAGGCTCTCTTCTTTGATAGTACAAAATTTGATAGTGGCTTTCCGTACTTTCCCTACCATAATTCCCCATTTTCACTAGCTGTTTACTTGTAAATGTTCTATTCCCTCTGCCTGCAACATTCTCCCATATCTGTTGTTTACGTGTCAGGCTCCTTCTCACGTTTAGGTCTTAGGTTAAATGTCATCTCCTTAGAGAGGACCTCTATGATTATAACAAGTAAAGTAGCCTTTGATATACACCACCCCCCACATACAGACACACACATTCTATTTCATCACCCTACTTATTGCCTTCATAATGTTTAACATGATTGGTGACTACCACATTGCCTGATTTTCTTCCTTGGCTGTTTTCTCTTCCCTAACCCCACCCCACCTACCAACTAGAACTTGGACCTTATCTATCTTGTTCACCAACATTTCCCTATTCCTAGCATAGGGTCTGTGACACAATAAATAGGTGGTGGAGGAATGAATGGTCTATTGCTATATTATTCTGTGAGTGCTAAGCATGAAAGGTTTAAATGCATTATCTAAGTTAAAATATATTAAAGGTATTTTGGAACACAAATAGTTTTAAGAGATTATTTATTCCATAATTTCCATTTTATAGGTAAGTTTTCAAGCAACTAAAATAATTTGTACCAGTTTTTATTTTCGAGCAATTATGACATCCAGGAGTAGAATCTATATCTTTTGATTTCCAGAGAAGAATTGATGGAAGGTTCTCTTGCCACTGGTACTTATCAACTTGGTTGTCAAACTTCCCATAGTTGCCCAACTTCAACTCTCCACTCCAGTCAACCAAACCAACAACACATGGCTTGTGTCCTAACAACAGCAATAGCAAACCCCAAATCCCAGCTATCTCTACTGTACTAAACAGGGTCTTCCCCCAACCCACCACCACTCACAGAGGTCCTGCTCGAAAGATCTTACCTGGTTGAAGTTTTACTTAAGTGATTCCCATCATCTCTAGTCTTACCAGATGCTCTGTAAATTGTTTAGCTCTTTTTACCCCTGCCTTTCTGCCTAGCTTATAGACCTGTGACACCTATTTCATTTGTCCATTTTCATACTATGATAGATTGAAAAAAAAAATGGCCACAGTATTTTGCAGTTCTTCTCATAAAAAATTGGAGTCTCTTTGTCTGTTTCTCTGCCAGATTCTATTCCTTGAATCTGAGCTTAGCCATGTGACTTGCTTTGGCCAATGGAATGTTGAACAAACAGAGGCTCAAAAAAGGTCTGTGGTATTAATGTTTGCCTTCTGTGGTTGCAATTGGAATCCCGAGGCCATCATATGGAAAACCACAAGCTACCCTTCTGGAGAGACCACATAAAGGAAAAGCTAGGTGGCTTGACTAGATACCTGCCAACTCTTAGACATGTGAGTTGGGCCATCTTAGACCACCGAGCTCTCAGTCTATCTGCCAGATGCCTGCAGACATATGAGTGCTCAAGTGAAAATCTCAAAAGAATTGCCCAAATAAACCCAGCCCCAAACTACCAACCCATGGAATTGTGAGCTTACCAATGATGGTTGTTTTAAGTCATGGAGTTCTGGGGTGGTTTGTTACACAGCAAACGCTAACTGATATACTCATTACACTTCCTATGCTGCTTTCTTGTCACTCTTACTCACTGCCTTTCAGGTGCACTTGCTAGTGGATGATCCATTTATCCACATTTCACAGAGGGGAAAAATCAATGGCAAGAGGCTTTTTCAGTATTGATGCCCTGACATGCTTAATTCTTTAGATCCCATACATTAGAGCTAAACCCTCCTTTGACACTTTTCAAGGGAGTACCCACAAAAAGAAATGTTTAGGAAGGTGTTAAGAAGTTAAGGATATGTACACAGGTCCTAAAAGCTAGACTCCAAACCAAAAAGCATGAGCTTAAATAGGGGTTATAAAATTAATAAAGCCAGGGTCCAGTTTTATTTGTTTACCTCCTATTTCCTAACCAGAAGCTATTGGGTTGTAGGAAAAGTCATGATGCATTTTTTGCAACAAAAAATGTAGAAAAAAACACATCATCATGGCTTTTCTGACAACTCAATATTATCTATGTATAAGAACATCTAGGCTATTCCAAGGCTGCTGGGACTAGACCCCACACAATAATAATCACAGCAATCATCCATAACATTTATTGATCATGTCCTAAGTGGTAGGTACTTTGCACATCCATTATCTCTGAGGCCCTAGTAACCCCACTCATAGGTATAGCTTCCCCTATACACAAGGGGAATCTAAGGCCCAGAGAAGTTAAGAAACTAGCCCCAAACCACACAGCTAGTAAGGCAACTGACATTCCAAACTAGAGCCAGCCTAGGATCTTTCTCACTTACCGCTTTTCTCCTCTGGATGGACTGCACTGCAATTTCTGTTTCCTTTCCCTTATTAAGGATGCGGTTCATGAACCCACATCCAAGGATACCAGCAAGGACTGTTCCTCCACAAGAAGGAGAGTCTGTCATGTATCAAAATGTGAGCAACTTTGCTTTCCAACAGCTTCGGTCTGTTATCCTTGGCATACCCCTAGAAAAGCCTTCTCTGCGTCTGCAGCATTGGCGTTTCATCCCAAGTCTTGAGGAGGAAAAAAAGAATATGTAAGGTCACGAACTCGATGCCTTTCTTCCTAACTCAGAGCCAAACAGAGTAGATAGTACCTTCCCAAATTTCTGAATTAAATTTCTAAAAACCCCCAAAAGAGACCTCGCTATTTAAAAACTTGAGAGGTCGGCTTGGAAGCAACAAACAGCTTTTATCAATATGTGTATGTTCCCAATAATAAAACAATGCACAGCACATTCATCTCTGTTCATGACCTTTTACACATTGTACAGTGGTAAACATGGGCACTTTGCTTTTAATATAATTTAATAGGTCATCTCTTACCTGCAAGTTACATTTTAGTATCTCCCATCCTCCTCAATGAAGCTTACAAAAACATTTCACTTTGTCACGTCAAATAGGCATTTGTTTTCTGTCTGCCCCACATCCAGATACCCTTATAATTCGGGGAACTTCAGAGCCTCACCTTGCGGACCCTGCTTCTCAGATCCTCATGTTTACATCCATGTTTAGATAGGTTTGCATCCCCTCCTTGACATCTGGTACCCAACCTTAGTCCTCATTGTCTCCCAATGCCTAGGACAGTTTCTGATAAATAAGTGGGCTTAATAAGTGTTTGTCACATCAAATTATACCTTTTGGTATACCTACTCTATACACTCTCATTCTTTTCCCATAGAAGGAATTCTCTGAATATTTGTGAATTACTGAATTAATGGAGGAACAATGGGAATGATCAAACTAAGGGAAGTAAATCATGATCGTAGGCAAATCTTAGCAGCAGGATATCAATGACCAGTTTCTCACTCTGCTCTTATTTAACTGTAGAGAGACAGGATTCTTTTTCTTCATCAATTCCTTCCCCCCATACTCCAAACTAGATATCTAACCCTATTAAAATGAGCCACTTTCTTTTCCCTGCAAAGCCAATTTTATAAATATAATTCAGCTAACTTACATACCAGCTACTTTAAGAATTACAGCAATCTGACTGTCTCAAACTTTGTGAGAATTAAGTGACCAAAAGACACTTGAAATGTACAGCTTAGCATTCTTTCAGTTCCCTTGAAAACAGCAGCATTCTAAAGAAACCAAATTGCAGAATCCAACTCAGGATGTAAATTACCACAAAGAAAAGCAAATAGTGTCAGGAATTCTCTCTTGGCCGGTTACACCTACTAAGCTAAAATTCATGCATCTGGAAGATGACGTTGTATTTTTAAAAGCTGATTTCCCTGGAATGAAGAGCCGCTTCTGATTAGGTTCCTCTTCTGTCTGCTTGGACCAAACTCTCGTTGAAATGAAGTCATCTAAATGTCTGAGCTGGATGATCAGGCAGCACCAGGAGGGCACAAAAGAAATGAGCAAAGAGCAAGAGGAAGGGAATATGTCACATCCTGACTACAGGGAAACAGTGCAAAACATCTGATCACAGCAGTGCCAGGGAACTTGAACCTGTCCAAAACGATTGTGAGCTCTCCTTGTTTAATTGCTGCTGATGGCTGCTGGCCAGTCATGCATGACAAGGCATGCATGTCTCCCTGCTCATCAGCTTTCACTCTAGGTGATGAACATGGTCTGTGGATCATGCGAGGGGGGGTCTGGGCCAGAGATGGGGGTTGGAGTGGGTTGGAGACAAACCCCCTGTGGACACAAAGCGACTTGTACTCAACTCATAACTAGACAGAGGACTTTAGAAATAGAAGCATAACCAGTGTATGCAGCATACTGCAAACAAAGAGGACATACCAGGCAAATAGGCAGGACATCTGTGACCCAAGGAATGTCAACTGGCAGCATGCAAGCCTCCTGTTCAGTCCATAATATTTGAGCACATGCTTGAGCCTGGATAGAGAAATTTAAGCTACACTGGAATAGTGAAGGGCATTGTGTTTTTTGGTGACTCGATGCTTTTAAACCTCTTCTTTCACCTACAGAAGAAGCAAAAGCATATTTCTGTTGATTCCATTGACACAAAAAATGCTTCCCTGAGCTCTTGGAGAAAAGGTGGTTTGTTAAGCCTAGTGTGACATGGATGATTTGGAAAAAAATTCATCAGTATCCTCTTGCAGACTGATTATTTATTTTTAGCTTGGGATGAGCAAACTTCTCTGGAGTCGCAGACCCCCAAATAGGCTGCATCAAAGCATGAGGCAGTGAGAAACCTCAAAACCTAGAAATTCCAGGTGCAGTGGAGTTCAGGAATAACTTCTTGAAAAGACTTATCATCTGTCTACACCCTGTGAAGTGTTAGGAAGAACTTACCTTCTCTCTGGGCTTTAATTGCCTCATCTCTAAAAATAGACATTTCTACCTCGTGGGGATGCAATGAGGATTAACTGAGCTGATGTCTACTTATAAGCTTTCTGTGCAGATAGTTAGATAAAGGGTAGGCATGTAAAGACAAGGATATGTGGTCTGTTTATTTTTGTTAACTTACTGATTGAGAATAATGGTTAGTAGTACAAAGCCCTCAAATCAGTCAGGACCAGATCTGAATACTGACTTTGTTACTAACTAGCTGTTTAGACTTGTATTAGTTTTCTCTATTTCTCCAATTTCTCTAATAATTTCTCTAATTATTTTCACTTAAAAATTGAAATAGGGCTGGCCGTGTGGCACGATGGTTGGGAGCTGGCTTGGGAAGCCAGCAGCCCCGGTTCATGTCCCACATATGAGGGCCAGTGACACTGCCCTAAAAAATAAATAAATAAATAAATAAATAAATAAATAAATAAATAAATAAAATTGAAATAATTATAGGAAAAATTTTGACACTATGTATGGTGACAGATCTACTAACTAGACTTGTGATGATCATTTTGTAATATATACAAATACTGAATCACTATGTTGTATATCTGAAACTAATATAATGGTATATGTCTATTATACCTCAATAGAAAAAAGAAAAAAGATAGATATAATTAATCTTACCTGAGAAAGAATTGAGAGAGTACTTCAGAGATCTGACATAGTGTAATGTTTATCAAATGGTAGGTAGCTCCTAGCTCCCAATTCCTACCATACATATGCAGAATAAAAACCTACAAATAACTTTATGATATTGAAAATTAAATCATCCATGGCCGGGATATAGCTATTATTGATTGTCAATTTGACATCAACTGTATAAGAATCTTACTATTTTCTCATGAAGAACCGAAAACAAAGGATGGGCACACGTACATATAATTTCATTATCATAAAGACTCTTTTCTTCTCAATGAAAGCAGTTTCTTTTTTTCTGATTATACTATAAATACCACCTGCTCATTGTGAAAAAATTTTAAAGTCAGCCAATCAATAAAGGTAAAGAAAAAACAATCAAAATCACCTAAATTTCCACAATCTTGAGCTAACCATCACTAATATTTAGTAACCAGCCAAATGAAGTTAGCTAGATGGCTAAATTATGTTTCTCACTTATACGCCTACCTCAACAACAACAACTTGGCATCCATCTATGGACAAGAGAACTTGTGGCAACTGTGGGACCGGCACCCTATGTCAAGAGGCTTGGGAAGAGTCTCATCTACCTGAGCATTGGTAATGGGCCTACAGACTTGGATCCCAGCTGTAGACCCTGAAGTGGCTTCTGAACCATCTCCAGTCCCTCTTAGTCATGGTCTGGGAGTCCCTGGAGAACAGCATCTCGGACCATCACCCCGAGACGAGAGAGGCTCTGTGGAAATCCAGGTTTCCAGAGAAAAAGATCAAACACATTATTAGAGAGAGAAAAACAAAAACAAGACATACAAAAAGTAGAAAGTTAAACAAAATAAAACCAAGGATGCATGCCTTAGAGAAGGAAAGAGAAATATTGGGTTGTTAGAAAAGTCATGACATATTTTGTCTACGTTTTTCCAAGGTCATTTATTTATATAAAAAACAAAGATCAATCAATCATATACTGCCCATTTTGTTCAATAACATTTTTCCATCTCTCACTGTGCTTCATAATTTCTCGTTCATAGAAAGACCTGTCTTTATTTGCGAAAAACTGAACAAGGTGCTGATTTACAGCCTCATCTGAATTGAATGTTGTACCACACAAGGAGTTTTGAAGAGAGTAAAACAAGTGGAAGTCTGATGGCGCAAGGCCAGGCGAGTATGGTGTATGGCAACACATCCCATCCAAGCTCCAATAATTTTTGATGGGTGATCAAACGGGTGATCATGTTGTCACGATGGAATACAACTCCTTTACAATGAACAAGCTCTGTACGTTTCTGGATGATGGGTTCATTCAAACTGTCCAGTTGCTGACAGTACATATTTGAATTGATTGTTTGGTTCCTTGGTAGGAGCTCAAAAAACACGACACCTTTAAAATCCCACCACACTGAGAGCATAACCTTCTTCTAATGAATTTCTGTTTTCCATGTCATTTGAGGCGAATCATCATGTCGGGACCAAGACCGTTTGCACACCACATTGTTGTAAACAATCCACTTCTCACCAGTTATCAGTTGCTTCAAAAAAGGATCCTTTTCCTCACGTTTAATGAGCATATTGCAGATGTTTATATGTGCCATCAAATGAACTTCTTTGAGTTTATGCAGAACCCAAATATTGAGTTTGCTTATATATCCCAGCTTCTTCAGGTGGTCATGAACGCTTGAATGATGGATGTTCAATGTTTCTGCAATCTCTCGTGTCGTGAAACGTGGGCTTGACTCGATCAATGCCTTTATTTTGTTGTCATCAACCTCGATGGATCTCCCTGACCGAGGAGCGTCATTGAGATCAAAATCACCAGCCCGAAATTTCATGAACCATCATTGTCACTGATATTCTTGTAGAGCATTGTCAGTGTAAACTTTATGCAACTTTTCACAAGCTTGACATGCATTCTTCCCTTTAAGGAAGTAAAACAGTAAAATATGGCAAAAATGCAGTTTGGTCTTCCATCTTCAACTGGTTGTAAAATATCCAAAACTCAACCAAATTGTTCAATTCCTTTTTAGAATGACGCTAGAACTGTCAACTGTCAAATGACATAGTAATAACATAGATACGAATGACTCTAGTACTTCCAAAAATGAACTAGTGCCATCTGTTGCAAACATGCTTTGTGACTTTTCCAACAACCCATTAGTTGTATTTTACCCATATGACCTGTTTTCCAAGGCAGCACAATTCAGTGCCAGGAGAATCCATTTTGGCCTGTGATTTCCTCTGTAGGGTAAAGTGAGAGTTGTGAGTGAACATCCAGCCCTCCCAGCTGTGCAGGATGGGTTCTCCCTACAGAGAGGAAAGCAAACTTCGGTAGGTGGCTAGTGAACATTTACAAAAAAGCCAGCCATAATATGTTAGCCAGGGATAGACCACAAACTTGAGTTTTAGTGCTATCCGTGAGAATGCAAAAGAAGGCTCTCAGCACCTGGACTGGTGGATTACAGGACCAAGCGAAGTCATACAAGCTTAAGAATTCTGCCACAAGAGGAAGAAGTGTGGAGCGGATGTATCCACAGGAGGGCTGAGAAAGTCTCAGGATTCCTAAGAAAATAAGAAATAGCACCCTAAGAAATAAACAATATAACTTTACACATCAAGGAATTAGAAAAAGAACCAACTAAGCCCCAAATTAGCAGAAGAAAGGGATGGGTACTTTGAGGGGTGGGGATAAAAGAGTGATATTTGGCTTGAAGGTGACTGGGGAGGGTGGATATATTGAGGATTCCATCTATTCTCAGAATTACCCACATAAAATCTTTTGTAAATCAAATGAGATTTTCCTGGTATTATTTACCCTGTAGCTCTTAGTAACAAAAATCATTACAAGTAATGTTTTATTTAATGTTTTAAAAGTTGGAAGACCTTATCTGAACCTGTATCTACTTGGGAATGGACCTCCCTTTTACATCTTTACCACTTACTTTCATGTGTACTATTTATTAGTTTCAAATCATCTTGTCTTATTTAGAACATATATTAGATTTATAAAGTATTAATTAATAATATAATAAAATTACTAATATTTTCCTATTTGTCCTTTTACAGTTAGTCTCTGCAAGTCTGTGAGGATTTTGTTTTGTTTTGTTTTTTAGCAAATTTACTAATCTACCTTCTTCAATCATTGTAAAAATCCAGTCTCAGGTGATTGCATTCATTTATTGAGGTATTATGCATTTACCTGGTCTGACCTTCAGCCTCTCTTTACCATCTCTATTGTCCCCCTCTAGCGAAGGATGTGTAATTTTTTTTAAGTCGTGACAACAGCTTTGTTGGAAGTCTCATGAACTACAAGGAAGAGTTACCCTCTCTTGTTCTTTGCTGGTACAGAGCCACTTACTTGAACAATTTCTGAGAGTTGATTTAAAGCACTGCCCTCCAGTCTGGAGGGAGGAAAATCAGTTTGTGTGCTCATTTGGTTTGGAGACAAAAATCTGACAGCTCTGTCAAAGGTGTGAACATTTGCTAGCAAGTAATAATTCCTGACAAGCTGGACTTCATCATCTTCTACAGCCTTGGGTGAGAGCGGGGCCTGTGGTGAGAATGGAGATGAGTCAGAATCGGACATGGAACTTTCTGGAAGGCAAGGGCATCTGGGCATAACCACATCATAATATATATATATATATATATATATATATATATATATATATATATATATATATATATATATAGAGAGAGAGAGAGAGAGAGAGAGAGAGAGAGAGAGAGAGAGAATATTTCTCTGAGGATTGTATAATTCACAATGTTGGATGTTGGATTTCATATAGATTTCATATGGTTCTCTTAATATAGATTTATCAAAGAAATTCCAATGCCAGATGCTTTTTCAGCACCTCAGATTTGTACACTAAATCTTACATGAAATCAACAAGCATGCATTTTCTAAGGAAGTATGCTATGTGCAATCCAGGTCAAAACACTGAAAAATACCAAGTAATCTAATATCGTGTATCCTCAGAGGCTAACACTTAGACATTTCAAGAGAGGAGTTGGTTAAACTACAAATGGTGGGATTAGACATAAGTATTATAGGAATTCAAAGATAGGAGAGATTAGCAAATTCTGGAGTTATCTGAAAAATTCCATGAAGAAAGTGTACAGTTGCATCTTAAAAGATGGGTGGGAATTTGTAGGTTTGGAAAGGAGAAAGAATGTTTACCAAATCAGGAAGGGAATTCAAACATGGTGGGTATAATGAGTAGAGAGGAAATTTTTGCTTCTGAGCTGACAAAAAAATGACTAAAGAATATTGTAATTTCTTCTGGTTAGAATCAATGAGTCGAAAGGTTTAAAAATTTTTAAAACACTATATGACCATTTTCTGAAGGGAACAGATATTGGGAATCCTGGTGACTCATAAACAGACAAATGGAGAGATCAAAGCAGGAGGCTGGTTTAGCACAGGTTCTTGGGGACGGATGATGGGGATGGTTGTGAGGCCTGGGGTACAAGGGTGGGATAGACACAGATACTGCTACAAAATCACATCAATGGTCTATATTACTGCCTTATTAGCTGTCTAGAAAAGCCACTTTCATGTTCTATGCTGCCACATATTATGTTTTAGCTGATTCTGCCATTCTGTGACATTGTATCTCTATGTGGGAACTTTCCATTGTATCAACATGGAAGAAAAGGGGAAAACATGCTGCAGAGAGGGAGTGAAGTTTGGGTGTGAGGTAGCCTGGGTTTTGAAATGAGTCTTAGAAATCAGATGTCAGCCACTGTGCCACTGTTACCTGCTGGCTGAGAGGTACTTGCATTTATTCATTCAATAGCAGATATTTGAGCACCCACAGTGTCCTAAACACCAGGGAACCAGATACCACTCTTTCCCTCCTAGAGCCGACCGGTCCTTAAAGTGCCCCATGGCCTCTGCGGTCACTGCGCAAGCTGGTCTTAAAAGATAAGCCTTCCCTTCAGTGTTTAACTACTGCTTGGACACTTCCAGTAGTAAGGGGCTTACTTCCCCCACAGGACAGACTGACTTCAGTTTTTCTTTTGGAATGGTAGAAATTGTTAGAAAATTCATTCTTACATTAAAGTGAACTTTACCTTCTCTGAATTGTTCTCAAACCAAGCTGAGCACCATTTGCCATAAAATGTTGTCAAAACTATAAATTGCCAGGCCCCACCTGAGCACCAGTGAATCGGAATCTAAGGGGATGAGGCCTAGGAACCTACTGTTAGAAACTCGGCAGATGATTCTGAAGAGCAACTAGGGTTAAGAAGAACTGTCATGTGTCTTTTTGTTATTTTTAGTTCTAGCTGCTTTCCAATACTGTTAGCCCACTTAGAGCTTGGACCAATGGATCGCCCCCACTGAGTTTTTTCCAAGCTATCAAGCCAAGATACCATCCATTTACTACCCCAAAATCGTGCCATTGATCTTTGATTCTCAGTGTAAGACTTTATCTTTATACCCATACAGTTTAATTTCAATTAGGATTATTTTCAACCTTTCATCTATCATCAACATATTTGCTTCCTATCAATGTTTGGGTCAAATCTGAAAATATAGCAGTCACCCTCAGCCATAGGAAATACATTCCAAGATCCCAGTGGATGCCTGAATCTGTGGATTGTGCCAATAATCATTACACGTTTTGGTCCAAACCTATTCCTGAATCTATGTAACTATCCCTCACAATAAATGGCTTAATGTCACTCATTTCAGGGGACCCCTCGCTGAAGCCTTCGTACAATACCTTCTGACACAACCCACTGACATCAATCGAAACAACTTTTCTATTTGTGTCTTCCACCCACAAATGTAATGCCTTTTCCAACTCAACTAAGCACTTACTACACACTATGGCCATAACTTTTGCAGTGTAAGGTGCTACAGCAAAACTAGCACATATTTCTTTTCCTTTCTGTGTAATTTCACTGATAGATTTGTTCTTACTGTAGATCTTAGCAACTGCACCTTGTGATTTTGTTTATTTCCTTTGTTAAGTCAAGAACTTTCACCTTTTCATTTAAAAGGAGCATCGTATGGCTTTTCTTTAGCACACCGGAATTCCCAGCATCACGACTCTTGTGCTTTGGGGCCATTAGTAAGTAAAATAAGGGTGACTTGAACATAAGCAGTGTGATATTGCAATCTGATAACAGAGTCAGTTGCTGAGTGACTCACGGGCAGACAGTGTGTACAGTGTAGAGACATTGGACAAAGGGATGAACCACGTCCCCAGTGGGAAGGAGCAGGAATCTCAAGATTTCATCACGCCACTCAGAGCAACACACAATTTAAAAATTATGAATTTGTTTTTTCTGGAATTTTCCTTTTAATATTTCCTCACTTTGGTTGACTGTAGTTAACTGAGACTGAGGAAAGGGCAACCATGGATAAGGGGGACTACTGTCATACAGAAATGATTGGACTTGTGGGTAGTTATAGGTTTCTGTTAACATAGAGTCAATTAATATACTCAATGCAAAGAAAGAGAGAGAAGAAGAAGAAGAAAGAAGGTAAGAGGAGGAGAAGGTGAAGCACAGATAATCCTTGAACATTTTGAGAAGCAGGTAAATTTCCACCTGCAGGCCTTACATTAAACACATGATTGCCAAATCTCTTCTTCTCACCAGGCCCTTCGCACGCACTCAAATGTTGAAGATGCAAGAGAGCAAAGCTAATGAGAGTTTCATGGGCAGGCAGTTACATGAATGATAGAAAACTTCTTAAAGTATCTCGACACAAATTAGAGTGGTGCCCACTTTATAATAAGGGCAAGGATAATCAGGATGATTTAGAGCCACTTTAATCAAAGGCTATATTAGAACGTGGATCCCAGAGGTGAGAAGGCAGTTATTAGTTCACTGAACCACCCCGATCCCTAGGCATTCATAGCTCAACTCACACTGAAGGATTTTAGTGTCTTTGTAAAAGGAAATCCCCTTCTGAAACTATTTGGCTTGCAAGGAGTGGGAATAGTCTAGTAAAGATAAGATGAGATAAGGAAAAGAATTTTTAGTTGAAATGGAAAAAAATGGGTTGGAACTTGAACAGGAAATAAATATATTTACCTCAAAGTTGGAATATGGCAGGGAGACTCTAGGTGCCTACAAACAATTCACCATGTTTTTGGTCACATGCAAGTTTGATTGAGGCACTTAGAAATATACATTAGCAAAATAGTTACTAGCAGTTCATATATTTTTTTAAAAAATATGGTTTGGGAGGCTTATAAGGCATTCAGAAATCACCTATTTGTATGCTGATGGATTCCAGATTTATATCTCCATGCTTGGCTTCTTTCATGAGTTCCAGACTTGATTTTTAAATTCTCAGCTTGACAGTTTCACTTGGATATATAACAGGGAAATCAAACTTACTATGTCTTAAGCAGAAATGTTGATTTGCATTCCCACTCCAGAATCATCCTACCTCTCCAGTCTTTTTTTGTTTGTTTTGTTTTCAATCTCTATAAATAATATTATACAGTTTTGGGGGCATAAAACCTGGGAGTCGTCCTTGGCCCCTCACTGATACTCTTACGCCATGTCCAGTCTATCAAGTCTCATACATACTTCTCCTCCTCCTCCACTGCTCACCCACAGCCTAAGGCAGCAGCCCCTTTGTCTGACTCCATACAACTCCTAACTTGTCCCCAGCCTTCTATACTTGCTCCTTCCAGTTCCACACATGACCAGAATGATATTTTTAAATATAAGATTGGGCCATGCTCTGGCTCTATCTTATACAAGGGCTTTTCTATATACTAAAAACAAAATCAAGGTTCTCCATCATGATCTGTCAGGCCTCACATGAGCTGGAGCCTGGCCACCCCTTCACGCCCATCTCCTACCTCACTCAGCTGCACCCCAACGACCCCAAGCTCCTTGCTGCTCTTCAAAGTAAGCATGCACCATCCCACCAGCAGGGCCTTTGCACCTGCTGTTCCATCTGCATGCAACAGTCTTTCTGACATCTGCAAGCTGGCTCCCTTACTTCAATCAAGAGTCTGCTCAAATGCCCTCTCCTCAGAAGTGACACCTGTTTTAAAATAACATTCTCTCCAACGACCCCTATTCTCGTTCCTGTTTAGTTTTCTTCATAGCATTGCCATCATCTGACATTATGTCAAGATAAGTGGCAGATAGATAGATAGATGATAGATAGATAGATAAATAGATTACATAGAGATCAAGAGATGATAGAGCTAGAGATAGATGATAAAAATGGAGAGAGAGAGAGAGAGAGAGAGAGAGAGAGAGAGAGAGAGAGAGAGAGAGAGAGAGAGAAACTGGACATCCGGATTTTGTAAAGTTTTCCATGGAATTCCGGTGTGCAACCAAGATCGAGAATCACAAGACTAGGGGGGTGAGAGCTAAACACACAAAACAGCCTTTCAGCTGCTAGAGTGAAATTGGAATATTCACTCTACCGCTGATCAATTTGCTTTTGAGATGCTAGTTTGGCTAAAAATGTTCAAAAGTAAGGAAGGCTAAGTTCAAAAGTTGTTTTTCTCTTTCATGAAGACTGTTTTCTAGAAGATGAAGAGCAGGATTGTAAGAGTCAGACAATCTTGGCATTGAACCCTGGCTCCACCACCTGGGCAAGTGACACTTCTCTGTGAGTCAGTTTTCTCAACTTTAGAATTAGAATAACAACAATAATTTCCCCCGTGGAGCTGCTGAGGGATTACATGAATTCCCTGGAAAGGGCTTAGAGCAGTACCTGACACAAAGTAAGTGTTCTGAAAGTGTCTGCTGTTATCTTTCAGGGAATGGCTCTCACACAGAAAATGCACATGGAAAATTCCTTTGGCCAATGATGTTGAAAGTAGCTAGGCGGATTGAGACAGACCATTTTCTCTGATACTCTAACTCCACTCAAGAACAGAGTTGGTTAATGATTAGGCCCTATAAAATTTTCCATGTCATGTGCCTTTTTCCCCACCAGGCAATAGAAAGTAATTAAGAATTATGGGAAGCAGATCCAGTGAGAGGAAAGGCATGCCTTTCTAGGGACAAGCTCCAACCCCTAACGAGGTTATTGGCACAGGTGTCTCCTGCAAATAAATTAATGGGGAGGCAGATCCAATCATTAATCTGTCATCCAAACTTGGTGTTTAGAGCCATTTGGGGAGATGGGGCTTCCTTTGCCCAACCTTGGTGGTGTCTGGAGCAAAAATTAGGAAGCAGAGTGATTTCATTAGGATAACAAGGCTGTTAGAGAACAATCTGGCTCTTTAGATGGTATTTATGAAGCATTTCAAAGAAACGGTGTTCTGACAGCTGCTGTCAGTCTCTCACATAGGAACTCAGGTGATTTATTGATAGGGCAAGGGAGCTGTTATTCGTAAAAGTTTTGCACACACTATCTTACTAGTTGCAAACTTTCCAAAGGTGAGTGCACCTGATTGAATGTGTACGTTTCCTGGCACGAGGTTCTGATTGAGCAGAATATGATAAATTCTCAATTACAAGGTGTCAGATGTACTTTTGTAGACTGCTTCAAGCTCTTACACATAGGATATAAAAAGGGTAGACAAAATCACATTCTCCATTGTCTGCATGGGAATTACCTACTATCATTTCTGGGCTTACTTCCTCCAATTTGAGCTCTTTCCTGGATGGAATGTGAATTGTCAGACAGGTAATTTTTTTTCAATAGAAGAATATGTAATTATGCAGAAACAAATCAGTGCCCCACAAAGTGTGCAACTGTGCCAAAACTAAACATGAGTGATGTTTAATGAATGGGATCTGTGTCCATCCATGCCATGAGAGCTCCCTGGTTTAGCTAATTGAGAGTAGACTATATGTAAATCAAATCATGGAGTCATTTCTTTTTAAGATTGAATAGTGATGAGAATGTAGTACCTTAGACTGCAAGGTGACCAGACAATTGGGTTGCCATCAGCACTTAGCACAGGGCAGATGAAACTTTTGTGTCATTTTTAGGAATAGCCCTATCCACTCACTACTGTCTGGTTAGAAGAATGGGATTCCCCCAAAAAAAACATTTTTATCAGGTCCTATGCCAGTAAAGTCACAGGATCATTGAGTTTTCCTGGCCTGCAAGGCATCTTAGGAACCGTCTAGCCCATACTCATTCATTTTACAATTGAGTTAGCTGAAGCCCTGGGAGATAAAATGTCACATAGTTACTGCTGAGCCAAGACAAGAAAAATTAGTGAACGTTAGGTCTTCAATGTTTATGTTCCATTGGTTATGCTATTACCACTAGTTTCTGTGGTAGTCAGGGCATTGTCAGTGAGAAAAAATGTGGTCAGGGGCAGGAAAGAACATTGATGAAGAAGCCAAGAGGCATGGGTATGGAGGTATGAGGGCATTTAAAAAAACAATAGAGACTTCCACTATTTTTCTTTTGGAAAGGGAATACCAGGGTCAACTAGAAATAGGTAGAATATCAGGGTGGGGTATGGGCACTCCATGTCTTTTTCCTTGTACACTAACAAGAACGAGACAAATTATATTCACCACAGCCTGGAGCACTAGGCAGCTCAAAGGAGAAGCACTTGAAATGTGACAGAGATACATTTAGACAACTAAAGCAAGCACTAATTTATTTAGTGAGTAATAACTTTGCATTACACTAGAAGATAGGTTGAAGATTGAATAGGTTCAAGCCTAGCTTCAATAAATTAATGTATGCCCAGCCATATTGATTAGTACCAAAATCTGAGACATTTGGGGATGGACCTTTGAGATTTTCATCACGGACATACTCCCTCTGGTTTACACGCATCTCTTATTGCCACGGTCTAAGTCTATTGGACTTTGGGCAGACACTGCTATTCTTGTTCTGTGCACGATGTCATCTCCATGCTTTTCAACAGTGTAAGTTATTAAATATGGAGAGTTTACATTCTACTTTTGGTTATCCAGGAAGTGATATACACATTGTCTTTGAGACTTCTTCTGATCACCAGCTCATTGCTCACTTTTATCAGACATTATTATTTTTGTGAACCCCTAAAAATTAGCAGTAGCTGAATGTCTAAGGTAGAGATTCCTCATTGCCACCAATGATTTATCCTCAACTTCTCTCTCAAATTAACAGAACCTTTATCTTCAGCCAGACATGCTGGCGTCTTCTTTAAAGCTACATTTCCCAGCTTCCCATGAGATTCATGCTGCTCACCTTGTTATAAGGGACAGTGTCACGTGACACTTCTGGGAAGTCTCTCTCCCTGTCAATATGCTTGATAGAATCTCCTGCTTTATTTGTACTTATTTTTCACTTAGGCATTTATTTCTGTAGGCATTCCTTCCACTTTGCAATTTATAATTCTTGATCTTACAAAGGAAGGTCTTATGAAATCAATAATATCTTGATTTGTTAAAAAAAATCTTCGATTTAATAAACATTCATCACAAAAATAATGATAATAAAAATAAAAGGAGGGTAAAGTTCTATGCCTCCTATCTTCCATCCTATTGCTTGAGATCTGTCTGCAATGGTTGTTGCCCACCGCCATCGTGGACAGAAACACAAAAACCATACACTCTGGGAGCTGCAATAGCAGCTTCTAGAAGGAGGCTGGGTCCTGACAACTTGGGGCTGCCATCTCACTCTTGGGCTGGCAATCATGAGATTGTTTTTATATGACAGAGAAACTAGCTGTTTAACTTACCATTTTAGGAGTATCCTTCACCATAGATGAGACTAATTCTAATTCAGAGAATGTTTAATTTTGCTGCTTCTTAGTGGAGCTCAGGAAAATAGTA
Source organism: Aselliscus stoliczkanus (assembly GCA_033961575.1). Lineage (NCBI taxonomy): Eukaryota > Metazoa > Chordata > Mammalia > Chiroptera > Hipposideridae > Aselliscus > Aselliscus stoliczkanus. The sequence goes on from CM066734.1 coordinate 9,071,983, forward strand.
GATTGTTTTTTGTTGTTTGTTTTTTGAGAGAGAAAGCTGGAAACCACTAGCTAAAGTTAAGAATGAGGACTCACGGCAGACCTCACTTATGGACATCATTCCTGTCCCCTATTATCATAGTTAGTCAAGAGTTTGCTGTGTTTTCTTTTTCCTAGCCGTGACTGGTTTCAATCCCACAGAATACCTCAACCTTGAATGCTAATCTTGTGGCTCTAATGGCAGGTAATTTGGGTAAGAAAATTGGCAGGGGATTTGAAATTTAAAAGTAGTTCCTATTGCTTTCCTGAAAAACAATAAGACCCTTGAAAGTACTTCCTTGGAATATGAATGAAGAATCATGTCATCAGAAATGTATTTACCCTTAATATATTTAAAATTAATGGCAAGCTTATTAAAAAATGTGGCTATGCTTTCTATCCATGTTTGACAGAGAAACAAAAGAGCTTTTTTACTTGGAGCCAGAGATATAAGTTCTAATCTTGGCGCTATGAATTATTTATCTATATAACCTTGGGAAACTCATTTACTCTCCTTAAGTTTATCCCCTGAATTAAAAAAAAAAAAGGATAATGATTAATAATAATTGACAGGGTTGATATGAACATTAAATAATAGAGATGAAAATATTCAACCCAGTACTTTTCACATAGTAGTTGCTTTAAAAAGTTCAGTTAGCCTAACTTAATTAGTGTTGCATTCATGACAGTTTGAAGGCTACTTGAGTTAGGACCCAAGGCCCATTTAAACATCTATAGGGTATCTTTTGTCCATAAGTCTGTGTGGCAATGGGGCCAACCACCATTTCCCTTGAAAAACCAGCTTAAGAAGAAAAAAAAAAATCAATGATCATAGCTGCCCAAGGATACATAGCAGTTAATCTCTTAACACTTTCGTGTGTAAGACCATCCAACATCAACACCATTCTCGTTTTCAGATAAGCTGTAGAAAAATACATTTTATCAAAAGCCTTGCTGACGGCCGGCCGAGTGGCGCGGTGGTTAAGCGCTGGCTTGGGAAGCCAGCGGCCCCAGTTTGGGCCCCACATATGAGGGCCAGTGACACTGCCCTCAAAAAAAAAAAAAAAAAAAAAGTCTTGCTGAGATTTTCCTGTAACAAAATATCTCCAGGAAATGTCTGTGCTTACAAAAGGTTTATGTAGAAAAGAAACAAGAGATCTGCCCTCTACATCCATTCACTTCGCCCCTTTTAGTATTTGGTGAGTCTGGCGTTGGGAGCGATTGATGACACTGGGGACAGGAAAACTACACCACAAAGAGCTGGATTTTATGGATTTGGTGAGGATCAGAGGAATTGAATTCAGGATAACAAGAGTCTGGGGTAGACGTAGGAAAAGCATGCGGTGGTATAAGACATGGGTCTGTCTTAATTACAGCCGTATTTAATCCATGCCATTCACTTCAGAGATATACAGAGAGGAGAGGCAGAAAAAAACGATATTCAACTTAGGGTGAATTTCCCATCCTAACCGCCTTTCTCCTCCACAGGCACCAGCCCTTATACCTGTCTCAGCTGATCCTAGCACGGTCTCCAACCCTCTCCCCTCCGGGTGCGCTAGCCTATGTCTGAGTGTAAGTGAAAGTTTGGGATGGGTAAAGAAGTTTAAATTTTTCACCAGAGAAAATTTTTCACCAGAGAAGAGTGGAATATCTTTAAATATTTGACAGTAAGCATAGGCCCCAATAGCCATCGAAGTGATTTTCGTAGCTCAAGGAAAGCTCCTAGAAATACTAATATTTCTTTCTGCTAAGTGTCCATGATTGGGTGGGGTATGGGAGGAAAGGAAACTGATTTAGTGCCAATTATATATTAGATAGATAGATGTATACATACATACATATATACATATATTGGGCTGTCAGAGAAGTCATGATGCATTTTTGCCATGGAAAACATAGAAAAAATATGTTATGACTTCTCTGACAACCCAATATGGGCATATACACACGTATACATATACACACATCTATAAATTACTGTATGTATATTAAGTATAAGTTAGGTATCTTTACACATATCATCTTCTTTGATCTTAAAGAGTTCTATGAAATAGGTGATTTTATTCCAGTTTGATAAATTAGAAAAAAGTAAAAATCAAAGATGTTAGGAAATGTGAATAAACTCCCAGAGCTAGTGAGAAATAGAGCCCCTCAGAGAGTGAAGTCTGCTCTGTCAGACCCTAAAGGTTTTATTTATTTGTTTCCTAGCACCCCTGAGGGGGAGTAATATGCTTCCGGAGAGGTGGGATTATGTATTACATTGTGATTAAAGGCATGGGGAGCTGCAGAATGACCTGATTCGAGTCTCTGATCTAGACTATTAGCTCTGCGTTCTTACACATGTAACTCTCTAAATCTCAGTTGCCTTGCCTCTGAGTCAGGTAAGGAAGGCAACGTGCCCCTTATCCCTTTGCCTTGGTGTAGCAGGCAGCCTTTCAGATGGCCCTCAATGGTCCTTGCCTCCTGGTATTCAACTTTTGTGGAATCCCTTCCCCTGGAGTGTGGGCAGGACCCTGTGACTCACTTCTGGCCAAGTGTTGAGATGTCACCTCAAGCACAGAGACTGTTGCTTCCATCTCAAACACCCTCTCTCATTGTCTTGCTAGTTTGCCATATTCTGAAGGAAGCCAGCTGTCACATTACGAACTGCCCTGTGGAGAGGCCCACTTGGAGAAGAGCTGGTGTCTCCAGCTAACAGCCAGTAAGGATCGGAGGCCTGACAACAACATGTGAGTTATCTTGGGAGCAAATCTTCCCCAAGTTGTCTTTTTGAATATCGTCTTGTGAGAGACCCTGAGCTGACATCTTGATTGCAACCTTCTGAGAAATCCTGAGCAGAGGTCTCCTACCCAGGAAGCCAGTAAGCTGTATTAGGATTCCTGACTGCCTGTGCTGGTTAATACTATGGTTTGTTTAAAGGCACTGAATTGGGTATGATTTATATAATTTGTTACACAACAATAGATATCAAGTACAGCTGGGAATAAAAAGAGATTAAAGTATATGAAGCATCTGATACAATATGATCACCTCCTTCCCCCCAAAAAAATATCAGAAATCATAGGTTTAATCATTTAAAAAATTATGTTATGGAGGAAATAGTAGAGAAGGAAACAGATATGGGTGCTGAAAGACAACCTTTCTCTACCTTAAAATATTTCTGATAGTTTGCTATGGTATTAAGCAGCCATGTCTTCCCTTTTGACAGCTCACTACCCTACGCCCCTGTAATTGGGGAAAGGAAAATTGACTCAACAATAATTATAATAATAAATGGCCAAATTCACTTGAGCTTTTGCCTATCAGTCAGATGTCACATTTGTCACTGGGCTTCTAGACATTGATGTGACCAGTGTCTTAGATCAATGGACAGATGACGAGAATATGAATGATCGTAACCACAAATGTCAACTTTATCCCTTTAAATGCACTCAGTGTCCTGTAGATAACCTGAAAGGTCACATCGATAGTTGCCACCTGCTGTGTCTCGCGTTCCAAACACTATCAGACAACACAGCATTTCTGGAGCAGGGAAGGAAGTTGAATGCAGTGGCAGCCTGACATTTGATAATGGATCAGGACACATCATTGTCCTATTAAGTAATGGCAATGCTCTGTCTTTGAAAGACCGACCAGTGCAATCTCCCTGTTTCTCAGTCAGGGGGACAGCAGTGCCTTCTTGCCAGGTAAACCTTTCAGTCACAGGTATGAGATGACCAAGTACATTTTCCCTGAAGTCCAAGCGTTGGGGATACTTTGTTACTGGTTCCCAGCCATGCAAGCTCCCACCAACGACCAAATGCATAAGCCTAAACTCATTAGCTCCTACTATATAATGGGGCAAAGTCTGAATGAGAGAAAAGTCTGTATTTATAGCACACTTTAAAAGAAATGCAGTTTTGTCCTTTTTAATATAGCAACTTCAACTAATTGCCAAAATACAGTTTGCTCCCTCTGGCTTTAATGAACGGATTAGCAGTGCAAGCATTATCATCACCATTTGCATAAAATTAATTTGCTAAAACCCTTTAAAAAAGTGTTCAAAGTGGCTTAAACATGCTCCCTGCCTCTTTACACTGTTAATTTGCTAAGTGAACCTGTCTTTTTAAGTAGGGCAAAAGTGAATGATCCGCCCAGCTAAAGTTGAATTGTCACAAAATCCTAAAAGAGTGAAGTCTAGATTACTATGTTCTTGCTGTACAAGGGTGTGAGGTTAGCTCCTGGGACAGTGAAAGTACAGATATTGTGTTCAGCATTGGGGCAGCCAGAAAAAGTAGATCAGTTTTGAAGCTGATTTGGCCTTCCCTCAGTTAAAAATGCCTGTTTTCCTAGACTCATTTCTAATTGAAAATTAAGTTTCATTATAATTGATTCCTGCTCAAGGATATATGGGAGAGAAACATGTTGAAAAGTTTACTGAAAGATGAAGTACAAAGTGGAAGAATGGAAATGTTAACCTGATTATATGTTTTCCTCAACTAATATGGAAATTATTTATCCATACTCTTAAATATTATCATTACGCAGAGTAATTTAATGTTTAACTGCTGGTAGTGCTCTGGAAATTCGTCCTTAAATTCAAGGCAACTTGAATTTATCAATAAGGTTTGTAAAATGACATTTGGTAAGCTAACTCTAGAATTCATCTGAAAGCAAGAAAATATAAAAGAAAAACCAGGATTTTTTTTTTTTTAAGTAGAATACTTTGTAGATAAGGGCAACAGCTTCTGCTATCAGATCTCAGAATATTTTCTAAAAGCTTATTAATTAAAACACCATGGTCTTGGTTTAGGAAAAAATAGATCAATGAAACAGTGGAGAGAATTCAGGAACAGGCACATGCCTGCAATTTCTTACATAATAACAACAGGATATTAGGTCAATGTGAAAAAGTGTCAGCCAATTGTGTTGGAAGATTAACTGTCCATTTTAAAAATAAAAAGTTAGGTGACTGCTTCACAAAAATAAATTACAGATAAATTAAAGAGCTAACAGTTAAAAATAAAAGCGTTAGAATAAAGGAGAATACACAGGCAACATTCTTAAACAAGACTTCAAATGTGCAAGCTATAAAGGAAAATAATGGATAAATTTGACTAAATCGAAATGTACAACCTGTGTTGAAAGAAATCATAGCCAAAGCCCAAAGCTGGGAAAACATATTTATAATGTATACAGAATACTGAGTAAGGATATCCAGAATATGTAAAGAATTTCTATGAAGCAATAAAAAACAAACACCTCGATAAAGCTTAGTCTAAGGATAGGAACAGGCAACTTACGGAAAAGAGAATTAAATTGAAAATATTCTCAGAGGAGACTCAAATATCTGTTCGTCAATCATAGAAATGAGCAAACTAAAGGTTTCAGCCTGGTCTCACATGTCCCTGTTGATGCTAACTAAACAGTCCACGAGTATGATCCATCTCTATATCCTAGCATCTTGCACTGGGGCCAAACATTCAATGAGCACACTACTTCAGTGGCCAAATTAATCTGTACTCCCCTCTTACCTGCAAACATGCTGACTGTTGCCCACTACTCATGATCTCCTTGTGGGTGTGGGCTACTTTCCTATATACCTAAGTGTCCCTGACCCTCCAGTGGGGTTGAGTGCTTATCAAGAATCAGTTGTGTCTGGGGGCTGGCTGAGTGGCGTGGTGGTTAAGCGCTGGCTTGAGAGGCCAGCAGCCCCAGTTCAGGTCCCACATGTGAGGGCCAGTGCCACTGCCCTCAAAAAAAAAAAAAAAAAATCGGCTGTGTCTGTTTCCAAACCTATGTTATGCAAATGGTACTTGATATTTTAAATGTAAATTCATTAAATATTATGAAACCTGATTATATGTTAGTGAGAAAAAGGGTTCTTGCTAAGAAAAATAAATTAACTCTTTGGAAAACTTAGTGAAGGCAAGTCACTAAAAATGTTGTAAAATAGTGGAAGGGAGTCAAAGGAATTGTAATAGATAGTATGATTTGGGGGGAGGAGTGGCGGAGAGAATTGGGGATGGGGATTGTCACTTTGAGGGGTAAAAAGTTTAACTATTGCACTGTGTTGTACACCTGAAGCTAATCAAAATAAATAAATAAATAAATAAATAAATAAATAAATAAATAAATAGCAAAAAAATGTTGTAAAATAAAAAGGAGAAAAGATATTAAAATACTGAGTAAAATAACAAAATTCTAGTTTCTACACTCAGATTGTATCATGTGTCTTTAAGTTTTCATAGCATTTTAATGAAACATAAATCTTCAGGAGTACATTCTTGGTGTGATTTATGCAGGAAAAAACAATGCCAAACAGTGGACTAATATCCAAAGAAAGGTTTACAAAAGATAGAGTTCATTTATTAGTATCCACTTATAAATGCTAAACGTCTTGTAGCCTGTTTTTAAATCTAACTTGACATTATAAGGATTTTCGCCTATGATTACAGTTACTTGACAATAGCTCTTCACTACATGCATATTAACATTTTTATGAACATATCATTGTTAATTTAAGTACTCTCCTCTCAGTGGATATTGAGGAGGCTATTTCTCTTTTTTGGAAATTATAAATAACAATGAAACGAACATCTTTACCAACATCACATTGCTTTCTTCAGTTAGCTTCCTGGAGGTAAAGTAACCAGTAAAAGGCTATTGATATTTTTATATAGGTTGCCACATTGTATTCCAGAAAGGAAGGATGGATATACACTCTCTTCAGCAGCCAGTGCACGATTGAACATCTGTAAAATGAAAACAGCACGCAGCCTAATTATGATGTAGAGAACTAGTCACACTTGAAACTATGTGTGCAAATGCCCTAATTCTGTAGGGATCTTCTTGAATGTATGGATTTAACAAATGGAACCTCTTAGGAAACTGTTCTGTAGTATTTAAAAAGTCAGTTTAGAGTACCGTTTCGTAAAGGCTGGTTTGAAGAAAAATGCAAACAATGCAAGCTTCCATCATGGAGGTATTTATCATTTCAGCTCATCTATCATTGTAGACAATCTTGACTAAACCTTCTGGCTGAGGTTTAAAGGCCGCGATGGGTCACTGTCATATACCTGTAAGATTCTCTGACTGCTTGGGTATTGATTTATCCATTTTGGAATTCCTTCCCATTGATGTATTAGACCTATCCATCTTCTGGTGGCCAGCTCCTGTCTATGAAAGGTGCTGAAAAAGTGTTTCACTCTCCTGTATTTTATAGCTCACTGGCATTCATTCACTCACTCCCTTATTGGTCCACTGTTAGTATATTATGATGCTAATGGGTGCTACAGTCTGGCCTTAGTCTGTGCATGTTGGACCCTGCTAACTACAATATATAAATGAGAGAACCTTGTGATCAATGCAGCCTCTGTGTCCCTTAAAATAAAGGAAGAACAGGGCCGGGTGAGTGGCGTGGTGGTTAAGTGCTGGCTTGGGAAGCCAGCAGCACTGGTTCGGTCCCACATATGAGGGCCAGTGACACTGCCCTCAAAAAAATAAATAAATAAAATAAAATAAATAAGGGAAGAACAACAATAGAAATGGGTTCATGCAAGAGGTAAGTGGAATACATTCCTCAAAAGTCCTCGACGTAAAAAAAGTTCCAAGTTGTCGTTGCTAAAATAATGGGAAATGTGGGGTAGGCGATAAGGACCAAGAAGGAAGTTAAGACAGAGTGACCACATTCATAGTGCTGACAGAGATTTGCAGGAAAATGTAATCAGTGACAGGATTCTAATCCTGTTTCGCTCAGGTACAGAAATCAGAGCAGTTGCTTGAAAAAGAAAATAGTAAGTCTAAGGGGTCTTTATTTATACTTACTGTCCTTCAACCTATGCAGCTAGTGCCTGAATGCAAGAGCCAGTCTCAGTTGGTTGCTAGCATGAGGCAGTAGTGTCCACGCAACCTGAATTTAAATTCAGCATTTAGAAACTGTATGACTTTGGGGCAACTGATTCATCCTCTCTCTTCCTCAGTTTCCAAATTTCTTACACGAGAAAAAGAATAAAAATCTTGGAACACTGGGTAATGCACCCAAGTTGTTTCCGTGCAAAAGCCCAGCCCTTCATGGCGTGGCCTCAGAGTGCTCGGTGGTGGCCCAACTCCCCCACTGCCTGTCTCTGAGTTGCTAGGCAGAGGCTTTTTTGTTGTTGTTGCCATTTGGGGGTTTCCTCCCTAGCTTGGTCTAGGCTAGTGCATGGAGAAACATGTGCAGGAAAGATTGCAGCTGAGAATACAACTTAAGTGTGAAGAGAGCTGCCATTAATGATGGGGACCCCCTCCCTAAACTGAGTGGGAAGAATAACAAAAGGCCTTTCTTTCCCTTTTGGCTATGTCACCATCCAGCGGTGTCTACAGGAGCCAAAGCCCCCAGGGACAGTCCTGTGGCTGTTGCCCAAGTGGCCCTCAGGCTAAATTGTTCCATTCTTTCTCTGAAGTCCTGTAAGGCAGCCTTTCAGCTGGCCTCCCAGATGAAACGGACCCTTCTAATACGCCTTTCACCTCTGGCAGCAGGACTTGCTTGATGCTTCTCTGGCTGCAATGTGTATGCTGTGGAAATGTCAATAAGCTGAATTCAGTCCCTGAAAGCCTCCAAGTTCTCACGGAGGCTGGGGGTTCTGAAACCAATCCACACCTGTCATGTTTGTAGGTGTGTCAGACCTTTTTCCTATGGATTCAAGAAATGCAGACCCTTTCCCAAGAATTGGTGTCCCTTGTTCAGAAGTTCCTGGCTGCCTCGGCATGCTAAACAAAGGACAAAAGAGCCAGGGTGTGTTCTTGGTGACACAGCCATGTGAGCTGGGGCCAGCCCCTTGTCTTTCCATGTTCCCCTCTCTGCAAGATGGAAACGATAGCATGCCTCACTGAGGATCACCCTACAGTGCTTTAAAATCACTTAGCAAGAGGAGAAAATCAGATGGCATCTTATTTTTATTGCATCCAGTTAAACACTTAGTACTAATACACATAGATTTAGGTAAAAGGCTCCTGCTCTGGCCACATCCCACCCTAGTGAGGAGCCTGTGGAGTGACCCAGAGATCAGGCTTCCGGTTCTAGGCAATGGTCCAGGCGCTGAAGAACCCAGCACTGTCTGCCCATGGGGTGTTGAAACCAGAGGCCAAATGTGTCCAGGGCTCATGCTGCCTGCTCCGCTCAGCCAATAGACCAACGCAGGAGTTGGGTCATAGGATAAGCGTTTATTATCAGAGCACCGGTGATCTGAGAAGGCAGCGAGTTAACACCTTCCAAAACTGCCCTAACATTCTCAGACCAGCCTGGGATATTTAAGGGAAAATCTGGGCATTCCTCCAGAGGCCACGTGATGGTTCCGGGGGTCAGCATGGAACCTTCCCTCTGGCATGTGGCTCTCTCATGTGGTCATCAACCCAGAAGCAGTGATGACAGTGACCTGGAAAGATGCTACGCCATAGAGATTGGGATCAGTAAGCATGGGGTATTGTGATCAGTAAGCAAAGGGTATTGTGATCAGTAAGCATGGGGTACTGTGATCAGTAAGCAGGGAGTACTGTGATCGGTAAAAGTGGGGTACTGTGATCAGTAAGCAAGGAGTATTATGATCAGTGAGCAGGGAGTATTGTGACCAGTAAGCATGGGGTATCGTGATCAGTTAGCTTGGGGTATTATGATCAATAAGCATGGGGCATTGTGACTAGTAAACAAACACAAGTTTCAGGGTAATTATCTAAAGCAGGGAACTGGGACAGGGGATATTCCAAGCTCAGGTACTGGGACAGGGGACATTCTAAGTTCAAACCACAGGGACAGGGTTGATCAATTGTTAAGCTCTAGGGCAGGGGGACATGAGGCGAGGGAAGTTGCAAGGCTTCCTTTCTGAGGGCCCCAACCAGGCCCTGTTTCGGTCTTAAGTCAGCTTTCAGGACCTGCATGGGCTCTCCCCAGCGTCCAGCATTCCCAGGGGGAACTGTAACACTATTGTACTCAACCCTTGGCCCAAGGGATGCGTATTGTGAGAGTTGTGCTCAGAGCGTGGATGTAGGGTTCGTCCTATATGTGTCCCTGAGGTCGCTCACAGTGACAATCTAAGCTGGCATGGGGAGAGAAGGGGGGATAGGACACAGGCTGGGTGCCAGGACCTGGGACCAGCTCTCTTCCTATCTCCACGTTTTGTCTGGAACTTCAGGAAGCCTGAGAATGCTACATTTGTAACTGTCCATTCAAGTTGCTATAAAGGGATCCTGTGAAAGTAAGAGAATGCAAGGTTTTATTTTAAACAATTTTTAGATTGGCTTATAACTTTTTTATTGATTGATATTTAAGTTTTTAGATATATATAGTGTGTGAGCTTCCATTTGTACTCTAGCTTCTGGCCGCCCAACAATTGTAGAGGGGAAGGGGAGGTGACTATAAATTACATAAAAAGTGAAAGCAGTGGTTCTCAGACTTTACTTTGCATAAAAATCAACTGGGATGCTTGTGAAAAATCTAATTTCAGGCCAGAACCCTCCAGATACTCAAGCTCAGTTAGCCTGAGTTGGGGCTCAAGAAAATGCATTTTTTTTCTAATTTTCCAAGGGTTTTCATAGAGGCGGTCCAATGACCAGTCCTAGAGCATCACAGAGTTCCCTGGTGGAGTCAGTGCTTTCAATGACAAAACACACCCAAGAGAAACTGCTAAGGAGCACTTTTGAAGCATCTGAGCAAAGTCAAAAAAAAAAAAATGGACTGTTATACAAAACCGGAATTAAAGTATCTAAAGGAGCACTGTCCCCTACAAAGTGGTTCCCCTTGGAGGTTAGTCACTTATCTTAAGAAGGCAGCTATTGCTCACAACATTTTGACACTGATATTTTAAAATTGCCTTTGGAGGTGGATTATGAGCCACATCAGAAAGCCAGTCTCATTATTTCACATCGCAGTTTGCTTTTGACAAAAAGCAGCATTATGCAGAAGGATGATGCATATTACTTAGCAGATTTAGTTCCTGTGTTTTCTAAGTCAAATATGTAATAAAAGAAGATCTATTATATACACACACCTGTTTATTTCAGTCTCCTTCTGAAACTGTACCCACAGTGACAGTGAAGAAAGAAAGAAAAAAGGCATAAATCTGCAAAAACAGGGAAAGTGAGAGAGAAGGTTCAGAAGGAAACAGGAATCAATATTTTGAAAACTGGAAAATGAATGGAGAAGAGGCCATGGACTTGGCAGACCCACAAAAGCTGCAATCTGAGCCTGTCAGAGGAAAACTCAGAGAGAGGCTGGTTTAATTCAAGAACCTTGCTTCAGAAGTGAGAGACAACAAGCAACTCAAAGCGCCAGGAGTCCTGGGTGGGGGTAATAAAAAGGATTTGGTAAAAATTTCTTTAAGGAGCAATTAGACCCCCAGATCCCTTACTTCAGCCAGACAACAACCCTTCCCCCAACCCAGAAGGAGACATGAGGGTCATTATCTGAAATCTCTATCCAGGGACACTCTGCTTTCTGGAACACTGGTCTGCAAAATGAGGGCACAATTCCTTACTAAAAATGGGCCCTTAAGTGAATATGCTGAACACTGAGACCCCAGCTCCCTTTTGCTTGATGACAAAAATGCAGACTTAGGCCTACCAGGTGGAAGATTCAGAAATATGAGCATTCCATGGGAAAAGGGAAAAAAAAAAAAAAATCTGTAATCAAGGATCCCCAAGGAAATGGCCCCACTGATTCACCCTGTGATAAGTCATCAAGCCCTGTGGGGCTTCCAATGAGCTTCCTAGTGATTCATTCTGAAATATAAACAGATAGCTAAGAGATCACCAGATATATGGAGAAAGTTTACTAGGAAAAGGCAGAGACTGATACCAAGGAAAGTGGAGAGAAGAGAGGCAGTGCAGAGAACTTAATAAAACTGTAAAACAGATGAAAATTTTTTTTTAATCCTGTATTAATATCCTCAGAAAGATAAGAGAAGATATTGAAACCACATACAAATACACATTACAAAGCCGGAGGCTAACAAAAGAAAAAGAAAAATAGCTCCTGTAAATATCAGAGAAATCTAAAAATCTGATAGAATACAGGGTAAAATTGAGCAAATCTTCCAGGTAGCAAACATCTAAAAGGAGAGCGTACCTGGTATTAAATTGTCTTTTAGCCATGGAAGTGGAAATGTCAGAAAGCTATTGAATTTGTTGTTCTGGGGTATATAGGTGGCATCCAAAGATAGGTGGCATAGAGATAATCACCAAGAGAGTTAGTGAAGATAGAAAAGAGACCCAGGGACAAAGTTCTGGGACATACTATATGTCACAGGTCTGGGAAATGGAGAAGAACCAGTAAAAGAAATTGCAAACAAGTGACCATTGAGGTAGGAGGAGAAAAGAGTGTCCTGGAGGCCAAGTAAAGAAAAGACAGTGACCCACTATGTCAGGTGCAGCTGATAGGTCAAGTCAGATGAGGCTTAGGAACTGAGCATTGAATATGAACTCAGATGGACCACTGATTCAGAATACAATGAGTATTTATTTATTTATTTTTTAAAGATCCATACTAAGGCATGCATGCCATCATGCATTGCAGAACCTCCGTTATGGGTGAAGTGATCTTAAAGCTTTCAGAAAGACAGATAAACTAAAATAAAAACAAATTTAATAAAATGTGAAATACTGGGATTGGCAGTTTGGAATGTCACAAGTCTTTTCAACAGTAATGCCGGAAACTAATAAACAGAGGAACAATGTCTTCAGATTCTAAGAGGTGATGATTTCCAAGCTGAAATGTTGTTCCTAGTTAAACTATCAATCAAGAGTGAGGGTAAATAAAGGCAATTTAGACATTCAGGGCCTGAAAAAAAATACCCTTCCATGTGTCATTTTTCTCAGGAAACTACTGAAGGATGTATTCTATAAAAACAAGAGAATAAACTAAGAATGAGGGATGCATGGAATCTAGAAGAGAAGGGATCCAACACAAAAGAGAGATTAGAGTGATTTCCAGTGTGATGGTAAATGATAGCCTGAAGCTCCATCTGAGTAGTAGCCTGGAAAGCTAATAACACAGTCTACAGCAAGAAGTCAGAGGATTCAAGGAGGGACATTGCCAAAAGAAGCATGAAACCATTTACAGATCCTTGTAAAGATGAATAAAGTGGGCATGAAGAATGGACAGTTCTATTAGATAGGAAGACCAGATATGTGACTTACTCATCAAAAAAAAAAAAAAAAATCACAGTGACAAGTGACCTGGGTTTGAGCTGTGTTGGGGAAATTAAGAGAATGATAAAATTTACCATTAGTGGACATGAATTGCTTTTTGGCTATTGAGCATCCAACCTTTATGCTCGCTCTTTTCTATGAGTTTTTTATCTCCCTTTTGAGGGAGATGTGTGTGGTTTTGGTGAGTCAGTGTCCATCTTTTCATTCCTTAGACTATGGAGTGTAAGGGGGCCAGGTTTTCCTTTTCTCTACTGGATAGTAGGAGGGAGAAGGGAGGATGGGGCATGAGGCTTCAGTTTGACAAACGGGACATATGGTCCTAGGACCCTGGATCTTGAATAGGTGTAAAGGAATGTGGAGGGAGTTGAAGGTGAGATTATTGCAGCAGCAGTGGGCTGAAGGTGAAGGAATCTAATTCTTCCTCTGCTTGGGCTCTCAGCTCCCTTGCCTCTTGCTTGTTCTTGAGAGCCATCCTCCCTGTATTACAGGCACCAATGTCCTTTCAACTGATTCCAATTTGCAAGAGGTTATCACATTTCTTTTCTCTTGCTTGCTGATACATCAGGAGGCACCACAGAGGAAGAATTGGTGGGATTTGATAGCAGACTGGATGAGGGACAGCACTGAGAATTCCTAGGGGAAGTATGAAATGGATGATGACTGCCATTGGCCAAGATGGAAACAATAAAGAAGTAGCATTTGTTTGGAGGAAGATAGTACTTTGGCATGTTTCAGGACTAAGGTAAATTCCCTGTGAGGAGTTGGAAAAAGAGAACTGCAGAGAAGCAAGATGCAAGTTGGTCAAGTACACTTGGAAACAATATACACATGAAACAACATTCATGGAAACAGATGGAGCCCTGCAGAGGGAATTATAGAAAAGGAAAAGTAGAATTCTAAGATACTAGCCTTCCTAGAGAGATGCAGATGTATTTTAGGAAGGAAAAAGTAAGGACTCATAGAGAACAGAATATATAGATGCTTATGCTTTGTTGTTAATATAAATGCTGAGCTTTATGGAAAAGTCTCAATGTGCTAGATAATACCATCTAACTTGATGTAAAGAAAGTGGATGACTTTGGAAGAAAGTACCAGAAGACATTGACTCTAATTGGTTTAAATAATAAAGGAACACATTACCTTAGGGATAAGAAGTCCATAGTTAGCGCCGTATCCAGCTGTATACTAGGTCACCTTCAGCTCTGCTTCTGTGAGACTCGCTTGGGTCTGTCCTCCTCTGTGTGTTAGATCTGACCCTCAGTTGGCTCTTCCCTTCACAGTGGCAAGAAGGCCACATTAGTTACAGATGTGACAATGAGCCAAGAAGTGTCACTCATTGTGTCTCTTGAAAGTGAGAGAGCATTTCCCAGAGGCTCCCTATTCAACTTCCCCTCATTGGCCAGGACTGAGTCACATTCCCATGCCTACACTTCAGTGGACTTAGACCATGGACAAGTCACCCAGTGGGGCTCGGCCAGCCTGCCTACAGCACATGGCAAGGCAATAGAGGCATCGAATCCACATTGTCTGCTCCATGATGGGGGGCTAACATCGTACACAAAAATTCAACAATTAATTTAGCTTAATGTTTTGACTTAGAGGTCATTTTAGGATACACTATGAATTTTTTATGGATTTTTAAATGATCCATCATTACACAATTCCAATCTGAACAGTTCCTAAGCCATTGTTTTTCAGCCATTGCTTAACTCATTTGTAATTTTCTTTTTCTTTTGCCTCTATCCTTGCCTACTGAAGCTTTTCAAAAATCACATGGAGCACAAAGGCTAAACCCTCCTGAACTTCTATTTTGTCCACCCCAGTTCCTCCAAAGCCATTGATTTGTAGGCATAGGGATGACATTGACAATGGATGCCTGGGTCTGGAATAATTAAAAAAATGTCGATGGTCCAGGAGGTTCAAACCCAACTGGAGCATTTAGCCATTTTACTGCTGCATCCTTTTAGGCCTCTTTCAGCTTATAAATATTAATTTAAAGACTATCAACAAGGACAGTAAACGGATTTAGGCATAAAACTTCCTGTCAGGGGTGATTTATATCCAGTAAAAGGAGAGCAGGATAGAGAAAGCCTGCTTCTCTAAGTTTATGATAGACAGTGAAATAGCACCATCAAAATCAAAAGGCTTTCGTTCTGTCATCAGCTTGTGGGCGTCTCCCTTCTTAATAAGCAGCATGCTGGAGTTGCTTTGTTTGCTTTTATCAGTGCCTTGCACTGTTGAGGAAAAGTTCTATGGCAGTGCTAATTGAACTTGTACAGATTTATAGGCTGAAGGTCTGTGCATGAGAGAGATTATTAGGACTTAAAAGATAATAGCACCAGCAAGCAAATTAAAACTGCTCTCACCACTTATATTTCAATAGTGCATAAGTTCTACCCTTTATGTATGCTGTGATGGACTAAGAATTTGTTTGAAAGAAGATCTGTCTTAAGAGTCCATGCAAGAGGGATTAAATACCAGAGAGCTCTGCCACCTTTTTTACCCTGCATACAGCCCAGAACTGTAGGGGCCCTACCCATGTGAGTTGAGAACTGACATTTCCATAAAACTGCTTTCTAGGTGAAAGGTTAACAACTCAACACTTCTAGATGTTGACTGTTAGAAGACATTTCTCCATGGATCTTTCACTTGTTCATATATCTTGTGAACAGAGGCACTCTCTGCTTTAGCTCTGGATAATCCTTTCATGTTGTCTGTATAATGATCAGTCATGGAAGAGAGAACTGGGGTCTCTCTCAGGAGCCAAGGGCAGGTTTGAAACTCAGCATTCTCCTCCTATAATGTAACCCACTATGTGCACAGGGGCCACTTGGCCATTTTCATGTTGTGGGAACTAGGGCTTGGGGAACTGGTACTCTGCTTACTGCTTTTGCCATAAGTAATACAGTCCTTTGTCTCTGACCCAAGAGTATCATGTCTTCTTCTAGCATTCATGAGCAGGCTAACTTCTTAGCTTACAAATCGGTCAAATCCCAGATCCTTCCCAGTTCTTAAGAGCCACCAGTAATGTGAACTTAGAAAAGCAATATGTCTAATTTTTCAGATAAATAGATTAGCATCTAATTAAACCATTATATATCATTATTCCCCAAAATGTCC
This sequence comes from Aselliscus stoliczkanus, assembly GCA_033961575.1. NCBI lineage: Eukaryota > Metazoa > Chordata > Mammalia > Chiroptera > Hipposideridae > Aselliscus > Aselliscus stoliczkanus. The sequence continues at coordinate 9,088,281 of CM066734.1, forward strand.
ACATGTAAGAGAATATAATTTCCCTTTGGCGATAACCAAATGAAACCAGTTTCATGATGGTTGTTGGGAGGGTTATTTAGAAAATTCTTCTTTTCTTGACTCCGTGGGGGGACGGGGGCAGGGGAAATCCCCAGTCTTCTGAAAAAAAATCAAGATAAATTAAATGATCAGGTGGCCAATTAATGTCCCTTCCAACTCTTCAATTCACAAGTTTACTTAAACATTAAGAAATACCTATGGTACATAGAAATACCAACAGAGCAGTGTACATACAAATTTAGAAATCCATATTCACAGAGTAACATGTAACTCAAGACTACTTTTAACACAATTTCCTAAAATGTATGGACTTTCTAGCTAGCTAGGGCTAAGGTCTTTGGTGATGTCTTCTTCTTCTCTTTCTTTCCATCGTTTCTTTGCTTACTTTTGCAAAGCACTATGAAAGTGCTAGTGAGTGGAGGAATGAGGAATGAAACAATTCATGCTCTCACTCTCGCTGACTGTGATCTAGTGATGAGAAGGAGGTATATACACAGAACGAAATGAGTGAAGGATGATGAGGGTAGATGTGCCAGGTGGGGGCTCAGTGTGTGAATGGCGAACCTCGGGATTTTGAACAAGACTATTTGTATGGAACCTACTACTTGAATATCTGTATGGAACCTATTAACTTGAATATCTATATAGAACATATTATTTGAAAATTCTCCAGTGTCTGGTCAGTGTGGTGGGGTGAGATCAAGATATACGAGGTAATTTCTTTGTGTCTGGATGACTGGAAACAAATGAATTTGTACATGGCTAATTTTGTCAATTGGAAGTCACCAAACACTATTCGTTTAACTCTTATAACTTCCATTAATACAATCTAAATTTTTAAAAACACTGTTGACTTGGTTGTATTATCAAAGTATAATTTCACTCTTACATCTCACGATCTACCTTTGACTTTGTCTTAAGAGCCAATGGGGTTATTACAATCCAATACATACAGCCCATCAAGAACTTTTTATTGTAGTGGCTGATGATCTGGCCCCATTAAAAAAGCTGGAGATCACACAAGGGTTATATGAACCATTATGCTATTCCCCCTGTGTCCACACGTAGATAGAGAGTAAAGCTTCCCCCTTCTCGTTTACTGGTTTTTACTATCGTTTCCTTAGGAGCATAAGGAAAGATAATGCCCTTCACCGAATTTCCACCCATTCATGTCCTCAGAGATCACAGTATTGCTCCTTTTAGATCATTAAAGAAAGAAATAAGCTGACCATGGTCTCTTTTAAATGGACAAGGATGGGATTTCTGTAAGGAGTGGTAGACTGATAGAACCCATGATTAAAAAAAAAAAAAAAGGGCCAGCCGAGTGGCGCATTGGTTAAGCGCTGGTTTTGGGATGCCAGCGGCCCCGGTTCGGATCCCACATGAGGGCCAGTGACACTGCCCTCTACAGCTAACAACAGCTCCACCTGGAGCTGGGCTGTGCGAGCCCCGGTGATGGTGTGGGCTGCAGCCTCTGCTGCAGTGGGCTGCCATAGGCTGCAGTGAGTGGCCCACAGCCAGCGTGAGCGGCTGGCAGCCAAGCGTGAGCTGCCAATAGCCGCGATGAGCGACATCCAGAGGCCAGCGACCGATCTGCCTCATCCGGGAAGAGCGCAATGATGATACCAACAGTGAAGCAACATCCTCCGCAACTAAACTGAAGAACAAGAAGACGGCAACTTGTCTGTTCCCCTTCCCCGATTCCCCAACGCTGTTCCCCTCCACCAATTCCCCAATAAAATCTTTAAAAAAAAAAAAAAAAAAAAAAAAAAGTGAGGTTGCCTGACATGGAAATCACGCCACAAGATTTAAAACCCATGAGGCGTATGTGTGGCAGCAAACCCTGAATGAGGATATCCACCCCTAAAGAGAACAGGATGGTCGAACAAAGCTTTGATGATGGAATTAACATGGAACAAAGGCCCCCTGAGGAAGATCAGTCTGAAAAGAAATGAGGAATCCATAAAACTTTGTTTAATTTATGGAATTTATCTGCTGCTGACCAGTAAGTAGAAAGCTCCACTCCCTGGGTCCCCACTATCACTCATGTATTACTTGTCAGTAAATGCAGTGCGCTCCCTAACAGAACAGCTACAGAGATATTTCTGTTCCCACTGCAGCTTTACTGCACCCAGGAAACTCTGTAATCTTTAAATTCCCTCACTGTTAACATCTGCTGAAACATTACTGGTCCCAGCATAGCCAAGCTGCTCTGAAATTACATTTAGCAGAGTAGTTAATGTTAACAGTATAATTCTTCATGCAACCATGTTTGAAGAGAGCTTTAGCCCTAGCACAATGATTGTGCTTCCTTTAGGTTTTATTTCCTTCATATCAGTTTTGTGTCACAATCTCCCTGGCTTCAAGTGCACCACGTGAAAAAAAGAAAAAGAGCATATTTTATAGTTATTGTTCAGTAAACACCGTATTCCATTCCAATACTGTTTTAGTCCCTAGTCTAAAAAAATCACTTTTTCTAGCCCCTTTTTAATGAAATGAAATTCCATTGAAAGATATGATTATAAGCATTTAGAGGTTTGAGGTAGGAAATTAATCAAGTTTCTGTAAAATGAAGGTATTTTATCACCCTGCTGAGGTGCTTTGAATGTGTTAAATCCAAACGGCCCTACACACAAGCAAAATAAACAGGTTGCTGATGGCTCCTGTTAATGAGGATGTATTCATTCTATAATGATGAAATACTTAACACGAAAAAGAAAAACTTTGAGCTGGAAAACTCTTTGTGTTATAACCCAAAGATTATAAACACTGCACTGACGTTACTTTAAAGTTAATATATCAACATAGTTATCATCAACATATGTTATGTTAATGTGTTATTTATCCTAATATTATAGAACATGGTGTTTAGACATGTTCAGATGGGAGCATTTGCCTGTCCAAGTTCACATTAGAATAAATGGCTTGGCAAATAAATGTTAAAGACATTTCTTCCCAAGGGAATGTCCTCCCCCAAATGTAAATAGTCCATTTTCATTGAGTGTCACCACTGAGTAAAGCTGCATGTTAATAATTTAATATTAAGCAAATCAGATGAATTTATTAAGTTTTTATCATTTTGAGGCTCGGAAATATACCATATTAGTGAAGTGTAGAGAGCGGTGTTTTTAACCACGTGAGTCAAATGTCTGAATAAATGAAGGAAGAAAAACTGCTCAGAAATGTTCACACTGTTAACAAGTTTTCACGTGAAGTCCTCAAATGAACAAGGCATTTGCCAAAGAGGATGCCATAAAATATAGTCAAAGATAATCACTATATACAATTTATTACTATGTATGTTGCCTCTTGAATATTTCAGTATTTGTATCGAGATCAGAGAGCAGATTATATTCTTAGCTATTTCTGCAGGATCTCTGCCAGGATCTAAGGAAGATTCAGTCTTTCCTAATAAAAAGGTTTTGGGTTTATCTTCCCCCTAGATACTCCCAGTGCAGGAGTCCTTATCCTCTCTTTTCCTCATGCTAAGGGCAGTTGTAGTCATTATTCGGAACGTCTCTGGCCAGAAATTCTTTGCTTTGCACTAGTGCCCTCTGCTTGCTGGTCAGACTCTTCACTTGGGTTCCATAATCCTTCTTTATACAGTGTCTCTTCAGCTAGACTTCTGGGTGTTGGCTACACATCTGCCTGTAGCACAGACCTATGGTTTGCGTGTGGCCTAAGAAGGTGTCCCATTGTCAAGCAGCTATGCCTGCTAAGCTCCTGCTGGTACTGACCCTTAGCTTCATCACTTGCCCAACTGTGCTCTGTCCAGACTCTAGATCCCCGATTCTGTTCTGACCACTGGCATCCCTCCCTGAGCCCCAAACACTCCATGTTAGCTTTTATTCTGTCCCTCTAGTTTTTTCTTTTAGCCCCCCAAACTCCAACCTCTTTCCCAGCATCTACTCTCCAAGGTTGATAAGATCAAAATATTATTTCTCTTATGATATCTGGTTGAATTTCATGGTATCCACACACATTTATAATAAAAGCTCTACACAGAGAAACAAAACAAAACAAAACTTTTTAGGTTTTAAAACATATTCACAAAGTAATTTACCAGACAATGCAAAACTTTATATTATCAATGAATATGTACCTTTATCATGCTCCTCTCCTAACCTTGTACGAGAATATGCATGTAGGAAATTTTATCTTTGAGATCTAAGTGGTACCTGATTAATGAACAGCAGTAAATTATAACTTGCCAGCTGGTTTTTCAACATTCGATTGTAATAATAATCTGACTTTGTATCTCCTTTTTCTCCTTTCCTTTCCCCATCATTACCATAAAACTAGAAGCATATGGAATGATATTTATTAAGGCAAGGTGAAATCTATGGGAAATTGTTAGAAAAGGGAGACAGAAGGTTGTTTAAAACCATTAGGGTGTGTGTGTGTGTGAGAGAGAGAGAGAGAGAGAGAGAGAGAGAGAGAAAGAAGAGACAAGAGAGAGATTTTTCCCTGTTTCACCTTCATCTTCTTCAAGACTTGTCATCCACGTTGCATAAAGGGGCTCTATCAAGTGACCTAAAGAGACAAAGTAGAAACGAATATAATTGCCTTCGGCTAATATTATACTTTCTTTTTTGAAATCCCTTCCCAGACTGTAGCCCTTGTGGGCAGGCTTAGGCAGCCCTGTTTATGCCTCATGACCCTTCCAATCAACTTCTGATTGGACTACAGGTAGAGACATGGCCTGAGGGGAACTTATATCTAGCTTAGACTGTGCCAATAGGATTTTGCTGTTTGTTATCTATTTCACTTCCTTTTTTTTTTTCTAATTAAGATACACAGAAACTGGAACTAATGGGCCATTTAGAGTTGAGATCACAATTGGAGCCACAACAAACCAGAATATGATAGGTTAAGTAAGCAGAAACCAAAGCCTTACAAAAGCAATTAGTCAGTAGAGAAAACAAAATTGGTGGATTCGGATAGGGAGAGCTGTCCAGCCTTCTTTCTATTTGGGTAATCAAGATGAAGGAAGCTTGGAAACCACTTCTCAACACTATACTTTGGGAAATATTATCACTATTTCACCAATGAGGAAATTGAGGCTTTCGGAGATGAAGTAATTCACCTTGGCTAAAATCTTTTGTCGGTGGAGATGAGTATAAATAAAATAGATACATAGGTCCTTGAAGATTCCGCAGTTAGTGTCAGCGGAGTCTGTGCTTTGTGCCCAGAGCTCCCCTCGGACGTACACGCTGTCTTTGTTGAACTGATCACCACTGGCTCCAAGCACAGCTCTGTGTATTGAGGTGTTGCCTCACCTGGACTGTTCCTCTCCCAGATCATATCAAACTCCAATATGAAATCAAAGGAATTGGAGAAATTACCATCAATCATCAATTCAACACAGTAGTCACACAAGGCATTGGTGTGCATATCAGGACAGAAGTTTGAGAGATGGAGGAGTTTCTTTTTTTTTTAAAGATTTTATTGGGGAATTGGCAGAGAGGAACAGCGTCGGGGAATCGGGGAAGGGGAACAGATAAGTTGCTGTCTTTTTGTTCTTCAGTTTAGTTGCGGAGGATGTTGCTTCACTGTTGGTATCGTCATTGCGCTCTTCCCGGATGAGGCAGATCGGTCGCTGGCCTCTGGATGTCGCTCACCGCGGCTATTGGCAGCTCACGCTTGGCTGCCAGCCGCTCACGCTGGCTGCGGGCCACTTACTGTAGCCTACGGCAGCCCACTGCAGCAGAGGCTGCAGCCCACACCATCACCGGGGCTCGCGCAGCCCAGCTCCAGGTGGAGCTGTTGTTAGCTGTAGAGGGCAGTGTCACTTGCCCTCATGTGGGATCCGAACCGGGGCCGCTGGCATCCCAAAACCAGCGCCTAACCAATGCGCCACTCGGCCGGCCCGATGGAGGAGTTTCTTTTGCAGTAAAACAAACAGCTAGAACTTGGATATTACAATCCCTACTCTGACTAGTCTGTTAGTCATATCACTTGGCAATGGCCTTCGCTTATATCTTCTTCCTGTCTTCATTGCTTCTCAGACCCTCCCTCTATTTATTGATCACCGTATTTCCACTTCTTGTGCAAAGTAATTTAGCTCTTCTCAGCCCCTACTTCCAATTCCACTCAGTGTGTCACAGACAAGGCTTTGGCTGAAGCTTTGAAAATCTGTTTGAGAGTCACCTCTTCTACCTCAGGTCCAGGTAAAAAATTTCCTTCTCAGTTTCTACCCAGTGGTGGTTTTTATGTCTCCAGTTACATATTCATTGAACTGTTTTATAAACAATAAGAGAAAAACAGCCTAATGAATGTGTTCTAATTGTCTTTTCTACTCTAGTTGTGAATTTTTTTTTTAAAGTGTGTTTTAGGTGGAGAAAAGCATTTACTAGAAAATTTGGGGAGAAGAAAGATTAAAATTAAGTTGAAAGTTAAACAGCTATTCTGTGTGTGTACTAAAACATGTCACTCTGAGGCATGTTTTAGGGACCCATTAATATATGCAGCAAGTGGTTGAATGTGTCAAGTTTTAATTCCAAGGTAAATGTTAACGGAGCACCAAAATATGCGCTGTTGGGTCTTAATGATGGATTTTAGTGTGATGGTATGTACCTGCAGTGACAGCTAAATTAGATTAGAAGCTGAAGTTTGCAAAATGTTGCAATTTGTTGATTACACGTGTCAAATTCCATTGTCAAAATCTATTTTTGCCCATACAGTAATAAAAATTGGCTCAAGTTTAAAATAATCTGATAGTGCCGATCATAGAATGTCTCCTTAATAAATAATCGAATTAAACACAAAGCCAATGAAAGGAAACCTTTTTTGCCAGTTTTTTAAAGAGACTGTTTTAAAATATTTGACTCTATGTTACCTACATGGGCTAAAAATATACCAGAGAGAAAGCAACCACATAAGCCAACCATGAAGAGAAATAATTTTAAAACATGATATCTGACTGGTTTTATTAAATCAACCTACTTATTTTTTAAAATTGATTCTTAAAACCAAATCCAACATTCATTGTGGCTTTATTAATAAACAGAAAAAATAGTGAATATAAAATGTAACTATAAAATAAGAAAAGAGCTAAGACATTCTTTACATTTTAACCTGCTTCCGTAAGATAGTAGCTATACATAATTGGCACTCAGAAAATATTAGTTAAATGAATAAATTATTGGTTGAATAAATATAGAGATTACATGTCTAACTGGTGATAAGTACCCATAGAATGGTTTATTCTTATCAACAGACATTCATTTTGCATGTCCTATATCTAAGCACTATGTCCAGTTGAGAACAGACAGAATTATGGGGCCTGATCCCTCTCCTCAAGAAAAATGCAAAGATTTGATATTTTTAGAGTTTCTATTGGGTTGTCAGAAAAGTCACGATGCATCTTTGCAATGAAAACCATAGGAAAAAATATGTGGGCCGGCAGAGTGGTGCAGTGGTTAAGTGCTGGCTTGGGAAGCCAGCGGTCTCGGTTTGGGTCCCACATATGAGGGCCAGTGACACTGCCCTCAAAAAAAAAATATACGTCATGGCTCTTCCAACAACCCAATAAAAGTGAGTAGAGCAGATAATTTGCAGCAAATGATACCCAAAGAATCATGACCAATGAAGACACAATGGATGCTTTCACTTTGGTCAATGTGGAGAAAAGAGGGTCAGTAATGTCTGACTTTCTATAGATAGCTAATTCCAAGTGTGTGTGTCGATGGCCGGGGGAATTTTTCACTTGTGAAAGACACAGAATGCCAGGGGTCTACTTGAACTATGACTATCAACACTCTTCAAGGCCAGTCCTCGGAGATCTTCTCTCCTTCTGTGAAAATCTTGACTCCCATGGCTTCCATTAATTTCTGTTTGTTGAGGATTCTCAGTACAGATTTATCTCCGATCCAAACACCTCCCAGACCACTGCACTTGGATGCCCCACAGACACCTCCAATAAACATTCCTCAAATAAGTCCAACGTAAAGTCCTGGGTTCACCTGGATAAGGGAATGGAGAATGGCTGCTAATTGGGTACAGGGTTACTTTTGGAGGTGATGATGGAAATGTTCTGCAATCAGTAGTGATGGTTGTAAAACTTTGTGACTATATGAAAAGCCAGTGAATTGCATACAGTAGAAGAGTGGGTTTTATGGTGCATGTGAAATACATCTCAATTATAAAAGAAAAACAATATTACTTGCTTCTATTAAATGTCAAAATTCCCATTATGAGGAAAGATGTTACCACCTGACCACCCCACACTAGAATCTTACGGCAGGTACCAAGTCTGATGCTTCATTTTATTTCCTCGGTCTAATTCTGTGTCCTATTAATGATGATGATGATAATAATAATAATAATAATAATAACAACAACAATGATGATGACAATAACAATAATACTAATAATAGAGTCCTATAATGGGCAATCAGAAGCTCTTTGTTGTATAATAAATCTTATAATTCATGCCAAACTTAATCTCTTTTCTTCTCCCTCCACATGGAGTCAGTCACCAAGTTCTACAGACACTGTATCTGCAGAAAATCTGATTTTTTTCTCTCCATTATCATCAGTGCTGTTTGCTTTAGTTTTGGATCATGTCCTCTCTCCCTGGATTACTATCCTAGTCTTCTCTATGTACTGTTTCCCAAGTTTGTAATATTATGAAATTAAAAATAATTTTATTAAAATGAGACTCCCAATTAGTTTCCCTTAGCTCAAGGCTTCTACTCTTCTAATCCCATCTCCACTGCTGCCCAAGGGGGTTAAGAGTCACGTAAGATAGTGTTTGCTTCCTACTTAAATTTTCCAGTGGTTCTGCATTGCCTACAAATTATAATGAGAGCGAAATTCGTCAGAATGTCCATATGAAGGAAGTGAGGGAGGAAAGGAAAGGAAAGGAAAGGAAAGGAAAGGAAAGGAAAGGAAAGGAAAGGAAAGGAAAGGAAAGGAAAGGAAAGGAAAGGAAAGGAAAGGAAAGGAAAGACAGAGGAGGAAGGAAAGGGAAGGAGGGAGGGAGAGAAGGAAAGAAGGAAGGAAGGAAGGAAGGAAGGAAGGAAGGAAGGAAGGAAGGAAGGAAGGAAAGAAGGAAGGGGAAAACTGAACACAATATTTTCTATCCATTTGCCTTTTAGAATGCCAGTCTAGCTGGTAAATGACCTTTTGTCTTTCTTCAGGGGTTAAGATCTGATTGACTCGTATCCCTCTGTTGCTATAACTGTCACAGCTAAGAAAACGAACTGCTCTTCCTGAGAATTTTGGCCTAGTTCTGCCTTTAGTCAGAGAAGATATAGAAGGACCTACCACTTGACCAAGGATAAAACATCCAGTCAGGATGACTACTGGTTTGGCTCAGACCTTAAAGCTCACTGGATTCAGGAGCTGGGTCCTTGTCTTATTCCCCACATAACAATTGCTGCTTTGATCCCTATGGTCACTAATTCCCACTCAAGGGTTGTGGTTCTTCTGCCTTGCCCCCGTGTAGTCACTCCGAGTGTTGGAGCATTGCCCATCTCCAGCCTCAACTACAGGACCATCAGCCTCCTACAGGCTGCTTGTGTCTGCTGATTGCCTCCTCTTGTGTTTCCTGATCCTGGCTTCAGCATAGCCAGGCCATCTTCCTAATGAACCTCCCATTTCCCAAATGTCTCTAGAACTTTCCAGATCAGCACCCTGTCCTGAGTCTTTCTGGTCTGAGGGGATGTAGGACCAGGCCTTCCTCTAGGTAAGGAGAATGCAAATGGTCCTACCAACCATTGGAGGGAAACATCAAACCAGGCTGGTTGCTGGTCCAGCTGACTACATCATGCATTTTGGAGTGATGATGGGTTCCCTACAAGAGCAGGAAGTTGAAGTATCCAGTTTAGTTCTTTGTTTCCAGTGATCTTTGCCTGCCCCGGATGCCATAGTTCTGATCCAGGTATCTTGCTGCCACTGTGTGTGTGTGTGTGTGTGTAAGGGTGACCAAGAGAAAAATGGATGACAGTCCGAAAGAAACCATCTGACAAAGCTGAAGACCACTTGCTTGCTTCTCCAAAGCAGCTTGAATCTTCCTGCCTGAGCTGCCAAGTGAAGGGAGTGATTAATGGAGAGATGTCAGAGAGATAATTCTTCCTAGCCAGGAAGAATGGGGGAAAAAAATTTCTTTTTTTTAGAATTGTTAGAGGCCGAGTGGGAACAAAACAAGAAAAAGGAGCTTGTCATGGTTGTAAAGGTGCCAAGAAGAAATAGTGGTGGCACCACCAACCAAAGCATAAACCCCACTTCACCTGCATCTTTCAGGACCGACCCCTTCCCGCTCTTCCGGTGTTGCCTCAAGCTGCCTCCCTTGTTATAAATAGCAGCACAGATGTTGACAGAAAAATGCTCCCTTAATTACCATACAAACTGCTTTACTTGAGTGAACCGTTTAAAGCAGCCTCCAAAGGAAGTTCACTCAAGCAATTCTGCAGATTACAGCTAATGAACAATATTTCCTCGCACCTATTTAGTGCTCATTAAAATGTAAAAGCCTTTCATTTTAAACAGACGCACAATAAATAATTCCGCTCTCACTCTCTGTCTTTGGATAAAAGCAGGGAGGAGAGGGAGTTGAAGGAGCAAGGCTGGCTGGGGGTGGGGACAGGAAGGGATTCAAGGAGCAGAGAAGGGGGAACCTGGGAAGGGAGCCCCAGTAAATAGCGGAGGGCTCATTAGCATCCCAGGAAGCCACAGCTTGTTTGGTAGGAGGATGTCTGTGTTGTGAGTTCAACAGACAGATGGGACCCACTCAACTGGCAGAGGCAGCCAGCCATGAACAAGGTCAACAGACAAAAGCGATCACAGGCCACACTGGGAGGCAGAGAGGGGCCAACTCTGGATAGACCTGGGGGTGGGCGGGGCCCTTCCACAGTAACACATTGCTAGTGTTGTCTTTCCTTAGACTGTCCCATGTTTGGTTTGTGTCTTCATTTATGTTTAGGCCTGAGGTTGGAAGAATATCAGATACACTTGAGGGGCTACTTGTTGCAAGTGGGAACAGGGAGGATCTGGAAAGGGTTTGCTTGTTCCTGCGGGGGTCTTGTTCCACTGCCTTTTGCACTTTGATCCTATAATACAGGTAGCACCAAAGACAGGGGTTTAGGACACTACACTGGGAAACTGACATTTTTGAATTGCAACTGGCAGTGCTGTTGTAGTCTTATTCCAGAGCTTGGCCAACACTTGTTGATTCTTGGTATGGTTTTATTCATAAAAGTTAAGTGTTTGTTGCAGGGAAGCCAGGCAGGCATGGGGGCAAGTGTATGGGAACCAGTTCCTGTGACATGAAAAAGGCACTGGGAAAGAAGAATTAAGTCTGTACTTGGTTTTTAACTAAGGTCATTTGAAAGCGGTCTTCAACACCCATTTCATTTGCTTTTTTATGCCTGCCAATTTAGTGTTGTCTTCAAAGTGATTAATTAGTTTGTATTGAAGGTTTATTAGGCAATCTTTCTGTCAATCAAAAATCACCAGTCTCAGGACAGAATAAAGAGCACCCAGAAATTTTATAGGATGGGGAATTTACATCATTGTTGTATATAAAAACAGACAAAATCTTAAAATTTGAGAGTATATAGAGGAGTTAATGTAGATATTATTAAAGTTGACAAGAGTTTTGTAGTCCTCTTGAATATTTATAATTTATTATCTATTAGGACAAATTCATTTTCAAAGTATGAATCAATATATCGTATTTTTTCTTCACTGCTAATTTAAACATAGAGTATTTTCACTTTCCTTTTCATTCAGAGGCAAAAGAAATGTACAAAACATATTATAATAAATACTTGCTTAAAGTTATGCTATACCTTAAACAAAGGTAAACTGGGGAAATAATAATATTTCTAGTAATCAAAGGTATTTCCCCAGTTAAGAGAACATTCACATTATGCTACTTTAAAAACAGATCGAAAAACTGAATTTTCTGAATGACGGACATATATTTTTTTCCTTATATGCATATGTAATTAATTGAATTAAATAAAAGTTTGAGTACAATATTGACAAGTTTGTGTCATTTAAGGAATTTTCAGAAAATAAGCAGTACATATTATTACTTAATTTCATTGTTTATCCAAGACTAATTATGTCAATGTAATATGCACTATAGATGGTAAAGAGAAGATGAGAACTATTCTTTTGGGCTTTTTCACTTAGATTATTTGCTGTTTTTCTCTTTTATTCTACCAATTACATAATTAATGGATTTCTTTCTCCTAACAAATATCAATACAGAAAAAAAAGTCAAATAGTGAGAACTCAATTAATACTAAATATTATTATCACTGTTTCTTTTTACTGACAAAAAGTATCTCTAATGTAAAGAACTGGGCCGGCCAAATGGCTCAGTTGGTTAAGAGCTCACTTAAGAGTGCTTAAGAGTGCAAGCTGAGCTCTGAGCAACAGCGGTTCGAGGCCAGCCCGAGCTGAGTTGCCGTTGAGCTGCCAACAGGTGGCAGGATGGCTCAGCTAAAAAAAAAAAAAGAATAATGTAAAGAATTAAAAAATTAAATTACAAGCTGCAATGATGTGCTGCTGATAACATTGGCAATATGAAATTTTTTAATGCCAAAATCTCATATGGCATTTCAGCATCATTTGTGTCTCTAAGTTAAAATGTTTGCCTCTTTGAGCTCTTGCACATTTTTGTGAATCTTATGGAACAGAATACCTGAAATAGTGCCCAAAATATTTCCTCGGAAGAGAGAGCTGTTAGGCTCACCATGGAAACAGAAGAAAAGATAAATGAGAATCAAAAACACGCATCAGTCCACTAAACACTCTTTACTGAAGTCCTAATTCTAATGGGTTTAATCTCTTTTTTCCCCCCAGAGCAATAAAGTGAACTGTGGTTAGAAACGGAAAAAGATAACAGGATACACACACACACACACACACACACACACACACACACACACACACTTTCACTGATGCAAATCAATAATCCATAGCTAGAATTTTGTTTTTAAATTTTCCAGGTAAGGACCAACAAACGGTAAATGACATCATACCAGAAACTCTGGGATATAGCTGGTAAATTCCTCCTAGGGCCTACATTTTGAAAAAATATATATGTCATTGATTTACAAAAGCCCATATAAATATAGATATGGTTTGGCCAGGGAATTGTAAATTTAATCTCAGGCGGGCTACACATCAGCCTGAAATGAATCTGTGGAGAGAGTAAGCGTGTGTGTGTCTTACATTTTGGGGCTCTCGGGGGAATTTGTTAGAGATCACCCTGACAGTCAGCCCCACCTGAAAAACAAAAGACCTCCCCCCATAATCCGCCCCCCAAAAAATCCCCAAACAAAACCAAAACCAACAAACTCACCCCAGATTTTGTTCAAATGCCCCTCCCCCCTTTCAAACAGCACCACTTGTTTTAATATCCCTCATCTCTGCTCTCCCTTCTGCCTTTTGGATTTTCAGAAGACCCGTTTGGAGACATTTAGAGTTGTGATTTTATGCATGAGACGTGACATGCCAATAGTCTGCCTTGGTGTGTTGAATGAAGAAAGAGAAAAACAAAAACTGAGCAGGCTCTCCTTGTCTCGTTTGCCAGGCTCCATCAGACAAAAAGCAAACACGTTTAGCTGAGCGCCTTTGCAAGGGTGTAATCACGGGAGTGGGGTCCATGGGCGAGCGGAGGAGAGGCTACCGCGCGCCACCCACGCTAGATGGATGGTCGTGATGGCGCGTGAACACACACCTCCTGCCTGGATATGAACAACAGATTTGTCAGTGTGTGACAGGCTGACAGCCCCGCTCCCAGCTGCTTGTCCAGTGCGGTTATATCAGTACCTTGTCTAAGGATTCAGCAAAGAGGCAATCTGCTGCCTCCATGCGTGGGAGGCAGGTTGCCAGTTCAGCAAGGATTGGCTTCAGGCTGCATGGAGAAGATGCAATTGAAACTCCAGCGCGCCCCTCCAGCAACGGATCGCAGGCTTTGGAAGTTGAGACCTCCAGGTTAGGGTGGGAAAACAAAGACGATAACTCGAGATGAGATTTGGGCTGGCAAAACACTGTCATTTCGCCTCCCTAAGTGTCTCAGTGGAATTTGATTATGAAAGGAAAAGTGTGTCTGACTTGAGTATGGTGAGTGAGATTCCGGCCTTAAGTTTCCTCAGCTTTTCTGCTTCTGCAATGTTATTTTGAGGATATTTGGTTAGATGATAGAAATAGATGTAAATATAGATACGGATATGGATGGATGCCTTGAAGGAAATACACACACAGACACACACACGGTGCCAAAAAAAATGTGCATACTTTTTTTTTTTTTAAAGATTTTATTTGGGAATTGGGGGAGGGGAACAGCGTTGGGGACTTGGGGAAGGGGAACAGACAAATTGCTGTCCTTTTGTTTTTCAGTCTAGTTGCGGAGGACATGGCTTCACTGGCCCATGTTGGTATTGTGATCATTGAGCTCTTCTCAGTTGAGGCACATTGGTCTCCAGCCATTGGACTGCTGCTCACGGCAGCTCACTCCGGCTACCGGCCACTCACCGGTAGCTTACCGCAGCGCGTTGCAGCCTTGCTGCAGCCTACGCCATCACCAGCAACTCATGGCAGCCCAGCTCCAGGTCGAGCTGTTGTTCACCATCTTAGCTGTAGAGGGCACAGCGTCACTGGCCCTCATGTGGGATCCGAACCGGCAGCCCTGCTGCCCAGAGCTCGCACTCCCAAGCCAACTGTTAACCAACGAGCCACTTGGCCAGCCCTATACATATTTTAAGAAAGGAAAAAACTGTATTAAAATTGTAATACTCGATACATACCAATAACGAAAGATGAATGCAAGTCATGTGTATACATTTTGTTGGATAATATATATATTGACCTGTTAAAAATGTATCAGTGAAATATGCTGTAACTCATTAAGCCTCCAAAGTTAATGAGGATTAAAAGTTCTCATTTTTACTAGTTGGGCTTATTGATATAGCTGACAATAAGGAAATATTTATTAATGTAAACACTGTAGGAATGTATTTTTTTCAGACTTTAGTCATTGTAAACACTTCATTAAGTATCCAATTTTTTTTTTTACCATACTTCTAAAATCTATAGAAATAGATTAGGAAAATGAGAGAGAAAAGTCCTAAGGAACTGTACAGACCATTTTTACAAGTATATGGGAATGACTTAAACACATCGTGTTAAAGGGAGAAAAGTTCCAAAAAATTTCCAAAACATTTCCCATTTGCTCTGGGTACTATAGCTGTATCCAGATACTATGGCTGTCTCAGCAGTGAGAGCAGCACTCAATGCTGTGAGTAGTCTAATTCAGTCCTTGTGTGTCAGGCTCTGACAGGTGGGGTCTAACAAGTGATACCCCCAAAAGATTTATGCCATGGTCTCTAATGGCTCCTTCAGAGCTGTTAGACCTGTCAAACTATTAATAAGCAGTATTTAGGAGTCCCTAAGTACACATTTGCACAACAGTCCCTAAGGACTTAGGGAAAGCTATTATAGTTTGTTGGATCAATAATTATCATTTCATTCAAGTCCATTGCAAAATAAAGTACTGGCTATGGGATCTTCTAGCTTCCTCATCCGAGGTCATAATGTAGTGGTCCAGGGCTTGACAAGATTCCAATGACTTGGCCCTCTAGCATTCCTGGAGACTTAGGCCCACACACACCATCTGTATCCATTTGTTCTGCCAGGGGTAAAACTCAGGAGATGCCAACATTCCTTTAAGTTTCAGATAGCCTTACCAATCGCAGTCTTTACTTGACTAAGAAAATTTATGTTTACCTGAAACAAACAGCAAAACCTGAAACAGTGGTAACAAAGCTGTTAGAAAAGCATTCTTAAAATTTTGAGTAGAAGTGCTGTACTTTTTTCCCTGCTATACCTTAACAGCCCAAATATCTAGTCATAGATGAATAGGTAAACAAGTTATTATACATCCATGCAAAGGAATAGTGTCCACAAAAAATGGTATGGTAAGAGACACAAGAAAATGTTCCTGATGTTCTCAAATGAAAAAAACAACTTACAAAACTGTGTGTGAATTTTGGATGATTTTTAAAAAGTATAATTAGTTAGATGATAGACATATATAGATAAGATATAGATATAGATGTAGATACAGATACAGATATAAATATAGATATAGATATGAATGGATGCCTGGAAAGATATATATACTATACTGTCAAAAAAAATGGATGTAGAAAGTAGGATGAAGGAAATTTTCACATTTTTCTTTGTGCTTCTCTGCATTTCTGAGATTTTTCTCCATGACAGCCTGGTGCCTTTTCTGTTAGTGGGAACATGCTGTTAAAATAAAAAGAGATGCACATTTAGATGACAGAGTTTTGCCACTGGGTTCATTGTTACTCTTTTTAATTTTCTGTTAGATATTTGTGATAGGCATTAAACAAAATAAAATGAAACATCACAAATAACAAATTACAGGCCTCAAAATTACAGGCCTCAAATTGTCATTTTAGGACAGGTTCTTTGATCCCATTTCAGTCTTCCAAGTGTTTTCTTTAAACCAGCGAACTGTTATATATTAGATATATCCATATCCCAGTTTTAGTTTAAGAAAAACTATGAATTTTCTTTTATGCCCTTTTTAAAATGTGTTTTAGGATACAAAATGTAATGTCTTTTTATGAAAAGATGGACACACCAGTGGTATGTGATCCTCACTCTCCTTGTACCCACCTGAGATAATGGGGGGACCTCTCCAGTGGTATGTGATCCTCACTCTCCTTGTACCCACCTGAGATAATGGGGGGGCCTCTCCAGTGGTATGTGATCCCCACTCTCCTTGTACCCACCTGAGATAATGGGGGGACCTCTCCAGAGTCCTCTCACGTTTTTCCCCAAGTGCATTCGACTATATATATATAAAGATGTAAAATCTTTCTTCATAAAACCTCAATGAGTTTCTAATATGAATATTGTTCTGCATAAGTGCTTCATGCACTGAATATACACCATCACTTAATATACACGATCCACGGCTTACTAAAGCCTCTAACGTAGACCCTATTTTTATTCCCATTTTACATACGAAGAAGCTGAGACCACCAGAGGTTGAGTAACTTACCTCTAAGGCCATAAGGTCAGTTAATGAGTGAGCCAGCATTTAAATCCAGGCAAGTCTGTTTCCAGAATCCATGCTGTTTACATCTCCCGTCATTTATTCCATCTTGTCTTTTATTTTTTATTTTTTTTTTGAGGGCAGTGTCACTGGCCCTCGTATGTAGGACCCGAACCGGGGCTGCTGGCTTCCCAAGCCCGCGCTGAACCACCGCGCCACTCGGCCGGCCCTCCATCTTGGCTTTGGCTTTTCTGTCTTGTTCTTCTCTTTCCTCCAGTCAGGGATCCTTGTGCTTGTTTCTAAATGGAGAGCTCTGTTAGTTCATGCAGGTAGCTGGGAAGGCTTTGCCAAGTCTTGGCAGCACTTCCTTTGCGAGCTCTGCATCCGTCCATGGGTGGGGCATTGAGAGAGGCTGTTCTCTGCGTATGAGGAGGAGTGGGCAGGTGGGCACAGGCTGCCTAGGTAAGGGGGCTTCTGTGTCTCTGGCTCCTCTCTGGGAATGCACAATGGGGAACCACTGCATTTCCTGTAGGTCACAGCAACCTGCTTTCCTGATTAGGCTGCTGTTTAGGTGACAGGGAACAACTACTCTGGTTGTTTGAAACGCAATTTTTAAATGACTTCTCCCACCTCTTAGACACAGCTCGCACTGGCTCCTGATGTTGGTTGACGCAGCCCCAGAGCTTCTCCGGAGCTCCTGGGAAGAGCGTGTGCTTTTCCTGGTGATTGAGATACAGATTTTGCAAATCTTCTGTCCACTGGATCCCATTCACTTTCAACATCGCAGGTGGCCCTTGACGGTTCTGGCCCTCTCTTTCTGTCCTGTGTTTTATGGCACTGTGATGATTTTCGTTCTTCTTTTGTGAACATCTCTTTGTGGTTCATTTTAAGGGGATCTGAGGCATGAACCTGCACGTGGTCTACCACCTTGAGCTGAGGGCGGAACCATGTCTTTCCTGCTCGCCACTGGATCCCAGGTGCCTAGGCCTGTTCTTGACCTTCACAAACACTTAATAAGCATATGTTGTGGTATTAACACAGTGCTAATGTGTGCATTATAATCTTAGGACTCCTTATATTGGCAAGGGAGGATACAAAATGTCATGAAAGTATTTTAAAATATTTGCATAACAATATTGGAAAAGGCTCTCTGTACCAAATGTATTCCCTTTTGGTTGTCGTAAAGGTACCTTTATTTCAATATGTATCAAAGTCTTTGTCTTTTTCCTAAATGGATCTTGCCTTAAATTCATATCATGATATGACCAGTGGCCTAATTTAGAAAGCTCAGAGTCTTCTTGGATTTCCATCTTGCCGTGCTTGCCCACTTTTCATGTCACCAAGGCCTGTCCATTCATGCTCCTCTTGATTTGGTTCCCTATCCTTGATCTAACATTATCTCTAACTTAGTTGAGATGCTCACCATTTTTAGACAAATCTATAATAATAACTCTATGAAAAGGGGGACATTATCTTATCCATGGCTCTTATCACCAGTATCTAAATTAGACACTGACAAACTGTAGTCACTGTATGTATGTATGGAATGAATACACAGTCTCCTAAACGTGTTCCTTCCCTCTCCCACTCATCCACCCTCCAGACCATTGCCAGGGTTATTCTAAAACAAGAGGGCGAGGGCCAATCAAGTGGCTCAGTTGGTTAAGAGCTCGCTCAAGAGTGAGTCATCGCTTCAATTCCCGGCGCAAGCTGAGCTGCCACTGAGCTGCCAACAGGTGGCAGGATGGCTCAACTAAAACAAACAAACAAAAAAAACAAACCAAAGAAAAACAAAAGTGTGATGATACATTACTGGCTAGTGGTTAGGCATGTGGGCACTAGACTCTTGGGCCTAAATCCCAGGTATGCTCCTTATTGTAATTTTCTGTGTCTCCATTTCCCTATCTGTAAAATAGAGATGTTGCAATACCACTCTTATGGAATTGTCATGAGGCGTTGTCATAGGGATGAATCGCAGTACAATACATGGAGCAATGGAGTGTGTGCTTCGTAAATGTGAGGAATTCCCATAGTCACGATCACCGCTTTGATCAGCCTGTCATCCTTCCACTTGGAAGACTCCCCACTGACTACAGATTTCCGGTCTTCTTGGGATGGAAGGCATGGTTCATCTCTGCCTGATCTCACTTTACCACGATCATCAGTTCCTACAACTACTGCCCCAATCCCTTCATGCCACTCCGACCAAACAATTTATCCTTCCTAAAACTATACCATGCTCTCACAGCTTTGTGCTGTTGTCTGGGTAATTACCTTTTCCTTGAATAATTTTTTATCCTTGTCTCTGTTTGCCATGTACCCACTCATTCTTTATGATCTAGCCAAAATGTCATTGCATAATGAACGTAGAGTAGGCTGTTCCCTCCCTTGTCCTCATGTAATGCTTTGTACAGGCCTATCTTATAGTTTGGATCAAATTCTATTGTAATTATTTGTTTATGTGCTTGGTTCTTCTATTGTTATTTGAGATTATCTAAGGCAAGGAATGTAGCTGATTTAGTTTTATACTTCTGCCTCTCCTACTTAGCTCCTCCTATTATGGCTAGCATATGGTAGTGGGCAAAAAACGTTAATTGAATGACCGCATCAAATAAAATAACAGATACACTCATGAAGGTGACAGAAACCAATGAAAGTAAAATTTTGAATTGTTTGCTGTCCACAATAATGTCTTTTCCTAAGACAAAATAATTTTTTTGTTGTTTATATCACATTTTCTCTTGAGTTGTCATTTTAACTTAGATTTCTCTTATTTTGTATTACCTCAATGTTATGAAATACCAGCCAACTATTAGGAATTAATCCTGCTGTACACACAATAAAAATACAGTTGGAATTGTCACAAAGTATTTCTAATGTAAGCATTTCCATTTGGAGGAGGGTTTACCACATTTAAAAGTTTATTCTAAAATAGCAACTTCTTTCCTGTTTATATGTACATGATTCAATGGTCAAGAAGAAATAATTATTCTTTGAAATTAAGAGCAGTGGATAAATTATAAAGTTCTCTATAAATATGACATAAAATGATATGAAAAGAGAAATATTTTAATTATACAGTATTAGCTAGGATTTCAGTGAAAGATTATATGTATCATACTTCATTGTTACATTGGCACCCGTGTGGGTGTTTAACTTTAACCAAGAAAAATTAGCATTAGAAACTTTACTGGTTTTACCATCCTGGCTTTTGAGAAGATATTCAGTAAGCCAATATGAAGCCTATTTAAGTATATTTAAGATCTCTCACTTAGAGTTAAGTAGGAAAAAAAAAAGGCAAAATTGTCTTTGCAGATGTTGAGAAGGAATTCATTGCAGGCAATCATCATTTAATATCCCGTGCTGACTTTTTGAACAAGTGCTTTCTCTCAATAATAAATCAAATGAGTTGGCACTAACAATAATCTCTTAGAATATGAATGAGAGAAAAGCAAGAATATTAAAACAATCGAAACATTAACATAAAACATCCGGTATGGTAGCAAAGAACAGCAAAGGAGATTGGGAAACTATTTTGAATTTTTTATGGTTGATGTTCGTGTTGTCTACAGCAGGAACTGTTGCATAAAAAAGCTAAAATACAAATTGAACTGTAAATGTTTACCCATCGAGATGTGACATGTGGTATTGGAGTTGTTGGTATTGCTGTAACTAACATTTGAAATGCAAGCATGGGAAATTCTCCCATTGAAAATATAGACACCACAAACAAAAATTTTCTTAATATGAGACATCCTACCTATGCTCTCAAGAAATGAGACTACTTTTTAGATTTTTATCATACCACATATACATTTTCTCGCCTATTTCTGCTCTGTTCTCTCCATCTACAACGTCTGCATACGTCCATCTATCTGTATCTGGAAGGATTAATTTTCTTTATGGTTTAGCAGAAATATTAACCTGTTTTAATCACCTCTGTCACCTGGTAGCTTTAATTTTTGAACATCTATAGCTTTATATAAATTTTGGGGGTGCTTGGCATAAACTCTTCCATACAGTTATAGAGCATTTCCATTTTCAAAATGTTTTTACGTGATATTATTTTATTTATCCTCATTATAACCCACTGGGAAAATTGGACCAGGAAAAGGAGAAAACCAAGGTGGGAACCAAATTCTTCCCACCATCCAAGATGACCTTGTGTGTCTGAGGCCAGGCTCTGATCATGAACTGGTAACCTTTTCTAGTATACTGTGCTAGATCTCAAATCTTATTCTCTCATCTTTCCTTATTAGATTGAACATTGCATGCGGGCTGAAAGAAAACAAGGTCAGGAGACTGCTCTCAAAGTTTCCCAATACTGCAGGTTTTACACTGATCTAAACCCCAAATCAGACCAACAGTTTTACCAACACACTGAATTTGTTCAATCATTGTGTGCATCACACCTGTATTCAAACCTTGTCATGGTTAATCAATATTTCATAAAAGTGACCCTAGCCTAGTTAAATAGAGAGGTGGCTAAATGATAAAGGACCTGGCAATGTAGTTAACATTTGATAGCAAAGCATTTTCTTTGCAAAATTCAGTGAGGACTTGGCTACCAAGCAGGGTCAGCAGGCATGGCCCTATACAAAGAAGACCACTCTATCAATATTTTTGTTATATAGAGATTCTACTATGGCAAGAGGAACTTGAAATGATGCTACCTCTATCCTGATATAGGGTGTTCATATAGAGAGCTGTTATTTGGGGGGTGTCAGGATAGTTTCTGCGTTTGAAATTTCTTCCTTTTTCCTGCTTCCTCTGCTATAGGCATTCATGATACAGATGTGTCTTGCACCCCCTTCTTTACTTTATTCTGGTTTTTTTTTCCTAACAGATATAAGCCTTTTTGTATCCAGCTTTGGTTTTATTTTCATTCCTATTATTAAAGTGGTCTTTGGGCAGCCAGCTGCTTCTTTTCAGTGTTTATGAGGATTTGACTGTTATTTATTTATTTTATTTAAGTGGTGGGAGTCCAAAGTTCAACTGTAGCAAGGGATCCATCAGACCATATTTTGTGAGTTGATTATGCATGAGCTCAACCCACGCCTCG
This sequence comes from Aselliscus stoliczkanus, assembly GCA_033961575.1. Taxonomy (NCBI): domain Eukaryota; kingdom Metazoa; phylum Chordata; class Mammalia; order Chiroptera; family Hipposideridae; genus Aselliscus; species Aselliscus stoliczkanus. The sequence continues at coordinate 9,110,432 of CM066734.1, forward strand.
GCTCTGATATCAGCTTTACAGGCTCCCTCTTGTCTCCAAGCCCGTGGAAACCTGCATCGCTAGTACCTCCCAGAGTGGGTGTTTGTAGCAGGAGAGACTAACGCTTGAGGCTAAATTGCCAAATCCTGTATTTGTACACCAGCAGGCAATAAGTGAAGAAGCTTAAGCATTGCATTCCTACTGTCTGAAGCCTGCAGACCCTGCAATCAAACACCAAGACCGTATTCCAAAACAATTGGATCCGATGACAGTTTATTATGGAAAGAGTCCGTTTCACTAAGGATGCTTGCCAATAGCACAGAGTGAAAAACAGGATCTCTTCATAATTTCTACTCGATGAGCCACAATTTTGTAGATGATAGCTCAGCACTTATTCAGATTTCAAAAACCACTTTGTGGACTGATGGACCATTCATTCACACAGGGCTGGTGGTGGGGGCACCCTCCACAGGCGGCCCCCAGCATCAAACACAGAGCGAGGACAGCCTGGGTTGGTTAAGCCCATCCAGGAGCCTGCCCAATCACCCCCCTCCCCCAGCCCCACTGACAACCGGAAGATTGAGTTAAGCATGAGGTCCAAACACCAGCCAGAGCTAATGGTTCACCTCCTATTTGGGTGTTAAAGTTGGGATTTGTCATCTTGCAGGATGATTGTAGAGACACCCCTGAGTCAATCCTTTATTTCTAAATCAGGATAACATAGCTATCAGCAGGCTTGACACCAGGTAAACTTTCATAAAATGCCAGCCAGCTTTGTGAAGAAATTACACTCACTGGAGGGAAAGTGATTTCAGGTTTTCTTTCACCCCTGATAGACAATTTATATGGATTTCTGTGAACTTTTCCTTTTAGTTAAGAAAGTCGGCCAGAGGCAGACCTGTGTAAAATAGTTGCACTCATTTCTACTGCATTGGCTTGAAAAAACACTTTCCCTTAAATAAAATTGTGCAGGCAGCTATTCTGATTTTTGGCATTCTCCAAAATTTGAGGCAATTTTAATCATTGCTGATTTTTGCATATAGCCTGTGGGCCTGTTGAACTTCTCTTTTTCATTCATTCATTCATTCATTCAGTCAGTCAAATTTCAATTATGGGTCAGTTCCGTATGGTGTCACTAAAAGTGGGTCCATCCTTTTTGTGCTGGTTAAATATTATTTTTACTATGTTAGTCGGTGCTGACGACTGGTAGAAACAGGTGAGATTTAACCTGATTCTAAATGGACATGGATTACTGGAGATTCTTTTTAGCCAGATGAGCGGAAGGCCACCGGCAAAGGAATGGATGGGGGAAAAACCAGTATGTGCACATTTGAAAGAAGGGAAACTCACTCGATTAAGGGGCACGTAAGAAAAGATCCTTGAACATTATCAAGAAAGTATGATTGGAGAGATTTGTGTGGTTGGTTATCTTGAGTTTAGCCCCTTTCTGTGACCAATACTTACGGTGTCTATCAGGGATTGTGAAAATGGAGTCCATCACAAGAGTTAACTTTGATCGTGTTTGACCGCTAACAACTCTGTGCCAGGTCCATCACGGAGCACATTTTTTTTTTATTTTAATTAGTTTCAGGTGTACAACACAGTGCAACAGTTATACATTTTACTCCTCAAAGTGACAACCCCCCACCCCCAATTCGCCACCCCACTCCCCCCCATATCATATATATCTATTACTCTTCCTCTGACTCCCTTCCACAGTATAATCCACATCCTGTGACTATCTATATATATTCAATTACAGTAGGTATACCACCTCTGCTTTAGTAATACACTGCAGTGATCAAACCTCTACTCCATCCATGAAATGGTCTCCCTAACAAGACCTATGACCATCTGACGTTCCACAGAATATTTACAACATTATTAATTATATTCCCCAAACTGTCTTTCCTATCCCAGTGGCAATATTGTAGCTGCCTATTTTTGCTGTCTAATCCCTTCCCCTTCTCCCTCATCCCCATCCCCCTATCAATTAGCTACCCTGATTTTTCCTCTATATCTATGAGACAGTTTCTGTTTACTTTGCTCATTCATACAGTTTTTCAGATTCCACATATGAGTGAGATCATATGGTATTTGTCTTTCTCTGACTGACTTATTTCACTAAACATAATAGTCTCTAGGTCCATCCATATCATTGCAAATGGTACGATTTCATTCTTCTTTATAGCGGAGTAATACTCCATTGTATAAATATACCACAGTTTCTTAATTCAGTCATCTACTGATGGGCATTTTGGTTGTTTCCAAGTCTTAGCTATTGTAAATTGTGCTGCTATGAACATAGGGGTGCATAACTTTTTTTGAATAAGTGTCTTGGTTTTTTCAGGATAAATACCTAGGAGTGGAATTGCTGGGTCAAACGGTAGCTCTATTTCCAGTTCTTTGAGATACCTCCATAGTGACTTCCATAGTGGCTGCACCAATCTGCAGTCCCACCAACAGTGCAGCAGGGTCCCCTTTTCCCCACAGCCCCGCCAGCACTTGTTGTTTGTTGATTTGTTGATGATAGCCATTCTGACTGGAGTGAGGTGGTATCTCATGGTGGTTTTTATTTGCATTTCCCTAATGACCAGTGAGGTTGAACTTTTTTTCATATGCCTGTTGGCCATCTGTATGTCCTCTTTAGAGAAATCTCTCTTCATATCTTCTGCCCATTTTTTAATTGGGTTGTTTGTTTTTTTGGTGTTGAGTTTCATGAGTGTTTTATAAATTTTGGATATTAACCCCTTATCAGATATATCGTTGGCAAATATATTCTCCCATTCAGTAGGCTTCCTTTTTGTTTTATTAATGGTTTCCTTTGTTGTGAAAAAACTTTTAAGTCTGATATAATCCCATATGTTCATTTTTTCTTTTACTTTCCTTGCCCGTAGGGATGTATCAGTAAAAATATTGCTCCGGGTAATGTCTGCAAATGTACTCCCTATATTTTCTTTTAGGATTTTTATGGTTTCAGGTCTTACATTTAAGTCTTTAATCCACTTTGAATTTGTTCTTGTATAAGGCGTAAGGAGGTGGTCCAGTTTCATTTTTTTGCATGTGTCAGTCCAATTTTCCCAGCACCATTTATTGAATAGACTATCTTTACTCCAGTGTAAATTCTTGCTTCCCTTGTCATAGATTAACTGTCCGTAAATGCCTGGATTTATTTCTGGGCTCTCTGTTCTGTTCCACTGATCGATGTGCCTGTTTTTATGCTAATACCAAACTGTCTTGATTACTGTAGCCTTGTAGTAGGTTTTGATGTCTGGTAGCGTGATCCCCCCAACTTTGTTCTTATTTCTCAGAATTGCCAAGGCTATTCTGGGTCTTTTATGATTTCATATAAATTTTAGGATTATATTTTCTATTTCTGTGAAAAATGCGGAGCACAATTATTGATTGATGTCATCTGCCGTGGACAGAGAAAGGCAGCAGATGTAGCAGTTATGTTCCATCATATGTACTGGCATTTGATTATATTCAATATAACATTTTAGACATAGTTTTTTTTCTTTTCCCTCCAACTTAAAAAAAATCAGATGTGAGTAGGGCTGGTATTCACCAACACGCACCATTACACTATACCCATTGTTTCTAGCTGGCATCAATTCCAATAAGATGGGTATCCACTCTCATTGGCCAGTGCCTGTGCCAGTCTCATTATAAAATATTTAAATATCATTCCTGAATATATGTAAGGTGTCTCAAAAAAAAATTCCAAGTCCCGTGTGGGCAGGGAGTGCATTGTGAAATTCTTACGAAGCCTCACCATGACCAGCTCAGCGATAAGCATATGGTAGATTCTCCCTCAATACTTAGCAAGTAGCATTTAATTAGATGGTGGGAAGTAGACACAGTCTGCATGGGTAGAATATGACCATCACTGGTCTCATTTCACTCTGTAATGAGCAGTTTACTTAGCCTAATGACCTGTGATGTACTTTGCTTATTTTCGTAGCCGCAAAAGTCAGATTAAAGACTAGACCCAGAAAGGGTCACAGCTAAACCCTCTGCTACTCGTCAGCCGCAGAATGCACAGAATGGCCATGCTCAGTGTAGAGAGGCCCCCAAAACGTGGCCTGGCACAACCTCCTGCTGACATGGTTTGGAAGTGGAGAGATGGTAACATCTCAGGTGTGTTAGAATATTCCTGCCCACCATCCCAGAGCTGGGCTGAATTGTTGCCTTCAATTGATTCATAAAGGGCTTCAATTAATTCACTGAGATTTCACGAGAGCTCCTCCTTCGGTTATGTTGTCCATCAAAATAGATGCCTTGTTGTTGGAAAAGTCAGGACGCATTTTTGCAAAGAAAAACATAGAAAAAAATACGTCCTGACTTTTCCAACAATCCAATATTTCCTGTTATTCAAACGCGATTTTTCCTTACAAAATATTTAAATCAACCAATCCATACTTTCCCTGTTCTGGAACGAAAGGATAATTCTTGAAATAAACCTCTTCCTTCTGAGTGTTTGTGACTTTAAATATTCTTGGGATTCTCAAACTCTGTGGTTATTATTTAGCAAACTACATTATTCGTTGCCTATGTTTTTTTCTTAAAGTCAGTCCCTTTAGCCTTTAATCATTTGTCTTGATTTTTTTTCTGAATCTGTTCCAATTCTTCAAACTGTATATGGAGTTAAGATTACTGCCCTGGACCCTAGTTCTTTAAAAGAGAAAAAAAAAAATCACTTTCTTCTTCCTTGTTCTGGGAAATCATGCATGGGCTCTTTGCCCAAGGTTATATTGTCAAGTGAGTGTTATCCTGTATCAATGATCAGAAGTCTGACATGTCATGAGACATATACCCGGGGATATTGTCAAATGTTATTTATATAGACCCCGTAAAATTTGAATTTGCAGTAACTGAGACATGGGGTGGGCTAGTGTGCCTGTGCATTATGATGATATTTTTATTAAGTAAATTAATAGCAGAAAGTGGTGATAAGGGAAATAAAGTACTAGGAAAAATAAAATTTTCAAAACTCTTGATCCTATTCAAATGCTGTTTGCATACAAACCCTGACTTGAATATTAATAATAAATAAAATTTTATTCAGTGTTAGTAATTTACCTGTAAACAATAACTTTGCCTGTCCTTAAGTATTACATAATTTGGATTTTCTGCTACTTGAAGAATTAATTTTTTTCCCAATTAGTGTGCATTATCAAAGCTCAGTGTCATCTCATCTTTATGGCTGAGAAGGACCACCAAGGTGTAGTAATGGCTTTCTGTGAAGTTCATTTGGAAATTATGTACACAATCTCCAGCACGGAGTAAGAACTCAGAATTATCATGTAATTATGTAATTATCATGTAATTATCCTTTTCCCATGTAACCCCTTCGTTTTATAAACCTGGATACAGAAACCTGGATAAGTCAGGTGAGGGTCCTGAAAGGGTAAGGGATGGACCAAATTTGAATTCAGGTCTGCCAGCTCCTAGTTGAGTCTACTGGAATTTTTTGCCTCTAGATCTCAGATGTAAAAGGAAAGCCAACCATCTGAACTAAAGCGATACTGTCTGCTCTCTGCCTATTTTCCTTTTTTAAAAAAGTTACTCCCTTCCTGTAGAGGGCGTCCTGGAACTCCGTCTGATAGACTGGAGACAGATGCAGATGGTGAGCTGGGTGGGTGAACAAGGCTGCTGCTGATTTTAGGGGTACCATCTTAGCAGTGACAGCTCAATAACCAACAGCAGCACTGTCATATGATAAGCAAGTAGCTATAAGATGGGGTAGAAAGATGAAGGGAGTGGCTTCTCATCCTATGTTACAAATTTACCATGTTCTCCTCTACTCTGGGACACATAAAAATTGTTAAACCGCTCTGGGAAAAATATGTTATATATTCATTAACATATTTAAAAAGTAAAGTAACTAATATTGAGAATCTTTCTCCCATGTTATGCGAGTCCCTTGAAGTAATGGGTCTCCTCTACAGATAGGAATTACTGGGTTAGAATTTGATAGAGTTGGGCTCAGTTTAAAAAGAAAAACAAGGCCAAGTCATTTAAAATATCTCATTGCCACAAGATGGAACTTTATTAAAGCATTATAAAGTATAATAGCTCCTTTAAAACTATAAATTCTTAGATGGTTGCACAATCAGAGAAAAATTCAGTGGGTCAAATTATGGTGTTACCTTTCAGTGTTTTATCATATATTTAAATATTGGTCAGCATCGAGCAAAATAATAGTGCTATATGGAAATAACAGGAAGCTTAAGTTAACTTGTACAGAAAAGGAGCATTTATTATCATGTAAAAAGGTCTCTTAGGGGACTAAAAATATGCCTTTGAAAAGAATTATAACCATGGTAGAAGGAAGGACTCCTGTATTCACCCGGACAGACTGTTATTTTAGCTTTCTGTCTGTGAACATAAAAATCTAAAAACTGGACAATTAACTGTCATTATGATTTTATGATGATTTTAGATTTGCTTTATCTGAATCTGTGATGGCAATTTAATCAATACGGGCTTAAGCACTTCAGCTTTTACAGTTTTCCCTGTTAAGTAGTTAATGATGTGTAAATAAGCACCAAGAAAATGCTACCTAAAGGGATCCTGTGCTCTGTTTTCCACATGAAAACTCTTTGTGTGACGTGAGTGATTCACCCTCTGATTTATCGGTTTGCTGCTAAGATGGTTAGGTTCACATGGTAAGTAGCCTGCCCCATACTGTAAAAGCCCAGTTCCATGGAGAGAGATGTCACACTCTACAGGACAGTGTTACTTCCTCCGCCTCCCAGTGTGGGTTCTCCTCTCTTTTATGAAGAGAACATCTAACAACTTTCAACCTAGCTCCAGGGCTGTAGGGAAGCCTATAGGCATGTTCTTCCATCTTCATTCTCTGCCTCCCTGCTCCATCCTTGACCTCATGTCTATACTGACTTCCTTTGCTTCCCGGTCCAATGACTTCTCCAATCAAGAAGAGACCAAGTCACACACCAAAGCCAGAATGAAACCTTAGTTGATTCCAGATTCCTAGGAATTGTCTTAGGGAGAGTGTGGAGGGGCAGTGGTGTTGAGAACAGTTCCCAGAAGATGTGAGCTGGGGCTGATGGCCCACAGGGTCCGCCATAGGACCGGGTTTGGATGTGGGCCAAGGTTAGGACATGGCCCAATCTGGTTCTTCTAGGACAGTCTTTGTCAACTGCATACTGGTCCTCAGGTGCCTCTGAAAGTGGAGTTGGAGAATCCCAATTTTTTCAGTGCTCCCCAGTGAGTCTTGTGTACTCTGAAGTTTGGTAGGTACTGTCCTAGAATGTGGTCTCAAAAGAAGACACAGTTTCAACCTAAGCATCTTATGCATGCCGTCTACCTGGGGCAATGTGTCGAAGCATTAGCGCTAGTCCTGGGCTACAGTTTCAACCTAAGCATCTTATGCATGCCGTCTACCTGGGGCAATTTGTCGAAGCATTAGCGCTAGTCCTGGGCTAACGAACTACATTCTTACTGGGGTCTGAGTCTCCCAGTTCTCTGAGATGAGCAGCTTATATAAGAGAGAGCCAGAGTGTGTTCCAGAGGCCTTGCTGGGTGTGACCAATGGTTCCTGAAGGATGTTCAGACTGCCAGTAAAAAATTATTGAGTGCAGGTGGTTGAATTCTGTATTTTATTGTTTATGGGTTTTGGTTGAGTGGATTTTAAAAAACCTAACATTTGGAGCCATAGCTGAAGGTGATTATTAAGGGTGTGTCCATCAATGGCTATACTATCAGGAAGATTGTTTAATGTCACTGTCTTTATTGAGAGCTGTTAGCAAAGCACTAAAAATTGGTAACACTTCTGATTTTCTCCCCCTCTATCTGAAGAGTAAATGAGAACAATGTATCACTTCATTAGAAACAGGAAAAAAAAAATGGCACCTAATGTAAAAGCACATACTATGGGCCAGATACTGCCCTGGGGTATTTTATGTGCATTATTACATGTAACCCTTATCACTCGATGAGTTAGCTCTTATTATCCTAGCTTCAGCACAGGAGCCTGAAACTTGTGAGATTAGCTCCAGATCATACGGAAGGCACTGATGCTGGCTGGACATGGAATCCAGCCTGGACCACCTCCACTACCTGTGCCATTTATATCATAGAATGTCCACATCCACAGTAGTAGGTATCAATAAAAATGAACCTCTTTTTCCCTAGTCAAACCCTATCATTCTTCAAGAAGCAGCTCTAATCTCATTTATCCATATAGTTTTGCTTGACATTCCTCACATTTTTTTTGTCTGCACCATTCTTTTGATACTTATGAACGTACTTTATAATTTTTTTTTTTTCACATTTTAGTGTTTCTGAAATTGGGGTGCATCTTGCCATGGGTGACGGCTCATAGTTTGGCAGTGTTTGTTTTCTTTCTCAAGGGCCCATAAAATTAAGGTGTATCTTAAAATTGTTGGTGTCTTAGATTCAATGAAATATGGTAGGTGCTGCTTTGATATTTAACAGCTTGGGTGTGTCATGTTAAGACTATGGAGAAATAGTATAATGATGGCCGAAAGAAATAACTAAGGCAGGAATAGTTAGTGCTCACAAATATCCACGCATTTCTCCACTTTCTGCAGCTTCCCTGAAATCCAGTTGGGCCGGTGTGACCAGTTCTGGCCCACGGATTCTGAACAGAGGTGACACGTGTCACCCCTGGGTGAAGGCAGTTCAGTGCCTCTTCTCTCTTCCCCTGCCACAGTAAACTGGAGGCCAACAGGTATTAAATCCTCATTTATTTAACAGATTTACAGTAATATATACTCACCTGATAAGTGGACCATGAAGGCTCCTTCTGCTGGGTTCTTACTAAGCAAAGACTCATTACTTCACACACCTGACAGTTTAAGGAGCAGTCCTGGAGAGATGGACCCCTTGGTCCTTTTCATCTCTATGCTTTTCATGATCTGCATGCTCAGCTAAACTCCACAGGCAACAATCTTTGACAATAACAGGAAGTGGGGATGAGGGGAAAAATAATCTCAGAAATAGGAACAAACACAAGAAACAGCATTTGATTTCTAGTTTGCAAATTTTGGGGGGGCGACTGTAGAAATGATTAGGCACATACACCTAGGCTTCAAAATGTAGGGCTATTCCTCCAGGCTGGAAATGTTTTGCCCACCATTGGCCCACTTGGTTTTTGAGAAGCCTTTAGGGCAGACTGATCTCCACAACAAGACAGCTTTCTGGCTTCACTCCAAGTTTTCATTCATTTCACAATGCAACCCTGAATTCACTTTTTGTTATTGTCTCAGGAAAATCCTGTTGGTGAAAATGCCTCCCAGTATGTCCCTGAAATTTCCTGGATCTGCAAAAGTGAAGAGAAAGACTGTTTGCTTTCATGTAATCAGATTCTCTGAAATTTAATCCTATATCCTATTTATGGTTGAGCTAGCCATTCAAAATTAAAATGAACCTTTCATCCATGTGTATCACAAATGGGCACTTATCAGGATTATATGATTTTGCAATCCATCTGAATATGTAACCAGAATTTGTTTTTCTTTCCGTTGCACTATGTAATTACCATGCAACAATAACAAAAGTGACATGTTTGAAGAACAGATAAAATGCTGTAAATTGGCCAGTAATGGTGATATTTCCTCATCTTCTGAAAAACCCATTTATTCTCTCTCTCAACAAATCAAGGCATTGTCAGCCCCCACTCATTTTGTGGCCAGAGGGGCTCCACCAATTTCTGCATGTGAGTGAGTCCTGGAATGCAGATGAGGGCAGCTAACGAAGGCTCTTAGCGCGGGCAGCTGGTCCTTGCTTGCCTCAATTTCTAAATCATCCATAATGGGGCCAAGACCTCCCAAGCACTAAAAAGAGCGAGCTGACATGCTGGACAAACTGTTAATTTTTTCCTGAAGAAGCTGCTATATTGCACATCTGTCACTGCGGTGCAGACAATTACTCAGTGAGTGAGGGGAAAATCTGCTGCTGCTTGTTTCTAGCTGAGTTGTTAAGGGACCTGACGGAGAAGCTCGCCGGTGTGGGAGTCAAAACGTGCCGTGTCCTGTGTGCTCGGCGAGCGTTTCCCCTTTTGGAAGGCTGTCCCGCGATATGAAAATATGTGCAGTAGGCTGAGATGTGTGGAAAGTTGTTAGAGATGGTACAGGAAAAGGATGGGCATGTAAAGACGTGGGACGGCCTTACAGAATAAGGACCACTGTACTTACTGCTGAGGACCTGAAGACATTGGCAATTGCATTAGATTGTGGTTTTATACTTTACATTTCACATCTTTATTGTGGGCTGCCAAGCGCTTCACATCCACTTAAAAATTATTTTGTGAACTGCATGCCTTGTACATGCAATATGGGTTATCTGTGCAGTTTCCATAATGAATGACAGCCATCAACAAAGAACTTTGGAATTACAGATTAGCCATGCAGCCATCTAACAGAACCTTAAATTTCCCTGCCCCCCCCCCCAAACTCATTGGCTCATCATAACCATGAAATTCTGACATTTGAAGAAATTCACCTCAGTAAGGGATTTAAGACTGTGTTTGCTTTTGGAAAGCATATTTCTAAGCATAGAATGAGTTAGTGTACTATTTCTCATCCTTTCTGCTTTTATTAAAGGATGCTGTGCTGGTTTCCGAAAGAAATGAACAGTGCTTTGAAATTTCCTATGAAATTCCTGAAAACAGATAGAAAATAGTTTGGGGTGTTCTTTTTATGTAGGATGCTATCATAATACAGTCTTGTCCCTACCATCTGACAGCTGAAACGTCAAGTATTATACATGCATTTAAAATGCTAATGATTTATTCTGAAAATTCAAAGGAAAAACAAACAAACAAACAAACAAAAGAACTTAAAGAAGTACAGAAATAGCCTTCAATCTTTACCCAACTTCATCCTTGAAAGACTAAGGAGTAAACACAGGACATGCTGATAATGCAACAGGAGAGAGATCTGTGAACCTGAGAATGATTTAAACTGTGACAATTCAAAGACAGAAGACCCCTCAAGTGTACAGATAAAGGAAAAGTGACAATAGTAGATCATAGTCCTGGCAGTTAATGGCACTGACTCGCTAGAGACAAATCTGGATCTACTTAAAATGTCAGGTGTGTGAAGTAATGAGTCTTTGCTTAGGAGGAACCCAGCAGAAGGAGCCTTCATGGTCCACTTGTCAGTTGAGTATATATTACTGCAAGCCTGTTAAATAAATGAGTATTTAATACCTATTAGATTTAAAAAAAACAAAAACTAGTTCCTCTATTAAGTCTGCTTAGATTTTTGGGAGAAAAGATAAACCTCAACACTTTACTGGGTATTACAAAATACTAAAAATAGCTCAGCTTGTTTATGAGAGGGACAGTTTCCCAGAAGGAGATGGGTGGCTGTGATATTTCAAATGGCGAGAGAGAGAACATTCTAATGTACTTGCTACACTAGAATCACAGGATCTGAGAGGAAAGAGACCTTAATGCCAGGTAATCTAGCCCAATGTCAGAGAAAACAAACAAAAACAGGAAAATGGGGTAAAACAGGTCACAGCTGTGAATAAATGTAAGTCAAATTTGTTTAGCAAGTCTTGTCTCTAAAACTTTTTGAAAAAAATATCAAAAATTTTCCATGACTTAAAGATTAACAATAAATTTAACTGCACTGTTAAATGTTAATTGTCAATGGATAGCAGGTAAAAAAATATTTTAAAGTACTTTCAACTTTATTTTTTATTAGTTTAAGTCTTAAGAGGGAAACATTTAAAGCAATGAAACAATGATTGCTTATAAATAACATTCTGAAACATCTGTTTGTTCTTCCATTCTGTTGCACTGTTAGTATAGCTTTCTACCAAAAGGAAAAGAAAAAATATCTTAAAAAAAATATCCAAAATATTCCTTGCTAAAAAACTTCATTTTACTATATCAATGTAGGTCACTGGTTTTTTTTTTTTTGTTGTTTTTTAGAAAATGATTTTTAAAAGCATCTCAACAGTAATTTTTCTCTTTCATGAAATACCTGCTCAAAATGAAAATATATTGAAGAGAAGCAGTTGTCAGTTCAGTTAATTACAAGAATATCAATTCACAATTTTAAAATAGGTATATGCATAAAATGCAGTATTTTGCAATCACGTCTGTATATTGCAAGCTTAATGCCCTGTAAACAGACCTATAAGTACACACTATGTTTATCTTCAACCCTACTGTCTTAGCGTCTGTTTGATAGCCACAGTGTGAGTTATGAAACCTATGCATTCCAATGTTGAGACCAATCAATTAGTGAATTTTAGTTAGCGATGGATTTTCTTTTAAAGGGGGTACCGTACAATTTAATAATGAAAGCAAACAAATTTGAGTGGAACACAGCCTTAAAAACTGTATTTGGGGAGAAGGAAAGAAAGAACAAGGGAAAGAAGACAAGGAGGGAGGAAGAGAAAAAGGGAGGGAGGAAGGAAGGAAAGGGAAAAAGGGATATTGAACACAGTCTGGTCAATATCAAGTATAAGCATATAAAGACAAAAAGTTGAATTGCTCATTTCAAGGGACGTTTGGACTCCTGGTGTGTGTGTAGAGCATGGGGGAAGCTTGGATGTTCCAACTTCTCTACCTTGAGTAGTGAGTCATGTCTTCTGTATAGTTAAACGCATCCATAGATGAAGAAATAGCTAAGCCCACACAGGAGGCTTCCGAGGTCAAGATTTAGGGCCTTTCTTCTATTAGCTGAAAATATAAAGATGGATTATGATGGAAGGGTGTAGAGAACAGCGCCCAAGTGGAGAGAGCATCTTGGAGGGGCTGCTTCAGAAGAGTAGTAATGGCCAGGACCACAGCAAAAGGCAATCGTGAAGCCTGGGACTGGGACACTTAGTTGACGAGACCCTCCCCCACCCTTGGTGTATGTTCTACTCTATCTCCCTATGAGGGTTCACCTGACGAAGTGAAAGACAGCAGCAAGTTCTCAGGAGTCCGGGGTCAGTCTCGCTGTAACCTTACTGTCTGGAGTTTTGGGCTCCACATTTGGCTTTCCAAAATGCTGAGAGTCTAGATCTTCCGATTTTCAGAAAATATTGGAATTGAAAGGAAGATCTTTAGAACAGATGCTAGAGCACTATAAACTACCATAAAGGAGTTTTAAACTGGTATACAGACAATCTCCCTCAGTTTTTCCCGCTTATATTGATAGAATGAGTAACAAAAAGCATTGTTTTCTTTAAAAATGGCGAATTTCTAAGTAACAGATTGGTAGAAAGCAATCATACAACAGGGCTACTTTTTCCAATAACAATGCTTCAAAAGAGCAGCTCCCCTGGCCGTTTATAGTTCCTCTACCTGACCTGTCCTCTTACCACAATAACCCTGAGAAAGAAGCTAATTCTCCAGAGAAACCTATCCATTTGGCAAACCATCAAGGCTTTCACATAGCAGCTGACCCTTCCCTCCCTACCTGGCAGTACTGTCTTCGGGGGACCACCTGGGGAAGGCCCACTGCAGGCACAAACCTCCTCTTCCCTGCTTTAAAATACTCTTGATTAGCAAATTTTCAAAAAGCTATTACGGTGGAGCACAGAGGAATTTGGGGGGCAGTAGGACTACTCTATAAGATACATGTCATTATACATTTGTCCAAGTCCATAGCATGTACTACACTGAGAGTGAACTGTCATGTACACTGTGGGCTTTGGGGGATGACGACATATCGTGTGGGTTCATCTGCTGTAACATATGCACCCCTCTGGTGGGGGAAGTTGATGGGGTGGGGGGCTATGAGAAATCTTTGTGCTTTTGCTTTAATTTTGTAGTGAACCTGAAACTGCTCTTAAAAAACAAATCAGTCTTAAAAAGAAACATTATAAAGGTGATTCGCATGTGTTATCTTGCCCTTTACTCAACCAATGAGGGCCATTACAAATAGAATATTATGATTAGTCCTTAATAATGAAGATAACAAATTCACGTTTTCTAAACTGAGAGCAATTTAGAATCTCTGACATTATGAAGCAGCTGATTCGAAGTAACAACACGAGGCACATCATAAAATGACTTGCTTTGCTTGGGTTTAAAGTAACTGCTTAGATGTTAGAAAGGTCACATCACTACCATTCTTTTTTGTTCACCATGCAAATGGGTTGGATCACTGCCAGGAATCTGAATTCTTGGGAGACCCATTTAAATCTTCATATACATTGATTCAATATTCTGACTTACACCAATGGTTAAAATTTAAAATCAGTTTACTACAGTTGAATTGATGTTAAAAATATATATATCTATATCAACCTTTGGGAAGAGAGAGGTAGAAGTAAGTCTAGATTAATAGAATTTACAGTTCAGGCATGATGAATTTAAAAAATACACTTTCCTTTCAATAATTATTTTATGTTCTAAATGAGGTAAAAAATTGATAAAATATGCACTAACGTCATGTTGAGGGCACTCTGGTGGGAACAATGAGGTTCGTTTTTGTGAAAATGTCAGGGAGGAACATTAATTGTGGTTTGTCAACTGTGGACTTCACATTACATTGTCCAAGGAGACTCATGGGTATCCACCCCATTTGAAAAAACTCTGAAAACTAAAACAGACAAACAAATTCAAGAAATATTAAGTTGGGCAGCCTTTCAAGCAAAGATTTGCTTAGGTCTTCAATGATGCATGACAGATCTGTTGGGTGACCAGCGACGGGGGTGACTGAAACCCAATCCTTTCGGGCCTGTCCCATTTTAGGAACCCATGGATACGCTCACATTTGCTAGGGCGTCGCAGGGACACACGAATGAATCAAGCTAAAAAAAAGCATTAGATGTTATTAACATACGAGGTCAAAATAAATAAGAGAGATGAGCTGTTACCTTTATACCTAGAAACAGCTGAAAATTGCTGAAAAAATTTGAAAAGGTCAAGGTTTGGATTTTAGCACCATGGACTGGGATGAACCCTCCCCTCCCCCCTTTTCTATCACCGTGGCAGGACTGGGCGCAGTTAGGAAGCTAGAGTGACAAGTTCGGGAGCCACGGAGATTTCTGCTTCAAAAACAGAAGCCATGTTGTACTTGTAGAACAATGGGATGTATAGAGTGAATAAAAGGTGTAGGATGTTTGTTTCTCCTTGGCTTTTCTCCTTAGGCGGATTTTCCTGGTGTGGGTGTAGTGGCTGCAGGAGGGCTTTTTGGGAGAGGATATCCGAGTCCTAGCCCTTTTGGCCTCTGCAAGGCTTGAATTGGCTCAGCAATCCCCTTGCCATCGCGTCCAAGGCCCGAGCCAGGAGTCCATCCCATGTTTTGCAGCATCCGGTTTCCAATGTTGTTTTCTAGGATGGGCTGGGCATTTTCTCCCACGAGCCCTGAAATTATAAAAGGACCAAAGATATTAGAACGGACACAGGTGGAGATCCTCCCAGGCTAAGAAAACATTGTTTTCCTTTCAACAAGGTACAGGGGAGGGTTGTTTGTCTAATCTTTAGGTAAGTGGCTTGTGGTAGTACAGGAATCACTGGGAAACCATCTTGGATAGTTTCAGCTTTACTGCTTAGTAGCTGAAGTTCTTTTGCCCCTTGGGCTTTTGTTTCCTCATATGAAGAGCAGGAGGAAAGGATGGCACACTGCCTACCCTGCAGGAAGTTGTCAGGGTCAGATGAGGCCATATACGGAGAGAAGCTGCTCAGTAAACAACCAAGTACTTTACAAAGACAATTCCTTTCATCGCCATGTTA
This sequence comes from Aselliscus stoliczkanus, assembly GCA_033961575.1. Lineage (NCBI taxonomy): Eukaryota > Metazoa > Chordata > Mammalia > Chiroptera > Hipposideridae > Aselliscus > Aselliscus stoliczkanus. The sequence continues at coordinate 9,126,087 of CM066734.1, forward strand.
GCCTCACAGCGAATTCTGAAAATCACCAGCTTATATTGTAATGTCTTACATTTGCCCAGGGCCTTGACCGTCAATAAAACCAAAACTAAAACCAAACCAAACAAGAAGCCCCACTGATGGCACCCTTAATGCCTCAGGATGGCTGACATGGTTATAATCCTCCTCTTGTTATTTGTTATTCATCCGTAACGTGTACATCCTTTCATTCGCTTCTTCCTCCTCCTTCCATTTCTATGTTTTAATGACCAGAGACACAGGTAGGAGGAAAAAATAGAGGAAAGGAATATTAAAGTTACATATAACCATATGTAAAAACTAGTCCCTCCGTCCCTACCAACCTTCATTCCTTAGTTTGGAAAAGGAGGTTGGCTAGCGCTTTTCATGAGTTTTAGAAATAGCAGTTGTTTCCCCATCTTTCTTAGCAGAGACACTGAGAGAAGCATCTACTGTAAGCATTTTGTATTTGATGACATTTGCAAAGATTGATTTTTTATTTAAACTGTCTCATAGGCTCTTATGGAAAAAGTTGAGCTTATCTACTGTGCATCTGATTCTAGGGAAAATGTAGACGTCCTAATTATCTAATGTCAGAAGGCTGAGAAATTAACAAACGTTGTAAAAGTCAAGGAATCACAAGACCCAGAGTGCTTCCCTTCAGCTGCAGGCTTAGCCTGGGCCTATCTGCCTCAGCTATGGCCCGGGTTGGCTCTCCTTGGTTGGTCCATTTCTGTTCATCGTCTAGCAGCAGTGATTTAATTATGGTCTATGAAAAGGGAATGTAGCAAATCTGGAGATAACCAGACACAAACAATCAGGACTCTCTCAGTTCCCAGAGCATTTCTTGTGGTTACGCTCCTTGCAGAAGAAAGAAGTGATTATCCAACTAATATTGGAGATTGTGTAGGAAAAAAAAGGGGTGAGCGTGTCTAAAAACAGCCTTTAAGTGAGAACATATTCAGCCTAATCTCCTACACTGAGGTTACAAGCTTTCAGGGATGCAGGGTTTGCCCCTGCATCACACCCTCCTTGGGCCTCCAGGGATCAAGATGTCTCGCTTTTCAAGATGTGCAGGATACCTGCCGTCGGCCAGCCGGTCCTCAGCCCTCCGTTCCCGGCCTAGCTTCTTTCTGCTCTAAAGTGTGGGCTGTGTTTTCCTAGACAGTTTTGAGTGTTGAAATGGGCAGTTGTTGACAAAAGTCACTCACAACTCTCAAAGGCTTGGTGGTTAGATGTCTCTTGACATGAACTCACAGCCCCTCTCCACCCCTTTTTCCCATCATCATCATCATCATCATCATCAATTTTTCCTCCCTGACTTGGGATGATGACTGCATATACAGGTGGGACTCTCCGTACTACTGCTTTCCTAAGACTGTGCTTAGGAGGGTGACGGAAGGCACAGAGGCTCCTCAAGCACCAATAGCACAAATATTACCTGTGGGACCACAAGGTTTAGCGTTCTAGTTCTTGACCTGGGTGGTAGTTTTGCAAATGGCCAGTTCATTATTGTTCTTTACACTGTACCTATACATTTCCATGTATTATTCTCTGGCATATTCATTTCACAGGGAAAAATAATAATAATAATAATAATAATAGAAATGCTAGGGTTGAACTAACCGTCTACCTTATCTGGTAACTTGTGTCTGGCATCCTGGGGCATAGCATGTGGGCTGTTCCTGTGATTCCGACTTAACAGAAGAAGAAATCTGCAAAGTGCCCGAGATGCGTTTTCATCACGACACTGTTGCTGTTTACCGCAGAGTTATCATCAGTGGCTTTTCAAAGCTCTTTATTTACCTTGCGGTAAGCCTCAGCCTTCAGTGTGCTTCAGGACTGAGAATAGGAAAGATGGTGTTGCCATTTGCTAAATTCCTTACAGGGAGTAAGGTTAGCACAATAATAAATTGGTTGGGGATTTATCCAACTGCCTCTTAGCTCACTGAAACAAGTACCTTAACATGGAATAGAAAAAAAACAACCTTCAATCGCAAACAGCTTGAATGGCAACGACTAATTCAAGGAAAAATTCTTGGCTAACATTATTTACTGTTTCACAAATCTATAAAATGTAAGAAATGAGCCTCTTAGTTACACATCTGTTTAGTCGTATTTAATCATATTTTTAATACAAGATCTTGCAAAAATTCAGATTTTAAATGTGTTTAATATTTAAGGGAAAAAAAAGGCCAATTTAAAACATCCTTGCAAAAAATGCTAAATTGTGTTGAGTTTTCAGTTTCAAAGTGAACAAATAATAATTGATTTGTCATCATAATTTTTAAATAATTGATTCACTATCATAATTTTAAAATGTGGATATTTCAAGCATGGTGGCCCAGGAGTGGCCTCCCTATCCCTGCTTCCCTTGCTTGTATTCTTAAAAAGATGCACAAGAGTCCATTGTCTCTCTTTTTCACATGCTGGTTTCATTTCTCTTCTTAATAAATAAAGTATTATCTTGTACTTTGAAGGGAAACAACAACAACAAAACAAAACAGGAAGAACAGGAAGTTTTTCAAATGCTAAATATTTCCATCTAGAAACACAGATTCCTGAAAATGAAAAAAAAAACAAAACAAAAAAAGCAATGGATTTTCTGTCCAGCCTTAAAAAAATAAAACAAAAAAACCCCCAGATATTCATTTATCATGGAAAATGATTCTAGAGTGAGATCTGTTGGTCTCTCACCCTGTTTGTTTGTTTGTTGTTGTTTTTTTTTTTATACGATTAAGACATGGGAGGGAACAACTCCATCTCAGCACAGCTTAACTCCAACTATCATTTCCTTTTCTTTTGCTCCTGACAGTGCTAAATCCTTTAAGTCCCTTCCTAGAAGGCTGTCCTCCTGCCTGGGCGGTTTTAGCAATTCGTAGCCTGCTAACCCACCGGCACACTCCGCTCCCAGCCCCCTTGCTGCTGGGTCTCATATCTCTTATAGCCGAGTCCATCCTTTCCCCCGCAAATCTTGCAAAAGAGTATTGTGGACAGCAATTCACTTGCGTAATTGGCTCAAGAGATGAAAATCTTGTATCAGGCTCTCTTAGCTGCTAATCTATCCAGCTGACTGCAAGCCTAATTGGCAGCTTGTTTAGCAATTTGGCTCCTGAAGTGTTGTATTGATGTTGGATAAACAGCCAATGGAAGGGGAGGTGACATGCGCAGCCTGATGCAGCCCCATCCGTGTGGTCAGGCGATGCTCAGTGGCTCCCCCTCCCTCTTCCTTCCCTGGTCTCTTCCCGTTACTTGACTAGCCAGCTGAGAGGCAGGGCTACCATTATTAGTGATGTTATTAAAATGGCAAATTCTAACCCTCTCCTCTGTTTTCAGTAACTAATTTGGGAACACGAGTATTTTATTACCGTTAAACAGTATTAAGTACGGTTGGAGCTGTGAGAAAGTGGTAGGTATCACTCCTTTCTGTTAAGTGTTTTCACTATTTCATTTCTTAATATAGAAAAGCTTTACCAATTCAGACTATTCTATATTGTATCTGCAATATTGCCGACATTTGTCACGTGAATTTTGTTAGATGAAATCAGTGCAAGTAGTTAATTGCTTAAAAATACAAGGCACTTGCTTTTCAACTAATGAAAATTTAAGGTAAAAATAGTTTCTAGGTTTTTTTTTTTCTTAAGTGGTGAAAAAATTGTAGAGAATAAAAGACATGATCTGTATTGACATTTTTAGAGAAGAGAGTGTTTTTATTAACAGGTGTTTTGGTTATACAGAAATATATTTCTTATGGAATGATTATGCATCAAAGAATAGGGTTTGCAGAAGTCTAAAAAAAAAAAAATCTCCAAAGTGTATCGGTTCTTTTTTTTTTAAACCTTTTGCTTTAACGTGTTTTTTTTTTTTTTTTTTTAAATTGGGGAACAGTGTATTTTTCCAGGACCCATCAGCTCCAAGTCAAGGAGTTGTCTTCAATCTAGTTGTGGAGGGCACAGCTCAGTGGCCCATGGGGGGAACAAACTTGCAACCTTGGTGTTATGAGCACTGCGCTCTAACCACCTGAGCTAACCGGCCACCCCAAAAGTGTATTGGTTCTGAAGGCCCACAGGGATGTTTGCTGAAACGTATCAGGACCATTTATGGTCTGCCCACTGTGTATCCGGCACGTGGTTTACTTGTTAGGCATGTGCCATTCATTATCTCCATTCCTCATAAAAACTGTGCCAGGGGGTGATTATAATGGACCTCAGACAGATGAAGTGACTTGACAGTTGCCACACAGTGAGTTCCTAGACTAAGATTCATTCCAAAAGCCTACACTAGCCATTCCCTATGAGAATTAATGGCACATAAATAATTTCGGTAAAGATGATGTTTCTAGCCATTTAAAAAATTAATTGGATTATATATGAGTTGTAATATTAACTTCTCTCAGTTTGCATATGGACAACATACAGCATACACACATTGAAATACTTGGGTAACTCAGAATATAATAGTGTCTCTAAGTCTTAGAGATGACCAGTGCTTCTATATTCTTTTGATCTTCCTCATCATGTAAAGTTATTATTATTGGCTTCATTTGATACATGAATTTAGGACATCTGAATCTAAATGCTACTCTTTCATTGACTAAACATTAAAATACAATATGACCCAAATTTTTTACTATGTTGTTTCTTCTCCCGCGTTTTCCCAAATGACTGAGATTTTATTCTATTCACAAATTTCAAACTCCTAGAAGAACTGGTAGTTTAAACTAGCATAGCAAGTCTGTCCAAAGCAAGTGTTTCAACTTTCCTGAAATACATCAGGATTCATTCTGTTATAATTCCAGCTGCTCTGGCTTCCTTGGACTTTCCATTTAAATTATAACTTATGTTTCAGTTGTATTTATTGTAAAAGCATTTATTGAATGTTGTTCTTTTATCCATTATGATAATCTCTGAAATTAAGTGATATATTTATTCCATTTACATTTATTGTGATTACTGTTATATCTGGATGTGTTTTTATGATGTTACATAATCCTATTTACCTTGCTTTTCCTACACATTTTTGTTTCTACCTTTCTGTCATCTATGGCTTGCTTATACTAGAGCTTGAAAATTACACATTATATTTGTATTCTTTAGTGACTACCTTTAAATGTCAACATGCATACCTGACTTATGATTCCCTTACACTTTACATATTATTGTTGTCCACAGTTTTTCCAGTTTTTATACATTCAAATGAATCATCTTGATGGTCACTGTCGCCATCATTATTAATTGTAAATGTTCAATATTAGTTTAGCTTTATGCACATGTTTAACAATGTCTTTGATCACAAAGTGCTTCTCGATTTTCATTCTTTCTTATGGATTCTATTTGTCTGAGGTATTAAATTTAGTAATGATTGGTCTTTACCTGAAAATGTCTTTACTTTAACCTCACCCTTGGGAAATAGTTTAACTGGATATGAAACTCTAGGTTGATTGTGTGGTTTTATCTCGGCACTTTGGAAGTATCTTATCGTCTGGACTGTACTCCTGTTTTTAAGGTTGCTAACAGTATAAATAATTTCATTCCCCGCAGGCTCTATCTTTTCTTTTTGGCTGCTCTTAAGTTCTTCTCTTTGTCTTTGCTATTCTAAAGTTTTATTACAATATGTCTAGGTATGACTTTATTTACTATATCCTGATAAAAACTTGTACTTTTTAAATATGAAAGTTCACATTTTTCTTCAGTTGTAAAAATTCTGTCATTATTATTGAACTCTGTCAATATTCTCCAAAATATTATACTTCCCTGTTCTTTCTATGCCTTCTGGAAGTTGTATTAGACAGATGTTTCACTTCATTCTCCTTAATGTCCCTCAGCCATTCTTTTATATTTTCTATATTTTTATTCTTCTGTGCTTCTTTTTTGTTTTTGTTTTTGTTTTTGTTTGAGGGCAATGTCACTGGCCCTCTTATGTGGGATCCGAACCGGGGCCGCTGGCTTCCCAAGCCAGTGCTTAACGACCGTGCCACTCGGCCAACCCTCCTCTGTGCTTCTTTTAGGCAGTTTCTTCAGATTGCTCTTAAAATTCATTCTTTGCTTTTTTTTTTTCTAGTTGTATTTAATCTACTATTTAACTCTTCCAATAGGTTTATAATATTCAAAATTTTTTCATAATAAAATAATCTCAAATGTTTACTTGGTTCTTTATTACACTTTCTTTTTCTTTGCCAGTTATTCCTTTTTAGCTTTGAATTTGTTTTAATAGCTCTTTTAGCTTTGGTTTATGAGATCATTTTCAGTAGGGTTTCACTTGTGGCTTGGGGTTGGTGACATGTGCCTCTAGAGTGCTTGTGAACTTGCTTCACAAACCAGCTTTTGTGAAAATACTTTGGCTTGGCAGAGTTTTAAACGAGAAACTTGTGAGGGTACACTATTGGTTACAAATCTTCAGTGTTCTACTTGGAGCAATGAGGTCCTTTACTTTCCTGTGCCCGTGGGTGAGTTTTGTTTCTAATCTGCTCTTTTCTAAGAATTCAGCTTTCCAGCAGGTCTGGCTTGATAAGATCAGCTCCCTGGCTTGGCTCCCTTTTCACACTAACCAACACACCTCAAGTTTTCTGTGACGGACAAAACTGGACATGGGCTTGGGCTTGGGGGCTGCTTAGGACATTTTGGTCATGAACATTTCTCTTTCCTGCAGTCTCAGCTCTGCATTGAAAAAGATAGCTTTCCGTTTTATTCAGCATGTTCAGGTGTTTTGTGGTTTGAGGATTTTCTCATTATTTAGTCTTTCACATTGGCAGGAACAGCAACTATTTTCTACCTAATATGTGTGTTTACCCTCTCCTTAGGAGTTTCTTGTACCAAATGGTAACAGATTGCTGTCAAAGACTCTACTAAAACATGAAACTGCAAGGTAGTTTGCTGGTGCATGTCTCAAGATGCGTAGGGTTATCTATTTTGTAGGATTTTGCTATATGTCAGATATACTTTTGTTTCCAAATTAATAATGGCAATCCCCCTCAAAAGTCTGCCTGTTTTAAAATCCTGGAAGAGATAAGAATAATCTACAGTAGTCATAGATCCAGTGGTAAAATAAAATAAAAATATATGTGTAATTATTGGTAAGATCATTTTGGACAACTGAAGACATATAGCACCTTGAAAAGGAGCCTGGTGACACCAAACATTTCCTGCTTATTTTCAGTATGACTTTTAATGAAAAGCACATCTTTAAAAAATCTTCACCTATTATTATAATGTACAATCTGCCTTTATTGCCTTAAATGGTCATAAAGGTTATTTTATTATTGAAATATCAGTAGAACACAAGGGAAAAAGCTGAAAAGTCACTAAAGCTATAATGCAACCTCTTGCCAAGAACTCGTGTATCCATGAAAAATCCTTGGTGCAGTATCTATACTGAGGTCTTAAACTTCAATAGGCATCTCTTCCCATAATTTAAAATTTATAGAAAAAAGGTTGAATTATATGATAAATATTTCCCCCCATGATATTTTTTCAATAGAAAGAAAAACCAATTTTTTTGTAAAAAGTGGTAACTGCAATATCTCAATAAACATATTTAAATCTTTCTTACTATCAAATCCTCACTAAGCTATGACTTCTCCCCAAAACACAGACCATAACCAGACCATAATCAACATTGCTTACTGCCTTTTCAAAATGTGTTAATAACATTCCTCCTATTTTGTTCACTGCTTTTCTTCACCTTTGCAGATGACATTTTTCAAACTATAAAATGCATTCTGCTGGCAAACCTTCTTGCTTCAACAGTTCTCAATTTTATAACAGTAAATCTGCATCCTTTGCTTCTGAGATACCCACTGTCTTTTGGTATGTGACTTTGGATGAGGCAGAGAACAAGCCATACATTTAAAAAATCAATATCTCACCTTATCAATATTCATTTTACTTTGTCAATACAAAATACAAAGGTGAAAGAGCAGTAAATAAGCCGAAGCACTGAAATAAATTTGGTGTTCCTGTCACCATTAATAAATGTTCAACCGATAACACCGCTGGCTGGTCTACAGCCTTATTAAGGGACTGAAATTATGCTTCAATGCAATTGTAAAATTTTCAATACACTAGCAGGTAATGATGATCAAATTTGGGGTTCTTCATTTTAGAGGGGACTTTAAATCTTTTCAAAAAATATTATTCATTTTACAATATATAACTGTATGTTTAGGGTCTTAAATTGTTGTATAAATCCAGTTTGGGATTTTAAAGTTAAAGTGCATAGTTATAATTTTTTGACTATTTTTTGGTAAAGCTTTTCTAAACCTGCTGTTTGATTGCATAATATTGCACGTATAAATTAGCAGAGATTATGAAACAATATTCAAGCTATCAGCCTTTTAACCCTTATTCCCTATTTTAAATGAGAGTTATCTTCACCTCCATTTTTCCAGCTTAGGTTGAGTGCTGACTACAGGCAGAAGGAATTGTGAAAGTATATCCCAGTTTGATATGTTTTTGGGGGGGAGGTCTGCAAGGGCTTCTAAAATGGCAAAAAAACAAAACAAAAAAACCCTCTAATTCTATGTGCTAACTCAAACTTTGGAAGGTTACGAATATAACTGATGTTTTATTATTATGTGACTTACTATACTCCAGAATTTAAAAATTATAATTTTCAGAGACAAGATGATCTAGGATTCATAACCTCATTATCAAATGTATTTATGCAAACACATTTCTTACTTGGATTTGAATAATAATCTTCATCTTAGACTATCAGAAAGTATTCTTTTTTTAAAATTCAGAACTTAGAAATAAACTCATTCTCTTCCTCTCTGAGAGGAACAGTTATGCATGGATTTTAAAACTGTACTGAAAATGAGTAACATAATTCTCCTACTCCACTACATTTTGAGTAATTACACAATTGTATTAAATTTCTATGTATTTTATTATTTAAGTAAAAATATCTGGTAATATAATAAAAATCCTGAATCTTAAGAGAATCACAACAGGTATGAGATATATAACATCTGGAATATTCCGGTAGAAGCTTATGAACGTTTTAGGCTACAGTTTAGTATTTATACCCATACTCCATATATATAAATGATTTGCTCTGATGCTATTGAGTTGTAATGTCAAAATACTGTACAAATAATTATATCATCCTCCTCAACCATTATGCCTTTTCCTTCTCACCTCACATATGTCCCGAGGGTTTGGATTTGACCCTGATATTCTCTCCTCCTTGTGCTTTAGTCACATTCCTAAGGCTGTTTTTGCACTATTTCTGCCACTAATGTTCGAATCATTGAAATATAAGAAAATTCAGGGGACCATTCAACTGGAATGGGGATAGTAAAGAATTCTACAACTGCCTTAGGAAAGATTTGAGAAACTTATGACATGGATTTGATCTAAAAGTGGCTATATGTTCCTATACAAAAAGCTATATTAGGAATAGTCTCATGCATATTCTGAATCTCTGCATAGAAATATTGTGATACATCTTCTAGGAAAGTTAAGACATATAATAGTGGGTTTAAGGAAACATGCAATGAGACAGTCTTTATATATACATTCTTACAAAAAGGCTATGAGTATGTTGTCATGGAAACAACATGTGTTTGGGAATCATGTAGGTATACGCTTGAAGCCTCCCTTTGACATTCAACAATTATGTCTTCTCAGGTAGCTAAGAAGGTCCTAACACTTCTCTGAGTCTTAATTTTATGGTGTAAAGTGATGATAATAACTTTACATAGTGTTGTTGCAAAGATACAATGAAATAATCAAATTTCTGGTACATAGTAGGTACCCACTGAGTGGTAAAGTATTATTTACATAAATACAAACATATTCTACACACAAGTGTTCCCAACTTCCAATTTCTGAAAATTTAATACAGGTCAAAGATGAAGAGCAGATAGTATAATCACATGTATAATTTCATAATGGAGCCCTTTAGATGGGTGCAAACACTGCATTACGAGTGCTCCAATTTTAAATTATTCTTCCATTTTTTTTAGTACTGAACTATGGGATAAGTTTCCCAAATGGAGAATTTAAGCTTCACATTTTTTATCTCCTTTGAAATATCACCATGCCAAGATACATATACACATATATATTTCTCCCTTCTCACTGCTTACTCTCATGCTGACATGAATCTTATTTTCATATTCTATTCTATAGTTAATCATGGAAAAAACAACTTTTCCTACAAAAAGTTTCCCAAATGAAGTGGAGAGAAAGTGTGTCAATCTGAATGGTTAAGGAACCCAGGCAAGAGGCCAAGACTCTCATTCTTTGTAGCTGACCAAGCACCTACCTGTACTGCAAACACTTTTTCTAGTCAGTTTGCTGCATCACATTGCCATTATGGTTAACTGTTGTTTATTCCTACGCTGGCTTCCTCCTGTCACTGCTTTTACCTCTGCCTCCCTTCGCATTGCTCTTACCATGTGTGCGAATCTTACCCGCCTCATTCAAAACCACCAAGCTTGAGTCTTTGCCCTTCTGGGAAGGCTACCTGACCCCTCTGGTTCAGCGACTTCTGTCTGTCAGCACTTGTCGTTTTCCCTATTCTACACTCATTAGAATGACATGTTCTTTGAATGACGTGGTTTTTGAGGTGGAAATGCTGAGAGATTTTTATTTATTTTTTTATTCTAATGCTACCATTGTCTAAATAAGGACAGGCAAATCTAAGACTGCTGCAGAGCAGAGCTGGGCCAGGGAAACCAGGCTGCCCCATTCAGGGCCAGATGGAAACATCCAGAACAACATGGGGCTTGAGTTTTGAGGGCAATCCCTGATCTTTTGAATTTACAACTATTAATCTCTTCTGGGGTTATTTGCCTTTGCATCTATTAATGCCTTGTTTTCCCAACAAGTCTGTAAATTTCTTGAGGCCTAAGACACAGCCTTTGAGTTTCTGCATGTTAATACCTCACTGAAAGCCTTATATTGGGGCAGGTGAACAGCAAGTATTTTATGGGTTGGCTGCCTGAATAATCTTTAGAAAGAACACGTAGTCCATCTTGACACTAACTGCAAATGGCTTAACAGTTGCTTGTAAATGTGCCTCTTGTTCAGTGCACGTGAGTAAGAATGATCTCTATTTTATTACTGATGCTTTACAAACTTTGAATCTGTGCTCTGCCCTGAACCCCTTTTTCTTTTACCTGCTGTAGTAGGTCCAGGCAAAGGTGCAGCTTTCCTTCTCCGTTTGATGTCTCCTGTGCATAAGGATCCCAAATGCATGCTTGTTTGCCTACAAGTAATTATCAGAAAAAAACTATTAACAAAGGAGAGGGAAAAAAAAAATGACACATAAATACAGAGCTTGTATAATCTGAACCTAAATCAAAACATTCTCCACAAAGATGGAGCGGCATAGTAAAACCACCAATCTTGTTTATATCGAAACATAATTACGTTTGTTGACAAGCGTTCAGCAGCTAAATGCGCCATCATAAATTGTTACTGGAATGAATAATATAAAAGGAATGCTTTTTAATTTTCAAAACTGGCAATCTTTCTGGCTCAACATAAAATCAAGCACTGTTGCTTCTGACAGGAAAATAGCGAAGATTAATTATCTAAAGAGATCACAATATTGTTGCTAGGTTATCAATTGGTTACTAATGCTTTACTGTCAGAACAGCATTCATTACAGGAAAAGTATGATCAATTTCTTTAAGGATGTGATGCGGCAGTGAATTCTCTTAAAAGATTTTAAATAGAAGGAAATAATGATATTCTCTCTTATAATTCATATGATTAGAACCCTTCAGTTAATTATTTATCAGGTGAGGAAACATCGAATGCATTAATGCTGGTCTACTGCTACTATTCTCTCTTTTTTTTTTTTTTTTTTTTAGGGCAGTGTCACTGGCCCTCATATGTGGGACCGAACCGGGGCCGCTGGCTTCCCAGGCCAGCGCTTAACCTCCGCGCCACTCGGCCGGCCCTGGTCTACTGCTACTAAACAGGCTAACATGATACTGGATGATTATATCTATGAAGACATGATACATAAGAATGGAGAAGCAGATTTTGTGCTATTGTCAGAGCTAGTTGGAATTAGATTATTCTGTCTAATCATGGGCCCCTACATTAGAGAGTTTGGGGAAAAAATTAGAAACGGCCTGTTGGAAATCAAGACAAACTAATACAAAACTGACAAGGATTTAAAAGTCTTGAGGATTTTCAAGCTATGGAAGGACTCTGTTCATTTCCTGAGTCATAATCCCTGATGGGGGTTTGGGATAGTGTCTGGTGATCATGAAACAGAAATAAACGAAGCAGGTTTATTAGATAGAGCACAAGTTCTTTTAGTGATTCAGAGAGGTATCTGGTAGTATCCTGAAATTTTCTAGGGCTCACTTTGAAAAGAATCAGATTATCAGAGAAAAATTTAGAAGGGAAAAAAAAATTAATTCAGGTAAGAACCCAAATATATGTTTATACGCATGCATTCAGGTGTTTCAATATTATGAAAAATTGGAGCTGAGGAACAATATTACTTTCACTGTAAGTTCTATCTCTAAGGCAGAAAGCAAAGTACAGTTAATGATCAGGCTAATCCTAGGGGTGTACACACCCAAGCAATACACCATGAAAGCCTATCAATATAAGGGCATATGGGTATTTGTCTGGTTTTCTCTTCTTTTTGTATTGCGTGCATAGTGCTCCCCTCTTATAGAATAAGTATTTATAATTATTTAAATACTGTTTAAAAATTAGTTCAGTTAGTGACTAACTTTGCAGAAATGTCAAAATGTTCATTCACATGCAAAACTTGAACATTTTTATTGGATTCTATGGTGTGGTCTTGGCTCTCACAGTGCCAAGGAAAATGAATGATGATGATCACATCTACTTTTAAAACTAGACATTTTAAAAAATTTAAATAATATTAAAGAAGACGCATCTCTTTTGTACAAAATTAATGAATTCACTTATTCAGCAAGTACTCCTTCATATCTACTACTGTCTTAGGATAAGACCCCACGGTGGTGTGAAAATGTGGAGAGCAGGAAAAGGGGATGGAGGACACAAAGGAAATGAAAGGTTTAAGTCCTCTTACGTATGAGCAGACGCTGAAGTCCCAAATGTATGAAGTGACCAGAGACAGTGGTGACAGGGGCAGCACAGCCAACTTTACTATTACTAGAGAGTTTAGTTTTTAGTCTTTTATAACAATTCTTAACATGTTGCGTTGACTGTTCCTTTTTTGGGGAAAAATTTCTGCTTCTGAGGAAAACTATACTTTTAGAATATACCTTTCCAGTCATCTGATTCTGATTCCACGGGAGCTTTTCCACAGCTCTAAGTGATAGATAACAGAAAGCAATGGAAAATAATTATTGTCCATAGAAATGCAAAGGTGGCCTGTCCTGGGGGAGGGCAATCACATCTCCTGAGGAAAAGCCAGTTTTGCACCCATTTGCACCTTCATTTCAATATCCTTTCTCCTCATAAATCTGGGTTTCTTTGACTTCTCCTTTGGACCTGTTATAAGATCTGCCTGGCTCCCTCATTCATGAATGCGTTAAATAAAATCTCAAACACGTGTTCATTTTTCATCTGTAAAAGAGTCACAATTTTACCTTTTTTTTTGTATAGAATTATCCTTTAACAGCTCTGATCCCTCTTGAAACCTTCCCCTAGCAAAAGACTGGGATAAAATTTGCCTTCCGCAGAGCATATATCCCAGACAGGCTCAGATATCAGGAACAGCTAAGGAGGGGAAGGCAGCATTTTGAAAACGGGAGTAAAGTGGGCGTCTGAATTCCAATGCGCGACCCTTCTGTTACTTAGCCATGAAAACCAACCCACGGACTACCTGCTTCTGACCCTCTTGTTAACACATAATAAGTATTCCTATGGGTTAAGCCACTGCCGGTTGGGTTTTCTACACTCATTGCTGGAAGTATTTCTAAACGATCAAGACTCTGTTCTGTTCAGAGAATTGTGAATAGTGCAGGATGTCCGGAGGGCAGAGTTTACAAAAGGACTACAGTTGATCTTTGAACAACGAGGGTTGAGAGGGTTAGGGGTACTGACCCCCAAACTGTAGAAAATTGCAGTATAATTTTTGACTCCCCCCAGATTTAACTATTTACAGCCTATTGTTGACTGGAAGCCTTATCAATTACATAAACAGTCTATTGACACATATTTTCTATGTTACATGTATTTTAAACTATATTCTTATAATAAAGTAAGCTAGAGAAAAGAAAATGTGATTGTATATATATAATCACATTTTATTATATATGTATAAATGTGTGTGTGTATCTATATATATATAGATACACACACACACACACACACACACGCGCGCGTGCGTGCCCTGGACCCCAAATTCCCTTTTGGGTATCTTTACAGAAACAATAGAACATAACATTTTCATGTAACTCCTTTTCCCCATCCCCAACAAAGCTACATAAAGAAACAGAGCCCTACGTTCAAGGAGAATAAAGTTCAAGTTAATGAAGTCAGTCCATTGAACCTGGAGACCTGATCCATAAGAAAAACAGAGCGCTGTATTTCAGTAATTCCGTCAAGCATTGACTACCTGCTACAGTGTGTTGGGAGGCCTGGATTATTGATCAGATTACCCCATTTAGGCTTGTCTCCCCCCCCCACCCCCAGGCACAATGCAGTTGCTACAAATAACACCACGTAAGGTCCACTCTCTTATTTAGTTGTCACTCCTCATGTAAAACATAGCAGTTATTTTTTAATTTAAAAATCAATGGAAGTCTCGTTGGCTTCAGTCCAAATGAGTCGTTTGTCTTTGCAAAGCATAATACTTGGATTATTGCTCAAGGTGAGAGTTGGCAATTTCTGTTTCTTTTTTTGCTGTGGTGTTTTGAAGACCGACAAATACACTGTCCTATGAACAGACCCAAAGATATTAAATAATAATGCTAAGACCCTTTTGTAAGACGCTGTATGGAAATTTCCAATTAACTACATCAGTATGTTTGTTGCAGTTAGAGTGTGTGCTCGTAGTAGAGAAGAGGGGAGATGAATCAAAACCTAACTTTATATAACTACTGACACCTTTAATATTAGGGGTAAACAAACACATATCTTTAAATGAAAACGATAAAGAAGTAATGCTGTTTCAATACTAATTAGCACTGTCAGCTATGATGTGAAACATAGTTCCCCATGCATTAATTCTGCAAATTTTTCTATTAAAATATGAGAAAAGCAGAGCTCAAAAAGAAGTCTTGGGGGCCGGCTGAGTGGTACTGTGGTTAAGCACTGGCTTGGGAAGCCAGTGGCCCCGGTTCGGGTCCCACATATGAGGGCCAGTGACACTGCCCTCAAAAAAAAGAAGTCTTAATTGTGTTTAATTTGCTTTCAAAACAGACTTCACTCATTTATCCCATCATCCTTTAAGACGGTATGATGGTAGGAAGCTGGGCATTTTATCTGGAGGGGATAAAAGTAAAAAACAAACAAAAAATACCCTCAAAAAGCAAAAAACAGAAAGAAAACAAAAACAAAATCCTAGGCAAGCAGCACCTGGCTTTTGACACAGGCTGACATGGGCTGAGGCAGGCAGTGTCACACACAGTAATATTAGCGATCAGACAATAGGAGCTTGTCTCTCCTTTCTGTGCCTTTTCAAATAGAGGCTTTTCAGAGAATTAGGCCCAGTGAAAGCTGCCCCCTGGATACAATGCATTCCCAAGCACCCTCAGACAAGCTGCGGAGTGAAGACAAACAGATATGACTGTAGGCCCTGGCATTTGGCAAGCACGCTCACTGTCACTTAGAAAAATCTCAGCCTGGACAGGCCATCAGCTGCACTGCAATGAAGTGGGTCTGTGGTGTCCCTAGAGGCACAATCCGGTGGCACAGAGGGGATGGGGGCTGCAGAGTCCGGTGCCATGCAAACCTGCTCTTCCAGACCCGAGGAATCCTCGCCGCCCCAGTTTTGGTGTCCTGTGTCTCAGCATATTAGCCTGAACACGTCAACATCAGAGTCTATCTCTTTTCCTTTTGGATCAAAATGCCCACGAGGTATCAAGTACCCTGAAGCATAAATATTTCTTTACAGGCAAATGCTTGTTTACAATGGTCTCTCTCAAAGCCCTTTCTTGTGCGTGAAGGACCCTTTGAGCTTGCTGTTGTCGGCCACACCCTGACCAGTTTTTGGCTCTGGGGCCTTCTCTCTCGATGATGTTGCTCATCTGACTTCACATTCGGCCTCCAGCCCATGCCCCGCTCTCTTTGGAACCACCCTGACTTTAGCAAGAAGAAGTTTAACTTTCCAATCAGTGCCCTGAACTCAGTACTTATGTCCAGTGATCTTATCTCGTCCTACATCTGGCATCTAATTCTTTTGGATTTAGGTCACTGCCTGGACCTCCCCCAGATGCCCAAGTCTGGCTGAGATGCACCCAGGTACCTGAGGTTCTTAAATGCAGGCGGCTGATCCCTGTCCAGCCATTAGCTGCTCCTGGTTCCAGCCCTGTTCACTATCCACCTGCGAGAACAGGTTTCTACTCTGTCCATGGACCTGGGTCCTTGCTGTCCGAGGCTCTGTCCTCCGGCCAGTGCCGTTCCTCTCAACAGCTTCAGATGGGCCGGGCCGGCCAGTGCCTCTGCCACTCTGTCCGAGGGTTCGAGTCCAGACTGGCAGCCGCTGCCAGAACTAATGTTCAGTGCTTCTTCTTTTTTTAAATCACCTACCAATTTATTGGGTTACAATGAGCCACTTCTCTTCCATACCCTCTTTCTTACAATTTTTTTCTACTTAAGGTAAAATTAGAAACATTTGTAGAAATTAGAGGGAACCTACACAATAGTAATAAAATGTGTAAAAGTTTTGTAACTCTCATCATATTACTTTTACTTTTAAAGAAAGCATTTTATAGACACAAGCCAAATCTTTGTTCTTTTAAGTAATGATGTTGTCGATCTTGGGACCTAGAAACATTTTTTTTTTTTTTTTTTTAAGATTTTATTGGGGAATTGGGGGATGGGACCAGCGTTGGGGAACCGGGGAAGGGGAACAGACAAGTTGCTGTCCTTTTGTTCTTCAGTCTAGTTGTGGAGGACGTTGCTTCACTGGCCCATGTTGGTATCGTCACTGCGCTCTTCCCGGGTGAGGCAGATCTGTCGCCGGCCTCTCGATGGCTGCTCACAGCGGCTCTTGGCAGCTCACACCGGCTGTCGGCCACTCACTGTAGCCTATGGCAGCCCACTGCAGCAGGGGCTGCAGCTATGCTGTTGCCCGCAATTCACAGCAGCCCAGCTCCAGGTGGAGCTGTTGTTCACCATCTTAGCTGTAGAGGGCAGTGTCACCGGACCTCATGTGGGATCCGAACCGGGGCCCTGTTGCTCAGAGCTGTCGTCCCAAGCCAGCTCTTAACCAATGCGCCACTTGTCCAGCCAGGGACCTAGAAACTTTTAACGTGCAGTTCCCAACAAGACTGTAAAGTTTTAGAATAATACTTAATAGGAAACACCATATTCTAAAGCTCAGGACTTAGACAAAATCTGTGCCAGGTTGTGTGTGCACAAATGTTTTTCTCCTGCAGCTCGTGGCACCCACTGTGAGAGTGAGGGGGAGGTGGCTGGGGGGCTGGTGTGCTTCCAGAAGCTTCTGGGGAGCTGGTGGGGGGCAAGTTTCACAGCCAGAACTCTCCCGCTGCTCAGAGCAGTAGCCTGGCTGAACCGCCGTGAGCAAGGGGGAGAGACTGAGGGCATGGTGGGGGCCCACTAGGGGTCCAGGAACCTCATGAGTTATTGTGCAAAATGTGCATATGCATCCTATTTTAGCAAGGGGTCCATGGTTCTTATCCACTTCAGAAACATTCACAGAGAGTTACCCAAGTAAAAGACAGAGTGGATTTATACCAAACTACTCGTCTAAATCAGAAAATACCTATGTAAAAATTTCTATGGAATCTTTTAAATGTTCCATACCCATGGACCACCATTTCTAATTATAGGATCACCAACAACAGAACTTAAAAATGTAAGCTGAAAAACAAGAAAAACCCAAAAAACGCCTTATCAAAATATCTACACTGATCATATGATCATATGCAACCTCCTTCATTCTCCATCTCCTTATCCTGAGTATTTCCTTTTCTTCATGGTACACTAAACTAATGCTTCCAAATCAATTAGAATACGCATGGGTGTTTGCTGAAAGGTATGGAAAATCATGCAATAAAACTCTGATGGTGATTATCTCTGTGTGATAGCATTGTATGGGGGTTTTCTTTCTGATGCTTCTCATTGTTATTGGACTTGTTTTTACAATGAGCATGCAACAACAACAACAAAAGAGATACAAATTATTACTAGATGAATTGGCAAACAATGGGATTAATGTACGTGGTTTGGGCAGGTGGAGGGATTTCGCTGTCAAAGGCACAGCCAAACTCCACACTGCAGAAGCTGTGGAGATAGTTCCACTGATAGGTCCTGTTGGACTGACTGGCGTTTGGGAGGAGTCAGGGGGTCTCTGTGATGCCACCTGTTCCACCTGTGATGCCGCCATTTCTGCTTTCCCACCTAGCTCTCTGAAAAAGCCCATGTGTCACCATGGACACCATGGACACCATATGTCCATGTTCCAGGAGTTGTTTTTTTTTGTTTTTTTTTTGAGGGCAATGTCACTGGCCCTCATATGTGGGACCGAACCGGGGCCGCTGGCTTCCCAGGCCAGCGCTTAACCACCGCGCCACTCAGCCGGCTCCAGGAGTTTTACCAGTCGTTGACATGTTACTTAAACTCTTTGCCTCAATGTCTTTACCTTCAAGAACTGTGATAAGACTTATCTCAAAGGTTTTCTTCTTTTTTTGAAGACTTTATTTAGAAATCATTTGTGTAAAACATATGGCACAGTGCCTGCACACAGGAAGCAATCGATAATGGTTAGCTATTAATCCTATTAATATTATCATCCCCACAGATAAGCAGCTCAGGGCACAGAAAAATTACATATGTGCCCAAGGTCCCCGTTAAGGGGACCCGATGATAGGCACTTTGTGGTGCAATCCAGCCAGGAGGGGTCCTACTGTGGTCACTGAAAACATACGAAATAAACACATGACAGCATAGAGTCATTACGTTGGAACTCGATCAGTACGCTACAATAAGGATATAATTAGGTTCGTTTCTAAATAACAAGTAGGTATTTTTTGGTACGTAAAAGTTAAGTTTTTTCTTTAGTGTTTGATTCTGCTTGCTTTAAACGTGTCATAGCACCTAAGAATAAAGAATTCGCTTTCATTTCAAAGTCACAATAAGAACCCACGAGAGTCCCGCAAGTGTGAAGCCCACTGACTTTCTCACCAGGACTGCCAGTTTTCTCGTGGCCGCCTCTTAGTACTTGCTATTTCAGAGATGCCTTGCTTCTTCCACGCAGCATGGTCCAAGCTTTATCGAAAGCCCCAGGGGCCTGAAGTTCTAACTACCCATGTCATTCCCTGGGTGTGTTAATAAGCACAGGCGAAAGAGCTCATTTACGTGCTGCTTTTTTTTTTTTTTTGTACCTCTTTATTATTCTAAACAAATGGTACCTGAAAGGTGGTGGGGATTGTCTCATGCAAGTCAGGTGGATATTAGAACATTCTGAATGTATGTGAATGACGACATTCTCACATGTGGGGGAAAATTAATCTTTACATAGAGCAAACTATGGTTTCTAAAACATCTCTTTGGACAACTGCTGTTACCTCTTGGCTTCCATGGTGCTGACACCACGCTTCCTGTAGTCATCCAGTTCCTTCAGGTGTTTTTAAGGGCCTTCTAGTTACCAAGGCCTTGAGCGATGTGTTCTACCTACTTCAAAAACATCCTTTTTGCCCCTCTCTTACGAGTCTGTTCTCTCTCCCTTGGAAGTTCTCGCAGTACACTCAAATCTAAATGTTCTCTCTCTTCTTTAGACTCTCCTAACCTCGCTACCCTTCGAAGTGCTTTTTCTGTATATTTCCTATCAGTCTTGGCCTATCTCTGCTGTGACACGTGCCATGTAGCATGGTCTCAAGTTGTTTTCTGGTTAGAGGGGATTGTCAGCTAAATGGTTCCTGGAAACAACTTGAGGCCCAGAACCATGTCTCATCTGAAGAACCTAGCTTTGCTTCTGTCCTATATGAGATACACAATAAATGTTTATTGAACTACTAAAACTGTATGTAGCAAGCTATTTATTTGGCAATCAGTCATGCATTTTTTTTTAATAACACTTCTACTTTCTTGAACTCTTGCTTAAATTCACTCAAAACCATTCATGTAACAATTAACAAAACTTGACTATGAATTAGATATTCTACTAGACGCTAAATGGAACACAAAAAGGCGTGAGACAGCTCCTACCATCAAGGGGCTCACAGCCTCAGGTAGGAAACACACATGAATAAGAAGTTACTATACAATGTAATAAATCCACAGGGCTATAGTGGCAGACCAACTCTTGGGGGAAACTGAGCAAAATTCATTTTGCTTGAGTTCAAATTTGGATAGTGTCTCTCCAAGAAGAATCTAAGATATTTGAGGCATCTTGGAGTATTCTTTTATTCTTCACACCATAGCACCTAGGACATAGTAGGCACTTAGTGAACTGAAATTGATGTAACTTATTTGATCACTAAACATTTTTGGAATCGTACATCCTTGGTATTTAAGATAGTTTCAACAGTAAGCTTATTCTAATTTCCTGAAAAATGATAAAATAAAGCTAGTTTTGACTCTTAGGCAAGATAAAGAATTACTCAAAACAAACATGGTTCTTTTGGATATCTTCATTCAATGCAAGGTCTATGTCTTCAGTTAAAAAATTGGGATGTTGACCGTACCACATCTTGCACCTTACATAAAAGCACCGTCAGATGAGACTATAGATTCAGATATAACCCCACATTCCCTCTCCAACAATGAATGACACTATGAAAAACGTTAGGATGGCATGGTTGCCATGTATAATATTATATCTATTCATAAAATTATAGGGTATTCCTAATATTCTTAACTCTTTTCAGTGAAGCTCATTATTATATCAACTTCATCCAATATAGTGCATAATCACTGAGTACGTGTGTTGATCTGGCTTTTTCCTACAGTCTCCTTTCTACTTGATATTTCTAACTCTAAATCAAGCTTTAAGCTCCATTCTGAGGTAGTATTTTGGAACAGACATGGCGAGTTTCTTGCTTTCACCAGCTTTAGGGAATGATGGAGTTAACAGACAAGGGCACAGAATATCGTATTACTATTATTATTATTATTATTAATTTTGAATACACGTTGGTTTCTTAAGCCTTAGAATTTATCATCTGAATTTCCAGGCACACCCAAGCTTATTGAGTGCCAACAATATATGCAGTATTATGCTAAACATTTCCGCATACTTTCTCTTGTTTAATCCTCATGAGGACTCCTTACGGGTGTGAGGAACCCGAGGTCTGGAGAAACTGTTACTTGTCAGAAATCACATAAACAGAAAATGAAGTTAGTGCATTTGAACCAAGGAATGCTTGCCTCCAAAGAATCACTTGTCCCCCTCTTCCATGCTACATCATTCAGCTTAGTTTATTATACTCCGTTTAATAAAAGTCTACTGAAAATGTAATGCATGCCGTGCCCTATGCCATAAAACAGGATTGAGAAATAAAAAAGATATGGTTTTCATTTCCTAGGGGTTAAAGTCTACTGATCATGTGGGAAAATGATTTCGACTCAATATTCAAAGAGAATTCCAATCCAACATATAAGGCAGGCGAGGCCCTCAGGTGAGAGAACACATCCGAAGAGGCACAAATGCCTGTAGCACAGGCTGCTGAGCCATAGCTGGGGCTGTGCGAGCCCTTCAGTGTGACAGGAGCTGGGACACAAGGAGGCGAGGGGGGAGAGGGACATCCTCGCATGCATCACATCAAGTTCTAATAAATTCGGCGAATGCCCATTTGCAATTATTTTCAAGTCTCCAGAAAACAAAGAATGAAGCTGCCCATGTGACTGAATGAATCAGTTTAAATTCACTGAGAGTTGAATTCAGTGGGAAAAAGCCAGTCTCTCATTCTCTGTAGATGTGGTTCTGGATTTTACTGCAGCTGGAGTCAGAAAGCGACTGCGCTAGTGGAGAGATGGTAATCAAACGTGGACCCCTGTCTAAGGTAGCTCTTGAAATCGAGGGGCTTGGCTCATGCAACAGTCTACAGAATCCTCGCGTTACTGTTGGTAGATATAGGCTAACAACTGACATCAGCTTCAATTTTCTGTAAAGTGTCCCATGACCTTGCTTATGGAGAAGGGACTAATGGCATAATTTTATATGCTGGAATAGACATTTGCTGAGAGTGCCTACTAAAGAGCAAAGGAAAACGTTTTCTCTCCATATTGAGGGGGTAGTAAAGGCAGGGTATTTTAACCATGGGCCAGAATGTCCAAAACTTCTGAAAGATAGAAGGAATTACTTCTACTTTGTAATATGTCAGGCAGCTTTACCATTTAATATGAACTTACTCGAATTTAGCTTACATTATTGTTTATTGATGGAATCCAACTGGGATCTATAAGCTGGCTGAAATATCACCTCCTCCATGCAGCCCTCTCTGATTGCCATCGCCAGCATAATCTTTCATTCACAATGTTTTCTGCCTAAACTACAGCTCTATATGTACATGAACTAATACTGTAGCTACACTGTACATTCCTGGAAGGCCGTGGGGCCCACATCTGATTTATTTTTTTAGTAATTTCTCCTTAGCATTTGTAAACCTTGACAGTCTCAAGCGCTTATTAAAAAGTTATGGAATGAAGTTTAACAAGGCATGCCATTTGTAGTCATTTGTTTTTATGATAATTAGTATTTTTTTAAAAAATCAAGTTTCCAATTTCTATAATACCTGAATGATTACTTATGGGACTAGAAAACCACAAACACTTAGTCCATACCTTGGGTCTCGGGTTATAAGCATCTGTCAAACCAAGCTTGTGCACGTAAACTAGCTTTTAAAGTCTATGCACGCACCTGAGCGCTCTTTCTCCATAACTTTGCATTTTACTAAATGTAACTTTATGAAAAGAATGCTTTTAGTTCCTCCTTTTCCATGATAGTTTTTGGCAGATGAATGAACATTATGTCTATAAAAGTTTTACAGACTGGTTAACAAATGTTTACTAGACTGTGAAATATGCCGTAATAGCTGGGTAAGATCAGGAGGCTTGTGATGACTCCATGAACACAGACATTCAATCATCAGGAGGAAGAGAACCTCAGGATTTGCCTAATTCAATTCAACCGAAATACGGACCAAGCCGGAGCACACGGGCTTCTATTCAGGATTACTGTTGCAATCGAGAGCTTTGAATGAAGCAATCTTTATAATTTGGCTAATTCAGGTCCATTACTGTCTGTATTAGGAAGGTCTATGGCCTTTAAGTGTCCTACAAAAATTAATTTCAAATAGGGCTCGCCAAGGGGTGTGGTGGTTAAGCGCTGGCTTGGGACGCCAGCGGCCCTGGTTCGGGTCCCACATGTGAGGGCCAGTGCACTGCCCTCAAAAAAAAAAAAAAAAAATTAATTTCAAATATAAACTAAGTCTTCCCTCTTCTCATTTACAGAATGCTTTTCTTTAGAAAAACATGCAAGTCCCTATATTTTTTAAATTTCAGAAGCTAAATGCCAAATAATCAAACAGCAATCATATGGTCATCATGGCTAATGTATCATAAAAGTGACATGGAGGGCCGGCCGAGTGGCGCAGTGGTTAAGTGCTCGCTGGCTTGGGATGCCAGCGGCCCTGGTTCGGATCCCACATATGAGGGCCAGTGATACTGCCCTCAAAAAAAAAAAAAAATTAAAAAAATAAAAGTGACATGGAAATGGGAGAAGTATACAATGCCATTTCTGAAAGGGTCTTAACAAAACAAAACAAAACAAAACAAACAAAATTGAACTGAATCTAATCAATTCTCCAGATCTAAATACCAATTACAGGAAACCAAGGGGCAGAGGAATACCTTAAATAACAGCATATGGATAAAATCAGCAACATTCCTCAGATGTGGGAAACTTTCTAGGACTAACAACCTGACTTCTTCAGCCAAAACATTTCAGGGGAAAAACAAAGGTGGGGGGTGGGTGGGGCAGAGAATTTATAAGTCCAAGGGAACTTAAGAGATGCATATTAACAGATTTCATTTGGATCCCAACAGAAACAATGTAACAAAGACTTTAAAATAATTGGGAAATGTGGTATCACACACAAACACACACACACACACACACAGATATATTCATATATATGAAAGTATTATTGCTTTTTTAAAATAAATGTGATAACAGTAATGTAGGGTTATTTTCTTAAAGAGGCTACTGGTTTTTAGAGAAACATGCTGATGGATTTCAGTTGAAATAATACAATTGATGGACTTAGAGGTTAGAGAAAGGTGTGAGTAGGGGTATAGGCAAAACAAGGTTGGCCACATATTGAGAATTGTCTAAGCCAGGTGATAGGTACATTGAGTTTATATTTTTCTCTGTATTTCTGCATCTGATGAAATTTTCCACGATAAAATCTTGTTTAAAAACTGCTGACATGGCAAGTGAAAAGGCATCTTTTCAACTCTGAAGGCCCCTAATATAAAGTCATTGTAGGTTTTTCACATCTTAATGAGAGACTCACTATCATTTTTAACTGATCAAACCTGAAATTAGTGTTAAGTTATCCATGAAGTGCAAGTCATCTAGGCTGTATACACCCCTGGACTATAACTTGCTGTAAAAAGCTAACAGAAACCCCTATCTGAGGTTTATTGTCCTTAGAAAGGATAATGCATAGTTTTTATTCCATCTTTCTAATTAGTAATTTAAGCATATGTTCAGCATTTAACTCTAAATGTTTGCCTTTTCCCCAAGCTCGAAGACAGCTGTCCAAGACTTGAACGCCAGAAAACATTTAAATATCAACATCTGTTGAATTATGTTAATTTACTGTAATATAATTGGGCATGAGTTGGAATTGATCAGAAGTATATGAAATAAACAAAGGTAAATTCCCAATAATATCTTGGTATACAAACAAATCGCTACAGAATGATGAAAAAGTATTTTTAAAGAGAAAGAGCAAGGAAAAATACTGATTATAATGAAATTGATTCTTTTAAAAACATAATTTTAACTCTATGGGACATTATTTTGTGATTTTTAAATTTATTTTTAAATTATATCATAATTGAAAGGTAACGAAAATTAACTAACGCAAGTGATAGTTAAAGGTGTAATGTTTTTTATAAATTATTAAGTAAAACATTAAAGCATTCTAATTACATTTATACATGCATTTAGCTTTTTAGATGACAGTCCAATTCCTGTTATATTATGAGCAGTTATATACCTCAGAATCCAAGAGTTGCTTTGATCTGTTCTATAGACGTAGAATAGTATTTTTAAATTGGAAATGTTTTCCATGTGGCAGATGAAATCTGCTAGGTTTATTCTGGGGACCGTAAGGTACAAATTATCAAGTAGCAGCTGTGTTTGTTGTATTGCTGATTTAAAATGTTAATTTTTACAGCGACTCTTTTCACTAATAAATTAGGAATGCTTGTTGTTTTGGGGAGTATTCCGGCACACACACACACACACACACACACACACACACACACACACACACACTGGATGCGCACAGATCCCTAGGCGTCCTGGTAATGAAGTTATAACCAGGCAGCAGTCCTCACACAAGCTGCTGTGGTCCGGTAGGCGGACCTTCATCCTTTCCTAGGGGACCCATCTCTGGGAATGAAAGGTGACTGCTGTGGGCATGGCCGTTTAATCACAGGACCAATTTGAAGAGTGCCAACTGTGAAACAGACACCTGTCCTTAAGGAAATGGACTTCAGACGACAAATTTATTCCAGCTACAGGTCACTGGAACAGCTTTCACATGATAACTAAGTTTCCATCGGGAGTGACCCTGGCCAAATTTAGCTGCTGTTCTCGAGGTGACAGCCTGGGCAGACTTTTAGTCACTTGAGAACACTGAGTTCACCTGCCAGGTTTCAGGAACAGGGGGACACAGCACTGAGAGTTCCACCAGGGACCACTCCATTGCTTTTAGTTAGTACACATTGGACATGGCACATATTTCCAAATGGCAAGACCCCTCCCCTTTTTCTTTTTTCCGTTTGGGTTATTGATAGTAAATGGAGAGCAACCTTTCAAAATTCTAATTGGCCAATAACTAATTTTTATTTAGTATAATCACAATTTAAAATGACTCTCTATAATCATTAGTTTAAAATTTTGGCAAGCACAGTTAAAATTTCAGGATGCCAAGAGGAGAGGAGGCATGAGAACTGGCAATTTCAGAATAGTGCCTTTTTTAATATAATGATTTGGTCATATAGAGAAAAAGAGATTAATTAAACCCCTTAGAAACCATTTTCTGTTGTACATGTGGTATGTTTCCAATTATTCTAGCCTAAGTACCTCTATACTGAGAAGCTATTCAAAATTTTTAGAAATTAGAACACATATGCAATTAAATGTGTTCAAATTAAACAAATATGGAATGTATACATTCTAATTAAAGGAAATATCTGAATACTTTCTATTCATTCCTTCATGCAGTCATATGAAGGAATTAAAATAATCTATCTGGAGGATTAGGTAGTTTTTTGTAGAACAATGAAATTTAATGCTAATTTTAGGTTTGAAAAGAAAAAATGATAAAATACTAGAAATTTTATTTTTTAAATTAGCATTTAATAGCAATTATTTTGGACAGATAAATATAAAATACATCGAATATAAAATTTTGAGTGATATAACTGGCTTTAAAATATGGTGTTGAATCATTAGCTTTAATATGGCAAAGAGGGTTTGTTTTAAAACCCTAAATTTGATAACACAGGATAGGTAACTTCTCATCTTAAATAATTAAAATAACGCATCAATTACTTTTGTTGATGCATTTAATTTTGTTGATACATTTCTGTGAGAAGCAACACTAAACACATTTGTCCATGTCATTAAGCAGTACTCTAATGAACAGCTATCCTATCCCAATCTATTAACAGCTGCTCAAAAATGTAGTAATTAATAGTTTCATTTATTGTTGGCAAACCTGCAAAATGACAAATAGTTTTCTATCTGTGGCAAATTAGGTCTCCTTCCCAAATAACAGATGACACTATGGGGAAAATTGAGCAAACTGAATCCTTGAACATCTTTGGATCTTTAGAAGATCAAATAAAGAACAGCCGTGATTCTATTTGTTTCATCTGCAACAAAATACAGTGATCTGTAGCATCACGTGAAAACAAATGTACTCTGTGTTCATGTAAATAGGAATGCTCTTTCTGACCTGATGGAAGAAGGTTGACATGAGTGTGTGTGTATGAGAGACAGAGAGAGAGAGAGGGAGAGGGAGGGAGGGAGGGAAGGAATGTGATGGGGTTTTGATTAAATCTATTGTCATTTTTTTCGTTTTTTTTTCGTTTTAGAAGACTCTTTTTAATCAAACTAATCAAACAAGCTGGCAGCAAGAAAAAAAGTTTATTTCTTCCTCCTCACTATTAATTGATAACATAAGAAATTATAGCACACACAAACCCAGGGATTACCAAATCTTTTGACACTAAGTAAATGAAAAATGTAATGCTTCTAAGAACTAAATGAAATGAATTAACACGTGTTTCCAAAAGGCATTTTAAAACATTAAGTAGGATTTAATAATAATGTTTTACTTGATAAAAGTGTTTCTGCTTGATTTCAAATAATATCTCGGGCTGCTAGATGATTTAGCCTTTGTTCTTCATAATAGTAAGTGACAAAAATCATGTTAAGAAAGGAGGCAGGATAAATTTCCAAAAAAAAAAAAAAGATAAAGGAAAAATACCAGATATAAAAGGCCCTGATAGGATCTAAAAAACTGAATCAAGTTGCGATACACTATCAGTCTTTTTGTATGAATTCCTAGAACAATAAAGACTGATTATAAACATAAAAATGTGTTAAGAATAGTAGGTCACCTAGTATTAGACAGTGACTTTCAATTTGGAAAGGCCATATTGAACTTTGTGGCACTAATCAAAGGTTAGCACATGAGAAACAATGTGAAATTAAGTTTAGTGTCAAACAAGGTGAAGGTAGCGGGAAAGATCTTCCTAATTTTGAGAAGTATAAAATTATATTTGAATATTGAAATAAAAAATGAAAGGCTTGGGTAACAAGTATGGAATTTAAGAGAAAGATATAGGTGGAAGAAATAAATCTAGATGTCACTAGTATTTCTATAACACGTTTGGTTGCATTGAACTAAGGTTTAGCTGAGTGTGTGTGTGTGTGTGTATGTGTGTGTCACTTCAGCTAAGTAATCTATTGCATGCAGTGATCCCTCAAAAACCATGACTGTTAATTATTACATATTGACAGGGAGAGATAATAGGTAGTTTTTAAAAATAACAATTGTCTATGCTTTCATGCATTTATTATTGAAAGAATTTTGTGTTTTCCTGAGTTTTATACGTCAGTTTTCCAAGGTTTTAAGGTATGTAACAATGACAGAATGGCACGAACAAATGCTGAGACACTCATTCAATATCAGATGAGATGATACGCAATAAAACTATGATAAAACTTCATAATAGGAAAATGGGCAAAGAACACTGAAGAAATAGGAGTAGGGCTGGAGAATAAAATCCCATAGATTAATCAAACAGAATTACCAGATGGGAACAGTCAATAAGACATAAGCAGCATGGAAGAACGCAAGACAGGAAGCCTGCAACGTTAAGCAAAATCTTAGGAGAACACATCAAATGAATGCAGTACATGAGGATAATGTCAGGATGACAATGTTTTACACCACTCAATATCTGACACCCCTACTCTATGATAAGGGCTTCCCACAGGGAATAAAAATGAAGCAGCTAGGGCTAGCCAAGTGGTGTATTGGTCAAGAGCTGGCTTGGGACGCCAGCGGCCCCAGTTCAGTCCCACATATGAGGGCCAGTGACACCGCCTTCAAAAAAAAAAAAAAAAAAAAAAGAAAAGAAGCAGCTCACTAAAAAGAAGATGTCTAAGTCTAATCATTTGAATCAATTAGATTAAATTACACCTGTTAATAATGAGTGTTTGTTTAAATTAGTTTACATTATACCTATGTTAAGAAGCCGTCAAAAGTTTGATTGCAGGACCCATGAAGTATCATATCTGAGAAGAATGAGAATCTTAATTATGTTTACAATAAACACAGGAGCCAATAAACGCATTGACATTTCCTTAGTAACTCTTTGGGTGTGCTGGAATGGCATTCTGTGATGAAGCACTGATGTTGGTGACTGAAACATGGAGATGTGTGAAGAGTGAGAAGCAACTAAAGAATCAAAGGTGATGGAAGGAGAACTGACCCTGGGTGGTGAACACACAATGTGATACATCGATGATGTATTACGGAATTGTACACTGGAAACCTATGTAACTTTGCTAACCATTGTCACTAAACTTTAATTAAAAAAAAAGAAAAAGAAAAAGAAAAAGAAACCCAAAGGGATGCTGCCCTTTTAGGAGGAGGAAGTACAAGGCACCCTGAAAAAACAGAGTCCATTACTGACAAAGCAGAACTTCCTGAGAGGACTTTGCTGAAAGGGGGCCTTAATAGGTTGTCACCCCTTAGTACAGTCAGATATAAAATACCTTTAAGAGTTGCGAAGCAGACAATTCCCCGGCACCCGTTATTATTTTAAAGAGCCTAGCTAGAGGCACATTAAAGTGGATGCGGAAAAAAGGAGAAATGCCGCAAACTGGACAACCAGAAAACGACCGAATGCACTATAATTAGTGGCGTTGGTAAATATGTCCCTAAAGCCCTTCTGTGGAGATGTTGAAAAGTCCGGTGTGGAGCTGAGGCGACACGCACTGCACTGGGAGGGCTGAGGCTGTAACCGCAGCGCCCTCGATCCCTCCGAGTTCAGCGAGGGCCACCCACCCGAGGGCACCCGCAGTCATGGACTTCTGATTCTCGGCTCTGAGTCATTAACAGCAGACCACTGTGCATTCATCTTTTCTTACCTGCCTGGTATTTGGGGGGAGTAAATGATCCTAAAATGCATTACAGGTCTTTTCTCTAACCTTTATACTTTCCATGAGTTGAGAAAGGGAAGTGCAGTCACTCATCCAAAAGGCATAAGAAAAGTCAAGATGATATTAAAAATACTAAGAGAGAAAATGGATTTCAAGGGAGGAACACAAGAAAGAGCACAGAAATAAAGGCGGTGAAGAACTTGTGTCTTGCACTCAATAAAACAAACATTAAACTTGAAGTCTTTCTCTGCTGGTGTTTATTATCATACAAAAGGCCCTGTGGCTAACGCAACTGATTCCCTCGTAAAGACAAGAAAATACACAACATCCATAAATAAGACAATGAGGACATATGAAGAAATATTCAAAGAAACAAGGTGAGTTCTTGGAAACGACAAGTATAAGATAATTTTTTTTTAATCGAGAGTAAAGATTTTGGATATAACAATGATAAAACTGCCCAGAAATCTTTGAAGACGACAATATATAAAAGAAAAGTTAAAAATAAATTGGAGGATATTTGAGGGCACTCCAACACCAAATAATAGGAGAATAGAGAAAATGGGAACCATTGAAAACTGAAGACACTGAAGGAATGCCTTCAAAAACCTACCACAAAATCATTTCCAAACCAGAATTCAATTCCCTCCCAGCTAAATTAACCCATGCCAGACCAGAATAAAGACATCTTCAAACAAGCAAATTCCCACAAATTTAACCATGGCTGTTCTCTCTCTCAGAAAGCTCAGGACAAATAATGGCATGGGACCCAGGGAACAGGAAAGCCCACCGAGTAGATGAAGGAAATCCCCAGGGCGATAGTGGAGAGAGGCCCCAGGATATCAGCTGTGCAGCAAGTCCAGACAGCAAACAGTCCGGAATGGATCTGAAAGAAGGAGGGATCCAAGAGAGACGCCACCAAGAAAAGAACCAAGAGGAGGTAGACTCTGTGTAGCGGTGGTTGAGGAAAAAGGAAAACCAGACAATAACCTCCACAGCAACAGAAAAGTTAGACATCCATAAATAATATCTACATATATAATCATATTAATGGAACCATTAATATTGATTTGCTCTTAATATTATGATGTAATGATTATGGAGAAAGAGGGAAAGAAATGCAGATATGGGGTGTGTGTGTGTGTGTGTGTGTGTGTGTGTAAGGCACACCGCAGGAAGTCAATAATACTACATTAAAAACTTTAAGAAATAGTAATTTAAGTCACTACCAGAAGAAATAGCTAAAAGAGTTGAAAGTGGTTTCCTTTGAGGGTGAAACTAGGGAATGGGGAAGGATACGGCTGGGGCTGCTGAACTTTGTTAGAAATCTTACAGAATGATTTGACATTCTAAACTATGTACAAAAAATATGCTAATCCACAACTAGACTGAAGAACAAAAGGACAGCAACTTGTCTGTTCCCCTCCCCCAATAAAAATCTTAAAAAAAAAATATGCTAAAAAATGAAATCTAACAGGTGCTCCGGAAACACACGGGTGGAAAGAACAGTTCCATACTTTTAATAACAGCTGTCATTTGAGCTCTGACATTGCAAATGCCTTGTAGGTGGTTAGCTCATATATTCCTAAGACAATGTTATGAGACAGGTACTGCTATTTCCTCTCCTTTACAGATAAGTAAACTGAGGAACAGAGAAGGCAAGTATTGTGCTCAGGATCACCGAGCTAGTAGGTGGTGCAACCAGGATTAGAAGTCAGGCACACAGAGACCAAGATAAAACCCCACAGTGCATTGTCCTGCTGGAGAACCATGAAAAATTCACTCCACAAATAGTTTAGGCAACGCGCACTTATGGCCTATGGATCAGGTATTTTTGGTGCTGGGGCTATGCCAGTGAGTAAAGCAAAGAATTTGACATCATGAAGCTTAAAGAAGGGGGTAAAAGGGGCAATAAGGAACACACATAAGGCAGCAGGGTATGAGAGCATCGGTGGCACATGGGCTTTTCTTACATTACGCGGAGACTTGAAGGAAATGGGGAACGCTTTAGGCAGAAGGGAGTAGCAAGTGCAAAGACCTTGAGACGTGAGGATGTGTGTGCTGGAGGAACAGGGGCGAGGCCACTGTGTGGGGAGCAGGCGAGCAGGAGTTAAAGTGGGAGGAGCTTAAGCAGGGAGGAGGCAAAGATGGGCGGGGCCTCCGGAGCCAAGGTAAGGACTTGGGCTTTACTTGGAATGAAATGGAAAGCTACTGAGGATTTTATTTAAGAAAAAAGAAAAAATGTTAAAGATCTCTATGGAGATGTAATTGACACAAGCTAAATGCACTCACTTCAAGTGTACAATTTGATAAGTTTTGATATTTGCCCAAGCATGTGAAACCATTGCTGCATCAAGAGAATGAAGACGCCCATCACCCCAACAGTTTCTTGACGCCCCTTTGTCATCCTTCCCTCTAGGCCCTCCCTGACCCTCACCCCACACCCACTCAACAACTAACTGGTTTTCCTGTAGCCGTGTGCTAGTTTACATTTCCTAGAATTTTATATGAATGAGTATCAATTCTTCATTCATGGTTTCTGCTGCTGTGTCCTATTCCACTGTATGAATATACCATAGATTATCTGTCCCATTTACCGGTTAATTGACATTTAAGTTGTTTCTTTTCTTTTTCTTCTTTTTATTTTTATTTAATTATTTTTTTCAGAGGGCGGTGTCACTGGCCCTCCTATGTGGGGACCCGAACCTGGGCCGCTGGCTTCCGAAGCCAGCGCTTAACCACCGCGCCACTCGGCCGGCCCTTCTTTCTCTTCTTTTAATTAATATGAATGAAGCTGCTAAGAATATTTGTATACGAGTCTTCTAGGTATTCACCTGAACCATATTTATAATTTTAGGAAATTTACAAATTACTTCCCAGAGTGTCTGCACTATTTTACATTGCCTTTAACAATTCCATTTCCTTTACACTGTGTAAGGTAAGCCTTTTTCATTCTGGCCATTTTAATAGTTGTACATCATACCTTACTGTGGTTTTACTTCCCATTTTCCTAATGAATAGTGATGTTTAACATATTACCTATCCACATCCCTTTGGCAAGTGTCTCTTCAAACTTTTGCTGAGGTCTTAATTGAGTTGCATGCTGAGATTTTAGAGTTCTTTATATATTCTTGATATGAGTCTTTTATCGGGCATATGATTTGCAAATATTTTCCTCCAGTCTGCAGCTTATCTCTTCATTCTCTTAAAGTGTCTTTTGAAGAGCAGAAGTTTTCAATTTTGATTAAATCTAATTTACCGATTTATTCTTTTATGGATCACACTCTGGGGTTCTATCTAAAAGTCTTTGCCTAATCCAAGGTCAGAAAGATTTTATCCTGTGTTTTCCTGAAGTTTTATAGTTTTAGGTTTTCTATGGAGCTATATGATCCATTTGAGTTAGGTTTGCTGTACGGTATGAAGTATGAATCCAAGTTCACTTTTTTTTTTTTGCCAAATAATGTCCAGTTCTTGCAGTACCACATGTTGAAAACAGCTTTTTTCTCCACTAATTGCCTTTGTACTTCCTCAAAAATCAGTTGTCTGTACATGTGTACGTGTATTTCTTAACTCTGTGTTCTACTCCGTTGAACACAGGTTTGCACCAATACCACACTTTCTTGAATACCGTGGTTTTAAAATAAACCTTGAAATCAAGTAGTGTTATTAGCCTTTCAACTTTATTCTGTTTTTAGGTTTGGCTATTCTAAACCTTTTGTATTTCCATATGACTTTTAGAATTAGGTTGTCAATTTCTATAAAATAGCCTGATGAGATTTTTGTTTGGATTTTATTAAATCTGTAGTTAAATTTGGGGAGAACTGCCATCTTAAGAATAATATCTCCTGATTCACAAACAAGGTATATCTCTCCGGTTACGTGGGTCTTCAATTTCTCTCAGCAATGTTTTCATACATCAAAAATTTGATAAAATGCTTAGGGAGAAATCTGATAAAATATGTACAGGACCTGTACAGTGAAAACTATAAAACATTGCTGAGAAAAACTGAAGAAGACCTAAGTATTTGGTTCTTAATTATGTGTTCTATTTCTTGCCTCATATTGTTGTGTCTTCCTGTATCTCTTTTAGTTAATATTTACTGTGCCTACTTTAAAAATTTTGACTTTTTGTTCCAACACTTCTGCTTCTGTTGGAATCAGCAATCCACTATTATTTTCCTTTGGAAAAGACTGTTCTCAAATGTCTTATTCTCTTGTCTACCAGCAGTCGTGTGGGCAAATGCCAGTCTTCTGTGCCAGCCCAAGTCCAACAGTACCTGGGATTAAATCAGTCTTATGGTAGAGAGGCCCTGGCACCAGAAAACTGCCATCATCATACCTGACCTCACAAAACAACTCCTCTGGTCTGGAAAACTCTCTCTTCCTCGCCTCACTCCCAGTTAGTAGGGGCTGGGGTGAAGACAGAATTTGCCACCGAGTCCATCAAGTTTCCCAGCTCTTCACAAATACAGCACTATGAGTCCCTAATTAGTCCTTTCTCTCTGGATTCTTTTAGAATCTTCCCCTTGTTGGTGTACTACATACAGTCCAGTACGAGGTGTGGGTTTCTTTTTATTTATCCTACTTGCTGTTCACTGCTTTCTGCATGTGCATCTATGGATTTATAACTTTCACCCATTTGGGGAATTCTTAGCCAACATCTCCTCAAAGATTTTTTTACCCAGCTCTTCTATACTCCCCATCAAGGACTCTGATTAAATGTATCTTAGACCTTTTCTGTGTCTCGTAGCTGCTCATTTTCCCAACTTCTTGTATTTTTATGCTATGTTCTGGCCTGTTGCTTCAGTTGTGTAATTCCACTTCACTGTCTCTTTAAAAATCATATTTCTAATGTCTAACAATTATGATTTTTATTCTACTCTGCCCGATTAATTCTAATGGTGATCTGCTGCCTCTTCATTTTATCCATACATTTCATCCATAGTTAGTTATAATCTGTATAAAATTTATTTTATAATCTGTATAAAACTTATACAGATTATAAAGCTTAAACAGATTATAATTTGCATTTTATAATTTTAGGATCTGACATTCTTAGGGGTAAATACATTGGTTTTCTGTTGACTGTCGCTTATTATATGTTTGACAGTTTTTGATTGTCTAAATTAGGTATGCAAGATAGAATTTACATTTGCTTCTGCTGGTATCTCATGGGTTCTCAGTCGGGTTAATTTGTACACCCCTGTACTTTAAAGCTGTATTTTCTGCCTGGGAACACTGGCACAGTGGCCCGTGTACGAGCAGTGGGACATCATGGGATGCAATGGCAGCTCCTGAAGTCAGCTATCTCATCTTGTTTAAAATGGAATAAATGTAAATCTCAGGGCAGTAGTCTTGATCAATATCTGAGAGGCATTTTCATCTAAACAAAAGTAAGTCTTCAGAAACACCACATGTAATCTCTGAAACTATCTCATCTAAAACAATAAACTGGGGCAAATTCTTTGTATTACAGAAAAAAGAAAACAACCATACACTCAGCAATATCAAATGAACGAGAACCTAGAAGCCCTTTTTAAAAGAGTGTATTTTCTATATACTCAGTTATATATTATGAGAAGCATATTTTCTGTATACTCAGTTATATATTATAAGAAATGTATTTTCTGTATACTCACTTATATATTACAAGAAGCATATTTTCTGTATATTCATTTATATATTATAAGACTAAATTCACATGTTGCTGTTTAAAGAGGTCTAAGTACCACTTACATTTGGGGGAAAGCATTAATTCTGCCTTTTTAGGTTAAAAAAAATATTCTAAATCCTGATCTAAAATTCATTAGTTATGGGAGGTAGAAAACTTCTTTAAAAAATTCATTTCTTATTTTCACCAGCTTTTAAAAATATGCATAAAATGATATCTATTTATTACTAGTAATCCTGAAGAATATTCTTCTAAGCAATACATAAAATGTTTTAAGCTGGCTCTTCAGAACCAAAGGCAACCCAGCTCCAAGTCAGTGTATTCGCACTGATACAGAAAACATGGCGCATGACTTAACAATCACCATTAAAGTGATTTTGAGTTGCTTACCTGCTGGCTGTTTTCACAGAACAGGTTTTCTTGTGCCCTCTCTCAGCCCGGTTCTCTCTCAGAAGCTGGTGCTAGCCAAAGTGTTAAAACAAAGTTGCAGAAACAAAAATATTTTCATTACATTATTGGGTAAGCAGAAAAATATTCTTCTTGTTCAAAGGGACACCAGTGGTTCGCGTGCATTGCCTTAGCCTCCTACCGGCCTCCCTAAAACACTACTCCTTTTCCCAGAGATGCCATCTGCCATCCTGAGAAGATGTTAGTACGAACTGGCAGCGGGGTGTCTCCCTGACAGCCTAGCCATGTGGCAGTCAGTTATCACATAGCGTAGAGTGGGTGGTCTCGGCCTCGGCTCTAACCCTGGTTCTGGCCTCCTCTTACCAATGGCTGCAGTCAGCTGTCGAGGTTTGGGGGCTTGGTCACCTACACTGACCAAAGGGTCTAGTAGGACTTTGTCTGCATTTACTGGCCCAACATGGCAAAGACAGCCACTTAAAGCATTCTTTTTCAAAGAAATGATTAGCTTCGAAATAGATAATTAGAAAATATATATACAGTAATACCTTGGTTTGCGAGCGTAATTCATTCCAGAAACAAACTACTTGTATTGCAAGACATCGCTTGTTTACCATGTTAAAACGTATTAGAAAGGTTTACTCGTCTTATGGAACACTCACAAACCAAGATACTCGCAATCCAAGGTTTTACTGTATTTGGTTGCCTTCTGGGAATGCCTCATCATCCACTTCCCTTCATTTCCTTTATCGGAAAAGAAAAAAAAAACTAGTCAATACTTTTTACTGTATGTTCACTCAAACTGTAGGTTATTTATGCAGAAAATGGTTATGTACAAGACTAGGCTAAAAACAAAGTTGTACACCATCTCGGAAATGAGCCTTAACAAAAATAGAACTCTTAGAACTAACACTGCAGGAGAGATCTGGGTTCTGATCCCCACTGTGCCCCTAACTGACAAGTCACATGGTTTTAACACATTTTTTGCGGGAAACGAGTAAACTCGTCATATAGCTTTTTATGCCCCATTACAAAGTGTATGTAGGAAACGAGTAAACTCGTCATATAGCTTTTTATGCCCGCTTACAAAGTGTTAATAAGAGACCTGCCATTTACAAGCTGTGTGACCTTAGGCAAAGTGCTTAACCTCTCTGAGTCCCAGTCTTCATTTGTAAGATGGAGATAATATCTACCTGTAAGGCTGCTGTGTTAAGGAAGATAAACCATGTAAGATGCTTGGTGCTATGACCAGAACGTAAGAAGCGCTGGAAAAGGTTCAACTGCTACATTTATGATTACAATTAATGAGCCTGGCTGTTGGTGGGTATTGTCTGACCAGCAGCTATGTATTTGAATGAAGTAACTCCTTGAAACCATTTAATGACATAATTTGGAATCCATTATTAGCAATATTTAGCCATCTTTGAGAAGGAACAGATCTTAGATTATCAGGAATGTGGTTAGATCATTCCTTCTTTCAGGAATGTCTTAACTAAGTAAGTAAATATTAACTCTCTCTTAAATAGCTACTTCTTTCCATCCCCACCGCCACCATCTCGGTCCAGGCCACCATTTCCTCTCACCTGTGACAGCCTCCCAGTGCCTCCCTGCCTCCAGCCTTGCTCCCAGCTAATTCATTCTCCACATTACTGCCAGTAATTCTGAAATCAGATCTGATTACATTACTGTCTTCAGATAAACCCCACAATCTTGTGTGAGGTTTTCATGGCCCTTCATAATTTAATCACATTTCTGAACTCATCATGTATTACACTTCGTCCTACGCCCAACCAAACCTACTTTCTTCTAAATGCCGTATCTCAGCCATATTGCATTTTTTAGTCTGGGGCGGTACCATGTGCTCCCTCATCTTTGGCCTGTTACTTCCATTATTCATTTGGCCTGCATATCCAAAGTCCAGCACAGTGTCTGGGATTTCTTTTCATTGCTCAGTAAATATTTGTTGAATGAATGAATAAGTGAGATAAAGAAGTAGGGAATGAGATGTGGTATCTGAGTTGTGGCTGAAGCCGTATCTCATTATTACTACTTATAGAAAATAGCAACCATTTATCTTAAGTCCATTAATCTGAAAGTGTTTCAATTTAGAAACACTTCGTACCATGAAAACTAAATTGTTTCTGAAAATTAAGAAAAAATTAATTACTTTGGCATTTCTAGGTCTAGTGCCATATATATATATATATATATATATATATATATATATATATTTACAAACCAACATTTGTGACACAGATAGCTAGAGGTGATGTGATGAAATCTCTTACTCCACCTTAAATTAATGGCAGTAGTTAGCTAACTTTTCTAACTTTAAGATAAAAGACAGATATTTGAGCACTATTCCTGAACTTTATGTTACAACAGTTCAAGCAAAGAACTCATTATCCCAAACACAATGTTCTGAAATAGGAAAATAATTCTATAGTTTAGTTTTAAAAAACGTAAGTATGATGACCAAAATAAATATTAGGCTGTGCCTATGGGGTCTGGCTACTTCTCAGACAGGCTACCACCTCAACGAACTTAAATGAGACAGCACCTTCTCTGGACTCTGACGTTTGAGCTCCTTTCACTAGGTTCATATGGGGATTTTTCTTCCTTGGATTTATAACTTTAATGGGCTTGGTATATAAAAAGACAAATATTGGAATTATTTCATATAATGCATTTCTACTAAGAAGCCATCACAAAACTATCTCACTTTAGCAATAAAATTATAAATCTTGGAGTAATTGTGTAAATTGACAGGTAAGCTCAGATTAAGAAAAAAAAAATATATATATATATATAGGCTCAGATGTCTGGGGCTTTAACAAGTTAATATGGGAACTTATATCTTTTAAGGTACAAAGCTGAAAAAGTTAACCCATAACATTACTAGAATAGAAAACATATTTGTTTTTGGAAGATTCCCGGCATGCTTCTGTGATGCCCCAAGAACAAAAACGGGAGGTCTGGTCATAAATTCACAATAAAAAGACATGCGAAATCTTGAGCTCTGCTCTAATCAGCAAGAGTATCTAGCTCAGTATTTCATTCTTCTTATTAATAAAACTTCTGCTTCCTTGAACTGCTATCAGTGTCACAAGTGAGGTCCCTTTTCAGGGTTCTGACTCCACAGCGTCAACTGATTAAATACAGAACTTTTGAATATGGTGCGAAGTGCTTCTTACCTTCCAACTTTCAGATTGCTGGACTTAGGCCCAACGGAGGTACAATTCACTTATTAGTGACCTGCAGATGTATATTGAAAATGACTCACATAAGAATTACATTAAAATCCATACACACAAAACCTAGCACGATGGGAGGTTTACCAAAGGGACACAATTTTACAAATTGCTGAATTAAACCAGGAAGAGAAATAGTCCTTGTGAAGAATGGTACTTACTCTTAAAGTGAGAAAGCTAAGGATTTCTGTGGCTGCTCATGACATTTTTACAAGGATTATTAAAAGTGTCAAATTCCTAACACAAGAGGGAGAAGCAGAGAGCAGAAGTCTTTTTCCACAGCAATCCTCTCTGACTGCCTGATATTCAGAAGGCAGTCATGCTCAGGAGTGTTTATATCGGCAGCCACTTTTCAGGTTACTCCTCAAATATCTATAAAATGATTTCAAGTCTCTGCACATTCGGCCTCCTAATCTCCTCAGCCTTAAAAACGAGAACTAAGTAATACCTCAACTATGATGTATGACTCCTTAAGATACTTGTAAACTCAGTCAAAATGTAAACTCAGGAAAAGGCTCAGAATTAAAAGACCAAAAATAACGGAAGAAGAAAACCCACAAAAAAAAGCGATGTTTCATATAGCTGCCTCTCCTTGCCTCCCTCCACTTCTGTACTGACTGTGCTCTTTATTTTGCCCCCTCTGTGGTGGTCTCTAATATTTAGCAGCATCCCACAATTATTCTTTTCTGCCCCAGGTTATAACCACCTCAGGGGAAAAACTATATTGTGCTTATAAATACCTCTTTTTGCAAAAATGGGAAGTACCCAATAAATAATGACTGATGCATAATAGGTATTTATTAAGTGTGTAATAAAAGAGTGATAAGCATGCATGGTGTCAGTAAAAATGACATTTGACACAAAAGAACAGCAAGAAAGAGGAATCATAAGGTGGCAGAAAGTATAATAGTAAGGGGTGGGATTTCAAAAGAAGTGGGGACAACATCACTATTTCTTTATTAGTGGGTATGGAAACAATGAAAGGTGATATATTACATGCTAACATTCATTCAGCAGTCTATTGAAGGATTTTCATTCTTCACGGTCTCCCATTTCTTCGCTTGCACCTAGGTTTGGCCAACAGTTTACTGTGCTAGAGTTATGTCTAAGCTGAACTAAGAAAATTTTATCCCTCAAAATGTCAGTAGCCTGTATGTGTATTTTATGCACCCATGTGTACAGCCGATCCTCATTATTTGTGGATTCCGCATTTGTGAATTCGTTCTATTTGTTAAAATTTGTCATGACAAAAATCAACACTTCCGGCCCTTCTGCATTTGCAGATCTGGGCAGAGTGGTAAAAATTTGAGTCCCCTGTATGTCCCAAGCTGAGGTCTGACAAGGTCACACTCTGCCTTCTTCTACAGCTTTCATACTGCAAACGGGTGTCTTTTCCGCCGTCTCTTTAGTGTTACATTTTTTTTTTTTCTATTTTTGTATTCATGTTGATGATTCCATTGCCTACAATGGTCCCCAAGCATAGTGGTGAAGAAGTGTAAGAAAGTGGTAAAGGTCCTTTTAGAGAAAATACGTGTGTTAGGTAAGCTTTCCTCAGTAATAAGCTGCGGTGCTATATTGATTGTGAGCTCAATGATAGGTAATAAAATAAGGTGTCTTTAAACAGAAACATGCATCAAACAAGGGTATGAATTGACTAGTTAATGATGGCGTTGTGACCAGTGGCTCCCAGGAAGCTAAGCTGTCTGGATTTGCTATTTTAGCTTTTGTATCAACTCTATAGAACACAACTACTGCAAAGAGCAAGAATCAACTTGTATTTATTAATGAATAACCTATATAGTCAAGATAAAAATCTGACCTGGTGTACTCAAGTTTAAGCAAAGGGCTGATTCAAAAATTGATCAAAAAGATCTCAAAAAACAAAAGAAAAGGAACTGGGGAACTTTCTTATCTATATGTTATTAGCTATTAGTTAATTTCTAACTGCAGAAGTAAAAGTGGGCTGGAAGTAACCAGTTATACTGTAATCTAAAACGCCAATTTATAACATCACTGTAGTGTTTCTCAAAATCTAAAAGGTAGGAAATGGGCTTTAAAAAATTGTATTTGGGGGGATAAAGTACGCCTTTGTGCCGATGCAACTTACTACTAAACGCAGGATCTTACTGTAAGCATTAGACACAGACTTGAACCATTTGGGAAAGCAGGAAGTCTAATCTATGAATACATCATAGATGTAGCCTAGTTAATTTCCAACTCTTTAGAAATAGTGGTACATATTCTATTACTATGTGCGAAGTATCTTTAAAAGGGAAATTTGCTCTAATAGAAAAAGACAAGTTTACAAAAATATCATTAAAACTGAATTCACAAGATGTTGTTTGTTAATTAGGCTCATGTGTGTTAAGAAATACAGTACAGTTTATAATGAAATACTTTATGCCTTCCTTTTATAAGAGGAAGTTTGGCTTATGCAAGCAAGTTGCTGCCAAGCTTAGGAAATAAAACATCACCAATATGGCAATGGTTTCAACTGCAATTACAAGGCCCGGCCCCTTCTTTACCTACCTGCTCCCCAGAAGAAATAATCCCTGCGGATTTGAGGTTTACCATTCCCATCTATTTAAAGGTATTTCTTACATATCGTATTTTTGACCCATCTAAAAACATAACTTTTATAATCAATAATGAAAACAAAAGCTTAAAAAGGATGCAAAGCCTAAAATACATATGCTTTAAAACTGATAAAAAAATCTAATCCTCAAATTACCTTAGCATGCTGCAGGAAGAGAACTAGTACATTCAAGGGACAAAGAAAGTAAACTGCTTTATGCCAGGGGTGCCAAAAAAAATGTATACATATTTTAAGAGATGCTATCTAAAATACATTTTTTTGGTACCCTCTGCATGTAAACTTCATATGTCAAGTTAAATAAAATGAATGTCAAGTTCTTGCTAAGTCAACTGATCATTGTACTGCCATGAATACTAATAAGAGATTTAAAAACAAAACCCCAAAACTCATGTAGAAATATAATGTAAACCTGTGAGAAACTATATGCCACCTTTGAAACTTCAAAAATAAGAATACTCTCTTCCTGGCTGATCTCACATGGAATACAAATCAATTATTTAAACATATGTACTATTTGAT
This sequence comes from Aselliscus stoliczkanus, assembly GCA_033961575.1. NCBI lineage: Eukaryota > Metazoa > Chordata > Mammalia > Chiroptera > Hipposideridae > Aselliscus > Aselliscus stoliczkanus. Next base: position 9,168,538 of record CM066734.1, read on the forward strand.
ACTCGAACTTTGTGAAAAACACAATAATGAGTTCTGGAGTCTTTTCTTAGAGGTGTGACACACGTGACCAAGGAAGGTGGCGGGCAGGGAGAGCACCAGTGTTTACTGAGGGGCGCCTGCTGGGTCGGTGTCTCAGGCTCAGGTAAGGTTAGCTGTTTTCTAAGGAAACTGGGATTTACATCCTTCTTCTAAGGCTGACCTACTACACTAAAGGGGGATAGTGAAATATTTGAAAGAGACTGAGTGATTGCCTTCGGGGTAGAATGTTCCTTACCTGGACGTGCTCTGTCCTAGCCCCAGGGCTGAACCAATGGCTGCTGAGGAAAGAGAAGAGACGTTAGTATGAGGTGATCTGAAAGCAGGGGCCCTCACACCATCAGCCTGCGTGTGCTCTGCGAAATGGATTCGCCACCAGCAACAGGGCCTGAAATATGCGTTCTTTTAATGGATATTTCATGTAATTCTAGACTTACACCAATTTGGACAGAAATGCAAGAGTGCTCATAACCCAGTAATTTTCAATTTAATAAGCAAACTCGGTTAGAATTAAATTTCCATTTAATTATGTTAACATAAACGGCTGGGACTGGATTCATTGTATGAATCAATCCTGGTGATAAAATCTACAAATGCTATCAGTTACCACAACTTAATTATAGCGTCATTACAACAAATTATGACCTTCTGATTGTTGGAGTGAAAAAAAACCCAACAACAACAAAAAACAAACATTAAAAATACCAGAAAATTATACCCTCTGGCTCTGCCCCACCCAGCCTGTGGTGTGAATTCAGAAGCATGGGTGGAAGGTACCTTGACTGCACGGAATTCTGGTTAACACATTCAACCGCGGCATGAGTCCCTGCATGGCTGAGCCCTTTGCTTCTCTCCCCTGCCTCGCCCCGGCTGACCCACCGCATGCTGCTTCCACTGGGCTCTTACTACTGGCCTCCCCGGCGACACCTTTCAACAGGAGTTATTAATATATTATTAGCTATGTTCCCCAGCCCTTGGCAGTGTTCTGCACGCCAAGTCATTGTAAAAACTCATTGTAAACATCAAGCATAAGAAGATGGAGGCAAATTTTTTTTTCAGGAACAGTAGCATTGGGCGCCTCTATGTACTGAGCACTCTTTACACACATGGCATGTATTATTTGCTATCTCACAAATGCCTTCCAAGGTTATTCTCGTGTTGCAGATGCAGAAAGGAAGCTTAGATGGTAGGGTCTTTTGCTCTCGGCATGTTTTCACCACATCAGCTGCAGGCAGGTGGAGGGCTTATGTTTAAAGGGCACGTTTTCTGATACTCTCCAAGAGGTCTACGTATTCTCTAGCCTCTGCGGTACTAGCTTGGGAATAAACAGTTTCTATATGGATAGGCTCTGTTTATGCTCCAGCTGGGACATTTCTCAAGTTCACAGACAGTAATGCTCCCTGAGGGTCAGACTCTACGTCTGATGTAGGAATGGACACTTGTATCTGTAAATGACATCTGGAGTAATCACCGATGAATCCAGAAACAAATTATTCACTGCAGTTTCCCCTGACAATGTGACTAACATATTTCCCCTCCGGTACGGATTGTGCCTTTTACTATGATGAACAATATTTTAAAAAATCAAATGTATGCATGGTATTTTAAAAGCCCCAAATAAACAAAAACGTGTAAAATCGGCAGTGTCTTTTCTCATCAATCCTTACCCCTAAGCTCTGTCCAGAGAAACCACTGTCAACTCTTTTTTTTGAGGGCAGTGTCACTGGCCCTCATATGTGGAACCTGAACCAGGGCCGCTGGCATCCCAAGCCAGCGCTTAACCACCACGCCACTTGGCCGGCCCCATTGTCAACTCTTTTAGCCAAACAGGATTATACTGATATTCTGTGATTAATTAATTTTAAACATTAAACATTTAACCATAAACTGATTTATTACTGTAAATTTAGCCGTTTTGAAACTCCCAACCCCCTATTTCTAGTTATAACACCAGTTTTGATGAATCAATTGTGAATACAGATATAACTATGTGAAAACAGTGTGCTGCTGAATTTTCTTTTTCTTTCTCTCAAATTGATAGTTGCCTTGTTCTTCTTCCTTTGCTATTTTTCCTATGGACCCACTAGCTTTTAGGAGATCCGTCAAATCCTTATCACTGCTAATTTTCAAATAGTAAAGAAGTCTCTGATAATATACCCATCACTTACTCCTCCCCTCCCCCCCGAGATCTCCTTCCCAAAGCCCTCTGTACACATGGTCTCACTTGGGCTGCTGTTCCCCAGATCGGCCCTGGTTCTCCCCTTTGCCTTCGCTGGGCTTTCAGGTCATGTCTCCTCTGCTGTACCTCTGTTTCCTGTACCCCACGGCTTCTCAGTTCATCTCAGCCTTTTGCCAAAGTGCACACTTGACTAGTATCTTCAGAGTGTCCGAGAAGTATGCTGTCTGAGTTGACCTTTTTTCCCCTTTGTCTGCTCTCTTCTTTCCGTGCTTAGTCTTCAATATTTAAAATGTGATCTGTATTTTTTCCTCCCTTCTGGCTGCTTTTAGTAGCTTCTAATTCACTAGTAGTGGGCTTTTTTCATTACTGTGTTGGGTGAGGGCTTTCAGTCTAGAGATCCGAGTCTTTCAGTATAAGTAAATGGATTCATTCATTTCCCCCCCTCCCCCGTCTCTTATCACTGTTTTCTTCTTTCTCTCCTTTCTGGCAGTATGAACCTCAAACAAGGAAGAAGTTTTACACAGGAGTTTAAAATGAATGGCCTGAGAGGGGCAGTGATGTGGGATGGGACAGTGGTGGCTTCTGTGCCTGTCTAACTCACCCTGGCAGAATTAGCTGTGTCCTGTGCTCAACTTTCAATGTCGTTGCACATAGCCCCGCTAATGCAGTTGTATTCGTATGTTGTCGCTGTGTATTTATCCTGATAGAAAGTCAGAGGTTCTTGAGACAGGGAGAGTGATTATAGCTGAAGTAACAGAAGAGTAATAATAGTACTTGTAGGAAAGGTAGTAGTGGTAGCGAGAGAAGTGGCAGTAAAAACAGCCCCGCCACCCAATAAATGTCAGGTATGTGCTGGGTACCATGCTGATGGTCATACACAGATGATCTCATTGAAATCTCTCAACAACCTTATGTGGTTTCCAAGCTCAGCTCTCTCTCTAGGATACAGATGCAGTCTGGGCATGTCTAGGAACAAAGCTTGACATATGTACGATACAATTAACCCCACCCCCCCTTACAGGACTGGAGGCTTACGCAAGACTAAGAAAGAATCTGGCACATAATAGTTGTTTAAAATACACATCAATTTTCTTCCCCCCCCCGGCACACAGTAGGTGAACTTTTATTCTGTGAATTTCTATTCCTAAATGTCAGTAGAAACACCAATGCTCATGGGTCATATTTACAGGATTCCCAATAGGTATAGCAGGTTTTCAAATATGTAATAGATGCTCGGCATATTTGTTTCTTTAATTTATTTTTGGTTGAGTATAGTGTATGACTGTAGAAAAATCTGATTATCTATAAAATAGGGATGTGATGCTTCTATGACTGCTTCAGAGAGGCAGTAAAAACACGGAAGAGAGCGGTGCTTATGAAAATACTCTGAAAAATAAAATATACTACCCAAAGAAAGCATCATCATCATCTTGAAATGTTTTATATCTAGTTTAATAATCTTTCGGTATTTTACATAAGCACTTCGTAAAAATGTCTGATATAAGAACTGTTATTATCCTTGTTTTATAACTAAAAATTAAGACACACATAAACTAAATGACTTACCCAAGAGAATCACAGTAAATCAGAGAAGGAATTGATCCAGTATATCTTATTTATCTCAATCTAAAGTTAAAGCCACTTTCACAATAAAGCAACATATGCTACATTTCAAAGTGTAAAAGTATTCCCAAAGAACAAGCTTTAATCCAGGCAGATCTTGCTTTAAGCACACTCAATATGTACACAAACTATAAAATAAAGGGTGAATATCTGCTTTATAAAGAAATTCATCACAGGATTATAAATAGTTACTTATGTGCATTTAAAGTAAGTTTTGATGTACATACAATTCTTTCGGTAAATATCCTACACCTTAAAATGAAATAAAAACAAAATATAAATACCAACTTCAAAAATCAATTAATAAATCATGTTTGCTCAATTTAAAAGTAAGTATCTCATAAGAGTTTGGAAAAAAGTTGGATAAAATCCTGGCACCATTTAGAGTCAGTACATTAAGTGGGGTGGAGTGAATAAAAAGTAACCCCACTTGATGTCTTAAATTTTTAAAAAATCTAATCACATGAATTTTATTTTCCACATTTTAATATATGTATTTTCAAAAAATATCAACAAAATAAATGTGGATTACAAAATTTAATTTAGTCTTTTTTCTCAGAAATAAGATACTAATTTCTCTGTTTTAGTGGGATTGAGCTCCTTGTCATTTTTTATGTACCTCTTTATAGTTATTTTAATGAATATTTCGTTTATCTGGGCTCAATATTTTCTATTGAAAGAAACCTAACGTATGTTAACAATTAGACTCTAAATATAGTAATATATTTTCCAAAGAAATAATTATTAGATGGTATATAAAACAGTACAATTTTAAGTGTTATTTTATTAAAATAATCACATTTTCATTATTATGACACCCTACAAGGGTTCTCCATATCTGTACAGAGCACATTAGTTTATCTTAAAAACCAAGACTCCATATTCTGACAGGTGTGCAGTAAAGTTGGTTGTTCACCAAATTTCTACAAATACCATATTTTGCCGTGTATTATGCACACCCAGGTTTTTGGCCCAAACTTTCAGGGGAAAAAAATCTTTTGTTTTAATTTTTTAATTCAAATTTTTATTTGTTTACATATAGGTAGTTGGTTTTTTGCATTATAAGGGAATTTTAGCACATATTTTTTTAAACATATTATGGTACAAGAAATTTTATGTAACACATAATTACAGAAAACAAGAACAGATACAAGGTACAAGAAATTTTATACACCGGTAACAAATTTATGATATCTACACATTATAGAAGGCCAAGAACTCTTTGTCGTTGCAAGTTTTTCCTAAGTTCAACAAAACTGATGATCATATTCCACGATATTATTTTGCATATGGCTATCATTATTGATTTCTAGAGTTACACTTTTAACTCATGAGCATAAATAAAAGAATTAAAAACATTTATATAGATATGGAATTAGTACTACCTATGTATAATATGCATCCTTATTTTTCATTCACCAATTCGAGCACAAAGGTGTGCATTATACAAGGCAAAATATGGTAATTTCTTTTTACAGTTGAAGTTACTATAAAATATAATCTTTATAAAAACTGTCCAAACTTGATTGACCTACCTCCACTATTCTCATATACTGAGCTGAACATTTTCAGTGAGGTGAGGCTTTCCACACTGAGCACTGCGCTATTGTTCTATTAACACTAAAAACACCCTTTTCGGGTCCCCACCTCAGCAGCCCTGTTTCTTGGGATTAGTCATTTCTAGGCTGCCCTACAAGAATCTTTGTTAACCATGGGACCACATAACAACGTGGTTTCACAACTGAAATTCCTAAATGCTAGTGTGTTAGAGCTTGTAAAATAGCTTTCCCTGGTTATTAAAATCTGCTTTTAAGCTTGAAATTCTAGGAAGTAAAATTATTTTAAGTGTTCCTACATCAGACTATTTTTGGCATGATTTCCCACAGTGAAACAAATGCTGCATTAGAGGAACCACGATTAAATGAAAGCAAGTAGTAGTTGCTGCTTACTATCCAATGAGTAGTTTGTAAATATTCATAACTTAATGACTATTTCTAGCCTTTCTTACAGGTTCGTTATTACAACTCTGAGTTAAGCTGCAGTAAGGATTAAACAAAACCACAGTCAATCTATGCTTCCCTGTATCCGCTAGTGCAAGTATCAGGAAAGGGGTGTGTCTTCCCATCACTGGCAGCAGGGGAACAAAAAAATCTTGAATGCAGAGCCTTTGATTTCTGTGTGCAGCATTGTGCTGTACGTTATAAGAAACTTGGAGAAGAACAAGACAAAGTCACTAACCATGGCATATTCATGGTCCATCAAGGCGTATGAAACAAGTATATAATAACTATATTCTCGGGAGTAGTGTGATAAATCCTATAATCAGTAGACATAATAGCCTAAAGGGAGAATATAGAAATTATAGAGAATTGCTGGTGGGAATTTGGGGCAAAATACGAAAGATTCCTTGAAAGGAGGTTGTGGTAGATACTGTTATTGCTTCCTCAGATCCCTGGAACTGCCCACTCCCAGACTTCTGGTTAATGTCCGTAACGTAGACCGCTATTTGTTTAAACCATTTATTTGTAGGGTTTTCCATAACTTTTGTTCTGAAAACATTCTATACAACATTGGTCTTCAACATAATTGAGCATATATTGTCTGAAACAGTTATGAGAAACATTCTCACATATTTCAATGTAGACACCTAATTTTTTTTTACCATAAATTTAAATATTTACAAAGCACTAGTTTTCTATCAATTATATATATATATATATATATATATTTTTTTTTTAAATAACACCATATACAATACATATATTGGATACCAAATGTCACTATGATTTGATATCTAAATAAAAGACAAGCACTTCTTTAAAAGTTGAAAATTTTACATGGTTTATTTTTTTCCTCGAACTCCTTGAATTTCCAGTTCACTGCCTCTCATAAGTTTATCCTAATGTAATGTATTTTTATGCTCAAAAGCCTTTTATTAATAACCCTATTATATTCCTCTATAACAAAAATGTGAATGCATCTATCTATCTATGTATATATAAAATTTTCTTAAATTTCTGTGACTATAAAACTAGGGCTAAACTTATTTGGACAAGTTTATCAGTCAATGCTGATAACAACTGTTACTTGATAGCAATCAGTTATTTAAGATCTGAAACAGTTATTCATATTCAATTAATTAAACCAACATAAACATATTTTGATAATACTAAATGTACAAAATAAAGTTTAATTATAAGGGCACATTAGTAACCTTTTCCCCAAAATTAGTTCATGTATCCATTGATGAATATTACCTTTAGCATCAATTCAATTCTATCTATCTATCTATCTATCTATCTATCTATCTATCTATCTATCTAGATATAGATATATATTTTTTTATTGATTTGAATGCTCAGAAACCTTGTTGACACAAATTAGCAAATGGAAGTAAAAGGAATTGGGTTCGAGCATTCATTTGATCATTGAATTCCCTCAGAGTTAGTTTGTGACTTGCACCTAGGGCATTCTGGCTTTTAATCATGAATAGCCAATAGGATTTTGATAGGTATGGGTAGAAGGGAATGCATGAGCGGAGCCCTAGGCTAATTCGGGCACTGGTATAAAGGTCAAATTCAGGGCATTGGGGCTGACTGGATAACCGGCCCATAGGTGTTAGCAGGGAGAGACAACAGCTAAGGTGAAAAGGTAACAGGAGGAAGACTGTGGAAGGAAGGTGTTTAATGACCGGCCAAGGAGGTTTCTCCAGTGCCAAGAGGCAATCCTGAGGATTTTGAGTAGGGAAAAGAAAGGATCAGAACTGAGCTTGAGTAGCATGAACTACAGAGACAGCAGAAATGGAAAGATTCACTGGGCTCCTCATGTAAAAGTTGACAGCTTTGACTAAAGTCATGGAGCAGGAAATATGGGGTCAGCGTGAGAGACTGACCACATTGAATGAGCAGCATGTAGTGTGTGAGGCCATAAAACGACTTCATTTTGGTCCCGAGTGTTGAGAGAATGGTAATCTAACACATTGGGATAACCAGGAAACTCTGAAGTTAGTGACATATGAGTTCCGCCCCGAAAAAAAATCCCATTTAATTGACTGTGAACCCCTGGGGAGATTGGTGTGGCAGGGATGTCAGGGGAATACGATTAGGGTCAGATTAGGGTCATACCTGCTAATTTGAGAAGCGATACTCAGTGGACATTATCTAATTTGTCCTATTTTAAAGTCACACTTCCATATCTTTACTCACTCAATAACTATTTACTGTGTACCAGGCACTGCTGGCATGGGATCACCATGACGATAAGGCAGTATGGCATTTGTCTGCCTGCAGAGTTTTTATAATCGTTACCAGATGCAATTTTTGTTTAAAAGCAGCTGTAATCTATTTCTAGAGTCCTTGTTTAATATCAAAACAGAAAATTAAGAAGAAAATATACAAGTCTTTTGGTTTCACTTTGAGATGACAAATGCTTTACTCTGCTTTTTTTTTTTTTCCTTCTGTTTGAGGGACTATAAAGAGGAGATCTTACGGGATAATAAAAATGAAGGAAGTAAGGTATTAAAAGGGGAAATTATGATATTATGGCCTATTAAAATGCATGTCTATATAAAACAGTATCCATATAATACTTTATGTTATATTTATATTATATCAGTAATCTATACAAAATAAGCTATACCTGAACAATAATTTGTTTTATATTTGCTAAGGATTGAATATAAAATATAGGATCTAATGGATCCTAATATGATTGTTTGCCAGAAAAAAAAAAATTTATTCCATAATTAATTCGTGTCTTTCCATACTTTATAGCCTTTCTCAAGTTCAACCAACTTCACAAGAGATATGATATTGAGCCAAAATATATAATGTATTTAAGCTCTTCCAACAAAGACATATTTAGAAATAGAATTAGAACCTAGAAATTTACCCAATAATTGACCAAAGTCCAAGATTAATGACTTAATTTTTGGAATCATGTAGTAAATTAGTCTCTTCCTTTTGTTGCTAAATGGAAATATATTCTGGTCCCTGCACAGCTCATACTGGACAGGAGTGGAGAGCAGGGAAGTAATGAGAAAGGGCGTGACTTACTCTTCATTTTAGTACTTTAGCTTTAAAGAGTTGTGGGGAGGAAGGGCTTAAGAATGGAGTAGGTGGGCCGGCCGAGTGGCTCAGTTGGTTAAGAGCTCACTCAAGAGTGCGAGCTCTGAGCAATAGCAGGTTCGATGCCCAGTCCAAGCTGAGCCTGATGCTACTTAATGTAATGAACATTTAAATGCTTTTAGATGATACACGAATTTCACTAATGCATGAATTTCATATTCTATCACAAATAAAGAAAATCACTGTATTTAAAAACCTGTATTTAAATTTCTGCCACGGGGTTCAATGAAATGGTTCTTGCACAGCTGTCACTGGTATATGACACTCTTTCTCAAGATAGGTACAAATTAAACCACCTTTGCTACCAGCAATAGCTACCACTTTCCCAAAAGAGATATATAGAATACCCCGGACGAGGTTATACAAACTCTGCGCACTCACTCGTGGCGATGAGAATCGGGGGACAAATGAACCATCCTCTTGTTGCTGGCTGGGCCAGGGGCACTCCCCTGAAAGGAGAAATAAAACAAAAAATAAGCCACAGAGGAGCTTTTAGAGACACAGTGAAGAATAGGGACACTTCCATTTGAAGACAAAGTGGAGAACATAATATTAACTCCCAAAATCTAAACAAAATCGCACGGACCAAAAGTATAGCATAATTTCTGGTAAGAATGCTGGAGTTTTTGGACTACTGTAGGTTCTCAGCTAGGATTTTTTTTTTTTTTTTGAGGGCAGTGTCACTGGCCCTCATCTCATATGTGGGACCCAAACCAGGGCCGCTGGCTTCCCAAGCCAGCGCTTAACCACCGCGCCACTCGGTGGGCCCTCAGCTAGGATTTTAAAAGTACCTTTTTAATAGAAAAAAACATCTTTCTTAATAACTATGAGACCACCAACTCTTATTTTCAAATACTGTTCGACTCTGCACATATTTAATCATAGGTGAAATAAAAAAGAAGTTCTCTTAATAGGATTAGTGCTGAGCAAATGCTATTGCCAAGATCCAATGTATTTGGAGTTAATTCCTAAATATAAATAGCATGTATTAAAATGCACACTTTTAAAATGCATGCACCCGGTGGCCGAGTGGCTCAGTTGGTTAAGAGCTTGCTCAAGAGCGTGAGCTCTGAGCAACAGGTTCACCGGTTCGATTCCTGGCCCAAGCTAGGCTGCAGCTGAGCTGCCAACAGGTGGCAGAATGGCTCAGCTTTAAAACAATAAATAAATAAATAAGTAAACAAAATAAAATGCATGTAAAAACTTAAGGAAGTGGTCACTAGTTCTTTTCATAGTTTCCCCAGTAGGAACTGGATGTGTATTTACATAGAACAAAATGTAATTTCACTGAAAAGAACAATATTTTTTTCCTCTGTTTCTTAATAAAATTAAAAATCTGATAAAGATTTAAAGGTTCAAATTTTTTCCATGATGAAACCTACTCCCATTAAAAAAGAAACCTCAACTTTCCTGTCTTATCGAGAGCTCTCATAAGGAACATAAGCTGCGAACATAATCTACCATCACAATCAACAAGACAGAAACTTACAACAAAAGCTCTCGCTGTGCCCCATCATCATAAAGTCCCTCTATAATTACAGAAGTACCACTTAGAGTTCAGAATAATAATAATAAAAAAGGCAGAATGTGGTAGAAGAGAGCCTAGGGAATGTGGGGGAAGGAAGGAAACTAACATCTTTAAAAATTAATTTCTTCTTGTATCAGCTGGGGAATAAGGATGCCAGAGTATATTCTGAAATTCCAAGAAACGCAAGTATTGGAAATATGCACAGATGATGACACTGCTAACCCCATGGTTGCAGCACCCCAGATAAGCACGTGGCCCAGCTCCAGGACCACATTCTGCATTCGGCTCAAAATGAGGTTTTCATGCTATTCCAGGGGGTCCCCTGGAATACAGTAATCCATTTTCTCCACTGTGGCTATGAGAAAAGCCGAGTGTGCCTGTGTCATGCTTTGTTAGAGGTTCATGATCACATTATCTCAGGGTGGACCTGACACTTTTATTCAGTTTACAGTATGTTCTACGTCCAGGCGACTTATTTCCTTTGCCAGGGCTGCTGACAACCTTTTCCACACTATATTAATCTTGTTTACTGACTTTATCTTGGTACAAATATCAGAAAACTGAACTTTTTATCTCAGAGAAAGAATAAACAACGTGTTGACAGAAGCAGAAGCTATTTTCAGGGCGAAAATTGCTTGTTTACCTGAAGCTATACTTATGGAAAAAGGTTGAAAGTCTTGCTCTGGCTTGAAATACATAATCTGAAATTTAATAAATGAAGAAAATTTCACATACACCCATGTGATAAATTGCCTGATGAAAACAATGCAACTGAATACAATAAAACAGAATTTATGACTAATTTATACCACAATACAAATGTAAGCTTTCAATCTAGTCAGAAATAATGATACTATCTATTTCTCAGAAATCATGTGTGTGTGTGTATTTATATTTTTATATATATATATATATATATATATATATGCTATAAGCTCGATTCAATTGCTGCAAATAACTCACAGAAGACAGTTGCAAATGTAGATATTTAAATGACTTTACATATTTATCTAATGTATGACCCTTTTTAAAAAATAATAGAGGCAAATATCCTTTACTATACTTTCAAGTCAATTTTTGTTTTACTTTTAAGGATATACAAAAAGGCATAATTTAGAATTTTTTTTAATTTTTTATTTTTATTTTTTTGAGGGCTGTGTCACTGGCCCTCATATGTGGGACCTGAACCAGGACCACTGGGTTCCCAAGCCAGCGCTTAACCACCGCGCCACTCGGCGGGCCCATAATTTAGAATTTTTAAATGACATTAAGTAACCGAGATCCATGCATGATGATCCGAGGTCAATGTCACTGGTTTCTCTCAGGAGCAGAATGTTCGTACAATGGGGACCTTTGCTACTTTCCTGACTAGATGCCCTTACTGAGAATCTGAGAATAAGATCGTAAGACAGAACTCAGCTTGAGGAAAGCAGTACCATATACTAGTTTCCAGTATATTCTAAACTTGAAAACATGTGTTTATTGTGACTGTTGGTAGATACTTCAGAGTGTTAGAAAACGTCAAGAAACATTCTTGCAGAATTCTTTCTAAAAATTTACACCCAGGGTTAGCTATAATCTTTATAAAAATACAATGAAGCAATTTTCAGTATCAGATCCAAGTGTTAATTTCTAGTGACCAACCAAATATGGTGATTATTTTATTCTCCAAAAAATACACGTTCCAGTTCCTCCAGAAATGTCTTAGAAAGAAATCATAAACAAAACAAAACAAAAAATAACAAATCTTTAAATATCCAATAAAATATTCATTATAGTGAAGTTTATTTGTTAGAACATGTAGATTTTATTCCACAAGATTATATAGGGAACAGGTAGTCTGTTCTTCATAAGATACAGTATCTCCAGCATCCAATTCTTGTTAGAACACTGGAAATCATCATTTATATAATTAGCCAATATATACGGATGATAATATTAGACATCACACTATGTGTTCTGAATTCTTATGATTTATTTGTTAAATGTTACTACATCAATGATGACTACAAGCTAAATTCAGTATATTTCTTTTCATTACCTATGTTTGTTACACAAATTATTAAATTTAAAAAATAAACTCAAAGCTAGAAAGATTGGGTGGTCTCTAGATAACATCATAATGTTTAGGTCAACGTCTGGCCTTTTTAGATTGTGAAATAAACTGTAATGCTAAAAGGCCACATGGGTCTTGGTTTTAGCTGTTGTTATTCACAATCAAGTTATCAACCTCAGAAAATAGGAACGTAGTAGTGATAGACAAAAATTTAATAACAGTTGTACAAGTACCACTAACAAAATTCATAAGGTCATAATTCATAAGTAGCAATATATGGAAAATTTAGCTAAATATCAATGACAAAATACCTGTTTTCCCAATTTTATTAGATTCATCAAAAGCAATTTCTTATTCTTCCTATTACTGATTTATTAATACCAATTTTGGGGTTTTCCTCAAAAGAACAGTTGGCTTTATATCTCTTTTTCATTTTGTTATTACCAAACCCACTGTATCCTATCCTGTTTTTCTACAATTAGTTGCATAAGTTACTTCCCAAATCGGGCAAAGGTATCTGAAACACAGTGGTCTTATGGGATTAGTAATGAGGTTGCTCCATAAGGATGATATTCTCCTCGCATTCTCAATGATTAAGTTTCTTTCTGTATGTAAATTAATGAAGTGTGATGTCTCCACATAAGTACAACGAGCCATCGTCCTTTCTTCTCTCCCTCTAGTATAGCCATTCTCCTTCAACTTTGCTCTCATTTACACTTATATTTGATTTGCTTTCCAAATGCTATTCTGCTCCAGTGCCCACACTGACAAACACTGACCGTGGCAGTCTGCCACTCAAAAAGGAAGCCTTTTGATTTTGTAAGGACTGGTCCATCAAACATGCCAGGCCTCCACGCTGACGGGAGACGTGGCCGGAGCCTCCCTGCCAGTTTGTCAAGATGCAGAAGTTTCCTGCTTCTGTAAGGTCCATTATTAATTTGACTCCATTTCTTTGAAGAAAGAAACAAGCCTTTAAAGTTGAGTAGGTTCTGCAGTGAAGGCCCCCTGGTACATTCGACAAATGTGTCAGTCAAATGCATGTGACAGATATTAAGGAAAACAACTCAACAAAAATAGGCTTAAAAATAAGAGTCCCTGAGTGTAGGAAGTAAGGGGAGGAGGTCAAAGGGGTGAAAGTAAACTTATTGTAGTTGCTAGCCTATACATTTTTCTTCATTAAAAAACAAGCCTAAGAAAATGATATTCTAAATATTTTGCTTTTATTGATTTTAATTAATAGCTGTTAAGATGAATGGGTGAAATATTTATCTTTTAACACCGCACTGAAGAATGAAGATTCTCCAAAAGTGTTTCACATGAGAGCACCTGAGTTTTGTTAATCGATGAATAATACGTCGTTATAAGATACAGTAGTTGGGAGAGTGAATAAGATTATTTCATGTGTCATCCTTTCTCACTGATAACATTACAGAATGGTCACAAGTCACAAAAGGCACAGTCTCTTTGGGGATGGCAAATGTTCAAGAAAATAACATTAGAATTACTTTTAAACCAACGTACAAAAAAGTAAAAATTACTTTGGAATTACTTTTAAAGCAAGTACAAAAACATGACAACTCAGGTAGCGTGAATGGATATCATTTATAAGGAAAACAAAGTAGTTATCTGACTTAAGAGGGAAAAACGGACAACAGTCATCCCTGAGAAGGGAATCGTATGCAATTTCTGTCTCCCTGCTCCAATCCACCTTAACCGACCTGCCCAATTCTACTTTCTAAATTGCCGCTTTTCACATGTCGGTTGCCTCAGTCTGGAGACATCCATAGCTCTGCACTGAAAGTGAAATTAAAACAAATGAGAAATGTATTGAAATCCCTCTCTAATCTGATCCTTACTGTCCAGTGTGGTCCTTCTCCTTATGCAGCAGCTACTCCTTGTTCTGAACCCCAAAACTGCTCTACTTGATACAATTCAACAAATATTTACCAGTTACCTACTGTGTATATACAATGATGTTTAAATTTACTATATAATAAGTGGCATACGGTTCTCATTCAGTTGAGTCATTTTAATTATATTGTCACATTGAACTCATCTTTTTGATGTTGTGATAAAGTTTTAACTTAAGGGACCCCTCTAATTTCAAGGTTTTTGTTGTTTTTTTAAAAAATAATATCAGTAAGTAATTTATATGATAATTCATATTTTACCTTCAATTGTCTAGATTTCTGTAACAGTAAAAAGTGGATTATACAGTGCACGAGGAGAAATCCTCTTCGTTGGCTAAGAAAAAAAAAATAAGTCACAAGCCAAATGCCTGATGTATGTCTAGTAAGAGGTTGGATATTAGGGAAAAACCACTCTAATGCCTCACGTACCAGGAGTTCTAGCTTCAGACAATATCCTCCTAGAAGGAATATTCAGGAAGGAAGACCATTCATTTTTGAGAACAGTCGAATTTCCAGACACCTCAAAAACTGTCCTACTAAATCACTAAATTTTTACCCCATAACTTAGTTTTCAACTAAGAAAATGACTCAAAGTCTGGAACTCTATGAAATCTAATAACATTACAGAGAAAGCTATCCAAAGTTCTCACCATCACTGATATCTTTTAATATACCAATATTGACCAACAATCTTGCTCTTATCAGCAGAGCTCACACTGGTAAGACTTTGAGGGGAAAAAAATGCTTATTAGGATCTATGTGGCATCTTACAGTCATAGCCTTCATGCTATCTAAATTATATTGTAGTGGACATAACACAGTTGGTAAATCTGGTGGTTTTTACCTGGTTGTCAAGGTTAAAGGTTCCAGATTGTTCCATTGTATTTTTATTAAGCAATTTTTAATCCTCCTTGGAAGGATGTAAGCATGAATAAACCAACCAAGGGAAGTGTGGTAATGACCACCCATGACACATCAAGAATTAATAAAATTAGTAGAAGTATTATTATTTCCCTTAACGATATTCATGAAATCCTACTCTTGATAGTTCTTGCCTGCCTCTAAAGTGTTTTCGTGGGCAAGAGGGCTAGTGAATTGACATTATTTTTCACATACTAGATGAAGAAATTGACATTAGTTGAGGTGAGGGTGCATGCCCCAGGTCCTGGGTTGTCCTTATTCACTTCCTCCCCCACAGGGGACTACACAAAAGAGGCGATCCCCCAAAACAAGTGTTCTCTGTATCTGGGGCCTTGCAGCAGGTGCTGCCGGGTCTGCATCTAGAACAGGGGTCGGCCAACCTTTGAGACGGAAGAGCCAATCCTGTCCTCACGACAACTTAAAAATTATTCAAGAGCCATCCAACAAATGAAATTGCCGTGATGTGAATAATATCCTTGAACAACTGTACAAATGAGACTACGCTAGTTTTGTTTGCATTTTCCATCTTACTTCGGAGCCACAGCTTGCCCACCCCTGGCCCAGAACCCACGAGGGCCCCCTTCTCCATGGTTCCCCTTTCTGCCAGCTTCAGTTAACCGTGGTTCACGCTGGTGCAAAACTATGGCCGGAAAATTCCAGAAAGAAACAATCCCGACGTTTAAAACTGTGCCTCGATCTGAGCGGTACTGAAATCCCGGGCGCCATGCTGAGGATCGCGATGGGGTCGCGGGCGCCATGCTGAGCAGTGATGAAATCCGGGCCCATGGGCCCGGGGGAGGGGGATGTGCATCCTCCCTTCCTCCAGCGTCTCCCCGGCCTGTCGGGCACTGAGTGGCCCTCTGTCATGGGGTGGCAGTGCCTGTGTCCGAGTCAGCCCAGCGCCAGCCCAGAATGCCGACCTCATTCACCGCCCTTCCTCCCGCCAAGTCGGCCTTGCAGCATCTCACACCATCACGAGAAGAAGGGTGAGTACAGTACAAGGAGATACTTCGAGAGAGGCCATATTCATATAACTTCTATGACAATATATTGTTATAATTCTTTTATTATTAGTTACTGTTGCTAATCTCTTCCTGTGGCTAATTTAGAATTTAACCTTTATCATAAGTATACATGTATTGGAAAAAAGCACGGAATATGCAGGGTTTGCTACTGTCTGTGGTTTCGGGCATCCACTGGGGGTTTTGGCACGTATCCCCTGTGGATAAGGGGGGCACTACTGTACACTCTTGGAAAATCTGCAGCCTAGAATTATACATCCCAGGATACTGTGGTCCTGACGTGTAACTTCAGGGTAACTTATGGGGCTATATTTAAATATAGACAAGAGTGAGCATGGTGGCTCCAACAGGGTTGCCAGCATATTATGGGTAATGCGAATAAGAAATGGTTCTGCTACTGGTCATCACAGCCAAAGCTGTAAAACATTTAAAAATTGTACTCAAGAGAAGTAAGCATTCCATAATAACTATGTGAAGGAACTTGGAAAAATTAGAGAACTTGGACTATTTTTCCTTCCAAAGCAGACATCAGTGTAAATGTGACATTACACCTTCAAACGAAAAAGGTTTTATAAAGAACCAAAAAAAAAAAAAAAAATCATAGGAAATAAAGCACCGAGAAGGCTTTCCTTTCAATTGACGATTAGCCTTGCTAACAGGAACCAGACGTGTCAAAGAGAAGACGCGAACCTTTTAGCATCACCTGAAATAGTGAATGAAGACAGACTTAGGCAATCTGGAACTAATCTCATTTTCAATTAACAGTAGCACTTATATTTCTTTAAAAGAATTGTTAAAATGCAAAGTATACTATATTAACCTGATGAAGGTATGGAAATTATATATATATATATATACAAGCAAATATATCTAGATGTGGTAGCATTAGCAATTGTTACGTTTTTAAATCTAAACAATGTAATTATTTTAAATCTTCTCTTCAGTTTCTTTCCTACTTGAAATAAGTCAGCATTACTAAATGAAAATTTAGGATGATTGGCCTATTAGAATAATAATACTTCTAATATTTAAGTGCATACATTCTCACTTCTGGTATCCACTACTGATGAATAACCTAAATGCTTTAATAGAAAAGATCAATCACTACATAGTTAAGAAAGAAATATGGCAACAACTTTTTGTTCATACTGCCACATGATATAATGTTTTGGAGTAAGAAACTAAAAATTAATCAGCTCGGAACGAGAGCCAATGATGACTAAAGAAAGAGTTTCACTCTGCCATCCAGTTTTAGGAGCAAGCTGTGAGTGGCCTCTGCTGGCTGACCAAAGGCTTCCTAAATCACTCATATATGATGTCTGCAATACTCTGGGCTTTGAGAAAATAAGGATATGCCTACATATGTTTATATAAAATCCACAGTGCATAAGGACCCACCTTTTATAAGAGTAAACGCCAAAGAAATACACAAAATGTGCCTAAAATGGTGTAAAAGAGTTTATAATTTCATCCCACTGCAACATAGATTATACTCAAAATCTATACGTCTTCTAAAATTCTAATTTATATGTCATGATTGTATGAAAGTGGGTTATCTTATTCAATTCAAACCAAACAAGTCACATCTATTTAAAAATAAATATTTTCTTGAGGTTCATTACACACACACATGCAGACAAACTTTTTCTCAAAAGTTTATGTTTAGGTATGGCAAAATGACTTCGCAGGGAAATACAAACAAAGACAATTAAGAATCTTTTAAAGAATTTATGATTTTTAAAAGTGGCATTAAGATACAATTCTGGAAACATAGTAAAGCAAAGCAATTTTAAAGATTTCTATATTATTGCAACTATATTTGAATAGAAGTAGTTTTATATGCAAAACTTAAAACAGCAATTAAGAAGTTGAAAGCTTACGTTAGTAATATAACATTAGGTAATGTTAATTCAGTAATCATGTTCTAGAAGAAAAATGTTCCCATTTTTGCTCAGCAGCTTTCTATTAATAAAAATCTCCTGTGTGTGACAGAATGTGATTTTTTATTTATCCATTTAAACATACAATGTACAATTCACTTCATATGCTACCCAGCCTAAGCACTTAAAATATATCCTATTAAAAGTTAGTATCAAATATGCCTAATATTGTCAAAAGGTGACTACATTTATTTTTAAAAGTTATTGTTTTCTCATGTACAATCTCCAGTATATTTTAACCCTCATTTCAGAATTCAGCCCCATTATCTTGCCTGCTCAAAATTATTTACAGGGTTAGCTAGCTGACATATAAGATAACCCTCCATTTCACTGGGATATGACATACTGACCCACTGGAAGCCATTAGTATTAGCCTGAAAAATACAGCACATAACATAGCTCCTGCCAGAGAATTTGTTTCTAAAAATCCTTATATTTCTCTGGATACTTTTACAATGCTTTTAAAAGTAATGTTTAACTATTTAAAGGGATTTCAGATAATAAATAAAAATTCCAATGGGTGTTTTTAAGCCTCCCCTCCCATCTTCAATTCTGCAGAAGTTAAAGAAAGGAGTCACATAGAAAGAAAATGGAAGCTAGAAAATGTTTTCTTCTTGGAGCTTAGCTTATACAGTGTCTATTATATCAAGGATGGAGCTTAAAAAGAAATAGAAAGGATACTCAATAGTTCTCATTCTTAATGAGAATTACAACATAACGAAAAGCTTGGTACATGTGAAATTGTTATTGTTATTATAATATATATTTTTAGTAGTTGAAGAGGTCAGGAGGTAACATGGCAGTGAAGATAATTATGATATTTAGCAAACACGATTGATAACAAAAAAATATTAAAATACCTTTTGGACAAAAATTCTACCATGTACATTAAAAATTTAAGAATACAAGCAGACTAGGAAAACTTCTAAGTGCTTAGTTATACATTGCTTAAATTATTCTGAATTACATGATCAACATTTCAGTAGCTAAAATTAGTTTCTTTCTGTATTCATTATTTGACAATTTATCAAAACATTCAATTGTACACATACCTTTTTGAATTGCATATTAATTTTTCCTGTCTTTCAAACAGTTTTTATAAGCTAGTCAATTTCTTCCTACCTTAAGTTGACAGTGATGTTGTATAAAGACTTAATTTACAACAAGAGAAAAATAAAAATTACAGCTGGTTTCGATGTTTAACAGATTGCTTCTAGGAAAATCAAGGATACATTGATAGTAACTTATAACAAAAATGATGATAGTCTCCACATTTTAAAACTGATTATCTTAATATAGTTTATATTTAGCAAATAAAACACTTAAGATATTGGGTTGCCAGAAAAGTCATGATGTATTTTTTCTGTTTTTTGTTGCAAAAATGAGTCATGACTTTTCCGACAATCCAATATATTCTACAAGCTAGTCTCCTGAAGCAAACATGCAGGTAACCACTCATTCTTGTATGAATGTAGTTCAAGATGTGATTATTGTACTGTTAACTGCACTAACAAATTTCTATAACTTGGGGGGAAAAGCACAAAATTATGATTTAAGAGGGGAGGGAAAAGATCATAACTACAGTCATATGCAAGCTATTCTTTAAGGTATAAATATATGGGTGAATGAGTTAATTAAAAAGAAATCAAAGATTAGTTCATAGAGAACAGTATAATCTTAGTATATTACACACTGTCTTGACTCAGTGAATGGCGGTACAAATCCCACATAATAACTTACAACTTTTACTATCTTTTGGCCGAAATGTATTTCAAGTTAAAAAATCACATAGGCTCTCCTATTTCAGGGCTATGCATAGAATAAGCTTTAAATTGAAAGAAGTAAATATCTGGGTCAAATCTGGCTGCATAATAAAATCAGTCAGGCAGCCAGAGGTGGGCATGTGGGGTAACTTCTGGCCAACGAGAAGTACCTGGGATGACTGGGTGGAGCGTCTGAGGAAAGTTCTCTCAATTGGATTTACTTCGCTGGCATGGCCTCGTGCCCTTTGTACTTCAGGCTGCCTGGGATGGAGGCAGCGACATTCATTTTTTTGACTAGGAGTGAGAGATCAAAAGGATCAAAGGTTTCCACTCTGCCATTCTTTATCTGGATAAAGAAGCCATCAAATGCAATCTTATAACAGGAGTGAAAAAAAATACAAGACAAAACTCTTTCATTCTAGCCATTGTTACTTGGGCATCTTGTTACATGCACCAAGCTCAATCCCTAAATAATAATAATAATAATAATAATACCAGTTATATCTATTAAATTCTACCTTTCAAAAAAAAATGCCATCCAGTAGGTCAGGAATTTACAAAAAGAGACATTCAACATCTATGTTATATGCCCAACACTATGCCACATGCTGTAGGAGTCTCTAAAGAATTATATAGCTAATATTTTGCAAAGTTAAGATATATGAAATTAATAAAGATTAAGCAACTGTTAAACGGTGTGCATTTAGTCATGTCTAAATGCACCGCAGTTCAAAAAGAAGATCATTAAATCTCAACTTAGCAAATGTGTTTTTTTTGAGGAGATGAGACTTTAGTTGAATGCTAGAGGATAGGTAGGATTTAAGCTGGTGGAAAGAGGAAAGTTGCGTGCTCAACACAGATACAAGATAGGAATCAAGAAAGTATATAAATTGCAAATGAGGAAATAAGCCCAACTGGACTAGAAGTCTGTTGGCAATATTAGTTGGAAAGGTAATGGAGTTTCGGAAATCTAGGAATATGGTTTATTCTGTGCAATAATCTGTGTTCAAGTCTTCAGAAAATTAAGGTAGATGATCCTGACGAGTTGATACTGCCAAACTCCAGTAAGAAAAGGGTGCCCCAAATTAAAACGAAGAAAAAGAAGCAAACAAAAAAGGATATATTATGTTCCTATTTTAAATTGGGTTATTTTTTCACCTTCAGGACCTCCCCATCCTTGTTTCTTTTGTGTTCCTGGATCAAGAGCCTGGGAGATGCAAGTACTTCCTGTCTTCCCCCTGAAGTACTTCCTGTCTTCCCCCTGAAAGGATTAGGCCTTGAGGCCTCCTGCCCCTTCTCCTTCCTGCAGAGCGTGGAGAGGGGAACGGAGGCTGAAGTAGGGGCTGCAAGTTAGAAGCCAGTGTTCTCAATTGCCTCTAGTCCTCTGGGGTAAAACAAGGGGGCAGATCAGAAAAGTGTGGGAGAAGCGGGGGACAGTCTCCTTCCTCAGGCACAGATGGTGAGGAGGCACCTCACCTTTGAGCTGGCACCCTGGCCAGCCTGGCACAGGAGTGAAACTGCTGCATTTGTGGAGGGGCAGTGCCAGGCGGACAGCCTGGGAGAACCCGATTGGTCCCGCCTGGCCTGAGTGTGCTGGACAGGTGACCCAGGACTTCCTGTGACCTGACGAGGCGGCCAGAGGATGAGCACATTCTCGGGACCCACAGCATCCCAGGGACCTGGAGATCAGAGGCAAATGGCTGGAAGCCACGGGCTTCAGCGATGGTTGTCAGCAAGATATTTTAAAGGGTCAAATGGAACTCACATAAGCGAATGTGGTGCCAAGATTCAGATCAGCCCCAGACCAGCAAGGACCAAAGAGTAGCATGGGTAGTGGGGTGGTGCCTGCATCTAAGGTAACCATCTCCGTAATCCCCAAGGCACTTAAGATCCCCACTGCCATCCTGGAAAGGAGACGGGGGCGGGGTGGGGGGAGGGGAGAATTGCAAGACCAAGCACTTGTTAGAAAGAGGCTAAACTGCCCAAGGAAATACTTTAGACTGAAATATGTAATTGCCACATGTGTTCCTTTCCCCAGACCCTTGCTCCCAAACCCACACACCCCTCTGCCCGTCGTGCTCACATGCAGTGCTAATAAATGGAAGATCATGAGAAACAGCAACTGTAGTAAATAAAGAAACCATATTTTCTTTTGCCCAAGTGTTAAGTGTTTGTCTCACTACACTTACAAGCTGACATCAACCCTTTAAATAAATATAAATAGAAGAGTTATCCTTACATGAGAATAGAGGAAAACCTTTCTACAATATATGATTCACAAGTAAGAAGTAAAGCACTACATATGTGTACTTTACTAGTTTAAGCTCTTTCATTGTTTTACAGCAAAATTCCAGATTATGGAATATTTTTTAACCTGCAGGTTATAAAATCAATTATGACAAAGACATAATTTTTATAAGGTTAGAAAACAAAGCAATGTGGAGTCCCAGCAATAACCCTTGCTGTCCTACACAGTGATCACAATGAGATATATCATCCACCAGATTTAACAAACTAAACCAGAATTCATGAATTTCCTCAGTTTTCTCCAGAATAATGTCATTGGTAGGAACAGACTAGCATGGTGATTAAACGTGTGGGTTGGAGAGCCAGGTTGCATGGATCCGAATCCTGATTTGTCCATGTTTCAGCTCTGTGGCTGTCTCAGCTTCCCCATCCATAAAATGGGGATAAAAACAGAACCTATTTTATAGTTGTTGTGAGAGTTAAATGGGATAACCTGTGAAGCACATAGATCAGTGTCTATTAATTATCATTATTTGCCTTAATTGTCTTAAAGTCTAAGGCAAGATACAATCTCTAATAAGATCACACAATAAATATGCAGTAGATGTAAGCAAGAATAAGGGGCTAGGGCCGGCCGAGTGGTGTATTGGTTAGGCGCTGGTTTTGGGACGCCAGCGGCCCCGGTTCGGATCCCACATATGAGGGCCAGTGACACTGCCCTCTACAGCTAAGATGGTGAACAACAACTCCACCTGGAGCTGGGCTGTGCGAGCCCCGGTGATGGTGTGGGCTGCAGCCCCTGCTGCAGTGGGCTGCCATAGGCTACAGTGAGTGGCCCGCAGCCAGCGTGAGCGGCTGGCAGCCAAGCGTGAGCTGCCAATAGCCACGGTGAGCGACATCCAGAGGCCGGTGACCGATCTGCCTCATCCGGGAAGAGCGCAATGACGATACCAACAGTGAAGCAACATCCTCCGCAACTAAAACTGAAGAACAAGAAGACGGCAACTTGTCTGTTCCCCTTCCCCGATTCCCCAACGCTGTTCCCCTCCGCCAATTCCCCAATAAAATCTTTAAAAAAAAAAAAAGAAAGAAAAGAAAAAGAATAAGGGGCTTCTATGGGGTTGGTGGGATCTGGGAGCAAAGAGGCATGCATGCCGACAGATTGAAGGCGTTTACTGGGGGGCGGGCATCATCACTCTTTTCAGTGAATTACTTGGAACCGTCTTGGTTAGGGCTGACAAAAATCAGAAGAGCAATTGTTTCTCATGAGTGTATTAAAATGCAGGTACGCATTTCGTATGGAAAACACACTCAATTATAAAGAAGAGTTACTTTACAAATTAAGTTGCAACTCCATGGTAGCCAGTCTAAATCACAAAACTTAATTCAGTAATTTCCACAAAGACATTATTAGTGACTCCATAAGCTGGTGCTTTTCTGATGCTTTTCAATTAGAGTAAAGGTCATGAGTTTAAATAAAATAGAGTTAAGTATCTTATCTGTAATAATGGTCTCTAAATTGAATGTTTTACAGCAGAGTTGCTGTTCTTGGCCAATTCTAAGGGCCTGAAAGAAATCTGAGCTAGCAAACCATTCAAATACATGCTCTTGAAGTAGTAAGGGGAATGCACCTTTTGCCCAAATTCTCTTGCCCGCTCTCTCTCAAAGTATAATCAAACCATTTAGGACTTCACTGTCCACTGAAACTAAACAACAATAATAATAATAATAATAATAATAATAATAATAATAAATGTTTAATTTGGTAAGTACAACCTTCCCACTCACTCAATAATTTGGATAATTCCAAGTGCGTCAGTTGACAGTGATATAGGAATTTCATCCTATAATCAATCATTTGGGATCCTGAAGTAATGTTGTGAGGTACGGAGTTTATTTTGGTGGCAGAATTTGTTTGAATAGCTTTGTAAGAACTTTGGTCTTGTGTTTATAGAATCACTAATGGCCTGAGGGGTCATTTGACTTTTTTTTTTTTTTTTTTTTTTTTTAGTTTTAGTTTATGGCGGAATTAATATGCCCCGTTACAGTTTCCCATTTGCAGCGCAGGGATGTCCCAGGACAAATCGGCTGGCTGCACATGTCAAGGGCCTATGGCAGCTGTTTCCAGTCTGCCCCTTGAAACTTAGCGAAAGGGTGACACTCTGGCCTCTCCATTCTGGCCGCAACTTGGGTTGGAGGGTTCCTCACACAACCAGGGGCAGGAGAGCTGAACCGTTAAGCGTTAAGATGGGTGTAAATCCTAACCCACAGTGAACGCTGCTCTTTCTTACCAACGGGCTCATGTTACTAAGGGGCCAGTTATGTCCCTCGTCGCGATCCTTCGCAGCGGTCGACCCTAAGCTTTCGCTACATAAAAGCACGGCTGTTAAGGGATGGATTTTCATCAATGTCTTGTGCTGACTGCCATCACCCCTTCCTTTATCAAATCACTTTCTAGAACTCTCTGCCCATCCAAAGGCAGATGAGGTTTAGCCACATGGACAAGACATGCAATTTAGGGAGTGGATGTGGGTATAGTGCAAGGGTTTAAATTTAGAATTTTCATATGGTAAAATCTGGATAGCTCAATAGGCGAACGTTAACTGAATCTGTAATTCTACATGGGAAGACATTACTACAAACAGTTTTTTTCTTAGTAATTCAGAAAACAAAAGAAAACACGGATAAGTGTGAGTGCAAGAATAATATAAAGGCTATTTTCAGAATAGGAAGCATCTCAATATCCCTCCACAACCTAAAATCTGTGTGGAAGAAATGGTTATTTTTCTCAGTAAAAGAAGGATCATTAATTTTAAGTCAAAGCGTGCCTTATATTTTTAAAAGAGTATATATTTGCTCAATCTAATGTCCAGACATTAACAAGCCTAAAACAGACCCCTGGAAACCTGAAAAGGGCAGTGTCCACGTTGTCGCCCTGGCACTGCACAATGGCAGGTCAAACTTTTGTTCCTCTTGTCCTACAAACAATTTTCAAGCCCACGCTCAATAAATAAATTTGGTCTCAGCACTCCCAATCAGGGCTGCACAGCCCCTCAGTAGCAGACCTATGATAAATGGACTTATTTTCCCAAATCAAACACTTGAATTTAAATTCAGATGAGTTAATGCAAAGGTCAACATTGTAATCAGTTCTTTTGATCTTTATAGAATTTCTGGAGTAATACATAATAAATCTGAAACAAGGCAATTTGCAGCTCTGTATGTGTGGCTGGCAATAAAAATCTTAACGATCAGAGCCCTTATGTACTTAGGGAACGTTTTATAGTAATGGCTACGGTGAGAGCTTCAATGCATAGGAAACAATGGCAATAGATAACCCTGAAAGACTTGATTTCTTGATTGTTTCTACACTTTATTTAGAAACATATTTATATAAAAACTTGATGCATACACATCTATGCCAACTGTATTTTTGAAATAGTTATTACTTTTATTATAATCACCTACAGTTGATTAATATGTAGAACATAAAAAAATTGCGTAGGATAAAAATTAGCATATCAGATACAAACGGAAGTTTTTCAATATCTAAATTAAAATTACATTTCTTTGGAGGTTTTTTTTTTTTTTTTACATTAAAAAGTTTCTGAAGATTAAGCTATTTAAAAATTAACTACTGTATTTCAACTTTATGACTGATAAGGAAATCACGATTGATTAAGGTACACTCACAGTGGGGTTCTGAAGCTCTTTATATTGAAATTTAGGGAAGGAAGGAGGCAGGGAGGGAAAGAAAAGTAGACAGATGAGAACAGAAAGCAATCAGACAGACCTGCAGCGAAGGGCTACCTGGGCAGCAGGCTGCTGTGCTATACGCTGGTGTCCACAGCTTCAGGCTGTTGCCTTCCTTTTCATGTTTTAGGAGCCTCTGATATCAATTTATCCTCAAGCTTCAGAGTCCATAGATTTTCCACAAAACACTACATAAATTATGGGTGGAGTAAGGCAAGTTTTTATTTTGATAGCAGTGATGTACTATAATAGCCTGTTAATGATTTCAAAAATATACAGTCTTTTTTATTAACAATATAACAGTGATTACTCCTCCCTAAACAGTAAAACAATTGTGTCAACTTTATTATGCTAAAGTGCACAGTGCTTGCACAATAGTGCTTCTTTTTGATCGATTCTAATTCTAGTTTATGAGACTACTTTGAGTCATTCCGGGGGTAAACAGATTTCAACAGGTACGTAATTTGACTTAACATTCAAGGCAAGCCTTTAATGAAATTAATAATATGAAAAGGCATTTGGATTTCTAGCACTGAGGGATCTAGTATCTACAAAATCTCAATGAAAAACGAAGTAGCTGTTCCTAGGACTATGCCGTGGAAGGTGAAAATTGGAAAACAAAACAAAACCAAAAAACAGCCTCTGCGTATCATCTGGTACCTGAGTTCCCACCACCACTCTGTTCAGACCTCTCCCGGGCGTAATCACCCCCCAATATACCCTCGCTGTTTGTTGCTTCTAACAATGCATCTGAAATCAGGCCTCCTAGAAGAATTTACTGGAATTTGGTTTTTTGGAGACTCAGCAATGACAGTTATGAATAATGGATGCAAACACAGCACAGGGTTTGGCCACAAAGCTACTAGACATGTCAGGACAATTATGGGGCAAATGTACTCTCCTGTAGCTTCTGAGATAAGTTCTTTCCTTGTTAGGCCAATTTTTTTGCAGGTTCCTTATCTCCTTTGCAACACCCTGGACTGATATGGCTTGTATGGTTCTAAGGTTTGATCTTTTAAGACAAAGAGATGAAAAATAGGACTCTGCTGGCAATCCTGTCAATTTCTTCTAAATTGTGACTTTATGTCCCCAATAAGCCTACCGTGCTTCATAAATCTCTCATTGCTCTGAACTCAAGAAAATTCAGCAAGAAGAAATGATTGGGCTCCTGTAGTTCCCAAGACACATGAGCAATGCTGTTGTTTCTTGCCCTGTACGGTTCCCCTGTCCACTGTACGGTTTCCAGTGTCCAGATGTTCCGTCACAGCAGGTAAACAGCAGTCTTGTGAGTCCTGGGGTCTGACAAGTCAGGTCTCTCAGAGCCTGATACAAAAAGGCCTTGATCCGAAGAAAGAGATCTTTCCTTTTTTTTTTTTTTTTTTAGCCAAGTTCTACAGTGTAGCCTACATTAAGAAAACAAGCAAACAAAATCGTAAAATTTAAGCTTCCATACTCTGTTCAACCTCCTAAGTACCCTAAGAATTGGCAATAGTTAAATGCACACATATTGGGAAAAATCCAAATTTTTTCCTTAATTCATGCAAATATTTATTTATGACGACTACGTGCGGGACAACGGGTTGAGTAATTCATTGCACTGCACGATAATCTGCAAGTTCACAACACACACCTTTCAGGGAAATGATGCAGTGGAATCTGAGAGCCTCCAAATTTAATCCAAACTAGGAGTTAAAACAACTAGCAAGTTACACATTAGGTATTCTGTCTGGGTCGATGAAGTGGGGTTCCCCACATGAGCACTAAGCCTCCAGACTTTCTTATTAGCATGCTGTATGGTCCAACTGTGTCATTTATGCTCCAAAATGATGGAAGAGCTTTCATTTTGGTAAAAAATAAATTCTAAGGTGGGCTATAGACCCTGAGGACACACAAGAGAGTCTGGATTATAAACTTTGTCTCCTAAGGAGTGCTTGCCAGTTTTAGGCCGAGTGTGGTGACAGCCACTGGGTGGGGGACGCTTCCAGTCTGTCATCTGATAACAGAGCCCTTTCTTTTCCACGTGGAAACACCTTTCCCCCATCCTGAGATGAGGTGCAGGGCCGTCTCTGCTCCTCGGGCCCACGCCTGGCCACTCACAGCCTCCCACTTGATGTGCACCGTGGTTGGTTCGGGGCTGTGGGTGCGACCTGGTCAAATCACTAAGAATCACTTCCAGGGTAGTTTCGGAACTACTGGGAAGAGAAAATTCCTCTTTTCGGGGGGAGTGGAGTGAGGGGCGCATCATGATTAGATGTAACTGCAAAAGTGCCCACAGCCAGTTTGCCTGCATCATCTGGGGAGCCGACCTGAGAATGGGGTCAACAAGAGGGAGAACAGAGCCAAGGAGAGAAAGGAGCAGGGTCTAGTCCTCAGGCCACTGCTCAGCCTGGGTTCAGTGCTGTACTTCTCTGAGCCAAGATATATATATATATATATATATATATATATATATATATATATATTTTATTTTTTTTATTTTTTTTTTAAGAATTTTTTAGAATAAGGCAGGCTGCATTGAATGTTGTTTCTTGCAACCAAAAAAAGTCTTAAGGATCAATGGTGACTCTATCAACTGGAAACTTGTGCCGGTGCCTCCCCCAGATGTGCCACCATGTTCTCCTGTCCGCAAGCTTCCTCGCTTGTGCTTCACCTGCAGGGTTTCCCTCTGCTTTCTCTCGGGCAGCACAGCGCAGTGATGTCAGAGAGAAGCAGCTGCCTGCGGCTCACACAGAGTGTAACACCATCCCTGAGCTTACAAACCTGGTGCAGGACGCATCTGGGGACAGACAAGGGAACTAAGGTGGCTGAGCCTCTGCCACGGGCCAGGCACCATTCAGCTTGCTTTAAATACTGATGTATATATTGAAGTTCGCCTAACTTTACTTCATCTCTGCAGAGTATTGTGAAGGAGAGGCAGAGACCTTAGGAACTAAGGAAAGCTGGCTGGAGAATACAGCCAATCAAAATTCATCCCAGAGGGGTGTGTCAGCACTGGCTTCGGATTTAAACTTATTTCTCAGCGGCTAAATCCATCTGCATGCTCTCAGGCCTCTCAATGCCTCCGTTTCCCCACTTGTGATGGAAAATATCCTTTAACCTGACTATAGGGGCAGTGTGAGGATAAGTAAGCTGTTACTCATCAAATGTTTTTGGACAATACTTACATATTGTAGGCTGCTAATAGCAAAGCCTGAAATTGAGCCATGCCAAACAGAAATCTAAATACTCTGTGAAGGTGTACTAAATGAACCGATATGAGGAAATGACGAGTCCTGCCCACATTTCATGAGGGCAAGAACAAAACACAAAGAAGTCAAGAAGGGCCGTAATTACAACTACAGAACGAAACGAGATGAAGGATGATGCTCTTGGCATCACTGTGGCCGAGGGCGTGTCGGTGCTGTATGTACCTGGAGTGGGAGATAATGCTTAGCATATTCCTACAGCCTCTTGGCACTGTGTATGCACAGTTATACTTGAGTCCTTATCTTCATCAAGTTCTGAAAAAATGAACTTCAGCTGTTCCTGTATTAGGCGTCTGAGCTGCGGCATGATGCCTTGCCATTGGAGCCCTCTTGCCAGGAGTGAGCGGCGGGGCTAAGACCACCTGTAGGCTTCCGTGGCTGGGCTCTCACCGGCTCCAGGTGTGCTGCGCATAATGAAAATGCACTTGTATTTGAAGTGATGCTAACTTCTCACTCTGACACAAACTCTATTCCTTTCCCACATCATTATTCTTATTTGTTCACTAGGTAGGGAGCGTCACCTGCTTTAAATTATCAGGTGGTCCTCTCTGCACTTTCTTGCCTTTCCAAACCAGAGGCCACGATTCTTCTGAGAAAAAAAGAGTTCAGGTCCCTTTGTCAACGCTCTTTGCCACACAGCAGCCTGTCTCAGGCCTCGTGAGCAAAGCAAGACTTGTCCACACACAGTCCCTGCCACCCAGCCTTACGCAGGAGGAACAGCGCTGAGGCACTGTTTGCTCACAGCAGGAATCCCACCCGTGGCCAAGCAGTGTCAGGGGTGTCCATGCGACTCAGGACAGAGGCCAGACTGGTGAGAGGGTGGGGCGAGGTCTGGCCTCCACAACCCTGGTCACAGAGGGCACTCGGGCAGTCCCTAGAATCTGGAGACATACAGATGTGTCCTTACTATGCTCTTCCCGAAGAAAGGGAAAACAAAGGACAGGCATTGTCCTACGAAATTCAGATCTTCCCGGTCAGAAGTGATCCGTCCTTCACTGGCTGTCTCAACACTTAACAAATAGTAATTTGATGGAATAGCTAGGTGTCCAAAGACCTCCCACTCAATCATAGCGCCTCTTGGCAGGAGACGATGCATTATTTCCCTCTGTGGTGTCCCTGGCACCAAACGCAATTGGTTATAAGAGGCCAGGGAATCATGAGGCCAAACTGGGATTCCGAGGGGCCCTGGTGAAAATCCATAAAGTGCATAAAAGGCTTTATAAACTGTGAAGCTCAAGACAGAGACAAAATTATTTTACACATAGCCAGATAGTAACATGTAGGCCGAGTAAGTGGATAAGTGTTAACGGACATTTGTCATCTTATAAAGTCAACAATGTTATTTGCATAATTTTCTCTGGTCGAAAAGCTAGACAGTGGGTGAGATGAACGGTGGGTCTGACTATGATGCCAACACGTACGTTCTTACTTGCGAAATGTAGATGCTCTTACCAGTGAGATTTTGCATCACAGGGAATAGCGAATGATTAGACACCGAAAGACACCTGTTTCTCTGTATTTATGCAAAGTAAAAAATGTCAATTATAAAAAGAAAAGAATACTTGGACTATTTACAGGCTTTCTGTAATGGATTCAAGAACTTATTCATTGAACACAATTTTTAACGAAGCATCTTTGTATTCCCTCCACCGGGAGAAATCAGTTTGGTGATGCGGCTCCATTCTCTTTAAAAACAGGAAAAGAATCACCCTAAGAGTTAACACCTGAGCTGGCTTCATTGCCAGGTGCACACCAGCAACTGCCTTTGTATACAGTTGTTTGTTCTTTTTCTCCCTCTATACAAGCTTTGCCTAATAGTGTCTAAACACCTTTGCGAAACACTTAAGTTTGGCCTAGTGTCCCCAGGTGTCTTCATATAGCTCTACTGCAAGGCTCTCAGTTCTCGTGCAGGGCCATTTGCTAAGCACCTAGTATGGGCTGGGCACCGTGTGAGATTTAGTTCAATTAATCTCAGTTAATGACCATATGGTAACTGGTAGCTCAGATAAATACTTGAAGAACTTTTCAATTTAATGTGAATGCACATTTCCCTTCAGTATGATACTCTCCTCCGCCCCGCAGATCTTGACCCAAATGTAGGACTCTGTATTTAAGGCCTGTCAGTCACATCTAACATTTGGGAAATGAGGATAGTGCATGATGCTTTGGGATGAAAATGCTCTAGGAGCATCTGAGATATTCCCGCTACTGGGTATAGAAAGATCAGTATCCCACGAGAAAAGTGTACTTGGTTTGATATCTCCCTTTTCCATCTTGGACCTGATGATACAAATGAATGGTTCCATCCAACTGGAATTACAGCACATACAAGATTGTTCAAAGAGAAATCCTAAAATGCTTATGGCCTCTGAGTCTCATTTGTTCACTAATTTGTCCAGTCATTCTTCATTCAACAAGCATTTGCTGGTCACTCACATTCTTTGGTAAGCTAAGTCTACTCGGGGCTACATATGAGAATGAACAAAGAGCCCGTTTAGCTAAATCATCGAGGTAAGGAATATGTACAAAACATAGGAGGATTTCTTAATCAGCAAGTGACTCTGAAAACCAACTCGTCCTATGCAAATTCATGGGAGTTAGAAAAAGGGAAAGTGTAATGACTGAAAACTTTGACTGCATTTAGGCTGACAGGTTACTTAGGTGCAAAAATCATGCTTTAGTTGGATGCCAGTTGCTTTAAATTGTGCGCAAACAAAATCAAACCTCATTTCCTTCTGATTAGTTCTTTAACGGAGAACTATGCAAGGAATAACTGCTGATTCCTCACTTTTAGATTCCTGTCTTAAATGCCAATCTCTTAAGTGTTTCATTCTTCTCTCCCTTGATACTATACATGTTTCTGTTTTATCCAGAGTGTGAAACTTAGAGGCAGACGGTTCAGTGGCAAGGGCATAGGTTCTGTAACAAAGGCAGGGGCCTACCATTTGTTAGCTGTGACACAGGGTAGGTTTCTCATCTGTCTAAGGTTCTTCAATCATTAATAGTACCTGGGTTTATGGACTATGATGAGGGTTGGAGACATATGTAAATACCTAGCAAAAGACCTCCCTTTTGAGTAGATGCTCAAAAAAGCAACAGCAGCGATTATTATTCCTATTATTCATTTATTCACCAAATACTTAGGGACCTGCTCAGGACTCAGTAGTGATTTGACTGACCCTGGGACACATTGGTGATCAAGGTAGGCAGTCATTGCCCTTGGAGACCAATGACAATCAAGGGAAAAAAATAAAACCCTCTGAGACACTGTTAAATACAAACTGATTGTTATCCTCATTAATCGTAATTCTTCTGGGGGAAGGAGACTTATCCTTATCCACAACTGAAAGCCAATTTGTCTTTTACCTTCTTGCTTTAAAATAATACAAAAATCTATCGATAAATAGTATTCAATAACTTGCTTCACAAATGGAAACCCACAAAATATATTCTATTTCCAAAAATAAAGTCGCTTATTTTGTACTAGAAATAATTTTTTACAGTGATTTTAAAAACCTTTTTTTTTTTTACTTCTATTGTTGGCCAGTCAAAAATGATTGTCTGCTTTATATAATCTTAGTTAACAAATATTTTCAGTATGAGCAATAAAAATGTCTGTGATACTGAACTGTATTTTTGTAATTATATATTAAAATGATTATTTAAATATATGTAGGGCAGCAAGTAAGACATGATAATTAAGATATGCAATTACATGATTAGTTAAGTAATTACATAGCACACAATCATCGACTTTAAGGGGAATTTTTGCTTACATGGACAGAATTTCTCGCATACGCTACATTACAAATCTCTGAAAAGTTTGTAATTTGAAATAATATTTTAATCAGAATCATTCTAGAACCCCCAACTTCTTACAAAATAAAACAAGAATTTTTCATTAATTGTGGATAAAATGGAGAGAAGCTTGGACCAGTCAGGAGTACAGAGCTGGATGGGTCGGAAACGGAAAAAGGTATTTGGTCAATCAACACGGTCTTCGCTCTCTGTAGGCCGCAGAGACCTTCTACTCGGGGCCAATCTGTCCAAGCAGCAAACGCAGGAGATGCTCATCAATGAGGCCATCTCACTCTCAGTGTCAGTTAGGAGAGTGTCTGGCTAGATCGGTGGTCCGGAAAGCATTCGCATCACATGGGAACTTGCTAGAAACGCAGATTCTCAGACCCTAACCCAAACCCTCTGGGGGTGGGGGGTGGGGGGAGGAGGGAGCAACTTCCAGTTTAAGAAGCTCTCCAGGCGATGCTGATGCACAGAGAGGCGCGAGACCCTCTGTGCCCGAGGTTAACGCATTCAGAGATGCAGGTCTGCTGTTCCTTTCCACGTTAACCTTGAAAATAGTGCCCCCAAAGCTCGCTTTGCCAACTGGATTAGCAATCTGAACATAAACTGAGAAATATTAATAGAAACGCGAATGTTGTATTTGAACAGTAAGGTTGAACACGTTTTGAGAACACTGTGCTAGAAATCACGTTAAACAGTTTATATCCCTGAACACAATAAAATGCCACGAGGAAGTACCATTAGTAACCCATTTTATAAGAGGGAAAACTAGGATATAGTTGGGCGTTATGTAACTTGTATATGGTCACATGGAAAGGAAGTAACATAGCATCCCTGAACATCACAGAATCACTACAATCATTTTCATCTCCTCCACTTTTCACTTATTGAGTTTCCAGTTATCCCAGTCTTAGAGGCCATTGGTGCTAGTTGTCACTATTAAATGCCACGAGCTTTATTAAGAGATTCAGATAAGTTCTCATTTATCATCTCATTCTAACATAACTACCAGCTGTGTGTCTGGATATGAAATACCTAGAGAAAATACCGACCGACCTACTATTACTAACAGCTCAGTCTGCTGTGTATGAATAAAACCTCATGTACTCTTTTCTCAGTTACTGAAGCCACCGGAGAAGAAGTTCAGTTTTACGTGTATAGAAGCCACTTCAACAAAGTGCTATTGCATTAGATTCTTCAGCAGGTTCACGTGACACATCCGTATCCATAGATTTACTATTCCAAGTGTGGTTACATATGTCATGTGGTGACTTGTCTAGCTGAAGGTGCATGTGGCCTAATACAAATTTCGTACTGGTTTACCTGTTCCAGAGGCAGGAGACGCAGGGAAAGGGGCCACAGCGGGGCATGAGAGAGAAGAGTCCAGACAAAAGCGATGTTCAGCTGGACAGTGATGAAGAGTCCATATGTTACAGTGCCACCATCCATTATGTTAGAACGGACGCTCAGGCCACAGAGGGGTTCCAAAAATAGGTTGAAACTGCCCACAGTCCGAAAACAAATTGCCAAAATTCCAATAGGAGAAAATGGTATTCTTGACATATATTTCCATGTGCCCAATCCTGGGTGAAGCTAGGTCCACAGAGATGAAACACAATGTGCTTTGGCTTTTTACATCGGAAGTTGTTATTCTAGCAAGACACCAAAATGCAAAGAAATCTGCATGAGTCTGGTGCCTCAAGGCTCAAAGATTTATTATGGAGGGAAGACAAAATGAAGGATGGCATGTCAGCCGCCTGAACCCTGGGAGTGAACCTGCTTTCTGGAAAAACAGGAACCTCGCAAGTCTTGCCTTTTAATCATCTCAGGAGTTCAAGTGAATTTGAATTACATAATTATTGGTTTATCTAAAAATATATTTTTAAGTGATAATAACAGGCATATCATAAATCAAAAAGCAAAAGTGCTCAGAGGGTCCGTCTGTTATTAGCATGTTCATTTTTCTTAAAGGCCAACACCAAATCTGAAATGTTAAGACACAGCTATATGGTCTTTTTCCTTAAAAAATGGAAAACAAACAGAAAAACAGGTAATAAAAATACAGTAAGAGGATGGTTATAAACTTTATTAAAGATGGCTGTTGTGAATGCAAAGGGAAACCAGGCACCTATCAGTTACGAAATTTTCAAATTTTCATTTGAAGAATGCCATCATCACTATACAGACAACATATAAAATACATAATTATATGATCTTCAGAAATGAATGTTCAACAGACTATATTTTTTTTAAAAAATGGTATGTCTCTAAGGGGATGGACAATCAATCCAAGAATAATACTATAGTGATTAATCTTACCACAGTGTTAAAATGTTGAAGGATCAAGTGAATATGGCTTTATTTTAAATCAAACAGTATTCAGTTGTCAATTTTGACAGAAATGCCATGGACACATTATTATCAAGAATATTTATACTATATATATATATATATATATATATATCTATCAACAATAGTAAAGTATTTAGGGAATTTAGGTAATAATTTTAAAGTTCTGACAATTGTATTGTCTACATTACTGTTTTAAAATTAATAGTAAATTATATTATGCTGAAGAAAATTATACATTATTATTTCACATAACAACCTCATATGATTCAAGACCCAGATTTCAACTGTGATTCAGGTGATATTAAAATTATGTTCCCATTTGAGAAGTCATTTGTCAACAAAGGAAAATACCATTAGCTGTTTTAAAAGATAAACCTGCATTTTTATGTAACTGAAAAGTAACCAAAAGCTTTCAAACAATGTAAAAGTGTTATCCTGCGCTACCAAGAGAGAAGCCAGCAGTGCAGAGCCATATTGTCCCTCAGCATGAAGTGATCAGATACCTGCCTAAAATGATGGACAGCTCTGGCCTAGTGAACAGGCAAAAAAAATCCCATTTACTCTCGTCCAGATGGGACCAACTGGACGCTTCAGCGCAAACAACTCATCCTTCTTCGGACCTTCTTGTCCAGCTCTGGAGCTAGCCCCAGCTGATAATGATGAATATCAAGGCTACAGTAAAGTGGGTGACAACAGGAGCCTTGTTATAGCTGCCAGTCTTTCGGTCTTGTCATTATTACACATCGAAGATTTATTTGAGTTTATTGTTGTGCACAGGGTCTAGCCATTTGCAATTCATCACTTACTACAGAAAGTTCAAGATAGTGGCCGGAGCTATAATTGCCACCTCCACCTGCTTCTGGAAATTATGAGGTCACTAGCGAGGGCAGCCCAGTCTTCCCTGAGCCCCAAAAGTCACAGCAGCCTCCCGTATAAAATACTCACTTCACTTGAGCATCTCTTGAGGTCGCATTAATGATGCTACATTGCCTGGCAATTGATTAAATTGTATGTACAGTACAGTCTGCTCCACGGCAAACACAGAAAGGTTACAACTATAGGACAGAAATAATGAAACGCTTAGAGCTGCCACAATCTGAGCGCTGTGGTTGTTACAAATGCCGCGGTTACTGTATGTTCAATTCAGGAACACAGAAACCCATTAACAAGGCACATTTCTTTTACTTAATCTGATACAATCTTCTAATCTTCAGAGTTCTCACTGGTCTAACTGCACATCTGTTTGGGAAGCAGGTGGAATATCAATCCTACATATATAATAAAAACCTCGGTATTTTGGTAGAATTGGTAGACTAGCTAAGATCAAATGTGGAGGCATCATTTTGTTTCTATTCAAGACATTAAAGAAAAAAAAAATCCTCATACGTTTGGGGTTTGAATGTTACTACACCAGTATGTTAATTGAATTTGACTGAGAAAAAAAGTCAATGGTAAAACTAACCATTTTTAAAAAAATTCTTTTCTCCTGTGTTTCTTAGCTGTATTCTTTAGAAACGTTTAAAGATTTTTATTTTCCTTCCAAAGTAGTTAGAAACAATTTTGACAGCTTTTGCCTGTACTACTGAGCATTCAAGGTTTTACAGTCAGCTACCAAGAGTAGGGGCTTATATAGTTTCAATTCATCTAAAATGTATGATTCACTCACTCATCAGTGTACTTAGTGTACAGGTGTTGTGAAAATTTATGACACCTGAATCTTTTTCTACTTGGTATAATGCCATTGCTTGGTTTCTACATCCTCCCTATTAATGGATTTCTAGAACCAAGATTTACTGAGATAGGTATTTTTTCTTTTTTGTTCCAGGTCCTCTTTTTAAAAGTCGACGTGGCAAGTAATGCAGAAAAAAGGTAAGCTAGCATCATAATTTCATATAAACACCCTCAACTACTTATAAAGACTGTCTGTATATTATTCTATTCCAGAGTTTGATGATACTCAAGTGATTCCATTTTATAAGGTTACAGAAGAATCCAACTTGCAAGTGGGAAGTCTGTCTGCAAATTCTTTTGCAAGTGGTTTCATGCCCACATGGCTTCTGCCACACTGACTGGGGTCGGCTTGGGAGGATGTGTCTCCTACTTTGTTCTTGTTTGCTTGTATGTTTGGATGTTATCGTGCACTTTTATTGTCAGAGGATCGGTCCCATTTCGAGTCTCATTTTGACTCACTTCAGGGACACTGTGAGGTAAGGAATGGAAAAGCCCATGACACTTTCTAATCAGACTCTTTCTCCAAAAACCTAAGAAACGGAAGTTAATATGCAGCAGCTGCCCCGGGTTTTCCCTTGCCCGAAGCCTGCAGGGAACTGGGTGCTGCAAGCCGTCCTCCACCTCCTCTGTGTTTCCCCGCTGTTGACCAGCTTGGAGGGAGGGAATACGGGTACTAACTCCCCAGAGGAGAGCTTACAGGGGAAGAGCTGGCTGACCTGGGAGTCAGCAAGCTAAGGTACAAACTAAAAGCTCACAAACTAAGGCAGCTCTACGGGGGTGATGACTGATAGAACAGCAAATTACGGAATTCTATTCCTATGCAGCCCATACAGCGAGTCTGTAGGGTGCAAGAAAGTCACGTAAAATTTCCAAATCAGATCCAGCAGATAAAATGCCCATTTGGGGGAGGTGCTGGCTGGGTCCCTCCGCAGCAGAGAAGAGTGGCTGGAAGTCTGGTCTCACGCGTACGTTTTTAACCAAGGCCCACACTTCACCTTAACGTTTGTGAATTTCCTTCACACACACTACCCTACGACAGCCTTGTGAGGGAAGGACTGACATCGTGTCTGTTTTACAGACAGAAAGACTGAGGTTCAGAGAGTGAAGGGCTTTTTCCAAAGTCACAAAGCTGGCTAAAGTGGTACAGCTGCCTCTTGGTCACAGGCCCTTACTACAAGGCCTCCGGTTTGCACTAAAGCACAGGCAGGAAAAAAAAAAAAAAAAAAAAAAGGCAGTTTCAAAATCATCTGAGCTGCTTCTTCTTTCCTGGGACTTTTGAGACTATGTAATGAATGGATTTACACCTTTCAATTTTCTCCAAGAAAGCTTAGCTTTTTTATTTTTCCTAGAACAGGAATCTAATCTACTACGTAATGGGACAGAAACAAAAATACAGAAGAAAAAAACATAGCTTACATAGCTGAGATTGTAAGACAACACATGAACAGTTTAAGGAACCATAGCTCAGGCCGTGAACTCGGATGTTAACAAATCTCAGAGCCCCCCTGCAAATCCCCCACCATCCACATGATCACACATCTTCCCCCTCCTCCTGAGGTGACAACCCTGAATTCTGATTCCATCATTCTCTTTGATTCAGTAGTTGCATCACCGGATTATCTATCACTAAACAATTCTGTTTAGTTTTGCCAATCTTTGAACTTTATAAAAACTGAATCATAATATATATATATATATAAAAATATATATACTATATATATTAAGCTTGCTTGTTTCTTCTCATATTGTATTGGGTTGTGGGAAAAGTCATGACATATTTTTTTCTGTTTTTTGTTGCAAAAATGCGTCATGACTTTTCCCAAATCCAGTATTTTCAGATGCATTAATATTGATGCACGGAGCTGTAGTTCATTCATTTTTAACTATTGATGAACTATTCCACTCAAAGAATATACCACAATTTATCCATTCTCCTGCTACTACACATTTGTGGGATTTTTTGGGTCTGGTTTTTCACTCTAATAACAATTGCTATTGTGAGTATTTTTGTGCATGACTCCTAGCACAAAAGCACAAAATTTTTTCTAGGGCATATTCCTCGTGGGCAGTTTGCAGATTCATGAGACATATGCTCTTTATTGGGCACTGACTTTTTCCAAAATAGTTTGAGCTGCCTTGCTAACAATTTGTAGTGTGTGTGTGTGTGTATGTTAAGTTCTGCCAGTCTGATGGGCAAGAAAGCATATCTCATTGTGATATCAATTACAATTCCCCAATTTCTAATGAAGTTGAACACATTTCATGTTTACAGGTCATTTTAGCTCCCTCTTTTAAGAAATACCTGCTCTTTCATTTGCCCATCTTTCTATCCAGTGTCTATTTATCACTTACTAATTTATATCCTTTATATATTTTAGATTCTAAATTTTGACAGGTATCTGTGTCCCTAAAAGCTTCTCCCAGGCTGTGGCATGAGGTGCACACATGGGTGTGTGTTCACTTTTACAAGTGTCAAGTTTTAAATTTTAAATGTGGTTGAATTTCTCACTTTTCCTCAGTGGTTTACACTTTTATGTCTTCTTTCAGAACTTCTGCTCTGAGGTCTTAGCGTTGTTCTCCAATACTTGCTCTAAGTGTTAGGCTCGGTCTTTCCGCTCACATGCTTAATTCCCCTGGAATCGATGTCTCTATGTGTTGTGAGGTAGGGATTCCAATTCCACTGTCCCCATATGGACAACTCGTTGTCCCTGATGAAAACGTCCATCCTTTCCTCGCTGATCTACAATGTCACTCTTGCCATTTGTCAGATGACACTATTTGTGTGGTTTTTGTTTTGGACCCCTGTTCTGTTTCATTTGTATATTTTTCTACTCCTGTATCGATAACCCAACTGTCGATTAATGACCCTTTCACGAGATATTATTTTGAATTCCTAAAAATGTTCAGTACGTGATATTCATACTGTAAAATAAGCAGAAGTCCAACTTTATTACCATTTAAGGAGTTAATAAGCTGAAGACACAATTTAATCTGTAAAATGCTTCTGAATCACGACCCACATCTTACAATTCTCACACTGAAGATTTTCTAACCCACTGGCTTTTTCATGCTATCTCATTAATCCCGAGCTTAAAATGATATTAATTATATATAATGGTTTCATATTATTGTGGGAAAAGCATAGGGTTTGGAGTCACACACACACAGAAAATTATTAAAAACAGGGCCTTATAGACAATTGTCTAGGTGCATCATTTACATTTCTGAGGGTGAAGTGTCCTCATCTGTACAGTTTAAAGGATTTCTGTATGTAGGAGGGAATATTTTTAAACAACTTAGCACTGTGCTTGACGTATAGTAAGCACTAACTAAGTTATGTATATTTTAACACTGAATACACATGAACTCAGTACCATTTACTAATAGGGCTTAGTCTGCGATCCCATGAAACACCAATCGACTCAGAGATCGAATGTACAGACTGAATTGTCTGCTGTTGTACCTGAGCGCACTATAGAGAGCCTTATGCCGACCAAAGGCATCCAACTCACTTATTATTATAAAAAATCAAGAACCAACCCAAGCAGTGCACCAGCCAGCCATCCTACCACCCAGTTCCTGTTCCTTATCATCTGGTTTTTCAAATTAAACCCCACTCTCTTCCCTGTTTTGGAGTTCCCATATCCCACCCCATCAAACTCAACGAAGCTGTGGGTTATCATTAAGAGGAAACAGAAGACCACAGTTAGTCAGTACCCAGACAGGAGCCTAGAAGTCACCCCGACGCCTTGTTCCTTTCACTCCACCCAGGTATATTAGGTGGGAGTTGAATACTGTTCACTGGTCCCCCCGAATCTCTCTCTCTAGCAGATGTCTCTGTCCTCACCCGCAACGGGCCAGACTTCTCCATCCCGTCAGGGCAATACGTGCGACCATGTTCATTTAAACAAATACAAAACTGCATCAAATCTTCTTGAAAATTACAAAAGAAAAAAACCCTGTGAGAACTAACAGTTATTTTAGCGCTGAGGAAACTGAGGCATCACTAATTTAAATGACATGACTGGGTCTTACAGACCCACATCTGCTAATGCCAAAACATGCACACCTCTCAACTAACTACACGCCGTTCCATGGGATGTGCCTTATCGTTTATTCTACACTGTAAACTTAGAACACCTCCCTGCTAAAAACCCTTTACAAAGTGTGGAGAAATGATCTGACTCTGAATATGCTGTGAACATAAATCCTTCAATGGCTCCTCTACACCTACGACATGAAAAACTAATCTCCCTTTTGTAACACACTGCTGAGAGCTGGCCACTGTCTTCCCTGGGTCCCCTTCTGGCTATCATCCACCTTCTCTCTGTCCTTAACAAAAAGACACTCCTTACCGTTATCTTTTCACATTACAGACATATAAACTGGACTAAGAGAGTGGAAACAAGGAAGGGTAAAATGGCTGACAGCCAGGCAGGGCAGAGGCCAGAGGCAGGGTGGTCCTAGGAGAGCCCACGGCTGGGCAGGAGTGGATGCTGGATGCGCAGGAGAACAGGGGAGCC
Organism: Aselliscus stoliczkanus; assembly: GCA_033961575.1. NCBI lineage: Eukaryota > Metazoa > Chordata > Mammalia > Chiroptera > Hipposideridae > Aselliscus > Aselliscus stoliczkanus. The sequence goes on from CM066734.1 coordinate 9,210,294, forward strand.
TGAGGGTGAGCCGGCTGGCCAGCACCAGCCAGTAGTTCAGGGGGCACCCGGGACTGAGCGCAGCCGAGAAGCCGGACAGGCAGCCAGACTGTTATGACCCTGTTAGCACGTACGAGAGAGAGATGGAGAGGCCGAGACACACACCATGCAGAGGCAGGAAGAGTGCTCTGGACGTGGCATTCCTCTCCCTCCCTCCCTCCCTCCCTCCCTCCCTCCCTCCCGCCCTCCCTCCCTCCCGCCCTCCCTTCCTTCCTTCCTTCCTTCCTTCCTTCCTTCCTTCCTCCCTGCCTTCCTCCCGCCCCCTCCCTCCCTCTCTCCCTCCTTTCCTTCCCCTCCCTTCCTCCCTCGCTTCCTGTTCCCGATTCCTCCTACTTGTCCTTTAGGGCTGGCTCAGGGATCTTCCACTGCACAGCCTTCCCCACACCCACACTAAGCGTGGGTTATCCAGGGGCCCTTCCTCTCTGCACATGCAGGGTCCCGTCCTTATGGCCATCACAGCACTGAGCAAATGGCTTTGGAAGTCTCTCTCTGACTTTCTTCATCATGCAGCTGCAAATTCCTTAGGAATGCTTTTTCCCCTCTTTAATCATCAGTGTCTTGCATATAATGGGGTTCAACAAATGCAGAAGGCAGGAAAAACCCCAATTTTTCAATTTCTCCAACCAACACTTTCTAAAGCGAATGGAGAAACACATTGTCCTCATGTCACCTATCTCTCTCTCTCTCTCTCTCTCTCTCTCTCTCTCTCTCTCTCTCTCACACACACACACACACACACACACACACACACACACTTTCTCAAACATATTTTTTATCTTGAATCAGGATTCAATGTTTTCAAAGAAGACACTTAGTAAATATGTAAAACTCGACTCTCTGAGTAAAATGGCCCAGCACAGTGAACCACGGCTTTTGTATGTTCTTCATTCAGAGCTGAGTTTCTCAAACCCAGTGTTACTGTCACTTGGGGGCTGCGGTCTCCCTGCTGTGGGGCCCTCCCGGGCACTGGAGGATGTTTAGCCACCTTCCTGCCTCTGTCCACTCAATGCCAGGAGCACCCCATCCGGTTTTGACAACTACAGATCTCTGATGTGCATACCCCTCTCCACATGGGATAGTTCCATTTTAAGATTTTAGACTTAAACTTGACATAGACTGTGGTATGGGTTATTTGACAGGGTAGGAGAAAAAAAAACCCAAAAAGTTCAATGAGCCCAAACTTCATTTCAAAAGGCAAGGGAAAACCTATTCGAAGAGTAAGTTTTCAACGTGTAACTATGTGTGGTGACGGATGTTAACTACACTTCCTGTGCTCATCATTTTGCAATATATACATATATCAAATAACTATGTCGTGGACCTCAAACTAATATCGGGTTGTCGGAAAAATCATGACGAACTTTTCCTGTATTTTTCGTTGCAAAAATGTGTCCTGACTTCCGACAACCCAGTACAGTGTTATGTGTCAATTATATCTCAGTATAAAAAAAAGGAAAAAAGAAAACAAAGTTCTGATAACATGACTGGTTCCATTCACTTTTGCAAAAAAAAAGCAAAGATAACATTTGTGCATTATTTACACCTTTTTGGAATACTGCAGTTTTCAAAGTCATTTCTGCAATACACTTGATTTTATTCCTTGTGAGCAGAATGAAATCAGACATTTAAAATCACAGCTCCACGTGGGGGTAAATAACTGCATCTGCTACAAAACTTAATACAATCATCACAAACACCACTGCTCTACTGACAGGAGGAGCTCGGTGGCATTAGGACTGAAGAAAGGGTTTACCCAAAAGCATGCACAGCAGTCACTTCAAGGAATTAAATTTGGGGAGTAAAAAATGGAGAAATGTGCCGTCCTTCAAGCAGCGAGATCTATGATGACACTGGTCATTGGTGTGTGCATGTATTCAAGGCATTTCATGAAAGCCGGCCCCATTCGGCTGAAGCTCCTGACCACCCCCACCCCTCTTTTTTTAACTGCATGAGATAATCCCATTACTCTTTTCAAACTCTGATCTGTGCCAAGTTCATTTTCAAAATTGGATCTTTGCCCACTTATGTTTATTTCCTCTTTTGCCAGTGGTCTTTCCCCACTTCCCTCTTGAGATAGCTAGTTATCTAGAAGGCTCCGTGGAAGGCTGAGTGGCATACCTACAGACTGAGCGCCCATCCACTGGACTGTCATCTGTATTCTCATCCTGTGACAAATGCGGGAGATAAAGCAGAGGGACAGCACAGGGTACATATCTCAGACACCCCTCCCTGCAGGGTCTGTCTAGGTATTTACTTTGCTTTTAAACTGAACCAGATGCTCTTTTCTGGGCAATGCCCAGCCCTTAAAGGCAGAAAATCCCTCTGAGGATTGGTTCTGGCTTGGGATCCTCTAAGCAGGCATACTGAAATTTCCAAGGAGAATATCCCTCTTTGATCAGGACGCTGAGTCCTGGCCCTCTCTGAGCATATACCTGTTTTCCTCGCTCCTGCCAGGTGCCAGGGTACGGAACTGCAGCCCCAGGTGTCCGACTCACCTCCAGCAATTCTAAGTGAGCTGGAAAGTGCTCCGGTGTTTAGGGAAGAGACAAACGCCACTGAAAAGTGGCACCCAACGATGCCTTTTTAAAAATATGCATTTTGTACTAACTCCTTAGGCAGGTGCATGCAGAATCCTAGTATATTACATGGGATAGAGCATATTACTTTATCAATTTTTAGGCAGTGGAAATTTTCCTACTAAACTCTTGCTTAGCATCTGGAGGCTGAATGAATGACTATGACTCATGGCAGGCTGGGTTCCTAGCTTCTTAACCACTGCCTGATACCTTCACTAGGCCTATGGCAACTTATGGGAGTCAAGGGCTCCACACAACACCTTTAGAAAACTACTAGGACAGAAAAAAGAAAACCCCAAAACAGCACTGATGGAGAAAACAGAAGGCCTGGTCTTAAGAATGTTAATGGAAAGATAACACAGCCAAGAGCAGGAGTTGCAAACTGAACAGTCAAAGGATTGGTATGGGAACTGATTCCGCATTTACTAGCTGTCTAGTCCGAACCAGGCTGGTCTGCTCACTGGGCTTCCATTTTCTCTTTAATAAACTGGAAACAGACAGGCATACCCAAACCCCAAGGCTAGGTTAATGTCAAATGAGTCACTTACTAGCAGTGGGATCCTGAGGGAGCCACTTAGTCCCTCTGTACTTCCCTTTCTTCACCTGTTACAGTGGATATGATCTATCTCATATGGTTACGGTGAGGATTAACGGGGAGACGTGGCATATAAGAAAACAAAGGTCAGCTATGTCTCCGATTACTTTCTGGTAGTCAAGTTTGAAAATGTAAAAAGCACTACGAAATATTTGGCGACACACAGTTGTTGTTCTGTTGTTAGCCTTTTGTTGCTCTGGCTGTTACTGAGAATGGCCCCGCTCAAGCCACTGAGTTGCTAGGGGTTTCCACTGAGTCAACTCCCCTTTGATTTCAGAGTCCCCACTCATCTGATCTTTATTGTCCGACTTATGCTGTCTCCCCAGTAAGAGAAACTCCACTTCCTTACTGCCCTGGTTTATCAGCTCAACTGGAATGCCTTTACAGAGTTTTACACGAAACTAGGCGATTCTCCAATAGGGTAACGCTTTACCCATTTATTTGAACTATGGTTATTCAGCTGCTATTATTACCCTTTTCCTTGAGATAATGAATTGTGTCTAGGATATATCCAGTAACACCAACAGCCACAAAAACTCGTCACACTATTCAATCCTGATTTCTAATAAATAGAAAATTTTACAGCATAAAATGCCACCTTCTCAGGGGTGAGTCACAATTAATAAGACTAGATCTAAGGGAAATAAACATCTTCATTTCTATAACACCTAGTGAGATAGAAAAACTTACAGGATTATGAGTACAGTCCTAGATATCAAAAAGAGAGAAATCTGAATTTTAATTCAATTGACTTTGATAAACACAGTATCTTTTTTCCGATTACTTGAACTTCTGACATTCTATTTTCAATACTTAAAAAAACCCCTAATTTCCAGAAATGAAGAAAAAAAAAAGAAAACAAATAAATGTCAACTAACCATAACTATAATGTTCTACAAAATAAAAAAATAAAAAACTATTGGGTTGTCGGAAAAACCATGACACATTTTTGCAACGAGAAACGTATAGAAAAAATATGTCACGACTTTTCTGACAGCCCAATAGTATTGCTATCTCCTTTAACTACAGTGTATAAGCATGTCAGATATGGATACAGAGAAAGTTTTAAAGAAGCAGATGTTTTAAAAAATATATATATATAAATTTTTTTCCAAAATAATTTACAGATAGAAAAGAATGCTGCAAATTACTCAAACAGTTCAAAAAGTTTCTTTAATACCTTACTTGAAATACAATAACAATCCTCACTTAAAAAAGGGGGTGACACTATTTGCAAAGTGAGCCAAGAGGACCGGATGATAGCCATATATAATCAGTTGTCACCTTGCAGCTCAATTAGCCCTCATGTAAAAACGAGGCATGTAAGGAGAAATGAGGTTTTGACATTATCTCTGCCAGCAAGATAATTACACAGCCTTCATTTAACAGTAGGGCAACACTACTGTAGCAACAAATTAACTCAGCTCCATTTGCAATTCATGGTGTGTTTTCTCATTTAATACCATTTGTCTTACCCCAAGTGAATGTTTCCATTAGTTTTCTCGAGCACAGCACAGACTCAGTTTGACTCCGCAGGTTACATCACTGAGGCATGGCTTATCTTCTAGCCTCTCTTCCCAAGCATATTCAGAATGGGCTAGAAGGGCCCATTTTTTCCATGTCAGCTACAATTTTTCTCTGGTTTATGGCCAAATAGTACAAGAGGTGTTTTATGGCCAAATAGTACAAGAGATGTATCTGTGTTGAATAATCAAGGATGTGAAATTCCCTACAACCGAGTTCAAAGGAGTTTTCTCTTTTCATAAAGGAAAATTGAGAAAGAAACACATATTAGTTAAGTCCTAACCTGTGTACAATTGCTTATTAAGTTATGACTATATTTTCAAAAGACAGTTTAGGAAAGAGACACTTTTTTTTTTTTTTTTTTTAGCTGAGCCATCTAGCTACTTGTTGGCAGCTCAATGGCCACTCAGCTCGGGCTGGGCATCGAACTGCTGTTGCTCAGAGCTCAGCTCACACTCTTGAGCGAGCTCTTTAACCAACTGAGCCACTCGGCCGGCCCGAAAGAGACACTTTTTAAATGTACTGGCTGCAGGGCCGGCCGAATGGCTCAGTTGGTTACGAGCTCGCTCAAGAGAGCTGAGCTCTGAGCAACGGCAGTTCGATGCCAGCCCGAGCTGAGTTGCCGTTGAGCTGCCAACAGGTGGCAGGATGGCTCAGCTACACACACACACACACACACACACACACACACAAAAAAAAAAATCAGAAACATGAGAAGTTAAATGTACTGGCTGCAAATGTTAAGTTTTTATATGTAATATCCTAAACAGATGACTGTAATCTCATTCATTTGCCTTTCCAAGTTTTACATTAAAACATTTCCTTAGCTTGAATTTAAAAAGCCACTCTTATCTCCCTAAAAGTAGGGAGGGCGTGATTGAAGGGAGTTTAAAAAGAAGGGTCCAGGGATGGCAGAGTGGCATGTTGGTTAAGCGCTGGCTTGGGATGCCAGCAGCCCTGGTTCGGATCCCACATATGAGGGCCAGTGACACTAGCCAGTACAGCTCCACCTGAAGCTGGGCTGCGAGCCCCGGTGATGGTGTAGGCTGCAGGCCCTGCTGCAGTGGCTGCCATAGGCTACAGTGAGTGGCCGGCAGCCAGTGTGAGCGGCCATCCAGAGGCAGGCGACCGATCTGCCTCACCGGGAAGAGCGCAATGACGATACCAACATGGGCCAGTGAAGCAACGTCCTCCACAACTAGACTGAAGAACAAAAGGACAGCAACTTTCCCGGCCGAGTGGCACGGTGGTTAAGTGCTGGCTTGGGAGGCCAATAGCCCCGGTTCAGGTCCCACATGTGAGGGCCAGTAACACTGCCCTCAAAAAAAAAAAAAAAAAAAAAAAGGACAGCAACTTGTCTGTTCCCCTTCCCCGATTCCCCAATGCTGTTCCCCTCCCCCCAATTCCCCAATAAAATCTTTAAAAAAAAAAAAAAAGGGTCCAGAAATAGGAGCTGGTGGGCAGGCTCTTGTGCTGTCACTAATAGGCCTGTCATTACAATTTATGTTCAGCTCTAAAAGGTAATGCTAATTTGGCTCCTGCTTTATCCTTTGAGATTTTACACACTGGATTACTCACTAGTGACAATACAAGAGGTCCTAAGAACCCCAAGTTCCCAGCATTGTTTTAGTCCAAGACTTAATCTATACATAGACTAGTGAGCCTCGAATATTCAAACATATAAACGCAAGTGCATTTATATATAATGAATGTGTGTTAGTTTGTTAAACAAAATTAACTTTAGGTTATAAATGAATATAGAAATATACCAAAATAGGGGATTTCCATTTTTAAAAATAAATAGTCACTGTTTTGCATAAAGTTAAGGAAATTACTGAGGATAAAAACAAGACTTTTTAGGAGTTTATTTCATGTATCAAAATAATGATTAGCAAAATATCTGTGGAAAAATACACTGTTATACTCTCAAAGAATTAGGAACGAAAGATACATATGTGTACACTTTACACAGTTTCATTGCTAAATGCTTACTAGAATTTAATTGTTAATAAATTGTAGACTAGCAAATAAGTTTCTCCGATATATAAGCTTTTTGCTTTTTTCTTTAATCAGTAAGATAATTCCTCAATATCTCTACACTTTGTTAACTAAGTGTTCCAATGAATAGATTCAAGGCTTGAAACTTAACTTACGAGTAAGATACATCAAAAGGAAATTTCTATGCTTTGTGGCATAACTTTACAATATCTCTAGTCACAGTGAAGCTAAGTGAAATAAGATGAGTCAACATTTTGCTAATTTTTTTAACAAAACAATTTTATAAATGAAGCTTTCTTCTCAATACAGGAATTTATTTTATAAACTTTACTAACAGTCATCCAGCCTTGGTTCAAACAATTCAAATACAGAGAAAAGATAGAAACTAAAGCCAATGAAAAGTTAAAATGTTTTTTTGTGCTCACATGGCCTTCCTAGTCACACATTCATTCATTTGCTGTGAGGAGGGTACAACTGCTTAATCTTTAGATGTTCTATAATTAGCTCTGAAAGTGGATGTGTATTACCAAGACAGACACTTATTGTGTGTTCTGAAATAGTACATTACACACAAATATGACAGACAAGGAATTATCATATTTACTATATGTAGTAAGTTCAGATAAATACTTGGGCAGAGGATATGAATGAATATCACATCCAGTAAATGGAAAATAACTCATCAGTCTTATTATTAATGAAATATATGGAGCAGTATTCATTCTTTTGTTTACATTCCTTTATTATTCATTTAACCAGTGTGATCACTTTGGAAAAGATCAAGAAAGGCATGTATCCAAAAGTGATATTTAAATTAGCACTTAAAGGATGAATATGAATTATCTTTAGAATGCAAGTAAAACATGTAACTAAAACACTGACATATGCCATTTTTGCACTGAAGGCAAAATAGGCAGTTAAAATACGTTATTGACTGTTTTGCTATTGCAGGAGTTTTACTTCTAAGAAATTTCACAATTTTTAAACTGTAATGAGAACAGTTGTTTCAGTGGGAAATGTGATTGAAGGATTTTTTTTTAGACTCACAATAACATAGTTATTTTCAGGCAAATGTAGTAAAAATATTAAAAGATTTTTTTTTTAATGACTATTAGTACAGAGCTATAAAATCTACACACCACTCAGGAAATACAGCTCTTAATTATATCTAGTTTGTGCATATGAGTACCGGTCTTTCTTTTCCAATTCCTGATCAGCATTATTATTAATGCAGTGCTTTATATATTTTTTATCATCTATGATAAAGTACAAAGCCACTGAAGCAATGCAACTGCGATGGATGGGGTGCAAGTACCTTCCCCTAGCTGGTTCACTTTTATCCAATTTGCATTATGAACATACATACTGCTGGAGAACTGCCCATGTGTAATGTTGAAGAGTAACAGATGAAACAGATTTATTTAGACACTACTAGTAAATTGGTATAAACCTTTGGGCTTTAAATATTTAAGAATCTCTATAGTCTTCAAATAAGTAATACTATTGAAGTAACTCATGCTAAGAAAATAATTGTTTCTGTGTGTGTGTGTGTGTGTGTGTGTGCGCATATGCGTATGTATATGTGTGTATGCGTGTGTGTGTCTTGGATTGGAGAAACTTTCACGTACAAAGATATTCAGTAAAATACTTACAACAGTTTAAAAACGTGAGCCTAAACAAAGGAAATACTTTACATGTATGTGATGGGCTATTCTGCGGACAGTAACATCTACAGTTATTAGTATATACTTACATGTTAAGTTAAAAGGCAGGATTCAAAACTGTATGTACAGTGTGCATTCACTCATTTGTTCAATCAAACACTGTGTGTCTGCTCTGTGGCAGGCACTGTTTTAGGCCATGGGCACACAGCTAAGAACAACACACACAAGAATCTCTGCCTTCATGGAGCTTATATTCTAGCGAGAGGAGACAAACATATAGATGGATGTTCAGATAGAAACTATGGGATTCACTCCTGGGTACCACATTCAAAGGACATTAATATACAAGCACATTTAAGAGAGAGCAGTCAGAAAGGCGAGGGTGTTTGGAGAAATGTGAAAAATAACTGGAAAGAAATGAGGTGCTCTAGTATGCAAAGGATATAAAACGGTCCAAGTATTTGTGAGACTATCACGTGGCAATGCTTGATTCCTTTCATTTGCCTAATAGCGTCATACCGATTTTACAGGTGAAACAAAATGAGGCTCAGAGAGGCGACACAGAGATAACTAGCAGAAGAACAGGAACTTAAATTTGGGGCTGGTGAACAAGAGGAATCCAATTTCTTCTGCGTTAATTCCAGAGGATAGGACTATAACCAGTTGCACTGTGACACCCGATTTCCAGGCCCCATAAGGAAGAAATAAAAACAAAACCAACACTTACAGCCCTCTAGGATGATGTTCAGAGTTTCCATAAAGTCTGGACACACAGGCCATATGATAATGTTGATATCAAGAACAGCTTCAGTCTGTAAAAATATGTTTTAGGTTTCCAGACTTTATGGGCACTTGGTATTTGCTGAACAGCTATTATGCCAGGTATTCCATAATCCCTTAATCTGAACAACGACCCCAGTGGAAAAACTGAATCTAATCACACACTAGAATAATTCGCCCAAGGTCTCAAAGCAAATAAATTAAGGACCAGAATTCAAGCAAAGGTCTTTCTGGCTCTCTCTTCTATAGTCCTCGCACCCTGGCTGTACAGGAAAATCACCCAATGCCCGTTTAATACACTGGTGTCTGGGGCCCACCTCCAAAGGCCCTGAGTGAATTTGTCTGAGACGAGGCCAGCTGTTGAGGCCTGGATGTGACTTCCCAAACAACTTGTGCAATCACTACCACACAGGGAAGACAGAAGCGACTTTTCTGGAGGAGGGGAGAGGTAACAGCGAAAAGGAAGAAGGTATCTTAGCAAATAGGATGTTTAAGCATGTGTATAAAAATAAATTTTACATGGAATTTTGTACCTACTTAACATGTGCTCAAACAAAATCTGGGTATCTTGAGATCCGAAACTTAGAGGTACAAGAAGAAAGGCAGTCTGACACCAAAGTTCACAACCCACTCATCTAAATTTTGCTTTTTAAACAAATAAAATGACACTTTTTAAAGTCAAATACTGTAAAAGATTACTTGTCTTTTGCACAAGTGGCAGATCTGTTATCGTTCTCATCATATTGGAAGCTTATCCAACAGATGCCCTCTCCGTATCCTCCAGTAGCTCTTTGTGCACTCAAAATTAACCCCACTATCAGTGTTTCTTGGCTTAACCAGTGTAAGGTATTTGAAGAGGGTCTTTGTTGTTGTAAAATGAGAAAAGTTGCATTAAAAGCATTAAAATGATGGTGGTCACTTGGAAAAAAAAAATCAGCAAAATACAGTGCCAGCATTTTATGAGTATGGGAGCTAGTCCTTGCAAACAACTAATACAGTTTTCAGCTCCTTAATTAAAGAGATATTCTTTAAAATTGGGAAGAAATGTTAAATTGAATGTCATCCTCTTCCTCCTGGAATGAATGACCTTTGATAAGAATCTGAACCACTTAAACACTAACACATATAAACGTGATTATTTTTTTTTAATTCAACAAACATGAACTTTGGAGTGGTCAAAGGAAACCAATAACTATTTTCTAAATTTAATTAAACAGAAAAAAAAAAAGCAAAAATCCCAGAGCTGACAACAAGATGAGTTGTCTAAATAAACTTTACAAGCTAGATGTTAAGAAGTGTCATTTTTTTGTTATAAGAGCCCAAGGTGACTGCTTATGTTTTGAACTGCTAGTTAATTCTCGCCAGAGTGCAAATCTGTCTTCTCTCTTCTAATTAATTCTCAGTGTCAAAACTGCTAGATGTCCTTTTCAGAACCAACCAATCCTGGCTGTTAATTATATTACAGAAATATGTCCGGATGATGTTAACGGCCTGATTCTAATGCCCACAGAACAAGTTATAGGTAAGGTTCAATTAATGACTTAGCTAAATATGTTTACTTAATTATTTTGCAGAGACCATGAGAACAATTTGCCTTTTGCAAAAATGATACCCGAAGAGATGATTTTTAAAAGAAAATAAACATGTGCAGTCTTGACACGAATACAGGAAAGGAGCCACTGTTAGGATATCAAGACAAATAACATATTATTTCTTAGACGGTTTCTCAAATGCTCAGAAAATGGATAAATAGGAGAAATACAGTAACCAAGAAAACGTCTTTTGAAGAGTAGTGATACAAAGTGAGCCTTTTTTTTTCCCCCCAACATTTTTATATAGTATTTAGTTACAATGGTCTTATTTTCTTAGTGGTCCCCATTTTGCCAAGCCCCACCCCAGATCTTGCCCCAGAAGCTGCCATGGAAATTTAGACTGAAACCAAGAAACCCGTGAGAGCCCCAGGAAGAGCCTGGTGCTGACCGCGTGGACTGGGAATCCCCCAGGGCTGCGAGACCAGTCTAAGTCCAGGACATGCCGTTCCGCTGAGGCCCATCATGCGGAATGACCATCAGTGGCTGCATTGCGTTTCTGGATGGTTTATCTGTCTATGGAGAGCTGGCTTGTAACTGATCAGAGTGAGACAAAACGATAAATGAAGTAACCATAGACCTACAAAGTGGGAAGGGGTATAAAACCCAACATTTCTGAAGACCTGTAATGAGCCACTCATGTTGCTAGGTACTTTACATATGTTATAATCATTGAAACTCTCTTTTCCCATAATCCTTTTCAAATAAGCATTACTACTGCCACATGCAAAAGCAGAAATGAAGGTACAGAAAGGTTAAGGAAATTGTTGAAAATCACCCAGTCAAAAAGTGACAGGTCCAACCAGGATTTGAGCCCAGATCTTTTCAGCTCCAAAGAGCATGCTAATCTAGTAAACTATACAGAAAGGCAAAATTCCAGATCACATTCTACGATAAGGCAAATATAAAATCCAATCTCACACACTCATACTTGCAATGTAAAAGATCATTATTTCCCCCTTTAATTCCTGATAAATTTACACACAGATTTGGAAATCTGGGTATTATGTTCCTAGGTCTGAGGAGTGATTTGGGCCTTTGGTGTCTTTTGCACCGTATCATAATATTTATAGTTTTTATTTTTTTAAAAGGCTTCCTGATTCTGACAGGAAACAGAGACATAAAATGTTTAAATGTCTTGCCCAAAGTCACAGGGCTGGACTTTTTCAAAGCTGGCGTTGGGCCTCAGATCTGACACATGGTCTACTGTTCTTTCTGTTACAAAGTGCTGGGGTTTTTCGTTTTTGTTTTCCCAGCTCTGGGGAAGGTTGTAACTGTTAGTTATCATAAGTACATGACAGAACCATGAGAATGTCATTAAAAATCCTCTCAACGCTGAGCTCATTCAATCATTACCTTAAAAAGGAAACCAATTATCGGGGTTTATATCAATTTTGTTTAAAAAAAATAATCAAATGGCATTAAGAGAAAGACAAAATTAGGTAAGCTTATTTATCCAAAGTAAAATTTGGATTTATTGGTCAAAATTCCAGGAGGCTCAGATTTAAAATATAACTGATGTAAAAGATCAATACATCATGACATGAGAAAACTGTTACTGATTCTTTATGTGCTTTCAATTTGATTGCTTTGGCCTTCCAAACAAATAAATGAAAGCCCCAGAAACCTATTAGTATGATAATAAAGCCTTGCTCCTGGATGTGTACAATCTCTGTGCTTGGAGGATAACAAACAAACAAACCAAAATCAGTGTAAAGATTGGCTCTACATTTCAAAAATATTTGAACTAATTAAAAATGTAAAATTTTAAAAGAATTTTAGAACGATCAGATTTGACTTTTCTTTCTTTAAATCTCTAGAGAAATCCATTTCTATACATCTTAAAAGCTAAGAGTGTCTATCTTCTAACTCATTGTTCCTATTTTAGTTTATGCTTCTTTTCAAAATTCCACTTAAAATAAAACGCCTAAGTAGCTTCAGGTTATTATCATCTATTACCATTCAAAACATAGTGAGTATAGGGGACCCTTTTATATATAGGAAATAGTACACTTGGTAAATATATTTATTTATGTTACAAGCAGAGAAAATGGAAATATATAAAAGGCATGTATCTATACACAGATGAACACATACACACATATATACACACATATATACATTTATATATATACATTTATAAATGTATATATATACATTTATATACATTCTGCAATATTTGGAGAATGCTTTTGACTGCATTATGTTGCCCATCCTCCCCCCAATCAAAGCAGTTTAATACTTTAAAAAAGCATTATCTTACTATGAATACAGATTGTTCGTATCCCAAGTAATGAAATAAAATTGGAACAGTGATGACAGGGTGGCTGGTAATAACTCCATAATCTATTTAAAGTATAATTTCCTAGAACTTAGTGCTGCTAAATCACTCATGTTTCATTACCACAAATTATATAAAATACTGATTGAAAAAAAACCCCACAAAAAACGGGTAAGCGTTTTCCTAGTTTTGTTCAACATATATATATATATATATATATATATATATATATATATGCAAACGGGATTCCCAGAATTTTATATATTGATTTTACTCAATTGGAGTCAGCTACATAATTCAGATGCAGAACTCCTTTGCATGAAATGAATTGTTACAATGGAGAGGTGAAAACATTGCTTACAATCACACACACAAGTGACAGGTACCTAAGTCTGAATTAAGATGTTGGCTATGAGGTTTCCAATAGGACCTTGACATGACATGACATGATCACGCCAGTACGGATTTGGAATTCTATTAGTATTACCAGAGGAAAAAAAGTCAAGGAGTCATCAGGAAAACAAATCTATATCTTCTACTCCATCAGCCAATTACTGTTGTTAAAGTGGAATTAGATGGGTATTGACAACGCAAAGGGGATGAGGATTAAAGCAGATGACTGAATGAATATATCGCCAGCAGTGATGATCATAGTTTGGTTTCTGAGCAGTTCTGTTTTATGCTACACAAAGTTATTTTAAAATTCTCAAATAGAAATGTGCAAAGTAGATTAACTACTGTTAATATCAGGCCTGAGAAAAGACAAATCATAATACATTTACTAACTGGATGACACAAATATTTTCACATAGGGTATAATTTTACATAAGTGTATTTTCAACAGCAAATATTTAATAGAAGTCTGCACCTGTCTACAAATAAAGAGCCCCTGGAAAGATTACAGAAAAGATTTTAAAAAGTTCATTAATATTTTAAGGCAAAAAACTCTCCAATTGCATTTTGAAAATTATATATTTTCTCATGAAGGATACTATAATTCAACTGATTATGAAACTAAAACACTTCTTGCGTGAGGAGGCAGTATAATGTAATATTTAAGAGCATGATCTTTGACTTTAGACAGACCTGGTTTCAAGTGTGGGTTGTGCCATTTGCTATAGCTCTGTGACCTTGAGGAAATTATTTAACCTATGTCTTAATTCCCTAATCTGTAAAACAGATATATACCCACATCATATGGTTATCATGAGGATTAAATGAGTCTGCTTCTGTAAAAAACTTAGCAGAGTATTCAATTATTGTTAGCTTTTGCGATTATATTAGTGTTACATTTGTACTAAAATCAGCTAGTTATTTTGTCTACAGTTTTGTTGCATGAAAAAATTCAGTTTTGTTGCATAGAGATTTGAAATTCCTGAGGTGCTGAGTGGTTCAAAGTCAAGGAACCCATAAAAGTGTCAGTTGTCAATGCCCAAGTATTATATAAAAGCTGGTTTTACTTTATACTTTACAATCCCTCCTCTGCCCAGAGAAATAATCACAAAGTATTGGGCAGGTGTGGTTTTATGGTGGGACAATTTCCAGCCTAAACTGCAAATCATACCATCAAGACACAAATAATAGTTTTGGTGTTTTACATAGAAATATTTCCTCCACAGCTTGATTAGTTCACTAAATCCTGATTAAAGTTTCTCGTAACATTTTTTTTTCCTCCTTTGCTATTTTTTTCTTGTATCAAAGTTTTTATCCCTTTACACTCTGTTTTACTGATTGAACAACACTGTCATCTTCCCCTTATCACACAACTCACATATTTTGATATTAATCATATTTATTTATAGCCTTTGTCTTTTAAAGTCAACTTGAGGTGATAGATAATATAATAGATATGAGTATATTCATGCCAGTCTAACATATCTATGTGAAATTATAATCTAATGAATCTATCAATGAACTTAGATTAACATCACATGACATTACCAATTTCCGTCTCCTTAGGGTGTAACTATAGAATAAGTGACCCTCTCACCCATCCTAAGTACATGATAACTGATACACTGAGTTAGTCAAAATATGTAAACAAAATTTTCACTTATCAAAAAGTAAATGCTTTATTATATGCACACTTAGAAATTATGGTGAATTATGCCTCAAGTTTTTCTACCCTCATGAAACTTCTGTTTCATTTCCAGTGAACTGACTGAGGTAACTTTACTTCAGTCTGATTATTTAAAAGGTGTTAATTCTCCTACACTTAAAATTTACGAAAAGGTATATAAAGAAATATGACTTAGTTTTATGATTCAAATAAAACTCAAACAATATATCTTACAATAATATAAGAAAGCTAAAAAATATATATTTTTTAAAAATCAGCAAAGAATGCCAAAAAATATAATAAGAAATGACAAGGTTTCTAGTGACAATACATTCAAGAGAAAAAAAATCACAAAAAAATATTGAAACATTAGAATGTGTTATTAAAATTTCCGTTATTATTTTACAAGTAAAATTCTAAGAAAGAATAGAAAAGCAGAGAGGTGCCCAGACACAGACAAAAAAAAAAACAAAAAAAAAAAACCTCTAGCAAGTCTAATACATTTAACTTGCCCTGCCAGATCTTTTCAACTTATTGAAAAATTCACTTGACTTAATATTGACACAGAGATGTGTAAATCAATACAATCAGAATGAAAGATATATTTTAATTTAAAAATGTTCAGACTGCAGCAGTAAATCTATGCACCTCGCACATAAAAATCATCAAGAGTTTGAATGTTGAGACATAATATTAGGGCTAACCAACATCTAAAGGTGAATGCCACGTACTAAATTTTTCTCATTAAAATTTTTACTTTTCAGGGCACATGTAAGGCAGTCTTTACAAAATTTACTGAAGCATCAGAGATGCTGAATTTCACTAAGAATCCATCAAAGCCTGCAACCAGGGCACCACCTATCTGCTGTTTATAAAAAGTCCTATTTTTATATACAACTAGCAAGCTATTAACTTTCCAAATGCAATGAGGAAAAGAAAACGAGGGTACCCCCAATCTTAGTGATTTTCTATGCAGTCAGAAACCTTAACTGTGCTATCTAATATGGTAGCCATCAGCCATATGTGGTTACTAAGACATTTTGAGAATATAAAATACACAACAGATTTTGAGTACAAAAAATGTGTAAAACATCTCAATCATGTTTGCTACAATAATCTTACTATTACATACACATATTTTCAGGGAACATAATGGTTTTCATTTAGGAAAGAAAGTGGGACTTCCACAGACAAGCATAAGAATATATCAGCACAAGTTTAACTTTATCTCCTTAAATAAATTTATTATATGCTCACAAGTTTAATTTGGTAAATGACTCCATAAATCAAAACAATCTTGAATTTAAATAAATTGAGAATATCCCCATTCCCCTACCTTCCATATAATGCCTATCAGATACTATGAAAAAGATAAAACATGTTCATAACTCTGATCATTAATAAGATAACCTTCCAACTTACAAATTTGAAAGTTAAAGGGGAAATATTATACTTCAAAAAAAAAGTGTATATCAAATAAAAAAAGGTTAGAAAGTGTATGTAATCATAGTCAAATTTTCTCAATTATCTCAGAGATCTGCTTTTCACATCCTTTCATTTCTCATTATAATTTGTGTATAACTGCCAATTGTAATCTCTCTCCTATTACTCTTATCATCATTCTCTATTAAAATCTTTTGCTTCCACAATTATCCTCTCAAACTTTGCTACTTAAGAGTGGTCCTTAGTCCACCAGTGGTGGCATTATCAAGGAGCTAGTTAGAAATGCAAACTCTCAGGCCCCACCCATGATTTCTGAATTAGAATTTACACTGTAACAAGATCCACCCCACCATCCTCTAAGATCTGCATGGAGACTAAGGTTAAGAAGCATGCTCTAGGCTTGGTGGAAAGGATTTCTACCCTCAGTCTGCCTGTCCTTACCTTAGACATGTCTTTATTGGTCTTCAGGGTAACAAGGTGAGGAAGCATCTTAGAAATTACCGATTTTACAACTTTCGTTTTACAGATAAGCAACAAGAAATAATTATGAATTCTTCGCTTACGACCTTGCATAAAAAGGCCCTCGATAAATGACAAGTTGTAAGACAAAGACAAGAGGAGAAAATGAAGCTAAAAGAGGTTAAGGACTTAACACCCTTTCTGTAGTTAATAAGTTGCAGGTCTCAAATAAAAAATCTGTGTCTCACACTGACTCCAAAGCCCAGTGCTCATTCCCATTCATGACACTGTGAGCAAGACAAGGCCAGAGTTGGAGAGATTTTGGCTCTGATCATTTCTCATTGGGATGTGTGGGAGAGTAAGTCCATGTGACATGACATGGCAACACGCATGCACGCCTAGCTCTGTAGTGCTTAATGGAGGAACAGTTTTAAGTATTAAAAGCATAAAAATACAACTTTCACAAATATGCATATATTTCTTCAGCTTAAGGTCCACTTTTCTTTTCTACATTGATCATTTGTGTTTTTGACGAATTATATCTGAGGTATCTGAGAGGTGGGAATCAGGAAGTAATGAGTAAATGTCACGTGAAATACATTTTGTTTTGAGGGCAATGTCACTGGCCCTCTTATGTGGGATCCGAACCGGGGCCGCTGGCATCCCAAGCCAGCTCTTAACCACCGTGCCACTCGGCCGGCCCGTGAAATACATTTAAAACATAGACACGAATGGCCCTAACTGGGTTGGGCTAATTATTACTAGAATTTGCCATCATTCATTTCCCCTACTTCTTTTCTTTTATACCCCTCTTCCTCTTCGTCACCCTATTCCTGTTCCATTGCCCCTGGCTCCTTTTCTTTAGCTGCCACAGAAAAGACAAAGTTGAAGAGTTATTTGTAAAAGGCTTGACACTCTGGGAGAAAATCCCTACATAAATTAATACAAATAATGACTTATAATTTCTACAGTGTTTTAAATTTTGTGTCAAGTGTTTTTATAAAGCGTTTTTATAAATATTTTCTTAAAGCCATCATAAAACAATAATGTTAAAATGCTTTTTATAATGGCAATGAATATAAAGATTGACTCTACATGAGAGCATTCTCTGGACATGATATATTGTTTACATTTTTCTCCAATTAATAACATATTACAAAAAGTTTTTTAATTTTTTTTTAAATTTTTTTTGAGGGCCGTGTCACTGGCCCTCATATGTGGGACCTGAACTGGGGCCACTGGCTTCCCAAGCCAGCGCTTAACCACCGCGCCACTCGGCCGGCCCTACAAAAAGTTTTGACAAGAAAAATATTCTGGCAATAAACAGAAAAAATGAATAGCAGAAAAGGCAACACCACAATTTTACTTATAAAAAAGCAAATTACCCAGTTTTAATATTGGGTAAAAATAAATTTATATAGGGCTGGCCGAGTGGCTCAGTTGGTTAAGAGCTCGCTCAAAAGTGCAAGCTGAGCTCTGAGCAACAGCAGTTCGATGCCCAGCCCAAGCTGAGCTGCCACTGAGCTGCCAGGATGACTCAGCTAAAATAAATAAATAAATAAATAAATAAATAAATAAATAAATAAATAAAATTTATATATACTGAGGGTGCCAAAAAAATGTATACATGTTTTAAGAAAGAAAAGAACTGTATTAAATTGTAATACTCAATATATACCGAGAACAAAAGATGGATACAAGTCATATGTATACATTTTTTGGCACCCCCGGTGTGTGTGTGTGTGTGTGTGTGTGTGTGTGTGTGTGTTTGTGCGTGTGTGTGTGTGTGTGTATGTATATATGCTAAAAAATGAAGGCTTAATATCAAAATATTATGGAGCTAATGAAAATGGACTAAATCATGTCCTATTAAAGACCAGGAGACGGTGGCAGGTATGTAAACAATTCACCATATAACTAGACAGCAAGAAAGTAAAAAGAGAGAACTTTAACAATTTAAATAACTATCTCAGTTAGTTCTTCAGTTATTCCAACTAACATTTGAGTATAAAATATACTTAACTGTGATTAATAGGAGCACCTGGGGTTCCAGAGTTTACACTACAACGGAAATACGCCATTCATTGTAAGGATAGCTAACCTTATGATAAAAGTATTAAAATTAGAATTTTAGTCAGTAAACCCTTCTCGGGTAAAGTTTGGTAAAACATGAGCATCTCATAAATAATTATTGCCAAGTATTAGATTACTCCCATTACCAGAATAAATGCATTGATCAGCAGATTGGGCACAGATAAAAAGAATTATTTAACTGGAAGACAAAGCTGTAGAAATTACAATGCAACACAAAAAGACAATGAAATGGAAACTACAAACAAAGGTTAAGAGACATTAAGAATAAAATGAGAAAGTATGACATATGTCTGTCTGGAATCCTAGAAAGATGGACGATAATAAACAAGAGGCAATGTTTACAAAACAGCTATTTTTTTTTTTTTTTTTTTTTTTTAGCTGAGGAGCCATCCTGCCACCTGTTGGCAGCTCAACAGCAACTCAGCTCAGGCTGGCATCGAACCGCAGTTGCTCGGAGCTCAGCTGGCACTCCTGAGCGAGCTCTGAACCAACTGAGCCACTCGGCCGGCCCCAAAGCAGCTATTTCTTTCTTCTTAAAGAAATGGTTAAAGACAGGAATTACCAGACATAGGAAAAAAAATATAAAAGCAGAGTAAATAAATTTACATTTACACATAAAGTTGTGAAACTACAGATTATCAAAGAAAAAAGAAAAATCAGCCAAAGGGGGAAAAAACATATTCTCTATCATTGGTCTGACAACAGATTTCTCAATAGCAACAACTAATGCCAGAAGCCAGTAATAGAGTATCTCCAAATGTTCAGAAAAATCATTTAACCCAGAAATATATTTACGCAGAAAACTATTTTTCATAAATAAGGGTGAAATGAACCCAGTTTCAGGTTAAAAACAGCAAATTTATCAGTTTTAGAACTTCCCTAAAATACCTTCTAAATACATACTTGAAGAAAAATGATTCCACAAGCAAAATATGAAATGTAAGATGAAATGGTAAGCCAGAATCTGGTAAGCCTTGAGATCTAAACAAACACTGTACATTAATACAAAGGTCTAATTTATAGGTTTATAAAACTGAAAGGTTGGAGAGGGCAATGTTCAAGCCTGAAGAAGGATAAAGTGTATTAAGGTCATCGCATTATCAGAAGTCCTGACACTATTATCCATATACCTTAAATTTAACATCTACCTGAGTAGTCAATATTTCTTAAGCTAGCCAGGCATTTTTTTCAACCCTATCTTTACGTAATGCTGAATTGAAGCACTAAGTATGGGATTACCTATGTTTGCTCACAAAAGGAATATCAAGAAACAAATCTGGGTTAATCTTCACAAGAACCCCATGTTCATGCATGGAAGATTCTGACACACTGAGTTCAGATAAGCCAGGCACTGTTCTAGACACTGAGAAGAGAGCTGAACAAGATAGACAAGGGTCCCTGCCCAAGAAGCTTACATTAGCATTTGGAAACACTACAAAAGAAAAGAAAAATCAGATATGGAAAATGCTATAAAGGAAAGCGAGAAGGTCATGTGAGGGAAAGAGATTAAAAGATGGAGACAGATAATAGATCAAAGTAACTTTGCCTAAGATCCTGTAATGGTGGCGCCTCAAATTGAGCTCCTTTTAATTCTAAATCTCATCTTTCTAGTATATAATAGTACCCTTCCTTTGCTGTGTGGAAAAAAAAATCAGTCAAAGACACAGTTTAAATACCCTTTTTTGATACCCTCTTGGTAGAATGATCCTTCTTTTTATTCTGGTCTTAACAGTCTGTTATTTACTTACAACTGTTCTTAGCTGTGCATTGATTAGTCTGTATTTCCCAAAGGACTGACTGTAGGCTCCTTAAGAGTAAGGACATGGGTCATCCGTTATTTTTGGACTCCAGGCCTTAGCAAAGTACCTGGTCCACAGTACATCTCGGTACCTTTTTGTTCTTCAGCTCAGTGATGATTTTCATTTCAAAGACGATGTTTAAGTCAAATCAAATTAATTATAATCTCATGGGGATGACCAGAAAGAAGTTGACATGTTCTGAGGGTAGACAAGTGATTCTTAAATGAGGAAAGAAATAGCAGAGATTGGAATGAGAAGAAGGGACGTGGCCGTGAGTCATATAAACACTAGCTTGGCAGGATTTTCACACTACACCTGGTGTTCCTACTGTGGAGGTGAAGGGAATGGGCTCTGACTCCCACCCATGGTTAAGGATTGCTCCCTGAGTGAGTCATTATATTGAGGTAATTGTTATTACCTCTCAGGTATACTAGGATAGAGAAATACCAAGAACCGTGGGCTAGACGGCACACAGAGCTAAAGATAAAACACCCAGTTACCTTCTGCATAGGGTAAAAAGATCGAAAACTGTTAGAGCAAAAAAAGACATATAGACAGAAGAGAGCTGATTAAAAACAAATACAAAACAAACATAAGGACGCCAATCTTTAAGATACAGGAAAAAGACACGCCATTAAAACAGAGTGGGAAGAAGCAGTTGCAGAGGAAGAACGCTGAGAAAAGTGCGATAAAGAGAAACCAAGGTGGGCGTTCTCACAGGAAGGTGCTCACGTGACACATGCTGAGGAGTACAGCTGAGGAAGATAAGGCTGAGGGACCATTAGAGCGAGGAGTTCAATGGTGACTTAGGAAGAGGGTGATTGATAAAGAGTATTAAAGGAATTAGAAAAGCATGGAAAAGATAAATCAATGAAAGAAAGGGTTTCTGTCTGGGCAGAGAACTCACTTGTGCCTTCTTAGCAGCACAGCCAAAGACTGAGTTGCAAAAGACAGCTGATAGCAGAAACTTAAATCTGATACCTGAATAGCATGGGGTCCAATGAAAGTGCCTAAGAAAATAATCAAGGGTACCTACCTATTAGAAAGCCATTTCAGTGGGGACAATTATTTCAGGCATACAGTTGGGTTTTCAGACATTATTATCCCTATTAGGGTGATCTCATCATGAAAAGGGCTGATTTCTTTTTCAAATGGAGCATTTTCCCAATTAAAACTTAACTGAACCATAAGACATCTTTCAAATGTCACATGCTTAGAAAAATCCCAATCATATAACTAAGTGCTTTTCAAAATGAACTAGAAGTAAAAAATAAAATGACATAGCTTGCAAATTTTAAACTCAGTAATATCTTCTTTATTCTTTACTCAGTATCATCATTTATGTACACCACTGTACATAATAACTAAAATAGATCATAACCTCCTAAAATAATGAATTCTAAGACAGGTAACGAACATAAATTAATGTCGACTGACATCACAAGAGAATTTGAGTACCTTCAGCTAGGGAATGCCCTTTTAGCATGCAGCCACCTCCCCAACACCAAGGTACTTGACACACATGTATGTAGTGGGTTGTTGGAAAAGTAGCATTTTTGCAACGAAAAACATAGAAAAAGTACGTCATGACTTTTCCGACAACCCAGTATTATCTGCCTGGCCCCTGAAGCCATCATAGCTTTGGACTTCCTGGAGTAAGTGGATAATAATAGTTCCTTTACACTTTACAACGTCCTACTACATACCTGATTTCATCATATCTTGCACTTATCCCTATTTTAGGGATGAGGAAAAGGAAACTCAAAAAGTGATTCCTCCAAAGTCACACAGCCCCATGAATCCTGGATCTGGGAGAAGTTAGTCTGGTTTCTAGTTCCATGCTTTTTGCTTGTACTATACCAAAAGTGGCTAAAGCATGGCTCTGCATGAAACGGTGGGAGTGAGGCCTCTGGCAGGGACGTTTTCAGATAAGGGTCTAACAAAAATGTATTTTGATGAATGGGCCAGAGTTCCACAGACTGACATGAAGTGTGATGTTTCAAGTGGTCAAAATAGTGGACTAAAGTGGCAGAAGGTGCAAACTGCAAGGCACACTTCAGGGTGCAGCAGCTAGGAAATTAGGACATGAAGATTGAAAAATAAGTTGAAATCCTAATGACAAAGACCGAGAACTGGAAGAAAAAAAGTTTATATTTTCCTTGGTAAACCAAGGAGAGATGCTAATAGATTTAAAGTTAGAAGTCAAACAGGTGACAAGGATCACATTAGAAATTGAGGACAGTTAACAATGGTGTGAAACAAACTAGAGAAAGACTGAACAAGAATAGTTAGGTTATGTCAATGGCCAAGAGACTGAATTAGAGATTTGGGGGAAAAAATATACCGATCACTAATTGGCCTTAAAAACATTCACTTCGCAGGGCCGGCTAAGTGGCTCAGTTGGTTAAGAGCCCACTCAAGAGTGCGAGCTGAGCTCTGAGCAACAGCAGTTCGATGCCCAGCCTGAGCTGAGCTGCCGCTGAGCTGCCAACAGGTGGCAGGATGGCTCAGCTAAACAAAAAACAAAAAAAACCATTCACTTCGTTTGAAAATAATAAAATTTACCTGGTGACTCCTAAAAGTACAGTTAAAAACATTACCAAAACTTCAGTCCCTGGGATGAATTCACATTCCACTAGAAATATTAGAGAGAGGCAGGTGAGGAGAACAGAAAAGGACCCTGGACCAGGAAGTCGAGACTGACCACGGCTCTGCCTCTTATTGGTTCTGTCAGTGATCTCAGAGCCTTAACTTCCTCCTTTCACAGGTGTGCGTCACTAACCTGTTGTCCTTCACAAAATTGAACCCTACCATGCAAAGGTGACATGCTAGTTATTCTTAAAAAGTCTTTAACACTGACAATCAGAGAGAAAAACCCTAACCACTGAAGTGATAAATTAACGCTGTATCATTAACCAATGTTTATAAAACCACCAGAGCAATACCACTAAAATCGATTACCAATATGTTAAAAGAAAGGCATAAGCATCCAGTTTATCATTTTTTTTTTTTGAGGGCAGTGTCACTGGCCCTCGTATGTGGGATCCCAAGCCAGATCTTAACCACCTCACCACTCGGCCAGCCCTCCATTACTTTTTATTTTAAAAACAGCATGATTTGATTTACTTTCATATTTAATGTGATGGGAAAATCAAACCTGGAAGTACACATGAGTCAAATTGCTTTTAAAGTTTTTACAGCTAGCTAAATTCACTAAAACCTGTAATTTGTTCATATAGAAGTTCATTTGGAAGTACAAATGAGTAATATACTTTATATTAAAGAATACATAGATCAAAAAAGTTAATAAGTTAACAGCTTCAAAAGAGAAAAAAAGCACTATTTTTAGATGAAGAAGACCTGTAATTCATGGCTGATCTTTGCCTTAGAAAACATGATTTCTTCACTGCGTAGGTAGCTGAATTAATGAATTTCATTTTGGCTATTCTTGCTATACAGATGATCTTTTTTTAACTGCCAAACTAATCATACAGCATCTTATATAATGGGGGTGCTGAAAAAATGATCTTCAAATGTATATGCACTTTTTTGGCACCCTCTATATTAGCAGGGGCACAAACTTGCCTATGAGTTACAGGTTTGATTCAAATTAATGTCCCTTTCCTTGCTAATAGTATCCATTCTAAAAATCAATTTTAGAATTTTAGATGACATAATATAAGAAGTGTAGACTTAAAGCCAAATCTTAGAACATGTTGATTGCAAATAGATTTCTTACTAAATCTGTGGGACAGTAAATTGATTCTCACTTTCATTCTCCAATTTTACATAGTAGCACGGTGTAGGTGGAAGTGGAAAAAAGGGATACCAATCTGCCTTCACTGTGGAATAAATGAAGAAAGGTATAAAATTAAAATGACAAGAGACAGTGTTCACCATACAATATGGAAGAAAGTGTAATTTAAGTCTAATGATAATATGAAGAGTATAAAGAACGAGAAATGCTCAGGTATCATATATGAAACTAAAACATAATCATGACTACATTTCTAAGTCAGAGTGTATGTGAAATAACAATCTGATTTCACACTTAGGATACATTAAAAAAACAATCTGAAAATGTATAAATAGAGATTTAAAAATGTATCTGCTGATTAATAAGGGGATGACCTCTCTGTAAAGCATAGAACAGAGTTGATTATTTGTACTTCCTTTTAATGCCACTTTTGGGTTACAGCTATCAACAGAAAATAAAAACAGGATCCCAAAATGGTCAACATCCAATCCTAATTCACATGGGTATTTATTCTTCTTGGTAACAAATACATGAAATTATGGCCCTGCCCCATGTATCTCTCTCGTCCCCCATTTTGATTCAAAAACAGATCTATAGCAATAATCATCTAATGCCCTCCTAAGTGCTTGTTTTATGAATCTGGCCCTTACTCAAGAAGTTACACTGAAAAGTCTTTTAATCTCCTTCTGAAAAGAATTTACTGGATTGCATTTAAGTTCAAGTTCAAGGGTATTAAAATGTACAAAGGAGAGTGAAAAAGGTGCTAGGTTATAGATTTTAACTTCTTAACTAGAAAACTGACTCAAAATAGATTTTCTAATTTACAATGAATCAAAAGAGAAAACATTAGACCATAGCAAAAGGGGCACAAATGTATCAAAAACCAAATGAATAAACATTTGAGGAGATTTATTATTAGAAATTGCAATAAATTTTGGAAAGATGAATTGATTTTAGTTAAAAGGTATAACTGACAATTTATTGGGCGGGAAGATGCATTATTTTCCAATTGTTATCCATCTACAGTAAAACTGATTTGTGTCCTATTGTATTTTATGGAAAAGGAGAGTGCAACTTTCAGTGATTTAGATTAAATGTATTAATCATAACCAGGCACTGTGAACTATATATCTACTATTAAAGAAGATTTTTGACATTTAATTCTGTAGCAATATTTTGGCTCTGTACCACTCTTCCTAAATCCAATTCCTGCTACAGTTGGCAGATTTCTCCCTTTTAATTTTATGAGGCTTAAAGTAGCATTTAACCACCCATGCGGTAAATAATGCAGGATTAGAAATATTTAGTGTTTTGTTTCCCTTTCAAGAGTGGTAATCCATCAAATCCAAAAATGTTCTCTAAAATTTTTCTGTATTTTTGGCAATCTCTAATATATGATATCGTAAAAACTATAAAATTAAATAAAATGCATTACATAGCCAGAATAGACCTGCTTTTCCAAAGAACTGTGTTAACCTAAAAGAGCAGGTAAAAATCACTTTGAACCAGAAACATGGGATCCGTACTGAAAAACACAACAAAATTAAATAAAAATCTAGATCAACGCATGATACTTTGATTAGAATCTTTTAATTTTCTTACCTCAAGTTACCAATGTTAGTGAGTGTAAAAATAATTTCTAAGCAGTTTAACCACTGAATATCTATCTAAACCAAATATTATGGGAAGATGAAGTATTAGAGTTATATAGGAAAACAATTATTGAACATCTAAATGTGCTAGCTATTTGGCTAAATGCTCCATAAATGTAAAAACAAAATTTAAGTTTAGTTCATTGTGTGAGGCACATTTGCTCCCAACAAATAAATTTAACTCATAAATTTTTCATAAAGACAGGCATAAGACAAAATGAACTGATTAACCTATAGAAGTTAATATTTTTAACTATAATTTGGAATAATTATAAACATTTTTATATTTACATGTGAGCTTAAAAATGATTAAAAACTGCAATTAAAAAGTACATTGTCATTAAATCAAAATAACGGCCAGAAAACTGACTTTAAACAAAATCAAATTCCAATTTTTAAATTTTAATGTACATGAAATGTTAATTTTAGTTATTAATGAATCCAAATTATTACAATAATCACACCATTACTGCATGTGGCACTTTGAGATATATCAAAGTAATAAAGTAACCTGTCATATGAGTAATTATCTACGTTTAATCTATATTTAAAACAAATGGCCCAGAAATGAGTAAAGTCTGTAATTCACTCAAGACACATTGATGCCATATATTCATGGTTAGAAAGTCTAATTTCTTCATACATATTCCTATCTTAATTCACTTTTAACAAAGTTTATGATTATGATTGTTGTGAAAATAAGTGTTTGTCCTCAAATGTCTAAATGAAATCAAAGATTACCTATCAGAAATCAGACCATCTAAAAAGAAACTACACGTGTGCGTGTGTCTACATGCGTGCATGTAAAGGCCTCTTTTTTCATAAAGTGTCTGCTTTGCCCTGTTTGCCCTTCACAGTGCTCTACTGTGGAGCTGGGAGTTATATGTTGGGAAAAATAAAAGGAGAGAAAACCCATCCTGTCTGTCAGCTAGAGAGCCAATTCCTTTAAGAAGCATTCCATTAGAAGGTAAAGGCATTCCAATAACAAACATACACGTATGATTCATTAAACAATATATTTATAATGGATTAGTAATACAATACATACAACAATTTTTTTGAGAAAACAGGATGACTCAGACATTATGTTCAATCAAGGAATGAGTGAGATTAATTGGTATTTCCTATAAACACTCAATTTCAAAGGCTGGGCAGGTACTAGTGTTTTAAGAAGCTATATGAGGGAGTAAGATTAGGGAAAAGTTGTGATATTAATAAATATAAAAAAGCCTGGGGCTAAATTTGTAGCATGTATTATATTTTCCAATACAATTTGCTACAAATTTAAACGGGTGAATTAAGAATTCAACTATAGGGCCGGCCGAGTGGCGTGTTGGTTAAGAGCTGGCTTGGCATAGGCTACAGTGAGTGACCGGCAGCCAGCGTGAGCGGCTGGCAGCCGGTGTGAGCTGCCAAGAGCCGCTGTGAGCAGCCATCCAGAGGCCAACGACCGATCTGCCTCACCCAAGAGGAACACAATGATGATACCAACATGGGCCAGTGAAGCATTGTCCTCCGTAAATAGACGGAAGAACAAAAGGACAACTTGTCTGTTCCTCTTCCCCATTTCCCCAACGCTGTCCCCTTCCCCAATTCCCCAATAAAATCTCAAAAAAAAAAAAATAAAGAGCTGGCTTGGGACCCCAGCGGTCCTGGTTCGGATCCCACATATGAGGGCCAGTGATGCTGCCCTCTACAGCTAAGATGGTGAACAACAGCTCCACCTGGAGCTGGGCTGCTGTGATTCCCTGGGACAGCATAGCTGCAGCCCCTGCTGCAGTGGGCTGCCATAGGCTCAGTGGGTGGCCAGTAGCCAGAGTGAGCAGCTGGCAGCTGGTGTGAGCTGCCAAGAGCCGCGATGAGTGACCATCCAGAGGCCGGCGACTGATCTGCCTCACCGGGAAGAGCGCAATGAGGATACCAACATGGGCCAGTGAAGCAACGTCCTCCACAACTAGACTGAGGAGGTTCCCCAACGCTGTTCCCCTTCCCCAGTTCCCCAACGCTGTTCCCTGCCCCCAATTCCCCAATAAAATCTTTAAATAAAAAAAGAGAATTCAACAATAAAAACCCCTGAATCTTTCCTTAAAATGAGAATCTCCTCCAATTTTTTAATGGACAACCTTTAGAAGTTGATAAGAAATTTAAATTTCAAGTCTCATGGTATTTTCAAAAGTTAACATTTCAAAACAAAATCATTTCAGCTCCAGCTAAAAATACAGACGAGTATAACTTCTAAATATTTGTATTTGTAAAAGGATTGGAGTTCATAAGACCTGGCTCTTACCCTTAATGAAGCTACTTCTTTGAAAATCTCTGTGAATCCATCAAACATTACAGTAATACTTTTATCACAGGATGGTTGGAGACGGTATGATGCGCTTTACAAAATATTAAATGCTATTTAAATATTTCCTACTGTCACTAAACTTTTTGGATATAACAAGAACCTAAGTGATAGGTAACAGAAAAAATTACCTTCTAATGAATTTGAGGGAAAAAAGATTTATAGGAGGGCAAGTACCTAAACAGTTAAATCAGCAGGCACCAAAGGATAGGTGAACGTACATGAGGTAGAAGGACGAGGGGAGTTGATGAGGAATGGCCGGCAGCATATTCACATGATGAACGTATTTCCAATGAAAGGGACTTAACTTGATCAACCAAACAGAATAATGATTTGCCCAATGTAGTCACTAAATTGACCAAACTGTGTGACTGCGATGTATTATGTTAGTGAGCCATTAGGACTATACGATTTTCTACATATTAAAAATCAAGTGGGAATATGATTTTTACCCTTGACCAGGATGATGTATAGCTTACGGGGTTAAGTACTTGGGGAGTGAGCCACAGGGCCAGAGTTCAAATCCTGACACACCAAGTACTGCTAGCTAATCATGTAAGCCATTGTCCCTGTTTCCTCATTTATAAGATGGAAAGGGAAATAATATGTACCCCAGTAGGCTTTTTTTGGAAGGTTGAAATGAATTCACATAAATAGAGAGGTGAGAATGCCACTAGGCAAATAAGAACTCAATAAATATTAGCTAATATAACTAATAGGAATCAAATATTTATGTCCTTTAATACCAGCTATATAAGATAAAAGCTGATATGAGAAATAAAGTGTTTAATAATATACTATTATATAATGAAATATGATGCAGCCAAACAAACAAATGAATAAATAAGTATCATTTACAGTCTCTCAGGCATTTTTTTTATTTAAGTATAAAAACCAAGGTGATGAGTAATAAATGCTGTATTTGCACAGAAGGATACTTGAGGAATTGGGTGTAGCCCCCTAAATACTTTTTGTCCAATTTGACTTTTACAACCTGTGTGTCTATTAACTTTTTAAAAAAATGAAAATTGAAAGGACACTAAGGTCAGACTGCCCGGTAAACAACTCACTGATCATACACATTTCAGCTCCTCCCCAAAGCCCCAGTAAAACGACAATAAAAGAACAGCAGCTCAAAATGTATTATGAGGCAATGGTAAACTAGACTGGGTCCACCTATTCTAAGACAGCTTTACTAAAATCAAGGGAAGTCGGTGGAAGTCTGCACGCGAAAGGCTCTGTCCTCTGCTCTGCAATCTGAATGGTGGCAAGTGGACTCAAACGCAATCCCACCGCCCACCCCACCTGCCTTAAGGAGGAGGATTCCTTATTAGGAGATGATTGCACAGGGAAATCCCTCTGGCTAGCAACACTGGAGCATCCCCCCCAGCCCAACGGCGAGCAAGCCCTGCATCCCGTCAGCTTCTGGTGGTCTCTCCAGTGGAATCTTAGCCGCTGTCGCATCGTGAAACACATGAAAGAACAAATTCCAAACAATGAAGAACTTAGACACGAATATTGGTAGGAAAGGATGTACTTAAGGTTTCACTGGCCATATAACTAGTGGGGGCCAACTGCCTGAAAAACAGGGTAATATGCCCAGTAAATCCTTGTCGACATTTTAAAAACTGTTACGCACACACCACCAGGTGCTAAGAGCTGGACTCCTGTCACTGGGTGGTACATGAGCTCCGGGATACAACACACACAGAAGCGGATGAATAACAGTATAAACTAGAAAGGTCCCCACCAGTAAGTGAGGGATGCAGAGACGGTAGGTACAATGCCATTTCGGGAGATGACGGTGGTCTCTGAAGTGTGGAGTTGGGGAAGGATTTGAAGAAAAGGCACAGGGCCTGTTCCTTGAGGGATGTGACTCTAACAGTAAGAAGAGGGCTGCACTGTTGGGGACCACGCTATCGGACGTATGAATATTGGGGAGCTGAAGAAGGGGTGGTGGTACAGAGCACACAGGACACCTGGAAAGGGGTGACGTGTTATAAGTCACAGGTGAGCACTGAAGGTAGACAGGAACAAACCTGGGCTTCATGAGCAAGGCAGGGAAAACCAGTTTCTGCTTTAAAACATAGCCATGTTTTAAAATGTTTCTTTGGCATTTTCCTGGGATATGGATGAGAGGGGAGGAAAAGCGAATGAAAGAGAGTAGAGGGAGGAGGCTACTGGGGCTATCAGGATGTAAGCGCGCGGGAGGGGAGCTGACTCTGGGTGGTGAACACACAATGCAATATATAGATGATGCATTACAGAACTGTACACTTAGAACCTATCCAATGCCACCCCAATAAATTTAATGAAAAATTTTTAAAAAGAACATAAGCTTATGAGTAACTACACTTGGGCAGTGATAGATGAAATTGGACAGAAGGGGCTAATATGACAGATAAATAAATAACACTCAGGCTGCCTCGATGTGAAAAAAGAGGAAGAGAAAGACAACACATACAACTACCCGTACTTCCCTTAACAAACGTTAGGTCTCCTTTCTTTCTCTGCCCCTTTCCCAATGAATTTTTATTAACCAAACCAGAAGGAAATGGAGGACAAAGACATATCTTCCTCATTTTGTGTTCCCAGCCCTTCCCACAATGAAGACATCATATGCTTTCATTACACGTGTGAATGGCTGAACCAAGAAATTTACGGCTGAAAACACAATTGAGCAAGACATTAAGTTTCTGAGTCAAATGGAACACAGACTTATTCATTCGTCCAAAAATGATATAAAATACTCCTTTAAAATATTTTTGTGGATCAAAAATGAGAAGAGTCTATCAAAGATGTAGGAGTATGTAAATAAAACAGAATGAGATGAAAACTCACTAATCACTGTGTAGTTTTTAAAGAAGTATTTCTAGACTACGTACTTGAAAATCTACACAAATCTGAAAGATCTCAAAAAGATCAAGACCAAGGGCATACTATTAAATAGCCCTACAATAATATTGCAACTTGGCGATAAACACAGCTGCACGTGCAGAACTGTGCTGACCTGTGACGCTGTAATGGTGAACGGCCTCTAACAAAGTAGCAGATTTAAATGTGAGGTTCTAAGAGAAGGGTGCTCTTTATACTGTTACCAGCACACTTCATCAATTCTTTTGTGGACAAAGAAATCATCAAACCTTGATGCCCCCATTAAGTACGGGTCAGTGTTTCAGGCAATTGTGATCTAAGAACAAAAAATTTTACAAGTTTTACTGGCTTAAACTATTTAGAAATACCTGTTGGCATATTATCTTTGATTTGTCAGGGTCCCTCTGCCTGGATGACAGGCAACAAACATCTGGTTGGCATCTGCTCACTGCAGTTCAGGGAACCCCTTTTTCTTAGAGGGGGCCTGTGTTAATTCTCAGTTGTTCAGGTTGACCTTCACTTGGAGGGTGTGCAGGTGACTGCAGTGTAGAAAGCACTTGTTAAATAGTATTTGGAAGTGTTCTACCCATCATTGGTTTTGAACTTTTCTGGTATTATGTAGCTGACATATCTGAAGGCAAATTAGAAAACTGAGTTTTATAGACCATCAGAATAATTCTATCAGCAACATAAAAGGCAGAAAACCAGGGTTGATGCTTCCGAAAAAGTGAAATGTTTGCAGCATTTCTGTTTCCCCGATTTTGATGGAGAGAGAGAGAGAAAGAGAGAGAGAGAGAGAGAGAGAGAGAGAGAGAGAGAGAGAGAGAGAGAATAATAACGTGGCTTCTAGCAATGTCACCACCATTGTAAAGTGTAACAAGGGTAAGAGCTCCATCTGTGGAGTCAAATGGTTACCACGCAACAGTCTCAATTTGTTATAAAGAGCATTTTAAAACATATTTCAAAGGTTTCTTGGGGTACAAAGTTTCTAAGTGATAAGGAAAATCTTTATTAAAAGTAGTTTGTAAGTAGTTTGTAAAAAACCTCAAATGTTTGCAAATTTAGTGTTTTTAAAGAGATCCATTAAAAAGTCCATAGATCATTTCCTCAAAAAAAAATTAATCTTAAAACAAGGCATTTCTTTACTAATGAAGTGAATGACCTAAGAATTTGCATGCATTCCCAAACTGAAAAAAATGAAAAGAAGAAAGCATGCCATTCCATGCATTTCCAGAAATGTAACAGACAGCTGCCCTCTACAATGTGTAAGTAGCCATGAAAGCAGATTGACTATTAAAATATTATAATATTCAATATCAGAACATTCATTATGATTCAATAAAAGGGGGAAATAAAAATACTATGTAAATACTTCGCACCTGCAAATGTTCTTTTAATTAATAATAATAAAAAAAAATGCAAAAACACCTATAGTAATACTGTACTTTATAAACAAAAGTGACATACTTTTGCCCTTTGCAGGCCCACCTCCAGTGACATTAAAAGCTGCACTCAACCTGGGCAGGAATCAGGAGAGCTACTTAGGACCTGTTCTAACTCCTCGAATGCACAGGTAAGAGTAATGCATCCACTTGTTTCTTTCCCCATGTTGTTACAAGAGAAAGGAGAAGATGCCACTAGATCAGCCAAGGCTGGAAATTATTCTAGCCTGCATATCACTGTCTCGCCAATCGCCTTCATGTCCTGTAATTTTCTATCACGTCACCCTATTTAATTTTCCCCATGGCCATTTTTATTCACATACTCACCCTCTCCCGCCCAACCAAATTTATTTTTACTCACTGAAACATGAGGTCCAGGAACCCTTGTCTGTCTTGTTCACCATGGTAACCCCCAAGGTCTAGACAGTGTCTAGCATATGGTAGAGACTCAATAAATATTTGTCGAATGAATGGATCCTACCCTAAAGTGGATCAGAATATCAGATGCAGTAAAACACTGGGGTTTAGTCGACTGTGGATCCCACCTGCTGGGGAAATAGGTAGAGAGCTTAGACTCCTGGTATACCGTCACTTAATGTTGTCAATAGCTTCCTGAAAACTGCAACTATAACCAGTCTGACCACAGGCTAACAGGTATAAACAAGAGTTAGGTCCCAACGGCATGCTTCTGGGTATCAGCCTATGGTACAAACAGAATAATCATTCAAACACTTGTTCAATGAATAAATGAATATATTACTATATAGCTGTACTATTTAAATTTTATATGTATCTACTATTCCACTTTTAATAAAGTATAATACAATAAGGCTAAATGTCAATATTAATATTGATACTGTTTAATGAAACAGAATGGAAAATTGTTAGGTTCATATTTTCAAATATCAATTATGAATATTAAATTTATATAATATGAACTACAAAGTTGTGAATGACATCAAAAAATTTTAAATCTATTAAGAGGTACTGTTAAAACGTCTTTTGTAAAAGCAATATTTATTATAATGCTTTTAAGTAGTACTTTTTTATGATACAAAATATACTTTATCTAAAAATAAGTTCTCAGAAAAAAATATCAGTTTCTAGCATGAAATGTGAATCTTAAGCTGATTTCAAAGTAAGATAAAAACTAAATTATTAATATACATAGTAATAGAACATACAGGATATTTTATATATATATATATATAAACAATTCTAAATATATATTCTTCTTTTTTTATTGAATTCTATTGAAAAATATTAGATAACTAGCTAACCCGTGGTCAAATTACTATTGAGGACATATGCTGTGTGCATTTTTAAAAATCATTTTAGATTTGTTTTCTGTTATAAAATTTCTCTTTTATCTCAGAGTAGCCTAAGAGAAATGTCTATCTAGTTCCCTTACTGAAAACAAATCCACTTAAAATGGCCTCTCCATTGTAAGAGGCTATAAATCAGACTAAGTATTCCTAGTCTAGTATCTACAAAACAAGAAAAGGTTGAGCAAGACACAGAGTAAATCACTAGAGTATCATTATCATTATCAATATATAATTCATGAAATGTGGCCTTTTGTGACTTCATAGAAGAGAAAAAAATATACAAAATTTTTCTCTTGTAGAACGAACTGACTCAAGATTCTGAATAGATACAAGCTATTGTGTTGTTGACTGTAAACAGTATGCTTACTTGCACAGCATGACAATTTAGATGAAGGACTGACGTTCACAGTTTTCTCAGATATGTCAACTAGATAAACATGTATAAATGAAAAGTCAATTCAATCAGATTCATTTCCTTTGACAGAATAAGTAGCACCATCACCACCACCATCACCACAAACCTTTTCTCCCCGGAACCATACACAAAACTGGAAACAATGACAAAACTTCTAGATAGAATCCTGTAACCCTTGGGTAATATTTATGTTGGATTTCAGGTACTATATTTTAAATGGAACCATTTACTTCCTGATCTTTAAATAGACTACTGACTTTGAATGCTAACTTACATAAATGTAACACCTGTTGAAAGAGCATCAGTTTAAAAATAAATAAATAAATAAAAAATCACCTACAGAAAACACTGATTAGGAGGCTTAGGGGTCAGATATCATGCAGCCCACTAAACAGGTTAACTGGAGTCACTCTGTAAAGACAGTCCCCATACTGGACCTGGCATGGATCATTATTCTGAATTGTACTTAGCACAAATTCTGGATAATGACCCCAGGATATCCCCTGGAATCATCATTTGCTTAATTTTCCTAAAAGATGTGACTATTAGAGGCTAGTTAGCTGGTGCCTTATTCAAACAGCCCGTAGTAAATTTCTCTCAACTGTTAAGTTCTCAGGACTCTGGTCTACATTCACCCCTCATGTATGTGGCCAAATTATTTTTAAAAATCAGGGAACTCTGGACCAAAACCTCCTAAATAGGACGGATCTTTGTATAAATAAAAATCTTAATAACAAATAAAAATCTTAATGCGGGGAGGCGGGCAGAGGAAGAAGTGTTTAGAATACTTTTAGTTTGTGATTAAGTTTTGAAATTTAATGCAGTAGCTGTCAATGTAAAATTCACTGAAAATTATTCTTCAGAGACCATATTAAAGAGAAGGGTCGACTCAAATATAAATGAGGTATGAAAGAAACAGGAAAGCGTGCAATGTAAAGCAGTTTAAATATTAAGGCATATTATATGTAAAACATGAAACGTTTGAAAGTCTAAAATTCTGCACTTTGACCCATGATGCAAATGTTCTCTAAATCCTGAGCTTCTGTGTTTAGCATATCTAATAATAATAGTAACTATCATTTATTCAACATACACTGATGTGACAGAGATGAGGCTGGACCCGTTATGTAAACATAATCTCATTTAATCCTCATAACACGTCTGCAAAGTAACTAGTGTCTGGATTTAACAGAAAAAGAATATGGGGTTCAAACTGTAACAAGTCAAAAGAAGAACCACAGTGGGGATTCATTCACAAAGGTCTGACTTCACAACCCATGTATTTTCTACAGTACCACTTGGCTCTCTACAAAACTAGAGTCAATCCTCATTCGTCTTTCCTGGTTCCACGCTGGCAATTCTCCATACTCGCTAACATTTATTTGTAAACCCCCAAATCAATACTCGTAGCACATTCGTGGTCATCCGCGGACATGAGCAGAGCAGTGCAAACTTTTGAGTTGCTGACACACACATGCACTCCTTCCCCACTGAGGTCAGATAAGGCCCCACTCTACCTTTGGGTTCAGCTCTAGTGATGTAAACAAGCGACCTGTGGTTTATCTGTAGTGTCATGGTTTCCATACTTCCTTGCAGTCTGTTGGTGAGTCACTGCGGTAAACGCCCCCAGGCATAGTGCTGCCCCCCCCCAGGCGGAGTGCTGCCCCCCAGGCGGAGTGCTGCCCCCCCAAGCCCAGTGCTGCCCCCCAGGCCCAGTGCTACCCCCCACCAGGCCCAGTGCTAACCCCCCACCAGGCCGAGGTATGCCCCCCCGGCCCAGTGCTGCCCCCCCCAGGCCCTGTGCTGCCCCCCCCAGGCCCAGTGCTGCCCCCCCCAGGCCCAGTGCTGCCCCCCCCCACGCCCAGTGCTGCCCCCCAGGCCCAGTGCTACCCCCCCACCAGGCCCAGTGCTACCCCCCCACCACGCCCAGTGCTGCCCCCCCCCAGGCCCAGTGCTGCCCCCCCCCAGGCCCAGTGCTGCCCCCCCAGGCCCAGTGCTGCCCCCCAGGCCCAGTGCCGCCCCCAGGCCCAGTGCTACCCCCACCAGGCCCAGTGCTGCCCCCACCAGGCGGAGTGCTGCCCCCCAAGGCCCAGTGCTGCCCCCCAGGCCCAGTGCTGCCCCCCAGGCCCAGTGCTGCCCCCCCGGCCCAGTGCTGCCCCCCAGGCCCAGTGCGGCCCCCCCCCGGCCCCGGGCGGCCCCCCCAGGCCCAGTGCTGCCCCCCCCCACGCCCAGTGCTGCCCCCCCCCGGCCCCGTGCTGCCCCCCCCCAGGCCCAGTGCTGCCCCCCCCAGGCCCAGTGCTGCCCCCCCAGGCCCAGTGCTGCTGTGCTGTCTAGTATTCCCAAGTGCAAGGAGGCTATGTGTGTCTCACAGGGAAATGAGTGTTAGGCATGAGTTAGTTACAGGGCTGCTGGCTGTGAAGTCAATGTGAATGAATCAACAATATCTATTGAAAAAGGTTTTAAAACACAAACATACACAAAACAAGGTTACGTGCCGATCACCTGATGAAAATGTCGCGCTCACAGGCTCACAGGCACCTAACCCTGTTTTGTCCTTGGGAGCAACGGTTCAGTGTTTGCTAAACTCAGTGTCCGCAGCCACTTTACAGAACAAAACTATGGCGAATCATGAGAAGTTCAATCGAACCTCCCCCCCCCCCAAATGTTTGCATGGACATTTCAGTAGGAGATTCTCCTTCTGTTATTTCCTTCAAAGACCATCATTATATTTTGCAGTCATCACTTATCGGCTTAAGAAAAAGAAACTCTGTCGTTGTTCCGTTTGATGAGTCACAGCTACATGTGTTTGACTTTCTCAGAAAACGGACGTCTTAAAAGCAATCTGGCTTTCCACTGTGAAAGTCTAAGGAGTTAAATTTCATGTTTTATTACTGGGTGTCACGGGTACTATTTAAAGATGACTGTTTGGAGACATTATGATTTTTCAAACTGGATTGTTGGAAATAATATGGACAGAATGAAGAGCAGCAACCAAAAAAATCAACATAGGAATTTAAAAATATCAGCACAAATCGGAACTCTTACCTTTCTTGCCCAAGTCAGATATTTTATTGAAAAAAAGAAAAAAATTACAGTACTTAAAAATCCAAACAAGGACAATTCAGGGTTGAATGAAAGAAAACCTGAAAAAGCCCATTGTCTTCAGTAAAATTTTGAATACAAAAAACACAGACCAGGAAAAGCGTTTATGGTCTAATGCACTAGTCCCATGATAAACACACATATATAGTATATCTCCATCAAATGAAACTTAATCACCTTTTTACAATTTAGAGAGGGAAGGCAGCTTTTACTATGGTCAGGCCATGTATCATCAATACCATGAAGCTAGCCTATCAGTTGTAATAGCTTCTATAAAATACCACAGTGAGATTGCAATAAGCCTAGAAAATGGGCTACAAATCCCAGCTATGCTCAAGCAAGCAGTGAACCAAAAATAAAAATAGGTAAAACTGAACCAAGAACTAGATAGCATTCATCTAGATTCATGATTAGGAAGGCAAAGTTCATAGGCCAAGGTTTTAAAGTGACTTATTCAGATCCAAGACAGTTATTATACAAAATAAAAGCATTTATGTAATTCAGAAAACAAAAAAACATGAATTTTTGCTGCAAAGGACATAGCACAAAAGAAACTTACGTACAATTACCAAACACCACATTATTGTACCACTAAAATATCACTTTAAATATGCAAATGTAAAGAGACTCAAAGTTGTATTTATCATGTTTAATCTCTCCAGTTTAGACAAGCAATCTAAAAGACATCACACATTCCTGCATACTCCCTTTGCTGAAATCTTTCAGATTGGAATAACTTTAAGTAAAGGAAATGTCAACTTTAAGTGTCTTTTCCAATCATCATATGTAAGTTAGCCATTAAATGTTGAGTTAACAATTAATCCATACAATAATATAAAAATACATGTATTAAATCACAGTTTTCATCAATTATCAGAACTTACTAAAAATATAAATCATTTTAAAATACCCATTTTGAAGAACTCAAATGGCCTGAACGTAGTAGAGTGTCTAAATTATCCTATCAATAGAAATGTTACATTTCCCCTCCACTCGGCGAAAATGAGCTCACGCAAGTATGTCTGGCTCTCACAGTGATACACATGGTCTGTCATTCTAAGGATGTGCAAGCAGCTCTCACTTTTAAACATGACAATATGATTCAGGCATACAGTTTTGTTGAAATATCAGCTTTCACATGATTTCAATAAGCTCTAAGCCAAAATGATCATTTTGATTGGTTCCAGGTATCAGACAAAGCACATAATAAAAAGGTAATAGTAAACGATCCTACGAGCACAGGCTAGTTATCCTTGTGGCTGGTTTGAAACTAGGGTGATTTCTGTAGTACAAATGAAAACTACAGTATAAAATACAATGAGTTGGCAATACAGAGCACATTATCCAAGTAGAAAGCAGACTTAAACAAAATACAAGCTCTAGCAAAAATTATCAACCTTACCTACTACTCATCTTAGCCCTTGTTAAAAATACCCTGAGTAAAATGCAAATATTTTAAATAATGCTGGTCCTATATGATTTCTCTAAATATGAACCATAAGTGTTAATGCATTGCGTTTTTTGTGTTGTTTTTTTTTATTTACAACAGTCAGATAATGTAAAAATTAGTACTTAACCAGTCACAATATAAACATTATTAAGGAATACTGATGTGATATCTGGACGTTTTTTAATTTTCTCGCGTTTGTTAGCAGTTTGGCAAAGCAAGTGATACATAAATGGTTTCAATGTAAAAAAAAAAAAATCATAAAAGAGAAAAAAATATAAAATGTACAGTAGTTTCCACCCATCCCGGGCCAGCCTAGATCCCTAGAAAGCTTCCCTACCAGGTTCACTTCTGCCTAAAGGAAGAGTGCCAGTCCTCCAGCAAAACCAGCCCCATCTTTCATCAAAGAGGCTCTCACTTCAATGATATTCCTCCAGGGCAAGAGGACAGGAGCCAGGTTCCCTCGAATGTCATTCCCCAGATGTTCAAAACGTAACTAATTTATTAGCATTAGAAGATTTGGTTTATAGGGGAATCTCACTGGTCCAGTTTGTAGCCTACAAAAAAATGGATTATTTTTAAGTATAATATTAGGATATGAATAAAGGATGAGGATGTGGCTTTTTATTCCATAGAAATGGATACATTTCCAAACATGACAAAAAATTAAACAAACAAACAAAAAAGCATGCCTACCATTGAAGCTGGGGTCCCTGCAGGTTTTTTAATATTCTTGGAAGGCATTCCATGAAGACGACTGAGTCTAGCTTGGAAACCTGGAAAATCAAAGTACTCAATTTAGGAGATTCTATGATCACTGGAGCACAGAAAAAGATCCACTCAATTACAGAATTCAAAAAGGTAAGCTAGAGGGGAAAAACATCTTGAATATTAGTGGGGAAAAGGCAAAACTCACACTTAACACAATTGAAGCAATGCCAGGTAGGGTTGTAATGTGGTCCACACGTGACCACTGTTGACTAAGCATGGGTATTATCCAGGGCTTTTCTTTCCCTTTCTGCCATTTCTGCATTTTCACGAGGGGCCTAGCAGAAAGGCGAGCCCGCCTTCCTAACCATCGGAAAGCATGTGTAGTAGCGGAATTACTGGGCAACGTGTTTCTTACAGCATCTTGTGCTTAGATTCTCTCATTTCATTTTAGCCTCTCCTCTGTCAGTAATTCCTAAACTGACTACAAGCCCGCTGTACCCACCAGCCAGGACGCACCACTGACCTCTTCTTCCAGGATGCGACATTAGGGGGAAAGAACCAGTTAAGATACTTTCAAAGACAGGATCGGGCAGATGTTTGTCCAGCTCGGTGGGGTCTTCCTTCTCCCACCAGGGCACAACTCCAGTGATGCCACATGCTCCACCGGACTCCTTTTCGTAAAACCAGTCACTCTGCTCATCATCCCCTGGGCAAATACAAGAAATCCCCCCAAGATTCAGTGTCATCAGCCAAATGAACAGAGCTGTCAGGTTTCGGTTTAAAAAATACAAGACAGCAGTTAAATTGGAGCTTTGGAGAAATCATTAATGTTTAATATAAATATATAGTACTTGTATGGAATTTTTAGTATAAGCATTTTGACATAATTTATTATTTATCTAAAATTCAAATTTAACTGGGGATCCTGCCATCATAAATACAATCTATAACAAAAAAACAAAAAACTTTTTATTCTACCCCACAGCTTCACTTGAGAAATGTTTTTGAACACTGTAACAAGAACTGCCATCAACAAAACCATATAAAATGTTAGGTTTTAGAACCAGTGTAAAAATGTGAAAAATAATAGTAAACTGGTTAATCCTTTAGCAAAAAACTGGAGGGAAATCCATTTAAGTTACTACCTTTTCCACATTAAGGAAAAAATAAGCCTGACGATCCTGCTGGGAATTAAAAAGTATAAAACTGTTGAACTTGTTCTTTGCAGCTGATAATGGTATCTATTAGCTTAATTTCATGATTTGTATGGAGGGTAAAGGGGGAAACAATCATGAACAGATGTGACTAAATTAAATTAATCTGATTAAGTTCATTAAGAAATAGTGCTGAAAAAGTTGATTTTAAATGAAAAGTGACAATGCCACAGAGTTTACAAAGAAACTAAACCGGGCTGCTATTATATAAGCAAGTGATTTTTAAAAACACCATTCACAGTAAAACTCAGTTTGAAATGCACCCTTAGTATGAATCAACAGTATTTTGTTATTTTTTTTTAAAAAGAACTAATAAAGAGATGTATAAAGAGACAAAAGAAAGCAGATAGCTTTTAAAAATAAGAGACAAACAGCATTTTGAATACGATCTGATATTCACTTAAGTTTTCTCCGTGATTCTTAGGAAAAAAACTACTAGTTCTGATTTCTAAGAGGGTCATCACAAATGCCACAAACTTTTTCCCATTAGATAAAGAAGTTTCTGATTTCCAAAATCTCCCATTATGTGGGAGCGAAAAATTTAAAGCATTTGGAAAACTAGAGTCACCAAAGTATTTCAGTGGAGGATTTAATAAAAATTAGTTTTCAAAAAGCACAATTCAAAGCACATAAATATTAGTACTTTTACTGAGAGTTATATTGCAATTTCACAGATTAGGTATAAGAAAAGAAAGGAAGTCCCTTGAAACTGACTACCCAAGATCTTAATTCCAATTAAGACAATATTACTCTAGAAAAATAAGGCTATTTTATTTTTGATGTGATACAAAAACTTATTCTCACAGGGAAATCAACTAGCTAAATATTACAAACTTGGGCTTTGAAGTCAGACAGACCAATTAGAATTCTAGTGTTTTGTAACAT
The DNA here is from genome assembly GCA_033961575.1 of Aselliscus stoliczkanus. Lineage (NCBI taxonomy): Eukaryota > Metazoa > Chordata > Mammalia > Chiroptera > Hipposideridae > Aselliscus > Aselliscus stoliczkanus. The sequence continues at coordinate 9,252,368 of CM066734.1, forward strand.
TGGAGAAGTTACTTCAACTCTACTAGCCTAAGTTTCATCATCTTAAAAAAAAAAAAAAAAAAAAAAAAGTGCTTGTAGGGTGGTTTTAAGAATAAGAACTTAAAGTAAATTAAGTTAAGTAAATTTAAAAGTAAAGTGAATTTTTAAAAAAAGTACTTAGCTATGGGAAATATTGGATTGTCGGAAAAGTCATGACGTATTTTTTTCTGTTTTTGATTGCAAAAATGCATCATGACTTGTACGACAGCCCAATATAATAAGCTCACAAAATGCTAGCATATTATTCTCAGCGTCTCAATGCTTTTCAAAGATTAGTAGGCTTATCCAAGTGATGTTATTTTTAGTTTGTTTGTTTTTTTCATTTCATTTATCACCAAATTCAACATTTATAATATAACTTTGGGTAGAGATGTATGTATTCAATGACAATTTAGGTATATTATCAAAATAGACAAACTCACTCTTCGCCCAAGGTTCCACCACATTTCAGCAAATTTTCTTAACTTTAAAAAATCTATGGCCTTTAAAATAGTTATGTACCTATTTAATAGTTATTATCTCCTTATAAACAAATGGTTTATAGGTTAAAAAAATGATCATTTAATTTACTTTACTGGTATTGCCAAGAAAAAGAATAGTCTAACAAAAAAAAAAAGTGTGGGGCAGCTATTATATTGTCCCTTTTTTTATAACATCTTTAAACTATTAATAATTTCAAACAATAAATTGTGTTTTTTCCTTAGAACTTACTGCCCTCCTCTAAAGATCGTTAAGAAATGAACATAAAATTTATGATTAAGTTATTTGCATGTATGCCTCCTGCCCCCTCTTTAAGGTTTTCATATTTTCTTCCAGAACAGGTAGTTTCAAAATAATTCTATGCCTTTTCAAAGATGGAAAAGATCTAAGTTGTAAAAACCATTACTGTTTAATAGTTTACAGTATTGAATTCATGAAAATCATCTAATTACTTACAAACTGGATAGGATGAATAAATGTCACAGCTGAATAAAAATGACAAATGACTTGCAAATCCAACTCTATAAATGCTTAAACAGAATCAGAGACATTTGGGATCAGATGGAGAATGAGAACCAGTCTTGTGAGCTTGCTAAAAGAGACAGTATTGAAAAGACTGAGGATGTAGAGCTTTCTCAAGGAAGATAATCCTTCCTTAATATTCTTAGCTCCACATACTAGCTTTTGGAGATGATCAATTCCTTTAGGTCATGAATACAGGATCCGTTCGTAGCACATAAGAGAATTAAACTGCAGCCCACTAAGCAGTGTGTGTTAGGTAAATGGATTGTGGTCATCAGCTCGTGGGACAACTAGTACATAAGCACAACTTTAAAATGAAGACATTTCTACAAACAGAGGAAGAAAATGACTTTGCAGTACCTTGTCTTCCCTCATCATTGGTAAACAAGCCAGCATCGGTGCTGCTGAGACTGCTGGAATCACTGTAATAAGGGGAAAGAAAAAAAAAAAAAAGAAAAACAGATCAAAAGAACAATTGATCTTTCAGTTGTAAAATTTTAAAGAGACATGACAGCTCAGAGATGGAACTTAAGCCTGACAAAGATCTGAAAGAAAATAAGATGATTTTTTTTTTTAATCACACTGCAAATATCCCGGTTCCATTAACTACAGAGCATATTATTTTTGGCACATAAAACCACAGGAATCTAATGGGACCCTGACAGGAAGCCAGATGTGACTACGACGAGGTGCTGACACAACTGATGCATTTTATTATATGCTTTCATCCAGTGCTCAGCGTTCCTTTCTTATGCCCTGCAATTCAGCTGTAGCTGGGAACACCACTGCTTAATAAAATGGGAAAAGTCTCAATCACAGGCAGCCTAAGCCTTTTTTCAGCACGAAATACAAGGGCCTGGGATGAAATTACTTTTTCATAAACACATTCGCCGATATGCTGGAAAAAGGTGTTACTTAGGTATTCACAAAAACTCTATGACTTGGCAAGGAAGGAACAAGTTGACAATGGTAACAATCCAAATTAAATCCAAGTGAAGGTCCCTCTGGGCAAGCACTTAGCAAAAAAAGCATATTACTAACACGAAGGAGGAGTATGCAAAAAAACCAAAACAAAACAAAACAAAAAAACCCAGGTTCTCATGACTTCCATATAAGTTTGAGAGTCTCACACAGTCAAAATTAGCACAGGAATGAAAACAAATAGTAGATGCTCCATTGACAAGAACAAGTTGTCACTATTAGTTCTAACAGAAGCAATGCTTATGTGATAATATATAATTAGTTAAAAAAATCCACAAAAACAAGGCCATACGATAAAAGGTTTAATTCCCCCAAAAAACTGAATGATGCTCTTTAAAACTTCTCATATCCTCTCTTTTTACTGTAATTCTTAATTTCACCAATCAGAAAATTCTCCCAGGTGATTTTTTTTTTTATGTTATAATACTTCACATGTAGAACTCTGTAACTTGACTAATTTCTTTTTTAAAGCATCCTAATCTATTTTAAAATACTTAAATTGAGAGTTCAGGATTAAAATTATACATGAGATTTAAATCCATATACATTTCCTGAATATAAAAATATTTTTATTTGATTTTAAAAAATAAATATAAACAGAAAGTATTAAGAATTTACGTGACACATTGTTCTAAAGAACTCTGAATCAGCACCTTTTCCTTTAACTTTCTTCAAATTGAGAGACTATACGAAGCCCTCTACACTGCATGAGTGTTAAAAGAAAATGCTTTCTAAGAGCATACTTTCTTATTTACAAACATACATGCTTGTCCACATATGGTGATGTTAGAGGATTACAAACACTTTGGAAACTTGATCTTTTTGCTATTTAGCTTTTCTAAACTACAGCTTTTATTTGTTTTTATTTCTTCTTTCTCTTCTGGACTGAGTAATGTTTTCCTGTATGTCCCCATCAAAACAACTCAACACAACTCTAATAAAGGGCCTTACCGTACATACCTCATGTCACAACTCTCTTTTTAAAACCCTTGAAGCAAAGTGTAAACTGTAGAATTCAGAATTGTTCAATTTTAGAAAGGTATATTCGAAAATGCCTAACAGGAGTCTGGGGTAGCACTCCATAATCCAACACAGTAATATACAGAGGATGCCAAAAAAATGTATACACATTTTTTTTTTTTTTTTTGAGGGCAGTGTCACTGCCCTCATATGTGGGACTGAACCAGGCCGCTGGCTTCCCAAGCCAGGGCTTAACTACCGCACCTCCTCTAATATATTTTATATACAACCAGATTCATCTTTGCAAAATATAACTTGTTGACTAAAAACATGATATCCTTGGATGGGATCCTAGAACAGAAAAAAGGATATTAAATACAAACAAAGGAACTTCTGATCAAGTATTGACTTTTGTTAATAAAGTGTCAACATTGGCTCATTAATTCTGACAAATGACCCACTGTAATGTAGGATGACATTAACAAGGGGAATGGGGTGTATGACACACGGGAGCAGGATACACAGAACCCTGGGCCACCTTCGCCACTTTTCTATGAATCTAAATAGTTTTCGATTAAAATCTAAAATTATTTTTCCACACGTGTTGGATTAAATTTAGATTTCAAGGCTTTCTGTGGGTAAGGGCCTAAATTCTTCCCATCCGTCTCTGATTCTTTTATTTTTTAATTTTCTTCTTTCTCCTCTCTCTCTTCTTAAAGATATAAGGAAATCAGAGGTCCCTCTCTAGTCCTTAACCATCCTGTCCTAATTTCAGATATTTTTACATGTGTTTTAAGGAATGTTTCCTATGTACATTTCATCTCACTGACATCTAGCTAGATGCTCCAAGCATATCATGTATAATAGTTGTTAATGTGTTCAGTAGGTCCGAACAAGAACTTAATAGAAGCAAGACTTTTCACTTTTAGCATCTGATAACCATTATGGCTTATATGCAAGGACACCCCTTCCCACTTTTTTTTAGTATGATTTTTATAGCACAGTATTCGGAGGAGATAGTCCATAAATCCTCATTGAATTAATGTATTCAATTTACATTGAATCAATTGCCAAACTCTTGCCTCAATCTGTTCATTTCCTGTCTTGTCTATTCTTCAAACCTGGCCATCATCTGAGAGTCTTCTTTTTCATTCATCCTCCCAATACAGTGAGTAAATCTTCCATGGACTCCTATAACTTTTTTCTTCTGTTATCACTGCCACAATTCACCCACCAGAGACCAGTGAAAGCTGAACAAACACAACTTCCTCTGGATCCCACTGGTCATCTTAATAACATGTACATCTAACTGATAACATGTACATCTAACTTAGCTTCTCCACTGACTTCCCACTCCTGTAAATGCAAACTATTTACAATTGCTTTAAGACCTGCTTATTGCTGTAGTCTCAACCCCCACTTTCTACTCTAGTAATAATGCGGTGCAAACGCTTTCCCCAATACACCACGCATGCTTCACAATCCATGCCTTTGCACATGCTGCTCCCTCCACCTAGCAATGCCACCTCCCTCTGTCCCCGTACTCCTCCAATATCTGAATGGGCTTCGTGCTGCTAAAAATCACAGCTCCTTCAGCAAGTTTTCCTGCCCCAGTACCTTCCACTCAGCACATTTCATTTTTATCTTTGGCTTGTCGGCTCGTCCAAATTATGAGGCTCAGAGAACAGGGTGTGTCTTATTATTCATCTTGGTACCAGGAGTACATAGCCAACAGCAGTGACCTGAGATCCGCGCAATCACGCACACAGAGTCAAATGCTTCCATTCAAATTTTTACATCAGTTTCAAGGACTATACGGCTTTTCATAGCGGGAAAGCTTTGGAAGTAGTCTTAGAAAAGTTATGCATGTTGGGAAAGTACCTAAGTGTTTAGGAAACTTCCCACAGTAGAAATATGCACCTAACTCTTAAGTGACAAGAAAAAGTAGCTACAGAGGTAAGTTTACAAGAAGAGAAAAAAAAATCGCTTAAAATGTATTCAAGAATAAAACATCCTCTTTGAAATTTGGTACCTGGGCTGTTGACTGCTGGGTAGCCTGATCATATCTGTCTAAGGTATTCAAATACATTTTACAATGAAAACAAATGAAGAGAGTTTCATTTCATTTCTCTGCCAGAGTAGATGACTGTCCATAAAAGGCAGACATCAATACGGGGAGGGACTTGCACAATCAATCCAGAAAGCAGGTGGTCTGTGAATAATCCAGAACTGCATCCTTATCTCCACTGCCACCCTCTCCCAGCAAGTGAGCAATAATTACTCCTAAGCTGATCTAAGTGATACTTAGTCAGGGTGGCCCAATACTACCATACAAATAATTCCCATTCTGGTATAAAAATGACAACTGTCTTGGAAGAAAAGCAGATACCCTAAACTTTTCAAAGCCTCCAGAAACATTTTTAAAGTAATTTTTACTGCTTTAGAAAAAATTGCATAAATGGAAAATTATCTCTAATAACAGGTCCATTCTATAAAATGCTACCAGCTCCTAATCATGTCTGTAATCATACAATCATATTTACATGCAAAACCAAATATATATATATATATATATATATATTTATATATATATTCCATTAAATTGCCAACCCTACAAATTAAAAATCAAATACTCCTTCCCAGACCATATTTAAGTGTTTGGTCTTTTTCCTGTATCATAGTTCTGCATTTCATTTTAAAGACACACCTAAAAGGATGAACAGTGTCAACAATTTCTCATCTTCTGCAAGTGGCATTAGTTCTGTGTCAAATGAAAATGGTCACTTACCTTTTGATGCTGGTAAAATAGTACTTATCACTGTGGTGTACCTGTTTTTCAGGTAGGGGTAGATTAGACTAACTGCCAAAATCATTGCTTTCCCATTTGTCTAGTGACAAGATCAGGTGTTTCTAGACTGTAAACTGGGTTTTGCAATTCATGAAAGATTGGAATTCCTAGCAATCTACAGACTTAAAATATCAAGCCACACACATGTTGAAGTGGTGTCGACTTTTGATTCTCAGTAATCAGAATAAACTGATGAATTGTGAAACTAAAAAGAATCAAAGACTAAAATGCTATAATTAAACAAATAATTATAAATCCAATTCTAAGAGTTACAGATGTGCTATTATTCAAACGCACATCCTTTCCCATTGAAACTCTATGTCCTTTTCTCTTTGTAGCTGAAAATTAAGTCATTATAACACAATCCAAAGACTTTGTGTACATTGAATCAGCAATTTTCCTTTGGGCTAAACACCATAAATTTAAGAAAATATAACCATGGTTAAACACTAATATCCCCGCCTTATTATAATCTCGAATTATTTTAAAATAGAATGCAAATACATGGCACATTCAGCCCCCAGCACCGTAGACACGCATCTTTAGACGGAGGAAAGAGAAAAGTCACCTTTCACTCATGAGCTCATCGGAGATTTTTTGTTCCTCATACTCCATTTTGTCCTTGGTGGCCTGGCTTATCTCCTCACTTTCTAAAACCACTCCTTCATCTTGGATTTTGGGTCCTGGTCTAATGATTTTCAGTTTCCTTTTCTTGACTCTGCTCTTGGTGAACTCGTGATAGTGGTAAGTTCGATCGCTGTCCATGTCCTGGTCCCTGCAGCCTTCGGGGGGCTGGGTCATGGTCCGCTTGCTGGAGATGTCCTGCGGCAGGTCCAGGGCCATGCGCTTCACCTTCCTCCTCCTGCGCAGAGTCCGGCTCCCCAAGCTGTCCACGGCGAAGTCGGCCTCATGCCACAGAGGGCGCTTCCCGCGCACGCTGGCATTTAAGCTGGACGTCGGCCTGCGCTTGGCCACCAGCATTTGGTCATCAGAGTCGCTGTGATCTTTTTTGTTATTGTTGTGGGTCTCCCTGTACTCCTTGCTCGGTTCTTCTAAACTCGAGTCAGAGCCCTCACTGAAGCAGTGGCTGGCCTCCCAGGGGTGGTGGACATTGTACGACCTCCGTTTCCTTCCCCTCCTTTTCCTCGCCTGGCGTTTCAGAGGGCAAGATATGCTTCGAGAGTGGTCTCCCGTTTCAGCAAATCCACCTCGGGCTTGCTCTGAGCTCTCCTCCAAAGCTGAGACAAGGTCATGAACCAGTTCTTCCATGGTTCGACTGAAATGCCTGCATTTTTTAAAGAAAGACAAAAAAATCAAAGAAAGTAGGCAGTATTAACCATATTAACCCTAGCTTATTACTGCAGACAATTTATACTAAATCTAGCTAAAATTAAGAGTTATTCACCAAGAAATGTCTAAAAACTTATTTCAATTTTCCTATCTAACATACCAGTTTTAAATATTCTGACTCACTTTGAGATACTTTTTCTTGTATAAGTTCTTTTATTAAACATAGGAATTACTTCAAGATACAGTGAGCACAATATCTGAGGTCTCAGTAATTTTATAGTTCAACTATGTAATTATGGAAAAGTTATGTCTGCGTAAAAACTGTTCTGCAAGTCTACTCTTGGCCTTTTCCTGGAGCCAGTTTTCCTAGATCAGATAAAGAGAGAACTTAACCCTCCTCAGGCCCATTTCTAAGGAGGAAGCACCCAGCCCTTTCTCTACTCACCACATGTTCTACCAGGCATGGCCATGATATGCCTGCCGGGTAGATGGAAAGACTGACAAGCATTTTCCAGATTTGTACAAGATCATGAAAATCATTTCTCAAACTGAGTTCTAGAACTTAGGGATCAAAATATTCTAATTACAGTGGACTATATGCTTCTAGGGTCTGGGGCAGGGGTATACACACTTTTCTGTAAAGGGCAAAATAGTCAACAGGCTCTGCAGGCTGCTAGGTCTCTGTCACAACTACTCAACTTTCACCATCCTTAGGCGAAAACAGCCATAGGCAATACATAAATGAATGGGTATGGCTGTGTTCTACTTAAGTTTTATTTACAAAGCCAAGTGGTGGGGGGAGGGGCATAGTTTGCCTGCTTTACAGATTCTCTATAGCCTATGTTTACAGATGTTTGCAAGTTCCCTATAACTTTGAACTCTGTCTTTTCATTTTAATTATTTCCTGAAAAAAAACAAACACTGTGATTCAACTGGTTTTACCACTTATAAGAGGAGGCACATGTTAATAGCGTCTAACCCTCGAGTACCTACTATGTGCCAGGCCCAGGATTCTAAGTGTTCCATACACATGACCTCATTTCATTCTCACACAACAACACTAGGAGGCGGGAGACATTACAAGGAGAGTAAGGGCAGCCTGCCCAATGGGGCACTTTGAGGAAGTGGTAGAAACAGGATTCGAACTCAGACGCTCTGGTTCCAGAGCCTGAATGTTGCCCAACTATAGCCAAAATCAGCTACGCAATTCCAGTATCCAGTCGGTCTTTTGTTTATGATTGCTTTAGCAGCAGGTGGTACAATTCTGACTACACTAATTTCTCCATTCCCTAGTACATTAATAACTGCCTTTCTGTTTCCCCTTTATTGCATTCAATATTTTGTTCTTTTCCTTTAACGCTATTTCTCTGTAAGAGAGGTAATCTGAAAGAACCGTTATCTTTACATATAACATTGCACCTTGAAATAATTTACTGGAAGCCAGTTTAACATGTGTTGCAATAAGGATTCTTGGTCAACAAGAAGACTATCACCTGGTTCTACAATTTACTTTTTTTTTTTTTTTTTTTTTGAGGGCAGTGTCACTGGCCCTCATAAGTGGGACCCGAACTGGGGCCGCTGTCTTTCCAAGCCAGCGCTTAACCGCGGCGCCACTCGGCCAGCCCAATAATTTACTTTTTGAAGATACAGCTTTCTTATCAATACGTGAATTACTAGTTCTAACTATTAATTAATTAAATTAACTCAATGCATAAATATATTCTCCTATTAAAATTGCAGGTTGTTTTGGAAGTTACAATTTAGTGCTTTACTGTCAAAGACAAAATTTTTTTTTTTTGTCAAAGACAAAATTTGGTCCTCATATTAGAAAAAGGTTAGCAAATCAGATTCAATCCATTAAAATCTGCTACTCTTCAATGAGTTTCATTTTACAAAATATTGCTAAAAAAATAAAAAATATTGCTGTAACTACAACAGTGTAACGAAATATAATCAATAATAATACTAAGAATGAAAGCAAAATTTCTTTGTAACATTAAAATTGTCAGCCTTATTCGATTTTATATTGTTTTTCTCAAGACAAAATATATTTAAAATAAAATTTCAACTAGAAGAATCCAGTTTATTCCACCATGTTACTCAAACATGAATTAACTAAAAAACTACTTTAATAAAGCTTTTTTTAAAACCCTATAAAATACAGAAAAAAAAATACATTTAAGAAAGCTGCCATTCAGAATTCAAACCACTTTTCCCCCTTCAGTTTCAACTAACCAGACTTCTGCAAATCAATCACAGCCAAAACCTGTTAGTGAGCCAATAATATAATATTAGTCAGTTAAGGCGCTTCACTTACACGGCTCAGGTAAACCTGGTCCCTGGTCTTACAGAAACAGTCGGTACCAGAGACAATCACATGATCAATAGCTCGTTTATCTCCTTTGCTTAGTTATATTGAAGACGCCACTCTACTGAGGCACTTCATCCTCAAGATATTTTCTTAAATAAGAAAGACCTTTTCTAGGAAAGGAAATATGTAACTTTTCTGTACAAAAATCTGTTTATTAAGCCTCCATGGTTTTCAAGTTTGTAAATTATAAAATTCAGTGAATTACCACTTTGCGAATTTGAAACTTTTATGTTCACATTTATAAAACAATTTCTCTTCATTTGAAAATGAAATCTTTTGGAAAGAATTTGTACTGGGAATCATGTCTAGGATAACAGTTCACTAATAGTTTTCTGAAGATAGTCCAAATATATAGAATAAAGTTATAGTCCCACTAGCCATATATAGATGGATTTGTAAAGGGGAATGACTTGAATAGATAAGTATTTTGAGTTTTTTTGTGGTATTGGATTATGCCGAATATAAAATGTACGCTCAATCCCAAATCTGATGTATCAGTTTTAGATAAAAATTTTTGGCCAAAGGTCAAGTTCGTTTGTCCTCCTGTTGGCAATACTAAACATCTAGTGAAATGAGTGACTTGTTCTCTTCTTGGCTTCCTTAATACCTAGGTTTTCCTAAAAATGTATGGTTGAGAGTGAGGAAGATCAATGCATGTAGGAAAGTGGCACTGAGTTTAGGGTTTTCGTTCAAATATTTTTGATTCAAGGAAGAAGAATCAGGAAGCTGCCTTAGTCCTAACTTACCATGTGTCTGGCAGTTGACTGGTGAACCAGGAGCTCACAAATGGCAGTCAACAAAATAGGCAGGTACAGCAGGAGTCGAAGCCCGAGAGAGCCCAGAAAACAGACCCCTGCCCCCATAACAAACAGCCGACCATTTTGGCGGTGAGTATTACTTTTTGAAGCCTCTATTTTAATAACTACTATTCCTAAGAGGGAAAAATAGAGCATGCATAGAAGAATTAGGGAATAATTTCCTTGCCTGGATACTGATTAATAACTACACAGCAAGAGAATAGACATGTGTGTCTACTGAATAAACCCAACAAGTTCATTAAAAAACAAAAATCTTCCAAATATAACAAAATGGTAATTGACTACAGCTATCAAATACATAGTGAAGGGGGGAAAAAGTCAAATACTCTTTATCTAGTAAATGGTAAAATTCTCATTTTCATCTCTGTGAAATAGATTAGTTTTTCTACAAAGTTAAGTAACTTCAGAAGCGGAGTGCTCAAAGTTAAGTTATCTATTGCCAAATACAACTGCTTAGCTGGCTTTCAAAAATTTAAGGGAAGAAATAGCCATTTATGTGTTAGTTTCTGTATGAATAAAAATTCATAGTTAAGAACTATGCTGATGAATGTATGATATGACTGCTCACAAACTTAAGAATAAAAGTCTTGGAATGACGTGCTTTGGTACTCATGCTAACTTTTATTTAAGACAGGAAAGGTTAGTTGGTTCTAAAAGTATACAGGAAACAGCTAAACAGTAGATTAAAATTAAGGAATGGTGTAGACCATGACAATAACTGACTAAACATGCAAATGGTGAGCCTTATGTATGACATATCAAGGACTAAATTATGTGACTAATTTAACAAAATGTGATCCATAAGAATTACTGGGCTGTCGGAGAAGTCATGACTCATTTTTGCAACGAAAAACATATGTCATGACTTTTCCGACAACCCAATATATTGTTTAAGATTTCTTCTGCTCATAGGAATTTATAAATTTGGTAATATTATTTGTGAAAATAAGTCTTTATTTTAGTCTAATAACTTATTAATAGACTTATGTCTTCATTTTCTCCTTATGTATTTTGGGAGAGATCATCTAATATTAAATGTCAATACTTGAGCCAGTTTAGAAACTCCGTGACCTATTTAAACCATTAATGAGAAGTAACCTTTTCTCTCCTTTTTGAGAAAGGCAGTGTGGGCTTGGGGGAACCTGTTATTGTAAAACATGTAAATAATTATAACTTTATACTAACACGGGGCAATAAATATAGAATATAAAATTCTCTAGGGAAAAAAAGGCTGGGAGGAAATTGTAGAGAACATGAGCTTTAGAGTGAAAAGCTATGTATTTGGAAGCTATAGTCTATGACCTTGAACAAATTATTTATCTTCTGATTGGTTATACATCATTAAATAGGTATAATTTCTACCTTGAAGGGGTTCCCTGAGGATGAGTGGGTCTTTATTGTGTGACAGCAGTTATTTCAACTTTCAACAGAGGTTGTGGATAGAGGTTATCTACCATAAGAGAAACTGGTCACTGAAATATCAAATCACTCTGCTTTTAAGGTATAACCTATATTATAAATACTGAGGGTATAAAATCAAAGGCCTTTAACTTCTCTGGAGTCTTGAACCACTCTGAATACTGAGAAGAATGGGAACAATACACATTTGCAAAATCCTCCATCCAATTTCAAGAAATTTAGGGATTTCCTAAAGGCTCTAAAGATCATAAAGATCTTTAAAAAATTTTTAAAAATCCAAAAATCCCAAGTTAAGAAAAAAAAAAAAGAATGTTGTGTATCTGACCGACTCTTATTAATACATAGAGATATAAGAAAAAGTATTAAAGAAAATCATCCTACCAAGTTAAGAGTCACAATTCTTCACCACACAAAAAACCCTCATTTCCCATACTGGAAGCACTCAATTGGAGGTGCCACTGGCAGTTGCTCGGGTGTCACTTTTGTCGCCACAGGAACACTCATAAAGCCTGTTTTCCTCCTTACCCTAGCTACTTGGTGATAAACAAACCACAAGTGGTTTTAAAGGGAAAAAAGTCTAACTCTACTTTCCAAATAGTGCTGTAAGGAGGAAACTCATTTGTTTTGTAAATTTGAAGAACATACTTTTGATTTTTGTTACTTCATTTACTGACTTCAAGAGTCATTCACAACTTCTTTCTTTATATTCTAATGGCTTTCAAAATATAAACTATTGACTAAAAAACTTCCTAAGTAATATAATAATCATAGTCTAAAACAAACAAACAAACAAAATAGAATCTGAGATAATTAATTCCAATCCGTCAACATGTATATATCCAAATCTGTATCTGTATCTATATCTGTCTTCATCTACACAAGCTTCTAGAATATAGGAAATGAGTTTCATTCATTGCTTACACATGCTAACTCCTCAATATGTATTGAGTATATACTTTATTCTGAATTCCTAGAATAGCCATGAGAATGAAGACAACTAAATATTAATTAAAAGTACCTAGCATAATGCTTGACACATCACAGATGTTTTAAAAATCTGTTGGATAGGGCCGGCCGAGTGGCGCATTGGTTAAGCGCTGGTTTTGGGATGCCAGCGGCCCCGGTTCGGATCCCACATGAGGGCCAGTGACACTGCCCTCTACAGCTGACAACAGCTCCACCTGGAGCTGGGCTGTGCGAGCCCCGGTGATGGTGTGGGCTGCAGCCCCTGCTGCAGTGGGCTGCCATAGGCTGCAGTGAGTGGCCCACAGCCAGCGTGAGCGGCTGGCAGCCAGCGTGAGCTGCCAATAGCCGCGATGAGCGACATCCAGAGGCCAGCGACCGATCTGCCTCATCCGGGAAGAGCAATGACGATACCAACAGTGAAGCAACATCCTCCGCAACTAAAAAACTGAAGAACAAGAAGACGGCAACTTGTCTGTTCCCCTTCCCCGATTCCCCAACCCTGTTCCCCACCACCAAATCCCCAATAAAATATTTAAAAAAAAAAAAAAAAAAAAAAAAAAAAAAAATCTGTTGGATAAACAAACTAATGAATGATTAAATAAATGAACAAATAAAAAATGAAAAATATGACTTGACTAAAAATTTAGACATTCCAGTACTAAAAATTTCTGTCATATCAACAAGTTACATAGCCTAAGTTTTTTGATTTTTTTTTTTTTTGAGGGCAGTGTCACTGGCCCTCACGTGTGGGACTGAACCAGGGCCTCTGGCTTCCCAAGCCAGCTCTTAACCACTGCGCCACTCGGCCGGCCCAAGCCTAAGTTTTTAGTTAAGTAAATGTGACAGTTAAAGGCATATTATCTATCGAAGATGGTTTTAAGGTTTCCAGCTTGCCATAAATAAGGATGCTACAAAGCTATACCAAGATTAACGGATTAGTTGCCCAATATCATGTTGGCCATTGCTTTGATTCCTAATTGTTGAAACAGAAACTTGACTCAAATAAACCTGACATTATGAAATTGCGTTCAAGACAACAAAAAAAGCAGTTATTTGAAAAAATGCACATTTTCACTATGTATTTTTCTAAAAAAAAACAAACCCAAAATACCAAATAGGAATGAAGCTATAGACACAAAGGTCCAGAACCAACATTTTTAATGTTCTTTTAAAAGCAAAGCCACATCAAGTTAAATAAATACACATTACAGTTCAATATGTCAATAATGATTCAGTATTTTTATTATCAAGGACTTAATTTTTAAAATTTATTTAGGTCTACCTTTAAAAACTCCCAGAAATTGACTTTAAGTATAAATTATTAATGTAAAGAGTAATAAAGAACAGTGTATCTAAATTCTAACTGTGATTTGTCCACCAAATGAAATCAAATTTTAAAAGGTTACCATTAGATGTACCAAGATAGATACATTTTGGACCCTAATTTCAAAAATGTGAGTGATGAGGCAAGAAGTGATAGATGCTCTCAGCTATATCTTTTTTTAGAAAAACACAATTTGAATCACTTATAAGATTAACTTAAACAAAAAATATATTCATTTCCTGACACATACAAAAAACAATCATTGTTTTATTTAATTGTCCAGTTTTTCTTCCTTAGGCTTCTTAGCTATAAAATATCAGTGGTACTTTTCAACAAGTTGTTAAACATCTGCATTTACCCATTTGATGCTTAAAAAAAATGAAAAAATAATCTTGACATTTTGAAAACATTGTAGTCAAACTGGGAGTCAAATGCATCAGGAATTCCAAGTTGGTTAACAACTCCAGGCATATACTTTCTAGTTTATATTAGATTGTCGGAAAAGTTATGACACATTTTTGCAACAAAAAAACATAGAAAAAAATATGTCATGACTTTTCCAACAACCCAATATAGTCCTCAAGATTGTACAATGTTCAGACATCAGAGGCAGTAACACTAGGGCGATAAGAGTTTTTGTAAAATATTCTGGAATTATACTGCAAGTTATTTAAACTAAATTTGCCCCTCACTATCTCTAAAATGCAAATATAATAATAATAATAATAATAATAATAATAATAATAAAAGAATGTTATTAAACCACAAAAGGTTTAATTACAACGATACATATATATGTAAAACATGGTAACTCCTTAGTAGTAGCAAAGCTAGGGACACTGGGATGGAACACACATGCATAGTATAGTATACACGTGTCATCAATGAATGAAAACAATTCCATTGAAAAATTTTGAATGAGAGGATGGTTGCGCAGATAAACTAGAAAAGTTCCTGTTATAGGGAACACATTCATTCTGCCAAATCAGGCATGCTTTGAAGAATCTTCTTCACAAATACTGATTAAGTGCCAGCCACTGTGTTATATGAGTACGCTGGGGCCATCAAAAAAAGATGAGTTGTGTACGGCTACATATAAACAGAGAACTGAAGGAGGGTTGCTCTGTGTATTACAAAGGTTATTACCTAACTATGATTTAGGTAGAAGGAGGAAGGAAAAGGAAGGAGCTGAAAGAGTTCTATGTTTGAATTAAACAGCCACCGATCCTAAAAGCCAGTATCCCCAGAGCAAGAGCGCACCTACCTACAGCATACTTTGTCTCCCTCCCTTAACAAGATATTGAATAGATATTGAATGGTGCAACACTAAGAAAGGTACCTGGAGAGGAAAATCTGGAGCGATGGAAATGTCTTATATCTTGTTTGGTGTGTTGGTTACACGGTATATACAATTGCCAAAACTAAAAATACTAAACACTTAGAACGATATGCTTTAGTTTAGACTAATTATATCACCATAAAAAAAAAAGTGCTCTCTGTTTTTCTGAATGGAAACGGTGAGAATTTAAAAGAAGCATAATCAAATCTATATTCATTATAAAACGAATTACAGAATGATCTAATCTCATTCACAACATTGTAGAAAAGATGAGTCTTTTAACTTTTCAGAAATTGGTGATGCAAAATAAACTGGGATCATAGGCTCCCAAATCCCCCATGTTCTCATTTGCTGCAGAATCTAGGAATGGACACACACTGTTCAGCCACATTTGACCTGTTCCACACTTTATGTTTGAGAATTAACCGTCAGTGGAAAACTCTGCTTGTTTCACTGCTTGTCTTGGGTATGCCTGGAGGAAAACAGCTGGGGAGAAAAATAGGGCAGGCATTCGAGGTTTCAGTTAGAATCCATCACCCAGCTTTTCCCCTTAGGACGAAAATGTGCGTGGCAATTTTGGACAAGTCACTTCGGTATTCTGTGCCTGCAATAATCTGCTATCACAGGACCTTCATCAGGATAAAGTGAAAGCGCTGAATTCGTGAAAAGCACTTTGAAAAGTCAAAGCAATGTATTATTCTGAAGTGGCACTGCTGATATGACACTGTAGACAGAGTGGAACCCCAAGCTTCATCCTGGCATTTACATGATCTCAGGAAACAGCCATGCATACCTCATTTGAACTACAATGGCACGCTCAAGGGACAGAAACAAATGGGTTACTCCCACTCCAAAAAAAAAAAGGGGGGGGGGAGAGGGCGGGTGGTGGCAAGTGAGGTCGCTTCCACTCCAGATTTCTGGGATTTGATCTTCCAACACACTGGGTCTAATCTAGTGCATTTTAGAAGAGCCGTGCTGGGATGAGGCCTAGATTAAGATAAAATTCTCGCAGTCCCTAATCTTGTGAACAGTCACAAGGAAATGCATTGCTCTTGGGAGCACAGGAAGCTTTGCTTCTAAAATGCCCTGGAGTGTTGGGCAAGGGACCCATCAGCAAGCACTGACTGTCTTCCCTTGCAAATCTTTTGCACACCTCTCAACGCCTTCCTCCAACTGCCCCCCCATCGCAGGCAGCAGGGAGAGAGAGCAAGGCCTAGATGTCTTCAGATCGTCCGTCCCAGCCCCCCACCCCCACTCCCCTGCACCCCACTCCCATGCCAGGTGCACCCCGTCTCCTGGGCCCCCATCCCCAGGGCCGCCCGCCTCACCAGCTGTTCCCGGCGGCTGCAGCTCCGATCGGTGGGCGCCCGGCGGCCCCGAACATGAACGACACCCAGGCGCCTGGCCTGGAGGCTCAGGCCCGAGAACAGACGCCAAGGACCGGGCTCCCAACGACCTGCACAGAGCCGCTCAGCATGTTGCGCGCAGCCTCCGGAAGCGGGAGCCAGGCGGGGACCGGAAGCGGGGAGCAACCATTCGCTCCCAACCCCCCTGCACTGCTCCCCGCCTGGCCCCTCCTGCTGTGACTCAGCGCACACAGAGGCAAAGCCAATAAATAGCGTCCTGCTCCAAATGTATGAGTCCTTCTCTCTGATAGTCCAGAAGCTGAAGCAAGGTGGGAAAGACAGTGGAGGAAACGCAAAGTGGAACCCTCCTCCCCCCGGACTAGCCTCATGGTTGAGCCCGGTTGCCTTGGAGACCGATGCTAACACAGTGGGGACGCCCGTGGCAATGGCCACGTTAGCCCGGCTGCAAGCTTGGTCCGCGATGATACGGCAGGAGTACTATTTTAGGAACAGGTAGGGCCTCACCTGGGCTAGGGGGCACGCAAAGAGCCAGTTTGCTATGAACACACTCAATTAAGTCCCACCCACTTCTCCCCTGCATGTGTTGGCTGCAAACAAAATCACAAGTTTGAAAGTAGCATTGCCATACAGGGGAGTTATGGGGCGGGGGTGGGGGTGAGGGACATAAAGATATCAGTTTGAGATGGTTGAAGTCAAAGCCCAGCATAGATAAGATTGGAAAATGGAGTGGAGTGTTTTTTTTTTCACATTACATCTGCAATTTCATTCAACTTATGTCCTGGCTGTTGAAGGTTTAATAGCTTGATTGGGGTCACCAGGTCTCCCCTGTCTGGGTGAGCTAATGTGACCCCATCTACCGGGGAATTCGTGTCTCCTTTATTACACAAATATCATAGAACTCAACTGTTCTATGACTCAGTTGTATCCCTCAAGTGACAGTGTCTAAACCATCTGGATAATCAGTATCAGTACATTAAGTAATAGAAGAAGGCCAAGGAAGATGCTAACAGTCTATCCATCTCCCTGCACGCAGACTGCTCACTGGGGAAGAGGTTTGTTTTAACAGTGGCCTTCTGGAAGCCATACCCTATGCCCCAGGGCTTTTTCCAACTTAAGGGGAATGCCAAAAAACTGAATTAGATGATGATAGAATACAGTGACATGGCAGACCAATGGAAAATATATCAATAAGACAAGATCATGCTGAGCTGTTCTTATTCTAACAATTATCTCACCGATGACCTTCTTATAGGGCCGTGTACCTCTCTTACAGCACTTAATCACGATTTAGTTTGGTTCAGTTTTACATTCTGTTGTGAGATAGTATCTATTGTCCTTCTTAAACCAGAAGTGGAGAGTGTCATGTTTTTGTTGATCATTGTATCTGTTTCCTAGGTCTATCATAGTTCCTGACACATAGTAGCTACACAATAATTATTTCTCTAAGAATGCCATAAATGAATCTTTCAATCCATCATTGGTCCTGGTTTAAGTAACTGAAACTGAAAATGGCAAAAGACAGCAATGATCTATTATCTATATATTATCTTAATTGTAGATAAATGATCTATTTAGCAATCATTTAGAGGATGCTGCAGGCCCTGTGTTTATTTATGTGTATAAAAGAAATAAGTTCCATCCCTCTTGATGTTCACAGCTTACTATGGAATGTGGGAATTTAAGAAATCATTACTGTAGGTTAAGGATGAATAGGAAGGGAAACAACAAACATTTCTTGAGCACTGATTGTATGCTGGGCATGGACCCCGAGCTTTTTCACATAGTATCTCATTTGGCTTTCACAACGGTATTAAGTTAATGTATTAATAATCTATATTTTTAGAGCTTGAGAACCGTGTTTGAGAGAAGCCTGGTTAAGTGCCACACTGCAAATAGACATAATTTCTTTTATAGATTTCAGTGTCAACCTTTGTCCCCATCTCTTGGCTTTGGACAATGGGTGCATTTGCCCCAAACTGGAGAGTGCTTGGAGAAAAGACACAGTTATACAAAGGCCATGATGAGAATAACTTGGCATGCCCTCCGTTTCATTTATTATCATTATTATTAATAGTAGTAGTATTTTTCTGTATGAAGGAAAGTCTCTAAAGATAGCAAAGGAATCAAAATTCCAAAGTTTGCCTACTTTGTTTTAAAAAAGGCAGAGTATGGATAGTTTTGGGGGCAAAAACTATATAAAACATTACCATAAACAGAAATACTAAACAGGCAATTTCCTTGAAAAATTATTGTCATTTTCCATCTATTATTGATTAGACCAGTTCTTTGCAAACTTCAGTGTACATTACAGTCACTGAAGGACCTTGTTAAAAGGCAGATCTGGGAGTCGCAGTTATGGCCAGAAGACTGCATTGCTCACAAGAGTTCCTGTGAGGCCCCATGTGGTATACAAAGGAAGATGTAGAAAAGGAAGATGGGCCTGTCATCCAATTCTTAAGCATCCTCACTAATTATATATTTATTCCAAAAATAACTATTGCATTGTTTTGTACATCCATAACTAATAATAATAATAAAATAAATTTTTTAAAAAAATTATATATTTATTCCCCTTTCATATAATTCACCCAAAATGAGATTCAGATAGATTTGGGTAATTTGTGTAAGGTCACACAACTACGAAGTTTCAAAGCCAATTAATCCAACTCCTAGGCCCATGCTTTCCACTGCCACACAGGGCAAAGTTTTCTTCCTGCTACACTGGTCTGATAAATGAAGTGGCAGCAAGCACAGAGACCCAGAAACCCAAATGGCCTGAGCATAAGACTGTTCCAAACCCACTAACATTCACGGAGCAGCGTGGGAGGAGACAATTTTAATCTTGGTTTGTTTTAGTGACTTCCTTCTATATTGGTAACAAGGCAGTGGCAGAAAGGTTTCTCCCTTACAGCTGGCACCAGAATACCTCTGAAATTGAAAGATGGCTTTGTCAGGGAAGTGTATTATCACGAAAGGCTCACGCTAGCACCTGAGTCCTCCAGGGCCTGGAAGTCCACTCAGACAGAGAGAAAGCCCTCTGCCTCATGCAGAGGGAGGATGCGGAATTCCCAAGCAGCACATATGTGATGAGAGCCAGGAAGCCTTAGGAGACTGTCATTGCCTGACCCACCCAAGTCCCCTGGAAAGTGCTGCAGCAGGAAATGGGGGGGCTATTTGTTTTGACCTGCCTGTGGAAGAGGTGGAATATCGTGTCTAGGATGTTACGGGGTGGAACAAAATAATCCTTAGTTGTTATGTGACAAATTATTGGCCTTAAAAAAAAAACCTCACTCTTAATTCCTAGTTTAGTTTATATTCTTCTGAATTATTGAGATTTTCTTGGGACTTACTGGTTATTTATACTATCCTAGTTGGGAATAGAAGAGTTTGATATGTGTTTATTTATCATAGTATTCATTTCCCCCATATCCTTATTCAATTTTGTGTAGTTAATCTGTCAAATACTAATGGGAATGAGTTAAAATTCCCCTCTTCAGCTGAATTTCTGTAGTGGTATCTTTTGGTGCTGTGTTATTGGGCTTATACATGTGTACTGGTGTGTATCTTCATGGGCTATGTATTGTTTTGCTTTGTTGTTTTTTTAATGTGAAAAATGTTTCATCTTTAAATTCTACTTGTAATAGTAATATCAATTATCCTTTATCTGATAGGAGTTAATCATATCATTCTATAAATCTCTTTACAAGCAGCACATTTTCTATTGCATTGTCGGAAGAGTCATGACGCATTTTTGGAAGTACTAGAGTCATTCGCATCTAGGTTATTGTTATGTCATTTGACAGCTGACAGTTCTAGCTTCATTTTTGAAAAAAAATTGAGCAGTTTGGTTGAGTTTTGGAGATTTTATAACAAGTTGAAGATGGAAGACCAAACTGTGCATTTTTGCCATATTTTATTCTTTTACTTCCATAAAGGGAAGAACGCATGTCAAGCTTGTGAAAAGTTGCATCCAGTTTACGCTGACAATGCTCTACAAGAACGTCAGTGCCAACGATGGTTCACGAAATTCCGTGCTGGTGATTTTGATCTCAACGACACTTCTCGGTCAGGGAGGCCCACCGATGACAAGATAAAGGCATTGATCCAGTCAACCCCATGTTACACGACATGAGAGACTGCAGAAACGCTGAACATCCATCATTCTGGCATTCACGACCACGTGAAGAAGCTGGGATATATAAGCAAGCTCGATATTTGGATTCTGCATAAACTCAAAGAAGTTCATTTGATGACGCCTATAAACATCTGCAATATGCTCATTGAACGTGAAGAAAACGATCCTTTTTTTGAAGCAACTGATAACTGGTGATGAGAAGTAAATTGTTTACAACAATGTGGTGCGCCAACAGTCTTGGTCCCAAAATGATGATTCTCCTCAACCGACATCAAAAGCAAACATTCAGAAGAAGGTTAGGCTCTCAGCGTGGTGGGGTTTTAAATGTGTTGTGGTTTTCAAGCTCCTACCAAGGAACCAAACAATCAATTCAAATGCGTACTGTTGGCAATGGACAGTTTGAACGAATCCATCATCCAGAAAAGTCCAGAGCTTGTTAATTGTAAAGGAGTTGTGTTCCATCGTGACAATGCGAAACCACACACAAGTTTGATCACCCGTTTAAAATTATTGGAGGTTGGATAGGATGTGTTGCCACACCCACCATACTCGCCTGACCTTTGCCGTCAGACTTCCACTTGTCTCACTCTCCTCAAAACTCCTGGCATGGTACAACGTTCCATTCAGATGAGGCTGTAAATCAGCACCTTGTTCAGTTTTTTGCAAATAAAGACAGGTCCTTCTATGAAGAGGGAATTATGAAGCTCACTGAAAGATGGCAAAAGGTTATTGAACAAAACGGGCAATATATCATTGATTGATCTTTATTCTTTATATAAATAAATGACCTTTGAAAAACATAGACAAAATACGTCATGGCTTTTCCGACAACCCAATATATGTAGAGGAGTATTGAGAAAGCAGCTCCTCAGGAAGAGGGATGGAGGTTCTGCAGAGAAATTCCAGAGACCAGGTGTCCAGCTGTCAAGTTTCCAGATCTCTCGCCATCTAATGGGTATGGGGACAGAGAGAAGGAAGTAGAAAGAGAAATAAATGTTTGTGACTGTCTGCTGTGTGCTGAGAGAACTCTGTCAAATGCTTTCACAAACATTATTTTGAGGTGCACAATATTATGAGGTGATTTGAAGTTTTTCTTACTTTACAGCTGAGGAAAATGAGATTTAGAAAGTGTAAATTACTTGCCAGAGGTCTAGTGAAGTTTGATCCATCTCAGTCCAAAGCTTATGCATGGGGTAGAGGGACTTTAAACCATGAAGCCTCTGCATGGAAGTATAGTTGGCCCTTGAACAAGGTGGGGGTAAGGGCACCAAACCCCTGCACAGTCAAAAATCCACATATTATTTTAACTCTAAAGCTGGCCCTTCACATCCGTAGATCCTACCAACTGTGTATGGAGAACAGTGTTTTCTAATGGAGGCTGGGAATCCATAGTTGAGAATCTGTGGTTGGAAATCTGCAGTTGGGAATGCAAAAATACTGTTTAGATCGAAGATTGTTTAAATCCTTGGATTCAGAATCCTCAGATACGAAATCTGTGGATACAAGGAGCCCACAGTATTTATGGGGGAAAAAATGCACGTTTAAGTGGACCCACGCAGTTCAAACCCGTGCTGTTCAAGGGTCAACTGCACCATGAGGTCTAACCTGCCTTCGTAAGCTCAGGTTAAGGAAAGGAAAACACCTGGTACAGGAAGGACTCTTGTACAAGACAGGTGATTTGCCCGTGCGTCTACGTGTGTCAACTTCTAGTATAATATTCCCTGTGTTGGCCTGCTTCTGGAATCCATTACTCCCATAAACTTGGCCAATATGTTTTCTAATTCTAATGTAGTCTACAGTTCCTGATTGCATCTTAGTCTGATAATTACTTGGTCTCCTGTCCTTGAATTTGGACAATTATCTTAGTCCCACTAACCTACGCAAATGACAGCTTCGGTGGATAGGATGCCCTCTGATTCTAATTAACTGCTGATTTTCCTGTTATTCACTGTATTCAATTTTGACCAGTGAAACTTAGCAAGGCTTCCATCAAGTGCTCAGGGATGATTTTTGTACATAAATTCTGTTCTCTTTCTTCCTTTGTAATGAACAGCTATTATTTTTTTTTTTCAGCAGGTAACTTGAAGCCGCGCATGTGTCCTTTCCACCAGGTGTGGGCTCGGCGTCCCCATGCCGAACTACCACGTGCTGACTCGTTTCCATTCCCCTTTGCTCACTCTTGGGCTCTGGTTCCCTGCGCTGTCTGCCCTTTCCGGGCGGAACCTTTCCTCACCTTTCCTGCACACCCTGAAGCCAGGCTTTCTCTCCTTCCTCTGACGGTGGCATCCTCCCAGCAGGCTGCCCCCGCGTGCCATGCCCACCTGAGCCCCACAGGCTCGTGCCCAGGCCCCTCCCCTCGCGCCCCCTCTAGCGCAGCTTCCTACTTTCCTCGCCCTCTGCCAGTTTCTTTAGGACTTAACTGTTCCGCAAGTGAAGTGAGAAGAAAGTGGTAGAAAAATGAAGTCCTACAGCATTTTAACAGATCACTCCAAAGCTGCAGGATACTGCTACTTTATGATCTAATACTCATGGATTTAGAGCTTATTATTCATTGAGCTGTGAAATAATAAGAAGGAGGCCTAGTAATGAAAACAAAACATGACTTCTAGCTTGTAAACTGTAGTCTTATTTCTCATCAGCAAGTAGTTACTGACTTCTTATTAGGCACTGGGGGTGATAACTAGAACACAAAATACAGATTTAGCAAAATTTCTGCCTTTGAGGAGCTTGACATTCATAAGACATAATAGTGAAATGATTTGCAAAATAATATAATAATAATAATTTTACATATCAATATTATACAGGGTGGCTATTATTGGAGTTTTATTCCTGGTCTCTAAAATAGATACAGGTTATATGATAATGAGAAAGAAAAACTATTGGGTTTTTAATCTAGCATTTATTCAGTAGCTAATACACATAGGTCAGAGTAAGCACAATATGTTGACGTGTAAAAGGCACAGTTTTTGCATATTACTGGAAAGATATTTAACAACACATTTTTTCAATTTCTGCTTATTGTCAGTTAATTTCTGGCCAGTAATGATTCACATGAATATAGTGTTATCCAAGGTTAGAGTCCTTATTTCTAGTTGACGATGAAGTGACTGGAAGCTTCCAGCTTTTTCTGGATGTTTTATTATGTTCCTGGTAATACTTTTGGTCTTTCATCATTAATAATTCATTTAGTATTCATTGTGATAATACTGATCATAATAAATTTATTTCAAATTCGTGTAGATGTCATATTTTATTCACTGCTATAGGATTTTCATTGTAATTTGGAACTAATTAATATACCATTAAAATAAAGTGTTACCCACATTTTTCATTTTAAACATAAAATGTCTAGCAGTTCATGACATATTTTGTAAGTATGCAGCATCTCAAAGGTAACCGAAGTATCTGTAAATTTCATTTTTAAGCAGTTGGAAAAAGGACAACAGAGAAATGTGTATAGAATAAGTCAAATTTCAGCACATAAGTTAAAACTTAGCAGTAAGTTAACCATTAGTCATTTTTTAAATGTTTTCCTTTATAGTGTGTAGTTCTTATTAGTATCGTATAATATGTGTGGTTGTATTTATATATATTATTATTTGTAGCTCCAAAAAGAGTATGTTTCTCTTGAGTATGTTAACATTATTAGCAGGAGAGATTAGTAAACAAACTCAAAAGAGATAATTTAATGGCTTCTCTTCTACATTTCTAGCAATAATTATAAGTAAAGGATAAATTCAAACCATACATTAGTTCAAAACAAGTACTAGGTATATCTATATACCTTGTATTTTTTCTTCCTGTTTTGCAAAGAGTTGGTTGTTGATTTTTGCTGGGAAGGAGAGACAGGTGTTCTCAGTCATGTAAATAGAGTACATTAAAAAGGAGGAAAATAAATCTACTCTGTATTAATTGTTAATGGCAAAAAATGATTAAATAACCTTAAGAAAATGTTATATCCCATTATCATGAATTTCACTTCTCATCAGCCCTATTGAACGAAATTCTTTCCTTGTCTTCTTCACACTCTACCTGCTTTGAATTGTCTGCTCTACTGGAAACTGTATCTTTCCTAGTTTTGCCATAAATGACATTTTGTATCCTGCACTATCACACCTTACTATTGGCTAGGATAAGATTTTAAAAGAACAATTGTAAAGATCCTCTACAGCCCCTTGAAACATCGACCTTGCCTTCCTGACTTCTTCACAGCATTTGACACTGTTTAATCCTGGTCTCCCTTTAGATGCCCTTCCATTAACTCCTGTCAATGGAAATACTTGTCTCTAGTTATGGGCAGAGTTCTCCTTTGAAATATCACTCCCTAAAGACAACCACTTTTAATAACTTCATTTGTATAAAATAAGGCTTTTGCTGTGTACACATTCACATCTATGTAGACAGTTAAATATGTTTTTTTATAAATATGGAAACATATAGTCCTGCACTGTGGTACCTCTCTTCTTTCACATAGCATCATATTGTGTCCTATGTCAAGATCTATTGATCCATTTAATTTTTTGTAAGGACAAATTAGTATTTCATTTTATGGTTGTACTACAGTGTATCTGTTTATTTAGGTTGTTCCTATTACTTTAATAGTACGAGCAATGCTGCATCATAAAAACTTAATTTCTAGGGAGAGACTTGCTGATGATTCTTGCTTAGCGAGTTCAGCATTTTGTCATGCAATATTTAAAATTAAAAATTGTTTGTATTCTCTTTTCTGTAAATTGCCTGTCTTTTTCTCTGCTTTTCTATTGGGTTGTTTAATTTTTTCAAAGGTTTTATTGTTTTTTCTCCCCTTGCTTAAATATAGTAACTATAGCACAAAGTGTTTTTTCCCTTTATGGGATTCCCAGTGTATGAACACATGACAGGTTTTAGAAGTTTACTTGTATCTGTTCTGAAATTTGTGCTTTGTCATTCCCATTGTAATTTTCACACCAGTATGCATCCCTAATTAACATTTCTAAAGTTTGCGAATTTTCCATTTATATAAATGAAAATTTTCTGTATGTGTTCAAAGGCCAGACTGTTTCGTACCAGCAATATGTATATATATATAAGTCCCCATTACAGCACATTCTCCCTGATACTTGTCACAGTCAGAAATGTTTGTTCTGTGCTGTAGATGTTGGTGTCTTTTCACATCTTAGTCTCTTTAGATTATTATTTTAAGGGGATTGGTGTTATTTTAATGCTGCAGAATTTCAATATTATATTTGAAAATGGCCTACATGCACTCTTTCCATTCTTTCTTTTGCTCTTTTTTTTTCTCGTTCTTCATCTTTTCATGTTCCTTCCTTTCTCATTTTCATCCTTTCTTCTCCTTTAGAGGCGGTGATAATTAAAAGATGCCAGTTTCTAGAGTCAG
Source organism: Aselliscus stoliczkanus (assembly GCA_033961575.1). Classification (NCBI taxonomy): domain Eukaryota; kingdom Metazoa; phylum Chordata; class Mammalia; order Chiroptera; family Hipposideridae; genus Aselliscus; species Aselliscus stoliczkanus. The sequence goes on from CM066734.1 coordinate 9,278,607, forward strand.
ACTACCTACGGTCAAATCTCAGCTCCGATACGTACTGATATGTAACCTGGGCACGTTGCTATACCTATCTCTGTCTCACTGTCTTTCCCCAAAGTCACAAATGGGGATAATAATGATTTACTGGATAGAGGTATGGAAAACATTATATATGAGTTAATTTACTGATATGCAAAAACGCTAGAAACAGCGCCTGGCTCATGAAGTGTTAATTTGTTTAAGGTATCACTATTCTTTTTCTATTTCTTTTAGCAGATTCTTTCAAGTCTCTCCCTGTCTTTTACCTGTAATCACCCCAGGATTCAAGTTATTAAGAATGCGGGGCACCTGTTGGCTCCTCAGCGCCTTTGTCATCCTGAAATGGGGAGGAATTTCTATGTTGTGAGTCAGTCTGGTGAGGGAAGCTGGTGGTGGCATCCTCACAGGGACTCAGCATGCCAGAAGGGAGCAGCTCTAGATGGCAAAGGTTGAGTGTTGGGGTAACATTAATTTTCTCTCTGGAACCACTGGGAATTCTGTGTGGGACAAAACAGACAAGACGGCTGGCTGCCTTTCGGATTTTCAAGTGTAGTGAAGAGACCATCATTAAAGGCCCATGAGATGTGATTGTGTTAAATAGGATGAAGACCTGTGAGCATGTGTAACAGAGAGGCCTAATGGCATCTGGGCAGTCCGGGAAGGGCCCAGGGAAGAAGGGGCTCCAAGCTGTTCTCACTCGCACGTGGAAGACATAACACGAGCCGTAACATCAGTTTACCTATGGCTCTGCTCTGTCATTTGGTACGTGCAGGGCAAGCATACAACTGTAATGGAGCTTTTTCTTCTAATTGTCTACAGTGATCACTTAGTTATTTCCAGCAAATTTTATTGGGTGGTTTGGTAATCTCATCACAGTGCCTTCAGTTACCAGGTAATGCATTTCCTTCTTTGTGTTGTTTTTTACGGTTTGCGCTACGCCTGTGTCACACCTGATGCGCCCTCACTGAGAGCCCTGAATTCTCTCCACTACTCTTTTTCATGTCCCGGTCACAGACTTGGATGCATCCTGTTTGGTTCCTCCCTTGGCTTTTTGGGTCCTTTTCAGGCAGGCTTTCTAGGTCACTCTGTTTCGTGCTTATCTAGAACTATAACCCAGCCACTTGCTTCTCCAGCTGCTTGTCTCTGACAGCCTGATTGCTAATCTTGTTTTCTTTCTCTCAGCCAACTTTTTGGCATTGTCTAAGAATTTTGTTTTTCGAAGTGTTTTTAGTTTCCATTCTGTTTTTTGTTCTAATTAAAATAAATCTAGTGACATCGATATATCTAATCTAAACTATAATGACAACAATAAAAATATAACCTCACTGGGCCGGCCGAGTGGCGCGGTGGTTAAGCGCTGGCTTGGGAAGCCAGCGGGCCCGGTTTGGGTCCCACATATGAGGGCCAGTGACACTGCCAAAAAAAAAAAAAAAAAAAAAAAATATATATATATATATATATATATATATATATATATATATATAAAACACAATTCTGAGGGAATTTTTTTTAAAAAGCCAGAACTAAATGACTAGCCATTCTTTACTTATTCAGCAAACAAAGTGCTAATTAGAGCCAGTGACCCTTCTAGGGGTGAAATGACCCTGTGGTCCGCAGCAGTTGCGCTAAACAATATCACTTTATCAAATGGAGATGGGGAGGTAATGATGGTAAAATTTAGATGGATATCTGTCTTGATTAAACCTCTTCTTGCTATAAGTTAGTAAATCCAACGCCTGAATTTTTTATCTCTTTATGAACCCTATCACTCTCCCCACTGCCTCATTTAACTGAAATGGACGTTCTGAGAATTCTATCTACAATTGGCATTCTGTGATGGATTCATTTTACTTTAGAGGCAATTCATTTAATTGATGCATTGAGTGAAACATGCAAGCATTTGAATCTTGTACGAAATGTGTAGTGGCATTTAAATAGTAAATTCAAATACTGTGTTTTTAAAATAATGCAAAATAGCACATGGCTTTTTTATTTCCATGTAAAAGCCACTTGGAAATTAATTAGTTGCAAAATAGGTGATTATTAAAATTTTTAAAAGTAAAGCTGTTGAAAGCACATGCCCCCTCAGAGAAAAGTTACTTTTAAAACATAGCTCAAGATTTGTAAAATGCTTTATTTAGTATTTTAATTTCATTTAAAATGACATTTGAATTATAATTATTTTGGAAGAAATTAAAGATTAAGTTTAACAGGTTGATTTGCTTTAGAATTACATTAATGGCTAATAAAATGTTTTAATTTTTTTTTCTCTCTTTTAAGAGTTGTGGATGTATTTAGGAAACAGGAGCATGATGCAGCAGTTAAAATCCAGAGCTGGTTCCGAGGATGTCAGATTCGGGCGTATATCAGGTATATTGATTTTGGCATGGAAAATCCAGATATATCATAAAAATATACTCCTTATAAAATGTAATGTATGCATATAGTACTCATTTCAAATAATCTTTTATATTACTTGTATTGCAGTTAATAAGTTATGTGATATCCTTATTTAAAAATATAACTCTTTTGGTCATCTTTTCTTATATGTCAAAAGCTAAATTACACTGGCGATGTATCTACTTTTAAAAATTCTCAGTATCATAAACTTACTTGATAAAATTATTTTCTTCAAATTCCATAGGGTGTGACAAATGTCTGGACTTGTATTTATAGCAATGAAGTCAATGACTGTTAAGAAAGAAAACAGACACACACACACACACACACACACACACAGAAGCTATTCCAATCCTTTCAGCATGTTGGTAGATAAAGGTAAATGATACCGAAATGATGCCAACCCTGTTACAAAGAGACTGAAGTTGACCCTCAACCATTCCCACTCCTTCTTCAGTGCTCAAACTTTTCTTCAGTCTCTTCAATTCTGAAAAAATATTTTTTGGGATAGGATGGTAGACGAACGAACTATAGAAATGATCCTTGAAAGTGTGGAGTCAGTGGAATTGTAATAGATATGTATGATATTGAGGGTGGGGAGTGGGAGGTTGGGGGAGGGGGGTTGTCACTTTGTGAGGGGTGAAAAGCATAACTATTGCATTGTTTTGTACACCTGAAACTAATCATAAAAATTAAAAAATTAAAAATATTTTTAAAAAAGATGGAGGATGAACAGACCTCATGTGTAATAATTCAGAATGCGGGCTGGGGATTGTACTGTTTACGTCCTTATAGTAGCCTGTAGGAGCCAGACATGCAAATTAAAGTATGAAGATGAGGTTTCTCCTTTGGCCACAATACAAACTACGAACACTGCTGCAAAGAGAGTAGTTTTGACTTCAGTAGACTAACATGACGTTAGCTTGGACAGACTAAGTAATACAAGGGAAGGGCGAAAAGGGGACCTGTTTTTCGACCTCAAGAATTATTTCTAAGTTCTTACAGTGTTTCCCATCAATAGTGCCTGGCTAATTTCTCAACACGTCACTGTGACCTGTTTTATGGTCTTAACACTGAAAAATATTTTAGGCAGTATTGAACAGTAATTGAAAGTTTTAAAAATCATTTAATGAGAAGCCCAAAAGAAATAGTGAATAGTTATTTATGCCTTTTTTCTACTACTTCCAGGAATGAGGAATTCTATCCCACAACGATAACTCTCTACTCTTTACAAGTACACATGTACTTGGCTTTGAATTTGATTTCTTGAATTGTAGGAGGGTATATTCTAAGCAAAAAATTTAAGAAGTATCTTTGTTTCAATGAAATGGTACTAACAAGTATGTTTTTTCACCCAGGTATTTACACAGAGTGGCAATAGTTGTTCAAAAATGGTGGAGAGGTTACTTAGGAAGAAAACATTACCGACTAATTGTGGAGGTAAATATTATAAAATATATATACATATATTAGTAAAATTATATAGTATGCTGTAATTTATTCACTTCAGTCATATTTATAGGTAGTTTTGCAGTTTGCATAGTGTATGTATTTATATGTACTTACTTCCTGACAATTTTCTCTACCTTCTAGATGGTAAACTCTTTCAGTGTAGGCATTGTAGCTTATTCATTTTTGGGTCAGCAATATTTAGACTCAGCACTGGCTCGTAACCCAGTCAGTAAACATCAGTCGAATTGAAGTGCCCCAAGGTAATTCTACAAAATAAAAAATAAGGCGGTTTTTCTCTATGCTACTTACCATTCTCTGTTCTTGACTGTTGGGTTATTTTGAAGATTTGCCTTAAGAAATGTCGCATACCACAACCATCTACATCCACTGGTAGACTTACAGAAATATATGATAACATATACTCAACTCATATTCAGTTGAGCTCTAGAAATTAAGAGAAAGATAATTTTCTTGATACAAAATGTGAAGGCTTCTAATCAGTGGCCTGCTTCATTAATTTTCTGATTGTTACAATTTTCTCCTATAATAGTTTAAACTTGTTCTTCATTTATTCTTGATTAGTTGTGTCCAAGTGAAATTAAAAGATTCAGAGAGGGGAAAGAAAATATAAGTAGATAACTAATCAATAAGAGTTCACCTTTAGCAAGAAAATTTTAAAACATTGGGCCGGCTGAATGGCTCAGTTGGTTAAGAGCTCGCTCAAGAGTGCAAGCTGAGCTCTGAGCAACAGCGGTTCGAGGCCAGCCCGAGCTGAGTTGCCGTTGAGCTGCCAACAGGTGGCAGGATGGCTCAGCTTAAAAAAAATAAAATAAAATAAAATAAAATAAAACACTGATGAAGTACAGGGACGACTTGGAGGAAGGGCCTGATATTTTAGATTGAATGACATAAACTCGAGAATTCAAATAATAGTGCTGGCGTAAGTGTTTGGATCTCAATTCTAGCTTGGTTCTTATAAAGGAGAGCTGATGTCCTGTACAAATTTTTGTTATGTAAAGATGACCTTGCCTGAACATCATCCCTTACCTTATCTTGACTTCCCCATATATTTACTCCTCCCCATATGTTATCTCCATTTAATTATGTAAATCATTGATGAAAATGTTATTTAACACCTTTAGGAGCTAAACGTTAAAGAAAGTCGCTTAAATCCCTATAGATGAAACTATTTCAGTGATAACTTCTCTAAATAACATGATTTTCTCGAGTTCAGCTTCTAATTTAATTCTTCATATTCCCAGTTCATTAATGTATGCCACTTAAGATTTTAAAATTCCACCAAAATCAGTGAAAAGTTTATTCTTTTAATTCAACTGGCTAAACATATCTGCTCTTACATTACAACAAACTTAAAGTGTTTCTCATTAATCTTGTTCATTGTTAGGAAGGGAGTTTGCTTAAGTCCAGAGGTTTTTGCACAGACCCCTTTATTTTTTGTTCAAGATTTCCTCTCTAAACACACTTTTCTTTACTCTGAAATATGCAGATTGGTCAATGTTGTGAACAATGCAGTGTGTGCGAGGGGCTACGTGCCACAAGCGACACAAGCATGAATAAGACAGGAGCTTACCATAAAATAACGCTGCAAAACACGCACACAGATACCTCTGACTTAAGATAAAATTAATCGGTACTTTAGAAGAGGGACAAACATCAGACCCATAGGACTCCAAGTGGGAGGTCATATTTCTGGCTTTGAGGATGGCGGTGAGCTTTGTGAGGGATGTTGTGCTTTGCATATGCTTTGAAGGGTCGCTAAGATGTGGGCAGCCAAAAATTTGGAAAGAGGACTAGGGTGACCAATAGCATTGAAGTATGAGAGTACATGCAGAGGAAGGGATTTGCCAGTCCCCCTGGGTGGGACACAGAACGTAAAGCTCAGTAGTGAAGGACAACTCTATGGAAGCAGGTAGAGGCCGTGTCCCAAAGAGCACCATGCTTGTCTTCTAACGGAAGGAGGCCAGCGGACAGCACTCTCCCTTCCCTAGTTCAGAGGCCTTGCCCAGAGCCACCCAGGATGCCCTCCCTCTCCCCATGCTGACTTTGTACCGGGCAGTGTTTTCTCACTACCCAATAGGCACTCCCCTGCACCAAGTGTGGCCTGTGCTCAGCCAGCCTGGGTGGACCCCATTAGTGATTTGGGCAATTACACAATCTCTTAGCCTTGGTTTCCTTATCTGTGAAATGTCACAGCACCTTCCATCTTGGGTTGCGAGCTTAAGATGAGACAGTGGTGCTCCATTAAAATAAATGGAAGGTATTGTTTTCAGGAGTGGTATTAAAAATATTTGACAGCCAGATTAGCACAGGCACTAGGGAATCAGTCGGAATGAGCACCAGCCACAAAGAACCTTAAATTGTTGAGATGCATTGTCCTTATCTAGAACACTAATCTTTTGCAGCCTAGGAATTTCATGCCATTTAAAACTAACTTTTAAATTTTTTAAATAATTATAGATTTACAGAAAATTTGCAAAAAAATAGTACAAAGAGCTCTCATATATTCTTCCCTCAGTGAAGAATATTCTCTGTCCTTTCCCTATCCACATATTTGCTTTTTTCCTCTCTGTGTACATATCATTATTTTGAATCAATCTCTTGACAAAGTTGTGCAAGTGATGCCCCCTTACTCTACCTTTATCAGTGGATAGTTTCTGCATAACCATATTAAAATGATCAGAATCAGAAAATTGACAACTGTACAATACTATTATCTATCGATAGACGACTTATATTTCACTGATTGTCCCAATAATGACATTGACAGTGAAAACATCTTTTCCAGGGTATGAGCCAGGACTTCACATAATTGTGTCTCTTTAGTCACCTTTAATGTACTTAGTATGTCTTTGCTTTTCATGACCTTGATATTTTTGAAGAGTATAGACTAGTTATTTTTCAGATTATTCCTCAGTTTTGTTTTGGTGATGTTTCTTCATTATTACATTCAGGTTATGAACTTTTACCAGAAATACATTTCAGCACCACATATTAGGGACCACATGATGCCAGTTGACTCAGTGAGTTTAGGGAGCAGCAAAAGGTGGGCAGAAAGTTGAATGTGACTTTTATAAACTAAATTTCCTACATTTTTAAAGAAATTTCTTGGTTAGAAACAGTTTTTACATTCATTGTTTTATATATTCCAGCAACAGCTTGTCAGTAGAAAGTGCAGGTGTTATCTTCATTTTACAGATGGAGAAATGCAGACTTGGGGAGATTAAACGATGTACCCAAGGTTCTCATCTCCGATCCATATGTATCCATATGCTAAATACTTACTAAAAATGTTCTCTAGGTGTCCCTCAGGTACCCCATATCTGATCCTCCTTGTGTTAATATATTCCTTTATCCAGATAAATGCTTCAGCCATTTAACCCAGAAATCCAAGCCAGAGAGCCAGTCATCCTAGACTCCCCACCACCTCCTTCTCCCTAACCTCTGTCTCCTATTGGTCATCAAATCCTCCCCATTTCCCTACTAAAAGTCACTGGATTCCAATCTAAGCTTCATCATACTCCACCCTCCCCCACCCCACCCACCTCCAATACCGACAGTCCTCCTGGTCCTAGCACACCCCATAAAGCCCCTACTCTTCAACATGACATGTCAGGGTTTTCATTGTCTCACAGTTGCTTTCTATGTATTCTATGTAACCTGCCTTCTTGTTATACCTATATCAATATACTTTGGACACCTTAAACCATTTACCAGTGCCACAATAAGGAAGAGCTACGGGATTTTTGTAGATGCTGTTTCCCTGGAATGCGCTTCTTCACTCCAACCCACCTCCCATTGGTCTGAATCCCTACTTGTCATTCAACGCTTGACTGAAACCTCCCCCAATCTCCTGAGGCTGAGTAAGACTGAATGTTGGGAGCTTGCAGATATGGGGCCAGTCTTCCTAATGCTTTTGTATCACTGTGATACATTTGTTTATTTACCCCCCTCATTTGACTGCAAGCTTCTGAATGGCAGCGACTGCTTTATTTATTATATCTCAATTGTATCACAGTAAACGTCGCGTAGACAGCCTGCAGAAGTTTTTGCTAACTTGATAATAAATGAGGTAATTTGGAAGACTTGCTGTGGTCAACACGGCTGGTGATTAGTAGCGATATGTGCCCAAATTATTCACTGCCTCCGTCCTCTTAAAGAAGGATTTCTCTCCAGCCCTTTCATTTTGGGCTTGGCCATGTATTGTGAGCAAAGGGACATAAGCCTCAGCCAAGGTGAAGACTGAGGACGCTTTTCCTCCTTTTAGCTTTGGGCCTAAGATAGGTACTTGAGCTCAGCTGCAGGGAGCCTCAGCCTACAAGTACTATGCATGAGAAACTTTTTGTTTTGCAAGCTGCTAAGATAGCTGCATTTTTATCTCAACAAAGCGGATTAATGGTTATAATGATAACGAAAGCTTTGGATGTTTTTAAGAAACATTCTGAATGGTACACTCAGTGAAACTTCCAGAAAGATGCTTTGAGCTCTTGGAGTTTGTGATGATGTTAGGACACCTCCATGTGGTGATATCTTGTAAGGAGATTTTGCTATCTCTCCAAAGAGTGTCTGGAACACCATAATTAGCACTCAACAAATGCTTATTAAAGTGAACCATTGAATGGGGGCTTAGATTAAGAGCCATAGCTGGAGATAAAGGGTTTAGTGGCAGCTTTAGAAGATGACAGGATTTTTCCACCTGATGGAAAACGTATGGGAACAGTAGAGCAGAGGGCCAAGAACTGAGGCTCGTGGAATGCATTTGGTAAGTTTTAGGCAGAGGAAAGGGAATCAGAGGTAGATAACAAATAGAAAAGCAGAGGCACAATAGCACAGGAAGCAGAGAAGAAAACTGTCAGAAAACGGAGTTGTCAACAGTCTCAAATGTGACAAAGGTCAAACAGGAAGTGAAGACAGAAGTCCAAGAGTCTCTTTAAACAGGTTCTGTCTGAAAATATTAGACAGCCTCCCTCAGAATGCTGCCACCCCAGAATACTTCTATGCAGCCTGTAAATAATTCTCACAGTGATGGCAGCTGGCTTATCCAGTCCTGAAGTGGCATGCATGCCTTCTCTACTGCAACGGCCTCGTTAACCCACAGTCATGGACCCAGTCCAGCTGTCTTGGGTGCTTTGACTCTGTTGCTTCCTGCTTTGGCTTTTTAAAAATTTGCAACCGTCATTTCGGGCCTTCCTGCTGCTTTCATGCTGCGGTATCTGGCAGTGTAACCCAAACTGGTCCATCGTAAGGGTCCAGGAGCGCTGATTCACAACCTTGGAAACCTTTCCCTGGTCACAGTGAGGGTGTGCGCTGACTCCTGTTTTTTACTGCAGTGGATTTACAGTCCCTGCTGTGTGTGCTCATTGCGCATGTGTTTCTTACGGGCTGAGCCCTTGCTGTCAGTTTACCACAGCCTGCTCTTCCCATTGGGTGCCCAAAAGGTCCTGCTACTGTGGGACCCTTGTGTTTTCAGCCTTACAGTGTGCTGCGTAGCTCATCCTTACTGCTCCCTGCTTCTTTTCATAAACGACGAAGTGAAAATAAGCATTCCGATAGGTGATACTGGCAGAGAAATGTTGAAATAGTCTTTCACCGGCCTTTTTGCAGCTCTAGCACTTTGAGTGTTTCTAGAGTGAATTCATCAGCATAACCTACATAGGATAGCCATACACATCATATCCTTTTCAATTTCCTGTTATTTTTTTATATTTTATCATTACGTAGTTTACATTATGTTTAATATCAAATACACTGTTTTTTGGGGTTTGTCTTTTTTTTAGTCACCACACTCGAAACAGCAAAGTATAAAAACTACCCTAAGATACATGATTAATTCTAGATGCATTACCAGGAAATAAATATATGTAACTAGAGTCCTAAACAGCTCAAAGTTATGTTTTTAAAATGAGATCATTCAGTGAATAATGTATGTATGGCAACCACATGAACAGAATTTAAGTAAAACTTTTTGTTAAGCTGTACTAATAGCCTATGCTAGAACAATTTAATTCATAAAGATAATTATTATTAAACATAGATTAGTTTTCAAATTAAGAAAATAATTTAATTTATTGCTGAAAAATCAAGGTTCACAATATTTATATACTGCTTATCGTTTTACTTCTTCTTACAAAGTTTTTTTTTAATTTGATTCGTGTGTGAAAGAGTAATAATGGAAAGACATTTCATTAACTTTAAATGGGACAAAGGATGCCATCTACAATCAAATTCCATTATAGGTTGTCATAAATAGCAGCAGGGTTTTTTTTGTTGTTGTTGTTGTTTTTAATGGTTAGTAAAAATATATAAAATATTGGTTACTGTTTTTAAAACTAGTGAGATTGACATGGTTACTTTTACAGACATTTTTATTTTTCTTTATTAAATGAATAAAATATTCCTTCTATAGATTAGAAAATGTCCAACTCTTTTTATAATTTTTTTAAAGGATTTCCAAATCAGTTATAAGTGAATAAGGCAACATTTATCACCTTTTAGTGTCAGAGTAGAAAACTAAAACGTAATATATTTTTTTCCCTTCGGGGTCTTGCCTTTTAAATAAACACCAAAGGCTGAACAACTTAAGACTCTGACTTACTAATATTAAATTAAAATTTTATTATCATATTTTCATTATCATTATAAAATTAATTTAGACTTGGTTTACCATCTTTTAAAGGTTACATTAGTAGTAACTGTGAGAAATAATATAATTGTCTTTTCATTTTTTTATGGAAAAAGAAAGGTTATTTAAACCTGTTGATAATGTCCAGATTGGTCTCAGTGGCCAGTAAACAAGGCAAAGCATATGCGCAAAATACTCATGATCATTTCAGGGATTAATAAATCATTTTTAGGGTTATACTCATATGAAATGGGGGTGACACTGATGTAGAAAATACCAAAAGCTCAGGCTCTTCAGATCTGTTATCCATGTGTGCACGCTTTCTAAAACTTTTTGTCATCACTTTAGTGCAAGTACTTTCTCTGGGTTGCCCAATAAAACCAATTGATCTGGTCAAGTTTATATAGATATATTACTCAAAAAGTTCTCACGTATGTCTTTTTGGTACTTTCAAAAGTGTCTGGGCTAGAGAATTAAGAATAAATGTCAATTATTGGTTCCCATGAGACTGATAATATTGGAATCAAAGTGCTTTTCCATCTTTTATCTATAAAATTCAGAATTCTTAGACTTAAAAGCTCTATCTTTGCTCTAAATTCAGAATAAAATGTAACCTATTCTACATTTTGGATTTTTACTTACAGTTAAATTACATACTTTTAGGCATAAAATGTGTAACTGCAACAGTGATAATACCCTTCAAAATGACCAACTCTGTCCCAAGTACCTTAAGTACTTCTCATTTTAGTCTTCACAACAACTCTAGCAAGTATGCAGTGTCTGCTTGTGTAAGCAAGGAAATCAAGACTGGGGGATCTTAAGTAACTTGTTCAAATCCACATAGCTAGTAGAAGCAGCGTCAGGACTTGAACCCTGGTCTGTGGCTGGAAAGCTCGCAATACTCCGTGCTGCTAACGGAACAGCAATATGATGAAGATAAGAAATGATATCTTTTTCTGAACCCAGACTTTTTTAAATAGCTAACTCCCAAGATGATTCTCCCATATGAAAATATTTAATGGTTGTATCTGCCTCGACATGACTTGAAGAAATATGACTTTAAAGTATTTTGCATTCACCTCAAACACCCAAGAATTATGTCTTGATTGCTGTAACAAAGGAAGAGAATTTAAAATGAAGTAACATCATTGTGTTCATTTGTAAATACCATATTGCAGCCAACTGTTTCTTAATTGCTCAGACTGTTGATAAATAATCCAGTCCTGCTGCTCTGCACAGACAATTTGCTTTGGATCAGAACAGGCAATGCAAACAATACTAATTACCGTCAAATCCTTTCGTATGAATCCCTGCTTCTTGCTGGGAAGAAAACCCTTATATAAAAGGTTAGAGAGCTTATCTCTGATGTTTGCCTAAAAATGTAACACGTATTACCTATTATGTATTAGTTGAATGAATTTTGGGTGCATAAGAAGAGATAAAGTACTTTTGTGTTGAAAAAAAAATACATATTTCATTGCTTCATTGTGTATTGTCCTGTCATGAATTATGTTAATTTTATATTTTTTAATTAAAAGATAGAACAGATGTAGAAGCTTTATTTAAAGCAACATTTTCATTGAAATAAGCTGTGTTGCTAAGTGATTATTTGCTATAACAGGGATAGAGATATATTAATAGTCAAATGTATCCCTACTAGAGAGAAACCAAGACTTTAGGAAGCCTCCGCTATATCAGGGGATTTGCTGTAACATGATATCATTGTATTTATGATTTTATGGTGTTAAAAATGAATGTTAAATGAAACAAAATTCCCAAGGATTACTCAGGAGGCAGCTAAGTACATAACATTTTGTACAGATGGTTGGAAGGCACAATTTTGCTCCATCACTGCATCCGTATCCTTGAACGATTTCGACTGAAGACAGCATTTCTTTGAATTTTTCATTAAACCAGACGTCTTGAAATATGAATTCCTTTTATGTTTCTGTGAGTTTTGGCTAAAAGAACCCCAGTGAATAAATCATACAATACTACATGTCACCAGCACTTGTGAATATTTCTGCTTTGTTATTCTATTCTCAGTAGAGCACCATTGATTATCAAACTCAGCGGAGAGCATTTTATGATCATATATCTCCATTAGCTCCTAGTTTGACTACCATAGATTTTTCTGGTTAAGCCTGCATTATGTATTAGGAAGCCTATCTCTTCAATACAAAGTTTGATTTCATTTTTCTAAGCCTAGAACTCTTATTATGTATTATGTATAAAGATTCTTATCTTTTATATGTAAAAATAGGCTGCACTGTCTTTGTGTAACTGAAATATATGCCATCTTTTTTATTTCTTGATTCACAGTTAGCATATTATACTATGAAGATGAATATCTACAATGCAATGGCTGTCAGGGTAAATATTTCTTCACTTGTTAAACAAATGAAAAGTCAATTGTGCCTTGAATTCGCTTTTAATAAAACGAGCAAGCCAGAATAATGCAAATTTGATTGATATGCTAATGGTAAAAAGAGAAAAAGAGTACATAGTTAAAAAGTTAGCTATACTAAATAATCTTGGCAGTATTAAAAATTAGAGTAAAATGTAAAACATGTAATTATCAGTGCTTATGTTTTAGAATGTTAAATATCTCTGAGCCAGAAATGGAGAAAGACTACATATTAATGAAGCAACGTTATTAGTTTCCATATGTCATAGAGAATATTGTGATAAATAGATGAACGTGGCCCTGGAATATAAGATTCCTGCCCAATACAAATCAATTAGAAATTATTCATATGATTTAACAGTAATAAAGTTGGTTTCCAGCTTAGAAGTTTTATTTCTATCATTTCTATGTTCATTTTTTTATGTGTTATTTTCCTAATAGAAAGCTGAATTTAATGATTATGAGTCTGGCTTGCACAAATTTTGGGACTCAACAGAACGAAAATATTTCTTTTGTCTCAAAGTAGTAAGTGAAGGTGTTAGGAATTAAACCAGAGGTCCAGCGCCCACATTCCTGTTACTTGTGGTCACTTGTAGTCTTGCTTTTACTTCTCATCCTCTCCTTTTCCCCAAATCTGGATGAGAACAACTATATGAACAATTAGGGAAATTTCATTACTTAAACTCTGATTTTCTTGATAAACTGACTGCATGGCCCTTAAAATTCATGAGCGTCCTTACTGGTAGTACATTTCACTCAGGGAGTTTGAAATTTAGGGATAATTAGGGACGGCCGAGTGGCACATTGGTTAAGAGCTGGTTTTGGGAAGCCAGCAGCCCTGGTTGGGATCCCACATGTGAGGGCCAGTGACACTGCCCTCTACAGCTAACAACAGCTCCACCTGGAGCTGGGCTGTGCGAGCCCCGGCGACGGTGTAGGCTACAGCCCTTGCTGCAGTGGGCTGCCATGGGCTACAGTGAGTGGCTGGCAGCCAGCGTGAGCGGTTGGCAGCCAGCGTGAGCTGCCAGTAGCCGCGGTGAGCAGCCATCCAGAGGCCGGCGACTGATCTGCCTCATCCGGGAAGAGTGCACTTATGATACCAACATGGGCCAGTGCAGCATCGTCCTCCACAACTAGACTGAAGAACAAAAAGACAGCAACTTGTCTGTTCCCCTTCCCCGATTCCCCAACACTGTTCCCCTCCCCCAATTCTCCAATAAAATCTTAGAAAAAAAAATTAGTGATAATTATTAGAAGACTAAGTTAAGGCATCCCAATTCAGTGTCACATGCTTCCCCTTGTAGGCAAAAGTGGATGGCTTAGGAGGAGCCATACACTCACTGTATTAAAAAATATTTAAACTATGGCCTTCCCCTAGCATCAGGATTTCTCATTCCTCATAGCCTAAGATGAAATACCCTTCTCGGTGCAATTTCCAGTGGATTTTTGTAGAGGATGTAGCAAACAATAAAAAAGAATCTGTCATTTCTTTCCTGTTTGGAGTCTAAGGTGCAGATCATACAGATTTTTGTGACCCCCAAATTGTATTTGATGTATTTGCACCTCCACCGTGTCTGTTTTGGACTCTGACATATTAATGGAAAAGAAAAAGGGACTCTAACTTTATTAAAACATTAAGAGCCCCACAAAACCGTTACTAGGTCTGCTATTTCAACTGCTGACCCCTCTCTTTATGCATTAACTCTTAGAGATAATGAGGGTGTATAATGTGTCACTGACTTTGAAAGTTAACCAAGGTAAACTGTGATTTTTTTTACTCCTTGTAATGCCTTTGGCAAGCCTCCATTGCATCATCGCGTACATCTTGAGTCCCATTTGAATCACTAGGACACATGGAGCAGTATCCCATGAACACAAATTTTAGGAAGTGCTACTGTGTCGTATCTTAGAAATCTCCCTTAAAAAGAATGTGCCATCAGACTTTTTCCTCTCAGTTTCAAGGATCTCTGAGGATGCAAAATGGTTAGTAATGTAAAGCTTACAGAGTTTTGAAGAACTACAGATGCAGATGATTGTTACAGGTAGAATTTCTTTTACCCTGCAAACTTTTCGCAGATTATTGATCAATGACATACATTTCCTTAGTTATAACCTGCTGGATCGTGGAGAGTCTCAACAGATCCTTTATTATTTTAAGTGATTTGGCTTGAAATTAGTTCCTCAAAACATTTTAGTTTAGGACGAAATCCTCACTTTAAGGAAAATAAAAACTATAATAAATAGACCATCAGTAGACTTAAGATTACCTAAAGCAACCAATTTGCAAAATAATTAAAACTTTATTGGCTCTTTCTTCTTGGAGCTCTGGATCTACATAATTAAAATTTTAATTTACGAAAATTAATTCAACTTGAAGCATCAATTAACCATTTTCTTTTGTTCCCTACTTGTGTCTAAAATATAAAAAAAATGAGAAAATAATTATATGATGGCTTTAATTAAAAATGTAAATATGTGTCAGATATATAAAGATTCATCTTAGTCTCCTACACTATTTATAATTCTATTTTTATATATACAATACTATGAAGGATTTATATTTAGAACAAGGACTCCAAGATTAGATAGATAAAGATAAAAAGGTAAAATCATACATGAAAAAAATACTGCCGGTGTCATATACTAAACATTACGTTAAATGCTAGGCATGTAAAATGAATAAGACACAGTCTCATTGACTCAGAGAAAGACATCCCAAAATATCAGCCTAAGGAATAAGAAGGGAAGGCATCATCTAGACAACCCCAAGCTTTTGCATGATGATGGGCAAATATTTAAATGTTCCATCACCATGCAAAATACAATTTCTTCTTCCCTCCTCCTTCTCATACCAAATCATTATGCAATGATTTTAAAAAAATGTAGGAAAAAGAAGTATGAAGTCAGGTAGAGTGGGGAAGCAGAATATTAAAGAAAGTAAACGTATATGGAATAATTACCCAGAATCTTCAACTTGCTAAAAACATCTCGGTAAGATTTCCATTTGTGTATATGTTTTTGACATGATGATGCAGACACCTAGAATGAAAACTTGGATGTTACTATTTTTTAAACACCTTCTAGGATGTTGAACATTCTATTAAGTAAAATTATCATTATGAATAAGAGTTCTGCTTGTATGCATCATATACATTTAGAGCCTTAATATGAAGTAGGCTATTACCAGTGAGTTTGTTGTCCATGTCTTCATTTTAATTTTAGGTAAGAAGACATTATTTCTTTCTCTCTTTTGATAACATTAAGGTTACTATGAATTTTGAGGAATAAAAGTAACCCCAAGAGAGGGAAGAGCTTTTTCTATGAGCAGATGACTTTTGATATGTCAAGGTTTTGCCATTTGCTTTAATGATTAAAATAAACATTATTTATAAGACCACTTACAATTTGATGTTACTTAATGAGGAATATGCATCATTGATTTGACTAGCTTAAGAGGTCATTTGGAAGTTGCCAGTTAACAAGCTGTAATCTGCAGAGCACACAATGACTTTGTCTAAAATTATCTATTCAGAGCTGATCAATGACAATAATTGTTTTATACCAATCACTTCTGAAAGTTGCTAATTACTTTGAAGGACATGAATACTAGTTTGTTTTTTTGTTCTTTTTTTAAGTCATAACCTATTCATCTTGAAATTAAGAAGAAATATTGTTACCAGAAGTCATCTTACCTCTTAAAAGTACTTTTTTTTTTTTTTTTTTTAATTAAAAGTGTATTCACTAGTACTGGGATATCACTAGGAAATGCAGGCAAAATTCAAGACGTTCCGGCTCTGGAATAAACCAGAACTGGATTTGTAGCCAGGCTGTCATCTACTTTTCTGCTGGTTTTGTGACTGATCAAGTTACTTAACCTCAGTGTCTTCCTCTTTAACATGGAACTCCTCCCCATTTCACAAGGTTATCATAAGTGCTAAAGCAGTTAGTGGATAATACCTGGCACATTCAAGGAGCTCAATACGTTTTTTATCCTTCACTTCACTGGATGGCAGCCTCCTCACCCACTCAAATGCCCATTTTCTTTCTGCACTTTTTACTCACTCACCTCTGACAAAGCCATTTAAAGATCGATTGATTATACTTTAATGTGGATCAGTTTTAATTTGTTAACCATCACTGACTTATCACATACTTTAACGCCCAATGGTGAATGAAAGGATTTGTCGTGGAAAGGAATTTTATCCTGCCTTTGGGTAGAAGTCTAAGCAGGTAGGGTACCAGAAGGTCCCAGAGAGCAAACCCGTTGCACGCTCTGTGGGGTGGTTGCTGCCCTTTTTTTTTTTTTAAGATTTTATTGGGGAATTGGGGGAGGGGAACAGCATTGGGGAATCGGGGAAGGGGAACAGACAAATTGCCGTCCCTTTGTTCTTCAGTCTAGTTGCGGAGGATGTTGCTTCACTGGCCCATGTTGGTATCGTCATTGCGCTCTTCCCGGGTGAGGCAGATTGGTCACCGGCCTCTGGATGTCGCTCACGGCGGCTATTGGCAGCTCACACCAGCTGCCAGCCGCTCACGCTGGCTGCCGGCCACTCACTGTAGCCTATGGCAGCCCAATGCAGCAGGGGCTGCAGCTATGCCGTCCCCGGGGACTAGCGCAGCCCAGCTCCAGGTGGAGCTGTTGTTCACCATCTTAGCTGTAGAGGGCAGTGTCACTGGCCCTCATATGTGGGATCTGAACCGGGGCCACTGGCGTCCCAAAACCAGCTCTTAACCAATGGGCCACTAGGCCGGCCCGCTGCCCTTTCTATAGTTACTTGTTTTGGAATCGGATGGAGCCCAGTGCCATTGGCTGCCTTCAGTACCTTTCGTACTGGCACAGTTTTTTCAGCCAGTATCAGTTTTTATCCTTTCTGACTTTTCTCTAATCTGGAATGATCAAATCATAAATCACTACCTTCCCTCTTTCCTTCTTGGTACTCCAGCCTGCACCTTTTATGTTTTCTGGCACATTTAATCAGATTTTATTTAGAATTGAATGATATTTTCATGTGTTAGGTAGTCCCCCCCTTAACACTAGCTGCTATCCTAATATTTTCCCATGTTTTCTGAGTCATTTCTACTGCTGATGATGGATTTTCTGTTTGTCCTTTTATTTACAAGTGTTCTTTTCTTTAATACAATCAGTACTGTACATGCAATAACAGTTTGTGAAATGTTTAAAGCTATCTAACCAACTATAAAGCCTTAGGCAATTATTTAACACCTCTATCAATTTCCTCTTCTATCAAATGAGGCTAATAATGTCTCTACCTCAGAAAGCTACTATAATGATTAAATTAGGTAAACTGGGAAAATATTCACTTATTTGCATGTATGATTTATATATGTATGCATATTCCAATTGATTATTCTTTTTCATTAGGAAAGTGGTTTGTATTAATTCCTTTCTTTATTAGTTGTAATCTGATTTTGGATAAATTAAAGGGGGAGAGTTTCTAAATTGATTATATAATTTTAGAAAAATTAATTTTTCTTTATTTAAAGAATTAATTTCTAAAATAAGATTACTTGAAAAATATTTGGAAAAATGTTCCACAATGTTGTTACATTAGCTTGTTAGTCTAGTTAGCTTTACTTTCTAGAATCATTGTTTCTGATCTAATTGTTCTTACAAGCTATTTTGCATATCTTCAATTATTTTTCTTCATACTAAAACACTTCTTTAAAATTGTCACATTTCGGACCGGCCGAGTGGTGCGGTGATTAAGAGCTGGCTTGGAACACCAGCGACCCGGGTTTGGATCCTACATATGAGAGCTAGTGACACTGCCCTTAAGAAAAAATACTAATAATAAATAATATAAAATTGTCACATTTACTGTCTCAGATTATAAAATAACTTGTAAATGGCCATAATTTAAAAAGAAAATAAAGGATCAGAATTTGAAGAAAGCATTTTTTCCTGTTGATTCTTACATTGTAGATCCAGCATGCAAGTTATAACATTTTAAACTCAACATACTTAGTTTAAAAAGCATAGGTTTTTGGCCGGCTGAGTGGCTCAGTTGGCTAAGAGCTTGCTCAAGAGTGTGAGCTGAGCTCTGAGCAACATCAGTTCAATGCCCAGCCCTGGCTGAGTTGCCACTGAGCTGCTAACAGGTGGCAGGATGGCTCGGCTTAAAAAAAAAAAAAAACATAGGTTTTAGGCTAAAACCCGATGGGCTACAATATATAGTCTCTATATTAATTACCTTTTCCTATTAAAAAAAGTATTTAGAGAAGCTACATGTTTCTAGCCTAGTTAATTGCCTGAAATATTGGAAAGACTTCATATCCAAAATGAGAATCATTCATAATATGAGAATAATTCATTAGTGTATGTAAGCTGATGGAAAATTTTAGGGAATGAAGTTAAATCATTATGCATGGCTAATTTAACATTTTTTTCAGTTTTTGCTATTCCTTCTTCCTCTACTCCTTTAAAGAAGTTGAACTGTTTTGTTTTGTTGTTGTTGTTTTCCACAAAATTAAGATCTGTACATTATTATTTTTTGTTTTGAGGTTTTCTAATAGAGTTGGTACTGGCAAAGGCAGAGCTTAAAGCAATTGATTTTCATGATTAGTAGGGCATTATAAGGCATCTGTTGTAGTGGTCTATGTAAGTATGTTCTCTTAGCCCTCAAGACACCTCTCATCTAAAAAGAAAACCAGATACTTTCAACAGAAATGTTCACTCACTGAATATTGCAGTTCAATATTTTTTTATTCTATATTGCAACAGCTTGGCGAATGAGCTCTCTGAAGTTCTAATTCAATTTTTTATTCCATCACTAATAGCTGTAAAATTATGGGAAAATTCTGTAACTTCTCTTTTTAGCAGGTTTCTTATCTATAAATAAGTTGATAAGCGTTATTTATTTCATAGGAGTGTTCTAAAGATTAAATGAATAAATACAACCAAACCTGTAGAATAGTGCCTCTCACAGAATAAGAACTGAATAAATGGTAGCTATTAGTATTGTTAAAGAAATATTAAAATGTCATGAAGATACAAGACATTTTGTTTAAAGGTTTTGATACCACTGAATTTTAGCTGCCCATTTAAAAAAACTGATTTCAATGAGACCAAATACAATCTTCAAGCCAGTTGATTATAAAAGCAAACAAACAGAAAAACTGCCTGGTCAGGAAATGGAAATGTAGGAACTGGTAAACCAAATTTTTAATCTTTCAATAGTTAATTTTACATTTAGTATTTGTGAAACAGTTATACATGTTTAAAAATAAATTATAATCTATAAGTATGTTTTTGTTTTTATAATATTTTATAACTCTATGAATACAACCTACATTTATAACTATATATTGTTACATTAGTGAAAAAGCCTAAGACTTTATTAATATGAGTTATCATCCATCATGGCCTTGATTTTGAAGAACTATTAATGTTTTCACTAAAAATGTTCACTGGCATATTTTATGTTTATGTTTATTGCAATAGATTCAGAGGCGTTGGCGAGGCTATAGGATTCGGAAATACTGCTTTGATTATTTTTATTTGAAGGAGTACCTAAGTGCTGTTAGAGAGACCAATGTTACAATTCGGTGAGTGGTTTAATCACAAGTCTACTAGTGAAAATTCTAAAATCAATCAATAGCTGTTGATTGTTATCATACTTAGAAATAATTTCTGAAATTTAGTGATATTTTAGGCAGAAATATATTGATAAGACAGACAGACATATATGATTCTATTTAGCTTAAAAATTTATCATTATTATATGTTTAAATATCTTGTAGCCTTGACTGTAAATTAAATTATATTATGCCTTGGTTCTATGCAAAATAGTTTAGCTTTAGTAAAATTATTTCATTTTGAAGATGAATTTATCTATAAAAGGATCCCATTAGATATGAAAGCTTAAGTATGACATGCCTCAGATGTATTTTGAGAAACATGTTCAATAGCAAAAACTTGCCTTTCAAAGAAGAATAAAATATCATGGAACATAATAAAATGGACTGCTTTACTGTCAACTTTTATTTCTTTGAACACATACAAAGATAGCACTTGGATTTAAGCCATAGGATGATGTCTTCTGTAAATTTATGCAAATTAAAGTTATGCCAGCAATATTCAGTCAGCTTTACCAAAGCTCTATGTATTAAGTTTTCATATGACTATAAAAATCGTTTATTTCTCTATTGTAATGTGTCCCATTCTAATGATATATAAGTGACTATATGTCTATCATATATTTTAGATAACAGGGAAATGTAACAAATAGTAGTTACCATTTATGTTGTAGTTTGTTTCAGTTTTTCCTCCTATGTTATCTTATTTTACTCCTAAAATTCTTTGAACTAAAAAGAACAAACAGTTGACAATGCGTTGTTAAAATAAAGGTTTTGTCTGAGACTCTAAAATTATGTACATCCTAAGAAATATCTAACAACTAATTACCCATCTTCTAAATAGTGCACATATGTTGAGTATGTGAAAAGGATTTGGTCTTTGGAGAAGCTGAAAACTCAGGAGCATGTGGGCCATAGGACGGCTATTCCATTTTTCCTAAGATACCCAAAGTCCTAGAGATGAGCTGGCCCTCATCAAACGGCAGACTTGGGCTTGTCCGGAGGACAGAACTAGTAAAACCGGAATGTGAAGAGGACTGGGACTAGCGTGAGGCAAGTGAGGCTCTGAAGGCACAAAAGTTAAGGAGGCATTCTCACTGCCAAGGGCATGTAAGGACCAACCCTTCACTTTCACAACCCTGAGAGTGTATCCTTGCATTTTACGTGTTAGTGGCATCACTTGCTTCCCCCCGTCCCATCCCTGAATTGGAGAAGGACCTCACTGAGTCAAACAGGTAGAAGGGTGGTTTTATAATAGAAAGGCCTGTATCTTGTATTCAACAGTATTTCCATTAATCCTTGTATTCTTGATTTTACTGAGACTGTATCCAGTCACTAGAGAGTCTGGTGTATCAGTGCCGGCAATTTGGTTTAGCCTGGTAGGCTTTACCATATTATAGACTTATTTTTATATTTGTACCACTCTTAGAGTTTCTAAAACACAATAGAAGTAGAATATAACAAATGCTTTTCTTTATGATGCTTTTTTCTTGTTGACTTATCAATATTAAAAATACTTATTGTATTTTTATTAATAGATTTTATATATATATATATATATTTTTTTTTTTGTTTTGTTTTTGTTTTTGTTTTTGTTTTTTTGAGGTCAGTGTCACTGGCCCTCATATGTGGGACCCAAACCAGGGCCGCTGGCTTCCCAAGCCAGCGCTTAACCACCGCGCCACTCAGCCAGCCCTATTAATAGATATATTAATGTTAAACCATCATTATGTGCTAAAAATATATGTTATTGGGCTATTATTGAGTATTCTTTTGATTTGTTACTAAATTATATCAATGTTTTGTATAGGATACTTATATCCACTTTTGTATATATGGTTAGTTATTTTCTCTCTTGTGTTAGAATTTATGGACCTTATTACCAAGTTTTTGCTCTACTGGATGAATTGAGTAGATTATATGGATGGAAATTATTGTATTGAAAAGGAAAAACACTTCTGTGTTTTCTGTCTGCTCAGCATTCTATGCCCAATACTTGTGATCATCAAAAGAGTGGGTTTTCCACACTGAGCACTTTTCAGACATTGGCTAAGTGTCTTACAATTTAACCCAGTTCTGACACTGTCTACCTGAAGATAGCATCAGGTTAAGGACCCCATTTCCCTAAGACTGTCTCCCCCACAGCCTCACCTTCACATGCCAATCACAAGTGGTGGGACCCCAGGTTACCCACAACTTCTATCCAACCTGGCTACAAATCAGAGATTCCCAGGACCTCCACCTCAGGTTCAGTCATTTGCTAGAAAGGTTCAAGAATGCAGAAAAAAAAACAGTTTATTTACTAGGTCACCAGTTTAAGGATGTACCTCAGGAACAGCCAGATGGAAGAGATACGTAGGACAGAATGTCAGGACTTGTGTCGAAAGGATTCTTGCATTTGATGAGTGGAAAATTTCCCATCTCCCTTAAAATCTGAGATCATTTGCTTTAGTATGGTAATAAATATATTTGAAAGACACAAAATCTATTTATTTATTTACCTTGAAACTCAAAGCACTTTGAACTCTATAAAGGCACTTGGAAAATTTAAATGAGGCTAATCTATGGCAAAAGGGAGTCACAGTGATACATATGGTATAAAATTATCATTTACCATGACAAGACAGATGTGATAGTTCATGTAAATCAAGATTTTGTATACATATTGTTATTAAGTATTTATACCCTTAATCCAGAGTTAAAAGTACTCTAAGTTTATCATGAGATTTTAAAACTATTTGTAATACCAAAAGATATTATTGAAATATCTTAGACCCTCCTGAAGCATAAAGGTTGTTTTGCATTCCCATAGATAGAAAAGATTTTCTCAGATGTGGCTACCTGTTTGGAAATCACTAAATTGGTCTTTCAAAGTTTTGGAGAAGAGTTACTGATGAGTTTATCATTATTATGACCATTATCCCAATTTTTTTTTTTTTATTAAATTTTATTTTATTTTTAGTTAGTTTCAGGTGTACAACACAGTGCAATAGTTATACATTTTACCCCTCAAAGTGACAACCCCCCCACCCCCAATAGTTTCAGGTGTACAACACAGTGCAATAGTTATACATTTTACCCCTCAAAGTGACAAACCCCCCACCCCCAATACACCACCCCACACCACCCCATATCATATATATCTATTACTCTTCCTCTGACTCTCTTCCACAGTATAATCCACATCCCGTGACTATCTATATATATTCAATTACAGTAGGTATACCACCTCCACTTTAGTAATACAGTGCAGTGATCAAACCTCTACTCCATCCATGAAATGGTCTCCCTAACAAGACTTATGATCATCTGACATTCCACAGAATATTTACAACATTATTAATTATATTCCCCAAACTGTTTTTCCTATCCCAGTAGCAATATTGTAGTTGCCTATTTTTGCTGTCTAATCCCTTCCCCTTCTCCCTCATTCCCATTCCTCTCCAAATTAGCAACCCTGATTTTTCCTCTATATCTATGAGACAGTTTCTGTTTACTTTGCTCATTCATACAGTTTTTCATATTCCACATATAAGTGAGATCATATGGTATTTGTCCTTCTCTGACTGACTTATTTCACTCAACATTATAGTCTCTAGGTCCATCCATATCATTGCAAATGGCACGATTTCATTCTTCTTTATAGCGGAGTAATACTCCATTGTATAAATATACCACAGTTTCTTAATCCAGTCATCTACTGTCGGGCATTTTGGTTGTTTCCAAGTCTTAGCTATTGTAAATTGTGCTGCTATGAACATAGGGGTGAATAACTTTTTTTGAATAAGTGTCTTGGTTTTTTCAGGATAAATACCTAGGAGTGGAATTGCTGGGTCAAAAGGTAGCTCTATTTCCAGTTCTTTGAGATACCTCCATACTGACTTCCATAGTGGCTGCACCAATCTGCAGTCCCACCAACAGTGCAGCAGGGTCCCCTTTTTCCCCACAGCCCCGCCAGCAGTGGGTGTTTGTTGATTTGTTGATGATAGCCATTCTGACTGGAGTGAGGTGGTATCTCATGGTGGTTTTTATTTGCATTTCCCTAATGACCAGTGAGGGTGTAATTTTTTTGATATGCCTGTTGGCCCTCTGTATGTCCTCTTTAGAGAAATTTGTCTTCATATCTTCTGCCCATTTTTTAATTGGGTTGTTTGTTCTTTTGGTGTTGAGTTTCATGAGTGTTTTATAAATTTTGGATATTAACCCCTTATCAGATATATCGTTGGCAAATATATTCTCCCATTCAGTAGGCTTCCTTTTTGTTTTATTAATGGTTTCCTTTGTTGTGAAAAAATTTTAAGTCTGATATAATCCCATATGTTCATTTTTTCTTTTACTTCCCTTGCCTGTAGGGATGTATCAGTAAAAATATTGCTCCGGGTAATGTCTGCAAATGTACTCCCTATATTTTCATTTAGGATTTTTATGGTTTCAGGTCTTACATTTAAGTCTTTAATCCATTTTGAATTTGTTCTTGTATAAGGCGTAAGGAGATGATCCAGTTTCATTTTTTTGCATGTGTCAGTCCAATTTTCCCAGCACCATTTATTGAATAGACTATCTTTACTCCAGTGTAAATTCTTTCTTCCCTTGTCATAGATTAACTGTCCGTAAATGCTTGGATTTATTTCTGGGCTCTCTGTTCTGTTCCACTGATCGATGTGCCTGTTTTTATGCCAATACCAAACTGTCTTGATTACTGTGGCCTTGTAGTAGGTTTTGATGTCTGGTAGGGTGATCCCCCCCACTTTGTTTTTATTCCTCAGAATTGCCGAGGCTATTCTGGGTCTTTTATGATTCCATATAAACTTTAGGATTATATTTTCTATTTCTGTGAAAAATGCCCTTGGTAGTTTGATAGGAATTGCATTGAATCTATATATTGCTTTAGGCAGTATGGACATTTTAACTATATTAATTCTTCCTATCCATGAGCATGGTAGGTGTTTCCATTTATTTGTATCTTCTATGATTTCTTTCTTCAATGTCTTATAATTTTCTGAGTACAGATCTTTCACTTCTTTGGTTAAATTTATTCCTAGGTATTTTATAGTTCTTGACGCAATTGTAAATGGGACAGTTTTCTTAATTTCGCTTTCCATTAGTTTATTATTGGTATATGCAAATGCCACTGATTTCTGAACATTGATTTTATATCCTGCTACTTTACTGAATTCGTCTATCAGTTCCAATAGTTTTTTGATGGAGTCTTTGGGGTTCTCTATATACAGTATCATGTCATCTGCATATAATGACAATTTTACTTCTTCCTTGCCAATTTGGATGCCTTTTATTTCTTTTTGTTGTCATTATCCCAATTTTAACATTATATTTAAGAGTTCTTGGGTTCATTGACATGAATGCCAAAATGCTAAATTGGAGAAGGCACCATCTACTAAAATCCGCTATCAACTTTTTGATGATCTGGGTAGTGCTGATGAAATAGCACATTTATGAGAACAGCTTCCAGTCCTTTCAAGATCCCAGGTATCTCCACCATATTGGCATGGACTGGGCTGTGTGCTTGGTTTTCTTGGGTATTCTGAAACCCACACATCCCTATGCTTCACTCACCATATCAAAAGCTGACTATCTGGTTGTTGCTTATTGCTGTTATTTTTATGTGAGCAACTTCCAGTAGAACTATGAGAAAGTCTTAGTTTTTTTTTTTTTTAAAGATTTTATTGGGGAATTGGCAGAGGGGAACAGTGTCGGGGAATCGGGGAAGTGGAACAGACAAGTTGCTTTCTTTTTGTTCTTCAGTTTAGTTGTGGAGGATGTTGCTTCACTGTTGGTATCGTCATTGCGCTCTTCCCGGCTGAGGCAGATCGGTCGCTGGCCTCTGGATGTCGCTCACCGCAGCTATTGGCAGCTCATGCTTGGCTGCCAGCCGCTCACGCTGGCTGCCAGCACTCACTGTAGCCTATGGCAGCCCACTGCAGCAGGGGCTGCAGCCCACACCATCACCGGGGCTCACACAGCCCAGCTCCAGGTGGAGCTGTTGTTAGCTGTAGAGGGCAGTGTCACTGGCCCTCATGTGGGATCCGAACCGGGGCCGCTGGCATTCCAAAACCAGCGCCCAACCAGTGTGCCACTCGGCCGGCCCAAGAAAGTCTTAGTTCTTAAAAATACACAGTTCTTCTCTCTCTCTGTTGTATTTCCTGTGAAACTGTCAGTGTTATTCCCCATGAGATAGTCACAATCCAGAATTAACAGCTAACTAACAGCTTGCTGTCTCAAACTATTTATGTCAATATTTATGTTAAATGCTATCTCTGTAATCTGGCAATTTGCATTTGTTTTCATGGATAAAGCAAGAAGACTTTGAGTGATTTTTATGAATATGTGCCTAGTTTCTAGAAAAGTCGATTCAAAAGATTTGAACATAATCTCTCATCCTTATAAATGGTTATCTGGGATCCTCAATATGAGCACTATTGGAATCTTTAAGTGATCTTAAAAATCAGACAGAGTCAACAAATGCGTTAGGCTAATGACAAAACTAAAGAGCACTGGACTCAGGTAACATTGTACGTCAGGGAAACGCAGAGTTAAAATAGATTTCTAGTTGTCTGGACTTGAAGACTCTTAATACATTAAACAGTCTAGGCACCTCATTTCCGGTTGTGCTGTAATTAACGAAGAAATAGAAACATGAAGGAAACCAGCATGTCCTTTCTGACTGGTGACACATGCAGCCCCCAGAACTCAAAGCAGTCACTACTAGAGTGAAAAATCAGAGAGCAGGGTTGGTGTGCCCTTCCAGTGCTGTCCCATACAGGTTCTTCAGAACTTCACCAACTCCGTTTTCAAGTCAGAATTAATATTAAGTGGAAAAATATGAATGTAAACAATAAGGGTCTGGACTCTCATCTACCAATATTGAATACGTTCTTGATAATAATAGCTTTCTCTAGACAGGTGCACAGTGTAGATATAAAGCATTAGAACAGAGTAGTTGCTTAAATGGTGCAAACATGGAAGTACTTTAATTACAGATTCAGCAAAAGTTTCTGGCTGTTGATATAGCATATCTATGTATTTCTGGTACATAATAATAAGAGAAAGAGCAAGCTGGTATGTAGTAATCAGAAGTGTCAAAATTGGGCCGGCTGAGTGGCGCATTGATTGAGAGCTGACTTGGGATGCCAGCTGCCCTGGTTTGGATCCCACATATGAGGGCCAGTGACACTGCCCTCTACAGCTAACAACAGCTCCACCTGGAGCTGGGCTGTGCGAGCCCCGGCGATGGTGTAGGCTGCAGCCCCTGCTGCAGTGGGCTGCCATAGGTTACAGTGAGTGGCCGGCAGCCAGCATGAGCTGCCAGTAGCCGCGGTGAGCGACCATCCAGAGGCCCGTGACAGATCTGCCTCATCCGGGAAGAGCGCAATGACGATACCAACATGGGCCAGTGAAGCAATGTCCTCCACAACCAGACAGAAGAACAAAAGGACAGCAACTTGTCTGTTCCTCTTCCCCGATTCCCCAACACTGTTCCCCTCCCCCAATTCCACAATAAAATCTTAAAAAAATAAGTCAGAATTAATTATCAAGCTAAAATTTTATATGGACAGCTTTAGACATTGTAAACAATGGCAGCTCACAGTAAATCATATTTCTTAAGCACCTGTTATGTGTGTAGCGTCTTATATGTTATCTCCTTGGGGATGTATTCAATATATTAGTATTCTTCAAAATGAAAAACTTTGGTTAGGTCATACAGCTGAGTAGTGTGGTCTGGAGATTTGAACTCAGTCTTTTTTTTTTTTTTAATGAAAACATACTCTGTGCCTTTGAATCATTGCAAGTTGTATCAGTCATATATATGTATTTCACTTGTAGCATATCGTATAACGAGGCTCGCTCAAAACCCATTCCAAAGCGCTTATAGAATGCCTTCTCTGCTGTCGGGCCAGAGAACTAAAACCTAACTTTCTTAGACTTCCTGGCAGTGGGGGTTGCATGTGACTTGGTCACGGCCAATAGAGTGAAGTATTAAAAGTACCAGAATTTAAAACGGGAATTTGACTCTGGGTGGGGGGGCAATTTGGTGTCAGATCAGAAATCATTAGTACGTGGGGTAAAATGGTTTTTCAGATCCCATCTCTCCTGCCTCATGATGTGCATCATTAACAGGGAGGCTCTGACACTAAGTGACACAGCAGGTACACGCTGCACTCTTCTTCCTTCAGCCTTCATCCCTCTTGGCTGGGGTTCTTATTAGGCTCTTGGCACTTATTCAGTTATTTCCCTCATGCCGCACAGACTTTGTGAATAAGGAAAATACCCTATACTTGTGGTTTAAATTTTGAATATGACAGATACTCTTTTTTTAATGTCTAATTTATGATGGGTATTCTGAATGTTCCTTGTCTTCCCCTATATTTCTGACCTTTTTGTTCATTTGGCTGATTTCAGAAAGGAAGTGTAGGCAAAAGAGCACACATTCACTATCTTCCTAGAAACCCACATATAATTATTTTAAAAAGCACTCAATATTACCTGTTCTTGTTATACATTCCTTAAAAATGAGTGTCATTTCTTTACTTTTTTCAATCTTACCCTTTCTTCAAAGTGTGGAACCTAAGTTTTTTTGCATTTATAAAGCCTTTATGTATTTTTTGATTATTCATATACATGGCTCCTTTCTTAATTAAAAGTTTTACTTTGCTGCTTGATTATAGTATTCTCTCATTAAGATATGAAAGTTTTAGCTTTATAATAATATGGATAATTTTCTTATTTTCAGTTGCAGTTCTTGACATAGAGTGTTCATTAAAAAACTGTATATAAGTAAATATATGAATGCATAATTTTTTTGAAGATGAGGTCATATATTCTTTCATAGTACCTAAATATTCATTGATAAGTTATATATTATAAATTTGGAAATGTCATATTAGACTTTCAATAGTGGCAAAGTCTGATTCTCTTAGACTATATAATGCTTTTTTTATATACCATTTTGTGTTTTACAATAAGTGTATAATGAAGCAAACATTTACAATAATATTTTGATATTATCCAAAATGCCAATTCACACATTTTCTATTCTCAGAGGCTGTGTAATGTAGATAAAAGAACAAGTATAGAGTCTTAACAGACTTCAGACTGACTGTGCCATTGAAAACACTAGGAATTGGGCCGGCCGAGTGGCGCATTGGTTAAGCGCTGGTTTTGGGATGCCAGCGGCCCCGGTTCGGATCCCACATGAGGGCCAGTGACACTGCCCTCTACAGCTAACAACGGCTCCACCTGGAGCTGGGCTGTGCGAGCCCCGGTGATGGTGTGGGCTGCAGCCCCTGCTGCAGTGGGCTGCCATGGGCTACAGTGAGTGGCCCGCAGCCAGCGTGAGCGGCTGGCAGCCAAGCGTGAGCTGCCAACAGCCGCGGTGAGCGACATCCAGAGGCCAGCGACCGATCTGCCTCATCCGGGAAGAGCGCAATGACGATACCAACAGTGAAGCAACATCCTCCGCAACTAGACTGAGGAACAAAGGGACAGCAGCTTGTCTGTTCCCCTTCCCCGATTCCCCAACGCTGTTCCCCTCTGCCAATTCCCCAATAAAATCTTTAAAAAAAAAAAAAAAAAAAAGAAAACACTAGGAATTAATCTTTTAACCAAATAGAGCTTTTGTCACAGAAGTGCATTATAAATTGTTCACATACATTGACTACTTATTATATACCAAATATTGTGCTAAGCTCTTTATTCTCATCATAACGTTCAACTTTCACAACAATCCTGTGAAGTAGATACCACTACCCATTCTACACTTTAAATAAAAATATTTAGTTTTGCTTTATTATGTTGAGGGCTTCCCTGTAAGTAATATTTCCCATAGGATCCTTCTTTGGGGTAGAAATTCCTGTATAGATGTTTGGTAAAGAATGAATAGTTAAAGTAAGGCTAAGCATAAAAATATAAACAATTAACTATTTCTAATTGTTTGGTCAAATTAATGAAACTCATCCAGAGTCAATATTAACAATAATTTCTGTATTGTAGTAATTTTCTTTAATAAAACCCAACCATTTACTTTTTGAAAGATATTATACTGCTAGACAATAAGGCCGTTTATTTTTATTCAACAAAAAATTTTCAGTTAAAGAGTGATTGATTTTCCATTTTTGATACATGAAAGATATTTGAGTCTAAAAAAGGGGCTGTTTTGTAGATTCGTTGGGTAGGTAAACTGTCAGGTGGCCTCCATCAGTGGGCTGTCACGTTACTTCATTGATTTTTATTATTTGAACTCAAATGAACTTCACCGTTTCCCGATCTACCTCTCGGGAATCTGAGCAGTTAGGCAGGGCGAAGGACAGGTGTGGTGCCATGAAGCTCTAACATGCCATTGGCTGTCAGGTGAGCCTCGCTATGCTGTCCATCCTCATTTAACTATCCCACACGATCTCTTAATGAAGTTAAGCCCCAAGTTCACAGCAATAATTCTGTGGCAAGAGTTTGTGCAATGTACCAATTCATCACTTGTCAGGAAGGCACTTTTAGTTTATATGTTTAATAAGGGCATCTTCTAGCTTGGTTAATTAGAAGTGAACAGTTTGCATATTTACTAAATGCACAGTGTCATTGCCACCACGGCCTATTGCCTGCATGAATTATTTCTCTATCTGCAATAAACAGCTGGGTAATTATTACTGCCATAATCAGATAAATTCCCTCTGTAAGGCTTTTCTTACATGGCAATTCTTTGAACTCATCCAAAGCTGAACAAAATTTATGAACTCCAGCAGCGAGGCCACTTTTTCATACTGTGGTGTCCCCGTCCCCTGTTTCAAGGACGTAAGCAGAGCACCATGCATAGTGTGTAAACAGGGAGAATAAATACAATTACCTAAAGATAACATTTCAATAGACCTCACTTAAAAATATATAATATTCTGATGTCAGCCAACTAAATGATCGCAGTTTGGCTTTATCTAATTGAATCGAGACGACAGGTTCTTTTAGTAAGGGCTCCCTAAGATGTAAAGAAAATAACATTTTAGTTTTCAAGAACCAAATTAGTCTGCAATATGAACTGTAACATTTGACTTGTGTCTGTGGAGTCATTTTGAATATGCCGATACAATAATTACAGCAATTAATTTAGTGGAATTTAGATGATAACGTTCTAGAGTGTCTAACTTAAAATACAGTGAATATCCTTTGCTTTACAAACAGTCTGTAACATCCATAATTAGAAATTAATGACATAGTCCATATAATCACTTTAACATATGGAATGGTATCAACCATTTGATCACAGCCTTTTTGCATACTGTATTTTTTAAATTTATTTATTTTTAATTAGTTTCAGGTGTACAACACAGTGCAATAGTTATACTTTTTACCCTTTAAACTGACAACCCTCCTCCCCCAATCTGCCGCCCCACTCCTCCCCATATCATACATATCTATTACAATTCCATTGACTCCACTCCCACAGTATACTCCACATCCCGTGACTATCTTTATATTCAGTTACAGTTGGCATACAATATACAACATCAGCTTCAGGTGTACAGTGCAGTGATCAATCCTCTACTCCATCCATGAAGTGGTCTCCCTAATAAGACATATGACCATCTGACACCCTACAAAATATTTACAACATTATTAATTATATTCCCTGAACTGTCTTTCATATCCCTGTGGCAAAATTGTAGTTACCTATTTATGCTGTCTGATCCCTTCCCCTTCTCCCTCATCCCCACCCTCCTCCCAACTAGCAACCCTCAGTTTTTCCTCTATATCTTTGACTCCGTTTCTGTTTACTCTTCTCTTTCATTCAGTTTTTCAGATTCCACATATAAGTGAGATCATATGGTATTTGTCTTTTTCTGACTGACTTATTTCACTTAGCATAATGTTCTCTAGGTCCATCCATATCACTGCAAATGGTAAGATTTCATTCTTCTTTTATTGCACATACTGTATTTTCAACAAGAATGCACTACCTTTAACAATTTGCTATTTCAAAAAGTTTTAAAAGCAAAGTATGTAAAAAGGGCAGGGGGAAACTTCATTCCCAAGATAGGATTAATAGAAGGAAAAACCTTATCACACTGGTTATAATTACTCCCTGTATATTAATTTTTTCCAATTTAACTCTTTACACAATGAAATTCAAGCAGTTTAGGAAAAGATAGATGAGAAAAGGGTAAGGGAAATACGACCACAGTGAAGGAAAATGCAGACGGATGACACTAGCTGTGTGATTGATCAGGGGACGTGGGTAATTAGGTACGCGTCCCATTGTCAAAATGGAGAAAACATCACCACATGTGCCAATAGGCAGCTTTTCCTAACACCGGTTCTAAAAGAAATTTCACGTATGACTCTTCAGTGGGAGACACCAAATAATGTACTGAGCAGTGACTTCTGTTAACTTTTTTAACAGAAAAAAATCTTGTCTGAATTTCAAGTGTCTCTCTCTCTCTCTCTCTTTCTCTCTCTCTCCCTCCCTCTCTCTCCCTCTCCCTCCCTCCCTCCTTTGCTCCTTCCCTCCCTCTCTCTGTTTCTCTCTCTCTCTCTGTCTGTGACTTTTCTTTTTTGAAATGCCAGAGTGTAGCATTAAATGGTTACTGGTTTGAAAGCCAAGAGTAAAATATTTTGGTTCCTGGACTTATCTTTGTGGTGTCCACCTTGGTGAAATGGAAGGTTAGAAATTCTTAGCTCTCACTTGGCCTAGCTGATCTTTTCATAGGTGATAGAGGGATGGGAATTCCTTTTTTTCCCTCTTTTTAAGTCTGTGATAAGGACTGGTAATTCTGTTGTGTTTTTTTTAAAATTGCTGATTGAGACAATAGTGGTAATCAGATTCAGGCACTTGATATGTTAACAATATACAACATTTTTAGTCATACTTAATATGTTTAAGTTATTGTGAAAGTGTATGGAGAAAATGTAAATAGTGCTAAAAAAGAAAAGAAAAGAAAAGAAAAAAGCATTTATAATACAATCCAGTGGGCTTTTTGGCCTTCATCTTATCTGGCCCCTGAAGCCTACGACACTGTCAATTGTTTTCTTCTCTAATCTCTCTTGTAACTTGAATTCTCTGACATCGCTCTCTCCTGGTTTCTACCTTTCTAATGATTTCTTCACCGTTTCCTTTGTGTACTCTCTTTTATTTGCCGGACCTAAATATTAGTGTTCTCTCTTGAATTCTCTTGCTCTTTCACTCTATATGCTCGGGACAATCTCTTCCACTTCTATGAATTCTGCTACCAATTGTGTTGTAATGATTCGTAAATTTGAGTATGCTCCATCCCAGAACTTTTCTTCTATTATAACCATCTATTCAAATGCCAGCTAACCTTGTCATTTGGATATCCACCGCCACCTCAAGCTAAGTGTGTTTCTGCAGAAAATAATTATTTCCCCAAACTATCATTCCTTTTCTTAGCTCTCTGTTCTTATTGCTCATCTATCTATCCTTCCTACTGCTGCCTGAGTGATTCTTCTAAAATACAAATCTGATTGATGTAATCTGTTATATCCCTTCCTTTCAGGGGTTTCATAGTCAAAGATGCCTTAGAGGTCTTAGAAACATGAAATATAAACACTAGGATTCATATTTCAGAGTATCTTCTTAGCATAAGAATTAAGCAAACTCAAAATGAATACGTGCATTCTACCCTTAAACAGTCTAATACATAAAAACATGGATCTTTGAGGAAAAATGTTAACCTGTATCTTAGTTAAAATATTATTGTAGAATTGGAATTCCTAAAGTTTTTATATACATAATAAACAAATTTTATGATAAAGAGAAATGTAGGTAGTAGTACCATACTGCAAAAGCAGCAAATTAACAAAGCATCCCTTGCTTTTTTTAATAGCTTTTTATTAACCCCTTTGTAATGCTTTTCAGCTTTTTCCTTCTTGTTTCCTTTCTAATCTATCCATTTCCTCTCTCGGGAGTGACATGGGACAGAATGAAGAAAGAAAATCATGCCAGTTTATGTCTGTCTCTCTCTGTTCTTTCTACTAGTATTTTGTAATCTTTTCTTATCCTTTAGCTTATCCCAACAGTAAATAGGATGGGATTCTGTTTGGCATTCATATGGAAGTGACTTCTAAGATTGATTATAAGATAACTGGTCAATAGATAGTTTTCTAAAACTCATTACATACTGTTGTGAAGTTACATGTGATATACTACTTTAAAGTATGTTGACATCATCCAAGACCTAGGGTATCGTCTTGCTTTGTGACAACATCAGGATCCATTAAGAGATGTCCCGGGTCTGTACTGAGTGGACTGCATGCAAAAGCAGCAGCAATTATTTTTGCTTTAAAATGAAGGTAACTCATTTTTTTTTTTTAATAGGGGAAGGGGAACAGCCAAGTTGTTGTCCTTCAATCTTAGTTGTGAAGGGCACAGCTAGCTCAGCTCCAAGTCCAGTCGCCATCGGGCTGCCTATCGGCAGCTCCCAGCCGCTCAGCTCCAGGTGCTGTACTCAAGCTTAGTTGTGGGTGGGCATAGCCCACCACCCCATGCAGGAGTCAAACCTGTAACCTTGTTGTTAGGAGCACATGCTTTCACCAGCTGAGCCATCCTGCCACCTGTTGGTAGCTCAGCAGCAGCTCAGCTTGGACGCAGCTCACTGGCCCATGTGGGAATCGAACCAGCAACCCTGTTGCTCAGAGCTCGCGCTCTTAACCAACTGAGCCATTGAGCCGGCCCAGAAGTTAACTAATTTTAAATGAGAGATACTGTGTGATTTTTGAGGTAACACAAACTAAATAAGATCTTTTCACATGAAATGAGAAATGTAGGTACCTCAACTCTGAATTCTGCCCAAAATGAAACTTCCGTAGTTTGAGCCTCATCCTGCACAGCTCAATCGCTGTGAAGATACACAAAGGAGAGGCCTGAGTATGATGGGCCTTCGTCTACCTTTATGCAGGAAAGCCCTCATGCTGTCTCAGAGCCACTATCTGTAAAGGCATTTCATTTCACAAAGAAGAATAGGAACCTGCCCCTCACAACCTCAGCATAATGTTTTGGGGATGAATTAATGTCTGTAAAGCAGTTGGAGCTCCTGAAAATAATGCACGATGTACATACGCGTGTTGTTATTATACCTATTATTGTGTTAGCTCAATGTCACTCTCAATTATTTGACATGATTACGTTATATAAAAATGCACTTCCTTTTGCAGAAACTATTGAGCATATTAAAAGGAAATTAACTTTAAAATAAATTATGTGCATATTTTTAGAAAGAATACTATCCAAAAAATTCTTTTCAACTAAGTTTATTCAAAGGAGCCAGAAGAAGGAAAAATTTGATTTTCATGAATGATCTTTGAATAGAGTCTTATTGCTTTTTAAAATCATGCAAAGTAGGCAAATGAAATAATGGAGCAATTGGATGATCCCTTTTTATGATCAGAGTGAAGTCATGGTATTGTAATTTTATAACATCAACCATTATCTTTTTTTTTTTTTTTTTTTTTACTTTTCTCACTCTCAAAATCTCTATAGAGTACAGATTTTCTGGCATTCCCCTTACTTACACTGCCTATTTGCACTTGGTCGAAGGCTTTCTTCCACTCTGACGTGCATTTCTCCCCTTTGCTTTTGATGGGCCAAGCCTCCCAGAGAGAGCAGCGTTTCTTGTGAGGACCCCAGCCTCATTCCATTAAACGCTCCTCTTTCCCAGCTCTCCCCTTAAGTGAAAGCCTGCACAGTGTCCAGTTCCCAACCCCAGTGTCGCCATATACATGGAGCCTTTTCGGATCCCTCACATTGGAAATGAGCTCTCTGAACTTAAGGACTGCATGTTGCTTTCTTTGTAGACTTCTGTCTAGAGCCTAGTTAGATATCAGCTATTTCATTTGCAAGCTATGTGAAGGCACAGGGACTGAGCTTTACACATCTTTGTTTCTTTTAATATTTTA
Organism: Aselliscus stoliczkanus; assembly: GCA_033961575.1. Taxonomy (NCBI): domain Eukaryota; kingdom Metazoa; phylum Chordata; class Mammalia; order Chiroptera; family Hipposideridae; genus Aselliscus; species Aselliscus stoliczkanus. The sequence goes on from CM066734.1 coordinate 9,315,029, forward strand.
AACATTCTGATGACTCCCTGACTAAATAAACAAATGGCTGTCAATTTTTTTTCATAATATTAACTCTTCAAGCAGCTTTGAAGAGAAATCGATTTATACTGCAACAGACAAAGGATTTTTCAGTTTTTTAAGTAACTGAAAAGTTTTCCTTGTTGTTATTGTTGTTTTTGTTTATGAGAGGACTTTTCTAAATGTATCTAAAATGTCACATCTCAACCCCAGCTTTCCGAGTAAGGTCGGAAGTTCTAGAGCAATCTGAGTGCTTGAATGTTACATATGTGCTACCAAATGCTTAATTTGAAGCTGTATTTTCTGTTAGTCAGGTGCCACCCTGATGAAATTTGTGACCCCTGTCCAACAGTTCCAGGGCCTACATGACCAGGTAGATAAAATAAGTGGTTTATATGGTCTGACTGACTTAAGGGGAACTTTTATTTCTAATGCAAATATTTGGGTGCCTTAGTGACCTCCAGATAACCTGTTCTAGTGTTTTACCAGTCTCAACATATTTTGGGTCACACACCAAGTCCAAGCATATAATTAGTTTTATTTGTGATTAGTGTTTTTACTTATATTCTAGACTTAGCCTTCTCTTTTCACTTTAATTTTCTTGTTATTTGGTTAAATTAATATGCATATATTGAGAGCCATTCTTAGAGATAAAATGTAAGTACGTTCAGTAAAGTTAACTAAAATGCTTTTATGTCATAATATATCATAGTAGAAACTAATGCTATTCAGCTATTTTTATTTTGGAGGCTTCTTACAACAGAAACACATGACTGATTTTGCCATCAAAACGGTGAAGACTCTAGAGAATTGTTTAAATCCATTCCCTTAGAATTACTTTTCTTGAAAAAGTGCAGATGATGGCATCTTGTTTTTATTTAAGAAATTGTATAATGTTGTCTGCAGTTCCCTCTGAAGTTTGGGGCATTTTTGCTTTTAAAAACAATCTGCGTATAATTTTTTTTATTTCTCTGGAAAAATTATGATTTCTATGAAAACATTGCGATGTACGTATTCTATGTCACGTATAGTCCTTCGTGGTGTTTTAGTTAATATGGTGCTGTTCTAGTAAGATTATTAACTGAATATAGTTGCAGCTCTTCATGATGTCATACTGGTGAATAGAACCGAGTCATCTCAATTCCTCAACAGAGCCGACAGTTTCCATTGGTGTAATCCAGTGCTTCACACACTTTCGCAAGCAGGTGATTCCATCAGGATTCCACCCCCAGAGTTTCTGATTGAGTCAGCCCGGTGTGGGACCTGAGACTATGCGTTTCTGGAGGTCCCCAGGTGAAGCTGGTGCTGTCATTCTGGGACCACCGTCTGAGAACCACCGCCCCAGGCTGAGAGCCAGGGTCCTGGTTTCATTCCACCCTCCTTCCCCAGAGAGGCTGCTCTCTGTGGCATCTTCCCTCGCCTAACTAAACCATCGGAGGTGATGAGATGGATTACTAGATTGTTCAGAAATGGTTAAAAGGGATGCTGGCACCTAATTTATGGCGATACAGGTGACTACTTTGGGAGGGGCACATCAGTAAATTAGCCTCAACCCTGACCTTCAGAACCTTAGAACTCAATAGGGAGAGCAGGATGTGGGCGCGTGCATACAGCTATAATATATTGTAGAATATCATATACATATAAAAGAGAAAAAAAGGATCATGCCTTACGTCTGCATATGTTTTGCTGATGTTATTTATAATGATAATAAAATATTTACATATTCTAATGATGATAAAAATGAGAACAGCCACTTGGAGGCAATATAGTGGAGAGATGTACAGCACAGACTCTGAAATGATGCCTCAAGGCATCACAAATTTTTCCGTAACTTTTAGCTTTATTGTTAAACTAATCATAAAATGCTTTATATATATGAAAAGTGATACAGGAGGTCCTGGGAATTACCCCAGTTTCTTTAACTATATAGTAGGAAACAGAAGCATAAGATAAAAGACTATATGCATGGTTTGGCCAATTAAAAAAATACCTTCTGCCTAGTATTTCTTGCATCAGGATGATCCTAATTTGGTCTGGAGTTAGAGACTCTACAGACCTAAGGATGCTGATTCCATTTCCGCCATTAACTAATTTGTCATTCAGAGGAGGTCATTTTTTATCTCTTTATGTGTTTTCATATTTGTTACATAGGGTAATTAGTAATACCTATCCCACATACATCACAGGATTTATTTGTGTGTGTTTGGGGGGAAATAGAAATAAAACAGCACACCTAAATAAAAACAACCTGAAATTATTTGGAAAAGAAGTAAACTGTTTTAAAGGTACTAGATTTAAGAATCCGTGCAAAAAATTAGATAATTTTTTAAATAATTTTGTAGGTAATCCTAGTTAGAATGGTTTCCGTCATTTCATCTTTATTGAGATCATAATTTTTATTACATCCTTCACACTGAGCCATATCTTCATCTCTAGTGATGTAACAAAAATGTGTATATCAAGGATAAATGATTTATTCAACTCCTCCTGCTTGGTCATTTAACAAACACTCTGACATAAATATAGCTGTGGTGTTTAGTATATATGTACACTCTCAAGTATGGCCATAAATCAATTAGGAATGAAAGAGTAATTGTATGAATTTATTAAATTAATTGTTTTGTGTTTGGAGATCAGCCCAGATTAGCTTTTCTAGTGTTTTGTCAAGTTTCTTAGATTTATTTTTAGGGCTCCCCGGCTCCTTCTGAGTTTATTGTATGTTTTCTGTGTATACTGGAAACTGACATTCTCATACACATCTCTCAGATTTAGCTTTCCCTGTCAAGCTCACCACGTACACACTGTTTATATTTTACGTTTCCCTATCCTGAAGATGGACCGTTTTTATACTTCAAATAATTCACAGTTTTGATTTTGTGTCAAGTCTGATGTTCTTCTTTGTATCTCACCTGTTCGTGTGTTGTGATCATTGTATTGGGCATTTTTTCTTTCTTAGGTGAGATCTCTTCATATTCATTAAATCATTTACAGAGCACAAACTTCTTTGTAGATATATTTTTTATTTTTGTGACTGCTCAGAAAATTACTGTGCTTATCTTTGGAATGACATAAATTAGATACGTGAATACCTGAGTAATTATCCTTGTAGTGGCAGTCCCTTGGTTATTTTAAATTGTCTTAAAGACTCCTAAGAGGAATTATAGACAAAATATTTATTTTTTTACATCACATAAAAAGTAAAGATGTAAATTAATACTACATTCAATTTTTTTATATAACACACAATTATATTTCTCCTGGTAAAAATTCACATTTGTTCATATGTAACTGCCTTGAAATGTGGGCCTTAAGGACAAAGAAAGGTCACCAGTCCCTCTAACTCCTGGTTCTTTGTCAAAAATGGACACAGTTAATGAGGTTTGTTTGGTTCAGAACAAATTCTCAGACACAGATAGAGATCCTTTCAATGGAAACAAATTTGTTTGGCTTTACCAGGTTACTTAGCGATTAATAATAGCCTTGAGATGCAGGTCAGAAAGGTCATTGTACCCGCTTGCCAACACAATCTAAATGTGCAGCTAGCCCAGCTCTGTGGGTGCAGAAGCCCCCCAAATACCATGCATAAGGTAAAACAGGCTATTTTCCGACTCCTTTTTTCATATTAATAAGCAATTTTCAAGAGAAGGGCGGCAAAATGAGGGCCATGCCACTTCAAGTAATTCATTTATTTTGCAATTTAATCTTATGTTGAAAAAAATTGCCCTGCTGCCCTGGTATAGCACGGTGATTTTTAAACGTCAGTGTGTTTCATGAGTAACCTTGTATGAAGTATTGTATTAGTGGCCTTTTAACAGGAAATCGCAACAAAAATATTTCTAGACATTGAAGTAGAAATGAGAATCTCTTCTTATTTTGGAAGTTTCCTCTCTACTTACCCCAATATCTTTGAGGTAAATACTCAAATGATATACTTGATATTTTACTTATGGAACTAGACACTAAATTACATATCTATTTGTTAAAAACAATAAAGTGCAGTTTCAAAACATTACTTTAAGATGAATGGTTAAATTACATTTGTTCTATTAAAATAAAGGATTTTTTTCCCCCATATTTGATGACATTCTATTTAGCAGGTGTTGTTTGTTTTTTACGTAGTATATGTTAAAATCTTAGTTTTTGTTTAAATTAATAGATACACACACATAAATGATGAAAACCTTTCATTATTGTAGTGGAATTTATTATACTCAGAATGCCATGAACTCATTCACCTAATTTAGCTTTTATTTCATTATTTATATAATTGGACAAAATGTCAACCTTTTCAATTGCTGGACAATATATGCAATCATGTTTCTATTACTTGAACTGTTAACAGAGGTAAATTTATAATATTAAGCATATGTATAAAAGCCCATCACACTTTTAAAATTAGCCCATTAGTTAGTGTTCACAATAAGTGATTAGAGATTTGTAAAAACAAAATCAAAATTTAAAAGAAATCGGTAGATCAGATGTTTTCTTGGGCTATTTAAGTATGTGCAAAATAATTTATCTTCAGCCAAAGGAATTAATATAGCAATTTACTCATTTTGTATTTGGTATACTTCCTCCCCTAGTGACTTAATTATAATATATAGTTATTTGATTCTAAAAAATTTAACCACTGGAAAAAAATAATCACTTTCGGTGCTTTTTAAAGATTCCAGGGCTGTACAGGTAAGATAGATTGCACCACTGATTTTGATGGATGTGGATGATGGTTGCCCCTCAAAAAACTTCCCTGATTCTCATTCGTGAAAGAATTAAAATGTAAGCAGATTTTTTTTTTTTAGTATCATAAATAACGACAGCCTTTGGATGCAGGGAGGCCCTGGAGAAGTTTGCAGAAATGAAAGACAGAGAAGAGAAGAAGGCCGACCTCGAAAGGGAGGAGAAGGAAAGAGACTATCGGGCTCGAAAGATGCATTACCTCCTCAGCACACAGCAGGTTGGTCTACCTGTCCCTGACAGCTCCTGCCAGCCACTTGGGCCCCTCGCCTGACAGAGACAAACTAGCAGGCTGAATGGGACATGACTTGTTGAAAAGATATCACAAAGACACTACTTCGAATTCAATTCCGTGCCTCTGGGTCTGTGCACGCAGGCGCCGTGACTCGCGTGTGTCCGCAGCTTCATAGAGGCAGCCGCTGCGACGCTGGCAGGAGCGTCCAAGTCAGCAGTCCATCTGCCTCTGTGACAACACAGCACGAAGGGCAGAGCTGGCTTTGCAAACCCCGTCTGAGTGGCTGATTGTCGTGTTGTGAGCTGAGCAAGAAGCAAGGAGGTATTCCGTGGAGGGAGTTTTCAGGCGTTCTCTTTTCACTGAGCTCGTGTCAGGATGAAAACCATTCTTGCCCCTTGTCCCAATTTTGATGCACATTTAGAAGGTATATTGTAGCTTTTCACAAAAGTCCTTCAGCAATTGCATCTTCACACAGAAATATAAATGTGGAATTCGGAGTACTTCCAAGGTTGCTAAGAAAAAGTACATTGCATGTAGAATATTCCCACAAAGAGATGCAGTTATAAAACATGAATTTGAGGGCTGAGTTGTGTTTTGTTGCTTGAGGTGTAGGTGGGAAACTAGCAATTTCTGGGGTTTTTTGTTTTTTCTTCTAGATGTTCAAGTCCAGTCTCGTAGTTGTAGCTCGAGTCACGTATTTAAATGTTTTCAGACACAGGCAGGTCAAGTCCTGATGGGGTAGGGTGAGACCTAAAGCTGACTGCCACCCTCAGACGCATCCAATTCAAAAACGTATTAGGTACTGGGCGGCCCGGTACATTTGGAACACAGACTTGCTGCACCGCTAGGCCCTACTTCGTAGTCTAAATACCAGTACTTTCCAATAACGATGCCTATCTTATTGTGTACTTGGATGCCTACAGCTGAGTTATCTTCACTTAACAGGCAAGGAAATGGAAACTCAGAGATAATTCTGTGGCTGATCTATAGACACAAAGCTAGCAGTAATAGATTTTGCACTCAGGCTGAGGTCTTTTTACTAAATTCTTAGGCAGTAGCTTAAAGTTAATTTTAAAATAAAAGTCAAAACAGTTTCACTTTTTATTATAATATTCATAATGATATAAAAATGTTACCTGTGTGATTGGTAGACTACATTTTTATAAAATATAGAATTGCAAACCAAGAATTCTTTTTAGCAAAATGTCTTTTGTTGTTGTGTTTTATTTTTTTATTTTTTTACTTTGAGTCTTTCTTAATCTGAGTTTTAATTGTGCTGTTTATTCTTATCATGTGTAGTGTGAGAAAGCAATTTTTAAAATTGTGAAATCCAGTTTAACTGAAACATTTGTTAATTCTGTGTTATCTGGGGTTATCTAGATATCCAGTATATCGTGGAATCATTTAGAAAGTCCATAATGAATTAGTTGTTTTTCTAATAGAAATGATAGAACAGGAAATATCCACAGGCTGCTTATCTTGTGCCAGAGTATTGAAAATACTTTGCATACAATAGTTGTTTTCTTTTTTCTTTTTTCTTTTTTTTTTTGAGGGCAGTGTCACTGGCCCTCATATGTGGGACCGAACTGGGGCCGCTGGCTTCCCAAGCCAGCGCTTAACCACCACGCCACTCGGCCGGCCCACAATAGTTGTTTTTGTTTTAAATATTTTGATTTCATTTCAGTTTTAAAATTAAGTACCTGGTTTAACAAATTATTTCACAAATGACTACGTGACTCCACGCATGAATTTTTTTTATTATTAAATTTATTGGGGTGACAGTGGTTAGTAAAATTACATAAGTTTCAGGTGCACAATTCTGTAATACATCATCTGTATATCACATTGTGTGTTCACCACCCAGAGTCAGTTCTCCTTCCATCACCACAGATTTGATCTCTTTTACCCTCTTCTACCACCCCCCTCCCTGCTTACTCTCTGGTAACCATTAAACTATTGTCTGTGTCTGTGTCAACTCATGGATCTTAATGAATTTTCAAATAATATAATATTACCATTGTGGTTTATTTTTAAGATTTTTTTATTGGGGAATTGGGAAGGGGAACATTGTGTTTTTCCAGGACTTATCAGCTCCAAGTCAAGTTGTTGTCCTTCAATCTTAGTTGTGGAGGGCACAGCTCAGTTCTATGTCCAGTCGCCACTTTCAGTCTAGTTGTGTGTGTGTGTATGTGTGGGGAGAGTGGGGGGTTGCAGCCCACCATCCCATGCGGGTGTCAAACCAGCAACCTTGCTGCTAAGAGCACACTCTCACCAGCTCAGTTTAGGCACAGCTCATTGGCCCATGTGGGAATCAAACCGGCGACCCTGTTGCTTAGAGCTCACGCTCTTAACCACCTGAGCCACTCGGCTGGCCCCCATCATTGTGCTTTAAGTATAGTTGTGTTAACCAATCCAGGCCATCAGTGCTCTATCCCATTTTTCTCTGTTCGTACATTTTGGCTTCTGGTAATATCGATGTATGTAGACTTCAGTTTAGTGATCGCCTCTCTCCAGGACTCCCTGTCATCCAATAAAATGATTGTTTTTGACGCACTGTGGTACAGTAGAAAGTCTGGGCACTGTCACTGGACACAACTGAGGTGACATCCATGCTCTCCCACTTAGGGTCAGATAATAGGACATTATACCTTGAATTTTCTGAGGCCCCTTTGCACTTAGCATCTTGAAAGACTGTTAAAAGGGTTAAATAGAACATATTTAAAATAGAGCCAATCCCTTGGAGAACATTCAGTGAATGATAACAATCATATTAGAATTGAACCTGTCAAGGATAAACTAAGATTCTACACTTTCATTTTCTTCTGTTTGTCTTAGCTGCTGGGGGCATTCTTTGCTTTCCTTTAGTTCTTAATGAAAATTAGTCAGAAAACTACAATGCTGTTTCCCCTTGTCCCCACTCCCTCCATTTCACACCTGGTTTCACAGACCTGAGGGCAGTAAAGGGGAGATTGTGTTCTCAAATCACTCCTCTTGGAGAAATGTTATAAAAATGTCAGGGATTTTTTATTTGGATTTGGAAAGTTGATATACTTTGTTAAAATGATCTTAATATTTGATCACAAGTAACTAGAGATAAAAGGACAAGTGTTTGAACTAGGAGAACACTTTTTGTTACCAAGGCTAACGTTTTTGTTGTTGGGTTTTGGTCACCCTGACCTCGTCTGTTTACTTTGGTGACAGGATGATACTGGAAATTGCAAATGTTTTATTTCTTGTATGCGCCAGATTTGCTTTATTAGCTTTACATGAGTATTTTTCATCATAATATATATGAAGAGGTAGAATTTTTAAAACTGGTATTACAAGTCATAATTATAAACCGTCTTCACCTAAGCAAACAATAGAATATTTTATCTTCCATTAAACAAGAATATGCCACATAAGATTTAATAGAGTGAATGTAGATCTTAACTTTAAAATCCATCAGTTAATTTCTCCAACTAACATATTTTTGAGTACCTCCAATCTGCCTGTCACTGGACTGGGACTAGGACATATAAATGCACCCTATGGGATTCTTAACCAAATGAGCAGCATTCAATTTAATTTCAGTCAAATGCCAATTGTTTTAGTAGAAGGAAATCGGCAACTTTCCATTACAGTTTATACAGGTAGTCCCTGAAATTAACAACCATGCATGTTTATGGTTTTGATGCTTCCATTTCCTATTTTATTTATTTTAATAAAAAAGCTTTACGTTTTCAAACCTAAGGAAGACTCAGAGAGAATGAAAGACCCATACTTGAGGCCGAGAATTGTTACTGGTTTTCTTGGCATGACTTGGCTGTTGGGGAGAAGTTAAGCTGTAGATTTGAAAATATTCCTGAGTCAGATGTTTACAGATTAATTTTGTTGCTTGTTTTAAGAGTTTTGATTTGAAATTCTATTAAATGTACAGTTAAGTACACAATAAAATCCAAGTATAAATTCAGTATTTGTTTTGTAAGGCTTGTGCAACTTTTTACTTTCAATTTGTGCAGATATTTGAAAATTTACTGAATAAATATTCAAGTGTAAGTAAGTAATTTTTATAAGAAGCATGTCAGGATAAGAAATGTTCTGCTGAGCTGCTTAAAAGAATAATTCTAATAGCATTTTCGCAAAGAGAGAAACAGTAGTTTATTAGTGATTTCAATAATTTAAAAATGATTTTAATCTAGTTTGTAAAATACTAATTTTACTTGCTTAAGATAGCTTAAGTTAGATGAGTAGAAATAAAACATTAATTCATACAAATAATTCTTCAGAAAAGGTGAATATTTTTGTAAACCAAAATTGTATTTGTGAACTCAGAGATAATAAATGAAAGCATGTATAATTTCATGTATTCATAATTTTAAGACAGCTATGCTGATTTACTTTCATACTCATACAGATAGCATAGTTTCAAAGTCAATTTTAAGCTTATTTTTATTACAAATTCAATGTATATCTTAAAATATTTCTAAACTTTTTTACTAATTTTTATGGGTATTAATTATCTCATCTTTATGCAAGCAAATATGTTAGCATGAAGAGAAATTACACAACTAAATAGCTAATATTGCACTGAGTGAATTAATAGACCCCTAAGGGATTTATTAATTAAAAAGTTCAAGTCATATTAAAGCACCTTTTGTATATGTTTATTTCAATCAGAAAGCTGAATTTGGTAACTTATTTGCATAAATAATCAATCACCATTTACTAGTAGTAATAAGGTTAATTTGTTGCTACAGACATAATAGGATTAGTCAATTATATTTCCCAGAAAATACTGTTTGTTATGCACCCCATCACCTATAACACAGGATTGGGTTTAGCACCATTATTAAATGAACACATCAAAAAAATCTTTGTCCCTTGTAAAAGTTTTATGAAAAGAAAGCTAATTTTAGTTGATTTGAATAAGTAAAATGCAAACATTGTCTCCATTTGTAAATTTAATTTATCTTTCTGCAAAGATTGATTATTTAATATAGTTATTTATTTTGATTCAGTAACCAGTCAAACTGAATCTAACACATACAGGACATATTTCCTTTGAAGAAAATCTCATTTGCAGATTTGTTTTATTCCAGATAAACTGACTTTCATTCCCTTGTCCTTGCTCTTGGGTAATAAATTATGTTGTCTGCTCCATCTACTGGTAGATCTATGCAAAGGCCTATTGTTGAATTCATTCAGAGATAGGGCCTCCCCAGTGTCGCCAGAAACTTTCGAGATCCTTCTGGAAATCAGCAAATTTACAGATACAAAGATGACACTCAAGATTCAAGTCTTAAAAAGTTAATGTTTAGAAATAGAGGTAGTTACATAGAATTACCCACATTAACAGTTTCCTGCTTGGTAGACATATTACCCTGATTTTTATTTTAATATGCTATTAATAAAGGATAAATAAATATAAAATATATTAATAACTCACTATATCATAACTATGTATATTTATTCTAGTCATGGCATTCAATAGTGTATACATATTCAGGGTAAAACTAAAATGAAAATTTATAAATTTAATTGAAATTTGTACACATATTTTATGGAAATAATTTTCATGTTATCCTTTATACAGTAAGTTCCCAATGTTTTCCCTTTAGTGAATAGTGAAGATTTTCATATGGATACTGAAAGAGCAATTTTAAGTTATTTATGATTCTTTAAAAGGTTAGTATAGGTCCGGCTGAGTGGCGCATTGGTTAAGAGCTGGTTTTGGGATGCCAGTGGCCTGGTTCAGATCCCACATATGAGGGCCAGTGACACTGCCTTCTACAGCTAACAACAGCTCCACCTGGAGCTGGGTTGTGCGACCCCCGGCGACAGTGTAGGCTGCAGCCCCTGCTGCAGTGGGCTGCCATAGGCTACAGTGAGTGGCCGGCAGCCAGCGTGAGCTGCCAATAGTCACAGTGAGCGACCATCCAGAGGCCGGCGACCGATCTGCCTCATCCGGGAAGAGCGCAATGACAATACCAATATGGGCCAGTGAAGCAACATCCTCCACAACTAGACTGAAGAACAAAAGGACAGCAACTTGTCTGTTCCCCTTCCCCGATTCCCCAACGCTGGTCCCCTCCCCCAATTCCCCAATAAAATCTTTTAAAAAAAAAGTTAATATAGATTAAACTATTTTCAATTACTTCTTTTTTTTAGAGAAACAAATGATTTCAGCTGCTGCTTTGTCAACATTTTTTCACATCTATATACAGAAGGAAAAAATCTTAAATATAAAAAGTATGCCTGATAGACCCAAAATTACTTTGTAGTCTGTTGATGTGGAAAACACATTTATAAGACAAATTGTATAAGATGATAAAAGGTATAAGTTAAGAAATAGAGTAAGTCTTCCAAAGCAAGTATTGCTTTTAACTCTGCCTTTCTTGTATCATAAATAGGGTGATTATGTCTTACATATAAGTACACAATATGTGATTGCTCACTTAATTTGAGGTGATGAAGTCATAAAGCATGGCAGCCTTTCGGTGTGCACCTGCCTCTGTGTGTTTGTCATGTGTCATCGCATACTCGTACGTGGTATGCTTGGAACGTGTCTTTGGAAAGCCTCCTCTAAGGCCGTGTTTTTAGGCAAACCACAGCAATGGCGAGGACACTCGCGTGTGATGTGAAAACGTACCCCTGTAATGACTCTCCGAGTACACTTTCAGACCTCTTCATCCTTACTGCAAAACCACATCTTTGACTTCAAAACATTAACTTTGTTCCTTCCCAGTTTCTAGGTTGGACCATTTTTCTCTCCCCCAACTCTCTCTCTCTGTGTCTGTCTCTCTTTTGTATTTCCAAGAAATACAAGCGAAGGATGTATGCCTTGATACTAAGGACTGTTGGTAGTACCTTTATATCTACTGTAATGAATAATATTCTATTTATGATTGTCATGGTTTGATGTAACCTGATTTAGGACATTCCCATGGTTCCTGGCTTCAGCTTTCTGAGCTTTCTGGGTTTTTGTTTTTCTTTATGTGCTTTTTTCTTTATTTGTACAAATCAGTTTTTATTTTGATCAACAATTCTAAACTATTCTTGGTTGTCCCAAGTTTTTAAAATCTTTGGCTCTTTTTATTTTCTGTGTCAAATCACCAACTTCTTTCAATTCATTCTTACAGTTTTCTTTCAAATCAATTCCATCATGTCCATTCATTCCTTACACCCGAGCAATGATAACAATCTCTAAAAGGATTTCTTTTTTGTTGTATCTTATGCCTTTTGACCCAGGTTATAAACCTCCAAAGTTTCCCCGTTGTCTATAAGATAAAATCCAACGTTTTCAATATAAGCTTCAAAAACTCTCCATAATCTGACTCCACCCTACCTATTTAGTCATACTTTCTTCTTGCTCCTACAGCCTGATGTTATAGACTAGAAAAAGTCATCCTAAGGTTTTCATTATATATGAGGTGGGTGACTTCCTGTGGCTTGTCATATGCTGGAGATTCAGAAGGTCCCTTTTTGCCCCTCACAAAAAAAGGGGCACCATCTGACAGAGTTTCCACTGCTACTTTGATTTTGCCATTATTTTACCGATAAAGATGCATTCCTCTTCCTCTATTAAATTAAAATACTTTTAGCGTGGAGACAGCCGTTAAGTTGTTTTTATTAGTATAACTTGGTGAAAATTAATAGGTATAAATAGGTTATGATAAAAGGAGGGAAGAAACATAAATCCGGTTCTCTGAGACAATGCCTAGAGTATGAAGACCCAGGTAGGCAGAAGGTTAGTAATGATGGTATCAAGGGGGCTAAGGGGTGTTATGACTCCATGGGATAACTAGGAAGGAAAATAGGTATTTATGGCTCTGAGAAAAAAATTAGGAGGACATGCAAGAGAAACTTGTCAATTTTGTCATTTTGCTTAGAATCATGGCTATTTAATATCATTTACTAACTATCACTCTAGATGCCTCTTATTTCTTTCCTACATACCACAGCATTCTCAACAACAAATTCTTCTTTTTTTTTTTTTTTTTTTTTTTTTAGCTGAGCCATCCTACCACCTGTTGGCAGCTCAACAGCAACTCAGCTCGGGCTGGCATCGAACCGCCGTTGCTCAGAGCTCAGCTCGCACTCTTGAGCGAGCTCTTAACCAACTGAGCCACTCGGCCGGCCCTCAACAACAAATTCTTAATTGTTGCATGACCTACCCTATAGTTATGGCATACTTTACAGGAGTGCAGGACACCTGGCAGTTAAAACCAAGGATCAATAGAGGTACAAAGTGGGAGGTCGATTCTTGAGTTATACATGAAGGATCTTATACTGTTCTTTTACTAAGTTCCCAGTAGTTTGTATGAATGTTTTTATGGAGAAAAATGTAATGACCGGCACTCACGCTCATGGAGGGCCCCTTACTGGATAGTACTAGAGCAGCATGGGCTCTTTAGAGATGAACTTTCCAGACCTATCTGTTAACAGATTAAAGAACCCAGGTGTGGAAGATGAAACAACTTGCTCAAGGTTGCATAACTAGTATGAATAAACTCTGTGATATTGGGGCACCCTCAGAATAATGTAGCCACAGTGAAAATCTGAGTTTGTGGTCTGCATCTGTGGCCTACACCTGATTCCCCTAAATAAACTCTACGTGGATGAAACTTTATCCTAGGTTCTGAGTCTCCAGTTATCTCTCTTGAAAACACCAGCATCCTTATTACACGCTGCTCCTTGAGTTATCCTCAATTCATTGAACTTGCTTTTTATCCTTTCTCCATAATGGCTTAGCACTTATAAGAAACATTGATCTTGAGTGAGTTCATGTACAAAATCAGAGAAAAACGAGGGCCTGCCTATAAAGGAGTGAAGCAAGCTAGAACATAATTTAGATTTCTGTGGTGCCTTCCTGTGAATAACTCAAAGCATTTTTATTGCATTTATCCCCACAATATTCGATAAAGTAGCCATCATCTCCCCGGCGACTAAAATGCTATTGTTTGGTACTCATTTTTCCTCTGGACGCTTGGCAGATTTATTCTTTCAAGACAATTATGCAATGAATAAAGGTCTGAGCTATAATCTTTGGGTCCATAGTTTAAGAGGCAGGTCTTCAAGTTTGGTCATTTGTTCTTGGTCCCAAGTGAACCGTCCATATCACAGAATCATCACATAATTTGTTACTGTTGGCAGAGTCTCGATTCAGAAAAGGCCAAGGACTGAACTAGCATGGAGAATGAATTAGCTATTAACTTTTACATTGTATTTCCTCCTGCTTTAACATTATAGTTTTTATTATCCTGTAATATAGAAAAGGGATGAAATTATGATCCGTTTTCAGTACTCTTTTGAAGACACAGAATGAAGTGGTTAAAAAAAAAAAGTCTCATTGTGTCCCCAAATGAATGAATCCCTTTCCTGTTCTTTTCTCTTTGTCATTTAACCACCAAGCATCCAAGAAGTGGAGGCAAAAATGCCAATAGACACAAAATTTAGATCAAAATTAATTAAGAGAGACCATATAGGTAGAAAAGTGCCTTAACCACTTCTCTTATATATTTTTTTCCTTTTCAATATGCTACATTGTTAAAGTTATTATTTTTTTTTTTTAAGATTTTTTATTGGGGAATTGGCGGAGCGGAACAGCGTTGGGGAATCGAGGAAGGGGAACAGACAAGTTGCTGTCTTTTTGCTCTTCAGTCTAGTTGCGGAGGATGTTGCCTCACTGTTGGTATCGTCATTGCGCTCTTCCCGGATGAGGCAGATCGGTCGCTGGCCTCTGGATGTCGCTCACCGTGGCTATTGGCCGCTCACGCTGGCTGCCAGCCACTCACGCTGGCTGCGGGCCACTCACTGTAGCCTATGGCAGCCCACTGCAGCAGGGGCTGCAGCCCACACCATCACCGGGGCTCGCACAGCCCAGCTCCAGGTGGAGCTGTTGTTAGCTGTAGAGGGCAGTGTCACTGGCCCTCATGTGGGATCTGAACCGGGGCCGCTGGCATCCCAAAACCAGCGCTTAACCAATGCGCCACTCGGCCGGCCCAGTTATTATTTTTTTTAAAGTTCTTTAGCAAAACACACTATAAACCTCTCCTATACATGTAACAGGGTAGATTCATGTGTTGTGGGGCCTGACGCTTATACAACTTTGGGAACCATCTTTTTTTAGAAGAAAGTAGGCAAAGTTACAACTACAAGAAGATGAATATTTTTATAATGAGCAAAAAAGTCTTTCAAGCACGTTTCAAATTTTAACATCTAACAATACAACTCAAAATCTAAAAATAGAATAGTTTCATAAACTGTGTGATAGCTCTATCATGTTTATTCTTCTTATTTTGGCTTCATACTCTGATTGCTTCTTTATTTGAGAGTAATTTTGTTGTATTTTCTAGAGTGAGAAAAAGTTATTTACTCTATTCTCTAGGAATATTGATGTAAATTTTTCATTACTATAAAAAAGTCAAATGATGTTTTTGTATTTGCATATGCTACATTATTGGGTATTTTTTTTTTTTTGAGGGCAGTGTCACCGGCCCTCATATTTGGGACCCGAACCGGGGCTGCTGGCTTCCCAAGCCAACGCTTAACCATTGGGTATATTTTTGAAAGGGGGAGAGCTTTCATTTTGTATAGGAAAATGAGAACCAAATTTGCCATTTATAATTTACACATGTGAAGTTTGGAATAATTTTCCATAGTCTAGCTTCTGGCTGTACACATTTCAAACCCCACTTATTTCTCTGTACCCATATACTTCCATAGCCAGGCACAGTAGGAGGTTCATATTGCAGTGAAACCTTTACCTGTGATGTCTGGGGGGTTTATACAGTGGCTGCAGGATTGTTCCTGGAAGTTATCTGTGCATTGGGATTGCTAACAATGCCTGGAAGTAACAGAAAAACCACATAAAGATATCCAGCTAACCTAAATTAAACATATACCCATCTCAGCTTCTCCCTGGCTTGATCCCCAACATGCCCACAGCTACTCTAGTTCCACCCAACCCAAGGGTGACAGAGGATATGTTCAAGGAACAGTGGAATTCATTGATGTCTTACTTTTGCAAATTTTACCCAAAAAATCCATGTGAGCACCTTGCCAGGGTTCCCTCCCTGTGTCTTGCAAAGGGCCTATGAAAATGAGGGGCCCGAAGGTTAAATTTCATCAATTTTACCTCTGGTTGGACTACATTTCTGTGCTGTGTATAAACCCTATAGCTCTTGTTAAAGTTACTCAAAGAAGTTTTAACTTCTATTTAATGTGCTATAAATAATCACCTGCATACCAGATATCAAATCCAGCATTCAGGCATTTAAATTCTCCTTATTATTTTAGTGCTGTCTTTAAAATTGAAGGACCTTATTTTCTTTAGTTCTCTCTCGTTTTTTAATTAATTTATTTATTTTTTAATTCTCAGACATTAAACTGAGGGTCAGTTTATTTCTATTCAGCAAATTTGGTAAAATGTTAATATATTAGGCCATGGGATAGAAATAGTTCTTATTAGGTATTTAAAAATACATACATATACATATATGTGTGTTTATATGCATATATATGTTTATACAAGACACATAAAATTTCAAATGCAGTTTTAATAGAAAATTCAAAAGTCAGAAAACATTTAGATCAAAATTTATAACAAATGTAGTCCCCGTTTCCTACCTCAATGTAAAATCCCCCTCCACTTCCCTTTGCACCAGAGCATACCATATTTTAAGTTCCATTGTATACAAACATTTTATACAAGGTAATTGAAAATTAACTAATGTATGTTCTTTCTATTGGTTTTGTATAAAATTAATATTTTAAGTTAATTATAATCAATCATATCATTTTCTTATTGATTAGAGAAGACTGTGACTTTGGCGGTTTCTTTCTCTATCACCAATCATATTTATAATGTTATGAAACCCCAAACTTAGAAATACCAGGAAATTATACCATTGCTTTAACTAGATCTGATGAAGTAATTAGGGCTGTAACAGTTTTGTAGATTTAAAGATTTATTCCTATTATTATTATTATAAGTACTTTTCTGTTTTCAGGACAATTCAAAATATTTTGGATTGATAGCAGTTATGAGTTAGATGCTATAATAACTGATAAATAATGAAGATATAGAGTTTGTCAGATAATGATTTATCCCAGCTCTTCTGTGACCTTGATGACCAAATCAGCTACATTAGTCAATGTTTGAGTATCTTAACCATTGGTTTAGTTAAGGTCACTGTTAAGAAATCGGTATTTCTTAACTTTTGAGTTTAAGGTATAGTCCAACACAAGAAATCATCAGTGAACTTTACATTTGAAAAAAATGTCCAAAAGTACTTTAATTTTGGTACAACAAACATGATTTTAAGCATTTTAGTATAAAGGGGCAGGTTTCTGTTAAACTAATACTCTTGTCAAGTAGTGTTACTGCATCTTTTGAAGTTGGAAGTGTTTCCCGAGGGGATGAGTTATGTTACCCAAACAGTGGCACAGCAGAGAGCATAGTAAAAGATGAGAGAATGCAAAGCAAGTGTGCAGAAACTAGTGAAGGGAAAGTGTTTGTCTTTCAATGTTAGTCTGTGAATATCTCTCAGACCCCAAATAAAGAATCTGCATGTCTCAGTAGATGTGATCTTTCTTAGTTTAGAGAAAAGTTACATTTTTAAGGTGCTTATATAATTTTTCTGCTAAGCATTTCTGCTTAGATTTTTAGTCTCAACAAGTTCAATTTTAAAATTTTTTCTTACGTTTGGCTTTTCCACTTACTTTTATTTATTTATTTATTTCATTTTGATGAGAACTCTTATGATTTAGTCTCTTAACAACATATATATATATATATATATATATATATATATATATATATCCTACAGCTGTGTTAACTATAGTCATTATGTTGTATATAAAGTTCCTAATACTTTTATCTGTCCTATAACTTGAATTTTTTTGCCTTTTGACCAACTTCTTCCAATTCTGTCTTCCATTTGCTTTTAAATTAAAATATGTACATATGCATGTAATTTCAGTTTTAATATCTCTTTGAAATGAATTGTGAATCATTAAGATAACATACTTTTGGTGTACTCATATTATTTATATTTATGTTCCATGCATAAGTTGATTCATGATCATCTGCATTACTCTTATACTCATCATTAAAATGGTTCAATTTTTTTAACCTTTATTCTTATTCATATATCCATACCAAAATCTACTTCTCTGTCAACTCTTACCTGAATGTAACAATTGTTGAGCTTTCCTTGACCTTCCAAGCTAGAGTTTTCCGTTTTTCGTATTTCTATGTCTTCATGTAACATATACCATTGGCATCTTGGTTACATCTGCTTCCTTCTAATGTAGATTAATTCATAAAGGAGAGCAATCATGTCGTTTTACTGTCCCCAGTTTCTAATACCAAAGTAGTCTCATGAGTAATATTGATTGACTAATAATTAATGGTTTATTTACACATCCTAATTATGATTTATAATACTTTTAGATTGAAAACAAGAAAAGCAGCTTGTATTTCAATCCCAATTGTTCACTATTTCTTCCTTGAACTGAAAAAAAACTATCAATGAAACAATTATTTTGGAAGCTATAATAATTTTTAGTAACTGATGTCTATAATATGCTAAAATGTATTTTATGTGAAAATCTGATATACAAAAAAAAAAAGGCACAGGGTACGCTAACATTTTTAAAGATTCCTTATGTCCCCGATTAAACCAGGTTATACAACTAGGTAGTGTGGAGCTGAAATTCGAACTTAGACCTAGCTATTGCCAAAACCATGCTTTGCATTTATGGTTATAGTTGGAAGGGAGCTGACAAAGTTCCTGTCTCAAGAATATCTTCCTGGATGATGGCTGAAATCACATCCTCAGGTGTCTAGTTATTTGAAATAGACAGATGTGCAACTTTGTTGGCCATTAATGCCTTGTGTGAATTACCTTATCAGGTGAGAAGCAGAAGTCCAAGACGTAGAGCCCTCTCACAGGATGGCAAGCGCTAAGCCCTCATGGGCACTGCTGGGCTGAGCTCTTAGGCGGGGTGTTTGTCTCATTAGGAGAAGAGCCATACAGAGGGGAGTCAGGCTGAACCCTGGCTATCTATTCAGTATTTTCATCTTTGCGGAATCAGCTGAAATTCTGATACAGCGAAAAACCTATTCACTGATTTACACATTGTTTTGTGATCATTTTATTTGAGATGAAGAGTTATCTAGAAGAATGCAAATTCCTTCGACATCTCAGTCCTGATCCAACTAGTGATACATCTTTTAATTAATAATACTCATGTCAGTGAGAGAACTGGCTGTGGTCCCACGTGGTAAAACTGAAACTATATTTATTGGTATATTGAGCTCTTTCCGAGATGCCAAAATATGGCGGAAATGAGATGTGGTATTTGCTAAAGCACTGTTATGGGATGGCCAGGGTGCGAACTTGGCTGAGAAGGGAAAGAGAGGCGAGAGGGTCCTAACGGGCTCCAATACATGTACCCCCTCTTCCATGCGTGAGTTCAGAAAAAGTTGAGAAAAAAAAAAAAAGAAAAGACAGACAGACGGAGATCAAAACTATGAGTTTAGTTCCTAATGAAACCTGGATTGGAAATTTACAGCTGAAGCAATAATGAGCTTGTTTCCACTTCATTCCACAATTAAATATGTCTCTCAGTCACAGGCTAAGCAGGAACCCCGGGTCTGTCCTTGTGAATCTTAAAGCAAGAGGGGAAAGTCCCCTAAATAGGCTGACTTTCAAGATGTGCAAGGAAAGGCCACACCAGGTTGGCCCTGCATCAAACTGAGAACTCACTCCTTGTATGTGGAAGGGAGGAGAGGCCAGTGAAAATGTTAGGAGTAGAAATATGTGCTCTCATTACTTAGATTTATAGGCAAGGAAACAGGGTTAGAGAAGGGTTTTTCTCATGGTAAACTGGCACATGTTCACAGAAGAGCTGCTTGGGGGAGAAAGCTCGAGCATAGAGGAAGAGATGAGATGACTCAATAAGCATGGATCCCGAAAAGGCGGTGGAGAGTATGGATGAGGAGCATAAAGTCACAGGCTTAACTAGGTGGAAAGAGACCTTAGTCTCTATGTCAGGAAGGAGTAAAATAACCATAGGATCATAAATGGACACTTTTGTAGGGAAGGTTGGACGTTGAAGTAATTAATGTGGGAGGACCTCATAATTCTGGTGGATCTTCTGAAATATCCCGAGAAGAATCAGAGAGGGAGGGTTGTTTAGTGGCACTGTGGGGCCACTTGGTTTGAAACCCACAAGTATGTGGTGTGTCCAGTCTGCCTGGTTATATGATTGATTCCAGCAGCTATCAGTAGTCTGAGCTGGTAGGCATGCAGGGTGGAGATAGTAAGAGCAGCTAACATTTGTCGAATGCTTACTGTGAGCCAAGTATTCTTCTAACTGCTTGACATGAATTACCTCTCTTAATGCTCATACACCATGCTGTAAGTGGACTGTTATTATCCCCAATTTATGGATGAGGCACAAAGAGATTAAGTAAGGAGCTCAAGGTCAGTGTTAGTCCATGATGGTCTAGTTCCAGAGCCCACATTCACAAGGAGTGCTTCGAAAAACACTGGGCATTTATGGAGTGCTAACTTTGTGTTGGGCATTATTCAATATAGCTTTAACTGTATGCAACCTGTATCAACCTGTTGAGATAGTTCCACTATTTCAGAGGAGAGAACCATGATATGGTGAGGTTAACTAATGCAGGTTAAGATCATAGAGGTAAGAAGAGGTGGAGTTGGGAATTCAGATTTAATTAATTAATCACTAAGCTATACCGCATAGTCGAATGGATTTTGTTTTGGGGTATGGCCGGGTGGGTATATGGCAGGACAGTGGATGCTAGGGACTTCAGTAATTAAGATAATCAACCAAGTGCCTCCGATAAGTGAGGAAAAAAGCAAAGGCAGAAAGGAGACAATAGATTAGGAAAAACATGAGGGATCAATCAACTTGAGTTTTAGGGAATGAATCTTAATGGTTAGCAAGAATAAGAATGTAAGGAAGTGAGCACACCTTGGTGGTTAAGATCACTGAATAATTAACACAGAGCACTTCTGGATGGTGCAGGTGCAGGGGGTGTGGCTAACATTGTGTAAAGGTGAAGGCCAGTGGAGATGACTCAAAGAACTGTGACACTAAACTATTGGGATATGCTGCCCATCTCTCTCTATAGGAAATAACCTAAAATTATCCCAGAATACACAGTAGAAATAACCTAAAATTATCCCACAATACACAGTAGAAAGGAAGACTAAACTAAGTGCCAAAGGCTATCATGAATGTAGGGAAATGACCAGCGAGTCTGTGTGTGATAACCGTGAGGAGGGAAAAAAGACGAGTTATTCAGATCACAAGAGATGGAAGAGTACTGGTTTGGGGGTGACACTGGGGAGCCGAGATAATGCAAATCTGTGATACAGGGAGTACTGCACTGCTTTGCTCAGTAGGACTGTAAGGGAACTTCTGTTCTAGAGGAGAAGGAAGCTTCAGGTATAATAAAACGGCAGAGAATGCGTTTATCAAGAAGTTTGGGGGCATAGGGAAGCTGTTTCGCATCAAGGGGAGGTAGGTTCCACAGGCAAGGGGATCAGAAGTGTCGGGAAAAATAACAGGTTAGTATACCAAAGAATATAAAGGAGAGCTGTGATTCATTTGTTAGAAAATTATTTGGGCATGAGCAATTTGACCAAAAAGCAAATAGATAAATAGTTGCTCTATCCAATGTATTCTATTGTGGAGAAATTTTGTTTGCTGTGCCTCTTCCTTATTTCAATTAGCACAGTGATGATATACTAGACTGAAAGTGAGTTATGGATTAGCAAGTACAAGGGAAACCTATTTCCCAAAATTTTGAAAAGCAAAAAAAACAAAAAACCACACATAAAATCTTGTGAAAGAACCCAATAATAAGCCCCCCCAAAGAAACACAAAACTAGACAATTACGTTAAACCACATCTGTTTTTTGGAACAAAATATTGTATTAGCCAACTTTTCTTGACTAAATTACTTCCCCTCTAATTATTTGGTGGCCAAATTATGCTACCGTTAGAGGGCTTCCAGTTTGAGTGGTAATAAAAGAAAATAGGGCAGAAGCATAGGGTAGAATGCTCTGGGCTCTCTACCATCAAGGAGATCAGAGCAAAATAGGAAAGCAAAAGATAACCTTAAAAAGATAAAGTTTGTATTGAAGGATGACATACAGAAAAGTGCAAAAATCCTAATCACTCAGCTCAGTTACCACAAAGGGGCAGATCCAATCTATACCTAATACATAGGTTTGAATGAATGATTTCCATACAAGAAACCACAGGTTTATAGAACAAGACCAAGTGAGAGCCCAGTGATCTGAAAATGAAGTGATCATTGGATCTGGACACCAGATTGTGGCCATCCAGATTAAGGCAGCACAGCGTTCCCCCGTGAGGCACTCAGTCCTGTACTTTGATAAAACTCAAAATGGCTTCATCCTGTGTGCTCAAAAACCCTTTTTCAAGGACTCTTGGGAAATCAGCTTTTTGCAGAGCCCCATGTAACACTGGGAAGAGGGTCTGACAAATGCTCCATTCTACTGGTACATTTTCTTTCACAAAAGAAAATTTTCATTCAGTTGGCCGTTTCTGTAATGCTAAGTGTTTTTCTTTTAGCTATTAGTTGTCCTGGAAGTCATCTTTTTAACCCAAACTATACAATCGTTTTCAAATCAAACACTCATGGAAGAACCAAGCAAAAGAAAAACGCTAGGTTTCCAGAGGGGGAAAAGGATATGTATAATGGAACATTTTCTAGGGAGGTGGTGCTCATTAAAGCATGCTTTGCTATTTTTCTTAGGCCACACAGGCTTCGTTTGTATATGTAATAATCCAGCTCAGAACGTGAGGAAATTGTGTATTAGAGGAGTCACAATAGGGAGTTTTCAAATCCCTGTGGAGTTAGGGGTCCATTTCCCCTCCTCCCCTGAAAATAACTTTTGAGGAAGTCATCCAGGAAACTCCTGATTAGAAATCCATGGGACCTCTCAGAGATTTGCACACTATGCGAAACACCTGTGATCCTGAAACCTCCTTCGGCTGTTGTGATGCTCCTTTACAGACTTTTGTCACTTATTCAGATACACGTGGATTGGTTGTCTCCTCTGAGGCAGGAACTGAGGTAGGCAAGAAATCAGCGTTTCTCAACTCTGGCTGCACCCCAGATGTCAGAACCAAAACTAAACTAACGGATTTGCTGTAAAGATTCTGATTGGGTTGGTCTAGGACAGAGCTTGGGCATCCATGTTTTCACGATCCCAAAACTGGGGCTCACGGGTAGCCAGCGATGAGAGCAAACTTAAGCATATAGAGGCCAAGAAAATGAGCGCTGTTCTTGCTGTGATGGAGCTTAAATTCTAGTGGGGAGATGGATTAAAAAACAAACAGCCATGATGTGTATAATTAAAGTTTCTGGTACCATGAAGAGCACGAACAGAAGACTTTGAAAAGAAAAATACAATAGGACAATGTGTTATGGTGTCACAAAAGGCCTTTCTAAGAAGTGATATTTAATGTGAATTTTTAAGGATCGATATAATGTTGTCAGGCAAATAAGCAGATGGAAAACACATTTTTGGTGAATTTGAGTCATGGAGGAGCCTGAAATGTGGAACATTTCATGTCATGAGGAAATGAAAGAAAGCCTATGTGGATGGCATTTATGGAGAGCTGGGGAGAGTGCCTGAAATGAGATGGAAAGAGAAAAAACGAAGGCCTTTCTTAAGAAAGTGTTAAATTTTTTAGGTGCTCTGAAAAGACACTGTGCAGTCTTTTAAGGGGAAACAAAAAAAGAATTGTTTTATCTTTAATTATTACTCTGGCTTCCTAATAGAGGGTCAGAGAGGTTCAAAGCAGAGCAAATGGAGAGAGACTAAATGTAAGTTAGGACTTTGGTGAAATTTTGATGGTTGTTTGGACAAGGGTAGTGGCCGTGGATATGAATAGAAGCCTATGGATTCAAGATATAGTGTGGAGGTAGAATTAATAGAACTTGGTGGTGGGTTCGGCATAGGGATGGGGAAGGTCATTCATCATCAAAGCGTGCTCAGAATTTTGGCTTATCAGACTGAGCTGATGGCACCATTTACTTTTTCCTCTAACATACTTTGTTTTGAGCAGTTTTAGGTTCACAGCAAAATTGAGAGGAGGTACAGAGACTTCTCATAAACCCCCCTCCCCTCCATACGTCTTTTCTGGACATTTCCCATCAATGGAAAGACACAGTATGTATTATTGCATCTAACTTCTTTTATTTAGTGTATTGTTTTTGAGATTCTTCCATGTTATACCATGTGTTAGCATTTCTTGTCTCTTTTTTGTTGAATAGTGTCCCGTTCTATGAATTACCATATTCAGTTCATTTATTACCCAGTTAATGAACATTTGGGTTGCTTCCAGTTTGGGGCATCTATAAATAATGCTGCTATAAACCTCTGTATGCAAGTCTCTGTGTGGACATATATTTTCATCTCTCTTGTGCAGATTCCCAGCAGTGAAATTATTGTGGTATACGCTGTATGTGTAGAAACTTTTTTTACTAGACTATTTTCTTTAAAGCAGTTTTAGGTTTACAGCAAACTGGAGTGGGGGGGACGTTGCAATATACTCTCTAACCCCATATGTCATTATTGCCTGAAGTCCATAGCTTACATTAGGGTTCACGCTGGGTGGTGTAGTCCATTTCACTCTCATCTTGCTTGCATGGTTTCGAGAAGTTGGCTGTAATTCTTATCTTTGCTCCTCTATAGGTAAGGTATTTATCCCCTCTACTTACAAGATTTACCTTGGAGTTTTTGAAGTCTGAGTACGACATGCCTACCTGTTGTTTGTGTATTTGTTTGCGCTTGTCGTACTTGGTGTTCCCTGAGCTTCTTGGCTCTGTGATTTGGTATCTGACAGTAATTTGGGGATGTTCCCAGTCATTACCACAAATATTTGTTCGAGACCTTTCTTTCTTCCTTCTCCTCCTGGTATCCCCAATACATGCAGGATATACCTTTTGTAGTTGTCCCACCATTCTTGGACATTCTGTTCCATTTTTTCCTCAGACATGTTTTTTTCTGTTCATCCTTCCATTTTGTAAGTTTCTGTTGATACATCCTCAAGGTCGGAGATTCTTTCCTCATCCATGTCCAGTCTGCAAATAAATCCATCAAAGGTGTTCTCATTTCTGTTACAATGTTTTTGATCCCCAGTATTTCTTTCCAATTCCTTCTTAGAATTCCATCCATCTGCTTATATTACCTATCTGTTCTTGTATGCTGTCTACTTTATCCATTAAATCCTTAGCATATTAATCATAGCTGAGTTAAATTCCTGATCTGATACTTGCAACATCTCTGGGTCTAATTCTGTCTCTTCGAAGTGTGTTTTTTGCCTGTGTTTCCATGGAGTCTGTTTTCCTGTGAGCTTCATGCCTCAGTGGAGCCTGCTTCAGACTTTCTCCCGAGTTCACCTTCTAAAGGAATATGTGAAAATGAAGAGATCCCCATTCTATGCAGAATTAAATGCAGTCTTGCAGCCTGCAAGGGTTTAGACCCACTTTATCTTTGCAAGCTCATCTCTGATGATAGCTTCAGGCTTAAACTGGCCAACATGATATTCTTGTGATTGCCAAAATTCTACCCATCTTTAGCACAGATTCACATACTTTTCCCAGAGTTTTCTAAATGATATACACTGTTACCCCAGTCTTTGGTGTGTATACCTCTTTCACAACAGTTGTTGAAGGACACTAATTACAGGCTGGTTATGTTATCGTCAGTCACAAAATCATTCTCTTATTCCCACCCTCCCCACCATGGAGAAGGGCATGATGGGCCGATCACTTTTTATTCATCTCTGTACCCACCTTATGTCTAGCAAAGTGTTTCTAAATTAGTAGATGCTCAATATTATTGAATTGAATTACTATATAGAGAATGGTATCTTATTTAAATTTCTTCATTTTACATTTCATGAGGATATTTTAATATATGATAATAGTGATTACGATAGCAACATGATTTATAAAAATCATTTGTTACCCTAGAGAAGCCAGCTGTATCTGGGGCCTACATTTAATATGACACCTCTACAATTTGACCCAAAGCATTTAAAAATTCTGTTTCTTAACAAAAAGAAGAGAAAAAAGCATTTGTAATCAGCAATAGATTTTTTTAAAACAAAGATAATGCTTTACATAGATCTAAGTTCTATACGAAACATATTGCTTGTGGATCACTGTGTTTCCATGAAATTCTTATTCCTTCTGGGGTACTGTATCTGAGGTTAACACGACTGTTGCCTGAAATGCATGTGGCAGCATCACTGCCATAGCTGAGAAATGGCCGTTTCCTTTTCGTTCTCAGCAAGAGTAATTGAAAGTAGAATATCTTACTAAACGCTGGATTGTGACAGTGTGTTAACACTCTGACTGTCTCCTAACAGCAGGGCAATTATTTGCTGAGTGGGGTTGTTATCAATCCCCCAGCGCTAGAATGTCCCCATAATTATGACGGAATGCATTGGTCAGTATTGCTTCTGTGGTCCCTTCTCTGCAAATATTTCATTCCCAGTTCTCTGACCCACTTTCCTTTTCCTGTTATTAGAGATCTTTACTACTGTTCTGTGCTTGCCCAGTGTCTTATTTCTTAAAAGCTTTTTTTTTATTATTAAAACTTAAAACACACACACACACACCTTTTCCATAGCCCTCCTTTTAAAACTGTTTGACTCTCTCAGTATTCACAAGTTCTGAATCACAGAGCAAGCAAGTCCTTTTAAATTGTGTTCCTGTTTGGGGGCAATCGGGGACTCCTGTTTGCTGTGTAATTGTCACCAGCAAAAGTAAAACTTGAATTGTCCCACCTGTATACTTAATAGTTCCTCATTCCTGGAATAAGCAGTGACTTGGAAGTCATGAGAAATGTTTATGTTCATATGGTAAATATGACATTGAAACACTCGTAATTGTACTTTGGACATTATGGGTGTACATGATCCTGTTTCAAGTTCTTTTTATTTTACAGAAAACTTATTTTAAACATAAACCTCAATAACAAAGAGAAAGGAAGAAAAATTAAACGTAGCTTGCCCCAGGCAATTACAAAATAAAGGTCAGTGTACGGGTGGAAAATGACCAAAAAACCCTTCTTCATGAAATAAAATAGCAGATGTTCCAAATATAAAAAAGTATATCCATTTGTTTTCAAATCCGTTGCATTTTTAAAGTACTTTCCCTTAGAACGCTTAAATGTAAGGACAAAAACGGAGAAGAAAAGAGCCAACGGATAGATTGTTAGAAATATGGAATAGTTCAAATTATTAATGTAATGCTAAGGGTGACTGGGTAACAAATGGTACATTTGCTCGGTGTTCAACCTGACATAATTAATATTCTAGGTCATGCTTAAGTTCCCATGATGGAGGGTCTGGAGGGGGAAATTCAAGAAAAATATATATCTATTATATAACTCATTGCCTTTTTATTTTTTTTTTCCTTTTGACGAGTCAGAATCATAGCCTTTAAAAAAAATCAGTGCTTTCACACCTCATTTGCCGTATTCACCACTGGGCCACCAGTCAGCAGCGGGGCCTGATGCAGGGAGGTCAGTGAGAAGCTATTAGCAGAGGCCTCTCCTGAGATTTCCTGGGTCTTATTGAGTTGAATGTTAGCATGACAGTACTGCAAATAACTCAGTTGTAGGCTTTTTTTTTTTTTTAAACAGTTAGCACAGATTTCCCCGTAGTGTTGGTCACTCTAGAAAATTATTGCAGAAAATGAAGTCCCCAAAGCTAGCTTGGCAGTAGCCCTTCTAAGTTGTGAAAAATGTGAAAACTGAAAAATATGTCCTAGTCTCTTAGGATTCACTTTGTCTTTTGTGATTCATAGTCCATATTTTTAAAAAATCAACAACAAACCATTATTCACAAGTGGATTACAAATTATGAAATACAGCAGTTGAGACAATAGTAAGTTGAGGCCATTTTATTTACTTGAAGAATAATAATTAAATGAATACCAAATGAATCTAAATAAATAGGGTATTTGCTTGCTGTAGGGCTTGGGGGAAGGCTGGACCGTGGTCATTGATGTAAGTTAGCAAATGTATGAAATTAATTTCTAAAATACTGACACCTTGAAGATTTTAAATGATACATTTTAAATTCAATTAAAATATATTTTCTATCTATATTTGATTTAAATTGCAAAGAGAATACACATGAGGAGGTCTCCATATAGGTTGCAAAATATAATTTAAGAAAGCTATCATGTCTACTGATCTATTTGCATTTCCCATCTAGTCTATGTATACATGTGCATGCAAATGGCGAAGATCAAAGAAGATTTCTAATGCAGGTAAAGTTAATAGCTGGTAGCAGTTATTCTAGTAGATAAATATTTTAAAACATAAATTATAATCTAGTTAGATTGTATGTATTTTACTTCCTAAATCTATAAGGTTGTAGAAATGATAAATTAACAGACTTCATTTAACTAGATCATCACTAAACAGAATGGCATTTTCTTCTATCTCTTTCAGACACTATGTAGCTTTAGTTATATTTTATGTCAGAACAGTATTTTTAATATAATGTTTATTGTTTTTTTCTCATTACGATTAATACATTCTCATAGTAGAAAATAACCCTAAAAATTATTTTTAAAACTACCATCCACTCAAAACTTACTTCCTGCTGAAAGCTGTTTTGAATATATGTATATATATTTTCTTTTATTAAGATCATTTATCTGTTTATATATCCACCTTATTTTGTTAATATATTTAATATTATAGTGAGAGAATGTTAACATAACATTAAAATGGTGTATACAATTGCCTATAAAGTTTCCAACAGTCAGCTTTTTTTCTTGTATAAATTGTATAAAGGAAAAAACATCTCAAAGAAAAGCCATCTCAAAATCTTTTTAAAATACGTAAATATGTTTACTTTAACTTCATTTGATCTAATGAAATTCGGTTCTTGATTATAACGTAGTTGAGTTGGAGACGACTCAAGTGGGTCTGTGATAATTTAGTTCTCAGTCACAATGTGCTCAAAAGCAAATTGAAACACTTGAAACCTACACAATTTTACTAACCAGTGTTCACCCCAATAAGTTTAATAAACATTTTTTAAAAAGAAAGATAAAAGGTATATAATCTATAACTTCTTTGAAAGAAGTCATAGGATTTTGAAATAAACCTCAAACATTCTACTAAGATATTTATGCATCTTTGGAAAACAAGAATGAATAGAGAGGTTTCATGGGCCTTTCTGAATGGTGTATTGTTATTCTAGGATAAGCATTTCGCATTCATTTTTTGAGGGCCTACAATGTACCAAGCACTCTGCTAGGCGCTGCTAGGGATGCAAAAATACCTAGACCAGAGCCCCTGTGCCCAGCCGCTTGCTTGGGAAAGATTGACACACACAAAGATAATTATAAAACAATGTGATAGGTACTGTGATAGAGTTTTCTCCAGGCTATTAAGGAGGCATGAGCGATAGGGAACTGAATCTAGCCTGCATTGATATTAGACAGTGTGAACACTTACTGAAAGTGTTGGGCTAGAAATATAAAATTTTCTAAAATAGTTTTTCAAAGACAACTATCCTAGTTTATCATAATACTTTGGAACTGTTTATTCCAGGAGGTAAATATAACAACCAGAAATATTTATGGAGATGATGATGGCATAAAAGGAAAGCACATTTTCAAGAAAAACAGGTTCAATAGATGCATTCTTTACATTAGCCTAGAGTGTCTGCCAAGCAACCCAACAAGTCATATTGTCCTTTAAAATGTAACTTTTCCTTATGCATATGCATTTGTATATATTAAAAGAGTATCAAAATACGGCTGTGTATTCAAACACCATTGAATTGTCACAAAATGGACATCTGCGGAACTTGAATTGAACATGTGTCATATATGCATCTACTGAACCTCTGTTGCATAGCAGGTGTTGTGCCAAATAAGTCTTGACTATTTTGACACAGTGTGACAAGGTCAATGATAGAACAGCAAGGGTAATGTGACACTACAGAAGTACAGTCTGCAAACCGCGGGAATACAAAACACAGGACATTATTTTGAATGATACTATATCCTGTATGTGTGTCCATGTATATGTGCTTTGATTATTTTAAAGTACTTTAAATAGCTTCCGTTAATTAGGTTGTGCAATAAATAATTACTCAAACAATCAAATATTTATTGAGTCCATATTTTGTGCCTGAAACTGGTTCAAACATTATATTTTTGAGTTTGGGTGAGTGACTGTGTGACTTATAGATGTGGTTACATGTACATATGTATGGTTAATGGTTAGAGTACAAAATGAATGGCTTAAGGTCCTGCTACTTATTTTTCTCATAAGTGCAATGATAGAAAATAGGTCCCCAGATAGAAACTGTAGCTCAGCAGTTTTTAGCATATTTAGTCTTCAGCCTCGAATAATTCTGAAATTGTTGGTCTGCAGTGAAGACGAAGCACGAGTATTTTATCATCGCTTCCACAAATCTGAAATTCACCTCTGGTTTCAGAACTCCAGGGGTCGTTTAAAATAGTCCTGAAACCAATGAAACCCTTTAGGGTTCCCCTTTATCTTCCTTTTATTTTGTGTGAAAATGAAAGATAAAGAAATCAAAAAATAAGTTCTCTTTCTTTAGATTCCAGGTATATACAATTCACCGTTCCGAAAGGAACCAGATCCGTGGGAGCTGAGGCTACAAAAGGCAAAGCCTCTAACACACCGACTGCCTCAGGTGACACCGAAGGGCGCCAGCCACCTTAGCAGCTGGCTGGCCTGTACCAGTTCCCGATCCTTTCCTCGGTCCGACACTCTGCCGCCCATTGACAGGAAACAGTGTCAGGTGCTCATTGCTCCTATATGAGAATTCCATCAATCATGATATCCTTGTTGGTGTGTGTGTGTGTGTGTGTGTGTGTGTGTTGTTTTGTCTTGTGACAAAAAAAGGAAAATTATTGTTTAACAGAATCTACCTTGAAATAACAAATATAAAGTATGTTTAAAATATGTATCAAGAAGTAATCAAACATTTCGTTGGTATTGAACTTTATTGTTTTCACTATAAAGTTAACACATAAGGGTTGGAGCTAGGATCTAGCCTTTTTATGTAAAAAGTATTGTTACAGCAGTGCTTGTTATAAACTGTTGTTGCTAGAAAAATCTTATGTATTATCAGATATATTTAATCTCTCACCTGATGATCCATATCGTTTTAGTTTGAGAGATTTAAAAAGTGTAAGTTTGAATGATTTAAAAAGTGTAAGCTAGAGTAATTTAAAAAGCATAAATTAGAAAGGGCCCAAAACAATGGAAGATTCAAGCAGAGACAAAAAATATCTTCTCTATGGATTGGAATAAAGCAGGATTGGCAAATGACTTTCTAGGGCTACAGGTGGAACTCTTAACTATTAGTTCCCTGCAGACGGTTGCCTCTGTTAATCTTTTGCTGTGCAGTAAGTTACTCCAAAACCTGATGGCTTACGCTAACACACAGTTTTGTACCTCACTTTGTCTGTGGGTCAGCATTGTAGGTCCAGCGTAGGTGAGTGCCTCCAACTCAAGATCTCTCAGGAAGGTGCATTCAAGGTGTCATCCAAGGCTGTGATTTCATAGAAAAGCTCAGCTGTGCAGACAAGAGGTTGGGGGGACCCATTTCCAAGGTCGCTCTGATGATTGGTAGTTTTTAATGTCTTTAAACATGGCAGCTGGCTAAGAAAGAGTGAGAGCTCTCAACACAGAAGCCACAGCCTTTTTATGACCGAATGCCACAAGTGAAATCCCATTCTGCCATGTTCTGTTTCTTAGACACGAATAAGTCGGGTCCATACAAGGGCATGAACACCAGGAAGTGGGGGTCATCATAGAGACTCCCTTTCACACACTCAGCCATTTGATCAACCTTGTAGAAAGACAGCCAGCATTCTATGCCATAAAAAAAAAATATATATAGCTCTAATTATTTGTGATGTTTTGTGTTTCCGCTCTCTATAACTGGGTCTCTAATTCCCTTTGTGTATTTTTGGTCTCTCAAAACTACTAACAAATAATTAGTACTATTAACTGATGGTTTATACTATATTATAGAAAGGGCTTTAAAAAATGACTGAAAAATCTATAAAGATAATTTTCCCCTGGACTCTTTTTTTCTCTTTTTTCTCCTCGCTGACTCATTTTATAAGAAAATCTTTTTGTGTCAATATTCTTAATTACCTTTAAACTATCAAAAAATGGCATAGAAGATGACAATTCTTCCTGTTTTTGAAATAGAGTGGCAAGCAAGGTGGAGTTGAGCAAGGGAGCAAAGAGAGATAATGGGACTTATTTTAGTTTATTTTGGAACATACCTTCAGAATAAGGTTTCAGTATTCCTTTCAAAATATGGGCTATAGCAGTATTCCAACAAAGGCATTTAAAATAGTTTTAAAGACAAATATGCAGGGAATTTTATATTATAAATAACTAAATTGTTTACCATTCAACTTATGCACATTACTATTTCTATTAATGTAAGTAATGGTTTTTATAATGCCATCAGAATGAGCAATGAATGCATTAGTTATTCTGTGAAGAAAATAACTCAAGTATCTCCATTGCATGTGTATAGAGTGTTCAGTGGTTGCTAAATGTCAGATAACATTGGATATTGAATAGTTAATGTTCCATTTAATATTATTAATTTATATGAGTTTTATAATATTGATATTTCACATTAGCTTTACTGTGAAATAAAAGCTTTGATTTTTTATGTTTTTCTAATATGGCTTATTTTATACTGGTTTGTATTCACTCTTCATCTCTATTAATGCACTTTTCTCAATACAACCACTTTTATTATTTCACATGGCTTCCTCCCACACCATTCTGTTTATATGTACCTTTATAGGCATATATGTATTTAGTATAATTGAAATGTATATGGAACATATTATACATATAGCTATATAAAAGATATATATATGGACAATATGTATGTACATAAAA
Source organism: Aselliscus stoliczkanus (assembly GCA_033961575.1). NCBI lineage: Eukaryota > Metazoa > Chordata > Mammalia > Chiroptera > Hipposideridae > Aselliscus > Aselliscus stoliczkanus. The sequence goes on from CM066734.1 coordinate 9,348,017, forward strand.
ATATATATAAATGGTTATATACCCATGTGGAAGATATATATGTACAAATATATATGATGGGGTGTTTTCCAAAACCAACAACCAGTTCCCTGATTCTCACCTGGATGTCCAGCAATTCAAGCCAGTTAGGAAAACTGTATTAAAATGTTAATACTCAATATATACCAATAACAAAAGATGAATACAAGCCACATTTGACTTTTGCAATTACAAGAAGTGCTCAAAGTGGTTACCATTGGAGTAATTTTAATACAGCTTTTTTCCTTTCTTAAGATGTGTATACATTTTTTGGCACCCTCTGTGTATATCTTATTATATCACAATGGTATATGAAGATACAGGAAATATATATACATTTATATAAACATATACGTGTATGTATGTATGGAATATAGTGTATGTAGAACATTTTATATGTATTGTGTATAGATATGTGTGTATACTTATTATACACACATATATATATACATACACGTGTGTACACACACACACAAATTATATTTATCTAGCACACCACAAAATAATGTTCCTTACTAATTTTTTTTTCCTGTTCCCTTCTTTCTTCTCTTTTCCTTCTTTTCTCTTCCCTTGTTCTTTTTCCCTCTTTTCCTCTCTCCTTCCCCTGTGCCCCATCTTGTCTTCCCTTCTTTTGCATTCTTCCTTAATCCATCTTTCTTCCCCCTGTATTCTCTCTTCCTTTGGCTCTTTCTTTCTCTCTTTTTGCTTTTTTTTTTTTTTTTTCTGTTTTCACAGAGTGGGATTTTTAATATTGTGGTTTTACTTGGGATTTTATTGAGATTTTTAATGTTGTGGATTAAACTACATTTCCTATATGTAACCTAATAATGAAAAGGTATATACAACATTGAGGAGATTATATATGCTATAGTCCAAATGATAATACTTATACTCTGACAGCCTCTCTGTATTTGTGGAGTAAATTTCTTAAATGTATTACACAATTGTTGTAAGTTTAAGAAATAACTTCATTGTTATTTAAGCTTTGAGAAAAGTTTTTAAATGCCAGTTAACTGTAAAGTATCATGGGCTATTAAGGATATAAAAGAATGTAAATATATTACACTCATAATCAGGATTTGGTTGGAGGCAAAGGAAGTCTAACTTTGGGAAACTAGCTGTGAGTCCAAGGAGACTTATAAGTTCAAGTTGGCTCCTGGCTGGTCTGGGCATTCTAAAGATTACTATTTAGAAATGAGTACAGTGAGCAGATCCAAAGTGTGAAGCTATGTTCACAATCTGATCCTGCATCACTCCACACATGATCGATATAAGTGATCTCTTGAGATCTAACAGGCCGTCAGTCTACCAACATAAATACAAATTAACAGAAGCTTTGCCAAAGAGAACCCGGACAGTACCAGGGAGGAGGACTAGGGAGCTCAAAGCAAGACACTGATTGTCTAAGATATGAACATATGGACCAGGCACTAAAAGGCATAGAAAGATGGGCATGATTACAGGAGGACTGGGGTCACAAAGACTGTAGTGAACCTCCAAAAGATGACTTGAGTCTGTTTTTATTCTAAAGTTTGCTGCCCTGGTAGGGTTTCTCCTCTTCCATTTCCCAATCTTGTTGGAACTAGTAAGTTGCAGAACAGGTAGTGGGGTAAGCCTACAAATGGATGTGTGTTATGCTGATACACCAAAAAGGGTTCGAAGGCGGAGCTCAGCCACTGAGAAGACCAGTACTCCTTGTGAAGCCATAACCAGTACCCCTTCAAAGCCATAACCTGGGCTGTTTGCTTGTACTCGTATATTTGATGCTGCTACTGTTTAAAATCTTTTTCAAGCTCCTCTTGAAACTAATAATGATAGTAGTGAAAATAATTATAAAGCCTTCAGTATCATTTTTGAATATTTACTGTGTTCTAAGTACAATGCTACGTGTTACATCATCTTAAGTTATCTTAAGGGTAATTTTGTGAGATAATTATTATTCCATTATGTATATATGAAGAAGAAAGATCTAGAGCAGTAATTTGCCCCTAATAAAACAACCAAATATTAATTTTTAAAACAGAATTGGTCAAAGTAAAAGATTAAGAACCTCTAAAATAAATATGTGTGTGTGTATATGTATATGTATGTATATACAATATATGGAGATAGATAGATAGATAGATAGATAGATAGATAGATGATAGATAGATAGTAGATATATCCCCATTTAATTTCTTAATAATGAACTTGGAATCATGTTACTGTGTCTTTAAAAAGTAAAGTTCCAATAAAAATCCATTAACTACTTTCAAATATAGCAATCCTCCTGTCCAGCTGTGAAAAGTACTAGATGATACTTATTTGCCATTTGTGTTATTTACGGTCCATGACTTTTATGGTAACTGGTTCCTATTATTGGTTTCTATTAATGTAAAACATAAGTGAACATAAATGAGGCGTGAATCATTTCTTTTTATTAGCCCACAGTCTTCACTCAGTGCTTGCAGTAACTCCAGCTGTGTCTTGTTAGTGATAACCTATTTAAAGATCTATAAGGATAAGGAAGATGATTAGAAATCTTTGTCCATTTTATACCACTTCTCTCCTGCACAATAGTGGTGAAAAAAGAAAACAATGTGTAATTGATAGCACGGCAACATCTCAAGCCACCTCTGATTTGTATTGTGCTCTATATGATACTAATTAGACAGCCAGTGGTCCTAGTAACGAGTGTAAGTAACTGCTAATTTAAAGGTAGGCTATGTGAAAAATCATTTTTCTCACAATTGCAGCAGCTTCTAGACTTTCCTCTGCTCTATATTTGTGTGACTGAATGGTTGCTATTATATCAAAGTTATTAAGCAATAAAATTTAGAACTTTAAATAAAGAACACTTAAAATAATTAAAAATAGGATCCCTCTATGTTTGGGGGGATCACCAATTAAATATAAGATTTCGCATTCACTTAAAAGATTTATTTTAATGAAAAAAACACCTGCTATCCTATTTCTGTTTTTGAGTACTCTTTGGAAGTTATGCTCCGAATCATTTTTAATATCTTATTCAAAAAGAAGAGCATTCTTTTAAAATGATGTTAGAAGAAACATGCTTTTTAAAATTAGAAAGCAAAGCAACCTGTAACTACAAGTTTACCAATTCTAGCATAAAAACTCTTTTAATGTGAGGACAATTCTACTTAATTTAAAACAATTGAATATAGTCACTTATACGTAGTTGTGTGAACGTTTCTTGAAGATCTGTATTCTTATGTATTTTCTAACTTAGGAAAAAGACAAATTGTTCCTTTAAAATAACTTAGTAAACTAGCTATTCTTTATAGATATTCAGTAGCTCTAGTCATCAATAATATGATTAAAAAATTCTCCATAATAAAATATTTACCTCATCCTTTCTTGTCAGGGACCCTTCCGTAACATTGCTGAAGTATTGCAACAACGCTACAAGCCTTTGGACCCAACTTTGCGGGTGCAAGAACCAATCAGTGAGCTAAAAGAGACCAGAGAGGAGTTCAGAATACAGGAATGGACCAAAAACATCCATGAGAATATGTGAGTTCTCAGCTAAAAAAAATAGCTGTACCATGTTTAGTGCCTGAAGTTATCTAATATTTTCTATTTCCTATATTATAGAGAATCTTTTTTTTGTGAAAAATGGTAAAGTCACCCTTGACCTATCAGAAGCAACCATTGTTCAACATGCAAGTATTTTAGATAAAATCAACATTGATGACAATATTGATTGTGTGTGTGTGTGTGTGTGTGTGTGTGTGTGTATTATATGACACCAGTCATATTGGAGTAGGGGACCACCCTAATCGAGTATGACCTCATCTTATTATATCACTATCTTTAATATGTTCTTTATATATTTTTTCGTTATTTTTCTTTTTTTAATATGTTCTCTAAAATAAGCATAGGAAGTAGAACACAAATATTTTTCACATAAAGTATGAATTACAGAGGACTCTTTTTGGAAGCCATTTTATTTTTTTATTTTTTTATTTTTTTTTGAGGGCAGTGTCACTGGCCCTCACATGTGGGACCCGAACCAGGACCGCTGGCCTCCCAGGCCAGCACTTAACCACTGCGCCACTCGGCCGGCCCTGGAAGTCATTTTAAAGCTTTATTTGTTTGTTCTTATTCTTAAAGAAACTCATTCCATTTTCTCATGCCTTCTTGAAGAAAATAATTTTCCTTAATCATATGTCTTCATGAAGCCAGGACATAACATGAGCAATTAGTAAGTAATTGCCGAGTAACTTTTATGTGAGAAGCTCTCAGCTAGATATTGTGAGAAACGTGGAGCGGGGTTTATTGATTCAGTGAGTGTTTCCATGCCGGGAGAGTTCCAGGCTCTAGGGAGACCACACTGAGGAAAACGGACAGTCTCAGCTCTCGTGGGTCTTCTGTGCTTCTAGCTTTAAACTGAACCAGAAATCCTAATGAAATTCTGAAGAATGACCATAGGTAAGCTATTCAGAATGGTCAGGAGTATGTGGAAGACCATGAGTGCCATTATTATTATTACTTTTTTTTTTAATGTAGAATTTACTCTGGTCTCTGATCTAGGTTTTGATAGGGAAATGAAGAGAAACAATAAAAGCAGGTTGATCCTGTGAAAAAACTAATAATAATTGTAGAAAAAGTTCACAGAACAAGAAGACCGATTTGACAGAAACTACTTTTTATGTGAAATACAGTGGAAAGAACAATTGTGTGAGTCTGCAGAGCCAAGGGTGAGGGTTTATTGGTAGCTAATGGAGAATTACTTACTGCTTTTGAGTAAGAGGATGTTATAAAAAGAGCATGAATTTGTTGATTGTGAGACAGATGTATTTAAGAAGAAACAATGCTGGAGGGACTGAAGCCCATTCGGAGAACAATTCAGTAATTTTGGTGAAAGTAGTGGGATAGAACTAAGATGACAGCAGCTTTCAATATGCCACTCTTTTTCTTCACTTTATTGTTTCTGCACTTTCTTCTCTGTATACATAATCTCTCTGATCGCTCCTGTTTGGAAGACTTCAACTTCCACTCCTTGCCGATGACTTCTCCCTAAATCTCTAAGGCCTTTCTCCTGCATTCCGGATGTATATTTTCCTCTGCCATCTCAACGTGCATCTCCACCAGATGTCCCAAACTCAGTGTGTCCCACACTGTCGTGGGGTTGTTTTGGCCACGAGTGTGATTTGCAGCACCAACTCTCTGCCCAGGGTAAGGACTTGTAAATTACCCTGTCCCCCTTTTTCAGCATTGCATTGGTCCTCAAATCCTGTCTTTTAAGCATCTCTCCAATTCAACCCCTTTTTTCCTCTAACTTAGGCACTTCTTCCACTGCCTGCTTTTAATTGCTGTAAAAAGCCCTCTGGTCTTAACTCCCATTCAACGCATTATCATAACACTAGCGAAATTTAAGCAAGCAGTTATTCAGCCAACATGCTTTCTAATGGCTTTTTATCAACTCCAGGAAAATCCTTAATTCCTTATTGCAAGACACAGGCCATTCAGGAGCTGGCCCAGGCCCCTGTCCTTAGGGAATCGGCCAGGTTTCATAGGAAGCTGTGCTCCCTGAGATGCCGCATTCTGCTTTCAGCCCGGGCTTTCTTCCGCTTGCGTGAAGGGATTGTCTACCTCCCTGCTTTACTCAGTCTGCTCAAATCCACTTAAAAAAAATAAAAAAGGATGGCTTCCTTACATTTTAAAAATGGTAACAGCAACACGTTATTTGTTGTAAAAACTTTAAACATTGTAAGGGGGCAGACCCTCCGTTATGTTTTTTTAGAGGCACTGGCTATTAACCACTTCTTGTATATCTGACCCAGACATTTTTTTCTTTTCTTGCATATACAATTATATATGTATATATTGTACCTTTACTTTAAAAAGGCAGAATGTTATGTTATATGCACTGTACTTCCTCTTTATGGGAGATTGTGGTCAGAGAGCATTTTAGGGTTTTTTCAGAGGGTATTTAAGGACCATTTTCAAATGTGAAATGTGCCAGTGCAAGTTGTCTAGATCAGTGGGGAAAGAAGTCATTATTATTAGGAGGTGGGAGAAAAGGAAGGCCACAATGGAACCAGAGCTATCGAAGTAAGTGTTTAATTTGTCCCTCACGATGGTAGACATGGAAAAGAACGGGTGATCAATAATCAGGTGATAGAGGTTTCACGAAGTCTCCTGAGAGGAGCTGAGGTTCTATAAGTTAGTACCTTCTATTAACTGTAAGCATCCTGGCTTAATCCTGGAGATTACAACCACAGCCACAGTGCAGTGGGTTTAGCGCATGGCAGTAAAAACCAGCATCCATATGTGTTCTCCGAGGCAGAATAACCGCCTCTACAGAGCTGACATTCTGATCCCAGGAACCTGTGACTGTCACCTTATGTGATAAAGAGGACTTTGCAAATGTGGTTAAGGAATTTAAAATGGGGAGGCTATCTGGATTATCTGGGCAGACCCAATATTTTCACAAGCATCCTTACAAGTGGACGAGGGAAGCAGATAGGTATTTGACTACATAAAAAGTCAGAGTGATGCCATGTGACAATGATTTTGAAGATGGAGGAACAGGCCACAGCCAAGGAATGCTGGCAGCCACTAGGAAGTGGGAAAATTAAAGGAATGGATTCTCCCCTAGAGCCCCCAGAAGGAATGCAGCCCTGCCAGAACCTTGATTTTAGCCCAGCGAGACCCACTTCCAACTTCTGGCCTCCAGGATGCTAAACTAATAAATTTGTATTCTTGAAGCCGCTAAGGGTGTGACGATTTGTTACAGCAGCAATAGGAAACTAATACAAATGTTCTTCAAATCAAGGAGTTACCTTGCTAGGTCAGCCTTTGGTGTTTAGATTAATATAAACCTGAGCTATACTTGAGGGAAATCTGTGGATCCCTAAGGATTCATGATTCTCCTGAAGGTTGAGGGTGTGGCTATTGAGAGGATTAAAGAAACTCGGATTGTGTCTTGAGCTCCCCTATCAAGAGAAGTTTATGATGAAATCATATTGTGAGGATATTATATTTTGAACTGGTATAGGCTTTCATAAGAACCTGAGTTCAGACAGCTCAATAGCTGTCTCTACATCTTTTTGAAAAATAAAATGTGGTAATGTTTTGATAATTATCAGAGGGGTGGCCAGACCCCTTCTGCCGGGCCTGAGAATTAAATTGCCATAAAACAGATTAACAGGAGGAAAGCATACAGATTGATTTAAGTTTTATGTGACGCAGGAGCCCTCATAAGGAAATGAAGACCCAAAGAAGTGGCAAACCCTAATGCTTATGTATTAGGTGGAACAAAGAGGAGCAATTGTTAAAAAAGTAACTAAAATATTTAGGGAGACCAAAGGAAGATAAGAGGTGTTTAACAAGGTCTGTTGGTACAGAGTTCTCTCAGCCTCGACTCCCCGTCTGGTGATGAGGTTTTTTTCCCTCCCGGTAGAGGAAAGGCACCTGTCATATGGGAGTGTTAGCTCCTGATCTGAGGGCAAAAAACAGAGCTCAGCTCCCTTTCCTTGTACCTGTTATTTTCAAGTACCTTTAGCTCAAAATAATGCTTTGCCAAAGTGGCATTATTGGGGGTCAAATTCTTCTGCCACCCTTCATTATACAGAGTAGGTGAGATGAGAGAGACACACCCTTTAAGCATTCAGTGGCAAAGCCCAACTAGCATCTCAATTGCCTGAGCTCCTACTGTATGTTTAGTAGCTACAAATCTTAAGTATTTGCCTTCACTTCCCTCAAATTCACCACCCAGCTCAGGCAGCAGCCTTGGTAAATAGAAGAGTACTCATTTTTTAACCTTTTAAATATTGTTTCTAGTTAAGTATCAGTTACCATTTCATAGACAAGCACCATAGGAAAAATGTAGGAAAGGTTAAGAAACGAGATCTTCAATAACGGTTTTTAAAAAGGGCGTTTGCAAAAAAAAAAAAAAAAAGGGATGTATGTATATAGATGAGATCTGGGTTCCACTTATCACTAAAGAATGGTGGTAAGGAAATTTACCACCTCTCCAAACTTTTTTTGACTTTCGTGATTTTTTTTGTTCCAAACACTTTCCAATTTGCATATTTTCTGAACTGTTATTGTATTATGATAAATAGAGATTATCATATATTTTCAGAGAATGTGTTCTTAACAATTCAACTTTTAATTTGTAAATCTTCCATTTATTTTAATTACTAGCACAGTGTGCACCGTTTATTAATCAGCACAGCCTTTTTAAGTTAACATACCGAATTAGCTAACCCCATTAACACAAAATACTCCAAACAAGCAGTAATAGGAGAGGTAGTTACTGTGCAAATCGCATTACACACGCAGTGCTCCGGGGCACAGTTAAGCATGATTGCCCTCTTTTGATCCGGTATCCCTCAGCCTCTCCCAGCTAATTTCCACTGGAAATTTACAAAGTGCTGCCTTCATTTTTCCAGCTTAATTTTTCTAATGAAGTTCTGGTACTTTGTAACACTGGGGATATAGATAATAAGGCTGTATATAATTAAGAAGTTTAGAATTTGTCTACAAAAGAGCCCTTTATTAGTTTGGCCATATAGTGAGAGCTGTGCTCTTTTTCTTTTTTTTTTTTTTTTAGTCCACTGTTTCCTTGAAAAAATAAATGTGGTTGTGGTTGTTTTGTTTGTTTTGTGTTGTCTTTAAATAAATGACTGCAGAGTACTGGAATTCCATGATTATAGGCAGAAGTTTAAAGACATTTAAGATTTATAACATCCACAGAATGGTGATAATTTGGGATGCTTTTAGTGACAGACCTAAAAATATTACAAACGTTTTCAGTGTGTGTAATTGGACAAGTCATTGAAAAGACACTTCCAGTCTTCTTAGTTAGATTTTGTTCATATTTTAAGCACTCATCCTAACGTTTGCTAACTAGAGCTTTCCCGATTGATTTTCAGTCAATTTGTGAGGGATATGGATTTTCTTCGTGAGAGCCAGTCATTTTATGACACACTGACGTCCTTATGTTGGCATGGCATTTATACATCCTGGATTGTCCTGTTTCAATTTAGGGTTCAAAACGAGGAGTGGTCGGATGAGAGTTGAAGATGGAGCAGAAGTTTGCCAGGCAGGGCAAGGAGACTGGCCCAGGGGAGGTGACCTGGACAGAGCCATCTCTAGGTTGCCTGCGGTATCTTGAGAAACTTAGCTCCTAACTTTGGTACCTTGTGCAAAGTGGCAGCAATGATATAAAAAGTATAGATGGAGTCCTAGGTCCTATGGTAAAGTATTTGCACTTTACCATCTAGAGACAGTGTAAAAGCACCACGGTGTTTTAATCCTACGGAAAGGATCCGATAGCTTAGAAACATCAGTTTGTTAGCTATGTTTGTGGTGTACAAATGGGAGTCACTGATGATGGAGACCAGACAGGAGGCCATTGCCTTAGTCCGGTTCAGAGACAAAGGAACTTGCAGTAGCACAAGGACATTGGTGGTGGAGGGGAAAGGGAAGGTTGACAAATCATTTAATAGGTAAAACCCTATACACCCTAAATCAACCTAATTTAGGGGGCAACCTGATAATGGTGTGGATGGTGTAGTCAAGCGCATAGATGCCTTTAGGATGACTGTCTCAGAGCTTTCTTAGTTGTAAAGAACAAAGATGCATTCGAGGTAACTCCAAAAATTAAGAGGGTGTTTGAAGAGATACATCAAGAAATCTTATAGAAATACGAGGCCTCCTTTATGAGGAGAAACATGTACCATTAGATAGTCTGACCACTTATTGACAATATCTTCTGATGATTTAGTACTTTGCCTCTTTAAGGACTTTGCCTGTTTAACCCACACGAAAGCATTTATTTCCATCCTTAATCAAATGCTGCTTCTATGATGAAAACTATTTTAGCTGTACCTTTTCAGCTAAGTTCCTGGGATGAATCCTAGCACTTACTCCTGTATCCCCATTTATGATTCTCTGCCCCATCAGTCTTGTTGGTGATTGGCAGGAGAGGGTTCTGCTCATACACACCAAGGTCTTTATTAATAAAGTTTAGGATCTTGTGAGCATGGGAACTATTTTTGCCATAAGAACAGAAAAAAACAATTGGCACTCTGTGTGGCCTACAAGATAAAACTCAGAAGACAGTGGAGTTCACAAGACCTTATTCGCTATGCTGTCATCTCATTGCATTACAATTTCTTATCTATAAAGAATAGGAGGTTTAAATGCTGGAAGACTAAATCAGTTCGTACCCAGTCTAAAGTGACAGAAACATATTTTTGTTTCTCCTTTCCTGCCTGATAAGAGTGATGGTTACTTATGTAAGAATCCTGTAGGTATTTCATAATTCATAAATAGGAAAAAAAAAATCCCTTCCAATAAACTGTGAAAAATGTCAGACATGTCTTGGTATTAAAGGGTCACAAGGCTTGCTTAATGACTAAATTTTAAGGTAGTAGAGAAATTATATAATGTGGGTTAAAGTGGGACAATTGCATTGCCTAAGTAAGCTGAGTGTTAAACTTACCGAGGATTTTGAAAGATGAGTAGTTTATGGATCTGCATTTCAGGAAGAGGAGTATGGATGGACAAAGGCAGAGGTCAGAAGGAAAGACAGGCAGAAAGAAGGAAAGGCAAGGGAAGGAAAGGAGGAAGGAAGGGAGGGAGAGAGGGGAGAAGGGAGGGACAGATGAAGGAAGGGGAAAGGAGGGAGGGACAGAGATGAAGGAATGGAAGAAGCGAGGGAAGGCAGGACACCAAGCTGACCCAGTGCATTCGAAGAGGCCTGACAGTTGAGCTGAAGAATATAGGCTGGAACCAGTATGCAACAGTGGTTCATAATTTGTAGACTTGAATTATCTGGCAGTGAAATAAATGGGGTAGAGGAAGGCCTAGAATTATGAGTGACAATAGTACAACTATAAAAATGGGGACAAACGGGCTGGCCGAGTGGCGTGGTGGTTAAGCGCTGGCTTGGGAGGCTGGCGGCCCCGGTTCAGGTCCCGCATAGGAGGGCCAGTGACACTGCCCTCAAAAAATAAAAATAAAAAAATAAATGGGGACAAATGAAAGAATTATAAGAGGAAGAAAAGTGATATTTGCCTTCTTATTTGGAAAATAATATTAAGTATATTAATTCTCAATAATAGCTATATTTGCAGTGGACCTATTTTCCCTGAAGCTAATTGATTATTTTTAAGTTTTGCTTCCTGCGACCCCTACCAATTGCTCTCTAACCGCCAGAAATTCAAGTAATGACTTGTTTGTATATACCACTATATCTCCACATCATATTTAAGAATTTCTCCCAAATCCGTATTTTTATGAGATTATAAAAAATAATAGGCAAACCCATATCTTCTTCTTTCATGTGGTTTTCAGTTCATTGGAATGTACTTACTGCAAGCATAAAATACCTCTGAATATGTATTTAAAATTGGTAAAAGATAACATTTTTTAAAGTAACTGATAATTATCTAAAAATTTGATTATAAACTAAAAGTGATTTTTATGGTTTTCAGATCTATTTATGCTTTTGTAGAGCAAATCCTATTTGAGAATTAAGTAATTTCTTCCTAATTAAGGGTGAATATTTAAATATTATTTACAAAACTTCTAAATATTTTTGGATATATGTATGTATGCACATACATCCATACACTTTAGAATATGCACACACGTTACTTACTGAAACATCATGACTGAACGAAAGTAAAATTAACTTTCGGATGGGGAAACTCTAGTCTCCAGCCTTGTCTTCTTAGTCACCCATTCCCTTGAGAAAGTAAATTTTGTGCAGACACAAAAAAATGTACAGTTAAAATGCAATTCAGAAGTGAAGTGCAGCCAGCTCACAGCACCTCCTCTGTATACTCGGGATGTGGGGGCCACATTAATTTTTGTGTGCGTGATGTCCATCCCGTGTGCAAATTAACACTGAAAGGACCATAATCTGTCTAATATGAGAGCTCTTTTCCCAAGAGGATACATGCTGTGTAATTCTGTACAATTCAAATCTCTGTGTTCTGTTTGTTTTTACTTTAGATAGTATTAGGGAATATTTTGTTGGCAGAACATTAAAAACGACTTTATTAATAAGCATTAAAAAGAAATTGTAGAAGCCCGGCCAAGTGGCTCATTCGTTAAGAGCTGGTTTTGGGATGCCAGCGGCCCCGGTTCGGATCCCACATATGAGGGCCAGTGACACTGCCCTCTGCAGTTAAGATGTTGAACAACAGCTCCACCTGGAGCTGGGCTACTGTGAGTCCCCGGGACGGCATAGTTGCAGCCCCTGCTGCAGTGGGCTGCTATAGGCTACAGTGAGTGGCCGGCAGCCAGTGTGAGCTGCCAATAGACGCTGTGAGCGACCATCCAGAGGCCGGTGACGGATCTGCATCACCCGAGAAGAGCGCAATGGTGATACCAACATGGGCCAGTGAAGCAACATCCTCTGCAACTAGACTGAAGAACAAAAGGACAGCAACTTGTCTGATCCCCTTCCCTGATTCCCCAATGCTGTTTCCCTCCCCCAATTCCTCAATAAAAAAAATCAAAAAAAGGAAAAAAAGAAACTGTAGAGCAGTATAAAAATTGATGAGCTGACACCGCTTTTCCTGTGTATTAATTTTTAGACAAATGTATTAATATAACGCTAAAAACAAATTTCTAATTGAATTGACAGGTTTTTTTTGTTTTGTTTTTGTTTTTTAAAGATTTTACTGGGGAATTGGGGGAGGGGAACAGCATTGGGGAATCGGGGAAGGGGAACAGACAAGTTGCTGTCTTTTTGTTCTTTAGTCTAGTTGCAGAGGATGTTGCTTCACTGGCCTATGTTGGTATCGTCATTCCCAGATGAAGCAGATAGGTCGCCAGCCTCTGGATGGTCGCTCACCACGGCTATTGGCAGTTCACGCTGGCTGCTGGCCACTCACTGTAGCCTATGGCAGCCCACTGCAGCAGGGGCTGCAGCCTACACCATCGCCGGGGCTCGCAGCCCAGCTCCAGGTGGAGCTGTTGTTAGCTGTAGAGGGCAGTGTCACTGGCCCTCATATGTGGGATCCAAACCAGGGCTGCTGGTGACCCAAGCCAGTTCTTAACCAATGTGCCACTCGGCCGGCCCTGAAATGAGAGTTTTAAAAGCCCCTTCTTTGTCTTAATTAAATGAGATAATATATATGAAAATATTCACATACGGTAATAGCTCAATAAATTTGTAGAACCTCCACTTAATTTTTTCAAACTCTGAATCTCAGAATATTTTTTCTGAGCAGAATATTTCACTTTTCTCCATATATCTTTTGAGTTCCCAGAGCTCGCTCTTTTGCTCTAAATGTTCCTTTTATTTAAAACATTGTCTAGCTCTAATTTCCTTGCTACCATCTGTCCTTTGATTACATTAATGAAAAATTCCCAAAGTTTACGCCTGTTTCCTGCGTTCCATCTGTTCCCTCTAGGTTGTCTTTCATGTTTGGGTCTGTGTCGTCCCTTCAAGTCTGTAGTTTCCCCAACTGACAATCCATTCTTAAATTCATATGAGAAAGGGGACTCTATTAATAGATTCAAAACTGTGTTTCTGCTCGAGAATGGTTTTTTGACTGATACATTTTATTGCACTGTGGTGCAACCTTTTAATTAAGAAATCCCCTAGTGTTGAGATTTGAAGTTGCGTCTCTGGGCGCTCTCGGCATCTTCTGAGAAGAGGCTTTAGTCTCCTGAAGGCCATACGTTCCACAGCCAGCTCATTTAAGGAGATGAGCCGGAGAGGGTCCAGTGAGCAGGTTTTCAATGAAAATCCCTATATCGCATTCTGTGCCTTCCTCAGCGTCCGCATTTCCTGCTTCCCCTGAAACCTGCAGGCTCTGGTGTCAAGCTATCTGAGAATAAGCTCTTCCCTGGATGCCTGGATGACTGAGCGAGGAACCTGGGGGTTTATTCCTCTTTGCATAGACTTCTCACCTGCTTTCAGCTGTATCCCTTTCTCTCACCTTGTGCAATCACGGTAGCTTTTGTGTCTGAGCTTTTCCAGGCTCCAGCTGCACAAATGGCCCCCCTTTTCTTGGGCCTCGCCCTGTTGTGGCCTTAGACTTCAATGCTTGACTTTTCTTTCTGCTTTCCACCTGCCCAAGATTTGTTGGTGTTTTTCATCTGCTGTTTCTCTTCTTTGTCTTCTTTCTTCTGTGGGTCTATAGCTTTTTTTTTTTTTTTTAATTCCTTTAGCCTTATGTCAGAAGATTTTGGCGAGAGAGCTAAATAATTCACCAGGTTACACTAAAAGCAGATCACATCTTAGATGTTCTGTGAGAGTTAATATGGGTTTTAAAAGTTTGATCTCTTATGTTGATCATGATTAATACCAAAAATTGCTGATGGTGATGATGATAAAAGCTGCAATGACTATCTACTTCTACTTTTATTTCAACTTTTGTTTACTGGACACTTCCTCTTGTCATCCTCCACGAGAAGCTTTACATATATTAAGTTATTCATTCCTTACAACTCCATGTGAAAATAAAATCTCATAGATGTCAAGTGACTTGCATGAGGGAACCCAGTTTAGTGAGGACAAAGCTAACATTTGAATACAGGTCTGGCAGAGTCGGAAGCTGCCACCCAAATTGCCTCCATTATTTGGTTAAGATCCGAAGAAAACCCGCTTCAATGAAAATTGTCTATCCTGGCTATCCTTTTCATTTTGGGGATGCCATTTTAAAATTAAGAACATTTTTACTTACCTGATGAATTTGGAATTATTTGACATCCTTAAATAATAAGTTTGTTATTTAACATTTTCTATATTTACAAAATATTTGAGACTCACAAAAATCCTGTGAAGAAAGTTTTCGTATCTCCACTTGAAGAGTAAGAAATGAAGATTCACATAAGTTTTTTTTTTTTTTTTTTGAGAGCAGTGTCACTGGCCCTCATATGTGGGACCGAACCGGGGCCGCTGGCTTCCCAGGCCAGCTCTTAACCACCGCGCCACTCGGCCGGCCCTAAGATTCACATAAGTTAATAACAGCGGCAGTCAGCGGCAGAAATTGAAGGTCAAGTGTTTCCGTCTGAAGCCATGTTTTATTATCACCATACTTCACTACTTCTCTAAATTCTTATTTTATTTTATAATCAAATGTCTCTAGATGTCAATTATGACTATTGCTTTAACGTTCTTTCAGGTTTTTGCCTTTTTCTTCCTACCATAAGAATAAAAAGTATATCCCATCAATGCATTTATCAAGCAAGCATGGTCCCAATTCTTATGGATATCGACATTTCAGAGATGAAAATCCTAACAAATGGATCTGCGACAAGGTGAGTTAATGCAACATTTAAAAAAAAAAAATGGTTTTCCTTTTAAAAGGCTAAAAATATACACTGATTACAGCAAGTATAAATATTCTCATTACACTTAATGCCATCATGGTTACAAAATTATTTATAGCTTTTTTATGTAAAGATGGCTCTGCTGACTTATGTCAGCAAGAGGTTTGTTTTCAGGGATTTTGTTTGTCTGTTTAGTGTTGTGTTCTTATGTTTTATGGCTCAGCTGCCCTATGATCAATGGCATGGATCATTATCTTCTGCAAAGCCACTCAGGAGCAATCCTTGAATCTGTGGTCACAGGATAGAATTAAGCTTAATTCTGAAGAATGGAAATCAGGGCTTGCTTTCTCAACAATCTTTGTAGCTAGATCAGTAGATAGGTCGATCAGTAGATAGATAGACAGACACAGGTATATCTGTGATATAATATCTATATGTATATAATAGAGAAAAGCAGAAAGCAAATAAATACCGGCGTGCCAAAAAAATGTACACAAGTGGACACTTTGGTCCGCGATCCTCAAGCAGTAGTTTGCCATAATCAGAAGTATCTGGATGCTGATGGGAACAGCTTAGAGCACCTCTTGTCATTGCAGAAGTCAAACTGACTTGTATTCCTCTTTTGTGATTGGTATATATTGAATATTACAATTTTAATACAGTTTTCCTTTTTCAAAATGTGTATACATTTTTTTGGCACCCTCTGTATTTCTTATCCGATTCCAGAATATTTGTTAGCATTTAGATAAAAATTCCTCAATTGGGAAAACATCAAGATGTCTTACACCTATTCGTGAAAAGTTCTTACTCTGTGTTTACCTTATTGTCTAGAAATTAGAAACTACAGCTTATTTATAGCAAAATTGCATAGATAAAATGCAGTAGTAAATGATTTTCTAGAAAACAGTCAGGGCCACTGAGTTCTTTATACCACCAAACCTGTTGGTTCTGTTAATAGTCTGCCAATAAGGATTTACTCATTTGCACACAATCTCCTTCCAAAGGATTTTAAGGCATGTTATTTAAAGGGAAATACAAAAAGGGTCATAGTCTAGAAATAAAAATAAGAGGAAATGATCTTGGATGAGAAGAATGCCAGTGTCCGTAAAATAAAGGGAGGACATTGCTGTGATGGCTTGTGACTTCGGGATTTTGGCATGTGATTGGGAGGATGGGAAAGCGGGAACACAAGCTGCAGGCATACACTCTACTCAACAGCAAGAGACACGTTAGACCCTTAAGGAAAATAAGAGCTTTCCTTACCAAACGCTCACAAAAGTTCCTACTGAAAGGACATTGTAAACATTGCTAGGGAGTAACTTGGATACTTTGGAAAGTGCCTTTTTCTTTTGCAGCTATATGGTCATCTTTTAAATGAATTGGTCTTCTAAATACACCAATTAATAATTCCATGGCATAAAGATTATATACAATGAGTGGTTCAGTCTGGTCTACTAACTGGTGAATCTGAATGTTGGTGACAATGTTATTTTATAAAAATCCACACCAAAACTATTCCAGCATTTGTTTTTACCTAACATGTAACCATTCAGAATATAGACTAAGATTTTAAATATTTAATTTCATATTTTGAATTTACATAATGCAATCTACATCTCATTTTCTTTTTTGACATAAACATTTTTTGTTTTTAATGCCCTCTCACCATTCTATTTCATTCAAAGAAGAATTCAATTCTTTAAAATATAAATGACTCGTCTTGGACATTAAGCCACTTCAGAGTAACAAAGGTTTTTGTGCAAATGTTTCTTTCCTAAAATAATATGGTATTTTTAGTTTTATGCAACAGATTCACTTCATACATTCTGACATATTCCGAGAACACCCATTCATCTAATTGAAGTAAACAAGTTCATGGAAATAAAAAGACTTTTGGATACTTATTAAAAAGAAAAATATTTTATTCTGTTCTTTTGTTAGAATCACTGTGTGCCCCTGTATACTTTCAGAAAGTATACGTAGTTAAAAAGTTAATGACAAATAATTGTTCTTGTAGAGCCTGAAAGTTAAGCGAGAACAGTGTAGGAATTCTTTACATTTTAATGCATTATTAGTCTACTTAAACCTCCACAAAACCATGCAGAAAAATATTAAATGCAAACTTAAATTTCTGTCTTCCTCCTTCCCTCCCTTTGTTTCCTTCCTTCCTTCCTTCCTTATTACTTCCCACGTTCTTTCTGATCTCTTCAAATAACTATAGTGAATAAACAAATTATCCCTCTGTGTAGCTAATACAACCTGCATGATACGGAGATAGTCATTCTATGTAGAGGTAAAATCATAGAACTATTAAAAGTAGTTTTTGTTTTTATTTGATATTAAGTGATTTGTGTGCAACTTGTGCCTAATCAATTGCTGGACATAGACTTATTCTTTATTTTTTTATAAAACTTTGTTTCTTGATCTTGGAAATCGGAGGCCACAAGTTACTCATTTTTAATTCATTGAAGACAGTTTTAGGCAGTGTAGAGTTGTTAAGTTCAAAAGGTTGAAGAGGAAAAAAATACAGTTTTATGCTTCTATTATGGGGAGATGAAGTATTTACAAACATTTCGATGCACGTGAGATTTAATTGAGTGCAATAGATTGATTTTAGCCAAGAAACAGTCTCAGTTAAGTATATTTGGTTCCTTTCCTCAACCTTTCTGTCATGTTCTAAGATTGTCTACATGGGGAATTTTCTTTCTCTTTCATCATCTTTAAACAACAGAAGTTATAATTTTCAAATGATTTGTTACACAACTGTATTAAAGGATATCAGTTGAGAGAAAATCAAATGTTAATTAAATATTCTTTCTCTAGTCATATTTACGTTAAATCCATTCATGTATCAAATATTACTTAATAATTTTTGCTTTATTTTTAACGGCATTAATATGAAGAACACTATATGAAGACTTCATAAAGTCAGCAAATTGAGAGCAAATACTACTGCTTTTTCTTGAAAGTATGAAAATTAATAATGATAAATAACATATAGAGTTTTTCTTGAAAGAATATAAATCAATAATAAAGTAATGTATGTATCATATAACGTACTCATAGTTCTTTGATCTATTTGTAAACTGCCCCAAGTTAAATTGTTAGATTCTAGCTCGGTGTCTTAAATGGTCAAACCTTTTAAGGTCAAGTAACTACTTCATATTTACAAATTCTTCATTGTACTGATTTCAATATTTAAAAAAGAAGTGAAATTAAATAAGGAGAATCTACCAGTCACTGTTAATTTCATCTATTTGGGTAGGTCTAAAAGAGTGGGGCAATACAAATTTCAGTATACTGAAAGCATTTTTTTGGTTGTCCAAACGTTCACATATGTTTGTATTTACAGAAGCAAAAAGGGTCTAAGGCCTATATCTCAGTTGAAATTAGGTTCCAGGTTCACTTTAGGCAGCTGATCTGAATGAAACCATTTCATGTTTTCCCTTGTTTGCGAAATTCAGGAAGAGACTTTTTAAGGCCGGTCATGTCGCGTTAGAGTCTTTCCTCACGTGCCTTATTACAGGTGAATTACAACAGAAGGGAGGCCCTTTTCTTGTGATTTTCATGCGTGTGTTGGTCCTAAAGGGGAATTGATAATCTGCAAAGCATAAAAACATCCAGTGCTCCAAAGAATGAATTTAGAGAGACTAAGCATATTGCACTTTACCGTCTATGGCGTTTGGAATGGAGTGGGCTGTGGAACACATCACGGATTTAATGTGGCTCATCGCCGTCTGCAGAAACTTGGGTGGGACTGTGACTGCTTGCCCACCACCCCCGATGATTGAATCTGCTGCCACCAGTATCCTGATAATAATGAACATTCAGCTTAACGGCTGTGATTATGATTATCATAATTGATGTGCGAGTGCAGTGTGTGGGGACCATGATGGTGGAACCGTACAGCGGAGAAACAGGCCTCAGTGAGGGATAATTTTATGTGTATGCAATGATTGGGGGTAAAATAGGCCTTTCTGTTTGATCAGACCAGCTTCGTGTAATTTTAAGAATCTTTCTGTTCATGCTGATTGACGATTATGCACTTGCTGAAAAGCAGCCCCTTACAGTTCGTTTGTGTGGTTTCATTTCATTAGGAAATGTAAACAATTAAATAATTAGGTGTAATTGAGGGAAAATATTTTGCTTATGAGAATTATGTCAATAATCAAATATTCAGCTTAAGTTGCTGGTTGTTTTTTTTCCTGTCTCTCTCACAGTACATCAGGGACTGAAATTCTTCAATTTCCCCCTCTTTCATTACTCTTGTACCCATCTTCTTGAGATCATTAGGCTGAAGGAAAAGTCTATTTTCAGTCTATAGCTGCGTTGGTATTTGCATATAATATTTATATATGCTCTATTATGCACTTCAGAAAACTGGACAGATCCAAATATTGTTATATTGTTTATTAAAATAATATCTAACCTATACAATAGTTTAAATGTGTAATGTTAAGATGTATACATTTACACTACCTTAGCTTTTTAATTACTGTCCTGTTTCTGATAAATTTATGATGTTGTGTAGTAATTTTTTTTTTTTTTAAAGATTTTATTGGTCGAGGGGAATTGGTGGAGGGGAACAGCGTTGGGGAATCGGGGAAGGGGAACAGACAAGTTGCCATCTTCTTGTTCTTCAGTTTAGTTGCGGAGGATGTTGCTTCACTGTTGGTATCGTCATTGCGCTCTTCCCGGATGAGGCAGATTGGTCGCTGGCCTCTGGATGTCGCTCATCGCAGCTATTGGCAGCTCACGCTTGGCTGCCAGCCGCTCACGCTGGCTGCGGGCCACTCACTGCAGCCTATGGCAGCCCACTGCAGCAGGGGCTGCAGCCCACACCATCACCGGGGCTCGCACAGCCCAGCTCCAAGTGGAACTGTTGTTAGCTGTAGAGGGCAGTGTCACTGGCCCTCATGTGGGATCCGAACCGGGGCCGCTGGCATCCCAAAACCAGCGTTTAACCAATGCGCCACTCGGCCGGCCCTTGTGTAGTAATTTTTAATTAGAGTTTTAGAAATGGCTCCAGGGGCCGGCCGAGTGGTTCAGTTGGTTAAGAGCTCTCTCAAAAGTGCGAGCTGAGCTCTGAGCAACAGCAGTTCAATGCCCAGCCTGAGCTGAGCTGCAACTAAGCTACCAACAGGTAGCAGGATGGCTCAGCTAAAAAAACAAAGAAAAAAAGGGCTCCAGAAGAGTTTCTTACTGGAATTTTAACTTATGGATGAAAATAATATGGGCAATGTTGTGTCCAAGATTTTTAATAGGTTAGAGCAGACCATAATTAGTCTATAATTATTAGCCTGAGGGTGCAATTTTCATTTGAGTCTAAAATTTTACATTTGAGTGATGAGCAAACCTAATGGAATGCATTTTTATAAAGCATGGAAAGCCATGTTTTATTTTATTTTTTATTTTTATTTTTTAGCTGAGCCATCCTGCCACCTGTTGGCAGCTCAGTGGCTGCTCTGCTTGGGCCGGGAATCCAACCGACAACCCTATTGCTCAGAGCTCACTCTTGAGCGAGCTCTTAACCAACTGAGCCTCTCGGCCAGCCTTGGGGAGCCATGTTTTAAAACTATTTTATAATTTCAATAAAGTCTGAGATTGAGAGACCTCTTCCCCAGATTACTAGTAACTGTTCAGCTCTAGAGACTATGGCAGATGTTTCCTGCTGTATGAGATTTACCTTACCCCAGGTAAGCTGCTGGCTTTGGAGGTGCAGCTGTACACGGTGGTGTAGGACAGTCTTTGTCTGTGAGAGGTTTTCTAGCTTGTGTGTCAAATTTTCCTCTGAAAGTTTTGAATCCCAGTATAATTCTTGAACTTTATGAAGAGTTCCTCCTGAACTTTGTCTCTAAAAATTCAACATAGTCTAGTCTTCTTTGCGTTATTGCTAATCTAGAATAATGAGTTAAATTCTGCATCTGACAAAGATTATGAAACGTGTTATTTGTACTTCTCTGCAACTAAACTCTTAATTTTTCTTAATTTAAAAGCCCCAATTTACATTGTTGTGGTTGTTATTGTTGTTGCTGCTATAGTTGGAAAGTAGGTTAACCTATCAGTGGAAATTTTAGAGGTCCAGACCTATTGTTCTCATTTCCATGTATATGAGCATAGCTTTAATTTTTTTTGTGTGTGACCTCCTGGTGATATCTTGATCTGACCTGGCAACAGAGGAGGTTTACCAGAATGGAGAGCCCCAAATGACTAGAAATATAACTAGGAATTAGACTTGGTCCCTTAGAAAGGGACCTGATTTGATCTTAGGAATCACAGAAATATTGGAAATATTACATGAACACAAGAATTAGCATTAATACTACTTATTCAGTGTCATTCTGCCTATGTGTGTAGGTTTGGCACAGAGAAGTCAAAGGGATATTTGCGTGTCCTTGTAGGTAGGCCCCTATCAGACCCCTAACAATAATATTTGAGCACCCATTGCACTGAAGATTCTTATACATATATCTTTGCCCTAATGAATTCCTGAAAGTGAAATTTCTGAGTCAGGGCTCTGATGGTTAGTTTTATGTGTCAACTTGAGTATGCTATAATACCAAAATTAATGGTAGTTTATTGTAGAAGACTGGCAGTAAATTTGTAGAGATGTGAATTAATAATAGAAGTATTAAGAATACAAATAATTTGAACATGAATTAAGTATGATGGAGTAAGAAAGAAGGAAGTTCATTGATTACTCCTAAGTTTCTACAAGGCAGAAACTGAATTTGTAGTGATACCCTTTATTGAAATGGGAAAAAGAAGAGGATCAGAATTTGGGGAACTATTATAGAGAAGAAACCTTGAATTCAATCTTGGACATGTTTGAGTGAGATGACTTTGATTCACCCAAATAGAAAAGTCAAATAGATAGTTGAATATATAAATCTGCTGTTTGGAACAACAGTCCTGACCAGAGTCACAAAACATAGTATATTTGGTTCATACATGAAATTTAAGATATTTGGTTTATAAATAGTCATTGAAACCATGAAAGTGAGTGAAATAGTTAAGAGTAAGAACATAGACACTGTGGGACCAAGATGGCGGCTGTGAGGAGGGCTCCATGAAATCTCCCCTGGAAATATCCATAATTTGAACTTCTAATACGCTTCAAAGAGACATCTACTCATCACACAGAGCAACTAAGAGTTCCACACAAGGATTGCTGGAAGGTGGGCAGGCCGGGCGAGTGGGGGAAGAAGGCGGCGAGACGCGTGAGGTGCAGCCCGCACCCCGGCTGCTGAGTCACGGTGAGTGTTCCCCGGCTCGCTCCCTGCGGCCCGCGGCCCACCTAGAGTTCAGCCAGAGCGCGTTGGTTTGCGGTCTGAGGCAGAGGCCTCAGGCCGGGCAAGTGCGGGAGGAGAGAGAGGAGACGACTGTGCAGAGGTGCGAGCTGCACCCGCGGCTCGCCGGGTCCCCAGGAAGCAGGGTGCAGAGCCCCGCAGCGGCAGGGCAAGATCAGTCCCTGCACCCTCCCGGTTCAGGGATCAGTCTCTGTGCCCACCGGGTCCCGCGGAGCGCAGAAGCCTGAAACCCGGGAGCAGGGGAAAAAGAGGACTCGCCCGCGGAGAAGCAGCGCCCCGGGCGGAGACGCAGCTCCCCGAGAGACGGAGCGGGGATCGGAGCCGCGTGGAAAGGTGCGCGCAGTCCCCTAAACCCTGGCGGCAGTCCCTCCAGGAGCGCAGCAGGAGAACGGCGTGCGCCGGCTCCGAGGCAGAAGCCTGAAACCCGGGAGCAGGGGAAAAGAAGACTCACTCGGACACGCAGCGCGTCGGGTGGAGACGCAGGTCCCCGAGAGACGTGGAGCGGGGATCTTGGCCACACGGTAGGGTGCGCGCAATTCCCTAAATCCTGGCAGACCCTTTGGGAGAGCAGCAGGAACTCCGCTGGAGCATAAGAGGCAAAGGCCTTAGCTTAAAACAGTGTTGAAACTGTGACTTTGTTTATTTTTATGTTTTTTATTTATTTTTTCCTTTTTCTACTCTTGAACAGAAAGCAAAAAAAAACCAATAACTCACCCACTCCCACAAACTTTGGCCCCCGCCAAGACAGTCTTAAACTGACTCCTGAATGGAGCAATAGGGGCAGACTAGGAAGATATCCTTACCTGCAGGGGGTTGAGAATTTCCACCCAGTAAAGGCTGCAGAGTGAGACTACCTACCCCGCCCCCACCTTTAGGCAAGGCTTGGGAGGCAGGGCAGGTTCACCTGCTGAGGCACTAATTAACAGATTCTTAGCAGCAGGCTTTTGGTAGTGAGGAATTCTTTAATTCTCCACGGCTGTGGACCGAAAGGGTGCCCAGAGACACTCATTGAGCCTTTGGGGGTGCAGCCTGCCTTGGGACAGGCAAAAGCAAAAAGGCAGTGACTTTGTAAAAACCACCAATCACACGTCACAACCACACTCAAGTACAGCAAACCTGCAGTGCCAGGATCACGCTAGGCATCAGGTGGCCTACTGTTCCCACAAGACGCACAGGAATTTTTGTACAGCAGACAAACTGAAGAGAGCTTGGTGGACTTTAGCCTAGAACGGCACGGGTATTTTTGGTTTGTTTGGTTTTATTCTGTTTTGTTTTCCCTTTATTGGCTGCTTATCTTGGTTGTTTTTGGGTTTTATTTCTATTTCATTCTAATCATATTGTAGTTTTTAATATAGGCATATATATAGGTGTATATAGGTGAATATATGTCCATATATATGGGTGTGTAGACAAATATATATATATATTTTTTTCTTCCTTTTTTCTTTTTCTTTTTCTTTCTTTTCTTTTTCTTTTTTCCCCACCCTCACTTTCTCTCTTATTTTATTCATTCTTCTAACTGCTATACTTTTCCTCTTTTCCTTTTTTCTGCAAATTTTATTTTTTTAATTTTTCTTACTTTTTTTATTATTATTTTAGTTTATTTTTATTTTTTATTTTTTAAGTATAGCTCATCGGTTTCTCATGTTTATTCTATTTTTTATTTTAGGATATTGTATTTTATTTTGTTTCCTCTTCTGTTATTATTGAGTGTGTGGTTTTTGTTTTGTTTCTGTTTGTTTTCTTCATTAGTATGATTGATATTTCTGTACAAGTTGACTGTAGTTTGATGGTTGGTTTTTTTTACTTATGCGAGCATTTGGTTTCCTTTGGTGGCTGCAGCGGTTGTTCTTGTTGATCTGTTTTGCTCTAAAATCACTCTGCAGCAGTGGTCCAAACAAGCAGACACAAGAATCATCATACCCAGAGGCCAACTTTAGATAAAACCAGAGCATTTCTGGGTTTGACATACAAGAGTCACACCCAAAAGGAAGTTGCTACAGGTACTAGGACCCATAGGGTCCAAGTTTCATCAGAGGGGTCAATCCTCTCACAACAGCTCATAAACTGCAGACGCTGCTGATCCTCACAGCTAATCAATCTGAGAGTCAATCCCACCTACTGACAAACCAAAAGTAATCAAAACTAAAACTTCAACAAGTGAGGACGCACGACACAAGGAACACCTGAGATACAAGCACAGGAGAATAGGGAGACTGAGTAATTCAAATATAAAGGACACACACCATATAAGTTTACCCAGAAAAGACTGAGAAATCTGGGGGATCCATCTGTTATATTGAAGCAAATACAAAGAGTAAGCCAGAATGGGGAGACAAAGAAATATAACACAAATAAAAGAACAGAAGAAACTTCCTGAATCAGTGGAAAGAGAGGAAATAGAGGTAAGCAACCTATCGGAGACAGAGTTCAGAACACTGATTATTAGAATGTTCAAGGAAATTAATGAAAATATAAAGAAGGATAGAGAAATCACGAAAAGCAACCAGCTAGAACTTAAGAACACAATTACTGAATTAAATAACAAACTTGATGGAATCACTAGCAGATTGGACGAAGCAGAAAATCGAATCAGTGACTTAGAAGACAAAATAGCAGAGATCACCCATGCAGAACAACAAAAAGAAAAAAGAATGAAAAACATGGAAAATAGTTTAAGAGAGCTGGGGGACAACATCAAACGCAATAACCAACGGGTCATTGGAGTACCAGAAGGAGAAGAGAGGGAGCAAGGGATTGAGAATATATTTGAAGGAATAATGTCTGAAAACTTCCCTAACCTGGCAAAGGACATTGAAATACAAGCCCAGGAAGTGCAGAGAGTTCCAACCAGGATGATTCCAAACAGGCCCACTCCAAGACACATTATAGTGAAAATGGCAAGGGTTAAGGACAAAGACAGAATCCTTAAAGCAGCAAGGGAAAGGCAGCAAGTTACTTACAAGGGTACCCCCATAAGATTATCAGCTGACTTCTCTACAGAAACTTTGCAGGCCAAAAGGGAGTGGCAGGAGGTTTTCAAAGTGATGAAAAATAAAGGCCTACAACCAAGATTGCTGTATCCAGCAAGGTTATCATTTAAAATCGAAGGCGAGATAAGGAGCTTTGCAGAAAAAAAAAAGTTAAGGGAATTCATTACCACCAAGCCAGCTTTGCAGGAAATGCTAAAAGGGCTTCTTTAAGTAGAAGAGAAAAACAACCTATGAAACACTACGAACACAAATAACAAAATGGCAATAAATACACACCTATCAATAATCACATTAAATGTAAATGGATTAAATGCTCCAATAAAAAGACATAGGGTGACTGAATGGATAAGAAAGCAAGACCCCAGCATATGCTGTATACAAGAGACTCACCTCAGATCCAAAGACTCATACAGGCTGAAAGTAAAGGGATGGAGTAAAATATTTCATGCAAGTGGTACTGAGAAAAAAGCTGGAGTAGAGATACTTATATCAAATAAAATGGACTTTAAATTGAAGAATATAACAAAGGACAAAGAAGGACACTTCATAGTAATGAAGGGATCGATCCAACAAGAGGACATAACTCTAGTAAACATCTATGCACCTAACATAGGAGCCCCTAAATATATAAAACAGATATTGTCAGACATAAAGACAGAGATCAACAGTAACACTATCATAGTAGGGGACTTCAACACCCCGCTGTCACTAATGGACAGATCCTCCAGACAGAAAATCAATGTGGAAACAGCGACCTTAAATGACACATTAGACTAGCTGGATTTAACAGACATTTTCAGAGCATTTCATCCCAAAGCTACAGAATATACGTTCTTTTCAAGTGCACATGGAACATTTTCTAAGATAGACCACATGTTAGGCCACAAAACAAGTCTCAATCAATTTAAGAAGATTGAAATCATTTCAACTGTATTCTCTGACCACAATGCTATGAAACTAGAAATCAATTATAAGAAGAAATCCGGGAAGCTGACAAACAAATGGAAGCTAAACACTATGCTATTAAATAGTGAGTGGGTCACAAATGAGATCAAGGAGGAAATCAAAAGATACCTCGAGACAAACGATAATGAAAACACCACGACCCAAAATCTCTGGGATGCTGCGAAAGCAGTCCTAAGAGGGAAGTTTATAGCAGTGCAAGCCTACCTAAAGAAGGAAGAAAAATCTCAAATCAACTGGTTATCCTTACACCTAAGGGAACTGGAAAAAGAGCAGCAAAAGAGGCCCAAGGGGAGTACAAGAAAGGAGATAATAAAGACCAGAGCAGAAATAAACAATATAGAGAACAGAAAAACAATTCAAAAGATCAATGAAACCAAGAGCTGGTTTCTTGAGAAGATAAACAAAATTGACAAACCTCTAGCCAGGCTCATCAAAAAAAAAAAAAGAGAGAGGACTCAAATTAGCAAAATCAGGAATGAAAGAGGGGAAATGACTACAGACATCACAGAAATACAAAAAATTCTAAGAAATTACTATGAGCAACTATATGCCAACAAATTTGACAATCTGGAAGAAATGGATAATTTTCTAGAAGCATACAACCTTCCAAAGCTAACGCAAGAAGAAACAGAAAATCTAAATACCCTGATTACTACCAAGGAAATTGAATCAGTAATTGACAAGCTCCCAAAAAACAAAAGCCCTGGACCAGACGGCTTCACAAGTGAATTTTATCAAACATTCAAAAAAGAACTATCACCTATTCTTCTCAAACTATTCCAAAAAATCCAGAAGGAGGGAAAGCTCCCAAACTCTTTTTATGAAGCCACTATCACTCTGATTCCAAAACCAGATAAAGACATCACTAAAAAGGAAAACTACAGGCCAATCTCCCTGATGAATATAGATGCAAAAATTCTCAATAAAATATTAGCAAACAGAATTCAGCAATATATTAAGAAGATCATACATCATGATCAAGTGGGATTCATCCCTAGTGCGCAAGGCTGGTTCAACATCCGTAAATCAATTAATGTGATACACCACATCAACAAAATGAAGGATAAAGATCACATGGTCATTTCAATAGATGCAGAAAAAGCATTTGACAAAATCCAACAGCGATTTATGTTAAAAACCCTTAGCAAAGTGGGAATACAGGGATCATATCTCAACATAATAAAAGCCATATATGATAAACCTACAGCTAACATCATACTCAATGGGGAAATGCTAAAACCATTCCCCTTAAGATCAGGAACAAGACAAGGCTGTCCACTTTCTCCTCTTTTATTCAACATAGTGCTGGAAGTTCTAGCCACAGCAATCAGACAACAAAAAGAAATAAAAGGCATCCAAATTGGCAAGGAAGAAGTAAAATTGTCATTATGTGCAGATGACATGATACTGTATATAGAGAACCCCAAAGACTCCATCAAAAAACTATTGGAACTGATAGATGAATTCAGTAAAGTAGCAGGATATAAAATCAATGTTCAAAAATCAGAGGCATTTGCATATACCAATAATAAACTAATGGAAAGAGAAATTAAGAAAACTGTCCCATTTACAATTGCGTCAAGAACTATAAAATACCTAGGAATAAATTTAACCAAAGAAGTGAAAGATCTGTACTCAGAAAATTATAAGACACTGAAGAAAGAAATCATAGAAGATACAAATAAATGGAAACACCTACCATGCTCATGGATAGGAAGAATTAATATAGTTAAAATGTCCATACTGCCTAAAGCAATATATAGATTCAATGCAATTCCTATCAAACTACCAAGGGCATTTTTCACAGAAATAGAAAATATAATCCTAAAATTTATATGGAATCATAAAAGACCCAGAATAGCCTCGGCAATTCTGAGAAATAAAAACAAAGTCGGGGGGATCACACTACCAGGCATCAAAACCTACTACAAGGCCACAGTAATCAAGACAGTTTGGTATTGGCATAAAAACAGGCACATCGATCAGTGGAACAGAACAGAGAGCCCAGAAATAAATCCAAGCATTTACGGACAGTTAATCTATGACAAGGGAAGCAAGAATTTACACTGGAGTAAAGATAGTCTATTCAATAAATGGTGCTGGGAAAATTGGACTGACACATGCAAAAAAATGAAACTGGATCATCTCCTTACGCCTTATACAAGAACAAATTCAAAATGGATTAAAGACTTAAATGTAAGACCTGAAACCATAAAAATCCTAAAAGAAAATATAGGGAGTACATTTGCAGACATTACCCGGAGCAATATTTTTACTGATACATCCCTACGGGCAAGGGAAGTAAAAGAAAAAATGAACATATGGGATTATATCAGACTTAAAAGTTTTTTCACAACAAAGGAAACCATTAATAAAACAAAAAGGAAGCCTACTGAATGGGAGAATATATTTGCCAACGATATATCTGATAAGGGGTTAATATCCAAAATTTATAAAATACTCATGAAACTCAACACCAAAAGAACAAACAACCCAATTAAAAAATGGGCAGAAGATATGAAGAGACATTTCTCTAAAGAGGACATACAGATGGCCAACAGGCATATGAAAAAAAGTTCAACCTCACTGGTCATTAGGGAAATGCAAATAAAAACCACCATGAGATACCACCTCACTCCAGTCAGAATGGCTATCACCAACAAATCAACAAACAACAAGTGCTGGCGGGGCTGTGGGGAAAAGGGGACCCTGCTGCACTGTTGGTGGGACTGCAGATTGGTGCAGCCACTATGGAAGTCAGTATGGAGGTATCTCAAAGAACTGGAAATAGAGCTACCGTTTGACCCAGCAATTCCACTCCTAGATATTTATCCT
This sequence comes from Aselliscus stoliczkanus, assembly GCA_033961575.1. Classification (NCBI taxonomy): domain Eukaryota; kingdom Metazoa; phylum Chordata; class Mammalia; order Chiroptera; family Hipposideridae; genus Aselliscus; species Aselliscus stoliczkanus. The sequence goes on from CM066734.1 coordinate 9,377,391, forward strand.
GAAAAAACCAAGACACTTATTCAAAAAAAGTTATTCACCCCTATGTTCATAGCAGCACAATTTACAATAGCTAAGACTTGGAAACAACCAAAATGCCCATCAGTAGATGACTGGATTAAGAAACTGTGGTATATTTATACAATGGAGTATTACTCCGCTATAAAGAAGAATGAAATCGTGCCATTTGCAATGATATGGATGGACCTAGAGACTATAATGTTGAGTGAAATAAGTCAGTCAGAGAAGGACAAATACCATATGATCTCACTCATATGTGGAATCTGAAAAACTGTATGAATGTGCAAAGTCAACAGAAACTGTCTCATAGATATAGAGGAAAAATCAGGGTTGCTAATTGGGAGAGGAATGGGGATGAGGGAGAAGGGGAAGGGATTAGACAGCAAAAATAGGCAACTACAATATTGCTACTGGGATAGGAAAAACAGTTTGGGGAATATAATTAATAATGTTGTAAATATTCTGTGGAATGTCAGATGATCATAGGTCTTGTTAGGGAGACCATTTCATGGATGGAGTAGAGGTTTGATCACTGCACTGTATTACTAAAGCGGAGGTGGTATACCTACTGTAATTGAATATATATAGATAGTCACGGGATGTGGATTATACTGTGGAAGAGAGTCAGAGGAAGAGTAATAGATATATATGATATGGGGGGGGAGTGGGGTGGTGTATTGGGGGTGGGGGGTTGTCACTTTGAGGGGTAAAATGTATAACTATTGCACTGTGTTGTACACCTGAAACTAATTAAAAGTAAAATAAAATAAAAAATAAAAATAAAAAAGAACATAGGCTAGGGGCCGGCCGAGTGGCTCAGTTGGTTAAGAGCACAAGCCGGTTTCACACACTGTGCTTCCTCCCTGAGAATGAATTTGAAGAAATTGTCCCATTGTGAAAATTATTATTGTGGATTTCATTTATTTTAACATGCTTAACTGAATATTTCCTAAATTATGCCTAAGTGCATTATATTTCCCCCTACAGACATTCTTCACAGGATTATTTAACTAAACATTTATAATCATACTAAAAAATTCCTAGAAGTCATACTACCAGACTGATGTTGGGACTGTTACAGTTTGTAACTTCTGCTATATAAGTGGCAGATTAATAATTGTGTTATTAATTCTGGATTGATTTACAAATTACTTCTTAGGTGGCTGTTATTGGGTTATAAACTATTAAGGAAAAAATTAAATCTACTAGCATGTTAAATAAAAGTTTAACAAATAAGGGGTGGCCGGTTAGCTCAGTTTGTTAGAGCGCAGTGTTCACAACACCAAGGTTGCCAGTTCAATCCCCACATAGGCAGTCAAGCTGCACCCTCCCCAACTACATTGAAACAACTATTTGACTTGGAGCTGATGGGTCCTAGAAAAAATACACTGTTCCCCAATAAAAAAAAATCTTCAAAAAACAAAAAAGTTTAACAAATATGAAATATCAGATGACTAAAAAGTGATAACGATGGTCTTGGCAGCAATTGACTTTGAGGATATCAATTAAACACTGTGAAGGTACGAAAGTAGTCAAAGTATTTCACAATGTGGGCTGTAAGGATACAAATATTGAGCTTACTTTCTTATTCCATCTATCCAAGAGCCATTTGCAAAGAGCTTGCTCACAACAATCGGAACATTTAATAAAATCTAGTTTCCCTCCCTTGTAATTTCTCAGTTGGAAAATGGGGTCCCTCGATGATGATCTAGGGCTTTGAAGAATAGATGGATTTTAAAGAGAAAATTAGATGGTGCTTATTATGCTGTCTAGCCAGGAATACACTGTCATTTGTCTGTTGCATTATAAATGTCTTGCTATGCCTACCTTCTTCATTTAATCATGTAACTTGCCTGGAAGCAGCGTGAGAGAAAAAATGTTGCTGTATTACTCTTTCAATTGTTTGCTTTGCTTACCCCAGACACAGCTCACATGATTATAATGCCCAATACAGACCTTCATCTCCTCCCTGCCACCTGGCCTCTTCCAAATTCCCTTCATTTGCACAGTCACGTGCTTATGCCAAGAGCTAGGAGACAACTAGTTTTCTCTTTCCCTCTCCTTTGGAAAGCTTTTCCCAGCATCATCACCTCTCCCAAGGGAAGCGCTCTATGACTGGCTAATTTAGTATTTAAAAGGATTAAACACTGATATAAAAATTACATCCTAGTCCAAAATCTGTTGTTCTTAGGGTACATAAAGTATCATTTCTGTTCATTCATTCAGTGTTTTATTATTTTCACTGTATATTCTTTCCAAGTATATTTTGTTGTGAATCTACTTATTTGTCATGAGAAGACTGGGTTGCAAGCATGTCTGTCCAGGTTTCTTTGTAGCTCACCATCCCAATGCCATATATCATGATTATGTTTATTACAGCAATAATGAGGAGCAAATAGTATTTACCATATACCTCTTTTCCTTCAATTTACTATTTTAAGAAAATCACTTTCATTTTATTTGTCAACATATTTAGTAGGAACTCATTTATATTGCTAATGCCAATAACCCATTAAAAGTGTTAAAAGATTTTCTTTTAACAAAAAGAAATAGTATTTTTTAAATAGTATTTTTTAAAATAGTATTTTTTAAAAGAAACAAATGGAATGTGAAACTATACCTGTTAAAATCTGAACCTTTGCTAACTTTATCTCTATATGATTTTTGAGACACTGCATATTGTTTTTCTAATTGAATTCAGAAATCATCTGTCAGTTTAGTTTTGACAATTAATCTACATAAATAATGTCCAAAACGTAGAAGCCATCTAATCTGCAAGTATGAATATACTTTCTAGTTCTAATAGAATAATTAAGGGAGTACAAAATACTATATGTAAAATGCATACTGAATTTTAAAAGTTAGTTTCCACATTCATGGCTAGTGTTAACCCAAATTTCCAGTAAAAATTCAAAAAATATCTTAGGAAAAAGGTGATAAGGATATGTTAGATATATTTTCAGCTAACATATAAACTTTTTCTTTTTTACCCCAAAACACTAGTGATAAAATTTCCTGTGCTTTAAACTTTTTAACTCTCATCTTACTGATCTATAATAGACATAAATGTTGATATTAAAAAAGGACCTGAAGTTGCACGATTTTGTCGATTGGGAGATTTTCAAGTATTAAATGTTAAGTATTTTGGTATTCTCTGAAGAAAAACAACTCAGAATATAGCTACTATATTAATATAAAGTTATGGCTCAGTAGCATTGAAAAAGTCATTGGTGAATGTAAGGATTGATTTTTGGTTGCATAAAGTTCACTTTTAAGAAAACTTCTTTCTACTACAGAGTACAGTATAGCTTAAAATACTGCCTTAGTAAAGTCTATGATTTCAAAGCCAAAGAAGACACTTCTTTTGAAGTATTCCCTCTTTCCAATATGAATTTTTTAACTTTGGGTAAATAATCATTTTCATCGTTATTATCTATCATGACCTCATAGGATTGACAGTGTACTTAGTTTTAATTTTCAATATTAGTTAGTTACCTTCAGGACATATTTCCTGAAGTATGTCAGCTTGTATACTCAGAGCTCGTCTGTCTTTGCCCCATTCAGCTCACTGGTCCTTTTCTGCAACTACAAACAAAAAACCCACATATTGGAAAGGCATCATGGGATAGGGTGGAAAGGAGAAATAATTGAACAACTAGCTCTCTCATATTGAAAGTTACATATAAAAGTAATGTTCTACGCGATGATCATTTTTCTCTCATAGTATGGTTAGCAAGAATGACACAAGACAAATGATCCATCACAAGTGTTTGTTCCGGGCTGGCCCAGTGGCGCGGCGGTTAAGCGCCGGCTTGCGAAGCCAGCGACCCCGGTTCGGGTCCCGCTTATGAGGGCTAGGGACACTGTCCTCAAAAAAAAAAAATAACAAGTGTTTGTCCCATGGTGGTAAGCTCGGTGTACACAAGACCCCCCCCCACACACACACACAGCCTCACTAGATCTCTAATGGAAGCCACATGACTACTTTTCTTCCACTGGACCCTGTGGTTTTACTTCCCTTTGCCAACCTACTTTCTTGTGCTTATTTTATGTGAGCAGTTCGATTTAAAATATAGAGCATCAAAGTGGGTTTTCAGGTTTATTCAGGAGACTGCTGGGTTTTTTGTTTTGTTTTGTTTTTTTCAGAAATAATGTGAGGCCTTCAATGAATAATTTGATACTTGTTTTGACAGCTAACTCTTCCTGGAGAGAAGCAATAGGCCTTCTCTCCAGAAAAAAGCATGAATGTGCAAATGCAACACAACATGCATGCCCTCAGTTTCATTTTATGAAATTAAGGCATTTTATCAAATAAGGCATTTGTTTTAAAGTTTTTGTTTACAATTATTACTCTCAAGTGTCTGTTTTATAAAAATGTGGAATCCAAATTTAGTAAGTAAGAAATTGTAAAAAAGTAAATTTCAATGAAAACACTATGGTTGCACTTGAGTAAACCCTTGAAAGGTTGGGGTGGCCTTTTAATATGGCACTGCACTTACCTTTAACATGAATTCCATGTAAAATTTTTGTTCTAATGGCCACAAATGTTAAAAATAATAACTTACCTAGGTCTGTAATGTCAAATGGAATTAGAACTCTTAACTTGCCTTGTCAGAGAACAAAGACTGGAGTGAGGGACTAGAAAAGTTCTCCAAGACTCTCAACTGAACACATGTCATTTTATTTCCTTTATCCTTAAGCCGTTGAGGTTATGTGTTTTGGAGTCTGCAGTATTGATATAGTCTGAGACAGCTGCAAGTTTTAAATCCATGTATCATGTGAGTAACACTGAAGTAGACGAGTTTGTAATGTTCCTAGGTGTTCAGAGATTTCTGTCTACACAGAAGAAATAAGCAGATTGTCATTTTCCACTTCGGCCCCCAGATCACTTCTTCCAGAATTAGAGAGTTGACTTAATTATCTCCCTCTAATCTTACTTTCCAGAATAAGAGCTTGTTTAGAAGCATTCATGACTTTTCAGTACCATGCATAATATTGCTATAAGACATTGAATAATAATAATAATAATAATAATAATAATAATAATAATACTAAAATGGTCTAAGTAATCCAATCCATGAATGAACTCCTTATCATATTGTTCTGACTAGGCCTTCCCATTCCTCTCAAGTATTTTGAAACTCCTACTGAAAGTTGATTCCTTATCTTTAAGACTTTTCATATCTGGCTCTCATTTTCTCACAAAAATCCCCTGAAAAAAGGCTGGTTTTGAAGTTGACAGCTCTTAAGCCATAAGCACGCCTCTATTCAAGATTTTGGGGTGGCGTCCTTGGCAATACGTCATGCTACTTTAGAAAGAAGTGACCAAGATGGTATATGGAACTTTTTCCACCACCCTGTAAAACCAGATGTGTTTTCCCAACATGGCAGATATTGTACCTAGTCATGAAGTTTCAAGAGTTTTCTTCCTATTGAAGTTATGCTCAACAAAAGAACTTCAAAGTGATTCGAAGTCAGGAAAACAGGCTGTGTAGTTTCCAAAAGGGGCTCACAAAGTAGGATTTTTTTTATCATGATGTTAGTAGGAATATACCAGTCCAACCTCATGAGTTGGGGTATTCTGGAGGAAAATGTTGACTGTGTCGTTTACTCTATGACATGCTAGGAAATGTCAACTATTTGGGGGACCATGGAGTATTTCTCTATTTTATTCTTCCAAGTCACAAATCATCTCCAGTGTGTATTTGAATGGCACATGATTTCTCCTCTGTGGCTTCTTCTATTCGCATTATGAAGTATTTCCACACAGGGCTCCTTGGATGGGGCAAATCGTAGTTTGGTTCATTTCCAGCCTTCTCAAATCAAGCCACTTTTTTTTTTGACAAACAGCCACATCCTCTGAAGGACTTTCACATAGGACTGAAGTGTCCCAGCTGTGTTTACTTCATGTTTTTAATGGTGAAATCTTCACTACTCAAGAAGTTGTACATTTTCTGTGCTATTTTATACTCTTAAGTCTCAGGATTCTGTTGCTTTATTTTACAATATTAAGAAGAATGATTCAACACAATTTTTAATATTATGTAGAACTAAATACATAATATTAAAGAGTTATTCTGGGTATATTCTCCGCTGTTTAAAAATTAAATCAAGGAAAAATAGTAGAGATGTAGAATACTAGAGATGTAATCTCTGTCCTATCTTTTGACTTGCAGATGGTATGGCAGCCTCTGTTGAGAGTAGCTTCTGTATGCCTTTGGTATGGCTCTTTAGAGCTACTAAATTTAGTTGCTTTGGTTCTGAGCATGTTTCTGGAGATTTTAGGAAAAAGCAAGTTGATGAGAAGATCATAAAGAATAATACGGCTACGTTAACCATAAATTTACCAGATAATTACCTCTGGTCAATATGCCAAGCTAATTATGTATACTTTATAGGCATGAGTGATATGGAAATTCTTTGCTAACTGTACTTCACAGGCACTAAATTGTCAGAATGGACAGTCTTCCTGGAGCTCCCTGCTGGGAAAACTGACTGCTGGATGGTGGGGAATGCTGGAGGCGGTGCTTAGGTTAGCAGGCATTTACCGACAGATAGGACAATAATGAAAGAATTTCCACGTGTTAATAACCAGTATGACCATACGATGCACGCTGGTGGAATGTCAGTTCTGGTCACAGCGTGGATCTTGCTGTAACCACACTTCCCTGCCTAGGAATTGGCACTATCTTTGAGGACCTGTGTGTGGCTATTCTCAGTCTTGGGGGGATGCAGGGCCTGTTGATTTCTTAGGTCTCACCTTCAGTGATGGGTGGGATTCTTATCATTTCTTTGCATTGCATCCATGTGCATTTATTAAGAGAGAAGGACTCCTACTCTTCATTGTAAAAAGTTGACTTGGCTGCTACTGCATCTGTTCATGAAGATCTTCTGGTTGCCCATGCCTCACCATAGAATGCCGGAAGCACTCTGCTCCCTAAGTCGCAGAAAAACTCCTGAGAAAGAAAGCTCCGCATTCCTACAGTAATGGAGGCCTGGAGCACCTGACCTGCGTTTTCCCTGACCCAAGATGTGCTGTGTGAAATAAACACTGGATTCCAAAGGCTTCGTACGAAAATAGAGCAACATAGTCACATTTTTATATTAATAATATGTGACCCTGACAATATTTTAGACTTATTGGGATAAAATGTTTTATTACCATATAGGTCATCTCACCTTTTCCTTGTTACTATTTCTAATAGGGACACTAGAAAATTAAAATTACATATGGGGCACATGTTATTTCCATTGGCCAGCGTTGCTCCAAGCTATACAGTTGTTTGGGATAAAAAGGACGTGGTTTTAATGGAACCCGTGGCAAATTTCCCCCTGAGTGCTTAGACAAGCGTTTTCCTCGGATGTCCTTATGTTTTTTTGGCTTTTTTTCACTTCTGCGTAGTGGCTTTGACAATATCACCACACCAGTTTCTTTGGCTATGTCTGCTTCCTCCACAGCTCACTAAATTGCTCCTTTCGGTTCACTCCTTATAAGTCTGTTCAAGAAATGAGTTTTTTTAACAACCATACTTAAAGTTTTGGTTTAACAATAGTTATCTTGCTAACTGTAATTATTTGCTAACTATACTTCACAGGTGCTAAATGGTCAGAATGGACCATAATCCCAGGGCCCACAACTTCTTATTTATCTTAATGTAAACAATTAAATGATGATAAAGCCAAGGGGAGTAAACATTAAGAGTTCGGTGAAATTTTTAATGACACTGTCTATAAGTATATACTGTTGGTTTTGGATAAGCTTGGCCTAGAGCCAAAGGACTAAAAGAAATCACTTTGGTTTTAAGGAAACTAAGTAGGCATCTCCTTTCTACCATCCCTTTTCATTAGATTTCATGAATTTGTATTGTGGGAAATCAGAGTATATATCCTCTTAATCCAAGGATAAGATTGCATTGCTATAAATACAGGTAAAATTAGTGTGGCTTCATAGGTTGGTTAGCACATTTTGTAGTCTTGAAAGATTTAACAACATGTTTGAAAGATGTCACTAAACAATCATAGAAATATATGAAACCACTCTTTTGCTGATCTACATCATGAAAGAAGGAAGCCCCCGCCTGAGGCACATTAACCCAATTGCTCAATATTTTAGCGACTGTTTTAAAATTCTGGTACAGATAAATAGGTCTGAGTCTTGGACTCCAAAAACAGAAAGAAAAGATCAATCAAAAATGCCCTGGATATTAAAACCGACTCTGTGCTCTAATGTGAAGCTGCTTGATTGAGTAGTGTGGTGTCAGCCATATCTTTCTTCTAATGCTCGTAGTAATGCACGCAGACAGAGTGACAATCACAGCACAGCCTCCCATCAGCAATAATTAATCTTTTAGTTAACAGAGGCTAGAAAAGCCTCTCATCAGCCTCTTCTGAAGTCGGAGGGACCCTGTTTTTTTGATGTTTGCATTCTGAGGAAAATTGTCCCCACCAGTTCTAACAAATTGAAACACCAGGCTAATTATGGCAGCTAATGAAGTGTGTGCAATGGTCACAGCTTGTCGTGAAACTGTTCCTTCAGTTTGGATTAGAGTTTCATCAATCACTTTTTTAAACTGATCCAGAATTGCTTCTGCCCGGCGCTTGGCATTTTTAATGCTGTTTCTGTAATTGGTTTTTTCCCTAAAGCTTAGACTGTTTTTTGAAATATTACAGTCTCGGGACAAGACCTGCAAACTCTAGTTTATAAAAAATAAAAAAATAAAAAATTTTTTTTATTATTAGTGATATCAGCTGATCAAGTGGTAGAAAGCTAATAAAAGCACTACCAAAATAAAATTTGATATACTGTTTCAATCTCGCTAAAGGGAGCAATAAAGCATATCCGTGTATATCATTATTTTTTTTTCAAATATAGGTATAATACAACATAGGAGAATCATAATTAGTGGTTAGTGACTAAAATTCCACCAAGAGCTTCTGTGAATTAATACATAGGTGGTAATTTATGGTTAGAGGAGTATAGCTTTCCATTTATCATTCAACGTCGGTTTATAAGGTTTCTACATTTTGCACTGAGCCAAACATTTTAAAATATTAAGACCAAAGGACTGTATATTACCACTTAAATCACTCTACAAAAACCTGAAGTTCAACTCAGAAAACCTGTTTTAAAGGTTTTTATCTTATCTAAAAAAGGTAATCAGCTATTTTGCAGGCATGACTGCAGTTTCTAAACAATTAAATCTAATTTTTAATGTGAAGAGTTCATGAACAGCAAATGTTGAGCACTCATTATTATGTAGAGAGCACCGCCTCGATTTGTAATACGATTCAATAATATGGGTATTAAATTCTACTTGCCTGGGTTAGTCCTTTAAAATAAGAAAAAGACTTTTGGATGTTTTTGGTATTGCTGTTTCCTTTGGAGGTGGGCTCTCTGAGCAACAAAATGGTGCTGTTTCATTTCTTCCCTTTTTTATTGATAAATTATCTTGGAGTTAAAATTGTTCTTAGTAAAGCGACGTGTATTTAGAAAGGGCTATAGATATACAGTCGTCCCTGTTCCAGGGCCCCCTGCCGGTCCCCAAGTATTCCGATGCTCAAGTCCCTTATATAAAACAGCATAGTATTCGCATATAACCAACACACATCCTCCCACATACATCAGTCGCCTCCAGATGACTTATAATACTTACTAAAATGTAAATGCCAGTTACGTCATTGTCATACTGCATTGTTTAGGGAATAATGACGAGGAAGAAAGTCTGTTCAGTACAGAAGCAACCATGATAGGCCTGACTACATAATACCCGTCAGCATAACATACCTTCTAACAGTTTCTATCCGAGGTTGGTTGAATCCAAGAGTGTGGAACCCACAGATATGGAAGGCTGAGTGTGTTGTCACTTTGAACCTTCAGAACTAACCTAGGGTGTTGATACTATCATTTCCTCTCATTTATAGACTAAAAAATGAGAGTAAATAAAGCAAATCATTGTCAAAGTCTGGACTATTAACCATTACACTTTGCTATCTCAACTAGCTCTTTAAACCTTTTTCTTATCGTATGCCAGTTTTTAAGATCTTATCAGTTCCTTCCAGATGTTTAGAAGACTCGCTGGAAATCATATTATTGTAGAATATTGGAGCTGGGAGTCATGTTTAAAATAATTCAGCTCTACTTTATGATTTTAGGGAGAAAATATATGCATATAAACAGTATAAATATATAGAGAGCATACACATACATAGGCACAAGTATAAATATACATATTAATATTAAATGTGTTACCATTAGTTTTTGAAATAAATTTTCTCTGAGTTTTCATGATTCATTACAATAGAATACTTACTTTTACATTGAAGTGATAGAATTTTGCATTTAACCATACAATTTTTATTATTAAAGATCCATTAAACAATATGCAGAAGTGAAATGATGTGCCATATAAAGCTTCCAAATCTATTTGGTTATTTACTGTTTTTTTTAATCCAAACATTAAATTATTTTCAAAGATAAAGAAGGGAAAATTGGGGGAAATCTAGATGGAATGATGAAAATATTTATGGTAATAAATATGGCTCTGAGAAGAGTTGTGACCGCATTTGATAAATTTTGGTATTTATTTTCTTACAAAAATCATATAACATTTTTAAATTATGAAGAATTTTACATATGTCTACATATGTACATACATACACTACATAGGTACATTAAAAAGTACAGCAAAATATATTGATTAAACCTCAATGGTGGGTGCATGATATATATATTATTTACAGTTAAAATATGCATAAATAATATCATACTTTATTCTTTTGAATCTGTTTTTTCTCAATTTTGACTTTATCTCCAATGATTTTGCCAAATTTGTTAATAATAATAATAATAGCTTACCTGTAGATTTTTTTTCTATATGCAAGTTCATATTTTGTGGAAATAAAATTTTATTTCTTCTAATCATTTCTTATATCAAGTAAATACACTCACTGTTTTTTCAGTAATCATGATGTTTCATCATGCTTTATCATATGCAAAATGTTTCCTTTGTTCTGTTCTAAAAGATTATTTTTTAAATAATAATAGATAATAAACTTTATCAAGTGCTTCCACATCTAAAGATGATCATATGATTTTCTTTGTTCTGTTGTAGTCAATTATATTGTTTGATTTTTTTTAAGTTCTTTTTTAGCATAAACTCAACTTGAGCATGAGATTTTTTTTTACATGTTACTGCATTTAATTTGCTAATACCTTTAAAAATATTTTTTACTCATATGTTTATGAAATAAATTGGTCTCTAGTTTTTCTTTCTTATCCCATCCTTGACAGGTTTTGATATTAGGGTATGGTGGTCACATAAAACATTTGGGTCCTGTTCCCTCTACATCTGTTTTTGGAAGAACTTGTGTACAATTGTGTTCGTTCTTCTTTAAATATTTGGGGAAGTTCACTAGAGAGCCCACCAGGTTTTGGAGTGTTTTTGTGGGTAGATTTTTATTTTAGTGATTCAGTTCTTTTAATTTATATAGGACAGTTTTAGATTTTTATTCCTTATTGTGCCTATTGTGTTCAATTTTGTGTTTTCATAGTGTGACCTATGTATCTAAATTTTTAAATTTACTGGAAACATTGTTCACAATTTTCTTTATTATATGCTTAATGCCTATAGCATATGTAGTGATGTCACCTTTTTTATTATAAACAATCATAAATCATTTATATCACCTTTAAGGAAGAAAAATTTTACCTCTTCCTTTTTCATTCATGATGTTGATAAATATTTTCTTTTTAATTTTGCTAGGGAATTTTCAATTTCATCAATGTATTTATAAAACTAACTTTTGCCTTAATTGATTTTCTTAATTGAATGATGTTTTCTATTTCATTAATATCTGCTCTTTATATTTTTTCTCCTTTCAACTTTTTTGGGTTTAATTCACTGTTCTTTGTATTACTTCTTGAAATAGATAATTAAACAAATAATTTTCAATCTCTCTTTTCAACATATGCACATAAGGCTATAAGTTCCTTTTTATTTTAGAGAATTTTTATGAGGTTATTTTTGAGCCAAATTGATGACAAATGCCAGGGAGCAATATCTCAAATGATCTTACATTTCAAAACATGGATTTAGTGACATTCCACAAGTTTTCATCAGAGATTTCAAAATGTTTTCTGTTTTGACTCATGTTTTGATTAGAAGTATATTCCTGAATTTTCTAACATTTGGAGATTTTCTAGTTGTATTTTTATTAATTTGCTAGTTTAATTCCTCTGTGGTCAGAGAACACACTCTGTGATTTTAATCGCCAGAAGATTGTTGGGAATTCATTTATAGCCTAGGATCTGGTCAATTGTGATAAATGTTCCAATTACATTAAAAAGAATATATTTTTTTCTGCCATTGCGGACTACAGGGTTCTATATTTACCAATCTTCTAAAGTTTAATAATGTTCAAATTTTCTCTATCCTTATGTTTTTTGTTTGAGATCATATTGCGATTCCTGATATCGGTGTCACAGATTCTTCTTCCTGAGATATTAAAATGAATAATTTCTTTGATGCATGGAATCTATAATGAAGGCTTTATTTAAAGGAGGGCATGGACAGTACATTTTCTGAGGCCTTGAATGTTTGTTGCAGAGAGTTCCTTATCTTTAAGCATCAGTTGCCCCCACTCTACCAGCAAACTCTCTTAAAGGGCCAGATAGTAAATATTTTAGGTTGTGAAAGCCACGGGGTCCAGGTTATCAGTACTCACGCCTGCCATTATAGCACAAAAACAACCATAGACAATACATAAAAGAATGGGCATGACTGTGTTCCAATAAAACTTTATTTAAAAATTAGGAAGTGGGCTATCTTGGGCTTGGGGGCTGTAGCTTGTTGACTTCTGTTTTATACTAATAGAACCTCTGATTTATAGCGGGGTACAGGGTTGTCTGAAATTTTAAAGTGCACTTATGAGCTACTTTTTTAAACAAACTACAGTCCTGTGACTATGTGTTAGAAGATGGAATGAAATCAAAAGCATAGCTCCAACTTCCAGGAATTATTTATCAGGAATTTCCCTCCATAGATAAGTCTGATAATGTAAAGGATGGCTAACAGCAGAAGAGAAAAAGAACTACACAAACTAGTCAATTAGTCTGATAGAGTTCCACAGATGCTGGCAAAAGACACAAGCCTCCGTGGTCAGAGAAGGCGTTTTGGCATAGTCGTGCCCATTCCCTGAGCCTCCAATCCCACGGTGTGGTGCAGACAGCCAGTGGCGCTGCTCATGCCCATGTGCCATAGGAGGAAAACCACTGTATATAGGAAACCCGCCACTCTTATAGGAAGCAGTAAGCCAGCCTGCTCTGTCTAGAGGGAGACCAGGTGCCTTGCAGGTCTATGACACCTATTGTGAGGTGTGACATCATTTCTCAGGATCGCCAGTTACACTCTGGGTAAAAAGACTCTGTGATTCTGACACATTCAATGAGACACATGGGAACTCAAGAGTCCCATCGTGGACTGCTCTTCATAGCATTTTTAGACAAGTAAGCATCATTATTCTCACTTCTTTGCTCTGTATGTCTGGAATGATGGAGGATTTGATCGCTAGAGATTGATTAAAATCTTCAATCACATTGTAATCTTTGGATCAATCCAGGCCTCAAAAGATAGAGCAATAACATAAAAGAATCCTGGGTCCCTTGCCCTGTGGAGTGTCATACCAGCCCTGGACTTTTGTGTAAAAGAGAAATAAACTTTGCAGTTATTAAATCATTGTTAATTTGGTCTTTCTGTCAGCTGCAACTGAGTCTAATCCCAATTAGTAAAATATCTAAGAATGCCTTTCTGTTGCTTTCACATGTAAGTAATAACTACGATGTGTATAAAATACTGGGCTCACAACGTTTTTCTCTTAGTTTTATAGATACTGGTTTGTAATCTTTTATCAATTACTGCTACGAAAGAAATATGAGCTAAGAATGCATCTGTGTGTGTGTGTGTGTGTGTGTGTGTGTGTGTGTATGTAAGGGGATCCTTTTTGGAATTATTTTCTTTTATAATATAATGTTTATCACCAGTTCAACTCAGAATAGCCAGTTGTTATGTCTAAAGTGAATTTTAATTCTGTTATTGTGATCATAGTTTATTTATGCTTTTCACTTCCCATCTGTAACCTTGTTGTTCTTATGGGTGTCTAGTCCTGTTATTTTAGACTCGTTTACCCTTCTGGTCTTTAGCTCTCTTCTGTAGAATCCATATTTTCAGGAGTTCCATGAAGTTGGCAAATATTGTCTAACACTGGAATTTTCTTCAGGTTTCTGGTAACGATGGTGTTCAGATGTCTGCTTTCCATCCAAGCCTTTAACAAGAGGGTCTATTATTCTCCCATGGGCCTGTGTAATATTTCCCTGTTAGCACTCTTCTATTCGCAAAGCACTAGATACTTCTATTGTTTACCAAGACAGAGAACCTGTGGATTTGTGTCTTCTATCTCTTTGGATCAAGGACTCTTTACAGGCTTCAGTTGGAAGGCAGCGTAATTCACCTGCCTCCGTTTTCTAGTTCTCCAGGACTCATAATTGGTGGAAAAGATGAAAATGTATAATTAGAGCCCGGTACTGGTTCTTCCAGCTCTTCTTTCCATGGCATAGAGGCCCTGCATGCGCAGAGTCTCTGCAGAACCTGTAGAAAGCCTAGCCTGTGGCTTGGCTTCTGTAGTTCAACCATTTGAGTTTTGCACTCACTATCCTGAACCCTCTTTAAGGGATAGAGGTTTCTCTTGCAAAAAAAAAAACCAACAAAAAAAACAAACGATGACCCAAAAAGAAATCTAATTTTAATGCTTGTGAGAAAGTCAAAAGTTCGGTGAGGAGGAGTTTTGGAGCAATTTACTTAGACTGAGAATTAGCTGCTATTTGAAAGCTTCAAATGACTTACGGGGGTAATTTGTGTGAGCGCCAGGTGCTCCTGTGATGACTTCTTCATTTCCACCCATGAAAACATTGACATTCGTAGTTGTTTGCAATTTTCCTCCTACATCCTAAGCCAATTCTTCCATGTGCTCTTGATGGTAGAGATGGCAAAGAGTTCTTCTTAGGGCTCTAAATTTAAGATTTCTTGGAAGAGGAAATGCTTCCTGTAGGCTAATTAACTAGCCCACATGATGGATAAGAGCTTAATGGAACATTGTGTGCGGTTAACATCCACTAAATCACATGAACCGTTTTGAGAATTTGGATAGGCCCTAACCATATAGTTAGGAGAGCAGACAAAACTAATTGAAATACTTGGCCATTAATTTCCAAGCTCTTAGAAACTAATGGGTTTCTAGAAATGTCATTAATGATGACCAACACCTATATCATAATTTGTATTAGCTACACATATGCCAACAGAAGAGATATATAAAGTATTACTCATTAGCATCTTAAACTACATTGCTAAATACTGTTTGCATTAGAGAATCTACAATTCATACCTATTTCAGTCTAGCATATCAATATATTATGATCAAGTTTTAACGTAGCTTTTCAATACAACAATTTTTATACTTTCTGTCTTTTTTGAAGGACTTATCAAAATTTTACTTGGTAACAGTGAATAAAATCAAGAACATTCTGGTTATCATTTGTTACAGAAATACTATGAATTAATCACCACTCGAAGATTTTGATTTGTTAAAAGCACTTTTAACTTGTCAAGCTTTATTCAGAGATGTTTTCTATTAATAACTCACATTAACCTTCAAGTTGCTAGATATAAGACATGTTAAACCCCAGTAAACTAATTTAACCCACTTACATCAGAACCAAATCTGAACTACTTAGAACTTATTACTTTTATACTTGTTCTATTTTTTTTTTTTTTTGAGGGCAGTGTCACTGTCCCTCATATGTGGGACCCGAACCAGGGCCGCTGGCTTCCCAAGCCAGCACTTAATCACTGCGCCACTCGGCCAGCCCTTGTTCTATTTTTTCTTATGTTAAATTTATTTTATATTTCCTGTTCAAGGGTCTTATTTAATAGAATAGTAATTGAAGCAACATTGTAAGAGTGGTTAACCCACTTAATAAGTCTAAGCTTCTCAAGTATTTTTAAGTATTAATTACATATAATTCATTTACTAAGAATATAGCATATTAAAGGTTTAGTTTTAAAAGTACAATTTAAAAAGCAATGTCAGCTAATTAGCAGTGATTATATATTGGCAATGGTGAGACCTCATTATTTTTTACTTTATTTCTGATAAATTCTTATTTGCAAAACAAAAGACATATACGTGAAGGCAATGTATACACAGCTGAATTTAACTTTATGTAGAGTTTTTTCTTCTCTATCGTGTGACTATGCCAGCATAGAGTTTCATAAGGCCATGATCATTTTAAATTATTCTGTTTTTATATCTTTTTGATCTTTAAACAATCTTATATTATTCAAAATTAATAAAGAAATAATGTATTAAATATTGAGAATTCTATATGTATCATACATCAGTGTTCTTGAATGTCACAGTCTCTCTTTAATGCAGTTTAAATAAATTAGGAGTTATATTTAAATGTTCTACAATAAATGGTGCTTTAATGGCAACAGCATATAAACATTCCTCAGGATTTTGAATACCAAAGTATTTTACCTACGCATGTTTTTTAGTTCAGACTCAGTAAAGTTCAAGGGCATCCAAGTATGAAATAACTTGTGAGGAAATTCACATTACTTTCTTAATTTGATTTAGTTGGGGAAAAGGACACTAGTTCATAAAATAGATCTTTGCCTTTAATGATTTTGGTTCAAATATAGACATTATGTGTTGTACATAGATTAGTAAATACGTATATAATTTTCCCAAAGCTTGTAAAGG
This sequence comes from Aselliscus stoliczkanus, assembly GCA_033961575.1. NCBI lineage: Eukaryota > Metazoa > Chordata > Mammalia > Chiroptera > Hipposideridae > Aselliscus > Aselliscus stoliczkanus. The sequence goes on from CM066734.1 coordinate 9,394,227, forward strand.
GAGTTGGCATTATAAAATACATTCATTTCCACTGACTATCTTATCTGCATTTTAATATGTTTTATTATGTAGACTTGCTTACAGAAAGCACTGTTAAAAATGCTTAGAAAGGAAAAATTTAAAAAAAATATATGAGAACCCATGTTTATGTATTTTATATAAATGATACAAAATAGGGTATCAATTACTGAGAGGAGTACAGTTGATAAGTATCTGAGTAGAAAGGAAATTTAATTCTAAGAGAAATAGTAAACATTTCCATGCAGTAGTTATTATTATTTTTTGCGTTATTTATATCAAAGTAAAACATGTGCATAGTTAAAGCAGATATGCTCAAAGATTTGAAATGCTAGGTGGCATACCCCGACCCTGCCTCATCTTTCATATACGATCCTTCTTTCCAAAGACCACTTTCAACTCTTTCGTCTTCTAGCTGAATGATATTGCTATATCGTGATTTACCAGTCACAGATGTTAACCATTAACGTTCAGCTATGCAAGGTGAGAATTTAGCTCTTTTGTGTCATCATATTCATGTTTTCTTAGAATATAAGTCTTGAGTCAACAAATATTCAGACTCTACTTTATTTTTTTTGATTAGCAAAGATTGTTTCCTGTTAAACCAGGAGGTTTTCAAAGATGATGTTCCTTTTTTGCCTAACTTCATATATTTCCTGGAGTTAATAGTTGCCTTTTCCACCATTTGCTCAACTTTCTTCACTCCTCTTATCAAGTTTCCTCATACCCAGTATCAGCCTCTCAATACAATTTTTAATTCTGAAAATTCCATCTCACATGTAAGTGATATTAGGTATAGAATTTTAATTTGAAACTTGCTTCCCACTCTGTTTTGAGTCATTGTTTTCTGTCATTCTGCTTTGGCAAAATTTTCTTGCATTCTTTCTTAATTCTTTTTTCTTTGTTTTCTCAGATTTGATGTTTGTTTTGTTTTGTTTTGGAGCTCTTATAGTCAGAAAACAAATTCTCTACATTGATCCTCAACCTTTTGGTTTTTTAAATCCTATGTCGCCTATTTCCATTTTGTTGTCCTTTTGTTTTACTTTATTGGAGAGTTCCTTAGTGTTAAATTCCAATTTTTCTATCAAGGTTTTTTTGTTTTGTTTTGTTTTGTTTTCTGCTTTAATTTTACTAATTCCATAAAGTTCATGATTTGTTTGTTTGTTTTTAATTTTTTTTATAATAGCACCTACAGTGGTTGCTTAATATACATTATCCTTTCTAATGCCTCTTAGAATATTTGTTTTAAATTTTATTTTTAATCTCTTTTAGGTTGGAGGTTTTCTCAAATATCGGTTGATCTTTGGCTGTTCATTCATATTTTAAAACGCTAGTTGAAATCACTGTGTGCATGGGCAGGGCTTGATGACCAGTGGCTTTCACCTTACAGCTGACTTTCTGTGGAGGGGACGCTCTGTTTCTGGTCATTCTGGACACTCTGGCTTTTAAAAAGAAAAAGTTTTTTGTTTTGTTTTGTTTTAAAGATTTTATTGGGGAATTGGCGGAGGGGAACAGAGTTGGGGAATCGGGGAAGGGGAACAGACAAGTTGCTGTCTTTTTGTTCTTCAGTTTAGTTGCGGAGTACGTTGCTTCACTGTTGGTATCATCATTGCGCTCCTCCCGGATGAGGCAGATCGGTCGCTGGCCTCTGGATGGCGCTCACCACGGCTATTGGCAGCTCACGCTTGGCTGCCAGCCACTCACGCTGACTGCCGGCCACTCACTGTAGCCTATGGCAGCCCACTGCAGCAGGGGCTGCAGCCCATACCATCACCGGGGCTCGCACAGCCCAGCTCCAGGTGGAGCTGTTGTTAGCTGTAGAGGGCAGTATCACTGGCCCTCATGTGGGATCCGAACCAGGGCCGCTGGCATCCCAAAACCAGCGCTTAACCAGTGCGCCACTCGGCCGGCCCAAGAAAAAGTTTTTTAATCTCCCGCTAAGCGGGAATTGGGAATGGGGAGGGGGAGCAAAAGGGTGTTCTCACAGCTCACTGTGAAGACTTCCATTTAATTCCCAGTGGAGTGCCCTACTGTTTGTTTGTTTTTAGTTTTTCCTTCAGAGAACAAACTACCTGAACCTCAGGGGAGAACTAGAGGGAGCGTCTCTAGGGGAACTTGGGGAGGGAGCTTGGAACTTAATGTTCCTTGTTCAGACTTTCAGCCAAGGCCTGAACCTCACTCTGCCTTCTGAGCTGTATGAAGATCCCATTGCCTCGGGGTTATGGGTTTAGGCGTGGCGAATAGGATGGAATTTGTTGGCCTTCCCCACCAAGGCATCTCTGTTCTCCATCCCTGTTAAGTCTGGTATGACATCCCTCCTCATCTATCTCTCAACAGAAATTAGAATTGGGGGTCACTGCTTTCTCCTGCTTTCACTGAAGAGGGAGTTTTGTAGATGTTTATAATTCTCCATGGGTTGTTGTGTTGTTGTTTTTTGTGGAGAGGGAGGGCATTTCTGAGAAGAGAAGATAGGAGAGGAAATTCATTGCTCTGCCATCTTTAAACTAGAAGTCTTCCAAATGAACAATTTCAAAATACAGCTCTATACAACTTTGATAGAAAGGCTTTTGAAATAATCATGTTATTTCCAAAAATATGACACCCGGAGCAGTTTATGCATACGGATAGATTTTCATTTTCAAGTGTATCTGAATGTGAGAGGGGTGGATACGAACACAGAAGGGCTGGGTCCTTCCCCCAGGAACCTCATCATGTCTAGTGGAGGAGCTGAAACCTGGACCGGAATTACTGTGCTGCAAAACAGGAAATAGAAAAGGGCTATGAGGAAGGTATAATTAGGCACCACAGACATTCAGCACCGGGAGACATAATTTACATCTGAAGAGAGAAAGATTTCCAGGAGGAGGGAGTATATTTTTTTATGTGAGACTTAATGTTTGGGTAGGATTTGCACCTAGTAAGAGCTTAATAAATATTTACCGAATATAATTAATACTGTTCAGCTTTGGTGGGTTGCCATTTTGCTTTCCACTCCTGTTGATGGTAAATATTCTTCCCTGCACTGCAGTGCATGGGCAGCAATCAGATTCTCTTATTCTCGTCTCAGCTTTCCTGAGAGGAATGAAAAACATTTCTATAGAGAAAATTCACCATTCAATGACAGTTATTGTTATATCCTATAATTACCAAAAAAAAAAGGGATTCCTTTCTGTAAGAATTCCATCATGTTAATGATGCCTGTATATCATTAAGAATTATAAATATTGAGTAATAGAGCTCCAAGTTTGCATGTTCCCAGATGTTATCTGGGGGCCACTAGATTAGCAATTTTTCAAAAACATAAGCAGTAATTAGAAATCTTTCATAATTTCTTTCAAAAACAGCACTTGATTTTAATTTCACTTAAAAAAAAACTTGTAAGAAAAAACTGTCAGAACTATTGACATTTTCATAGCTTGACAAAAATTAAGCACAATTAAAACGAAATATGCATTGCATACATTAAACTGCAATTAATATGTTTTCTGCTGCTGCTTGAAGGGTAAGATTAAAATGGTGTTGTTAGCAGACTCCCTGCTGCGAGACTAATTTCTTGATTTTTATACCAAACAACATCATACATATTTCCACAGTAAAAGAGTAAACCAACAAGTAGAAAACATTGTTTGATGAAAATGATATACTACAGAAAGAGATTAGCTGTCTTTTATGATGCCAAGGCTATATTACTGCTTATTTTAAGATCTGATGACTAGTGGATTCCAAGGGTAAGATGTGTACTTTTCAAGCCATTAAAATAAGTAGAAAATTGCCCGCCCCTCATTGTGGTTAGCTATGCCTATTAAATTATCCAGGGTATTGTTTCAGGATGTTTGCTTTTTTAGGAGCTAATTAGAAAATGAACATGTTATGCCAAGGCCTCCCCTCCAGCAAACCAAGAAATTATCGTAACAAAAACTTAGACATAACAATTTCAAGAGAAGTGGAGGAAAGATTCATTCTGTCAACACTTTTCTTGGAAGAGGATCATTTTTCTGACCAGAACCCAACAATTGCCAAAACCCAATCTGACAAAAATCAGTTATTGCTATCTTTAAAAAAAAAAAAAAAAAAAAAAATTCCAGCTGCCACTTACCTAGACAATGCATCAAGTGTTAGTTCTGTGTGATTTTTTTTTTCTGGCTAATTACTTTTTTTTTTTTTTAATATTGGACACCCCTTTGTGATATCAGTGAAAGAAATAGATAGCCGTGATTAATAGTCTTCCTTTATGTCTTCAAATGCTCCTCTTGAACAGTGTTGCTTACGATAGATAATGGCCCAGTGAGAGTTAGAAATTATGGGCTGGGCCCCACCACTCGCCAAACCCTTGCACACCTCTTCCTCTGGGGCTGAGACGGGGCCAATGCACGTGTGTGATGACCACATTAGGATGTGACAGTGACTGTGAAAGAAGTCAAATGAATGGCGCTCTAATCACATGCAATAAGGCACCGGGCCCTCTCTGTGCTGCCTACAGGAAAAGGCCATACATACCTTTTCATTGCCTGATGCTTACCTACATTCTGCACACTCCAAGGGCCCCATTGTGCTAACAGGCTCCAAGCGTTGGAAAATTTTGCCCTCCAAACATCTTAGAGCAGACCAGTTAAACTTTTTAGGGTAGTTTAGAAGGTGTGGGTTACTTGAAGGGACACTAGTGGTATAGTGACAAAACTGTTAGCTGTAAGTTATGATCTTAATTTGCATGTGACATTCTCACCTCATTCAAGTCAGTGCACAAATGTCACCTCAGAGCAGCCTTTCCTGGCCACTTGATTGGAAATTGCCAGCCCTGACCCTAATTCCCTCAGCCTTTCTCTTTACCCTATTGTTTTTCTTCATAGCAATTGTTATTACTTGGCATTTGTTTGCTTGTCTGTCTTTTCTCACTAGAAACTGAAGTTCCATAAAGACAGGAATTTGTGCATAACTTATTCATTACTGTATCCTAGAACAGTGCTTGACATGTGTAGGCACTTGATTAGTAGTTTTTTTTAAAGGAGATTAATAGTTTTTTAAAGAAAGGAAGGAAAGAAGGGAGGGAGGAAGGGAGGGAGGGAAGTAGGATGAGAGGGAGAAGAAATTACTGTTTAAAAACCAGTTCTTCCAACAGAAGAAACAAATTAAACAAACATAATTCCTGATGATGAAAATCTAGGTTTAGTAGAGGGTTATGAGAAGTCTGTTTAATTGAAGCTTCATTTATACTTTATCTTATTTTTAATCTCAGAGAAATTATACTGAAATGAGAACTGTTCCTTATAAAAGTAAAATTTCAGGTTCTTATCTATATATTGCTAGGATTCATGAAGAGTCAGTTACAACCCACCCTATAAAGAGTAATAAGCAATATTGAATCCACTCGTTTATTTTATGTGTTTGTGTTCTCATTCATTTGTCTGTTCAGCCTTACTCGTGCCCTAGGAGGCATGATACTGGTAACGTGTTGGTAGAATGTGCAAGTTCATGAAACAGCGAGTGGGGCATGATGGGTCCTGACTACGCTATGGGTATGCTGTCACTTCTTGTGTCTGCAGTAGTTGTGTTTGATAGTCCCTCTGAAACACAGCTTAGTGCCTGTTGACCCGCTGCTTCTGGGGAAACACAGGGCTGGGTTCCTGCCGGCCCCTGGTCCACTAACCAGTGCATAACATTGTTCTCTGTGTGTCCCTGTTTAAAGCCTCCTTCTTGGGTATATATATATTGTTGATACATCACCATTGAACTCATGGCTAACAGCACCATCGCTCCTGCCTCAATGAGGCTTGTTCTCTGTAAGCCACACAGTAGCCTTTTTGCACATAGGGATGCTAGACAGCACTTCAGCAGTACGCTTTTGGGTCCATTTTAAACAAAAAGAACAAAAATGTGAAACAGGTGGCACTAAAGAGCATGAGGAGGCAAGCCTCAGCTGGGAATGTGTGTGTCAGGTGACTCAAATGTTTTGCCACTCTGCTTGTATCGATGAATGACCTTGCAAGCACTGAGAGTATTGATTTGGGGGTTACCAATTAATTTTAGCAAGTAGGTGAACTTGCAAATAAGGAATATGAATAATGAGGATCAGTGGTTCCAGTGTTTTTTATAAAGTCATCATTGAACACATCATGACAGCCTGTTTCCTGATGAATCTAGGCATTATCATCTGTGCAAAACAGGGTCACAATTAGAAATCCTGTATTTCTACTCGACCAGGATTTATTGAGCCATGATACGTGTCAGGTACTGTCATGGCAAAACAATGGACAAGACAGAGCCCCCTCCTCATTCCTGATTCCTCACAGAACTCATTCATAGATTAATGTCACCCACTTTCCATCTCTGCTTCCTTCCCTCCCTCCCTCCCTCCCTCCCTCCCTCCCTCCCTCCCTCCCTCCTTCCCTCCCTCTTTCCATCCTGTTTTCTCTATCTCCTCCGCACATACTTTTAGTCTGAAGTCATTGACAGTCCAGAGGGGCCTGACATAGCATCTAGTAACTGGAAGAGGAAAGGTTGCAGAGTGTGGAGTGGCCTTGGGGAAGGCCACTTCCCCTGATGACAGACCCAGGGCGCAAAGTCTCCATCTCCTCTTTTGGTTTCTAGGATGACAGGGTTGAATGAGAGAGTAAGGATGTGCTATCCCACAAGGCTCGAGCTCTCAAACTTTGAACAGATTCATGGTTTCCCCAGGACCAACACTGGTTATTCATTACTCAGCCATTCCTCCAACCAAATAATATTTACCGAGCCTCAGCTTTGTACCAGACTCTGGGTTAAGCCCTGGGAATACAGCTGGAGACACAGTGTGGCCTCTTCGTAATCAGTTAATCCCCCTCTTGTGGATTTCCTCGGAGTACTTAATTACTTCAAGGCATTCCGTTTCTTTCCCACTAGGAAACACTTGGTATTTTGGAATGTCGCAATCCTGATTTCGGTTATTCCTGCTCTAAGGGGTTCCCCTAAACCATTCTATCTCTGAACATCTTTGCAGCATATTTTCCAGTACACAGACCATATGCAAGCCCAAATGTCCCCTTGAGTACCGGTTTCACGTAGCATTCCCCCTATTTTTTATTTTTTATTTTTTTTAGGGCAGTGTCACTGGCCCTCATATGTGGGACCCAAACCAGGGCCACTGGCTTCCCAAGCCAATGTTTAACCACTGCACCACTCGGTGGGCCCTATTCCCCCTATTTTAAATGGTCCATCTTTGTATATGAAAAGGATGTTTCTGGAACCCCTTATGCTGGTATCATCAGTTCTGTTATCAGATCAACCAATGGCTATAAGTCATTCTAACTACACATTGTAGCTCGTTGGATGTTACATTTCAGTGACTTTTATTTAGATGACATTCTTATTGTTTTTAAGCTGAAATTAAACAGTTAAGGCCACATTTTATATGTCTGACTCTATTTCTCTATCTAGACCTATTCCTTCTGCGAAATCTTGTCTGTTTTATATAACCTTAATATATAACTCCCGGAATACAATGAGTGTACATGTTTCAGTGTACATGTCTCACTTGTTACTTCCCACGTGTGCATTTTTAGCCAAATCTTTAAAGATGAAGGAGGAATGTGAACTAAATAAGAGAAAGAAAGATGAAACTATTAGGACGAAGACTGATATAGAGAGATGTAAAAACATAAAGAGAAACTCAAATGCATACCTTTAGAATTTAGGTGTGCCCACATTGACATAAAAATGGGAATGTGCATACCAAAGCCTTAAATAACCAGATAAACAGTGCACCTGCCAGCCTAAAGCCATCTTACACTTAGGGGGTGAGTGGCCCAGCAAATTTGCTCTTTGTCATTTTGACTTGGGTTTGAAAATGGACCTGGGCTGCATTCCAGCTCAAAGAGCCGTTCACATCCAAAGACTCCTAAATTGTCCCAAGGAGCCCATTTGGACAGTGGATTATTTGTGTTTGGCTGGGCATCCTAATAGCAAAAGCTGTCTGTCCTGGCAAGCAAGGGCTGTGGCAGGATTTAGAATTACCATCCCCGGTGTTTTGTCTTCACGAGGTGATTTTTCAGAAAAGCAGTCTCCAGCCCGTCATTGAAATAGTGACACTGACCCCGTGCTGTGCAGGTGGCTTTCTTGAGCTCATCAATAGCTTCCTGTGGCAGGATGGCCTGTTTTAGGTATCAGAGGCAAATTTTACACAAATAAAAATCAGCACCAGATTTTTATTTTCCGAAACCAAAGCTGTCTTAATGGTATACCCACCTCTTCCTGCATCAGAGGTAACTGTTATCAGTTGCCGGGGGGGGGGGGGGGGGCAAGTAAGAATGTGGGAGTTTTTATGTTTTGTTTTGAGGGCAGTGTCACTGGCCCTCATGTGGGACCCGAACGGGGGCCGCTGGCATTCCAAGCCAGCTGTTAACCAATGCGCCACTCGGCCAGCCGAATGTGGGATTTTTGAATTAAAAAATAAGACTGATACAGAATTTCTGCTCTTCTTTTAGGGATACAGAGTGTAAGTACCTAAAGAGTGAATCTCTCTTTATCTGCGCACCTTTAAATGCCTTGTGTCTGCCTCTCCCAGTCATGGAAGTTTTGGTGCCCATTAGTTGGAAGATGACACACTGCAGACAATCAAAGGTTAATGCAATGCACAGATGAAAGTGTCACAGAATTAGGTACTCTTCTTTCGTTATGTTGGAGGAGTTCAAAATTAAGTACATGAGAAGATCCACAGGAATGTAGGGAGAAAATACTAGGATTTCTAATATTTATTTTCATCTCATTTACATATTTACTTAATATTACATTATACTACCGCATATATAACTTAGCACAAATAATTAGACATATATTGAGAGTGCTTGCTCAAAATATTTTTACTGGTTGAGGATACGATCAAAGTTTTGGGGGTCCTGTTTCAATACATTAATTCACCATCATTAGTCTTCCATAGGTGTGAATGAAATGTATTTAATTTGATATTTGAAAGAACATGGTGGGTACAATATGAATAGAGTTTTACCACTGAAGGAAAGAGGGAGGAATGAATATACTGGTGCTAAGTGCCAGCTGTTTTATCCCGTGTAATCCTCACAACAACCCTATGAGGTGGATATCTCCATTTCATAGGTGATGAAACAGAATGAGTTAGGATGTGCTTACTAAAGGAAGCTTCTATTTTACAGAACAATCTATAGAGAAACAGTATCATTTCTTCCTTGGTATGGTTGAGTTTGCCAGTGAAATCATCTAGGCCTGTTTGGGAAGGTTATTAATTATTGATTCCATTTTTAAACTAGGCCTATTCAGGTGATCTGTTCCTCATTCTGTGAGTTTTGGTAGGTTGTATCTTTTCAGGAATTGGTCTATGTCATCTTAGTTATCATATTTGTGGTCAGCTGTTCATAAGACTTTATCCTTTTAATGTCCATGGTGTCAGTAGTGATGTCCCATCTTTCTTAGTAATTATTTGTAATTTGTGTCTTCTCTCTTTTTTCTTAGCCTGTTTATCAATTTTATTGATCTTTTCAAAGAACCAGCTTTTGGTTTTGTTGATTGTCTCTATTCATTTCCTGTTTTCAATTTCATGAGTTTTGCTCTGATTTTATTATTTCTTTACTTCTGCACACTTTGGATTTAATTTGCTTGTCTTCTACTTTCCTAAAACGGAAGCTTAGGTTATTGATTTTAGATCTTTCTTCTTTTCTACTGTACATATTCAATATACTGTACATATATACTTTAAATGTATATACTATTTGAATATATTTTTATCCAAAGTAAATGTAAAAAACAAATTTGAGGGCCGGCCGAGTGGCGCGGTGGTTAAGCGCTGGCCTGGGAAGCCAGCGGCCCCGGTTCGGTCCCACATATGAGGGCCAGTGATACTGCCCTCAAAAAAAAAAAAAAAAAAAAACAATTTGAAATGTACTTATTTTAAAAATGTTATTTATTTGTTTTTGGTTTTTTTTGAGGGCAGTGTCACTGGCCCTCATATGTGGGACCGAACCGGGGCCACTGGCTTCCCAGGCCAGCGCTTAACCACCGCGCCACTCGGCCCGCCAAAAATGTTATTTTAAATATTCAAAATTATCTATTATATTAAAATGAAAAATGAATGAAATAAATTAAATGAAAAAGTAATAAATATCAAAAGTTTAAACTAAGGTCATTTAAATAAAATTAACCATTTCATGTATTGTTTTGAAAATTAAATTAATTATTGTTACATATATTTTTAAAACTAAAGCTATTCATAGTTCTATGTTTATCAAGTGTTAACATAAAAAATAGCTATCATGCTTCACACATATGGCTAAGCTTCATACACTCAAATTTAAGAGTAATATGAATTCTTTGCTATTGCAACATGTTCCTGATCTGTCACACATAACTGCTGTAAATACTGTGTCAATTCCTGAGTGCCTCTAGAATCACAATTTGGAACAAAAAGAAAGCAAGAATATGGATGTTCAGCTCCACAGGGAACTAATACTTCATTATATAAACCTCTGTTGCATCCATGCTGGCCAACAGGAAGGATGTTATTCAAATCAATTAATTTGTCTTTTATCTGAGCATTTTTGTCACTCAAATTCCCTTCATACTTGAAAGCAGTGTCTGTTACAACCTACCCTCCTTCGTGTCACTTGGGCTTAGTCACTTTTGTTTCACAAACACAGAACAACAGATGTGGAGCTGGTCCTTGGGGCCTGAATAGCGTCCCTTTCCAAGGTTTCTTAAGGGAAGAAAAAAAAAAATCCAAAATCATCTTCATTCAGGATAAGCCTCCTTCGAAGGAGAAGCATATGCCATTATAAATATAGGCGGACCATTTATTCACAGTATTCACTGATGATTTAGTACTTTAACTCTTTAAGGACTTTGCCTGTTTAAGCTGCATGAAAGCATTTATTTCCATCCTCAATCAAATGCTGCTTCTACGATTACTCAACAGAAAGTGGTTTCCCCCTTTCTCTCTGAACTCCTTTAACATTCCTTGACATGAGTTCCGTGGTACTTACAACTGTTGGCCCTCTGTTATCCTTACTTGGGTGCATCATCTTTCTCTTTTCATTCGTTCATGCAACAAATATTTACTGTGCACAAAACAAAGCTGACATCTCATGAGGGACACAAAATCAATACATATAAAATATCAAAGAGCAGCAATTGCTCTGAAGAAAATGGAGTCAGTTAAAGCGATAAAAGTTTCAGGGCTGTTAAGTCATGTCCAGCTGATCAAGGGGACTCTTCGAAAAGCAATATGATGAAGGAGGGAAGGACAATGGCAATGACTGTCAATATGGAGGCATTTATAGACCCTGAGAGGAAACATGTTCAGGAAACGGAAGTGTTGCTACAGATGATGAAATGATGGGGAAATGTGGAAGACAATAAATCACGTCAGAAGAGGAACCAGAAGCAGGGTCATTTGGGGCCTTAGAGGTCAAGGTAAAACAATTAGATGGTGAGCACCTTGAAGACAGGTGGCTTTGCCTGATCATCACATTGCCCAGAGCTTCTGGAGGATGTCATCCATAGCTGTCAAAACCTATGTATTTAAGAAAGCTTCCATCTCTCAGGGTCAGCTGATGAAACTTACCTGCTAATTTTGTTTTATTTGGGAATATGATGGGAAATTTGAAATGCAGTTGAAATCTATCTATTTAGCCATTTAGTATAATATAAATTATAATAAATAGTAATAATAATAACAGTAATAATAATAATAGTAACAGCTATAATACAACGTAAAATCTTTGTGGTAATCTTTGCTTTTTTTTTTTTTTTTCCTTCTAGGATTTCCAGACTGTATTGCCAGCATTTGACCTCTTCTCAAAGTATGGAAAACTATATTCAAAAGCTGGACAAATTTTATAAAGGTATGCATTTTCCTAAGAAGTACTTCAAAATGTATTTTAAATAACATCAAAAAATCAAATGAGATTGACTTAACTGTCACGCATTTTAAAAACCATGCTATAATAATATTTATGCATAACAGAACCAGGCACCTTTTTTTCATTCTAGCCTAATGGTTTCCAACATTCAAAAAATCCTGGGCTTGGGTTGGCCGAGTGGCACAGTGGTTGAGTGCTGGCTTGGGGGGCCGGTGGCCCCGGTTTGGGTCCCACATGTGAGAGCCAGTAACACTGTCCTCAAAAAAAAAAAAGAAAAGTCCTGGGCTTTGTTTTTCAAATCTTTTTTTCCAAAATGGGCTCAAAATATGTTAAGAAATAGAACTGATAAAAATCTTCAGTACTCCTTCTCTTTAATTAATACAATAAATAAATAGTTTTACAGAATACAATGAAAAATATTGATGGTGTCCAAAAGCTAAAGCATTTCTCATTATTCTATTGATACAGTATAATTTAAAACAGTATATTCAATATGTATGTTATTTGAAGTACAAAAGTGTCTTGAGGGGATTCTAAATAGTGTCTGGGTCTCTGGTTATCAAAGTTTACACTATGGAGAATAATAGAAACCTACATAAAATTCAAGATCACAGAATAAGCTCTCAACGAGTGTTGTATTTGATTGCTAAGGTGTTTTAAAATAGAGAAATCATTACAATCAAACAGAGACTTATAGGAGGTATTCTGGCATTTTTAGCCAAATTAAAGGAGATATTGGATAAAGACAGCACAGTCCACTAGAGTTAAAGGAAAAGAGGCAAAATTGAGAAATCCTGCTAGTTAGGATCCCCCAAGTATCCTCCCTCCCACACAGAGAACCCAGGGGAAAGCTCTGGTCCTTTGGAAAGGACACGGAGTAGACTGAAGCGGCTTATGTTCCTTAGATTTAATCTTAGTGCCTCCTCTCCCCACCTTAGAACTCTGGCTGCTGCAACGTGAAGTCAGTATGTTAAATATAGATACCGCTGTCTACCTTTTAATGACTCCAACGGAATGCATGAAGGGAAATATGAAGTGTTCTGAGCTAATGGAAACACATATATATAACACCATGTGGAATTGCAGTTTCAAAGGTTTATATAGTGTCATTACCCACTGAAGCGTTTATCTGGTATTTGTTACTCACACTCTAAAGTAGTCTAAATAAAACTTTTCATATTTATGTGTGATTTAGGTTTTAATTCAAAGATATAGTCTGTTTATAATGGTGAAATTTTGAAAACATCTTAAATACTCATTGATATACACTAAGTTAAATAAATGATAAGATATAAAATGCAATGCAACGAAGACATTAAAAATGTCTTTACCTATTAATTTGAAAAGAAAAGGCCTTAATATCTTTGTAAGAAAAAGAAGGCTGGATTCAAAAGAACCTGTAGCTTAATTCCGTTTAAAAAAATCTGTGCATATGTGTGCACACACACACATTATATAAAGTGCATGCTTTTATAAAAAACACACTTGCATGTACTTATATATTACATGTATATGTGTACATTTGTATTGTGCAACAATGTTAATGGTAGTTATTTCTGGGTAGTAATTTTGTAGGTACCTTTTGGGGAGATATGTCTTTGTATCCCCATTGTTTGAAATTTTTACCTAATCAGACAAAAATGAAGTATTAAAACAAAATACTCCAATAGGAATTACTTGTTCTTCTCTACCAATTACAAAACCAGCTTGACTTTATTTTATTCAATCATAGTAATTGAGAGACAATTATCTTTTTCTTCCGAAGACCAGCAACTACTGGCTAAATTATTTATAAGAAAGACGAGAATGCATAACAAATGTTTCACAATTACTTTTAATTAAAAAGAGTGCTCAATGCACAGATACAAATATATGACAGAAATTTAAAAACAAAATGCTCACTAACTCTTCTCTTGGATTCGTAACTATTTTGTGAATTGACGATGTTGTCAAAATGTCATCTCCCCCCCACCCCCCCCGAAAGGAAATCTGTCTAGGGTTTAATTTTGGTAAGTGAAGAGTAGCAGCCTTAGCTGAGGCTCTCCTATTAAGATTTAATTTCACCAAATATGACAAAGTGCTTTTGCTCTGTGTGAAGAGGGCCAAGACAGGGACACTTACACCCAAGTGTCGGAGGAAGATGCCACAGTCATTTTTAGAGCTATCTGTTTGATTGCTTCAGCTTCAAGGTAGTTCATCACTTGGCTATAATTCACTCCTCTCTGCCTCTCACACCCGTGCTCTGCTCTCCCATCAGTGCGATTAGAAACAGTGATGCCTTTATCAGATTAATCTTGCTTTCCTTTAGCGTGTCTGAGTTCAGGATAAACAGAGCCTCCGCCTACCTATTCTGATTAATATACTGAGATTTCCGCCACTGGAAAACTGCTCAGAGTGAATTAGATCATAAACACACGCATATTGTAAAATCTACTCTCTGACGCGGATAACATGATTCCTTTTATTAATTTCTTTAATTTTTATGTATAACGGATCGCGTTGGTAACCTGTGAGAGTTTCCCAAAGGCAGCTTTGTCTGAATCAGAATGTACTATGTCTTGTCATACTGCTTTGCTAGAAGAGCATCTCTAAAGATGAGAGGAGGGAAAAGTTAGCAAGGTCGGCTGAAATCGTTCGTTGGTCCGGCATTGGTATGTGTTTTCTTGTCCCAGTGTCCTTACGTTCTTCTTGGCAATGTGCTTTGGCCCAGGCTATCTTTCTGCTGAAAAAGGGTTCAATTTTGAGGCCAGACGGGATGAGTTTTAATGAAATTATTTGTTTTGTATGAAAAACAATGTACTTTTTCCCTCCTTCATAGGAATTAGGTGTTTGAATTACTCAAATAGCTGAGATAGAAAAAGAAAATGAAAAATAAGTTTACTTAGCACCTGAATTGGGAAAGGGGTAAAATTCCATTGTCTATTTTAGAGGAAATATGGGCTTAGCAACAGTGTAAGGAAAAAAAGGTACACGAGGGGAAAGTAATAATCAGGCATATATAACATACAAGTATATGTTACCATTGGGTGTTAATATTTTTATATTATTTTTAGGTGTACAAAACAACATACTAGTTACACATTTCACCCCTCACAAAATGATACCGCCCCCTCCACCAATCTATTGCCCCCCTACTTTAAGACCCAGCAATTCCACTCTTAGTTATCTATCCAGAGAAACCCAAGACGCTAATTTTAAAAAACATATGCACCCCTATGTTTATTGCAGCACTATGTAAAATAGCCAAGACTTGGAAACAACCAAAATGCCCATTGGTAGACGACTAGATTAAGAAACTGGGGTACATTTACACAGTGGGGTTAAATTTTTAATGCGACATGGCAAATTGTTAAACCTTGTCATTCAGTTTGGCACTACGTGAATTTATAACGCTTTTCAGTGTTGTCTTAGTGAACTGGCAAAACAACAAAACAATAATCAAGATATCTTTAGTACTTTTGTCTTGGTAAAAGTTTCCTTTGAATTAAGGTGTTGTAACCACATTTGTTCCTGTAGGGAGACCGTCTCTGTGTTTCTCCATGACTGAGGCGGGCGGGCTGAACACTCGGTGTGTCTCATTGCACAACAGTCAGCATTCTCTCTGAGGTTCTGCAGAGGTGGGAATGGATCAGAGATCAGGGGGGCTAGACAAACCGGGGCTGTAGCCTCCCAGACTTTTAACCCAGCTAGCTCTAAGTGAAGAGGATTCCAATAGAGAATTTGAGAACACTTATGTTGTTAGGTTCTTTTTCTTTTCTCATTTTATTGTCTATGTTTATTGTTTTGTTTTTAGAAAACAATATCTTCTTTCATTTTACTGTTTTGTTTTTAGAAAATAAAAGAAGACAAAAATGTAAAAATGAGGTTAAGGTGTAAAGCAATCGTGGAATTGAAGACCCTACTGCCTGGAACCCTACTTCCATGGCTGGCTGAGTAACCTTGACACAAGTGTCTTAACCTCTGAAGAGTCTCTCTCTCTCTCTCTCTCTCTCTCTCTCTCTCTCTCTCTCTCTCTCTCTCTCTCTCTCTCTCTCTCTCTTCTCTGTCTAATGAAGAAATGGGAACCATCAGTGGTTCATTCAAAAACTCTACAAATCTAAAAAGAAAATACAAATGAGGACTCTCCAGAAAATCATACTGCTTATGATTCAATAAACTATCATATTTTACAGCCGTCTAGTTTTATATAGTGTGTAAATAGTGGGTCTTTTACCTCTGAGAATGTCTGTCACAACCACAGCCACTGGTGACCAAAAGTACCGTAAATGGTTCCTCTGAAGTGGCCATGTTCGGACCCCATCACTTTACTCACAAATGATGAGTCAAGTGTCAGGTACCCAAGTTCAGGGCAGCCAACATGTAAGTAGGAATGATGATGAATGGTTTGAAGTATGAATGGTAGGAAGTGGTTTGCATTCAAGCTTTGTCTGGAGGGTAATAGTGACTCATCAGACCAATTAGAAACACACCCCCTCAGTCCGTTGAACTTGAGACACACAGACAAGGATGAGTGGGTGTGGGCAGAAGCACAGGCACCTCAAATAGAGAAGACATCTGCAGGTCTCTGCTGCAAAGAAGTCAAAGAGGACATCTGGTGGCTGGGGTTGTACCTAGCACAGTGCCTTCACTCACAAGGATTTTCTGAATAAGAAAGAAGCCAGTGTCTTGGCCGATTAGAATGTGAGATTTGAGAGTGTGCGTTCTAGCCCTTTGAATCTTTAATAACAATTAGCAATCTATTGGTGTTTTGTAGATACTGCATGAATATTTGTTGATTCTCACCTCAGCGCAAACTTGTAAGACAATTAGCTGAAATTAGAAAGAATCTGGACCTTGCCCACTTCAAAGCTACATGACCAGTCTTGTGATTCGTTCTGTAATCTTGCCCTTGTCAGTCTGATAGTCTAAACTAGAGTTTCTAAAACTGTTCTATGTAACAAGGTATTATATTATGCAAGGGGTTATGATTTGTGGACTTGTATAGGAAAAAGAATAATTTAAAAAATATATCCAATGCTACTTTTTCAAATAAACAGTATTTATTTAGAACCAGACTTGATGGTTATGGTGAGAGTTATGGTAAGTATGGGTTTGTAGAAGATTCAAATACGAAAGCATATGCTTTTCTTAATGAGACAATATTTATTGCATGGAGGAATTTGCTGGAATTTTGGGATACAGGATATAGAATAAAAAAATATGTCAACTCTAGAGTAAAAGAATGGAATAGAAGCACACAGCTGCACACAGACATATGCACATGCACACACATGCTCCTGATAACTGTAGAGGTGTCCAAAAGAGTCAGAAATGCCATTCTTTGCATTGAAGAGAGGGAAGCCTGAGATATGGAATGTTATGAGAGAATATAAGTGGGAAAGCAGTTAGTGTGTTTCTTCTGGAAAACTATTGAACCACGTTACCTTACATACAAATTTTTTTGCACATTCTCAATACGAGTCACTCAAGAAAATTAGTGAGACCTAGTGTTGTACTAAAACTGGCGATAACCCATCTCATTCACCAAACTTGATTCTGAATGAATAGTGACCATTAAAGAGATCCAAAGCTCTGTGGCTCATTTGAAGGCATACAGCTTGAGAGCATTCAGCACTGGACCCTCCAGTTCTTCCGAAATCAAAATACTCATCAACCTCTTGTAGTTAATCAGATAATGTCTTTCTTCCCCACTGCTCTCTTAATTTCTTTGAGGGCAAACACTGTCTCTTTTGATAAATGTCCTCTGTCCAACATCTAGCAGAGCACCTGGCACAGAGTAAAACGTCTCTTGAATAAATGGTAAGGAAGTTCCAAATTGTTTTCAAAGACTAGAAGTTATAAAATAGCAGATAGTTTCCTAAGATAATGCCAATTCCTAAGATAAAGATGCCATTTATTTGAATATACACTCTGTGGAATATTATTTTTAGCTAGCCTCATTAATTTATAGTTATGTCGCATATGACTTTGGATATAGGTATTGATATATACCAAACTGGTTCATCCTGAGCTCAAGTTATGACTGCTGCTTGTGTAACGTGCTCCTTCTGGTAAACAAGCATTCATATCTGTGCATTTTTGAGTAATTATCCTTATTTATGCAATATATTATTGTGGTTGTGAAGTCAAGATTATATGTTTTTAAAATTTTATTTTTATTTTTCATTTACCATTGGCATACTGTATTATACTGGTTTCAGGTGTGCAAATTGGTGATTAGACATTTATATACCTTACAAAATGGTCACTCTGGTAAGTCTAGTACCCATCTGACACCATATATAGTTATTGCAGTATTATTGACTATATTCCCTGTGCTGTACTTTACATCTCCATGACTGTTTTTATAACTGACGATTTGCACAGCTTAGTACCTTCCCCTTTTTCACCCATTCCCCCAAACCCCCCTCCCATCTGGCAACCATCAAAATGTTTTCTGTATCCTAAAGTTTGTTTCTGTTTTGCTTGTTTGTTTTGCTTTTTAGATTCTACATGTCAGTGTAATCATATGGTATTTGTACTTCTCTGCCTGACTTATTTCACTTAGCACAATACCCTCTAGGTCCATCCATGTTGTTGCAGGTGGCAAGATTTGATTGTTTTTTATGACTGAGCTATAGTACCAGTCATCTATCGATGGGCACTCAGGTTGCTTCTATATCTTAGCTATTGTAAATAATGCTGCAGTGAACATCGGGGTGCATATATCTTTTCAAATTAGTGTTTTTGTTTTCTTCAGATAAATACCCATAAGTGTAATTGGCTTGGTCATCTGGTAGTTCTATTTTTAATTTTTTTTTAGGAACTTCCATACTGTTTTCTGTAGTGGCTGCACCAATTTACAATTCTACCAACAGTGTACAAGGGTTCCCTTTTCTCCACACCCTCACCAGCACTTGTTATTTGTTATCTTTTTGATAATAGCCATTCTAACTGGTGTAAGGTGATATCTCATTGTGGTTTTAGTTTGCATTACTGATATTTAGAATCGTTTCATGTGGCCATCTCTACGTCTTCTTGGGAAACAGTGTATTCATATCCTCTGTCCATTTTTTAATAGGATTATTTCTCTTTTTGCTATTGAGTTGTATGAATTCTTTATGTATTTTGGGTATTGGATATTGGATATATCATTTGCCAATATTTTCCTCCATTTCATAGGTTATCTTTTCATTTTGTTGATGGTTTTCTTTGCTTTTCAGAGCTTTTTAGTCATAAGCAGTCCCTCTAGTATTTTGTTTTGTTGTTATTGCCTTTGCTTTTGGAGTCAAATCCAAAAAATCATTGCAAAGAGTTATATCAAGGAGCCTACCAACTATGTTTCACTCTAGGAATTTTATGGTTTTAGGTCTTACGTAAAAGTCTGTAATGCATTTTTGAGTTAGTGTTTGTGTATGTTGTAAAATAGGCCAGTTGCATTCTTTTGCATATGTCTATTCAGATTTCCCAGCACCATTTAATGAAGAGGCTGTCCTATCCCCATTGTATATTCTTGGCTCCTTTGTCATAAATTCATTGATCATGTATGATGCGTTTATTCCTGGGATCCCTATTCTTTTGAATTAATCTATGTGTCTGTTTTTATTCCAGTACCATATGTTTTGATTACGATATCGCTTTCTAATACAGTTTGAAATCAGGGAGTGTAGTAACCTCAATTTCATTCTTTCTCAAGATTGCTTTGCCTAGTTGAGGTCTTTTGTGGTCCAATACAAAATTTAGGTTATTTGTTCTAGTTCTATGAAAAATACCATTGGTATTTTTATATGGATTGCATTGAATATGTAGATTGCTTTGGGTAATGAAAGAATTTAATGGTATGTTAATTAAAATCTAATGAATCTGTTTTTAAAAATACAGTGAGATACCAGTATATACCCATTATAATAGCTAACATTAAAAAAAAAAAAGCAGGGCCGGCCGAATGGCTCAGTTGGTTAAGAGCTTGCTCAAGAGTGCGAGCTGAGCTCTGAGCAACAGCGGCTCGAGGCCAGCCCGAGCTGAGTTGCCGTTGAGCTGCCAACAGGTGGCAGGATGGCTCAGCTAAAAATAAAAAAAAAAAAAAAAAAAAAAAGCAATCATAAGATATGGCAGTACTGTAACCCTCATCCAGCAAGTTTGTAGGAATATAAATTGTTGTAATACCTTTGGAAAATGTTTTAGATATAGCCACAAAAACTTCACATGTGTAGATCCTATGATGCAGTAATTCTTTTATATATAGGCCTAAGAGAAAGGTGTATATATGCTCACTAAAAGACATATATGAGAATGTTAATGGAAATACTATTGTAACAGCCCCAAATTGGAAATAACCCAAATGGCTACCAACAGTAGAAATTACAAATAAGTTACAGTATAATCATGAAATAGAACACTGTTGGCTCACAAACTGAACCCATACGTGGAGGTCAAGAAGAGACTGAAGAAAGAGGCAGACCCCTCAGGATTAGTAGATGGCAGGTTTAATAAACAAGGGAATGCACAAGATTTGTCTTAGGCAACCACAAGACCCGTAAATCTCTGCACTTGCCTGCCAGAATCTTCAAAGCTTGTAATAGAGTCCTTACTGGGTTTAGTCACGTTCCAGTCCAGATCATCTTGACAACACCATCTTCTCTCTCGAGGCCATGTCCTTGGAAGAGGTCCCCCTGTGGGAACGGTGGGCAGAGCACCCATTCCAAGGACAGGGGAAGGGGGCAGGGGCCTCCAATTGCCTGGACAGCTCTCAAGCCAACCAGCAGTCACACCCCGTCAGTGCCCTCCTCCAGAAATGCAACAACACAAATTAACTACTGCTACCACCACTCCTCTCAACAACACAGAAAAGTCTCCTGCATGTAATGTGGAGAAATAGCCATCAGCTATACCACATACATACAAATAAATTGGTCCATTCATTTAAAGTAAAAATAGACGAAACTAGTCTCTGGTGAGTTGGGATGAGACCATATTGACTGCAAGGAGGCATAAGGAGTCTTCTGGGGGGTGTAAGTGCTGGATTATTGACTTAGATTATGGGTATATTGGCGTTTCACTGGTGGGAATTTAATGAACTGTGTTTTTCATGAATTGTGCACCTTCGTGTGTGTGTGTGTGTGTGTGTGTGTGTGTGTGTGTGTGTGTATATATATGAACTTTATTTATAGTTAGTGCAGTGAGAGTGCAAGGACAGGGGGGTAGGGATGGAGAAAACAAAAACAGAAACCCCAGGGCCGGCCAAGTGGCTCAGTTGGTTAAGAGCTTGCTGAAGAATGCGAGCTGAGCTCTGAGCAACAGCGGTTCGATGCCAGCCCGAGCTGAGTTGCTGTTGAGCTGCCAACAGGCGGCAGGATGGCTCAGCTAAAAAACTAAAAAAAAACAAAACAGAAACCCAAGAAAGCACCCATTATCTCGGAAGATGGCAGCTCTTCCTCGGACCACTTGCTTTTGCCCAATGACTTCAAACCCTCTATCTTTTAAGGGAAGCTGAAAATATTTACATGAATTCTCCTATTTTGGGGTGTTGGCAAAGATGTCCATTATAAAGACATGGTGGAAACCATACAAAGCACAACCAGGGCTGGACTCTGCCCTTGGGTGGTGCTTTTGGCAACTTCAATGAGCATTTCAGGTGGCTCAGTCACTTACCATGTGCGTGATCTTGGCATGATTTCTCAACCTCTCTAAGCCTCAACTTTCTCATCTATAAGAATTAGAGTAATAATACATTCCTCTCAGAGTTATAGAGGATTGGCTGCATGTTGAAATCACTTCAAGCTGTTCCTATAATTCAGGAAGCTCTCAATAAATGATAAATGTTGTTGCTATTATTATTATTATTATTATTATTATTATTATTATTATTACCAGAGTACTCTCTGGGATAACTGAAAAGAAAAAAAGTGACAGCTTGAAACAAAAGCAGACAGCCCAACTCTCCACACCCATACTTTCCTGCCGGCCTCCCTCCCTTCCTCTCCTCCTAGCTTCCTTCCTGCCATAAATCTCCACTTGCCTGAGCCCCACTAAAGACCACAGAACCCGCCACCACTTATTTAGAATGAAGATGGCCTGGGGCAGCTGGAAGATCTATTTCTATTGCCTCATGTTGAGTCTCTGAACTCATTTTTTTCTCATAGAAATACTACCATATGTGGAGCTTTATTTCTAAATATGTATTCCTAGTCTAGAAAAAGTAGGATATGAGTTAGATAGGTTTTGTAAACTGCTCTGGACACTAACCATGATAAATAATATCGCAGTATCTTCAGAGGGGCGTGCGTGCGTGCGTGCGTGTGTGTGTGTGTGTGTGTGTGTGTGTGTATTTGCAATTTCAGACTGCCTAAAAAAGAACATTTGGTACATACCTGTCTTTTGACATGGGGTTTCTTGTACCATAATATTAAGACTCTTGAATTTCATATAGACACAAAAGAAAAAAAGAAAAAAGACAAGCCATGACAGAGAGAGTCAACCTTAAGGGTAAACCAGAAAGTGAAGTAACCATCATCTAATCAAGACCTTGCTCTCCTAAATTTTGACCACCTACAACTGATTTTAGGTATTCAAAATGTGCCTGGATGCACTTATCCATCTGGCACTTTTATGCAATATTTACACTGAAAGTCAGTAATAGTCAATAATTAAACATTATTTGCATGGTGTGCTTCCTAATTATTCTAATTAATATTTCCAAAGCCATGTGACGTTCGAATTTATGTTCCCTGTATTCAGATGAGGAAATTATAACAGGATAAGTAACTGAACCAATGTCATATGGTAAATGGAAAAATTGGGATTAGACTCAGGTCTAGTGCGTCTTCAGCTCAGGGTATTAGGTATCGCATTAGAATGATGTCCCCAGGGATGACTGCCAACTGTCCTCCAGAGCCCATGCCTTTGTCTCCTTGGCAGGAAACAGCATTCTGGAAACCAAGAATGTACCAATGTACTCCTTCCTTTTAGTGAATAATTCTATCCTTTGGCTTAGATCAGAAGTGTGATGGGGATCTCTTTTGCTGTATTTTATAAGATCCAGCAAAGCCAGCCCATTTCCTTGTGCCATTGTTATGAAGGCAGGAAGTTTTTCTTTCTTTCTTTTTTTTTTTTTTTTTGTGTGTGTGTGTGTGTGTGTGTGTGTGTGTGTTTTCATTGTAGTGAATTATTTCATTCTTGCAAGGCAGAGCAAAAGAAAGACAGTGTGAAAGGAAATATGAAACCTCATTCGGGGATGAAAAAAAACAATTATTTCAGATTGTATATGATTGTGTCTAAGAAAATATATCTGTGTATAATACAAATATAGAGTGTGATTAAAACATTTGAAATACCTCAGCAAAAATTACATATAGAAATTCTATGTTCCTGTATCTCCATTAGCATCCTCTCGCAAGCCCCTGGCTTATTATTACCAACATAGCCCCCTATAAAGAAAAGTAAGTGAAAGTGAAGAGTGCAACTCAGTATCAAGACAAAAAAAAAAAATAGAGAGAGAATAACATATGGGGAACAGAAACTGCAGCCTAACTAGCACCTCCCCACCTTCATTACCATCCTTCCAAATAAATCTCCGTGCTCCTCTTGAGCTGGCAAATAAAAAAATCAACCCAGAAGATATATGTGTGTGCTTCTCCTGATGAGCATGACCATCCATCTGCAGTACGTCCCACATGCCAGAGTGAAGATGGGCTGGAGGGAGAATTAAAGACTTCGGAAAGTCCACAGCATAATCAAGAAGGCTTCTTTCTTCCGACTACAGAGCTTTCATCTCTGTCTTGTGTGATTTTCTGCCCACCTCCTTCACTGTGTGGCAAAGATGCTGATGGCTGATGGGACAATAACAGATCATATACCTAACCTTCCAGGGCAACCAATTGGTTTCAAATGGATGGCACACAGGCTTTCGATATGTTTCATCTGGGCACAGACTATTAGTTCAAGTATATCCACATTCACCCATTAGAATCCTGAATTCTGAGATTTTAAAAGATGATGTCCAATTTCAAGTGTTTTTATTTTTTTATTTCAAATAGAAAATATCTTTTTCATGTGCTATCACGGTGCAGACATTGCATCAGATTCAGATGAAATTTCAGTGGAAATAATACTAAATATATTTATCTGAAATAGCTGGATATTTGTCTTCATTTTTATCTCAATGCAAATAACTCTAGAAGGTAATGTTTTTCACTGTTCGAGGTTTGCTGGCATGTTGTAAGATCCCTAAGAAACCATTATTTCTAACATCTCACACCTGCTGGAATGCATTCTAAGATATCCAGACCCCTGCTTGGATACTTCTAAGTCTTGGGGATAACTCTCCCTTTCAAGAGAATATGTTTTCTAATTATTTAAGTTCCTCATTATATGGAGTTTGTGATTTCACTTACTGGTACTAATTTGATACAATAAGTTGATTCTCTTTTTCATATTACTATCCTTCACTTTGACGGAGATACTATGACTCACCTGAGATTTCTTTTCTCTCTGTTCAACATCCTTGGGTTCCAGAGCTTTATCCTCTAGTTGTTTCTACCACCGCTTCTCCATGGCAGACATTATCAATCACATCCCATATTTCTGCTGAGCTGAGCTCAGAAGCCTTCTCCCCATAGCTCTCCTGGCAGCCACTATTGCGTTTGAGTTGGAATGCAAATTGAAACCCATTCACCATCCTTGGTATTTTGGATTCAGTATGATAAAGCTCAATGAAGATGAATCCAGGGAATGGAATAAAGCCTTTTAGTAATTCGAACATGCTCTACGTTGGGTACTGGTCCAAAGTTGATGTCAGTGTTTCCTCTACTTCAAATTAAATTAAGGAATCATAGAGGATGCCAACGCTGACCTTGATAATTCAGAGTCCATTAAAAAGAACTGTTTCTGAGCAGATCATTGAGATCAAAATACCCATATTTGGCAAAGTACTCGTGAAAGAAAGAAAGCAAGGCAATAAAAGAAAATGACTGAGTGACATCTGTAAACGTATCAGAACGTTGATTTGGCTTAGTTTAAGCAATGATTAATTAGCTTTTTATTCAAGTTCATATATTTCACTGTTTGTTTCTGACACCTAGAATCTAGACTATCTCTGTTTGACAGCAATATGTACCTTAATTTCATAACAGGTTTCATTCGGGAGTGCTATTTTCTTCTAAAACACTTACAGCAGATTTTAGAAGAAAATATTGCTTAGAAGCTCAGTCTCCTTTTACACACTCGTCCTCATCCACCAAGACAACTGGAGAACGTTCTGTTTTTGTGGCATGAGATCAGGTACATCTACTGCCAAACTTCAGACGGGCCACCCCGAGTACATATTTCTCCATCTGTCAGCACCAGGAAACCACTGAAATTTATGAATGAGTAATCATTAATACAAGTTTGTGGCTCTTTGGGTGCAAGTTTTTGTGAAGAAGTTAGACATACAAATACAGTGCGCATGTGAGAAAAGGAAGTATTAAACTTGTTAGATTTGGTTATCTTTTTATTCATAAAACAGTACCTGGCTCTTGAACGATAACAGAGCACTTAATTTCTTCCCACTGGACCTATTATTCTATAGATGCCGGTGGCACAAACTAAATAAACCTCAAATATTTCTGCTTGTCGCTGGAATTCAGTGTAGTAACAGTTTATTTTCCTAGAGTCACTGCCCAAATGCCTTTGCTTGATAAGAATGGAAAAAAATAAAACTTAAAAGAATCTTTTGGTGAAAATATTTTTAAAAATGAATGCTAGGAAGAATGGTTGGGCGGATAACAGAAGGCCTTGATGGAGAAATGGGTAGGAACCCCTAATGAAGAGTCCTGTTGACTTAGAGAATCTTGGTACCGTGTAAATCTTGGGAAAGGGCCTGGTTTAGTAGGGAAGATGATTCCGTCAGAGATACATTTACTTTGAAGTGGCTGTATGATATTTCAGTAAAAATGTCTTTTGAGTAGAAGGGGAAATTATGAAGCTGTAGGTCTGGTGAAAAGTCAGGACCCAAATATAAATTTAAGTATCAGTCAGGATATAGGTTATACCTGAAGCAATCATAAGGGATTGATTAGTTCACTAAAGTGGTTAAAAGTGAACAGTGTGACTGGGAATTCAGTACAAGAGACACCAATGCAGAGGAAAAAGAAGAGGAATAAGAATAGAAATACTTTTAACTGTCACAGAAGCCTAAAGAAGAGACTGTTGAAAGAAGCAGTGGCCACGCCCTCCAAAGGCTGCCCATCAATGCGGCGTCAGTGGTTAGAAAAGTTCAGTTGAATTGACTGTCCTTGTTACTGCCTCTTCCAATTGCTCCTAGTTTCACCCAGTAAGCAAACCATTCTTGCTGATTTTTATAAAGCGCTGCTGTTCGTGGTCACAATTCAAATAGGTCACCATCACAAGGACATGAACTTAGAAGTGCTTTCATTGGATAAATGTGACGGGTTGTATCATCTCTCTTTCTCTCCCCTGATGGCATCTTTCAGCTACTTAACTAAGGGTAGGATGGAGCTCTGGTTATAGACGGAAGTTCATTCCTGTGTAACATTAACCTGACTGTATAAAATCAAGTTTAAGAGTTTGGGATCATTGATACGCCACAATGAACTGAGCTAAGAGCAGCCTAGACATTTGGTTCAAGGTGCATTGTATAAGGCCTGATTGATTCAACACTAATGGACAAACAGGGTGTTTCATTTGAAGAAGCTTATGTTTAGGCAGAAAGAATATAATTCCTTAACAATTGGTTGCTACCAAAGAGGAAGAAAGAAAAAACAAACATATGGGACATGATTTCTTCCAAGTGCCTAGATGAACTGTTTGGTCATTGGTTATTATACATCTCGTGAAAATTGTGCTCATGAATGAAAGAAAAGGCCCAATAAACTCCTCGCTTTCTGTTCACCATCTTGACTCTTCAGTCTTGCAATTGACTTTCTGCTCATCGTGCAGAGATCAACTAAATTCTGAGAAACAGATGGTGTTCCCTCACTGTCAACTTATCCTTCTGTAGGGCTGCAGTTGGTGAGGCCAGATGGATTGGCATCCTGAAATTAAACTTTTCACCAAATTCTTCTAAGTAAACAGACGTTTTGTTAATATGGACTTCTGGACATGGAACAATACACAGAGATGACTGATTGGAAAATCTAATTAAAGGCGACAGTGTGGAAGAACTGAAACAGTGGATTTATTCGGAAAATAAGCAAAATGTTTATATCTCGTGTTGTTTGAGTAGCAACGCTGAACCCAGAATATATTTTAGAGTGGCTGGCCAAATGACCGTCACTTGCTCATGACTTGCATCTATCCTTAGACATCAAAAACTGGTTATAGATAAATCCAACAGAAATAGTTATAACGTATTGCATCTTAGGAGCATTTTTTTACCTTGAGAGAGAAAGTCGGGGCTGCACTCAAATTCCTAACTTCCCTTAAGTCCATTGACAGTTCTTTCACCCAAAATTTACTTAGAATAATGGCATGCCTTGTGTTGCACGAATCTGAGGTGTTTAGTGAGGGGTTTCCCCTACAAGAATTAGAAAGGAAAGCTATTGTCCCAGAGCAGAACAGAAATATACAAAGCTAGAGGCTGACTCCATCTTGTTATTTCAGTCACAATTTAAATAGCGCTTAATGAGAGAGACTGTTCCTGACAAAACCTAACATCTCTAGCCCTCTGTCAATACTTCAGCCCTGTTTTATTTTCTTCAGAATTATTGCTACTACATGATGTCCCTTTGTTTGTTGAATATCTTCTTCCCAGAATATATGCCTCCTAAGAACTGAGATGTGTCACTAATGGAGTCTCAGCACTTCGAACAATATCTGACATATAGTGGGTGCTCATAAATATTTGTTGAATAGATGAATGAATGAGTGAATGAATATAGAGAAGTTGGATGGTTCCTAGGCCAGCAATTCTTCCCTATAATGAGGGGGACACAGAGGCCAAAGCTTATGGTGTCCATCCAGGAACTACCCAAAAGGGATCACTCAGTCATCACACCTCTAGCGCTCTTACTATGAATGATAGGAACTAAGTAGGCTTTGCTTTTGCCCTTTGACCTCTCTCTCTCCATCTTTCCTCCCTGCACTTCTTACCTCTGCCTTCTCTCCTTCCCTTCTTTCCAGTCATTAGAACTGATTTTCCTGGGTTTTGATTTGACTCTGCCACTTATAAGATGATCTTGGGCAATTTACTCAACATTTCTGCTTCACTTTCAACAAATACAAAATAAGGATGATAATAGTCTGTAGGTATAGTTTGAATATTGAATGAGCAAATACCTGTAAATTGTTTAGAATAGAGAGTGTCTGGCTGCTCTAGCACACAGTAAGCCCTCAGTAAAACTGTCACTTTACCTTCTGTTGATTTCTGCTTTTGACATATAATAGGAACTCAAATAGTATATTTACGTTAATATTTGTTTCCTGTTGTTTTCAAGGTCTGTCACCTTTTGCTTTGATGAATTTTTAAGTTTTCTTTCTCTTGTATAAATGTATTCTATATTTATTTTTCAGGATGTGCCCTCTGGTTCTATTATTCTAGCATTTGGTGAATAATGCTAATCTGCCACATTCATGCTTTCATTTTATTTTTAATTCAAATGTATCTCTCCACCGCCATCTTCCTTTGAACCTGAGGTCACACAAAGTAACTCTTAAGTCATTTACTTTGCCTAACTCTTTTCTATCTGAGATGTGTGTGATGGGCAGAATTCTAAGATAGTGCCCCAAGCTCCGTTTCCCCGGCATCCACGCCCTGTATAACCCTCAGGAGTGTGAATGAGGTTGGTCAGGTCATATTACATGGCACAGTATGGAGATTATCCAGATTGGCCCCGCCTAATCACGTGAGGCCTTTACAACAGAGCTATCACTGGCTAGTCACAGAGGTGAATCGGATTCAAAGCAATAGAAGGATCTGATGCATTGTCATTGCCTTGAAGATGTAAGGGACCACACATGAGGAATGTGGGTGGCCTCTTGGAGCTGAAAGCCAGCAAGGAAATGAGGCCCCCAGTCCTACAACCAAAGGAACAAAGTCCTGCCAACGACAAGAGTGAACTTGGAAGCAGAAGCTCCAGAAGAAAGCTCAACCCAGCCCACACTTGGACCCCATCCTTGTGACTTCCTAAGCAAAGAGCCCAGACACTGTACCAGGCTTCCGACCTACAGAACTGCAAGCTACTAAATGGCTGTTTTAAGCCCCTCAATGTGTGGTAATTTATTATGCAACAAAAGGAAACTAATATCATGTGTTCCTCTTGAGGTGAGCTGACAAGCCTGTATTGATTATTACACAGGCAGCCAAATCATGATTACATACCAGCAATACCATCAGCCTAAACCAGCGTCAGTCCAGATTGAGAGAGAGAAAACGAGCGACCACATTGGGCTCTCTGACAATAAAGAAATTGACTTCAAAGTCATTCACATTCCTTTATTGGACAGTATACCTACATTTCAAATAACTTCTGGGATTTTTAAACATTTAATACTCACTCTATAGTCTCCTGAATAACATAATTACACCACCACCATGTACTCTGTTTAGAGTAGTAAACTATGCAATATGTCCAAAAGCTGCTGTCAATTTCTCCCCATAAAATAAGTCACTGGAAAAGGCAGTAGATAGTTAAAAGAATGATCAAATGAGCTATCCATTCCCATAGCCATTTATAAATAAACAATATACAAAGCCATTTAAAATGATTTCAAATTAACCCAAGGTCTGGAAGAGCTTATCTATTTCTCCCTTCTTGGGGATATAACTACAGTTCAGCCTGTTTCATAAGGTCTCCACATTCTTGTAATCTCACTAATAGGATGCTTTTGAGGATGTGGGCATATTACTCCTGCCCTTTCCGCTTCAAACCTTTATCAAGGAAATTTGAAGATTTCTTCGAATGTCTAATCTGTCATGTTTAGGCTTGGAGAGGTTGAATTTAGACACCTTGACTACACCCAATATTTGCTCAAAAGTAGCCCATGATACAGCCCACAGAGGCAGAAGATGGGCAGGGCAGCGAAAAGTTCTCAGCGTTTGTCTAGAGGGGAGCAATTAAAGGAAAAGGGAGAAGGAAATGAGATCACTTTTCCAAAGCACTGTATGTTCCCTGAGACAATGCTCTCCAAAGAGGCTTGGACAGTGACATCATCCTGGCTTTGGTGTGATGTTTAGTGAAAGCCATGGATTGGAAGGAGCTCTCTGAATAAAGCTCTATAGTAAAATATCAATAACTCTGACCTCTCATTGAGAGTAGCAGTTTTGATGGCAGGCTTGGAGAAGGGAAAAACAAAAAAGCAAACAAAAAGCAAACTTGCAGGTTACATGGCTGCTTTATTGCATAGGAAAAAAATAAATATAAGCAATTATGCAAGGCCCAGTCCTCCTAATATAAATTACTTTGCATTGACTCATAGAAACCAGAATGTATTATTCAGGCTTCAATCAGGATACAAAACCACAGAGTCATTTGAGAAACAGAGAAATTTCAGGATAAAGAATTAGAAACTCGAACATAAGAGTGAGGACCAAGGGATTGGCAAGTACGACGGAACCCTAAAGAGCATGAGTTACAGAGACTCCTAGCCCCAAGGCTGACACGCAGCATCTAAGGCAGAGCGCCTGTGTGCCAGGACTGTTGGAGGGCATGGCTCCGTCTCACTGAGTGCCAAAGAAGTCCCCTGTTCAGGGTGCTGGGGAAGCTCTGCATGGGAGGTGCTCCCTGGAGCCATGCTGGGGAAGCTCTGCATGGGAGGTGCTCCCTGGAGCCACTCTGCTGCAATGTTCGGCAAGACATGGTTATACCAACCAGGGAAGCTCACCCGAGCCTCGGTGTCCAGGGATATTATTGGGGTCAGTCATAAACCCATGTGGCTGACTCCAGCACCCCCAGAGGTCAGCCTGATACCACGTGGCCCGAGGGCCCCACCATAAATCACATTGTTAGCACAGATTCTAGGGTACACAAGGACAATCGTATCTGGCAGGACATTCCAAGCGTTTATAGGTTTACCCCTCTGAGTCTGGTAAGGCCTGGAACTTTCTCTGAGATGTTCAGCATGCGGACAACCCTGAGGTACTCCTTTGCCATTCATCATTTGACCTCTGTCTGTGCCTTGTTATCTTCATCTATAAACTAAGGTGAAGGCAAGCTACGGACCAAGGTAACTACTCCTAGCTCTAAAATGCGAGGACACTGATTTGAATTTTTAACTAAGCAATAAAGAAGTAGAGTAAGCTTGAAAAACCATTCTAATTCAGCAAATTGTTTAAGAAACACTAGTGTGCAAAGCAGGGACACACTTCTGTGTATTTCTTACAGCTGGGTCATAGTTCTCTTTAAATTTGCATTCAGCTTGGAAAGACAAATGGTTGGCATTTTTCTAGCCGCACCCCCACCCTCTTCTGACCCTTCCTATCCAGATCTCTGGAAAACAAGTGCCTCTCAAGAGACTTTGAAGATTAGTTCAGGCTAATTGCTGCCGGATAAGTAGTATTTAGCAGCTGTTTAAAGTAAGAAAAAAAGGGGGAGGGGATGGGTTTCTTTTTGGCAAGAAGAATTTAGGTTCAATTTAAAGACAGTTTGCTAAGAAGAACATGAAAAAACTAAAATAGTTACCAAGCCTCATGGAGCCTCCTTGTCTAGAAAAAAAAAATCTGGACGCATATTCCTTTATCTAATTGGGTAGTTTAAGTTTAGATTATTTTGTTGTCATTGTTGGTGTTGAAATGCTCCTAAGCTCAGAAGCTAAACCACATCCAAAGTCAGCTCAGCAGATCAGGCTACAAAAGCAGCATAGAATGTGTTAGTAGACAGAGCATATTTTTGGCACTTCCCATCTCAGGTTGAAGGTGGAGTCCTTGTGGAGGACTGATGGTATTCTTGATAGGTTAGGTTCTGAGCTAGCATCCCAGCTCTCTGCAATAGGAGATGTCTGTTCACAGGAAGCCAGAATGAATTTGAAAACCACGATTGCTGTGCCTTTGTGGAAAGAGATTTCCTACCAAGAAACCAAGGCGGCTGGTGCCTGGTTGAGCAGGCAAATTTGACTCAGCATTGGACAAGGCCAGTGCACACCCAAATGTGCCATCTGCTCGCTGCTGAGCGGTACTTCCCTCGCTGGTTTTAGACAATGGCCCCTTTACAAATGGCGGAGCAGGCCATCCTAGGAAATCATTACTCCTGCAGACTGGGACAATGTATCATTAAACATCACCACAGAGAGTGAGATGTGATGGCCAGTGCACAGTTTGTGTCATTCTAGAACAATCCTATTAAGTTAAGAGCTCATTTATTACAAAAATGAGAAAGAATGACACAGACTCTAACCATGGAAGGATCACTCTTGGTGTAAGCAAAATTAGCATTAAATTTACCAAAATTAAAGTTCAGGACAGAAATACAAATCACCAAAGATGTGTGGAATAAGTAATGGTAAATATATTCCTAATATGAGCAAGTTGACTGATTTTGAGAAATTAGAACTGCTATAGGTTGAATGTCTGTGTCCCCCCAGATTCTTACGTTGAGACTTGTTCCCCAAAGTCATGATACTTGGAGGTGGGACCTTTGGCAAGAAAAGCCCCAAGAAGGGAATTAGTGCCCTTATCAGGGACCCCAGGCAGTCTGCTCACTCCTTCCACTATGTGAGGACACAGCAAGAAGAACCCCACTCTGTGAACCAGGAAACAGATGCTCTCCAGACACTGAACCTCCAACAGGAAGGGCTTTAAAACTTGCTGGGCCCCAAGTAAAACTCAATGCTTGATTCTTGGTTCGGAGCACAGGACCATGTGCGACACTGTTTTTGGCCTCTAACACAGTGAACTTTATATAATAAATACTAAAGAAACCTGTGTTGTATGACCCTTGTGCAAAAAAAAAAAAAAAATCAAATAATAAAAACTTAATGCTACAAAGGTCAAAACAACCCTGAAACTTCACTTTAAGTGCACTACAGGAAATGTGACTTTTGTAAAAAAAAAAAAAAAAAAAAAAAAAAAGTGACCCATAGGACAGGATTTCTGTCCCCAAGGGAGATAACAGAGTACATTATGGCTTTCCATCCATCCTCCAATCCACACTTGTCCTGCTGCTCTTCAAAGACCATGTCAAATCAGATATACCACCTCATCAGCATTTATGAATATGTATTATTTGTTAGCAACCAACATACAAAAAAAAGGAAAGAAAAGAAAAAGTTGTATTCCAAACAATGTTGACATGAACTCAAGCTCCTGACTTCTTCCAGACACCAAATGTTGTGGGCAGCCAGATGGCAGCTTGATCTTAAGGTTGAAAAAAAAAATGGTGGGCCTTGATTTCCATGTCCCATTTCGCCTGAGAGTCAGTAGAGTACTTTGCAGAAGATTTCACTGTGAAGAAAGGACCTGGATAGGAAAAACAAAACAATATGTCTCTATGCCCCAACTTTACAAGTAGCAATAGGCCTACTGTTCTAAATATTTATCATCCACCATAAATGAAAGTCAAATCCTCATGTTGAGTATCGAAGACATTTAGTAAAGACCGTTTGTTGCAAGGGAATGTATAGTGTGAATGAAATAGACACCCTCTACCTTAAGAAAATTCCTCTAGAAAAGGTCATTTATTTATTACATTCAGGAAGTATTACCTGAGTGCTTACTATGCTGGGCACTGTTCTGCAAGCTGGGGCTATAGGAGATGAAATGAAACCCCAGTTCCTGAGCTCACAGAGCTTCCATTTTAGTGGGAGGGAGATAACAGCGAATAAGAAAAACACGGTCTGTTAGAGGGGCCTCCTCCGTGGTAAGAAGAGGCACTGGGGAAGGGTTGGAACTTGACCTAGGGTGACCTGAGGCTGTGGATGCCTGAAGCCCACCCTCTCAGACCTCACTGTGAGCTGACTGACTCAGGAATGGGTAGGCACTGAGCTCACCGGGTCCACAAATACCACGACAGAGAAAGGAAGAACAGCTAGAATGGAGGGCACCATCTGCCAGCGTCAGCCAGGCTGTCAGCCAAAGGAACAAACAAGTGTCTGTGTTGGGCAGACTCCTACTTATGATGCTGTCCTAGAGGAAGGGAGATCGGAGGAGCTCCTTGAAGAAGAGGCAGCTAATGTAATCTGACCACACTGGAGACTTCCTCGGGAATGATAATTTTCTCAGGACAAAGCGAGTGCCCTTTCCATGGCATACGTTAGGTGAGACTGTCCAAAAGGCAGCGAAGGAAATACATAGAAGCCAGTTCACCGTTTCCCCACTCCCGGTCCATTACTCTCTGCCCCTCGCACTCCCTCCATACAGCCCCAGAAGGGCCTTGGGGGAGCTAAGCTGAACCCCTCTTAGGCCATTCTGAGGCTTCCAGAAGTAAGGGGCAATGCCAGAGCGGCTAAGCCGGAAAATAATGCAAACATGTTATGTCAGGTGCTCCCAGTTTTCATTCTGCAAAGCCAAAAGGGGCCATTAAGATTTTCCCCCTTTTACACTAAAATATTGATCTCCATTGTCAGCTGGATCTAGCTGGGTGCCTCTCCTGTTTCCTGGTGCTGTGAGGTATGCCCAGCTTGTGTGGCCAGGACCCTACAAGTCACTCAGTAAGCTCATTTTTCTTAGTAGCTTCTGCGTCATTGAGGGATGCATCATGGTGCATTCATCGGCTCTGCATTCGGGGGCATCCCCAGTCACTCCACTACCAATAGATACAGTTCTGGTGCTTTAGGAAAAAGAAAGAATTGGGGGCACACTGGCTCCACCAGCCAAGGGGGTAACATCTGAGAGAGGGAGCACTGCTGGGCCAGTTCCTTCAAACATGACATGGTGACTCCACGGCCAGGTAGCGGGTGACGCTTTGAGTGCCTTCACCCTTCAAAGAGGTGAGCTGTGTGGTTCATTGGACTGGATGCCTCTTAAATATCGGGCTGTCGGAAAAGTCACGATGCATTTTTACAACAAAAAACAGAAAAAATACATCATGACTTTTCCGACAACCCAATATATGGTGATTTAACATATTCATATTATATACTCAATTGTATACAATAGAGTAGGCTATCGTTTTTCCTTATGGAAAATATGTGGAATCCCATGAAGCAAAGTAGGTGGGCATTGTTTATACAGAGTTATTTTTTTCCTCTAGAATCACAGTGTCCTGTCATAACACCATTTTTCAAAGTTGCTTAGATTGGTTCCCCACCACCAGCACCACTACCCTTTTATTGTGCCATACTTATAATAAAATTAGGTACAATCTTCTTTCCATCCTGAGGTACCCAACATATTGGTTGATTTTTTTTGTTTGTTTTTTTAATTTGCACACAGAAAGGCTTACTCTGTGTTGCATACAGTTCCATACGTTTAAGCAAACCCACCAAGAGTTGTTAAGCTACCAACACTGTACCATACACAAGAGTTCCGTCACCCTAAAAACTCCCCTGTGTGCCTGCTTTATATTTAACCTGTTCTCCCCATTCCTTGGTAACCACTGATTTGTTTTCCATCCACATAATTTTCCCTTTTTCATAACATCATATCAATGGAATTAATTACATACTGTGTAGTCTTTTAGTTCTGCCTTCTCACACTCAGCAAAATACATTTAAGATTCTTCCATATTGTAGCATGAATCAGTTACGTATCATTTTATCGCTGAGTGTATTCTGTTGTATGGAGGTACCATCCATTCACTTGTTGAACTATACCTTGGTTACTCGGGTTGGTAATTTTTTCTCATAGGGATATGGGTTATCAATTCTGAAAATGATCTACATGTATATTAGGGCTGAACAAATAAGTAAATAAATTGGAAATAAAGGGAACCAGTATTCGCAATGTTAGAGAAACAAATTACAAACAAGCAGGCAGTGAAGGAGGCTATGTTGTCAAAAACACATAGGTCAACATTTTTCCCTGCTGTCTTTTCACAGTCATTTTATTCTCTGTGCATTTTATTACTATGATGGTTATTAAAAGGTCTCACGAGCTATATGGAAAGTGTGAAAAATAGCAGCTGAGCATTGAGTATGTGTGTACTTTTAACATAAATAAAGGTGTGTTATAATTTTATGTTTATCATTAAATATATTCATTGTTACAATAAATATACGAAGGAAGTTTTATTGCAGCAGGGTGTATATCAGGCGATTTCCTCCCGTTTATCCTTAGAGAGATTTTTCTCCTTCAGGGACTGTGTGAGGAAGTTTTGTGACTTTGGGGGAAGAATATATAGATGGCATGATGTAGCCTTAAGCATCATCCACTCGCCAATCTTTGTGAATTGATTTGGATTATGTCATTTCCTCTGATACCTGTAATGCAGCCATAAGAATGATGACCCTGCAATGTGACTGTGCTGAAAATAGCTCTTTCAGTGCCAGAAAAAGATGATTCATACTTGGCACAGGTGCCTTTTCTGGAAACTGCCAGCACAGAGGACAGAGGTAATTCACTAAGGGGTTCCATCATCACCCACCTCAGTTTGGAAACAATGGTACGTCACTAAAGACATTCGATTAATGTATTTACCTATGTACATATGTGTGTATGTCATGGACTTACCTGCTTTGATTATATTTACACTACAAGTGTGTCTATACATACATGTATAGTATGTATGCATTAGTTTTAAAGGCAGAGATATATCAAATAGACTGCAGTTGTTCTTTAATTTTAATTATGTAGCCTGAGGTAGTTTGAATGACACCACCCTGAAAATAGGAGCGTGGCTGGAATTGTAACTCTGCCACCATATGTACTCTTGTTTCCAGATATTGGTAAAATCACACTGGGAAAAAACAACAACAAAAACACACAGGTGTGGTCATTTCGTCCAATTCTGCCCGCCATCAAGCCACCAAATTCTGCACCACGGAGCTTCTGGCCATTTGAGCGAGTGTTTCCAATGGCCGGGCTTCCCAGCACTTCTGGGAGGAACCCCCCCCAGAGACCACAGGGAATGTCTCCCCATTCCTGGAGAATGAACGCCTGCCCAGAAGCATCTTCCGTGCCTCATTTGACCACCGAGTTATCATACTCCTCCTTGGCTATGTGTCAAACTGCACATTTATTTATCTTAATCTTTCCTCAGAAATCAATTCTCTGAGTCCCTTAATCATTTTTATTGATTTCTGTTGAATTTTCTCTCCTTTGATGACACCTATCTGCTGCTGAACTTCTTTCCTCGTCTTCACCATTCAGCACTCAGCTCTGGCTGGTGCGGCGCAGTACACGGTGCAGAGGGGACCAGCCGGTTTTGTCTCTCAGAGCATCCACTTCCCGCCATTGTGTGAGCCGCAACAACACACTGTCATCAAAACCTACCAACTGGCCGCTGGCCCAGGATAGTGGCTCCTGTGCCTTTTTCCAAATCAGATTTTGCTGTGACCATGGCTCACCGTTACTAAGTGTTTAGTACATTTTCCAGGTCGTGGCTCGCTCTCTGAACATCTAAGCCACATGTCTAACTTTCCATCCATAATTCTACTTCCCATCTCTTTACTAAAACGCACTGCATGTCACCTAAAATGTTAAAACCTGCATTAGAAGGGATATAAAATACAGATTTTTTTTTTCCCAATTAAAAAAATCTCTTTTGCGAAGATGATGAGCTAGTGGTGTGTGCGAAGACATTATCTGATAAGTAGCAAAGAGTACCTGGGAAGTAACGCAAGGATCCCAGGATCATTGTTCGGTCTGGGTTCCAGGACCTGAGGAATGGGCAACTTAAAAAATGTGAGCCCTGGGCCAGCCGAGTGGCGCAGTGGTTAAGCGCTGGCTTGGGAGGCCAGCGGCCCCGGTTCGGGTCCCACATGTGAGGGCCACTGAGACTGGCCTCAAAAAATAAAAAAAAAAATGTGAGCCCCACCGGGACGTGTGGGCTTGATGAGAGGCTGCATGTGGTGATTGCTGCTACCATTTTGTGGGTGCTTACAATGTGTCATCCACTATTCCAAGGTTTTTTTCCACATATCTCATTTAAAGTTCAGGCAAAGACTTGTGAGAGACACCATTATTATGGCCATTTTTATAGGCGTAGGAA
Organism: Aselliscus stoliczkanus; assembly: GCA_033961575.1. Taxonomy (NCBI): domain Eukaryota; kingdom Metazoa; phylum Chordata; class Mammalia; order Chiroptera; family Hipposideridae; genus Aselliscus; species Aselliscus stoliczkanus. The sequence goes on from CM066734.1 coordinate 9,432,100, forward strand.
CTAAGGCACAGAAACACTGAAAACATGCTCAAAATCAGTCAAGTTATGTACTGACTTGTCAGAGTGAAGGATGCAAAAGGACCTGCATATCTACTCACCTTCTTTAGTGTCACAAGCACACAGTGGCAAAGTGGAAGTGGGCAGACCCAGGTAGAGGACATCTGAGGTATCTAGCCTAGACTTCGTTATCAAAAATGTATGAGTAAAGCTTTGAGAGTCAAGTTGCCAGTGGTGTTATGTCAACTAAGGATTGTTCAAGAAAGCAGGCAATTCTGGCTGGGGGGCAAAAACGGTGTTAATTTGTGTGATGTTTAAAGCAAAAACTCTTTAAAAACTCGTACCTTATTGAGGCATCTTTCAAAATTGTTTGCCTGAAGATGGACAAATTGACTCTCATCCAAAAGAATATTCATAAATCTATCCTAGATCGTAAAATCATTCTTGGTAAACTTTGCTTCCCGTTATGTGCCTCAAGTTTCTGAACCACTTGTTGATGCAAATCAACCCCAAACCCGGGTGGGAGGACTGAAAGGGACTGATTCCTGAGGAAGGGCCTAGGGTCATTAGGCCCTCCCCCAACAGGATCCTTTGGCTCTCACTAGAAAAGCAAGAGGGAGACACCACCCCTGACTGTGAGGGACGCCAGCTCCGCTCAGCTAGCATCAAATTCGTATTCCTGAAATCTTCTTGTTTGGATCACTTATGACGTGAAAATGAAAAGTAGTGTTTCAGGGAGATTCAATTTATGTTCCAAGGGACACAAGAAGCATTCTGAAAATATGAACCATTCTTGCAATGAATTATTAGGGACAACCTCTGGTCAGGTCTCCTAGAACTGTTCCAAGGAACTACAGATGAATTTCCCATCTCTCATTTCCTGAGTATAGAGACCTACAAGAATGAGGGTTTTTCTTTCTTTCTTTCTTTCTTTTTTTTTTAATCTCTAACTTACTGCCTGTTACTAAGTGAATCTGGCTCTGTCAATAAATTTGTTCACAGCTCTAATTGTGTTAATGAATTGAACATAATTAAACTTACAACATGCCATGAGTTTCTTCTGGCAAATCTCAGTAGATTTTTCCAAAAAAGACCTCAGTGGGAAAACAAATAAGTGAACTGTGTGACTCCTGCCAGTCCCATATCATCTCCGTGGAGAAATGATTGAAATAAGGGATTGGGAAACTGACTTTTTGAAGAATGTTCCTCTCTGAATGAAGTTTTATTCAATTTGTAGGGACTGTGATCTGTCCTTTGATTAAATTCACTAGGTTGCAAGTTCCTTTAGGGCAAAAGTATGTATTATTTTATCTTCATCCCCAATACTTAGTAGAGGGCCTATTAACATAAGAATGGAAGGTGAGTGAATGTGACCATGTAGACAAAGTCACTCTGAATTGTTCCACTTAGGGGCTCCCTGAGAGAAGGTCACCTATCTTTTTTTTTTTGCTTGTCTCCTATGTGCTGGTCACTAGACTTGGAGTTCTCACATGCAGAATTGTATTTAATTCTCACAAAAGCTCCTGAAGGAGATACAGTGATGCCCATGTGGTAGGTGATGAAGCTAAAGCTCAAAGAGGCTGAGTAACTAATCTGAGCTCACACTTAAGTCCGCAAGAGACTTGCTGTTCTTAGACATCCAGTGTGGGGTAGGTGTGCTTACCATGCCACCGACTGACAAAAATGCACAGTGGAGAGCTATCAACGATTCTCTAGGCACCAAAAACTTGAATTCAATGATTTGCCTTTGCCTAAATCGTTTTTCAAAAAAATTAATTTAGCTGACACTTCAGAAGTGTTGTCAAGTTTTCTCAAGATATTTTATTGACATGTTGTCTTCAAAGTTAAGGGTCGTGACTTAACGTTTCTATCCTCTGCAGTATGAGGCATGAGTCTGGCACACTGTGAGCGTCTTAATAAGTACATCCTGGTGACACATGTTTAATTTGAAGTGTTTTATGAGATGCTGCTGCTAAAAGAGCACTGCTTTTAACTTGCAAGGCCTAAGAGCTTGTTTGACAAATAAAGAAAAAGAAGTCAAGACCTAGACAATATTCATTACTTATGGGCACAAGAGGGGGGAAAAAGAAAAATAAACAACCTTCGGTTTAGTCAGAAGGTTTATATTCATTTCAATTTTGCTATAACTATTCACCAAAAAAAAAAATGTCATGCGGTGATTAGAGTTTTAGCTACTTTTCTAAGAGTGAAAGCCTCAGAGACAGGGAGCAAAAAGAGAAGAAAAGAAGCAAAGGGTCCAGATAAGTTTAATAGTCTTATTATTTACATAAACAATTTATAAATACCTCCAATACGCTCTATCTGATTCTAGTCTAGTAAGAGCTGCCTCATGAGAAAGGAGATGGTTCCCAGTGTCCCCATTTCATAGCTGCAGAGATAGAATAATTGACCATTATACTTAAAAAGCCCAACCTGAGACAGGCTGGGTTTATTTACTTAGCTCATCTCCCTCTTGAGATGAGTTCAGCAGAGCAGTTGCTGTGAAAGTACTGAGTCCCAAGCACACTAGGACCACAAGGCATGAAGGCAGGAGGCACACAGTGGGTCCATACTCCTCCAGAGACCCACCCTGAAAAAGCGAGGGCAGGCTGGAATGAGCATAGATGCCTCTGTGCATTGGGAAAGCCTAAAGAATAAGAACCTAACATGCATAATCGAGGGCAGATCAGATGGCAAAACAGCTCAATTTGTCTAAGGAGCCAAGAGAATTGATACAAATTAGACAAGTAATCAATAGCCTTCAGATATCCAAGAGAATATTGCTGAACTCAAATCTCCAGTATATTTAATTCTGTCTCTGAAAAGGTTCCCTTTTGTATAAACACAAATGATGCCTTTTTGTTTTTAACCACTGTTTTTAAAAATAACAAGCTATTGTGTTCAGAGGCCTTGTAACAACACTGCCTCTTAACTGATTTTTCAAGCATACCTTTTTATGTAAATTACAGTCAATCCTCATTCACAGATTCTGTATTTGTGGATGCGCCTACTCATTAAAATTTATTTGTAACCCCTCAAATCCAGCCCCTTGGTGTTTTGTGATGATTTGAGGACATATGCGAAGTACTGAGAAATGAGTCACTTGAGGTTGAGCAAAGTGACGTTTTACCTGCCTGTTTCAGTTCTCATGTACTATAAATAAGTGTGCTTTTCTATTTCGTGCTGCCCTCTTCATATTTTTGTGCTTTTTGGTGGTAGTTTTGCTGTTTGAAACGGATCCCCCGTATAGTGCTAAAGTGCCGTCTGGTGTTTCCAAGAGCAAGGAGGCCGTGTGTCCCTTACGGAGGAAATGAGTGTGTTAGACAAGCTTTGTTCAGGCGTGAGTTAGTTACAGGCTGCTGGTTATGAGGTCAATGTGAGCGAATCAACAATATTAATTTAAATAAGGTGGTTTAAACAAAGCATGCCTCAAACGAGCTCCTGCGTTCATCAGTTGATGAAAATGTTGTGACCAGAAGCTCACAGGAACCTATCTCTGTTTTTGCCCCAAGAAGCAAAGTTTCTGCATTTGCTGATTCTGTGTTTCCAGGGCCTATAGGACGTAACTACTGCAAATATCCAAATCAACTGTTTTGAAAGTTAGTCTAAGGAGGGTCTTGCCGGTGACCATGGTCTGTGAGTCATGTGACGTGCATGGCACATAATACACACTCAGGACATGTTTCAGTCGATGAATAAATGAAGTCAAAAATTTGCACTCTGTGGCCTGGTGGGAACACTAGCTGGAACCAACGCTATCTGGCTATTTTAAAAAACTACCTGGAGAAAATGGAGACAGTGGGGCAGGATAGCAAGAAATGGTTTGAAGCAGACTCCCAGAGAAAGGGGTTGCAGGAGAAATAGCCATTTCGTACTATTTGAGCAACATCAGAGAGATGGAGGGCCAGAGACTGGAGGATTACACACACACACACACACACACACACACACACACCCCAGAGACACACACTCACACAGACACTCACAGACACACACAGACACACACACACACACACACACACACACACCCCAGAGACACACACTCACACAGACACTCACAGACACACACACACACACACACACACACACACCCCAGAGACACACACTCACACAGACACTCACAGACACTCACAGATACACACACACACACACACACACCCCAGAGACACACACTCACACAGACACTCACAGACACACACACACACACACACACACACACACACACACACACCCCAGAGACACACACTCACACAGACACTCACAGACACACACACACACACACACATTCACACACCATAAACCTGCAATTCCTAGCAGGGTGGGAAACTAGCAAAACAGCTTTCACTTTGCCCTGCCTATGACAGGGGGTGTGAGAGAGCCACCAAAGAGAAACCCACAGTAGCTCCTCAAAGCTATAAAATGGTCCCAGCCCTGACACCAGGCAGACAGGCACACCAGGCTTAAAGGAGGGGAGTGGGGACCTGTCCCCATAATCACTGTGGTAGGCAGAATAGCAGCCCCTGAAAGTTGTCTGTATCTTCATCCCCAGAACCCATGACTGTGTCATGTTACGTGGGAAGTGAAAGTTGCCTGTGGAACTAGGATTGCTAATCAAGTGACTTGAAAATTCAGAGGTGATCCCAGATTATCTGGGTGGGCCCAGTGTCATCACCAGGGTCCCTATACGTGGATGCTGGAGGCAGAAGACTCAGTGTCAGAGGATGCCATGTGAGAAGGACCCCACCTTTTCTCGCTGGCTGTGAAGAAGGAAAGGGCAGTAGCCAAAGAATGGCAGCCCCCTTAGACGCTAGAAAGCCCAGGACATAGACTCTCCTCCAGAGCTTCCAGAGAGGAGTGCAGCCATGTCCACACCTTGGCTTTAGCCCAGAGAGACCTGTTTTGAGCTTCTGACCTTAAGAGCTGTAAGGTAAATATATTCTTTTAAGCCACTGAGCTTATAGTAATTTGTTATAGCAGCAATAGGAAGCTATCCCTCTATTTGTGTGTGGTGACCCTACCTTTTTTTAATACAGAAAAATCTTGGTGTGAGAGCATAATTCATTTCAGAAACAAACGACTAATATTGCAAGACATTGCTCGTTTACCAAGTTAAAATGTACTAGAAATGTTTGCTCATCTTGCGGAACACTGGCAAACCAATTTACTCGCATTCCAAGGTTTTATTGTACTTTCATCTATGTGACCATAAATGATCTCTATAATCTCTGGGTAAGATCAAGACTGGCGGGGTGGAGGGGGCCAATTTCAAAAGTTTGCAACTTCTTAAAAGTTGAACTGGACTCAGGTCTCGGCCTTATTAGCCTTTGTGAAGTATTTCTTTAGTTCATACTCAGGAAATCCTACAGTCTGACCACAGCCAGATCTCTGGGAACTTCTGAGGAAGACCCCTGCAGAATTTCTAGGGAAGCCAAGTAAGAGGCACAGTGGACATCAGAGCCTTTCCACAGGAGTTCACGGCCAGCCCCGCATCAGAGCCTGCTTGATGCATGTGACAGCAGAATTTTGGCCCCCATCACCTTCACCCTCTGGTGTCCTGCCCATGACTGTGTCCTGTTGCCTGGCAACGGGCACTTCGCAGCTCTAACTGATGCTGCCAATGAGGTGCCTCAGGAAAGGAAGATTCTTCTACATTATTCTGGCCCGCCCAGTGTAAATATGTGAGCCCTTCAAGGCAGGGCTTGTTTCTTGCTGAGAGCAGAAGATGAAGGGGGCCATGGAGGAACTGTGAGAAGGGCATGAATTCTACCAGGAACCAGTGAGATTAGGGACCAATCTGAGCCCAGGATGGGAACTGCAGCCCTGGCCGATCACTTGGCCCCCTGAAAGCAAGGAACCCAAATGAACTGTCTGGTGGGCAGACTTCCGACACACAGAGCTGTGAGATAATAACAGGCATTGTCGTTTTAAGCCATTAAATCTGTGGTCATTTGTTATGGCAGAAATATCACACAAATATGATAAGCGGACCATTGAAGAGACAGAGACAAAGGGACATTGTTCCAAAACAGGATGAATTTATATTTGCAAGTACAGGACCGGGAAAGACAGGAGTAAATATGAATCTCAAAGAATAGGTTTAAAATAATCAAATTGGACAAGTGGGGGTGAGGGTGGGTGGAGAGAAACTTCCAGAAGAGGAAGCAGCTGGAGGAAGAGTAGTGGGAGGAAGGGTTCAGGGTCCAGAGGACCAGGACATGCTCTCAAACACCCAGGGCCATGTTCTTCTCACCTAGATTCTGGAGGATCATTCTGGCTTAGGCCCATCCAAGGCTGGGGGTCCAGAATGAGAGGCCGGCCTGGATGTCGATCCAGTGTCACCCCAAGACTTCCAGCTGAGACCAAAGACAATAAATTCCACTTTGGGCTCAGTCCCAGATGAACGTGTGTGTGTGTGAGACAGTGTGTGTGTAAAGGTCCCAGGACTGGGTCAAGTTAACACTTACTCTGGGGCTATCTCAGGCTGACCCCATGGGCAGGTGACAGCTAGATGAGGAGCTGGTGCTGGAGGTTGGGTGGGAGACAATTGGGGCAGCAGCCGTGTGTGCCAGGGGTCTTTTCAACTGCCAACCTTTCGTTTCAGTAAAGAATATTCAGCCCACCCACTGATGTCTCACAGCTCTATTATGCCGCAGAGTATACCGGGAAATAACGATTAATAAATTAGCATCTTCTACTTGTGTGGAATCCATCAGTGGCCTTGGACCTGTGCGTGAGTGGCAATTTGTAAGCTTAAGTGAGATAGACAGCTGCGATGATGCAGATCAGTGCTAAGCAGTGGAAGTGATGACTCAGTTGGTTTTTCCAATGCCCAGCCCTTGGCAGTGATGGCAAGTGCAGTGTCTTCGGTGAGATGACGGATTACTGGCCTCCTTCCTAACTTGCTTCTCATCCCACGTGGAGACTGAGCTCCTGGGATCAGAGGACGTGTCTCTGAGACTTGTCTGCCACCCCCTTCCTCTGTAGTCACATAGGTACTCGATCAATGTTTCCTGGTTGTGGTGAGAATAAGTATTAATAGGACAAAAAATGGTTTCTTCTTGGAAGACACAGCCAGCAAATTGCTGGAGTTCCTTTGGTGAATTTGGCCTTCAAAACCGCCCTCCACCTGCCTGCGCTCAAACATCACGTTTTTTATGTAACACTAGAGCATTTGTAAGCATCTTCTCTTTTGGACAGGCGATGGGATTAAGTGGGTTTTCCAAGCAAAGGTTGGGCCTGAGGGACAGGGATGCAAAGAAGTTCCCAACAGAGGCAGAGAACGGGGAGCTTGGGGTCTATTTGGGGACCAACAAATGTCCTCAGCAAGTGACACTTGTCCTATTCAAAAGAAACAGCAGTTTTCAACACAACACTTTGTGATGATGGTCTACCCAGTGCCTGTAACTTAACCTCGAGAAGGCAGAGTGAAGCCAGTGGTGGCCCTGGAGTCAGGAAGGCGTGAGTTGGAGCTCCAGCTCCACTCGTGACTGATTGTACGTGTCCCTGTGGGCGCCATGAGAATTTGGGGAGAGAATGCGTGAACGTGTTTGCAAGGGGCACTGCAAACGTCCTTGGCGTTTGTGTCTCTCCATTGTGTAATTGCTCCTCTGGTGTCTTTGAGAGCCCTGCGGGATGACAGGCATGGGTGCCCTGCCATGGCAAATAGCGTGGGTGTTTTCCCTCTTTGGGGGGAGGGAGGGCAGCGGGGAAAAGTCTGCCAAGCGACCAGCAGCCTGAAAATGTGCCCAGGTTGTGGACATGATTTTACTGGTGCCTCCTCCTCTACAAATGCGAGCCAGTCTGTCACCTTCGCTCAGGCATCCTGCACTCGCCATCATGTCCGTCACACATATGGTGCCTGGCAGGGGGCACCTCCAACCCACGGCCCTTTCTGCAGAGCATCTGCTAACCCTGCCAGCCTGATGCCTTCCAACCTCAGCATCACCTCACCCAGGTTTCTTGCTGAATCGACCAATTAGCTCAGATCGTCTCTGACTGCTCTGAACTATGTCTTGTTAAAACATGGGTGGATGGGGACCTGGTGAAGTCCAAAAGTCACTGCAAGAGAACCGAGCCTCCCAGGACAGGCCTGATGCCGACGTGTCTCTCCCGCTTACTGCAGAGAGAGTTTTCAGTGCTCTGGCCGTCACTTTGACTTCTGGAAGAATCTCGATAAGGATTCGGAGCAGCGCCTCCACTGAAGCATTTCTCACGATATTTCCTCCAGGATCTTGCCACCGCCGAAAAGCTAAACGGCATGATTTATTTTGAAAAACAAAAGAAAAAGAAAAAATTAACAACTGATCCTGAGCTCTGGTGATCAATGCCGTATCACGGAGTCTCGTTAACGGCTGCAGCTGAGCGCCTGGTGTCCCTGGGAGAGTCCCAGGGTCTGTGCCCCAGAGTCAGATAGTCTGAAGCTTCCCCAGCTCTGTGTCTGCTTGTGAAGAGGATTGAGCCCTTTCCGAGACAATAGGGTTCCCTACATTTTTCTCAAGGAAATTGCCATCGGGGTACCCTGCACGCGTGAAGCAGAGGCATCCAGGAATTCTTGGGGAATCTTATCTAGTGACCTGGCATGCTGCCCTCCTTTGAATAGTTGTCTTGCCTTGGTTCTAAATACAGTAAAACCTTGGATTGCAAGTAACGTGGTTTGCAAGTGTTCTGCAGGACGAGCAAACATTTGTAGTACATTTTAATGTGGTAAACGAGCGATGTCTTGCAATATGAGTAGTTTGTTTCCGGAACAAATTATGCTCACAAGCCAAGTATTACTGCACTTGTTTTTAGTTCCTAAGATTCTATTGAGGCACGTGCAAAATCTAAACATTCAGCTTAACATTCAGGGAAGCCAATAAAAGCACACTTTGTAGAATACATAAAAGACTTTCATAAGCTCCAAAATGGCCCTTTGGAGGTTATTGATTGATTCTTTATTAGTAAAATATTTCCGTTAATAGATTACCCTTCTCTACCACTGATATGTATTATCCCACTTGAGAATTATTCTGGTGAGTTACATGTAGGATGTGTACATAGGATGTTCAAAGCAAACTTTCAGTCAATTCCTTACGCCAACTCCTGAAACTTCTACCAATGAAAACTTTCACCCACACAACACAAACCAAACCTACCTTTGAAAGATGACATTTGCCTTAATCATTTACAATTTGCTTTGATATCATCACAGTTGACATCATTAAGGGGATGAAGCAACAACATAGACAAACTGAGATTTTTCTCTCTATTCCAACTATTTCCTCAGACCAAATGAATTATTTTAGGTTTGCATCATCAGTGTAATTAGTGCATATGGTCCAGCTGTGAAGAAATAGCTGAGGACTCCTAACTTATTATTAATTAGGCTCATTAAAATGCAAGTAAGAGAACGTTGCCTAGATAAACAATACCTTATGTCAAAAAGTCATTACTTGACAAGAGCTAGTCTTTCTAACTAAAGTCATTACTGATATTTTGTGGAGGGCTTTTTTTTTTTTTTTTTTTTTTTTTTTAAGGCACCATGGGTGCCAGTTAACTACTTTTGACTGACATCAAGGACAGACATGCCGAGCTGGAAGGAGCCAGTGGTACAGCACAGCAATTCTTTTCACATCATTTCAAAATACGTCTGGGCGAGGTTAAAGGTTGACAGCCCAATGACAGGCCTTCTTCAACTGCCGTGGTGTCACAGCAGGAGCGTGTCAGGAAAATTTCCGCGGCCCCTCTGAATTTCTTACATGTTCACATTTCTTTTCCTGTCTCCCAAGGAGGGAGGGATTGGCAGCTTGGTGACAAACACCTGAGAAAGGGAAATGTACATTGTCCTTATTAGGAACCAGGGGGGTGATGAGGGGAGAAGGCTCTTGAGTTCAAGTAGGAAGTCTCTCCTGATGTCTTGCCAAGTTGGAGGGGAGGGCAGGCTAGAGGGACATTGCCCATGGGCCCTGTGCGCTATATTTTGGGGCTCTTCTCCCAGAGAGCTATGTCCTCTGTCCCCTGGAAACATGGCTCCACAACCTGGAGACTCAGGAGTTAGCTCAGCTGATGTGGTAGGGACCTTCTCAGTCCAAAGAGTACGAGGCCACAGGCTTCACAAGATATGGTGAATGAATGTTGGGCTTCCGTCCTTAGGCCCAGGAGAGCGCCCAGCTTCAGAGTTGGACACTGTAGTCAGGATCCTTGAAGGTCTTAGGTATTATTATTCCCCAGGTAGCATCTTCTCTCTAGGGTTCTTTGTCTGAAAGCAACAGAAACAGCACTGTCCATACCAGCTGATTTCCAGGGCTCCACAAATGTTCCCCCGTCTTTAAAAGTCCGTTCACGCATCAGTATAAATCACTGCAGGGATGCAGGCTCTGGTCTAAATGGATCAAAAGAGGCTATTGACAGATGCTGAAATGAGTGTCTACCTTTAACACCGGGTCAATTGATAAGTGTCTGACCTAGACTTTTGAGTGACATGAAGAGCTGTCAAGAAGAAATCGTCTTTTCCAGTGATGACAGCGAGGCAGGAGGGGAGGAGAGAGAGGAAAAAGGAAATCCAGGGAAGGACCTCAAGCCCTAGTGGACATATCTGTGTGCCCCCCCCAGGTGCACCCCCGGCAACTGCATGCCTGCTGACTACATTCCGCACCTGTGCTGGGTAAAAGATGGGAGGATCCAGTGAAATCTACGAGCCCCGTGAATGCAACTTGAAAGAAATTAAAGTTCACCTCTATCAAATAGAACATTATTACCAACATTATTTTGAATCCCTATTTCAAAATGACTAAAAGAGAAATATTAAATTTCATGTAAAATTTTCCCATGCAGTCATAAAGGAGGAACATTTGCAGCCCTCAACAAAAATGTGCACGAGAATGAGACAGTTCCAGAAGTAGCTACTCTATGCTATTCGTTCTTTAGCATCTCGGCATGGGAATTCTCCAAGGGGGATGGTATCCTATTTTTGCAACATCATTTATTCTATATTTTAATCCCACTAATATTGGCAAAGGTATTTTATTTAGATGCCTCCACATGTCCAGAAGCTGGAACTGTATAGTTCAGCTTTTCACTTTGGAGTTGTAATTCTGCAGCCCAAGAGCAGCAGGATTGAACGGTTAAGTCATGAGGTTCCCCAAACCCAGCATGCCCTTTGCTTGGTGGCTGTTGCCTCTTCTCCTCTCAGATTCCTCTTCCCCAACCAGACCCTGTGCTAACCAACTTTCTCATTGATTCTTAAAGTATGACTAGGGTCCCCACAAACCATCATACTTTGCGATCAGTCTCTTTGTAAATATCCTTGTTTGGGCATACCATCTATTGGGACCTTGTCTACACAAGGCTCCAATATATCCTCCCTGCATTCCCAAGGAGTTGGCTCTATTTCCACTTGGAAATCAGACAGGTTCACAATACAGAGTGAGGTATGGAGGTAAAACTCTCCAGACACTCCCCCCTAATTGTGCAGGCGTCGACACAAGCCCAGATTTCCCTATTGTCCATGAGTGTAACCCTATATAACCTTTTAATTAGTGTCCACTGGCATTTTACATATATGAGTACATCTACTATAATTCCTACAACACTTCTAAGATAGGTGTTATTTTCCTCCCACTTTATGGATGAGGAAACTGAAACCGAGGTAATAACTTGCCTGAAGTCGCACAGTTAATGGCAGAAATTGAAAGTGGCTAGAGGCAATGGAATTCTTGGGTAAACTTGGCAGTCTATGAAAATGGCCAAGGCTGACGTGACCTCTTGTACTTTAGGTTTTTCCAAAACAAGAAGAGTTTTAAAATGTTCTATTCCTCATGAAATAGGTCCATGATGACATCAAGACTATTCAGGAAGACTTGCAAATCCAATGCTGACCTGACATCCCCACTTGAATGCCTAAGGGTATCTCAAACTTAACGTGATCCAAACGAAACTCTTTGTACCACCCCCACTGCAAACCTGCTCCTCCTGCAACCATTTCCTCTCAGTAAATGGCAATTCCATTTTTCCAGTTGCTTAGGCTAAAAACCTGGGAATCGTCTTTAATCCTTTTCTTTCTCTCACACCTCACTCGTCTGGTCTGTAAACCTTGTTGGTTGTCTGTGGTGGGTCTGTGAGTAGTGTCACCCACCTGAAAATTCATGTCCACCGAAAACCTAGACTATGACCTTATTTCGAAATGGGGTCTTTGTAGATGTAATTAGTTAAGGATAGTGATGACATCATACAGCAGGGTGAGCCCTCAAGCCAGTGACTGGCCACGTTATGAGATGAGGAGAGGACATGGGGACACAGAGAAGACAACGATGTGACGATGGAGGCAGAGATTGGAGTTATGTTGCCCAAGTCCTTACCAGAGCCCCCAGCAACCCACAAAGTCTGGCCCCTCTGGCCTCTTTGATTTCATCTCCTATTACATCTCCCCTTTCTCACTCCCCTCTGCCCACACTGGGCTCCATGCTCAGTCCCCAGCATGTCAGCCTTGTTCCTGCGTCCCACCTTTTGCGTTGGCTGCTTCCTTTGCCCCGATGCCTCTCCCTTCTCACATCTTCTTGGCTCACTCCTTCGTTTCCCTTCAGCCTTTGTTCAGGGGTCACCTTCTCAATTACAGTTAAAGCTTGGATTGCAAGTGAATTGGTTTGCGAGTGTTCCGCCAGACGAGCAGACATTTCTAATACATTTAAACGTGGTGAACAAGCAATGTCTTGCAATAGTAGTTTGTTTCTGGAACGAATTATGCTTGCAAACCAAGGTATTACTGTATTTTAAAACTCCTTTTAAATAACACCCCCCTACACACACACACACACACACACACACACACACACTCACTCTTCACACTTCCAATCTCTTACTCTGCTCAATTTTTCCTTCATAGCAGTCATCAACTTCTACTATAAAATTGAATTACTTATTGTATATCACTCTTGTCTGTCTCCCCCTGCACACTGGAATGTAAGCTCCATTAGTGTAAAAATATTTACTTTGTTCATTGATAGATTCCCTGTACTTAGTAGGATGCCTAGAACACAGAAAACACTCAAAACTGTTTGTTGAATGAATAAATGAATGAATGAATGAGTGAGTGAATGAATGAGATATAGTAGAAGAGAATGCTAGACAGGTGTCAGGGGTCAGGTTATGTAGAGGCTTTTAAACTCTGGGAAGGAATTTAAATTTCATTCCGAGTGAGAAGAATGACAGCATCTAACCTGGGTGAAGTATTTCATTCTTTTCTCCATCTATCTAAGGAGTTAATGTGGTCCAATTTTCTCTGCTTCTGAATAGAGTTGGTTGAAAACTCTGTAAACTTGTTGCTAATATGAAGATCTTTTAAGATCTTGTGATCTTGCCTCAGTCACTATCTCTATATATCTGTATCTAGATAGATAGATAGATAGATAGATAGATAGATAGATAGATAGATAGATAGATAGATGATAGATTATATATATATATATAATCTCCAAGAGTTTGTATATTTGCCTCAGGGATGAGACTAAATTAATTAGTTAAAAATATGAAAAAGAGATGACAAATTTAGGAACCCTTTACAGAAATGGTAACCAACCCTCATGACAAATGAGGAGGCTGACTTTGTGATCAGAAGGGCTCACATAATAATCTAGAGGAAAGAGCAATTCACTCCTGCACATCACCAGCGTTTAGCAGCCCTGTCTGGCTTCCTGGCCTCTGCACCTCGGCAAATATCATCATTTTAAGACAGTTCTGTATCTGGCCAAAGAAATGTTCAGTAACTGAGAATTGCCTTTGCCTTGCCTGACATCCCTCTCTGTTTGTTCATGAAATGTTTGTGCCTTTGTCCCAGAGAGGGGAAAATTACCTTTTAAAGGCCTCATCTAACTTTCCTCTGAGCTAAAAAGGTCCATTTTCCCCCGAGCTAAAAGGTACGTCTCCAGTCAAATTTGTTATCATTTCCCTTTCTGTTTCAGTCCTGGAAATTTGTTATCAAAATGCTTGCCTGACCTTCTCCTTCCCTCTCCATCACACACTGACACATCGAGCCGAAATTTGCGTCTTGCATCACCTCAGGAAACTCATGGCTAATTTCATTATTTGGGAGAGAAAAATGCAAATGAAGCCAGACAGCTGGTGCTTTCCTCGCGGCTGCGAGTGATGGAGGGGCCGAGGCCGACCTCATCAGAGGCCCTCACACCGTCCTGCTCAGACAGGCCCTGGCGGGGGGAGAGCAGAGAGGCTGCCGGAGCAGCAGGAACAGATGGCTAGGAAGGGAAAAAGATGGAGAAGCCCCGCTTGCTGGAGAGACTGGGGAAGGTGGAGTGTCAGCTGCCTGGGCAGTCAGATGGAGCCCGCAGGACAGGGATGGGGCGCCCGCAATCCTGAAACACCGCCTCTCGCGTCAGGGCACGGGGAGTGCTGGACGCAGTGTCCCGGTGCCTGTCATCTGCCAGTGGCAACCGGGATTCTTTCGTGCTGGCCTATCTGGCCAGGCCCCCACTCCACTCGCTGTTCCTGTACCTCAATTCCTGCTTTCGGCCCAAAAGGAGATATGGACAGAAGCAGAGATGCTGAGAGAGAGGAAAGGGGACGGAGAGCCCATTTCTTGCCCCTTAGATGAAGCTGAGTCTGCAAACCTACATGTGCAAGATGTCTGACTTTATTTTCCTATAACTGAACTCGGTTCTGTTTTCTGGTCATGCCCTCCCGGAGGGATGGAACGTTTATTTCATTCAGCATTCCCCCTTCCTCTCGAATTCATGCAAACACGGGGGAAACTTAGACAGTTCCAAGGGAGGGGCATTGAGTCCTCACATCATCTGTCCGCATTGCTCTTTGCTAAGAAATCCGTCGTCCCTTCAGTGGCCAGTGGTCCATGCAGACTGCTGCTGAGGGGCCTTCATTGGTGCCTCATTCTCCCAGGTCGTCTGGCTCGCACAGCTATCTGTCTCATGACCTGGGCTGGTCAGGCTAGGAGAGTTCTGGGGGCTCCGTCTGGCTCCATCACCTTTTGACACTCGGGTTCGTAGGGATCATTTTGTTCCTGGCCCTTCCCCTCAAGGGCACAGTCAAGGGGTAGGTTCTACCCATCCATACCCATGCACCCTTTATGTCCCTGTAAGCCTCCTTAGAGAAACTTCATCTATTTTGGGGCAGAAATCCAGTTCTTGCTCATTCTCTAGTCTCCCAAGCTTTCAACCAAGACCTGGGCTCAAAGAAAATACAAAACACCCCCACCCCCACCCCCGAAACTATGCTTAATATTTCCAAGGCATTTACTTGTCATACTGAAAAGAAGAAAATATGGGCCTGGAAACCAGGGCCTCCAGCCACATCTCCTTGGGATGGAGCTGGGATGCAGGTCTCCCTAAGCTATTCCGTTAGCTGTTGAGGTGCTTTAGGTTGGATAAGGCAACCCTTGTGCACCCTACAATATCTGGTCCCGTAATTGTCTCCAAGACCCTTCAGACCTCCCGGGGAACTTACCTGACATTGTGGTCTAAGAATGAGACTCCTATGCTTCCATTGATATCAGGAGAGGCACCTGAAATCCTGGAAATATTGAATGCAGCCTAAACTGCAGAGTCAACGTCCTTGGGAACATAGGCAGAGGGGAAGGGATGAGGAGCTTGATGTGTAGATTTGATCATGGCCTTCAAATGGCCCCACCGACAGGAAGCCGGGAGAGGATTGTGGGAGAGCCATGCTCCTTTCTTTCCCCTGGGCTTTTTACATTTCATGACACGTTCGCTTGGATTATCTGGCTTCGTATTCACAATACCTCTGTAAAACAGCGTTGTTTTAAAAGCCAGGAACAAAACAAAAATGTGATCCAGTGGAAAAGGCCCAGTCCCAGGCCTCAGTGGCTCAGCTATGTGTCCTAAGGCCCCTGATCCCGGCGCTGGGTTCTCTTCCGGTCCCCTCCCTGTCGCCTCCCATCCCAAGGTCCAGCAAGCTTTCTCCTCTTCCTATTATAATTGTTTGGACCTAATTGTGTTGGTATGACTTACTTATCTCACCCTACAACTAGCCTAGTGACAAAGTCCTTCCTGGTTCCTAGTCCCTGATCCTTGGGACACAAAGAATACTGTACCCGGGTTAAATCCTAAAGTGACCTCAGTTCTTCCCTTCTGCTAAAAATGCTTTGAATGACTTTGGTCTTTGAGAAATTGACCAGGTGGCTAGATGTCAGCCCTGTTCTCCCTTTTGTAAGAATGATGTAGAAATCATCCCATTTTTAAAACCCTTTTGGGGCACATGCAGAGGAAAGTATCAATGCTCACTGATGTCTGTATATGCATACCAGTTTATCCAAAATTACCTCCCATCAAAAAAAAAAATAATCAAAGGCTTTGATCTCTATTACTCGTGATCATATCCAGGGGGAACTGAAAACTGAGGCACAGATGTTTTGGCTCGGTCATGAGTCATGGAAAGAAGCCAGAGCCTTCAAATTCAATTATATTAGTTTATATACCATTTGACTCTTAACTACTTTTCCGTTTTTTACACATTTTTGCCCTATGGGCTGTGATGCACGTTGACGTGCAGTGTTGCATTGTCATTGTCCTCTTCTTTCTGGTGAGGACCATGAGGCTCTGAAAGGGGAAGTCACTCAGGCCAAACCACAGCAGCTTCTCGCTGTCCCTGCCACCTGTGCCACCTGCACGAGCAGGGGCCCCACCCCTGAGCTCTGATCAGTGGCTTAGCGCCTCCCTTTCACGGGGAAGCAGCTGTGGCGAAGTTGTGTAAATGCTGTAATAGAATTTATTAGCCACTTCCACATGATTCTTAAAGTAAATGTCACAGTGCGTTGTAACCGTGAGCTAACAACACGTTAGCGGGTTCTCATTCTCATTTAATTCACTTTTCCAATGCCGAGGTTCCTGTGATGCCTGCAAGGACGGGTGCATTCTGTGAATTACTCAGCAGCAGGGCCATTTATTTCTTCACTTCTCCCCTGCTGCCTCCCTCGGTGGTCTTTGAAGTTTAGTTATTGCTACGCGCTCTCTCACGCGGCATCCCAGGGAGAATGTAGCAGTTGGTTTAAAAAGCAGTCAAATCCGCATGCCTGGGCCACAGTGGTAAAAACTGACCCCACTCAAGAGTCCTCTGCCTGCTTTATCTGCTGCTGTGCCCACATGCAAGGTTGGAAGCACAGGCTGAGCTGCTGGCTCGGCGCTTGCCTCGTCTGACACTGCTATCAGCTCAACTGTGTCCCCCCCCCAAAATTCATATTTGGCAGTCCTAACCCCTGGGACCTCAGAAAGTGGCCTTTGGCCATTACAGGTGTAATTAGTTAAGATGAGTTCATCCTGGAGTAGCAGAGGGACCCTTAACCGAACAAGACTCTTGTCATCAGACACAGGGTAAATGTAGGCACAGAAGCCACCACACGGGGAGAATGCCATGTAAAGAGTGGAATGATGCTGCCACCAGCCAAGGAGCCAGCAGAGCTGGGAGAGAGGCCTGAAGCAGACCCTTCCCTGGAGCTTTCAGCGGGTGTGCGGTCTTGCCGGCACCTTCATGTCACACTTCCAGCATCCAGGCCTGTGAGACAATCTATTTCTATGATTTATGCAAGTCAGTTTGTGGTACTTGTTATGGCTGCCATAGGAAACTAGTGATACCGTGCGTGATCTGATTCCAACCTTTCGCATTCTTCCCACCCAAAAAGCCTCTGAAAAGGCCCCAACCATCCTGGGAATGCCCAGAGCTCTGGGATCCAGTGATGGCTTCAAAGGACGAGCTTTCTGCCCTCTTAGCCGGTGCCCAGTGCTGGGGACTCGTGAAACGAGGGAAAATCCCAGAGTTCCCTTGTGGAGCACTAGGGAGAAGCGTCTAGAGAAGCACAGTTTTAGCCAAATTCCATCTACTCTGGCCTACACTGTCCCATGCACAGTGCCATGGCCACCTCTCCTAGATGCTGGAGGCCCCTGCACACTCGGACAGTACGAGTCTGCTCTGTCTCCAGCCCAAAGCAGCACAGACTTCCTGTTAGTGATAGCAGTGATAGTATCAGTATTATTGTAGTAGGCCCATCATCTATGTATCATCACTGTAGTTACCTGTTCATTTGTATACTCTGCCCACATACCTGGTGTGCACATGTACCATGTTTCCCGGAAAATAAGACCAGGTCTTATGTTAATTTTTGTTGCAACAATCTATATTTATTCATTTATTCATGCACAAAAATATACATTAATTCAAGCAGCCATGTCTGGCTGATGATCTTAACTGGGGCTTATGTTTGGGGTAGGGCTTATATTACAAGCATCCTGAAAAATCATGCCGGGGCTTATTTTCTGGTTAGGTCTTAATTTTCAGGGAAACACAGTATGTCCATGAGATCATGTCTTGTTCATTCTGGATAGTGCCCAGCAGGTGACAACATGTTAGTTAATATATAATCTGGCTTCAAAGCTTAACTGACCCCCCCGACCCTTGTCACGCACGTGATTTCCCACACCCAGCTAGGCCAACATGTCCTCTTTCCTTCAAAGCCCATTCTCCTCCACGCCACGGGTCCAAACCACTCCATCTTTTTCAGAGAACACTGTTTCTCCTTGAATCATTTCTGAATGTGCCCATGCTAACTCGAGCACTTTATCTGAGCTCCTGTGACCTGTTAGCTTTCGACAAAGGCCTTTCGGGGTGTGCCCCTGCCTCCATCCTCCCATGCTTTCAGGACCTGCCTCTGTGCTCACTTCCTGCTGCCCTCACAGCTGTCCTCACAGCCACACCAAACTCTGTGCAGTCCTCTGCACGTGCTTGGCTGGTCAACACCCACGTGCCTCTGAATAGGCCCTTCCTGACTCTGAGATGTCCTCCCCTCTCCTTAACCTCATTAGGACATATTTTCCTTCAAAGCCAACTCAAGCATAGGTCTCCCAGGAGGCCATTTCCAGCCCCCATTTTGCAATTTCCCTTCTGTGTACCCCAACAGCACCCTGCATACCTCCTCTCATTGTCTGTTTGGTTCTGTAGTTGCCCAAATCTTCTCTGTCTCACCTGAGACTGCATTCAGTGAGGACCATGGGGGGTTGGGGGTGGGGGGAGAAGAGAAAGAGAGGAGGGGGAGAGGAGAGACAGGTATCGGGGTGTCGGAAAAGTCATGACGCATTTTTGCAACGAAAAACAGAGAAAAAAATACGTCATGACTTTTCCGACAACCCAATACATAAACAGACACATACATACAGCTTCCACAAAAGTCAAATGTTTGCTTTTGTCCTAGGAGATTTAGGCTTTTTGTGACTGTTGTTTGGTTTTTGTTTGGTTTTGTTTTCCTTTTAATTAATGGAAGGCAGTAAAGGACAATAATTTAAAAGCTTTAGAATTTTTACAAAAATATGGTGGTGAGGCAGCTTTCTTTTTTAAAACGTTCCCTTCCCACGTTTCCCAAGGATCCGTCCCAGACCCAGGGCAGGGCCCCAGCTCTGGCGTGGCTTCCTGCACGGGCGCGCTGGGTCCCTCTGAGTCAGCCGCGGGCCTGTGGGCTCCCGGGCCTCTGCCTGTGTGCCCGTGACCGTGGCCGACCTGGGAGCCGTGGGCGCACACTGCCCGGCCGCACAGACGCTGTGCCAATCTCCGGCCTCCCCGCCGTGAGAGCCAGCGAGAGGACCAATTAGTGCAAGCTGTGATGTGGAGATGGGTCCTCGGAGGACCCACACCCCTCCCTGTTCTCTTGGCAGAGGCCACGGGAAGGGCTGTCAGATGTCAGCAGCTTTCCATCACTCCCACCCGGCTCAGAGGGACTTCCCGGGCACCTGGCCCAGACGCAGGCTGGCTGCCCGTAATTGCTCACTGGAGTTCCCACCGCCTTGGTGTTCCACAACCCTTCAGATCCTTTCTTGGATGTCCCACCAATTGGATATGGGTACATTCGGCTCTTTTAATCCAAGGCAGGACTCCGAAAATAAGAGAAGCGCTTTAAGAAAATAAATCTATGGCTTTCTGGCCATTTTGCAGAATAGGAAAATGCCTTAACAGAGCCTGCAGCATCTTATTTTGAGAATATCTGAATGGAAGAATGCACATAGGTTTTAAGCTTGCCCAGGCACCAATTCATTGTGTATCTGAAAAAAAAAATTGCTTTATAACTCTCCTAACATAGGTTGGTGATAAGGTCCTGCAGAATTTTTTGTGAATTACAGGGTACAATAGAAAACGGCAACTATTTCACATACCTAAAAATTGTTCTCAGGAGAACGGGCTTTGTACAAAAAGATTCTCTCTGGTGTATTTACTGACAGGTAAATAACCAGATAACTAACGCTTTTCCTTTGTTCCACCCTTTTAATTCAACTCTTAATTTTGTTGATTTCATTTGAACTGAGAAATGGATATATAACCCAACAAAGCTAATAATTTAAAATCTTTCTCTCAAGGTCAAGAACATATTACATGATTTTGGCAAGCAACGAACTCCTTCCCCAGTTTTGATTTGATTCAACCAACAACATTTTGGAGAGGCAGCTTAGAAACTCAAGGAAGTAAAATCAGGATGGTGGTATAGAGTGGACCTTTTTAATGTACTATACAAGGAGGGAAATGCATACTTTGAAGTCATGTATTATCCAAAGGCAATGTTGCAGGTTGCAACTTGGAATGCACTATTTATGCCTTTTTTCTTCTGCCTGGCAAGATAGACAGATTAATATCATATATGTTATATAATATATATTATATATAATATATATATTCTATATATAAGCACATAAGCTCAAAAGCCAGAGGATCACCAACTTTCTATGTGTCTAACCTGATACTTCTCAGCCTTCTCAATTCCATGACCTTCACCTCCCCTCCATTTCAGGAACCCACTTTGTCCTGCCATATTCAGCACACTCTCCCATCTTAGAAGTTTTAACTGAAATCCATCACTCTCTGAACACAGCTTTCAATTGCTCCAGTTGTCTTCCTCTCTCCCTCTACATGATCCACACTATTTAAGGAGAGCTTCTTATCTCGGAAACTCTGTCTCATTCCAGTCTGTCTTCACTCCCTTCTCTCTCCAACCAAGTTCTTGTCTTAATTTACTCAACCATGGTCTCATCTATGGCCTTGCCGCCCACCCCCACGCCTCCCTCATGCACAGACACATCAAAACTTCAATCCATATATACAATATTGAATTGATGTGCTTGTCTGTGAGCTTCCCCTTTCTTGTTCAAAAGCCTCAATCTAGGTAACAGTGAGGAAAGACCAGGAAATATATATGTGATTATTGAGAATTTGTTTTCTCTTGCTGACATCCAAGGGGAGGGGAAGGAGAAAGGAGGAGGGTGGGAAAGGGGAGAAATGAGATGTCAGTGTGTATTGGGGGAGATAGGGGTAATGACCCTCTTACATCCGGTATCTGGGCATCTGAGGGCACACAGTAGGTGCCCAGTTTCCATCTAGAGCCTTAGGAGGGCATGAGTACTGCATAGGTGCCCTGCAACCAGAATGGTCAAGGGACAATTGAACAGTGATGGCGACGGGTTACTAGGCAGTAGTGAGAGGGTGGAGTCCCCTACAGCCCCCAGTTAACAAAGAGAGCATTTGAAATCCTCTATGCCCCCACCAGCCCGGGGGGTGGGGCGGGGAAGTTGTGAAAGTGAGCTGAGCAAGCTGGGAGACATGCATGGAGGTTTCAACCAGTGTGATGAGAAACTGAACACGAAGAAACAGCATGGGCCAGGTAGTGAAAGGCAGTTGTTATCTCTCAGTAGAAGCCACATGGAGATGACACACCTGAAAAACAGATGGGGTGGGGGAGACCAATAGGCAGAGCACAGAGGGTTTTTAGGGCAGTGAAAACACGCGTTATGATATAATGATGGGTAAATGTCATTCTCTTTGGTCCAAATCTATAGAACGTACACCAAGAGTGAACAATGCACTTCGAGTGATTACAATGTGTCAATGTAGGCTCATCAATTGTGACAAATGTACCATTCTGGTTGGGCATGTTGATAATGGGGGAGGCTGTGCATGTGTGGGGGAGAGGGGATATGGAAAATCTCTGTACCTTCCCCTTAATATTGCTCTAACTTAAAACTGCCCTAATAGGTAAATGCTTTAAAAAAGAAAAACAGTTGGGAAGAGTTACAGTTCAGTGTAATGCAACATTGGACTTAAAACCTCAGCTGTTGACCAACTAAATGCTCCACCTCCCCTGGAAGGCTGCCCGTGACACTGAAAACCCCAGGAAAATGAGGGAGGAGAACAAAGGAAAAAAAAAAAGCATCCTTTACTTGCTTGAATTTAGAGCTGAAATGACTATTAAATGAGCAAATTTGACTGAGTTAACCTGGAATTATCAGATAAGTTTCCTGTCAAGAAAAAGGAATAGGAGGCTCAAGATACCAATTGAATTTAGTTATAGGGAAAAAAATATACATGCCTTGTCACCTACCAGCTTTGGGGACTTACATTTGTACTTACCACACTTCATTGTCTTTCTGAAGTGCTGACCCTTCAAAACCTCAATCTTCTAAATTCTCTCTCTTTATTCCTGGGCTGCCGAGCCCTGCTGAAGAAAAAGCATACTGACCGGAGGAGGTTGGAGCATTGGGAGGTAAGAAAGTTGGGCTTCATGTGATGGGCAGTCTTAGACAAGTGAAGGAAGGAGGGGCAACAAAATAAGAACTAATAGGTGTGTAGAAAGTTACTGTTTAAAAAAAAAAAGGCCTTTCATATGCATTCTCAAGTGCTTGATGCTCTCAGTAATCTGGGGAGGAGAGAGACATCCTTTGTGCTATTGACCAAAGACATGCAGCCTATCAGCTAGTCTGAACTTGACATTGCTTTCCTGAATTCAGCCTTACATCTTTCCACTATCCCATACTCATGCTCCTTCTTTGGTGCCCAGAAGTCCGCCTTGGGTTGATGCAAGTTTCCTTTAGCTCATTTGGTGAAAGAATAGCTTTGGATCTTATTACTGTTCCTCCCATTTTACAAATGAGCAAACTGAGGCTCATTCACATGTTCAAGGTCACGGGTCTGTTAAGATATTGAGTCTGGACTGAAAACAGTATTTCTGCTTCATCATTCAATACCCTGTCCCTTATATCCTGCTAATATTTAAGCTGTAACCGTTCCTTATTAATGTTACCTTTTTAGAGAAGCAAAATATTACCTTATTCGTGGAGAAAAGTGGATGACTAGTTGAACTTGTTTCCTTAGATTCTTATGAATGTCACATATGCACCACAACATGAAGCAGAGTTATATTTGATTAGATTTCCATTTCCTTTCAATGAGCTTCACTAACATTCCATATTTTAATCTGAAAAATTGAGAAATACAAATGTAATTTCTGTGAAAACGCCTACAGTAAGCAAAGCATTACTCCCTAAGTAGGAAATCTTTCAAGTCAAATGCTTATTATTTTTTTACCAAAACCAATTTCTCAATATTAGCTTTGAAATCAGTGGCCTATTTGTCCGTTTTTTGTGGTGTTGTTTTTTTAAAAATCGTTCCCACTGGTTTTCTTCTCCCCTTCTGATAATTTTGCTGCACTTGCAATTTGATACCTGGTTCATGGCTCACCCGTCTGCAAACTCTGTTTAGTGCAAAGCTTTGCAGGAAAAAAAAAAAAAAATTCTCTTATTTGACCATGAACTTTCGATGATCTAGTTAGCGTTACTGTCAAGCTTCCCGCGGTCTTTTTGAAAAGCAGGACTTGTCCGTGCTGCCCTCTGGCCATCTTCAGTGGGACTAAAACGCTAGCAAGAGCCGTCAAACTGCCTGACGGCTTGTCACCAGCGAGGCTCTATTAATTTACACACATTTTCCACTGTTTGGCATCTACCATGATAACTCTTTTCTCTTCCAAGCAGCTCCTGTTTGCACTTAACACTTGGGTTAATTTTCATCAGAGTTTAAATTTAGCCATCAGTTATTCCTGGGGAGCTGTCAGCCAACATATGGAGAGAGGAAGGGGAAAAAAAAAAGAATCCTTCTGAATTTATAATACAGTGGGATCTGTTGAATGTGAAACAAAACCAACGGCAATCTAGTGAGACCCCGGTGGGGGGAGCCGGGGTCAGCATGGAATTGCAGACGGGATTAGCTGCTCTATTCACCAGGGCCGCATCTGGGCCCCTGCGAGCTTCTTGATATATCAAAAAATGATGGAAAGACACAGTTCAATTTGTCCCCCTTTTATAAAGGATAATTAACCTGTCAGTCTTGCTACTTTAACAACTTCATTAAATTGGAGGCGAAATGGGTGCTGAGAAGTCGTGTTTGTCTCCAAAAGGAACACGGGGCACTTGTATCAACGGTGGGAGAGAAAGGCAAACACGTCCACGCACCGCCGGTAATGCTGTCTGGTTCCTGAAAAATGGGACATGCTCCTTCCAATTACGTAATAATCCAGTCTTTACTATGACCTGCTAAAAGTAATTTTCTTAACTCGGAAGCCCAACGAGGCCATTTAAAAATGGAGGTTATAGGGCTTCGAAAGCTGTTAGGCCAAACTATTTAAGACCTGGAGTGATGGCGACTAAAAGTGGACAGCATCTCACAAGTAATAAAAAGAAATGAAAACAGAGCGGCCTCAGCCCTCAACGCCTCCCCCTGCTCACCACCTCCCCTCACCACCACCCCAACCACCACCATCAGCTGGCGTCCAGCGTTTGTGTCTCAGCCCTAAAACATTGCTTCACTACCACAAGGATTGTAAACCTTAAAACACAGAGCATTCGAGTGTTGGAAGTCTTAAATAATCTTAGCTTTTTCTTTCTTACAGCTAGAACACTGAATATTTTAAGTAATTGAAATCATAGTTTAATTAAGATTGCAGATGTCGTCTCTTTAGAAATTCTACTCTGTAGCCATAAGTACAAAGAAAGGCACAGTAAACAATTAATTCTAACATATTTTTCAAATTTTATTAAAATCAAAATTATGTTATGTCCAGCGCAAATGAAATGGTTTTGTGAGGTTGGTAGTTCATCAGTCCTATGATAGCACATTTAATGGTTACTAATAATTTATGACAAAACAATAAAAGAAAAAATTAGCTAACTATAGTAAATATAAAATTTAATATGTTTCTCTTAATAGTGTCAGGAATTCTGCGTGTGAACATATAATTTTCCAAGAAAGATTTTTTTTTTTAAATTTAGGGAACATTTTGAATGATTAAAAACATTAACCAATTTATATCTTCCCAATTTAATTTTTGTTAATATTTTTTTCCTATGAGATTATTAAAAACCATTTTGTAAAGCTAACATTAGTCCTTTAAGGTTTATTCTAAATTCATGATCCTTATGAACCATGACACTTTTATTTTAAATTTATTTAAAGCATTTCATTTCTGATCATTTGTGCATGTATAAGGAAAGCAAAAATCAAGAAACTCATACTTCTTTTAGTCCAATAAGTGGTATTTGCATAGATGAAAATCTTTCAATTTTATTACAAGCAATTTTTAGAAAAGAGAATGATGGTATTCGTCACTAAAATATTTGCATGCTTTATTTGATGACGACATCAGAATTCATCTATTTTTTGTTTTATTTGAAACAAGATTTGGTACAGCTCCTAGAATGATTAAGCTACTACAATGGCTGTTCAAATAATATTTAAGAACATAACTATTCTTTTTCATACTTTTTATAATAAAAATTGCCTAATGTCATAGAAAAATTCATTTAAAAAAAAGAAAGGTGACACTTCTGAAGATCAGCAGCATTCAGAGATTTTCAGAGCATATTTGGTTTTGTCATATCAATTACAGGATTTGTATTTACCTCACCTAAGGACTGTATTTATCATAAAGAAGACAATTCATGGTTGGTACAGTTTTTGGAAAGAGAGCTGGTCTCCAGAGTGACGTTCTCCTGTTCCTGAACTTGTCTGTCTGTCCTGTTAGACAGACTATAGTAATTAAGTTAGACAGACAGACTATAATAATTAAGATGATCTGTTTTGTATTGTTCCAACTTAGACCTCTGCCTGCATGCATTTGCAGAGAAGAATTAAACACCTGATTAGTCCTTCCCCACCAGTCTGGGAAAAAGGGAACCGTGATTCAGAGTGGCAAGTGTTTGGCCACGAGTGCTTTTCCAAGTAGCACACAGTCTCCAACACTATGGTGGTGGACACGTAACACCGTGAGTGCTTTTCCGCAACAATGACATCCCACCTATTCATATATAGCACTTGGCATGTTTGCTTGCTGCGTCTTTTAGAGGAAAGACCCAAGGGCTATTGAGATTAGCAGGCTCCTCAGCTGTGACACCCTCTCCAGCTGATCTGGCACCAGGGGCACTGCAGACTGAAAAGTAAATGGCTCTGATTTTGTCTAAACTAATGTTGGGAGACTGGGAATGTTAGGAAGGAAACCGACATCAGTCAGAGCTTATTGAACATTCCCTAGATATAAATGAAATGGAACCAGGGACAAGGGAGAAGGTTTTGTGAGATTAAATCCCCTTGAGGGTCCAGAGGTAGTGCATTTTACTGTGCTGCTGAACGAAGTTGTAGAGTGACCCAGACCTTAATTGTAGAAACCAAGTGACTCCACAGGCCCAAATAAAATGTTCAAATGGAAACATGATGGCCTTATGTTAATGTGGGTTTGACAGACATTGTCTTTTTGCAGTTGAGAAAGCACACCTCTGACCAAATCAAACTTTATTTTGAATGAAGTGTTATTTTGATTCAGCTGTACATATCCTTCTTGTTCCTTATCCTAAGACAATAGGCAATTTTAGAGAGCAAAGCCTGAGCCAGAAGCTAAAATGAGCAGCTAGTACCAATAAGTCAACATGGAAGGAAGTGCAATTTCCTGTTGTAAAAAAAAAAAATGTAAATTGTCTCAGATGTAGTCATTGTAATTTAGCAATTTTTCAATTATAAGTCAGCCATTTATTGGCAGTTATTTTTTTTTAATTTAAAGAGCATATTTTTTTCACTGAAAACCTTCAAATTTGAAGTCAGTTCATTCCAAAGAAATACAAAATTATCAGTTTTACATAGCAAAAGTTTATTTTTATCCACAATTACTATTATTATCAATAGTAATACAGTAATGCATATCACATGTGTAATAGCTCTGGCAGTGCACATCTGTATTGTTCTTTGAGACATCAGCTTGAGGAAACCTTACATTTAACAAAACTGAAGCTAGATTGTTTTGAAATTGTGATGAATTCACACATGCTCAGAGTTTGGGTTGGCTAAAAAGGTAGGTTTTTCAGGGCACTAAGTTCAACCAAGGGTTTCTCTTTGCTTCATTTTGTGACAAATTACTAAAATCCTATGTGGCCATATGCAGCCCGCCTCTGGGGTAAGAATTTTAAATCTCCACTCCTACGACTCGTTTCTATAAACTTCTCATTTCTATAAAGGTTTCGTAACTCACTGTTAGCCAACCCAGTAAGTGCCCTGAGGCAGACCTCTTAATTGACTGTTTTAGGCACGTAAGCACTGCCGAGCCCGCATTCTCTCTCACTAGTTACCCATCCAGCCAGCTCTTCTGCGAGGCCACCACTTATCAGTGAGGCCCTATGATTCCCTCCCCTGGCTCCATAGCAAGTAAAGGTCATTTACTGTATATTCAAATATGAGCTTTCTCCTGCTAGCCCTTATCTCCCAATATGGACTTGTCTCGTCTCTCTAGTCACACATTCTAGAACACTTTCCAGTCCCCTCTACCTAGCAGGCTCTCGGGTAGGCACTGGAGTAGGCGATTCTATGTGATCCTGATAATCATGTGAGGAAAGCAAGACCACTGCCATTTTACACATGAAGAATAAACTGAGTCTCAGAGACATTAAATAACATACTCATAATGACCTAATTATTCAATGATGGAGCCAGGATTTGAAGTCAGGGCTTTTGAATTTCACACCCCCTGGTAATTCTGCCTCACGGGTCCATCCTTGTGTCTTGAATCCGTCACATTTTATCACCTCAAAGTGCCTAGTATGACGCCATGCTCAGTAATACTCTGGGACTCCATCATTTCTTGGTATTTCTCAGGTAGATTGGCAGTCTATGCAAAACTCAATCACTTCATCGTAATCATATGTTTACCTCTCTGTCTCTTGTATGAGGCTTTCTTTTATCTTCCTTATCATTGTGCCCCTCAGTGTCTGACACTGGCCATCTCTCAGTAATCAAGTGATCTAAGAGATGGAAAGGACCTAGAGAAGAGTTCAAATATTGCCAACAGAAGAGGGGATTGGGTCCTTCCATAGTATCTGGAAAGAATGAACTTCCAACAGTAGAAAGCCCCTAACATTATCGATTAATTAGCTGTTCTATTTAAGAGATAGAAACTTAAAAAAAAAAAAATCTTTATGCTAGATCACCATTGTAGTAAATGGCCCATGAGATCAGGTAGAGTCTATGCAGATACCCAAAAAGTCCCTGAGAGTACTTTTGTTTGTTTTTACTGAATCACTAATATTAGCTTGCTTTCTGCTCAATGATAGCTCTCCTTAAAGATGTTTTTTAAAGGGCCACTTCCCAGTTTAGCAACACAGGTACATCTCTGTGCGTTGTTGAGTCGGGCACTGGAGGTCACACTAGATGTGGTACTGTGTACCTGACTTTACCTTTGCAAGTGATCCCTACATAGAATGGCAGCAAAATAGGACTCGCTCTTATGGGTCGAATTGTGTCCCCCCAAAAGATGTCGCAGCCCTAACCCTCAGTGTCTATGAATGCGACCTTATTTGGAGATAGGGTCATTGGGGATGTAGTGAAGTGATGATGAGGTCATTAGGTTGGGCTATAATCCAATATGACTGGCAGCCTTCTAAAAAGGGGAGATTGGAACCCAGAAACACATCCACACAGAGGAAGGATGCCACGTGAAGGTGAAAGCAGAGACCAGGGAGAGTTTTCCACAAGCCAAGGAGTACCAAGGGTTGCCAGCAAGCCACCGGAAGCTAGGAGAGACAGGGAACAGGTTCTCCCTCACAGTGCTCAGAAAAAGCCAACCCCTGATGACACCTTGATCTCAAACCTCCAGCCTGCAGAGCTATGAGCCAATACCTTTGTGTGGTGTAAGCCACCGAGTTTGTGGGTACTTGGTTATAGCAGCCTTCAGAAACGAATACATTTGCCTTACATTAAGATGTATAAACAGTGGCCTTTAATTAAATGGCTTCTGTATCTACTTAAAATTAAATAAAAAATTATGTTTGTTTTCTTTAGTTCAAAGGTACAAAGTCTGAGTCATTATATACAAATGTTATAAAGAAAATATAACTTTAGAGTACTTAAGATAAAATCATTTTTGACACACTTTTTGAGTACTATGCAAATAGACTATATATCAGTGATAATATATGAAAGAATATTTTAGTAGAGGTGCTGCAAGGTATTATCATTTGTTGCACAGGTGAATAAAGGAAAATACAGGTATGTTTACATAGAAAGATGGAAGTAGGTGAGTACGCAAGTAAAACTAACTTCCCCATGTTGTTCCGGATGTCAAAAACATTGATTTTAAGTCTGAGAAGAGAAATTAAGTCTAATTAGACTTCATTTTAAATCTAAGAAGAGACATTCAGGCCAATCAATTCTAACACCAGTCAGAAAGCTTGCTGGGTGACACTAGAGTGTCCGGGAAGAGTGGGGTTCAGGGATCTAAGGGGAGTCCCTGGGGGCGTACCTCTTCTCCATTAGCAAAATCAACTCCTATTTTACCAGGTTCATATACTGGGATCCTACATTCTCATAAGGTGTCAGTTGAAAACAGGGCTGGGCTGCTTGACAAAAATGGAAACCATTGCTTTGGTATCATTTGCAGCTATGACCTGGCAAACCTGCCACCTCACAGAGCTATGGGCAATAGGTAGATAAGTAAATAGATAGAGCCATCCAAAGTTAATTAAAATATACTTTTTGGAGATCACACAATTTCACAGTGTCCCTTAAAAATCACTGGAAGAATGCACGAGCGTGGGCCGGCCGAGTGGCGCAATGGTTAAGCTCTGGTTTTGGGATGCCAGTGGCCCCGGTTCGGATCCCACATGAGGGCCAGTGACACTGCCCTCTACAGCTAACAACAGCTCCACCTGGAGCTGGGCTGTGCGAGCCCCGGTGATGGTGTGGGCTGCAGCCCCTGCTGCAGTGGGCTGCCATAGGCTGCAGTGAGTGGCCCGCAGCCAGCGTGAGCGGCTGGCAGCCAAGCGTGAGCTGCCAGTAGCCGCGGTGAGCGACATCCAGAGGCCAGCGACCGATCTGCCTCATCCGGGAAGAGCGCAATGACGATACCAACCGTGAAGCAACATCCTCCGCAACTAGACTGAAAAACAAAAAGACAGCAACTTGTCTGTTCCCCTTCCCCGATTCCCCGACGCTGTTCCCCTCTGCCAATTCCCCAGTAAAGTCTTTAAAAAAAAAAAAATGCGCGAGCGTGTTGAAATTCACACTTAAGAATCAGTGATTCTTCTAATCACAGTCTGTTTTACTGAAGCCACACCTGTTGAAAGAATTCAGTGTGTGTGCTAGTGTATTTATTTTCTGATTGGTAAAATGCAAGGTCCTCGCTGGCTCTGAGAACCCTCTGCTCATTCCGATGACCCTTCTCTTGGCAGTGTTTTCTAGTAATTTTCCTCCTGACAAATTTGAAGTAATATTTGTGTCTCCTAAAACCAAGCCTGTTTTCTCATGTCTAATATCAGATCCTTGCTGGTCAGTGTTCTTCATGAAGCAGTTTGCTGTAAACACTCATTAGAACCAGGGCCTCTGGTGCTCTGGTCGCTACCTGGGTAGGCCTGGCTCTCAGCCAGTCTTGATTGTACCAATCAGTTGTGCCGTGTTGAGTTTTGTATGATACGGGTTAAATAGAGTTCATCTTCCTTATGTGAACCTCTCTCCTTAAGGCCAGACACTGCCAGGTTCCGGTTTGTCTGGCTACCTCCTTTCTCACAACTTCAAACCGTAGGCCTTTAGCCTCAGCTAAGTCCCTCACCACCAACAACTGTTCCTTGATTCTACCCCATCTATTTCCATCTCTGTGTATTCACTCAGGCCCTGCCTTTGTCCAAACACACAGACCTAAAACTACTTCCACGTTTTTTAAAAAATTAATCTAAAATTCCTTAGAGCGAACCCAAGCCCTCTTCTTCTCTATACAAGTCAAATGTGTGGCCGCGTCCATGATGGTACAAGAAGGACGCCTTTCTGATCCGGCCCGCTCTGCATCTCTCCTTCCTCTCTCTGGTTAGAACACTATTGGTCCTTAATGGTGTAGGCCTAGTCTGTTTCCTGTATTCCTTCTTATGGTTTCAGTTAAGTCTAGCTGCTTTCGCCAATAGAGTACAAACTACTTGAAGGCACAGAACAAGTCCTTTTCTTTAATTCATAAATCTAATAGTGCTGAGCACACTTGAGTAGTCAATTAATACCTAAAAGAGAAAATTGGATGAAATTAACTAAATTTTAAAGCTTTCACAAACAGAAGGCATGTGGTGAACACACAATACAATTTGTAGATGATGTATTATAGAATTGTACACTTGAAACCTATATAAAATTACTAACCAATGGCACCCTAATAAGTTTAATAAAATTTTTTTAAAAAACGTGAAATAGGCCTATTGCCTGAGGGAAACGGTATGATTTTAGTAGCCGAAGAAAAAGAGAGGGGTGACTATGTTGCTTCCATCTTCCAAA
This sequence comes from Aselliscus stoliczkanus, assembly GCA_033961575.1. Taxonomy (NCBI): domain Eukaryota; kingdom Metazoa; phylum Chordata; class Mammalia; order Chiroptera; family Hipposideridae; genus Aselliscus; species Aselliscus stoliczkanus. Next base: position 9,463,699 of record CM066734.1, read on the forward strand.
CAAACAATATATATGTATATTTTAAAGCTGGTAAAAAATCAAAATCCCACTTTGAAACTGGTCCCCAACCCCTCCAAAATAAAACTCTTACCATTATCCACAGCCCCTGGGACAAGCTGTACCATCTGAAAATCCATAGTCTATGATTAGAAGTTCAGAACTTTAAGACCAGCTACTTTCACACACAGAATTTCATCTACCCCATCCAATCCATTTCATTCACACAAGAGTGTGCATTGGCTGGGGACATACAGATCACCTCCTCCAAGTGGAGAGTAAACTCCTCGATTAGTCAGCTTAGTCCAAGTTCAGCACATCATGACACTTCATTCATGTGTGTTAGTGAACGAACCTAAAGTTGGACCACAGGCCCACAATATGTGGAGAAATAAGTGCTATCCACTCACTTCAACAGAGTTCAAGACTCCAGGATTCCTGCAAATTATACCTTTAGATGCTGAACGAATTTGCCCATTGATTACAGCCAGTGCTAGTCATCTCTTGAGAAATAATGGATTTCTGAGAAATAGGGGATAGGGTTGAGCAATGTTCTGGAACACTGTAAACTGATAATGTACTGAATTTTCAATATCATATATTCTAAGCACTAAAAAACAAACAAACAAAAAACATATCTCTAGTATTTGTGCTTTCATAGTGATGGTAAAGTGAATTTCAGTGGGTGTGCTTGGCAGGATGATCAAGATGACAGTGATGGCAGTATCAGGAATGTGGGCCCCCTCCCAGCTCTAACTCAGGCCACACCTCTGGACCTGTGACTGGTAATAAATCTTTGAGACAAAACATTTAGCAAAGGAGTTTCAGCTTATAAACTAGGAAGATCCTGAAAGTTCAAAATACGGTCTCCAGTGTAAACCTTGTTCAATTCTGGGTGCCTAGTAGGTACTTAAGAAATGCCTGTTAAAAATGAATGCACTGAAAAGGCCAGAGCCACCACCAGTGACAACCGCACAGAAAGTACCATTCATTTTAGTAAACCAAAGATTCTCCTTCTTTTCCTAATACTTTTTCTTCTTAAAAGAAGATAATAGCTAACTTGCCTACATTCTGCTCTCTAAAATGACTCTGAAAGCTTCAGTAATTTTCTTTAATGTCCTCATCTGAATCTACGTGTTCCTTTTTTAAAGACAAATTAACTTACAGCCCCTTGGACACAAAACACAGAGTTATCTTCTGTCTAGATGCCCCTTAGCGGCTGCAAAGAGTAGCCATAGTAGATATTTACACGGTTCTCTGAAACAGCAGGCTCTTCACTGTCCCCCTTGCTAACAAATTGGTGAGAAAGTGACATCTCTATTCAATACCTGACAGATGTTTATATAGTTCATGGTGTCAAATCCATGTTTGATATATCGGGTCAAGGGTGTCCATTGACTCAAGCCAAATAATGGACTCTGAGTTGCTCGTGATCTTTCCAAAATTCTCTACTTAATGTCTGTCTGGCACTTCCTCACCACCAACTTTGTCTTTCCTTATTCTTTTCCAATTGGGAAAAGAGAATTCTACGTGCTTAGAGAGCAGCTGCTGCATGCGTCTTACTGATTGCATGCCACCATCCCGTTTCTCCAGTCAGGTGACTGCAAATTTCAGTGGTCACTTAGGCAATGGGGCAGTTGGGATTTCTGGAATCAAACCAGCCACGGCCCCATAACACTCACCCCGGGATATCCTCAGCATGCAGGCCTTATATTCAGTTTGCTCATATCCATATGGTTTCAGTTGGAGCTCCTTTGTATATTTCATATGTTCATCGTGACCTTGCCTGAGGGACACCTGCATGGCCTCAAAGGCATAGAGAAGACATTCTTTTACCCCACAAGCCCCTAAGGAAGCTAACACTGCTTCTGCACATATTCGGGGCAGGCGTAATGGAACAAAGTCAACTGCCTGATATCTCATTTTTAACATAGTCGGCACAGGAAATCTCTCTCTCTCTCTCTCTCTCTCTCTCTCTCTCTCTCTCTCACACACACACACACACACACACACACACACACACGCATGATAAGTTAGGTGAGTTTACAAAGTCTTTAAATCAAGATATTCTTTCACTTGTCTCCCTGGCACTCACAGGCAGACTTCTTAAACCCACACAGTCCAACATCTCCTTTCTGGGGGGGAGGGGGGGGGAAAGGCAGTGGCCCCTTCTTCCTACAGGGGAGCCAAAGAAACGGACCTATAGTGGAGAATGACTATTCTAATGTTTCCGAAGCTTTTGGTGAAGGTGAAGGGGGCTTGTTGAAAACATTGCTGTGAGCAGATGGATCCCGGAAACCATCTGCTATGAAGCAGCTAAATGTTCAATGATGCATTACGGAATTATTTAGCTCTCAAAGAGTCTGAAAGGAGTCAGTAATGATGGCATCTGTACTGAGAGCAAACAACCTATTTAGATATGATCTATTACTTCATAAACTGTTTGGAGACCCCCACTTCTTAAAGAAGCAGAAGCCTCCTTCATGGCAGGCATAAAAGCATTACTGGAAAAATGGCAAATTATGATCTTCAAGGTAGCATCTATTTCTCTCCTCTGAGTTAAGTCAACTTTTTGCTGAGCCCAATTTTTCCTCATTCCTCAATAAAAGTGTAGCTGAGATTATTTGATATCACCTGAATCAAAAGGAAATCAAGTATATTCTCATTTTCCAAATTATATCTCCTGGATATTTTAGTATCCATATAATGGTATCTGTTTTCAACATAAAGTTTTCCTATTATAAAAATGATATGTTCCTTTTATAAAAACAAATAAAAACAGAAAAAAAGAAGTTACTTATAAAGACAGCCACTATTTATATTTTTGGTGTATTTTCTTCAGGTCTTTTTTTATACTTAATTCAAAACAGACAACTAAACGAAGTTCTATAATCCCTACAAAGTATTTGTATTCTCCTGTAAACTTGGTTTTGTGATAGACAGCTTGATGGCATATTCGCTGTACTGACAGCCTCCTGGAAATACATAAAATTCAAATTGGTATATACTTATAATGGGATACTACTCAGTAAGAAAACAGAATGAACTGTTAATATAAACAAGGTCAGGGATGAAGTTCAAAGGCATTATGCTAAGAAAAAGAGGACAGACCTAAAAGAAGCCAGAACCATATAGTATGGTTGAATTTATATGACATTCTGGAAAAGGCAAAACTGTAAAATGGAGAACAGATGAGTGGTTGCCAGGAGTTTAAAGATTGGGTATGGGTTAAACTAGAAAGAGATAGCATGAGGTATTTTTGTGTGTGTGTGTGTGTGTGTGTGGGGGGGGGGTGATGGAATTGTTGTGTATGGTGGTTGAAGTGGTTGAGGTGTCTCAATTTCACTTTATGAATATTAAAAAGAAATTTTAAGAAATATACTCAAAAGAGGATAGACCGTGGAATTATCAGGTTTCAGCTTTACCTTTGCTTAAGAAATGTGTTTATTCATTCAGCAATTATTTATTGAGTACTATTATATTTCAGGCACTGGTAGGTCCTGGGAATAGAACAGTGAATAGATGGAACACCTGCATCCAGGGAGCTTTTGTTGCAGAGGGGAAGACAGTAAGCAAAATAACGAGGTACCATTAGATCATGGTAAGTGCTGCAGGGAAAAATGAAGCAGAGACGAGAAATAGAGAGGAGCGCTTCTCTGAGAAGGTAACATTTGAGCAAAGTCTTGAAGGACATAAGAGAATGGGTCCTGTGGCCACCTCAAGGAAGACCAATGGAAGGCACTGAAGTCCTGAGAGAGAAATGTGCTTGCTGCAACCCAAGAACCAGAAGAGATATGGCTGGCCTGGGGGCTGGGAGGGAGAGCGGAGGGAGAGGAGGTCAGAGGCAGAAGGGAGGGGGGTCTTGGGAGGGTCCTAGTCAGCCTTGGCTTTACTCTGTGGGAGGGGGAGTGCTAGTGGAGGGTTCCAAGTACAGGGGCAACACGATTTTATTTATACTTAAAAGGAATCAGTATGGCTGCTGTGTGAAAATAGAGTCTATGGTTTGGGTGGGAGGGAATAAAAGAGAAAACCCAGTCAGGGGGCTAGTGCCATCCATAAAGAGACGAGGGTAGGGGGCGGGGGCTTAGACTAGGATGGCAGTGGTAGGGCTGGTGAAGAGCGATTGGCTCCGAGCTATATCTGCAATTAAAGATAGCAGGATTTCATCACAGACTGGCTGTAGAGTGTAAGAGAAAGAGAGAAGGCAAGGGTGTTTTGGGGCTGATCTATTGGGAGGATGGACTTGCTGTTCGCTCTAATGGGTCAGACAGTTGGAAGGACAGGTTTGGAAGACAAAATTACAAGTTCAAAATATGAGTTTATTGTTTTCATTTGTTACACTTGAGATGTGGATTTCCGAGTGGAGATGGTTGGTAGATAGTTTGATAGATGAGTTTGGAGTTCAGGGGAGACATCCAAGGCAGAGATGTAAATTTGGGTGTCATCAGTATGTAGATGGGATTTAGAGCCCTGGAACCCAGTCAAAAAGTTTTCTCAACCAAAGGCTCCCAGGTGCAGATGCATCCACCCTTGCAAAACAGGAAGTAGCTCTAAGCTTCTATACACTGCACCTCTCCCACTCCCTAGGAATCGCAACCAAAAGCATGAAGTGAGCTTTTCCAAATTTTAACCTGAAAGTGAGGAATCAGCCTTGAAATGATAACAGTGAAAGCTTCTCCTTCTGCTTTCATTTCTGCTCCCGGAGAATTCCCCTGTGTATCAAAGGTGTGCACAAGTGGCTTCTAGAGTGAGGTCATCTAGGAATTTGCTATAAATATACAGAGGGTGCCAAAAAAATGTACACACATTTGAAGAAAGGAAAACAGTTAAAATTGTAATACTCAATATATACTGATAACAAAAGATGAACACAAGTCACGTTTGACTTCTGCAATTACTAGAGGTGCTCAAAGTGGTTCCAATCAGCATCCAGACACTTCTTTTTTTTTTTTTTTTTTCAGCTGAGCCATCCTGCCACCTGTTGGCAGCTCAGCAGCAGCTCGGGCTGGGCATCGAACTGCTGCTGCTCAGAGCTCAGCTAGCACTCTTGAGTGAGCTCTTACCCAACTGAGCCACTCGGCCGGCTCAGCATCCAGACACTTCTGATTACAGTGAACTACTGCTTGAGCAACACTGACCAAAGTGTTAACATCTCTTAAAATGTGTATACATTTTTTGGACACTCCTGGTATATATGATGTTTGATTTCAGACAGTTTTTCATTAAAATCATTTTCATTTGGTTATATAGAGAATTATTTCAAAGTAAAACTAGAGAGAGAGCTTGGAATATGCATATAAACAAAATTCATACTGTGTAACTATGTATAAAGTATACATTTACACAAATAATATATATATGAGAAAAATTTGCTTTTACTTCTGAATCAGTAGTTAACAAGAACTCTTTATAGTTAACTGATTTTTATAAATTAGATATATTTATAAAAGCTAGATTTTAAAACTCATTAGTTTTATGTATATCAACTCAAAATAATATTCTGAAGAGAGCATTAATTTCTACCATCAAAAATGTGGAAAATGTTCTTTGTTGAATTAATTAATGATTTTTCTGCCTCTCCTAAACTTATCAAATTAAAATGACACTTTATTTTTAATGTAATTAGAAAGTGCTATCTTTTACTGAGAGATAGCTGAGAAAGTTTTCTCTGCTAAGAAATCATCTGAATCTAAACACTAAAGATTTTTCTAACTTGGGGCCATTAGTTCACAATCAATTAATCAATCAAATATTATCAAGCAACATCTGAGAATTCTAACACCCAGTTGCCTTGCATTTCGCTTTTTGCTTTTAGAAATTTTTGTGACTATGATTTTTCTCTTCCTGCATTACCAAAACACAATACATTTCTCAGATATTGCAGAGTTGATCCTTAATTTTCATTGTATTCATTTGATTAACACATTTGATTAATACTTTAATGTAACAAAACGTTCTTCAATATACAAAGATCTCAGAAATCTTAAGCATTCACCCTTTTCATTGTATTAGAAATGAAGAACTAGCAAAACTCTATTCTTTAATTGTAACTACAAATGTACTTTATAGCTATAAGAAATTGTAAAGCAACTGGGGAAGTAAAAAATGCTATACAAGTAGCATTACTGCCCTTAGAATTAAACGTAGAAAATATTTCTTAGAATAAGAATTGTCTTTTGCCCTCCCCCGCATCCATTTGTGGGAAGGGTTGGTGCTTTATGTTTTGTTTTGTATTGTATTGCTCCAAAAAACAAGGTTCCTGAAATATAGGTGATAACTCGGAAGCAAAATCTGTGTGTGATGCCTCAAACAGGTTCCCCCAAACTACAGAGGTAACACGCAAACTCTCCCCATCTCCCTGATGCAGGCTCCATGGGGCTCCCCGTCACCTGTCAATCCATCACCAGTCAATCAACGCAAGAGGCACATTCAGAAGCTTAATGACAGCCAGATGGACTGTGCTCCTAAGTCCGAGTCTGCCTGGGACTAGGCTCAGGGTCCGCGCCCGGATAGTAATGAAATGTGTTTGTATTCATTGTAAGATGTAATGGCTCACACCCCTGACAGGACCCACCAGCCCACTCCCTCTGGGAAGAGAGTAAGACTCGCCAGCATCCATTGATTTGACATAAACAAACAAAGTGGTCTCTGATCATTAAAACAAGCAACCGCTCTCCCTTCTTTCCAGTCTAATGTCAGAATGATAACGTGTTAATTGGCCCTGTAAAAAGGTAGGCAGAGTGGAGGGGCGAATAGCCAGGCTGCCTTTCCAGCCGCTGGGAAGCGGTGCTGACATTTCAATACGGACGGGTGTGCTCTTCCACACACGGGTTTACCAGAGCTTTCAACCTTGACCTGAAGGGAACACCTTTTCTGGAAGTGACAGGTAATTTAGCCTTCTCGCTAAGTTCTGGGGCTCTCTGGTGGTGAATTATGTATGGTGCTTCTCTGATACAGACACCTATCCACTGAGAGCCAAACCAAAGCTGATAGATTCCTCTTAAAGACCTTAGATTAGACATAAACTACGTTTTTCCCCCTAGAAAAGTCGTCACCATGCCAATCACTTTGCCGCCCCTTTCCTCCCAGGATTTCAGGGATCCAAGAGAAACCTAAAGCAAATGGAGCCATGTTTGCTTTTATAAATGTGTCTTTGGGCAGTACTCCAGTTTCTCTCTCTCTCTTTTTTTTTTTTTTTTTTTTGCATTTTTCTGCAACAGTCAAAAGCCCTTTGATGTTGGAACAGTAAACTTGTGAATTGTGAGTTACTGATGTTTGCCTCCTCCCCAGATGGGTCTTAAAATAATTCACTAAGCTGGATAAATAAGTGCATTACACTAATTAAGTCAGTTTCCACTAAGGTGATGAACCAGTTCAAAAGCAGCTTTTGGACTGAAAAAAGGCAAAATTACCTCACATTCTACTCCTAATGTATGTTATTATTTAAGACAGGTAAACCAAATGCTTTTGGTTAGGAAAGTAGGAAAAGGGTAATAGCTGCAGCATTGCAGCAATCCTGATGACCATAATAAGAGGCTACATAACTAGACATTTATGAAATGGTATAAATCTCTCTCCATGGGTAGTGGGAAGGGTGGAGGAAATGGATGAGCGTTGTATTGTAAGGCACAGGGTTCTCCTAAATAAATTTCACGTTTATGTGTCTCTTAAATGGACCTGTCCAACCAGGCTTTGGCCAGGAAGTAATCTGGAATCCATGGGACCACCTCAGTGCAACAGAAATGGTTCAGGGAACTTTGATGCCCTGGGGGAAGGTCCTTGGAAATGTTGTTTGTGTTGCCCACTATTTACAGCACTGGTGGCAAAATAGAAAAGAGCTCGTCTACACAGAAGGAAATATCTTTTTAAAATATGATTTGAGGCTGGAAATTTGTTTGGAGCTCATTTCATGAACTGCTCAGCCCAGCACTAATCTTTAGCCCCATATTGTTTTGTTTTTTCCCGTGGAGTTGAAAAGAAAGCTACATTTCCTTGTAGCAGTGGCTGCTTTGCCACTTCTTGCCCAGGATAGTCCAGGAAGGGAAATATGGTCACCTTATGCCTCAAGGGCAGGCAGGTCCGTATCCATTAAAGATGGGATGTAAATGGGAGGAAATCTCCTGAGATGACCCCTCCCCACCCCCATACACACAGCTCCCAAGGTTCCCGGGTCCCTTGCCAGAGTGCAGACAGAGAATCTCATTAGGAATCTAATACAATAAAGACATGCAGATCTTAAGAGAGCGGGTGGAGTGCAAATCAAGTTAGCTTCATTACTTTATTCTGCACCTCACAGCGCTTCTGCCAGTGGACAATTGCATTAGATCAGTGAGGAGATCAAAAGGCAAAAGACTCCCTGGAAATTCATTGTCTGAAGCAAGACTAGTGGGGTGAAGGAGACCTGGGGGGAGGCGGCAGGAGTGAACTGTGTTGACCCTGGACGTAGATTTAGTGCTTCTGCCCACCCTGACGTATGCTGGGGCCTTTTCCTTGCTTTTTCCACACCCAGGCCAAGGCCTGGTTTCCTGTTGCCCATGGGAGAGGGAACAGCAAGGCCTACAGTGAGGAGACAGAAATCAAAACTCCTGTCTCCAACTTGGCTATGGAGCCATTTGAGCTCTGAGAGGTTTGCTTTGGCACTCTTAACTTTCAGCAGGCCCTTAGAATTATTTAAGGAAATATGTACACAAAAATGTTGCTGAAAGATCTCTGGCTGAAATATAGAGGGAGAAATGTCAATATATTAGGTCAAAACATAGGTGGCATGTGTGTCTTTACAAGAGTGAAACTACAACCAGAGGCATTATTGCAAATGTAACTGTGGCTAAATATGCTAACAAAATAGGCTGCACCATAATTCAACACATGCCACATTTATGGAACAAATATGTCACTGAGATACCAGGAGCTGGAGGTAGACAGAAGTGCAGGACATGGACTAGAAAGTAAGAAAATTCTCAAAACAACAATAATAAAATAATGGGGCATATCAAACCAGGAACCAACTGAAAGAGATCCCAAAGCTGGAACAATTTGGGCAACAAAATAAAGTATTATAGAATGAAGTCTAAAATAAATATCTAAATATTCATGAGTCCATCCTGATATGAATTAATGTGGAGAAGAGACAAATATCCTATGCAGCAGACTTCCAACTAATTTATGCAGATACCTGCTCATCAAGGGTCTAGAGCGTAAATTCCCCACTCCTTTAAGCCGTAGCGACTTGGAAGCAATGAGGACAGTAAGAGAATTGGGGAAAAAAAACAAACACACAAAAAAAACCACACCAATTTCGCAGTGAAGAAACCTGACAAATACTAACTCAGCCAGTTGCTTTAAGTCAATGTGAACAGTGATATCGTGTTGACAGCCTGAACCACTTGATATGATGTCATGGAAATGACACTTTCCCTCTGTGATTACTCCCCTAAAAACCCATAGCCCCAGTCTAATCATGAGAGGAAAAGATAAATTCCAACAGATGGGCATCTTTCAAAAGATCAAAACTTCTCAAAACTGTCAAGGTCAACAAAAAACAAAGACAGTCTGAGAACCTGTCACAGCTGAGAGGAACCTAAGGAGACATGATGACTTAATGCAATGCTGTGTCCCAGGTGGGGTCCTGGAAGAGAAAAAGGGCATTAGGTAAAATTAAGGAAGTCTAAATAAAGTATGGACTAATTAATCATAACATGTATGAATATTGGTCCAGTGTTTGTAACAAATGAACCAACCTAATGTACAATATTAGGAATCATCAGGTAAACTGGGTGCTTGGCTATATGGGAACTGTACTATCATCTCAGTTTTCCTATAAATCTGAAACTGTTCTCAAAAATTTAGTCTGTTTTAAAAAATGAATAGCATAACTCTGCTCTCTAAGACTTTTCAGTCAAGTGGGAAATAATTCAGAAACCTCTACAATAAATTCATTTTTCTGTAGAGTTGGTTGGTCCCCATCAGAAAACCAAAATGCTGAACTATTGCCAAATTGGACTTCCAGATTTAATTTTGAGATTAAAAAAATCAGGGACTAGTTACTATTGACATAATTTGGAACTACTTTATTGTTTAATCTATAATTGCAAAAGAAAGGTTGTAAGCAATCTAGTAAGGAGGTTTTTGTTTTGTTTTGTTTTGTTTTTAACCTAGAGGTAGGTCTTATTTCACTGTGTAATTATTAATAAAACATTCTTCACAATTAATATCAGATAATGTTGTCTAGTGCTCACAAGCGTTTCTCCCTCCCCCCTCCACACACACACACACACACACACACACACACACACACACACAACACTCTATGCCCAACCCCTTCACCCAACTCTGAATTGTAGTTGATCGAATCGCCTCTTGGGTCAAAGGCCCATCTGGAATTTCATACAATCTCTTCATATACAGATCAATAGATACATAGTAACAATTAACTTCATGCAGTTGCTAAGAGCAATACAAACCAGAATTGAACATAACAAGACGTGAAAGAAAAATGAAAGACAAACCGAATTGAACATTTACGTGGTTAATCTGCAAATAGCTGGTATGAACGGTAAATATGACCATTTCTAATGACTGTTCAGGGTTATTGCAATTTCTTACACCACAGTTTTTCAGGGGCGGGGGGAAATGCATTTGAGCCAGGCGTTGAAACAGTGTAGTATTTGAATTGGATGGGAAATTGGGAAATTACGAAAAGCCTGGCGTACAGATATGGGACAGGGATAACAGTAAGAAACAGTGGTTATTATGGCCTGAAGAGGGGGGAGGTTCTATGTGTGAGATTGGGCAGTGAGAGCTGAGGCTGAGGGAAAAGTACGGAGGCCACCAGAACTTTTGATGATTTTATAGGCAACAGTGGATTATAATTTGTGAATCAATCAAATGTCAGCACGATGCCATTAAGAATTCTTTGGTTGGGCCTTGCATAAACCAGATTTGAACAAATTTGTTTCTCATACGACAAATTATCTCATGAATGTGTGTGTGTGTGTGTGTGTGTGTGTGTGTGTGTGTGTTCCTGACCTTATGTAAGCTATATAATTTGGGTGATCAAGCTTCAGAAATTCTATATTTTATATAGAATTCTATATTTTATATACATACACATAGATTTATCTATATATACATATATATACACACACACATATACGAGTATATGTACATATATATGTATGTGTATGACTCCCCCCCACTTTTTCCTTCAAAGCCTTATGTAAGCCCCTCCTTAGTGTGGGCTTGGCTGGTGACTTGCTTCTAACGAGTAGAATACAGGCATACTTCATTTTATTGCATTTCACTTTATTGCACTTTGCAGATATTGCCTTTTCATCAACATTGAGATAAGACCCTCCGCCAGCAAGAATGTTACAATTCCCTGAAAGCTCACATGATGGTTCGCATTTTTTCACAATCAAACATTTCTAGTTAAGGTATGCACACTGTTTTTTGTAGACACACCCCTATTGCGCACTTATAGACTACAGTGGAGGGCAAGCATCACTTTGATATGTGCCTGGGAAACCAAAAAATCCCTGTGGCCCCCTTCACTGCCATGGCCTGGAACCAAACCCACAGTATCTCCAAGGTGTGCCTGTAAAGAAAAAGTGACGGAATGTCACTCCTGCCATTGTGTTATAAATCCCTGTGAGTTCTGTCCTGCTGGACTCTTACTCAGGTGATCCAAAGTTATAGAATATAATAGGAAAGGAATCATTTTAAAAATGCCATGTGCTGGCTTCTAGCCCATAAAACAATAAGACTGACAAGAATGTCTGTCTGTTTGTCCTTTAATTCTCTTTCAGCCTGAACATGAAAATATCATCTCTATAGCATGAGCTGGTATCTACCTTTTGTCATACCTTAGACAGTCCCGTAGAGGCTGGCTACATGAAAAGCGTGCATTTCCTGGCGTCCTCCCTGTCTTCTCCATCCCTTTGCCTCCCCTCTCCCACCCACACACCCCAAAGCATTTGTGTCACTCTGTCCTGCATTTGGCTCCCTCTTAACTTCTGAGCTGAACTTCTAAGTTGAAAGGGGAGATGAACTGACAGGAAGATTTGCTTGTCTCAAAGCTCAGCTGTGCCTGCCTTTAATTAAAAATAGTATTGATTTTTCTCTGCTCTAATGATAGGCACTACTCTGCCCTCCTGATGTTAGTCACTGACAGTTTAAGTATGAAACAAAGGGCATTTATTCAGCACTTAATGTGAAATTATGACTGATTAAAAAGTGATTTATCATAAGGACTACATCTGTATCGGCTTTGGGTCTTGTGGGTTTTTTTCTTTTTTTTTTTTTAAATGTGCACTTCAACCAGTGTTTGGAAAGTATAGCTGGATAATTGTTGCAACAATTCTCTTCTTCTCCATTCCATTCTCCTTCCCTGGTTTTGGAACAAACTAATAAAACAAAATGTCCACTGAATTCAGGGCCAAGAAAGCATGGGAAGGAAAAGAATTCTGGAAGTCAGTTCCATAGCACATCTCAGATGTTCACTAGGCAGTCGCCAAGTTGCCTTCAGGGAGCAAAAGGCAGTCGGAACTTTTCCAGGACAATATTCTTCTGACTCCTTCCCCCTCTCTTTTCTGATTTCAAGTAGTGTTTGGCATTATAGAAATGGACCCAACAGCCTAGATGAAAGCACAGTACTATTCTGGAAGGAAGACATGAAAGGAAGGAAGTTAGTTAAGGCCACATCATGCAGTGAACTACCTAAGCTTCCTTAACCCCTGTGAGGTCAGCTGTTCTCCAACCATGTCCTGCCCTGCTGCCTGGGAGCCATGAGTGACAACTGGTCCCTTTTGGTTAAGAAAACAAGCTCTAGAACCAGGCTCTCAAGGCTCAAATCTCATTTCTGCCACGCATTAGTTGTGTGGCCTTGAGGATGTTATTTCATCTTCCTAAGACTCAGCTTCGCCGCCTACAAAATGGGGTTAATAGTATCATCTCCATGTAATATTAATGGGAATTTTTAACAATTACAGTATTAAACAGAGGAATGAGAATAATGCCTGATCCATAATAAGCACCCCAAAATATTATTAGATTTCATGCCACATAAGATGCTATTAGAAGATGTGTCTTGATTTCACAGATGTTAACATATTAAAAAGTATCTCTCAGAATTGATGAAATACTATAGGTGATTATTGTTCATAATATCTGCTTATTTACAACTATGACCTCTGAACAGAAAGTGAAAAGATACCCAATGAGGTGGATTTTCATAAATATGCAAATTAAAATAGTAAGAATTGGGACCATTTATGCTCCTGCCTGCTCTTTGGCTTGCAGATTACTGCCTTCTTGCTGGGTCCTCACATGGTGGAGAAAGTGATCTCTCTCTCTCTCCCCTTCTTCTATGAACCCACTGACCCCATCATGAAGGCCCCATGACCTCATCTCTCTCCATTCATCTTCCAAAGGCCCTATCTACATAGATCATCACATTGGGGTTAGGGCTTCAACATAGGAATTTGGGGAGGGGAAGACACTTTATTCCATAGTAAGCTCCAACATACACTTTATTCCATAGTAAGCTCCAACATTAAGAGGTTGGGAAAAAGAGGAGAAACCATCAAAGAAAATTATGCAGGATCAACCAATAATGTAGATGGAAAATTGCAAGAGGGGGTGGCCCAGAAGCTAAAGAAGAAAGAATATCAAGGAAAATAAAGTGGTAAAAATGGACTCAAATGCTGCTAGGAAAGTCAAGTAATAAGAAAATTGACCATCAAATTTAGAAACATGGAAGTTATTAGCAAGATTTACAAGAAAACTTTGGGTACAATTTGGGGTGAAAGCCTGATTAGAGTGGGTTTAAAAGAGAATGACAAGGTGGTAGCAAGTTTACTTCCTATGTCCTTTATTTTCTTCACAAAACATATAGATGAACTTGGATAGTAAAATGAAAAATCCACAGAGAACATCTACTCCATGGCAAGGTATCCCCAGGACTGTCAAAACACTAAAAAGTGTAGAGACAATGAATTGCTAAGAGACCCACATGGTACCATGACATCATGCAGGAAGAGGCAGAGAGAAGGCAAGGGGCCTTTGGTGGCCCTGAAAATAGAGGACCCCTACACACACAAATGCCAACAAGTTCTCCATAGGAAGCACAGTGGAAATCTGTGGATAGCTCCTGAAAACGAAAGGGCCTTATAGCATCCTCTGCAAGCTAACAAGTCCCGCTAATGGTAGAAGCAGCTAGATCCAAGGAAGGAGTGAGTGCATGTGGCAGACTGGCTACTGTGCTAGCCAGGTGAACTGTTTTTTAGGTCTCCAGGTCTCCTACAAAGCCATCTTCTTGTCAGGTTCAGTATCCAAGGAGCCAAGACAATAGCATCCTTTGAAACCTTAACTGACTGGCTGATGAAGAACTATAGTGCAATGAATCCTCTTTTAAGGAACTGTAATTATGTATATTTTGGATGTGGCGAAGCAGCCTGCCTGGTAAATGATGACAGCTAATTATGTACAGGCCTCCCAGGGATGGCCGTCAGGCTGGGATAGGAGGGCTGCCTTGAAGACTGTGTGTGTGTGTGTGTGTGTGTGTGTGTGTGTGTGTGTGTGTGGTCTCTCTCCTGGCCACTTCCTTTCTCCCACATACTAGAAATCAATGATGACACTTCCTGAACATTGCAGGAGAGAAAACCGGGGCCCAAATAAGGGGGCCCTGTTGGTAAACACACTAGGTACTCACATCCTGATGGATGAGCAGACGGCATTACATCATAGGGTATAGTGCATACCGGGCACGCCAGGACTATGAAGCAGATATGTGCTCCATGTCTAGTGCTAAACACTAAACTATTAAAGGTATGTTATCCGCCCTGTTGGGCAGCTTATAATCTACCAAGAAAGACTGACGTGGGTGGAGTAAGCATTGTAAAGAAGAATTTTCAATAGTTGGACTCAACATGGCCTGATGAATGAAGGAGGGCTTTCGTGAGATTATATTTATGTTGAAACTGCAAAATGAGGTTGAGAGAGGGGAGAGGAAATCTGGTAAATCTTATCCCTGGGCTGACTCAAGTACAATTTCCAGCCCCTTTTTATTGCCTGCCTCTACCACAAATGTATGCGAAAATCTTCCTCTCCCAGAACCCCTTTCAGCTGCGGTTGTCATGCTGTGAAGTTCTGGCCATGAGATAGATAGAGCTGCAAATCTCTGACAAGAGCACTCACTCCCTAATATAAAAACAAAGCTTTGCAGTGAGAAAGCTTTTCTTGTCCTTTCACCTTTGCCCTTTGCTTTATTATTATTATTATTATTATTATTATTATTATTTTAATTACCCTCTCCCTTCTTTTTGGATGGTATATTAACTTGATGCCCAAAAGTGCAAAAGCCACTTTGCCACACTGAGGTGACAAGCATGAGACAAAAAATGGGCAGAAGAGGAAGTATTGCCTGGGTCCCTGAATCACTGGTTTGTCGTGTCCCCAGACCTGGACTTTTTACGGACTGGTGCACACTTCCTGCTTGTGAGAACAATAAACCCTGTCTTTAGGCTAATGTTTTCTGGATTTGCTGCTGTTTCCAGCTAAGTGCTGTTGTTTGCAGGAAAGGAGAGATGAGTTGAAGACATAGACTAGTGCTTAATAGTGTCAGACTCATAGGCCATTTTTTGTTTTGTTTTGTTTTTTTTGAAGGCAGTGTCACTGGCCCTCATATGTGGGACCCGAACCAGGGCCACTGGCTTCCCAAGCCAGCGCTTAACCACCGCGCCACTCGGCCTGCCCAAGGCCATTTTAATGATTGTGTCAGTCACGGTTTAATCAGAGAAGCAAAACTCTGTGTGTATGTGTGTGGATGTATACAGTCATAATGCAAGCATGCGTATGTTAATGTGTGTGAGTGTGTGTGTGTATACACATACATACATATGTGTACACATATTGA
The DNA here is from genome assembly GCA_033961575.1 of Aselliscus stoliczkanus. Lineage (NCBI taxonomy): Eukaryota > Metazoa > Chordata > Mammalia > Chiroptera > Hipposideridae > Aselliscus > Aselliscus stoliczkanus. Next base: position 9,479,606 of record CM066734.1, read on the forward strand.
TTGCTTACACAATTGTGAGGAATGGCTAAGTAAGTCTAAAATCTGTAATGCAAGTATGCAGGAAGAGATCACAGCAGGCTGGCACCCCACAGGCATGAGCTGCTTGGAGTCCCTAAACTCAGGAAAGGCCTGCACCCTCTTTGAAAGGTCTTGCCTGATTAGGATAGGCCCACCCAGGATAATTTCCTTTTTGATCAACTTAAATTCAATTTATTATGGACTTTAATTGCATCTAAAAATTCTCTCACAGTAGCACCTGGATTAGTGTTTGATTGAATGACAGGGGAGTGAGTGTAGCCTAGCCAATTTGAAATATCAAAAGTCATCACACGGACTTTTTTGCAAGATCATCAATGGGAAGGCTTTGAGTTTTAAGCAGAGACGTGGCATGATTGCAATTGCTGTGGCTAATATGTGGAAGGTGAACTAGAAGTGGAATCAGTTTGGAGAGTAGAAAAATCATGGAGGAAGTTATTCAGTGACCAAGGAGAGAGATAATGAAGACATGCACAGATGTGATGTGAGTGAGGACAAAACTAAGAGGAGAGCTTTGAGAGCAAGCTAAGATTGGACTTCGTGAGTGAGTGAATAGGAGGGAGATGGGAGAATCAAAATGACCTCCAGGTTTTTGGTTTCTGATGTGCAATTGGGGTTGTTTACCACTTATGGAGACCCATAAGGCTAAACAGGAAATGATGCCATTTACTAAGGTAATGGCAAGAGGAGTGAATGTAGACGGTAAAGTTATAAATTCCATGTTGGGCATGGTGTCTGTGAGGAGCCAGTGAGATATACTCTGTGAATTTGTGGTGGGACAGTTCAGTGGCAAGGTGTGTGTTGGTCCAGATTGCAGAAGACAGGTGCAGGCTGGAGGTACACATGCAGGAGTTCTTGGCCCCAGGTGCTTGAAGCGATGAACGTGGATTAGTGGGTCTGGAGAGAAGACTAGAGTGAGAAGAGGAGAGGTTCAAGGACAGAGACCTGGGGAGAGCCAATATTTCACATTTAGGCAGAAGCAGATCTGATAGGAGATGGTGAAAAGATCGGTCTGCACACAGATGTGGCGACCCAGATGTGTTGTTTTAAACACTGTGGTGGTCCTAATAACATGGAAAAGTGCGCAAGAGCCCCGGGCAAATGAAAGACTTCTTGGGAGGGTAAAACGAACCAGGGCACATGGGTCTGGAAGAGGAGAAAAGAGATTAAAGGCTTATCACAAGACGAAGCTTTAGTCCAATAGGCTTAGAACACTTCCTCATCCCAACTCCCTTGACTACATTATTTCATACCTCTGAGCCTCAGTTTCCTCATCCATTAAATGGGGCTACCGCATACAACTTGAGGTAAAGGTTAAATGATGTATTTCCCCTGGAACATAAACAACTCTCATAAAATAATTTTTAGAGAAGGCTGATTCTATAGTATACCCAAACACCCAAAAAACCAAATATTTTTTGCATATTTACTATGCCCCTGGCAAATTCTAAGTGCCTTACATGCATTCTCTCCTTTGATCCCCACAGCAACCCTTTGAAGTAGTTACTGCTGTTCCATGTCTCACGGGGAGGTGACTGACGCACGGGGGTAAGTCCAACTCCATTCATTCGTTCACTCTACAAATGTTTATCACTACGTGTTTACTGTGTGCTTTTTGAAATGCTAGAGATATATCAGTAACAAGACAGACAAAATGTCTTCTCCAAAGAAATTTACATTTTCGTCGGGGAGACACTGTCAGAAGGTTAGGAGTGATACGGAAAGGCGATCAGAGCAGAAGGGGACTGTGAACTCCAGGCATGGGGGTGAGGATTGCGGGGTATCATAGTAACCAGGGCGGTCAGAGTAGGCTTAGTAAGAAGGATCTATTTGGACAAAACCTTGATAGAAGGAGCCAAAAGAACAGCAAGGAGGGCCCTGAAGCCAGAGGGAGATGAGCCAGTGAAAGAACTGTCAGAAACAAGCTTAAGGAGTCAATGGTGGGCCACCTGGGGCCAAGCCTTGGAGGCCATTGAAGGACTTTGGCTTTATGTGGGGTGAGATGGGACCACTGGAGGGCTTTCACAGAGGACACCTTTTGATTCACGTAATAAAAGGATGACTCTGTCTGCTGGCTTGATGAAAGATTGCATGGGGGCAAGAGGCCACTTGCTGCCTAGACCAAGGAAGTACCAGTGGGATGGTAAGAGTGGGTATATTTTGAAAATCAAGCTGGTAAGGGTTCCTGATGGGATGGAGAATATGAGAAAAACAGAGGAATGAAGAATGAAGAATCAGAAAAAAAGAATCGCCATTAACTAGGATGAGCAAGGCTGCTACTGGAGAAGGTAAGAAAATTTGTTTTGGACATGCCCAGTTCACCATGAACCACTACACCACACAGTCTGTCATATATATATATTTTTTCTCCTGGATTTTGTTTTGAAGAGGTATCTCTGCAATATTTACTTATTTAAAAATAATACCTGTCGAGGCCAGCCGAGTAGCTCAGTTGGTTAAGAGCTCGCTCAAGAGTGCGAGCTGAGCTCTGAGCAACAGCAGTTCGACGCCCAGCCCGAGTTGAGTTGCCACTGAGCTGCCAACAGGTGTCAGGATGGCTCAGCTAAAAAAATTTAAAAAAAATAAAAAATAATACCTGAAACTACTTACCTTCTTTGACAGTTTGGTGACCATTTATACAAGGTAAGCCATAATCCTATGTTTTGCTTAATTTTGGAAAAAAAAAAAAGTGTGCTAATTGGCTAAAGCGTTTGTTTCATAGAGGCTTTTGAAGTGCTTTGATGGAAGGTGGTTAGGGCAGCCATGAGTCTGAACGAAACTGAGGCTGGGAATCTCTGTTGAACTTAGCGTGGCTCTGGTAATCAGGACCTTGAACGTGGAGGGTTCCTGGTAAATGTTTCCAACCATCTCTCCCCAACCCCTCCGCTTCTCACACCCTTCCATTTCTCACAGTCAGGCGTCCCTGAATGCCATTAGTACTAGATAAGGCAGTCCCTTATCCTACAAATCCTACGAAGTGAAGCTCCTCAAGCTTCACTGGATGGTGACCCACTCTTGGTCCTGGCAGGATGTGGATGGGAAGATGGCTGCCTGTCCTGGAGAGAGCGGCAGCAGGCGCTTCTGTCCTTTTTTAGTCTTCCCACCAGTGACTAGTTCTCCTAAGGAATAAGCAGAAGCTGAACATCAGTTTTCCTTATCTTTTATCAAAGAGACAATATTCTTCCTATTAGGGAGCCTTTGTCATCATCGCCTGTTGGACACGATGCATTCCCTGTGACCAGAGCTCGGTTCGCACGACAAAAAGTCACCACATTTGCTGAAAATGCCTTCTTCTTAGTTAGTCCTGCAGTGTTTGTGTTTTTGTTTAGTTCAGACTTAATCCTGATAGAAGAGGATTTTCCAGCTAATCCTGCTTCTCCTAATTATAAGATAAAACGGACTGAATGATTACAAAAGACTAAAACAATTCACATCCATCCATCAAGGCATTTGAATACTAATTATAGACACCGGCAAAAAACAGGCACTAAAGAATGGCCAGATTATAAAAAGTAAGGATCCCTTCAGTTTTATATTCTAGATGGATTTTGAGGAGAGTCAAGATGCCAACCTCAGCAAATAAATCAACAAAGCATCTTTTGTCTGACTATCCTAAAATTTAGGTCACAAAACCCAAAAGTCTTGTTTGAAATTGGGTTTACCATAGCACACTAAAAACCGCCCTTCCTTTTCTTGAGTCATCTCCCTTCAGTTATGCCTTTTCTTACTCTCCTGTTCAACCTTTCTTTGCTCCTAGAACCTTCCTCTCAGCATATCAGTGTGCTTACATGTCTCAGGCAGAAAGTCTCTCCCTGAATCCTGTGATGTTGTCAAGCCACCACCCAGTACATCTTAGCCCCTTCACCCTGCTGCTGGCGACAATTGTCTGCTGCTGTTACCTTCACTTTCTCAACATCCACTAACTTCTTAAAATTTAAAACCTACCACTCAGTTGAAATGGTTGTCATAGAAGAATAATTTATCACATAACTTAAAATATGAGACATAATCCTCTCAGAGTCATCTTGGAAAGGGTTTCCACACTTGCATTCTCGAAATTCTTTTTTATCTGGCTTTCACGATACATCCATTCTCGTCTGGTCTTTTACAACTTTCTTAGCTCCTTTTCCTGTTTTTTTTCTAACCTAAAATGCTGCTGAGTTATCATGTCATTCTCCCACACGAAGACTTCTAGGAGCTTTTCATAGTTTGTGAAGTTTCAATTCCTCGTTCCATGACTCAAAGACTCTGTAGACAGACCCTGGGATTTGAAATCCAAGTAGATTCAAACTCCTGGGTGGTAGGGAGCTTGGAGACTCAAGCTTTGGCCACTGTGTGTTGCCCTACATGAAAGGACAGGATAAGGGAAAGTCCCTGTATGTGAGGAAGAGCACAGAGCCCTAACCATGCTGCTCTAAGACATGCTTCAGAGCCTGCCGACCCCCATGCTGTCACCTCTTTCACAAGCATGGGTGACCCCAACATTCTCCAATCAGGAATGTCAGAAAAGAGCAAAAACTACTGACAGATACACCCATGCAGCCATGAGCAAATGCCAATTTCAGCAGCAATGGCTGAGCTGCTTGGAAGGATACACACTGAGATTGAGTGGCAGTCGCACATTGAATAGGACATACCAGCCACCTCGCACCTGGAGCAGATTGGTAAGGACATGCAATCTGTGCAAGTAAAACACAGCCTTGCAGGAAAGAAAATCCCAAAGCAGAGTGGTTTTCCTAGATATGTGATAGCTGATGTCCGGACAAGACCAGCCAATAAAGCACACCCCACCCGCCTAGGCCTGGTCGTTGCTTCCTGCACACACCTTAGTTTTTCACTCCTTGCTTCACTCCAGCTGTTTATTTTCCCCTCCTTATTTATTTAACACTTTGATAGCACACAGTGTGCTAGGGAGAGTTCTAAGCATTTTACTAACACTAACTTTTTAAAGTCTCATTGCAACACTCTAAGGCAGATACTATTGGTGTCCTACTCACAGGTGATGAAACTGAGGGAACAGGAAGTTAACTTGCTCAAGGTCTCATAGCAAGGAGGGCAGAGCCAGAATTCGAACCCTGGCAGCTCCAGAGTCCATACTTCTAGGCCTGGTGCCACGTGGGCAACTCCTATTCATCCTTTGAGACTCAATTCAAATGTCACCCCTTTTATGAAATACCTCAGGGCCTTCAGAGTTCAAGTTACATGTTCCGTCTTTAATAGACCCACGGCACTCCAAACGTACTCCTGCTGTATTGTTCAGTTAAAATATATTAACATTTTGTTTTAATTTGGTCTATGTTTTTGGTAAACTTCTTGAAGGCAGGGACTGTCCTCTGAATCTACGGATCCCTTTCCCAGAGTATAATACCTGGCATGTCGTGAGTGTTCCATAGCATTCTTGAAAGGAGTTAAAGTCATATAAATTAATATGATGTATCAGATATTTAGGGCTCAAAACACAGTGTTAAAAGGAAACAGCAAATTTTAAAAATTGACAAATACCAACTTGGAGTCTCCAAAATAACTACCCAGTAAATAAGCTACTAGGTGGAGGAATGGTAGACACCTTCACAGGTAAAGGTTATCTGAGCGTGACTTACCTTAGAACAGCTTGCTTAGCCAGTGATCCTTCTCTAAGCCTCAGGAAGTGAATGGGCCTGCCGGAGTGTGATTGAAAAGACCAGTGCATCCTTTCAACCCTGTACTAATATGCCTCTACGTGTGCTGTTCAGCAAGTGCCCCAACGGTGTTCGTTTTTGTGTTGGAAAGGTGTGCCCGCTGCTCCCCATCACTTTTTCAAACTCTTTACGTACAGTCCCTTAAATAACAGAGCACACATGTTTTGAGCATTTGCTGTGCAACAGGCAACGTAGGAAGATGCTAGAGCTAAGGATGAGTCAGGCAAATTCCCTGTATTTAAGAGGTTTTCTGATTGTGCCAGTGAGAGAACAGATGAGTAAACAAGTGAGAAAGTGTACTAAGCTCTGTGTTAGGACACGAGGGAGCATATCATGTGTGCAAGTTTCATAATTCACAGTCAGTGGTCAACAGGGTCCCTCCTCCTATCTCCGTTTTACTGTAAAAGTTCCTTTGTCCGGGCGATTTTTCATCTCTGGTTTTCCAGGCTGCTTGGTGGCCCCTACTTCTGCCGGGAGGGGAGCTGGCCTCGGATCAGAACCTCAGGGAGTGGGGTGAACGCGCTTCCATTTGCACCGGCCTCCCCGCCCCCTTTCCTTTGGTTGCCCAAATGGCAACCAGGGAACATTCCATTGGGTCTGCCAAAGCGCCTTCCCAGACTTTCTCTGTCATCTTTACTTTCTGTCAAGACAAGTTCTCCTGGCAGTGATACCCTAGAAATCTGAGGCCAATGTCTCGCCAATTACACGGGGAAGCCATAAGTCAGAAACGCCCAGATTTCTGTTGGATCCCATTCAACTTGAACATGGAGCCAGGCAGTTGGAAAGGCAGCAGAGAGGCTTCCTCCTGCAGCTCACCCACCAGCTCCTTTTCACCCACAACCACGTAGCTACTTTCGTCTTGTTTCCAGCCCGGTGCGGGGGCAGGGACGGCAGGAGGTGGCCAGAGATGCCCACCGGTGACAGAGGGAGAAGTGGCGGAGGGCAGCTCACTCCGAGGAACTTACAGGGAGCGCCTCCCGGCTGCAGAGAAAGTGGCCGGGGCTGAGGGCAGGAGGAAGGGGTCTCCTTTCAGAGTGCTGCTAATGACTTGTGGGGAAGCCGCACAGCAGTCATTTCGCAGATCCGATGGCAGGTCACGGCAACAGATGTTCCCAACATATGTGGAGAATTAATTACCCACTAGTAAACAAAATCCGTGATGCGGAGAGTCATTTTGTTCAAATTTCTTACAATTTTGCTGTTATTAGGAACTTAATTTTTCTTGATCATCTAGATAACTTGGATTAAAGCAGTCCTTAATGGGATCCGAGGAACATTCCAGAGAGAACTAAGGGGCCTAATGGGCCGCTGAGGGAAGGAGGAGGAGGAGGAGGAGGAGGAGGAGGAGGAGGAGGAGGACTCAGGCAGGACTGAGCTGACCCACGAGTTGATTGAAAGGCTACACCACGCTGAGTGATTAGCAAATTATTTGATTAAAACATTGGATGCTCGTCGTATTTTATTTTTAATATTCTAACGGTTACCTCCCATTTAAGAGCGCTTACACTTAATGAACAGCTGGAGTTTCTAAAGGAAATGACAGCATTCCAGCAGAAATAGGCTTCCAGGAAGGTTTTCTTTTAAGATTCTGAACGCGTTCCTGTCTCGGGTGATGGAAGCAAATTCTAATATTCATCATTTAAGAAAATAGATTTTCTTAAAAGGGGGATTCGAGAGTCTTTTGATTTTTGTAAGGCCATTATTTCCGTGGCCATTTTCATCCATCACAAAAGCTGTCAAAAATGCAATGATTCTCTCAGTAAATAAATCTGAAAGGCTATTTAAAAAAATGGTTCCTTATCCATTCCAAAGTTCGTGACTGCTCTACATCTGAAATTCATTAATTGTCCCTTATATCTTTTATGTAACAGAGTAGAGTACATTTTCAAAAATCCATTGATGCGGAGTTCCATCAAACACCATCTATAATTAAACACACACACACACACACACACACACACACACACACGTGTGTTTTTTTCATTCATTCAACAAACATTTGTTGAGCTAGGTGCTGGAGTGACTAAGATGAATAATATAAGGTCCGTAACTTTAGGAATGTATGCCGAAAACAGACACATGCTAACCACCTTAGGCAGGTTACCTAAATGTCCAAACCTCCTCCCATCACTGTGACATCCAAAATGCACTCCAGGGGGCACCCTACGTCAGAACCACTGGTGTAGACAAGGCTCAAGTGAGCAGAGAAAGTGTGCCAGAGATTCTTCTAGAATGTTGGTGAGTGATTTTGGGCTGAGACGTTGTGGGGAACATGGGCAATGAGAAGAAAGAAACACAGATAAGATGGAGGGAAACTTAAGACAAAGTCCATTTTCATGGTGTTTCTCACTCTAGGCATTGATTTCCTGTCATTTCTTTCTGCAGATTTGACCCATCACAGGAAACATATTTTTGTTTTGTTTTGTAAAAAGATCTATGTTATATAACATGTTTGGTATTCATTTCTGCTGCAAGTCCCTATGGCCTGACAGTTGAAATTTATTTGAGTGCAGCTTCCCTTCAAAACTAGAAATCACTTATGCTCTTTTCTTCGGAATTTGGGGTTTGGGTTTCTTCTTGAATTCCCAGAAATCTGAGAGGTATGTCAGAAACTGGGGCGGATTTTACATGGCAGCTTCCTTCATGAGTTAGAACAAATGAAACCTGCTTTATGAATATTCTGAGGTGGCACTTCAGTCCTGCTGTTTAACTTGTTTGATGCCATATAACACGTCTTTACCCTTTTTGAAAGTAGTCGGTATTCGACAACAATAAACACCTAAGATACTGTCGCATTAGGCAGAATATGGTAGGAATGGGAGAATGGCCCCTGTGTTACACGATGGATCATTTCAAGTAAAACACTCAGACCATAAAAAGTCATCAGCCAATGGTTTGTGAGCTTGCTACAACTCGCTTTTGAACTTTCTAAGATCTCTTAGTTTCATCATCTAAGCCCAGCTCTACCCACACATGAACCGGTCTTCTGGCGTTTCGCCGCACTTTTGAGTTTTCTTCGTTTGTTAGGTAAAACAGTAATAACCTCGTATAATTCATAGGTCTTCCTGCTTCTAATCTCCATACCATTGTTTTAATTTTTTTTTATTTCAGAGTCTATCCATAATTCACTCCTATTTGAACATGATCACAGGGTTACCGTACATTGAGTAGTTAGCAGCAAGCCAACACAGACCCAGTTCAGGGGACAGCCATTGCGTCTTCAGCCACAGTGATTCATTATGCCTTGCGACAAGTGATTAAACCAATTCTCTGATTAATCAAAACGGTATTTTGAAACTTGCCACAGGAGACCAGAATTGTAAATCACGGGATGCAGACTGTAGCAACATAAAGAACAAGATTGAAAAATTAATTCTATAAGAAATATTTAGTAAATAAGCGTTAATCTTCCCTCAGACTTCGTGAAAGATCAAAGCCACATTCAAGCACACTTTTTTTTTTTTCTTTTATCTTTATTATTCCTTCTTCTACTTTGACTTTAATTTGGTCTTTTTCTAGCTTCTTTTTTTTTTTTTTTTTAAAGATTTTATTGGGGAATTGGGGGAGGGAAACAGTGTTGGGGAATCGGGGAAGGGGAACAGACAAGTTGCTGTCTTTTTGTTCTTCAGTTTAGTTGCGGAGGATGTTGCTTCACTGTTGGTATCGTCATTGCGCTCTTCCCGGATGAGGCAGATCGGTCGCTGGCCTCTGGATGTCGCTCACCACGGCTATTGGCAGCTCACTCTTGGCTGCCAGCTGCTCACGCTGGCTGCGGGCCGCTCACTGTAGCCTATGGCAGCCCACTGCAGCAGGGGCTGCAGCCCGCACCGTCACCGGGGCTCGCACAGCCCAGCTCCAGGTGGAGCTGTTGTTAGCTGTAGAGGGCAGTGTCACTGGCCCTCATGTGGGATCCGAACCGGGGCCGCTGGCATCCCAAAACCAGCGCTTAACCAATGCGCCACTCGGCCGGCCCAAGCACACTTTAACATATATGCACATATGCCCTGCCAAGAAAAAATGTCACATCTTTTAATGGGTGCACAGTGTTCCCTGGAATAATTTCTCTTTGAAGGACTTCGGCACTGTTTATGGCTTTCCCTCATGACACCTGTTTCCTCACTACCTTTTCTTGTTACTGTGCATGCCTCTTCCTCAGCACTAAGATCCTGAATTCTTCTCATGTCCCATTGGAACTCCATAAATATAGTTCCATAACACGCCCTCATTTGAAGAATTAACGTCATTGAATTAGACCAGCTTTTCCTGATCCTTATGTCATCCACTCAACTCCATCTTCATTTCTCTCACTTTCTCCAGAGACTTACAGTTTCCTGTTCTATCCTTGCTCTCGTTAGTTCATTCATTCATTCATTCATTCACTCACCCCTTTATTCATCAAACATTGATCAAATATTTCCTAAGTGTCAGGGACTCTGCTAAGTATCAGGAATGTAGAAATAAACAGGACAGAGTCTGCCCTCAAGGAGCTTAACGCAGTGGAATAATCTCAGTGACTCTACTTAAATGGAGTGTAGTTAGTACGTCAGTGTGCTGGCCCGCGTCCCTCAGTGTGGCATAACCCTCAACGTCCCGACATATTGCCCTGGTATAAGAAAAGAAATTAGCTGTACAAAACATGGAACATGATAGTATGTGATTCAGTAGCATGGATTGTTAATATAAGTCTAGTCCTCTGTATTCCAAGGAAATACACATTTATGGCAAGATAGAAATTGAAACTACAACAATGGGTGCCTAAGATGGCTGCTACCATCTCATCCACCACCAACCCCTCCCCCCCTGGCAATTTTTCCATAGAAAAAGGCAATTATACCAACCATATGTAAACTGCCCACCTCCCAGAATACAAATTCTGAAATTCACTCCTTTTACCGAAAACACACTGTTTTACCAGGTCCCTTGCCATATTTTCACCAAATGGACTCTTTGTTCTCCAGTCATTTAACTTTCTCTGTTCCTAGATTCTACAAGTCCTTCCCACCTTTATTTTCTTCCCTAGTTTGGTTATGAGACCCTGTTCCAACTCTTCTGTCATCAGCACTTTGGATTACTCCAAATTTATTGGTCTAGGGCATACGTCCCTAAACATGGATTCATTCAACTTAAAATGTTTTTATCTTTTTATTCTGATCCATTGCAAATTCCAGGTAAAGTATGCAACTTGCACAGGCTGGGTTCACTATGAACTAACTGTATAAACCTAAGCTGAATCCACAAAGTAACTTATCAAATCTTCATCTCATTTCTAAACACTTAGCACCCTCTCTCACCCCGAATCAGTGTGTCATAGAAGCTACTATGAACTTGATTAACTCTGTTGAAGCTTCCAAGTGAAGAAAACCAGGTCATTTGAGCCTTTTTCCAGTTTTCCTCCCTTCTATAACAAATATCTCTGTATCCACTCCAATTGTTTTGTCTATGTTAGAGGGTGAAATGCCCTTATTTGTTATTTGAGATCATCGATTTGACTACATTCTCAATACAATTAAGATTTCTTCCCTCTCCTGTGAACGCCATCAAATTCTCCATCTCCTTCCCACATTTCCCATCTCTTAGTTTTCCTTTTCCCTTTCCTGACCCATGCCGTGCACTCTGAGATGACAAAAAGGAACCATAAAAAAGTTGCTCTCCAATTTCATAATAGCTCAATAAATAAATAGTCACAGCCACGAATGCAGATTGATGGATCATTTCCATATTTTTCTTCTATCTATAATATTATTATATTACAACTTAAATATTTATCGTTCATTATTGATAGATACATTGAGGCTTTAGGTAGGAAGGTAATGTCCCAGTTACTTCAAAGAGTAACTTTTGTGACCACAATGCTTTCCCATTTTTTTCTTGGCCATAAGTTTAGATGTTCCTTGGATTGTTTTATACCCCAAAGCACACAAAGCTTTGAATAACTAAATAAACATATTATACACCTATAATTAGGGCTAATTGTAACGTGAGCAAGAGGCGACTTCTATTGTGATTGGCAATTAAGAATCTTGGGCATTGAAATTAATTCAGTGTAATTCCCTAGTCTAAATATTCTGGCTTCATAATAAAATTAACATTTAAAACATTAAAAGACATTTATAAAATTTATGACCAAAACTTGAAGGAAATTAATTTATCTCTAATTGCATTAACAATAAATCATTTGATATCCCAAGTGCAACTAAATTCATGTCCTGTTATGAAATGCTGGCTCTTTCTTTTTTTTTTCTCTTTCCTACTTTAAAGATGAGATCTATGCATTTAGAATGACCTAAGTGCTATAAAGTATTATTGTTATTTTCTAACAAATACCAAAAGGGGGCCAGCCCCATCTTAAGAACCATAATGCAAGGATGGGACTTGCTCAGTTTTGGTAGCTTGTTCCGCCATTCAAATCTCACTCCCCTCACAAAGTTCTTTAAGCATGTTTTGATTTTTGTCACATGGATTTGTTGAGTGTATGCCAGGCACTGCTCTGTGTGCTGAGTATTCAGAAGTGAACAAGTCAGAGCAGGTCCTGGCTCTTTGTAAAGACAGTATTTGTGTGTAGTATTCTCCTAGACTAAATCATAGCAGCGTGAGATCAACTCCTGAGAGCCAGTCTGTAAGGCCTGTTTTGGTGCATGCACAACACTGAGCTTTGCCCCATTGGCAAGAGAATTCAATAAGGTGGAGACGACAGCAATGGGGTATTGATCACAATCCATGTTAGCACAGCAGAGAAGAAGGCTCGGAAACGCCTGTACCGTCGGACCACTTAGCGCCTCTCCGCCTTCAGTCAACTATAACACCGTGCTCTCTGTCTCAGCGTGGCACAGAGGATCTCATTCATTCCCCTTCTCATCCTTACGAAGAAAGCCCTGTCATCTCTAGTTTAGAAATGAGGAAACTGATCATCTAGAGACGGTAAGGAGATACCCAAGTTCACACACCTAGTAAGGAGAGGTTCGGCAGTAAATCTTTTTTCTTTTCTTAGTTTCAGGTGTACATAACAATGTAATAGTCATACATTTCACCCTGCACAAAGTAAAAAACCCCATCCCACAATCTGTTGCCCCCCTGATGTCGTATATATCTGTTACACTTCCATTGACTGTATTCCTTATTCCACAGTAAGTTTTGTTCTGAGTGTAATATGGCCCTTCCCCTGAAACAATAGTCCCTTGTACGAAGTAAACATTGGGTAAATAGAAAATGGCCAACAAGCACCTAGAATAGATAAATAGATGCAGATAAGCCCTCCCCCTGAAAAACAACCCTGTTTCCCCTCTCTTTAGTCCTAGGGTGGCTTCTTTAGAAAAGGTCTTTCTTGGTGGGCAACTGGCAGGAGACAGTCTGGGTTTCTTTCCCATGCTGTGCTTCCTGTAAACTTGAACTTGTGCTTTGAAGTTGTGATGTTTTGGGTTTTTTTGTTTTTTTGTTTTGTTTTTTTTTTGAGGGCAGTGTCACTGGCCCTCATATGTGGGACCCGAACTGGGGCCGCTGGCTTCCCAAGCCAGCGCTTAACCACCGCGCCACTCGGCCGGCCCCTGAAGTTGTGATGTTTTTGAAGACAGCTCGCTCTGTGCCTCAAAGCCCTCTCCATCTTTTATAAGTTATTAGACTTGTCCAAATGTTTGTAAAAATAAAAACTTAAGGAAATTTGAATAACATGTTTTCTTTAGTCTCTAAGGAGAAGACAGCAAATTTGATCATCATATTAAAAAACAGAAGTGATAAACAGAGGGAAATGGTGGTATTTCCCCACATTGACTCTTAACTCGTTTGTCTAGAAACCTATTGACTTAATTTGTAACGATTTTTGTGGAGTAGGTGGATGACTGTCCATGTGAACAGTTTGTGCAACTGCTGTTCCCACTGTAAAAATGTTGGCTAAGATGCCAGCACCATTAGCTGCCTGCATTTACAATCACCCAGGGAACCCCCGTTGAACTACCACCAAACAAGGACAGCTTCATGTAAATCAATCGTGCCCCTAATATCACGTTGCCATTTAGAACTCAGCTTATAAGGAAGTGTCAGCGTGGCATGAGCCAAGTTCTACTCGGGCACCCGAACAGTAATTCCTAAACCGCTATTCATGTTACTAACCATGACAACCAAAGCATGTAGCTGAAGCTGAAGAAACCCTCCTGCTAATGATAATGCCTTTTTTCTTTCCTTTTTTCTTTTTTTTGCTTAATCCTCACCTAATACATCGGTCCATCCCATGCATTCCAAAAGAATATTTATGTGAGAATAATTACAGTAAGGGGATGGTAGGTCCCTTCAGCTAAACCTTTTAGAGTGGGCACATTAGGTGTGATTTCTAGGCCATGGCAAGAAGGGGAATATACACAATGTGACACCATCAAGCAAAGGAAGCTTGGGTCCGAAATAAGAGTCAAATATGAGGGGAAAAGGTAGGGATGCAAATGTGAACTGAAATCAAAAGCCGGGTCGTTTCTCAATACGTACAAATATTGAATCATCATGTTGTACACCTGAAATTAATATAATGTTACATGTCAGTTGTACCTCAATTTAAACAAAAAAAAATATGACTGGAGTCAGAATGCAATGTTATCATCAAAGACAGAAAAATCAGCATTTGGAGTGGGCAGAGAAAGTATTAATACCAGATGGCCACCCCGAAAATTTGTGGAGTCTGAAACAGTAGTACAGGTGGAGGCCCACATCCGACATGTCTTAAAGTTATAACTTGGGCCGGCTGAGTGGGGTGGTGGTTAAGCGCTGGCTTGGGAAGCCAGCGGCCCCGGTTCGGGTCCCACATATGAGGACGAGTGACACTGCCCTCAAAAAAAAAAAAAAAGTTATAACTCAAGTTTTGCCCAAGACCCGCTCACCTTCCCTCTCTGGGTGCTCCAGTCTTGGGGACCATAGCTCACCCCCAGGGCATGCTGGTATGAGTGGGAACACAGATCTGCTGGGACAAGGCCTAGACCACAGTCCCTGGGCAGGGACCAGCCCCAGTGCAGAGTGCCAGGCAGGACAAGTTCCCTTCGCCACACTTTGACCGCTTAAGATTCTCAGGATGTTCCCGATGCCTCTCAAAATGAAAGCCTTGAACATGAAGGAAGGAGGGAGTGCAGTATTGGGGGAATCTGATCTGTGTAGACACTGACCTTAGAGACTGGAGCAGCCAAGTTCAAGCAAAGTCGGCTCTGTGTCTCTCCCTCTTAACGTCAGCCCCAGGATGGGCTACAGCTTCTCCTCCCCGTGCATGCTCGCACACTCCCTGCTCTGCTTTCCGGCCCGGGACCCCGAGCACCCATTCCTCTAGAGGGTACTTTACCTGTAAGGCCTGTTTGCTCATTCGTTACAGATCCTTCCAAACACTTGCTTAGGAGAATGAAACTGGTCTTGTGTTTCAGCATCTGTGATATGCAGTGTCCTCTAACATGCCAACCCAGGACCCCCTTGCCTGGGTTCAAGGGCAGAACCCAAAGCACCCCATCATTTTTAGGTCTGTTGAAGCCAAGTGCACACCAAGAGGAATGCAATAATTGCCTGTAGGGGTTGGCATTTTCTGATGGTGTCCCCTGCCCTACCTGCCCCAGGTGTGCCCAGCCAACCTCAAGAATCCTGGCAGAGCACACCCCCTCTGTAGAGGAAGAATATAATAATCACAGTTCGAAAGCACTAGAGCACATCTTCAAATAATGGGTCAGAGTCATCTACTAAGGAAAGTCAAACTATGGACAGATGAGTCCAACACATAGCTGTTAGGAGTAGAGTAATTACAATGGAGAGTAGCTTTGGAGTAAACTCTCAGTCTGTGAAGCAGCTTTCTAGACAGTAGTAGGAAGTGAAAATTATAATTCTGGCCTGGGAGAGACTAGTGGTAATCCACAATTTTTATTAATCATACCCGTACATAAAAATAGAAAGGACTCACAGAAATATCACCTTCAATTCATAGCTCATGAATGCCCACAATTGGTGCTTTGTTTAATTCACAAGAAGAAATCCATGCTGGGCAAAGGGATTTAGCCAAAGTACCACCAAAAGCGTAGGACAGGTGGACAGCCAACTACTAACATTGGGATTTAGTCCAATACCTGCTACAGAGGTCTGCACACAGTGGAGCCTCAGTAAGTGAAAATGACCAAAACCACAACAAATAAAACTTTCTTAGACCTCAGTCTAACACCCAGACACTTTTCCAAATGTAAACATCATTTTGAGCTCGTGGTAGTGAGGTCACCATTTTCCACTTTCCTCTCCATGTGACTCTCAAGTTATTCAGTGGTTCTACAATATTACGCCTACTTGTGATGTGATGATTTTGATTCTATAGAGAGTGTCTTTGGAAAGGGAGTAAATGCAAAACGTACTTTAAAAAGCTGCCGTATAAAATTGCTTAGAATATTTTGAAAGACTGTAAAGGAAGGAAGTCACTTTATTTTTCTTTGCACTAAGCAGCTGGTTTTTTGTTGTTGTTCTTTTTGAGGGCAGTGTCACTGGCCCTCATATGTGGGACCCAAACCGGGGCCGCTGGTGTCCCAAGCCATCTGTTAACCACCACGCCACTCGGCTGGCCCAACTAAGCAACTGTTTTTAATAACACATCCTGAATAGCATATAAAAACTTGAGGGCCTCAGAAATCTTTTCTGCTGTACATGAGAAGGAGGCTGCCATTGAGGGCAATCCCCAATTAGTACCCAGACAGACTCAATAGGGAGTGGTCTATATTGAACAGGGAAATACAAGTTCTGGGGTGTAGGACTGACGAATCCTTCAGGAAGAACAATATAAATTGATAGACGGACACATAAAACATGGAAAAGAATTTTAGAACCTTGGTAACTACCTTAATTTTGTTTGAAAAGTTGGCAACCCATCCTTCGAAAATATGCCTGAAATTTGGAAGATCACACAAATGTTATCTCTGTATCTTAGACAGTCAATCTTCCTCTTGACCTTTGGAACATGACCCACAACATGATAAAATATTTTTAGTCTCCGAAGAAGTCTTCCTGGGTTATGCAGAACCAGATCCAGCCAGGACAGATGAAACTTACAGACTCTCTCACTTCCTGCTGCTAGAAGGAAGGAGGCATGGCAGACTGTCAATCCATAGAAACACTCCATCTTCATAGTCTCCATTCAAGCTCTCACACAGATGATAACTTGAATAATTTTCTAGTACATAAAGAGAATAAATAAATAACAAGGCAACATAGTGCTTAATTTTTTTCCCCCATTCATTCCCTTTTTCTTCCCTTTTCCTTTTCTAGCTTCAGGCAGAAAAATGCTTAAGCACTGAAATGAGCAAAAAGCAGCTTTCAGAATATAGGTCAGGACATTAATATAAATTTGATCACCTCCTTTTTATTCTCTAACAGTCTCCACCATAAATCAGCTGGCTTTCCCCCACCCCCTCCTCTCACACACTTCCCCCTCCCGCCCTGATTTCAGATTGCCGCATGTAAATCTGTGACAAGGGTATCTATATATAATATTAATGGTGCCGAGGAGGGCTGGTGTGAAGTGTGAGCACTTGCCAAGGAAGGAGCGATCGAGCCCAGCCGTTCATCCTCGGCAGCGTGCTGTACATCATCTGCAGGACAAATGTAACATCACTGGTGGGGGAGACAGAGAAAGAAGGAGGTGGAGGTGGGAAGGAACCATTCTGCAAGGGAAGGGCAAAGTTGGAGGTCCCAATCAATCTAACTAGGCCAGGTTCCCTGAGATATTGTCAGCAGCTACAGACAAAACAGACTGCAGGAGAGATCACGGGAGCACCAACCAAACAGAAAAACACGAAAACACTACAACTTCATTATCAGAGATTCACTCAAATAGTGATTGGCATTTTACATCCGTTTGCCAGGGTAGACCTGCTTTATATGCCTGGGAAAGAAAAAGAAGTTGGATTCATGCTTTTTTTTTTTTTAAAGGAATCCAAGCAATCAGCACTCTACGGGTACTTTACTAAAGTCAGTAAGCATTTGTTGTAGATGTAAAAAGAAATTATTGCAGATATCTTGTGAGTTGAAGTTAAAAAAAAATGCAAAAATGAAAAAAAGTTAGTTTCTATCTTTACTTAAGGCCGAAGTCCAGCTTCTGGGTTGCACTGTGTGCTTGGGTTTGAAAGGCAGAAGAGGATTCCAGTTCCTTTGGCTCATCCATCAGTTTTATGAATAAAGGTTGTGTCGAACTAGGGTTCTTCAGGCATTTAAATTACCTACCATTTGATAGCCAAGCCCATGCTTGTGAAATAAGGACCACCTGTGCCATAATAGCAAACCACTAACCCACTGACAACCAAAGTTAAGGTAACCAATGCCAAAACAAAACCATGAATGCGGAGAATGAAACTCACAAATTTCCTTAGTAATTTGGGCAGGTTAAGTAAAACCCAAGTTCCATTACCCCTCTGATTCTATCTACTTGGTCACCTGTCACTTGAGTCAGAGCTTCACAAGTGATTCTGATTTGCCCTCTAAACTGCTGCCAAATCTATACCACTGAACTGTTTGGTTGCAACTTGGTGTATTTTTCTCTTACAAATATGTTTACCATTCACTTTGGATGATTCTCATGTCTTTTTACTGAGGGTCAGAGGTGATCTGAGCCCAGATAAGAGTTTTCAGGTCTAATCAACCTTACCCCAAATCAACAAATTTCAGTCACTTAGATTAATCAGTTTTATTTCACATTTTAATGAACAAATACCCAGGATAACTCAGAAATTAATTGCTGAGTATTTTAAAAAACCCATCCTCCCTTCTATGTCAAATATCTTTTTAAATTTGTTCACTGGTGGTTTAAAGTAAAAGAAGTCAGGTGCTCATGTTTTACAATAGGCTTGTTTCCAAATTATGATCAGCAAAGCTATTGCTCCCACCAACTTTGAGATTAGGTCCCTGTTGAATGGAGAAGATGACATGTGGGTAGTTCCAGATTAAAGCCACTGCAAAGAAATGATACTTAATGCAACCAGACTAAGGAAGTGCAAGGTCATAGTTAATTGCATCAAACTTTATTTTTTAAGCTCTAACAGGATTTGATCATCAGTAACTCATGGGATGTTGAATTTGTCTACTAATGATTTTTTTTTTCTATGAATGACCACAGTTTGTACTTAATTTAATCTGAGATGTATTAAATTATGTTGATGGTTAGAAGGAAAACCAGAATAATTTTTATTTTAGTAATAATAATTTACTGAGTGTATCTGCTATATTCAACTATACAAACAAATATAGTGAGTCTCTTAGTAGGCAATGCAAAAACAGGAAGCTAAACATAAATTTGATTTTGACACACATGGCCCAATATCTAATTCTGACTCCCCTAATTACACATATCACTGCACTAAAAATTCATCAGTCCACTCTGGAAAAAAATAAACAACTGGTAGAACTAACCCGTTAAGGGGTCATGGGCAGATGATTTCCTGTTTCCCATTATGTCCACTCCTGTAAATTAAAGAGTAGATGGACTGAAACATGAGTATCAAAGCATGCATCAGAATTATTTTCTTATTATTCTCAAAACCAAAAACCAATGGAAAAATGTGATTTACATTAATTTAAAATGAAGATCTGATCCATTTGTTTATTCCATTTCACTTTGTACCACTTTGCTTATGTACAATGGAGAGATTTGTAAAATTAAAATAATGTTGCAAATAGAATTTAATGCAGATGATCTTGGTGGCTCCTTTCCATGGTTTGTCTCCTTTAAATTTTAAATTACTGGGAAATTAATTTGCTGACATTTAAAAATTCTCTAATGTTGTCCCTCCAAATAGAATTAATCTTCCATTGCGCTGTGGAAGCTTTTGGAAAGAGTACAGCATGATTTTTGTTTTCAAAAAATAAAGCTGTGACTTATTAATTCAATATGGCTGATTATCGTCACCATAGTATTAGCTCCTTATGAGAGGGAACTGCCTCTCATTCATTGTTTTATCCCAAGCGTTGACACAGATTCGCCTTCCTATCTGAACTCTGTACAAGTCATTACCTCTCCACAGGCACATCACCTCTTTTATAAACTGGAGGTTTGGATAGGATGACCAGTACAATTTCTCCTCACAAAGAGAGCTATGATTTGATGAACGATAAACTGAGGACGCAATACCTGATATATTAGGTCTTAGGAGTTGCAGGGTTTTATGAGGAAAAATCATGTAAACAAAGAGCACTTAGATAAGACATGGCAAAGCAAGTCCTGTAATGGGCAAATTGGTTGCAAAAGCTGGTGGCCATCTTAATCTAGGCATGAAGACAGAGTTAAGAGGAAGAAACTTTTGAGCTGGGTCTTGAATGGTAAGTAGCATTTCTGGTAAGGGAAGAGGAGAGAAGGCATTTCAGCCTCCAAGGACAGCCTGAGCAAAAGATAGTGTGTTTGGAGACGGGTTGATGAGCCCCAGGCACCAGAACACATCATGGATGGGCAGATGTAGTGGAAGATGAAAATAATACCAGTCCTAAGAACTGGGCTTTAACAGAAAGGAAAGTGAAGATGAGCTCATGGGATAGAAGAAGGCTTTCACAGAGGAGTGGGATTTGAGCTGACCCTTGGAAAATGAGTGGGATTTGAAGAGGAAAAGGGGAGGATAAGAGTGAGTTAATACAGAGAAAAGTAGACTTGATAAATATATTTAATTCAGGAAACCCATTTCATTAGAATGAAGCATTCATGTGAAAATCAAAACTATAAAAAGAGATCAGGGAGATTTTGGAAAGAACAGAGTAGTTCAGGCTAAAGAATTTGCCTATTTCTCATGTACTGAGTAATCTTTGCTACGTCACATGCAGAGAAATCAAATAACAATAGCTCTGGAAAGCCTTGGCTGAAGAGGATGATAGTGGGGCCTAGAGAGCAGAAAGGCTGGAATGGGGGAACCAGGTCCAAGTGTGAGGGGATTAATAAAGCAAAAGAAGAAAGAGCCTCAGGACTTCAATGACAAAATGGATGTGACATGTGAAGTAGAGAAAACATTCAAAGAAGTTGTGAGAACATGGAATATTTAGCACTCATATATAGGACATATGGAAATATCTCACCCACTTTGAGACATTGTATTCTTTACATAGAGGGTCATTGCAAAAATGCAGCAGACAAACCTAGATCTCATAGAAGAGAGGAGACTCATTGGGCAGTCAAAAACTGGTAGTAAATATATACATCTGTTGAAAAAGTGTTTAGCTGCAAGTAACATAAATCCCGACCATGTGTTAAAAAATGGAAATCTAAGGGCTGGCCGAGTGGCTCAGTTGGTTAAGAGCTGTCCTCAAGAGTGCGAGCTGAGCTCTGAGCAACAGCGGTTCAATGCCAGCCCGAGCTGAGTTGCCATTGAGCTGCCAACAGGTGGCAGGATGGCTCAGCTAAAAAAAAAAAAAAGAAAGAAAATGGAAATCTAATTATCACACATCCCAAGAAGCCTGTTAGTAGGTATATCCTACTCAGGTTCAGACACTTGTCGCTCATCTTTCTACTCTGACATTCTTAAGCTCTAGGTGTCTCCCATTCTGTCCTCTTTTCCTTGGGTTCTCTTGCAGACTCTGTGTCAGGCAAAGCTCTGAATGTTGGAGCATCCAAGGGTTTTGACCCTATTCTTTTTTACTTTTTTAATTAAATTTATTGGGTGACAATAGTTTAGTAAAATGGCATAGGTTTCAAGTGTATAGTTGAATCATACATCATCTATATATCATATCACATTGTGTGCTCACCACCCAGTGTCAGTTCTCCTTCCATCACCATATTTGATCCCCTTTACCCTCATCCACCACCTCCCTCCCTCCTTCCCCTCTGGTAACCACTAAACTGTTGTCTGTTGACCCTATTCTTTACCCCTATTCTCCCTTAGATAATCCCATCTCATCCTACCTGAAGCTTTCAACATCAGCTAGATGCCATGGGTTCCTCCATCAGTGTCTCTTCTCCTGACTGCTTTTTTAGCATGTGGTGTCTACATTTTCACACTTTCCTCTAGCAGGTACCTCCAATTGAACCTGTCTAAAACATGTTGACTTGCAAGGCTGCTCCTCCGTGGCCTTCCCCATCTCATTTATGGGGCTTCCTTCATTCAACTAAGTTTTAAAGATTGTATTGGCTTTATTCAGTGATTCATGAATCAGGTAGCATTCAATCTGGCAGACAGAAAGGAACTCCAAAGAGCTGTACAAGGCAAGAGATTTTATAGGCAGAAGGGACCTGGAACAAAGAAGTTATACTAGGTAAAGAAAAAAAAACTAGATTGGTTATTGCAAGATTACTTTCCTTATAGGGGATGGCAGGGGCCTATCAGGCAGGTTACCTAACTATAATAATGTTGAGCAGGAGATTTCTGATTGACTGGCTTAAGATTCCATTTCTGGGAGAGACTAATTAAATTGCCTTGGTTGGTGATGTGGGACTCCGCATAAGCAGCTCCATTTTGGCTCTGTTCACTTGTCTTTAGCAGCCCCCTCAGCCCGCCCCACACTTTTAGGAATCTGTCCTCTGCAAATATCGCCAACGAGAGCTGAAGTACGAGAAGAGTGTTGAACGTGGCATTGTTTGTAATAATTGAAAAACACACACAAACTAAATACCAATCATAAGCGATTAAGTACATCACGATACAATCATTGAATGGGAAACCATGAAGCATTGGCAAAGCTCACAATAGATTTACTACTAAGTGGGAAAAAAAAGCAAGTTGCAAAGCAGTATAATCTCAGACTGAGAGAATACAGATCCAAATGCCAAGTGAAAAGTTTTTTTTTCCTTTGGAGAGTAGGAGTTCATAGTGAGTGCTCTGAGAATTTTTGTTTTGTTCACGTTTTTAATAACAAACGTTATCATTGTTATGATATAAAACCAAAACTGTTTTAAAAAACATGACTGGCCAAATGGAGGTAAATGAAGAGTCATATACAGGATTATAAATGAGCTTTTTATCCATGTTAAGTTTTCATGGGAAATCCACAAATAGAGCTGATAGAAGAAATGTTATTGGATATCCAAAGCATTTAGCCACAGACTGCTAAAACTTAGCAGTATCAGGGAAGCTGATGTCAGACCTTTTTGGCCCAAAAGCTCTTTCTGAGTAGCAATTTTGGAGCCACATTTAACAAAAAGACCCAATGGAACAAGATTACAGATGTTAACATGGTAGCTATGTCATATATCCAGTTGTTTAAATATTTATGTTTTTTTTGTTTTGTTTTGTTTTGTTTGTCACTGGCCCTCATATGTGGGACCCGAACCGGGCCTGCTGGCTTCCCAAGCCAGCGCTTAACCAATGCACCACTCGGCGGGCCCTAAATATTTATGTTTTAAGAACTAGTTACTAGAGAAATCATGAAAAACGTACCTTGAGGTTCTTGACAAGAGGATGGGTGCCATGGTGTGGTGTGAAGAGCACTGGACCAGGAGCTGGAAGAAGGTCATTTGTTTTGGAGATATGCTACCCCCTGGGTGACCCTGAGCTTGATGTTTTATCTCCAAGCCTTAGTTTTCTAATTTGTAGCATGAAGTTCTTTTATCTACCTTTCTATCCCTATGGGCTTATTGCCAGGATCAGATTGAACTAATGAATGGAGGACCATACAATACTCAGTAGAATCTTGAACAAATTTGTTTGGAGATCAGTTATAATTATTCCTCCCATACCATTATTGTCATTGTTATCAGTCTCTTTGCCCTAGGGTACAAATAATTTCCAAAATATTATATTTGCAATTTGTTTTAAAATGCTTCAAAAATTAAGATCAATTGATAGATGAACAAAAGAATGGCTAGATATGCCCCAAAGCAAGTATTGTAAATATAAATGATACTATCATGGTGGTGGGTATACAGGTGTCCACTGTAAATTCATTCAACTGGGAAATAGTCACAGGACAATGTTGGGGGGAGAAAACTACGCATTGAAAAGAAGCATCTACTGTTTCTCTTTAGTCATATCAAAGCTGAGGGATTAGACTTATTTGCTCCAAGAGGACCCCATACTGGTAGAAGACCAGTTGTGTTATGCTAATGTAAATGCCAGCAGTTTTATGTAAATTGTGTCATAAATGCCAGTTAAGGATCATAACCAAGCCAAAGCATGGCCTCCCCCAGCCCTCCAACACCAGAAACTGCTCCAGGACTGATTAGCACGAAGCCAGGAGAATGTTGCTTATGTAGCAGTCTCAGCTTTGCCTCTGCATGGCCGTGTGACCTTGAGAAAAGTTATTGTCCCACCTGAAAATGGCGGCTGCTATTAGTGATCTCAGGACCACTAAGGAAGTTACAGAATGATTTTTAAAGCACTCAGAAAATCCTTAGACAAATGAAGTGCTTCTTTCCCTCTTTCCTATTGATTTCACTTTTAAGTATTTTCTTGGCATTTAAGATAAGGCTCAAAATTCACTCCCTGTCCCATCCCCCAGGGTCTAGCAGAGTGCCTTATACATAGTAATCACTCAATAAATATTTATCAATTTGATCTGATAACTTAACAGTGTTAGAATGCATTTATTCAGAAAACATATTAGTCACTTGATGACTATGAGTGCCTATCCTAAAGTATGAAAAAAAAAAAAAATCACAAACCAGACTTGTCTGATGCTGCAGAAACTAAGCTGAGATATTAATCCTAGGAGACCTTGAAGAGAAGTCAACATCATGTCTGGGGGTTATTTGTTTTTTGTTGTTTGGTTTTTTTTTTTCCTCACAGTGACACATACCATGGAGTCAAGAGAAGAGATAATAAATCTAATTGATCGCCTTGTACGTTATCTTAACACAGACTCAGGCACAAACTCTACGGCGATATTTAAATGAAAACCACACAGAGTCAACACGACGCCAGGGAAGAGAATAGACTGATATTCTTAATTCTGAAAAACTGTATTGGTAATCAATTGGAATGTGGGAGCAATTGAAAAGCTGTCCAATTTTCAATTGCAGCAGAAGTTGGGAAACAATTTGAAAATAATAGCTCATACAAAGAGCAGTCAATATGGGCTTCATTTGAAGGACAAATAGGAATTTGGCAACATATGCCATGTTCAGCTACGGCCGTCAGACGGTGTCTGGAGCACCCACCTAAGTACCCCCCCAGGTGAGATTGTGAAATCTTCCAGAGCGAACCTCTATTGAGACACTGCTAAATGGGATATTCATTGAGAAAGCATTTCCAACAATGCATGTTAACAGGACTTTGAGCATTCCTATTAATGTACAGTCATTGAAAATGTATTTCTATATGTGGCCAACTGAACTGATGCCTATTAGATATGTTTACCTTGTATCTTTTATGGTATCCTGACATTATGAAACTGCTCATGAGATGAGGACACAGTTCCCACCATCACCCCCAGTCTCCATTACGTTGCTAGAATCTTTTATTCTTATACCAAAACGCTACATGTGTTGAAAACACAAAACCACACAAAACTCTGCACAGTATGATTTATTTACGTATAGGAAGCAAACAAAGTTCTCTAACTTACAGACCTTAACTCCCAGGGGATTGTACTTTTTTTTTTTTTCGAAAGATGGTATGATTTAATGGATCTAATAAATGATATAGAGGATCCATATCACCTACAACCCTCCCCCCACCAAACCCGCGTACACTTCCCAATATCAGGACCCTATTTGGTGTTGTACTCTGCATGATATGTGTATATATATATATATATATACATATATATATATATATAATCACTGAAAATTTTTATTACTATTGAAAGCAAAGACAGTAGCTCATTGATTGATATATTTCATTCTGCAGTGAATGGGTTTTGATTCCAGTTTTTAACATAATGAGTGTTCCAGAATGAAATAAGTAATGGTGCTACATCTCCTGCCAGACTGGACATAAAAAAAGAATTTTCAATCCACACCATATATGTTTCTTTTTTCTCCTATGCATATGTTGCTCTCATCTAACTCTCTTTAGAGGTGATCCTTGTCTAATCATCTTAACAAGCAGACCAGTGTCTCCCTGGGATGGCTCTAATGCGCTGTGCCTAAGGGTGTCCATTGGATGCCTTCTGCAACCCCCATCCAGCCGTCAGTTTGCAGGGTTGGCAGAGACATGGTTTCAGAGAGCCTCGTTTACATAGCCGCACAAACCCAGAGCAGACAGCTGTTCACCCACTCTGACTGCACTTGGACCCACACAGACATGCAAATTAGGCGATGCATACTTAGTACAGTTGCGTGTTTATTAAATTTACCCACTTCCTAATAGGCCTGCCTGACAAGGGCTGAAGGGAGACCTTTTAAATGTTGATGTAGAATGTAGACAAAAAAATGAGGTGCTGGCTTTTAAAAAGACACCTTAAAAAAACATCAATTAGGTGATTCCAGAGGCTGATTTCTGGAACTTGAGTGGCTGAATAAATTACACTTTCCCTAACGGGTTAACATGGATTGAAGTGAAACTGCTGTGAAATCTGTCTCTGTAAATAGCATATTACTTTTCTCTGCTCTAAGTCATCTCCTATCACTGTTGTTTTTTATTTCAAATATGAGCTCGGCCTAAAAACAGATTTTTTTTCCTC
Source organism: Aselliscus stoliczkanus (assembly GCA_033961575.1). Lineage (NCBI taxonomy): Eukaryota > Metazoa > Chordata > Mammalia > Chiroptera > Hipposideridae > Aselliscus > Aselliscus stoliczkanus. Next base: position 9,505,837 of record CM066734.1, read on the forward strand.
CATTAACGATAATGTTACTTTATAGGAGGGAAGATGCCAGAAAGGACAATTGTCACTTCCTGTAGAACAGAGATTTGTCACCCAAGGACAGCGAGTCCTTGAGGGTCCCTAAGGGGCTTCCACCGGTCAGTCCATGAGCACCATGCAGACATACACACGTGTTTAACTTGTATATGTGAACAAGAAGACTTTTGAAAATTCATTTCAAGGTGTATGTATTTTACATGTGCAATCATATTATTCTTCCCTTCTCAGTCAGAGGCACCAAAATAAAATTGCTATCATGTGCAGGTTCTATACCTCTGCTAATTTTTTATTTAAGGTTTTCCAGCTTCAAAGTGGATACAATGATGAACTATTATTTTAGTTAATCTTTGCTTCTCTCCATTCTATTCTGGGAAGAGAACAAATGCAAAAAGAAAAGTCTATAATGCCTAAAAAGTCCCCAAACTAATGCTAAAATAGGAATAATTGTGCCATGTTAAACTCTTAGAAATCCTAAATTTCCTTCCAAATATCAAATCTGAAGAGTCCCTTGAAGATATAGACACACCTACAACTCCCCAATTACAGATCTGAAAAGCACATGAAGGTCTGTAGATAGCTCTCGTCTCTTTGTTAACTGTTTTCATTTTGAAGGGGGCGAAGGAACACCTTTGAGGAAAATTTGCTATTGAATGTGCAACTTATAAATAGAAAAGTTACACTAAACCCATTATTCTGTCACCAAAAAAATCAAACTGTCCTTTCCCACTTGCCATATTTTCACTGGAAGAATGCAGGCTGACTTAATAATGATCATGTTCTCCAAGCCATTTCTAATCTTTAGGGACACTTTTAGTCCCTCCTTCATTTGACTCTAGAAAGGGTGGCATTTCTAGAGTCATTCTGGACAAATGTGTATCATTTCTCTTCGATTTTCCAAGATCTCCATGGGAAATAATTTCAGACTTCTTCTAATCACAAATTTCAGTATAACAAAAATCCTTCCCTGTTTCAGGATTTCTAATCCCAAACCCCTTCATTCACTTAAACTTACCCCTTCTTTTTCCCATCTTGGTGGAAAATGCAACTATCTGATCACATTCTCTTTAATCTCTTATTACTTCCTATATACTAGAATATTAATCCCAAATCATTTCTTGGTTTTCACTTCACCAAGCTGGAAAACCCAAACTTCTAAAGGCTTTGCCATATGCCTAATTTGAACATCCATTTATGTTTCCATGACTTTCCTAAGAATTTGAGTTTATCCCATTTATTAAAGACCTTGAAACTAAGTTCTGATCATTGTCAATATAATGAGAGGGTTAGTGACTTATTTCTTTGGTTTCTTCTATTGCGCTTTCAAGAATCATGATCTTGTAAAGAGGCTGCAAGGCTGAATTAGATTCAGCTTGTGAAACACTGAGAATTGCATCCTTTTCTGCAACATCCCTGCATATCTACTCATTTCTCTAGCTCAGATTTTATTTTCCAAGAATCAACTGTTATAAAATGAAAAACCCTTTGGACGAAGGTGTTTGCTGTGGTTACACTAGATGAAAACACAGCATGTCTTATTGAAAATACAAAGTGTGAGTTCCAAATACATTTTTTTCTCTCTCTGTCTGTAGTTTTGATGAAGATCTCATTAATACCTTTGGCAATTTTGCATTTTTTTAAAGAGCTCACCTTGAAAATGCTTCTACCCAAGTCAACATAATTAAAGAAATCCATGAGAATTGTAAGTAGAGCTCCTATATTAAATAAATACCCATTGAAAGACAGAAAAAAAAAATTCCCAAAATCCTGGGGATTGTGGCACTTAAAACTTTAGTTTTGATCCTAATCCTAATTTATCAGGATTTAGAGTTTTAAATTTTCATTGTTAGAGTGAAGTATGAGGATAATAGCAGTTCAAGAGACTGTTTTTCTGTCTGTTGATAACCAAGAACCCAAAAGCTCTTCCTGCCTTCAAAACACTGGAAACAACCCAAAAACCATAAGAAGAGACCATTAGCAAATTTTCCTATTTTCAGAATTCCTGATTTTTATTATACATGCCATGGAGTGTTTTGTAATGTTCTATCCAGTAACATCTTGTGTGTTAGTTCTTGCTCCCCAGTAGGGTTTTAAGATATAGTCATCATTAAATTATTATTATTATTTTATTAATCAGGTCATGAATAATATTAAAGACTTAGGGTTTAAATGAAAAGAATACCAATGTAACTCATTTATTCTTAGCAAATGTTTTATCCAAGAGGACTCTTTGTTGCCACGTCACTTGGCTAGCTCCCTCTACCTCCAAAAAGGCATGTACTCCAAAACTGAGAACTAATTTTAAAGTTTGCCTGTATAAAAGATGGAACTAGTCTTTGCTGCGTGCCAATACCATGGCAGACGCTGTCTCACCTGCTGTGAAAACATCCAGACAATTCTGCATGTCTCACTTTCTACCACCATTGATCTCTGGGCATTCCGTTGGTTTGCATGTCTTCGTGAAATCTCGTCTTAATTAAAACAGAGACTGGAAAACTTGCTGTATTTTTGTTTCATGTTTAGTCTTTACGGAAGAACGCTAAGGTAATTGTTTGAAGAGATTAAGCCAAAATGGCCTCTTGGAGGAAGACAACATATTGGATTTCATTTGACAGGTTGGCTTCATAGTGGTTTGCCAAATAGTTGTGTGTCTTCCCTTATATGTTCAGATGAACTGTGGGCTCCGTGATGCCAGGTCATTCCCCATACAGCTGCTTAAGAAATAACCAACACTCAGCATCTTTCCAACATCAAGGAAACAGCAGCGCTGACATGACATGAAATGTAGAGGGAAGCAAAATCCTCACTCCAGATTTTTTTCCGTGAAAGGGGCCTATTCTTCTTGGAGTAGCTTTGAAACTAGGTTTTCTCCAGGCGACAAGGGCTGTGCTTTTTAGCCGATTACCTGTGACATAATTAGCTGACAATCTGGCACCAGAATATTATGTGCAAATAGGACAACAATGCAGGAGAGTGTGATCAGGTTAACCAATCTGGAAGCCTTTCAATATTAGAGGAAACCCTGAAAAAGTAAATTATATCCCGGAGTTGATCTTTAAAGCTAAAATCCATTTGATGCATTACTATTGCTACAGAAGAAACATGCCAATTTGTTATAGGCTTTGAGACATTTACCATAGGAGATACAAAACCTCCAATTTGATATTCCTATTCCTTCATCAATTGCAGTGGGGAAGAGTCTGAATAAGTGATAAATTAATGATTATAATAAGATTAGGGAGCAGGTGTTTAGAGTTCACCATTCATACCTACAGGATGTCTGCAAGCTTAATGTTGGTCCCAGGAAGATTTTAGGTGACTTTATCTTCACATGTTATTTTTGAGACAGGTTACCACCACTCTAAAATATATGATGCAAACATGAAAATTGAAGAGGGAAATAAAAAAACACACATATAGGCACTGATCATCACCATTGGATAGACAGAAACAGAAACTTCTGTATTTTGAGAAGAAAAACATTTAGCCTATCTTTAGTAAGTTTGTTTTGACATTAAAAGTGAAACCTAAATTTCTCTTTGAAAGATAACAAACTGTTCAGTTGCTGCCATCTTATGTCTCAATCAATAGCTTGCCTTTTCTCTCTCTTTGCTTTTCTTTTTCCAGGGTGGAGTTCGTTTTGCTGCTGTTTTGCCACCCTTTTCTCCTTCTGGGCTGTCAGGTTTCTAAGGAGACCTGGAGGGAGGAAGCTTAAAGAACTTGTTAGTCCACAGCTGCTTGTCTGTCGAGGACAGTGGGTTGATTAAAGGGGAGGGCCCCCCTGGATTTCACAGATCACATCAATCACGTTGATCAGCCCCCGAAAGGCAACATATTGTCTGGGACTTGGCCAAGGAGGGATATCAATTTCACAATTGCACTTATGTCTTTCAGCCAAGAACCGGTTTATTTTTGGCTACTGAAGTCTGAGCCTCACTTTGCAGCATCATTTGCACTTTCACGCTTTTATGCCAGCCTCTCAGTGATAACTTTCTCTACAGGCCGATAGAGATGTCTTTACCCAGCAAAATTAGCTCCGCTACACAGACCTTCCCTAAAAGCCTTCCTTGTTTTATATTTTGACAGAGTTTTGAGGGTTTTTTTTTCCTGTTATTGATTCTTACTTTGATAGAAGCTCTGAGAAACAGAACCATCAGATCCAGTATTATTCTAAGAAAAGTTAACCATCAGATCCAGTATTATTCTAAGAAAAGTTAAAGAAAAGCCCAAAGCAATGAATGCTTGAATCTTCCGTTTCTGATGAGACTGATAATAATGATAATAATACTATTCAATACATAGTCAACATGTTATGAGAAAGTCAACCCTAATGGCTGCGTCACTTTTTGCATCAGGTACATTGTATGTCTAAATATACTTTAAATGATTTTTAATATTCTACTTAGCAAATTGTGGGATATATATATATATATATATATATATATATATATATATATATATCAAGACCCCAGCAAAATTAGACCATTTGCTCACATAAAATTTTGCCCTGTGATTCCTTTGTATTATCTCTGCACCTTTAAAATATATACTCTTTTTAGTTCATTGACTGTGGTTACTTTTCTATTAGCCAATTTTTCATTCTGTTCCTTCTTTACACTTCATGTGTGGAATCCGGACTCATTTAGGGAATAAAAAGCTTAGGAAGAGATGTATTACAACGAAAATTAGATTCATCCCTGAAACAAATATTTGTTGAGAAAGAAAAACTAAAACATCCCTTTTGGAATGTCATAAATAAACCTGCCCCTTTCAAAGACTGTGAATATCTTGCAAAACATTTCAGGTTAATGTATTAGAGCAGATAACTGAAATGTATTATCTAGCCATTTTTGCTTTGTGAATTATATAATGAATTACAGGATGAAATTAATGACTTTTTCAACAAGGTCCTGGTTGGCTTTGATATTCAAGAATTTCAAAAACAATGGAAAAATTCAAAATCCTAATACTGTTAAATCCTCTTTTAGCAATAACAGCCCGTTAGGTTTAATGCCTAGTGACTACAGCTTTTGAAAACTTTTTAAATAATAAATGATTAAATACTCATTATGTGCATTATATGTTAGTTATATTTATTCAAACTTGACATAACCCTATTATAAGATACTTTCCTTTTAGTTCTAAATACTCTGAAACAGATTTTTTTACACCAGTTTCAAACACTAAATATGATATATTCTTTGAATAATTAAATAAAATAGGTTTCAAGTAGGGCTATGTTTAGACAACACTGTTTGATCCTGTTAATTTCTTCTGAATCGTTAAGAGTAGGTGATACTTTTTTTTTTTTCAATTATTTTCTCAGATAGCAAACCATAAAAAGACATCATCACAATGTGTTCCTGAAAATTAACTCCAGAACTTGCCTTCCGTTTTAGTGTGATTATATTACAGGCATTTAGAGCAGCAGTAAGTGCTGAAACCTTATTGTGTTTAAATGAGGTAAGATATGTTAACTACCGTCAGCAATAACTATCTTTGAAATGTACTGCTGGATTCTTTAATTACCTCTAAATGCTTTCCTTCAATTATTTTAAAATGCTTCCTTTTGGGGTTCTGAGAATATAAATGGTTCTTTCAGAGCCTATATTTACAATTTAACCTTTATATCTATAAACAATCTTGTTTAACTTTTTTTTTTTTTGGCATAGGGGTTATTTGATCTCGTATTTCTTTTCTATTAATAAAAAGCACTGCAAAATCTAATTTTAAATTCCATGCTGCTTATTTCTCCAACAGAGATGGTTGTACAGTCAAGATCATTTCAGAGGGCAAAAATGCTAATTAACACTTCATATCAACCAGTGTTTTTAAAAAAAATCTTTGTATTTTAACCCCATGCATCCAATCTTTCTTTAAATGTGACTGACAGGGATGTCTTTTACCAAATTACATACAGAAGAAATATAAAGGATTAATGTTTGTAGAGTGACATTATTTGTCGTGGTAAGATATTCTTGAGAATATATTGTGTGTCATATATTTCTGAAATTTGAATTCTGATAAAGCAAACATTTTTTATGAAGTTTAAATTATAATATTTTTATTCTAAAATTCAAAGGGTTTGTTTCTCTTTAAATCATATACGAAACCTCAGACTAGAATGTAACATTAAAAATGGAGGAAAGCTATTATTTGCCTAAGTGAATTTCACAACCTGTGATAATTTATCATTAATTAACTGAGTTCCTTGACTTTCTTCATCTTGATTTCCCTGTTAGATATCTACCCCTTCAATGCATAACCAATATTATCATGCACTGAACTAAGTCAGCAGTTTTGACATCTTCATTTCAATGTCCTTTTCTGTACCTTCAGCAATGTTAATGTTACAAATTATAGGAGGGCATATTAATAGCCATACCCAAGAAGCAGAAAGAAAAGTGCATTTTTTTCAACTAAGTACTAACTTGGGATTTCCCGGGCCCATTGTCAAGTCAGCCGAACCCACAGCTCCTCCATTGTGATGATAATAGATTCCGTGTTGTTGGCGCAAAGGTCGTGAGGTTACCGTAAGCTCCTTAATGGACTGTGAAATAACTTTAACTGCATTAACCTCTCTGGATCACATGGGTGGCACCAACAGCCACTCCTGAAATTCTCATTCGTTTATAGAGACAATACCATTAGATTATTATATTTTCCATTTCGCATAGCAATAGGCTCAAGGCAATTATGCAGCTAAGCATTTCCATTAAGTGAATAGGACCTTAAAGAAGATTAACAAGAACATCTCCTGCATCAGATACGTGCAGGTAGGAGTAGATACTTTTGTAAATTTCACTGGACTTTCAGATACCTTAAACTCAAAGGGTCTACTATCTTAGGTTTTAGCCTATTACGTCATTCGGTAAAATGAGAATATCTTATACATATTATTATGACCGAATAGGTTATCCCTATTCTCTGAGCTAAGCAGTTGTATTTAGAGGATAAAAGGCTTCCCCATCTATTGATTTTCCTAAATGAAAGCAATGATCAACTATGAAACCAAGAGAACTGAGATCCAAGACCTTAAGTCAGACAAAAACACATTGGGAGCCATGTTCTGCCTCCCTGACTCTGTGTGACAGAGATACTCTTTTCCCCAGAAATTTAAACGGCTGTTGTTCTGATTTCTGCCTGCTGGTTTTTGTGTTTCAAAGACTAAAATGCTTCCCTTTGAAACCACACAAAGCTGGGAAGCCCTTATTATCTGAAGGACAAGAATGATGGCTATTGGTTTCTATAGATATAATCAGACATCTATTTACCTACAAGGTAAACCCTATTGGCTAAATATCCAAGCGAGATTTAAAGAGTACTATGGTCATAAGTATGATCATTAAAGTACCTTTCTGTCATCTTGATATGACATAATGAAACAAAACAAAACAAAACAAACCACCACATTAACCATGTTTTTGATTTTCTAGTGGGATATCATGAATTAAAAGGTGAACACAGAATACATTTCTTTGCTTCTAACATGCATATTTTAATGTTTCTAAAATTAGGATCCAACTTGCAATCAATTATATATTTAACAGTATTGTGTGTTTTTTATTTATAGAAAATCTGTTATAATTGAAGGTGTCTTAAAATTGGAGAAATACAGTGAACTTAAAGATATAAACACTCTTAAAATTTTTGATCTGTATGAGTATGCTTTAACCTTGAAAAGACTGCTTTTTGAGGGTTAGATGGAAGTTGATTATTGTTTTCTAGAAATGAGAGGAAAAGCATGTGAGCACAGCAGCTGGGTTTTGGGGATATAAAATGGCATTGCTCATGTTATCTAAGAAATCTGACAGAGGGGGTAAATTACACTTCCACTAAAGCCAGATTCATTGAAATCTATAATTTGATCACAGTAGCTATGTTATAAAAGAATCTTTTGTGAAAGCCTTTGCCTCTTTCCTTGCCAGCTGCTTTGCTTTGCTTGGTCAAAGCCAGCCTGCCCCTTTCTGCCACCTACCAAATGGACCACCCAGCTTACCGTTCATTCATTCAATAAGCAATTATTACACTTTGTGTGTGTCAAGCCTTTTGATGTACAGACATCTCAGTTATGAAGACCGGCATGTAAATCAGTAATGAGGTGTGATAAGCGTTATGACTGAGACCTGCACAGACAATATGGGAACCCAGAGAAGGGTACTGTTGGTTTGTAAGCTGACCCCTGCACAAGGAGGGCAAGGAGAGACATAAGAAAGAGGCAGACCACTCCAGATTGGAAGATGGCGGGTTTAGTAGGCAAGGGAACTGAACATCTAAGGCTTGGCTTAGGTGACCCCTGGTCTTCTTAGGGAAGGCAAGTACATCTCTGCACCCTCTCACCACAATCCTAAAAGTTAGAATTCTTAGCGAGGTGCAGTCACTTAACACCATTCAGGTGGCCTCAGCAACACCTTCCTCTCTGAAGGCTGAGTCCTGCGAAGAGTTCCTACTGTGGGAATGGTGGACAGAGCATCCATTCCAAGGACAGGGAAGGGGATGAGACCTCTCTGGTTGCCCTGGTCCAGCTCACAGGTCAATTGGCAGTCGCGTCCTCTCCATTACCTCTTCCAGCAGGCATCTATCTATTCTTCCTTAACAGTTACTTTGCCCCACTTCTAACTTTCTGTGTTGGCTGTCTCAGCCTGCCCCTCCACGTGGAGGCTGATGTTCTCTCTATGGAAGGCTGATGAATATGCTCATGATATCAGACCTGACATGTACGTTGCTTACTTGTCTCATGACCCAATTGAAAAAAAATACAGACCAATTGGTTAATTAACCCACAAATATGTCCAGAGCATCTACTATGTAACAGTAAGGAGCTGGCTGGCCTTTTTTACTCAAATGTGTGTTTGAGATTTAGATTGATAAGGATGCAGTAAACTATCATATGATGAAGTGAGCTCCCTTGTAATCCTGGAGATAGCCAAATCTTTTTAATAATGGTTAGAGTTCAAGCCAACAAATAATATTCACACATAGTAATGAATATAAGATGTAGAACCTTTAGAGCAATGCCTGCATTTCTCTTGCATCACTATGCTGCCAAGTATATGACCACACTTTATAAAATACATGAAACCCATTAAAAAGTCTACAGTAGGGCCGGCCGAGTGGCGCGGTGGTTAACATTTGTACTAGAGGTTTTAGCTATGACAGTTAGGCAAGAAAAAGAATTAAAAGGAATCCAGATTGGAAAGGAAGAAATGGAGCTATCTTTATTCACAGATGACAGGGCATTATATATAGAAAATCCTAAGCAGTCCACTGAAAAAATGGTTAGAACCAATAAATGAGTTCAGCAAGGTCATAGGATACAAAAGATCAATACACAAAAGTCAATTGCCTTTCTATTCACTTGCAAAGAACAATCTGGTAATGAAATTAAGAACACAATTTTATTCACAATAGCTTTAAAAAGAAAAAAATTTATTTTAAAAGTGCAAAACGTATACTCTGAAAATGTAACAAAACATTACGGAAAGTGACTAAAAAAGACCAAAAAAATGGAAAACATCCCATGTTCAAGAATTGGTAGACTTATTGTTAGGATGACAATAGTCTACAAACTGATCTACAGATTCAACGCTATCCCCATCAGAATCCTAGCTGCATTCTTTGTAAAAATTAACAATTTGATTCTAAAATTCATATGGAAATGTAAGGGAACTAAAGAAGCTAAAGTACTCTTGAAAAATAAAGTTGAAGGACTCACACTTCCTGACTTCAAAACTTACTACAAAGCAACAATAATGAAGAGAGTTTAGCACTGGCACAAAATAGACATATAGGTTAGTGAAGTAGATCTGAGAGTCCAAAAATAAACCCAAAGTCTATGGTCAACTGATTTTCAACATGGGGGCCTAGACCATTCACTGGGCAAAGAATTGTATTTTTATAGCAAGTGTTACTGAGACAACTGGATAGCCTTGTGCAAAAGAATGAAGTTGGACTCTTACCTCACATCATATAAAAATAACTGAAAATGGATCAAAAACCTATATGGAAGAGTTAAAACTATCATACTCTTAGAAGAAAACTGATTAATCTTCATTATGTTTGATTTCTCATAGGGTTCTTAGATATGACACCAAAACCATGAACAAAAAAAACAAAAAGATAGATATATTGAATTTCAACAAAATGAAAATTTTTGTTCATCAAAGGACACCAAGAAATTGAAAAGATAGAATGGGAGAAAATATTCACAAATCATATATTCAATAAGGGATTGATATATACAATATATAAAGAACACTTATAACCCAATAATAAGGAAAATCCAATTTAAGTGAGCAAATGATCTGAATAGACATTTCTCTAAGGAATATATGCAAATTGGCCAATAAGCACATGAAAAGATGCTTAACATGAGTGATATTACGATATAGTAAGAAATGTATTTTTGGTTTTTGTCCCTGGTTCCTAGCGCAAGAGTTTCTAAAACTCTTGGAATGTCCTGAGTGATCAGAGCGATAGGAACATCTTTTGTTCTAATAAGCCAACTCTCTTTATGGGCCCTTAGATAGCTTCGTGATGGGAGTTTGTTGCCAAAAATACCAAACCTTGATTAGAAGCTCGGAATTTTCATCCTCATGTCCAACCTGTGGGGAGGGGGCAAGAATGGGTGACTGAGTTAATAATTGATCATGCCCATGTATTGAAACCTCTATAAAAGCCCTTAAATGATGGGCTGTAGAGAACTTCTGGACTGATGAACACAGCATGTGACAGAAAGTTGGCACATCCCAACTCCATGGGGATAGAAGTTCCTGTGCTTGGAACCTATCCAGGCCTTACTCGATGTACCTCTTCATCTGGCTGTTCATTTGTATCTTTTATAATATTCTTTATAATAAGCTAATAATAATAAGTAAAGTGCTTTCCTGACTTTCTTTTTTTAAAAAAAGTATACTTTTTTTTTTTAACTTTATTGGGAGAACAATGTGTTTTTTGGGGGAACAATGTGTTTTTTCCAGGACCCATCAGCTCCATGTCAAGTTGTTGTCCTTCAGTCTTAGTTGTGGAGGCACAGCTCAGCTCCAAATACAGTCACCATTTTCAATCTAGTTGCGGGGGAGCGCAGCCCACCATCCCATGCGGGAGTCAAACTTGTTGTTAAGAGCATGTGCGCTAACCAACTGAGCTATCTGGCCTCCCCTTTCCTGAGTCTTTTTGAGCTGTGTTCTAACAAATTATCAAACCTGAGCAGCAGGCTATAAGAACACCTGATTTAGGGCTAGTTGGTCGGCCCCTGGGACTTACATCTGATGTCTGCAATGAAGGCAGTCTTGTGGGACTGAGCCCTTAATTTGTGGGGTTTGCACTAACTTGGGTCGTTAGTGTCAGAATTAAATGGACTTGTAGAACACCCCGTTGGTATCTGAAGAGTTGCAAAATTGGTTGATGTGGAGGGAGAGGGACCTCACACATTTGGTGTAAGAAGTGTTGTGGGTAAAAACAATTCAACATCACTAGTCATCAGAGAAATTAAATCCAAATTACAGTGACCCACCAGTTCATATCCATTAGAAGAGCTAGAATCAAAATAGTCAGATGATAACCAGCATTGTCAAGAATAAGTAGAAACCAAAACCCTCATGCATTGCTGATGTAGAGTTACCATGTGACCTAGGAAGTCCACTCCTAGGTATATATACTCAAGAGAATGAAAACACATGTCCACAGTAAAACCTGTCCATGACTATTTAAGTCAGTAATATTCATAATAGGCAAAAGTTGGAAACAACCCAAATATCCATCAACTCATATCGATAAAGACAATATAGTACAGTTGACCCCTTGAACACACAGGGTTAGGGGTGATGACTCCCATGCAATTGAAAACTTGTATATAACTTTTGACTCCACCAGAACTTAACTACAAATAGCCTACGGTTGACCAGAAGCCTTACCAATAACATAAAGGGTTGAGTAACACCTATATTGTGTGTTATATCTCTTACTTACTGTATTCTTACAATAAAGTAAGCTAGAGAAAAGACAATGTTAAGAAAGTCATAAAGAAGAGAAAATACATTTACAGTATTTACTGAAAAAACATCTGTGTATAAGTGGGCCCATGCTGTTCAAATCCGTGTTGTTCAAGGGCCAACTGTATTTCCATACAATGGAATATAATTCTGCCATAAAAAAGAATGAATGTACTCATACATGTCACAACATAGATGAACCTTGAAAATATTATGCTAAGTGAAACAAGCCAGGCACAAAAGATCATATATTCTATGATTCCATTCATATGCAAGTCCAGAGTAGGAAATCTATAAAGATGGAAGGTCAATTAGCAGCTGTGTAGGACTAGGGGAAGACATGGAGGAGGTGGGTAGAGGAATGATAGCCAAAGGGTACAGGTCTCTTTTTGAGGTGATGAAAATATTTTAAAATTCACTGTGGTGATGGTTGCCCATATCTGTGAGCATACTCAAATCCACTGCATTGTACACTTTAAATGCATGAATGGTGTGGTATGTGAATTATATCACAAAGCTGTTATAAAGGAAAATTCTACAATATATATTTTAAGTCATGTGCTTTAGAACTATCAAATTGCCTTTCAGAGATGGGAAATTATTTTCCAACAATAGACATGCAAGATAAAGAATGAGCTATTCTCAGTATTATCCCTTAGGAATCAGAGTGGTGTGAGAGTTAAAATGATAGGCAGCAGGGTGGCTCAGTTGGTTAAAAGCTCGCTCAAGAGTGCGAGCTGAGCTCTGAGCAACAGCAGTTCGATGCCCAGCCCGAGCTGAGCTGCCGCTGAGCTGCGAACAGGTGGCAGGATGGCTCAGCTAAAAAAAAAGAATGTCTAAAGTGATAGGCAGCAGGTCTTTGAGGTGATAGGCAAATTGAGGTTTCATGTGCAAAACATCTAGATTGGTTTTTCCTCTGCTCTCATTTCTAGGTTTAGACAAGCAAGCCTAGGAGCTTGAAATGTTCAATCCTAAAACCTCAAAGTGCTCTGAGGTCATTAATCTGAATAGCATGGTTTAAAAGCAACTACTGCGTTAGTTTTGCCCTTTACCCCCTGTAAATTAGACTGTAGTCTAATTCTTGTTCCCATGTGGTATTTTCCAATTCTCGGCATTGGTATCATCTCTGTGTCCCCTCTGCAATTTTTAAGTAACAGCTGATCTCCTCCATAATAGGTGCAAGTGACAGCATCACTCTGAAAGCCAGACATAATATTATTTTTAATATTCTAAAATGGAGCAATATTTAACAAGTAAGTGCATGCCCACTTCAGGATAAATGCAACTACCAGACTCAAAGAGAGACCCTGCAATCCATTTCTTGTCCTTGGAGAGAGAAGACATAATGGGGGAATGTGTCTCCATGTAAGTGTTCTTACCCAAGTTTATTTGCTTCAGGTCTTAAGGTGGCACAGCATTTTGCTCAGAAGGCTCTGGCAGCCTTGGATTGGGCTTCTAAGGTGCTTTGCCTGCACAGGTCTTGCTCCCATTAGTACCCACTAAATAATGGATTTTTAATCAACATGGGCATTTTTTCATGTATCAAAAGACCACTTTTAAAAGCCTGGGGATACCTATGTTAATTCCACACTCTTCAAGGACATTTCAAAATTCCCTAGAGAGCTGTGTCCTTTTTTTTTTTCCTCTGCAAAGTACATGGTCTAGGAAAATATTAAGCCCTCTTGTTGAATACTTGGCCTTTCATCTTGAGGAAGGCCAACTTCAGTGTGGCCTGCTGGCTAATATCTTAAGATAATCACAACATTGAGACTGTCACAGGGTCAACAGACTCAGTCATTCTACAATAGTGTATTGTGCACCTATCATGTGCAAAGCACTGAGCCAACTAGTGAGAGACTCAGCCCCCAGGGGAAATGGCACATAATATGCATACAGAGCCATCATATTAAGCTATATGTAATGAAAGCCATTGAAAATATACAAATTTTTATAGCAATTCAGAGTGAGAGGAGATCTCATTGGCTTTGTGGAGGTGGTGGTATTTGAGTTGGAACTTGAATAAGAATGGTATTTAAACGAGTAGGGAAGTGCAAAGGTAAGTGGGTAAACAAAGAAACACAAATAGTGGAATTTTTTTTTTTTGTTTGTTTGTTTGTTTTTTTTTTTGAGGGCAGTGTCACTGGCCCTCATATGTGGGACCGAACCGGGGCCGCTGACTTCCCAAGCCAGCACTTAACCACCACGCCACTCGGCCGGCCCTAATAGTGGAATTTTTTAAGGAAAGGTGAATAATTAGGTTTGGCTGGACCCTAGGAAATCAATAGCAAAGAAGTTTGGGAACTAAGCTGAAGCTAGATCATGAATGAAACCAGAATACCAGTTTAAGAAATTTGCATTTTACGAAGAGGATACCAGTTAGCAGTTAAGTGAACCGAGGTAAGTGTTTTTGAGGGTTTTCTAGGATATAGAGAAAGTGCATTTTAACAACTGAATCCATAGAAGTTGGCAATTGATTGGATATCAAGAGTGAAGGAAAGAAGCAAAGGTCACTCCTGGGGGCCAAGGTTAAGATGTGGAATAGAAGTAGGAATATAAAAAGAAACACCTAGCTGGGGAGAAAGATTCTGAGTTAGGTTTTAAATTAGACTGAACATCTCGGGGCATATCCAAAATGCGATCCCGGTCAGCTGGCAGAAGTGTGATGTTAGAGTGTAAATGGAGTTCAGGACTCTAGGTTTGGGATGCACCTATACACCCGTGATGCCTTAAAGCCTCTGGAACTGATAAATAAGAAGAATGAATTACATATAAAATAATTCAAGAGTCATTGTTAGGAGATAAAAGGATCACTAAAGGAGAAAGTATAGGTGAAAAACAAACAAATCCAGAGACAAGCCAAGGAGAGAATATGGAGAAGATCCACATTTTCAAATCAGAGAAAAGGAGTCTAGATAAAGATGGCATCAGAAAGAAAAGATAGAAAGTGGAAGAGAATTTCAAGGAAAAGAAATTAGGAGACAAAGGAGGAACAATGACAAGAGATGCAATGCCAGTGGTTTAAGAGTGAAGAAGCTGTTTGGAGAGAAATCAGCAAAACAACAAAATTGAATATATAATAATACTGGTGTTAACTTACAGCTATGTAATATTTTTACAATTTATCAAGCACTTTCAAAACTTCTGAGCAATGTAGGAAACTTTACTAATAAAATTAGTCTTCTGAACAAAGATTCAAGCTTAAATATTCATTTGCAGAAAGTAGGAAGCCAATGAGAAAAGCAGCCATAGATCAGAGAAAAGGCTAATTATCATTTAGAGTGTAATTAATGCATCTTATCATTAATTAATAGACCAACCTCCATGAGAGACCCTCAAATTCCTACATCATTTGTAGGTGGATCAATTTTACATAACCATCTCATATTAAAAAAGAAAAGTAACCCAAGCTTTGAATTTAAAAAAAGAACATAAAGGTCAGCTTCCGTCTTTATAACTGTAATGAAACTGAGACAACTTTTTGCTAAATTCAAAGGTTAAGCAAAGGAATCAGGAAAGAGAAAAGGTGTGTCCATGGCAATCATTTTTAGACTCCAAAGATTAAATAGTCCCAAGAGATAGACTGTAAAACTATACAAATCTTTAATCAGTACAAAATTTACCTTCTGTTTTTGAAAGATGTTTTTCCTTTTCCTAAATATATATTACGTAAACAACCGTTCCCTGCAGGCAACTTAAACTCCAAGCTCTAAGAAGGGAAAGCTGCCAATTCAGCAAATTGTTTCCTTTATTATTTTCTAAGTGAGCACCGCCTATATAAGGGCCATTTCATTTGCTCATTAGGGAGCCCTTCTGTGTGTCCAGGATTCAGTTAGAAGGAGATAATCCTGGAACTTCTTTGAAGGGTAACCTTGAGGGTTCTGATAAAAATACTTAGTTATATGCTCGCCAGCACCATTACTAAAACTCAGCACATGCCGGAGGGAGGTGAGTGACAAACTCTCCCCAGTACTGCCAGATTCGTGGGAACTCCCCACATCTGTTTACATTTCTATTTAACCTTGGGCTTTCCTTTCTTCAAATACACACAGGCCTTATTTTAACCTTAAATTTGTAATATTTCTTACCACTCTAGGGCTTTTCACACAACTCATCTCAACTCGATTCTTTTTAAAAGATCCTATGAGGTAAGTGAAACAGTGATTGTAATTCCCATGTCACTGATGCAGAAAATGACTCTTAGGAGGCTGAAGGGACCAACTGGAGGACCTATTGCACATTAGTAGCAGAACCTTTTGAGATAAGCATGTAACTCAGGTGTTTGTTTATTAAGGATCTGTTTTCCACACTGGACTGTAGGCTCCCAAAAGACTGGTGTCCATTGCGACAACCCCTGCCCCTAGATCACGGCCTGGTACATGTTTTTACAGTGTCAACACTTATTTCTTAAATAAATGAATAAGTAGTGACATGTTCCAATCAAGTGGCTACACATCAACTATAAATACAGCTGCATTCATGGAATGAGGACAGGATCTGAATTACAGAGAATGGGCGAAACTTGAGTCAGCATTATGAAGACTCTGTTCTTTCACTTTAGAACAGATTTACTTATAAGACATTCCACTGATCTATATGAAAAGTTGTGTCCTCGGTTGCATCAAGTTTAGGTATTTACTTATTCGGCCATGCAATAAATATACCTGAGCCTCTGTACTACAGCAGAGATTGTTCTGTGGGGATGAGGTTGAATACATGACGAGTCCTCATCTTCAGGTAGAGTCGAGAGTGTAGTAAGGGGTTGGTGAAATCTGCTTTAAAGAAAGTGCAAATCTCTATTTGCTCTGGTTTCTACTGGCAGGAATTACAGAGGGCAAGATCGTGATGTCTAAAGCTTTGAATAGTCGTATTTTTCCTGAACCTCTCTGTGCCTCAGTTTCATAGGTTTTTTATGATGATTACATGAGGTTATTTTTTTTTATTAGTTTCAGGTGTATGAAACAATGTAATAGATAGACATTTACACCCCTTACAAAGGGATAACCCCCTTCCCCAATCTACTACCCCTCTGACATCACATAGAGCTGTTACAGTTCCATTGACTCTGTTCCCTATGCTGTACTCTACATCCTGAGACTATATAAATATTAAATTATAGTTGACATTCACTATTATTCAGCTTCAGCTTCAGGTGTACAGAGCAGTGGTCAGGCATCTACACTGTCCATGAACTGGTCTCCCTAATATGACAAGTGCCCATCTGACACCCTACCAAAACTTTACAACATTATTGATTATTTTCCTGAAACTGTCTTTCGTAACCCCATGGCAATCATGTGGTTACCAATTTGTGCTTTCTAATCCCCTCACCTTCTCCCTCATCCCCACCCCCCTCCCATCTAGCAACCACAAGTTTCTTTTTAAAGCATTTAGAACAGTGTACATGAACAGTCTATGAAACATACATATCTGCTAAATAAGAAATTTAAATTGTTGTTTGTAACTGCATATTGCCATTATTCCCCAAACGCTAATACTCCATTTAAAAAAGCAAGTATCCCTGTCTTCTGAGAACTATGATACCAAGTGTTAAAAAGTGATCCAAGGAGGCAATTTAGGTGATACAACCAACTATTTAACATTCCATGAAGCAGGAAGTCTCCTCCATCCCAAGGATCCAGAGGACTATAAACTTGGACAAAAGTCAAGAAGCTTTATAGGATAAAGAATAAAGAACAAGGACGAGACAGGTAGAAAACAGTTGATTGCTGGGGCCACCTATGAGGAGTCAGCGTCGTCTGGGGAGAGGAGGAAGAGGGAGTAAGTAGAGAGCCCAGAGCTGACTTGGTGTCTGGGATTGGCTGGCTAGGTAGACCGTGTTTCTGGTCAAGTGAAACCTGCACAGAGACACAGACATTATTTACCTTTCAGTTTGCTGTCGTGAGCGAGAACAGGAAAAGCTCCATCTTGGGCCTCTTTATTTCTACCCAAAGTATGTTCTATATCCAAAATTTTACCAGAAAATATGCTGATCAGCAAGGAATGGAGTATTCAATAATTTATACAGCTGTGTTAAGGGATCCACCATAAAGATGAAAAAAATACCCAAGTTGACTCTTATAACAATGAAAACAAATTAGTACAATCTCAAATGGCTAAGAACAATCTTACATAATTTTAATTATTGAAATCATAAAATTAGTTTATTTTTATTTTAATACTAAGGAAGTTCATTCCGGACCCTTGTCTAATGGAATTCAATGATGCTGTTAGAAAAATTAGGTGGAAGTAAGTAAACACAGCAGCCTTCTGGATAGTTCTCCCTGCTTGCATTAAATAACTCAAGTAGCCGGGAAGCAGGGGTGGAACCATCATCAGGAGTGTCTCTACTCGTCTTTGATGGCAGCACCTAAAAATCAATCCATATCCATGAGTTCGTTTTTTGTTTTTTGTTTGTTTTCCTTTGTTACTTTTTTGTTTTGTATTCCACATGAGTGAATTAACAAAACACAACCAAAACAAACTCATAGATACGGACAACAGAATGATGGTTACCAAAGGCGGTGGGGGAAGAAGAATTGGGTCAAAGGAGTCAGATACATGATGACAGAAGGAAATTAGACATCTGGTGGTGAACACACAATAGAGTGCACAGATGTTGAATTATGACATTGTATATCTGAAGTTTATATGGTATTATTAACCAATGTTGACTTACCTCAATAATGTTCTGGTTTTAATTTTTAAAAAGTCAATCCAAAAAATGCCAAATTAGAAAGATAAAACAAGAGAATTCGTGAAGAGAATAAGAGCAGAGTGGGATCGAAAGTCTTGAAAGATTTTGGAAATCATTCTGATTCTCAGAAAAGAATATTTGAATTTCAAAGGTTTGGGGGCTGTATCTCATAAAACCTGCCAAAGGAAGATTTCTAAATGAACTTATGTAGCTCACTAGGCCAGTAAGAACTATATAGACTTCCTTGGGATTTTTTTCTTGGCTGCCAGGAAGTTTTAAATCAAATTCAGTGACCTATAATTTCATGGATCTCCAAGTTTTTTATTTTGTTTTGTTTTGTTTTGTTTTTACTGCAGTCATACTGTAAAATTTCAAATCCAAATGATTATTTTATCTCTGATTTAAAAAAAAAACACACACACAAAAAAAAACACTTCATTCTAAAAAAATCAGACTAGGGTACAATTTTTCTAAAAGAAAGAAATTCTAAGATGCTAGATTCCAGATTTCTCACCATGCAGTAGCTTGCCTACTTCCCCACACTCACACAAATTTACTATTGCTCCCAACCCAAATCTAAATTATTTAAAGGGTTATTCATTTTTACCAATTCAAAGGAATCTTATTTAGAACTGGGATTTTTTTTTTTTATCCAGTGAATTAGTAAGATTGATGCTTTGGTTTGTTTATTTTTTAATACAGTTAAGTGCTAATGCAGAGTCAATAGAAATAGTTGAAAGACAGCATCAGTATATAAAAATCCATAATATGGATTCCAAAATCAATATTGCAATATAACTTGAGAAAATTCTTCTTAGGGAAGGTTAGGAACAGTCGAGATGAACGCAAATTTTTTTCTTTTATCTTTTCACTTGTAAACTGTATGTCATTCTTTTGGTAGCATTTCGTTTAAAATATGAATTCTAGTAGAATAAGAGAGACTGAGCCCAGCACCTATGGGATCCGAACCAACAGGACAGCTGTTTAACCAACAGGACAGCTGTTTAACCATGGTTTAATTACATTACAAAAGTATGAAAAACAAGAGAAATTTGAGATGATATGTGTAAGAAATATTCTATGTAATATATAATATTAAAAAAATAGTATAAGGATGCAATTGAAAAAAATCAAAGTGACATTGCGTGATCCTAAATAAGATGATATTCTAAACTTTGACTGACAATTAGAGATGCATATGGCCTGGAACCTACCCTGGACATGGCTGATTCATTAAGCCTGAGACAGAGTGATTCTGGTCTGTAGTCTGGCTAAGAATCTAAATTCTGCCCACAGCAGATCTGCACATCCTAAGGCAATAATCAGAGATGAAGAAACAAAGATGCATAGAGACATCTATCACCAAGCCACTTATAACAGCAAATCAGCGACTTGCTATTATAGTAAATTAAGTAAACTATGTTATATACATGGACAGCGTGTGGCTAGTCATCATTATGAAGAGAGAGAATTTAATAAGGACATAGTGAATTTTTGCCTCGGAATGTTAAGACTTCACCATAATGTAGGATCCCTGGAAGCAGGATCGTTGGTCTTTGGTTCAGAACTCTACGCCCTAGAGCCTCAGCCCAGAGTATCTGACACACAATGTGTGCTCACTAAATACTTGTTGAATAGAAGAGTAAATAACTTTAAAAAGGATATAAAATTGCACATATAGTAATAGCCCAAGTATGTATAAAATCATTTAAAAATTGAAAGAAATATGCTGTTTGTTTTTTCGAAAAAATAAAATAAAATTAAACACCCAATAAAAAAATGTAAGTGAGAGCCTGTGCTCACGGCATCTGTTAAACACTTAGGTGACAAGGTAATTCAAATTTTCACGGTGGAAACTGGAGATTTGTGAAAACATTTACTCACATATTCCCCTAGATCAAAAACCCTGGGATATAATCAGCCAGGCAAGGGTGGGAAGATGAGTCTTGGCAGGAAAATGCCAGCGACAGGATCCAAAGGAACCCACGGATAGCCTCATGTGTCTCTGAATAACTTGCAATTACAACCTGGCCCCTAACGGCTTCCTAGAGATTTAATCTGACTCTTGACACTTAGCTGTGCTTCTTGTGTGTGGGGGGGGGGGCATCCTGGCCTGTGTGCTTATCCTATGGCAAAGGAAGCCTGTTGGGCACATAAGGTGCACGTGGATCCTTGGTGATTGACTGGTTGATTGGAAGGAGGAAGATATGAGTCTGAAGAACAGACTGTCAGTTCCAGATGGTCCCCTGAGGACGAACAGGAGGCAAAGCAGGAATTTCTGCCCCAGAAAAACCACAGGCTGTCAATTACATGCATCAGGCAATGTTGAGAAGAGGCAGAATGGAAGCAAAAAGTAACGGAGAAGTTACTCTTCTCGAATGTTCGGCTTTTGCACTTTCTTCCCTTTCCCTTTACCGATTTGGGGGACATTCCCGGGAGCCCTTGTGTTCACATAGTACCCTCCGAGTGCCTGCACATCTCCTCATGTCTTTGATGTGCTTGAATTAAAAACAAACTGGCTTCGCAATTTTATTTCAGATTTCCTCCCCAAGCACCGCTTTTTCAGTAATTTTTCCTTATTTATTATTTATTTATTTATTTATTTATTTATTTTGAAAAAGTTGGGTTTTTTTTGCTGCCAAATAGAAAGTGTGGGTCTTTGTTATTAATGTTGGAGAAATACAAATATGTCCACCTCAGAAGGAGTCTTCATTAACTCCCACAGCCCAGAAAATTAAGGCACGCCTCATCAGGATCCGAGCTTGCTGTCGACTAAATTGCAAGGGACTAGTTGAGTCGCTGGGGTTCATAATGCTGATAGAGCGGTTTCCACGTGAATGAAGGATAAACAGCGATTAATTTCCACCAATAAATAATGGTTTGAGGCCCACATTGAAAGAGGAACAATTACTTTTCCATTTTTCCTGCCAAATGAGCTGATAAGAGAAAACACGGGAGCTGGCCACGTAAATCAGTCTTAATTTTATCTTCCCCATTAAAAAGCAGCCATTAAGACCATCTTCGGCTCATTTCATCCTCCTCTTGTTTCACTTTTTCAATTTGCACAAAAGGGGGGAGTTTGCTCGTCATAAAATTTCACTTTGGCCAACCTATCATTTGCATCTGGGCCAATAAATAGCAATTAGCATAAACATTTAAATCAGGAACTGGAACAAATTCTTGTTCCCCCAGCAAGCTGTTAAATTACAGTATTTGACTATATATAAGAAGCACTAAACAAAAGATCTGTGGGGCATCATTAGCCTCTTCCAAATAGGACATGGTTGAAAGAGAAATAATAACTCCAAACCCACAAACTTCTCTCTCAGATCCAGGGTGTCTGTCTCCTGTGGTCTGGACATAGAATCAATGCTCCCTGCCTGCTGGTTAAGTTCTCATCCAAACAAGTAAGTTTTACCTCAGTTTTGTGAAGCATGACAATGCCATTAAAGACTTCCTTGGATAAGTAACTGCTTTGCATTATTATTAAAAGATGCATGAACTTGAGTTGTTTTGAGCTCAAATCAAAGTCTGTTGCACAAAGTACAATGAAATGTGTATAGTAGGGAGATGGGAACTGGCTACTTTGGGTATTAAGGTGGACTTCTGAGTTCAGAAGATAAAAGATTTTTCTGTGATCAGAATCTCAGTGTGGAAAGGTCCAGACTCATAGCTCACCCTGCCCAGTGCTCGCATCTCACAGGGTTCTCTAGAGATAGTATGTTATAAGAAATTGGTTGTCTTAAGGAATATTGTTCTCAAGGACAGAGGTGTGACCCCACACTTATCTTTATCTAAACTTAGTTCCATTGTTGGCCCAGGCTCTCTCTTGACAAGTCAGAGGACTATGATGAAGCTTTATAGAGAGATATTAGGAGGAAGAATAAGAGATGAGTCCTGGGTGACTGTCCCCACACCAAGTACTAAGCCTGGCACCTTCTTTTCTCTTTAAGCCCGTTTTATCATCAACTGAAACTTAGTTCATTAGTTCATTGAAAGTCAAGGTGAGTGCCTCTCCTGATTAGGCCCTAATTAATTTTAGCTGGAAACCCAGAGTGGAAGAGAGTGGTTTTGATGTGTTTTATGGAAGCTTTCTTTGGGAAGATTTGGGTTTACCAGTGAAACACTATCAACTGATTCCAGTTTGCAAATGTGTGAAATGTTTATTTTCAATCACATGTGACCCCGTGAGAAGACACTGAAACTTTGAATCAGTTGTTCCTTAATGCCATTTTTTGATAAAATAGTCTCTTATTTCCACAAGGCATTTAAAAAGGAAAAACATTTTGCCTGAATTCTGAAGAATTTAAACATAGTCAACCAGGTGTCAATTAAAAACATAAGCGCTAGGGCTGGCCGAGTGGCGCGGTGGTTAAGCGCTGACCTGGGAAGCCAGAGGCCCCGGTTCAGGTCCCATATATGAGGGCCAGTGACACTGCCCTCAAAAAATAAATAAATAAATAAATAAAAAATAAATAAATAAACAAACATAAGCGCTAATGTTTCCCCCATCTCCAATACTAGTCAAATGTGAAATGACATTGCTTCTGTTTCTACTAGGACATCAAAAAAAATAGCTCAACTCTCAGCTTTGAGTTTAAGCTTTATCGATTTAGTTACACGAGTGTGCATGTCCCTCCTTTTGTCTTGGCGGTTTCCAGCCCCTGCCAAACTAGGCATCTTTTCATGTGCTTATTGGCCATTCGGTATATCTTCTTTGGGAGGATGTATATTCAAATTTTTTCTTCATTTTTTAATTGGATATTTGTCTGTTTTGTCGTTGAGCTATAAGAATTCATTATATATTCCAGATACCAGAACTGTATCAGATATGCGATTTACAGATATTTTCTCCCATTCCGTGGATTGTCTTTTCACTTTTTTGACCTTATCTTTGGATGCACAAAAATTTTTTATTTTAATAGTCAAGCATATATACTTTTTCTTTGGTTGCTTGTGCTTTTGGTGTCATAACTAAGAGACTGTTGCCTATTCCAAGATTACAAGGATTTATGCTTATGATTTATTCTAAGTTTTATTCCTTTAGCTCTTACATTTAGATCTTTGATTAGTTTTGAGTTAATTTTTTCATATTATATGAAGTAGGGATTCAAGTTCATTCTTTTGCAAGTGGATATCCGGTTGTCCCATTGCCACTTGTTAAAAAGACTATTCTTCCCCCACAGAATGTTCTTGGCACCCCAGTGCGTTTATTTCTGTTCTCTCTGTTTTCTTCCATTGATCTGTATATTTATCCTCATGTCAGTACTGCATTCTTCTGATCACTGTAGCTGTGTAGAAAGTTTTGAAATAAGGATATATGATGCCTCCAACTACATTATTTTCCTAGATTGTTTTGGTTATTCTGGGGCCCATCCATTACCCTAGGAATCTGGGGAGCAATTTGTCTATTTCTGCAATAAAGGCAGTTGGAATTTTAGTCGACATTTCATTGACTCTGTAAGTCCATGTGGGGAGTATTATAATAGTAACAATATTAAGTATTCCAAGTGAGGACATTGTTCCATTTGTTTAGACCTTCTTTAATTTCTTTCAAGAATGTTTTGTGGTTTTCAATTTACAACTCTTACACTTCTTTGGTTAAATTTATTCCTGATTATTTTATTCCATTTGCTGCTATTATAATGACCTCTGACCTTTTATTTTTGGAACATTTTGAACTTACACAGAAAAGTTAAAGGAATAAATAGTACAATAGAGTCCCATATACTCCACCCTTCACCAAATTCATCAACGTTAACCTTTTAACATATTTGCTTTCTTTTATTTTTTCTCTCTTCGTCCTTCTCTCTTTCCCACCTTCTTTTCCCTCCTTGGACAAATATTTCTAAATTTCAAAACACTGACTTAAAAATGAACATTTTAAACAATACCCTTTGTATCATTTGAGGACTGCTAATTTTTAAAAGAGTAACATTAAAATAATGCTTCTCAGCCTTTCTTTGATGAAACAGGTTTTCCTTCCCTTACTAAATGTTATCATTTTAAATGCTGAATATAATTGTCTAAGCATGAAAAACAAGAATAGTTAATAATACCTCCAACTCCCAAAACACAGATAAATTGATTTCTCCTGTCACATATTCCAGTGCCATGCATTCTGGGACAGGAACAAACAACAAATAGATGGAAGGTTTTCTGTGGAACTTCAATGAGTGCCTCTTAATTATGGCTACAGTATTTTATGGGACAACACATGATAAGTAAAGACTCATTCAGAAATAAAATCCTATAGTTTCACTTATTCATTTAAATAGGTATCTTTTGAACATCTGTGATTACTAGGTATAGTGCCAGCTGCTAGGGGCTCTTATAGAAATGAACAAAACAGACCCAGCCCTACCCTGATGGAAGTTCTAGGCTAGTGTAATGACAGACCATGAGCAAAAAAACAAACAAATATATAGTGTTCATAATTCCTTAGCAATTATTTTGATATCTAGAAGGATATCAAAACAGAAAACATCTTCTCTAAAACCAGAAAGTATTTTCATAATTCCTTTAGCATTAAAACCTTATCTGCATTGACTTGAATCCACATTTGTTTATTTATCCATCCATCCCACTTGATGAGAATATTTGTCTCTTTCACTACAGAAATATGAATGTGCTTGATGGCAAAATGCTCAACCAGATTATTTAAAATAAGGTTGATGCACCATATCATCTTTTTTAAATTAAAAAAAAAAACAGCAACAAATCAAATTTGGAAATATACCTGGCATCAATAGTTTCAGTAAAGGGAATAGAAGGAAATAGCTGAAATAGAAGGTATTTAAGTGACAGGTATTATGCAGGCAACTATCAGGATTCAGTGATAACAAACAGAGAGGGGGTAGTTGGCGAGGGAGAGACTGAATCTGTTTGAGAGCCAAGCCTCTTAGAATCTATATGCTAAGACCTGAAAAATGAGAGGAAGCCAGCCAGCCATAGAAAGTTCCAGGGAGGAGGCAGTGCCCGGAGGGTGATACAGGCAAAGGGAAAACAAGTGCAAATTCTCTGATGAGGGGCAAGAAGGCCTTTTGTGTCTAGAAGGTAGTAATTCTTGCTACTTTGGGAAAGTGGGGAAGGGTTTCTTAATCCCTCCATAAATGTAAGTCGCCTAGCCAATATGTAAGAACATGCAGGTGCGGGGATCACACACATCCTTTCCCACAGAAGGTGGGTGCTGGCATAACAGACTTACCTGATTGGTTGGGGAAATCTTAGCAGACCATAAACATGGCACTCAGGTTGGAGTGTCCTGTGAGACAAAGGGTATTCTTTCTCTGCCCAAATGGTGTACGTCTCACTAAAGAGAAGTCTTCCAAAAATGACTTGATGAACGGCTGAAATATTCCACTAGACCAAATTTTACCATCATACTTAGAGAACCTTCACAGTCCCCATTCTCAGCGCCCCCTCCATAAATACAGTTATTTGGGTGATTGGTGAATTGAAGTGAAAATTATTTCCTCATAAGTTAAGACTCTGTTTTATGAATAGAAATTCCTTTATAATTGTTAGAGGTTCACAACAATGTTATCAGAACATAGGAAGAAATTTTACTTTCCCCCAGAAAATTAAAAAAAAAAGACTGGCTGCGCTGCTAACATTTCTGCATGCCGATAAAAAGAGCAGTTTTTATACAAAGTCCTTTGAGTCTAAAGCAGCATTTCCATGATGGCAATTACTGGGTTAAGAAGACAATTCTGTTATCCGAGTATAACACCTACATCAGCATAAAAGAAAGTAACTGACAATTGGCCAGATGTTTGGCTTTTCATTTGATTGGTTATTTTCATAGTATTTTCTACCCCAACACACCTGAGGGTTAAAACACACACCACCATCAATTAGAGTAATTCTCAAGGGGAGGGGGGCCTGTTCCATTCTAGAGAGACTGATAGAGCTATCTAGAATAGTTCTATTCTAGAACTATTCAGTTGTAGAATGGTTCTATTGTAGAACTATTCAGTTAGAGGGAGGGGGTTGAAAAAGTCCCTCAGGTGACTGATATGTGCCCCTAGGGGACCGTCACATGGCAGAGACTAAGTAGAAATGAGGCATTTTATGAATGAGCTGTTTCATTGGCATTACGCTGAAAATGACATCATCAATTAATGGCATTTAAGCCCTCCATGTTCAAAGATTAAAACTCTAGACTGATTAAAAAAAAAACAAAACTCTAGACCAATTTTAAGGCTAGGCTTACATGAGCAAACTGAGATAGAAAACTAGACAAGAATGATGGGGGATTGATCAACTTTGATGACTGTGACAATATTGAAACAAAACTACTCTCTCCTTCTTTCTTTGTAATCAGTTTGGGGGAGGGTGGTGCTTATTTAAGGAAGAAACCATTTCAGTCTGTACTTTGCTTATCTGTTCATTCACTCAATGTGCATTTTGGTGCCTCCATCTACTTTCTATATTCTTCTGGGCTATACGATTCTGTATTGTATAGCCCTGAAGTTGCCAGTTTATTAGGTTTATCGGACATTTTTTAAAAAATCTTAAGTTGGTCTCAAAGCCCAGTCCAATAGATGCGTTTCATCATTAGGAATATAAAACTAAATAAAAGCTAGTTTTAAATTTGAGGGGTGATTTTCCCTTATTTCTTTTTAAACCATGACATAAGTAGCTTTCCAGTTCAATGTTCTGTATATTTGTATAATGACGTATTATATACTTGTATCCACATGTCCATGGTATGCAGACACACACAATTTAACTATATTAAATCAAAGATTAATATCCAAAATTAGGTGACTAATATACCACATGAGCTTGGTCATTTAATTAATATCAAATGTTCCCGCATAAAACAAAATATAACAACTCTTACCCTCAAGTTAACATATAATTTACCTAGACAATTAAGGAAGATGGAATCACAAAAGTATAATATGCTTATAACTCTATTCCTTTTACCTTGATTAATTGTTTTGTTCCTGACCATGCCTCAGTGGGTTTCCAATTTCTAAGGTCTGATTGTATATATAATCCAAATGTGAAGGCCTTTCTTGTTTCCTGTGACTCACAAGGAAAATGGGCCTAGCCATATATCTATGGGACTTACTTAGAAGGACTGTTAGTTAGCTCCAGAAATGACTTTGACACCTTCCAATAGCAAAACCTACCTGCAAGCTTTTGTGATGGGCATAGTCCTCTTATATGGCCCATAACAAAGTAAGATAGTTTCCAAAAAGTATTCCTTAGAAAAGAGAGTCACTTTACAGTCGAAGCCGTAAGAGCTTTTTCATATCTAAGCAGTTGACTCTCAGTTACTTCACTTTCAAAGGTAACATATTGTTTAAAATTTTAAAAAAGATGTACACACCTCAACAACCTCAATTAATGTGGCTAATAGAAATGGCTGTAGAAGAAAAAAAGTCTAAGTATAACATAGCTTAATAATTATTCTGGGAACAGAAACCACAATTAAGAGTATTGTCTACCATTGTAATCAAGTCTTATAAAGATCACATTAAAACGGTACCACAGTCACACTGTGATTATTGTATATTTACCAACATATACTTACAGGATGAGTAGAAAGCCAGAAGTCATCCAAATGTAATCTGAATATTACCATAGTTTGGGATAATATTTTTAAGTGACACTATCATATGTAGATTTAAAGGTGTTACATCTCAAACAGCTTAGAAGAAAGTGCAAAGAAAGCCACTCTAAAATTGACCACAAATGAGGATCAGTTGTGACAAAAGCACTGACGCCAAAGATGTGAGGAAAGAGTTTGAATAAAATGGGTGTGAAATGCGAGAGTAGACAAGCCTTTATTTTTAAAATTGCTCTCTTGGGCCGACCAAGTGGCGCAGTGGTTAAGTGCTGGCTTGGGAAGCTGGCAGCCCCGGTTCGGGTCCCACATATGAGAGCCAGTGGCACTGGCCTCAAAAAAAAAAAAAAAAAAAATTGCTCTCTTATGGCATGTATCTGTAGATCTCTGAAGTAAATTATATAAGTAGACATGTGGATATTGAAATATATCTCCAAATTATTCATTCAAGTTCAGTAATTATTTTTAAAGCCTTAACCGTGAGATCAATGAACCTTGCCTTACATTTGAGCTCACATTATATATGGGCATATATGACATGATGTTTATACATTCAGATTTCAGAGTTAAGTATGTTAACCCGTGCCTGACTCAAATAAGTTATTTGTTCACTTTAAACAGCAGACATTATTGTCTATCATTTAAATAATTTCATGTTCATTATAATAGCAGGCAATGTCTACTTTTTCTTTTCTTTCCTTTTATCTTTGCAAGTATATTTTAAGTCCTGTGGTCAGAAGATAATGTTTGTCATTTGAAATTTTAGTGCTTATAATATATAATATGAACTTTTCTTTGGAATAACGTACCCAGATTTAGCAAATAAAGTGTAGAAGGCCTGGTTACATTCCAATCTCAGATAAACAATGAATAATGTTTTAGTGTAAGTATGCCCATACTTGTAAATTTATATATTTTATAAGTTTATATAAACTTGACACCAGTTTATATATAATTTTTAGTATCAGTTTGTCCCACTTTTAGAAGTTTACTTATACTAAATTATTATATATTAATATAACATTATTGCATAATATATTATATTATATATTATATTATCTGAAATTCAAATTTAACTCATATCCTGTATTTTACCTGGCAACCTTTTCCTAGAGTGAATTAAAATTTTATTTTTGTTATATTTAAAAGTAATGAGTAGGAGAAATTGTAAGTGGGGCTCTCAGTATAATAATTTTAGGAGTAAATTTATTTTCTTGATTCTCAAACATTGAAAAACAGGGACAAGTCCAGCTGTCTTACTGACTCAGTGCCTACTATATTCAGTCTAAAATAACCCCTTTTTCTGTCTTCATGATGTCTTCTCTCTCACAACTGATATAGAGCTATTTCACTCTATAGAGCCATTTCAGACACAAATTTCATGAAGAATGCTGTATCAAACAAAGCAACATTTTACAGGATGCTAGAAAGAATTGTTTGTGGGGCCGTGCATTATTCTAATTGATGGAAAGCACTCCGTCCATGGAGCAAACATTCCTATTCCAGAGACATACAGGAAAAAAAAAATCATAAAATTTGAAATTCTGTGTTATCATCATTCCAGCCTCCCAAAGAGGTCTTTAAAAGGGGTCCTGGCCTTATTTCTGCATGACATTGGCTCCATGGCTGTTGTACATACATTATAAACATTACACCCGGGTTATCATGAGCCCTGCTGTGCAGCTTTGCCCCAGCGATTTATGCCTACCTCGTGGGCACTCGGGTCTCCACTGATGTGTTAGCAGTAAGGTGTGTCCCAACAATAAATGGCAGAAAAAGCACTACGGGTGTCCCGTTGCCCCCCACACATGCAGGCTTCCTGGGAGGATCTGACTAATTCTCCCCTTTTGAACCATCAGCCAGCCATGTGGGCGCGAGGACAAAAGTCATCCTCCTCCAGATAGCCTGTTCCTGGTTAACTAGACGAAGCCCACCCAACAGGTCGGGTGACCTAGTTTTGCTTTTTTGACAGTGCAAGTCAAAGTACTTAACTTCAATCACGGTCTCATTTACAAACCACCCCGCGCCCCAAAATAGAAAGTGTGACACCGAACACTAATATGATGGTAATTTCATATTGTTTCTGCTTATGAATTTGTCTTTCCCTTATTAATCATCCAATAAAGTCCTGACACTGCAAAATCCTGACGTGGCTCAACAAACCATGGACTAAGGACACGAGCACCCTAAAGGAAGAGGCGGCAGGCCAAAGGGAGACGCGGGAAGGCTTTATTAACACCAGAGGCCCATTAGCGTGCTCTCTGTTCACCCTTCACTGGAGCAATAAATGAAGACAGCGGCAGCCGAGAGGACTCCTACCGTCTTTGTGCTGGTGATGCACAGCCAAGCTGTAGTCATGTTGTAACGCTTGTAAGAAACAGATGTTCGTTCCCTGACAAATCTCCTTTCTTGATTTATTATTCATTTGCTCAAATCACAATGGAAAGTCTTTGGCCCATTAATTAAATTCCAAGCAAAATAAAATTTGCAGCAGAACTCATTACTGGTAAATGACTTTGACACTTCATCAGATTTGAAGGTAAAAGAGGCGACTTTAGGAAGTTAAAGGTGGAGGAAGCCTAGGCCTTTTTCTGCAACCACTGCAAGATGATAAAGATTGTGATGAAATTTTTATGTTAAGTACTGATCTCGGAAAGTTCAATTTTCTGCTCCCTCCACCCACCCCCCACTCCCCACAACCTCCCCGGACATCCACCACCCGCCCCCACGGTGATCCACTTTCTGGCTTCTTTTAGAAGAAGGTCTGAAGGAGACACTTAGATTTCAAATATATTTATGTATGTGGATATCATATCCTGTTCCAAACACTAATGCACGTTTTTTTTTTCAGTATGTAGAGAAGCTCAGCGCATTGTATATTTGATGTAGTGCCTTTTGAATAAAGGTCCAAGGGAAATCTAATAATCATGAATGGCAGCAGGATAAAGTCATTAAAACTAGGACTTGAGAATGGAGAGCAATGGGAATTTTGATATCCTGATCCAGTAGGTTCGTAAAGGTTGGGTGGACAGAAATGTAAGGAAAAAGAAGTGAAAGAATATCCTCTTGTTCTATCACCAAAGGAAAAACAGCAACAATCTCAAGGCTCGGTGGCCTAATCATATTTTTGTGGTACCTTAGTAAGCTTTTTTGGTTGGATGATTTAGCTGCTTAATACAGTGGGTTTCAGGCTACAGTTAGAAGTTCTATTTTCTCATCCTCTCCCTCAACTCTAGACTCTACCTGTAACTCTGCGTGGCCTCCTTGGAAAAAAACATCTCTCTGAGAAAGAGGTTGTATGAGTCAGGTGTATGGATCAGTCCCAATCCATCCATGCCCAGTGCAGTAAAAGTAATTCCAGAGAATGACTCAAGGGATAAAAGCCCACTTGAGGGACAGGTTGACTATTACACAAGCTTTTAAGAATACAGATTAGGGCTGGCCTAGTGACTCAGTTGGTTAAGAGCTCGCTCAAGAGTGCGAACTGAGCTCTGAGCAGCGGCGGTTCAATGCCAGCCCGAGCTGAGTTGCTGTTGAGCTGCCAACAGGTGGCAGGATGGCTTAGCTAAAAAAAAAAAAAAGAATACCAGATTAATCTAGGACCGGTGTGATCGTAGACATAAATGTATAAATGACATACTGTCCAGGGATTTCAGGTCCTCGTTCAGGAGAAACATTCAGAAGGCAAAATCTCCACAATGCATGCTCCCTTACCATGCAAAATAAAATACTAAATTTAGGAAACATCATCTATCATCTAAGTGGAATTCTAGTTAAACTAGTGGAATGGAAAAAAAAAAAAAGGTCTATGCAAATTCTTGGAAAATGCTATTACAACTACCCAATTTCAACATCTAGAATAGGATTCAATTTGAAATGTGTGTATCTGTGTTCAGTATCCCAATGACACACATTACCAGGCCCTACGTTTTGGACTCATTGCTGTATATCCTCTCAGCAGCATATGAGCATAGCAAGTCAAGTGGTCACTTTTACC
The DNA here is from genome assembly GCA_033961575.1 of Aselliscus stoliczkanus. NCBI lineage: Eukaryota > Metazoa > Chordata > Mammalia > Chiroptera > Hipposideridae > Aselliscus > Aselliscus stoliczkanus. The sequence continues at coordinate 9,538,125 of CM066734.1, forward strand.
GGTAAGAATAGTGCAGACCTGCTGAGTATCAGCTTCCTCGAAAGCATTTTAGGTGCGATGCCAAGTGAAAGTGTTCCACTGTGGCACTGCTGAGTGGCAAGGCACTCAAGGAAACATAAACAAATCAAGTCTAAAGAGCCTGGAAACTCAATGCTGCCGGGCAAAGAGCAAAAGCAGTGGAGCCACAGCGGACTTGCCCCCATATTTCTCTTTAGGGCATCTCTTACCCAGAGGGTCCCACGGATGCTACTGGTTCAAAATAAGGAGGAACGGTACATTTTGACCATTTCTCCCTGGGTTACTTCTTTTCCTCTCCCTCATATTTCTGCTCTCATTGCTACATGTCTTTGGCTAGATCTACACACATTCATATATGCCAACATGAGCAGGAAAGGGAGAACGCACTGACCACCAGAATGTAATGGGTGGAGCCCGAGTCCCAGACTGACCAGGCTTGTCAGTAAGGAGCCCTCCACACAGAGCTGGCTGTCAACCCTGAGAAAATGAGAATGCCCTCGGAATAAAAAGACCAAGGCTTGAGTCCCCATACTGGTCCTTGTTAGCTGTAAAACCTCAGGCAAGTAAGTCACTTGGATCCCTTCGACACGCATCTATAAAGCCTAAAATTTGTCATCTTAAATTCCTTCCAGATCCCACAATGCAGGATTCTATTCATTATTTTGAATTGATTTCAGTTCTTATCTTTGCGGAGCTTAAAGCGTCTTTGCTACAGGTAAAAATTCCTATCTTTCAAAACACCAAATTACATCTAGTGGTTAGGACCATTAAACCTTTTGGTTAAATTGCTTCTTATGAATGGTTCATGATATAAGAATGGGACTTATGCTAAAGCAAGAAACAAAGAGGCAAAAATAAAATAAAATGCAGGGGGTAATTTGTGAGTACAACAGTTAACTTCAGATGTCACCTTGCAGACGTCATTAAGCCTCTGGGCCCAACTTTTTGTAACATGAGATAATAAAGTGGATTTCTATTGAAAACCCATTGAGCAGCCCTCAAAGCCAGCAGGCAACAAGGCAGTTTTCCAGCAGCCAAAATAGTCTCTATAACAGATGATGGGCTTTATTTTTCTTTTCATGCACAGAAAGACAGACACAAATTTGAGAGATTAGTCAATGATCAAGCAAAGATTTTTCCTGCATTAAAAAAAAATAATGCAAATAGCCAGAATGCCCGAATGTTACATGTAATCATTCTATCAAGGTTTGAATATCAGAAGGTTCTCATGCAAAACTATGTGAGCAACATCTGAAACACACACACCATGAGCAGCAAACAGCCATTTTACATTTAATTAGGCAAAGAAACTTCAGTGGAATGGGTTAAAAATTGCCACTCTTTCACAGTGAGTGATTTTCTTAACCCCCAAGGGTTCAAATTACTTTGGCAGGAAAAGCAATTATGCAATTAATAGGGGAAGAATCTCCAGAGCTCTGTAATTTGCAAAGAGGTAAAGGTTCTGCGCTGGCCTGCAGGGGACAGCTGAGCTCTGAAGCTTTTTTGCTTTTTCCTTTCTTTTCTTTTTCTTTTTTTTAAATGTTGACCACACCCGAAATAAAAACCAAGGATATTTTAAGGAGTAGGAAAGCACAACAGCTCAGATAATGTCCCTGCCAGTATATTCATTACAGGCTCATCAGAGTGGATGCCTGCAATCGGAAGATTAAATACCCATTTACCAGGATCAGAAGAGAGTTTGGTTTTATAATGTATTGTCCTCTATTCCCTGGGAGGCTGCTTTGTTTGATAAAATGCTGAGTGTGGTGTAAAAATATCCCTCTCTCTGTAATTTGCACTCCTCTCTATTTAAAGCTATTCTTGCTGCAAACGAGAATTGAAAGCTGCTAAAATTAAGTGGTGTCAGTTCTCAATGACACTTTAATGATAGAGCGCTCAGCAAATGAGATGAGAATGAATTCCAGCATCTCTGCTAAAGATAGTAACCAGCCCCAAACACTGTAATGCTCCACCGGGGGCCACACTTCACCTCCTTCATTCATATTTAGGAGAACTGCGATAGGGGGCTATCATTTAAATGGCCATAAAACGAAAGGTGAAAATAATGGATGGACATTGGTTCAAAGCAAATGGGTTTTGGGGTTGTAACTCTTAAGATCCTCTTTCTGGCTGAGCACCCTACTTCTGTATCAAGACATTCTCTCTGCTCTCGTGGATATAGGACGTTTTATTTCAAGAGAGTATGTGTCCCATGGACCAAGAAAGTCATTTCTGATACTGGGACCAAAAAGACCTGAGGCTCTGATTAGTTTTATAGAAGGTACTACAAATACTCATTCAAATCACTGGCTTGTCATATTCTGTTGTATTGTCATATTCTGTTGTATTGTCATATTCATATTGTATTGTCATATTCTGATAGGCTTGAGTGTCTGAAGCCATTTTGCACCATGTGACATCATTTATAAACATGACGCTACGCTCACTCTGGGTGGAGAAGGTCTGGGGTGATAGCAGCGACCCTCCTGAGGCCTCCTCATGCATCAGACAGCACCACACAGGAGGCCCACTGAATAACACAAGGACCTAGCCAAATCATCCTTCCAACCCAAGGTCAGGTGATCATGATCATATTTAGAATTACAGAAGCTTCAAGTTCAAGGCAAATTCACCCAAGTTTTCTCTCACGGGCATACAACTCAATTCAATGGTTAATGTCAGTATCTAAGACTTCACAGGCCATCTTAGGAAATTACAATATATATAGATATAGATTAGATATAGATATAGATATAGATATAGATATATAGATATATAGATACAGAGAGAGAGAGAAGATAAGGTTTTCAAGGTGCTTTCAATCTACTTAAAGGGACAATTAGACAATCATGAAAGAATCTAGACAACTATTCAATTCAAAGAAATACCTAGGCACGTCTGTACCAAGAAGGCACAGACTACAGATGGATAAATGTGAGCGGAAAAGACCACTGAAAGGAAGGAGGCACTTGGTTAAAAATGGCTTTCTGGAGGAGGTGATCTGGGAGTGGGCCTTGAAGAAATTAAATTCCTGAATAAGAGCAAGGAAGTTCTTCTGGCAAGGAGAAAACACGGAGCAAAAATATAGAGGAAGCACCCCAATTGGCCCAGTATTCTAAGGAATCATGAGAGACCGGTTGGTGGCCCAAGGTACACGTTTCGTGAATACCGTTAAGTGGGTGGCTAAAGCATTTGAATGTGATCTGAGTAGGGCCAAGAGGTCGCCCTCGAGTGCATTGTAAAAACTTGTTGAGATAACATAGGGGAAATGCCTGGCAGGTAATGCACAATAAATGTTAGGATGTTGCGTCGTTTCTGCATAGGAGTGAACATGGCACTTCAGGAATAGTGATATGTGCAGCAGGTGACCCCGAGGCAGGGAGGCCTGTGGTTGATGCAGCAATCCAGACAGAGCAGGGCGAGCACACCTAACCACGGAGAATATAGACCATATGTAACCAGATTGCAAAAAGGCCGCCCTCTGCCACTGTAGCGGCCTGATGAATCGACTGCCTGTATGGTGCTGGCCAGGGATCTTCTGGACAATGTGTCCTACTGCAAAATGCAGTTCCCACACATTTCTCGAAATGCCAGTGTGGTTAGGAATGGGCAGATGTGGCACACAGGAAGGAATCTGAGGAAAATAGTTAGGGCATTGATTGCTCTTTATCTGAGGGCTTCCTTAGCTATCCTCTAGAGGACCCTGGAATTCCTTATGGCATGGTGCCATAAATGTGTTTGTCGAAAAGCCTTCCAAGTTTTAAGATGGATCTCTGTGTTTAGAATCATAATGGAAAACACTGAAACAAGTTTATTTCTGCATCTCCCAAGAGTACAGTGAGGTTACCTGCCATCGTGTTAGCGTCCCCTGAGCACCCATCAGCATTTGTTCACATCCATCCATCCGCTTGGCAATGATCAAAGAGCTTCAGAACATTACGACTTTACGTAGCTAAGCACTAGAGATATGCCTGACAGCAGTCGGCTTGCCTATGATCTTTTGCTTTAAACAACATCTGTAATCAAAGTGATTACACGTTCTTTTCTTAACTTCAGAAAGTAAGGGACACCCAAGTGAATTGCTTTGTTTTGTTTTATTTTGTTTTGTTTTGGTTGACTTATGTATAGCTTGGATTTATTCAAACTCATGACAATTTTTTATCAACTTCATTGAGGTATAGTTTATATATTATAAACCATGTTTTCCAGTGTATTCTTGAAGCGTACAATTCAATAGATTTTGGCATTTGTATATATTTCTGAAACTAACACAATAAAAAAGTGAATATTTCCTTCACACCATCCCACTAAACTCCCCAGCTGTTTCCCAACCCATCCTTCCTTCCACCTTCAGCTCTAGGCTGGGGGTCACTATATACTAGTGTTAGTATGCATTAGTTTGCAGTTTTGAAGAATATCCTATAAATGGAATTATACAGCCTTGTTCCTTTGACTCAACATAGTGATATTGAGATTAATCTAGGTTGTAGCATCTATCAGTAGTTTGTTTCTTTATCTTGTTGCATAGTAGTTCATTGTATGAATAACCCCATTTTGTGTCTCTGTTCACCCGTTGGTGTGTGTGTTAAACTTGTAGGGCTGTCTTTTAAAAATTGCCACAAACTGGTGGCTTCAAAGAACAGACATTTATTCTCTTATAATTCCAGAGGCTAGATGTTTGAAATCAAGTGGTTGAGAGGTCCATACTCCTTCCAAAGGCTCCAGGAAAGTGTCCATTCCATGGCTTTCTCCTAGCTTCTGGCTGCTGCTGCTGGCAACCCTTGGGGTCCTCACCAAGGGGTCAGACATGTGAGCAAGTCCTTCTGGACCTCCAGAGCAGTCCAGCCAACTCATGGAATGCCAGTGAATGACATCAGTCAATGCTGCATGGAGCCAAAGAACTGCCCAGCTGAGCTCTCAAATCCTTGACCCACAAATCATGGATATAGTAATATAGTCATTTTCAGCCACCATGTTTGAGAAGCAATTTATTATTCAGCAAGAGATAACTAAGACAATATCATTAATTAATCCATTGAGTTTTAGAAGTATATTTAATACTCTTTGGAAGCCTGGGCTCTGATGATTTAAAAACCATTTAAAAATCTTTAAATATATTTTTCAATTAATGCTGTTTTTTAGTTTATGGATTTCCTAATATCTGGTTTGTTTAAAGAAGGTAATTTCTAAACTGAAATAAATTATTTCCTGAAATAAGCCAACCCTTAGAGATCTGCGTGTCCAGGATTTTTGAGTCTGGATGCGTCAGGGGAACTGCCCATCACCTGCCTCCCTATTTACGAGCTGTGTAGCCCGAGAAATGCATTTAGCCTCCTTGGGATTCTTGCAATGCATATGAAAAATACTAGTTTTAGTTTTCTGATCTATTAACCTTTCCAATTACTTCTGACAGTTTTTCGGTTGACTCCCTTGGATTTTTTTAGCATCAGCTTTCACTATCATCACCTCAAATTAATTTCTCACTTTGCAACCTCTGATCTTTGGTGTTGAGGAAAATAGACTAGATGGTTGTATTATATAAGGTGTTTCCCTTAAGAAATGAACTGAGATGTGTAGAGGACACCATTATTTCTGACCTTATGATTTAAAAAAGACGTATATCATTGTAAAGTCCACAAAACGTTTTTGTTCTGTTCCGTTCGTTCATCCATTCGGCACATCAGTACTGACTAAGCATTGCAGTATCCCAAGCCCCTCTTAGGCCAACATGGTCCATGCTCTCTGCACTAACTGTGGGTATGGGCTGAATGATGGGGAGAGATTCCAAGCAGCTTCCTAAAATAGAAAATTTCAGGTTACCTGAACCCTTCAGTTGGACGAAACAACACATACACAGGCTCTAAGATGGGATAAAGCATAGGACATTTCTGATAAAAGGCTTGTGGGACCAGAGCAGAAGGACAAAGAATGTGAGTCAGATCACATGAGCCCTTTAAGGCCGTGGATGGAGCTTCATTGAGACAATGAGAAGCTGTTCAAAGGGGCAAGTAGGGGATGCTATGATCAGGATTGGGGTAGGTATAACAGAGAACAAAAGGACAGTAACTGGAGACAGCATATGTAGACAACTCTTTCCAGGAGTTTTGCTGCAAAGGAATGGCTGGTGGGGAAATGGAGTAGAGAATATCTTTTAATGCATGTTATCTTTACCGGCTGCTATAGTAGCTGTATACACTGATCAAAGTGCATGTACATTGGATCTAAGTTGTGCATATCACAGTACTTACTACACAGAGAAAGAATTAAACACCTATTGACTGACCAAAGGGAAACATGACTGCCTAGAGGATGCATTGGTTAAAATTACTTTGCAAATAACAGAACTCCCTGAAGCCAACTTCCCAAAAAGTTGATGAAAGGAATGTAAGAGCGTCTTGCAGGATTGGAAGGTAAAGATGTAGCTGGCCTTCGGAGCAGTTGGGAGGTGGGTACACACACCTTTTGGACTCATTCTCCATCCACATCCCTCTGTACGTGTGTCCATTTCCTTTCATTCTGTAAAATGCTTTTCCGTGCACCTTCTCCATAAGTGGTTGAGCACATCTCCCTTAGCATCCTCCTCCATCTACCTGTCCTTGGCCCAGTCCCCAAATTAAATTCTTTCATTAACCCAACTATGTCAAGGGCGCACCTCTGAAACAGACAACTGAAGCCACAGGGATTTCTCGTATTGTAAAATTATAGCAGAAAAAAACAGTTCCTGTAAGAAGGAGTGATTCCTAGATTATGTGGAGGCTGAGCATCGGGTTGACAACACAAAGTATAAACATGGGGCAGATGAAAAAATATGGATACAGCAAAAGGATGGGGAGTGATGACATTTTTCAGCAAAAACAACCAATAATTTATACGTGTATATGAAATTCAGAAAAATGTATTTCCATATGTACATGTGTACATGCATGTATATGTACATAAACATGCACATCAATTGGACCTGAGCTTGTAATATATGACTTTACTGGAGCATGTATCTTCCTAATTGAGACTTACCTAGGCTTACAGTAAAATCGGGTTTTATTCAATTAACAGTGAGTTTAGACCGGATGGAAATAGCTGAATAAATGAGGAAGCCTGTGCTCATATCCAATTGCACATTTGCTGGATGAGGAATATCGAGCTACTGAGAAGTGAAGTGACATGCGTAGGACTTTTTATGTGGTTAACAGGAAGGCCAGAGCTTTTCCACTTACTTTCATCATACCTTCTTCATAAATATTGCCTGGTACTAAACTGATATACCTGTAAGGAGCTCTCTTTATCTTTAAAGATGAATGAATAAGAGTCTTTAAAGAGGAATGAAATTACAATTGTTGTGTGGGGTGGGTTGAAATTTAAAATACGGTATGTATATATGTATATATGCATTTTGGTTGACTATGCTTGGGAAACAATATCTGTTTGATCTGTAGCCGTACCAGCATTTTTACAAATGTAAGAAAACTAACCTTGAATCAAATGCACATTACAAGTGAAGGGGAAAGCTGGGACAATGCCCCATGACAGCTTGGAACCTTCTAGAAGCATCCACAGAGCAGAGGAGACAGCACATCACCCACACCTCAGTTCCCTGAAGTACATCCTGTAGTGGCAGTTCACCCCCTTCAGACAGGGTTAAGAGACAAAACAAGAATATCCTCGTCTCAAGCCTGTCACAGCCCAGCCTATATACCCCATCTTTTCCTGTATCTCCCATCACATCTCATTAGATGTAGGATACTATTATCCTCCTCACTTGGAGATGTAAAGTGTCCTTTTGATAGCTAATGCCACAGGTAAGATGTTAAACTGTAGACATTTTAGAATAAAGAATCAGACTGGCTTCCCTAAGTATCATGCTAGAAACCGTGTCAGGATTTCATTCACGTTTATTTTGAGTACCAAATTGACTTTATCAGCTCTTCATAATTGACCTGTTACTAAACTCTCTCTGTACCTCAGTTTTCTCTGTTTAAAGAAACAAACAAAAAAATAACAATAGCTACTTGGTGTAACAAAACTAATTTTGTTTCCAAAATTAACTTAGGCAATTTATGCAAAGTGCCATCTGACTGCTGTTGAAACAGAACAAAACAAAATGAAAATGTATTTTTTCCCTTGTCTCCACCTTCCATCCTTACTATTTTCTTTCCTACCCCTCATCCTGTCCCAATCTCTTCCAGTTTATGGTAAAAAAGCTGAAATTAATATATTATGCAAGACGCTCAGAGCCTCGCCTTAACTACCAAACGTGTTTTTCAGTCCTCAAATCCTCTGATTTTTTACATCATATTTAACAGGTGACCTCTCATTATTAATGCATGATTCTAAGCAACAGTAAAGAAGCTATAATCAAAATATCCAAATGCTGCCCAATTTATTCATTGCTTTCTCATCTGTACAAAAACCCAAATGTTAAAAAGGAAAAAAAGAAAGAAATTATAGCTGCCATGAAAAAAAAAAAAGAAAACATGGGCCGGCCAAGTGGGGCGGTGGTTAAGAGCTGGCTTGGGAAGCCAGCGGCCCCGGTGCGGGTTCCTCATGTGAGGGCCAGTGACACTGCCCTCAAAACAAACAAACAAACAAACAAACAAAAACCATAGCAGAGATCACATAGATGATAATCTTATTTTAGTTTTAAGAGAATCTTGGTTGCTTTATGAGCAGTTCACACTAAATAGAGTCTGTGCTTTCCCTCAATATACTCATTCAGTAAATTGTACCTACTATTCCACTATATAGCTGTGCTAGTTAATACGGGACACATACACACGTGTGTGCGCACACACACACATTTATATATGTGACTGTATGAATAATAAGTCCTTTATTTAAGTGAATTACAGTGCTGCTGTGAGTCTGAAAGCAAAGACTGGCAGAAAAATCTTGTGATGTAAATAATATCACAATTAAAATATCAGCATAAATTTTTATGCTTTGATTGACTGCATTTCTAGCAATGTTTGAGGCAAAACAAAGATAATGATAATCATAATAAAGAATCTACACAGTTTTATGAAGTTTATAATTCCTTGTAATGCAGTATGATTTGTTATGTATCAATGTGGTGTTTTTAGTCAGTTTCATCTTAATATATTTTTTTCTTATTAAATCTAGCTTAAATTCTGATGTAATACCAACAACATTTCCTTATTTATATAATAAGGCAATAAAGTGTATGTGTTGTAACTAAGCCAGAGGTATTCGTTCAAGAGTTTGAGGCTTTAGAAATGGGAAATTCACATTTTTTTTAAGAAACCTTAAAATTATTTCATCAAGTAAAAATTATCCAAAGAACTTCAGCTGTTTGAGTTTCTAGTTCCAGAAATCATATTGAAAATTTCCTGATACAGATATCTGGGGAATGAAAAATAAAACAGGATGCCAGAGGCTATTTCCAAACATATAAATGTTTAGCTGACTTTTTATATTTTCACTGTATAGTGTGACTTTGCATAGACACAGCCAGGCAGTTTTTTCTTCCTGCACAAGCTCCTTGTATAATCTTTACTAAATCCCCTCAATCAAATCGATTTTGGCTCTCTCTGTCTTTATAAATGGGCAGAAATTATATCAAATACATGTAAGTATACTTCCAAAGAGTCTAGGGACCTAACTCTATGAATTATTTCTTTTTTTTAAATTATTGTTAAAGCTTATTGGGGTGACAATGGTTAGTGAAGTTACATAGGTTTCAGGTGTACAATTCTGTAATACATCATCTATATATCACATTGTGTGTTCACCACCCAGAGTCAGTTCTCCTTCCATCACCATGTATTTGATCCCTTTTACCCTCATCTACCACTCCTTACTAAACTGTTGTGTCTATGAGTTTTTGTTTCTTCATTGTTTGTCTTGTTCCTTTGTTGTTTTCAGTTTTATATCCCTCATATCAGTGAAATCATATGGTTCTCGACTTTTCCTGTCTGACTTATTTTGCTTAGCATAATGATCTCAAGATATATCCATTTTGTCATAAATGGCACTATTTCATCTTTTCTTATTGCAGAGTATTGTTCAGCAAATATTTCCTCTGTGTATGCTGTGGCCAAGCACTGGAGTATAACAATGTGCAAAGCCAGGCATTGTCCCTTTCCAAAGAGAGATTTTAGGCTAGTGGGAGAGAGAACCATTCATCTACTAACTATAGAAACATATGGAAAATGCAGCAACGGCAAGGACTATGCAACAGAGGTTTGAGGTGGCAAGGCAGCTCACGTTAGTAGGATCTAACCTTGTCAAGGTGATCAGGGAAGTCTTTTCTAAAAAGTGATGTTTGAGTTGAATTCTGAAGAAGGTAATTCAGAAAATAGAGAATTCCAGGGAGAAGAAAGAACAATATGCATGAGCCCTGGATATGCAGGTCTGGCAAGGCTGGGCCAGAGAGAGCCCACCAGTGATCTTTGTTTAAAGGATGCTAAAAAGGTGCATTCAGACAAGGCCATGCAGGCCACTGGTGGAATCTTACCTTTTACCTTAAAGAACTGTGAAGCAATGCAGGCTTTAAGTCATGGGATGGCATAATCAAATCCATACTTGGAAGACATCACTTTGACTCGTGAATGGTAATGAAAGTGGATAGGGACCACAGTAAATATTGGTAGGCCAATCAGTAGGCTATACAATAAAAAACATGGTGATTGTAGATCCAGAAAAATAGCTATATTACTTAAAAAACAAAAAACTACCAGGAGTGTCTGTTTTGGTCCAGGACCATGCAATTGCTATCAGATCTTTCCCTCTGCAGTAAGCAAGTATAAAAGTGAACAAAATATATGATGCAACTGTTTTCAGGTATTAAACAACAGACAGAGCTTGAGAGAAGGGAAACTCGTGAAACCAAGCCTCATAAACGATGCAGCTCTGAATGGGGTCACCTTCCCTACTGCCAGTGCGGGAGGCAGAGCTCAGATAGAGCAGCAGACACACTGAATTGAGAGAGAGAGTGAGAGCAGAATTTGAGGCCACTGCAGTGGCTGGAATTTGTACCTGAGATACCTGAGATAAGGGAGTCGTGCCTATGTGAATGGACTTGGTGCTACAGAACTCTTGTGCATATTTTACCACAATAAACAAGAATGCTCTTTCTTAAGAATAAGAAGGAATTGTTTAAGGGTTGGCGAAAAGTCACTAAAATTCGGCATGGGGGAGTTCATGAGCCGGTCAAGGCTAAGCCATACGTGAATGGGAATGTATGCAAGAACTAACAGTGACAGCTATGGGACTGGAAGCTGAATGGTAAGATCTGAGTCATACAGGGTGGGGGGCATTGGAGGGACAGCTCAGCCAAGAAACAGCAACCTAAGGAGCCTCCCATGCATTTAATTGAGGCCCCACAAAGCCACAGTTTAAGAATGAGGCTATTGCCCCACCCCAGTGCTTGTGGAAACCATAAGAAATTGACCTCAGCAAAAACACAAAAAACAAAAACCAAGATTGACAAGTTCAAAAGCAGCTGCCAGTAATTTGTCTTCTGGAACAAAACTATATTGAATATAATTAATTAAAAGAAGCTAACATAATACGGAATCCCTACAACATAACATCCAAATGTCTAACATAGAATTAAAAAAAAAATCTATATATGCAGGAAAATATGGCCCACCATCAAGAATAAAAACAACGAACAGAAATAGAATTTGAGATGTCTCAAGTATTAGAATTAGTAGGCAAGGACTTTAAAAGAGTTATTATACTAGTGAATATGCTCCAAGGCTTAAAGGAGAAGATAGTTATGATGAGTGAAGAAATGGGCATTCTCAACATAGACATGGAAATGATAAAATGAAAACCAAATGGAAAAATCTAGAGCTGAAAAAGATAACATCAGAAATTTAATAGTAATAAAAAAAAAAACTAAAAGGCTTAACACCAATATGAAGACAGAAAAAGGAGTCAATGTACTTGAAGACAAATCAACAGATATTATCTAATCTGAAAAACACAGAGAAAAGAAATCTTAAAAAAAGAAAACCACAGAAGAATAGAGAGCCTCAGTTACCTGTAGAACAATATATAGCAGTGCACCTTACAGGCATTCTGAGTTCCAGAGGGAGAGGACAGATGAGGTGGGAAAAAATAGCTTTGAAAAAATGTGGCTGAACATTTCCCAAATTTTCATGATAATATGAAGAGAACCATGTAAGTACATTGATGATAGTCAAACTGTTGGAAGTCAAAGATATAACAAAAATGTTATAAGCTTACACCTTAAGAAGATAGGAAAAGGTGAGTAAACTAAACTCAACCTATGTGGAAGTAAGGAAATAAAGATAGCTGTCAATGAAATAAATAAACAAAGAGAAAGTTAACAAAGAAAGAAACTGCCTTTTTATAAGGAGTAATAAATTGGTGAATTACCAATATCAGGAATGAAGGCTATATTACAGACATTTGAAGAATAATAAGAAAATATGAATAATCAATACATTTGACAACTTAAATTGAACAAATTCCTTTTAAAAATATAACCAACCAAAATTGATGCAAGAAAATTCAAAATTGCCCTATATCTATTACAGACATTGAATTCATCCTCAAAAATCTTTGCACAAAGAAAACTCAACATCCAGATGGTTTCATTGGTGAGTTTTGGTTAAATATTTTAGAAGGAATTAATAATAATTTTACACAATTTCTTTTAGAAAATAGAAGAGAAAGAGTGAACATGTCTCAGCTCATTTTATGAGCCCAACATAACCCTAATACCCAAACACTAGTAAAGACATTTCAAGAACATAAAAGTACAGACCAATTACATTATTGATCCCTCATGAACATAAATGCAAAAAGGAATGAGCTCTGTATATATATATATATATAAAATTATAAAACTCAAAAACATGTTGAATGAAATAGTCCAGAAAAAAATACATACTATAAAATTCCTTTTGTAAAAAGTTCAAGAAGAAAAAGGCAAAATGAAATCAAAAGTGAGAATAATGAGAACTGATTTTTTTGGGTGGCGTGAAAAAGAGATGGAGAGAAGCCAGAAAAGGGCATGGAAGAACTTTCTGGGATGCTGGATATGTTCTATATCTTTAATTAAGTGGTGATTATTCTGATATATAGGTGAAGAGATAGATGATAGATATATAAAATAAAAGATTCATCAAATTAGAAACTTAAGATCTGGGCATTTCCCTTTATGAATGTGTTTTTTGTTTGTTTGGTTGGTTGGTTGATTGGTTGGTTTTTTTTTAGTTTTACATCTAAAAAGCAAAATGATCAGGGTTTGGTGGCCAATTACATATGAAGTGTGTGGAGAGACATAAATGAGTAGATATTCAGAAAGAAAAATGAAATTGAAGAAAACTTTTTACCTTCCCTAAAAGTGCTTAAATTTCTCTACCTCACACTGTATAGACAAGGAAAGGAATACAGAACCCACAAGATAATGCCTAAAAGGAATTAAAAACCAGTAAAGGAGCCATACACATATATATTTCTTATATAGACAACTGTATAATTCATTCATCCTATAATTGACATCTAACAACGTCCTACAGGAAATAGAATAGGTTGCTGATATCCTGTGCTGCCAAGTGTATTATTCTGGAAGCTTGCTAAAGCCCATCCACAATGAATGGCCCTGGCTTTTCAACCCCACATTCTGGAAGGTTCTTTATTTGTTTGTTTCCTTTGGCAAATAAGGCTATACACATGGAAAAATGATTATCACAAAAGAAAGGGAAGAACAAAGGGACAAAAATAGCATGGGAAAGTATTGCTTTATAATTCTTCTACTGATTGATTGATTGAACTGGCATTTTTCAAGCTCTGTCACAACTGCATTATAAAGCCGTCACCCTGCAGGATATTGATGAATACTCTTAAAACATGCAAATAGCCCGAGAGCTCACTTTTCTCAAAGTTTTGGTTAATGAGAATGACTTGAGTCCCAGAGGGAGGTAAAAAAGGAGAGGCATTCATTGGGGGAGGTGGAGGGCCTTGTCACCCCTGCTGCTCTTTGGAAGTTAGGATGAGTTACAGGAGCTTTTGCCAGCATCCCACAGAGTGTGGGACAGGCGTCCACATCCTGCCCCTCCAGCTAGCTGGAGAACACCAGACTTAGTATAAAGAAAATTAACAATTTTATTCCATAAAAATCCACTGCTGATGTGAATTAGCTTAAACACATTTGCATCTGTGATAGCTTGTAGTTTTCTTTTTTAAAAAAGCATATAATTCTGGGCTGACCTTGGTTAGGAGTTGTCTGGGGACACCGGCTTTGAGCAGCAGAGTCCCTGTTCGCATCCCACATATGAGGGCCAGTGATACTGCCCTCTACAGCTAAGATGGTGAACAACAGCTCCACCTGGAGCTGGGCTGCTATGAGTCCCCGGGATGGCATAGCTGCAGCCCCCCCTGCTGCAGTGGGCTGCCATAGGCTACAGTCAGTGGCCGGCAGCCAGCGTGAGCGGCTGGCAGCCAGTGTGAGCTGCCAAGAGCTGCTGTGAGTGGCCATCCAGAGACCGACAACTGAAGGAAGAGCGCAATGAAGGTACCAACATGGGCCAGTGAAGCAACGTCCTCCACAACTAGACTGAACAACAAAAATGGACCGAAACTTATCTGTTCCCCTTCCCTGATTCCCCAGTGCTGTTCCCTTCCCCCAATTCCCCAATAAAATCTTTAAAAAAAAAGCATATAATTCATAGATATCTAATATCCCGTCAATATTACTAGAGGTATGAGAGAGTAATATCATTTATTAGTCATTTTTGTGTATATAAAACAAAGAAAAAATACAATATTAATTTTTTTTTTAAGATTTTATTGGGGGAGGGGAACAGCGTTGGGGAATCGGAGAAGGGGAACAGACAAGTTGCTGTATTTTTGTTCTTCAGTCTAGTTGCTGAGGATGTTGCTTCACTGACCCATGTTGGTATCATCGTTGCGCTCTTCCCGGATGAGGCAGATCGGTCACCGGCCTTTGGATGGTCGCTCACCGTGGCTATGGGCAGCTCACGCTGGCTGCTGGCCACTCACTGTAGCCTATGGCAGCCCACTGCAGCAGGGGCTGCAGCCTACACAATCGCCGGGGCTCGCACAGCCCAGCTCCAGGTGGAGCTGTTGTTCACCATCATAGCTGTAGAGGGCAGTGTCACTGGCCCTCATATGTGGGATCTGAACTGGGACCGCTGACATCCCAACCAGCTCTTAACCAATGTGCCACTCGGCCGGCCGACAATATTAATTTTTAAGAACATAAATCAAGTCAATGAACTTAACCTTGATATCCCAAAATATTTCTCCTTTTAAGGTGGAATTGTTTTCAAATGGTAGACCCAGAGGCAGAAATTAAGATACATGTATCTGTATTTATTATTATAAATAATACTCTTTAAACTTTCTTTATCTCTCCAAGTTTTTGTTGAGTTAATCTGGAGTTTTAGATATGAGTTTAATCATTAATTTTATAACCTACTTATCTTGCAGGAATTATTTTGACATTTGCATTGTGCCAACAAGTAGTGTGTGTGGAGCCCTATGCAGGTGTGCCCTGTGTTGGCACAGGGTTTATTCCACATTTTACGGTTCCATTTCTCAGCACTGTTTATTTCTAAACGAAGTGTTTCTGTTTCTTAAGTCCTGATTATGATTCATTTTTCAGTCCTACAGTTTTCCTTCGAGACATCTTTTTTTCCAGAAAAGTTTGAAAATAGGATATTTTCATTTAGTCCTTTTATGTCTGAGAATCTTTCTATTGCTTTTGCATATAAATAAATGAAAAATGAGCAGTGTAGAGAATTCTTGGATGATGGATCTTTCCACCCAAATCTGGGAAGTGTGTTCCAGGGATTTCTAGTTAATGTAGTGCAAGAAAAAATCTGATATCAAAGGGATTTTTTTGTTTGTTTCCTTTGGCAGGAAATCTGTTTTAATTATGTTTCTTTTTTTTTCTGGTCTGAACATATATAGATTTGTTTTTCTTTATTCATTAAATTCAAACATCTCACCAACTGACATGAATACAGACCTTTTTCATTGGTTTTCTCTAATCCTCGGTGAGCACTATCTATAGAATTTATTTATTTATTTATTTATTCAACAAATATTATTGCATACTTTTTATGTGCCAGTCACTGTTATAAACTCTAAGGGCATAGTAATAAAGAGAAAAGACAAAAATCACTCTCTTCATGGAACTTCCATTCCAATGGGATAGAAATAGAACAAGCATTAGATTGTACTACATGAAATTGCCATTTTTGTACATCAAAGAACGGTTTAACATCAGCTATTTCACATGGCTCAACATATTACATTTATAGTAAATAAGACAGTGGTAAGTGCTATAGAGCATCCTAAAGTTAGATAAGGGGATTTATGGGGACCTGGGAGAAAAGGTGTTCATAGTTCTAATGACTCTATCCTCCCATGATGCACTCCAAGCCCTATCACAGCCACAAGCCTTTACCTGCCTGAGTCCCACCCACTTTTCTCAGCCTCCTCCCAAATCATTCTCCAGTTCTGCTCCAACCATACCATCTGTCTTACTGTCCTTTGATCACTCAGTGGAATTTAATTCCATTGGAAACCCTAATGGAAATCATAGAAGTACCTAGCTTTACCTGTCCTAGCTCCTAGTCAGATAGCACCAACTATTTTTAAGCTCACTGTTCTGCTAGCATTTTTTGTTTTTCAGATCCTGTTCTGAGAATGAGTCCTAGTTCTCCTTGCTCTCAGTTTCATGCACTTCCCCCCTCTGCCTGAGTTGTACTTTGCAAATCAGCTGAGAACCCCAGTTCCTCATTCTTATTGGTTTGGGTCCCTCTAGTAATTAACCTCATGTCGTACTAGTTCTTAGTCCTGGCTGCAGATGTTGTTATTTAGGAGCCTTGTAAAAATATCAGTTCCTGGTCCCATCCCAGATTCCTTAAGTCAGAATTTCCAGAAGTAGAGGCCCTGTCAAAACTGCTTAAAAACTACCCCAGTAATGCTAATTTGCTTAAAGCTTTGAAGAACTTCATATGATCTCATGTCTGAGCCCCACCCCCAGATCTGATATTATGAGTTCTAAGGTCCAGACTGGGCATTTCATATTTCCTAAGTGATTCTAATGGACAACCAAGACGAGACAACTGGTCTGAGTGGAATTGTTGTAGCCATAACCTATAACATGATCCAGGTGAATACACAGGAAGAAGTCACTGATTTGACAGGCAGATGGGAGCAGGCAGACCGGGAAACTAATGAGAACAACAGTTAAGTGCAAAGCACACAGTAAGCATCAGATACTTTTCTAAGTATTTTGCATATATTCACTCATTTATTCCCCACCATGATGCTATTCTGTTCTTCAGTTTTAACAAGAAGAATAAGAACAGATATATCAAGTATTTTGCCCGAGATCACACATCTAGTAAGTGGCAAGAGTTAAGATTTAAACCCAATCTGGCAAGAGTTAAAAATCCATCTTCTCCATCACTAGTCTAGACTGCCTTGCCTCTAAGTGGGGTCTGGAATAGCTCCAAGGCTATTTTTTATATAACACTACAAATACTATTGGGTCAAGTTAAAATGGGAACAAAACTGCATTTATAATTACCTTTCTGTATATGGTTGGTACCCAAGAAAATCCAACAACGTAGTTGAACTCCATGTCCTTACCTGAAGAGGGTTCTGGGAATGCAATCAAATCCAAAAGTGACCTTTGTGATGGCCCAAAGCTGTGTTTTGTGAAGGTGCCCTTGAAGACAGTAAAAGGGGTCCATGAGATATTGCCAGTATTTGTAAAACCTTAATGGAAATTGTATAAGTACCTGGCTCATGATGAGCCAGCACAGGCCGATTAAGATGTCAAACTTGCTTTTGGCTGGAATTTAGAATTTAGTGTACTAAAGCTGGTTTCTCCACTAACCTTAAACTCTGATTACCAAATGTAAGCATATTTAGTTATTTGATAACAGGTGCGTTTAGAAGACACAATCTTACACAATGCTGGATACATCAGAGGAAATGATAAAAGAGAATCTTTTGCGAGAAGGATTAGACAGTAGAAAATTCGTGATGAATGAATTTTTCTACTAAGGAGAGAGCATGTTAGTAACCAAGCTTTTCACAAACTCTGCTCTTTTCCTTTCTAGCCTAGTTATTTATTTATATATATATATATATATATATATATATATATATATATATATATATATATATATGGGATATTATCGGAGAACTAACAAAAATGATCTTTAGAGAATTTCTTAGGATACTGGCATTTATGAAGGACAGAAAACAGTTTCATCTTGCTTAACCCAGAAAGGAATGTGATGGCTCTTGTCACTGGGATGCTCAGAGTCATTTGGCAGAGGCTGGGTCTCGGACATGCACACCCACACACACTCTTTCCTCCTCTCAGATTTGCTGTCTCTTTGGGTGAGGTCACCCTCAGGCAGATTTCCTCAAGGGTGGCAAAGTGCTTCTTCACTAGCCACGTGGAGGCCGGCTGCTAGGGAAGAAAAGAGGGTACTTTCCTGAATGTTCCAGAAAAAGATTCCAGAATAGCGTGGACAGAGAGGGCCCGAATCATAAACCCACTCTCAGAGCCTGAGAGAGTCAGCCCTAACATGATTCAGGAAGAGGCATTTCTTCCAAAGACACTGGCTAGCCAGAAGGATATATTTTTCAAGGAGAGAAAAACTAGTTACTCTAGATGATCTTAAAAGACTAATATCCAGGTTAGGCTAATCCTTTCCATTCAACACTATGTTCTGTGAAAGTTTTCCTATTGACCAGTGAAATCTCCAGTGGAAGGAAATGATGCAGTTAAAAATGATAAAGTCTCGTACTTCTTGAGACATATTACCACAGCTCATTCCAAGTATATTTTTTCAGGTCTGTAATTTTAGGAAATCTGTTATATTCTTTTATAAAAATCTTGAAAATTTGACAAGCTGCTTTTGCCTTTCTTATTGTGATCTAGGTATTTATTATTTGTAAAATGAAGAAGAAATTTTGAGGTTCGAATTTGTCCTATATTGAATCACTCTGAGTTCATTATCATGTGATGAGCCAAACTACTGTTTAGCAACTGGGATATTCAGGTAATTGTTCTCATTCTGGTTTAAGGCATGTTGAACGTCATTTAATATCAGAGGAGGCTTTTTAAAAACAAAGACCAGGAACCATGTTGGATTTTGTGTTTCAGTGAGCCAAATTTAAAAAATAGAGATGTAGACCCAACAATAAGAATTTCTCAACACTTGTCATTTCTCTGATTTTCTTGAAAATGAGCCTCCCCTGGTTTTACATGGTATCTTTCACCTTCAAACTGTCCTTTCTCCAACAGCCCTGCTCCTTTAGAAGATACATGTTTACTTAGAGAAATCTAATTTGTGTTTTGTTAATGTGTGCTGTCTTTACCTGCTATATTACATTAAATGAGAAATAGAGTTACCAAAAAAATCATCTTGAAATCATTCATAAGCTATCAACATGGGACTGCACATACCAATTTCCTTCTTGCTTTATAACAATCTGCAGCACTAACTTGACCTTTACCTAAACAGGACTATAATTGCAGTTAAGATTATATAATTTACAATAACAACAAAAAATTACTTTGGAGGAACTGCTACTGGGCACAAATGTCTCACAGCCATTAAATGTGTCATTCATCTTGAGAAGAAAATTATTCTTACCCACATCGACATTTCTAACATAAACTGTAGTACTCTCTGTTGGCACCTTTTTACGTACCCATTAATCTCAATAGTAAAGAAAGCCCCAGTCTCACCCACCTACTGTCTGAAGTTTGGATGTCACTACTGTGTACAATAAAAATTGTATATTCATGAACTCCATTTGTTTTATGTCCTTCTCTCTGTCAAAACCTCCCAAGCAGCATATGCTTTGCTCTGTGGAGAATAAAATCAAATTTGTCTGTCTTGTCATATTGTCATCAAAGTGATAGTATCACAATTAGATTAACATTTTGTGAAGGAGCTGAAGGGAGGGAAATGAAATAGGAGCACATTATAATAAAATCCACTTAACCCTTTCAGTCACAAACCCCCGTTTTTTCTTCAGCACCCGGAGGCAAAGAAGGCAATCAGACTCTAAAATAAGTGACACTGTCAAATTATTATGATCTATGTTGGAATCAAATAGGTCAGTTACTAGGCCTGCGAGGTACATTTTCATTTGAAAGGACCATTAAGATTTCGTGACAACAACAATCTTAAGAAGTAAGACACTTCCTGGGGTTCTTGAAACTAATCAGTTTAGGATTAAGTCAGCAAGAATTGGTCCAGAGTGGTGGGTGACACTATTTGACCCTTAATATAGTATCACTCATTGAAGTCTTAGGCTCCAACTCAAGAAAAATGTCACATCCTGTAATGGCTAGGTCCTAGGAAATTTATTAAATTAAAATTTATCTGTAAGGTATAGACATTTTAGTTTCACTATTCTGAGAGCTTCAAAAAAAGCCTGAGAGATTCAAAGAGAAAACTTTGTAAACCAGAAGTGAGGTGTGAACTAAGAATGGGTTGAAATTAGATAGCTATTCTAGGGTCGTTGCTTGGTCTTCAGACAAGTTTCTTCTTTCCCATTGTGTGGAGAACAAAAGAACTCACACATGCACGAAGGCGCCAGTTATTGAAATGGTACCTACACCTAGCTTTTGCTTTTGCAGGGAAAGGGGTGAAGTGGCTTCACACTATGCTGGCTTCACTCAGGGCTACTGGGGAAGACAGGAAAAGTCATCGTCCCCCGGTCCATGAAGGTGCTGGGGAAGGGTTCCTGGGGCTGCCGTGGGCCTCGTGACCTGCACTGATTGATGTTGGAGCATGGTGCCCTTCTCATGACCACTTTCCAGAGAAGAGGCGTATTTAGAGGGTTAAGAGTCACAGGTCTTGCAGTAGCCATGTCTCCAGACAGGTTCTTACAAGACCTTCCCCCCTCCCTGAGCCATCTCTTGTCTTCAACTTCTTTAACATCACAGTCTTTAAGTAACCGAGCACTGAATCATGTACTGTATGATGTTAGTCTCTAATTAATTTATATCAGTTGGTCTTGCCCACCTCTCCAGCATCATTTCCTACCATTTCCCAACAACCCTCCAGGTCACACTATTTCCCTTCCTCACAGGCTTCTGCCCTTTCTCTGACACCTTTGCTTCTTCTTAAAATGCCCTCCCCTTTTAACTGTGCTTCCCTTGTCTTCAAGCTTAAGCATCGCATCCTTAAGGAAATTGCACACGTACCCCACCTGTGGACTTTCATGGCCCCTGTCATAATTTCTCCATAAAACCATGATGATTGTCTATAGTTCCTTAAACTGTAAGAAATCCCAACCAATAATATACATCTATTTCTTTATCTCTATTATATACACCATTACCTGTAGCTCATAGAACATACTCATCAAAACAAAAGAAAGAATGAATTCATGAAGAGTATCATAATATTTACAAAAGACAGTGATGGTTTCTAATATGCCAGACATTCACAGAGAAAAAGTCATATATAATGAAAACTTGTTTCATGGGTGGATTTGGGGTTATTTACTTATATCAGGAGAATATAGGGTGCACCTCAATTTGAACAATACTGATGACCAGAACTGTTATCATTTTGTTCTTTTGAGATGAAGGAGATGGACTGGCTGCTGGTCCAACCAATGGATTGGTTGGCAATGGATCCAGTAACACGGATGGATTTGTCACTGGCAAAACAAGTAAATGCAAATAATTGTGATTATTAGGCCATTGTTTCCTGGAAAGAGGTGTGTAGTATCATATGTAGTGGCCTGTGGAGTTTTGTCTTGGTTTGAATTCATCATTATCTTAAATCAGTTTATTGAACAATAATAATAGTATTTTAAATATTGAGAGTTTCCTATAAAGTTTTCATGCATTAACTCATCCACTATTCAGAAGAACACTTTGAATTAGATATTATTATCCCCATTTTATAGATAAGGAAACTGGGTCACTGTGTCTAATGACATGCTGATCAAACCTTGAGATGACAAAGATGAAATAAGGAGTTATCTCTTGGATCATAAAAGCAAGCTTTCAACAGAGCTCAGTAGACTGGAATAATGGATGGAAATTTCTCTGGTATGGGGAGTCTTTGACAGAAGTTTGTTGGCAAAAAAAAAAAGAAAAAGGCTTTTATTAAACACTTACCAAAGATCCCAAATAATGCTACTATTGAACATTAGGGAAATTTCATAAGTTTATTTACTGACTCTTCTTAAGTCCCTTAAGAGCCAAGTTAATTTGCAATATTTCTCCTTCTTGGAGATGGAACTCAATAATTTGACACCAGATGCATCAGAAATTTCTGCACACAGAATTACTGAAGCCAATCCAAGTGCTATTATAACATTTCATTACCATATTCCAGGATAACCTGCCAATTTCACCTCTTGTCCTTCAACTTTGTCATTTATCATCCTTAATGATGCAGTTTCCCAGTCTTGGAAAGAGCAGCTGTCAGATTACCTATAGGATACCCTCTTCAGTTAATTCTTCTCAGGTGGTGTCTCCTCACTCAAAGCGTGTCAGGGAACTGAGGCGATTTACAGAGATCCAAGTTCAATACCACTTTAGCATCACCATTTAGATCATTTAGAGAGGAATATTTGGAACTTTTAGGCATATTTTGTATGGAAAATTATAACAATTCTCTACTCCATGTTTCATGAGAAGAAATAGTCTGCAAAATAAAAGACTTAGAATAAACCTCCTGTGTTACCAGTCATTTTTTAGACTCTAATCCTTTTCATGTATCCTTCCATACCATCAACTCTAGTGAGGCTTCCAGAAACCTTACAAGGTCAAGGAAAGAGACACACTTATACCCCACAACCAATTTTATGGATTAGACAGGTCTGGAAGTGGTCTCAAGGTGTTCTCAAGGGTAGTGATGAAACAGCAGAAACATGAAACACTCTCTTTGAACCACTCTTCAAATCATTTGAAGAAATATAATAAAATTGTAAATTTTTGTTTTTGGTTATCCTATAGTTTATTATTTTTAAAATGTCCACGCTTTCTTTTAATGTAAATTATTGTTATATTTCTAAATAAAAAGATTGACTAAGTCTTTAAATGATTTTAGAAATAATACTCTATATTTTTTAAAAAAAATCTTTCCAACTGGATAACCTATAGCAAAATTGCTCCACTAAGAACTAAATGGAACATTCAACTAAATGGATGGTATTGTCTTCTTTACACTTCCCTCAACTATTTATCAATAGGGATTCTAATATCTTTTGTAAGCTATGGCATCTTATATCAATTATAATATTTAAATAACATTTAATTTAGATACTATAATAGCTATAATATCTAAAATATAAATCTATATCTATATATACCTATAGGGTTATTTCTTTTTCTTTTTATAATGGTTTTGATAAGGTGTAGTTTTTCAAGAAATTTATTCATTTCACCTAAGTTGATGAACATTGTCATAAAGTTATTCCTAACATTCCAATATTAAAATTTTGCATCTGTAGAGTGTCAGATGGTAATACACTTATTGGAGTGATCACTTTGTGAGGTATCTAAAAGTCTAATCATCTGATTTTGTGCACCTAAAAATAATACAAAATTGTATGTCAACAGTAATTTAAAAAATAGGTTTTTAAACATTAAAAACAAATATGGAAGGCCAAGCATCTCTCCTGTGATGCATACTTGACTTTTTTTTTTTTTTTTAGTATTTACTCTCTTGCTATTTGTGATACACCTTCCTAGAAAATATTAAAGCACTTTGAAAAAAGCTCCTTGCACTATATTTGTAAGTGTTCAGCATGTAACTTTTTTTTTTTTTTTTGAGGGCAGTGTCACTGGCCCTCATATGTGGGACCCGAACCAGGGTCACTGGCTTCCCAAGCCAGCTCTTAACCACCACACCAGTTGGCCGGCTCAGCATGTAACTATTTTTCTGTGCTCCGTTTGGGTCCTTGGACTCACTGACCTTATAAAATAAGACTGCCAGGATTGACACTGCCTACACCTTTGGTCCAATGGAACCTGTAGAAAAACCTGATATAGCCTAAGAGAAGAGTGGAAAAGCTATAAAACGGAGAGCTGACAGCATCAACCTTTACCTCTGTACTTCCCAGCTTCAGTATATGGCAGTTACTATGCTATAGGGTGGTATCAGTGTGGTTAATTTTGTAAATATCAGTCCTTTTAATACCTTCATATTGTTCAAAATTCAGAACACTGAGAAGCATAGAGTATGAAAAGTGGTCCTGCCCTCTTGTTTTCAACCTCCAGCACTCACCTTGGAGATGATCAGAGGTGCCATTTTGTCACCGATTCTTCCAGAGACATACTGTGTGTATTCAGCAAGCTGACATATCTCCATATTCCCCCTCCTTCCCTCATTTATAAAAGGAACAGCAGCAACCCATACACATTTTGTACCTTAATTTTTTTTCACTTGCTATGTCATGGAGAGAGTCCCGTATCGGTACATGAAGAGTTTTCAGGTTCTTTTTTATGGTTGCACAGTCTTCCTTTTTGTAGATATACCATAGTGGATTTACCGGCCCCAAGTGATGAGATGTTTATGTTGTTTCCAGTCTTTTGTTATTGCAAACACCAACCACATTGGGTAACTTTTTTTGCATGCTATTTTAAACACTTGCTGATATGACGGTTGGATAACTTCTTAGAAGGTTGACTATGTGCAGCATAAAGTCTGTATGTGCAATTTTTTTTTTTAAAGATTTTATTGGGGAATTGGCGGAGGGGAACAGCGTTGGGGAATCGGGGAAGGGGAACAGACAAGTTGCTGTCTTTTTGTTCTTCAGTTTAGTTGCGGAGGATGTTGCTTCACTGTATCGTCATTGCGCTCTTCCCGGATGAGGCAGATCGGTCGCTGGCCTCTGGATGTCGCTCACCGCGGCTATTGGCAGCTCACGCTGGCTGCCAGCCGCTCACGCTGGCTGCGGGCCACTCACTGTAGCCCATGGCAGCCCACTGCAGCAGGGGCTGCAGCCCACACCATCACCGGGGCTCGCACAGCCCAGCTCCAGGTGGAGCTGTTGTTAGCTGTAGAGGGCAGTGTCACTGGCCCTCATGTGGGATCCAAACCGGGGCCGCTGGCATCCCCAAACCAGCACTCGGCCAGCCCTGTATGTGCAATTTTGAGAGAGAATGCCAAATTAACTTCATAAATG
The DNA here is from genome assembly GCA_033961575.1 of Aselliscus stoliczkanus. Classification (NCBI taxonomy): domain Eukaryota; kingdom Metazoa; phylum Chordata; class Mammalia; order Chiroptera; family Hipposideridae; genus Aselliscus; species Aselliscus stoliczkanus. The sequence goes on from CM066734.1 coordinate 9,563,298, forward strand.
TTGTACCAATTTACACTCCCACCAGCAATGTATGAGAGTGTCTATTTCCCCGCAGTCCTGCCAACAATAAATACCTTTGCATAATTGGAGCTTAAGATTGAAAAATGAGTATCATAATTTAGTAAGATGAGCCAAGAATGAACATGTTCCATTTGGACCTATCTTTGTAAGGTACCTCTTTCCCAGGAATGACATTCCTTAAAACTCTGTAATAAAATAAAGACCTTAAAACTAGTTCTTCAAATACTATATCACAAAGTATTAACCCAAAGTTTTTAAAACTAATGAAGCATATTCAACCAGAGCTTTTTATATCATCAATAAATAAACTAAAATTATATTTAAATATTGTTGATTTCATCTTTCTCTTATTCCTTTTAAATTCAATTTTATGTAGGTTTTACATGCATACTATATGTATGTGTGTTTTATAGTAAATCTACCTTCAGATATTAGAGTAGTATATAATTTTTGAGTAAAAATTTTTATATATGAGAGCTGCCCATGTACAAAGAGTGCCGAATGCATTTATGTTTTAAGAGATACTATCTTAAAATGTATATACATGTTTTGGGGCATCCTCAGTATATATATTTTCTCTCCTATGAGAGGATTACAATGAAAAGTCTGCAATCTTCACTCTTCCCTAAAAAGACAAGTAGAGTAGAAAGAAGAAGGCTGACGCTCTTTGTTTGAATGATACCATTCCTGAGAGGGAGGATGGAGAAATTTCGTTATCTTCCCACATGGAAACCTCATGCCTGGCTCCACAGCTGACATTTCTCTGAAACGATAAAGAAGTCTTCCAGCAGCTGCTCCTGGGGACTGTGGCTCTGGCCAGGACTTCCTTCCTGTGCGGGCAGCAGCTCCTGACCGGAGTTCCCACCAAAAACTCGTCTTTCTTCTCCTCGAACAGCTCATGGGTCCCTCAGTGCCTGGACCCCTTGGTACCACCTCTGAGGAGCATCTGAGAGAACTGACTAAAAGCCGTTCTTTGGGATCAGAGCTATTCAAAAATCTTTTCTTTGATTTTTAAAACTTGGAGAAACAGAAAATGATCAAGAAAAAAGTTAAATTAATCATAATGAAAATTTTTTTAATTAACCATAATATCACAATTCCGAGATAACTGCTATTAACTTTTTACCATGATACCACCCAATCTTTTCTCAGTATAAAATATAATATTTTGTATAATGGAATTATATAGCATATATCGTTTTGCATTCTAATTTTTGCTCTCAGTGGAATGCCATATTTCCCACACCACTGAAAGTACTTTCTAAATGCCTTTATTGTAACTATTTAATAGATCATTGTATGGTTGAATCTCCTTTAACTGTCCCACCACTGTTGGGTGTTTGGGTTGTTTTCAGTGGTATACTCTCATTATGTCTAATGAACATCTTCGTACAATTAATCTTTGTTAAAAATCCTAAATTTCAGGTTGAGTCATTGAGATGATTCCTTAAAGTAGCCATACTGTATTGATAGTTCATAAGCCATTCCATTTCACCACACCACAGTCATTCACCGCATATTCACTGCTAATTATAATAGGTTAAAAAAAATGTAACTCAATGCTGCTATAGCCTGTATTTCTATAATCACTAGGTAGATTGAAAAACTTCGTACATTTTTCTTAAATATTTTTTGTATAATAAAAATAACACAAACTCACTGTAGGAAATTTGCAAAATAGAACAGTATAAATAAAAACCATTTGATGTAGGAGCCTATTTTTAATTTACAGCATTTTTCTGTTCTTAAAAATAATTTGAAAATATAACTTTAAATAGCTACATGACTTCTAATCTATTGAATATACAATAATTTCCTAAAGTGTTACCATTTTTTGAACATGTAGTTATGATTTTTTTATTATAAATAATTGTATTTCCTTATTTATTTAATCAAATAATCAAAATATTTATTGGCTGCTGTAGTTTTGCTTCTATGGATTATCAGTTTATATCTCTTCTTTCATTTTTCTTACTCATTTGTAACAGCTGTTTAGATTTTAAAGGTATTAACCCCTTCTCAGTTATATTTATAACAAACAATTTTCCCATTTAAATTGTTTGACTCTTATTTCCATTTACTTGATATGCAAAAGCTGTAAATTTTTATTTGGTCACATTTATTTATGCTTTCCTTTTGGAAATTTTGACTATTGTTTTTATGCATTAAAAAAAATATTTTCCAGTCCAAGCTCCGTTAAACTTTCAACAGTGTCTTTCTATTTTTTTTTTCAGTATATTTATATTTTACATTGAACTTGTTTGGAAATATGCTAACTTTTTTTCAAAAGAACTTTCAAAGTTGATCTTTAGTACAGGGAAGTCATACAGAGAAGCCATCATGTATGGTGAAATTCATGTATAGTGAAAATTACTCATAAACAAACCCTTTATATAGCACCCGATGTCTTCTATGCAGATATATAGTCACTCTACGAGTGTAGCATAGCTACTGTCATCACCAGTGGTGGAACAACTGATATTCTTTAATGGATGGCACGAGACAGATAAGCTTGGATTGGTATCCTTTGAGCTCTAATGTGTCATGGATATGAGATTCTCTACAGTGAGAGACTCAAAGCAGCTGAGGCAGAAGAGACATAAGGTTCCTTTGTCTCTCTCATGCTCGCTCACAGTGGAGCACATGGTCAGGTGTAGAATAGAACGCAGGTGGGAACTACTTGTTCTGTTTAAGTTGTATTCTCTCTTCAGTTGCGTTATGTCCTCCTCTGCGTCCCTCCTTTAATAAGATAAAGGTGTGCATGAGGTGATTCTACTGTATCACCTCTGAAAGCTATTCAGACTCCACAAGCTCTGACCTAGGCTAACCTCTCTGCTCTCTTTGGCTGTTGCTGAGTGGGACCTCACCCCTCACTTTCTCACACATAAGCCTTGGTGGTCCCTGAAATTATCCTCCAAGCCACAGAGTTCCATCCTGGCACCCAGCGCTTCCCTGTCACTATCAGATGCCTAGAGAAATATGGGAAATGTACAAGTCACATACTCAGTTTTAGGTTTCCTACTAGGCAGATTTTAAAAGTGAAAAGAAACAGTGAAATCAATTTTAATATGTCTTATTTAATCCAGTAGATGAATCCGGTCAACATGTAATCAACATAAAAATTATGGAGACATTTTACAACCTTTTAAAAATATTAAGTCTTCAAAAGCTGGTGTCTATTTGACACATGGCACATCTCAATTTGGATTAGCAACACGTCAAGTTCCCAGGGCCCACGTATAACTAATGGTTACTGTACTGGACAGGGCAAGTTGAGAGGGCCCGCTAACAATCCTAAACTCATCATAAAACTCAGGAGCCTATGTTTCCTGTAAGTGCTCCGGATGTCCTATATTTTCCAAGCCAGATTAAAAAGCTAACTCCTCAATGCCCCCATGTGTCACCATTTAACAACGTAAGTTGGAGTAAGAATGGACTACTTATTTGTTTTTCTTATCTCCTCTCCTATGTAGTCCATTTTTTTTCTCTCTGTATCCATATCCTCCAAATTCCATTACTGTGTTGGTAGCAGGCAGCCTAGGTTCCAGTGAAATGAATGAGTCAGAGACTCAAGGAAAAACATGGCATAGAAATAGTATGCCATTTTATTTCCTCGGTGGCTTACTAAATCTATTTCCCCCCCAGTATGTATCCCTTTCTCCAATTCCAGGAGAATGACAGACATAATTTCATTATAAGTGATATTTGCGGGAAAATCTGTGTTTTTCTGACTCTTACTTAATTTAGGGTGACAAGCATTACTAAATATACTTTCTACGGTCGCTTATTTTTAAAAGGAGCATGCAAATATGGCTCTTGCTGGCATTGTTTTAAAACAAATAGAGAGCTCTCAGTAAACTTTTACACTACTGTGCAACATTATTTGTTAGAAAAGTCTGTGGTAGTATCTAAAATTGTGTAAATCATCAGTTTTTAATCTGGCAGGAAGTAGATAGTGGCCCATTAAACTTTCGTAATTAAATTTTCCCTGTACTCCCCCATAGAACCATTATCTGAGTTTTCTAATTAACACAAGAGGAGGGAGTCAATTCAGATTGATGGGATCTAAAGCTATCCCCTTTCATTTTAATGACCTTTAATAAACTTTTATTACTATTGATATTGATAATTATAATCCACCCTTTAATTCTGCAATGTGATTCTAAGGACCTTTTCAAAAATTGCAAAATTCACCTTTAAAGCTGGAGTAGACAGAATATCCTCAGATGCTGTGCTTTTAAGGCAGTGACTTTAAGTGAGCTTAAGGGTAGGTAGGTATCATGTCAGTGACTCTCCTTTCTTCGATCCACAGTACAGGACCTCGGTCCTTACTTACGAGTCTCCTCATTTCAGAGCACAACCCCCCCCCCTCGCCAAGAATGGCGATCAAGCTGAATTGGAAGGAATTTCATGATAAACAATCCACAGGGGGCTGGCCGAGTGGCACGGTGGTTAAGCGCTGGGTTGGGATGCCAGCGGCCCCAGTTCAGGTCCCACATATGAGGGCCAGTGACACTGCCCTCAAAAAAAAAAACAACAAAAAAAAACACAATCCACCACAAGGAGTGAGGTGGAATTTACTGCATTTGTTTTATTTTCAACCGGAAAGGCATTGAGAACAGGGGCCAAGATACCCAAGGGGATCAGTCATTAGACGAGCTAGGCTGGCTTCCCAGAATGTTTTCAGGATATTTTGCCAGAGTTTTACATAATTCTACATCTTCTCAGATTTCGGTCATTGGAACCAACTCTTCCAGGTGAGAAAATGAATTTGCCACCATGAGCATAAAAGCACTGAGAACACAGCCATTACTACTTATCACTTGCTTTGGAAACTGGGGTACTGGGAGAGTAAGTAACCGGGGTCATGTGTATAGTCAATGATGGAGCTAGGATTTAGCTTATGCTGTAACTCATCAAACTAGACTGTGTGCAAAATCACAATGGGTGACCCGTGTTGAATTTCTGATGCCTTGGTTAATGAAATTGAACATTGTGAATTGAGGTCTAACAAATTCATAGTGTTTAGAGTAGGCTGTATGCAACAGTTTCATCTCCTCACCCATAAAGTGGAAATTAAAAGATTGTGCACCAGGCTGGCCAAGTGGTGCGGTGGTTAAGCACTGACTTGGGAAGCCAGCGGCCCCGGTTCAGATCCCATATATGAGGGCCAGTGACACTGCCCTAAAAAAAAAAAAAAAAAAAAAAAAAGTACAAAAAAAAAGATTGTGTGCCATAAAAATGTTGTGAGGAGTAAATGAGATAAGGTACACAACATGCTTTTAGTATAATGCCTGGTTCAACAAATGTAACCTCTCATTTTTATTATGAATAGTGTTTTCACAGTACCTCACCGGTTCCTTTTTGGGGGGCAGTTTAGGAGGGGTAGGTACCTTAACTGTTCTTTTCAAAGTTCAGGTGTTTTAGGGTGGTCTATTTTTGGGTTTTCTTAAAGATTTTATTGGGGAATTTGGGGAGGGAAACAGTGTTGGGGGTAGGGGGAGGGGAACAGACAAGTTGCAGTCCATTTGTTCTTCAGTCTAGTTGTGGAGGATATTGCTTCACTGGCCCATGTTGGTATTATGATCATTGCGCTCTTCCCGGTTGAGGCAGTTGGTCACTGGCTATTGGACGGCCACTCACGGTGGCTCATGACAGCTGCCGGCCATCCCCATTGCAGCCTACGCTGTCGCCGGCGACTCACAGAAGCCGAGCTCCAGGTTGAGCTGTTGTTCACCATCTTAGCTGTAGAGGTCGCAGCGTCACTGGCCCATGTGGGAACTGAACCGGCGGCCCTGCTGCTCAGAGCTCGTGCTCCCAAGCCAACTCTTAACCAACTGAGTCATTTGGCTGGCCCAGGTGTTTAGTATTTTGATATCCCAATATATATTTTTAAAAATAGTATATTTAAAAAATAAAACTCTATACTTACTTGAGAGAAGAGATAGTAAGGATCTGCTCAAGATCACAAATATAAGACATAACCATTGGATTCAAAGATTTTATGATCTGGCTGTTTCAATAATTTAAGGATGAGGTTATAGGTACCATCCTATTCTTGTATAATAGCAGAAAGAATAGAGAAGAAAGGAAAAATCTGAGAGACTTTGAAACAGCAATAATCACAATTTATATTTCTTCCTGAATTTAGTTTTAAGAAATATAAACATGTTTAAAAATACTTGTGGTGGAGAAGCTCCATTTCATGACATTTTGGACTACTTGGGAGCAAACATACCTTTCCACAGGAACCACTAGAACAATGTGTGGGGAGTAGAAAAAGCAATAGCTTTTGGAGACGGCAGCACTATGATCCATTAGAGAAAGGAAATAGATGAAGTGAGACCTATGACTGCCCTGACTTTTGTCTGGAAGCACCTCCAGACAGTGGGGCAATGAGGAGATCCCAAAGAGAAGACGGCCGTTCACCCAGCTGAGAAGATACAGATGAGAGCTTTGGAAGATTGAGGTGGCTGGAGAGGAGAGGGCTGTGTGAAAAAAGAGCTCCTGGCAAAAATATTCACAGGAGTTCCAGGAATCTGTCATTGCATACTAAACTACACATGGGGCCAGACAAACAGCAACTCAAGAGTTGTATGCAGGGGCAGACGGTTAGCTTCGTTGGTTAGAGCAGAATACTTATAACACCAAGGTTGTGGGTTCGATCCCCACATGGGCCACTGAGATGCACCCTCCGCAACTACATTAAATCAACTGCTCGACTTGGAGCTGATGGGGCCTGGAAAAACACACTGTTCCCCAATTAAAAAACAAAAACAAACAAACAAAAACAAAACATGGTATGCAGGGCTCATGCAGGGCTGACATACCTTCACTGGAGACCCCACAGAGGTCACACTTTAGTAGTGATGCTACACCAGCCCTAGAATAAAGGGTGCTCTAGATCAGGGATTGAGCAGAATGGTCCAAAGGGCAAATCCAACCCATGACCTTTTTTTTGTATGAATCCCTAGCTAAGAAGGGTTTTTACATTTTTTTAAAAATGTAAAGAGAAGGAGAAAAGAGGGTAGAGGAGGAGGAAGAGGAAAGAGAGAAGGAGGATATAGAATATACAACAGAGATTGGATGTGACCAGCAAAGCTTAAAATAGTTACGACCTAGCACTTCATAGGAAAAAGTTTACCTGCTCTAGACTTACCTTAAAATGTTGAAAAAATTATCTTTGAAATAATCAAGCTGATTCTCAGTTAATTTAACTTCCAACCAGAACACAGTCTAACTATACTTTAAGTAGATACAATAAAATCTAGCACTTAATAATGTATAATTCACAGTACTCAGCATCTACCAAATTATTAGACATGCAAGGAAGCAGGGAAATGATACCCATAGCCAGAAGAAAAATCGCTCAATACAAACTAACTCAGAGATGACAGGGATGATAGTACAAGCAGACAAAGATGTTAAGCTGCTATTATAAATATGCTCAAGATTTAAAAGAGAACATTGCTTCACTGAGGAGAGACATGACACATATAAAGGAACCAAATAGAACTTATGTTTTATTGAGAGCAGTGTCACTGGCCCTCATATGTGGGACCTGAACCGGGGCCGCTGGCATCCCAAGCCAGTGCTTAACCACCGTGCCACTCGACTGGCTCCCAAATAGAACTTCTGGAGATGAAAAATACAATATGAGAAATGGACTGTATGGAATGAATAGGGTTGATTCTGCAGAAGAGAAGATTGGTGAATTTGTGTGCATATCAATAGAAGTTATCCAAACTGAAACACAGAAGAAAAGAAAAAGTCTGAAAAAAATGAACAGAAGCTTCAGTGATTATAGAACTGAGTTTTCCAGAATTCTTATCCTTTCCCACCTTTCAGTTAGCATTGGTGTGAAGAGACATTTGGCAGGAGATTTGGAAGCGAGGGAGAGCTGCAGCCATATCACATGGGAAGCTGATATGGGCACATGGGGCGCTGTGGCCATGCGCACACATTGGTGTGTACGAGCACATCTTATTGGCCTGGGAAGGTTGGTGGACCCCTAACTCCTTTAGCTACTACTGGGTGACTTCTTACATCTTTTCTGAATCCAGGACCAAAGTGTGCAGTCCTCGAAGCGGCAGCTATGCTGGCACTTCTCCAGCTCCCTCAAGCTTTCTTCTCTCAGGTATTTTGAATCCTTGGCAACCATGGGGCAGCCCCCAAACCCATGACCCTTCCAGCTCACACTGAATTTCCTCCTTCAGGTCCTCCGACACTTGGGCCAGTCCCAGCGCCAAAGATAGAAGTGAGAGCTGCAAAGAAGGTTTTTTCCTGCCCCCACAATTCCAGAAAATTAAATTCCTATAATAAATTATAAATCCCATATTCTATGTGATTTACAGTGGGGTTTTTTCCCCTCTGATCAAAGCCTGACTGATACAATAATACATCACGACTAAGTGGAATGTATCCCAGAAATCCAAGATTTAACATTTCTAAAATCTATCAATGTAATGCACCACCTTAATAGATAAATGTGAAAACTCTACGATTATCTCAATAAATACAGAAAGAGAGTTGATAGAGTTTAAAACTTAACACCCCCTTACAATAAAAATTATCAGCACACTGGCTATACAAGGAAGCTTCTTCAACCTGATAAAGGGTGTCTTTGAAAACTCTGTAGCTAACATTACCTTCAGTGGTGAAAGACTGAATGCTTTTCCCCTATTAGGAAGAAAGCAAGGATGTTCAATGACACCCCTCCTACCTGGCATTTCTCTGGAAGTCCTAGCCAGTCCAGTGAAGCAAGAGAAAGGTAGAAAAGCATGTAATCTGGAAATAGAAGTAAAAAGTCTTTATAGATGACATGATCACGTAAATAGAAAACCATACGAAATATACACACCAGATCCTAGAACTACTAATAAGTAAATTTAGCAAGGTTGAAGAATGTATGGTCAATGAATAAAAATCAATTGTAGAGTAGCATCAAAACATGAAATATGTAGGGATAAATTTAATAAATTATGTGCAAGACTTATACACTGATGAGTCTCATAAAGTATTGCCAAGATAAGTTAAAGATCTAAGTACATGGAATAACTTCCTATGTCCATTGATTGGAAGATTCAATATTGTCAAGATGTTAATTCTCCCTAAAGTAATCTATAGATCTAAAGCAATTACAATCAAAATCTCAGTAGGATTTGTAAAAATTGACAAGCCAATTCTAAAATTCATGATGAAAATGCAGAGGATCTAGAATAGCCATAGCAATTTTGAAAATAAAAGGACAAAGTTGAAGGACTTACATTACCATGATTTCAAGGCTTACTTTAAAGTTGCAGCAATTAAAAGAGTGCGGCATTGATGTAAGGATGAATAAAAGAGACGAGAGAGTCCAGAAATAGATCCACACATATATGGGTAATTGATGTATGACAAAGGTACCAAGATAATTCAATGGGAAATGGGTAGTCTTTTCAACAAATGGTGCTGCTTATCCATGTGAAAAAAATTGACATTCATCTTTACTTCATACTACATACTGAAGTTAACTTGAAATGGGTCATATACCTAAACATAAAATGTCTAAAAGAAAATATAGGAGAAAAGTATTTTTAACCTTGAAGGAGGATAAATTCTTAAATATGATACAAAAAGCAGCAACCATAAAAGAAAAAAGTTATAAAATGGATTTTATCAAAATTAAAAACTTCTGATCAAACACACCATGAAAAGAGTAGAAAAACCTCTACCTAAAAGAAAATATTCTGAAAATATACTTGAGCCCAGATTTTATATTGGACCTATATCAAAAATTAGTGGTATCCAGAATATATAAAGAACTCTTACAATTCAGTAATAAGAAGACAAAATCTTAATTTTATAAAATTGATTTGATAATGGGAGAAAATATGTATGGAGGCAGAGGTATATGGGAACTCTCTATACCCTCCTCTTAATTTTGCTGTGAACCTAAATGCTTTTAAACAAATAAAGTCTATTAAAAAATAGAGGCAAGGCAATAAAGATCCTAGAATTTAGCAAAGAAAAATGTCTTCAAGACCTGAGGATAAGTGAAGCCTTCTTAAACGGGATAGAAAAAAAACAGTAGCTATAAAGAAAAAAAATTTAAAATAGGCCTTACTGATTTTAAGAACTTCTATTCATCAAGACGCCATTAAGAAAATGAAAAAGCCAAAGAATATAGGAGAAAACATATATGATACATCTATCTGACAAATTACTTAAATCCAGGGTATAAATGAATCCTTCCGTATCAACAAGAAAAACGCATCCCAACAACAACAGATTTCAACAAGGCATTTCAGAGTATGTTCAATGACTAGTAAACAAATGAAAAGGTGTTCAATATCATTAGTCACCAGGGAAATGCAAATTAAATTTCAATGAGGTACTCCATACACTTTAGAGTGATTAATTTTAGAAACAAACAAACAAGAAAACCCAGTACCAAGTGTCCACAAGAATGTGCAGCAACAAGCTTTCAGACATGGCTGGTGAGAATATAAATTGTTCAAGCACGTAGCAAAACCATTTGGCAGTATCCACTAAAGCTGATCACATATACACCCAGTGGCCAATTCCACTTTTAGCTACACCCATCAGAAATATGTACATATGTTCCCCAAAAGGTATGTCCACGGCAAAACTACTCATAAACAGGAAATTACCCAAATGCCAATCAACAACAGTCTAATTAATTACACATACAATGATATTATACAACAATAAAAATGGGAGACTGCTACACATAAAACATGGGTGAATTTCAAGAACATAAGTTAAGCCAAAGAAACAATGCAAAAAACTATACACTGTATGATTGCTCATGAAAGGCAAAATATAGTGAAAGAATTATGGTTTTCTTTGGGGTGGATAATTGGGAGAAGTCCAAGGAGGGTTTCTGAAGTTCTGCTTATTTTTTTTCTTGGCTTCTGTAATAGTTGGACTAGTATATTCACTTTCCAAACCATTCATTAAGCTGTCACCTCAGAAGAATTCACTTTCCTCTACCTATTTTATGTTTTAATTATTTTCTTAGCTTGTATTATAACATTATTTACAAATTGATCCAAAATTCATTAGAACAAGACAAATGGGACATAAGAAAGAGGAATTATCTAGGAGAAATTTTTAAACCCTTACCTTTAAGTAATTATCTCATTTTTTGCAGGGAAGGCAAACTCATAGATTTGAAATCCCAAAGCATTGTACATCTTTTTTGTCCTTTGATTTTAAAAGGAAATGTGGTAAATCAGATTCCAATGACAGAAGCAGGAATCTAGTTACAATTTTGCTAGAGAGCTAGCTACAAACTTGATGAAGTCATCTGCGCCCTGAAACTGAAACAGGATTTTAGTGAGAGTATTATTAGTTAGCTTCCTTTAGTTTATATAATCTAGTAGATTTTATCTCTGTATCAGTGTCCTATTACTGCTCCAACAAAATCCCTCAGACTTAATCACCAAAAACAATACAAATTTGTTATCTTGCAAATATAGAGCTTAGAAGCCTCATTGGGCTAAAATCAAAGTCCTGACAGGTCTGTGTTGGAGACCTCATTTCCTCACCTTTTCCAGGGTCCAGGGGCCCACACTTTTTGGGTTGTAGCCCCCTTTCATGGAGACCATTTTCCACCAAATGCTTGTCTACCATGCTGACCACTGAGTGCAACACCTGTGGCCAGCCTGGCTCATTCACTGAAGGTGCTTAAGTATAATTGCTTCTGCCTTCATAGTGAAAGCACCATGACATGAGCAGTCCTATTTCTCCAGTGGAGTTATTGGAAGAAAAGCTGACAAACGGACTGAATCATACCATTTCTCCATCACAAGCAATCCATCTGAAACAGTCCTTAACCACACCCCTTTTACAACCCTAAGGCCTCCTCCGTATGTTTGGTATGTCCTTTCAAATCCCGATGACAGTCACGTCTCTCGAAGGAGGAAGAAATATGTGCAGACTTATGATGCACTTGCCCCCCTTAGTACAATTTACTAGGTATGCGGGCCCTTTTTCATTTCACCTGACACTCACATTCTTGCTTCTTTAGACGATTTGCCTCTTTCTGTAATGGTTTTATTTTTATGACTTTCAAACAGAACAGGTTGATGCCTTCTTTAATGGGCACACTGGTTATAAAGCTCAGTAAAGCAGAGATGTGTCTGCCTTATATTGAAAGTGAGAGCTAATTGCTTTTCCAATTGACCTATTATGAGAAGCTACACTTAAAAAATGTTTTGTTTGTGTCCTGGGTTAAAGTCGTCTGTAGGAGAGGGGACATCTTATTCCAAGGTCATGGATAAGTTACTTTGCTGTGTTTCAGCATTTCATCTAGACCTCTAGCACACGTCCTCAGGAGGCGGGTTCGGCCCGTTGACATGCCTTGTCTCTCAGGCGTACTCAATGGGCCATCTGTATCCCAGCACATCAGCATTACTGCACTCCCCTGGGGTTGGGGAAAACGCGGCTGGCTTTTTCCACACCTGTGCCTCTTCATATGCTGTTCCTTTTGGCTGCTTCACTGAATAGCAGTCTCCTACTTTCAAGCATTAGCTCCTTCCCAAAGCCCGTCCTGATGAGGTGGTGACGCCTATCCTCAGAGCATCCTATAGGGACCCATGTCACTGCCCTCGTCACCTAATCCCGGGATGTTCTTGTCCCTTCTCTGGTGACTGCTTAGACTCTGAGCTCCTGGGGCTGTGTTTTTAAATCCCCGAGTATCACAGAGCCTACAGAAGGCCCTCGTGGTTTTTGTTGACTGAAGCAAGCAAGCAAGCAAAACTAGAGAACATGGCAAAATCGAGTGTACTTGTTTAGTGTTTCTGTGGATGCGATCCTGCAACTTGTCTACTCTAGTGAGATGGATTGCGAGAGCCTGAACTTACAGGTTCCTGCTGTTCTTGTTCAGCCTTCTTAATGCATCATGGCTGATTGGACACACGGAAGCTCTCAATTAGTCTTGTTTTGCCATGGTGCATACAGCTCTATCCAGGAATGATAACAAAAACACCATACAGCTGCCCGGTATTGTAGAGGGAGAGGCACCATATATGACCCTAGAATCTCAACATATGTCAGACTGTTACCAGTTGAACGACTCTAACCCGTGGAATCCTTCAGTCGGTACTATCGGAGGGGCCTAGATCTCTGTGTGCTGAGTACCGTGCATTGTGCTTCGTTAGGTAAAAGCTAGGAAGGGTACGCAAGCTATGATGGCCGGAAGTTAAAGGGCCAAATGGGAACCTCAAGACAAAGTCCTTCAGGAATAAGTAGGCTGACCTTCTTATTCGTATCAACCAAAAAATTCAGAGAGTGCTGGTCCCTAGGGCGCTGAGTTACCCACTTGCAATGCCTCAGTAAACTCACTTCTAGCTCTGGAGGAAATTTAAAATCAAACAAACACAAACAAAAATCTTGCCTCTCCACCACTCCTAGTGTCTACCCAAGAACTTCATCCTTGCTTAGCTAAACCCATTTCTCTTTGTCTCAGAAGAAAGAGAAATTGTATTGTTGTACCTAAGGACAAATGTGAAGTTTTATTACTAAGAAGAATAGGCACTCAAAATAGCCAGAATAGAATGGCCTAAAATCCATACATAGCAGCTGTTACCGAATCTCATGCTGATTGTTATCACGCTACTTGGTAATGTGCTAAATAGGAGAAAGGGGGTCAACGTGTGTTAAGGGAAAGGCCCCGGGCTTACCTGGTATGTTGGACTGACCATACAGTGCCTAAAGGGAATGACCCACAGAAAAACAAATATGGGTCACTGCCATGAAGTGACCCCTGCTAACACATTTGATCTGAGATGAGTAGAATTCCTAGGGAAGGTATGTGAATTAAGAATGAAATGTGGAACAAGTGGTAAATGTGATGATAGAGCCTGTAAAGTATTTGATTGTCACTCTACAATATTTCCACTAAGAATAAAATTTATGTAAGATAGAGTTGGAGAGCTTTTGAAAATTACCTAATTTGTGAGAGGCACACAACTGGGATTTACAATAGGCGCCCCCCAAAAAATACACACACACACACACACACACACACACACACACACACACACACAACTGGGGAAGTTTTATAAAGTGCCTAAATAGGGACAAATATGTCTAGCCCAGGGTGATAAAAGAAAATTTTTACTGAATTACAAATGAAATGCTATTATTTAATACTATTTGGGTATTTATTTACTAAAGCCTGAAAATAATTATGAGTAATATCAGAAATGCTACAAGAATATTCTTTCAAGCCACCTATAACTAACATATTTTTATTTATATATTTTTTTCATTTATACCCTTCTAAATGTGAGTTAAATCAATAGCAAAAGAAAGATAATGGATAATAGAAAGAATGCTTTGTTTTTCTATAACCTTTATTTCAAGAGTCTCGGCATTTCTGTCGTTAGAGCCGATGCTTAGATGTGAAATTGTTTTTACTGAGTTATTGATGACTGTATCTACACAGAGCCTAAGTCAAATTATAGTGTATTATGAAAGCAATAGCTTCCTTCAATTTTTTGCATTATTGTACTGTAAGAGCCACCTAAGCCCATTACAAAGCTGCCATGAATATTGTAGCTAGACTATAAGTCATCTGGGTTTTAACCAAATTAAGTCTTTACTACATGACTCAGATTTAGTATCTTCTGAACATAGCAATGCAATCTGTAACCATAGAATTACTATTTAAAAAATAAGACACACTGCCTTATATACAATGGGCATTCAATAAATATTTGTTAAACTGAGGATATAACCCAAACCTACTAAAAACCTCTCCTATTTTTCTCTTATGAATGAATTAAGAGCTACCAATCTATAACACTTATCATGTCACCAGCCTTGATATATGAAATGATATTCCTGAAGGGAATTTGGAACAGTAGACAGAACAGGATAGGCTAACACATCTTCTGAAAAAATAATGCATGCTTTTACAATGAGTTCCACTTTCTCTAAATGTCTGCATTTTTACTTGGCAAGAAGCCTCGGATTTATCAAGCCAGTGGTGTGTTTTGTACTATGAGTATCTAAGGGAATTAACTTGTATTTATGAATGCTTAACTTAAGGTAAACCTAACCATTTAACTTAAAAGGTGTTTTGTGCAGAGAACAATGACTAGCTGCAATTTATCTCCACTAAGAAGAGAAGGAAGGAAGGAAGGAAGGAAGGAAGGAAGGAAGGAAGGAAGGAAGGAAGGAAGGAAGGAAGGAAGGAGGAGGGGAGGGAGGAAGAGGAAGGCGGGGGAGGGAGGGAGGGTGGGATTTAAAGAAAAGCATAAAGAAAAATATGACCGGCAACTGAGTTTCCATATGACTTATTCTATTTAATGCCATTACCCCAGAGGGATGTTAAGAAACACTTTTCTGGGAGGATTTAAACATGAAATGTGTTCTGTCTCCCTGGGACAATTGTAAGGGAGCCTTGCATGGATGTAGGATAAGAACAAATTTTATTTTTGTAGGAATGAAAGTTTTAGAAGTCGGAATGGGGTCTGAGTTCAGATTTATTATTAATTTTCCCTACAACCAATTAATCAGTTAGGTTAGATAACCTCTCATGGTTTTTAAGAAGGCCCAAATCACCAATGTGTCTGTTTTTAATCATGCAAACATATATATTTTTAATTCTATGGATATAAGTTTACAACCATAAATTTCTGAAATAGCCAAGGGGACTCAGTCAGAAAAGATGGATGGATATTTGGAAAGTCTTGTGTTGTTGTTGTTGTTTTGTTTTGTTTTTCTGGAATAAGTAGTCATTTGTGGATTTTTTTCATTGGTTGTTTTTTATTGCCATATACACTAGGATCTCTTGCTTCAAACTTGCTGGCTGAGTACTGCAGAGGTTTGCTTTTTGTTTTTTTGTCTCACGAAATTCCTGTTCAATTTTCAAAATTCTAATGATTATAACATTTACCATCACACCCACATTGTAAAGAAGTCAAGAATGTATTGATTAGGCGAGTATTCAATACCCCTGAGTCATCTGTCTGCCCAGGAATGCGAAGAGTTAAGTGCAAAACACAAGAATTAAAGTTGAGCAGTAAAAGCAAGTAAGTGTTTTACTTCTGTCTCATTTGGGACCTGCTGAAGGAAGAAACTAGTAAGCTATGCAGACTTGAGGGGAAATAAAAGAAGACATTGTCCCTATGCTATTCGTAATCAATTGGAGGAAGAAAAAAAAAATCAGTATCAGGTAATAAAATATGGAATTAGGGTAGAGCACTTGCCTGGGGCTATATCCTGTAGTAAAGGTTATTTTTCTTGATTTATAAGGGTTTTTTTCAAGAAGCCTGCGGAATGCCACGGGGAGGAACGAAGACTTGGGAAAGCTTTACATTGTTCTGCAAGTGCTTTCATGATACTTGTTTAGGTTTTAAGGTGGGGGTGAGGCGGTGGGGGGCAGGAGGGGGTGGGGGGGTGGGGAGCGATTGTACTGCCAGGTGGAACGGTTATTGACCAGATTGATCACGGGAACAAATCTGCCGGTGGTAACCTTGTTTAATGATATGTTGCTGGGCTCAGCACCTTGCTGAGGCTGTGATTCTTCAGCGGCTGGGGCCCGCATGATGGATCTCGGCGGGGAGCTGATGGCGCCATCACTCACCGGCCGTCACTTGCCACCGCACCGCACTGACACCCGTCCCCGCGGAACGTGGGGGCCAGGCCGCCCTGCCCACTGGGGGACACGAGGGGGAGCCCTCGGGAGCGCGCGCGCTCTCTCTCGGCCTTGCACTTGCCTTTGGAGGGCATTTCTTTAAGTTCTGGCTGATGATTTCTTTTTTTTTTCTTTGCCACCGAACTACTGGAGCCCCCTCGTAGCTTAGATTTCTCAAGTCCCTCCTCAACACCCACAGCTCATTAGGGTTTATTTCACTCCGGCCAAACAGAAGACCAAAAAGGCCTTTACATGTGAATATATAGTCCCCTAAAGATTCCCGCAGGGAATAGGATTATTTCATAGAAAAACATAAAATCGTAGTTTTCTTTGTTTAAATACATGCCTTATTTAGGGATAAAATTATGCTAAGGTCCTTTGGCATAGTGTGTTACCTGGACCTAGGTTATTAGACTGGCAGCTCTCTGAGTTCAGGATCTATCTTGTTCATCTTTGTATATCCGGCACCTCACACGTAATTGTTTGCTCAAAAAGAAAAAAGAAAAATGCAATTGGTTTGAGAAAGGACAAAGGAGTAGTTTAAGTGAATACTTCTTCTCTGTGGCTCCTTCACTCAACCCATCTCTAATAATACCCTACTACTTATCCCATTAAATCTAAGCTGGTCTCTCTTGTACAAAGTAACCACAAACACCAAACTTAATTCCTGTTACTCTCCAACATGAATGCTTTAGATTAGTCAGGACCACTTCGTTGTTTTCATTACCTAGGCTCATTGTTTTTTTTGTGTGTTTTTTTTTGAGGGCCCTGTCACTGGCCCTCATATGTGGGACCCGAACCAGGGCCACTGGCTTCTCAAGCCAGCGCTTAACCACCGTGCCACTCGGCCGGCCCCTCCTATGCTCATTCTTGACTTCGTGCTTATTTTTCCTTTTCTCCTACTTGAAGTACTCTTCCCTTGCCCTCCATTTACCAGCTCTTCTAGAGCTAGCCTGGTGCCACCTCTTACACGAAGTACGCCTTGATTATTCTAGCCTTCAGTCACCCCTTATATTAAATGTGTGTCATCTGCCTCCCCATCTTCCATTCCCTGTTTAAGTCCTACATTTTGTGCAGTAAGGCTAGTGTGTCAAGGATGCTAACTTCATCCTCAGCTCTAAAAGTGGGACTCAGACCGTAAGCATACACTATTAAGGTGTTGCTAAAATGCTGGGACAAAGGTAATGCCTTCTCCTGTGCATAAGCATGTAGTCTGGGAGCTTCTGGAAAATGTTTTGGGACTAAGAGCAAGCTAGATTTAGGATGAAGCTGATAGAGCTGAAGGTGTGGTTTGAGAGAAGGAAGGAAAACAAGACATTCGATGAATCGCCCAGATACTCAGGTCTTCCGATCCAGTCCAAAGACCCCTCCGTTTTGTAAGCTGAGTATACTTTTTGGGTTTCAGCCAGTTTCTCAAGGATTCTGTTACTTGCAACTAAGAACATAACCATCTTCGTTAAACTCAATCTGCATTTATGATAAATAGACACTGTTCCTTTTGGCTTCCCAGTGTTTTGAATAAGTAACCATCTTCACTTCAACAAAGTTGAAAGCTTCTTGAGGGTATAGAGACTGCTTTGATTCTTCTGGTTTTCTTTTAAATGTACTCCTCATTTCTTTCTTTCTTTTCTTTTCTTCTTCTTTTTCTCTCTCTCTTTTTTTTATTTTTTTTTTTACTTTATTGGAGAACAGTGCGTTTTTCCCAGGACCCATCAGCTCCCAGTCAAGTTGTTGTCTGTCCTTCAATCTTAGTTGTGGAGGGCACAGCTCAGCTCCAAGTCCAGTTGCAGGTTTTCAATCTAGTTGCAGGGGGCACAGCCCACCATCCCATGCGGCAGTTGAACCAGCAACCTTGTTAAGAGCACACACTCTAACCAGCTGAGCCACCCACCCCTCTCCTGTTTTTCTTGATGATACCTTGCACTGTGCTGATAAGAGAGCAGAGGCTCAATACACACTCATGGTGCCATACCTCAATGACAAACTCATGTCGCCAGGCAGTGCTGCCCATGCGTGCCAGCTTGCTAGCTCCCCTGGGACTGCAGTGCAGAAATCGCTTCTAGACGAAGAGAAGGAGATTTCTAGATGAAAGGAGTGCTCTAACCAGATTTCCATTCTTCCTTTCAACAAACACCTATAAACCAAATCTATGTTCCATTGCCTTTTCTCTTATGGGCATCTCTCAGTCTTGACTGATTAGCTGAAATGTTTCCCACATCACTTGTTATTTTTTCTCAAACCACCACCACTACCCAGACTATTTTATTTCTCCACTCTTCATGGTGTGCTTCCACCTCCTTGTGACCCAGGGTGGGAAGTGATAAACAGAAGACAAACAGGACCGTAACAGACCCTCAGAAACTATGGCTGGTCAGCCAGCGCCTTTAGGGCTCCATATACAGTCATTAAAAATGGGACAACTAAAGAACAACTGTATTGAGATGTAACTACTTAACACGCTTGTACTGTATGCTATTAAAATGAACACAGGGAAGCTTATACATTATACCTATAGGAAAGTCTGTGCATTATCTCAACTTTAAAGACTTCAACTTGAACAAATTATATAGAGTCTATAAACTTAATTAAAAAGTTCCAAATGTCTAAGTCTTTCTAATCAGCCTCATTTCTTGTATAAAAAAATACCTTCAGACATAATCGTATTTAAAGTATAAACTATTTCAGGAAAATATACTTCTGAAAAAGACTAAAATATCTTGCTACACCCCAAGAGAAGGCTCTCAAACTTTCTGAAGCATATGATTACCTGTGAGCTCTGTTGATGTACAGATACCTAAGTCCCCATTGCTTAAGAATCTGATGGGGAAGGTCTGGAGTGGGGCTCCAGGAAATGAGAGCTGAGAAGATGCTAGCTAGCTAGCGCTGCTCATCCACAGTCCACACTTTGAGAAGCGCTGGTCTGAATGGAACTTTGCCACAATCCTTCACAATAGTTGCAAGCTTACACATTTTTCAATTTTTCTGCCACTCTAGACTGTTATTGAGGCCAGGAAGTTGCAATTATACAATGGGCAAACCCCATGTCCACGTAAATGCCTTTGATTTTATTCAACTTCTTTACACAATCTAGAATTGTAGCTCCAGTAATTTTTCTAAATTCCTCTTTAGCTAAGAGGAAATAATAAGATGAACATCATGAGGTTACGCATTGAGTTAAATGGATACCTGTATTGTGGTTTGGTTACATGTTGTTTGTGTTTTTCTCAGACAGGCACTTGAGTCCTGTCTTTTTTTGTATTCTATATTACTAATTATATTGCTTTCACTTGAAAAATACGACCATCTATGTTATTATTAATACTATTACTAATAAATCACTATGTTAGTCTTTAAAAAATTGCATGAACAAAAGCCAAGAAGAATCAAAAGCTACAAGACATGAAATAAAAAATAGCTTCATTGAGATCTGGGTAAAACAAATGCTTTAGAAAAGTAAGAACTGGGGCTTTCCCACAAAGAGCTCGATGGTGGTATGGCTTCCTTAGCTACCAGTAGCTTGCTCAGCTCACTTCGAGCTACATCTTGAAAAACATTGTGCTAGCTGGCTTTCAACCAAAAGTTGGTAGTAAGAATCTGCAGCCCTTAAAAAACAAAAATGGAAACAGACAAAAACAAAAACAAAAGCATGTGACATTATTCAAGCTAACCAGAAGTATTTTTAAGCTCCAGCGTTTCCTAGTTTTTAAATATTTTTGCCCTCCTTTACTCTCATGAATGTGACATTACAGTATTATCCTTTCAAGAATACGTGTGTGTGTGTATGTGTGTATGTGTGTGTTGAGAGAAAGCCAGAAATGTTTAGTTCTTTAATTCACCGAACACTGTCCCCTATCATTTAGAACTAAACCCTCTCCACTTCTCTTCCTTCTGAGGTGGTCTCACTGCCAGTAGCTGTAAAAAGATGAGAACATGGCCCTTTGTACAGCTTCTCACTCTCTGAGGACATACCCAGTGGCCACCATGGCAATGTCGGGTCTGCTTTGGAGTGTCTCATATATCTATACAGGCAAAACGAGGTTAACTTGCCCCTGTGTGCTATCTCATTTTTGGCTTCTTCATCACCTTTTGGGTCCATGTCTATCCTTAAATAAGATGGCCCAAAATCCAGTGTGGAAAGGAGACACATAATCAAACCCAACGCCCAGTTTCTTTCACCTTCTCATGTTTGTGTCATTTAACTTAGTCATCTTTCAGTATGTATTCATTTTATTTGTAAGTCATAAATGTGATATAAGGAAGAACTAAAATTCACTGGTGTTCAAGAAAACAGCAGGTTTCTATGTGTACATAAAAGTTATTTCTTCTTGAATAAGAACCTTAATACAGCGATATTGTAATATAAGGAAGAGGACATTTCCATCTTATATTTTTATCTTATGATAATAAATGACATGCTGAAGGAACACTGTATTATGAACACTTTATAACTACCAGTCTTGTGTCATGGTTAATATAAAATAAAGCAGGGAGTATTAACTACAGATGTAGTACAGCCTAATGCTAATTATAATCAAGTCATGCGCATATAAAGTTACTTCTTTAGATTTTAAATCTTATAATGGACTGCTCTAAGAGCTACAATATTTAAAGGCCATCCATATAATACTTAAAGTCCTGGAGGGGGGTTGTTGTATTTTTTAACATTGCTCCAAATAAAACTAATGCACAATTCTTTTTAGTGAGTGGTTGGGAAGGTTTGTATTTATATATGATATCTCCACAAACATAGCCATCTACACATTTACTCAGAATTATGATCATTTAAATAATGTCATTAATATTCTAGTCATTGGAAGCTTACTAGAGTACATTTAAGATTTTATGCCCCTTTTCATTTCTGTTCTTTTGAAAAACAGAAAATAGCAATACAAATTATCCTTTATCAATATATCTTCATCAATGTTCTTATATAAACATTTACCCTAAATGATTGATCATTTGTGCCATCAGATTTTTAAACTCTTGTGTTATGCCAGCTTGTTGTTATAATAGGTGACACATAAAACCAAATGCATTAGAGGTGCAGGACTATTTTCTAGAAAAGTATTTTATATAAGCTAAAATGTTATATATATATATATATATATATATATAGTTTGCCAGTTTAATAAAAATACACAGAGCATAAGCTGATGTTTGGTAACATAATTTAGTTGGCAAACTTTTTGAAGAAATTGAATTTTGTTTGCTATAATTATAAAATTCAGCTGTACTGCTATAAAATAATATTCTGGTGTCAAAATAAAAGGGAACATTTTAAAGGCTATTTTGTTCCCCCATTCCTATCATTTTATTCAGCCTATTAAGCGGTACCTAAAACGCACGAGAAAAAACATTAAAGCACCGCGGTGGGTGCCTGAACATCTGTGGACATCACTAAAAGCCACTTAATAATCCCAAAGAAAGAAGTTTTACATTTTAAAATCTGAGACCTCCTTATGCAAATCATTCTGCCTGTAGCCATTTCAAAAAGAAATGAAGGACCTAGAGGATTTTACGGTTTCACACAACACTGGTAAGACCATTGTCAACTTTGATCTTACATTAATTAGGTAAGATCTTGACTCAAAAGCAAACTCCCCTACCTAGTCACCAGCTAAAATGAAATACAGCCACTGATAAAAATGTCCGCTTTATCTTACATTGTAGTTGCTAGGTTAGTGTGTTACTGAATGGCATATAGTAACATAATTAATTGTCTAGTAAAGTGACTCATGATGTAAGTACATGTCTTAATCTTATTAAATAGACATCAAGTTCAATATTAGGTTGTTGTATACTTAAGCCATTGAGGGTATAAACCAAATACGTATGAGTTTGGTTCTTTTTTTTTTTTTCTATTTAAAGAAAGATTTGAGAAAAATAACTTTTCATACAGCATGAAATTATGAGAAATCAGGTTGTGGCTGTACTTCTATATATAACATGTGGGCTTTCCATGAAATGAAGTCTATTGTGTTACAATTAGCTGTTTGGTTTTTGTCTTTCTCCCAGCATCCAGTTGATGCTGAGATCAAGCTTAGCGCTATATTTAACTTTTAGAAAAGATGACCTTTCCATTATATACGAGGAACTAAAACTTAAAACTCAGGAAACAGCCAATCCCCGCAAAGAATTTCCTTTTCCCTACAGGTAGTATGAAATGGAGCCCAAATGACAGGACCCCATCTGAGCCTCCTCAGCTCCCCCAGTCTGCACAAACCCACTCTATCAATCATGGCAGGATAATGCATAGTGGTTGCACCTGTGACAGGAAATGATTGAGTGCTGAACACAGGGCCTGTTTCGCCTGTCGCTTTGTGCATTTGTATTTCTCCGGGGCGGTTTGAGAATTTTCAGAACTTGGGGGCGGGGAAGGGAGGATTCCCATTGTATTTTTGTAAAAGAAATAATAATGCATTTTGATGATCAAGACATAACACAAAAGAGAAATTAGGCAGCAAAATGCCCCCGGTCCACTCAGGTGTATGAGAGCACCCGTGCAGCACAAAATGCAATATTATGAAGCTGTAATTTAGTTTAGATAAGTAGAGGATGCTGACCATGGCCATTCTTTCAGAGATGTCTCATTCACCCAGTCGCAAAACAGACATTTGTTCCTTCATGATCACATAAGAGAAAAAGAACAAAAGGTCAAAGCTCACCCATTGTCCAAAAAAACTATAATCTAACTTAGTTTAAGATAGCAGGGGAAAAAAAAAAAAAAATATATATATATATATATATATATATATATATATATATATATATATATTTCATCTTTTAAGCCCTCCCTGCAGTTTTTTGTTCATGTCATAATTGAGTTATTTAAATGGTTTGAGTAAGTGCCGTAATCTGTTTTTAAGACATTGAAATTACAGTATATACAGTTTAAATAATTTTTTGTTAATTCAGCCAGTTATTGAAAAGATAGATGTGGTGCAAATCGATGCTAAAGTGCCTAATTTACAGCATTCAGTATTTTATTCGAGTTGGCCCTTCTGAGTAGAACCATATGTTTTTCTCTTACACAAGAATAACATATTGATAATATATTGTGTTGTGTACATTATTCACATAATTCAAGTTTGGAGTTACTAAATGACTAAATGAATGCTTTTGTTTAAAATAATGAGATTACCTGTAAAGATGGTTTTACAAAAAGTAAAAAACAAAACCACCACACTTATTGAAAACTCTCTCCCTCAAAGGAGGTGGAACAGTAACAATAAAAAACAACACATCTGGATATGTAAACCCAATTTCTCGGGTTAAAATTTACATTTTTGTCTGAATGCGCATTCGCTAGCCCACATGCTGAAAGTTCTGTAAGAATTGTGGAAGAGAGTAGATCGCCCGACGCCTTTTATTTGTCCTCTTCCACCTTCCCTAAGTGTAGGCAAGTCAAATTACGCAGAAATCTAATGACCGCAGCGCCGTGGGGGCTGCCTTGCTCCTAGGACAGTCGGCTTCCGCCTGGTAACGTTTATGCAAACCTACACGTCCCGTTTATTTCATTGTTTTCACTGCCGAGAAGATTTTTCGCCGTTCTCCCGCCTTTGTTGACCGGTCGCCAAGGAAAGTTGCATGAATATGAATAGATAGAGGCAGCTGATTAAGAAAGGGGGGCACTGACTTTCTCAGGGTGCCTATGGATCGATCACTGCTAAAGGGGGCAGAGGTTGAGGGGGTGGAATACACTGAGGGCCAGTTTGGCTCAGTGAAACCCAATTCCTTGGACCCAAAGCGATTATGGCTAGATGTGCGCGACTCTAGACCCCAAGCCTTTTGTGTGTGTGTGTGTGTGTGTCCGCAACGGGTCCTCAGCCACCCGGAGGAAACGGGCTGGGAGATGTGGCTGCTCCAAAATGGGGAGAAATGTGAGCTGATCAGCAAGGCGCCGGGGCTCAGCGGAGACCCGAGCCTTTGGGGCGCTCCCGCCTGAACCCGGGGGGGGTCCCAGCCCGCCCTCGTCTGGCCGTGCGACAGGTCGCCCCCTTCCTGGGGTCCCGCCGCACACTTTCCCGGGCAGGGCCCGGGCGCGGGGGCCGAGGCTGGACCGTCCCTGCGCACCGGGCCGGCCCCCTTCCCTGCTGTCCAACGCGCGCCAGGTTCCTGTGGCGCATCTTGGGGCGCCTCCTCCATCGCCACCGCCCCAGCTGAGCAGGACTCGGTCTGCGGGGCGCGGGAGGCCGGCTTCCTGCGATGTTGGGGCCTGGAGGTGCCAGCGCGCCCCGGGGTTGGGGAGCGCGGGGATGAGGTCTTGGAGCCGCCTCTCCGCTGCGCACCCTCCCTTCCTTCCCCGGGGGGCTCCGTGCTGTCAACGACGCAGGGACCCCGAATGTCCCCACAGCCCCCGCGGGGCACAGAGGGCAAAGGCGTCTCGGGATGGGGCCTGGCTCGGGGCTTAACCTCCGACAGCCTCTCAGGGTCCCCCGCACCC
Source organism: Aselliscus stoliczkanus (assembly GCA_033961575.1). Classification (NCBI taxonomy): domain Eukaryota; kingdom Metazoa; phylum Chordata; class Mammalia; order Chiroptera; family Hipposideridae; genus Aselliscus; species Aselliscus stoliczkanus. Next base: position 9,588,413 of record CM066734.1, read on the forward strand.
CCCAACTCCGCACCCCACATCATGTAAACTGACCAGGAGACTTACTTTAATTGCAGAGTTAAACATACATCACGAGGCTCAAAGACACCTCGGCCCTCCCACTAATCAGCTAGAAAGGGAGGCCGGCGAAACAAAAGACGGGGGAGGGAATGAAGCTACTTCTCACTCCGCGTTGAACTTGGCGGTGGGGGTGCGGGGAGAGCGCCCCGCGCGCAGAGCCCGCGGCAGGTTTTGCAAACGAACCCGGAGCAGGGGGGAGGCGGGAGGCGCGGGAGGAAGACAGACAAACATCTGGGGATTGGACCATATGCCGAAGCTGTGTCTTGTCCTTCAAAGTTCGGCTGCCCTTGAAGCGATTTGTCAGGCGGCCCACGGGTGACGGGAGGATGTTAGGCAGGGAGTTGGGGGGTCGGGAGGGCACCGGAGGGGGCGGGAAAGGAGGAGAGGGACAAGGGAGAAGCGGGGGGGGGGGACCCGAGGGCGGGAAGCAAAGCTACACCACTGCCGGAGGAAAAGCAGAAACCAGTATCCGCGGAGGTGCGCAGCCAGAGACGCGGGGAGCGGGTGGTTCCAGGGAACTCGCCAGGACAGTGGGACACATGCAGGAGGGAAACTGAGGCGAAGGAACAGGAAAGCCCCAGTAGGCAGAAAAATAATAATAATTAATAAAATAAAACGGGAATCCGGGAAAAGAGGACACAAATTGAAGCTGGTGCCTTCAGAAAGGATGTGTGTAGGTCCTCTTTTAGGAAAAGTGGCTTTGAACTTCCACCCCCCACCCCCTTCCCCATCGCCAACCCTTTTTTTCTTTCTCTTTTGCCCGCCAACCGCTGAACTGATTAGACTGTAATTAAGGCCATGCAGCCCTCAGATTATCCACCTGTTTATTCACTAAAGTCGGGGTCTCATCAAGCAAATTAGCTGCTTCCAGGCTACACATTGGGCCTCGAGCTTGCCTGATTAATGAAGTTTATTGGGAGCTGTTAAAAGCATTAACTGGAGAAAATCTCAGCAATTCGTCATATTTAAGGGATGGAAATTAAATCTTGCTATGCATATGAGAAAAAAAATGTGAAACCATCTTTTGGGGTTACTATCTGCATATTATTTTTCTTTGAAACCCTGTTCAGGAAATAGGCATAAAAACATGAAGCATTCTTGGGGGCTTAAAGGTATCCAAAATAGTCAATGCCGCCATATTTGGCATTATGAGGAGGAGTGCAAAAGAAAACGTAAGAATACCCATGTTCCCAGTGCCAAGAGATTTTTTTTTTGGGACACCCAGTGACAAAGTCAACTCTCACAAGAAACCCAATTTTTAAATTAAAGTGAATGCATCTATTTACAGAATGAGATTTGGGAGTAGTCCTCCAAGGGGCTCAATGTTTGATTTTGGGGAGGGGGGCATGATGAAATCAACAGCCAACAGAGAGAAGAGGGGACTTCTGTAAGTGCCCTAAGGATGGAGCACATGTGAGGAAAACAGTAGAGGGACAGGAGAAAGTACCCCAATAAATCAATATTCCTATAAACTGGCTCCAGAAACTGTTTCTGTACTCAGTGTTCGTAACCATAGCCACTGTGGTTCTTTGCACACAGGTCTGGGGAGATGTGATTAAGAAAATAAACCAGGGACAAGGGGGCGAAATATGACCCAGTCAGTGGAAAGAGGAAATGTAGTGCAAATTGAGAACATTATCCAGAATTTGTCACGTATGTATTTACTTTAGGTGCTGCTTACTGAGATCATTGGCACACAAATGTTTATTAATGGTTGCAATTATAGAAGTGAAGGGAGAGCGATTTCAGGATATGTTATTCCTGAAAAGGGGAAATCTTTTCTACAAGAGAAACGGAAGTGCATGTATGGGTGTCTTCTATTTCAACAAACTATTGACAATAAAAATGTGTTAATGAATTCATTTTTTTAATCAATGAAAACTGTATGGTAATGCAAATCTTTCAAGATTTATTTTTTTAAACCTTTTCTATTATTTTGTCTAGAGACATTTTAAGTACTAGCCCAGTTTGAAATATTTGCTTAACTAGTGCACTGTATATTTGTTTAAAGACACTGTTGTATGTTTCATAGTTTCAGTAAAATAGATATTAGAGTATATAAAATGTAAATTCTATATGAGACAAAAGGGAAAGGCATACAGCTAATAGAAGCTTAGATAATTTTTAAGAATATTTATCTTACCATAATACTCATCTCTTATGGATTCAGTCCTAAAATAATGGATAGACTTTTACAGTTTTTCTTACTAATGTGGTCCTTTAAAATTGATGTTCTAGATAATCCTAATTTTTTTATTTTAAAATCTTAAAGTGTTGAGATTTATTCATTTCCCTCACCTTAATGAAGTCACAATTGGCTAAAGAAAGTAACAGTAATCATTTATATTAACATTTCTCTTTAAAAGGTGCAAAAAAATCCAATTTACGTCACCCTCCCCTTTGGTGAATATAATATAGCTTTGTGACACCAAAAAAAAAAAAAAATGTAAATTTGAAGTCTAGAAAATTCAATAACAACACCCCAAAGTATAAGTAACCTTGAAATATCATCTTCATTTGTCTTAATATTTAAAAAATCTTTAAATTATTTGTTTACTGTCTCTGCAAAATTCCAATATATTCTATATATGAGCCACAAGAATCCCTTTCTGTTTCTATCCATACTGTGTATTATATTATTTGGCTTATAACATGATTATTTTGTAACAAATGAGCTGTAAACCTGTTTATTTAATATTGGAAATAAAATAATCATTTAAATAGTTTAGGTTAATGCCTAAAATTTCCTGATAAATGCATCTAATACTGCCCATTGAATTATTTAGAATATCTTTTATCCTTATGTTGTAATTATTAAGGGATTTCTCAGTAAAAAAAAATATTAATTCATTTCTGTTCACACAAATGCAGGTTTCGTAAAACTTGTTTCTCCTATAATTTTGAAGTAACTTGAAGAAAAATAATTATTTTTTGTGCTGAAAATTGTTCATTATTAGGACAGCTTTGCTTTTAATGTTTGACTTAAACTCAGAAATGAGAGAAGAGAGACAAGTAAGTTCTCTGAGGGCATTTAAAAACATGTTTTGCTATAAACAAATTTTTAGAAAATATTTTGTCACACATTTTTAAGATCAAAACATTTAAAAATGATAGTATGCTGGTCTTAAAATACCAGTCATCATGGTATCATGTGCTTAACAGTCCATTTAAAATATAGATATTTTTTGTACAAAGATAATTTGCCTTTAGCGCATCCAGTCATACAGAGTTGGCTACAAACTAATGGGTATCAATTATTGTCAATTGTATTTCTGATCTCTAGAGTGATATGGATAAAGAAGGTCAAAACGGTCCCTGATGAAAAGAAACTTTGAAACGTTTGGAAAAGTTAATGAATTAGATTTTCCTGCACTTGAAGATATTAGGATTGGGAGATAAGACTCCCATCAGCCAAATCAAGAATATTCACAGTTGACAGAAAACTCAAAGTTTCTTTTTTCCCACCAAAGAAATACCCTCCCATAGCTAGAGGTGGTAATTCATAGAAGTGATTATATTAGCTTAGAGTACATTTCAGAAGCAATAAACTTGAAGTATGCTCAGCCTAATTTTGTGGTATTTATGTCATATAGCTCTTCATAAGTGCTTGAGAATGCTTCTTGTAAAAATATCCCTTTCAATTCTTAAAACATGTTTTCTGCTGTGAAGGAAATTGCAATGTTAATAAACCATAATTATTGTTTTTTTAATCTTTCCAACAATAATGAAAGTTCAATGAAATGAACAAAACTAGATGAGATGTGCAACACTCCCCTTTTTCTTCTAATAGCCTTTAAATGATTTATGAAATAAAAATGCTACTTTGGTTTGCCTTTACAAACCAGTATTTCTTTCACCCACCAGTCTCTATCTCCTTAAATATTCAAAATATTAGGCTATAAAAGAGGCTCTTTGTCCATTTGTTCTTTAAGACTGACTTTATTTTTTATTGAAGTCACCAAAAAAAAAAATGCAGAGTTCTGATGCATAGTTTATATGACCAACTGGCTTTTAAAATATTTTTGTTTTCATGGAATATGTGGAATGAAGAAGTACGGCATAGATTTTCAAAGAGAAGCCAGCTTTCCCATAATACTCAGAAAGGACATTCAAAATGCTACATTTCATATTTTGGGTTCTTAAAACTGATAGCTTCTCTGTTGACACTGACTTCAATGTTAGAATTTCCAGTTCAAAACTATGTATTAGTCACTTTAATACTGTAAAATTATTAATGGAAAAATAGGTACAGAAACATAATAAAGTTCATAATATTGTCATTCTCAACTATGCAAATATTGCTCAAATGAAGTATATTTCATTATTATATATTTCCAGGGCAACGTTTTGAGGGTAGAAATATCAGGACTGGGATTTTATTTTGATACATGATATGACCTCATTCTTTCATATTTTGCTGAAATCCGAAGGGGGAAGAGAGTGCCTCTATAGTTTTTTTTCCCTTTGATGTAAGTCTAAATTGCAACAGCGACAATACCTTCCCATAATTGTAATGAGATCACTGGGTTTTAAATAGGGAATGAATCAATTATTGTAAGCAGAGCCCCTGCGTGTATCACTGAATGCCAAACCAACCTCAGGATTATAAAATGAACCTTTGACAAGTATTCAAGATTTCAACATAGTCTCAATAATGAGGATTAAGTACTGACTATTGAGTGAAAGCAAAGTTGTATTCACTTACTAAGGAATATGGGCATATTCATTAAAGGGGATCAGATTGAATGAGGCTTTTAAAAAAGGAACATCTAGTAGCAGCATTAAAGGTAAAAATCAGTGATATATATGTTTAGTTTATGTTAAAAAGAAAAAGATTCCAAAAGCATGTATCATAAAATGGCAATAAATAAATTTTTAAAAATACCAATCAAGGGGTTATCATGAAAGAAATCAGGACTACCCATTGTCAGTCTTAGAAATCCTTGGGATTTTAATATTTCTCAACTCAGAAGAACAGAATGTTAAGTTTTAACAGAACTAAAGTCAGAGAAGAACCATTAATTCAAGAAGCAGAAAGATTCTAACAGGACAGGGAGACTGGGTTTCAATAGGGTAGTACCCTCATGCATCTATTCCAACAGTCTCTTTCCTTGTCTTTTTTCCTTTCTTTTCCTTTTCTTTCCTTTTCTTTCCTTTTCCCATAACTCTAACTAGTTGTTTACTAACTTTACAACTTACTGTTGTAAATGGCAAATCAAAAACATAAACTCTAGTGACATTTATTTATGTGTCCTTACCAATTAACTAACATGCTTTAATACTTCTCAGTTTACATGTGTTTTTTTTTAAAAGCAAAAACAAAAACAAAAAAAACCTTATGAATGATCAAAACAACAACTGCTTTTTCCTGGTTTATCTTGTTTCCATTACACACTTCGTGAAATTAAGTTCTGCATCATATAGACTCAGATATTAATTAGACCAGTAAATATTAAGCTTAAAATGTTAATACCCACAAAAACTAATACCGATCAATGTTCTTTTATTATTCACACATATTGTTTCTTATACTGCATTTCTATTTAAGCATTTCAGGCATTATACACAGAAATAAAAAAGCATGGCTCAAAAAAACATCAAATAAAACCTTACCCTAATTAAATTCAATATTCACAACATTCAATAAAAAGATAAATTGACATTTTAATAACTTTTATTTATTTGAGTCATAGTATATACAAAAGAAAAAGAAAGTATAGTACTCTGATATTTAAGTTTTGCCAGTTAAAATTATGTGAAGTTAAATATGCTAAACCAAATTATGCTTATTTCTCTAATGAGAAAATTAGAAATTTTGGCATAACTGGTTTTAGATATTTGTGAGAAAATAACAACTATTTAATAGATTTTATGTAAAAAAAATAATACTTAAATACCATTTTCCCACCAGATTTTTTTAAAGCCTAATAAACTATTTTGAGATTCTTAAATTTTAATTTTCCATTTTTCTATATTTTGTTCCAACTATTGTCCTATTGTTTTAGCATATATGTATGTCATTGTTATTTTCAAACTAGGAGATCTATTATTGATGTGCATCTATGAACATAAATAGATGTCTCAAAAGAAATACAAAACTCACAAGGGTGAACTGAAAGAGGAATACTTACATAGAAATTGTAAATGTATGCCTAAAACAGCAACAATCAATGTGTACAAATGCATATTGAAAGGCAAGTTATTAAGTCGTGTGCTGGAGTTGAAAAAGAGAAATGATTTCGGGGTAGCAACCATTTACAAATAAAAACAGACCGGTGTCTATAGTGCAATGAAGGAATTTAAATTTGCAGTAAAAGTCTGACATCTGGTGGTAAGAATGAGGAGCCTCAGGAAAGACAGCCCCTTTTGGCTTTTGTATAATAAAAACTGAACCAAAAATTATAAGAAATTATTTTTTCTATATTTTAAGACATTTTCCATAACATGTTTGCATCCTAATGATTTTACCATGAGTCTTCTTTTATATTCCTATTTCTTAAATATTCTTGGTGTTCAAAATATTTTTTTCAATAGGACAAAAACATTGGTCAGCTGTTATTTTTGAAAGAATAATGTATATACACTTAGAAATAGTTCAATATTATCGAATTGATTTATAGAAAATTAGTTTTATATTGCATCTTTGAAATCAAAATGAATCTTTCCTAAATCTTCCCGATAAATAAATGAAAAAAATTAACCAATTTAAAGTCATTTTTAACACAAAACAAGAATAACAACAAAAAGATTTTAAACTTTCTGTTGAAAGGTAATTGTTAAAAAGGTAACTCATAGGACAAAACCCCTGATAAGTAACACCCTCTTAGCCCCTACTACTACTTTTTATTAAAATGGTCTAAAAGAATCAGAAGGTTGCTACAGGAATCTATGTTCTCAAACTTATTGTCAGCTACTGTGAAATATGTTTATACTATGCAAAATGAATCAGGGTTAATTGATGCAGTAAGTAAATCACAATAACAATTTTAAAAATAAAATTAGTAACATTAATATTTCACAAAGTAGATTGTTCTAAGGAATTCCCTTTTTCAGTTTTAACATGGCCCTCAAATAATTTTTTTAAATATTGCTATATCAAAATGAGAACAAGCTTTTTTTTTTTTAACCCTTAAATTTCAAAGCACAGAACTAGAAATGAATGCCAAATTTGGTATCTGTGTCTGCATATTCAAAATGAAGTATCCGGGGAGGAAAACTTCTGTATAATTTCTGTTTCTTAAGAGATTTTGGCCCAACAGCGTGAAAATTGTTGTGAGTTAAAAAAATATATCCTGATAAATGCCTCTAATTCCCTCTTTGCTCATTGTAAGTAGACAAAGTCTTAGTGATAGATTGGTTGTATCTGGTGTGGCTCTTGGAAGTCTGCATCTAGGAGGCAGTGCGACACTCAGAGTAGAGAATTTTGCTGATATATGAAACGGTTCCTTTCATTGTAGCATCTCATAAATCCTTCTGTGGTGGCAGATAAGCAACAGTATCATAAGATTGACATTTGATTCTTCCTCATTTACCCATCGCTTCAACTTGTCTTCGGGTATGAGGTGGATGACCATAGTGGGTTGGCTACTGGCCTTCCTCACTGATGCCATTTTACAGTGCAAGCGACTGAATCCATCGTTTCTCATGAATTTGCTCAGTGAACTTTCAGGAGGACTTTGCAGATACTCGGGAGCACTCAGTAGTGTGAAAGGAGGGATCCTCCTGGGCCTCTGCAATCAGAGACACAAAACCATTTCTACTCATTTATGCATGAAAAGTTGATATTCCCACAAACACAAGAGAATCCTGAATAAATTTTTGCAGGGTCAAAATGAACTGCCATTGGGCCGGCCGAGTGGCACATTGGTTAAGCGCTGGTTTTGGGATGCCAGCGGCCCCGGTTCGGATCCCACATGAGGGCCAGTGACACTGCCCTCTACAGCTAACGACAGCTCCACCTGGAGCTGGGCTGTGCAAGCCCCGGTGATGGTGTGGGCTGCAGCCCCTGCTGCAGTGGGCTGCCATAGGCTACAGTGAGTGGCCCGCAGCCAGCGTGAGCGGCTGGCAGCCAAGCGTGAGCTGCCAGTAGCCGCGGTGAGCGACATCCAGAGGCCAGCGACCGATCTGCCTCATCCGGGAAGAGCGCAATGACGATACCAACAGTGAAGCAACATCCTCCGCAACTAAACTGAAGAACAAAAAGACAGCAACTTGTCTGTTCCCCTTCCCCGATTCCCCGACGCTGTTCCCCTCCACCAATTCCCCAATAAAATCTTTAAAAAAAACAAAATGAACTGCCATTATCAGGATTTGCCTTAAAATCCCGCCCCCCCCACCCCAAATTTGTTGCTTACCTTCAATCTCAATATTTTCGTTTTCCAAGACTGCTGCCACTTCGCTCTCTTCAGACTCTTGCAACACAATCTCATGCTCTTTTACACCATGGTCCTCTCCCAGCCTCTCACTTTCTGAACTGAGTGTGACCCTTGTTATGAAATTCAAGTGGTCCTGGAATTGCATGGACAGAAAGAATGACTTCCTGAACTCCGAGGAACTTACGGTTTGGGCCACTCCACAGACTGTAGGCATTGTGAGAATACAGCAACCTTGACATAAAAGAAAGAAGGGAACAAGAAAAACGAGCCCCACAGAAAGGTCTTTAATGGCTGTAGGATGCTGTATTTTCCAAACAAGGCCACCACCGGATCTCTCGACCCATGGACTCTTCTAGAACCTTGCCAGTCCGCCATGACGAGATGGAGTACCCTTCCCCTTGATCCTGGGAAGGCCTGTGGCCCACTTGCAGAAGTAAAATAAAATGAAGCAAAAATGCTGTGTGGCATCTGGGCTAGATCACAAAAGGCAGCGTAACTTCCATTTCACTTGCTTCTCTCTAGAAAACATCAGCTACCATGTAAACAGTCTGACCACCCCAAGGCCACATGCTATGAGGCAGCCGTGAGGGAACTAGCCCATGACCAGAGATCACATAGAGAAGACCGTGACACCACAGGAAGACAGCGAGATGCCCAACCAGCCCCCAGCTGACCGAGGCTCCAGCCTGTGCCCAGCCATTGTTCCGGCTCTAACACTCATCTGACTGCCACCAGAGTCCCTTAGTCAGAACTCAGCTCAGCCCTTCCCAAATCCCTCACCCACAGAAACTATGAGGAGTGATAAAATAAATGTTGTATTAAGCCAGAAAATTTGGGGGTCACTTGTTATGCAGCAATAGATACCCACACAATGATATTCAGAAAATTAGTGCTGAAACGAAGGTAACAACAGATAACCTTGTTGTATGCACAGCTTTAGAAGCAGTGTAGGCTGAGATTCAGAATTCTTTGCTCCTCTGGAAAGAATCACCGATAGTATCTGTACTATTGGCTGTACCTATAATTATGTCTTATTATAATTTTTAAAATAGTATTGAATTTTATAAAATATGTATCACATCAGTAGAATCTCTTAAAAATCAGTATCCACCTTTTTATTAAACCTAGCAGGAAATTTTATGTCCTATAATGGTAGGTGGCCTAAATGAAGGCCTTTCAAACATTCTAAAGTATATTATTCAGAAAACATTGTAACTCCTTATATAAAAAAGCATGTATCAGTTAAGATTCTATTTGGCTGTCGGAAAAGTCATGACGCATTTTTGCAACGAAAAACATAGAAAAAATATCTCATGATTTTTCCAACAACCCAATATCAGCAGTCAATGATAGAAACCGTTAACCCACGTTAGCTTAAACAAGAAGGAAATGTATCTCAAGAAAGCCGGAAGCCAGGGATCTTCAAGGATGGCTTTGGGATCTGCTTCTTTGAGTCTCTTAGGTTGGCCTCATCCGTGGGTTGGCTTCACCCTTACACTGGTAGCAAGATGTCTGCTGCAGTTCCAAACATCACATCCAGTCACAGCAATGGTCCAGAAAGAACAGCCTCTCCCAAAGAATGGTGATTTTGAATGAAAAACTCTTTAGCCTTTAAAAATCCACTCATTCAACAGTGATTTATTCAGCATTTGATAAATGCCAAACGTTAGTCTAAGTGCTTCAATGAGCAAAAGAGTTGACCTCCCCTAACATCTCACTGGACATAAAGAGTCCATGACACCTTGTAGTCAATCCATGGACAAAGTTATGAGACCACTAGGACTGACTGAAACCCAGTCTAAGCTATTTCAGGAAAAGGATCAGTCTCCCCTAAATCAGTAGGAGAGAGAGAATCCCTTGAACAGTTTGGGGCTTTCCGAGCAAGTATTTAATGGGGAAATGGATATTCAGTAGTCAACTAACAACAGTGTCTGTAAATAAAACTTTATAAGAATATACGGTTATTCAATCTGTGAAGACTATGTAATAATGTAGAAGTAGCTTTGTATATAATGTGAGGTTAAATAACCAGGACTTTTTAAAAGCATATATAAAATGATCACAACTATATTTTTTAAAAATCTTGGCATATTCAAAAAGACCAACTAGCAATACTAAAATGCCAGTGACATACTTGCCTATAATTTGGCTAATAGAATTAGGTGTATTTCTATGTCCTGCTTACATTTCTACTATCCACCCCCCCACCCCCATTTTCCTTAATGAGCTTGTTCTTTAAATAGTTCTTTAACTAAAAAATAATTTCTTGTCAACTGTGTCCAGTTACATTACCTACTGGCTAATCTAAATCAAATAAAACAAATTTATGGAGCCTGCAGTTACCTAGTCTCAGATCATAGCAATGACATCTTTTTTTTTTTTCCCCCAGCACTTCAGCTCAGCCAAGAGATAAGCAATTTTAAATAAAGAGAAAGGACTCCCTTGTCAAAATCCTTTAGGTCAATGATCAGGAATATATGATATTTTAGAGTTTAAATATTTATCAAGGATTAAGATGAATATAAATTCACCAGATATATATTCTTACATTCTATACTTCACTTGGGTTAATGTTAACATATCTTATATTTGATTTAATTAATGATTTACTGGAGATCTGTATTATAGTATAAAGAGACATAAAACCCTTTTCTTCAAGCATCTATATATGTTATGCTTGGAGACTTCTAATGTCAGGCCTAAAAATAAATCATATATAGTCCATCCATTTCTCCCTACATTATCCTTTGGCTTCAATTTTTGAAACCCTTTATGTTTAAGGGGCTAAATGTGACCACACAGGCTATTGGGAGACACCCGTTCTCTTGGGATGAATAACTATTAGGTAGAAAGGCAGCAACCCTACCCTCTACCACTGTAATCAGTCTAATCCACAAACCACACTCAATAAGAAGTGTTTGAAAACTAAAAAAAAAAAAAAAAAAGAGTATCATCATTTCTGAGTTGCACTAACACACCAATACTCGTTAGCACAGCTCGATTTAAGACTTTGAAAAAGTAGTTATGGAAGGCAACCCATTCAGTGCTTGGCTTCCTGAAGGTGCCCACCTATAAAGCAAACATTCATGACAGATGTAAATCTGTAATCTTTTGCATGCATCTTAAGGACAGAAGCCCGTAACTAGTTGTAGAGATATCTGTTGACCTCTCAAAACAGGTTGCAGGAACCTGGTGAGCACTGCTTTCTCCTATCAGTTTGACACCTAAACAGCTCAAAGCTGATAGGGCTCTTCATCAATCACCTTGATCACAATGGCTGTATGGACAGGGAATTTACGAGAGCTGATGTGCTCTGTCACTTTGGGCTATGGGAAGAACATTGTTCTTCTTTTTTCCCTTTCTTACTTTTCTTGAGGCCATCTCATCCATCAACCGAACTGCACAACAATTGAGACCTAAGACTAAAAAACACATATAATGACACTTGGTTAAAGGATCGGGCACTGCTAAACCCACAAGGAATCAGACAAGCCGTTTCGTGTGATTTAAAGAACCCAGTCCACCTGTTGTTAGATACTCGTGTACACAAATGGGCACTGGGCATCGAGCACCATGTAGCTATAGACTCTGGTATTTCAAAGACTTTAAATCTCCAGTGTAACAGGATGCGCTTTCAAAATGAAATGAAAGACTTGGACATCTTTGAAGGAGTATCATTCTAAATGAATCCAAAATTACATTCTTGGTAGGGCGGGGGATGGGGGGGAGTGCATGCAGAATATCATAGTTCTTGTAAGTTTCAAAATGTGGACCGGATGCAGAAGTGTGTAGTCTAAAAAGTTCAAGTATAAGTAGTGGGTAGATGCATCTTAGAGAAGCACACACAGCAAAGCTTCTGCGGTCCCGGGGCACAGCCGGGGACTGTCTGATACCTTGGAGGTCACATCTCCCTCGGAATTTAAAGGTGCCTTCTTTTGTCTTTTCCATCAGTGAGTATGATTAAATTCCTGCTGTTGTGTTAAATTTCCAAGATTGTAAAAAGTCAGGGGAATTAAAAAGGTCACTGCAGTATTTCATTTCACCTGCAAATCTGGGGAATGTTAGAGGAGGACATAGGAAATGGCTTAAAAAGAGGAGCTGTGTCCAAATTCTGGGGAACCTGAGTGAGACAACTGCAGTGGGAAAAGTAAAAAAAAGAACGTCTTAGGTGTGTAAGTACAGTATGAGTCTCCTTACCATGTGGTATTAGTCAAGAAAATTAGGATATCATGTTAATAGCAGAAAGAGGCCAGATTCTGGTCACTTCCTGTGAAGATTTGCCAGAAGTTAGTCACAATCACCTTCTTTCTGTGAACATGTGGTTTACAAATTAGAAATGTTGACTCTAGATCTCAGAGCCATAAACAATATAACCCTTCCTATTTTGGTATAATACTAGTGTTTTGCACAACCAGAAGTAACGTTTTTGCTGTAACTATAAAATTAACAAACAGTTGGCCCAGTGGCGCATTGGTTAAGAGTTGGCTTGGAACGCCAGCTCTGAGCAGCAGGGCCCTGGTTTGGATTCCACATGGGCCAGTGATGCTGCGCCCTCTACAGCTGGGATGGTGGGCTGCCGTGAGTAGCCGGCAATGGCATAGGCTGCAGTGGGGCTGGCTGGCAGCTGGCATGAGCTTTTGTGAGCTGCTGTGAGCCACCCTGAGAGGCCATCCAATAGCCGGAGAGCGACTGCCTCACCTGGGAAGAGTGCAATAGTGATGCCAACGTGGGCCAGTGAGGCGATGTCCTCAACTGGACTGAGGAAAAAGGACAGCGGCTTGTCTGTTCCCCTTCCCCAATTCTCCAGTGCTGTTCCCCTCCCCCAAATGCCCCCCAAAATCTTTACAAAACAAAAAAAAAAACTAAGAAACGGTGACGTTAACTAAGGTAGAACATATACATGAATGATCAAGCCTGCACCCACTCAGGACAAAACGTAAAACGTTTGATGATGTTTTACTCATCACACTTGATGGGAAGGTATTCATACTGGCCTAGAATCAAAATAAATATACGAAATCTCTCAATATGATTTCTAAAACTTTTTTTAAAATGTGCTTGTGATGGGGCAGCCAGTTAGCTCAGTTGGTTAAAGCACAGTGCTCATAACACCAAGGTTGCCAGTTCGATTCTCACATGGGCCACTGAGCTGCGCCCTCCACAACTAGATTGAAACAACTACTCAATTTGGAGCTGATGGGTCCTGGAAAAACACACTGTTCCCCAATTTTTTTAAAAAACAGAATGTGCTTGTGGACAACAGAAAGACAGCTTGTGAGTAGAGCTCTCTGGGCATCTTGGAGAGGGAGGTCTTTTCCACTTATTGGCAGAGACTGCAGATTCGCTAGCATGCTGACTCACTGATTCATGGTCTGAACATCTCTTACTGTAAGATAGCAATGGAGTTATCATCATACCATTTACTTCCATATAACAAACGTCTTTTTTTTTTTTTTTTTTTTTTTTTTTTTTTTTTTTTTTGCTGAGCCATCCTGCCACTTGTTGGCAGCTCAACGGCAACTCAGCTCGGGCTGACCTCGAACCGCTGTTGCTCAGAGCTCAGCTTGCACTCTTGAGCGAGCTCTTAACCAACTGAGCCATTCGGCCGGCTTAACAAACGTCTTTAACAAGGCCCATGGGGGGCAGAGACATGTTTTGTAGGAGGTTCTGAATAAACAGGAAAATATTGTAGCTCACACACTCTTGAGGTAAGGCCATACCTAGCTGGAGGGATGTCTCAAAGCTCTGGCATCTCTCTTAGATCCCTGAAAAACTGGAGGAAATAAGACCCATTCTTACACACTCCAACCCTACATGCCAGACGACTCTGACTTGTGTGGCTCACCAAGACCAAAGTAGGGAGCTGAAAGCCTGCTGAACATTTTCTCTTCATGGTAAAAAGGGGAAATGAACATTAATATACAAGCCCCTGAATGTGTTTCCTAAATGCCCACATCACGGCCTCAGAATAATCAGTTTACAAGCTTTGAATTTAAAACTCGGATGCTAGGTGGTGTCTTGCCTTTCCCTTTCATATTCTGTCCTCATGACTCACATGAGAAGCCCTTAGGCAGCAGGAACCTCCTCCTTCTTCCCAAATTCCTTCCCTGTGTGCCTAGAATATTCAACATTCGTGATTAAAGAGAGTCAACCCAATTAAAAGAAGAATTCTCTCTAAAGGATTTAGTTATCCTTTTGAATGATCTGTCTACAGATAGAACAGCAATGGAAGGGGGGGGAGGGATCCTGTATTTTGAAGGCAATTTGAAGCAAGATTTTACATGTTTCTATTGAAAAATATTGTGCTGCATACAGACGTGTATGCTCAAGATTATCCGTTGTACTTTGAGAAGGAAATTTTCATTTTGACACACAGTGAAACAGTAGATAGGAGAAAGCAGAAACTGAACAGCCATCATTATAAATGTTTATAGACACAACTAAAGCCTTATCTAAAGTTCATCCTGTTTAAGGACATGTTTTATGCTGTACAATTCCTCTTAGAATATCAATCTAATAAGCACCAAATGAGGCTGAAGACAATGCTGTTATAAAAAATGGAGAAAAATGATTAAAATATGATAATTATACTGACAGCTTATATGCTCAATCTAATCAACCAAGCTTCCAATTTGTCATAATGTACACTCACTCATACATTATTTCTTAATTACAGCAACACTTCTATTTGGAAAGGTTGTCAATCATGTGAGTGCCCATCATTTTTCTTCTTTTTTTTTCCTAAGAGGGGACATATTTGAAGCAAGAATCTGGGACCTCTGTGCTTTTGATTTAACCCTTGGAATACTTTTTTTAATGCAAAAATTATAGTTCACATAGAATGTTTTTCTTTATACATATATTAATATGTGTATATTCAATAATGGTATTTCTCTAAGTCAGAGCTGATATACCATATTCTAAAGTGAAATTAAATATTGGCAGAATTTAGTGATTTTGTGGTTATTAGACTATGTGCTTTACACTATAAAACAATACATATAGTTTAAAAGAAAAAAAAAAACCACAGGCAAAATTTGACCCATGTCCCATGCTGCCTGCAATCCATACTGATCAAGGTTGAAAAGAAATGGTTGTAAGGAGGGAATTTAGATAGCTCTTTAAAAAAGCAAATGAGTGTTTATGGAAGTGAACTTTACATATAGCAAATTTAAAATAAGTGATTACCGTTTACTTCATAGTCTCTGGCTCCATCATTCTTCTTCTAGTTGGTGACAGTGTCTATCTAACACATTGCTAAAATAATTATATAAGTGCATCTGCCAGGGTCATTTACTAAGTAAGAGCTTAGTAACTTGACCATATAACAAAATCTACTAGATAAATGAAGTGATACATTGAAACAACGATTTATATAATTGAAAAGACTAAAACTTTATCTCAATCAATTACTTTAAACATATTACTGACTTTACAAGATATATGCAATATGCATGTGCATATATGTATACATATCATATATACATATATACACATACACACCATGGGATATATACTATATCATCCTATATGGATATCCTATATAGAGAGGGATTTAATATAATCTATTGATATATGTATACATATAGCTACATATGTATATAGCATATTCTCAATTTTTTAACCTAGATTATTTAACAGGTCATTTTCATCAGGAAAGTGAGATTATTAGCTAAGAATTAAAAAAATATTCTTACTCAGTGTGGGCATTTTGGGTCCTTAGGTATCTGGATAATTGTTTCTACTACCCATTCAACCACTATGGTAGACAAGTCTATGGAGCTTATTATTATTATTATTACTTATTATTTTTAAAGATTTTATTGGGGGAGGGGAACAACATTGGGGAATCAGGGAAGGGGAACAGACAAGTTGCTGTCTTTTTGTTCTTCAGCCTACTTGTGGAGGACATAGCTTCACTGGCCATGTTGGTATTGTGATCATTGCACTCTTCCCTGCTGAGGCAGACCAGTCACTGGCCATTGGATGGCTGTTCACTGCAGCTCATAACAGCTCATGCTGGCTTCCGGCCACTCATGGTAGCTTACGGCAGCCCACGACAGCAGGGGCTGCAGCCTACGTCATCGCCAGTGACTCACGGCAGCCCACCTCCAGGTTGAGCTGTTGTTCACCATCTTAGCTGTAGAGGGTGTAGCCTCACTGACCCTCATGTGGGATCTGAACCAGGACCCTGCTGCTCAGAGCTGATGTCCCAAGCCAACTCTTAACATGCCACTCGGCCTGCCCTAGAGCTTATTTTTCATAAATGAGAGAGAATTTTTTCTCCTTCATATCTCTAAATATTCTTTTTGTTAAGTGTAATATAAAGAAGCAGATGTTCATATTTGCAAGCCTTCATTATTCCTTAAAAGCTAGTTTTGTGATGATGAGTTATCCTGATATATACAATGGCACATGTGGAATATGAGCCCATATGTCAGCTGTACCACAGTTCAATCACTTTCATGTATTATTCTTAAACAATTATATGAAGTGTTTTATTCTTTGAGGCCTTAGATAGAATACAAACTTCATCCAAGAACTTGCCACTTGACGCACATCTCACTATTTTCAAAGGATTTATTTAAACGTTCATTACAAATGTTAAAATATAAAATTCTAAAAGCGTAATTAAAAGTGAATAATAATAGTTTAATATCACTAGGAACTGTAATAACTGTTTGCAGTCTTTGACTAAGTTCTCTATACTGAGCTGCAATAGAGGTTTGCACTATAAGTCAGGTTTCATAGCCAATTGGTGCCATTTCTTAATTTTTAATTTTTGAAAATATTTTCCTTTCTAAACTAGAAATTCCTAACTAATAATTATAGATCATTGGAAATTGGAGCAAGTGACTATAGCAGATAGATAGGAATATTACCATTAAAAAATAATGGAGGGCCTAGCCAGTGGCTCAGTTGGTTAAGAGCTTGCTCGAGAGTGCGAGCTCAGAGCAACAGTGGTTCGATTCCTGGCCCGAGGTCAGTTGCCGCTAAGCTGACAACGGGTGGCAGCATGGCTCAGCTAAAAATAAATAAATAAATAAATAATGGAGTACATTCTCAATCTCAATTATTTTTGGTGCTCTGTCAGATACTACGGGAACATGCCTATTGTGTTCAAAAACTAGAAGGGTAATCGTTCAATTTGGGAGTAGTTATCAGCCAGTAAAATCCTACACCACTTCTTGGTTGCATTCAGTTCTGGAAAGAATGTTTTCATGATTTTTTTCCAATACCAAGATGCCCACTGAAAAGAAGTCCAATATGGCAACATGTGTGAACATCTACAATTTACTTTGAAATGTGTCAAAAAAAAAAAAAAAGGGCAAGCACAGTAAAATGTTACTTACAGAATCTAGGTGGTAGATGTAGGAGTTTTTCACTATAAAATTCCTTGCACTTATCTGTATGTGTGAATACATACAGATTATTTTGTAATAAAATGCTGAAAAAATAAATATATTAATAATATATTATTAATTTCTCTCCGAAGTAACAAAAATCAATGGAAAAGAGCTAACATCTCGGCATTTGACCTGTGTTCTCTACAAAATCTGTAGTAGTTCGGCCCTAAAGTAAGTTCAGGCAGTTGAAGACACCAAAGACATCATGATAGCAGGCCATTGGAAGTCATAGGGACAACTCTGACAATAACCGAGGTGTGATGAAGAAAATTCACTCCATCATACAATGTTTCAAACTCTTATGTAGGCACCTTCCCCTCCAGAGCCCAGATATGTTTACATGGAAAAGGTGAGGTTTAGTTTGCTACCACTCACTTAGTGACTATAACTTGACCACAGTGTCAGTTTTCACTATTTCTTTCATTTTAAGTCCGGGGTATATTGTTTATTTCTATCTGTTCTCTATAAATAATGTAGTATGTGGATTTGCGTGCAGTTATAATCTCTCCTCTGTTCCTGGCAATGCCTTCCCATGCCTACCACAGTTTTAAAAGAATGGCACAGGGCCGGCCCAGTGGCGCGGTGGTTAAGCGCTGGCTTGGGAAGCCAGTGGCCCCGGTTCGGGTCCCACATTCAAGAGCCAGTGACACTGGCCTCAAAAAAAAAAAAACAAAAGAAACTAAAACAATGACCACATATTTCCAACTTTTTAAACCAGAGATGGGGATTTACTTCCCCTCTCCTGGAATCTGGGCTGAACTTAGAACTTGTTTGTAACCATCGCAATGGGTTGATGTGAAACCACTTGACATCTGAGGCTGGATCAGAAAGGCTATGCAGTGTCTCCTGGCTCTCTTGGGACACCTGCTCTGGGAGGATCCAACTGCCTTGTCTGACAACCCTGAGATTGTCAGGCCACAGAGGCCACGTGGGGTGCTGTGACCAACAGTCCCAGCTATGCCCAGTCTCCCAGCCACCTTACCAAGGCGCCAAGCATGTGAGTGAAGAAGCTGTTGTGGACCTCAAGACAAGCCTGTCCACCAGCTGAGTTCTACTAAGTGACTTCTGTCAATGAGATGAGGACCAGAAGAGCTGCTCAATTGAGAGCTGCATGAATTCCTAACCTATGTCATCCATGCAGCATAATTAAATGGCTGTCGTTTCAAGCCACTAAGATGGGGGACAACTTGTTACACAGCAACAGTGACTGAAACACTACAGAGCAGATATTGTGTCCGTTCTGATGCCAATTCACCTTTTCATATAACATACAACTTCTTCTCATATTCAAGAAGACTACCCTAAAGAATTGAGGTGTAAGAAAGAACAACCTGAGATGGAGACTATTTCAACTTGACACTAAACTCCCTAATAAATTTAGATCAAATTTCAGCCAGTTGCATTCAGAGTAAAAAATTCAACCAGGCCATTTATGTGGTGGTATTAGATCTATAAAGCCTATTAGTGATTTACTGAATTCTTTCTTAACCTGATTAAATTTACCACACAGTTTGATACGAACATAGGTGTGTGTCACTAGATACCAAAGAGATTCTATCATCTTATTCCATGGAGAAGTTGAAAAATATAACTGCCTTCTTGTCTCAAAGAAACAGGCTACATCTTTCTAAAGAGAAAAATACACAAATGTATACATTCAATTTTTTTCTAGTTCTCCTAATCAATAACCATCTGTACCTATACCTATATCTATATATCTATATCTCTATCTATGTCATAAACACACACACACACACACACACACACACACACACACACACTCTTCAGGTAAAGAGGAGCAGATATATTGAACTTTTTTTTCTCTTTAACTAGTATAATGATTAAAAATTTTCAAAGATGCCAGGTGGGAACTAGACTTATCAAGGGGATCATTTTGTAAGTAATATAAATGTCTAACCACTATACTGTACACCTGAAACTAATATAACATTTAAGGCCAACTGTAATTGAAAAATAAAAAAATAAAATAATTCCACACACATTCATTGGAAGCCTGCTAGGTGCCAGGTATTGTAAATAGGGACTTTTACATCCTCTACCTTATTTAACATGTTATTCAATAGACATTTTCATTTTCCTTGTAAAAAATAAAATCTAATCCCTCTGTAGCCTGAGGGAAATCACTTAACCTTTATTCTTCAATTTTATTTAAAATTGAGATGATAATATTTACCTCCCAAGGTACTATGAATACTAATTAATTATGTTGGCAAAAAAAGATCTTAAAGACCAAAAGAAAAAAATAATGAAGTTCTAAACCTAATATTATTATGTCTTTATTCTTCTCAGTCCTCTCAGTATTATTTCACTTTTCCATTCTATTCCCTGTCGGTAAGGTAACATTTCAATAATGTGACATTATTAAGATCACTTGGCCAAAGATGTATTTATATTAATGTTTGTATACACGCACCCAAATATATGTATTTGTTCACTAAATATAGGCAAATTGAACTGACAACAATACAATGACATTCTTTTAATACTGGCTCCCATGGGTTTTCAAATAGATATAAATATATAGGATAGATAG
The DNA here is from genome assembly GCA_033961575.1 of Aselliscus stoliczkanus. Classification (NCBI taxonomy): domain Eukaryota; kingdom Metazoa; phylum Chordata; class Mammalia; order Chiroptera; family Hipposideridae; genus Aselliscus; species Aselliscus stoliczkanus. Next base: position 9,608,809 of record CM066734.1, read on the forward strand.
GATGCTCTGCTTTTTATATTATCAGTGATATGAAATACAGTTGACCCTTGAACAATGTGGGGGTTTGGGTTGCTGACCCCCCTCACAGTCAAAAATCTATGTATAACTTTTGACTCCCCAAAACTAGCATAGTTCACCCCAAGCTCCAAAGCCTTAGATCCTGGGTAACTCTGGCTGCTAAAACAATTTCCTCTACTCCCTTGCTTTTCTGGGTAGCCTGTCATAGGACAAAATGAAAAACAGTACAGACAAACAAAATCAATTCCACAGAATTAAAGAGTTAAATCTTATCAAGGAAAAAAAAGAGATCAATGTTTATTTAGTCTCAGTATACCTAAGGAAAAGGTGAAAGAGATAAATAAATAATGAAGACTACCATAACATCTGACTAAATGAAAATGTAAACTATCTGTACCAAAAATATTCATAAAACTAAAAGGTAAAAAGCAATAAAAATTTGCCCAAAATATAAAGAGTTAGGTCCTTAGTATATGAAGACAACTTTCTGATCAATAAGAAAATCAAGAACGTGCAAAGGATGACCAAGCGGTTTGGAAAACAAAACTGCCAATAAGCACACGGGAAAAGAAAGCTTGGCTAGTAATAAAATGAATGAAAGCTTTTCAAATGAGCCATCGTTCTTCACTTCCATAATTTACAATAGGAAAATCTGATAATATCATTAAATATTATGGAGAGTTTAATGCATCAGGTATCTTCAAGCACTTCCAGGGAGAGTGGACTTTGATAGGGTTTATCTGGAAAGCAAATGAGAAATAAGAATTCGTAAAAGGGCACAACCTGTGACCCAGTAATATGACTTCTGGAACCCTATTCAAAGAAAAAAAAGAGAGAAAGAGATACCTACAGACATGTATTACTTATAACAGCCAAAGTTCAGAAAGAGCCTAAAAACTCACAGTAATGAATAATGCCATACCCATTGTCTGATAGTTTTATTTCTTCACTTAAAATAATAAAATTGCTTCAAATTGTTTGTTTCATTGGCCCGGGAGGGATAGGAACAAGAGAGAAAGAAAAAGAAAGTAAAGAAAGCAGCACATACCCTGGGAATTTTCCTCAATGAGGTGCACAAAGGATCTACGGACAGGTGTTTCTCTAGCTAGATCTTTGGATTATGCCCTTTATCAGTATTGGTACGCATTCTCCATTTCACTTTACTCGTTGTCCAAAAAATGGGAGAAGGAAAAGAGAGACCACAAAAAGAGTGACAAATTGAAATGGAAGATGAAATATACATATATGTGTATATAGAAAATCTCATTGGGTGAAATACATATAAATAGTCGGAAACGTCATTTTAATTACTGCCTTGTGAGCACAAAAGTATTTGACTCAACACTAATGATCTTGATACTAGCACTGAACCATAACTAATGTCAAAAATTTGCAAAATTTCAAAGAACATCACCTATCATATCAATGTGTCCTAACATCAAGGTCATTCTCTAATGATAAGAATTTTATCCACTTATATAATTTATGTGTAAATGAAGAGTATGGATGCTTTATGTTTTTGAAGGGAGAAAAAAAAAAACTTCTAACCAATTCCACATTTCTGAAGCCAGGCAGTGCTCTTATTAATATAATTCCAAATGATATCACATTTCCAAAAAACTCTCTTGAGAGTGAGTTGAGAGCTGAACCACTCTCTCTAAGAATTACCAATTACTGTCTTCCACACTTCCTCCTGAGCTGGATAAAAATTATCTATCTCCAATTTATCAGCAAATACATTATAGTTCTGGGGCCGAGAGTAAAAGAAGCTTTTTCTCAAATTGCCAGCTCCCGGGAGCCTGGCCTTCTCTAACAGTTAGAAGATTGAGCTCCCATTACGCGGTCTTTATCAGTTTGAAGACTTTATCTGAGGAAGCAGTCCAGCCACTGTCCTCTTTACCTTGGATTCTTGGGTCTGTTTCCCATTTTCAGTCAGGAAAATCATGGTGTCATTCAAACCAGTGTCAGGGTGCTCAGATGGGATCATGGGATAGAGTTAAGTGGGGTCACCCAGACTGCAGGGCTTCAGACACCTTTTCAGTGAATCTGGCTGTGAACTTAGACTAGGCTCATGTTTTGAGTGAGCAAGCCTCAGCTTTTATTTAGGATCCACTGCAAAGCTCAAAGCCCTAATAGTTAATCGACAGGAACAGCATGTGCCAGGGGAAAAGTCCATTTGTTAAGTTACTAGGGCAGAGAAAACCTAGCAAGTTCCATATGCTGAGGTGCCTACTCTGTGGTAGGTATCCAGTCTTACTTGTTAGTTCTCACTACAATCCTAGAATGAAATTCTTATCTCTATTAACTCTTATTTTATTGCTATTATCCCTTTTGCTTATCTCTCTTATGAAGATGAGAAAACTGAAGTTCAGAGAGGTTAAGTGACTTACCCCAGGTCACAAAGCTGCTATGTGGCAGAGACAGGAATAAACCCTTGGTTGGTTTGCTACCAGGTTCCCTGCGTTTTAACCACCTATCTAAGAAACAGGGATATTCTTGCATGTGAAACGCTGTTCTCACCGAGAGGTCAGAGAATAAAGAAATCATTGAACCCCTGAATTCAAACGCACCAATATGGTCATTACTGTGAAGAATGAAGGAAGTTCTATCTTTGCCATGAATAGTTCTGTGCTTTGTGGTTCCCTCATGGGAGGTCCACAGGCAGAGCAGAAGTGACACGGGGGGACAGGAGGGGGGATGAAGATCAAAGCCTAAAAGAAGCAGAAGATAAGTCATAACAGCAATACCATGCAGAGAGAGTGCTGATAATGTAGGAGGAGCAGATAAGTGCAGACCAGCTCAGCTCAGAGCTGTGTGTCAGCCCTGGTTTCAAGCAGCTGGTTGCAGGCAGCAGGTAGCGATGGCCACACTTTCACCTTCACATTCACACCCAGCACTTCCCCCAGAAGATCACTCTTTGAGCTGAAAGAAATAGGAGTCGGGAGTTGTGCAGCGGTGCATGCCTGCTCAGCTTATTAAAACATGGGAAGAAGGCAATATTTCACCCCCCAGAAAGAAAAAAAAAGATAGACAAGTGAGAGCAGCTAATCCATCGGCAGAAATTAGCAGGCAGAGTATGTAGCTGTTTGAAATGATGAACGAGGCTGAAATAGCTACATAGGCTAACATCCAGTGGGATAATTACTCCAAGCTCTCAGGCTAAAATCTGTCTTGGAGGAACTGGGAAGCTTTGATGACTCAATTTCAATGGGCATGCTTATGAAATACATAGTAAAACCTATTAAAATTGAAATTGTTCTTGGTAGGTATTCTGTGACTTGGCTACTGACCCTGTGAGGCGGCTTTTAATAAGGCACACACTATTTTTATTCTCAAAAGTGGCATGTGCGTTAGCTGCCCACATACTCAGTTTTAACCCTATAGGTAACTTGCTCTGTGAATTTTCCATATATGTGTGGTGCGTGGATCATATTCTTCTTCTAGAAAATGGTGAGTTTGCAACTGTTGGCTTTGGCTAAACAAAAGTTGCTCCCGTTATTAGCCTGCCAACCAGCGTCCCAGCTTCAGAGATTAAGGGTTTGTTGACAAGATCAAGCTTAGTTAAGGTCCACGGAGTACATGTTTTCCGAAGACATCCTTGCTGACCTAAAACAACTCCGTTTCCTCCTGGTGCTTACTGAGTTATGTCACGACCATCATTAGACTATTCATGTGAAATATATCCGAGTATAATCCAAATGAATCCCCACATTCATTCTGCAATGAACGGGAATAATGTACATTCCACAATCTACATACCTGGCCATAATTGTTTTAGGAAAATCCTCAAAGTTAAGGAAGAAGCTAGAGGACCCCTTGGGCTATATTGACTCAAAGTGGGATCCTTGGAGCAGCTCTGTAGGCATCTGGGAGCACGTTAGAAATGCAGATCCCCAAGCCCCACCTCAAACCTGCTGAGTTAGACTAATTAGAATCTGCACCTTAACAAGTCCCCCTGGCAATATGTATGCACACCAAAGTTTCAGAAACACTGTTCTCATGCACACCTGGTTTGAGATTTCTATCATCATTCATCATCTAAGCAACTTTGTACTCTTCGAAACCTTTCTCAACTAACACATATTTGGAAGGAAGACAGCTACAAAGAATCAGAGGAAATGCTCTCAAACTCTCTATATTTATAAACCATCCTTTCATTCAACTATACTGAGAGTCAAAACCACGATATGATTTGAAGAAATCAAACAGCATAAACAAGCTACAGGAAGCATGTACTTCAGAGAATAGGAGAGAAAGTTTACATATTTCCAATTAGTATCTTCACAGAGAGCTGAGCCAATATTTCAGTTCATAAAAGAACAAGCTTATGAGAAAAGACCAATGGGGGGAAAAAAAATGAATGAGCTCTAGTGAATTAAAAACATGATTACTGAAATCAAAATACAATTTAAAATGAACTGGAAGTTAAGGCTAAAAAATATTCCAGAATGTAGAGGAAAAAGACAAGGGACAGAAAAATGCTTCATTTACTCCTTTGTTGAACTGGTAGGTATTTATCGTGTAATATCCTGAGTCAGGCAAGGGCTGGCGACGTTGCAATGAATACAACATAGTATCTGTATTCTTGGAGCTGATGAGATGAAAATGAGATGGATAAAACCTAAGAGCTATGGAGAAGGAATGAGGGAAGTCTGATACTCATTTGAAAGGAGTTTCAAAAAAAAAAAAATAAGGAAAGCTAAATAACAAACAAATGAGTAAATAAAATTTTCCAGAGCTGAAGAAACACATTATTTTCATATTGAAAAAGCTCATTAAATTCCTAATTAGGAATTATATCCAGATATCTAGATGATAGATAGATAGATAGATAGATAGATAGATAGATAGATAGATAATCCATAGATATATAGATAGATCGATCATAACGTACTCGTACCTATAAGAAATATCATAGTACATACCAAAACATTTATTATCTACAAAGAAATAAGAATTAAATAGGCAACAGAGTTTTTATTAGTAATATTGTATTTAGGTAGAGAACACTGAAAAAATACTTCAAATTCTAAGGGAAAATGATTTTGAATCTAGAGTTCTATTCACAGCCAAAGCTGATCAAGAGTAAGAGTAATGGAGTTTGTGGACACACTTCTGTAAAGTAAACCCTGACAGTATCGAGGCAGGGCACAGCTGAGAGAAATTCAGGAGTGCAGATGGGAAACTGAGGTGCAGGATGATGGAGCAGCAGAATTTTCTGCACCTTCTATTGTGGGAAGTCAAAAGATACGGTCAAAGGTTGACAGAATAGAAAAGAGAGGTTTAAGTCAATTATTCGACGTGACAAGAATAACCAATACAAGTACCAAAAGAGAGGGAGAGGGAGAAGTAACTGAAATCAGAAGTGAGGAAAGATGAAAGTTGTCAGGGATTTAAATTCCTCATCTGTCATGATGGGCCATCAGAAGATGCTATTACTGGTTGTTAAATCAAGAACCAAGGCATGAAGAATGAAAACAGAAATGGTTGAAAGGGGTGGCCTTTGGAGAATCGGGGTGGGGTAAGGCCAGGGAGACACTTTGTATTCAAAAGAGCAAGACAGCATTACAACTGAAGATGATGGCAAATGCTATCAAAACTAGATAGCCCAGCCACCCCCCAACACCCTCCTTCCTCCTCCCACTCCATCCCCACGCCCTGTCCTCTTCTGGAGCCTGTGTCTCCCCGCCCCCACTGCTCTCCCACATTTCAGCAGGGACTTCACTAAGCACACATTTGCTCTTCCTTCTACTATTAATATCTAGCTTGTAGTTTCAATTCTGAACAATAAGCTCCATGAGGACACTGACTTCTTCTCACTCACTGTTGTAGCCAGTACACTGGGTCCTTTTCGTCTGCTTCAAAGTAAGGACAAAACTCATTTGAAGTGTTGCGTCTAAAGGAAATTTGCTGCTGCTACCTAAGGAAGGTCCATACTTCTGAACTGTAAGAGATGGGCCTGCCGTTAGGTCCCATGCTACAGGAGCTGCTCTATCCCAGTGAAAAGAGAGCTACACACACCGTAGCTCTCCCCCCACCCCTGCCAAATGCAGCGTGGCCCCGATGTGGTCATTCTAAGTCACTGTGGTTTGCACTGACCCTTATGAGAGGCTGAAGAAAGTTAGGGACCTCCCACCTGGAAAACTGCACATAGATAACTTGGGGTACACTTCATGGGTTTCCAGCATTCTCCTCTGAACCCCAGGTTTAGAAACCCCAGACCAGGGAATTACAGAGGGCACTAGACTACCAATAGAGATGCCGATTTTGACATAAGAGAACTACAGCCAGCATTTTGCAGAAATCTATTCCATTAATACCCCAAGAGATAAATTATTGAAAACGACTCTACTCACAGTCTCAGTTTAAACAGCATTACACAAAAAGAACAAGAATTGCCTCTACCATTAGTAAAATTCCTGATACAAGAAAACAGATGCCCCACTACAGGTTACAGATGAGATAGAAGAATAGAAAATGCAGAAGCAAGGTGATGAGAGAGAGAAAAAAATGATTCATGAAAGACGAGGCCAGACGTTTTCTCTCACGCGCTTCTGGTTAGGGTTACACCAATTTGGTAATGAGAAGGCACTAGGAGCTATGTGGGTCTCTCATACAGGGTGTTTGCAGATTTGGGGGTAGGTGAGGGGGCTTCTCAACATAGAGCACAGATCTGGTCGTTCTTAGTGAATCTATACTATTGTTTTTGGAAGCCCAAGGTAACTGACCCCCTTCTGGTGTCCTCACGGATACACAGCTTAGCCCACCTCACTTTGAATTTCTGTCATCCTGGGTACCCCACACCCACACTGATCAGCCTCACCACAATCTACCTTCATGTCACGCCCCCTCATTCTGCAGGTTGTTTCATCAACTGCTACTTCTGAAATTGAATCCCATGGTACCAAAAACATGTATAGAGGTGCTTATATTTTATGAGCTCTAAGAAGCTTCTGTACATTTCTATAGCTTCAAATAATGCTTGGTTTCATATACATAATATGTAAAAATTCCCCCTCTGGTTTGTTTAATAAATATTTATTGAGTACATATGCATCAAGGATTTTTCTAGGCACCGGACATACAAAAATAACTGATACAGGCCACCAGTGAGTTTGAAAAACAGATAATGTGGGCCAGCCAAGTGGCATGGTGGTTAAGAGCTAGATTGTGATGCCAGCGGCCCAGGTTCGGATCCCACATATGAGGGCCAGTGACACTGCCCTCTTAAATAAATAAATAAATAAATAAATAAATAAAAATAAAAATAAATAAAATAGGACTATTTTTTAAAAAAGAAAAGAAAAAGGGCCGGCTGAGTGGCTCAGTTGGTTAAGAGCTCGCTCAAGAGTGCGAGCTGAGCTCTGAGCAACAGCTGTTCGAGGCCAGCCCGAGCTGAGTTGCCGTTGAGCTGCCAACAGGTGGCAGGATGGCTCAGCTAAAAAATAAAAAAAAAAGAAAAGACAAGAAAAACAGATAATGTGCATACAATTAATCAGAGCTATGAAAAGGTTTACAAAAGGTTACAGGTTATGAAAGATACAGGAGGGGCCCTTAGCCAAACAGGAAAGAATGACTGGAAAGCACGACTCAGCTAGAACTGGAAACATGTTCTTACCCAACCCAGCCCCCCTGAGAAAAGTAATTCATTTGCTACATTCGTTTATTCTTATATTCTAGGTAGTAAGAATTATTCATGCATTTTTAAGGTGACAAATAATATTTTAAATTCTCCATTAATAGGTTGAAACCCGATGAATCTGGAAGCATTTGTTACCACATGAGTGATTGCATACCAGTATCTTCACCCTTTTAATCGCCGCTGCCATTTGAGCCTACAATTAGAATGAACATAGGAAATGACATAAATCTGATGGATGGGGCATCATGCAAATATTTTATACTTGTTAGCTGTGTGTGTGTGTGTGTGTGTGTGTGTGTGTGTGCGCCAGATAATTGTACATTAACTACTCTTGGATCTCAATTCATTCAGGATGATTGGATACTAGTGAAAATTAAAAATTAAAAATAAATGCAAACACCCTAATAGTGTTACCTGGAAGGGTATTTCATTACCTGTAGAATGTAGGAGACATGGCTCTCATTAGTATCTTCTACTAAATTAGGGTTTTATGCTATTAGAGTATTTGTGGCTTAGTCAAAGCTCATAAAATAGACAGTAGCCAATAACGGTGAGGAATGATTTATTGGCAAAACTCCAGTCTCTTAAGTCTTTTTTTTACAGTCATGTAGTCAGAAATCACTGAGACACATCTTTCATATCTCCTCCAGGAAAACGGAAAGACTAGATTTTTTTTTTTAAGTCATGGACTTTTACAAAGAATAGATGTAAATTTAAAGACCTCCAACCTTTTATACTGGCCACTAAAATTTCATTTGTACTGATTCAAGTACCAACTGGAGAGACATATGTAACATGATTTTTAAAAAATCATTTTTCATTAGTTCCTCCTGTTATGTTTGCCAATTCTACCATCTAGATAAGGGAATAATGTAAGACAGGCTGAGCTATTGATTTGAGTGTGTATTAGCAAATGAGATCAGAGTCAGGAGTGAGTTTTAATAAATCACCCAAGATATTGTGCTATTATCCACTCACCACAGTGGGATGGCAATAGCTGCACACACAATAGCTGTATTATCTGAGCATGCCGAGTAGTTCCACAGGTTTCATGACTTTCTCCAGCTCCATCAGCCTCAAACACTGAAGCCCTGCCTATGCAATACAGATATATTGGACAAGTGGACAGAGTGACTCACACAGAAATCAATATACAGTCATGCATCCCCTAAAGACAGGGATATAGTCTGAGAAGTGCATTGTTAGGTGACTTCATAGTTGTGTGAACAATATTACAGGTACTTGTACAAACCGAGATGGTCCAGCCTACTGCACACCTAGGCTAGATGGTGCAACCCAGGGCTCCTGGGCTGCAAACCTGTACAGCAGTTACTGTACTGAATACTGTGGGCAACTGTAACACCATGGTCAGTATTTGTGTATCTAAACATCTCTAAACATAAAAAAGGTACAATAACCATATGATATACAGCACTTTTATATGACTGGCAGTGCAGTAGGTTTGTTTACACCAACATCATCAGAAACATGTTGTGTTATGACAGCTACAATATCACTGGGCAATAGGAATTTTTCAGCTCCATTGTAATCTTTTGGGACCACCATCATATATGGGGTCTGTCATCGATCAAAGTATCACTATGTGTCACGTGACTCTGTAATAAAGGTGGTATTTCCAGTCATTGAGGAGATGACACACTGTTCACCAAACCGTACTGGTCCAATTGAAGTTCATTGTCATTATCCACATTTTACAAAAGAGCAAATGGAAGCACAGAGAAGTTAGGTAACTTGCCCTCAGTCACACAGCTAGGACTAAAACTCAAGCAGGCTCGCTCCACAGTCCAAGCCTTTATCATTACACTGTCTCTTCCTAATACTATATTTTTTTACAAAGAAAAAAAATCGAACAACAGAAAAGTAACTTCCTGAGATAACATGTCAAGCAAGAAGCAGTTCTAGAATTTAAATTCAGGCCATCGGGGTACTTATTTGGTTTTTCAAAATATTTCAAAATAGTAAATCTGAATTTATAAAAAATCTTGATTTTTTTTAATACTGAAAATTTTGATCTTTTAAAGTCTTCAGATTATTTTTCTAAAATAGTCTCATCAGTTATTATAAACTACCTAATATAGTGCAATTTTAGTGTTTGAATGAGAAACTGTGAGAAAGAGGAGATATCTAACAACATCTAATATGGCCTTCCCAATTTAACAATGACAGATCAAAAACTATTTTTATACTGTACAAAATTATTCATAGGAGGCCTGCTTCCAATTTACCTCCCTTGGGAATTTTTGGGGGGACTTTATTCTATTTTCAGCCCCAAACTTATGACAAAATCAATTGTTCCCTCCTCATTGTGCTCTGTTCTTCATTTTTCCTACCTCTAGTTGAGCAGAAACCCCACTGCTTTATAGTTATCTGTAAAAATGTTTGTTGTGCCAAGATATCAGTGGCAAAGAAAGAATTATTTATAGCCTCATAGTCTATACCATTGCCTGGCATATAGAAGAAGCCCAATAAATAGTCTACATTGCCCTGAGTCAGTTCATCTGTATTTACCTCTTTCTACATAAGACAAAACTGGGGACTCTTTGGAACTAGAAAAGAGCTCTTGATCCATCATTTCCAGAAGCTATAAAGGAACAGATTAAACACCAGAAATAAGACTTTAAAAATCTGGCTTCAAAACTTGGCCCTACAATCTGCTTAGCTATTAACCACGGAGCTTCTTTTATCTTTTTCTGAAATGCAAGTTATAGTATTTCCCTCCAGAGTTTTGTGAGTAATAAATGAGAAAAATTTAGTAGCTAGACCATTATAAGATCTACTATATACTACTGCTCTACTTATCCCATTCACATGAACTTAGCTATGTTTAAGCTATTGCAACATATCGCCTCTTCTGCCAACCACTTGATGCATTATATCATCTAATCCTGACAGTGCTTTCATTCAGCCATGATGCCCTCGCTTTACAGATAAGGAAACTGCTTTTTAGGGAGGTTGAATGGGCTGCCCGTGGTCACACAGCTAGGAAGTAATAAAGCTGGGATTCCAACTCAGAAACACCTGATCACGCCCCTGCTCTTAGCCACTCTAATTTTTTTCTATAAAGTGATATCTTAAAAAAATTACCAGTCACTACACTATTCTCTATAAAAGTTCTATTCTAAAACAGAGACACTAAACAGATATGGAGATTTGGGGAAGACAATAAAAAATAAAGACTTCCTAGGTGACTTAAATTCACAGAGCACTTTAGAGTTGACTAAGAGCCTGTGCGAGTAGAGTCAGAATTAGAGAATGCCAAGTGACTTCCAATTGCTCTCGCTGGTCCAAATTTTATTTCTAATCTACAAACTACTGAATATTTCACTTAGATGTCTCAGAGACTCCTTCAACTCCACAGATCTGAAATTAAATCAATCCATCTTTTTCTTTTTTTTCTTTTTTTTGCCATAAATACTGCCTCTCCTTCCCACCCAAAAATTGTTTTCCTGTGCTATAAATATCAGTGGACTATAACTCCATCCCCTCGTCAGGGACCAACTCAGAATTCTGAAACTCCTATTGGAACCTTTTCTTTCATAACTTTTCTCTCAATTTCCTCCATTCCTCCTTTCTTCCCACCTTTACTACCACAGAGTGGCCATAACTGATGTCCAATCCATTCTCCACACTGCAGCCAAAGGCTCTTTCTAAAATGCTCTTCAGATCAAGTTGCTCCTTATGCAAATTTATGACAAGATCCTCTTTGCCTTGAGGTAGGGATTGGGGGAGCCAATCGTTTAGCAGCAACAGAGTTTCCTCCCACCCACCCTACCTGAATCTAGCTGACAGCCCCACCGCCTTCTAGCCAGACCGAAATACACCAGCCTTTCTACCTCATTGCTGGTAAATATTTACACTGAATAACTTTTTAAATCCAACTATAATGTTTAGGCAAACTGCACTTCTCACATCTCAGTCCCTCCAAACTTAAAAGTAACACTTATTTCTAAAACATGATAGCATTTTGGTGTGACCACATTGGGGAAAAAATTCCATAGTTTACCCTTTTGTTTTTGCCTTCTCCAAAGGGTTAAATATCTTGAATTCAAAATCTCAGCCCAAGAGTTAATATTTATAAAGGCTAACTACATATATTTGTATTTATATAACAGAGAGATTGTGAGGACCTGTTACATGAAATTATTTTAACAGAGAACAAAGCTCCAACAGATTTACTTAACATGTTTTGATTTCAAAAAATAATAATCTCACATCTACACGCATCTGACACATATATCAACTTTACTATACCTTAACCGATTTTGGAGGGAGAAACAATTAATGCCATATTAAATAAAAAAGAAATAAAAACCAACCAGAGTCACTGTAATACATTTAGCTCCTTGGTTTTATTCTAACGCTAATGTTGCTGAATTGCTTTACATGATTTTAAAGGAGCAAGGTGATTGTTTTGCCACAGAGTTTGGAAGATGATGGTTTACTGGCCAACTCACTGACCGTCCAAGATCTTTAGCTTAACTCCCTGTTAGCACAAGTTGTGTTCATGGGAACTGGATACAGAAACTCAGAGCTGGGGGAAGGAGAACTGAAAGGCACCTTCCTAAAAAACAATTGATTTGCTCCATTTCTTTGAAATGGCTAATGCTTTGATGGTTCATATTTACAATGGCTTGTCCTGCTCTTCGGTGGAGTTGATATGTTGGAGTCTTTAACACTATAAACTTGATCAGAACTTCCTCTGCAATAAACAGACCGGATTGAAGGGGTGTGCCCCTCCCCGCCGGGCCTCGGGAGCCCATTTGCTTACCAATTTGTAGCTAAAGACATCAGAATGGTGTTCTTCACGCTCAACTGCTCCAGGTACTTGAAAATCGTTCTGGGAAGCTCAATATGCAAACTGGTTTGGGAGCCTGAAAGACTTCAAAGAGAAGAAATTTGACCTTCCTGAGGAAAGGCTGGGGTTCAGTTAAACTCATTTTTAAGAGTGGACTTTCCATAGCATTCACAGAACACAGGGAGAATGGCCATTTTCCTTGTAAGCCACTTTCTAAACAACTTAGAAAACAACAAGCTGGTATTCTATTGTAGTTTATATATATTTTTTCTCTAAATGTCAATGATGGGTCAAATGTCAGGGTGACTGAGGTTGAATCTCATGATTGAAACTTGAGCCCCGTAGAGAGCAATGGGCATTCACCTGTCATCCAGGTAAGACAGAGGGTACATTTAGGAGCTACTGAAGGGCCTGGGGTTAGTTTGCTTTTCCTTTTAAAATGCTAATTGACTCTGCCCCTCAACCCCCTCCATCCCCCCACTCCATGCCCTCACCACACACACCTTTTTCTTTCTTTAATATAGGGAGGTTTCATTGAACAGGTATGTCCCCAGGTGCAGCATCTAGCCCAGGTTGCTTTCTTACACCAGTTTGCAAAGCGATTTTGCCATAGCAGCACTTGGGTCTAGTATGGTGAGTTCAGGGTTAACCTGTCACCCGCAAAAATTCCTTCCTGAACCCTCCAAGATAAGAGAAGTCCATTGGGGTCATGACGCAGTACCCACAGATAGAAAAATTATCCTGGGCAGGTCTGCAGAAAGCCTGACAATTCATACCATCCCAACCCCTCTACACTCCTGCCTATAAAAAGAATTACATGTTTCTTATGGAAAATCTGAAGCCAAAAATTAAAGGTTCTTTTTCTACCTTATAGTGGACTCCTCCTCAACTTTTCATCTAGATTTCCACTGTTTTTCCATCTTTCTCAGCCCTGTTTTTAGTGCACTGCTTTTTACTGGGTTGTCTGAAAAGTCATGATGTATTTCTGCAACAAAAAAACATAGAAAAAAATACGTCATGACTTTTCCGACCACCCAATAAGTTAACTTATTTCTTTTCACGATGAAAAATAACTGACTCACATGTTCTTCATAAAAATGATGGCAGTCATGGTAATAGCATGATTAATAAATGTAAAAGTAATTTGTGCAGGAGACAAAAGACAAGATGAAGTAATTCTATGTTAGGATTTCTTAACTATTTTTAATTTGAGTAAAAATAAGCAGCATTTTATCATATTTGAAAACAAGTCCCAACCTGAAAGATGGACTAAAAAACTTTTGTGTAAAGCTGTTGATTAGCAAGAGAATGTTACCAAAGAAGAGCTGTACCTATGAAAAAGAAAAATCACATTTTAAATCAAATTAAGCCATAAAATTATAAATTTGTTTTATTATTTTAATGTATATTATGTATGTATATATATGTGTATGTATACATGAGACTAGCATATGCTACTCCCCCATGTTTCAATTACCTAAATTGTCCAGCAATTAATAAAAATGGAAAATTTAAGATCTCCCTATTTCTAAATATTTCAATATTTTTATTATAAGACTAAAACATACAAATAACTTTTCCTCCTTTATTTTTTCTTTAGGAGCTTACATGCCAGTTAAATGAAAGAATATCTACATAAACCAAAAGTTAGAGGAAAATTACTTAAAGGTAAAGTACCCATACTGGTTTAATAATCTGAATATCTAAGGTTGTGTAGATACAAATAATATCATTAAAAATCAAAAATTAATCTGGTAACTCCAAACATTTATATATATATATATATATATATATATATATATGTATGTATATATATATATATATATATATTTGTCTAATTTATATAATCTCTCAACTCAATAATGGTTTGGCAGAAAAATGATGGAAGCCCTTTTGCATTTCAACAATGGTGCCTAATCACCACAAAAATACTCAAGAAAATTTCAGACCCACTCCTGACCATCTCACTGGATTGCTAGGTTACACTTCAGAAGTCACTTGCCCTTCCTAGACCTGTTTCCACTAGAAAATTGGGCTAACATCCTTCCTTCCCCATAGATAACTTAGATAAAATGCTTAAATTAAAAGGTATATATCAAGTACAAAACGAAGGCAATTGTCATAGTCTTTTGAAGAAGAATTAATGTGAAACACAATGGGAAAGGTGAAAATTAAAGAGAGTCATCATCAATTGCTGTGAAATCCCCAAAGCTATGAAATCCAATCAGCCCAGGGAAGAGTTAAAAGATGAGAACTCCCCAAAGCTTAGATGACTTTGGAAACACAGATCAAAAACAAAGAGACGGAAAGTATAATTAACTCCATTACTGCTCAGTCAAATGAAAACAGCCATGACATCCTTTCTTATTTATGGCTCCAGCAAATAGCTCCATTCCACCCGTGAATATTGCTATAGGACAGCACTGGTTCCACAGCAGGTGATACAGAAACAAGCTGCTGAAATTTATGTCATTAGATCATGGTATTGATAGAAGATTTATGCAGATGTCCCATAAAAAAATAAGTAGCTTTTCTATCTTATAACAATTCTTGTTCTCTAGCAAACAGAAATCTATACACAGAAAGCTGGACTTTTCTAACGTGCACTAAGAATAATGATAAAGTCTATTTATTTAAATATATATTTTTGTCTCAGATATTGGAATTTACCTTCAGCAATAAAAAGAAATCCTTGCATAATCAAGCCATCTGCTAACATGTATGAAACATTTTCATTTCTGAGTTGCCCTTCTTGCTAACTAGAAAATGCATCCATTTGGTATATTTTCACCATTGCACAGACTGGCAAAGGGGATATGCAGGTTACTCACATTTCTTCCTGGGATGTCCTCCAGTTACTCGCCATCTCAAATCTTGTCTTCTTAATCACGTTGGTATTCCCACTGCTTGGGACAGTACCCATCATGTAGTATTTATTCAATAAATGTATATATCCCCAAAGGATTGTACTGTAATATTCTATCACTCCAGTTCAGATTGCAGGGACACCCTTCTATTTCTTGTATCTATCCTCAATGCCTAGGATGTGTACCTTATTCCCAATAGGTGCTCAATAAATATTAGTTGGTTGACTGATTTCTCAAGTTAAATAGTTTTACAGTGATATAACACCATGTCTTCACTGGTGGGAGTATCAATTGGCACAAGCATTTGGTAATTTAATTTTTACACCTTTGGTCAAGAATGTTGATAATGGCATAGTTTATATGAACAAAAAAGAGTAGGATCGATAGCTAGTGGTATAGTCATCTAGGGCAAAGTCATAGAAGGGTGAAAAAGTCCACTCATTCTTACACGGGTCATCATGATTGACTATCCCAAATAAGACGTTAGGAAACCATAACCAAATTGCACATCATTTATATAAAGTTTTTTTTTTTTTTTTGAGGGCAGTGTCACTGGCCCTCATATGTGGGACCCGAACTGGAGCCACTGGCTTCCAAAGCCAGTGCTTAACCACCACACCACTCAGCCGGCCCCTATATAAAGTTTTAAATCACAAAAGCAACACTGTCTATTGTATTATACATTACACATTGTATTTCTTTACTTTAAATGCATGAAACAAGAGCGCTGCATCTGGGACAGTGGCTGCCTTGGGGTAAGGAAAGGATTTTGCAGAACACGTCATAATATCCAGTACTGACAAGGGTGGAGGGTATAAAATAGTAATACTTAATATTTATTGAGCATTTACTAGATGCCATGTACTGTGCTAAGTGCTTACTATGGGCTATCTCATTGAATCTTCTCAACAATCCCTAGAGTTACTATGCCTCATTCTAAATGAGCAAACTGAGACTTTGCGAGGTAATATAACCTGTCCAAAGTCACATAGCTCTGGAGTGCTGGACCTGGGACCTGCACCTGCCCAATCTAACTCTGAAACCCACCCTCTGAAATCATTCTCCCATCCTGCCTCCCCCATGAGCATGTTTTGCAGGGAGTAGAAATGGGTTCAAGTTTTCCTATGGCATCTTGACATTGTGTATCTAAATTTTTAGTGTCTACTCTTTGACTCAGATATACCATTTCTATATACTTACACTAAGAAATAATGGTAATATGTCCCCAAGGGATGTGTCAATGGATGTTCCTCTCAGCAATGCATATAGAAGACCAAAAAAATCAATATCCATCAATAGAGGATCTATTTTTTTAATTATGATATATTCATGCACTATAATCCTCTCAACCTATTTTTATTTACATGAAGATTTACATTAACACGGTTAAATTGAAATGGCAAGTGGCAAAACAAATTGCATATATGATCTTGTTTCAGTAAAAAATAAAAAAGTTTAAACATACACATAGAAAGCAGCTTGGAAGGCGCCCCCTTCCAATGCCACTTCTTGGAGAGATCAATCCTGACAGCTTTGTAGTGTCTTCCCTTGTTTTGCCACCATGAGTCTCAGTTATCGGCCTCCATAAAAGCGTAATATATATTCCTTTGTTTGCTTTCTCGTTTACTATGTGTGTCTTTCCCCAATGTTATGCTAACTAAGTGCAGGAAACAAATCTGTATTATTTACCACTATTGACCCAGGACCGAGTGGTACAGAATGTGTGCTTCAGAAATTCTTGTTGAATTAGTGTCCAACAAATTCATTGCCAGGTGATTTTCACTGTCTACTTTATGCCTTCGTCCACTGTGTCAGCTTTTGAAAGGAGAGTGCTAGGCATTGCTTTTTATAAATGGGGGAAGAAACAGGAAGGTTATTTGTAGTGTGGTAAAATCAATCAATCAGTCAATCAATCAATCAATCAATCTAGCAATGCAGAGGCAGTGCAGAGGAATTAAAAAACCCTATTAGATTTGCATCTGCAAAACTGAGCCTGTAGGATGTCTTCCGGTTCAGGTATCAGTCCATGAAACCTTACCCACAAGTTTTGTTTTCTGTCTCTCTCTCTCTCTCTTTCTCTCTCTCTCTCTCTCAAGTTTAAAGCATAGCTCCATTACTTTCATTGAGAAATTTATTCCAATATTTATTTGCAGAGCAAAGAACTGAGTTATAATACCTGCCCAAGGAGGCTAGAGAACCTTCCAGTTCCTGGCCCCAGGCAGACCAAGAAGAACACACAACACAGGCGACAGAGGCAGGGTTGCTGATAATTGGGTTTTGGGGCTTTTTTGTTTGTTTGGTTTGGTTTTAGAATGCCAGCAGGGAGTGGAGGCCATAACTTAAAGGGCTGCAAAGCCTGGTTTCTTTATCATTCTTCTCCAAGAGAACAGGCTGACCTCCCATTGTCAAAAAAAATAGTCATTCCATAAATATTTGTTGCAAAAAAGAATGAAGAAGTGAACATGTAAACCAATTTTTTTTCATTGGTCTTGCTGTGGCAGTAAAAGCCATAAAAATCATGACTGAAAAATGTAAGATTTGATAAATATTGCATTTAGAGAAGAAAAAAAACTATATTTATAAATTAACTTGTTTTCAAGAGAAAGACCTTGTAGGTAAGGTTCCAACACAGTGAATTTTTACAGTGAAGCTATAAACTCTAAAATGGGGATTATGAACATGGGCAATATAATTTATAATACTTGCATAGCTTTCAATTATTCAGGTGCTCAAAGCCCAACAAATTGAATAATGAACAGGGTAATGAATTGAACCCTGAGAAGAAGATCCCAGAAAACGCTGGGCAGTCACCACCGAGGAATTCACACACAGAAGTAGCCTGAAAGGAACAAACTTGTTTGAAGGGCACCCTTTCTCTCTAAAGCCCAAACATTTATAGAACAGTCATGCAAATAGGAATTGCTTCTAAGAAATACCTGTTAAAGGTATAAAGCTGCTAAAATAGTATATTTCAGATGACCAAACAGAGAATTAGAATCGTAAATTGGCCTGTTACACTTTCTGAGAGTGCAGGTTCTCTATTTCATTATTTTTAGCTACACTGAGAGGGGGAGGAAATATAAATTATTAAGTACCGTCGCTTCAGATTTAGGCTTGGAAGTGTGTTGATATTCCACAGATCCTAAAGCACAGAGTTCTTAACTGTTTCATACAACACTGCAGAACAGAAATTTAAATAATTAAATGGCTTCTGAACTCCCTGTTCGGACCCAAGTTATATGATGTATGCTTTTGTGTGTGTAAGTGAGGGTCCTGATGGAAGGGGGTCTCCTGAGCCTTGCACCCACATCCCTGCTTCCGGGGATACTGCAGACCAGCAGAATGTGAAGTTAGCAAGCATCATGAAAAGATTTGCATTAAATATGATTTGCTCAAGTCTACAGAAATGAACCGTTTCCCTCACTTCCAGCCCCTACCACCATCACACAGAGGAGTCAGCCTGCACTCTCATAAAGTATATTTATCGAGGCAGCTTCAAAATAATCTGTCTTCTAGAATATTGCAGGCCAGGGGGCAGTACTGCGCAGTGATTAGTGTATCATCCATGAAGTCCAAAAAATTGGGTTTGAATCTCAGCTTGACCGTTTTCTAGATGTGTCTTAGGCAAACTACTTAACCTTCTAAAACTTGTTTTTTATCTGCCTAATGGAGACCATAACAGTACTTGCGTTATAAGAGTATTGAGAGCATTCAATGAGATAAAATATGCAAAACATTTAGTATAGTAAATTGTAAGATATTTAAGTGCGGGAGCCTCTTCTCCTTTTATAAATCACCTATAACATGTGGAAGACATTCATTGTAGGTTCCCATTAAATACTGCTGAATGTATGAGTTCTAAAAGGAAGCCTTTCAAACTATTAGAGCTGATGAAGTCTGAACTCTTAGAAACCTTGAATTTTGTTGTTGTTGTTGTTGTTGTTGTTGTTGTTGTTGTTGTTGTTGAAGGGTGACCTGGAACAACAGAAGGAAAATAATTCACAACATGACCTTGGATAAGTTCATTAACCTCTTTGGACCTGGGTTTCTTCACCTGTACGGTGAAGGGATTGACCAAGATGGCACCTCCGGGGCCTTCCGGGTTTACCATCCTGTGATTCTGTGTTACTTTATTACCGTGGTTTCTCCGTGCAGCCTTAGGTTATGGCCGTCACCCCTTCTAATAGCCCTTCAATCTTACTTCCAAAAGCCAGGTCCCCTTGTCTCGGAGGGTGCGCTGCTTGTTTGCAGCTCGCAGTGGAGAATTCAGTGGTGGGGAACAGATGAGGATCGATGCCCACAGCTCGGAAGCAATTTCAACCCTCATGCGGGGGTGGGGTGGGCACACTTTGCTTTGCCCCTCCTCCCCCCGGAGCCTTAATGATCACTGGGTAGTACAAGCTTTGCATTTGGGATATCTTTTGTCAGGATATCACTCTCCTCTAGTGAGTATTTGGTCAAGGGTGGTGGGGGTGAGGGGAAAGCGAGTATCTATTGATTTGCTAGCATCTGGAGGCTTCCTCCCTAATCAGCAAGTACAGAAATGGGTTCTGTGACATCATGGAGAAATAGAAAATCTCCCCTTCATCCTCCATCCCTAGCTCTTCACTCAAACTGAGATTTATGACTGGCATCGGAGTCTTTCTTTGTTCTACCCTCTGGAGACCCTCAAAGTGCACAGAGATTTACAAAGAACAAAAACTCCTGCCCCCAAATCATAACACTGGGATAACGAGAATGCCTGTATAGCAGGGACACAAAAAAGAAGGAAAGAAAGTTGCTTTAGGTAAGAGCGGTGTGAATATTCTCCCCAAATAAATCTTATGAGGGAAGGATATAGCAAAAGAGACAGCCAGGGGCAAGAAAAATAGGGTGACCCAATCGCCATTTTAAGGAAGAAAAATGCTGCACGCTTTTTCAGTTGGAGACAAGTTTGAAGGTTTTAGTACAACAGGCTTCATTGACACAGTAGGGTTGTACATAGAGAACTCTCTCCTCAGACAAAGCTAGGACTCATCCAAAAGCCTAGTGAAAGAAGGGTGCACATAGCACCTTCATGAGAATCCTCTCCTTGCCCTCATGAACCCCCCTTTACCATGTCTTTTTCCGAAACTGCCTGCAGGTTCCCCATGAATACATTATTAATGTTAAGAAATGGGCTGCAAGGATAAACAAGCCCTTAGAAAGGCATTTCTATTTTAGAGAGAAGGATAAGATAAAAATCAATTTCAGGACCGGCCGAATGGCTCAGTTGGTTAAGAGCTCGCTCAAGAGTGCAAGCTGAGCTCTGAGCAACAGCAGTTCGAGGCCAGCCCGAGCTGAGTTGCCATTGAGCTGCCAACAGGTGGCAGGATGGCTCAGCTAAAAAAAAAAAAAAATCAATTTCAACATTGAACAATTTCAAATGATCCCTTTTACTCCTTCTGAAGATCAACAACTTCACTTGGAAAGTGTGTGTGTGTGTGTGTGCGCGCGCCTGTGTGTGTTTAATTTACTAACAGGTTATAAATCTTATTGATAACCCCCTAAACACTTTCTACCCCATTATCTTCATTACAATTCATTCACTCTCATTCTCTCAATAAAAAACCTTAGGAGTCAATAATGATAATTAATGTAGACTTTCTATCCTTAAGTTATCAAGTCTGTACCTGACTCAGGAGGCTGGAATATCAGCTCTTCTTATAAGCCAACTGTGGGAAAGTAACTTAAGCTCTTTAAATCTCAGTATCCTCATCTATAAAATAAAAAATAATAGTATATTTCTAACAGATTGTTGTGGGACTGACATGTTTTATATACATTGTACAACTGTATAATGTATATAAAATAGCTGGAATAGTGTACAGAACACAGTGGCATCTCAATAAATGACAGTGTTCATTTATTTTTATTATTATGATTACCATCATTATTTCCCTGAAATTTCTCATATGCTTTTAGCTGCCTTCTAATTGTGTGCCAGTAGTTCTATTATGATGCAGTTTTCAAGCAGAAGGAAATAGATTATGTCACTTCAATAAGAAATCATCTTGTTTTTCTTGTCAATTTTAAAACAGCAAAATCATAAGAACAGGAACTATTGTAGCTTACTTAGCCAAAATTATGGCCCATCCATTCAAGTAGCCTGTCACCAACATGGACACTAAAGACTAAATTGTTAGTATCAACAATCGTCGTTAATGTGCCCTTACTGTATGCCGGGCACATGCAAAGAACTTTATAAGGATTGTTTCATTTATCCTTCCCCAAACCCCTGTGAAATTGGTATTTTTAGCCCCATTTTGCAGATGAAGGAGGGGTTAGCCATGGGGAGTTCCTTGGAAAGAATATATTACTTTGCCCAAAGTTTGCACAGCTAATAGGCAAATAAACCACGATGTGAATCCAGACCCTTCTCATGACAGTTTTATGCTTTTAAGCAGTATTGAGGGTCCAGTTTTCTTCTGAAAAATTATAGCATTTTAGAAATTTAGAAGAGAAAGGATTTTTGTTTTTTGGATACAAAATCATCTTTGGACAAAAATGGGACCTGAAGTGTTCTCTCTCGTTAAACAGTAAAATCCCTGGGTTCAGAACCCAAGATAAACATGTTTCAGAGTTCCCCAAGTGATTTTGATGATATTTGTGGAAACCATTGCTTATCTTAAATCCCATTTGAAGTTCTAACACAGATACATTTTTTCTTTACATTCTTTCTTGATCAATTTTTACTTCATATCAGTGCTTCCTCATAAAGTACTGAATCCCCCAAAATTAATTATAAGATGACTGAAGTTATAAATCATCAATTTAAAATTTTGCTTGAAGGGCCGGCTGAGTGGCATGTTGGTTAGAAGCTGGCTTGGGACGCCAGCGGCCCCGGTTCGGATCCCACATATGAGGGCCAGTGACACTGCCCTCTACAGCTAACAACAGCTCCACCTGGAGCTGGGCTGTGCGAGTCCCGGCGATGGTGTAGGCTGCAGCCCCTGCTGCAGTGGGCTGCCATAGGCTACAGTGAGTGGCCGGCAGCCAACGTGAGCGGCTGGCAGCTGGTGTGAGCTGCCAAGAGCCTCTGTGAGCGGCCGTCCAGAGGCCGGCGACTGATCTGCCTCATCTGGGAAGAGCGCAATGACGAAGCCAACATGGGCCAGTGAAGCAATGTCCTCTGCAACTAGACTGAAGAACAAAAAGGACAGTAACTTTTCTGTTCCCCTTCCCCGCTTCCCCAACGCTGTTCCCCTCCCCAAATTTCCCAATAAAAATCTTTAAAAAATAAATTTGCTTGAAATTTATTTAGATTTAATTTCAACTAGTGGCTTCTTTTGACAGTATTTCTGGCTTTGATTTTTAAAAAAGTTCAGATTTATTTATCTACATTATTACTATTGTCTTCATGTCCCTTTTCAGAAGTGAAATTTTGACAGTCTTCTTATAGCAGATAATTTTCTCCCATCTAATTTTCTCAATTATTTTAGTTAATTACTTTTCTCTGAAACCTCTTTAGTTCTACAACTTGTATATTAATGATCTCTAGTGAATCACACCTCCTACTATTCAGACCCATGTTTGGTCCCTTCCCTCCTATGCTGCCTCCAACCTTGACCATGACTTGCTTTGATCAATAGGACATCAGCAAACATGAAGACAGAGCAGTGGGGTAGAGAAAGCTTGGGCTTGGGAGTCAGCAGGACCCAGGTACAAATCAGAGACCTGTAATATATTAGCTGAGACAGTAGAGAAATGACTTCATTTCCCATGTACTCACCTTAAAAGGCAGGTGACAGGGGTAACTTGAGACTCAAGCGTGAATCCTGTAACTTAACAGCTGCAGGGACTTTAACAAGTTATCTAATTTCCCTGAATTCAGGGCCCTCATCCATAAAGTGGGTGTAATAATATTTACCCTAAAATTTTTAATAATAATACAATAGCACCTCACAAGTAGTAGGCGCTCAAGAAATTGCAATATTTGTTGAGTGATTAATGTATAGCTTTTTTTGTTCTATTTCTTAAGTTGAACAAAATGTCCACAAATAAATATGTCAACTAAGGGTTGATAAATATATCAACTAAAATTGTCATGGAGGGCCGGCCGAGTAGCACGGTGGTTAAGAGCTGGCTTGGGAAGCTAGCGGCCCCGGTTCGGATGCCACATATAAGGGCCAGTGACACTGCTCTGAAAAAAAAAAAAAAATTGTCAGTGGATAACTACAGTAGTCATTGTATTTGTGTATTATAGCTTGATTCGACATGCCTTTTATAAATGATACGTTTTCATTGCATTAAAACGAGAACATGTAAAACACAAAAAATAAACATTTCCCATTTCTTACCAACATAAATTAATAGTGATTAATACTTTGGTGTCTAGATACTCAGGTATTTTTTTCTGAAACTCTGGGACCATACTGTAAGTAAATATTGTTTTGTAATTTGCCTTTTTTTTTCACTAAACAACATACTGTGAACATCTTTATATGTCTATAAATATATTCCCAAGACTGCTTTATTAATGGATGTAGCATATTCCATTGTATGGATACCCTGTAATTCATTTAACCAATCCCAATGTTCACATTTAAAAGTAGCTGCAATTTTGTTTCTTTGGAACTCTAAGCTGTATATACAAATCAAATCAATCACCAGACTTCAATAGAAAAGCACTTCATATTAAATTTAATAAACATCCCCAATTTGTAGATTTCACACTGAAAACTAAAATTATGGAACTTAGTCATTAAATACACATTTGGCTGGTATCTTACCAATACCCAAGCCCCTGATGTGAATGTTGGTTGATTAGGGAAGTGTATTAATACCAGTGTGCCAATGGGACTCTGATTGCTCTGGAAAGCAAATCAACTTCACTTTATCCCAGAGAGAGGCACTGTGAGGAAATCAAGTTTTTGTCTTCCTATGGGCTTGCAGAAAACCGTGTTTCCCAAAAGCTGAGGCATAGCTTGCAGGCAAGTAGAGTTAGACATGTTGAGCGGAAAGTGAGAGATGTTGGTAGAGAGAAGCAATTTGATCCAAGATAAGAGAAGGCTGGAGAAAGTGCTTGCTGGACAGTCCCTGCCCTGAGAATGAAGCACGTGACCTACAGAGCCATCCAGAGCCTTAGCATCTGTTTTTATAATAAACTTCTTCATCATGAGGGCTCCCTAATAATTGTCCAGAGCTATGGAGGTCACCGTGAAGAAATTCAATTGTCATATTCAGGAGAATTCTTCAGTGTTTTGTTTTTGTTTGACTTGGGCAGAGGTGGCACAGTTACACTCAGACTGATTCTGTCTTTGCCAGCAATTTATTTAGCACAGGTTCACTGTGGAGATTATAATAATTTTATAAGCCAATAGCATACAGGTTCATATCTCTTCATAAGCTAAATAAATAATATACTCCAGGGCCAGCCAAGTGGCTCAGTTGGTTAAGAGCTCGCTCAAGAGTGCAAACTCTGAGCAACAGGTTGGTTGGTTGGATTCCCAGCCCGAGCTGAGCAGCCGCTGAGCTGCCAACAGGTGGCAGGATGGCTCAGCTAAAAAATAAATAAATAAGTAAGTAAATAAATAAATAAATAAATAACATACTGCAAACATAGAATATAATATTCACAATATAGTTCCAGGCAAGGTGAGGTGAGAGGAATAAAGTCCAGACTTTAAGAGAGATGTACCTTTTTATATGAGGAGGTACTCAGTTGAAAAAAGGACCAACTGAGATCCTCTTTCCAGCTTGCCAGGGCAAAATAAAAGTCTCCTGTTGCTAGGGAACGAGGATGCTGATGTTGGCAGACAGGCAGGCTCACTTGCTTCTTGGGGTCACTGTTAGGCTTTTAGCCACTGCCTGTGAGAGAGCAGCCCTTACCACAGCAGAAGCTAATGTCCCAAGCGTATTCAGAGAATTTTTAGGTTAGTGAAGATTCACCTCACCCAAACTGAAACTCTCAAATAGTCCTCACAGACTCTCGTATTTATATAATTGTCTCCATGCCAAATTGCTTCTCCACATGTTCTTATCCAAAAGCCCCCAGTGAGGCCTCTCAGCAGCTGGGCAGCTGATAAACAAACAAAATTTTCTTTTGTTGTTAGTCACTTGTTGCTGATTGCAGATCCTAATGACTAAATAAATTATTGTCACCTACAAAGGATGATGACATGTAAATTTTGTTAATGCACATTTGATATAGTAACAGGTAGCCTCTTCTATATCACTCATCTTAATTTGATTAGCCATTTGTGTGTTTACGGGTTTTTCCTTTATTTTTTTCTAACAACCAACATCCCAAAGAACAAGATCTACATTTACCTAAACTGGAAATAAACTCAGTAATCTGTTGATGTGGAGCAGGGAGGGGATCTCCCTGTCAAATCACCAGAGAGAAAATTTCTACATCTATAGACAAAAAAAAAAAATTAAAATTCTAAACATGCTTGCATCATTGGTGGCACTGAGTAATATTCACTGAGTCCTTTTATCTTTCCAAGCTACAAGGGTTAGACGTAGGTATTGTGAAGGTATGGGCAATTTCTCCTTAAGTGAAACATACAAGTATTATAATGACCCAGTGATGTTTTTACTCAATAGTAAGGCAAACGCATGTTCCAAAAATTATAAAACAATGTTCATAGATTTATGGATAATAGTGACCAACCTAAACCTCCATCAATATGACTGGATGAACAGTTGTGTTGTACACACACAATGGAATTCTGCACAGCAGCAAAACGGGACAAATTGCTGATATGCACAAAAAATTGAGTACATCTCAAGAATAATGTGATGAGCAAAAGAAGTATGCCCATGGTATGATTCCATTAACAAGGTGTTCTAAAACAAGCAAAACTAAGCTGTGGTGACAGAATTCAAAAGAGTTGGGCAGTGGTGAGAAGCGGACAGAAAGAAGCATGAGGAAGATTTAGGGGTAAATGGATGGTTCCATAGCTTGATTGAGGTGCTGGCTATATGGGCAATATATATGGGCTGGTTATGTACATTGTTGTCCAGTCTTATTAAACTGAGCCCTTAAAACCTCTGCATCTATAAAGAGTAAAATAAATTCACAATTGCATATTTTTAAAAGAGTAAAAATAAAATGGCCACCTTTATTCAAACTAACATCACTCAGTGTTCTTGTTGGATAGCTTTCTGTCTGTCTCTTCGATCTATTATACCAGATATTTTAACTCCCCCCCCTTCTCCCTCTTAATTCATGCTAGAGATGAACAGTGAATGGCCTCTTGATGACCGTTTTCACTGAACAGCTGATATTAACTGAAAATATAGATGGGGGTTTACAGTCCACTCACACTTTTCCATCATTTCTACAATATTTTTATTATGCTTTGCAGGTATTCAATGGTGACAAATGATTTTTCAAAGGGTAAACAATCAGTATATAAGATTCAGCACATTAAACAGACTTCATTGTACCCCTAATAGACGTGAAGTTGATAATTTCTGAGAATTTTGAATCAATGGGTTGCTGGTTACTTTCCAATGACATTTAACAGTTAGACTTAAAAATACAGAAGAAAGCATTGTAAGTTTTATCCAAAGTGATTATGGCCATCATTTGAATAAAATACAGATTTTGCAAGCTGTAAAGCACATCATTACTACACACTGGCCTAAGCAAGGTTTGGTTCACAAACTACACAGCTCTAACCAAGTCATTAAATCTATCTAAAAGGGCCTCATTTGAGAAGCAATAAAATTTTTAATCATTTTATTATTAAAAGAGTGTTTAATATGTAGCTAATTAAATGCCAAAGGCAGGTTATCTGAGTTTAACCTTCAAAAAGAAAATGATGTATCAAAGTCTGCCTCTGGCATCATGGGATAGAAATGTCATCCTCATAACCATTGCGTGACAACTAGCTGGTGGCCTTTTCTAGAGCTATAGTTAAATTACCTGATTAAATTAATAGCCATTTAGATGTTTTAGGAACTGCACAGACCTATACTAAATGAAAATTAGGTCCATTACATTTTCCGAGTGGGCTACATAGACCCTAAAATAAAACACGTATGCCATGGCCCACGTTACTTAGATTAAGCAATTAAAAGCTCTTTCTAAAAAGCGACTAATTCCCTATAATGTACAGACAACTGGATTTACACTAATGACTAGAGCTAGATTTTCTTTTTCTGCTTGTTTTTCCCTATTCTAGGACAAATTCTCTGTGTGTTTGTTTGTTTTAAAATAAAAGAGTAAAAATTGAATATATCACCTAGATATGTAGCTAGATAACACCATTGTGATTCTATTTTTCTAAGGCAATGAACAGTGATGATATGTAAGATACTAAATTAGAAAGAGAACAAAATCATCGTAATTGGGAATTCAGCAAAACACCATTGAAGCATTCTAGGAAATACCTTTCAAACTATTCAGTGTCAAGTATTTGGAAAAAATACAAAAAGAACTCACATATTCCTTCCTTGCTAATTCTTTGTTATGAAATCCAGGTCATCAAATAATTAAATATGTCAGGAAAATGCAAATAGTATATTTATTAACTATTCCTTCCATATTTCTCCAGTGGCAAATGAATACATTGAACATAATTGTTAAGGTCAGAAGGTTTGATCACTGTTGTGTCCCCAGTACCTACAATAGTGTCTAACACACAGTAGGTATTCAATAAATACTTTTGGATTTAAGACAAGCCTGAAATTTTTTCTGTTTTCACTGACATTTATTTAAAAGCCATATTGAAATATCAAAATCCTTTACTTTCACAACGTCATAAAATTAAATGTTTGGCAAGGAATTTTTAGGCCAGATGCAACCACATAATAAATGAACTACATCAGTGTGGAAACTTCTTTTATTTATAATTAAGTTTTTGCTTCATTTCATTTCATACATTTCAAGGATACTGTCTTGTATCCTATTCATTGACTTTAAGGGTTTCAGATAGACACAAGTTCGTAATAAATATTTAATATCAGCATCCTTCCTGGGGCTACAAAACTTAGATCTGTGTTAGATCGGGTGCTATTTACAGGGAAACTCCGCCTATAACATGTTCATGATGTTTTGAACATTAAACAGGAAGAATAAAGGCAGCATTGATAGGAACCTATGAACAAATCACTCTCTGGGAATCAACAGTGCTTATGTCATAACTTTGCTGAATGTGTGTCAGTCTTTATTCAATGAATCAATATTTATTGGGGGCCGACTGGGTGTCACTAGACTCTAGACTGTGTAGAAATACAAAGATAATCAAACAGCCTAACTCTTGTGTAAATAAATAAGCAACATTGAATATGAAAGAGTCATAATGAAAGACTATACTTGAGCAATATTTGAAATGTGTACAAAGAATAATAGCTACAGTGAGGAGAAACGATGAACCGTCTCATGAATGATTGAGGCAAATTGGGAAAGGAGTCGTAAAAGAGATGTTGAAAACTGTCATAGGAAGAAATGAAGAAGGAAACTTGTACATGAGGATGTCAAATCTGTAAATAAAAATACCATAAAAGATGTGTGAGAAACTAGATTTAACTTAACACAGATCCTTCTTAGAAATGTCAGACTCTGGTTGAATGGGCTGAGATTTTTAAAAGTTGCTTTATTGATGTGTCAGAAATACTCCAATTGTAATGCATTTCAAGTATTATGTGGCTTTTCCACATTTTCAGGGGAAAAAAACTTCTCCAGAGGGACAGCATGGGACAATTTCATAATAGACAAGGTAGAGGAATGTCTTTATGTTTATGAGGAAACACAGAAATAAAAATTTAAGACATTCATGAATTCATGATTTACATTTTTAGACTTGAAAGGAAATTCTAAGATGTTCTAATCTAATCTCCCAAATATTATGTCACAAAGCAAGTCAATAATGGTTGGACTGGAACTCAGTACTTCTGACTTCTCTCCACCATCTTTTCTGCTTCCCAAATGAATTGTCCCAGAGCTGGTAAAATTGCCAAGATGTGTCCTGCCTGTGTGTCTCCCACATGAAATAGATATTGACATCAGTAAGACTTCTGTGTCTATAGCAATCTCAGAGGTTGCTTATGGATTTTATTCCATCAGTGGAAACAATAGAAGAAATACATGTGCATTAATCTGATTTTGTTTCTTTCTCTCTACTTTTAGAGAAAAAAAAATGAGTATGAAAATATGTGTTCTTTCTGAGATTTTTCTCTGCGGTATTTCCCTTTTTATTTCTCAGGCAATGTTATCTGCTGTCTGAATGGAGATATGATTCCATGGCCTTTTTCATCCACATGCCATGCTGAGTCAGTGAATCCCACCATATAGAATTTAGTGCATCTTTGGTGAAGGCTGACAGGTACATGGAGGATTGGGGGGGGCGGTTGGGGGAGGTGGGGGGGGAGGGATTGGAAGAAGGTAAGAGGGCTAAAAAAGCTGCCATATAATTTATAATCCTCACGCCCATAAAAGCTCAACAAGCAGGTAAGGTCGAGTGCGCAGTCACAGGGGCACTAGCCAGGCCTCCAAAAGCTCCAGGATCTTATTTCATTATCCCATAACCTGTGTCACCCTGCACAAGCGTCCCACTCCAGTACCATAGCTAATGTACTATGACAGGTAGGAAAACAGCCAGGGAACTCGGCAGCTTCTCTTCCCAACAACTGGGAGGCGAAGCACAAACGGAAGAACTAGCATTGCCTGGTGGCCAACCTTCTTTTGGAGAACTGCAGTGACAAGTTAGAATATCCAGAACCTGTGATCAGGCTCTGATTCGGTGACATTGTCGCTTTACACAATGCTGTAGAGCTGTTACGTGTATGAGGCTCTGGGTTCAAATTCTGGTTCTGCTATTTGTGGACTGGGTAATACCGTAACTTCTACATCTGAGTTGCAGTTTCCTTAACCATAAAAATGGTCATCAGAATCAAGTCAAAGGCTTCGGGTTGTTAAGAGAAATGAAAAAAAACACTAGTCCACATAAAAATGCATAGTACAGGGCATGGCCCATAGTAAACATGCACTAGTACTAGCTTTTGTAATTATGGTAGATACCTCACCCACGTATATTTGATATATCAGGCTAATTTCCTTAGGTTAGCTACAAAAGAGACTATCCTCAATTTTTAAAGGTTAGCTAATGCAGGAACTTGGCAAGTCACAATAATTAAAAACTCACACGTTGACCATATCGTCATAGTTATCTGATACCTGAGGAAATAGTTACAAATGTGTCCTGAAAAGCAGAGCTTACCAAAATGTCCCTTCCGTGTACACCTACACAGTGCATTATTTTCTGATAATCAGTTCTTACCTTACCCTTGACACAGCTCACCTCAGAGTAGTGTAAAAATCACAAGGAAGATACAACCAAAGAAAAAGAATTAATCTCACATGACATTTTGCCATTTATAAAACACAAAGCCACTTATAGCCGTTCACAAATAGTATCCTACAGCAAGGAGTTTCACTCATGTTAGAGAAACGCTGCTCCTAGATTCTGAAAGCTGAACTTCTGGTTCAAGTTGGCCTTTGTGTCTGTTGTTAGTGGACAGAAAAATGAAGGAGGTAGCAGTCAGCATTCATCCTTTACTTCTTAGGTTTGAAAAGAAAATGATCCATGGGGCTGGTTTTGATCTACAGTGAAACGTAGTATTCTGTTCAGGAGTTGACATAAGTATCACTATATTGAGGGGGGCAGGGGGAGACAGAGGAGACCCTGCATATTTTTTGCTTGTTTCCTCCCTCATCAACTGGAAATGTGACAGTGTTAGTAGCAAACCTTCTACCCAGTGTATAAAAACCAAGCACTTAGGCATTTTTGAGTGATAATTCAACAGGATTAAATTACACTCATGTGACAGCTCAACCCTACTAATGAGGTACATTTCAGTAAACTGTTGACAGAACTGTCTGGAAGGTTTCTTTAATTTACCAACATGTAACAACATGGGAAAAGCATTAGTCAACTAGATGAAGATGAATAAGCAGTGAGGTCTAGGGGTATTTTACATTAATACCTGACAACCTGAAAGGGTTTTTGTCACCTGCTCTATTTAGCCCAAGGCAGGCACAGAATAACTGGTATGTGTTAGTGTGATTGACTTACCAAAGCAATGAAGGAAATTATCTTGGAGAGGGCTGAGTGGAAAATATGTTACAGAAATTTCTTTTCCCTCCAGTTAACAGGAAGCGGGTTCAGTTGCAAAGCGGATGATGGTCACAATCAAGTTGAAAGAATGTTTCAGATCTTTTCAGATGGCTACACCACCACTTTCATTTTCCAAATTCTTTGAGACTGACCTTTTGGATGGAAAACAGAAAAATCTGTCTATATATATTTCTAGTCAGGTGTTGATTGGGAATAAAGTAAGGTTATTCTTGCCCAACTAAATAATTTATTCCAAGCCAAGAAAAGAAAGAAAATATAGGGAACATGGAAGAGCAATAAAAGGGAAACAAGGAAATATGCTTATTAAGGCATGAAATGCTTATGCAAAATCATTTTTAGCTAAGACTGTACTGGCCAATAAAAAGAGGGTCATACAATCATTTGCATCCTTTGAAAAATATGTGGAATAATGTTCCTCCAGTGCCTGGCAAGCAATATGGCTGAGGAGAAAAAGCACATTAACTCTACCTAAATGGATGAACATGGTAAGCATTAGGGGGCGCTACAGATTCCAAAATAAATATTGGGGTTCCAAGGTCTACCTGTTCCAATAGTTGTTCTCCATACCTAATCGTTCTAAACATTTTAATTTATAGATGCATCCTCAAGAGAAGGTGTTCCACAAAGGGAAGGTGGGAGCAAAGATGGAAATACTACCTTACCACATTTATTGGCCAGAAATTCCCCTAAACAACGGAACATTTTAGAAGAATTAGGAGAACAAGAGTGAAGACATTAGTGACACCTTTAGCTCTTGAGTATCAAACATATTAGAGGGGATTGTCAGTTTAGTTAATCCAAACTATCAATTAATCCATAAACCACATCTATTTAGCTTTGAAATAAGCTTCACAGGGTTTCTTTGTAGCAACTTGCCTTCGTTATTTCATCTTCATATCGCTATGGTTCTAGTGATTTTGCATTTCCAGAATACATAGTGATTTGTTGGAGGCCCCTGGGAGACAGGCTAGGCAGGAGATAATGGGAAGACTTAAAAAGAAACTGAACTTGAACAGCTCAAGGTATGCTACCTGAGTGGTAGGTAACAAGGGAGAGAAAACCACTCAGCAATATTGTCAACACATACATGTACAAAGTTTCAAGTTGGACCCTGCAGAAAGAGAGAACTTTTTCCAGTAGAAAAGCTCTAGGAGATCTGACAACGCTGACAAAGTGTTTCTCGAACAAAATCGGAAGTCATACTAATAGTTAAGTTTTGGGGGGAGTCAGAAGTTATATGTTGTATTTCAACTGCATAGGAGGCTGGTATCCCACCCCCCAGGTTGTTACAGAAAGCCCAGCTAATTCCAGAGCTGAAAGGGTTGGCTTCTATGCCAACAAGACTTCTTTCACTGGCCGCAGATACTATCTCTGACTCTCAATCTTACTTCCAGTCTCAATAATGATCATAAGGACAATACTTACTAAAATTTGCCCATTCTCTTTTATTCACACACACACACACACACACACAAAAAAAAAAAAAAACTTTCATCACCTCATTTGCTCCTGTGGGGTAAGTAGAGTCAGTATTTTCATAACACTTGACAAAGAAGCTGATTTCAGTAACTGCCACTCAGGGCACAAAAGCAGCCAACGAAGACACAAGCTCAGGCCCTCTAAGTACTTTTTTCACTGTGCTCAACTCTCCCTAAATGTCAATCGCTGGCTGGAACATCTGGTGGAAAAGATGCAGACTCTGAGGAGGGCTGGTACTCTCCAAGTGGGAATCACATATCCCAGGGGGCACTAGAACTGAGTAGTCCTCGTAGAAGATTCTAGAGGAAGGATTCCAGCTTTCTACAGTCAGGTGGGGTATCATGGGGACAAGTAGCTTTAGTCCATCTTTCCCTTCCTTTTCCCCAAGCATGTAAAAAAAATGGTGGCAGAGGGGGTTTGCAAAGTAATGGAGGCCAAACTTTCCTTTTGAGTTTTGTTTTTTTTCACATTACAGAACAATGCAAAATTAACAATAAAAGCAAACTAGCAACGGGGAAAGAATCAAGAATTTACGCCTATAAAATATCTTACTAGAAGTCCCAGCTGAAAATACTCACCTGAACAGTAATATTTTTCTTCCCCAACAATGTGTGTAACTGTAGCTGCTACAGCTTGAGTATTATCTACTTACAAGGCAGTTCTAAACAGCGTTAGATTGAAAGGATCATCTGTCTCAATTGGAAAGTGATAGCTTGATGTACATTGTTCTAAAATTAAAAATAAACAACTGAATTTTGCCTTAGGATGGGCTCAACTATCTAATCAATTATTTTGGAAAGTTTCAATAATACTAATAATAATTGATCTTAGCTAAGACTTGTTGGCTGCTTACTCTGAGACAGAAACTGTCCATTTACAAGCAGTAGGTAATTTTATCCCCACCCCCACCCCCACTCCCACCCTACAGGTCTACAGATGTCAGTACTCTTATTAGCCACAAAGAGAAGGTGCAAAAAGTAGACTGAAAGCCTAGGTAATTTGCCCGCATTGCATAACTAGTAATTACTATCTGAATGCAGGTCTGTATTATTCCAGAACTTGTGCTACACTGGCTTCACTATACCTTAGCTTCATCCTGTTTCTCAATTAACGTCCTAATGTTCTCCTATATTACTAATTCTGGTTATCTAACCCAAGGATGGCTGGATTTGGAAAGATGGAATGAAGCTGAATCCACTGGGAGCAAAATGGAACACATATTAATAGGAAAGCCTACTTTCTTATCAATGAGAATGGTTGAGTAACCAGTGCCCGGCCAGGAATGGAGCCAGAGTGGTTCTTTTTCAATAAGAAATTAACCTTTCAGAGATACTTGAATTTGGTTACAAGGATGTATTATAAACATTTTAATATTGTTTGTAACAGGAAAAGAGAGGCATTTAGATGGCACCAAAGGAATAAATAAATTATAAAAAATACATGCAGTAAAGTACTGTGTGACCATTAAAAAAAAAATTAAATAATTAATGTGTGCTAATAAAGATCAATGGCCAAGAAAGAGTAAGTGAAAAATTGAGGTGCTGACCAGTATATCTATCATGGGACCAACTATATCTTAAAAGATAGACATGCAAATTTATGCAAAATAGAATATCATTAGAAAGATCTATATATTGGCACTAATTATCTCTGGAGAAGGTAACTGTGGATCAGGGAAAAGAGAAAGGCTTCTTTCTACTGTGTAATTATTTCTGTTGATCTAATTATTTTTTATCATGTGCATTATTACTTAAAAGTATTTTACCATTGATAAAAAATAATAGGTGCTCAGTTAGTGTTTGTTGATCTGAACAATGGAACACATGGGTCGTGCTAACCCAGAAGCACGAGATGGGAACAAACATAAATTGTAAATTCAGCTCTGGCACAGACTAGCAGAACATGGTTTCTTTGTTCAAGGTACTTAATCTTTCAGTCACGATTTCATTTACGGGAAATTGGTAGAACCGTATCTTCCCTGCATCTCACAGGTTCATGAGGATTAGGTGAGATAACATACAGCAAAGCTCTCTCTAAGGTAAAAATGCAAGGAATTATCATTGTTTGTTTATTGAACCAGGCAGGCTCTGGTTCAGGCTTAACATGCATAGATTGACTTGCTCTATCAAGCAGATCAGCCATATATTCTCCAAATACCCACTTCACTTAGTACCACATTCTTATTGCTTTGCCACTAGATGTGAAACTACCGTTTTCCTCTTAGAAAAGGGACACTGTTTGTTTGTTTGGAGAAATATTTGGGTGATTCTTTGGAGTAGCAGGTAAACCTGAGAGTGACCTTGGTGTGATAGACAGACGCGGTCTCGTCCCTTTGAAAACAGAGGTGAAGAGGAGAGAGGAAAGGATGAAGACTCAGCCATGGGCACCCACCATACCACCTGCCATTAAAACCACAAAATGGCAGAGGTGAGTAAAGCTCAGGAGACGCCAGTAAAAAGGCTGAGAATCGCACTTATAGGGTCTCTCAGGACAAAAGGAGAAGGAGAGAAAGCCTGAGAAAGAGAGACGTGCAAGGAAATAAAAACTATGGGCCTCCCAGGAATGAAAGGAAGGGTCTTGGACCATCACATACCTGGGTTGAGATCCGGGCCAGGTTTACCTTAGAAATCTAAGGGGCCCCAGGTGACATCAAGGTGACATACTTATACCCCCAAATAGGTAGTTAGCCATTGCAGTTCAATATGCAACTCTAAGATAGTCAGCCCAGCGAACCACTTAGCCACGATCGGTAGGATTGTTCCCAGGTGAACTGCAGCGTGTTTTCCTGTGCTTGACCCTTCCAAACCATAATCATAATCGCTACTGCATCGCAAGGTGGGCTTATCAATAACTCAGGGGTTCGTGCCCTTCCCTCAGGAAGGCTCCTAAGTCTTAGGGGCTGTGTACATCTGACTGTGACAAATGACTAGTTTACCTGGTAGTCAGTGCACAGCAGTAGGTATGTTTTTTTTTTAATATCCCCAACGCAGAAAATACCAGGCCTCTCATCTCAAAAATAATAATAATAAAATCCTCAGCTTCTATATATTTCTGGTAAGAAATGAAATCGGTTCAATTTTCAACACATGAACAGTACATCAAGTATCAAATCTAAAACAATGAGCTACAAAGAGCCTCCTCGAAGCCACTTAGCATTGATACATTCATCATGTATTATTAAATTATTCATATCTTTTTTTTTCCTTTGGACTATAATGATATACCATACACAGCACTGATAATTTACTTAGGCCGAGTCCATTCATTTAATTACGCGGCTAAACTTGGTAGGCCAATTGGTCATCATGAGAGTTTCCAGGCAAGCTAATCACAAATATATAGAACATGCCTCTTATTGTCCCCAGCGGCTAAGTGCTAAAATGCTATTTAGTGCTCAGAAGGTTAATGTCCTGCTTATGTAAATTGTCCAATTTAACATTCAGCAGCAGTGTCATAAATTCTGGCTCCAGGATTTCATTAAACGTATGTTCAAACTAGTTGACCTTAAAGGTTAACAAGCACAAGTTAAGCAGGACAATTATTTAACTCACTTCTTATCAAGGGACGGGATCGGACTCGCCATTTAATAACTCTGCACACTTCACAATTAGAATTCTTATAAGGTCCCTGATTAAAACTGCGGGTCATGAATTTTCATAAGGATGTCAGATAATAACTATTTATCTGAACTTGTTTTTCTTTCTTATAAACTTAAACTTTGATCTTAACATTCAATTAGAGATGATTCCACAGAGAAGGACTAGGTGACTCCAGGAGCCCCAGTTCACTTTCCTTTGGGTCTGCATGAGGATTTAAAACATCGTATCAGCATTGTCACCGATGGAAATGAATGTCAATAAGTCACTGTTAAGTGAGCAGAGCTCAAATGAGGCATTTGGCCCAACACTGAGTTGCACTAGCACTTATTGTTTTTGGATGTTAGACCAAACATTTAATTCTTTTCTTAAAAGACCCCCCAAATGCCCATTAACCTACTGGAGAAAATCACTCTCCTTTGCATTTATATTATTATGGTTTTCATATGCTATAAAAGAAAGGTAGATTATTTAAAGCATCCTTTCCCTCGCTGCCTCTTCTCTCTCCTGGCTCTTCTTAGGCATTGTGAAATATGGCAGATCTCTGGGAGTGATGGCTACAGCCCTGCTACCTACCGCTGGGGTGATGCTTGGAGAGATGCATGCAGACATTTCCATGCATTTCTCACTGGCAGGACCAGGCAGTGGCTTTGGGGATACACTGCATTGGTACCCACACACCAACAGTCTCAACAGTTGACAGCCACTGTACACCAGGAAAGGTGCAGGAACCATTCTCTCCTTGCAAGCTCAGACTGCATGCTATTTGGAAGATAAATCAGCAAATAAGAGCAAACAGTCTTTCATTAGTAAATCATGAGCTGGATTTCTGTTAGGAGCTGAAATGGAACAAACTATGTCAAAATTACCTATACGTACATTTATTGGGTGCATAATAAGTCACTACAAAATTTGGTAATGTTCATTAAAAGTAGTCAAATGTTAGGGCCGGCCAAGTGGCTCAGTTGGTTAAGAGCTCGCTCAAGAGTGCGAGCTGAGCTCTGAGCAACAGCTGTTCGAGGCCAGCCCAAGCTGAGTTGCCGTTGAGCTGCCAAGAGGTGGCAGGGTGGCTCAGCTAAAAAAAAAAAAAAGGAGTCAAATGTAAAGATAGACAAGACATAGATGATAGATAGATAGATAGATAGATAGATAGATAGATAGATAGATAGATAGAAAGAATTACCTATTCTCATTCTGCACCCGTTATTTCCCTAGAGTTACCAGATTGTTAGGAATTGTTTTAAAAAATAAAGTGACATATTTTGCAGCCTGAAAAAACGCAACACTGTTTTATATCCTTTTGTGTTGCTGTTCATCCAAACTTCATCTTTTGAATATTGGCTTCCAACCCTGCCTGAGAGGGGACATAAATAAAGTGAAATGGCTAATGGACTAAAAACACTCCTGATCAGGTTTTCATAACTACCATTATTGATAGCTTCTCTCACACTTGCACTCACACAGAGCAATATCCATTGGTAAAGTAAGATTTAGAGCCCTATTTGCAATAAAAAGGCTAGCACATGCAAATAAAAAATGCCCAAGTGAGGCCAGCCGATGGCATTCCCCTAGGGAGGGAGAAAGGAGCTCCTCAGTGAGGCTGACCACAGGGGGACATGGACCACTTTCAGATTTCAGACGTGGCCAAGCTTTTCAGCGCGTCCTGCAATGGTTCTTACGGGTCAGAATTGTTCAGTCCTTCACATGGAAAGGACCACTCCTTTCTATGGAATGGCATTAGTATTTGAATGTGTTCATGTAAGTAGGTTTGTGTGTCTGTCCATTGAAACACTCAGGAGACTGTCATGCAGAAAATGTAACAAGAGACAAGGAGGCTGGCAAGA
Organism: Aselliscus stoliczkanus; assembly: GCA_033961575.1. Lineage (NCBI taxonomy): Eukaryota > Metazoa > Chordata > Mammalia > Chiroptera > Hipposideridae > Aselliscus > Aselliscus stoliczkanus. The sequence goes on from CM066734.1 coordinate 9,647,180, forward strand.
TGACAGTATTTTCATGTGATCTGGTGTTTTTCATGTCAATTGTAATGTGGTTTTCCTGGTTTTCTTGTTTTTTTCTTTTTCCTCCTTAAGACCGCTGTTTTAGCAAAGACAGCCGAAGGGAAGCATTTCCAATGCCTAGGAATTTATTTTGTGCTAAAAATAGTTCTTATAAATAACTTTCTTGAACAATATTTTAGCTGCCGTTAACAACAAAAAGATGCTAGCAAAGCTGGAAGCATTGTATCTGCTTCTTGCTATTTTGATTGAGTTTGGGGAGCATAATTTTCTTCTATTTTAGTTCCTATTATTCCCATGTTAGCAGAAAATATAAACATTGTCTTCAAAATCCAGACTTTATTATTCTATAAAAAATAAAGTTCAGACTACATTGTATGGCTTTCTTACATTAAATCAATTGGAAAGAGCATATGATTTGTGGGATTGGCATAGTTACTGATGTTTACAGCTTCTATTACCAGAGGATCCTTCCTTTAATTGTATCAAATATATGAAAACACTGGAGCCCCAGTAACTGTCCCCTTGGGCCTATATTAGTTTTAGAGATTATTACCTCCATACTGCTGAAAGGCTCCTTGTGGGGACAAACTCACTGGAATGGAGAACCCTTGGGCCATTAGACCACTACAGGGCCTGGAAGCCACATACAGGAAGGAAGTATAGGAGATCCACATGCATTGGGAAAAAAAATGTCTCTATCTGCTGAGTAGACAGAGATGCATGGAGGCCAAATGGGAGGCCTCTGCAAAAAGTCCACTGAAGGGATATGGAGATTTCGACCAAGATGGCAGCAGTAGGATGGAAAGAAGCTGATAGATTCAAGAAGTATTAGGAAGCGGAATGTAAGTGGTATCCATATTCTTGCCATGTGTCTTTTTTATGATCTTTTTCACTGTTCTATCCCCAACCCGCTGCTCAAGGGGAGATCCCGCAGAGCAGGACTTGCTGTTATTACCTGATTTCAATTGGTTACATAGTTTCTCAGATTCAGGTGCCTACTTTGCTCCTTACTTCATGCTTATCACTGTCGTTTCTAACTGAGTCCTTTGTATTATCAAGGTTGACCTTGGAACTGTCTGTGACCTGAAGGACAATTGTTTGCATTTCCTCTGGAAGTGACACTCAGGCCACACACGCCTGGTTGGATGATCCATCTACCCATTGTTCCTGGAGACAGGAGCCTGTCAAAGAAGCTCCCACCCTTCCAGTGATTTCCATTTTACAAGGAAAACTCCAGGAGCAATCCCAAGTTTAAAGAAAACATGTCATGGATGAGTCTACCACAGCTGGAGTCTCTGCTGAAGACAACAGAATGGTCTTCTGGTTGTTTCACAGAAAAATCAACAGTAGTTGGAAGGTATTTATTACTGTGTTTGGTGGATTTCAGTAACGATCTCGTTATGACCACCCTCGCACTATACAAGGCCTTTTCCATGAGTAAAAGAATCAGCAGAAGGTCCAAGATGCCCTGAAATGTCTACCCACTAATTAGGGAACCCCTCCGTGAGGTGAGGCTGAGCGTAATTGGGCCATTACCAAATCCCGCTACAAAATTAAAAAATACATACAGTTTCATTCTTGTTGATTTTCCTGTGAGATGCAGATCATCAATGGCTGTTCAAAATGGAGCAAAAAATATCCCTGGTAGGTTTTGCAAGTGTGGGACCCCAACTCCAGGGACTCGACTAATGTCCCTAAATGGACAGGCAGCCATTTGGGACTCACTTCTGGCCCAAAGCCATTTTAAATGTCTATTTTTACAACTGTGAACATTACTTAACGGCAAGCTCAGGAATACTGACACCGAAAACTAATTTCTTCAGTAAAGACACCAAGGTTTCCTTAAAGGCAACAATGTTTCAGGAACTATTTAATAAGACCCCTTCAAAAATGATCTGTATAGGGCCGGCCGAGTGGCGTGGTGGTTAAGTGCTGGCTTGGGAAGCCAGCAGCCCCGGTTCGGGTCCCACATGTGAGGGCCAGTGACACTGCCCTAAAAAAAAAAAAAAAAAAAAAAAAAAAAAAAAAAAGATTAAAAAAAAAACAAACGATCTGTGGGTATACATGCATGGAAACAAAGTCGGCGGTACCCACTTCCACCCAGGGCTATATGTACGTACCTGGTGTAGTGCCTCCAGATGACCTCAAGTTTCTGAGAGCAGCAGCCACTTCATGGAGACATCTTTTTGGAGGTGTCTACCACAAATGCTGACATTTTCCATCCGTGCTCTTTCCTCCTGGACAACAACAAGGCCCTAATGCATTTGATGATGCATTTCTATCTTAAGAAAATTAAATTTCATGCTAACTACTTTCACATGAACGAGTCCATTTGAAATGACAAAACAAACAAAGCTTGAAAGGAAATTAGAAAAGCAATGTGCTGTAGCTTCCTTTGAAAGTATTTGCTGCAGTAATGGCCATATTTTCATTGGTTGTGATGATGGCTATCATTAGGCTTGATCAAATACAAGACTATCCCCATTTTTCTTATCGAAAGTTCTCTCTGTCCATATCACAACCAGTCTCTCAGGGTAGTGGAGTCTAAGAAACTGGAAAGTGAATATTTCAATAGGTTGAGTTCAGCTGTCACACTGGGAAGGAAGTGACAGTTCCTTGCATCCGATTGGGGATGATACACTTTCTACTAACAGAAATGACAATGTGAAAGTCTGGAAGGATCAAGGTAGCCCATGTTTCTCTTCTGCTTTCTTGATCATTCAGAAATCCTGGGCAAATCTTGTCACTGCTGATGAATACTGCCTAAGAGACAGTTAACTCCCATTGCGAGGTGAGTTTTTAATGGGAAGGTTTTATGCAAGGCAGAATATGTCTCCTTGATGCATGATAGTACCGTCTCACTAATGCAGGCTCTGAGACCAGGAGTCCACGAGTCATTTGTTCAAATGAAATAAAGCCTATTAGTCTTGCCAGTAGTCACCTGTTCCTTGGTTTAACACCAACCAGATGATGTAATCTGTCCCTTTCTTGTTTACAGGGATGTTTCTAAAGAGGCAATCAAACATTGCCTCAGCCTGAGTGGGAATAATGAGGCCACTGCCTGGGTCTTAATTATATAGTAGGCAGGAGTTGAGTGTTAGAGGAGAGGAAAGATAAAGAGGGAAACTGTCCTTTTTTAAAAAAAGATGTTTCAAAGGATTCAGAAACACTTGTCCTTAAAATAAAGATTCTAAGACTCAGAAACAACCATAGGAACACACAGAGTCTGGAGTGTTTCATAAAGAGAGAAAACGGACTTCTAGCTACTTGCTCCTTAATGAATTTCAAAAGCTTTAAGGTGACATACATGAAAGATTATTACTAGTAATTTCTTCTGTCCTCGGGGTCAGTATCCAGAGCAGACACAGAAGCCGTACACTCATAGGCAACTCAATTCTCTGAGTCCTTGTCCCCATGAAGGAAGGCTTTCAACTTTGCTGTGTTCATAGCCTTTCCACACAGAATTTATGTTTGTCTCTATATTCTCTCCACCCTTTTTCTACCTAAAAAAAAAATCACAGAGTTCAGAACAAACCAAACAAATTATGATTATTAATTTTAGATGACTGCTATTGAACATCTTTGCAGAGGTCTGCATTTTAGTCCTGAATCATGGATATCAGAGGAAGGGTTTGGGAAACAAAGTGCGAGGATAAACTTGCTCCCTGTTGCTCCATCTTGACCAGATGGAGCAGACATATGAAATCTTTATGTAGTCATCTTAAACTCAATTTTCTTATTCACATTCTATTTACCTTTAAATTTTGGTCATCTTCTTAGATATATAGTTTTTATATAATTAGATGTATTGTGTTCTTTTTTTAATTTTAAATTTGGAAAGTTGTTTCTACAATCCCAATTAATCAAATATTCACTTATTTTTCTGTTTTTTTTTCTTACATTTTGTTTCATAATTTAGTTCTGGAATTAGTGGTAGATTACTACCATTAATTAATGGTAATTAATTAATTAGTTCTGGAATTAATGGTAGAAATGAGATGTAAGCCTTTCATTTCTTTTTCTCCCTAAGTTGTTTTCTCCCTAAGTTGTTAATTTTATTAAAATACGTTTAGCATAATATACCTCTTCTCTCTTTTACTCATGAAATTTCCTATATATTTTTAAAATTTTTACATATTCTAGAATTTGTTTCATCTCCACTTATTTTTTGTTTTGAGCTGTACATTTTAATTATTGCAGCTTTATAGTATATTCTAATACCTGAACAGATAAGCTTTGCCTCAAGACCCCTCTTTTTTTAAAAAAAAATATTCTCATTTACTTATTTTGAACTGTAGAATTACTTTATCAAGACCTTGCTGTCTGCCTCCCTCCTCCCAAGATGAATTCCAATGGGATTTTGGTCTCAATGAATAAATATCTTTAGAATATTTGATCTCTCAAGAATATGGTACATCATTTCATTTTTAAAAAGTTTTCCTTTACATCTCTCATGAATGTGACAAATCAATTAAATATTTGTGATTTCTTCTGAGACCACAGCAGAGTTAAACACAGACAGCAGTCTCTTCTTTTGGGGAATTTCTCACACTAGTGTTTAGGGACTTCGCTCTGCTCTTCCTGTAACTCTCTATCCTGATCCCTCATTCTTGTTCCCTTCCAAACAGTTTTACTTTAAAATGCATTGAATTTGGGGGATGTAAATTATTTTTCTTTATATAAACAAGTAAAAAGTGTCAAATTGAGAGGTTCCTACTTCTCTATAAAGTTGGGGTATTAAAAACCAAGAAACCCTCTATCGGGAAAACTCTAAACTTAGGGAAAACCTTTAGAATTTGCCTGCCCTATAGAGCAGGATATAAGATTATCTTGTCGGTCTGACTCATTAACCTGTAGTTTTTTTGTATTCATTCATTCACTCATTCATTCATTCATTCATTCATTCATCCTTACCAAAAATATTTGTTGGGCTCCTAATACCAGCCAGGCCCTATTGCTAGCCGTGGTGGGGCGGGCCTGGGTGAGGTGGAGGAGGGGAGGTCATAGGATAAGATATGGTCCCTACTTTCAAAGAGCCAACAATTTTTTTTGGGGGGGGGAGTAAGGTATTGGGGGGAGGAACTAGGGACAGATTGTGGTTGCTGGTTAAGGGAACTCAGGGCCTCGGAAGCAGGTGACAGGCTGACCCTAGGAGACGGAGGCCCGAGCATCCCGAGGAGATGTGAGCTGTACCCTCCAGCTGCACCGCGCGGTCGAGCGCAGAAAGCCAGTGAACTCCGCGCTCGGGCGCAGAAATCCAACTGCACCGCGCGGTCGGTCTCAGAAATGCATCTGCACCACGCGGTCGGTCTCAGAAATGCATCTGCACCGTGCGGTCGGTCTCAGACATGCATCTGCACCACGCGGTCGGTCTCAGAAATGCATCTGCACCGTGCGGTCGGGCGCAGAAATCCAGCAAACTCCGCGGTCGGGCTCAGAAATGCATCTGCACCGCGCAGTCGGGCGCAGAAATCCAGCTGCACCGCGCGGTCGGGCGCAGAAATCCAGGAAACTCCGCGGTCGGGCGCAGAAATGCATCTGCACCGCGCGGTCGGGCGCAGAAAGCCAGCGAACTCCGCGGTGCGCCCCGCGCGGTCGGGCGCGCAGTGGGCAGCGGGGCTGCATCCCCTAACACCTGGGAAGCAAGCGAGCGTCTATTCGATGTGCAATTGGAAGCCACTGGCAGAGTGACTCGGAGCTGATCTGAGGAAATTTTAGGAAGCATCTCGCGCGTTGCCTTGCTAGTCTTTGCTGGCGGCGGTGGTGAGCGGGGGAGACAGGATGATATTCTCATATGGCAATCACGGACCCCAACGCTTTTCCCTCGCTGCCTACCTTGCAGCGCGTGTGGCAGGTACCCAAAGCACATTTGCGGAACGCCCGAAACCAATCTTAAATAAGGCAGCAGTTAAGGGAAGCGGCCGTGGGTTGGAAATGACAATGGACCGGGTTGGACTGGGGCGGCGGATCAAGGCACAGGCCGAGCTGGTGAGACCATCCATTCACTGATTTTTTTTTTTAATTTTTATTATTTTTTTTTGCTGGACCTGATTTGCCCCCAAACTCCCATTCGGAGGTTCCAGCCCGCCACGCCAGCCTAGACGGCCCCGCCCCGGAACCTTATGCCGTCGGAACTAGATACCGACGCTCCTCGCTTTTCCGCCGGAAGCAGCGCTCGGAGGACACTTCCGGGGAGGCAACATGGCCGCCGCGGTGCACGACCCATGTGTGCGTGCGGGGAAAAAGCCGAAAAGTTCGCTAAAGAAGAGGAAGAAGATGAAAACGGTAGCCAGGGCCGCAGCCTCGGGACCGGAGGATGAAGACAAGGACGCTGCTGACATTGGAGGTAACGTACCGGGGCTGAGCTGCGGGCGCGCAGAGGGAAGGCCAGGCCTGAGTGTGCGGGAACCAGGGAGGCGCGCGCTTGTCTCCCGAGTTTTACCCCCGCGTGGCCTCCTAGGGGCGACTTTGGCGCCGTGAGAAGAGGCTTTGGGGGAAACGGCGTTCAGGGAAGGCACGACGCTGCTTGTCTCTAGACCTTTTCAGGGTCAACTGCGGTGAACGACAACGGACCAAACTGCGCGGCCTAAGGCAGCAAAAAGAAGCAGCAACACGCGAGTGGAAAGGGGGGCATTTCTGAAATTACAAGGATGGGGTGGGTCTCGGAGGGAGTGAGGCGCAAAAGGCCTTTCAAAGAGGTAAGAGGACGATAGATGATGTGCACGCTGTCTTTGCGTGACAGGTGCGCGCCTCAGTTTCGGAATTAGAGACCCACATAGCAGTGAATGGAAGAAGAGTAAGGTGGTTAAAGTGGACTAAATAAAAGGAGCGGTTGATAACCGTCTCTCAGAGACGCTTGATGTTGAAAGGAAGGAAAAGTGTTATTTTTGTTTTGTTTTCTTTTTTGAGGGCAGTGTCACTGGCCCTCATACGTGGGATCCGAACCAAGGCCGCTGGCTTCTCAAGCCAGCGCTCAACCACTGCGCCACTCGGCCGGCCCCAGAAAAGATGTTTTGAGGCCTTCCACCACGCTGTGCCCCTGCTTGCTTCCTCCTCACAGTCATTCTTGCACTGCTGGCTTCTTAGGTGACAAGGACTTGCAGGTGACCCCTGACCACCTCCTGCCTAGTTATTGCTCCTTCGTACTAGCTGGAGCTTTGTAACAGCCAGAGCTCGTCTTTCATAACGTAGCGCAGCTCATGTCAGTTAATCTGCTCAAGATGATCCAGTGGCTCCCCAGCTCACAATTACACCCAAAATCCTTTGCCTGCGTAATCTAGCTTTCTCATCTGCCCCTTGCTGACCACTTCCAGTAATCTAGCCATACAGATGTCCTGTGGTTTGTTGAACACATCACACAGGCTCCCACACCAGGGTTTCTGCACTCGCTGGTTTCACTGTCTGGAATACTTTTCAGGTGCGTGTATGGCACTTTCTCCCTCGGTCCCTTCACACGTTGTTCCAGTCGCTTATCAGCAAGACTTGTTCCTGACAAATCTGTCTGAGGTGCTAGCACGACTCGTCTCCTTGCCTCCTTGCCTTCACTTTTTTGACTTATCAACCCTGCATTATCTTTCTCAGCATTTTCCAAACCGTCTAACATAATATTTGCTCTGTCTCTCCTCCAGTGGGAATGTAAGTCCCTTAAGAGTACTGCATCTCCAGTGCTTGTTACATAGTGCATAATTCACAGATGTTTAAGTAAATGCGTGAACAAACCTAGACTTCCAGGACCAAGAAGAAACTGTCATATGCTACTGCTGTCCCTAGGTACTCAGAGTCCCCATTACCTGCCAAAGGAGTTAAGGAAAACAAGCCATTTGTTGAACAAGAATTAGAACTTTTGGTTCTGAGATATATATATCTAGACTAGTTCCGTAGACTTGTCAAAGAGAGAAACACTTGTACGTTTGGAGCAAAATATCAACAGTGCTTACACATTTAGATGGAAATTAGATTTCTCTTTTCAAGTACTAGACAATCACAAGTTAGAACTGTTCTGACTTCTCACTGCATTATTGTAAATACTGATTCGGTTCGAAGGTTTGCTTGCTAATATACAGATCAATTACACTATGGGTTAAGAAGGCTTTTTTGCTAATAAGGAAACCTAGTTATCCAATTCAGTTCAATGAATATTTGTGTTCTGTTATATGCCAATCACCCTCTAGGTGTTGAGGATCCAAAGAATGAATAAATTCCTACCCTAGAATTAGTCTTAAGAAAGATATTAAACACAGGACTGTAATACAGTGTGCGAAGTATTCTTAAGAGGTTGTTAGAAAGGTAGTTATCCTAATCAGGTCCAATTAAAAATGGTAAGGATGGAGACAGAGAAACCCCAATCCCATAGAGCCCAGCCGAGGCATTGCTTCCTTGTGGCTTACACGTATTACTCACAGTGTATGATAGAGTATTTTACTTTAATGTGTCTCTTTTATAGATATAAGTTCCCTAGTTTACTGGTGTCAGAGCATTCTGAGTTTGTTTCTTACACAGTATGCTGTCGTTCCTTCTAGCAGCGCTGTTGATGCTCTAACATACTGTTTGTTTCCTTCACTTTCTCTTAACCAGCTTTCTTTCCAGTTTCCTTTAGGTTTTGACTTAGTTGTCTCCTTCCACTTTTTCTTTCAAGATTAGACTGTATCTCTGCAGTAGACATTAATAATAAAGGACCTTTTAAATAAATTCAGTATTGAAGATCCATTGGTTATAAAGTGGTACATTCTCCTTTGTTTAACTCAGGGTTTGCTACTTAAGAAATTGCTGTTTTTCTCTAATAAAGTCAGATATTTCTAGAAAGGTGACCCATGGAAACAACTTTCTTAGTTCAGATATTTGTGCAACATGTGGCCTTGGCAGAACTGCTTAAAGTTACCAAAAATTTTCAGGTAATACTAAGAAATTATAAAGGCAGAAGATTGAATTTGGCTTCAGTATGCAAATTATAGGCTTGTTGTGTACTTGTTCATTTTATCAGGAAAATGAATCAGATACTTATCTTTGAATATTAATTGGATTCTAAAAAATTGACAGGGATATGCCTTATATCAGTATTTGAAAGCGACTTCCTTTAGCAAGATGCTACTTGAATTTCATAGAAAACACGCAGGTATAACCCACGTGTCGTTTGTTTTTTATCTTTTAGCTTTAATTTCTTTTGATATTTGTGTAAGAAAGGTAAAAATTATATTTTTATGGGTATAAAACTCTTAGTATTGTTTGTCAGACTTTGCAGAAGTTTCCTAGTTCTATGAGGAGAGGCCTTATCAGCTTTGATAAAGACTTTCTCAGAACTTGGCATTGAGACTGATACATGGCATAGTTCTCAGTATCCAATTATCCATTGAATAAATTGGAAACTTCTCATAATGTGATTTTTACACTCTTTTTCTCATGTATCAGATATCACTGAGGGTAAAATTAACAGAACTTGTATACAATGTAAACTTGAATGATAGCAAAATGATTCAGACTGCATTTTTGGTAAATTGTAATACCCTTCAGTAGGATTTGAAATTTGGTCGTAGTGAAATCATAGGTGATCACGAATCAGATAGATATACTGCAGTTAGAATCCCACAGTCAGCATTTTAAGTAATAGATAGATGTCAAGTGTTACAAAGGGAAGGACACCCCTACATGAGTTATCCTTGAACTGCTCAGATTTACTGAACTGGTACCTCGTTCCAAGTTTAGATCAATGTATGCTTGGCCCTTACGTTCGCAGTCTGGATTGAAAAACAGGCACATACAACCTCCCTAGTCAGTAAATTAACTCCCGTGAAGAACTATAAATAGTAGGTGCTGATACCCAGTACCATCAAGGGGTGGATGATACCTTCTATCTCCGGGTTATCCTGAGCTTCTCAGGTTTATGAACAGATGCATTGTCAGAGGCTTAGATAGAATGCTAACGTGACTCTTAAGCCACTTTAAGCTTGTGTAGTCAGTAAATCAATCAACCCAGGTGAGCAAAGCCTTGGTCGTTATCCAGTGCCAGGATGAGATGGCCCCTCCTGCATAGAATGTGTCCCTAGGACTATAAACTAGTAGGGAGAAATGGTAAGTTCATGTTTTCAGAATCGTTCTCGTCACGTATATGAAAAATGGCCATATACTTCTTACACACGACTTGATACCAATCTCGTTTACAAGGTCCTAGGAGCTAGCCCTTCATTTTTGATAAACTACAAAGCTGTATTTAAGATATAATAACCTAGCAGATAAATGCGCTTTTCATCAAACTGTAGCTTATAGCCTCCTTCATCATTTAAGTTACTTAAAATAGCAAAGGAACATGCCTAAGAAATGAAGTATATCATATCGTAGTCCTACTTGAGTGTGTGTTCAGCAATTTATAGGATGGGCTCAGGAAGCAGGCCACTTCTGGGCTCTACCTGTGTCGGGTCCCACGTATAGCACTCATAGTCTGACAGTTTGTCCCACAGGAGCCATGTATTTTATTTTTGGTTATTTTTATGGAAACCTGGGATTACTTAAATTTTTTCAGAGGCAAGTGCCTCTTAGGTTTTAAAGCGTCAATTTGGAATATTGTAAATTTAGTAATGATTGGTAGGAAAGTTCATGTGACATGAGCAGACAGATGGTTTATGACTGGCAGGTGGGAAGCGGTAGTTTCAGAGAGCTTTTTTTTTTTCCCGCCCCCCTTAGCCCTCTTAAACCAGGGAGGTGTGCATTTTAGGTGAAATCAGAATGGGGATGAGGAATGGGCTGTTCGGTGAACTGAGGGTTGGGTGAAAGTTCCTTTTTAATTCAAGCTTTATCAAACCAGTTAAGGAATATTCTCTGTGTTAGTTCCGTGCCCATTAGTCTCAATTGAATCTTTCATTCAGAGTTTCTGGTGCCCAATCACTCTACTCTGTTAACTTCATGACTTTGGGTATGGTTTTCACTTTTCTAAGCTTCAGAATCATCCCCTTTGTAAATAGCATAATAAGAGCAACTCATAAAGTGTTGTGAGATCAAATGCATTAAAATGCATAAAAAGTGTTTTAAGTGGTAGCCAACTCTAAATATGTGTTAGCTAGTTAGTATCAGCCTTATTTTAACCAAGATCGTAGGTGGAATGACAGTGGCAGTACAATTCATTTTACCCCTCTGTTCTTGGACATCCTTGTTTCAGCTTTTCTTTCCTGCTATCAGGTAACCATATGTGGGGTTAGGGGCAGATGGCGGGTGTGAAAGGAAGCAGAAGCTTGGGGAAAAGGCAGCAGGAGGTGAGAAATGCCTGTGTCTGCCTCACAGGCCTGACCCTGTCCTGGCCGATACTGGAGCCACTAGCCACATGTGTCTCTGTAAAGTAATTCAAATTAAATTTAAAATTCAGTGGCTGAGTTCTAGCCACATTTGAAGCACTCAACTGGAACCTTTCCATAATGCACAAAGTTCCATTGGAACCTTTAGTTATTACTTCCAATAAGCATTCTTCATAACCCTCCCTTATTTCTGGAGTTTTAAAATAGAAGATAAGATCAGAGTTAATGTTTAAAATAACACACAGGACTCCAAAGGACTTTTTCAATTATCTGGTGCCTGTAGGCCCCTGGATGTATTCACTTCTGTTAAAGATCAGTTGGGAAAAAAACCCTTCATCCTTTGGAATACAGTACGTTTTTAAGAATCGGTTCTGCCTTCTGATTTGCATCGCGATTTATCTTTGGTATCTTAGAAGTAAATCCTGTTTTTCAGTATGCTGGAGATCTCATTACATTGGTATTTTTAGTATATGTCAAGCATCATCATTTCCATTGGCAATGTCTAAACCTTCTGGGCTAGAACTTCTTTGAAAAATAAAATAAAAACTCTGACTTTAATGAACTCTTCTGGAATTTTTTCAGTTGGTGGGGTGAGTGCTGGTTGTATAAAATGGTGTTAGAAAACTTTTCACAGTTTGTGTTTCCGTAACATGCATGTTGTAGTCAAACTGGGTGAAAGACACCCCCCAGGAAGATAGCCCCTGCATAGCAGTGGAGAGTTGGAGTGGCTTTTACAGTCGTGAAGCCTCTTGCTGCCTTTACAGTGCTGCTCAAACACGTGGAATTCCCTTCAGTTTGTGAGTGACTTCATCAGGACGAAACACGAGATGACATTTTGCCAGGAGCCGGTGAAGATGCCTGCATTTAATCACCCAGATCTTCCTCATTGACACAGAGTCTTAAGCCCCCGCGCCTCTTTACTACAAGAGGCACTTTTCAGAGAATTGTTCATTTTTTACCAGCACCTGTGCAGTGCTCCTCACCCTGTGGAATAGAGTGCGTGTACTATTATTTATTTTTCAGCTAACTGTTATATATTCTCCAAACTTTGCTTCTCAACACACTTGACAGGGAGCACTGGTCCTAGGATAGGAAGGTGCTCCTGGGGTGACATCGGGTGACCCTGGAATTGGGAGTATGGCAGGTACCGCCACCCGGTGAATTGAGTGATGGCGCTGTCAACAGCTCCTGTTTGGCAGCATTTAGATACTGTTTTTTTTTTGTTTTGTTTTTTGTTTTTTAATATTGTGGGCAATAATATAGTTCTTATATCACCTATATTTGCATGTCAAAGCCTAGAGTCATGTCCTCAGATTTCTGAAATTTACCCCGCTTACAGGACACAGAGAAGGCTTCAAATTAACTATGTGACTAATGAGTTTAAAAAGAAAATCTCTTTTTACTAAGAAATATGCAGTATAGTAGGGCAGTAGCATTATCAGTGGTTTCTTGCTTTTATCACACATTTTTAAAACCATTGACATACTTTATATTTTAAGATGGTGCTTTTTAAAAATATGAAGTTTTTTGCTTTCTGTGTTTAGCTCAGTTTGTCATGTTCTGTATACTTTTTGAAGATACTTTATTTTTATTCATGCTTGACTTTCATTTTTGTATATATATGTATAGAATGTTTTACATGTTTTTACTGGCTATTTTCACATTTTTGGAAATACATTAAATATTTAGTTTTATCGTTTTCATGAATTCTCAGCACTTAAAAAATCAAGGTATTGGGCCGGCTGAGTGGTGCATTCATTAAGAGCTGGTTTGGGGATGCTAGCGGCCCCGGTTCGGATCCCACATATGAGGGCCAGGGACACTGCCCTCTACAGCTAAGATGGTGAACAACAGCTCCACCTGGAGCTGGGCTGCAAGAGTCCCCAGGATGGCATAGCTGCAGCCCCTCCTGCAGTGGGCTGCCGTAGGCTACAGTGAGTGGCTGGCAGCCAGCGTGAGCTGCCAAGAGCTGCTGTGAGCAGCCGTCTGGAGGCCAGTGACCGATCTGCCTCATCCGGGAAGAGCGCAATGATGATACCAACATGGGCCAGTGAAGCAACATCCTCCACAACTAGACTGAAGAACAGAAGGACAGCAACTTGTCTGTTCCTCTTCCCCGATTCCCCAATGCTGTTCCCCTTCCCCAATTCTCCAATAAAATCTTTTTAAAAAATCAAGGTATTATGTGAAAGTAATACCAAAATTGCAAGTATTGTAATGACTCGCTGAAAGTTCAGCTCTTCCCAGCAGTTCTCTTAATTCGTGGCTTCAAGTCAGGAGATGAGAGAGGACCACTCAGAAGTTAACAGCTGAATATACATTCACTTCCTCTCACTTTGATCATTTTTTGTGTGTGTGTTGTTTTTTTTTGTTTTTTTTTTTTAAAAAATGCTGAAAGGATAGTTATAAACAAAATATGCACAATTGGTGAAATAATTTAAAAGAAGAAATGGGGAATCGGAGTTGACGAATAGATTGAGAATTCTGAAGTAACACCAGGAAGCGGTCAGTGGGCTCAGGTAGAAGCGGAGGCTCTGGTCGGGTTGTGAAGCTTGGGGGGCTGCGAGGACCCGGCCGGGGCAGGATCCCGGAAGCCAGGCGCTCTGGGCTGCGGGTTGCTGTTCAGTCCCGCAGGTTTAGGCGGAGTGTCTGATCTGGAGGGCGAGCTGTCCGGTTCAGTTAAGCAGCGGGTAGCAGGGACCCTGTTTGTGCCCAGGCCCTTTTTCTTCCTCTTTCCCTAAGTTACTAGTCTTTAAGATTATTCTTAAATTACTATTACTGATTTTTAGTAGAGCTATTTTGATAGAAAAAGTTGAAGTGAATGGTCTTAATCTGTGAGACTCACCTAGTTCTGGGGTTGACCAAGGAAAGCACGTTTGTTCCCATGGACACTGCTGAGTGGCAGGTGGTACCTCCCCGAGGCTTCCTCCTCTTCCGTAACTCCTTCTTACCCTGCTTTGCCAGCGCTTCTCCTGCTTAGTAAGAAACATCCCAGCTCCTCAGCTGTTGGGGCCTTGCTCCTTGGAAGTGTCTCCTGAGAGGTCCCAGAGGTTCCTGAAGATCAGAGATCGGGAGCTGCCCAGAAGGCCCTGGGCCCCACGGACACACGCAGGCGGTGCCGGCTGCCTGAGCCTTGTCGGTAAAGCACAGTCAGCGTCGGGTGTGGAGAAGCGCTTCACCCCTCAGAAGCACACACAACTGCTCAGCAAGCTGGTGCTCGTGGAAAGCCGCCACTGGCCTCTGTCTCTGCCAGTCCGCCGAGCCCAGCCCTTTGAGTCTTACGGGATGAGCTAGTTTGCTGGTAACCTGTATATGGTTTTTCTGGGTGGATTCGCATGATTCCCACCATACACTTCTGTATCTTCAGCTCCAAGCCTGGAATTCCCACCCAGTCACTCAAGACCGCAGCTGATTCTCCTGCGTCGTGGGCATGTGCTGCTTCCTTAGATTATTTTTCAAAGATGTTAAAACACCCATTTTATACATTCATATGCAAATGTTATAAAAGGAACTTGGTTTTTGGTTTTGGGTTTTTTTCCTAGGTGTTTCTGCACACAAATTCAGAGTTTTAAATATCTAGGCCAAAACCCTCAGAGAAGTTATTCTGACTCCTCTGTACTATGGAAACATTGTACCGCTTTCTTGATAGATTAAAATTGTTTTTTGTTTTAAAAATAATTCATTATTATCTCTTCATTGTTCTCTTCAAATAGTTTAATGACACAGCTAAGGCCCATGGACTTGCATGCACCCTGCTGTCGGCTCTGTGCCAGCATCTGTGACCATCCTGCCAACAGGTTATAGTGGGAACTGTTGGGTTTCTTCCAAAGCCACTGCAGCCTCCCGTCAGCATGGCCAGGCCAGGTCTTTGGAGGCTGACGACAGTGAGATGGAAGGTCCCACCATTCCTGCTCTCTGCTGTCACTGCAGCTGTGAGACTTGGAAAAGTCCCCTCTTGCAAGAATGGAGACAGATGAAGACCCGTTCGCTTCCTAAAGGCTTCTTGGGGTCCGACAGTGGCCGTGGCCTCCTCTGCCTCTGGTACTAAAGTTGAATTTGTTTCTTCTCATAGGTCCTGTAGGAATCGCTAGATCAGAAAAGGATCACTTTTCTTCTGATGATGAAGCAATAGAAGCTGATAATGAAGATGAACTTGAACCCCTCGACGATGGCGGTGAAAATGCCGCAGAAGCTAGTGTTGGAGCCAATGTGGGCTGGGCAGATGCCATGGCTAAAATCCTTAACAAAAAAACTCCTAAAAGGAAACCTGCCATTCTGGTCAAAAACAAAGAGCTGGATAAGGAAAAAGAAAAGTTAAAGCAAGAAAGACTAGAGAAAAGAAAACAGGTACGTCCCCAGTTGTTTTGTAGATTAGACTCTGTCTGGTCTGATTCCTGTCTGTACCATGTTGTTCAATGGACGTTTCAGTGTTTAGCTTGCTTCCTGTGGGGGCTGGGGAACCTAGTCTAAATAACTCCATTGAGCCCTTTCACTTTTTAGTCAGTCACCTAAACAAAGCAGTAGAAATAGAAACTCCAAGGAAATCTACCCTTTATCGGACAGATTTTTTGTTTTTTTTTTGTTTTTTTAGCTGAGCCATCCTGCCACCTGTCGGCAGCTCAGCGGCAACTCAGCTCGGGCTGGCCTCGAGCCGCTGTTGCTCAGAGCTCAGCTCGCACTCTTGAGCGAGCTCTTAACCAACTGAGCCACTTGGCCGGCCCGGAAATCTACCCTTTAAAACCAAGTAAAGGGCCAGCCGAGTGGCTCAGTTGGTTAAGCGCTCGCTCAGGAGTGCGAGCTGAGCTCTGAGCAACAGCAGTTCGATGCCCAGCCCAAGCCGAGCTGCCGCTGAGCTGCCGACAGGTGGCAGGATGGCTCCGCTAAAAAAGCAAACAAACAAACAAACACCCCGAGTAATCACATACGTAGCAGCGACTCCCATCGCTGCGTTCATTTCAGCTGTCCGTAAGCTAGCTTTATAAGGTACCTAGCTAGTAGTCACATTACTTCTTCCTAAAACCTATTTCATAATGTGAATCTGTGAAGATACCATCAGGGGTTGGTTGTGGTTCTGAAAACCAACTATTTCTCTGTGAGATGACCTTGAACCCGTTATACCTTTTGTTAAACCTCTGATGGTAGAAGTTAGACTTGTACGGTCTGCTAATTAAAGGCCAAAAGCTGGACTTAAGTTTGCTGTTGTGTGTTATAAAGATTAAGAAACAGTAAGGTTTTTGTATTCTTTCTATTTGCTGAAATATTTCTATGTCTAAAATACTTGGTTATTAAATACGTATTATTTTTTTAATGAAAGAAAAATAACTTTCTACAGTTGAACTGACAATATAAAAGTCCTGATTTCCAAAATGTACTTTATAGGTGAAATTGAAAAGAAAAAAACAGAACAGGTTTAAATTGGCATGTATTTCCTTTTAAGTTCCGCAAACCCTTATCTTGTTTCAGGATGAGTGTTTTCCTTGCTCCTGATGATGGATGCTCTGTGTGAAAGGCTATGGAAAGATGGAACTTTTCCAGTGCTGCCCTTAGAAGCAGGACGCGCCCTGTTATTAATTTAATATTCTCATTGTACTCTAAGATACACCTTCTCTCTAAATCGTACTGATAACTTTTCAACTGAAAAATTGAATCTGTATTTATTATCTGGCAAAAGCTAGAAGAGGCTTTAAACATAGCAGACTCCTTCCGTACCTCGTCCCAGTGTGGCAGTGAGAGTAAGCGCCACGTTCAAAGCCTCGAGAAACGGTCTCCAGCTCTGCTCTGGGCCGGAGCTTTGCCGGGCGACACTGTCCCCTTGATGCATGCGAGCATGTGTGTTGCCACCAGAAACACGACACAGCAGCTGCAGATGCTTTCAGAATACACTTCTGATTAGAGTTGATGCAAATTCGCATTGTTTCTTAACATTAGTAACTATTGGCTTCTAGGATATTGAGTACTTATTTCTAATCATAGGTATGAAAATATATTTCAGAGTTAAAAAATATTTGTGGATAATGCATGCCTATTAATCCCTTGGGTAGATAATGCAGAGTTGACGTTTTTAAACGTAAAAGTAAGACGTTTTTATTTCTGGCATAACCATAATTTCATAACAGTTAAATGACCTGATTTGGGGAAGAATCTATTCCTTTAGAAAGTGCTTAGGCTTTCTAAAGTTAGTCTAGAAAGAGTAGGAATTTGGCTTTACTGTAATTAGACCCTTTTACTGATGCAAAAGGAGAGATCAGGTGAATGGAGAAAAGGAAGAGATAAAGGAGAGACTTTTCACTGGTTCTTATTACTGGCTCTGATGCTGTCCACCCTGTGATATGTGGCCTGAGAAGGGGACCTGGAGAAGCCGTGTTTCACATCAGGTGCCTGGGACCAGGATACTCCTGGAAGACCATTTGTCTGTGGGGTTTCTTCTTTCCTGGCTCCCCTGACACACCTCTGTGATAGCAAAGACTTGATGGGCTGTGGTTTGTGACTGAGGTGCCGTCTGTGGCCAGGACGGTGGTCAGATGTGAAGCAAGGACAAGTGGCTTTAAATGATTTGGGGGGAAGAAAACATAGTCACTGTATAAACAGAACATATCTAGACATGAAGCTCCTCATTTTAAAGCTGATATAAATTCTTAGTAATTCTGACGGCTGAGGACATCAGTTTCTGAAACGAAAGAGAAACAGTGCTTAGCGTTGTGGTTACCAAAGAGGGTAGTTTGGGGTCTTCGTGATGCCCACCTCTGGCGATCCAGCTATCCCACCCCCTGCCTCGTCCTGCCTGGCTCAGCAGGCTGGCGGCACTCCAGGGCCCTGCTGTCAGACGGCCTGACAGAAACTCACTTTATGCCTCTCACATGACACGCTGACTGCTAACCGCAGGCTCCCTGAGCCGAACCCCTAAAAGCAGGGCTGCTTTTTCAAGACCTCCTGACAGACTAAGCCAGAATGATTTATTACCTTTGTCCTTTCACAGAGTATCATATCAAAGTGCGCTGCACTTTCAGAAATGTCTAATATTCTTTCACGTAACACTATTTGTAACACAGCTTGATAAGAAGCAGGAGTGGGAAATGATGTGCAGAGTGAAGCCAGATGTCGTCAGAGACAAAGAAACGGAGAGAAACCTTCAGAGAATCGCCACGAGGTAAGACCGCGTTGTTGCCCTTTGAAAACTACGGTACGAGAGCTTTGATAGCGATCCTCTTCCGACTAGGTTTGATTTGTAAGCTCTGCTGTCTCAGAGCCAAGCGATTTATATCTGAGCCTGTTTAATACCGAGCTCAGCCAAAGACCCTGCAGGTCTTGTGAGGCAAGAGCAGAATGTGCTAAGTGTATGTTTGCTATGAACCAACTTCACATCCTCTTGTTTTTATAGTCACAACTCAGCGTAATCAGACCGCTTGCTGCATTTCTCTCGTGCAAGTTGTCCAAGTGTATGCCCCTCGATGATGACTTTTCTTATCTCGCATTATGTTACGGCCTAACAAGCTGCACGAGAGCAGCTTCGTGCTGCCCTCTCACACTGCATTTTGTATCAGTGGCACTGAACAGTTACTGGGTGCCCTGTGTGTCCAGATAAGTGGCATATGGTAGCTGCTGGGTGGTCCTTGCCCGCTCATCTGTAGGAATTACGGTCTCTTAGAATAGAGGTCCGCCTCACGTGCCGGGGACTTACAACAGGAGATTGAGTAGGGGGGCTGGCGAAGGCTCACAGAGGAGGTAGCATTGGGGTTCCTGCCTAAAGGATATAGCAGTTCTATTTAATGAGGTTACTTTGCGCTTCCTAGTCACCTGGGTTACTTTGGTCATTTTTCTAATTACCAGGGTGTTGTACAGTGAGCGAGGGAGGGATGATGGTTAAGAGTGGGCGTAGCGCCTGACGGCCGGGCTCAAATCCCAGCACACTGACTTACTGTGTTCTTGGGCACGCTACCTAACTTCTCTGTGTCTCAGCTTATTTATCTGTAAAGCCAGGAGAACATTATATGCCCCTATAGGCTTTCTCTGAAAATTAAATGAATGAATACATATAAGGAGCTTAGAAAAGTGGAAGGTTGGTGCATGAGAGTCAGAGCCTCTGACAGTTTGTACCCAAGGCACCTCACTTTCCTCCCCTTGGTCTCAGCCCTGCTGGGAAGGGTATGGACTTTTACCCTATTTATAACCCAGGAAGCCAGCGTGTTACGGTGTCCTGGATGCTGGCAGAAGACCAGAGACCTGGGTCAGAGACAAAGGGCTTCATTGCTCATGGCAACAGCGGTGGGTAGAGCGCCACAGTCCCACGGGTCCCTGGATGCGCGCCTGCTCGTGCGCTGGGCCGTGTTACAGGAGAGAAACACTGACCGTGGGACTGCTTTTTTATGGGGAACAGGAACAAGCCTGCTCTTCGTCTGGGGGAGGGCGACGTTACCTCATTCCTCAAGGTGGCACGCTGCGAACAGCCCTGAGGGACGCCCTGGGTCAGAGCGGGCAGCACGGGGGGTTCTGGGGAGCCCAGGGCCCCTGGCGGCCGGCTCTCCCATGATTCTCAGCAGCAGGACTATCAGGCTGTAGGGTGGTACAGCTGTGGGGTACTCATGGTCTCAAGTCAGTGCTGCCAGTAGAAATACGTGAGCCACATATATAATTGAATTTTTTCTTGTAGCCACACTTTAAAGAAAGAGATGAAATTAATTTCAGTAATATATTTTATTTAACCTAATATGGTCAAATGATGATTATTTCAACATGTTATCAAAAATAAACAATTATCAATGAGATTCTAAAATTCTCTTTTTATACTAAGTCTTCAAAGCTCATTGCAGTGTGGACGGGCCGTGTGGCTGTGGCTCCTGTGTGGGCAGCACGAGTCTCGCTTTGCAGGATCTGTCTGTGCATGAACTCCGCTACAGAACGAAGGGTATTAGGTGAATGTTTCTTAAAATAGGATTTTAAAATAAGGGTTGCAGATCATACACTTCAGACTTCTTAAGATACTTGGGTGTTATTTTTCCCATTTGCAGATGAAATTAAGATCCTGAGAATCTTGCCTAGAGTCAGATGGTTAGAGAGCGAACTTTGAAGGCGTGTTCTTCCCATGACACTGGAAGGCCTCACCCATTACAGAATTACATTTTGAGAAATAGGTGTAAGGTAATGGTTGGTTCTGATTGCACAGACGTTATTTAGAAAGAAAAGGAAATCGCATCTCAGTCCACATACATTTGTTCTCTATTCAGAAATTTAGATTCATTCATTGAAATGAGTGCTCATTTCTCAGAAGCACCTCTCCACGCATTCAGCGCTTCTCCTTCTGAGTGCCTGCCGAGTGCTTGCCTCCTTCCTACGCAGGAAGAACACCTTGTTCCTGTCCTCTAGTCACTGTTGTTTGACTGCACTGTTTTCTAACCGGCAGGGGAGTGGTGCAGTTATTCAATGCCGTTCAGAAGCATCAGAAGAACGTGGATGACAAGGTGAAGGAGGCCGGAGGCTCTATTAGAAAGCACGCTAAGCTGATATCAGCGGTTTCCAAGAAAGACTTCATCAGCGTTCTGAGAGGGATGGATGGCAGCACAAATGCGAAAAGTTCAGCTGGAAAGAACTCAAAAGCCAGACAGGTAAGACTTTCCTACAGGATGCCACGCAGCAGACTCTTAGCTCTCCCACTGAAGAGTTTCGGGGTGAAAAAGCACATGATAGAATTAGTGTTTTTCAGATTTTATTAAAAGTTTGACATGCCCACAGCCTAATTTCAAAGTTTGGCTTCTCAGGTTTCATGGCGCTTTGTTCAGTGTGGAAGTTGGCAATTATAGAAGCCTTTCCCCTGCTGTTAGAGCTCAGGAACCGGTAGATTCAGGTGCATTTCTTAGAGACACAGCCGTATCCCTCCTCTCTGAACTGCCGCCTGTGTGCATTTTGGAGCATGGGAGCCTACATGAGGGGGACAGCTTCAGTTTGAGACTTTTGCCCACAGAGGGCGCTGTGCTGGTGTGTAATTCTGAAGCGCGAAGAGCCAGAGCTTTGGGAAGCCGGCAGCGAGGCATGCTGGTGCTCAGCCGCTTGGGGATGCTTGGCTGGGAGCGCAAGACGCAGATACCTTTCCTGGCCTTTGGCAGGAGAGCTGGGATCTTCCAGCCCTTTGGACCCGGGACCTCAAGAGTTTTCTTTTTGGTGTACCAGGTGAAAGATTCTGACATGGGCTTGCATCTCAAAAGAGCTGTTTTTTGGTCTTAGATAATGAAGCAAAGTGCGTAGTTGTATCTGATGGCTTGGCTTCTGTTGCCAACAAAAAAATACTTCAATCAAGAAAGGGGTTTCTGTCATAACTTTTCTGTTTGCGGTTTGGGAAACAATCGGAACCCTGGCAAGCGGAGCACTTAGGAATTTCATGCTAACCTAGGTTTGAAGTGTTTCTCAAGTTTCTTGATTTAGTTGTGATTTTACCTCATTTTGAAAAAAAGTTTTCAGAGCTGCTTGTCTGTCTCTTGAATATTAAAGGACCCAAATTGTATATTTATGTAATCATGGTGCTCACTGGGCCTTCTATTTTAAAGTGTTTGTCAGAAGTAATTATAAAATACATGAATATTGTGTTTGGGTTTTATGCTTTTTGGTTAGAAAGTCTGGTAGCCTGCATTCTCACCGGTGACACTGGACTGCAAGGATTGGAGAAACGTCCAGCAGCCTTGGATGGAAGGAGCTAGAGAGGAGTTGAAAAAGGAACAACTTTTGTCTTTTTCCTGTTGGTTTCAAAATCACTTTGAATAGAAACATTTGTTTTTGCTCTGGGATCATTTTTTTTCATGAGTTATGAAAGTACACCAAGGGTTCTTTGCAATGGCATCGTTGCATTTTCTTTCTTATCCTTCCTTTTTATTTCAGTGGTCACGGGCATAGTATTAGTCTAGGACAAGGTCAAAAATTGCTTGAGAGTCAAACCAGAGTGGCTTCGCTCCAAAACTAATTTGTTTCCAGAACTCCACATCACACCAACACTACCCTGGCACATTTCTTTCTTTTAAAAATGTTTGCTTTCATATTTATGGAAAAACAACCAGACTCTGTTTTTTGTTCTCGATTTTACATCTGAATAACTTAAAGCATTATAATATTTGTGATTGGGTCAGTTATTAATATCAAAAATATTTGGGCCAGCTGAGTGATGCGTTGGTTAAGAGTTGGGTTGGGATGCCAGCGGCCCCGGTTCAGATCCCACATATGAGGGCCAGTGACACTGCCCTCTACTGCTAAGATGGTGAACAACAGCTCCACCTGGAGCTGGGCTGCCGTGAGTCCCAGCGATGGCATAGCTGCAGCCCCTGCTGCAGTGGGCTGCCATAGGCTACAGTGAGTGGCCGGCAGCCAGTGTGAGCTGCCCATAGCCGCAGTGAGAGGCTGTCCAGAGGCCAGCAACCGATCTGCCTCACCTGAGAAGAGTGCAATGATGATACCAACATGGGCCAGTAAAGCAGTGTCCTCCGCAACTAGACTGAGGAACAAAAGGACAGCAACTTGTCTGTTCCCCTTCCCCAGTTCCCCAACGCTGTGCCCCTCCCCCAATTCCCCAATAAAAAATCTTAAAAAAAAAAAAAATTAAATACCTATTTGTTGCCGTTGGTATCCTTGTATCTTTACAAGCCTTACAATTCAGATTGGCAGATGACTTCAAGTAAATAAGGAAACAAGGTTAATGTCAAAACATAGAAGTGCTAAATTAGTGTGTCTCGACTACATGTTATCAGCAGTTACACTAGGTCCAGTAAAAAGTAAATGAGGTGGCCATTGCTGTTCGTGGGGGGATTTCAAGTAACTGGTAATGCTCGTTTAGGACACAGATCAGTAAATCTATGTAGTCACTTGAAATGGGGGTACTTCCAAGGAAGCTGAAGAGAAGGCAGGCGGGCAAAGGTGGGAATGGACTCTGGTTGGTGAGCCCGGGCTCCAGAGTTATTGAGTAGAGTTGGTCCTTTCCGCGGGCAGTGCCCAGATGTCAGTTTCTGTCACCTTTCTTCTGGAACCCGGTCTCTTCCCTGGAGAAGACCCTGCAGTTAGTCTGCTGCCTGCGGTGGGCAGGACCCTGCTGCCAGCGTCCTTGGAGCAGATGTAGGAACTGTCTGTGGGGACCCTGCTTCAGTGTTACACCCGTCATTACAAGCTCCTTGCGTTAACCAGTGCCTAAAGACCAAGGCCCCTGTGGTTTACTAGCTTCAGGGACTGAACTACCTGTCCATTGCGTGGCAGTCACTGCCACCAGAAGCGGGGGAGGGGATCGGAGCCTGATTGCCGCGGAGGCAGACTGTCAGCCAGTCTCCTGCTTTGTCACACACTTCAGTTCACCTGCCCCTAGTGCCTCATTTCTTTACAAGTCACACGTCTCTGATTTATAATATAAGTCTGTTCTAAGGGCCATCGGCGTTCTTGCACTAAACATCTACCTTTCATCTATGTCATGATATACGTTTATATTTACTCCTTCTGTGAGCTGCAACTTCAATTGTTAAAAGTCTGCTTGTTCCTTTTAAAACCATGATCTTCAAGGCTTTGGGTGCCTAGATGGAAGTGATTTTTTTTTTTTGTATGTTCCAAAGACTGCCTTTTATATTATTGCCTATCTGTCAAGATGTTTTTAATCCTCTGATCCTGCTGACTTGCATAATATTGTTGCCCTTACAATTTTTTTTTTTTTTTTTTTTTTTTTTTGGAGGGCAGTGTCACTGGCCCTCATATGTGGGACCGAACCGGGGCCACTGGCTTCCCAAGCCAGAGCTTAACCACCGCGCCACTCGGCCGGCCCTTGCCCTTACAATTTTTAATCTTTTTTTTCCTTCCAATTTTTTTGTATGTAGTCATTATTTCTGTAGTAAAGTACTTGGGAACTCATGTTAGAAAGCCTTCCTTAGAGGTAAAAAGGGTTTAATTGCTTTTTAAAGATCACTTTTAGGGAAAGAGATTTTGAAAAGATATAAGTGTTTTATTTTTTATTTTTTTTAGCTCTTGGCAGCTCAACAGCAACTCTGCTCGGGCTGGCATCAAACCACCATTGCTCAGAGCTCAGCTCGCACTCTTGAGCGAGCTCTTAACCAACTGAGCCACTTGACCGGTCCAAGATAAAGTATTTTAAAAGATGCCAAACATACATTACGGTTGAGTCACTAGTTAGTTTCATCATGTCACAGTAAATATTGTTATTAGGAACTTATTTTTTGTTATATTTTTGTGAGATAGGGTCGTGAAAAGGAATACTGTTAGTGATTGTGAAAAGCCTTAAGAAAAAAGGATGATTCTTAGCCAAAATATAGAAATTTGGGGTAAAGTGTTGAATGTCGAGTTCAGTGGAGGTTTGGTTCTTTGGAATAAATCAGTCCACCCAGTATCTATGTCGTATGGAAGTAAAAAGAGAAACCATTTGCAAGATTGTTTCAGTAAGTGTTCCAGGTGACACAGATGTTGCCCAAGAAATTAGAAAGTCTGACAGTTGGAAAAAATTAGGTTGCGAAGAGGTGACTCTCAAGGAATGTGCTTCAGAAAAATCTCAGAAGCTTAGCTTGATTTCGCGTGTCCCGAAGCAGAAGCAGGCGCAGGGAAGGCACAGTTCCTCCGCCTTCCTCGCTCCCTCTGCAGGTGGGCTCTGCGTGTCTGAGGAGCCTTTCTCACTGAGTCGGGACGGGACAGGAAGCCCCCAGGGGTGCTGTTTCTGTTGGATGCCTGCCTTCAAGCTGAAGAATCGCGTAAAGAAAGTCATGATTAGAACAAGTGTTCAGTGAAACACTAGCGAAACAAAGTCTTTGAAACCACTGAAATGAGCATCAGAGGACAAAGCCACAATTAACAGACATTCCCACTGGTCCTCATTGAGGGAAAAGGAGCCAGTGTTCAGTTTTCCCATTCTTTATGATTTTCTTCTTCCTTGGGGGTTGAAATAGTAGCTGGGTGGGAGCTGGAAGAAGGGACCTTGCGGAAGTAGGTTGGGATCAGGTGTTGTCTCATTCATATCTTCTGTTTAGGAAGTGGCACTTTATTCCGTAGGCATTCGGGGGCCAGTTGTAATTTTTCCTCAGGTGAGTGATCTGATCAATTGGGTTATTTTTACAGAAAAGAAGGCTGAAGGGTGGAAGGGCGGTGTCAGGAGACCAACCAGTGGGGGGCTGCTGCCATAATCACAGAAGTGGGGGCAACCCGAGCTAAGGCTGTGTGTGGGGGGCGGGCGGAAGCAGATTTGGGAGGGAGTGTTGAGTCGCGATTGACTGGATTTGGGGCTAACACGATTCGGGGGGACAGGAGAGAGAGGAGCCGTGGGTGACTGAGGTTTACAGCCTGGGAGAGGCAGACATGGTGACGGCTTTCCCAGTCAGGGACTGGACGTGCTGAGACATGTTTGAGAGGTATGGACTTGAGGAGGCAGTGTGAGCTCCAGGTTGTAATCAGCAGCGAGGAGGATGACAGGAAAGCTCAGGTGAAAAGCGGCGGCTCCGAGAGGCGCGTGGCTGTGCAGGAAAGCACCCCAAGGGAGCGGGCAGCCAGAATGGATAGAGAGCAGCGATGGTGTCTCCGCGGGGCCCCCAAAACCTGAAGATCAATTAACCTGTTTACCCAGCACGGAAGGCTGATAGTGTGCTTTCGAGTTTTTCACGTAAATGGAAACGTTTCTAGGTTTAAAGAATTAATTGTCAGTTATTTGGAGGGAATTCATTAATCCGGAACCTGTAAATCCCCCCTTGAAACTGAAGCACCGTGCCAGCCGCATGCCCACGTGGGGCAGCTCATCGGCCCTGCCCTCAGTGTTGACTCTGAATGACTTTTTCAAAAGACTAAATTGTGTTTAGGGCAGTTTAAAGAAGCAAAAACTTATATTTTCTATAAGAACGGTTTTCATAAAATATTTAAGTTTAGTCCTTACAAGAATAATAGTATCTTTCTTTCCCATTCAGAACACATACCTATCTACAGTGATTTATTTTCCCAATGTATTGGATAATTGGATTTTAATAGTGTAGAGCTGTCCATTTTGTTCCTTGTTTCCAAGACATGATTAGTCCTTTTGCTCTTTTCTTGGAAAGCTGGCTGAAATCATCCAATTTCTTGGAATTGAAGCATCCACTGGGTTGTCGGAAAAGTTGTGATGTATTTTTTCTATGTTTTTCATTGCGAAAATGTGTCGTGACTTTTCTGACAACCCCATATTTCCTTAAAGGTGGGACTTTGGAAGCAGTTGTGATGCATTTCAAACCTGTGAGTCCTGGAGGAGACCGTGTCTGCTGACGGCGAGACACTGACTGTTACCTAAGCTGTTGAATCACAGACCCGCTGCAGGGCTTTCATTTATGCGAAATTGCCAATGTATCAGTTTAAGCTTTTGTTTTCTTATTATAAACCCACAATAATAACTTTGTAGTAAAGGGAGATGACAGCTACTTTCTGTTAGAAAGTGTTTCTTTCTTTCTTTCTTTCTTTTTTTTTTTAAGCTGAGCCATCCTGCCACCTGTGGGCAGCTCAACGGCAACTCAGCTCGGGCTGGCCTCGAACCGCTGTTGCTCAGAGCTCAGCTCGCACTCTTGAGCAAGCTCTTAACCAACTGAGCCATTCGGCCGGCCCTAGAAAGTGTTTCTTTCTTGACTGCAAGGCAACAAATTTCAATAAAAATCCCCAGGGAAAAAAGTTACTGAGAGACTAGGTATTTATGTTCTGATTTTGTGATCTGAGCACTTGAAACTAAATGTCAAACATAGACATAAGTTTGAGGGCTCCGTCCTCATACATTTCTCACCACTGGCAACCATGGACTTGCTTCATAGCCAGGTGTTTAACGGTGGCAGTGCTTGTGGAACACCTGGCTGCTTTGGTATCTTAGTAACAGACCTAGAGCCCAGTTGCTGAAGGCTTTTAAAGTGTGCGTTCCTTGGGCCGGCCGAGTGGCGCAGTGGTGAAGCGCTGGCTTGGGAAGCCAGCGGCCCCGGTTCGGGTCCCACATAATGGGGGCCAGTGACACTGCCCTCAAAAAAAAACAAAAAAAAATAGTGCGTGTTCCTCTGGGTTCCCAGACCGACTGGATTCCTGGGAATGGAGGCGCCCCTCCCTCAGGGCCTGAGGTGGTCCCCCAGCCATTCTCAGGACTGGTGTATAGATGGAGCCAGGGGTGTGGGACACGGGCAGGGGCTGGAGGCCCTGTCCCTGCCGTGCCCCCGCATTACGTGGCAGCAGTGGTGTTCCTTTCACATAAAAGCTGCTCTGCCAGGAATGTGTGGAATCCTCACTCTGTAAATAATTCAGCCTAGTGTTTGTTTACTGCAAATGCCTAAATAGATCAGTTTAGACAAAAGAGAGACGCCAAGCCTGAAATGAAAACCAGCATGGCTGTATACATGCTGCTGATGGGAACGGTTTAAGGCCAGTTTCTCATTGTAGCCACTTCTTTGGAAATGTGCGGTTTAGTCCTGAATGTCGGGTGGTTTCTGATCTGAGCAGCAGTGGTGATCACAGCGAATGGCGCTCTGGGATGTGCAGACATGGGGGGATCTGGATAAAGTGAAGAATAAGCGCTAACTATAGAGCTGCTGCAGAAATCTATAGTTAAAATAAAACTTAGTCATGGAGCCACACATCTGGCCCTCTCTGAAGAATTGCTCTCTATTTGAAGTGGCTGCCTACACAGGTTTTCCTCAGTGAGATGGGGGCCCCTTTATAACCAGATTTAATTGTCCTGCACAAGCGCTTGCACCATGGGTTTGCTCCGAGGGTGCATTTTGTTTTTGTTTTTGTTTTTATGGCAGTGTCACTGGCCCTCATATGTGGGATCCGAACCAGGGCTGCTGGCATCCCAAGCCAGCAATCAACCACCACCCACCACGCCACTCGCCACTCGGCCGGCCCCATAGGGTGCATGCTTAAAATTCAAAAGAATCTTTTGTTTCTTGCGGAAAAACATTCCTTTTGAGCGGTAGGCAGCTGAGGATGTTGATGTGTTGAACTGAGTAGCAAAGGCCACAGACCCAGGACCTGCTGGGTCCCAGGAGCCCGGCCAGGACCACTTCCCCACATCGCGCCTCAGGTTCCTTCACTGTTTCACGGTGATCGTGCTAGTGACAGCACCACCTCATGCTGCGACAGTCAAGTGATTCCTCCGCGTCCCACTCTTAGAACAGAGGTCGGCTCGCAAGTGAGCCCTGTAAGTGTTGGCGGTTAGTTTTGTTTTGTGTGGTATGGCATCAGAATGAGTTCCTTATATTTAGCTCTTATTTTTTCCTAACAGATAATAGTCAAAGGTGAATCTGTCATTGGAAACCAGTTTGAAAGAAAACTTACTATTTCTGAATTACTGGATAACCCGAAAATTATCCAGTCATTTAGTCAAAATTGTGTTTCTATTTGGAAACCTCGTGGTAAGTCTGGTAATGCATAATTTTTTTTTTGACTTTTATTGTGAAATAAACTTCTTTATTTTTAAATTAGTTTCAAGTGTACCATGCAGTGCAATAGTTATACTTTTTACCCCTCAAAGTGACAACCCCCTCCCCCATTTAGCCACCCCACTCCTCCCCCCCATATCATATATATCTATTAGTCTTCCTCTGACTCCCTTCCACATTATAATCCACATCTCATGCCTATCTATATATTCAATTATAGTTGGCATACAATATTATACAACCTCAGCTTCAGGTGTACAGGGCAGTGATCAAGCCTCTACTCCATCCATGAAATGGTCTCCCTAACAAGACATGTGACCATCTGACACGCCACAAAATATTTACAACATCATTATATTCCCCGAACTGTCTTTCATATCCTTATGGCAGTATTGTAGTTACCTATTTATGCATAATTCTTACAAAATAATAAAGCTAGGTTTTGAGGTTCTAGAAATATATCCAGTTCTCTTATTCCCCATTTTAAGCTATGGATGAACTAACTATATAATTCACAAGATATTACTTACCAAGGAAAGTTTGGTTTTACATGGATGCTGGTTTTCTGTGTAAATGTTCTCATCTTTGTGAATAATGGACAGACCATCATTAGGAGATGACAGATGTCCCCATTTGGGGATCCTGTGGGTGCAGACAGCTCAGCGCATTGGTGAGCAGGGACGGTGGTGGAGGGGCCGGAAGGGGGCTTGGTACAGTTTACTTTGTGCCGGGTACTGTGGGAGGCGTTGTATGACATAATCGTCGTTTTAAGAAGCACCAGAACTCTTATTTTAGAGGTAAGAAACCCAAAGTCAAAAAGAGGAAGTGACTTCCCAGGCCACGTGGATAGGAATTGGTGGCATCAGGATTCCAACCCGGTCTGTGCTGCCCCCAAACTGTTCCGGCCATTAGCGCATGCTGCCTACAACGTCTGAGGCTCTTCGCTAGAGCCTGAACGGAACACTGTCTCCCTTCGCTCACTCAGATGGACCAGAAGAAGGGGCACTGGCTAACACGCCACCGTGTCACCCACCCAGACAAGGAGAACGGTGAGCGCCGCGGTCTGAGCTTTCCCTGGTCTCATAGCTCCTCCATGGGACGCCCAGCAGCACGTGGAGACCGATACATCTCAAGAGCTTACCTCTCACAATTGTTAAGGAAGTGGAATAAAATCTTAAAGCATTTAAGAATTCTGAAACATTTAGAAAATTGACGGTTAGAATTGACTTTCTCTTCACTCATTAAGGAATTAAAATTTACTGGATATCAGATGCGTCTTCTATTTAATCATTGCCGCCAAATAGAAATGTTAGCATCCTTTTTATTTTTCGCTTTATGGAAGTTGTCCAGCAGTAAGTGAGGAAGAAAGGCCAGTGTTTCTGGTCTGACAAGGACCCGCCGTTCTCACCTCGGTTCTGACGTGAACCCTGGTCCAGGTGAGTTTGTTTTGTACAGCTCGCTGCCTATTCTTGTCTCCATCTCGTTTTTGTTGGTTTGGGGTGATTATATGAAGGTGACAGCCACCCTTGTCCCAGAGATTCTTGTTTTTAGGACAGCTCTGTTGAGAGAACTCACGTATTCTACAGTCAGAGGGTCTTTGATCACGTGGACAGCCAGAGCCCAGCTGGCGCCCATACCTTCCATTCGGTGGTATCTTGGTTTCTTTTCTTCTAAACTAGCCCCCGGTTATGAATTCGTCTAAATTGTTTCATCCTGATGTCTTTTAACTTGTTCCTTTGTGCCCTTTTCCTGTAAGATGGAAGTGAGGACTAAAGGTTAGGATTTAAGTTAAGCTTTTTTGGCATAGCCGCTTCATAGGTGTGACCCTTAGATGCTGTGTACTTACTATTGCGTCCTATCAGAAGACACATTGTCGGAATGTCTCATTGTAGGGATGGTCGTTTTCACTTGTTTAAAGGGGTAATAAATGTTTCCTCATGAAAGGCGCATTCCCCCTGCAGTTAGGAAGTAACTCCTGGGACGAATATTTGGGAAGGCGCAAATGTACCTTTCTCCATCTCTCTGTTGTCTTTTAGCATCAGTTGATAATCCTTGCCTAAAAGATTTATGCCATTAGAGTTTGCAGAATGAAGATTTCCTCATTTTCCATTTATTTATTTTTCTGAACTTCAGTTCCTAAAGGTGGCGATGAGTGTTCCTTTCCCTCTAATTATCACTTTCCGGAGTGAGGAATTGCTCTACCAGTCGTCTCCCGAGCTGGGAAGTGAGCCTTCCTCGCCTCCCTGTTGGTTCTTTAATTCGTGGGCACAGGAATTTTTTTTTTGAGGGCAGTGTCCCTGGCCCTCATAGGTGGGACCCGAACCGGGGCCGCTGGCTTCCCAAGCCAGAGCTTAACCAACGCACCACTCGGCCGGCCCAACACAGAAACTTTCATTTGTTCAGTAGTTTACAATCATTATGCTTTTTGAATTCTCACACTTGGCAATGGGAACCAGTGCCCTTTTGACATGACCCCTGTTTCTCTGAGTACTTGCCTGTTTTGGGGGATAACAGGATGTCCCAGACCAAACCCTGTGCTTGCTGTGTACCAGGCCTGGCATCACCCACTTCTCCAGGGGCCCTGCTGAGGGAACCCCGCTTGCTCCTAAATCTCTTGTTGATGTCAGTAGATTGAGGGTGTACGTATTCTTTACGAGGTAGAACTTAGTTTTGTTTATATAGGATTTCTAAGTCTTACAAAGAACTCATATATATGTTTTCTCATTGAAGCTTATTAGCAAATGTGTTATTAAACCTGGTGTCTATTTTCCAGATGAATTCACAGCCCTGCTGATTTGTTGATCAATCTAAATTCTCATTTAAGTGCTATAACGTAGCAGATGAAAGAGCTGGGCTGCGCTTTAAGAAACCACCTGACGGAGTGGAGTCCAAATACCTCCAGCTCCTAACTGAGCACTTGTGTCAGAAGGCTCCTTGAGATGTTGCATTTGTCTTTTTAGGCAGCGTCGTCAACTTTAACTCAGTAGTAAATAATGCTTAAGAGAATGTGAACAATGAGGAGAATCAGAATTGCCTGATGTTTCCTAAACTTAATTCTGTGGAGTTTGATGTACACAAAAGCGAGTTAGAATAGAAACCACCAAACAGACCCGCTTTGCGCAAGGACTTCAGTGTTGAACGTATAGTGAAACCAACAGCAAGAACCACTGCAGCAGATGAAAGAACAGAGTGCATCCAAGAAGCGTGTCTGTCCCTCATGAGCAGTGGGCCCGAATTCGGAGAGCGCTAGACCGAATGAGGTTTTCTTAGACATGCCTGTGCGGTTACCATGTGCTTGGACTATAGACATAATTTCGGCGTCTTGATCTTTTTTCCTAGGAAATCCTACCAAATGCTTTCCTAGTTTGCCTGGATCTTACAAATGACCCATTTGAATTTGGAAACTGGACGAACCTGGAAACCACAGAGTTAACAAAACCAGAGCCCACATGGGCTTGTTGCCTGGGATGCCATCCTAGTAAAACAGTTGACACGAACTAAATCAAGCTTGTGAAGGAACAGCGAAGGCAAAAATTGGTCAAAACAATTAGGAATGGCTTAGTAGGAATTCTTTAAGAATCAGAGAGGGGACAGCCAGGCGGCTCAGTTGGTTAGAGCGTGTGCTTTGAGCAACAGGGGGCTGGTTCGATTCCCACATGGGCCCACTGGCTGCGTCCTCCGCAACTAGACTGAAGACAACTAGTTGACTTAGAGCTGATGGGTCCTGGAAAAACACACTGTTCCCCAATAAAAGTTTAAAAAAAAAAAAAATCAAGAGAAAAGTTGAGTTTGTATTGATGTGGGATCTTCCATATAATCTTGAACCTTGTAGGTTCATTGGAATGCTCGTACATTTCACATTGAATATTTCCAGTCCTTTGTCATTATTGGGAAGTTATAATGTCTTACATTTTTAGCAAGCCATCGATGATCTTGTTCAGATCCTAAAGATTTGGGCCTGTATTTATGGTGATTTCTACTGGAATACATTTTTTATATTAAGGGATTCCTCATATATTCTTCATTGTATGGGCAGAATTTTGAGATGGGCTTTAGTCAGCCATAGGGGAGATGACTAACTACAGTTGCAAATAGCTTACTAAAAATTTGCAGCAACAAAGGCATTCAGGTGAATTTAGCCAAAGTTAAGGGCCTTTTTAAAAAAAAAAAAAAAATTAGGTGATACTAAATTAAAAGTAAAAACTGAACATTCTTGGGGAAAGCAAAGAAATATTGCTGATTGCTAAGTTTAGATGTGTTTATACCGTTTATTTTTTTAGGATTGGACTTTAATTTTCCACCTTCAAAACTGAAACGAGGTTAAGCTCTTCATGATCTGGTGTTAGACTAATAAATAATTCCAAACCTCAGTTTCCAGTTTTCTTTTCATTAGCTGCCAAGGTATGTTTGCACGTTGACATGGAAGCTGATTAACGTTTTTAAGGGCTGTCTTCATCTTCAGCCTTGACACAGACTGCTTCTGTGTGATCCTGATTAAATATTTGTATGAAAGCAGGCCAGCGAGGGTGGGGACGATTTTGTTTCCTTGCTTCGTGTGGTTCTTATTAAGGTTTGCGTGTAAGGGGTCTTACTTTTCAGCTGGTGTGGGCGCGTGGCGTTATCTCACAGATTGCTTTAGGTCAGGTCCGTGCCACCTGCAGCTGCTAAATGTGGGTCATTCCAGCCTCTGCTCAGCTGGTAACAGCTTGCGTCTGGTGGTAGGTAGATGCCGGTGCTACATGTCCAGTGTGGTTAACTGTATGTTAATGACATCTGCACCGGTGGGCCTCAGGCCTTCGCCTGCATCAGAGTGATGGCACGGCCTGTTCATGTGATTGCTGGGCTCCGCCCTGCTCTGCTCAGCAGGGCTGCAAGGGGGCCCGAGACGTTGAGTGTCGAATGCTGGATGCTGGTGCCAAGCCTGATCTGCGGGCCATGCTTCGAGACACACTGACACGGTCTGTGTGTCACATAGGCAAAAACTCCACCACCCAAATCCCACAGTACAGCCGTACTTCACTCTTATTCTTCAAATTGGACAACTAGAAGCTGTGACTTCTTACTGCTCTCCAAGCGTGTCTGAAAGACATGTTTACAGGACCGCTTTTCAAGACAAGTGTGTGAGACTGTTGGTCTCAGTGTTTTAATTCATGACCCTTCCCTTTGGCCTGTGGTGGTTCCTTTCTTTCTGAACCGTAGTAATCGCTCCCCCACACCCCACGCCCAGTTTCGCTTTCCGCGGTTTCACTTACCTGTGGTGACCGAGGTCTGGAAATATTACATGGAAAATGCCACCTCTCTTCACCTCATCACTTAGGCATTGTCTCGTCTCGTGTCATCACAAGAAACAAAAGAAGGGTGAGCACGGGGCTAGTTGTTAATCTCTTCCTATGCCTAGTTTGTAAATTAAACTTTATCATAGGTATGTATGTGTATAGGAAACATCACAGTACATACAGGGGATGGGACTAGCTTTGGTTCCAGGCATCCACCTCGGGTCTCTTGCTGTCCTTGTTCTCCTCTCCTTCCTTTGTTCCCGTGCCGCCCAGCAGGCGTAGCTCGGGCCCGCAGAGGTCGGCTGTCGGGTGCGTGCGGCTGTCGGGTGCAGGCCCGCAGAGGTCGGGTGTCGGGTGTGTGCGCT
This sequence comes from Aselliscus stoliczkanus, assembly GCA_033961575.1. Taxonomy (NCBI): domain Eukaryota; kingdom Metazoa; phylum Chordata; class Mammalia; order Chiroptera; family Hipposideridae; genus Aselliscus; species Aselliscus stoliczkanus. The sequence goes on from CM066734.1 coordinate 9,681,502, forward strand.
CTTGGTACGCACTGCAGTGAGGCCAGCAGGCGGGGTCTGCCTGGCCCAGGCCGGTCCAGGCTGACCGCGGACTGGGCGCCATTATGTAAACGCGCAGGCTGGCATCGTCACGTGTAAGCACATCAGTGTCAGGACAAATCTTCACTCGTCAGTAACTTGGATGTGGCTCTACCAGGAAGCGTGTACTTTTAGGATTAAATTGAAAGCTTTGAGTGACTAATTTGGCAGGAGACATGTTACAAGTATGGCTTCTAAATAGATCTGTGTTCACTGGGAACAACTCTTTTCTCTTATTGAAAGTGAGAAGACTGGCAAAGAAAACTTGGGCAGAGCCAGGGAAAATGGCAATTTCTGCAATGAGGTGACTTCATGGGATCCGAGCAGAAGGGGTGTTAGGAAGCTGGGTATATGCTGTGGCGGTGCGGGTCGGAGCGAGGTGCCCACTCCATGACAAGTCACAAAGGACCTTCGGACTGTACGGCTGGCCCCCGTGTGACGGGGAGCGCTGGAGCTCTTTCCTATTGGGTTTTAACTGGCACAGATTTTTTGATTTCTTTATGTCGGTTACATTAGAGGACGAAGCGTGCTATGGGACGTGCTAAGTCAGTCCTGAAATGTTCGCGCCCGTTTATATGCTGCCCAGTCTTCAGATGATACGTAGGCACAAGCCCGGCTCCCTTCTTTAAACCCAGAAAGACACCGTAGGACATGTGCCTGTTGGTAATAGCACCCTGTTTTCTTTAAATGGAATGACCGTTCCAGGGCTGTATTTGTTTAATTAAATGGTAGCTTCAGCAGAATTAAATAAATAATCTCTTGTAACCCAGCGAATGTCCCTAATATCTTTTCTATTTTTTCTCTTAAAAATTGCTTTTTGATATGGTTAACAGCCCCCATAAAAATAATATTATTTTGTAACCAGATGTCATGGATTCTAATATTGTGTATTTCTATGAATGGAATAAATAGAAAAGCATTAACTGTTAGCTCCATGAAGATGGGGACTTTGTTTTGTTTAGCACCATATTTGCAACACTAACAATGGTGTGTAATACCCAGTTCTCAGTAAATATTTGTGCAATGAAGGAATCCCAGAGCTTGTTCTGTGTGTTGTATTACCTAGTTACTACCTCAAGGTGGTGCTGTTGTGCCATGAAATGAGAGGCTGTAATTCTCAGGCTCTCATATAAATTTATAGTTTTACATCAATCCTATGAATAAACAAAACGAAATGAGTACCTATTATGTTTATTGCCTGCTTCAGTTATTTATAATTTTAGCATGTGATTAGTCTTTTGTTTTCGTGATTAAGTCAGGCGATGAGGTCATAACCTAAATAAAGAACTTTTGGTTCAAATCTTTATCCAGTGTTAGATGAGATAGCATTTATAAGACCCTAGCACGGTATCCCCTTAGTTTCCTTTTCTCTCCCTATTTTGAGTTAAAAGCTTTTGTTAAATTTCTATTAGTCTTAAAATAATTTGCCAAGGTTTCTTAATTATCAGTGAACTTACAAGACTGTTTTGATTATCAAAAGATTTTAAAAATTGATACCAAAACTAGACTTTATTATATATTCCCCCACTGCAAAAATAGTAATAATAATAATAATTGCTTTCATGGTTCTTTTATGCGGTAAAAATATTAACATCTAGCTCTTTTATATATTTGTACATGTATGATCATAGTGTATAAATAAAGCCAGTTTGTACTTTGTCTTGGTTTCACTCCTTTTGTAAAACTAAGTGTTGAGAAGTTTGTTTTGTAGCTTGGACTTTATTTTCCTGTGAGTAAATGGACTTTTTAATATTTTGTTTCTATACTTGTCCTCAGACTGACGTGAAAGACGAGGGCCCAGGATGGTCCATCCTGCGCGATGATTTCATGATGGGAGCATCCATGAAAGACTGGGACAAAGAAAGTGACAGCCCAGATGACAGCAGGCCAGGGACTGCAAGGGACTCAGACACGTAAAGCCCCAAAGAAACACAGTGTGCGGCCATTTCATTTTTCGTAGAAAAATACTTCCTGCTCTGAAAGCTGGGGAGTTAAAGGACACTGTTCGTAAGACACCCGAAAGACGTTTTAACGAGTACCAGCTTTGATTTTCCACAGAAACTTTAGTAAAATTATGTTCTCAAACTTTGTAATTTTAAGCATTGTTCCTCAAAATATTTGTAAAAAGAAATATTTCTACTTGTCCAATGAGATATGCATTTTGCCCGGGTCATTATAGGTTTACATGTTGGTCATGGAAGTCCGTGTTTTGCTTTCATATAACCAGTGTTTCTAGAAATGCAATACTGAATAATTAAAAGGCACTCCTTGAAATTAACATTTTTCAGCCTTCCAACTTACAGATCTATGTCTTTATAGTTTTGGGGGAAAGAGTTGGCGTTTGTTTTGGTGAGCTGTTGACAAAACCTATGTAGAAAAATTTAAATGAGTATTTCTGAGTTGGGGTGATAATTTAAATTTTTAGATAGTCTGGCAAATATGATACAAAAAACACACCAAATCTCTACTTTTATATTATTTCCTTTTCCATGCTAAGTAATATACATAAATAACGACTTCAATTTATTTTTAAGTGTTAGGTTATTTTTGTATGAGAGATTTACTGAGGCAGCAGTTCTCATGTTTAACTTAGGCAGCAAGGAATAATTTCTGAGGAAGTGTATTTGACAGGTTTCAATAGTTGTTGTTTTTCTTCTCCTTCTCCTTCTTCACATTTAAGTTTACCTTAAATTCTCTTGTATGGTCCAGCTGACCAGTGAAATAGTAGAATTACACAGTAGGTAGCCTGCTTCAGAATACTGTGCATCTGATTTGAGACTTGATTCCTTGTTGTTGCCTTAAGGATTACTAAATGAATTGAGTTTTAGCATCTAGCTGTTAAATAAAAAGAGAAGAGAAAGTAAGATTATAGTATCATTCTAACATTTCTGTGAAACTGGGTCTAGGACCTAAAGTTTGTAGGGGAATTATTTATAAATGCGATTTTTTTATATTTTTTTAAGGCTCCATCTTTCCATAATAAAAATAGTTCCCTCCTACTACCCACGTGCACATACTTGCATCTGTTATGTATCGAAAGATAATTCTCCCCCCAAATTAGCTGCAACCGAGATGATTATATTCTCAAACCCATTGGAGAATTGTAAGTATTACGTCGCTAAAGTTCAATTAGTCTGTAGTCTGGTGTTTGTTATCATAAAGGAAGGTGTACACACAAGATAGCAAGTGATTAAGCCAGCAAAGCTCAAAATACATTTCTGTATGTATTCCAGCTGTTGAACTTTAGTGTCCTGTTAAATTATAGAATTGCCATTTTTGTCAGTGTAATCTAAATAAATGTGGACAAATATTTCTCTATAGTAATACAAAAGGTCTAAATACCCCATTATAATTTAACACAGGTGAATATTTCAATATAAGCTAACACATAGGTAATTTTGAAAAAAAATTTATTTGCAGCACTTAAAAACTTTTTCTCTCTAGAATTAAAGATTGCTGTTCTTTGTTAGAGATGGGTAAATAACTTCCCATTTATAAAAAGTTGTTGTGGAAAATATGTTTATTGTATAGTCCTTAGGTTAATTTAGGAGAACTGAACAAGATTTTCAAACTGAAAGTAAGGAAGAGAATGTTTGCAGATTTTCTTCTTTCAGAAATTATTTTATTCCAAAATAAAATTGAGCTGTCACTATAAGAAAAATATCACTTACGTTAGAAGGCCATAAAGCATATATAAATTAAATCATTTTTATAAAGATGAGATATTTTATATGTACTAATATTTCTGCCTTTTGGCTGGAGAATATTTAAACAAAATGACTACCATATATGACTGTGACTCCAAGGATGAGCATATTATTTTAGAATTTAAGTGTGTATCTTTAGATGAATGGTTTAAATAATGTAGTTCTGTAACGTGTACCCTAAATATTGTACCCACATCTGAATTCTTGTGACATCCATCAATCAGATCAATAATTTTGCATCTGCTCCATCTTCTTACATGGAGAGAACTAAAAAGAACCGCATTTCTGTTACTTGCCCCCCCCCCCAATTTATCTAACTCTAACAATATCTGGATTTTAACCTTGCTAACGATTTAGACTAGTACAGTGAACAAGGTATTTTTTGTTTGTGTGTTTATAAAGAACTATTGAAAATAGTAACCAGGTAACTAGCTCTTACCTTATTCCTTATCTGGATATTTAGGTGGCTGGGCGAATGTTCTCAGTATTTAGCATAGTTTAGTATTGGTTATTAATTGTTTTTCAGCATCGAAACATCAAAAGCCAAAATACTACCTGTGTTAGGCTGACAGCAATGTAGAATCTTCGTAGGTTAGCATTTTCCCTTGGAGAGGGAGCACTGAATTTATCTTCAAGTTACCTCTCGTTCTGCACAGATCAAGGATTAGTTTACCAGAAGCCCTTTGAGTGGAACCTCTCAAAGGCTCGCCTTCCGTCTTGGGAACCTGGACTGACCCAGTGGAAGGTTCTGGAAGGTTTACATGAGGGTCAGTCCAAGTTCTTCAAAATGTTTTGTGTCTTTTACAACGAGTGGGTGAAAAGGGAATGCTGAAATGCTGGGAACCCTCGTAGGGTTTTATAATCACTGTTTTGCACATATGAATACACTTAATATTCAGTGGCCACTGATTATACTAACCCTGCCGCCCGTGCTGGACATGTGAGCACAGCACTTACTTATAAAGCCATTTGATTACATTTAATCAATGTCCTCATTAAACATAACTGCAGGGAATTCCTCAAGTCGAAGTGCAAACAGCACCATGGAAAAAGCTACAGATGTAAATTGTGTCGCTAAAGAGTTAGAGGCATCCTAAGGCCCAAGAAAAGGCCTGTGACGGAATCTTCAGAGCATCACGATTCCTGGAGAGGAGACAGGAAAGGCAGCACAGACGCCGATATCCCTGCATCCTTTGGGCACCTTGTTCCTCCCTCTGTGTTAGTTTTTATTCTTTTTACTATAGATTTTCATTCATGTGTGAGTCATAAGTGAAAAAGAAGTTGTATCTTCAGCCTTTTTAATGAGCACCATGGTTGGGTTTAATGTATTGATACATTTGTGCCACACAAGTTTTAACTTTTAAGACAAACATTTGAAAAGTCAGTAGATACACATATATAAAATCTGTGTGTGGGGCCGGCCGAGTGGCGCGGTGGTTAAGCGCTGGCTTAGGATGCCAGCGGCCCCGGTTCGGATCCCACATAGGAGGGCCAGTGACATTGCCTTTAAAAAAAAAAAAAATCTGTGTGTGTGCGTGTGTGTGTGCATTTAACCTTTGTAATTTCTTAAGTGTGTGTGTGCATGTGTCTTAGTCCAGGCTATCACCATAGGCCTAGCACCATATGGACTTAACACCCGGCTTAGTCCATAACAGCACCTCAGACTGGGTGGAAAAGCAGCCAATATTTATCTCCCACAGTCCTGGAGCCTGGACGGCCACGACCACGGGGCCGGCAGAGTTGATGCCTGGAAGGACCCTTTCTCTGATTAGCTGACAGAGATCTCTCGTCTTTTCTCTGTCCCTTTTATGGGCACTGATTCCATTCAGGAGGGCTCCACCTCCAAGTACCATCCCGCTGAGGACTGGGCCCTCAACGTACGGATTTGGGGGGGATGCAAACTCTCCACAGCAAGGTAGAAAATAGCAAATTGTACATTTTTAATCTAGAGGTAGAATAACTTGAGCGACCATTGTTTCTTGACTTAAATGTCTAAGTAGAATTACAAAGGGACGTGTTTATGTAGTATGAATTGAGCGCTCCGTCCAGGAACTGTGCTAGAAGGATGCTTAGGGCAGGTTGAGGGGTCTTGGGAAGAGTGAAAGGCGGAATCACCTCTTCCTTTTGAAAGTTAAATTCCTGCAGTAAGTTCTCACTGTATGATTTGAATCGTGTGGCAATTTGGAATAAGTGATAACCTGAAATCCGTGAACTACCACGACTTTAAAAATATTTGTTAAAAGATAACTTGTTAAAAAGCTCCGTAGTGCATTCGTAGGGGATCCTAGAATAAAGAAGCTTGTCTAGAACTGGGAGGAGGTTTCCTGGTCGCTACTGTATTGATACGTTAATTTCCTTTTCATTGGGGGACATTGCAGTGGAGGGAAGGCCCGATTTGCTGTGTGCTTCCCTCACGTGCATCTAACCTTACAGAATTAGGACCCAGCAGTGGGACGGATATTTGTCTCACGTTAGTGATGGGTAGAGCGTATTGAGCCCTGCAGATTTTCTGAGTCCGAAGACTATTTGAGGTGAACTGGTAGGAACAAGTTTTGTAAATGGGAGAAAGAGCTACTCCATGCCTACAAAAAGCCCTCTCATTCCTGCCCCAAGAAAACAGGACTCTGAATTTTGGCCAGCTGGATAGACAGCTCTCGCTGCCTCTTGCAGCAGAGGTGGGCCCAGTGAAGTTTCTCATTGGGGGAGCTTTTCTGAAACTTGATTAAACATATTCATCAATAGGCTTGGAAGTGGAATGGTGTCTCAGCGAGGTGCTGAGAGACATAGAAGAGCGACTGATGTTGAACAAAATGCTGAGTTGTAATGAATTGTAACTCCGGTGCTTTGGACTTACCATCGGGGAGCCCACCGACTTAAATTGGAGGTTTCCTGAAGAGGTGCCTTCCATGCAGGCCTCGGAATTGTCCGGCGGCTCCACTCTCTATTCCAGCACACACTCGGCATCCTGCCAGACCTAATGTAGGTTGCAGATTTAGGGAAAAAGAAAAAAAACACAATGAGCATTAGCACAGCCAGTTTAAAATGATGAGGTGTTAACCACATTTGTATAAATAACAGTTTCTCTAACCCCTGAATCATTATCCTGCATTTTTAATGCAATCGGTTCATAAACATCAAAGTGAGATCACCAAAATTGTGTGGGGTCAGGACCCACTGGGGCTCGAATGTAGAGACAGCTGAGGGCTGTGTCCTCACGCCTGGGTGGCCTGGCAGCTGTTGATTCACCCTCGGGCTACTAGACAGTTGCCTCTCTGCCCGTGTCCATCCAGACTTCAATCTTGGTTTAGAAATGTGTCCCCTCGCACTGAAAGGACAGAAACAATGGTTTGACATCAGCTCTGCAAACAGCGAGGCAGCCAGACACAGCAGTTACCCCGAAATGCTGAAGACTGCCAAGCGTACCATCAGGGCTGTTTCCACATAATATTTGTCTTTCTACAATAGCACTGGGCTCTCTGAAGTGTATTATAAATATAAAAACAGTCCAAAAGGTTCAAGGTGATCCTTCTCTACAAATAGGAGGAGCACTGGGATAAGTAGATGACACAAGACTGGCATCGTTGGGTCCTTAAGAGGACTCGGTGCAATTATATTTATTTTTCATTACTGTTTTTCAGAAATAGTATTATTCATTGTTAGATGACAAAAGGCATCCTTTTGGAATCAAAACTGAGTTCAGAGTTCAGTTTGGACTCTTCGTATGACCTGTGTCCTTGCCCAAATTTCTTAAACTTTTTGAGCCTAGCATGGAAATCAGACGGGTCCATTTGTTCATATTGCAAGGATTTGCGTAGTGTCTGCACAGCGTCTGTCTAGCATGGCGCCTGAGGTGTAGGCGGGTCTCAGGAAATCTCTAGGATGTATTTGGAAGATTAGGTGGTGAATAGATTTGCCCGTCATTTCTGACCCATGTTATTGTAAATATTCCTCTTCTAGATTGAGTCCCCTCAGCCCCCCAAAAAGTATAAATTTAGCAGGTAGTAGATACTTATTGAGTCACAGGAATTCTACTTCTAGTAACTTCCCTCAGAAAAAGATCCTGATTACAAAACAACAACAACAACAAAATGCTGTATGAACAATATTACAACATCGTTTTCAATAGCAAGAAATTTTAGACAACTAAAGTTTCAGTGATATGCAGACATTTACATAAATGGTGATACTTCCACTCTTCTGGGGCCCTTTAAAACGATGGCTGTGAAGACTGGTGAAGAAAATACATGTGTCAGCAATTTATTAACTGAAAATGTAAGATTAAAAACACGGGTAGTATAAGTAAATATTTTTTATTTTCAATTTGTTTTTGTTTTATTTTTTATTTTTAGTTACAGTTGACTATGGGTAAAAATTTTTAAATGCCAAAAAGTCATTAGATGAACCTAAGAATTAATGATACATTCCTTTTTTAGGGAAATAATTTTTGACAGTCTGCAAGACAAGCCCCACACTGAGTAAAAAGGGCCCCACATTTAATGAGATCTTAAGACTTATTTTTTGCCCACTTAGGACCTTTACAGACCCCAAACGCTAAACACCGAGTCCTGATCAATAGAACACTCCAGGGTTGATATGGAGAGGTGCAATCGATGACTGTTCCGATTTCCTGGAACCCTGCTTTTTCTTTTCAATTTTAGTAATGACCCTGCTTGCAACATTGAACATAAAAAAGTTTGACTTTCCCCTCTCATGCAGCACCTGTTTCTCTGTCTCTTGATTATTAAAAATGTACTTTATTTTGAAATAAGAACCTCTTATTTTCTTGATGTATTTAAAAATATTGTTGCCATTTTGGTTTCAACCATCTTATTTTGATAGCCCCATCAATCATTCAAGTACAGTTTGGAACAGAAGTCATAACAGCAAACATGTACACAGTAATTGTTATGTGCCGGATACTACTTACGGGTTTAATTACTGCCCTTAACTCACCGTCTTCCTATGACCCATGAAGTAGGTGCTGCGATTGTCCCCAGTATGTAGTTGAGGAAAGAGGCAATCAGTTAAATGACTTGCCCAAGGTCACAGCTGGAGTCAGAGCTTGTCATGTGTCAGAGACTAATGTCTTACAGCAAAGGAGAAGCTAGAAATTGAACTTGGCTCTGGAAAAATAAATGGGCGTGTTGCATTTTTCTGTCTCGTTTGCATATGACATGAACAGTGGAAGGGAGAAGCAGACACCATGTATCATTAAAGGTGAAACTTTTCTTGGCAGCAGCAGCTGCTAGCTGAGAGCAGTGTATCATCTCAGACTTCGTTTTGGTTGCTACTGTTAGTTTATCGTGGCTACTGGAGCGGCTTCCAATAGTTTTGTCTGTTGGAATGTGACTTTTCTCCTTTTATGCTCACAACCTATGGCCCCTGTGCTGCTGTTTGTTAATTACACAGGTGACTCAGGAGTGTCAGTGCTGACGCTGTTGCTACTAAGAATTCAGATGTTCAAAGGATGCCTTAAATAGGAAGACTATAGAGTTTAGCTTAGACTGTTATTGGCTAGGAGATGACAGCTAACTAAAAAAGTTGTTATTAAGGAAGTCCCATTGTTATTAATCTGGGATCTTTTCTAAAAATGCACGTTTTCCAATCTTTATGTGAAATTGTAGTTTTACGTGTGGGAATTTTTGTTATGTAATAACTCTCCTCGGGAAGCAACAATCACCGGCATACATTCCTGAGGTGCAGCTGTTCATCACAGTTTTAAGGAAGATTTTACAGCAAAATAACATCGCGTGACTGTTGAATAAACTGTGATGAAAACACCCAGAGAAAATTGAGCGTGTTGGTTGTCTCCAAATACCTACCACGGCTGTCCTCTAGGTGGCATGATTTAGGCTATCATTGAATTAACTGGTTGATACAATTTTTTTCCCCCACGTACAGATGAGAAGCTAGCTCAGTGGCACAACCGTGGCATTGATTAGATTTGTTACATTGGCCGGATAAGCAAACTGAGCTTAGAATATAGCCTGTTGTTTGAGGACCTTAATGAATATCACAGCCCTGTTCAACAAAAAACAAAAACTTATCTCTAATAACCAGGCCCAAATCACTAGTGTGTGTTGCTGAAGTCTCTCTGGGCCATAGCACATACCTATTTGGGGATTTATTTCTGTGGTTTATAGTACAGAGCTTACCATTGGATAGCAACTGTAAAGACATTGCCTTTGTACTTAAAAGGACACATCGATACAATGAAAATAATCTAAAATGAAACCAGAACTTGAAGGGATCTTGATCACAAACGTTTTCAAGTTCACAGGACACACAGCCTTTCAGTGAACTGAAGTTAACTTTCCAGGTGTTCCTGGTTTTGTGCAGCTTTTATTGTTTATTAAACAGGAAAGATCAACGTGGAAAAAGTCAATATTGGGTGACCCATATGCACCAAGTGGCAGAGAGAAAACATTCTGTGCTTCTTTTCTGTTCGCTGAAATGGGAAAGGGACAGAATTCATTCTTACTTTGCAGATGCTTTATCTGTTGTTGATTTTCCAAAATTTGAAAATGAATTTGACTACCTCAAATGCTTCTTCACCCCCAATCATTGTTATCTTTATCCTCTTTTTTTTTTTTTTCCCCATGTGGGAAATGGGCTTCAATAGAGTTCAAAAGCACCTTGATGGAGCACCTTTTAGGGGGTTCTGTTTCAGGGTGGTGCATGTTTATAAAAATGCTGGCATGGTACAAGGAAGCATTTTGAAATTAAAGCTCTGAGAGAGCTTCACATAGGCGGAGAAGAAAAAGGCTTGGGAACAGGCAAACTATATCATTGTTGTAACCGGGAAAAGATGAACATCTGATTTATTTTATAGATTCCGAGTTTCAAGTGGCTTCATTTTACACCGAGTGTCTCAGGGACAGTCCTGGTTCACCCCTGTCATCTTCATGTGTTTAAGAAGGCTGTCTCCTTCACTCTTGAAAGCGCTCAGGTGTGCGGGGTCAATTGTATGGCCACCCCAGCTCTAAGGCCTTCCTTTCCTAAGACTTGAAGCAAATATCAGGGGAAGCCTGGTCATTAGCCTCCAAGTGTACACATCAGAACTACCCAGGTCACTTTGCTTTTTAAAAATTTATTAAAGTTCACTGACACATTGCTTTTTGAAATTCTTATTTACTCGTTTTTCTTTCTAATATGAAAAGCTACCTCCAGGTTTTCTTTTTTACATATAGTTACTATTGCTTGTTAGTTTTTATTTTGTTTTCATTTTTTTTAATTGCAGAATAATTGAGGCAGCTGAAAGGTAAGGTTGTTTGAAATATAGATTGATAACTTTGCTAATGGAAATTCACACATTCGGAATTTTACACACTCTATGAAACCCACTGAAATGACAACAGACAAATTCACTTGAAGACTTTATCTTTAAAAGCAAAAATTCCACTTCATGTTGTCCTTCTGTTATGAGACCATTAGCATGTTTTTCTCTATCATTCACCTTTTCTTCCCCGTCCTCCATTTTATTTTTATTTTTACTATGTGCACACTTCTTTCTCTCCCTTTCTCCCCAGCAACCTAATTCCAGCTTCTTGTGTTGAAGCGTGTCTATGGCCGCATGTAGGAGTAGAGAGAGATTCTATAAGGGTGTCAAACACTGAAAAACTAAAAGAAAATTCTGCCACTGGCTGCTTCTTATGGCATTAGCCTGTTATTAAGCATGTATCCATATTATACTGTATGACAACTGTCCCTGTAACATTCATTGATTATCAGTCACTAAATGTTCTTTATTTATAATCCGTCACTAAATGTGATGTGAGTGGATGGATTTCACCAGGGGCGAGAAACCAGAGCCTGCAGCTGATTTTAGTAGCCCCGGGGCTGACAAAGCCCAGGCCACTGAGAGATGGCCTCCCAGAGAAAGCTTTCCTCCTGTTGGAACTCACGGAGCTGAGATATAGAGACCTGTAGAGATACAAGGGAACCCGAAGTCCAAAGCAATAATCCATCAGCTAATGGCAACTCCAGAGGGCCAGATAAATGCTCCCAGGTGTTTCATTAAGTGAGGAGGCTATCTCGAAAACCTCAAGGCCCACTGATACGTCTGCCTTTTCTTGTCTCTGTCTCTCCACTTTATGCCTTTATCTTTTACCACCTCTGATCCTCTCTTTAAACCCCTCTCCTCCCTGCCCACTGTCCCCTGCTTTCTCCTTATCGCTTCTTTCTTAGATTAACCTCTAGATAGACACAGAATGGAAATAACAGTCAGATTCCTTTTCTTGGAGAACTTACTAACCTTTCTACTTCATTGTTCTGAGAGCAGAAACTTGTCTCTCTAGAGAAATGAAGATAGAACGGGAGACAAAAATGTGTATAGACTGAACACTGTTTTTGAGTTGTGGTAGCAAACATAAACTTAGAAGTGAGAACTTAAAATGCTTTGGGGGGTATTTTCACATGAAAGGGCTATGTTGCATTTCTCAAGTGTCACTATGTAGAGTAAAATGTAATCAATTACAGTGGGTTCCTATATTACTCCCCCCGCCCTACCTCCTGGTTCTTAAGGCTTGAAACCACTGTGGAAAGCTCTCAGAATTGTTATAAACAAAGTTATTCTTGCATCAGAATTAGGAAGGACCTGTTAGATCATTAACTCTTGCCTCTATCCGTAGGGGTCTAGGACAGGGATGGACCGTGGTTTAGATAGCAAAGATTTGCTCAGCCTCTTGTAGGAATTTCACATTACTTAAATGAATAGGCCCATTACTGAGCAAAGAAGAGGTCAGTGGTGGAAACAGCTGATCTACCTCTCTGATCTGGAAAACAAAGAATTCCATTTTGGGGTGTTAAGTAATGAGACTTCAATCTGGAATTTGGACATAACTTGACTTTGATAGTCTTTTAGAGTTCTATTCACCAAAACGGTATTTTCTTGTCCTTCCTACAATTACTGGAGTCAAAATGCCGTAATTTTTTTTCCAAAATGCTATAAGGTGTGAAGGAGCTTAATGACCGTATACTTGTGGAAGTTACTCAGAGGTATAACCATCAAGCAAATTCTTATTGGTGTTTTCCCTGGCTTTTCTATTCTATGTATATCTGAGGGAGAGTAGAAGCCACATGTGTTCTATTATGCATCCTCCCACAAAAAATGAAGAAGTGAGAGGATAAGAAAATGGCAGGTAACATGCACTGAGCACATACCAGGTGCCAGGCTGTGTGAGACGTGCTTTCTGAACCTTGTATACTTTAACCCTTACAATAATCTTAGTCGTTGGTACTATGTGTCGCCCCCATGTCACAGATGGAGAAACTAGAACAATGTGTCTGAGTTGACTTGGCCAGGATCACAAAGCCAGAAAGTGATAGAAATTTGAAGCCAAGAAAACTTGCCTCTGGAGCCTTTTAACCTTTTAACCACTATGCCCATATAGGTTGGAGGCCCCTTTACCATGAAGACCTTATGAAGTCCTAGCATTTATACTAAGATCTCAACAAAGGCAGTAAATGTTTCCTTCTCGAAGACCGAGATGAAAAGACTCCAAAAGAGTTACTTAATATAACAAAGTATCCTTTTATGGTTACCAAGGAAACAGGTCTTATAGTCTTACCTGTTACATTGTCAAAGGATTGCTCACCTGAACTGTAGAAAGGGATTCACACACAGCAGAAGATTTCACTAACTCTCCCTTGTCCTACCTTCTGGTTTTGGGGGAAATTAAAAGAGTAGCCTCCGGTAAAGGAAGCACTAAATGGTCAACACACTAAGTAACAAGGACAAAAGTGTGTGTGTTTATGTTGGGAGGGAGGCTAATTGTCAGAGGAATTGACGGCCTAAGTTGTTTTTCTAGAACTGACGTAGTTGGACTTTCGTGGCTGTGTCCATTCTCATCTGAACTCACTTAACCTCAGGTGTGTTTTTGTCTATGCCAAGAAGGTAGGCTCCCTGGCTTAAGGGGCAGCCGAACCTGTGTCCTCAGTGGCCTCTGGTAGCTGAGCTAACCAGCCATAGTCCAAAGCGACATCATCACACAGTGGCTCCCGTGTGCAGTTCCTGCCCTATGTTCTGTCAAAGCCCCATCTGTAAGAATATTCGCCTTCCCCCTCTGTGGATGCCTGGATTATTGCATTCCTCAAACCCAACTCAGAGGGGTAACAACTTCATGAAACTCCTAGGCCCACAGTCCCTTCGCTTACAGTCTGCTTTGGCTATTAGAGTGAGAGCCCTTGTCTAACGCCTTTCCAGTTGCTTCGATTTGAAACGGGCCTCAAGGAAAGGAACCTGCTGATGCTGATGTGGACACAATTTTCGGAATTATTCAGAAGTGCGTTGAAACAATTCCTTTATTCCAGAGTTTTCTGATGCATATTAATAGGGGAAAAAAATTCCATGTTCAAGGGAGTTTGGAATATGCTGGGTTAAAAGAGTTGAACAGTTTTCTGCAAAATTCTCAGAGCCTTTAACATGATGATGGGGATGGTGAATCTGTAATAAAGGACCTAGCATCTCCCAAACTGACTTCGCCACAGACTCCCTTTGTCAGACATATTCTGGTATCAGTGTGCCATAGTAGGCGGGAACACAGAGAGTGGACCCTGACAGCTACCTCCAGCTCTGCTATATCCTGTGGTCTTGAACAAGGTACTTAACCTATGAGGAGTCTTCTCATCTGCAAAATAGAGATTGTGATGATAATAATAATAATGATAATAAAAATAATACCTCCTTCATAGGGTTGTGAAGAGTAAATGACCATACACATCCGTCTCCCTAAATGTAGTTAAGTGTTAGCTATTGTTAGAACTATTCAGCCCTCTGTTTACTAATAGTAGAGGCCCCACATACATGTCAAGTGTAAATTCCAAAAGTTGGAGAAAATTCCTTGTGACCTTCATATAATACAAGGAACATCTGAAGTAGGGAATCATAGAGAGGCTCTGGATTTGGGGGAAAACTCCGCAGTTTCCAGTTTAAAATCATCTGCCTAGTCGGTATGGCCAGTGATGATCCAGTGAGAACGTTGACTTTGAGTAACTGGAGGTAAAAGAAAAGAAAGAGGGGAAAGTGAACAGTGGCAAGAATTCTCCTATTCATCTAATTTGGACTAGGTTGAAAAAGAAAATATCAGGTTCTGTGTAACGTATACCAGTAGACATCAAACACTTAAAATTCCAGCTTCCTGGGTGTAAGCTATGGAAAGAATGAAGCTGGTGGCTGATGAGTGTGTAGCCAGGGAGGAAAGGGCTTAGGCAGCAAATTAAGAAAATAGCCATTCATTCAAACAGTAAAACAAACACTGCTGCTTCTCCAGGTTAAAAAGATGGGAGCTGGGTTTTGAGCAGTTCCCATTCAATGGGAAGATTAGAGTGTAAACAACCAACTCGAATAAGCTTTAAGATAGAAGTACCAGCATAGTGTTAGGGAATAGCAGAAAATAATTCCACCAAAAAGATAAGAGGTCAAATTGTAGAGGGGAAGACCCGATTCAGGGCTGGTCTGGCCCACAGGAAATTGATGCTCCGGGTGTGTGTGTGTGTGTGTGTGTGTGTGTGTGTGTGTGTACACACACACAATACAGGAGGGAAGACTTCCATTCTAGAGCAAACGATTCCATTTGGGAGGCTGTGAGTGAGCCCCACGACATCCAAACGGGAGGCTTGACAGCTTGTCCTTCAACAGACGGGTCCAAAATGACTATATAAAGTAAATACCGTAAATCACTGTTGTCAGGGCGCACACTCCACCGCCCTCTGCCCCTCCCTCCCCACTGCCGCCCGCGTTTCCACACCCCCCTCCACGGCTCAGGGCGAGCTCGTGGTCTAAGTAAACGAGAGGGCTCCTGACTCTAATCCCAGCACGTCACTTTGTTGAAGGCAAACACGTGGTTCAGAGGGAACTTATAAATCTCTCCTCCCAGGCAAGACCGTGATGTTATCTGCTGGCAGCAGGAGGTTCGCTCCGAGGTTCGCTCCGGAAGCTCCCAGCGAGAGAGAGAGAGAGAGAGAGAGAGAGAGAGAGAGAGAGAGAGAGAGAGAGAGAGAGAGCGAGCGCGCCAGGGAAGGGGCTGCGGAAAGGGATGGACGGCCTAGTATAACGGTCCAGGGAGCCGAGGGGCTGCCAGGCTGCAGCAGGGAGACCGACAGGGAGGGTCGATTGCAGGGTGCCAAGTGCCGACCTACCCCAAGCCAGAGAGTCCAAGTGGGGGCGAGACCAGGAGAGGTGGGAAAGCGTACCCGTGCAAGGCAAGCCCTTCGCATCCCCCCCCCCTAGGAATAAAGCTCCCCGCGCCAGCGCTGGTCCCGGGGGGGCGAAAGCCACGGCCGCCGGTCGCCTGTTGCCGGGTTGGCGTTTGGAGCGAGAGCAGAAGGAGGAGCAGGAGAAGGAGGGAGCTGGAGGCTGGACGCGTTCGCCAGCGACGGCGGCGGCGGCAGCAACGTGGAGTAAGCGGGCGGGTCGGCGCGCTCCGGCCGGGGTGCAGGCCACCGCGCGCGGCGCCCGCAGCAGGACCCTCGCCGCCGCCGGACCCGAGCGCGCGCGGAGCGCCCAGCGCGCCCACGCGCGCCCGCGCGCCCACGCACACCCACACGCGCGTGTGCGCCCGGCCAGCCCCGCAGGGCCCCGCCGCTCCTGCTTGAAACATATAAACTCCAGCCGCCCGCCCGCTGCCGGCCCCGGGACCTTTCCATCGCGTCCCTTTGGGCCGCAGGAGCCGAGTTCAGATCCGCCACTGCGCACCCGAAACTGACACACTGAACTCCAGTTTCCTCTTAAACTGATTTCTGCCTAATAGCCACGCGTCTCTCTCTTTTTTTTTTTGCCCCCCTCCATCTCGTCGCTCCAAGAAACCTTTTTCTTAACTCCCCCAAGGGAGGGTTCAGCCCCTGCCCATCGCGTAGTCCGTCTCTCCACTTGGGGAAACTACTGGCATTTTCTTTTTAAAGGAATTCGAGCAAGATACCTTTTTTGTTGTTTTTTTTTTCTATTGGACTCGATCGTTCGCAAAAGTTTCACATTAAAAAAAAAAAAACCCAAAAAACAGCAACAACAAACAGCTACCTGACCTGTCCTTTGAAAGTGGTTGGTTTCTTCGTTTTGTGTTTTTATTTTTTTGTATTTTTTTTTGGTACACTTTTTTTTTTTAAAACTTTTTCCATCTTTAAAAAAAAAATGCACTACTGTGTGCTGAGCGCTTTTCTGCTCCTGCATCTGGTCACGGCCGCGCTCTGCCTGTCGACCTGCAGCACGCTCGACATGGAGCAGTTCATGCGCAAGAGGATCGAGGCGATCCGCGGGCAGATCCTGAGCAAGCTGAAGCTCACCAGCCCCCCAGAAGACTACCCCGAGCCCGAGGACGTCCCCCCGGAGGTGATTTCCATCTACAACAGCACCAGGGACTTGCTCAAGGAGAAGGCCAGCCGGAGGGCGGCCGCCTGCGAGCGCGAGCGCAGCGACGAGGAGTATTACGCCAAGGAGGTTTACAAGATAGACATGCCACCCTTCTTCCCCTCGGAAAGTAAGTACTGTTTTATGGCTTCCGTCCCCCCCAAACCACCCCCGCCCCCAGACTCAGCGCTGCCCGAGGCTCTCCAAACGGCCCCCACCCCAGGGACCGCCCTGCCCTCGCCGCGTCCCCGCGCTCCTCTTTCCGCTCTCCAGTCCCTCGTCCCACCCACCTCCTCTCCCCGCGTGTGCTTGGGAACCTTAGGCTGCAAAACGTTGCCTCTCCGCTGTCTTTTCCTCCACGTCTCCCTTCCCCCCAACGCCTCTGTGCCTTCTAAGGCGTTATTCTCTTTTTTCCAATCGCCTGACAAGTCTTTGCTCAGCCACCAAGCTAGAAGTCAGCCCCCCTCGGCCACAGGAGGGGCGCTCCCTGGGACTGAGTTCAACGGGGGAGAAACCTTGCTGGGTTTGTTTTCTTGGCCCCGATGGGGGTGAATCCCGCCCGGCTGGTGCACGAAGGGTTAAAAAAAAAAAAACCATAAAGGGGCTCAAAACTAGCCTCTCCGGAAGGCGCCCCTTCCGCGCGGACCTATCAGCTGGTTCCCCCCCAGCCTCCTCTATTGTCTCAATCTCCCCGAAAAATGTCAGCATCGCCAAGAAAACCCGATTTGGAGAGACCCCCCTCGAAAACCCCACCTCCAGACCCCCAATTCCGCAGTCGAATGTCACAGCTCGGTGTTCACATGCCCCAAAGGCCAGCTCTTGGAACCACGTCCCCTTGAGTTCACCTGGACTGGTGGAAAGGACAACCTCGTTTCTGACGATGTTTAAAGGGGGTTGACTTCACGTTATTTTTCAGAATTCACTCAAACCTGCCTTCTTACACTGGCCGGTGCAGCCGATCATTATTCTTATGCGTTTATCTTTTTGTCTCCCTTGAGCCCTGTGCTCTGGCAGTTACTTGGGTGCATTCCTAAATCTCAGAGTAGAAGACAGCTGATAAAAAAACAACGAAAAACAGAAAACAAAACCTGGCTGTTCTGAGGGCAGTATCCTCCAAACCAACTGGCATACAGCAGCAATCGGAGTGAAATGATTTATTGAGGAGTTGGGGGTGGGGAGAGGAATAGAAGAGGACAGTTAGCTTAGAATTATTTCCAAGTTCTTAAAAAAAAAAAAAAGAAAAGAAAAAAGAAGCATCTAGTGATACCTGACTGAGAGGGTTAAATACCAGGAAGAAGAAGAAAAAAAAAGCTTCAACATTTGCGGAGTCCAAACCCCAAGTTGTAAACTTTTCATTGGTCGCCCATATCTCCTCCCCTTTCCATGCCCTATATACTTACTCACTGCCTTCACAGAGTCTCTATCTTGCCTAAATAGATAATATGGCCATCTCAATCAATTTATTCTACAGGCTCTCATCGTAGGGTAGAGCTTTTCTTTTTTACTGTTTATTTTTAGTTCGACAAGGTGCAGCTCTGTGGCTTGCCTTGTCTCCTGCTTGATGCTCTCAGCATGTCAGCCCATGTAGCTGACCCCAGCCTTCCTGGCCACCTTTTCCTGCAGCTCCTCCTCTTCACGTTCAAGTGCAGAGCAGAAATGCAGGAGATCCTGGCAAGCAGGGTGCTTTTATTATTGTAATTATGGCACCATCCACCACAGCGGCAATAAATACACCCACCCTGGTTATTCCCCGCGGGAAGTAAAGCTTTCTACCTGGGGTGGAGCCAAGGATATATTAGACAAGGAAGTTCATTGTCATTACAAAACCATTGAGACCAAATGGGGTTGAGTCAGTTTGCTTACTCTAGCACCTGCATCTATTCTACCGGTATCTGAGTCGACAAGCTAGCGTGTTACCAAAAGAGCTCATAAATGGCCAGCACTTTTGAACAGACAGAAGGTCTGATCTCATCCTCAGGTAGCTAGGGAGAAAGCAAGTTACCCAAGAGGACGTTAATTCTTTGTTCTTTCAAGCATATTT
Source organism: Aselliscus stoliczkanus (assembly GCA_033961575.1). NCBI lineage: Eukaryota > Metazoa > Chordata > Mammalia > Chiroptera > Hipposideridae > Aselliscus > Aselliscus stoliczkanus. The sequence continues at coordinate 9,700,649 of CM066734.1, forward strand.
TAGTCCAAAGGGCTGAGATGATCAAACGCAAGATCGTGGTCTTGACCAAACTGGAAACATTCTCAGCATATTAGGATTTCAGAGGATGGCACCTAAGATCAGTGTGTGGATGCTATTTCCCACCCCACACCCAAATAAATTAAAACTTCTAATAAGTCCAGTATAAAAAATATATATACATCAATTTTTCATCCAAAAAATACAGGCTTCTTCAAGACTGTATTGTGTATGGATGCTTAGGAGCAGAAAGCCACGTTAATAGCAGATTTGATCCGACTGTGCAAGGACTGTGGATAATTGTATAGAAAATAGGTTAATTGATTTTTCCAGCACTTTCTAGTTATACTGGAATATAGTAAACCCTTCCCCCAAAATGTAAATAAATAAATAAAAGGAAGAAAAGAGAAAAACCACTCCACCATATTTTTTAAAGTGCAAATTGTAAGTACAGCGTTGGCTCATGTGCCAGCTTTCCCTCTGTAGGGCTCAGCAGTGGCTGTGGGGAGGGAGTGTGCCTGTCATTTCTTGTTGGGAATCCTCTGAGGGTCATAAGCGTCACAGAGGAAGGCCTGGGAAAGATCACTGGTTCATGTTTTACCATCAGCTTATTAGCGTTCAGGGAGTGACTTCGGCTCAAATATTACAGATATGCTCTAATTATAGTCAATGAGTTATATATCAGTACACATTGCTGATAGCCCTTTGTGGGACATTTTATACAGTTCAGACTACATATTTTTAGCAATGTGGAGATTTAAAAGTAAAAATATAAGAGATATTGTATATGCCTTCAGGCATATTTTGTCTTAAATATTATCCTTGGCCCAGCGTACTATATAAATACAGTAAATATGAATAGAACTGGCCAGTTGCCAATCTCCTAGGATGAATTTTAGTCAAGAAAGGTATTTATGGGATATAAATAATACTGTGTCAACATTTAAAGAAGAGGTTTGATTAGTTTTGAGTTTATTCATATTGATCTTTTCACATGCTGTTAGTTTAAGGCTCAAAGTGAAGTTATGCTAAGGTTTACTGATAGCTTACCCAGTGGGACTTGGTGGATTTCTGGTCCTTTTGATGATCCATTTGAAGTTCAAGGCACATCTATTTAAAAGACACTGCACAAGGCTTGAGACATTTAGAAAGAGAAATTCCCTTAACTAGAGTAAGATGCCAAGCGATGGACCACTGACCATCTGTAGAGGCTTGCAAATCAAAAAAAAGAGGAGACATAAAGTTTCATTTTCTCTCTTTCCTCTACCTTTTTCATTGCAACAAATCGGGCACTTGTAGGTAATGGTTCTATCTGTGGTGGTTGCACATACACCCTGCCCCCACCCCCAGAGATGATTTGGGAATGTCCTGAGAGGTTTCTGGTTGTCCTGACTGGGAGTGGAGGGATACTACTAGCATTTAGGGAGCAGATGTCAGGGACGTCGCTAACCATCCTAGTATGCAGAGGACAGCATCCCCCTGTCCACCACCCCTCCACACACCCCCAGTCAAAGAATTATCCAGCCTGAAATGTGAGTAATTCCCATGTTGAGAAGCCCCAGTAACCCTGGTATCTTTGTTGAGTTACTGAATTTCGCTAGTCGTACCATTTTAAAAGTCATCGCCTAACAATAAAATATCTTTATGATCAAAAGGACATTAAAATAGCATTGAACAGAAAGATCATCAGAAAGTTCTCTTAATTAAATGGGAGTATGAATTGAACCATTATATATAGTATGTACTTTATTATGATGACATGAAAGCCCGTAAATTAGAGGCACCCCAATGTCCCATTCATGTAGCGGAAATAATGCAGTGACCCCACCCATCAGCAACTTCAGTCAGCAGCCCTGGGATGTTAGTCAGAACAAAGAGAAAAAGAAGTGAGGAATTATCTTGGATTTTCTTTGCAAGGAAAATAAGCAATCCATGTTCATGAGGAGTGGACGCTCTAAGCTAGGCCACCGAAGAAAGTAAATAATCGTGTTGGTTTATGCTATCGTATTGAATTAGATAAACTAAAATAGACAGCTTGAAAGATCACAGGGAGGTTTCCTTTGTCGTTGCTTTGCGTGAATGTGAAATGTTTCATACCAAAAATGTCCTTTTTCGATTTCGTCTGTCATTTTCCAAGTAAAATCGCAGAATGTAGAGTGCATACCAATAGCACTATGTTTTGGGGGAACGTGACTTAAGATTCTGTTCATGGGTAGGTCTTGCTGTGTACAAATTGCTGGACTATTGGCCAAGTGCCCAACGAAGGGAAAATATTAGCCGTTGCCGGAACGGTAACAGTTCCAGCAACGGCCAGTATGTTGCTTGATGTTCAGGAATTTTATTTGTTAAGATTCTCTGTGTGTGGGTGTGTGAGAAAGAGAAACCGAGAGAGAGAAGGAGAGAGAGAGATCAAAGATGGACTGGGGCCCCTTGCCTTCCATGATGATTGAGTTATTAATACACAACAGACCCAGGTTAATTCCTGCCCTTTTATTGCATCATTGCTTGCACTAACTCTAGTGCCTAATTGTGGTTGGTTACACGTAACCTAGGCCACATTCTCTGTCAGGATTTCCTCTCCTTTCTTTCTTTTACTTGTCAAGGACTAGGAAACACCCTCAAAGAAATATACTGTTTATAACTGAAGCGATTGGGCAGTCTTTGTTGCCAAGAGAGGCCAGCCTGCTGGGAGCCTCTCTTGATGACGGCCCACCCCCATGGAGGCTGGGCTTTCCTCAGCTGGAGAAGCAGGTGGGGACCATTTGACCTCCCCGAGGAACCTGGAGCTCTCTGTGTCTCCCCAGCGACCCCTGGGGTCGACTGCAGGAGCTGCACTTTTTGAACTGACTTCTCCCAGGGGTGAAAACACACTGATGATGTAACTTAGTCGCGGATTCTTTCATATAAAATATGAAACAATGACAGATCATGTTTCCTAGAGGAAATAGAGATGTAAAAAAAAAAGGGCTAATGACTCACTGTTGATCCCATGTCAAATCTGGGTTAGAACGGAGGAGGTCACTGACCCCTTGGCCCTTGCCCAGAGATGACAACACACTTCAGGCTGCATTTTTAGATTAGGGAAAACAGAGTGGAGGAACCTGGCCTTGGGAGAGAGGTGCAGGCTGACCACTGAGGTGGGACCCTGGTCCCACCACCGCCATACCCCTTTGTAGGGTCAGTAGTAAGGTGAGCTGCAAGCACAGGGACTAAATGGAAAAGTCTGGAAACAGCCCTTCTAGCTATCTTGATGTAGCATTTCCGGTGCTGAGGGGATCCTGGAGCAAGGACTGGGACTTACCAGATGTGCTCGCTCTCCTTAGGCAGCCCTGCTGCTGGAGTGTGGATTCCATTTTTCAGATTCTGAACAGCTTGATGAAATGTGCCTCTGGCCGAGATAAACAAATGTTTCCATTGTCATTTTGAAACCATATGGTGTGCTTTTGTTTTTCAATATTCTTTAAAGAGATCATTTTTTTTTAAACCTAGGAATTCAGTGTTCTCCAGGTATTTTAAGATGAATAACGTGCCAGGGATTTTTTTTTTCTTTTTCTTTTTGATGGGTTTGTTTAGACTGAAAAGCTTGTTTCTGTCCATTGTTTAGGAGGGATTCCAGTGATCTCCATCAAGCTACAACCACAAATGGGTTGTTTTGTTGTTGTTGTTGTCCTTTGTTTTGCTTCTTTTCTAACCTCTGATATCTGGAAGTGGGGGTTGAGATGCACTGCAGGGTAACCACCCCCTTGCTTCCTGGGTTGGCTTTGTGGACTCAACTCTGCATAAAACACCCTGTGAACTTCTCCCCCACAATCTCCCAATGCCTTCTTGTTCTTCACTATTCTGGAACATCTGTGTGGGTGGTGACTAACTTCATGGAACTAGGCCTCACTTTCTTCCCTTGTAAAGATGAAGAAGACACCTGTTTCCTAGAGTTGTGAAGGACGGATGATGACAAGCCTGAAGAAGCATCTAGGTCTGCTTACAGGCCTCAGCCAGAATAACGGATGCAGCCGCTATTCACTGCATCTCAGACACCATTGATTTTAAGATGCCCCACTATTTTAGGTGCCACTAAGAAAGAAACACCCCTGATAATTAACTATAGTGTGTCATTGATTATAAGAGAGATTAAAAAGAGACATTTTAGAGATAATAAATTATGATTTTAAAAAACAGATGCTTTAGAAACCACTCCCACTAGCCTGGGATGTCTTGGGACCTCCATCTTATTCTTTTCCTTGTAGCTTCCACTCAGTGGATCTATTCCCTTGCACACTTGGTTGCGGGTCTGGGAACAGACTGGCTGTGCTGGTAATCCCCCACGTCTAGCACTGTCTAGTCTTCATCTAAGAAGGCCTTGAGAAGTTAGCCTTCTTAGGTAAGAGTTCAGAATTCCTAGATAACATCCAGGAGTTTTCAGGGCCTGGCTCCTCCTCCTTGCTTAGCCCCACCTCTCATTGAATCTTTGCATGAAAACTACACCCCAGTCACACCAGCCTCCCTGCCTTATCCAAAGGGGTCATTTATTTTCATGCCTCTGGGCCTTTGTTTATGCTGTTTCTTCCACTTGCAGATCCATCTTTTAACACCTTTGAACATTCATCCTTCAGGGTTTAATCAGACGCCACCTCCTTTTGGAACTGTTTTTTGATGTTCCTAGTCATATTTAATTAGCCCTTCTTCTGCACTCTGACAATACACATTCATCTCCATCTCGTCCTCATTTGCTGCTGTAGAGTCTAGCTGTGTTCCAACCTATCTTCATTGGTTTGTAAACTGCCTGAGAACAGGAGTCAGGTCTGCCTTATCCATGTTCTAACAGAAACTGGCACATCGTATCTGCTCCCTTTAGAGAATGAGATCAAGTCATCAGGAGAAAGACCCCTGAGTTCAAAGCATCAGGACCAGGAGATGTGTAAAAGTGAAATCGACTCACCATCGTTATCAGGGAAAATGTGCCTGGCTGATCATATTGTTATGCTGAAGGCAACACAAGGCTTCTCATAACCACACATTCCCTGTTTCCAGCTTTATAGACAATCATGAAAATGGTGGTAACGATGATGACAATGACGAAAGCCAACCTTCACTGGGCACCTACTATGTGCCAAGCATAGTTTGAAATATTTAAATGTATGTACTTATTTAATCCTTACAAGCAACCCTATAAGGCCCATACGAGGACGTGGGTATAGCTATTTCAATCAGTGATGTCTTATTGAAAGTAAAAGGCTTTTAGTTACCACAAATAATAGAGGCCCTAAAACAGAGACCAGGAAATGGAGATCATGACTTTCTTGCCCTTTTGCAAAGTAATGTGGTGCCTTCATGAAAGTCACAACTGTCCTCTCCTCCTAGAAATGACACCCATCAGTTCTAAAGACTTTCCCTGTAAGAGGAAATACCTCTGAAGCCTTGCATCCAACCCTGGGTCCTTTCTTCTTGTCTCTAACACATTCACCTTTTATCTCTGCACTGGGATGACGTAAAAATTGGGATTCACCAAGTCCCTTGGCCTTGGCCATTAACTGCAATCATTTCCTTCCCAAGAGTTTTGATAAATTTGATTGATAGGGGATTCCCCTTGTCTCTTTCGGAGAGTTCATTGATTTTGGAAGGCAGGGTGGTGTCGTGCAGTGAGCACAGACTGGGGAGCCAGAAAGACCCAATGAGTAAAAGGAGAATAAAGAGAAAGGAATCTCAGAGGCTGAAAGGGAGGAGATGGCATCAGAGGCAAGAAGTCCGACTCCAGGCCTGTGGCAGTGGTTAAAATGTGGTTTTGTTTTGGTTAGCAACTTGGCTTTCTCGGTGCAACTTATTAAAATGCCTTGTTGGCATTTAAGTTGCTCCTTGCCGAATTGAGATCTTGGCTCTGCTATTAATCGCTTTGCGGCTATTTTACTTAATCTGACCCAGGTTCTTCACTTGTAAAGATGAAGAGGAGAACACCTGCTCCCTAATGTTGTAAAGGATTGAGGATGATGTGAGCAAAGAAATACCTATCTGAGCTGCTTCTGGCGCTTAGTAGGCCTGCTTTGTACGGCCTCCATTGAATCTCAAACCCCACTGATATTAAGATGCGCCATTATTTTATATGTCACCAAGAAAGAGATATCATTGCTAGCAAATTCTATTTATTATCTGCCACAGGAGATAATAAGAGAGACCTGGGATTTTAGAGATATTACAATATGAAAAATAGGGAAAAGCAGCAAAATCCCATACATGCTTGTGAAATGAAAGCCCGTGTGCCCATAGTAGGGTCTGTCTGAGAGGCGCATAGAAAATAAAATGAAGTGGAGGCATGAGAGCTGCCCTCAGGAAACTGTTGTATTTAGTAAATGTTAAAAGCTGCCTGCTGGTAACCTCCACCTGTGGGACCCAAAGCAGGAAATCCACGCCATGTGTGCCTCCCAGCCAGCATCTTGCTATGCATCCATTTCCAGTTTTTATTTTTATTTTTTTGGCATCTCAAGAGGCCACTAGTTGTTTCAAAGGTTTTTAGGGAAAAATGGTTAAATTATTTTAGACGATTTCTCTGAATATGCATGACCCCTCATCGACTTTCTGGGCCATAAAGCCTGAAACCCAACACCGGGATGAGGGGATGCTGCTCACATGCAGGGGGTTCTTCTGTGTGACATGCTTCAGGGCCTGGTGCTGCCCCTTGTCCCCTCCTCACGGCACCCTCTCACCGCCCCCTTGTTCTCTGTTCCCCTGGTGAGGGTCTCTGTTGAGAAGGAAGCCCGGACATGGGAGACAAGGTGAGGCAGGTTTGGTTAGACTAGGGTAGGCCTCATTTCACCTCCACAACCAGGCACGCACCAGTCACAGAAGTTTCTTAGCTGTCAGGTCCTTCATTTAAAAATAGATTTTAGCAGCAAAACCATGTTAGGGATTAGAAGTCTAAAAGAGGAAGAGGAGAAGACAGTCCGCGGTCACTGCAAAGGGTGTGAGGAGGTGATGACAACCTTGGGAGGTGATGATATCAAGGGAGGAGAGGCCACACTGGGCCTTGGGCAGTTGGTCGCAGCACAAAGTGTCCTCCGCGTGAGGTAGCGTCTTGGCTTTCATGGAGCAGCCCAGGAAAACCACTTGATTGCTGTGAGAAGACATCACTGTCCAGGAGGAACTGAGCTGACTGGATTTAGCATCTGTTGGAAGGAGGGACAGCCTCACAGTGCTGAGGCGGTCATTCTCTCAAATGACCGCTTCGATTTGCTCCTGCCGGATAAGTCAGAAATATGGGGATTCCACTTCCCCTTTCACCACCACGACTTGAGGAACGTAAGGCAAATGGAAAAAGCTTCCTGGGTATTGCGAAGCCCAAACCTTCTGAAAATAGTTCGCATGAATTTCCAGCCTCCGTGGGCAGCTGCTGGCGGTCAGGCCAGTGTGTCTCAAACATGCTACCCCTGTTCCTTCAGGCCTTCTTTGCTGCCTGCACGTTGGTAATTATGAAGTAGGCTATTCCTGAGGAAGAGACACTGTTTCTAAAGAAAGAGTCACAGAATGGCTGTTGGAGAAGAAGCCTGGTTTTTTGGGGACAGAGATGCTGTTTGTTTCAGGAAATACTGTAACCCCTTTCTCGTCTTATGAAAGAAAAATGTGACTTACCCACAGCACACGGACAGAAACCACATCTGTCTTGACAAGCTGGTTCACAAATAACTACCCATCCACAACTTGAGGCTGTTGGAAGCCTCTTTATTTGTTACTTCATCTCGTGAACGAGAAATGGCAATGCTTATTTTCGAGAAAGACCCTGAAATGACCACAAGTGCACTGGTCTTTGCAAATCTCTGAGGAAGCACTATCCCAAAGAGGAGACAGCATTTATTAATGCATTTTAAGAGCACTAAACTTTTTTTTATTATTATTGTTGCCAAAACATAAATGGGACTTTTTCTGGGAACTATAACTTCATTTTTAAGCTTTGGATTCATTTCAGTATTGTAAACTCACCGCTTCTTAGACCAAATTCATTAGGGACCACACTCTGTAGACGATGCATAGCAGTAACTGTACTGCTTTCCATTTTGAGTTTTATTCTTATCCAGTCATTTCTGTCTGCTATTCATTGACTTAATCTCATTTTCACTTCTGCTTTGACATCTTAATGACAAGACTCATTGACGTTGTATGTCTTTATCATAAACTCTTAGAATGAAGTTGCTGGCTGAGAAAAGCCAAAAAAACAAACAAGCAAGAAAGTGAATGACTTATTCTGGTTCTACTGTAGAAGGAGAATTAAAAATTACCACAGACCGAGGACATTTGTTTGAGGAAGATGGATGGTTTCGTAAAGGCGCTGCCCCACTGGAGGTCTGTTAGACCCTTCTGTGGGGGGATGCTTCACGTACAAGCTCATAGCTTGGCATTAGGGCCTTTGGAAGTTAAGGGGAGAACAAAGGTGGGAATGTGCCAGAGTGAGTGCCTTGTACCTCAACCCAGCCAGGCAGAACCAAAGCTGAATTATGGCTGTCACCTCAGGTTCTGAGGCAGCGGTTGTCACCCATAGAAGTGTCTGTTGATTTGAACAGTAACTCAGTTGTTTATTTGTATCTCCTCATAGGAATAAGCCTGAGGTGAAGTGTGTTAAAGGAAGCCACTGGTCAGATCTAGGACCTAAAATAAATCCTGAAGAGCCACTGCATCACCTTCTAATCTCATGCCTTCCCCATCCACAGAATGAGGCAACTGATGCTTGTTTGTCTTAGAGAGACAGAGAGAGAGAACCTATCACCATCAATAATGAAACTATGCATCTAGCGTCATGTCTAACTTCATTCATTCTTTGGGGTTAGTGCTCAGATTCTAGAAGGGGGCGTCTTGAGCCATGCTGACCCTGAAACATTTTCCATTCGGGATCAGAAGTTTGCCCTTTCTCAGTAACATTTGCTGGGAATTCTCTAAGTGGAGTAAAAAAATTAATTGTTGTGTAGTGTTGGGAAGAGTTGATAGTAACCCACTTATGGAATTGTTATAATCACAAAGGAGATCTCCGGAGGGTAGGGGGCAGGAATTTAATTTGGCACTGAGTTTCATGAGCATTTTTAATGACATTTAATTCTGCTTAAGATAGCATTGCAGCAAAAAGGGCTCTATCTCTGTCTTACAGACACTTTCACACTACACAATACCACTCCTTACTCAGAACAAATATCCCTTGGGAAGGGATAATTTTTCTTTGATCCACCTGGTTGGACTGTTGTGAGGTTAAGTGAGTTAGTAAAAAGCCTTTCTAACGTATAAGTCACAAAGGCCTACACTAGTCATTCTCGACTTTTACCCAGCAGACGAATCACCTGTAGTGCTTATTATAAATGCAGATTCCCAAACCTTTGTCCCCTCCCCTCCTTCCAGATTATTCAGTTGTTTTAAGGTGGGCTCCAGAGACCTGCATCTTGACAAGACGGCCAGGTGATGCTCAGGCAGGTAGTTCAGAAACACACTCTGGGAACACCATGTATTTTTGTGGTTGTAACTTTATTTCTTGGCTGTGTCATCACAGGCTAACATGAACCCCAGCACTTTTGTAGTGAACTGCATCTTTTAGTTATTTTGTGAATTACTCATGCAACATTTTAATTCCGGGACTATTTCTATCATATAACTATGGTTATGTGAACCACAGTCCCCCATTATGAATTAGTGAGTGCCCCAGTACTTCTAGAAAGTATTATTTCTCTAAGATGATGAAAGTCTCACACTTTTTTCCCCTAGGGTTTTACATTTTAACAAGCATTTCACATATACCCAAAGCCTCACTGACCTGAAAAAGTGTATATCCATACCACAAGGCCCCTTCAATCATACAGATAGTTGAAAAAAATATATATATTTTTTTAAAAAAATGAAGAATTGCTTTCTTTGACCTAAATAATCACTGTGGCATCAGTTAGCTTTCCAACCAATTTATGGTTTTAACATCTGAGGCACTGGATCAGAACCAAGGCACCTTGTCCTTTGGCCTGGCTTAAAAACAAACAAACAAACAAAAAAAAAAAAAGAAAGGAAAGAAAGGATGCTAATACTGCACCTTTATAGCAGATTGGGGGGAAATCAGAGGTGCACCCTTGAGGACTGCTTGTTGGAAATTGCAAACGACACTACTTTGCCTTGTTCCTGCAGAGTTCCTTTGACCTGGGTGACCTGGGATGATTTCAAGGATCTCTTTCCCAGTTATTAGAATTGTCCCTTGTCCGTACCACAGCATGCACTGGCCTGAAGAAGGTGCTGTTTCCCAGGAAAAGTAGTTACATCCCCCCCAAGAAACACAGAGGGCCCTATAGAGTGTGACCAGGAAGTATTGCTAACCAAGCGACTTATACTGCATACCACTTTGCCTTCTCTGGTGATATTCTTTGAGTTCTTGTTTTTTGTTTCTTTGTTTTTATTGAAGATAACTTTCCACATCTCTTTTTAGAGATCAGATAGTGTGTGGGAAGACTTTGTTTGACTTGCTAATCTTGTGACAAACCGTTTATACCCAGTGTGGCTCCCTGTCTTTGCTGACTGGTTAGCTGAGGGAATTTTCTCCCTGTAAGGCTGTGGAGAAGGCTCTCAAAATAAACAACATGGTTGCTTATTGGTGAGAACATATGTGAGAGGATGTCAGCTGGTAACAGCATATGGTGGCAACATGATAGCAGCATGTTACAGAAAGCTGGGTGTGGGCCCTTCCCTGTGATGGAGGCCATCAGGGTCCCACGTCTCAGTTCAAGAGGGTTCCGGCTGGGAGGTGTTTAAGCCACACAAGTGTGAAAATACGTCACTGGGATCATGTTAGTGGGCTGCATGGTGGTGACCATAAGTTACAGGGTATGAAACAAGTCTTCCCTATCGATTTTAAAGTTGGGAGAGAAAAGGCACAAATCTAGAAAAAATATGAGCGAGGAATCCCTAGGGCCGTTGTCTTTGGTCAAAAGAAATTTTCAGGTCAGATCTGAATAGCAACAGTGCTACTTCTAGATCTGACCTCGGTGAATGAAAGGTGCTTGGATTTTAAATGTGTGTAAGGTGCTAGAGAGATGTATATTCCTACCAGGCCTCAAAGGCAGTCAAAGATTCGTCTGTCAAATAAGTAACTAATATTATTATAGCTCTTGATTTCCTTTTATTTGTTAGCCTCTTTTACACATATTATCTCATTTCAATCTTCTAATAACCCTCGGAGGTTGCATTACGTCTAGGTCATCTTTGTAGAAACGGAGGCCTGGGTAAATCAGGGACTCGTTATCAAGGTTTCCAAGAAACCAGTAACCCGCCAGGGAGTTCAACCAACATCTTCTCATGCAAAAGTCCTACACAGTAAAGCCTTGGATTGCGAGTCACGTGGTTTGCGAGTGTTCCTCAAGACGAGCAAACATTTCTCATACATTTTAACATGGTAAATGAGCAATGTCTTGCAATACGAGTAGTTTGTTTCCGGAACGAATTGCACTCGCAAACCAAGGTATTCCTGTATTTATTATTGACGCTACTACAGACAGTATTGCCTTTGAACACTTAGCAATGTTTTCTCTTCAATTTTGGTGTATTTTTAATCAATAGCATGGGCAACACACAAGATCTAGGCGCTGTTACTGTAGAGAAAGAGAAGTTCAAACTCTCGGGATGTAATAACCATGGCGGAAGATATGTTTAACCCAGCCCACGGAGCCCTAGGCATTTCAACTGTAGCTAAGCAGCCCCAAACCGATGTACACTTGTATTTTTGACTCATTTGAGAAGGAGTTTTCACGTGTGGGTGAGAAACGATGACAGGTGGTTTTTCTAAAAAAACAACAAACAACAAAAAGAAGCACACTCAAATCTAAGCCAACCAAATGAAAACCAGAGTTTTATTCTTAATAGGTAGGCTGTCTTTCGTCAAAGGAGGTCAAGGCCTTGCCTATTCATCTTTAATAGAAGTCAAGCTATTTATTTGAACGTTTCGGTATATAAATTGTACACTGTTATTTTAACACTAGAGCATGTGAAAGGGAGAGCCGAATTCAGGAGCCTGACTACTGGTTAAGGGATGCCAAAAGATCTGGGGCCAGAACCCAGGCTCCCCCATGGATTTTTTTCAGGGACCTTATATTTCTGGGGGAGTGGAAAGTCCATTCAGTGGGTCGCTCTTCTGCGATGAATCTTTGTATAGCTCTGTGCAAGGCATCTCGTCAGTCAAATAGCTAATGACTGTGCTTTTTAAAACTCCTAGCTGTCTGCCCAGTTGTTACAACACCCCCTGGCTCAGTGGGCAGCTTGTGTTCCAGACAGTCCCAGGTGCTCTGTGGGTACCTTGGTGAGTACACACTTGTCTGCTTTCTACCTCATTTGACGTAGTGCTATCGAGTTTATCTTCAGTGTTTGTCTCCTGTGGGGAACGAGCTTGTCAGAGGCCAACTGGAATTCCGAAATGCAGCCTTGTCGCTGAACAGTCACGAAGGTGCCCCCCGCCCCCATTTTTTTTTTAGCCAGCGTTTCTGTGAGAAACACTCATGAATAGCTTTGAAGTCATATGATGGCTTGATTGCAGTATATAAAAGGATGGATTGTGGGGGTACATGAGATGTGTTCCAGGGGTTCCAGTATGATTAGAAACATTGACCTCCTGACACCCCCTCACCCCCCGGGGAGGATACTCTCTGGAGGGTTGAACAGTATAGCTAGAATGTCAAGGGTCCCTTTTTTTTTTTTTTTAGTATCTTAATTGTATCTGTATTTTTATTTCTGGCACATCGTTGCTCAATTAACGAGGAGACCTTTTTTTTCTCTCTCTCCTTTAAAGTTCTAGAGGGAGGTCTATGCTGATTGATGCCATGATTTGTGACCTTCCTGTTATCCTGCCTGGGTTGCATTAGAAAAATGCCTTGTCCTGGGTCGAGACTGCAGCCGACTGGACCTGAGAGCTTGCCCCTTGCTCAAGCCACATAGCCCTGACCCTCAGAGCCAGTGCCACGTGTCAGGCTGGGGGTGGGGCACTGAAGCCAGTGGTCTCACTCTTTTCTGATTAATTAATGTGGAACATTAATCAATTCAGCTGGCTTTTATTGAGTGTCTACTGTATGCTGGGCAATGAAACCACAGTGAAGAGTAGGACTTCCGTGCTGCTGACACGCAAGAACTCAGGGGCCCAAGTTGCTCCTGGCCCGGGCTCAGGAAGAGAGGAGGTGGACCAGTCTACTGTGCATTTTCAAGGTCCTGAGAAGGTTTGGATTATACTGATCTTCATCAATATAATCCAAAAGGCAAAGGTCCCAGATAGGGACAAAAGAAATGTTTTTATCCCCCTAATAGGTGTCTGATTCACTGGCTGTGCAATCGATCATGTCTAATCCTGCTTCTTAGGAATCAAGGCATAAAATTCACAGTGGCCTAAGCTGGGGTTTCCTCAGAAAGAACTGATTCTATTGAGAATCTACATTTATGTTAGTCCAGAAACCCTCAGGGTGGCTAGAAGCCGCCGAGTGAATAAAAAGAACGGAAGGTTTCATCCATGCTTTTCAAGTTCGCTTTATAGTTTATATTCGGTTTCTAAATGTGTGTTTTATTTCACTGTCTTAATCGAGGAGTTAATTGTGTGATGCTTCCCGACCCCTCCACCCACTGCCTAGCTTTTCCGAAAAGACAAAGAAAGGGACTGAGAGAAGGAAAACATTTGTTGCACAGCCCCTGTGTTGCTGGTACTTAAGACACCTCATCTTAATCCTCTCCATGTTGGTCGGTGGGGAAAGGTGGTGATCCCCGTTTTTCAGGAAACTGTGGCTTGGACAGGTAAATATCTTGTCCTTGTTCTTCGTGCTAGCTGGTGGCAGAGCCAAAACCTGAATTCAGGCCTGGCCTCCATGCTCTCCACCATACCGCAGAGACCCCAAACTTGCTTTGGCCTTCCTTTTGGAATCCTGTCCCCGTAAGTTTATCATTTTCTTACCTGCTACTTTGAATGAATTTCCTCTTCACCTTTTCCTCCCATAGTAAACAAATCGAGAGGCCTCGGTCCTTGTATGGTTTTGCTTCTCAGACACTCCTCCTCGCTTGGGGTTACCTTGGGTCATTTCCTTGCTGCAAGCTTCCCTCTTTCCTCGGTGAAAAAAAACACTGGAAACCCACGCTGCTCCTAGTGAGTGAGTCTGGGAAACTCCAGGGTGTCCCTGAAGGCGTGAAAGGAGGAGCTAGGCAGAAGCTGCGCATAGATTTCCGTGGGGGTGGGGGGGGAAGGCTCTCCCACAGGCATCCGGGCCTGTGGGGAAACGCTGCAGACCCCTCTCCATGCAAGATTGCCAAGCAGCGGGGCCCCATTTTTTTTTTTTTTTTTTTTTTTTTTTGGTCTCTGTTCTTAGAAATAGTAATTGAGTAAAAATGTAAGTGAGTAAGATGCCAGGCGGCAAGTGCCCAGGGCCAGGGTGAATTTCTCCATGCCGAGTGTGACTCTGAACACTCGTTCAGGGGAGGCCCGCCTGTGCCAAACTGCTCCAGGCCATTCCTGTCACCTTGTATGAACCGCCTCTCCATTCCAAGGAGATGCTGGGAGCGGTCAGAGGGAGCCCCGGGCCTGCGGTGCCTCTCGCTTTCCTCACGCGCTCTCTCAACTGGGGGTAATTGATAACGAGAGTGTTCTGACCCTGATGATTGGACTGGCCGCCCTGAGGTTTCATCAGCTTTAAACAAAACCCCCGGTGGACACAATCATGCTCGGTCGTTATAGGTCATGTGGTTACGAAGAAATCATATGTGTCTTTTAAAATTCATTATACCCCCGCAAATGGTGGTTAGGATGAGCTTAGCCTGTCTGAAGGTTTTCCTGATAAGATATAAGAATCCAGCAGACAAACAGCAGAGATGGTCTGTCCATGGATTAGAAGTCAGGAAGGCAAATTTGGGGTGTTTTGTTTTGTCTCCCCCACCCCCTAGGATTGACTGAGTAAGAGGCTTTTAAGTAACTTGCTTAGGATTTAAAGACGGTGCTTCCCAAAATGTGGCCTGCATTTGTCCTGAGGTGTCATCCAAAGCAGATTTCCTGGCCTATCTCAGACCTGCAGAGGTGGGCTCTCTGGGGACAGTGGGGGGAGGCGGAGCAAAGAATCTGCACATTTGCATAAGCGCCACTGCAGGTACTTCCTGTATCACCAGAGTTTGCTGCTGCCCCAGGCAGTGGACTCACTGCTAAGGCAGGTGTGTTTCCTCACCATCCTCCAGCCCCGAAGAACCCAGGGCCAGCTAGCCCTGCAAGCATGGGACCCACCGTGCAGCCAGATTGTCACCCTGTACTGTGCGTGTTCCCAAATGCAGTAGACTGTTGTCAGTCACGTACATCACACATAACCCTTGCTCACTGTTCACCACAGAGGGCAAAGCGAGTGTGCAAGGAAGTACCTGCATCATATGGAGAAGGGGGTGGGTGCCTGGTTTGGAAGTTTATGCTCGGGGCTGCATTCCCCCTCTAAGTGCTTTCAATGGGGGTGATGGTGGAGTGAGAAGGGGATTTTCAAACTGCACATCTCCTGTCTAAGTGACATATGTTTTATAATGTATAAGTCAATGCAGAAGGTCTCATTCCCCGAGGTTGTGTTTGGTCAAAGCACTGCAGACCTCCCCATGGGCCGAATCCTGCTTTGGGGCATTCCACGGGGTAAGGATCTAGCCAACAATGGAATGTAAACTCTCCTATCTCAGCCAAACTCCACTTCGAGTAACTGCAGCTTTCTCTTTCCAAGTAGTATTTTTTTCTCAACCAGAGGTTTAGTAGTAGGTGAAAACCTGACCTAGCTATTCAAGAGAAAAGTTAATGATAAATTGCGTGGTATTTTCTTTGTG
Organism: Aselliscus stoliczkanus; assembly: GCA_033961575.1. Lineage (NCBI taxonomy): Eukaryota > Metazoa > Chordata > Mammalia > Chiroptera > Hipposideridae > Aselliscus > Aselliscus stoliczkanus. Next base: position 9,716,450 of record CM066734.1, read on the forward strand.
CGGCCCTATACCTCCTGTATTCGGATGGCATTTTGGAACCATCCACTCTTTATTATTATTATTATTACTATTGGGACACAGTATGTTTTCCCAGGACCCATCAGTTCCAAGTCAAGTAGTTGTTTCAATCTAGTTATGGAGGGCACAGCTCAGTGGCCCATGCGGGGATTGAACTGGCAACCTTGGTGTTATGAGCACCGTGCTCTAACCACCCAAGCTAACCGGCCGCCCAAAGGAACCATCCACTCTTCTGAACCAGCCATACAGTCTGGATATTCTAGGACCACAGTAGTGTTTTGGGCCATCAAACTGTTAGAGAGCTATCCGTGCCTCTTACTGTATGACTAAGCAGCCACGTGACTATTGAAGTCTGAAAAGAATGACAGGTGGTATTAATTCTGCTTCCCAACAAGCCTTCAATTAAGAGATCTCAACATGAACTGCAGATATAGATTTTAAGATAGATGTCTAATGCATGCAGAGTGATCGCGGGAAGACACAGGTAAAGAGAAGAGAGTCTTATGCTAGATTTGTTCATTCAACAGTATTTATTGAGTGTCTGCTATGTGTCAGGCACCCATCTGGGCACTGGTGATACCATCAGTGAAAAAACACAGCAAAAAACTTTGCCCTTGGAGAGCTTCCAATTCTGAGGAGGAAGCTAGACAATTAATTAACAGGGTTAAGAATGGTAGAACTCCATCCATGTTGCAGGGGAGAAATGTAGGGCAGAGTTGGGGGGTGGGAGACAAATTGCAGTTTTAAATAAACTGGCATGGAAGGGGTCATGAAGAGGATGGCATTTGAGCAGGGACTTGAAGGAGATCAGAGAACAGCTTGGGGCTCTCTGGTGGAGAGCATTTCTGGCAGAAGGGACAGCTGGTGCTGCTCCTGACATGTTCAAGGATTATCAAAAGTGTCCTGGGAGATAAGATTAGAAAGGTCATGATGGACAGGTCACATAAGGCCTTGTAAGCCATTGTAAAGTCTGGGGTTTTACTCTGACTAAAATGGGGAGAAGGGTAATTATAGCCAAGGGGTTCCTGTGGCTGTTAAGTTGAGAATAATGTACAGGGTGACCAAGGTAGGAGCAAAAAGCCCAGAGAGCTCTTTGTAGTGCATTTGAGTGGCACTTTGTAGCCTGTTTCTAGGTAAAACTGGACTATACCAAGAATTTCAAACTAACCTCTTTTGTCCTGAGTTCTCGTTTTAGCAAATAATTTAATAGGCAGGTTACAGTCGGTTATGTATATAGAATATGGTATTTTTTTTGTTTTGTTTTGTTTTGGTTGTCTTTAGTTAATACTCCTGAGTGATTGGCAACTCACCACCTTTCTTTCTGGAAAAAAAGCTATCTTTGCACCCTGTGTATATGAAAATAACCTCTTGGGTCTCCCATCTTGTGTTGACAAGTGTGGAATGACAGCTGTTGAAGTTCGTATTTGCTGTAATGTCTGGTTACAGCCATCTTCGACTCGGTGGCCAGGGAGAAATGGCGCTAAACTCATAGGTGACCACACATTGGCATGGGAGAATGGCAAGCTACCTTCACCTGTGTGGAGTAGAGAGTTGGGCTTAGGAAGGTCTTTGGATCTGTCCAGTTCTGCCTAGTGCCTTTGCCTAAACTTTGAAATGAGGCCGCCAAAGAATTTGTAAAACTATGTCTCTTATCAGTTAAAAAGCATTTCTGTTGGACCAGAGTTTGCTTTCTAATTTTTAAGTTTTGAATATCGAGGCTTTCCACTGGGATGTTGATCTTATTCCTTCATCCATCTGTATGAGAACTATGTATGGAGTCTACAGTGTGTCAGATGCCGGGTCTATGCTAAGTCTGCCCATAGATAGAGTAATATAGTAGAGACCCTGCTTTTAGGAGCCTACAGCTTAACGAGGAAGTCAGGCAGACCAAACCATCCAAACAAAACCAAGAAGCCAACACCATGCGGTTGATTGTAAGGAAGGCGGCTGAGAGGCCAGAAGAAGAATCGCTTACCTTGGTCTAGAGAGGTCAAGAAAGCCTTCTTGGAGGAGGTAATATCTGGTATTTGAAAGATGGCCTTTAAAATTCTAGTTTGGCAGACATCAAGCAGCAATAGGAGGCTGCTTATGTTTCCTGGAGGAGACTGTCACATTGTTTTCTTCCTCTGTGAGCTTGCATGACTACCATCTTGATGAACCATGAAACCTGTCACATAGAAAACCCACTATAGCGTGATATTCTCGGGTATCATTGAACTCCGTAGATGATGGCATTATTTTACAAGCTAAAGGGCACTGTCTGGAGCCCTTTTTTCTTCATCTCAATGGCATATCACAAAGGTTGTTCTCTCACTCAGAGGCGCTTAGTGTGGTCTTTGAAAACATTGCTGTGTTCCTGCTGGGGACCCACTTTGAAACACTGAGGCTGGAGGGTACAGCACAATTGTTATACTGAGTACGACTTATTCAGAGTGGGTACATTCACAAAACATATGTGACCTGTCACATAGAAAACCCACTATAGCGTGATATTCTCGGGTATCATGGAACTCTGTAGATGATGGCATTATTTTACAAGCTAAAGGGCACTGTCTGGAGCGCTTTTTTCTTCATCTCAATGGCATATCACAAAGGTTGTTCTCTCACTCATAGGATATGGATTTGGGGGTTGACTGTGGCACTGCTCTGTGACACCTTCATTCCAGGACCCAGGCTGAGGGAACAGCCTTTACCTTCATGGCCGCACAATGAGATGTGGCAGTTAGCCCACCCACGTTTCATTGGCCAAGACTGAAGTTACCAGCATAGGAAGGGGGCACAAGGAAGAGGCCTTGTGTTGCTGGGTCCAGGGAAGAAGGACAAACAATATTCCGAACAAATATTGCGTTCTATCCCAGTGTAGGTGGGAAGGAGTTGGGGAAGAGAGAAAGGTTTCACCCATGCTAAAATCTTTCTGTCCAGTAGTCGCCCCTTAGCCATAGTTTGAGCTGTTGAGGTTTTGGTTACTCGCACTCAACCGTGGTCCAAAAATGTGAAATGGAAAGTTCCAGAAATAAACAATTCATAAGTTTGAAATGGCATGCTGTTCTGAGTACCATGATATCTCGATGTCCCACTCTGTTGTACCCGTGCTGTGAATTATCCCTTTGTCCAGCATGTCAGCTCGGTAGACGGTCCCCACCTGTTTGTCATTCAGTAGCCATCTGGGTTATCAGGTGCCACTGTCGTGGACTCTCAGTGCCTATGTTTAGCTCACACTTATTTTACTTCAAAATGGCCCTGAAGTGCAAGGGTAGGGATGCTGGCAATTAGGAAATGCCAAAGAAAAGCTGTAAAGAGCTCACTTTAAGTGGAAAAGTGAGTACAGTACAGTAAGGTATTTTGAGAGAGAGAGAGAGAGAGAGAGAGGCCACATTCACATAACTTTTATTACAGTACATTGTTACAATTGTTTTAGTCTATTACCAGTTATTGTTGTTGATCTCTTACTGTGCCTAATGTATAAAGTTCATCATAGGCATACATGTATAAGAAAAAAAGTATATAGAGAATTTGATACTATCCATGGTTTCAGGCATCCACTGTGGGTGTTGGAACATATTTTCCGCAGATAAGGAGGGCACTAGAATAAGGGGGGACTGTATTGTGGGTGTGACATGATTGAATCCACACTGTTGCTTTATATATGGAATCCCGAGGAGCTTTATAAAACATATTGACTGAATAATTAGTAGGTTGACTTTGTAAGACCGACATAGATGTTGTTCTCCTCCATTTTTATACATGACTTACTCCAACTGAGACAAGTTTATCTGGTGTAAAAGGCACACTGGGCAGTGCTAGGTTTCTGAAGCAAGTCCTGATGTGTTATGTGAAATTGGTGTGTGTCAGGGAAACTGGAACACAGACTCACCTCCCAAACATGTAGGGACATCCCTTAGCCTTAGGGTCTCCACTTGCCACCATAGTCTTGGCATGCCCAGCCGTAGCGGGTAGATGTTTTGTTCAGTAAGGATTCAGGCTAAGTTTCCATGAGGGTGTAAGTCTGTAGGGCTGCACCGTTTGCTAGAGGGAGCATGGCTTCCCTGTTGTTCATCTGTCTGTGTGAGTTCCGTGCCAACCTACTGATTCAAACATCATGCACCATGCATGTGCTTTCCTAGGATCCCATCTAACCTGGACTTGGGTCTCCTGACATTGACCCACCAGGAGATGGCTTAACTCGTGCTCCTTCCTGCTATGCCCGGTAAGCAGTCTGGAGAGTAACCCTGCCTGGCATGGCCCATCTCCTAATGACCCTCTTTGCAGTGGTAGCCGTCCATGGCGCCTGCTGCCCCCGAGCATGCTGGGTAGGTAGCATGGAGCTTACAAGTTCACAGTCCTGTTCACAGCCTATTCTTAGTAGCAGCAGATGCTGAGCTTTCCCATCCTGCCCTTGGGGTCAGCAGTGGGAAAGAGCGGAAAGAAATGAAAGCATTGTTTAGCACATGGCGGGACATCTGTATTTCTGAATCGCCCTGCTGTGCATGTGATGCAACTGTGGGAGCAGTTCTGCTGAATGTGAACTTTGTCCACCGACTGGAGTCTAAACTGGTTTTGGATCCTTCCGAAATCAAAAGGGTCAGACCATATTTTTCTACTATTCGGCGTTGTGTCTTTGCTCTGATGGAGCCAAGCAGAGCAAATCCCATGGATTTGCATCCACTGCAGGGGTTGCTTCTTTCCCCAAGGCTGCTACTTACCTCCTCCATTGTCCATAGGGAGGAGAGCACAAGTGCAGCTCCCTGGGGAACTAGGGCCATGGTGGCTCCAAGCATTGTGTACTGTAGTGTTATGGTTAGGGAAAGAATGCCTTTTCAGACACCAAATAGATGAAACACTAGGAACAGCTAACCTACTAGGTACATTTGTACTGCAGGAAAGACTTGAACTTGAGCATCAGATATCAGAGCACTTGGGCCTCGTCTTAGAAGTATTGACCATCAGGGCTGTGGTCCCAGAGATTCTCAACGTCACAGTGCATAGAAGCACCTTGGGGGCATTTAACATGCTCTTAGGCTGGGGTCCACCTGCAGAAATTCTGACTCTGCTGGTCTGGGGTAGGAGCTGGCATCTTTCATTTTAAAAAGATCCCTGGGTGATTCTAATGTGCAGCCAGAGTGGAGAACTTCTGTTTTGGGGGGTTTACATAGCTTTTGCTGAAACTGATTTTCTGCCTGGCTATCCCAAGCTATAATATAAGTGAATTTTTACACGAAGAAAAGGCCTCTATTTGGGTGGGGGTGATGATAGATAAAGAGGATGGATTCTGTCTTGAAAAATGAAAAGATGAATAATAATGATAATGATGGCCATTGGTTATTAAATATTTATATTAGACACTGTGCTAGTTTCCATTTTATCCCTATAAGCTAACACTATTATTATTCTCCGTTTTGTAGATAAGGAAACTGAGGCTTATAGATATCATATAATTTTCCCATGGCTAATAAGTGGCAGAGCCAGAATTCGAATTTGGTCTGTCTGACTCTGAAGCTCGTACTATCTATTACCGCTTTAAGATGATAAACTTCAATATAAATAAAGTTTCGGATGAAAGGATGAGACGCCAGACAAGGAGAATCCGCAGAGTGAGAATAATATGTGTGTGTATTCTTAGAAAGTCCTTCTTTTCTGAAAAAGGAGAAACAAAGATATGTCTGGATATCTTTGTTTTCTTCTTCCAAGCCAGTATTTCTCTCCTATGAACCTATCAAAAGTTCAAGGCAGGCAGCAGAGCCCAAGGGCTTGGACGCTTAGAATTAGGCAGTGGCTTTGTGCCTAGCTCACCTACATTCTCTGTGTTGCCCACCTGAGAGGCAGGAATGGTTTCTTCTTAGATGAACTTATATGAAGTAGGGTGCATCCTTACAGTTCTTCTCTGTCTAGACTGGGTAATCATTGGAGTGTGCAACATAAAATCTTAAGGAAATCCTAAGAAATTCCATCTTCAGTTCCTGGTAGTCCTACCTATTCCCATATACAAAGGGTGCCAAAAAAAATGTATACACATTTTAAGAAAGGAAAAAACTATTAAAATGGTAATAATATATACCGATAACAAAAGATGAATACAAGTCACATTTGACTTCTGCAATTACAAGAGGTGCTCAAAGTGGTTCCCATCAGCGTCCAGACACTTCTGATTATGGCGAATTCTGATTGCTCTGCTTGAGCAACGTTGACCAAAGTGTCACTTGTATACATTTTTTGGTACCTCTGGTATACAGAAGGTGCCAAAAAATGTATACACATTTTAAAAAAAGATTTTATTGGGGAATTGGGGGAGGGGAACACTGTTGGGGAATTGGGGAAGGGGACCAATCAGTTGTTGTTCTTTAGTCTTCGTTGTGGGGGATGCCAGTCACCATCTGGCTGCCTGTCGGCAGCTCGTGGCCTCTAAGCTCAAGATAGTGTGTTTAGTCTTAGTTGCGGGTAGACGTAGCCACCATCCTTGGTGGGAGTCAAACCAGCAGCCTTGTTAAGAGCACACTGAACCATCCGGGTGGCAGCTAAGCTCAAGGTGCCGAGTTCAGTCTTAGTTGTGGGTGGGTGTAGCCCACCATGAAATAGGCAGTCTTGTGGTTAGGAGTATGTATTCTCACCAGCTGAGCCATCCTGCCACCTGTTGGCAGCTTAGCAGGGGCGCAGCTCGGGCAAAGCTCACTGGCCCATGTGGGAATCGAACTGGTGGCTCTGTTGCTCAGAGTTCATTCTCTTAAGCCAACTCTTAACCAACTGAGCCACTCAGCCAGCCCTGTATATGCATTTTAAGAAAGGAAAACTGTATTAAAATTGTAATACTCAATATGTACCGATAACAAAAGATGAATACAAGTCATGTGTATACATTTTTGGGGCAACCTCAGTATGAAGAAACGGTGCAGATTGAGGCCCCCAATAAATATTTGTTAACTGAGGGAGTGAATGGATTTTGCAAATATGGGCCATAATAGAAATAGTGCTTTGCATATTGCTAAGGACTTTTTTGGACAAATGAGAGAAGTCTTAGTCCATTGGTAGGCTCCTAGTTTCTCTGTGGGGCCACATGGCCTGTTAGCCAACTCCCAACTGCCTACCTGGGGGAACTCTTTGTACATGAAGCCTAGCAATATTAATAGACTTTCAAAAAATATCCTATCATCACCAGCCTCTGATTCTTCCTCTCAGCCTCGATGAAAGCATACTGACTTCTTCTTTCCTCTCAGTAGCATTTTTCATAAGATAAGTGAGGAAAAGTTCAGGGCCCCCAGGGCACGTGAGGAGCTGGAGAAAAGCCAGTTGCCAGCCCATGTGAAAGTGGAGAAGCCCAACTCTGACCCATTCTTGCCATGGATAGTCCTGTGGGGACACCGGGATTAGACCCTGTTCCCTCTGTGAGTTCAAGCTGCTGTCACTGGAGTTATAAAGGGACAGTTAGGCCTGTGTTCTTGGGTCCTTAGCCAGACAGCACAAGTATTTTTAGGACTCGCCTTGTTTCAATCCGATTTCTGCTTGAGACTTTAACACATGCAGGCTGTACTGAAATGACTTTTAAACTATCCTCTGGGTAGTATCGGAGGAGTTGGACTAATACTACAGCCTTAAAGCAATTTCTTTTCTTTTCTTTTTTTTATTTTTTATTGCTAAATATCCAACAGGCTGAACAGAGGAAATTCAAGTCTAACCCTGGAGGGACCCCTGTTTAGTCATCTGTCTAGACAGACGAGTTCATATAATGGGCCTCTCTGTTTCTTTTGCTTTGTTATAGCAGACGGTGGTCCCTTCCTTGAAACTTTGTGAAGATGTCAACATTTGGTTTTGTGTTTTTTTTTTGATCCCAACCTACTGTTGATAAGCCAAGAAAGTGACTCACGCATGAGCCAAAGATGACTCTGAGTGTGACAATTAGTCTGTGATATAGTAGAAAGAAAACACAGGCTTTGCATAAAGCAGACCTGAGTAAAACCCTGACTGGGTAACTTTGGGCAAGTCAGTTACCCTCTCTGAGCCACATTTTTTCTCTTCTCTAAAATGAAAATTGATTTTAAAAAATCATGGTACTTAAAAAAAAGAAATTATCTAACACATAATAATGTCTTGCATATGGGGACTGAATAAGCTGTCATTCATTCATTCACTCATTCATTCACTGAAAGGTGATCAGAAAAGCCTCTAATTTTTTTTCTTTCTTCTTCGGAGAGACATAAGAAAGCCAGAAATTCCACCTCCCATTTTTAACATCAAGTTGGCATACGCTAAGAAGAGCAAGTGATCTTTTTTGAAAAGTCTAGGGGAAAAAAAAAATCAAAAGTGGTACCCAATTTCTATAAGAGGAAAATAATATCAGAGATAGTGTTTAAAAATTGGTAGAAGTACATAAGGCAGACCGACATCCTTTTTCTTTTCAGGAGGGCTCAAAACTCTCAGAAATTGCCTAAAAAGATGGTGTGTGTTAGTAGCTATTTCTACAACGAAGTGATCCATTTCTCTGCCTCGTTATGTCACTCTAAGCCCTGCCTGGATTGTCCCTATAAACAATGATGTGGAAAGTTTTTGATTTATTCGGTTTAATTGAATAAATATGCACTGAGTATATATTGCCGCAAGGGCTTGGTGCCTGAGTAACACAGGTGGATACAAAATGAGATTAAATAAGGATGGATCCCTCCTGAAGAGGCAGCAGAGACAGTCTATAGAAAGTCACTAGGACCACACACGTAGGTGCAGATGGAGGCTCCACTATTTCCAGTTATGGAGCATGGGATTGGGCACGTTCCCTTTCTAAAATCTCAGTTTCTTATCTGAGAATAATCGCAGTGGGTGTATGACAGGCAGCATGTCCCTCAAAACTAGAAATATAACTTTTGGTATTCTTATTCTTTGTTATTATTGTTGTTATATGATCTCTGCCCTGAAGTAATTGATAGCCTATTTGTGGAGACCAATGTGTAAAGGAACTACCTTACACAAACCAGAAGAAAAAACAAAACAAAACATTGCTGCATGATGTTGACAAGTGAAGGGCAATGGGAACTCAGAGGCTAGGTGGCTGGTGAATGAAACGAACTGGTAAGAAAAGCAGGACCTCGCATACCTGGCACAGTGTGTGTACCTGAGCAGCGAGCCTTACTGGAGAAAGAAATAGAAAAATCAGCCTCTTCTTCAGTTCTTAAGGGACAGAAATAAATGATGTCTGTATTAATAGCAAAGCTTTTCACATTTCATGGCGTACAGTTCATGAGATTCTCATACATTGAAATCCCATTAAAACCCAGTGCTTTACGTGGCTTTGGATATGGTATGTCTGAGTCATGTCTCTTTCAATACAACTGCAGTCAATAAAAAACCCAATAAAATGTGGTCAACCACAAGGACACCCCTCCCCAACAGCTCCTCCCCCTTTTCAGCAGTGTGATTCATTCCATTCAGGGCTCCTTCTCCTAATAGACTTTCTATGGAGGGAGACTTATGCTTCTTCAAGCACAAAGAGCAGAAGCCCTGCTCTTGGGCTGGTTGCCGGCCCCCGTGTGGTATAGCTCACCCTACTCCTGATTCCTGGAAAGTCCAGTCCTGCCCTTTCCCTTGGGTGGCCCTGGGTGGGGAGCAACTCTGCCCAGTGTCTTGGGTCTGCAGGATAGATACCATCAAAGGATGCAGTCTCAGAAGGCCTTATTGAGTCACACATCTGTCTCTCTCCCTGCTATAACTCTGGCTTCTTCCTGTAGCTTCTGTGAAGCAAATCCTGAGACAAGGGCGTCCCATGTGCCATCACAGCCTTAGTGTCAATTCATTGTGTATGTTGTAGTGCTTTTTCCTTCTTTCTCGTACACAGGGGACATCATGAGTTGTGAATGCAGGGGTGGGAGGTGGAGCAGGGAGGTGGTGGCACAAAGTGGAAGGAGAGGAAAGGAGGATGTGTAGCAAGTGCGAAAGGGCACAAAAGTGCCTTTACCTGCTTGCTGCTTGGGCCTGTGGCCGAGACCCACTTGAGCCGCACCGTCCTAGGCCAGCAAAGCCAGAGGAGGACCAGCCGACTCTAGCTGTCATCTAGCATCCCTGACACAGGACCTTCTGTCACCTACAGGGGAAGCCTGGCCTCACTATTACCCTTAACTGGAAAAGCAGACCACAAGAAAGTGCTATATTTTCTTTATTCTTAGAGAAATGTTGAACCTTTCTTTGTTCCTCCCAAATGCTCAAAGTCAGCTTTCATCTTTTTTTTTTTCTCAAAGTTGCCCTTGGGAGGAGGTTTTATTTGAAAGTTCGAAGGTTAGGTATCTGGAAGATAAGATGAAACCAGTTGAAAATGGTATCCTTTTTTTGTTCTTGTGACCGACAGATGTTCAGTCCTGACCTCTGAATCAATGAAGGGCGAGGTTCAAGTCCCTGGCTGGGATAGAATCTAATTTTATAATTTTTCTCTACTTGCTTTTAGTTTGTGGAGCAAGGTGGGGGCCCAGAGAAGTCCAGTTGCATTTAACTTCTGTTACTTGCTTAAAGAACAAGTCACCGTTTGTTAAGGACCCACATCTAGTGTCTTTTATTCAGTCTTGGTATTTGCTTAACAATATTGACAACAATAATAATATTAATCGTTTCTACTTCTGTAGTACTCGTTATACTCCGGGTAATCTCAGTATGTTAGAGATACTGATTCACTGACTTTGGCAATCATAGGTAGATAGGTATCCTTAATTTCTCTATTTCACCTATGAGGAAACCAAGGCACAGAGGGAGAGATGAAATAATTTGCCCAAGAGAAATAGCTATGAAGTGGCACAGCCAGGACAGCCACCCACCACAGCTGCCACTGTCATCATGACGCCCTCCCAGAAATTGCAAGCTCAAGTCCATCACCAATTAGGGGACCCAGAAGCCAGCAGTATGGTAGAATGGTTAGGACAGAAACTCCAGAATCAAATAGTTTCGGTCTGTTGGTCTTGGGGGAAAGCAGCCCACACTGGATGTGGAGGCCACCTGGCCTAAAATATAAATCATTTCTATATTGGAAACTGGTGTACATATACGCAGTGCTCTGTAGGGTCTAAATTGAAATGAGCCACCAGCACGCCAAGTTCTCTTTAGATGGCTTAAAAAAAAAAGAAAAAAAAAAGAGCCCCTTTGATTAGCAAACAGTACAAATGTTTATAGAGTTGGAGGATTTTTAATATCTGTATTTGAGTTGCACAAAGCAGCCAAATGTAGTTTGGCCCTAGGCTACAGCGTGTACGTGTCCGGGTGCCAAGCATTCCAGATCTGTTACCTTGTAAGTGTAATATTTACCAGATTTTTGCTTCATCTGGAGATGAACAGCAGAGCCGAGCAGAGTGGGGGTGGGTCGGGCTGTTGGGAAGGGAGTGCGGTGTTCGGAGGAACCCCTGAGCGAGTAGGTAGCTGAGAAGGTGAACAGAAACAGCTGGCAACTGGGAATCTAGGAAAAAAAATAATAGAGGCTAACATGCTGGGATGCTTCCCACGTGCCAGGGTTTCCACAGTCCCGTTTCATCCCCACAACTCGAGGTGCATGTTGCCTCACCCCCACTCTATAGATGGGGAAAATGCAGTTTCGAGGGTTAAGTGCATTGCCCAAGGTCCTGTTCCAAAGCTGGTCTTGATTTTTACTTTAGCAAAATTGGTATAGAAAAGGGATAAGAGGGGCCCGAAGGAGCCAAGGCACTCCCTTCATCCCCCCTGTAATCTCACTTCCTCTAATTTTCCCTACCACCCTGCAAGGCAGGTGTCATTCACATTTCACAAAAGAGGAAACTGAGGCCTAAAGCAGTTCGCAGATTTTTGCCCAAGGCCCAGCTTTTTAGTGGCAAAGTCTGGGGTATGGGATTTGGATCCGCTGATCCCAAACTTTAAATCTCTTAGAGTTCCAGCACGGCATCTTCATTAGGCTCTAGGGCCAAGACTACAAACCAAACCAAACCCTAAACCTCTGGACAAGCGCATCTATCTGTCATTTCCCCCAAAGAAAAGGGACTTGAGGCAGAGTTCCAGACAGTCTGTACCGAACTCCGTATGTCACTAAACAGAGCTAGTAAATGAGATAATGTTATTAGGGTGTGTGTGTGTGTGTGTGTGTGTGTGTGTGTGTGTACACACAGTGGAGAAATTATAAGCTAAAGCTGGGGAGAATTATCTTCGACTTGGAAAGATCAGCAGTTGCCAGAGACGCACATGCGTCATGTCCCATATTTTAGATTTATCATCACTTGATCTGATGAGCAAACGCTGATAAGACAGCCAAGGTCAGCAAAAGGAGATGGGGAAAGCTGGTTCTAGTTTTTGTGCTCTTTCCAGGTGGGGGCTGCCATGAGGACCCTTAACATGGCTGTACTTTTTTTTGGTGGGGGGGACATTGGAAATAGCCCCCCACTCCCACCCCAGAGTGCTCAGGGCTGTCTTTCAATGAGGCTGGAAATAAAAACAAAACCTTCTCACCCCAAGCTCCTTGCCATAAGTCCTCATTCTGCTCTGCTACTGTTCCCTTTGCCTCGGGGGATGATGCTTGGGTTGAATGTCACCCCAAATGCTGTATGTTTAGCGGAAGGTGGCAAATTATAAAAGCAAAGGTATGAAATGAAGCTCTCTGGTTAGCATCACCTGTGGAAGAAAAAAACCCTCAACATACGGAGCGTCTGCTCCAAGACACACCTTCTATTCAGACACCAGCGGGCCACTGATTCATCAAGATGCAAGACTGATAAGATGCCTGGTGGAAAGCACTTAGTTTCTCGGCCGAATTAACGTAGGTAGTCAGGTTATTTCCCTGTGGAAATTCAGATTTTTTTTTTTTTCTTGACTGGCTTGGTAGTGCCACGGTGTCCTGTTGGACATTTGGGCACAGGAATGGAATCCAAAGAATGTTTTTCCATCGTTTGAAACCTTAAAACAGAAGAGAGTGGAGTAACTTGCCTGTAGTGAAACAGCCAGGGTTTAGGGAAAGGAATCCGGACTACGAAAAGGAACGACTGAAGTGACCAACTCTTACTCCCAACACCATGCGAAGGCCATCTTCAGGTGCCATCTCTGGGTCCCTCCCCATCCTTTCCGGCATCAGCGCTGTATGGAGGTGTGACATGCTATATCTCTTTTGGTCAATCATCTCAGTTTTTGAAAATGAATGTCTATGGAGCGAGGAGGTTGCGATATGACACACGCATGCTATAAATTGTTTTTAGAGTCTTCTTGGAAATAACTGGGGTTTTTAATTAAACACTAGATGATCAGGAAAGGTTTTAAGGAAGACTCTGAAGCAGGAGGAAAACTGTGTGAGAGAGCCTGAAAGTTTGGGACGCTGCCCATGGATTATTATAGGAAAGCTGTAGAATTGGATTTATGATGCAAATAGAGGTTTAATTGGAAGACTGAGCAAAAATCAGCCCACGTTTAGACGGGATCTGAAACCCCTGTTTTGTCACTGTATAATCCTTCATGGATTTCTAATTGATCTTAGAAGGGATCAAGATGCAAGGGAAAGCAAGTGTCTTTTTTTTTTAACCGTATCATTTATTGTAAATAGGAATCTATATTAAGGAAAACACAAGAACATCTCGAAATGCAATAACACGACTGCTGATTTCCCCTTTAGTAATTCCTTTTCTTTTTGATGGGAAAGCAAGGGACATGAAGGGAGGGTGGTCACGGGCCTCCAGGGTCCCACAGGCTCCTTTGGCTTCACAAACAAATAGGAATTCTTACCAAGGAGTGGCAGCCCCTGCATAAGCTGTTTATCCCCATAACCACGGTGTTTGGGAGTTTTTTTTGTTTTTTTTTTACTGAAGCATTTTAATGTAGCTACAAGCCAGAGGACTGGCGAGGCTTGGTGATATGTCCTGTGGAGTTAGAAGTTTCAACAAAATGAACCACAAGCTTCTGAAGAACTTCCCATGAAAAGCATTTTTTGAGTAAAAAAAAATGCTGCCTTTGAATTTATCCCACCTAAAAAAGGTAGAAAATAAACACACACTAACAAAAAAGTATCGCATTTTGGAGCCTCCCTCAAATTGTGAAATGACACAAGAATGCCTTTCCTTCACTTTTTCCTTCATTTCGACATCATGGAGTTTGTCATGCACGGTGATTTTGTGGTGGTGTGACTGTTCCGTACAGAGGAGATGTAGAGAAAGTTTATTTAAATAATATAAAGCCATTCACTGGGTATTCCACCCCCTCCCTTCCCGAACATCTTGAGAACTGTAAGTGTCTTGAATGCACTGGGTACATGTTTTATTTTTAATGACTGTAGCCTATCATTCACTATTTTATAGGACCAGAAGACATAGTCTTTTTCATGTAGATAATTAAGATAGCTATGTATGTTGGAATGGAATGAGAATAACTTGAGATGTTGCAGGTATGTGGGATATTTGAAAACTGAGAAACCCAAATGTGTCGAATGTTCTGCAAATGTGTTATAAATGAGATTCTGCCTAACAGGGGCCTCTCTTACCTTTTAAAGTGAAGTTCTAAAACTAGTCCATTGTAAGTCATTTCCACCCTGGCTCCACGCTGTTTAGTTCTGTGACCATAGATCAGTTATTTAATCCTGCAAAGCCTTAGCCTCCCCATCTGCAAAGTGGAAATGAAAATAGTATCTATCTTGTAGAGTCCTTGTGAGGTTTAAAGGGAAGCATCCAGGGAAGGCTCTTAGCAGCTGCGGGCACTTACTGTATTGAGAGGCTGACTTCCCAGGCAGTAGGCTCACCTGGCCTTGGTTCACCTCACTCTTCCTTAAACTCAAGGGCTATTTTCAGTCCCTTCACATCCCTAGAGTCTGGCCTGAAAGGGACAGGAGGCTAAACTCAAAGCTCTTGAGAATGAATGGTTGAAATGAACCTTGGAGGATGACCTCGGGTTAGGGGTGGGGACTGTGTTTCAGAGAAGCTAGGAGAGCAAATGAGGTTTGCAGCAGGTGCTCCAGAGGCTGCCCAGGTGATAATGGAGGCTCCGTGAAGGTATCATTCAAAAGACTGATGACACTCTGACCCCACATGACCACCCTGAGAGTGGCTCTGTTCTGGGCCTTGAAATCTAAATGGACCCTCCTCAAGTGTGAGGTGCCGTGGTCAACGGGAAAGCACCTAGGAGCCAGGACCTGGGTTCAGTCATCGCTTACTAGTACTTTCTGGTTACAAGCTCTGAGCCTCAGTCTCCTTACTTGCAAAGTAGGAGATCTACCTCCAAAGTTATTTCTGGATTTGATAACATAATGTAAGCAAACGCTTGTTATCTTTGGATGAGCTCAGGGGATGTGTGGATAGCATGTTCTTCTCCCGTGACAATGAGTAAGTTTGGATAGTCGTGGGCCTCGCACACATTGATCAATTCCCTTTGAACAAAGCACGTTCATGTACATCATCACATTTCAGCCTGACGAGAGCCCTGTGATGTGGTCACCAGTTCACCAAGGCACAGAGAGGTTATGGGGTCTTCCCCAAGGCAGCACAGCCTCAGCTTCAGAGGCAAGTAGGAACTATTACTAAGAAGTGATAGTCCTGGGTGTAAAACCCTTCATCCCTTGAACCATGGGGCCTGGGAATTTTTTACTGAAGGGTTTTAATCCAACCACCTGTCAACACTGAGACCCAAGTCTCTTTCCTCAGGTGCCACAAACAGTATTGGATCAGGAGTTAGAAAATCACACGAAACATATCTTTGCCTGTTGAGAAAAAGAAGTCATATGGGCCTCATGTAGGCTCCTTTGAAACCTAAATCAGTCTTTTCATAGGCTCAGTCTCTGAACTCTCTCAATGGGAGGAAAATTGAAGATTCAAACTGGTAGAGCCAGTCTTGTCTGGTAAGCGCAGAGTCACAGGTTGTCAGGGTGGTCACATTTTAAAGGTCTTCTGGTTCTGTTATCTCTCCTTGAATCTTGTACAAGCCTCTGATTGCTCCCAGGGAACTTATTAGCTCCTTCTGTGCCCAGCTCTGACCCTTAGAAGGCTCATCATTTACTGAGCTCGAGTTACTTACTCTTCTGGGACTTTCCACCACTGGTCCTTGAAATACTGCAGAACAAGAGGAGGAAAGGGAACGTGGAGCTGTGTAGAGTGTGGATTTGGTTTGCATTTTCCAGCCACTTTTCTGTTCTACCGGATGCACAAGTCATTCACCCACTCTTCATCTCAGTGTTTTCATTTACACATTGGGAATGGTGGCCAGTGTGGCTTATCTCACATAATAGATATTGTCAATGAGATAACACTTATGAGAGCTATCACTACGGTTACAAATGAGATTATGTCCAAGGAAACACTTTATAAATTGTATGTGAATGTGGATATGTTTCATAGTGAAGTCACTAGAACTCTCCTTTGGTAGCTTGTTTATATGCACGTAATCTCATATGGGTCAACAAATTGAGTGAATGCAAGAGTGGTTTTCTAAGACAGGTCCTACTGAGTTGGGCTCACATTCCTGAGAGTTCTAAACTGAGGGGCAGAGGCAGATCCCAGGATGGGGCTAATTTATTTGAATGTGTGAGGCAGAAAATAGGCTGGATCCCATCACAGGGTTTCAGATACTGCTGCCATTTTGACATATATGACCTTTTTTTTTTTGTTCCTGGAGGGTCATATTGGCATCAGACGCTGAGATTAGGAGCAGCCTTTCCTCCTCTGTTCCCAGCAGTTGTTAATAATATAAGCTTCCATTTACTGAGCACTCACTATGCTAAAATCCATTACCTTATTTCCCCCTTCTGAGCAATTCTTAGAGGCAGGAGTTAGTACTATCACATGTGCAAGGTACAGAAATGAGCCTGAGTCCTTGCTTTCATGCCGCTCACATTTATCAGGTAAAAATCTAAAGGTTTTTATCTAATACACGATATGATTAAGTGTTGGGGCACAAAGAAGGGCAGAATGGATTCTGGAAGAACTGGAAATTCTTTTGAAGAGAGGCAGCAAGAAGGCTGGATGAGTAGAATTTGCCCTTTTGAGGCGAAGGACTAACGTGCTATGGGCAATACGGAGTCAGTCCTTCTTGCGTTTGGAGATGGGAGGTAATATGGCGCATTTAGGGTTTGTGACAAAGTTCACCGTGGGACGGGAGATGGTGGTGTGCCCATGGAACTGAGAAGGTAGGTTGGGGGTCACACGTGCAAAGCAAGACAGGTCATGAAGTTGTCTCTCTGTGGTATTTGAAAGTTGTTACCGGGACTTTTCACTGGTTAGAGGTTGAGAAAGAGTTAAGGATGACTAAGAATTAAATGGGCTTGTTTAGGACTGTGATGATGATATTGCTGGAAAAGGCACTCCAAGCTATAGCAGAGTTGGTGATGTCTCACTTCGAACTCCCACAACCCCAAGGGTAGGCATTGACCCTCCCAGCCTCAGATGGAAGAATCTGGTCCAAGCCCACCATGTTTTTAGACATGAGGGAACGGAGGCCTGGGGTAGGGTGGTGATGGTCCATAATGAGGGTCTGTAGTTGCAGATGGTCCATAGTCTCTACAGAGAAATTATACCACCCTGTCTTCTGCATGCTCACTTCTCAAAAGCCCCTCCTGTACTGTGCATTTTAAATTCCTTCAGAGCCTCAATGGCCGCTGTCCAAGACCCATTCCCACTTGACCTTCTCACTCCCCTTGACTCACACTAGACTTGTGAGCACAGGTGGTCTGTTTGACAGCTGGGGACATAGGACTGACTCATGTTGATGGTCTATACACGTAGTAGAATCGTGTACAGACACATGCTTTCAGGACTCTGGGATCCTTCTGTGAGATATTTTAAGGTGCTGCACATGCCATGAAGTTCTTGTCTCTGTCTGTGTCCCCTGCTCCCCCTCAGCACTCTCCCCATTGGTGTTATTCTTCATGGAAATGAATGCATCTTGGAAGGCCCACTGAGAACAAAACCATGCCTCCATGTCCTCTGCAGGGTAAGAAGTTGTAGCTAGTAGACCTTGTGCACCCACAGAGCAATGGAGAGGATAGGGTGTACGGTTAGACAGTGTGTAATTAAGTAGAGCTACGGAGAAGGCATCTCTGCCTCTGAGAGGCCATCTTGGGGGAAGAGAGGTCACAGATGGTTCCCCATATCCAGAGGGAAATTTTATTTATTTATTTAGATTTTTATTGGGGAATTGGGGGGAGGGGAACAGACAAGTTACCATCCTTTTGTTCTTCAGTCTAGTTGTGGAGGACGTTGCTTCACCGGCCCATGTTGGTATCATCATTGCACTCTTCCCGGATGAGGCAGATCGGTTGCGAGCCTCTGAACGGCCGCTCACGGTGGCTATTGGCAGCTCACTCCAGCTGCCGGCCACTGACTCTGACTGCCGGCCACTCACTGTAGCTTATGGCAGCCCACTGCAGCAGGGGCTGCAGCCTACACCATCACCCAGATTCATGCAGCCCAGCTCCAAGGCGAGCTGTTGTTCACCGTCTTAGCTGCAGAGGGCAGTGTCACTGGCCCTCATATGTGGGATCTGAACCCAGATCACTGGTGTCCCAAGCCAGCTCTTAACCAATGCGCCACTCAGCCGGCCCCAGAGGGAAATTTTAAAAGTGCTGTAAATTCCTGGACTATTGTGGACTCTCTCTGAACACTGAAAAAATGATTTTGTCATTGACGGTGATGGTAAACAATGCATCTCAGAATCTTTGCTATGCCCACTGCCACAGCAGCCTGTGGTCCAGTCTCCCTTCCTCCACCATGGAAGAAAGAGGAGACTGTTCTAAAGACGTCTTCCATCCCCTGCTGAACCGCGGGCAACCAGCCTCTCCCTGCTTCTCCCATCTCTAGGTCATTCCCAAAATATCAGTCACAGAGAAGGATCGTATGTCATGATCCCTGATTTGGCTGCCTGAACAGAAGCCACTTTATCCATCTTGGTCCCTTCTAGGCACTCTCGTCCTCAGACTTCTGTGCATTTAGAGGACCATGCTTCTGCCCCTGGCACTGGGGTGGCTATTCATAACAAGGCAGGGAAAACCACTCTCCCCAGAGGAAAAGATAGTGTATTCATTTCAGTGGTGCTGTCTCTCTTCAAGTTGCAGCATCACAAAGATCTCAAAATTGGCCTTCCCAGGCAGCTGAGCCTTCATGTTAGAATGCATCCCATGAGGACTGGGTTGTTCCACTGGCTGCTTTCTGTTTAACTGGGAGGTAATCCCTGAGTTCAGGTGTCAGAGGAGGAGCATTGGATTAGCACTAAGAAATCCAGGCAATCATTTAAGTCAAACCATTGGGCCTCTGAACTGTGGTCTCCTCAACAGTGTGATGGGGATTACACCGCCTCGTTTTCAGGGTTATCAGGCTCAGCTGAAAGGCTATCTATATGTGACAGAGCATTGTGAAACATAAAGCCCTATGAAGGTGCAAGGGATTGTGACTAAGCCATCCTCATCATATGACTCAGCTGTTTGAGAACAGGATTCCTTTCCTTTGGCTTTGTGATATTTATTGAGCACCTGTGATGTGCTCGGAGGCTCTGTCCTGGGTCTGGAGCTAGGACACAGGACTGGGAAGGTGACAGATTCAGCCCCTGTGCTTGGTGAAATGTACAAAGGTCCCCTCTCCCCCAAATAGAGCTGGCATTCCCAGTGCTGGTCCCATGTGCAGCCTTGTCGGGGAGCTCTGCAGTGAGGTGCAATAGCTGTGTGCAGACTACTTCCGGCCCCCAGCAATCTCCATCCCTTACCATGGGCCCAACTCGCTCTCTGCTGAAGAGAACGCTCGTGGCGTCTAAGAGCACTAACACAGAATTGAGAGGCGTTGCCAAGTTTCCCTGGTCAGAAAAGTCCTCTGCAGTCAGTGTACCCGGGACAGTGTCACCTGGCTGCTCTGTGGCACCATGTATTAGCTCTTCGTCGGTAAGCTGTCAATCACTTGCACACACGAACGCTAAATGAATTTATTCCTATGAGATTATGGACCTGGCTACCTTCTCACTCTCCTGACACAGGGAAATCTTTCAGACGTGTTGGCTAGTCTTTAAAAAGAGCCCAATGACACACCTGAAACGAATGTAATGTTATGTGTCCAGTATAGCTCCATAAGGAAATAGTCCAATGAAATCAAGGTAATAGGGCAAGAAATAGGTGCCTTCAATGAGGTAACTCACACACCCTGACGTGCTAAATGCCATTCCAGTGATTTCAGGGTATTATTCTGAGTACTTGTAGGCAAGCCCTCTGCTGGCTTTGTGTAAGTTGTCCATGTCTGTACTTTTGTTTGCTCCTTATCTGATTCTGGTTTTCTATGTATGCCTACACCCCAATGGTAGGCTTTCTCTCTAACACACTTCAGAAGCAGTGGCTTGATTCAAAGAGCTTTTCTTTGAGGAGGACTTAGGAAATGCTTTTTAAGAAGCGTAGGAGAGCCATGGACTTGGAACTTAATCTAGGCATTTATCCTGCCCCATCTACACAACCACCTGTCAGAAGACAGTGCAGCTAGAGCTCCAAAAACCACCCGAGTTTTAACCCCTGTCAGCAGGAAAGACTTCTAAAGCCTTCTAAGGTAAATAGAGAGAGCTTTAAGACAGAGCTTAAACTTCCCTAAAGAGAAGAAACTCATTTTTATTTTTTTCTTAAGAATTCTTCTTTCTCAAAATAACAGCGCCTTCCATCTTCGCTGGGGTATATAATACATTGGAGGTGGTTGGAGTAACTCTTTGGGCATCCTTCTATTATCGTTTAGTCCATGTTCTCTCCTAGTGTCCCTAAGAGCAGATCAAAATGTGTACATTGTGTAGCTTCTCTACACCAAAATCATGAGATGGAAGCTAAAGTGTAGGGCTTGCTCTCAGAGAACTAAATAAAAATTATACATTGTATTTAAACATTTTAAAGTCCTTAGCACTGGTCTAGTTCTGCAGCACGGAGTCTTCCCTCCCCCCCCTCCCCTCCCCCCAGCAAACAGTGGCCTGACCTTGAACAGAAAGTTGCTTAGCACCCAAATGAACATGGGTTCTTAAAACAAGCCTAACATGCACAGCTCCATTCCAGGACTCATTAATGCCACAGTTCATCTGGATTCCTATAATTCCTGTACGTTCCCGTATCTTAATTGCCCATAACTGTGTTGCCAGTACAAACAGGATGGGGGACTGGGGGACGAGTACACACCCTTAACACATCGACCAACCCCTAAGAAAGCACCATCCTTGGAAACTCGGATAGCGTTTGTCAGGTACCACAGGTCCTTCTCCTGAAATGCTAATGAGGATATCTAATAACGAAGAATTCCTTCAGAGCAACCCTTACTCACTCTCGTCTCTCTATTCAGATTTCAAGGCTATCATTCAGCAGAAAGCACAACTCAGGCCTTCCATTTAGCTATTTCCAGTCGGTATGCTTGGAAATGAACCCTCAGAGTGCTGATTATTAGGGGGTTAATGGGCATTCTGGGGTGGGGAAAGGGGAGTTCTGGAACTTTCCTCAGGCCTGTCCCGTTGACCATTTTCCTTGGTGATGCTCAGTAGGACACTGTTGGCCTGCTCATTCACCTTGAAGGAAATGTGCCTGCCCCTGGGTGAGCAGTTTTGTCGTGGCAGCAGTGTGATTTTACAACTCCAGGGGCCCCTGGTGTATAGACTTGGCTGGCTGTCCCCATTGGAGACGAACAGCACAGTGGTGGGGCCTGGTATAGAGAAAGCACCTCGGAAGAAAGGAGTTCTGATATGGTGTAGATTCAGGCCTGCATTCACCTAAACTAATCTTAGACACTTTGTTCATGATCTGTGACTCCAGGGGATTGAATGAAATCAGCACTAAAGATCTTTCCAATTTTAAGACTGTCCTCTGCAATATCATTTACCAAAAGAATGCACAGGTTTACCAAATTCAGTTTCAAATCCATCTTAGCATATATGAAATGAGGACTCAAGTCAAATAAGTACACATCAAATAGGGGTCCGTCGTAAAATTTGCATGAAAAAAAGCCTGAGAGTATAAAACATACGATGATGACATCTGCAAAATAGGTTGTATGGAAAGACTAAAGACTTGTAATTTATTATGCATTCAAAACACATGGGAAATAAGATATAAGTGTAAAGGTTAAACAAAAGAGAGAAAATAATCACTGGGACACATTAATAAAAGTAGAAGTTCCACAATGAAGAAGGTGATAGTTTTGCTCTATTCTGCCATGTGAAATATGTTTGGATTTAAAGCTTCAGGTTTAAGATTGGAGCAGAGAAGAAAACATCCACAAAAGTAAAAGGAATAGTAACGGAAGGAAATAGGCATGTTTGTTTAGAAAAGAAAAAAGATGGGGCTGGGCGACAAGAGAACTGGCTTCAGAATTTCTAAGTAGGGTGAAGTGGGAAATGAGTAAGTCATCTTGTGAGGCAGAACTCAACCCCCTGGGAAGACTTGGAGATAAGCAGACCTGAGCTTAAGACAAGGAAGAATTCTTGTCTAGTGGAGCTGTCAGAAACCATAGCACACCATCTATATGAGTTCTGAGTTCTCTGTCATTGGAGTAATTCTGGGAAAGACTGTCTTGTCTTGTAGATAAAACCACAGTAAAGAGGAATTAGATACCCAAAACCTGAAGGGAACACCGAACAGGTGCCAGATCGTCCCTTTATGGGTTCTCATTTCTAAGTGCAATGAAGAGTTTCAGAGAGAATGAATGTTGATGGCGTTTGATTTTTTTTGTTTTTCCTCTCAAACTGGCTAATGCAGACCATGTATTTCTCTTGGTATTTAGTCACTCCCAAGTCATGAATTTAATGCGTTGGGAGTAATAGCCCATGCCACTTGGTTAAATTGGTAAATAGCTTGCAATCCTAGCAGGGTGTAACCTGCTGCTTATTAGCTTGGCTTTAGGGCAGAGTCACAAATCAGCATAGTGCCTCAATGTAATTAGGCGGTTGCCTTGCAAAAAAGTTAGGCCACAGGCAAGAAGCTTATGGAAAACACAGAACAAAGCTCACAGGCATTGGCCATTATATGCCTCACTGCTATAATTTTAGAAAGATTAGAGCAAGATTTTCGGGCTGGTAAGGAGCCATTACACCCATTAAACATGTCAAATGTCCACACCAATCATCATAGACCTGCAAGGAAAACGCAGTCATTTCTGGAAGGTGGAAGGTGGAAGTTTGGTCTGGGAGAAGAGTGCTCTCCTTGCAGAAATGAGCGAAAATGTCCGAGACTGGGTATTTTATTCCTTATTTTGCCAACATTTTGCATCATCTTGGAATGATTTTACTCCTCAGTTTTTCAATCTGTAAAAAGAGATTAAAAATTAAGTGTGCTTCTAATCCATTAGGAGATTAAAGATCATATTCCAAATTTCCAAGTTCAATTTGTTAGTGGAACCGACACATCTTGCCTTCCTTTTATTGACCTTGGAGGGAGCCATTGCTAATTTCTGGAATTGTTGTCCAGATAACTAGGATATAGAGTCACTGGCTCCTCGCCACACCCCAAGCATGACTATTTTGCCCTATGGATATTGCAGAGAAGAAAGAAGAAAAAAAAAGCAAAGATGGAAGAGAAGTAAGAAAAAGAGGAGAGAAGGAACGTGGAGCAAAAGGAGGAGAGAGAATAAGAGAAAAAAAAAAATCCAAGCACCCCAAAACCAAGAGAGCTTTATGTGCTTTGAGGAATGAAAGCGTGTGAGAGGGTGTTTTCAATGGCCTGTTCTAACCATGAGGACATCCTGCCATGGGTGAGGCCATTCCAAAGGGATATGTCACATTCGTGGTCCACCTGCCCGTAGAGTGGAAAAAGGCCTATCTGTGTTCATCATCCCTGACATTCCTGTAAATGACCCACAAGAGTTGGCCTGCCTGTTTCCACCACCAAAGATTTTACTGCGAAAACCCAGCACCCCGACACAAATTGCCCACGTCCTGAGCATGAGAAGGAATGTAGAGGCCTTGGAACCAAATAGCTGTCTCCTGGTAGGTGGGGTTTTACGAGGGTGATAGAGACATTGCAGCAGAAACTAGAAACCTTGAGTCTGTCACAGTTCAAGGAAATCAACCAATCTGGGCCGGCACCACTGTTATTGCAATTCGGTTGCCCCGTGGAATAAGGGGCCCAAGCATTCATGCCGACAGTCCACACAGTCTCCGATAGCAGCTAGACGAAGGCCAAGTCACATACGCTGATGCTGACACAATTAGGCTCGCGGCTGCCAATGGCACGTCAAGTCTGACACCGTTCCCCTCACGGAGACGCCCACTTCCAGCCACAGATGCTCCGGTGCCCTGTTATATTTAATGGGGAGGATGGCCGGAGAGAACATCAGAAACCACTGCTGATGCCTGTTTATTTCTCAGTCATTTTGTGTGAAATTGCTGTGACTTGAATGTCAGCAGTGTTTGGGATGTGGTCATGAAACAGAATCCATCTCCAGTGTGCCAAGACAAATTTCAGGAAACCCCAAAACACAATTGTCTTGGTTTCTTGCTGGCTGTGTCTGCGCACACGCAAATAGTAGCTGGTTTATCGCCCTCCGACCGTTTGGTGGGTTGCTTGTCTTGCCGCCCTCAGGGGGATGTGTAATGAACCCCAAACTGCTCCCCTCAAAGCTAGGGATGTCAGGAACGCGGGACCACTACACTCATTAAGCATGTCAAAAGTCCACACCAATTACTGCAGAGTTACAGGAAAAGTGCTGTCATTGCTGTAAAGGGAAATGAGGAGTTTGTTCATTCGAGGAGCTTGGGGATAAGAGCCAGTGGGTACCACTGGGGCCAGGGGCACTAGACACCTCTGTATGGGGCCCAAAATATCAGCCAAGCGCCTCTGATGGGGGAACTTTCACCCTGAGTGAGCCCCCAGAGGTCGTAACCAGGGCCATCCTTTTAAGGAGCATCAGCAAAAATACTGGGCCTTATATTCAGTTTCTTGTGCTTTATTGAAAGGTCAAGGTGACCTCTAGTTCAGAAGGAGCCACTTTTTGTGCCTGTTTTTGCAGCAATGCTCCAATGCAGGGGTTGGTGCTTCTGCCCCAGGTGATATTCACACCCTTGGCTGGGGGGAAAGGGGTGGAGTGGGGGGCCTCTGTGCAGAAGGCAAAGCATTGTAGTGAAAAGCCATGGTTTTGATTGAAAGGCCAGCCTCACTCTCCTTGCTCTTAATTGTTTTATCTGTGAAATGGGGATCAAACACACGTGCTTGTCACAAGTCCAGCAGGAGGTGAAGCTGTTATAACAGGGGAGGGGGGCATGGAATGGAGTTCAGAGGCTGCTGGCCACTCTTTTTAGAGTGTGGATGGCAGGGTGGAGATATTTTATTCATCCCTCGCTAATTCATGACACTGAGCCTGGCCAACTGCGCTGTAGTTAGACCATAGTCTAGGGCAGTTTGGTACCAGATCTGAGCCGAAAACAGAATCACATGGGATTCACCCAGTAGGTCTGGGATGCAGCCAGGTGAAATGAATAGTAACAAGCTCCCCAGGTGAGCCTGCTCAAGTGGTGAGTGACCATCACCTAACAGAGAATGTAGGGGAGAGAACAGTTTTGGGGAAGCTTATCCACGGAGGAGTATCAGAACAAGAATGATGCAATAGCGGAGGCGTGAGTGAGTTGGGTGGCCAGCTAGATCAACTGGCCCCCAGATTCAGGACACCCCATTTTTGTGGGGCAGGGGGCAGGTGCAACTCGCAACAACATGAATTCTCCCAGTAAGATGAGGGCTCCCAAAGTTGAAGGACAGTGCTTTCCCTTTTTTTTTAATTTTTCTTTTTAAAAATTCATGGACAAATTCTTTATATAGTGGGGCAACATATGACTGTCTGGCTCTATGGACAGTTAGAACTTTCCATATGAAGTATTTGGAAGTTCCGAAGGGATTTGACGTCTCTAAGTCACCTGTTGTTCAAGCTGCTTATTATCATCTCCTGCGTGTGCACAAGAATCATCTGAGGAGCCTAGAAAAGTCCACCTCGGTCCAGGGAAACAGACTTTCAGGGGCTTCAGTATTTTAAAAAGTTCTTCAGTTTGAAAGGCAAAAGGGATTCAGGTGAAAGGGATTCATTGCCAGCCATAAAAATAGTCACAGGGATGCAAAGTACAGCATTAAGGAATACGGTCAATAATATCGTAGTGAGTCTGTCTGATGCCAGATGAGGACTAGGCTTATCAGGGGGATCACTTCATTAGGGATGCAAATGTTTGTCTGATCACTAGGTTGCACACCTGAAACTAATGTAATAGTGTATGTCAACTGTAACTGATTTTATTTTTTTATTATAAGAACCTTAGCACTCTTGTGCTGCTTTGATTTCTTCTTTTCTCTGCCTTATTATTTTTTTTCCATGTGGAATGCCTGGTCAAAGGTTTAGATCCTCCTTTGTCTTTTCAAAAATCATTCAAAAGTATTTATTGAGCTACTACTATGATTATAGACTTTCCTAAAGACTTCGGCTACTTCATTTACCAAAAGAGACAAAGATCCCTCTTTGGAGTCTACATTCTAGCAGCAGGAGACAGGTAATAATAAATAGTAGACTAATTAAATAAGTCAATTTTATAATATGTTAGAAGATGTTCAGTGCTTTCCAAAACTAAAATAATGTATCATAGGTGCCCCTTTAAATGTCTGTCTTTTTTTGGGGATTTCTCTTCTTCTGTCCTTTATTTCAGGGGTTCTCAAACCTTAGGGTAGGAGTTTGCCCAACGAGTTTGATAACATGCAGACTCCCGGGCCCTAACCCATGCCCATGCTTTCAGAATTCCTGCTGTATAGCACCCACCCACCCACCCACTCTAATAACAGGAGCCTGAGCTGCAATTTTTCCCCTAGGTGGGACACAAGCTTGTATTTGAAGTTCAGGTACGTGCTGAGTGTTTGGGCAGGAAGACAAACAGAACCGCCAAGGCCCTAATAATTCCTTTCATACCCACACCTCCTGCCTTTCACTTTGAACTACTGACCTCCTGCCTTATCCTGGAAATTCCCCAAGGACCCTGAGACCAGTGCCCAGTTTTCCTTGGGGGCTCTGCTCAGTGTTTGTTCTGAGAAGCTGCTGTTAGATGCTGAATGTTTTTTCTTCTCACTCTCTGGCCTCTACCTACTATCAGCCTGTTATGTGAACTAGCACCAGTCTCACCAGCTAGGAGTCAACCAGTATTTTTAGCGCAGTGGGCCTCACACTTTGATGCTGTGTCAGACTTCCCTGGAATTTTGCATTTGTCACAAGTTCCTAGGAGAGGCAGACGCTGTCGGTCCGGAAACACACTTGGAGAACCACTGTTTTTAGCAAAGACAATAAATACCCAGAGGTCCTGGTCCCAGGATCCCAATGTCTGTTGCACTTGCTTTCCTGCCATTTTTTGGGGGTGTCATCAACCTAGTTGAGAATAAACAACAGTTAGATGATTGAGGCCTCGCCTCTTTGGGCATCCTTGGGGGATTTCTTTCAGGCCCCACATCTACGTTCTCTTGTCAGAGCTCATCACATATTGGGAGGTTGTAAGACCTTTCTTCAGCTTTTGTTCTTCACTAACTTTTTAAAAAAGTAATGCCCATACGAGAATCGTAAGTGGGAGGTGGAATTACTTGATGCAGAGGCGTTTGGGGGACAGTAGAATTCTCTTGTCACCCTTTGTGATGATCAGGGTTTAATTTAAAAAATGAAATATTACAGGATGGTGGGGGAGAGTCAGTGAGAATTTGTTGGTGACTCTAACTTCTTTCTGGGGAGGGGGAAGGGAGAGGAATTAGAATATATCGAGTCATTTATAAATTGCTCAAGGGGCTTACACTGGGGGAAGATAATATATAATGAGCTAATAAATTATTTGGAACGACATATAATGTGTATAAAGTAGCTTGTGATGAAGTGCTCTCTGTGTACTGTGACTTTTCAAATAAGTAACTAGTCAGATTTCCCCATTTTCCCACCTCTGTCCATTCTCCAAAGTTTGATTCAGCAGGGATGTGTGGCCAGGGTTGAGGTGAGGGAAACACCACTCTTTTGATGAGCTGCTAGAATCTTCTATGTGTAAGATTGTCCCTGAGAGGAAGGTACAATGGAGAACATGGGGGGAGGGGCCCAATCAGCCCCGGGAGTCTGAATCAGTTT
The DNA here is from genome assembly GCA_033961575.1 of Aselliscus stoliczkanus. Lineage (NCBI taxonomy): Eukaryota > Metazoa > Chordata > Mammalia > Chiroptera > Hipposideridae > Aselliscus > Aselliscus stoliczkanus. Next base: position 9,744,463 of record CM066734.1, read on the forward strand.
ACAGCGTGGAAGGAAAATTGATTTGACTGAACCAGAAAAAGTGGGTCAGAAATGGAGAGGAAAGAGCCAACCAGGATGTGAGTGTGGGTAAGCTGGACAAGAAAGGTCAAGCACACGTACCCAACCACCTGGTGATGGCCTAGGCACTGGCATGGGAATGACAGAGGACTTAAGCTGAAATTCCCCTTCCCTCTAAACGAGTTCTTGGCGAAGGCAGAGGGAAAAGCTCCATTCTTCCAAGGCTAAGTGGGTGGCTCAAGGCTGCACATGCCATTAAAACCTACCCCGCCACGCTGGTGCCCTGAGACGACGAGCGAGCCTGCTGCGTCCCGGCTGGGTGTAGATGGGCTGCTTTTGGATCACCCCACACCATGCCTCCAGGAGCTTTTATGAGGTAAGGGCAGGTCACAGATGAATCTAGAGCACTTTGCTGTGATTTCTCCCCCCGCTCAAATGCAGACACATTTAACTGGCTGGGGGGTGGTGACCCATAGCGGATGACAGCAGGGGACAGCCGGGACCGACCCTTGGAAGTGGTGGTCAGTTCTTTGGTCAACAGTCTTTATAAAGCGAGCTGGAGCAGGGGTGTGTGGAGGCTGATGTTTCCTGCTGGCCGTGTCGCTTCACTGTGGTTACAAGACCAAAGCAGAGTGGCTGGGGGTGGGGTGGGGGCTGCTCAGCCATCATTTCTCTCCTTGCAGTCACTGTTTCTACAAGGCCCAAAAATGTGGATTTGTGTTATCAAGCAGTTGAAATAGAAACAGCCGAAATGGTTCTAATAGCTGGAGGGGAGGTGGGCCATGTGCCAATGTGTAGGGAACGGAGCAGAATAACCACACTTCACTATCAAGCTACTCCTGTAAATATTTGCAAACGTCCCTTCAAAGTTCGAAAGCCTAGGACAGGATCATTGGACGATTTGCTTAGAAGAAGAAGAAACAAAATTGACCTCATGGCCCGTGACAGCCATAAAAAGAAAGAGTGTATATGGGCAGAAGACCAGAAAGGGGGAAAAAAATGGCTCAAAGTTTAATAAACACAAAAGGGAATAAAAATAAATCTCAAGAGCACTTATTTACACACTTGATGAAAGGATAAGATCGGGGCTGGTGGGTGTGAAAGGTGGGTGATCGTGGAATAGCCTGTGGGGGTTCCACGGAAAGAGAAGGGGGGATGGGAGATAGATGTCTACGGGTCCTAACGACAGGAAACACAAACTGCATGAGCTTTGCTCTTCCAGGATGCTCTTTCAAAGCATCTTTGCAGCTTCTGCTGTCTAATAGGGAGTCCATGGGAAGATGAATGCAGCCACTAGGCCCGCAAAAGGTTCTGGCCACACTGGAGGGTGTACAAAGCCAGAGAGCATGGCCCTAACCTTGCCCAGGCTTTCCTGCCTGGGTGTCCGGCCTGTTCTCAGCTGAGCTGGTCAGGCTGGTACCAGCCTGTCCAGTCACTTGGAGGTGTGTATGTACAGAGGAAAGATCATTTTCTTCCTAGCAGCTACCTTTTCAAATTGCTATGCTAGGGGGCTCCAGAAACCTTCCAGCTTGTATGAACTGCCCACCAATCATTTCACGGTTGTAACGCCCTGGGCCATTCCTGCGTTGACCTGAATACTTTCTTTTCTCTGAAGCCTGGCTGCTTTGGATTTGGGGGTTTTGTTTGCTTGCTTGTTTGTTCCTGAGCCTTCTGGCTTACGCGCTACGAAGCCTCACTTCACACAGTCTTTTGTGAAACAGTCATCAAGCAGAGCGTGGATCAGAATTCACTGCTTCCCCATAAGCTGCTTTCTGAGATTCCAGGACCTGGGGAAGGGATGGGGCCACGCTGTCTGGTTCTGAGGATAAAAAAGTGCAGAACTCTTAAGATGAGGACATCTTGGTGTGTTCTTAGCATTTTTTCAGTGTAAACATTAGGACATGGATTTCCCAAGAAATCACAAAAGGAATTCATTTCTGTTTTAAGATCAGCAAGATGGCTCCCTTATTTAATAAGAACTTAGTCTTGCCAGTTGCCAGATGCCTGAGTCTGTGAAGGCTCCGCTGATGACCAATTATGCAAACAGTGGGTATTTGGCGAACTCCATGTGTACAGGGCCCAGTCGTAGGTATGTGGGGAAAAAGAAAGACTTGGCAAACATTGTCTCTCTGCCCTCGAGATTCTTCAGATTTCATGGGGGAAAACAAAATAAACCAACATAATGCAGGAGTAGTAAAAACATTTGTCAAGAGCCGGCAACAACTGTGAATGATTTGGTCATAATGAAGCTACGTCACTGAGGCAAGGGTAGAAGGAAGTGACGAGTCACCAGAGGTGGATGGAGCATTCCTGAGTAAGGGAAGAGAGTTCTCGGGAGATTTGGGAAGAAGAGTGTAGAACCATCTGTCTCAAGTAGCTTGCCCAGTATAGGGACTCAGTCAATGGGTGATGTATAGGGTGCATGGGGACAGAAACAGGACCTGCTTTGTTTTTGGGGTAGCCTCAGTGGCAGATGACCACAAAATAACAAAACTCTAGAAACCCATGAAATCACTGTGTGTGCTGTCTACATCTGTGTAGTTTACATGGCTCAGCATGGAAAGAATGGGGGCCAATTCTTTCCCTTCATTAGGCAAGACTCCCTCATACCAATGAACATTATCCTGAGTAAAGGATTTTAGGACTGGAGTTGCTATAGCCAGTATATGGGCATAGCTTTTTTTTTTTAATTCAAATTTCCTCATCATAACTTCATGAGAGGGTGTATTTAGTCACATGTGTGTGAAAATGAAATGATCGAAGCCAAAAAAAAGACGCAATACATGAACCTGGAGAGAGCAGGATGATTGGATGCCAACATTTCAGGAAAAAAAAAACCACGGGCAAACTGTTTGCCATTAGAAGCTATTTTCTTGGCACATATGATTAAAGTGTATGTAAGTCCGACAGCTCTCTCCAGGCATCACCTGTCATGAACGGGTTCCAATTCATAACCATCTAGGATTTTCCACCACTATGTCAGCTTTCAAAGGATAGGGTTAACTGCATGCCTGCAAATGGAGTTGGAAGTGGTTTGTTAATCTCTATTAATCTGCTACTCCTGTAACCAAATGCACATGTTTATTTTATTTTATTTTTTTCTGCTTAAATTGTTAATGGTATTAAATTGGCCATTGAAAATGAAATCATTCTGTAGATATTTTCCTTATGGTTTCTAAAGACTGTCTCATGCTGCACGGTCTCTTTTGAGAGAACAATGGATTTTTATCAATTTCAATGATTGCCCTAACTTTTTACAGATGCCATCCCGCCCACTTTCTACAGACCCTACTTCAGAATCGTCCGATTTGACGTCTCGGCGATGGAGAAGAATGCTTCCAATTTGGTGAAGGCAGAGTTCAGGGTCTTTCGTTTACAGAACCCTAAAGCCAGAGTGCCTGAACAACGGATCGAACTGTACCAGGTAGTTTTTCGCTTGGGTTGTTTCAATGGACCATCAGCTTGAGGTCTTAGGGGAAAGTAAAAGTCTTTCTACTGTCTTCGACATCCTGAGCTGATGACATAAACCATGCTGTGCATTCACAATCATAACATAGGCCCTCATTCATCATGCCTCTTATTGTGAGAGCTCATCCTCCATCACTCAGGTAGGAAGAGCCTTTAGAATGAAGTGGTGAAGTTCTGAGCACACTTCTTCAGTGGTGTGAATGGCTGGAGTACCCACCCTTGGATGGGCTTTAGAAGCCCACCCTCTGCTCTGGAAAGTCAGACAACGTAGGTCCAAATCCACCCTAAGGAGAGAAGAGAGCTGACCTTCCTTTTCTCATCCTAGGGCTCTCATCCTTTTCTCCTCTTCTTTCCTTTCGTCTTCCTTTTTATGGTCTTTTCTCTCCCTCTTTTTTATTCTGTTTTCTTCCACTTTGCTACCTCCTGTCCCTTCATGGACTTCATCCTGTCTCCTTTGGCTTTCTGATTCTATCTTCTCTTTCCAGTGCGCTCTACCGTCCCAACTCAGCACACACACCCTGTGTCACCCTTTCTTCCATTATTTCAGGCAGCCCTACCATCGCTCTCATTTCCCTAAGTACAGTCACTGGGTAGTTGTGTCAAAAGATGATGGTGATGATGGTGATGATGACGATGATGGTGGTGGTGATAATGATGGTGGTGGCCATGGTGATGAAGAAGTGCCAAGTGACCAAGATTCTGGAGGTGTCCTTAATAAATGTATTACTGAAGTGGAGTCTACAGGCAGTGGCATCAGCTTACCTAGAAGCTGTGAGAAATGCAGACTCTCGGGCCCCACCCCAGACTCAGTGAACCAGAACCTACATTTTTAACAAGATTTCCAGGTGACTATTAGGCACACGAAAGCACTGCTTTGGAGCCCTGAGTTTGTGAGGTAGGCAGACCTATAAACAGGTCACTTAAATGTGTCATACTGTCATATGAGCAATGTGTGCGAGCACAGAGAGAGGAGTTTGGAAGGAATTCATCAGGGAGTTGGTATTTGGGTGGAGCCTCGAGAAGTATCTGTTAAGGCAGGCTGTGGGGCGGTCATTCTCAGTGGAAGGAGCAGTTTGTGCAAAGACAAGATCTCGAAGGGGCTGGTTGAGGGTACCAGGCAGATGGTGCTCAGTGACTGGAGGTGAGGAGAAGCTGGGTAGAAGGTCGCCCTCCAGGCAGAGTGCACAGAGGGAGACTGAAGACCATCTCCAAGGACCGCAGTTAAGGAGTAGGCGTGTATGACAATAAGACTAAAGAGTGGACTTACTCGTGAAAAGAAAGGAGTTGACATTGTATATGGAAACCTCCAGTTGTCCTGGATTCTAAACATTTAGAAGCTGTATCAATTTGGGTAAGAAATTTCTTTGTATTTATTATGAAAATGGGGAATTACCTGAGTAGTCAGGTTTTTTACATGAGACTCAGGAGGCCAAATGTCCAAGGCAGAAGCTACCATTCCTTTTAAAGACTGAACTCAGAGCTGGCAGAGCATCACTTCCACCTTATTCGATTGATCAAATGAGCTGTAAGCCAGCCCAGATGTAAGGGGAAAAGAAATAGACTCCATTTCTTGATGGAAAAACTGTCAAAAGAAGTTGCCGCCATCTTTGCTGCGCTAAACCATGGTGTGGAGTAGTAGTCAGCAAACTCTGAGTGAGCGTCTCGTAGTGCCAGGACCATCACTGGTGCCCCATCTAGAGATAGTCAGACTCAGCCTCCGTCTTCCAGCCTCTCAATGTCTGGTGGGGGGACCGACTTGTAAATGGTATCTCAGCGGTATGGTCTTTCCACTAGTCAAGATATACCCAGGACACTCTTAGAGCAAAATTTGGAGAATCTAGAGAACGGCTTCAGAACTCATTCTTTCCAGAAAGAGAGTAGTGAGAATTTGGGGGCAGTTGACCATCTTGGGGGCAGCACTCCTTGGGTGGGCAGGCCCATAATTCCAAGGGGCTGAGCCTTTTATCTAAATCAAGAGATTCCTTTGAGCCCAGCAACATTTACAGCAGGCATACCTGATTAAATCAGATTGACATAGGAGCAGGATTAGTTACTTAATAGTCACAGTAGTTTCTTTAATTTCTGTTTGAACTACTGTAACGCTGTTTCACTGACTCCCTAGGAATTAAGGGCTACATCTGTGTTGTCTCTTCACCCTTTGTGAGGCAGCTTGGTGTAATGTTTAATCGCACAGGCTTTGGGAACTAAACTCCCTTAATAATTCCTAATTCACTTAATGCCTATTTTGAGGGCAAAATGAAATAATGTTTATAACTGCCTGATGGACAGTGGGAACTCAACAAATGTCAGTTCCCTTTCTTCCATGTCATCTCTTAGATTTTGACTTCTAAGTCTTCAATTACTCCAAGAGGAAGAGCACTCTATTGAATTACCTGCCCAAGTCAGTTGCCAGGTTAGCTTCAAGATTAACTGATTAGGGGCAGCCGGTTAGCTCAGTCGGTTAGAGCACAGTGCTCATAACACCAAGGTTGCCTCTTCCATCCCCACATGGGCCACTGAGATGCACCCTCCACAAGTAGAATGAAACAGCTACTTGACTTGGAGCCGATGGGTCCTGGAAAAACACACTGTTCCCCAATTAAAAAAAAAATTACTTATTAGCTTCAGACCACTAATAAAATCATGCAAAAATAGCTCCCTGGGAGGCCATGGAATGCACTGGGTTTATGCATCATAAAGCATCAGGGGGAAAATCCTTGCACAGAACTGGGGTAAGTCTGCAAATGTGGGTGCCCCGTAGCTTGGTAGAGTACAATCTGCTGATGGGTCCCTGTCAATCAGTAGAAGATGAATGTACTGAGATGAAATAAGCTCTGTGAATTTCAAAGGAACCTTAGATTTCCTGGCTGTGGCCATAGGAGGAGCAATGGAGCTGTTCCTTTTTGTAGAGAGATCCAGCATCGAACTTCAGATGGAGACACGGTTGCCTGACAACGGAACTCCACCTCTATAGGATACAAGAGCTTGGAAAAGGAGAGCAAAATAAAATCCTGTCTTCCTGCTTCCTCTGACCTCTTTCATTCTTGCATTGTAATGCCTGTTTGACTTTACATTGAGACCATCACTAGTTTGTCAAGTGTGCCAAAATTCTCATTTTTAGAGACCAGTTACAAGGATCTACAAAATGGGCTAATTCTGAAGCCATTTTTGTCCATTTATTTTTGGCTGCAAAGCTGTAAATGTTAAATGGTTTTTCAGATTTGAGGATGACAGGGTGAATGGATGTTTATGGAGCAATAGAAGTAAACAAAGATTTCAGTGGGGAAGCGTGAATCACCAGCCACTTTAATGGACATTTACGTACATGATCGTTGCTGCAAAAGATTTTATAAACAACACACAGCCCTAAAGATTTACAGTGAAAATTCAACCTAGATGGTGAAGGCTTGCTTTGTAAGGGATTCTATTGTTACAAAATGAAGCTTGAGGATCCTCACATTTTGGGGACCCCAGCACTAATGGGGTCAATTACAGTTGCCGCCTATTCCTAACCCCAAAAGCATGCATGTGTGTGTGCGTGTACACACACACACACACACACACACACACAAACACACACGCACGCACGTACACATAGTTCAGCTTTCATTTCTCATATTGCCCGAGGGTGTGTAAAATAAAAAGAGGTCAGCCAAAAAAACTGACTGTCTGTTCAATTAGACCTGTTAAAAATGCTACTGAAAAAGAAAAAAAGTTATACTGTGCTTCTGTTGTACAGAATTTTACGGCATACAATCTCAATACTGACCCTCACTCCGGCGCCACGTTGGAGACACACACAGTATAGTAACCCCCTTAAAAAAAAATGCCTTGAGGTATAATAAACACTTTGTTTGCACAAGGCTATTAATATCTCAGGTTTTTTCAATCTGATCAAATGACATGCTTGCTGCATGAGGAAATCGGATCATTATCATGTGCATTAGGTCTGACGTCACCTAGGGTCTGGTAACCTTGTGAGCAGACAGAGTAACTCCCATGAACAGTAGTCCTGCCACACTGGAGTCAAAGAAATAATCATGCAAAATGAATAATTCTGTGTTCCTTTGCAAAATGTGACTCTACCAATGTTGATAAGTATTGCTAACACAGCTTTCTCTGTGCTATAGGCACTATTTTAAATGCTTCATGTAGATTGATTCATTGAATCCTTACGAGAACCCTAGAAGATTTATTATTGTACCTATAAAGTACTATTATTATGTTCATTTTACAAAAGAGGAAACTGAGGCACAGAGAAGTTCAGGAAATGTGTCCAGGCCTTGCAACTCAGAAAAGGGAGAGGCAGGATTTGAACCCAGGCAGTTTGGGCCCAGAGGCTGTGCTCGTGACCATTTTACCAAACTAGTGGAAAGAAAATAGGCCTCAGGAGTGACCAGTTAGCTCAGTTGGTTAGAGTGTGGTGCTGATAATACCAAGGTTGCTGGTTTGGTCCCCACATGGGCCACTGTGAGCTGCGCCCTCCCTAAAAGAGTCAACTATGCCATTATAGCATGAAAGCAATGTGTAAACAATGACCATGGCTGTTCCCCAATAAAATCTCAAAAAGAAAGAAAGAAAGAAAGAGAGAGAGAGAGACAGAGACAGAGACAGAGACAGAGACAGAAGGAAAGAAGGAAAGAAAGAAAGAAAGAAAGAAAGAAAGAAAGAAAGAAAGAAAGAAAGAAAGAAAGAAAGAAAGAAAGAAAGAAAGAAAGAAAGAAAGAAAGAAGGAAGGAAAGAAAGAAAGAAAGAAAGAAAGTAGGCCTTGGGGTTGGGCCTGTGTGGGTTCAAAGTGTGGCTTTGCCCCTTTGGGAGGTCTGAGGAAGTCACATCACGGAGAAGATTTTCACATTGGTGAAATGTGAATAGAAGCACAGACTTGGCACGGAAACCCCTAGGCCCGTATCAGTCAACTCAGTGGTTACTATTCTTATCATTACAGTTTCTAAACCACTGAGTTTGAACTTTTATCAGAAACAGTCTCTTAAATTTACGACCTGCTTAACATTTCTCAAAAATGAAAACTCACTGTGGCCCATAATGCTGCAGGGTCTGTGTTCTTAGAGGCTGTCCCAGGAATTAGCCTCGGACTCTCCTTAATTCATATTTTCAACTCACCCTGCTCGTGGAAGACTCACTGCCCAAAACAGGAAAGAGGAGAACTCTGCTGCCAGTCGGCCCTGGGCTCACCTTCCACCTTTTTTATATAGTAGTTTTCGGGTCTTAGCAGTAAGTCCCTCATTTCTCTGAGCCTCAGTTTGTCCTCATAAAATGGTGATAACCTTCCTTGTCTAATGAGTTCTGAGAAGAAGCACATAGGTAAAGTGTCTGGCACACTGGAGATGTGTGAGGGGGTTAGCTTTCGTCTAGAACCTGGTTTGTATTTCCCCGACAGCTGGCCTGTGATCATGAAACGACTCCATGATGATGTCAGCCACCCTGGTTGGATAAGGTCTCCTCCGACCCATTTCCATTCTCAGGGGAGCAGAACAGGGTGATGGTGGTGGTGACAGCCATGGTCTCAGTGCTTTGTGTATTTGCTTTATTAAAACTCTAAGGCAGCAGTGGTGGATTGGGGACTGTGATGTGTCTTGCTTTCTTTTTTAAAGAATAATATAGAGTGACTGACCTCGGTGGGGGTGTCTTTTTACCTCAACCCCATTAGTACCTTTTCAGATTGAACTCTTTTATAACCCCAACCAGGGCAAAAAATATTTTGAAGGAGGATATATATGTTTATTTCCTGATATCAACAGTGCTCAGAATATTTTTTTGAACTTCTGTTCTATTTGTTTGTTGGAAAAGTCATGACGTGTTTTTTTCCTATGTTTTTCATTGCAAAAATGCGTCATGACTTTTCTGACAATCCAATAGAACTGTGTTCAGAGCCTACACATACCATAATAGAGAATTCCTTCAGTAGGGACAGATCTGGATTTTTGAAAGGTAGTATTGATTTTGGAAAACTGCGGAAGTTCTAGAGAAGAGGAAAATGAAAAGAAATTAAGTCGATTTTCCTAGGTGACGGCAGTTTTTAAAAGATTCAAAATCCAACTACTTCTCTCATCTCAGCTGCTACTAACCTTGTCCCAGAGGTCCTTGTCTCTCACTGTAGCCTCCTTGCTGGTCTCCCTGTTTCTGCCCGGGCCCCTTGGGGCTTTTGCAATATGGTGGTAGAGTGGTTCCCTGCTGAGATGTTGGTCAGATCAAAACCCCCTGTTCAGAGACCTGTAAATGCACCTTACCTCACTCTGTGTAGGAGCCAAAGTCCTTCTTGTGTATCAGGAGGCTGTCCCTGACCTGTCTCTCACTCAACCCTCAGCCATGACCTTCCTCACTCAGGCGGCTCCCCCATACTGGCCTCTCTGATGCTCAAACATCCTGTGCTTACCCCGCGTAGGGCTTGGGGCCGCTGTTCCCTCTGCCCAGAATGCTCTTCCCTTTAATCAGAAGACTCTCTCTCTTTATCCCTTCAGCCTTTCCTTGAATGTCACCTGCTCAAGAGAGACCTTTCAGGCCACCCTGTCCAACCTCTCAGGATCCCTCTTCCCAGCCAACACTTCCTATCTCCATTCTCCACCATTCGTTTCTCCTTCATAATCACCACTCTTCATCATTTGCTATACTTGACCTTCTCCTCCATCTTTACCTTGTTGATAATCTTATCTCCACCTCTAGAGGTGATTTCCTGGAACAATGTCTGGCACGCTGTGGATGTCCAATAAATGTCTTTGAATGAATTTAAGACACATTTCAAGATAAGATTCAAGTGCAAGGAACATTGTTGAAATAAGTATGGAATGTCATGAGGTGATTCTTTTAGGAAACACTGTTCATTTATTTGGATTTAGAAATTCTGCCACATTTATTTTAAAGATACCATCTAACTATTTTCTATTATTTAATCAGAGCTAATATGGGTTAAGGGGGTAATAACTATGTAGGCAAAAATATGTATAAATTACATAATAAGTCAGTATAACTGCTATTCTTGGGTAACCCATAAACTCTGTATGTCTGTAGAAAAACCAGGCACATCACTTTATCATTTTTTAGACTCATTACTTTATAGTTACACCCCATAAATTAAAGTGCTCCGCTGAATATAAGCATGGTCTTAAATTGCAGTAGAGGCCACATGTGTTATTGGGAGCCAGGAAATGGGAAATTGGAAGTATGTTCCCCAAGTATGAGTGTGTTAGTGTTGAGTTAGAGAGGAATTGGAAAGGAAGATCAAATAAGGAAATCAAAAGATGTGGCCCCTAAGAGCTTTTAGTCTTGTCGGGGACACTGGTTGCCCTCGTGGTAGGAAACAACTAGAATTATCAAAATTCATACCCGTCTGTGAAGTTCATTCAGCCTTGGGGGCTGACTTGGCTCATAAATCTGATTTAGTTTCCCTTCATATTCTATCACTGACTATCGTACCAAACCCCTCTCATTCCTGGCCTGGGATGATGTGACTTTTGTCCAGTCGAATCTTTTTCTTTGCTGTATGATTTATATAGGATAGGATTATGCACTGGACTGAGCGGTAGCCTCTGAGAGACTTCTGTTCACACAAAGAACTCCTTCATCCCTCGACCTGGAGAAATGAATTTACTTGTTTACACATGTGCAGTCAGCACAAAGGCCCATCTGTAGAGAAAGGAAAAAAAAGGACAGAAACAATAGAGGATTATAAGGTGTTTTCATCTCAGAGGAGAGGTTTTCCTGCATGTGTGTGTGTGTGTGTGTGTGTGTGTGTCTGTTGAAGACATATTTGCTGATATTATCATAAAGCTCTCCATATGACATACTTTATCTTAGTTGCACATGGATAGGTATCATATAGGAACTCTGTACCAGAAAGAGAAGGAATTCATATAGGGACATAATAATGAAGCTATCTTAGTTCCAGAGAGATGGTATTTTGTGGGTCTGCCTTTTGAAGCTGATGTGTATTCTATGGGAATCTCTTATGAAGCTCTTGTGAGATATCCATTACTTATGACCTCTCAGAGGGATGCAATTACAAAAGAGCCATGGCAATTACAGGACATGGCGACAGGACAAGCAAGATAAGTCCTGGGCCTGCTCAACCACTTCTGAAGGATAACCAGGTAGTGTGTTGACTTGTTCTGCAGCCCCAAGGTGACCCTGCATTGTTCAGAGAGGGTGCGGTTAAGCAGGAGCACAGGGCTGCATATATGGCTCAGTGGAAGAAAAGCCATTTCCCCCAGGTCTGATTCTCTGTAAAGCCCCACTTTCTAGTACTTGGAAATTCTCTTTCTTGCTTTATTTTCTCCCTTATCTTCAGTCCACAATGAAATATATTAACTAGAAAGGGTAAAATACAGAATAAAATTACATTATCTGGTGATTATTTTTGTTCTCCTTGGTGTGTGTGTGTGTGTGTGTGTGTGTGTGTGTGTGTGTGTGTGTGAAATTCCAAGAAGTAGTTTCTTTCTGTCACTCTAAAAGACTGATGGTTCAGGGGCTTGTCACTTGATCATGTATTTCTTTCTACTGAAGTCTCTTAGCCAATCAGAATTGACCAAGCAGGCGCTGTACAAATGGCCGTGGAAAAAACTCGGGCAGAATGAGGAAGAGTCTGAACGTTCTCTGCCCTGAAGAACTTCGCAGTTGGATTATACTCTATGCAGTATAATGTGTGAACACCAACTCTAATAGGTTGAACTGTGTCTCCTCAAAAAAGACACGTTGAAATCTTGATCCCCAATACCTCAGAACGTAGTCTTATTTGAAATTAGGGTTGTTGCAGATGTAATTAGTTAAGTTAAAAGGAGACCAGGGGCAGCTGGGTGGCTTAGTTGGCTAGAGTGCGTGTCTGAACAACAAGGTTGCTGGTTAAGGTTGCTGGTTTGATCCCCACATGGGCCAGTGAGCTGTTCCCTCTGCAACTAGATTGAAGACAATGACTTGACTTGGAGTTGATGGGTCCTGGAAAAACATACTGTTCCCCAATAATATTAAAAAAAACAAAGGAGGTCATACTGGAGTAGGGTAGGTCCCTAATCTTCTATGATCAGCATCCTTAAAAGAAGGACAGCATGTGAAGACAGAGAAGCTCAGGGAGGGTGCCATGTGAAGACAGAGGAGGCAGAGACTAAATTTGAGCTGCTGGAAGCTGAGGGATACCCAGGTTGCCTACAAATCACCAGCTGCTAGAATCAGCTTCAGATGCCTCCTCCCCATAGGCATCAGAGGGAGCGCGGTCCAGCCAGAACCCTGATTTCTGGCTTCTGGCCTCCAGAACCCCAAGGGAGTGAATTTCTGTTATTTGAAGCCACCCAGCCTGTGCTGCTTTGTTAAGGCAGCCCTGGGAGCCTAACACATCCATCAGGCATGATCTCTATACCTTCAAGCAATTAAAGCTTAGAAAGGATAAAAGGACTCTGAAGAGAAAGGAGGATGAATTTGTTGGTTCTCTTTTCTTTTTTTTTTTTGGTTCTCCTGCTAATGACCCAGCATATCTCTACACCTGGACTGCTCTCTTAGCGGCCAACATCCTTGCCAATTTTGCGTTGTTGATAATTATCTTTTTACTTTCTTCTTGCTCCAGGAAACCTTCCCTGATCTCAGTAGGCTAGGATAGACACCCTGCCTCAGCAACCTCATTGTGCCCTGGGAACACAGTGTTTTAAATTTCTGTTGAGACGTCTGTATTCCTTTACTATAGCATGAACTCTCTGAAAACTCCTTTGCTGCGACGTTCAGATATATCCGAATGAATGTTGACATCTGCTGATCAAGTTTACCATACAAGCTCAAAAAACTTGTCCCTCTCCTGTGGTGTTTGAGCATATATGCATAAAATAGTCAAAACACCAACTTTTTATTTTTTGTGGACTTTTGGAAAAAAACAAAACTTGAAATCAATTAACGCAGTGAAAGGGATAAGAACAGGGCTCATCTTGTTGTCCTGGGACATATGGCAAACACCTTTTTCACAGCTGGTGCTTAGTATTTGTTGAACTAAACTGGAGGCAGTGAGTGAGTATAAACTAACTTCAAACAAATGAATAAGTGAGGATGCAGGTGTATATAAGACGCTCAGCAATTATTCAGTGAATGAACGACGACTAAAGAAATTAACCGAGGGCTGGCCGAATGGTGCAGTGGTTAAGCGCTGGCCTTGGAAACCAGCGGCCCCGGTTCGGTCCCACATATGAGGGCCAGTGACACTGCCCCCCCAAAAAAAAAAAAAAAAAAAAGAAATTAACCGATTGTATTAAATATTTTAGTGCATATAGGGTTTTGTTGTTGTTGTTTTGTTTTGTTTTGTCTTGAGGGCAAAAGGCCCCTCTCCGGCCTATAAAAGCCTTCCAGACTATGAATGGTGAAGTGGTATGTGGAAGAGCCACTTGTTTCTCCTGTGGATAAGCCAAGGAGTACCTTCTTGAGCATGCTGTTTGTCTGCCTGAGGGTAAATGTTGCCGTTATCAAGATTTCAACCTAGAAAATCAGATTCCTCCAAAATGAAATCAATGAGTATGTATTCTTGAAGCTCCTAGAATACAGGGTTTGTGGAGATTTAGATACGTTTGTTTCCCTCTATTTTTTAGGAGCTTCATATCCCATTTGAAGAAATTGACATTTACATTTATACACACATATGGGGTTACCCTTGAAGCCCCTGTGTGCCAAGGGCTAACCACTCAGCGTACTCAGTCATTGCTTGGGGGACTAGGACAAGAAACCTGACTTTAGAGTGAAAGCGGCAATTTATTGCAAAGCTGGGCTGAAGAAGTGATAATAGAAAGTCTTGCTTTCGGTGTGTTTTGTTTTAAGGTAAAAATCGGAGGAGTGGGGAAGGCATTCCCATTGAGATATCACTCTAAACACAAAGTTTGGGACACGTAATATATATTTTAGGGATGTTATTTAGATGAGGCTTCTAGGAATGAGAGGTGAGTCTAAGACGATAGGTTGGTGGCAAGTTGTGTCTTAAATACTAATCTCAGAAATCTCGAGTTTATTCTCCAGACAGTTGAAACCTCTGGAAGATTTTGACAAGGTAAGGAACATGATTATAATAATAACTCACATTGATTGAATACCAGGTAATGTGACAGGCACTTTGCTTACTCTGTGTCATTTAATTCTCTCAGAAACATACCAGGTGGGTTTTATCAACCTTCCATAAATAAGAAAATCACAGATCCAGTACGTGATACTTTGTTTGTCTGACTTCAAAGCTTATGAACCTTTTCACTACACTAATGATTTCAAATGCAGGTGGCAAACCCTATGGGGGCTCTTCAAAGAAGCCTAAGGGACCACAGAGGAAATGAAATGGATTGTCTGTCGGCAAAGATGGGCAGGACTCCTGGACCAAACTTGGTCTCACACCTCACTTACACTAGCAAAGTTCTATTTTTTCCCTGCTATACACAGCATAACACAGAGTGGTGATTAAAGAAACATGACCAACCAGGAAAGAAGTACCTATGGGTTCAGCAACAGCTTATATAGCTTTGGCCTGTGTTGTTTACCATTGTTATCATCAACTTGATGCAGACACACTGGGTGCACAGTTGCTGGGACTATGTGGCTGAGAAGGATGGCTTACATGTTGAATAGCAAACTTCAGATTCAGAGAGATTCCAAAAGGCTAAAAATGGAGGTCAAATAAGAAGTTCAACATTTGCAAAGATATATGTGTAATTTGCACTGAGGTTAAAAAATGAATTGCATCAACATAGACTGGAGTAGTGGTTCTCAGAGGGGTGAGTCCCTGGGTCAGCAGCTTATGCATCACCTATTAGAAATGCAAATTCTAATTTGCATTTAGACCTGTTAGAAATGTAAATTCTCTGGCCCCTCCCTTCCTCCCTCCCTGCCTCTCTTCTTCCTTTCTTTTTATTCTGTATCCTCCCAGAGGAGATTTGGAGTGAAAAGTCTGACTTAGCCTTTGGTAGAAAAACAAAGTTTTTGTTTTATAAAAAGTTTACTATGACACAATGCTATGAAGTAACAGCTGCCAAAAGTAAATAATTTGCATTAAAAACAGTGACTAGAACAAGGGGAGCAAGATGCCCTTTTTTCCACATGTGGCATATTCTTTATATTCTCCGTATTCTTCTAGACAGTTTCTGGATCATGTGGAGGAACTGGTTTTTAAAAGACACAGTGAGTGGGAGCTTGATAAGGATGGTAAAGCCCCTCTAATTTTGTCCTGAAGGAAGTGGTTATGGATGCCACCTCCTATGCTTGGAGCTGACATAGAGAAGACGGAGAATTTTACATCTTATTCCGAATAGCAGAATACAATATTGGAAAGCCCTCTCCACTGGTGTTACCAGGGTAAAGCCAGGCTTTCCCTGTAGGGCTCTGGTCACCCAGGTCAGTACCTCAGGCTTCTTCTCAGCTGTGGAATGTAGATAATAAGCGCCACGATGCCCACCTCCCAGGGTTTTTGTGAAGACTAAAAAACGTGACAGTGTTAAAAGATGCCGAAAACTAAAATGAGTGAATGAATATGAGGCAATGGTACTTGATTAACTAAGATGGGTTGATGGAAATTTTAAGTCCAAAAAGAAGAATTCCAACACACACGTTGTCTGTAAGTGGGGTGGCCTTTCTCAGTTAGTGAATTCCCTGTCAAAAGGAGCCTGCCAAGAGACCGATGTTGGAGAATGAATTGTATTGGGTTGGAGCAGATGACCTCCTAACTCTAATGCTCGTATTTTACGACACTGAAGTTGATGACTCAAGATCAGGCAGATCTGAGAGAACCGTGCTCAGAACTAGCAGCGCGAATGTCTGACTCAGCGTTAATCCCTGCAAGTCATCGCAAACATTTAAACACATTTGAACATTAAACACATTAAAAACATTAAATGCATTTAAAGACAGCGACAAGATGGGCCTACACTAGTTAAGCTGGTGTCAGTTTTTGTCTATAACCGTCCTGTTAAATTGCTCTTTCCAATAAAGAAGTCTGGTTGAACTGGCTCCTTGGATCTCCTGCAGGTCCGCTGAAGTGTGAATATGCAAAGCACAAGAGAGTTTTCAAATGCTTTCTTGTAACTCTTTGCAGTATCACAGGAATGGAAGAAGTGTCTCCTGAGTTGATTTACAGCATTATTCCTTTAAGACTAAGGTTTCCTCCGGCTATAACTTTGCATCTAGGCTTCTATTTCTTTTACTCATGTTTTGCCCCCAAACTATTAGGTAACACCAGAGATTTTAACTTCTATGCACTTCTTGATTGGCTGCTTTCCAGGGGCATAGAGATGAATGGATCCTTTTGTGTAGGGAGTTTTGTAATTCACGGATGCCCTTAGAGGCTTGCCAGAGGCACTATGGGGGTATTTTGCATTATAGGTAATGTGTACTCTTATATATCAGTAATATAATGAGGAAAACAATGAAACATCTTCGTGGCTAGTAGGTAAATGGTAGACAGCTAAATCTCATTTTCAATATATTAGAAGTCCTCTTTTCTAATTCAGCTTAGGAATGGTTGTTGGTCTATTATTTAAAGAAAAAAGTTAAGGCAGATGATTATAGAAATGAGAGAGGGAGGGAAAGAGGGAGGGAGGGAGGGAGGGAGGGAGAGAGAGAGAGAGAGAGAGAGAGAGAGAGAGAGAGAGAGAGAGAGAGAGAGAGAGAGAATGCAGACCTTAAATATTTTAATTTAAAAATATATGTGTGCTGGGCCGGCTGAGTGGCGCGGTGGTTGAATGCTGGCTTGGGAAGCCAGCAGCCCCGGTTTGGGTCCCACATATGAGGGCCAGTGACACTGCCCTCAAAACTAACTACCTAACTAACTAACTAAATAAATATATGTGTATACATACATATGTAAACACACACACACAACACACTTCACGTTCTGAGTTTTTTACAAAAGGCCAAGGATTTGTTTTTGACTGTGGCTGTGTCTACTGCCAATCCGTGTCCTATGTTTTGCAAGAGTCCCATCCATAGTTCATCATCTGCAATTTCTAGTTTTTAGTTTATTTAAAGAAAAGGAAAATTTCAGCACAATTGCTGTGCAACCTGAGTGCAGGATCCTTCTAGGTTTTTAGCATATTATTCCTATTGTTATTTCTTTTATAGCTGTCTATGCCATATCTAAAATTAGAAAAAAAAATATTCTGATAAAATACCATAACATATAATTTACCTTTTAACCATTTTTTAAGTGTGCAATTCAGTGACATTAAGTACATGCACAATGTTGTACAACCATCACCACTATCCATTTCCAGAACTTCCTTTTTTTTGAGGGCAGTGTCACTGGCCCTCATATGTGGGACCCGAACCGGGGCCGCTGGCGTCCCAAGCCAGCACCTAACCACCGTGCCACTTGGCCGGCCCAATTTCCAGAACTTTCAATTGTGGCAAACAGAAATTCTGTACCCATTAAATAATTACTTCCCATTTCCCCTAGCCCAGCCCCTGGTAACCTCTATTGTACTTTCTATCTCCATGAATTTGCCTATTCTAGGAACCTCAGGTAAGTGAAAGCATACAATATGTGTCCCTTTGTGTCTGGCCTATTTCACTTAGCATAACGTTTTCAAGATTTATCCATGTTGTAATATTTGTCGGAATTTCATTGTTTTTGTGGCCAAATAATATTATAGTGTATGTATATACTGCATTTTGTTTATCTGTATATTTACTGATGGACACGTGAGTTGTCCTTGTCTTTCACCTGCTGTGAATTATACCACTCTGAACGTTGCTATATAAGTTTATGAGTCCTTGCTTTCTTTTGGGTGCAATTGCTGAATCATATGGTAATTCTATGTTTACCTTTTTGAGGAGCCACCAAACAATGCCCCCCCTTTCTTTTCCTTTTTTTTTAAAGTCTTTATGAAGACTTTCTAAGGCATTCAACTTGGTTTTCACAGCAGCAACAGCTCTTGACTTTTGGTCCTGCATTTCAGCAGTTTCCAGACCATTTAATTACCTTGTTTAATTACAACATCAAGTCCAACTATCATAAAGAAGTTGAGAAACCTATACATTGATCCATGCTAAGTGTATAGCTCAACTGATGAGGCCAGAAGTTCTTGGCACATACTGGACAGTAGCTTTCCAGCAATGAGCCCCAGCTGCTAATATATATTGCGGAACAAATGGACAGCTCTCGTTAATCTGACCAGTTAAATGGAAGCCAGTTAAGAGAGCATCCACTGTTCAATGAATTTATCTTTGTCATGATAAGATGCAGAAAGGAATTTAAAAGCGACTGTGGCTCTAGGAAAAAAAAAACCCCAACAGCTGCACATTCATGACAGTTAACGCTCAATACACTCATTGTGGGGAGATTAGAGGGAGGCAGACGGCAAAAGCTAAACTAAAATAGAAAGGGAAATTAACCGACCTGGTCATTTTGTATAAACTTGTGAATTTAAGACAGTATTAATCGGTAATAACAGCAGGTTGATTTTCTTCCCTTACCGTTTAATTTAGCATGAGTGATAAATGGAAGATAAACAGGGCATAAAGGAGGTTGTGCTTATTCTTGGAAAGAAGATAGCTTTTAAGTTAAGATTTGAGACTTTAAGATGTGATTAGTAGGTTTCTATGCAGTCCAGAAGCAAAATCACGAAGCTGTGAGAAGGGTGCTTTTATATAGCATCATTTATCCTTGTTAGCGACCCACGTGATTAAAGGTTTGAGAAACTGCCCCTCTAAATACGGGCTAAAGGACCTGGGTTTATTTAGCTTAGAAAGAGAGAGAGAGAGAGTGCGTGAGCATGCTGAGGGGGACTTAATAATAGTCTCCAAGAATATGAGGGATATTCTATGAGTGATGGAAAGCAGCTGTTTCCTGTTTCCACTGAGGACTGGATAAGAAAGAATGGAGTTAAATTGCAACAAGTGGGTTTAAGAACTCCTTGGCCAGAAAGTTTGAGACAGCAACCCCCTCTCCCTGCCTCCCCACCAGACCAAAGGCATTTCTGTGTTTCAGAATCCTGTAGCTAGCTAGCTGTCTTGCTTGGGTGGTTGAATTTGGCCTGCTCTTGAACTAGTAAAAAGATACTGAGGACCTTTCACCCATGTGACAACATGAGATGGTCCATTGTCAGAGCCTACCAGTGTTTGTCCTTTGGCTGAGGAAGCATTCATCTTTGAGATTTTTTTTTTAAACAAAGAAGTTTCAGAATATGTTTGCTTCCCTTTGGTTTGCTTTTAAAGTAAGATCATCAAGATTTATTCCTTCTCTATGAGGTAAAGAATTTCCAGAGATTTACAAGTGTGTTTTCTGTCCATTTCGTCAATATGGTCATGATTTTTTATTTATTTTGTGTCTTCAATGAAACTGCATACATATTTTACATATATATTATATATACACATATATAGATACATATGATATAGATATCATAGACTTTTGATATATATTATGTATATATTATATGGCATATGTAATTAATTCAACAACAAAAGCAATGTTTTGTTCTAGACAGTGTGTCTAAGTGTTAAGGATATGAAGATGAATAAGATTCATCTTCTTACTAATTAAGAGTAAAGCAGACATACAAACAATTATGAAATAATGTATTATTTTAGGAGGTCAGCTAGGGGAAAAAATTTAAAGATAGAAAAATGAGTTCTGGGTGTATTAGTCGTTTAGACCATGAGGCTGATGAAAATGTCTGAAAATTTCTTCTCCGTTGTCCTTTTATTGTTATCCCAGGTTAGGTTAATTATACCACTTATTCTGAATTAGCATTTCATTTGCCCACCTGGGAGTGTTTTCAAGGTGAGGTTTGATTTCTAGAGGACTGGCTACTATTAAGCTCTATCTCTAAAGTTATGGGTTCATGTCAGCATTAACTGTGTACACATTCCACATTTTATATTTTCATCTTGTACCAACATTTATTATAATGGTATTAAAAATCTTTCCCGGGCCAGCCAAGTGGCACAGTGGTTAAGAGCTGGCTTGGGACGCCGGAGGCCCCAGTTTGGATCCCACATATGAGGGCCAGTGACACTGCCCTCTTAAAAAAAAAAAAAAAAATCTTTCCTTCTATCACTGAATTTTCTCTGTCATCTGGAAGGGGGTAAGGGTTCCAAGCCTGAGTCTCACAACTCTTTGGCTTTCAAACTCCAGCACTGAAGAGGGAGAGTGAGGGATTGCTTGGAATCCTCTCTATACTTGTTCCCTGTGAGGCCTCAGGCAAGTTACTTAAACCCCCTGAGGTTGGTTTCCTTCATCTACCTTACAGGAATATTTGGAGCATTAAATTAAATGAAATAACATGTGCCCAGTCCAGAATCCAGCGTATCAGCCCTTGAGTCATGTGTATCAGCTTCCTTCAGTTCACAAAGAATATCACTTGCCTATGGGAAGAACCATGATTAGATTCTCTCCACTTCATGGGGTTTGTTGGACCATAGGGGCAGGTCTGTAGAGTAGGGTTCATCTAAAATTCACAAGGGCACCTCAAAGTCCAATTGCATGAATTGCTTTCCTTTTCTAAACTTACTTAATCCAGGGGATAAAAAAAATTCTACTATAATGCTAAATATCGGAGGACACAGTTGTTGCCAAATGACCTGCAACAAATCATGTACACATGGGAGAGAAGTGCATTTTAACATCAATGGGAAGGTTGTGCATTTTTGTTTTACAAGCTTTAAATGAGAGTAAATAAATCTACATATTCTGATAGTCATTCAACAGGCATTAATTAAATCGAGTGCTGTGGTTTGAAAGGATAGCAAATGGAAGACGTGATCCCAGGGGAATCTTTTGAACTTGTTGGAGAGACCAAACCCAGATGTATGAAATGAGCACAGACGTGTGAGACTCAATGTCAGAAAGGGATATATAAAATTATGGGCCTGGAGCCCCAAAGTACTGAGGAAAAGCAGGATATGGGTTTGGGTAAGGAGTTGATATAACTCTGGGAGACTAAGGATCTTGGTTTGACTGGTTCAGAAGACACTGTCATTTAAAGACAGGCAGAACTTTAAAAAAACGACCCAAAATGGTCACTTCCTACAGAAACTCAAGAACATACTGCAGTTCTCTTTATTTATTTGAAATGAATGCACCCTTCTCAGTCTCAGGGTTCAGGACGATTTGCTTTTAGACTCTCACTACACATTGTGCCAGACTTCTGCCCAAATCCATTCTTAGTCTGCGGGATATGGAATATCTTTATAAATCATAACAAGTCACATTGAGAGTAAAAATCCCAGCTAGAGACTTACCTCAAAAGCTGAGGCATGCCTCATTTTTTAATGTCAGCGGATTTAGGAACCAGGGTTAAGACCTTTCTCTCTTTATTAGAAGGAGATTTATAATTCAGGGTCTACAGAGGGTGAGCATGGGTCCTCAGAACTGGACCCCTTCCCCACATCCCAACTCCCCAGCTTAAAGAAGTGGGGAAGGAGAACAACAAAACCATTAACTTAATAGCATAGAATTTATGGCTGCAATCTTGCAAAGCTTATGTCAGCAAAGTAAAATAATTACTGTCACTTTCTTTTAGACACTTGGCTTTATGGTTCCTGTCACCTTTATCATAACACACGGCTGATTTAGTAGCTCTATTTTTCATGGCAAATGGCCTGGTGTTATGTTTTTATGCATGTGGCCATGCTATTGAGAGGACAATACATGGATAGACTAGAGTGGAGCTAAATTTAGATAATGAGTCGGAGTAGAGTTCATGGTTTTGGTTTAGTTGTGCTGTCAGTGTGCCAACTGAGCTCTTTCGCTTGCTCTTTCCTTCCCTAGATTCTCAAATCCAAAGATTTAACGTCTCCAACCCAGCGCTACATCGATAGCAAAGTCGTGAAGACGAGAGCGGAAGGGGAGTGGCTTTCCTTTGATGTGACCGATGCCGTGCACGAATGGCTCCACCATAAAGGTTACAACCACCCTCTGTTTCCCTCCCTAGATGCTCAGTGACCCTAAGTTATTGCAAGTTGACTGCAGATTTAAGAGCATAAGACACGCATACAAATGACCTCCTTGACTTAATGTTTTCCAGACAGGAACCTGGGATTTAAAATAAGCTTACACTGCCCTTGCTGCACCTTTGTACCATCTAATAATTACATCATCCCCAACAAAAGTGAAGAACTAGAAGCAAGGTTTGCAGGTAATTGAACCTTGGTCCTATGAGGTGGGGGACGGGAGGGCCTGTGTTGACAATCTCCTGGGGATGAAGTCAGGTTACATGCCAAAACAGGATCATATGGTGAGGACTGAGGAGTTTCATTTATTCAGGCAAAGATGTGGTTGGAGAAAGATATACAAAGGCAGAAAGGATGGGAAAGAAAAAAGGGATTGGTTCCTAGTTTATACTGTTTGATGCCTAGTGATGACTTGACAACACTGACTGGCTGACTCTCAACAAGCCTCTAAACTATTAGATAGTCAGGTAAGCCCTCTAGTCCTCATTCAAGCAAGCCAAATTTCCATCCATGCTAATATTACGGAAGAAGAAGATAGCATGCCTTCAAGGAAATCTATTGCTAAGCTCCCCCGCCAACTCCAGGAACCCACAACTGTATTTCACAGACAAACGGGATCCCCTCGCTTCCTAGCCCCTTTCACTAACCTTCCATATATGGGGAACACTTCACCTTTTATAGCTGGTGACTGCTATTTTGAGTGTGTTCCTTATCAGACTTTCATAATAGTTCATAAACACATAGCAAGTTTTCAGTTTCTCCATGTTCTTGCTGATCTGTCAGAGAATTAGCCAAAAGCCAAGGAGAATGAGGAGATGCCCAGGGTTCCAGTCCCTTTGCAAGTTAGATCACGAGTCATTGAACCATGGGAGGTGAGAGGGAGCCTGTCTCGTGTGCAGGGGCGGCATTGGCCCCGCACCACCAGGTCCAAGAGCCGATCCCCCATCCCTCTAACACCACCTGGGACCTCCATCCACTTGTGGAAGGCTAACAGTGGCCTTTACTCATGGAAAAATACTCCCAGAAGTCAAGCGATTTATTTCAGTCTCTAACCTCGTCACGATTCTCTAGAGTGTGGAGATTAAATGCTTAAACTGGCAGTCTCCTGAGTGTGCTTTGGGGGGCTCAGGTTTCTAAATCTCAGATGGAATCAGGAAAGTGTTGAGGATGCCATAAAATAAATGAAAAAGCCCTTTCTTCCCAGCTTCCCAAAATAGCATTAGGTAAGGGTGACTTCTGTTTCACTTGAACCTAACTCACTGCAATTTAGTGTGAGTCTCCGTTTATGTTCATTAGGAAAGTCTTTTGAGTTTAGAAGTCCTAGGAAGAGAGTGAACTAGCGGGTGTGACAAGGCAGGTTCTATTGCTGTGTGTTCAGTTGTGGAGGGGGTGGACACAGCCTAAACTGAGGACTGGCTAAAATTAACTGCCCAACTTGCCCTGGGACTAGAGGTCAAAGACTTCTTCTGTAGCAACTTTCATAACCAACAAGCCCTGCCTTGGACCCTGAACTGCCTTCTGACAAGAGCCCCATTTAGAAGTGTTCCTTGTCACCTGCAGTCGTCCTATTGTGCCATATCTATTTCCATGGGGAATGACTGTAACCCGCTGATACTGCTGTTGTCATCATCACTGCTGTTTGTGAGAATATACAAGCGAAAAATAAAATATGGCTGATGTCTCTCTGATGAAGGTAAAGCTAAATGTTTATTACCCAAATGCATTTTTTCAAGGTATTGATGGCACCTCCACATATACCAGTGGTGATCAGAAAACTATAAAGTCCACTAGGAAAAAAGCCAGTGGGAAGACCCCACATCTCCTGCTAATGTTGTTGCCCTCCTACAGACTTGAGTTACAGCAGTCCAGCCGGCGGAAGAAACGTGCTTTGGACGCAGCCTATTGCTTTAGGTAAAGAAAATAAAACCAAAACCGAGTGATTGAGTCTGGTCACTTCTTGTACGGCCTTTGCACTTTCTTTGACTATACTTGCCTGGATGTGCCCTCAGTGTCTGAGGCCAGGTACAGGACAGGGCAGCCATCGCATCTCATAGTGTCATGCTACCCGCAGGCTTAATATAGTTATTTGTGTTGTGTGCGTCATCTCTTTAGCAATGACTCAAGTGTGAAGGCAGAAAACTAGCCCCCTGAAGTTTTCCCCCAATTCCCCTGAAGCATTTTGGGCCTGACGAAGAAAATGAGCTATCTACTCCCCAAAGCAGATGGGAGTTTGTCTGAGGGGCATCATGGCGTTTCCCTAATTAGGGAGACTCCTTCCTCCCGGCAGAGTGCCCGTGGTCATAGGTCTTTCATGGTAACACAGATGAGAGAGATGGAAGACGGAGGCTATTTGTCATGTCTTCAGCTACAGAATATGAGAGGAGTGAGGGCAACATGAATTTATTTCCCATTGCCATGTGAGTTCATAGAGGGAGCGTGT
Organism: Aselliscus stoliczkanus; assembly: GCA_033961575.1. Taxonomy (NCBI): domain Eukaryota; kingdom Metazoa; phylum Chordata; class Mammalia; order Chiroptera; family Hipposideridae; genus Aselliscus; species Aselliscus stoliczkanus. The sequence goes on from CM066734.1 coordinate 9,769,295, forward strand.
GATTGCTCTTCCACAGTTTCTTATCAAGCCTGCTAACAGCAAGGCTCTTTTTTTATTTTGAGAGCTATAAGGCAGTGAGGGGTCTTCACTCATAAAGGGCTCCAAGTGTCAGAGTTCACAAGCAAAATGATGTTTTTGGGGGATACCAGAGCCCATGGTTATATGATGCAAAACTCCATGGTTCTTGGTCTCTGGGGTTCCTTCCTAGATCAAGAAACATGAGATGAAATAAAGGACTTAGTTTCAAAGGAAATGGCCTTAGATGGTGCTTTGAAAATAACTGTTGTGTTTCATCAGTTTGTATTGAAAGGGCTGTAGAGGCTGGAGGGTAACACTGGGCCCAGTTGGGGAAAAGAACTTGGTCTCTTTCAGCCACGTCTCTGCTTGTATCTAGTCATTCACAAGAAAGGTTCAGTTTTTTGGTCATATACAGAGCGGTCAGGGTATAGAATTCAGAAGGGAAAGTCATCCAGCGAGTCACCATACACCTGTTTATGCAAGTCACTTAGATTACAATAAAACCATTAAAACCTGGCCTGTGGATTTTGCTTACAGATATTTGTTGAATAAATGAATGAGTCATTCTTCTGGTTTGGGATGAGGGGTGGTGGTGGTGGGGAGGCGTAAATCAGCTTTAAAATCTCCATTGCTCTTCTTTTAACAGAAATGTGCAGGATAATTGCTGCCTACGTCCACTGTACATTGATTTCAAGAGGGACCTTGGGTGGAAATGGATACATGAACCCAAAGGGTACAATGCCAACTTCTGTGCTGGGGCATGCCCGTACCTGTGGAGTTCAGACACTCAGCACAGTAGGGTAAGCGTTTGGCTAACTCGTCTCTTCTATTCTTGGGTTGTTAATGTATACTGCTGATAGAACAGTTGACCCTTCAACAATGAGGGGGGTTGGGAGGACTAACTTCTCTCCCACCCCTCCCCACTCATACAGTCAAAAATCCACATGTAACTTTTTTTTTTTTTTAAAGATTTTATTGGGGAATTGGCGGAGGGGAACAGCGTTGGGGAATCAGGGAAGGGGAACAGACAAGTTGCTGTCTTTTTGTTCTTCAGTTTAGTTGCGGAGGATGTTGCTTCACTGTTGGTATCGTCATTGCGCTCTTCCCGGATGAGGCAGATCGGTCGCTGGCCTCTGGATGTCGCTCACCGCGGCTATTGGCAGCTCATGCTGGCTGCCAGCCGCTCACGCTGGCTGCAGGCCACTCACTGTAGCCTATGGCAGCCCACTGCAGCAGGGGCTGCAGCCCACACCATCACTGGGGCTCGCACAGCCCAGCTCCAGGTGGAGCTGTTGTTAGCTGTAGAGGGCAGTGTCACTGGCCCTCATGTGGGATCCGAACCAGGGCCACTGGCATCCCAAAACCAGCGCTTAACCAATGCACCACTCGGCCGGCCCCACATGTAACTTTTGACTTCTTCAAAACTTAACTACAGTTGTCCCTCAGTGTCTATGGGGTAGTGGTTCCAGGACCCTCCACAGACACCCAAATCCACAGATGTTTAAATCCCTTATATGAAATGCCGTCGAACAAAGCCTACAGTCACTCATGGAAAAAAGTGCTTTCGATCTGTACTTGGTTGACTCTGGGGATGGGAAACCTACAGATACAGAGGGCTGACTATCTACATACTGGAAAAAAAAATGCATATATGTGGATCCACGCCATTCAAATGCATGTTGTTCAAGGGTCAACTGTACTTCTAAATCAATTCTAATTGGCCCAGTGCCTTTTTGTCATTGCACATAATGGGTGCAGGAGAAACCCTTCTGAGGGTTTCTGATCAGTTTGGATAGTAGATCTACCCTCCCCATATTATAAGCACCTTGAGGACCATTTGGTTTATTGTTTTTCTTTGTTCTATATTCTTAAGAGCCGGAAGCATAAATAGGTAGCTAGGAAAAGCTTTTGGAATCAATATATCACTTAGTGTCATATACAGGGAAGATGTGCAGGGACGCAGGTCCTCAGCTAGCAAAAAGGACCTGTTATCACCTACAACCAGGGACTGTCATATTAGACAGAACACTGAGGACATCCGGAGATGCTTTGGTGTCGTGAGTCAGAAGGGTGTGACAATCAGAAAGTCATTTCACCTCCCCGAACCTCAATTTCTTATCCATAAAAAGGAAATGTCTCTGTTACAAGTTGTCTTTCAAATAAATAACGCCAACCTCAAGAGTGGATGTGAAGAACAAAGAGATGATATATGTGAAGAGGATTTGAAAATTTGCATCCCTAAGTTGTTTGGAACAGAACCCAAAGTAAACGAGACTCTGAATGTTTTGTGAAGTTACTTCAGCGAGGCTGGAAGGCTAGGTTGAAAGACAGGTCTTAGATGGGTTCCCAGGCTAGATTAGCAAAGCCTTTTTCTATGTCATAACGATCTCTGTCCAAATGCTTCCTCCTGGTGCCTCAGGATGGAAAGGACTTCGTAAGTTATCTTGTCCACACCTTTCACTTTGCTAAAGAAATGGGAGTCTAGATCAAAAAGGTGACTTGCCCAAGATCCAACCGCTTGGTGACAAACGACAACTCAGAAGGCAGGCCCTCTGCGTTTCACAACTAGACCTCTGTTGGCTCTGCCTTACTGTGTTTCATTTCTGAAATGTAGCTACCCATTGGGGTTATGCCTCTGTAAATCTCCTTATTAAAGAGGCATTAGAAAAATGGCCTTCACGGCGGGGTAGGAAAACGAGCTGGCTGCCAGCAAGATCACAGAATGCCTGCAGCTGAATAAAAAGAGTTTCGGGGTTATCAATTATTTTAGACAATCCGTATTATCCAATGCCTCTTTAATGCCTATGAAAAATCATGTGTTAGTGGAACCTGAAGTCTATTTATTTATAAATGCCTACATATGCTCGGCTTTAAGTTGACAAATATGGGTCCCCTTCCTTCAGCTGTTTTCCCGACTCCCCTGTAGATTTTGGCACTCGGGGCTGACCATGTGCTTGGCCATGTGAGGGGAGCTTGCTCCCTTTGTCGGAGCTCTCTGGCCAGGCCACTTCATCTGGGCTGTGGCAACAGTAGCTGTAATGTGGGCAAGGCCCTGTTGCCAAGTAGAAACATAATTCCCCTCCCTGATACACAGAGGGAGTGTGTGAAGGCTGAGACCATGCTTGTTTTTCAAGGAGAGAGGAAGAATAACTGTCATGGTCACAAATATGTGGTTTGGACAGTTCCCCAAGAAGCCAGAGCTCGCTAATAAAGTACTCAGTGTTGGTGTGCTGAACAGATCTTCTGTCTTAGGCTGAAAAAATCGCAGTGAATCTCGAGGAAAAGGTCACTTTGCTGCTTGACTAACACATTAATGGCATCCTTGGAAAAGTCTCTTTATCATCACGGGGGAAACCTACACACTTCCAATGGTAAAAGTCACATTCCCCCGTTGACAGAGAATGAATGGGGTTAAAGGTACAGGGCTAATTATAGAACTTTCTGCTCATTGGGTTCTAGCACTGCGCCCACTCAGCTCCTACCATTGGCCACATGGAAAGCTACATGGAGGGTTGATTATTATTATTATTATAAGCAAAATATAAGGAAGTAAACAGTTAAGTTTGCTTTTAATGTCATTCCTAGCATGATTGTGTTTGTGAAGCAATGATAACATGACAAGACTTTTTTAATCCATTTTCCTTTTAAATGAAAATTTAGATGACATGAAATCGGCCGGAGAAAACACTTAGCATAGAAAGATTTCACACTGAAGACAGGTGTCTTTCTTTATATGTAAGGGTAGATTTCAAGCTCTGATGGGCACTTCAGTAAAAAAAATTATTCTGATAACCATACGGAATGGTTCTTTAAAAAAATAATTGCCTTTTTTTTCTTTCTTTTTTTTTTTTTGGTCATTTCCTATGTTGTCTTTTCTCTCTGTCCTTTCAGGTTCTCAGCTTATATAATACCATAAACCCAGAAGCGTCTGCCTCTCCTTGCTGCGTGTCCCAGGATTTAGAACCGCTAACCATCCTTTACTACATTGGCAAAACACCCAAGATTGAACAGCTTTCGAATATGATTGTAAAATCCTGCAAATGCAGCTAAGATCCTTAGAAAGTGGCGAGACAATACTCACATGATGATGATGATGATGATGATGATGATGATGATACGACACCAAAATGACAATGTTTGTAACAAGAAACATAAGAGAGCCTGACTTCATCAGTGTTAAAAAAAAAAAAATTTTTTTTTTTGGAAAAGCGGTACTAGTTCAAACACTTGGGAAGTTTGTGTTCTGTTTGTTAAAACTGGCATCTGAAAAACAAAAAAAAATCGTGGAAGGCTTTATTCTACATTTCGCCTACTCTGTAAGTGAGAGAGACAAGAAGGAAAACCTTTTCTTTTTTTTAAGAAAAAAAATAAACACTGGAAGAATTTGTTAGTGTTAATTATGTGAAAGAAAAAACAAAACAAAACAGGAAAATCCCCTTAAGTGGAGTTGCTGTACATACTTTCCTATGCCTTGCCTCACTTGATTTTTCTGTATTGCTATGCAATAGGCACCCTTCCCATTCTTACTCTTAGAGTTAACCACGAGTTATTTATTGTGTGTTACTATATAATGAACATTTCATTGCCCTTGGAAAATAAAACAGGTGTATAAAGTGGAGACCAAAATCCTTTGCCAGAAACTCATGGATGGTTTAAGGAACTTGAATTCAAACGAGCCAGAAAAAAAAAAAAAAAAGAGATCATATTAATGGGATGAAAACCCAAGTGAGTGATTATATGACCAAGCAAGTCTGCATTAAGATAAAGACCCTGAAAACACATTTATGTACAAATTGCCTAAGGAAACTTCTTGTTAAGTTTCAAAACTGAAAAGCCTGTTAATAAAGAAAACTTTCAGTCAGAATAAGTCTGTAAGATTTTTTTTCCTTTTCTTTTTCATTGTAAATGGTTCTTTGTCAGTATAGTCAACCAGTGAAATGTGGCAATGTTTTGATATGTACTGGTCAAACTTCAGACCTAAAAATATTGCGGTATAGTTATGCTATAGGTTTTTCCTTAGTTTCGGTATATGTAACCATGCCTATATTATTACAATACATGGGTAGAGAAGCCAGTATAATTGGAAACACATCTGCAGGTCTTTTTTTTTTTTTTTTTTGCAAACTATTAAATCAAAACATTAACTACTTTATGTGTAATGTGTAAATTTTTACCATATTTTTAATGTTCTGTAATAATGTCAACTATGATTTAGATTGGACTTAAATTTGGGCTCTTTTTAATGATCACGAGGAATTGTGTGTTTCCTTTAGCTGGCCAGTACTTTTGAGTAAAGCCCCTAGAGTTTGACTTGCACTAAAAATACATGTTTTATAGTATTTGTTCCACCTGTGCTTCATGAATTGTCCCTTATTATGACATAAGCTACCTGAACCCACATGTCCTTGTTTTTCTTTTACCAAAAGGATAGATTTGAGTTCAGTTGTCTTACTTCCTCTTCTGAGCAATATTACTAATCAATTCAGACATGAAAAAGCTTCTATTTTAGGAAAATTGGGGAATATTATAGACACAGAGATAATTGAGGTGAAGTGTGTTCATTTTAGTAAGGGCTTAAGGATTTGACTGAAACTTGGAATGTTAGTGACTGAGTTAAGAAAGGTCTCTGTAACTTGGTTTCATCAGTATTTTTACAGGATACGGTTGTTATTCAAAAGCAGACAGTTCATAGGAAACATGTTTTTCTTTAATCGCATTTTTAGTGTTCAGGGGGAACAGAAAGATTTACCTTTTATTTGGTTTTTGGAGCATAAGTCATTTAGTTTATTTCACTGAAGTTAAGGTTTCTATAGATGTTCTTTGAACATTGAAAAGGTACAAGCCAAACTCTCCTATGATCAAAAAATTCTTTGTTTTTTTCTCTGAATGAGAGTTACTAAAATCTGAGGCTAGGAGTTCGCTTGCTTCAATAAATGGTTTACCCCATCATCTCAGAGGAGGTGACCTTCTGTCAGAGTTTGTGGGCTGTGTCAGTTTGTCAGTTGTCTCTTATTTAGCTTTTAAGATAAAAATTCATAGGTCAAAGGTCAAACAATGGAATATTTGCAGTTTCCCCTAAAGAGCAGCACCATGAGGTGTGAACCTCAGATGAAGTTGTTCGATACAATAAACTTCTTTTTATCTGGAATTTCCTGATCATTCATTAAAGTGAGGAATTGGATTTGCAAGTTGAAAAACTGGAAAGGCAAAAGATGGAATGCCACAAAAGTAAACAGCCCTTGTGTTGGATATAACCCAATCCCAGATTTGAGCGTGTTGACTTTTTTCTCTCCCACTTTTCTACTCATTCTATTAAGTCTATGTAAATCACTTTATTTCTGCAGGTATGTTCCTCTCAGATAGAAATGACATTTTTGTTTTGTACTATTTTGTCTTTCCTCATGAATGCACTGATAATATTTTAAATGCTCTATTTTAAGATTCTTGAATCTTTTTTTTTTTAGTTTGGGGTTCCATAAGGTCTTTTTTCCCCATAAGTAAATATTGCCATGGGAGGGGAGGGAGGGGAGGGAAAAGGGATTGGGGGAAATATTAGTATGGGGGTGGGGGCAGCAGTTTTTATGTGTTAAGCAGCAGTACAATTTTATGGTTGGCATGGTTTAAAAGATGGAATATAAGAATAGCTGTTTTGTATTTCGATGACTGATTACGCTGTATTTTAACACGATGTATGTCTGTCTTGTGGTGCTCTAGTGGTAAATAAATTATTTCAATTCTACGGCGATGTGTTTTTCCTCTCGTGGCTTCATCATTGAGACGAGAGCATGCCTCCGACGCAGTGGCCGTGATCTCAAGCTGGAAAATGAAGCCATCTTTAAGATGGCGCTTTTTCTCTTAAGGATACTCACTCCAGAAATGTCATTCTTTAGAGCTCAAGAGCGGGGGCGTATCTATCAAAAACTGAGGCAAGTCCTGTGCAGTCTTTTTAGTCTCCTGTTTATTGCTATTTGGTAATTGTTTGAGATTTAGTTTCCATCCAGCTTGACTGTCTACCAGAAAAAAATGCAGTGAGATGTTTGGACCATGCTTTGGCTTTCTGGTTCTATGTTCTGCCAACCCCAGGGCCAAAGAACTGGTCTAGACAGCATCCCCTGTAGCCCCATAACTTGGATAGTTGCTGAGCCAGCCAGATATAACAAGAGCCACGTGCTCTGTGGGGTTGGTCTTTGGGAGCTGCTACTCCTCTCTCTATTTCACCCATACCACTGCACCAAAAAAAAAAATCCTATTTCCACAAATTTCCTTGGCTGTTCCCTGCAAGACCAGACTTTCGCAAGTGAGTTGCCAAACTCTTAATAAATGGGACTAATAAAAAAGGGAATTGTGGCTCCATCTGGTTGTCCTGATTTATCTAACGCAAGGACGAGTTTGTGCCTGTTTTCTAAACATCTCAGAGAAACACACCGCTAATGCAAATGTTTAGGTAGCAGAGAAAATGGTTCCCTTTTCTACCATCTGTGTTTCAGCATTTATTCTCCGCTCATAGATAGAGGAAGTGCTTCACTCTAAAATAATTTGTCCATACTTCTCTGCAAAGGGCCAGTACCCAGCCTGTCACCCCAGCCCCTGTCACCTTCACGAGCTGAGTGAGACGAGCAGGCTGTCACGAGGTAATGAAAACAGTCGCCTCACAGCTGCATCAGCTTTGGCAAATTGTCAGCCACTCTCAGCCTCTGTTTCTCTAATCTTTAAAATGAGGATCAGAGGACCTGCTTTACAGGGTTTTGCGAGTTTGTTTGTGTGCCCTTGTGCTTAAGTGAATGGACATATGAAAAGTACTTTGCTCGGTTTTTGGCCTAGAGTTGATCAGTAAATGTAGTCTTCATACGATGTCCCAACCTGTTCTGTTTTGGGCTTCTTGGCAATCCTCTTGTAGTGAGCTTTTTATATTCAGCCCATGACCTGGGCCCACCCTTCTCCATCTTGATACTGAATTTGTCATCTCATCAATGGATCAAGCCATCAGTTATCCCCGACAATATTCTGTAACGCTATTTGTAAACCGTTTGGTGACATGACTGACCAGAAATTGTTTAAAATCATGGAGAAATGTTCATGTTAAGCTTCATTTAAGTCCACCAACTAAAATTCAAAGTAAAAGAGAGTGTAGCTAGTTCTCTGCTAACCTAGTTAACCTCACATTTCACCCTGCGATGTAAGTCTTTTTTTTTTAAACATATATGTATCTCCATTTTACTAGAAGTGAGCAGACTCAGAACGATTAAATGACATACCCAAGATCATTCTGTTTGTAAGCGAAGGATCTAGAACTTCCTTGTCCAACACACTAGCTACCAGCCATATACGTGGCCTTCGAGCCATTGACATATGACTACACTGAACTGAGATCTGTCCAGGTATAAAATACACACCACGCTTTGAACACTTGCTACCAAAAAATGTAAAATGTCGCATGAATTTTTTTTTTTCTATTGGTTACCTGTCTAAATAAGACTATTTTGGACATATGGGATTAAATGAAGCATATGATTAAAATAAAATTCACCTTCGTCTCTTTACTTGTTTAATGCAATTACCAGAAAATTTAAAATGACCTATGTGGCTCATGAATATATGGGAGGATTTGAGTTGTTTTTAAAGATTACAAATACAAAATTAGATTCAGAGCCTTTGAAAGGGCCCATAAAAGCAAAAAGCTGAAACAAGTGTTAAAAAAAAAAAAAAGAGCTTCCCTACAAACCTGATTCTTAAGCTAACACATGCCTGCGTGTCTATCAAATTACCTTGTATTGTAGTTTTAGCAAAATCTAGTTCCCATCTCTTGATTGCTCGTCTACTAAATTGGTCCTTCCTGGTCTCTGCAACCACATCTGAGCAGAACAAAGGAAAATAAGACCTGGTTTTAATAACATGCCAGGTTAGAGGCAATAGAGGAAAGGTTATTTTTATCCCTCTTTTGAAATATCCTAACTAGATGCTATGAGATTTGGAGAAATCATTCATATAAATATCAGAGAATTGTACCCACAGATATGATTACCTTTATATGAGATTGCGAATTGTAAAGGGTAACTGAAAAGACTTCCCTTTGCAATTTTTCCTGATTGTGTCTTTATTTCCCTGAAATCCTTAATAGTTGGTTTCTTCATTTCAGCAAGTAATGGCTGTTTGGAGAAGAGACGAGTGTGTTCCTGTAACTGGGCAGAGAGCTACTAAAAGGAACAGAATGTACTGAGGGAGACTGGTCTGTGTGATCAAAATGAGGCGAATCATTCAGCCTAAGAGAACAGACATAATTAAACAGCAAGGCAAAAAAAAAAAAAAAATAGTGGTAAAGAAAAAGGCCCGATATAATCTCTCAGGCTTCCCCCCACAAAAGGGATTTTCTCTCCTGCAGATGCCAACCCAACTAAAGGAACACAGGGGTGTTATTCAGGTGACATCATAAAAGTCTGGCCAGCCCTGGCTCCTCAAGCCCACATCTTCATTCTGAATGATATAGAAAGCTCTGAATCTCAGGACATTGGGAGCAAAGAGGCTGAGAAATTATGTAATCCAATATCGCTCTAAGGGCAATGTGAAGTCATGCTGTTTGGCTTGTCCTCCAACATGGGTGTAACGCTAATTTCTTCATTTGAAACAAAATTAAACAGGACAGAAAGCTGAGGAGACCTTGAAATCAAGGGGACGGTGGTTCATTTAATGAAATATCAAATTTCACATCACCATGCGTGTACATCTTCTCCTCACTCACATCCTGGAATTCTAAGAAACCACTGGCAACAGTCAGAGTCCTCCAAAGGTGAACCATAGAAGCTGCTGTGGTTGGTTAACGGAGCCCAGGGCGGTCTGGTGACCCCCTGAATTCAGCCTGCTTGTTATAAGCTCTGACAGTCAACAGTGAGGAGTTATTCCTATAGGACTTTCCCTAAGGAGATAGGTACACACATACATGTATGTAGCCATGTGTTGCTTAATGACAAGGATACGTTCTGAGAAATACATTATGAGGTGATGTCGCAGAATGCACTTACACAACCCTGGATGGGTACATGACACAGGGACACACAGTGAGCAAATGCTTTTGGAAAAATGGCACCCGTAGACCTGATGCAGGGTTGCCACAAACTTTTAATTTGCAAACCGAAACGTGACATCTGTAAAGTGCAATCAAATGAGATGTGTGTGTGTGTGTGTGTGTGTGTGTGTGTGTGTGTGTGTACTTTCTTAATTTCAATATCCTCAGTGGTGTAGCACAGGAAACAATTAAAACCCAAAGGCAGTAGGCTCAATTTTGATCGATTTACTCTTGAACAGGGATCTGGGATAGTGAGTGAATATTTCAGGGTACCATGGAAGTAAAAGGGAAGAGGAGACAGTGAGGGAATTGGGGGCACTGAGCTCCTATCTTTTGTGCATGGCACATTTGGTCAAGAGTTTGATGTCTGTATATAACACCAAAGCAACTAAACAAATGTAGCGAGAAATACGGAACCAGTTGGTCAACTAGGCTTAAATTCAAGGAAAAGATTCAAAGGAAGAATCCCATTGTGCATTGACTTTCCATAGGAGTCTCTGAAAGCCAACCAGGCTGGCTGCATAAATGATGTGACTGGAAGAAAGGCCTCTTTGTCCTCTGTCTCTGCCCTGCTGTGCTGGGTTTCAGGAATGGTCACATCCTTTCCCCAGGGGTCTTCCTCAGAACTGTGAGCCATCCCAATCCTGTTTCCTAGCCTGGACCAGTCTTTCTGTGGCTTATGTTTCCAGCACCTACTACATCAATTGAGCTCATAGCAATGTAACAAGTATTTGTTAAATTGAGGAAAGGCAAATCATGGGATTATAGCCCCAACAATGACACTGATATGCTGTTTGGGACCCAGAGAAATAAATCCCTTCCGTTCTCAGTGTCTCAATAAAGCAGAAGCATTGGGTTAGAGATCTATATTGTCATTTGTAATTTGTTTTTCTGATTCATCGGCCGTCCTCACGTGTTTTTCTCTGGTTGTACCAGAGAGCAGGAAGCAGCTGTAATCATGAGCTCATTTATTCAATAAATAATTACTGAGCACACCTGATAGACCAGATTTTGGTTTTGGTTTTAGGTTCTAGGTTCGCAAACGTGAATGAAACAGGCCAAGTCTCTGCCCTCAGTAGATTCTGTTCGAGGGAGGAATTCACTCCAGTGATAATCTGAGAGAGGATCTATAATGATGCTCCGACACAGAGGAGTGTTTACTGTCTCCAGGGCAGGCCACACTTTGGGTATGATTTTAGGGAGAGTGGAGAAGGCACTCCAAATGCCTCTCCATCAGAGGCTGTAAATGGGCAAAGGCTTTCACTCACCAGTCAGAGGTGAGGGAAGCTGGGACATAGGCCCCTGTGTGGGAGAGAACCCAACTCTGCCAGTTGACACCAAAGAACTGGTGGGGAAGAAAGGAGGAACCGCGTTGTCTCTGCAGACCCAGTACCTGCCCATAGGGCTTCTGATGTTCGTTCTGCCACCTATAATCCTCCTCGACAGTCAGTAGGAACTAGTTCCGACCCCCTCAGTCCCTGCCACCAGGAGCTCAGAGCTTAGAGTGAAAGAAATCATAACCAACTTATCATTATCATCATCATCATCATCGCCATTATTTTTGTTACCAGCAATATCACCTTCCACCAAATCATCAGTACAACTTATTCAGTGTGTGTAGCTCGATTTACATCCCACAGCTAACTGGCTCTGTTTAGGCCACTGATTCTGAATCGGGAGTGATTTTGCCCGCTGTGGGTCACGTGACAAGACCTGGAGACATTTTTGGTTGGAACAGCTCAGGAAGTGCTACTGGATCCAGTGGATAGAGGCCAGGGATGTGTTATCATGCCACAGGGCACAGGCAAGGCTCCCTCAATGAAGAGTTATCTATCTGTCCTACAATGTCAATATTGGTGAGATTGAGAAACTCCGATCCAGACAAAATCTCCGTCTGGTTGTTATCAAGTATTTCACGAGACAGTGAAGAATCAGCAACACAGTTGTAGAAATAAAATGTAAGGAACTCTGAGGAGTTTCTGAAATAACCGTCTAGTCACACAGAAGCAGAAGTGAGACTATTTCTATAAGTGTTTACCTCAACCCGAGGGTCACTGAAAGCAAACTCTGCATTAATTTGTGTCTCTTCTAAGGCAGAAGTCTTGGGTCTCTGAGGGAAAGTAGGCCCCAAGACTTTACCTTCTGGGTTCATCTTTATAGTATCCTCCTCACCATCTTTAAGGAAATTGGTTTTGGGATCTGTACTTGACAACTAGGGAAAGGGGAGTGTATTGTCATCTTTATGAGTAAGAAAATTTATTGGAGGTTGCATAAAACTGTCCTCCTCTCTGATGGGATGTTGCTTACACTTCTGGACTCCTCGATTTATGCTGTTCTGCCTTTTATCCAGCACATTCTTCACAGATCAACAAGAGGATCTTTCTCAAGGAATGCTCCTACGTCAGTCCCTGCTTTAAAACCCATCAGTATGTTCCCATTGCACAGGCAGCAAATTATAATCAGCATTTTAAGGCTATTCAAGCAGATAGGAAAAAAGGCATTTTATCTTTCTATGACTGAATCCACTGAACTTATGAGCCTCTCATTTCGTTTGGGTAGCAGGACAATGAAGCCAAGATAACTATGTCACCTCCCTTTGAAAGCTGTCCTTTTTGGCAAACTACTCAGCTCAGTCATTTTCAGTTTGCTCTGCCCTTAGGCCTCCTTATTCCCTGAGTAGCACGTGGGTCCCAGGGGGAGGCCTCCTTACCTTATGGGGCCTACAGGAGGCACATATTTGGTCTGTGGTGCCATTCTCTTTTCATGGGTCTCTGGGGTCTATCAAACCCCATCAGATCATAGACATGGACTTTATATCAGATAGGGCCAAACAGGAAAATAAAAACCACTAGAGTTTGAAATAGGAATTTGATGTATGAAATGATTATCCAGGTGATGAAAGAGCTGACGGACCAAACAGGGAACCTTAAAGCATTCTGAAGATTAGCAACAACAGGAGGCTAGTACCACCCCTAAGACAGGGGGGGCAAGAGAGAAAGCAGTGTTCCTGGGGGCTGGGGTCAGAGTGGGCCTGTCTGTCAAGTGCTGGTACCCTGAAGTTGTGAGGAAATCCAAGCCATGTGGAGAGACCATGTTTAAGCATTCCAACCAACAGCCTCGGGTGAGATCCTAGCTGACAGTCAACATCAACTCTCAGACACGTGAGCAAGAAAACCTTCAGAAGGCCCCAGGCCTGGCCGTTGACTTGCTGTACAAATAACCTCTAGCAAGGATTGCTTAGCTCAGTTCAATTAATACCCAGAACCACACACGGTAATAATAAAAATTTTAAAAATAATGATTGCTATTTTCAGCCACCAAGTTGGGGAGATTGGTTACACAACAAAAGCTAGAATTACTACTTTTGCCTTTGTAATTAAGAAGTTAGCTGCATGACATATAAGTTCCTAATTAAACTAAGAGCCCTTGTAAATAAAAAAAATTGAATTAGGCGATCTGCACGGACCCTTTTCACTCAAAAATAACATTTTTGTTTTGTTTTGTAAGTACAGTCATTCAGCAACTTCTTATATTACCAGGAACCGCTCAGCTCGGTCAGTTTTCTAATTGCTTCACCCACTAGATGAGGCAATTCAGAGATGAGAAATCCACAATTTCTGGCCACAGGGTTCTCACGGTCTTCTAAGATACACATGTAAATAACAAATATAACTTGGAAGTTGAAAGCAATGAATTCATCAAATATTGACTGAGCACCTACCCTATGACAAGCACTCCACAGGTATTGGGGGTATAGTGATGCTGGGAAGATGGACACATGGAAATGACACTAGGGGTCATAATTATGCATGCATGAGCTGCTCTGGAAATATATCCAGGTTCTTAGTAACAACAGAAAATGATTCTGGCAAAATTATTAGGTTGAACCCTATGGAACTGTTTCTTTGGTAGGTCAAAGTGATTGACTAGCAATCATTTTGTATGAGGCTCCCGAAGGCAACAGGATCCAGGGTGCCCAGACTTGGGGACCCACATGGAGGCTACCTTCGTAGCCATGGAGGGCTGTGAGGCAGGAGAGGGCATCAAGCTCCCACTGCAGAAACAGCCAGTGGAGCTGCTGCTGAGCCAGCCACCATGGTGGCTGCAGAAGTTACGAGGATGGCTTCCTAATGTTTCTTCCATCTGTGCCTCCCTCATGCTAGTTGGAAAGTTCCAGAAGAAAGCATCCAATTGGCTGGGCTTCGGTCATGCGCCAATTCCTTTGCTAGAGCATGCCATTTTAGACAAAGCATCGACTTCCTTGGCTTTGTGGTGGGAACGACAGTAGCAAGTAATCCTCCCAGCAAGACTGCTTACACTCGGGAAACATAATTACACAGGAGAACAGTTACGTTTATTAGGAAGGTAGATGGAGGCAGGGCCCCCAAATATTGACTAGTGTTTATGTATTAGTTTACTAGGGCAGCTGTAACAAAGCACCACAGACTGGGTGGCTTAAGGGCATAAATGTATTGTCTCACAATTCCGGAAGCTAGAATTTCAAAATGAAGGTGTGGGCAGGTTGCTTCCTTCTGACGGTTGTGAAGGAAGGATCTATTCTGGACCTCCCTCTTTGGTTTATAGCTGCCATCTTCTCCCCGGATCCCTTCCGACTCTCTGCCCTCTATGCATGTCTCCTTCTGAATCCAAATTTTCCCATGTAACAAGCACACCCATCATATTAGATTATGGCCCATCCTAATGAGCTCACTTTAACTGAATTACTTCTGTAAAGACCCTATCTCTGAAAAAGTTCATGTTCTGAGGTCCTGGGAGTTAGGAACCCATCCTATCTTTTGGGGGAAACACAGTTCTACCCATAACAATTTAACTCAGAAGTACAGAGCATAGTGTTCCTGGGGAAGTTCAAGGAAGAATAAACTACATACAAAATAAGCTTTACCAATCTGCTAATGGCTAGATATTTTTGCCAAAAATAAGAGAAAGATTTGAGCCAGTTAGACCAAACTCTGGTACCCAGTCTCCTTTGTAAGCCATTTTGAAAAGCCTGTAGTTGTAGGTTGGAGCAGAACTCTCACATCACCATACGAATGGGCACTCTACCTGTCCTCAGTGGTCTCAAGGCAGGGTACACTAGAGTCACCTGGAGAATTTTTTAAAATTAGGTTCCTATGTCCACCCCAGGCTTACTGAATAAGGTCATATTTGGAGATGGGAAGGGGATTTTATAGGGAAAAAAATTCTCCCAGATAAATCTGATACAGTCTAATACCAACCTTTGTCAATTACTGTCTAAACAAGTAGATATAAATTTATGAGCAAATGTTCACAAAAATGGGATCATTCCGATGAGTGGGAGTTTCCAGAAACAACAAACATTTAAAAGACTCTCAATCAGAAAATGAGTATCAATAACGTCATGTGGTAACAGACTCACTCACATCCCCAGGGATCTTGACTGTCTCGGCTTCACTCTCTCCTAGGAGATGCTTGTATATCTGTCTAGATCTCCAAAAGCAATGTCATCTGTCTCTGAAAAAAGAAGCATCTTTATCTACACTCTATTGCATGATGAGGGTAGGGTTGTGTCCCTTGGGAAAATGTCAAAAATCAAACATAAAATGTTTAGAAGACCACAGTTTGTCATTTCTCAAAACAGATGGATCCCAGGACTCAAAGGAGAATTGTTTCTTCACATGACGATGGCTGCAGGAGGTTGAAATGGAAGTTTGGTAAGTAGGGTGGTCTGTGATTTGTCATTCCAACTAGACATTTCCTGTGGGCCTGACTTTGTCTATGGGAACTTTCTTCAGAGTTTCTCTTCGAGAGAGTCCTTTCCTGGTGGCATGGCTTTCTTGTCTGTCCCCAGCTGATACAGACTGCTGGCTTTGCTATCAGTTTCCAATCAGCTCAATCTCTCACGATAAGAGGAGCAACTCAGTTTTGCTATTTTTTCCCCCCAAATTAAATCAGCCAACAAGTTCATTAGTTTTAGGTAGCCAAAGTAACTAGATTTTTTTTGTTTGTTTTGTTTTCGCCAGTAACACTTGGGAGTCTGTGAAGACTCCTTTAATGAGGAATGTTTCTGAGGCAAGATGAACATTATCTGGCTTCATGGCATATGAAATGAATGTTTTCCCAACAGTGTTCTAGTATGAGGTTTAAGCATCTGTTTTCCTCCCCTAGCACCTGTCTGCCGGGCGCAGAGGGAAGTGGAGTGAATAAGCAAAGAGCTGATTTGTCTGTGGGGCTCAATATTTACTGCTAATTGGTTCACAGAAACCAGGTTGCCACGATTTATTTCTAAAGGAAACAGACCTTGCATGAGAACGGGAGCGCTCGACCTTTGGAGTCCTGAGAAAAAAAATTGGTAAAAAATGACATCTCAAGGGGGTTGGCATGCATAGATGCCCAATAAATTTGCATCTCCCCAAATGCATTATATCCTTACTTCATGGCATCATTCTCAGGGGCAAATCTCCACCCACCCCCATCCCCACCCTGCGCCACGACAGCTTCCATGCTTTGTTCAAACCTGTTTCAACATGGCTTGCTTGACAGCTATTACCTGCCCATCAGGCAACACTTGTGTAAGTCGCTCATCAATTAGGAGGCTCACCCCAAAGCAAGCCCAGGTCCACAGATCCCTCATCTGTCTTCACAACTCTCCAATTACCCACTTCTTCTGGAAAGCTGCCCTGGCTATGACTGTGCCAGAGTACCCTCAGGGTGCAATTGGCCATTGTCTCATGTCCTCAGAGGGAAGAAGAAATCTGCTCTTTTAGGGGTTGGGGGAGGTAACAGTGTCTTCACACGTGCTGAAACTTCGGTGCCCTGGGAATTCACTCAGCTGGTCCTATAAAGGGTGTCTGCCCCTTACCACAGCAGAACACAATTGCTTTTAAGGAATGTTTGGATAGAACATTTTCCAGGCCACATTTATCCCTCTGCAGGACTATGTTATATGTGACAACCTTCCAACTTTGAGGCATGACTTGTGCCAATCCACACAGGCAATTAGAGCTGACACATTCCATGGGCTGTTGGTCAAGTCCTCACTGGACCAGAAAGACCCCACACAGGAAAACTATACCAATCAAGGGAACCGTATGGAGTCATGCATGGAACCCACGAGTCGAAATTTCTTCATCAACTTATCTGCTGGGCTACTTACTATCTCACCATTTCTCCTGCCTAAATTCCCCTCAAGGCTGGCTGTGCTGGGTGCTATGTAATATGGCCAACAGTGGTGGGCAGTACTTGGACGTGACCCACCTGAGGTTGAACCTGCAAAGCTCATTTGTGATCATGCCTGAAGTTTAAAACTTGAAGCTCCCTTCAGGGACGTCACAGTCACCTGAAAGCAGCCATCTCACCATGGACATGCCCAGCAGGTACTGCAAAAAGGATCTCCCACCTGCACAGTGGTGACCCTGGCTGTCATCAGATACACTGCTAAGTGGCACAAACTCTGGAGTAAACAATAATCATTCTTGGAAGGCTTGTGACATCATTTCCTAACTACAAATCCTGTTAACTCTTACTTGACAAGTCTCACAAAGGAAATGCCACCTGGAGGGTTCTATGATCTTTTGCACCATAAACTAGCTGTTCAAAAAGAAAGCCTGTTTCATGGATGGTTTTGGGGGTCTGATTCTGATCACTGACCTATTTTTATCCTCTAGGTATCTATGAATATGCACCTTTAATTATGGGAATTTATTAATGGAGTCATTTGAATTAATAGAAAATCTAAATGTGAGATATTTAAAATGCAACTTTCATGTTTTCAAGTACTCAAAGTGTATTGACTCTAGGATAAAGAATGTGTTACATGATAGAAGCTTTGGGGGACTTAATACAAGCATAATATAGATAAGACACAGAAGAGCCAAATTTTTTTTTTTTTAAAGATTTTATTGGGGAATTGGGGGGAGGGGAATAGACAAGTTCCTGTCCTTTTGTACTTCAGTCTAGTTGCAGAGGACGTTGCTTCACTGGCCCATGTTGGTATCATCATTGTGCTCTTCCTGGGTGAGGCAGTCGCTCGCCGGCCATTGGATGGCAGCTCACGGCAGCTCACGGCCACTGCTGGCCAGCCCCACTGCAGCCTACACCGTCACTGGCGACTCGCGGCAGCCCAGCTCCAGGTCAAGCTGTTGTTCACTATCTTAACTGTAGAGGGCGCAGCGTCACTGGCCCTCATGTAGGATCCGAACCCAGGCCCTGCTGCTCAGAGCTGGCATCCCAAGCCAAATCTTAACCAACGTACCACTCAGCTGGCCCCAGAAGAGCAAATTTTAATTGTTGTCAGTGTTTGGTATGCACACAGCTTATGAAGAGCTTTAAATTATCTTCAAGTCCATTTACTAAGCCCAATGCAATCTTGTCTCTCTATTTATTTTTTTAAGCTTTGTAAAGAGTTACTGTTGTTAATACCATAATATACACATGATGATGGCATGATTTCCACGTTGATGTTCTCTTCTAAAGGGCAATGAATCCATGCATTACATCTGTTAAAGTAACCAGATTGGGCCCAAGATGGAATCCCTCCTGCTCAGCCCCATGTCAGCAAACCAAAACTTAAACTAAGTTTCCGTGCTCAGCTCTCTGAGAAAAGGAAGGCCTAGTTCAACCATCATGCTTGTCTTCTCAGCACAAGTTACCTGACTGGGCTCCAAGACTTTCCTTTCTCCCTGTAAGGACATTCATCTCACAATAATCAATATGCTTTTGCCCAACAAAACTTCCTTGTTCCCATTCACAGGGGTCTATAAAACGTTCTCCCATTGTGTAACTCTTTGGAGCTCCTTTCCATCTGTTGCCCAATTCATGAGTTGCTGAATAAAGCTTTACAATGTACTCAGTTGGATTTTGTTTTTTAGCATCCGTATCAAGAGACAGTGTAAGTAGGAAATATCTATAGCAGTAAAATAAAACCACACAGGCTTATGATAAAGCAAGTAGGAGCTACCAAATCATGGACAATTTGTGGTATGTGGGGTGATTTGAGTTTGCTTTTACAAATAGGATTCAATTTTCACACCCAATGATTAAGTACTTGAGAGCATCAAGAGAAGATGAGACACATTTGTGTTTTGGGTAAAAATATAAAATATAACCCTTACTGTGTTTCTTACGGTCCCATATGTAAAAGACTATACAATAATTCCTCTTATAGACAACTGCTAATAGACTATACATCTTTCTGGATGTAGTGGAAGCTTTCTTTAATGAGATTATGAGGAGAGCATACTGCATCAATTACCTATTTTTATTCTGGCTGCCAGTGAGTTCAGAGCTAAATTGTAAAATCAATCACAGGTGATTCCTTAGCTTAGGTTGCCAGGTTGAATTTCCCCCTTCTGCTATGCTCCTTATTATTGAATCCCTACCTGTTAGCTCTTTTTCTCCTGCGACACGTCCTTTCTGGAGATTAGTCTTTCCAAAGACCCTATGAGGTTGATTCTATTATAGTCCTTAATAATAGTTTTTATCTTTTTGGGTTTTTGTGTTTTTTTTTTGCCTTATAATCTTCAAATCGTAAGTATATATTGTTACAAGTCTCTGGTTTCTGTGTCTGATGCTTTGAAAGGTTCAAACTCAAAAGGTCAGAGTTTGGAGTAAGGAAAGGTGTATAGATGGAGAAGGGAAGGTGCCAACCAAAAAGATGGGAGACCTAGTGGTGCTTCAGATTCATCTAACTCGCTAGGTTAGGTTAAGGGTTTTAAGGGGTTTGAGGAACAGATATGCAGAAACATTGGTGGGGTTAGTTTTACATAGAGGATCTTGGAACTTGGCCATTTATGGTAAAGGGGTGTCAACGCTGGACCTTCCTGAACAATGAACACTTGGCTTCTGAAAGGGTTCCGGTATTCAAATTTTGATTATGTCCTGGGCCTTTAGTTCTGTGTGTTTGTGTGTGTGTGTGTGTGTGTGTGTGTGTGTGTCTGTGTGTGTGAGACTTTGGTTCCAGGTGCAGCTGGAGGTCAAAGTCCTCTCCTCTGCTCACGCTTTTGCTGCATGACTTGTAGTTTGGGTCTGTTGTCTCTGAAAAGCAACTCAGTATTTCATTAAACTGGATAGAACCAGTTTGAGCTGGTTCTGTGGTTACAATATTACTATTATACTGAGAAATAATTTTCATTCAAAAGGCAAAATCATCAAACAATATCAACAACCTAAAGCTGATATGTACTACGTAAATATTTCATAGAGTTTGGTAAGAATGAAATACAACCTGAAAAGACTCTCATTTTTTTGTAAGGAAATGTACCAGTTTTGCTTGATTTTTGTTGCTGACTCTCTGAAGAGCCATAAGGCAGAGGGCATGAGACCTGAAAGGAAATTGTGTGGAGCTTACTTAGGCCGATGGCCAAAATGGTGGCTTGGCCAATACTGCGGCAATGACACCAGAGGAAAGTGGATCTAGGATATTTGGGGATAAGGTCCAGTCTCTCCAAGTCCCTTGTATTGATCCATGGGTCTATTTCTCATTTGTCTGTTGCCTGGCATCTGGAAAGAGTCTTCTTCTGAAAATGTTTTATTCATTAAATTTAGCCCCTGGCTTCTCTTCCTAAAAGTGGATCAGTGTCATCCAGGTTTCTGACTCCCTCCCCATCTTCTCCTGGAAGTCCCCTGGGCAAGACAGGAGTAACTGCAGTTTGTGAGAGCATGGCAGCAAAGGTGCTCTTGTGTGCATATGGCACCAGTCCTTCCTTGTCACAGAAATGGGAGTCCAAACCAGACCCAATAAAAGGCAATTGAGGAGCTTCACAAAATCACAGCAGGGTGTTCAACTTCCTACATACTTTGGAGATGACTCACTACCAAATGTTTCCTAAAAGAGGCTCATTAAGTTATGGTCACATTTTAGAACAGTATTTATAGTACTTGGACATGGCCTCTTTCTGTGCACCACCACCCCGGCTACTTCTCTTTGTTCTGTTTTCAAGTCTTCTTTGTCCTCTGACCAAAGGCAGAGCTTACAAGAAGAGGCTGCCTTTTCTGATGCCCTCAGGGTTTTGTAACTGGTCCCCCACTAGCAATAAACAACCTCTCAAGTACTCAAGTGTTCCCATTTTAGCCCCTCAAACTGGACCCCCTGATCTGCTATGCTCCTTCCAACAGTTCTGCTCTCTGTTTATTACCAGTTCAGATGTACCGTCCTGACATGAATGGAAATGCAGAGGTTATTTGTTCTGGTTTCCTTCCATTGTGCATGCTCTGTTTCATGGCTGTCTGTTGGTTACCTAGGATGTGCTCAAGGAGGCAGTGGGTTGGCTGAGACTTGGATGGGTTCCCTGGGAGGCTGTGGAGCAGGGCTCAGTGGTCAGTAGGATGCTGGCCTGCTAATCGAGGGCCCGATGAACCACTCAATGCCCCTTCTGGGCTGAGCTCACTTCAGAGTTCCCCAAGTTCCACATACAATACCCCTATTTTGGCTTTCCCCCAACTGGTTGCATAAATTTACATATCTGCCGACCCCTCAGCTATGGAATCCTCTAAAGCAATGATCACATATTATTCTGTTTGTGCCCAGCAGTTCAAATCATACAAAAAAGTGCTTAATACATGCTTAAATGTCAAATACATGCTTAAATGAACATTTGTTCTGTTTCTTTTGGACTTTGAAATAAACTCAGCATCTTGCATTCCATCAACGGTTTTGTTAAAAAGTGAAATGAGCATTTATTAATCACCTATTGTGTCAGGACCTTTTTAGATATATTAACTTCTTTAACCTTTGCCACAATTCTGTGATATAGTATTATCTCTAATTTACATGTGAAATTACTGAATTCAAATAGATTAAGTAATTTTGCCTAAACTCTCTGATAATAAGTGGTAAAGCCATAATTTGGGCTGCTGGGTGTTTCACTGTTTACACTGCTCCATCATGTCCCTTCCACACACACGCCCCCGACCCGCCTACCCCCCACCCCAAACTAGGTAGAAAGCTTTACCTGTGAATTAAACTAGGAAAATGTTGATTTTTTGAAAAAGTCACTCAGAGAGTCGACATGAAAAGACATGAATGGCTACATACAATTTTAAAAAGCTTTGTATTATGGAAAATTTCACACACACACAGAAGTAGCAAGAATAGTACAACAAACCTTCAGGTACCCTCTATACAGTGATAACTGTTTGATCTACATTTCTACTCACTCAGCTTTCCCACTCACTGGACTAAAATTTTAAAAATCATTAGCATCCTGATACTCCTTTCCTGGAACATAAACAGTCTCCAACAATTTGAGTAAAACCAACTAGAGAAATCAATTCTGCCAGGTGCCAGACCCATCCGAGTACTTTTCTTCCCTAAAGAATAGGACAAAGAGTTCCCCTTGTCCTCAGATCCCATTAGTCCTTTAAGGGGTGACATGTGTCCTAAATTAATGGAAAACAAAAGCTCCGTTAAAGTGTACTCCATATTTTAAACCGAGTCACAGTCTGGGAACAAGCATGTCATTCTGCTTGCCCCCCTGTGGAGCCTGAAAAGAGTGCTCTCATCAGCACAAATGAGTTACATTTTCAAGGGTTACTACTTTCCTTTCCATTGCGAATTTTACATGCCCTATCACGTAAGGGAGCTTTTTCCATTCTTTTCAATGGCCTCTCTGTCTATTTTTCCGAGGCCAGTTGTTGGTAGTAACTACAGGAAGGATAACATCCATGACATTTTCCTATCCCACCTTCAAGAGTTCAAGGTTGCTTTGGAGAAATAAGTAGCATGGAAACGTGCATAGAAAAAACTTGCAACCTCTCCAGTGTTTTTTAGAAAAGCTTTGGGAGAAAGCCTTAGCGGGAATGGTCTTTTTATCAGTTGGAAGCGGTTTGATATTTCTACTTCTCATCATAGTTGGGTTATGATCAATAAAGAGGTGTAAGGTGTGTGTATGTGTGTGTGTGTCCATAAATGCACCAGACCAAGGGGAGAATGATCTGGGAAGGTGACATAGGGGGCATGTCCTCTAGGATGAGACCATTTTGGTATCTGTAGCTTTATATACTTCGGAATCTCAGGTCTAAAAATAACCCCTGTTTGGAACCCTTGTTGTTTATCTGTATCCCGGGTTTTCCCATTCTTAAAAATACCCTGACATGCATATAAAGACTGTGTTCCAAAGGTTAATGCGCCTTAATCCTAAAGGGAGTGGTGAGTAACTTCTTTATATATCAATCCAAGAATAGGTCTGGGAGCTATTCTAGTGTTCGTCATAATAGGAGTGTGGTTTTTTCGTTTTTTAAAGGAAGCCAACAGGCATGGATGGGGAAGGGGGAAGATGAAAAGGAAGAGATGAATAAAAGGTGTGGGACCAAATAAAAATTATCCTTACCATTTGTCTGTAGCTTAAAGGAATGCTTGCATGGAAATAGGTTTATCTGAGAGTGAAGGGAAAAAAAGAAATTGGAGGAGAATACTGCCCTCATTGTGACATGTCTGTCTAAAGCCTAATTCAGAAACCCTGGAAACCAGACGAAAGGGCGAACTTAAAAAAAAAAAAAAAATTAAGGCTGCTTTCTCTTCTGATCTTTTTGGACTCAAGAGATTCTGATTATTTCCCCTGCGTGCCAGGATAACAGGCCCTCGCCATGTCCAGCTTGCCCTCTCAACACAGAATCCTTTTCGTCTTTCTGTTTCGGGCAGAAAGTCTGACAACCAGACTTTCTGAATTAGTGTTGTTTCTGCCCGACTGCTCCTGATGTGCTAGGGTCCAGGCGAAGAGCAAAAGAAAAAAAAAAGAAAAATGAAATGAAACAAACTCAACAAGCCTGGTAAAGGTTTCAGATAGATCCCCGTTTCCTCTCTGAATCCATTGCCCCTGTTCATGCCCCTTTATGCCTGCTTCCAGCCATCACCTCCTAGCTCAATAGATCACCTCTGACCCACATCCAACTGTATTTCTTCACAGTACCTGTTTTTGTGGTGAATGAAAAACAAGCCAAATTTTACAACAGTATACATCTGAACAAGTTGGAAAGGTCAACTAGGTTTTGTTTTTGTTATTCTTTTTTTTTTTTTTTAGAGGGTGTACTTCTGTATGACTCACTGGGCCTTCTCACTTCCTGCCAGAATTATTACAAAATGAATCCAGGAGACAATGAGCCTGTTGAAGAGCTCCTGAAATATTGACAGGCCCACTATATTCTTAGGCATCCCTTTTGCCAGTGGGCCTGTCCTTGGTCCCCCTCCAGAGTCACCAGCAAAGTCACAAACTCTGCATAGGTCACAATTCTTCCTCCAAGCTGGCTTGCTACATTAGGCATTCCAGGATAACTAGTGGCTATTGATGATGATGAAGCTTTGGTTCATATGTAGCTCTAAGGGAAAAAAAGGGATTCTATAATGGAGTGTAATGACATTGCTTATGGAGATCATTATTTTGAAATACGTTCTGTGATAGTAATATATTTCGGCACTCTGCGTAGATTTCAGGTTCTCCAGCAAAATCGTATATAGGAAGGAGGGAGCTCTCTGCCCCTAAAAACCTCTTGTTTTAGGGTCATGGCTATAATCATATTTGCTCTATACATTATTCAGATGTCTCCCGAGATAATGTTTGCTTAGAACATGATCCTCAAGACATTCTCCACCCCTTGGTTGACATTTCTCACGCCAACCAAGCAACATTCATATTAATAACCCAGCTTCCTAGCTACTCAGTACTTGGAAAGTGATATCTTAGATGGGAGAGGCAAGCATTCAGGACCACGGACACAGAATCCCCCATAATAAATTAGGAAACTGACCTTTGGGTTCACACATCCATTGCCTGTGGTGAATTTAACATGTGAGACTCTCCCCAAGATTCTGGCTACGTTTGGGATTATTGATAAGGTTCAGTGGTGGGACCGAAAAGGCAGAGGGCCAGACTCTGGTCTACGGCTCATTTACCAAAGCAACACCATATTGGAAAATGGCTGACCAATAGCTAACTGGCTTTCCCCCTGTGACATCCCTATTTTGCCTGAAGCCTCTCTTTCCAGTTTCAACATATCTTAACATTGAAAGATTTCAAGTCCCACCCAGATTCTGGAATTATCCATTTTTTTTTCTACCCTCAAAGTCCCTTGAAAATTCCATCCATACTTTATTTAGAAATATTCTGATTTGGAAAAAAAACCCACCCACATGCAGCTTCTTTTTAATAAAGGAAACTAAATGGGAAGGTCAAATTGCTCTTAGAACTTTTTATAGGCCTGGCAGCCCTGGAAACATTTCATCATTAAAGAACGTGTGACAAGTCACTGGGACCATTTACTGAGGGTTTCTCAGGGACAGACCAAGAATAGAAAAATGGATCTTTTCGAACAGACTCCATGGGTTTGACTCGATTTTCCTGAGAACAGCTAGGACTAATTAGAACAAACTTCCAGCTTGTATTAGTTACATCTGAGTATTTGTTAAGTTCTTGTATGCACAACAAAGATAGATTTCAATTGATTCATCACTCCAGTTCTCTTTTCATATTCTGCTCCCATCTTTTCATTTACATGCAAGGGTTTCTTGTGTAATGTCATTAATTAACAGAGGAAGCTGGGATGAAAATATTTTGAATGCTCCAGCTCATTATAATCACAGTCATGAATGCCGGAGAAAATGTGGCTCCTTAATAAAAAAGAAAACAGCCTAGAACAATATTATGCAGTTTATAAATTCCACTGAACCACGGTACAAATAAACAATGCTACTGAATCACACAACAAATCATGTCACAATTAGGCCACACAAGACCAGCTGCTTTTACAAAGGAGCCGTAAGCCAAAGAGGAAAACTTTGAAGATAAATATTGCCATATGTGAAAAGAAAAAAAAAACAACAAATTCCCTACAAACCTTAATTGCACGGAGCATCAATTTCAAATGCTATTTGCCGTGGGAATAAAAGATTTCATCTTGTGACCCATAACTATTGTAAGCATCGTCTTCAGCATGGGGGATAGAATTACGGATTTGATTGGAGGCAACGTGGGCCTGAATACATGTAAGATGTGCCTGCCTCCTTCTTGCTCCATCTTTTCTCCCTTTTCCTCACCCCACTGGTATGTCTCATGACTCAACATGTAAAATCAACTCTCCAGTAATTTATGTGGATTGTCCACTTTGTACCTCCAGTGAAGAGAAATGTTACATGCAGGCTGACCTCCCCAAAGCATGAGTCGTTGGATATCCCCAGGGCATAGACTCATTTTAGTATTTGTTAGAGTTCAGTAAGAAGGCTCCCTAAATTTGATGATCCATTCCAAAACCAAGCATTAATGTTCTTTGGCTTAACTACAAGTCTTAGATTATCCTTACATTTGACAGTAAGTGTAGTTCTTGGATTATCCTTGTCACCACTTTTCTCTCTCTCTCTTTTTTAAAAAAAGCCTTTGACACTGACTGCATTTCCAACTTCATTTCTCATTTATGTTGAATACTAGGGAGGGAGGGACAGTCACCAGAGGAAAAACCAGAGAAATACCCAGGGTGAAAAAAGACTGCAGTAATGCCAAGATTTGGATCCACCATTGTGAAACCCAGAGAGTAAATGTCAACCAAAGACCAGAAGGAAAATTCTTGCTCAAATCACTCTACATTCAATAGTTTAATCTTTGGAAATGCAATGCTTGGAGAGCCCTTTGAAAAAAACTCACTCCACCTTATTATTATTTATGAAATGTTGATATGTCTACATCTCTTTATTCTTTTTTTTTTAGATTTTTATTGGGGAATTGGGAAGGGGAACAATGTTGGGGAACTGAGGAAGGGGACCAGCCAAATTGTTGTTCTTCAATCTTTGTTGTGGAGGGTGCCAGTCACCATCTGGCTTCCCGTTGGCACCTCATGGCTTCTAAGCTCAAGGTGCTGTGTTCAATCTTAGCTGTGGGTGGGCTTAGCCACCATCCCATGTGGAAGTCAAACCAGCAGGCTTGTTGTTAAGAGCACACACTCTATCCACTGAGCCATCCGGGCTGCAGCTCATCTCAAGGTGCCGAGTTCAGTCTTAGTTGCGGGTGGACATAGCCCACCATCGAACAGGCAATCTTGCTGTTACACCAGCTGAGCCACCCTGCCACCTGTTGGCAGTACAGCGACAGATCAGCTCAGGTGCAGCATCACTGGTCCATGTGGGAATCGAACTGGTGGCCCTGTTTCTCAGAGCTCTCGCTCTTAAGCCAACTCTTAACCAACTAAGCCGCTCGGCCAGCCCTACATCTCTTTATTCTTAGGTGCACCCTTTTTCTCCATCTCCCTTGGGTCCATGATGGGTGAAGTGGTAAAATTAACAGCAAAACTGTGCTTTTACAATGTCATATTTCCACTGGTTTCTAAGATAAGATCTTTGCCTGCCCCCATCATCCTTTACAAACGAAATGCTTCTCTTTCCTTCTACTTTCTCCGGTTTTGTAAGTTCAGGATTCAAATATGCCTGAATCAAATTAAAATCTCCCAGGAGAACAACCAAGCATATCAGATAGTTATAGTTTATAACATTTGTTGAAATGTGATGCAGAATCTTTTAAGGTTCATGGTGGAATAACTTATAGTTTTGAGCAATTACCATTGTTTGTATAATGTTTTATTTTAGACAGCCTGAGAAGAAAATTAAAGAGTTAAGAAGAGGTTGAATACTTTGTTCTTTTGCAATGGGAATGCATCATTAACAGGAAAGGTTGGAGAAGCTATTTACTTAAAAAGATATTTAGAATTTAAATTATATATAATTTAAATCTTTTTCTCCTGTATAGTTACTAGTCACAGGTCATTATCTCCAAGAGTGTAAATCAGGCATCTTCCATGATCATTTTCTCAGGAGTGGCTTGGGTTATAGTTCCTCCATTAAATCAGCTTCCCATTTGAAATCAGCAATGGTAACATGGTAAATGTCTGCAGTGATGTTGGAAAGAATGATGGTTACCTGATGTTTCTTTGTATACCATGTATAATGGTTCCTGTTTGTTGGGAACTTTAATAGCAGTGCAGCACAATAGTTAAGATGATGGGTTATAAAGACACGCTTATTTGGGTCAGAAGTTGTATGTGCATAGAAGTACTCTATCATTCAATGGACATGGTGTAAACGAGATCAGGTTAAAGCAGGTCCTAAGAGCAAAAGTCAATTGCAAGTACAAGGACACAGATGCTCTTGGGACATCTTCCTGCTATTCTTCCCTCTCAACACAGATGTATGGCCTCATGGGGGCTCCCTATTATCATCTGACTGAGGAAGGCATCATTTAGGCCTGGTTTATAGATAGTTCTCATGCTGGCAGATAGATGGTGTGCTGGCACTACCCAATGTAGGCAGATACAGTCCGCTAGCCCCACTCCAGGGTGGCCCTAAACAGTAGTAAGGAAAAGCCTACCAGTGTGTAGAACTTCAAGCAGTGTCCTTGGTTGTTCATTTTGCTTAGAAGGAGAGAGGGTAAGAGATGTGGATATATGATCATGCATGGGCTATGGCTACTGGTTTGCCTAGACGGTCAGGGACTTGGAAGGAGCCCAGTTGGAAAATTAGTGACAAAGAGGTATGGGAAAAAATATGTAGATGGACCTCTAATACATAACAATCCAAGTAGGGAAAGATCTTAGTGATCAGGTATACAAGATGACCTGACAGATGGACACAGGTCCGTTTCTTTCTCCAGCGACCCCTGTTCTTCCCCAAATTGCTCTATGGACAAAGTGGGCTTGGAATTAGGGGCGGAGGTCAGGTATGGGCTCCACAACATGAACTTCTACTCAACTCAGCCCACGGCAGAGCTGACACTGATCCCCCAATATGGCAGCACTCCCCAGTGGGTTAACCAGCCACTTGGTGGAGGTTGATTACACTGGGTCAGGTAAGGGGCAGCACCTGTACTTCGTCTTGAGGATCATGTCATCTAAGCTAAGATTATCTCAGAAGACATTTAAATAACCTATAGAACAAATATGATTATAGCCATGACACCAGAACAAGAGGTTTTTAGGGGCAGAGAGCTCCCTCTTTACTATAAATGATTTTGCTTGAGAACTTGAAATATAAACAGAGTGCTGAAAGGTGTTATTACCACAGAACACATTTCAAAATAACTATCTCCATAATCTTTTGTTCTCACAGGATTAGACATTTACATGTGCACCTGCCAGCACTACCACCTACGTACTTACAGGGTACCACTATCACTGTGCGATACTGATTTTGACAAAGGGAACTTCATTTTACAGCAAATAAAGTGCAGCAACGGGCTCATTCTCACATCACTCATTAGTCTTACTAGGTTCCCTGTCTCTCTGAAGCAGTTGGTCTCATAGGATGTAGGATGGCCTTCGGAAGACTCGTTACAGTGCCCACTGAAGGTGAACAGCTTGGAAGGCTGCAGTAACATGCTTCAAGATGCCGTATTATTCCAAACAGGTGGTCAATATATGGTACCCTTTCTCTGATAGATAAGGTTTACCATTCTAAGACTCAAGAGGTAGAAATATGAATGGTTTTTCTTGTTATCAACCCTGGTGAAACACTAGTGAGATTTTTGCTTCTCAAACCTGCTCTGTTGGTCTAGCGGTCTTGTTCCCAAGAGAGTGGACACAGTGGTGATTTCATTGACCTGGAGGTTGAGAGCCTGGACAGTCACACATGCAGTGATGTGACAGTGTGCCAGGTCTCCTGCTGGTTACATGCATCACTGAATCTGGAAAGTTGGAGGCAGAGAGGCTAACATTGGTTCCAGTTCATCCTCATAGATTCCAGCCTACCTTCATGGATTTAGTTCATCCTTGTTCTCCCTTACTCCGTGTCCACTTTTCTTTCCTGAAAGCCTGACCTGGCTTCAGGCTCAGCAGAACATTTAGTCAGTTCTTATCATTGTGTCAGGTCAAACATATAAACTCCTGGTGCTTTTGTTTCTCTGATTGACCCCTAACCAATTGATTCAGTTAGAATTGAATGTCTGCCTCAAGCTATAGGTGTGATCTCAGGCAAACCCCTCTAAGCAGGCTTTCTCACCTATCAAATGGGGGATAATATTAACTATCAAAGAGGATTGTTGTAAGGATTATATAAGATATAGCCTGAGCAGTCTGCAAGGTATAGAGGAAGCACTCAATACATGGTGACCAAGGCCAACAAAACTTGACTTTGATTCCAGGTGATTTTACAGAGTATCATGCAGCATGGAGGCTGGAAGAGATTTTGAGCAGTTCTCTGAACTTGCCTTAGAAAGACCAAACTTCCCAATCTTTTTAGGGTAGAGATCTTGCTAGTTTCCTGCCACTATACTCAGTGTAATTTATAAGGAATATACTGGAAAGGAATTCCTTCAATGTTTCTTCCTGCTAAGAGAGGGGTTTTAAAACTAAATCTTCGGGCCGGCCAAGTGGTGCATTGATTGGTTAAGAACTGGCTTGGGACGCCAGCAGCCACAGTTCGGATCCCATATATGAGAGCCAGTGACACTGCCCTCTACAGCTAACAACAGCTCCACCTGGAGCTGGGCTGCTGTGAGTCCCCCAGACAGCATAGCTGCAGCCCCTGCTGCAGTGGGCTGCCATAGGCTACAGTGAGTGGCCGGCAGCTGGTGTGAGCTGCCAATAGCCGCTGTGAGAGGCTGTCTAGAGGCCAGCGATCAATCTGCCTCACCTGAGAAGAGCGCAATGTTGATACCAACATGGGCCAGTGAAACAATGTCTTCTGCAACAAGACTGAGGAACAAAAGGACAGCAACTTGTCTGTTCCCCTTCCCCGGTTCCCCAACGCTGTTCCCCTCCCCCAATTCCCCAATTAAAAAAGAAATAATAATAATAAAATAAATAAAAATAAATCTTCAATTTTACAATTCGAATGAATGTTATTCTTCGGTGGAATCTTTCTGAGTCTGTTTCCTCCTTCTTCTGTAAATGAGGAAAGTTAGAAAAATTGATCTGCAAAGTCCCTTCTGATTCTAAAGCTTTATAAGGATTACTCAACTGGGAGGCTATTCATTTTGTGGGGCAGAGTAGGTGTTCCTGCTTGGAAATTGTGTTCAGAATTGGCTTCTGAGGTCAGTCCAGAGAAGTCTTATTACATTATAGCCAAACCTTGCTTGTCACTCAGACTAAGCTCGTGTTATGAGACTTGGCATTAAAGGATTTGGGGCTCCTTCGAAAAGCCAACTTTATTGTCTAAGAAGGGAGATGTCCCATTTTTGAAGATATTCTGATAGCCACTTCAAAATAGGATCATGAAAACCTTTAGGGGAATATTAATAGTATCTTGGGATGTTAGTAGGATCTAATTTGACAATTTCGTTTGGTAAATCAGAGAAAGCAGAGACGTAGTATGTGCCCTCAACTGTAATGGGTGAGGGGTTAGGAAGTACAAGTTTAAGTCCTAGTTCCAGCACTTACTAGCTATCGTCCTTCAGGAAGCCATTTTATTTGTGGAAGTTTTAGGAACTTCATCTATAATGGAGAATCATGTGCCTATCTAGATGTCTCATAGAACTCTTATGAAGCACAAATGAGATAGTAGATGTGAGAATGCTTTGTTGATTTGAAAGCACCCAAGACTATAAAGCAGAGGTTGGTAAACTATGACCCATAAGTCAGTCAGATTTAGCCCATTGCCTGTTTTCAGCCAGTGAGCTAAGAATGATGCAAATGAGCATGTCCACCAATGTGCTGATAGGGAAAACTAATTTTGAACCCCAATGATGAAAAATGTTACCACCCCACCAAGAATTCCTTTCTTCTCATTAGTAGATCTATATTACAAAATATTGCACTCGATACTATATTTTGAATTTCATCAATAAAAATCTTGTGGAAATTGCTTTCTCTTTTGTTATACAATACCTACATAATGTTTTCTATTTTGCTTCTTGGCCCATGATTTTCTTGGCCTAAAAGATCTACTATCTGATTTTCAGAGAAAAAGCTTGCTGATCCCTGCTATAAAGTATTGTGCAAAGGGATCTGAATTATTAATAATAAGCATAGTCATTGCTTACAAAGGTTGCTGTAAAATATTTTCTTTTCTTCCTGGTTATATTAAATCTCTGTTTATATTTTAAAATTGTGTAATACAACACTCTTACAAATGAGAGAGAGAGAGAGAGAGAGAGAGAGAGAGAGAGAGAGAGAGAGAGAGAGAGAAGAGAAGAGATCTGTTGCCTTGTTGAATTATACTAAATTTTATAATTTGAATTTTAAAATATCAAAATTCTAAATTTGTGAAAACTTGAAGAAACATAAAGAAAAATTAAATGACAACAACAAAAAAACCCTGAAGAACCAAACCAAGAGGCGGGTGCTGGCTTGTCCCATGCTCCAAAAAGCCCCCTGAGGGTTTCTGTGATTGGCATACCCTGGGAGGCCTTCCAAACAAGAGATAGATTTTGAGATAATGCACTGGGGTCCTCATGTACCCAGGTGTGAGAGTAGGAGGTTCCTCACTTGACTCAGATGGAAAGTTAGTGGAATAATAACATCTTTATGGATAAAAAAATCTTCAAAATGCATCAGAATTAGTTTTGTACAAGAATTGATTTCAGATGCAGATGTCTTTATTGGAAAACAAACAAACAAAGTATTCTCAGGCACCACAGCTTTCCTGATGGAGTTTCATTCCACATGTTGATATCTTTATTCAAGGAAAAACAAACACACACAAAAATAGGGAGAGAAAGGAAGGGAAAAAGATTTTCAAATGTATACCATCCTTTTTCCATGTTGTTTCAAATATCTGTCTCACAGTATGCCAGTAAGTGGGTACATAACACATACATGCCTAGAGTGATTTGCTTAGAGACAAATTAGACAAATTTGATTTTCTAACTGATGAGGCAGAATTGCAAAGGTGGTGTTTCTCATCTCCTGTGAGGGCAAGTCAGGGGGAGATGAAAGAGAGATTGACCTTTACCTCATCATTTCCCTTCCCCTCCTCTCTGTGTAAACCACATTCGTCTCTCCGTCAAGGTACTTGGAGAAACTTGCTAAAATTTTCCCTCATGCTTGAAATTTACTTACTCTCGGTAACAGGAAATATGAGTCTTGTGATGTAGATTGTTATACCAGATGGTAATCTTAGCACATGCTATTTATGTAGATCAGCCGTGTGTGTGAGTCATCCATGTGGGGCTGACCTCAGCCACTGTGAAATTGGGTTCCATACCACTATTATTAATAAATAATAATAATAATATCGGTACTGGTTATGCATCATTTTGATGTACACTTAATGAGGCCATTACCTGTACTTGATATTCAATATGGATTTTTTTTTTTCTTTTTCTAAATCGTATTCTCTTACCAACTGGCTATAGGTTAGATTCCTGTTCCTCCCTGGCAAGGACAAACACAAATTTTTAACTCAGTTCAATGAGATAATTAAGATATCTGCCCCTTGCATTCTTCCTTGACTGCCCTGATTAAGGCATTCTTACTTTCCAGCAAGTTTCTAGTCTTATTCAAATTGCCCTCTTCTAGATTCTGTGATTTGGGTTATTATTTTACTGCTGAAGATGAATTTGGTGGAGTGATCCACACCCATTCACCTCTCCCCTTTAACCACTGGCTAATTTAGCCATAATTCACAGTTTCATATCTCTTACAACTTTGATTATCTAGTGGTTGCTAGTAAGCCAGGGGGTCAGCGCTGCACAAAGATGCAAAGATAAACTCTTCAAAGTCAGGAATTGTTTTCTTTGCTTCCAGCTGACTATCTCTTCAGCCTTTCTGCCTTTAATCTTCCCAGGCTTTCCTCTTGCCTTCTTTTCTGGCACTTTTCCCTGAATAGTGCCTAGAACTGGGCTTTGCATAAAACAGTTCCTACCCTTTTGACCTTGTAACTGTCTACAGTCAGTTTCTAATGTGACATTTGGCTGTCCTCTTGCTTGCAAGGCTTTCCACTGACGTCCTGTCTTCTCATTGACATAAGAAGCCACTTTGCTGCATCTCAGACTCCCCCTCACATTTCACAGCACCCGAATAATATGCCTTTCTTTTCTTTCTCTTCCCAGCTGTTGTTTACAACTAAATTTGGTCAGCTCTTGGGCCTAAGGGAAGAGCAAAGCTGAGATTCACTGCTCTCTGACATTTCCTTAGCCCAGCTCTTACTGTCTTTGGCACCCTTAGTTATGTCACATTCATTCCCAAACTTCCTTCTGAGAAGAACATGTTTTTGCTTTCTTTTCTTCCTCCTTCCTCTTTCCTCAGGGTTGCTTTCAGAACTTGAATCAGTGTGGGCTTTGTCTACACAGCCAATGACATGGGGTCATCCCACCTTTCTGGAATATTTCCTGATTGTCTCTTTGAGAGAAACAGCATCATTTTTTTTTCTTTTTTCTTTTTTTCTTTTTTTTGCTTGGTTTCTCTGACCCAGAGATAACATTTCTGACCTAACATTGTTAGGATAAGGACTAAGGTTTCATGGTAATGAGTTTTCATGCTCCCCTCTCCCCCTTGGCCCCTGACTGAGACCAGGGTCCTTCATTTGCTGACTGAATTTGGATCAGAAAACAAAGATAGCATGTCCATAAGGAATTTTAATCTGTACAAAGGGCTGCTAGAGCAACAGAATGGTTAAAGGTGTATTAGATACATGTTGCAATGGGAAATAAGAGGCATTGGTTTGTCTCTTTCTAGGGGGAGTGAGGCAGAGAGCTGTTACTGAAATTATGCTGCCAATTTTAGGTGATTTTTTGTTTTAAGTTGCCTTACTGATTGAGGCATAGGGCTATGAGGTCTCTGGGATTCTTCAGAGCAAGGTCCTTTTAACATGAAGGACTGTCGAGGCACAGCCTTTCCCAAGGGTCCATGCTGTTTTTGGCAGTTCAAGTTCCCTGTCTTCTGCTTTCTCAGGAGCACCCCTCTTCTCAGAGTCAACAACCCTTTGCAGTTTACTAAGGTCGAAACAGCTTCATCTGAGACAGTCTCAGCTCCCTGCTGGGCCGGGGCAGAGAGGGTAGTCTCCCCAAAACCAGCAGAAACAGCAGGCTTTGGAATCAGATGAATGTAGGCTGTAGTTCCAGCTCCAATCATTGTAGCATCTGCCCAGTAACCACATCTCCCCTGGCCTTAGATTCCTCATATATTAAACAGGAAGGAATGATAGAGCACCCATCTCATAAAGTGGCTGCGAGGACTCAATGAGAGCATCGTGTAAAGTACCTGGCACCAGCTTATGGCAGCTATTTTTATCTATGATCCAGTAGGTAGAACATTTCCGTGCTTTCCCCAGCCTGAAATGGAGATGCCTTTACATCATCCTTCCTGACTCGTCTTAATTACTCTTGTCATCTGACTTCTAAGTGGCCATCATGAGCTTTCTCTTGAGCCCCACGCCTATAAAAACAATATGAATACCTATTACAGGAACAATCACTGCAGAGCTTTGGGACACTGAAACTATCAGGATCTCTGTTGGGTTGTCGGAAAAGTCATGACGTATTTTTTCTATATTTTTCATTGCAAAAAGGCGTCATGACTTTTCCGACAACCCAACAGATCTTCAATGAAGACCACGGATGAGCACTCCAAGTCTAGGATGATCATTAATCCGAACCATCATCTCTCCGCTGCCATAAAATGCTAAACCCTTATAGTCATACAGACACCTAGATAGGAACATGCATGTGGAATATACAAGGTCAGGACTGGAGTCAGGAGATGTATGTTTCAGAGCTGGCCCTTCCAGCCCTAATAGCCTATGGCCCACGACCATGACCTCCTTAGCTAGACTATAAATGCCTGAAAGGGCTTACCGATTTCTGGAGGGAAGGGGTGGGAGTTAGAATGTACAGTGATCTGAAATAGAATGAAATTCGTATATTGCTTCCTGGGCTTATCGGAAAATTGCACCCCTCTCTGAAAGTGAACTGGTCTCCCCAAATAGTGAGTCTTACTACAGTCTCTACCTGCAACAAGCAGCTATCTAGTGTCTCACAGATCTCTCGTGCCAAGCTCACGCTTTATGGAAAGGACTTGCATACTGATTTCAAGGTGGTATAATAGTCGAATCAAGGAGGTACATGAAGAGCACCCATTAGAAAGCAATTTATGGTTACCAGAGGGTAAGGAGGGAGAGGGATGGTAGAAGAGGGTAAAAGGGATCAAATACATGCTGATAGAAGGAGAACTGACTCTGGGTTGTAAACACACCATATGAAGTATAGATAACGTATTACAGAATTGTACATCTGAAACCCATGTAACTTCACTAGCCACTGTCACCTGAATAAACTTTAATTAAAAAAAAAGAAAGCAATTTATGAACACGGACAGTCCTCACTCCCTTCAATTTTCCTTAACACAGAGTAAAGACTCAAGGCTGCTTTTTTTGTTTTGTTTTGGTTTGCTGCTTTCTGAAGCTTTTTTTCTTCATTCATTTATTAAACATCATAATATGTTGTAGGAAATGAGAATTAGAAAATTACTGAATACGAGTATGATAAGTGCCTATTTTAAGGGATAGTGATTTGGTCATTTAAGATTCTGTGACCACAGATATGAACGTGATCCTATTAGAAAATGCCAAGAATTCAAGGACACTTGCATGATGAGTCACTGTCATTAAGCCTCTTCCACAAATGGTATTAAATCAGCACTCTTACATCAACAAATCGTAGTTGCTAGAAATACATTTGCAATTTAACAATGAAGTCTTGATTTTTTTTTTTTCCTATTGGCAATTCTTTAGCCTATGGCATGCATTTGATGTCTGAAGAACTTAGAGAGTGGGCCCTGTCTTTATCCAATGCGTAACCTCGCTCCCCACTGTCCCTGATTGTCCATTCCCTGTTAATACACCAGTGCTGTCCACTCGAAATAGAATGTGAGCCAAATAAGGAAACCACATATATAATCTAAAATGTTCTAAAGGTCATATGAGAAAAGAAAAAAGTGAAATTCATTTTAATACTATGTTTTATTTAACTCAATATGTCCAACATATTACCATGTCAGCATGTAATCATGAAACAAGTTATTAATGAGATATTTTACATTCACTTTTCACACCAAGTCTTCAAAGCTCAGTGTATTTTACAATTAGAGCCCGTCTTTAATTTGGACTAGCCACACTTGAAGTGCTCACTAGTCTCATGTAGAATAATGGCTACTGTATGGGACAGCATAAATCCATACAGCTACAGAGGAAAAATTCACTCCAATACCCCCAGAAACATATTACATGTTTGAATAGCTCTGGATATCAGAAAGCTTTCTTGTGTCATACTGGTACTTTCTGTACACTTTCAGTTTCTACCCTTCATCTTTGTTCTCCCTCCTCAATCATACTTTTAATACTACTGAAATTTCACTTCATCTTGACTTTCAGTAGCTGTCATATACTCATATCATTATGTAACCCTGCTTATTTTCAAGTTACCTACTTGTCAAGCATATGTCTCCATTTTTTACTTATGAAATTGGATTGATTTTAAGTCAGCTCCAGAATTTTCTACTTAGAGTTAGGACCTTTCAGCTTGCTAGTTGGCCCATAGTTCTAGATTGACAAAAATTTCTTTGGGAATATGGTTCTCTCACCTAACAACTCGGGTGTCCCGCTCAGTTTTATGTTATCTCTATATGCAGTCAGCATACCATCAGCCTCCTCATTAACTCAGGGACCAATATGCTAATTTGGACAAGGCACCTATGGCTTGCTGGGAGAATCCTTCTAGGTTAAGTGCCCTCCAAAGTTACCCCACTCAAATTACAGTCATTTGAGCAGTTATAAAGTCACCAACCAACTGGTCACTTCAGTCCGCATTTCTTCATCTCCCCTACCTGGACATCATGACTCACTTTGTCAAATGTCCTCCCCAGACAGTCAAAGTGCTTAGCTGTCAGAACAGGAGATACAGGAATATTTCTGGCTTCCTTCAGATAACCCACAGGGAGCATGGTCCAGAGCCACATTTGTCTCCCTCTAGACTTCTGTCTACCTTTCGTGTTCTTCCTAGGTCTTCAAAATAATTGATAAAAGTCCATGATTCTCATCTTTGGGTTTCCTTATCCCAGGGATCTCATATAAAATATTTTCAACATACATTCTTTCCTATTACTAGATAGTAATATTCTGTTCTTTAGGTCTAAAAATTATTTTCAAATACTCTGGCATAGGTTACATGACTTAATTTTTAAATCGTTTTTACTATTGGCCTATTGAAATTGGCTCATATGCATGTATGAGTGTGTGTGTGTGTGTGTGTGTGTGTGTGTGTGTGAGAGAGAGAGAGAGAGAGAGAGAGAGAGAGAGAGAGAGAGAGAGAGAGAGATTGCTTTCTTTTTATCTTCCCCCACCCTCCCACTGATTCACTTCTTTTGGCAGCATTGCTTGTTCTACAATTCTCTGCCTTTTTTGCTATTCCAACTTGTTACTTTTCTTTACACTAAAATGGTAGGCATCATTTTCTTTTCCAGTATAATATCATTTTCTTTTCTAGTACTATGACAAATCTGAGCATTTGTTTTTTTCAGGAACACAGAAAAGCAACCAATCAGAGGCCCAGTGGAAGCAAATATATTTCTCCAGTTCCTTCTAAAGTCAGGTCCCATGTGTGGCCCAAAGCTGGGATAGGTTGTCCACTCATTGACAATATTATGTTTTAATTTTATTTTGTGGGTGTGGTTCATCTCCTGTTCTGTGAATTCCTGGATGTCAGGGACTACAGTTTACAAATATATGCATTATCAGCACCTTATGCTTAATACGTATTCCATAAAAACCATGCCAAAATGAACAAATGAGTGAATGAATCTCTTACATGACACTTATCTACAACTTGTACTGGAGTACTTCCTGTTATGGAATCCTGCTTAGTCAATCAATCTTCTGTTGGTAGCTTTAATGATAAAAAGCTTTTCTTTTGTATTAAACTAAAACCTACCCTCAGCACTTCCATTTTCCCACAGAAAACGTCTTTCCCATGTATTTATTTTAAATAGGAAAATGAAGGCCTCGGGCCTGATGAAGATAGCAGTTTTGTTTTCATCAGGAAGTCCTGTGCTCTTTCCTTTGCTTGTTCAACCATCTTCATTCCAGTGGCATTCCAGTGGCAAGCGTCTGGCATGCCAACCACACAGGTCATTTAGGGAGAAATCCAAATTCCATTTAGACAGATTTTGAACTCCTCTAAATATTGTACTTTCTCAGGCTTCCAGGGAGCCAGTGTTTATCACTGGATGAGTACAGTTACAGAAAGATCAAGGATTTCGTTTATTCTGGGTCATGTCCATTAAAACGGCCTGGTTTCAGCCAAGGAGACTTCTTGTTCCCAACCACTTTCCTGGGTCTCA
Organism: Aselliscus stoliczkanus; assembly: GCA_033961575.1. Classification (NCBI taxonomy): domain Eukaryota; kingdom Metazoa; phylum Chordata; class Mammalia; order Chiroptera; family Hipposideridae; genus Aselliscus; species Aselliscus stoliczkanus. The sequence continues at coordinate 9,808,590 of CM066734.1, forward strand.
GAATGAAGTTTTCTGCCAGGTTGCCCTCCTGCCCAGGATGAGCCCATGCGCCCAGGCTGGGCCTGCTCTCTCTTTACTCTCAATCAGCAGTGCTGAGTGGCATAGCTCTGTCCTGTCCTCAATGCCAGACAATACAGTATGTGGGACCCAGTATCTCACACTCATATTTGGCTCAGGGCTGGCTTGTGAATCACATGTCAGAGCAGAACTTGAAATCTCATGTCCAACACAAAGAGAGATGACGCCAGTGCTTTGAAATGACTTTTAACATAAAATATGTCAATGTAGTGACCGCCCCCCAACCTTGCCCCCCTCTTTCCTCCTTGTATTCTTTTGGAGATGTTTAGAAGTGGTGTCATCTTTGTGAATTATGATTTTAGGATCAAGTATGTCAATACCGTGAATCTACACTAAGAAAACACAGCAAGGAATATGCGACCATGATTACGCTGGCTTTGATCACACTGATTCCACTAATTAAAAATTCCACTGAGGAGAGCACTGCGGAATCATGTAAAGCCTGTGAATTACCTAATAATGATAGAAATATGCAAAGCATTGGTGATTAATGAACAGATGTGAAGAGGCAATGCAAAGTTGTGGGAAACCATTTCTCGGAGTGATGTCAGCAAGGAACAATTTGCAGACATAATTACTAAAAAATTATCAGAGACTTCCTTGTCAAGTATTTTGTATGTTTATAAAGCTGTTGGTGACTCACTTTCGAAGTCTGGGAGACTTATTTGATTTGGAATCAGGATTTTATTATAGCTTAGCTGTTATGTAATAGTTTACTCAGACTGATGGGGAGATAGTCTTTCATGTCAACATAGCTTGTATGTGTGCAGTGAGATTTCCTCGTAGTTATTTCAGCAATTCATATCTGAACGTTTTCCCGTATTTTCATGCCCAGTGTAGCTTCTCAATTTGTAAAACGAAGCATAAGAAGAGATGCAAAATTAATTATTTAACAGATTACCACCAAGTCTCGTGGATTAGGGTATTGGAATAAAGTGACTTTAGACTGGGAAGTTGGTAATGTCATATGGAGTGACTGTCCCTGGCATGCCATAACTCAGTATAGGAGGTTTTCGGTCATACCTACCTCTCGTTACTGAGCACAGGAATTTGAAGTCCTGCCTGGCTTTCCTCAGGTCAATACCATAACTAGTCAAGCTTTACCCTCATACCTTCCAATTCCAGGGCTTGAGAGCAAAGTCATCTGGGTCCTTCTAGTTTGTAGGACAGCTGGGAAACTATTGTTTGATCAACACCTCTAGTTGCAAACTAGAAAGAAGCGTTTCGTGTGACGTCTCCAAAACACCAACGGCAAACAGATATTGGTCTGCCCCTTGGCTCACGTGTTCATGATGTTGTTGTCTGCAGCAAGAAACAGAGCGTGAAAAATGGGGTCCTTTCCAAGAAAGGTTGGGTGTTATCTTTGCTCTGAAGGGGGATAGTGTGAAAAAGTCATTAAACGGAATAAGCAGCGAGGGCTCCTGGATTCTGCTTCTGGCTCTTCAACGGTCAAGCTGCTACTGTACCATGGATAGTTTTTCTGGTTTCTCTGTCTTTATAACTTCTTTTATCTATTGACTCATGGAAGCAGAATTTAACCATGCAGCTTCATAATTAGTCTAAATATTTGCCTATATGGGCTTCTATGCAGATAGGAGATCTTATTTAAACACTTATGAATAGATTTATTTTATCACTTGATATCCCATTTGGTAGCCCTCCTGTCTCTACAACCATATTAACATGAAGGGCAGCAGAGGAGGAAGGATAGCAGAATGGAGAAGAAGAATGTGAAACAGCAGATGAAAAGCAAATAGACTTGCTCTTTTGAGCAAGTGAAGGCCCATAATATATTTTGGATGATAGCTACTTAATTCTTCACCACTAACAACAGACATGCCTCTGTTTGGTAGTCGTGGATCATGAGAAGATTTTATGACCCAGAAAATCACAGGACAAAGGCACTACTTCCTTTTGGCCACTTTTTTAGTTTGCAATAAACAAAGCTTCTATTTTAATTCCTGAAGCACCCATTGTCACGCAAGATGGTCCCAAGAGGAAGGACTTATGCTTCCTTTTGGCATCTTTTGGAAGTTCTCTAAGACAGTGATGTGGTCCCACCACTGCATGGTGAATAGCCATCCATGAAATGCTTTGTGAATTAAGGCTGAGGATGACCAGGGCTCAAGGGCCTCTGGTAAGTGCCGTGGACACACAGGCAGGAATCACAGTTTGTAAGGTGAGAGGATGGGTTGGCGAGCTGGGCAGCAGCACAATCGCCACTTTTCAGGAGGTGTCAGAGAGCAGACGTACGGTCAGGTCACCAGCCAGGCACAGAATAGGATACGTGGGTCAGTGCTGGGGACAGGTGAGGAGCTTCCGTTATCAAGGTGCATTTGAAGGTAACTCTGGCTATTAATGGTTTTCACTGTTTCATTTGCAAGGTGCTGCCTCTCTATCTCCAATGACCCAGAGGCTGAGGAACCTAATTTATTAGTTCCCATTTCCTCTTGGTATTTGCTTAAGGGGTGGGAAGGACAAACAACCATCATAAAGATAGCAGTCAGCCTTTACTGGGTCCTCGCTGTTTGGAAAGCATTCTACTCGAGGGTTAAATGTATTATCTCACTGAGTCCTTTCCACCCTCTTATGTGCTTGGTATTATGAATCCCATTTTAAAGATGAGGAAACTGAGGCTTAGAGAGAGGCTCGTCCAAGGTCACCAAGCCAGGCTGTGGCAGAACAGAATTTCAAACCTGAGCCCTCTGGCTCCAAAGCCGATGTTCTTAAACACGACTCTACACAGCCCCTCACATCCGGACTGTGATCAGAGCAGATGTGGATGTTATTGGTTAAATGGAGAAAGACACTAAAGGGACTGTGGATTCCAAAAGCAAACCTTGCACATGTCACCAAGGTCTTGCTTTTCATTCCCATTGTGAATGCTAGAGTTCATCTAGCTGCCACCTCTTACCTGAACTTCTTTGAAAACTATGATTTCTTGCTATTATAAAATGATTATACACTCATTGTAAAAATAAGGAAAAATAGATATCAGAAAGAACACCATGTTTCCTGAGGACAGAGTCTAGGATATGTTTACCTGTGTCTCCTGTACTGTCTAACAAGTTCCATGCATACATAGGTGCTTAATGATCACAGAATTGATCTGTGCCTCCTGGCTTTTCCTTGAGTACAAGAAACTATCAGTGTGTCGTAATTTAGGCTTTTTGGATTACTGAGCCTCCAATGTTGCTCAATAGATGCTGTATAGGACTTCTAAAATAATTAGGGTATTTTCTGAAGCATATAACCGTGCTAATGTTACCGGCTTCCTAAAGCCATGTTATGATAAATCTATGTTGGGTTTTTGCAGTCTCTGGGTTTGACCATTTAATTTTATGGAGAAGAACAAAGGGCCCAGGAGGTGCCTAATATCATCATCCATTACTGGTAGAGCAGGGACGAGGTGCCTATCTTCAGACTCTGAGTTCAGGGCTCATTTGATGCCTCGAATTTTCCAGAACAGGAAGATCGATTAAAAAACAATAAGTCCCTGACCAGGTTTAGGTGCTTGTTTGCATCTGGCTTTGGGAAAATTGGTTGCAATGCAGTTTCCTCTGAGCAAAAGTAGTTTCCTTTGCATTTCGTTTGCAACTCTCCAAGAGCTCTTAATTTGATGTCACTGGTATTGAAGTGGGTATTTGCATCCAAAAACATGTCCCTGCTTCTTCAGGGCACTTCAGAGGTCAAATTTCACTACACTACACTTCCTTCAAAATAGTCTTTTAGGTGCCAGAAATTCCTTCTAGTTGAGTAATGAACATTTCTTTTTTATTAAATAATCAGTCACTGGAGGTTAGAAAGGATCTGAAGATGATCAGCTCCAATGATCTTATTTTATATCCTGGGGAACTGAAGTTTAGAGAGGTCCTGACTTTTAGAAGACTCCCCCCACCCCAGCAGCCATGATCAGGACCAGAAGTCTTTGTAAGACAACAAGTCTCGGTGTAAAAGGCTGAAGGAAATAAAGGATCCCTAGGTCTTGCCCTCACGAGGATTATATCTTAATGCTACAGCTAGTGGTCAACTCATTTGCTCATGAGATCATGAGCAACTCTGGAAGAGGTATTTCCAGAGTTCAAACAAGTAAGATTCAGACACTGGCTTGAGCTGGATGATTCAAAGATGAGTGTTAGAGACATGAAAGGGGGTGGCCATGGAGAGTGAGCTGTTATTAAAATAACCCCATGCTTTGTCATGGCCACAGCTTCCAGCCAGTGAGCTCACAGATGTCTGGCACTTTCTTTCCCTTTATCTCCAGCATTTAGGATGCTGGTCTAGCTCAACTGAGTGAATTCATGTTGAATGAATGAATGACCAGATGAGAATGTGGTGGCTAAGCATAGATTTGTTGTTAAAGAAAGAAAAGAAACCAACCAAACAAACCAAAACTAACACAATAAAAAATTCCCCAAATATATCTCTGGTACTGGGTTGTAAACACTTAAGCTATTATTAAAGGTTTTGTTAGTTAAACCTTGCTTGAGCAACTGGACTTCAATTTACTTAGGTATGAAAAACAAGGGGAAGAGGAATAAATGATACAGTAGAAACAACAGAAACAGTGTGTGAAAGATCAGATATGGTCGACCCAAGTTGGCCCCTCAGGTATGTTTGCTCATTCATTCATTCATTCATTCACCCATCCATCCATCCATCCATCCATTCACCAATTACCTTCATAAGTGCCCTTTGGTGGGACACAAAATTGTCAAACTGACTGTCTTTAAGGTGTTCAGGAATCTACTCCAATTTTTTGTCTTCTTACACCAACATTGTATACTCTATAATATAACATAGAGTGAGAAAAGGCTGAATGAAAAATATCTTCAAGGGGGTCTGGCATGATTTAGTATGTGTTCTTCTTAAGAGATTGAGGATGCTGTCTACTTAATTTTTGATTTTGTCCCCAGACCTGGGAATTTGAAAATGATTCTGGCATTTCCTCCAAGCAAGATACCTTTCCTCCAAAGGCATTTGTGCCTCTTAGGAATGCAGCGAGTCGTGTGGTTGCCCTTCCAGCAGGCCGAGTGTCATAAACCCGGCAGTAACCCTCTGTGTGGTCGGGCACAGTCCCTACCCTCAGTCAGCCCTTACGTGGGCAGAAGCGTGTTTGTTCTGTGCCCGCGTCACCCACAGATTAATTAGGGAAACCTACAAACACAATGGTTTGGCTGTGAGATATCATGCTACTTGGAGTGGCCTACGATTTTTAAAAATGCCTCATTGAGCAACTCGGAATGACGACCGTGAATGTAGACAGAGAGAGAAGGGCATGTGTTTTAGCTAAAATTAATCAATAATCAGAAAGTCATTCATCTATGCCTCATGTGTTTTTATTTCATTGTTGATGACCTCTATACAAAACAAAGTTTCGCAGGAGATTTTGATTATGTATACAATGGCTATGGGTAAAAATCATGATTATAATGAACAATTCTGAGCAGGAGTGATCCTCAAACATTTAACCACTGGTACTGCATCAGATAATCAGGATGGGTAGTGACCACAGACAGCTGCCATGTTTGCACTGGAGCATGTTGACTGCACATCAGTCCTGCTTCTACATGTATGTTGCATCTACTGAGCTGCTACATGGAAATGACACTTTAACTGTACCTATGTACCTTGTACAGGTAGAGATCAACATTATCTAGAAACTCAAAGACACTAATGCTTCTTGTACAGATGGATATAAATTTCAAACACAAATGTATTCTCAGTCTCCCTCCATCAGTTTTTCCTTCTCTGATAGATGCTTTCTAATTAGTGTGAAAGCATATTGCATTAGATCTTCCTAGTTAAACAAAACAAACACCCTTCCTTTACGTGACACTATTCTCCATCTATCCCATTCTATTTCTTTTCCTTATAGCATAATATCATGGTGTTTTCCACACTTATAGTTTTCCTTCACTTGCTCGAGTCCCCTTCAGTCAGGCTTTCTTCCCTTTTCTGAAAATGCTCTCATTAAAGTCACCAAGGACTATATATATGCTGAATAAATAAATGAATACGTACACGTGGGGACTAAAAGGTGACAGTGCAACAATGGAGTAATAGAGACAGATGGTGTAGGGCCTGTCAGGCTGAAAATACTTACTATCCGGGCCATTCTAGACAATGTTTGTCAAACCCTGGTTTATGTATATTAGGGAGGCAACATAATGTAAAAAGTCAGAGTATAACTCTGAAGCCAGATGCCCTGGGTTCAAATCCCAGTTCCTCCCCTAACCAGCTGTGGCCTTGGCTAAGTCACCCGACCCCTCTGTGCCTCAGTTTCTCAACTGTGCAATGGAGGTAACACCAACACTAGCCCCACAGGGTAGTTGTAAAGAGAAGATGAGTTCATATGTGTGAAGTATGTAACATCTTCTACAAACATACTCATAAATGTCACTGGGTGGTGAGAACATAGTTGAAAGACACACATCTAAGGGAAAGGATGTGTGTTTAATTTATCCTGAAGGACAGTACGGACTACTAAGTACATTTCCCTTCTTCCCTTGTTCATTCTCTTGAATTTTGGGTGAGTTGGTTATGAGTAGATTCATTTTCCTTCTGTTGCAGATGGAAAAATTTACACGCAGACGGTGTGTTTTGCGAAACTGATCTTTGTGGGATACACACACAAAGCAAATTGACTGGTGTGTGCCATCGACTCTATGTTTTGATGGCATTCAGGAAAAGCCTTACTTAAAATCAGCCTCCCAGACATTTTGCGTGGGTGTTTCTCTGATGCTGTCTCATGCTCCTCTTTTTAGGGCTTTCCCGCTGTCAGGTGGACCGTGTCAAAGGCATCTTAGGACGACTCCCCAAGCCTCCTTCCAAATTTCCTCCCTCGGTTTTCATACTTGAAAGCTCTACGTAATTAGTCCTTCTCTTGGGTGTCCAGGTCAAGTTCTTCCTCTCCTGGGATGGCTTCCCAGCTTGCCCGGCTTCCCAGGTCCAGTGACCTCTCCATTCTCTGAATGACTGTGACCCACTCAGTCCCAAGCAGAATTGTTAACTTCTTGAAAAAAAAGAAAAACATCGTGTGAAAACATCTGATTTTCACACAGTGGAGCTCTCTGTCACTGAGGTGAGGGATTGAACCTTACCTTCTTGGTATGCTCAGCACACACAATGGCCCTACGTGGAGTATCTGCTCAGCAGTGGGCACTTATGGATGGTGCTTCTCAATATGGCTTCTGAGGGGCTGCAGGAAAGAGCTGCTGCTGACATCGCCAGTGCCTCCTGGGTCTGCTTGTTTCTTTCTCTGCTCCGGCCACCTCATGCTATTTCCTATAACCAAATTGTCCTTTCCTTGTGTTTGTTTGGTTGATGGCTACTCATCTTTCAGCTATTAGTTCATCAGTCACTGCTGCAAGGAAGCTTCTGGAACAGGTCTTCTCACCCTTGACCAGGATTTAAGTTGGGGCCTCTTTTCATATAATTCTACCTTTTCCTTCCTGGTCATTTACAATTATATGTGGCTTTTTTTTTTTTTTTTTCTGGCTATCTGGTTAACATCTACCTCTTTTACTAGACTGACTTCTCCACAAAGAAGAACAATGTCTGCTTAGATCATGTTTCATGCCTAGGAATCTCTTGGTATGATGGACCCCTAGTTTTAGAATGACTGAGTGGTGAGTAACAAACAAAGATGAAAAAGATAAAGGGATGATTATACGCCTGTTTAGCATGCAAATATATTCAATAGATTTTTGCTGAATCTCCTCTATATGTCAGCACTGTGCTAAATGTTAGGGATGTAGCCGAGAACAAGGCAGGGGAGGGCAGAGGTGAGACGCAAATGGACACCTTTGGACCCTATATCTGTGCATAGTCCAATGGACCATTAGGATAAGCTGGATCTGGCTTCCTAAAGGGAGGGACAGTGACCATTTTTGTTTCTTCTCCCCCATCGTGGTATCCCAATATGGTTATTACTGAGAAGACACTGAATTCACAAAACTGAGCTTCCATACCAGGCACCCCTCAAAGTTACTGCAGCCAATTAATAACTTTGTATGTAAGATTTTCTGGAATTTTTATAATTGGTTTATATCTTTCTTCTCTCCACATTGCGGCCAGTCATCTAACTTCAGATGCCAGCAATTTTGTCCCTCTTTTCTCATTATCCACATGTTGCTAATCCTTTGACTCTATATGTTATTAATTCTGAGTTTTATTGGTTTAATGCTTCCTGTTCAATTTGTGTACATAGTATTCTTTACTTTCACTCTCAAGCTATCCTATTGTTAAAACATGAACAATTCAATCAGACTAATGGCTTTTAACTCATGGTAGTTCATTTGATTTCCATTTCTGTTTGTTTGTTTTGGTTCATTGACTGTTGGTAGAGACAAAGAAGAGAAACCACCAAACCTGAACCCCCATCACAGCTCCCTTGCAGAAGGGTGCTGATATCTGATCAATAAAGCCTCATAAGTCCCAGAACTCAAAATGGCAGGAGACTGGGGGACAATCTAATCCTAATATTTCACAGATGAGAAAACTAAGACCTGCTGAGGTTAGGTCACGTGTCTTCAGGGGCTGGGGCAAGATCACAGACCTCCCACCCCATGGGCGCTTCCACTTTATTCCAGGCCATCATATTACTTTTCATAGTCTTTATGAAGCGACAGGTTTCCCCTTTTCTCTTAAGAGCACACCTTTGACCAAAAAGAAAAAAAAAAAAAAGAAATGGGCTGTGAAAACCCCCCTCTGTGCTTTCCTGCAATGAGGCTCTTTTCACATCATTTGGAGAAAGGAGACGCCATTGCAGGTTGCTCCTTTGTGACATTTCTCTGAGAGAACGAAGCCCCGTGGAGCTGTTGATTGCCCGATGTATCATGATTGATGACTATCAATGTCCATTTCCATATCTCTGACATCATCCCTTTGGAGACATGCCTCCACACACATGAGGTTGGCTGAGGGAGAGAAAGACATTTCTCAGCCCAGCTCGCTGACTAAAATAGTAATTCTATACGCCAGACCAAGCTGATTTTGTTTCTCTGAGCTTTTTCTCAGGTTGCTACCCTCAGCCTGGCCTGGAGACACTGCCAGGTCCTTGACTTTCCTACTTGAGCTGAGCATGGCCCATAGCGAGTTCAGAGCTTCTGGCACAAAGCAAGTGAAACCTCCCTGCATGGTGAGCTGGGAAACCGCAGCACCTGACCTGCTCTGCCTCCCAATTCTCCACTCCAGCACCCTGGGGATAAAGGCTTTGCAACACAGGAGCTGGTCTGTGCCTGCTGCCAGACAGACAACCCTGATTAGAATAATGCCCAGCAGGTTTCGCCTTTCTCTTTCCTTTCCCTAGACTTTCCCACCCTGAAACAAACCAGAGGACGGCTGTTGCTAAGGGCCCAAATTACAAGACCATAGTGCTTTTAATTGTTATTTCAAAGATTGGAAGCCATCAGCCATGGGAAGGAAAGCCGAAGGAACTGGGAAGGTGGCTGTGGCCTACTGAACTCAGTGGATGAGAACAAGTTATTTAAAGGATGAACACGTTTATATTGGGAATGAAACAGTCTCGAGTTTCACCTGTATTGGCCAGATCAGGCAATGAGTGTGTATGTTCCACAGTCCAGTCAAAGTAGAAGATTTGGGGTGTGGGTGGGACTACTTTACATGGGATTTGAAATTGGAGCTAGGTAGGGCTTCAGTTCTTTTAGTATTTTTCATTTTGCTTATTAATATAGGCAAGAGGGCTACTTCTCCTCCCACCCTCCTCTTATTCTTTTTCCCATCCATTCCTCTTGCATTCCCCTCTCTCTGTCCTTAAGTGGATCCTGAATTGGAGGACAGAGAAGAATGACTGTACTTTTCATTGTCCTCCCCACCTCAGGTACTACATAAAGGCAGTTCTAGAAAAGGTAGTTCCAGAAAAGATGCTTCTTCACTGATGATAAGTGATCGACACAGATTTGAATATGTAATATGTATCAGCTGAAATTGGTTCTCATCTATGTATCTATCTACCTATTATCTATCTATCACCTATCTATTTTCTGTCTATCATGTATCACTATCAGCAGCAGCAGCATCGTCTATCTATCTATCTATCTATCTATCTATCTATCTATCTATCTATCTATCATCTATCTCTCTCTCCATCTCCTCTTGAGAATTTTTTCTTCAGGAAACATTTTGGCAAGAAAATGGGAACTAAATGGTAAAAATTAGACATAAGTAAGTTAGGGGAATTACACAGTAGGTAAGGAAGTCAAAGGAGAGGTCAAATGGTATCAATGTTTTTATAGGTATTAAACAAACAAACAAAAAACTAAAAGTATGATAAAATAAAAACAAAACCCAAACCAGACAGCATGTTTGTCATCCTGAGTGATTGAGCTGTTACCCTGGCCAAAAAGGTAAAGATATTAGATGGAATATTATGTGGTTCTGTGTGTGTGTGTGTGTGTGTGTGTGTGTGTGTGTGTAGATAGATAGATAAACAGACAGATAGATAGACAGATAGATAGATAGATAGATAGATAGATAGATAGATAGATAGATAGATATAGATAGATATAGAGATTTTTTTTTTTGAAAAGAGAAAATCTCCCCTTTAGAACACAATTTGATAGGAGTTGATTAGGATAGCGTGGAATGGACAAATGGAAGTGTTAAGATGTTGGAGACATTGCAGAAACCAGGAGCTTTAAAAGTACTTTAAGTTTTTCCTGTCCCTCTTAGAGAGAGAGAGAGAGAGAGAGAATAACTCATTCAGTCGGTCCTACTCATTAAGGAAAATGTCCTGGTCACTGTGAATCGGTTCAAGTCAACATAAGTGATGACTTGTGCTCTAAGCATTTAGGGGAGATTGGAACCCCACACAGTTCTGCTGGAAACCTTAGAAGGCTGAGTGAACGGTGACAGTACCTGTTGGGGCAGATATCGGCTGAGATGGTTGACAGAGTAATGCTGATGACACATACGAGTCACTAAACTTTCTCCTCTGAAATGAGCCTGGAGTGTTGCAGTAAGGGAAGCTGCTGGTTATTAAGTGACTTTTCCCTCTTGGGATCTTTGGAGAAGAAGAAACAATGGTGTGTGTCTTCAATAGATCCTCCAATTTGTGGAGCTCTGATATTTGATTTAAGAGAAAGGGAAAAATATAGGGTTGGGTGAGTGGCTCAGTTGGTTAAGAGCTTGCTCAAGAGTGTAAGCTGAGCTCTGAGCAACAGCAGTTCGATGCCCAGCCCGAGCTGAGCTGCCGCTGAGCTGCCAACAGGTGGCAGGATGGCTCAGCTAATATATATATATATATATATATATATATATATATATATATATATATATACTCTTTTTTTTTTTAAAAGATCTAATTGGCTTTATTCAACTATTTATGGATTGGGCTGTATCCCATCTAGCAAGTAGAAGGGAGCTCTCTACATACACACTCTTAATACCCATGTTATATATATATGATACACACACACCTGTGTGTGAGTGTGTGTGTAAATATCTTTGGTAAAACTTATTAATGAAGTTGATGTAATTATGTTTGGGGCAAAACTATATATATATATATATATATATATATATATATATATATATATATATATATATCACAATTAATTAGTGCATAATTTTTCACTTTGCAAAACAATTTTTCCTTCAAAAAAATGATTCCTTTTAAGGTTATAAATGAATGAACTGGTGAGATCCCATAGGTCTTTAAAACAGAATTTGCTATAGTAGCAGTAATAATAATAACTAGCACTTATAAACCTTTTCTCTTGTGCCAGGTACTGAGATAAGAACTTTATATGAAATATTTCATTTAAATCTCCAAATTGCACTAGGAGGTAAGGTGCTATAATGATTGCCCTTACTATTCCCTGTTTTTAGAAATGGAGGTTTAGAAAGTTCAGTAACTTTCCCAAAGTCACAACATTAATAAGAGGAGTAGCTGGAATTTGATCTTGGACAGTCTAATCCTAGAGCCTAAACTCACCTTTTTCCAATAGCATTTCTATATTTTGGGGTATCATGGCTCTTATGTAAAGCAACACATCTGCACAGAACACTTGGGAAAAAGCAATGCACACAATTAAGGTTGTGAATAGAAATAAAAATATTAATCTTAGGTTTGGATCCAATGGTCATTCATTTTGGCTAATGTTTTCCTTTCCATCATTAAGGATTTTGTCTTTAGGGGTTTTCTTTTGTTTTTGTTTTTGTTTTTTAAGTTTGGGGAAATCTGATGTCAAATAAATTCATCGAAATCATGCTATGTAGCCACGTGCCCAATGCTAGTCCTGGACATGGAAAGACAGCACAGTAGTAAAGGTAGACAGTGGAGAAACTGCCAATCTAGATTTTGCTCTGTATAAGTACAGTTCCACTGATACAGGATGGACTGTGTAGGGACCACAGCTTTTAACTATTGGGCAAGCCACTGTTGATTTTGCTGTGGTGAATGAGCCCTCCTGCACGGATCTTACAGAAGGAGGCCAATTCCAGCATTTTGGGATGTCGCCCAAAGGTAAGTCAGTCTAGCACCTGAGTGCTTGGGGTATACTTTGGATCCCTCTCACATACTTTCCGATATACACATACCTCATATGGAAACAGCTACAAATAGTGACATACCTGGAGAAATGACCAATATATATTCAGTTCAGAAAATGCAGAATTGTTTTCCTAGAAACACCAGCAGGACAAAGGAAGATGGAGAGAGGAACCCTGGTCCTACCACCAGAGGGATGAATGGGTGTGAGAAAATGCGAGGGAGACTTCTTGTGTAAACAGCACTGAGGTCAAAGGTCACTGAAGCACCAGCCAGGCTAAAATATGGAGAAGATAAATGTGCCAGGCTGGGCAGGCAGGGTGCTGTGTATCAGGGGAGGTGAGGCGTGGGTAGGCGGAGGGGTCCACGACCTCTGCTTATCTATCAGCTGAAGTTTTGATCTCAAGGCTGGGAAAGACATGGCCAGAAATAAATGTTTAGGGCATGACATTCTTTCCACGTTAGGACACTGCATTCTTGCTGTTTGGTGACAAATGACTGAACCGCGAGCTTGGTTCCATTTATGACCTAATTCTATAAAAATGAAACTCTGGGTATCGGCTTCAGAGCATCCAGGAAAGAGTTAAAGCTGAATCTACGGCCCCCCTCTCTTCTTCATTTTTGGTGAAAGATAACTGAGGGTGCTGAACTAGCCACATAAGAGGTGCTTTCTCTGTTTCTTTGCAGTTTGTTTTCTGCTTTCTGTGGATGGGAAGAGCTCTCTCACTTTCCTCTTCTCCTTGGCTTGAAATCACTCATAATAAATGTGTACCTCCTACCTGAAGACTACCCATAGAGGGTAAAAGAAAAAAACAATCATACCGCTTTTGAAAAGCGGAGAGTGAGTGAGTGTGTGGGTGTGTCTGGGTGTGCGTGTTCCGTTGTAGGAAGGGTTTGAGTGGAGTCCAGCCCCACTTCCTGCAATAATTCTCTAACCAGCTGAACAAAGCTTCCAATAATACATGGTGACATTTACACAAATATTTGTGGTTGTGCCTTCCATTTCTTCTTATAGGAAACAAGTGAGATTTTTAAATGCTTTAGGGATGTGATCAGTAGGCAGCAGTGGGAAAGTATGTCCTTCAAACTTGACTTGCAATAAAAATAAGGAAGGAAGATCTGAAAGAATGGAGACTATTTCAGCTAATCAGGATATGGCACTTTCCGACATCTGGGTGTCCAAACAAGTGTTTTTGAATTCGATACTATTAACATGTGTCACTTTAATGAATATTTTCCTTTGGAGGCGATGGGGTGGTTACATTTTTGGCAATCATCTCACGGTCTGCTGCTTACATTACCTGCCCCACAGCCCAGTTTTCCTGGTGCTGGCTGTGGGAAAGAAAAAAGTGGAAACTGTCTCGGAACCTGGAGAACAGTATTGAGAACGCAACTCGTATTTGAATTGAACCTCTTCAAACAGAAGCTAAGGGCCATCTTCTCATGGTCGGTGACATCAAGTGTCACAAAAGGAGTAAGTTCTCTTTGTATCAAAAAGGAAGGGGAAGGGCCAGCCGAGTGGCTCAGTTGGCTAAGAGCTCGCTCGAGAGTGCGAGCTGAGCTCTGAGCAACAGCAGTTCGATGCCCAGCCTGAGCTGAGCTGCCGCTGAGCCACCAACAGGTGGGGGGATGGCTCAGCTTAAAAAAAAAAAAAAAGAAAAAAAAAGGGGGAAAAAAAATCCCACACCAGGAGACGGGAGTTTTCTGAAGCCTAAAATAGAAGGTCAAGTCTCTGTTGACTTAACAAAACCAACCAGACACAGACAAGTTCCTTGGATCCAGAAGTGTTTTCAAGAGGTCAATACTGAGGTATCCTTATTGTTCATTTCAAAAGCTACCCCCAGAAGCATCACCTCGTGCTCTGGAAAGTCTTTTTTGGGCTCTTTGTAGAACCTTTAAAAGCACTTTAAAAGCAAGAACCTTTATGAAGAGCTGGATGGGGGCGAGGAGAAGGGCAGCCCCCGGCTGGACGCAGTGTGAGCGCATGTCTGTGTGTGTGTGTTTCCCGTTAGACACGGGGCTCTGTGAAGGGGGGTGGCAGAATGCATAAAGGCATAAGCTTTGGAACCGCAGACCAAAGGGTGGAATCCAGGTGCCATTGTTCCCCAGCTGTGCAGCCTGTCACAGGTTGCTTCAACTTTTTGAGCCTCCTTTTCTTCCTCTGTGAATGGAGGTGACAGAGCGCCCATCTCCTGAGGTTGCCGTGAGAGAGTCCATGACAGGTGATTTGTACCATGCCTGATATGAGAGTTCTCAGTAGAAACCTTAGATATCATTTGTGGGCTATCGCCTCCCTTCACAGTTCCTGGAGGAGCGGTGGTTTTTGTTTTTCATTTTTCAATCAAGTGGGGAGTTCCATCTGTGTGGTGGATTCTCTGAGTCACAGCAGCATGTGGATTCTTGTCTCAGGAGAGCCGTCTGCTCATTCTTTTGGGAGAGGCATGGTCCCCCTCCTGGCTCTGTCTGCTCCACTTCCCAACTGATGGCCCCAGGTGCACATGGCACACAACTCCATCATGCTAACACTGCACTTCTCTGTGTGGAGAAGGGGATCCCACCTCCCAACACACCATCCGGTCCAAGGCACAGAGAGTCCTCCCCAGATGGGAAGGAAGGAAGCCAAGTCTAAGGAATGCAATGGACTCCGGGTCCAAGGGCTCATGTGGTTTCAAACTGACTTTGAATCGCATCGAGTAGCTTCGTATGTTCCCACGTGTTGCCCTCAGCTGTAACATGGCTTTCCACTCAAGATCCCCTTCCCACAGTGCTGGGGTGAAGTACTTCCTGGGGGGCTGTTACCTCTGGCTGCTGAGGACATTCACTTTCCAGCTCCCTCTCAGATCTTCAAATCCTGTTTTCCAAACTGCCTTTGTAGGGAAATGGAACATGGTTTCAGGGTGGTTTACTTAAGCATTCAACAAGCACTCATGTGACACTTGGTGGTAAGCGCTGTGTTAAACACTGAGAGAAGAGGGTCATTTAAGATGCTGCCCCTAAATTTACCATGCTCACAGTGCAGCTGAGGAGAAAGTCAAGTAAGGGAGTGATCTCAGTGTGGTGTGAGGACTGTTGGCATGGATGCTAGCACAGGGTTAGTGGAGTCGCAGGCAGAGAGAGAAGAGGCTGAGCGACCTACCTGGGCCATGGAGCTTGTGAGGGGTGTTGACTGGATTCAAGCCAATTTCTAGGACTCTGAAACCTGTGTGCCTACACACTATGATACATGCCTCGTCCTTCTGTGGCCCACATCATAGATTTGGATCCACGACTCATACATGATCGATTCTGAGATGCAAATGGTTCTGCAGTCATGTTCATATGAGTTATGTCATGAAAATTTTTAAATTACACATTATTTTTAAAAAGCACAATTTTACAGTTAGTAGTAGTCATTGGAACCAGGCTAATAGAGTGGTAAGGGCTAAAACAGACGACCAGATGCAAAAGAGGAATTCTTTATGTGTCTGTAACATCTGTATTAAATTGCATAGACATGGGACCCTCAGAGTTTCTTCCACCAGTTAGGATTCCGTTAGGCTGCATGGAACAGAAACCAGACTGCAGAAGCTTCAAGAAGGTCTGAAGAGGCCAGTCAGGGCTGGTGGAGCCACTCAGCGGAGCCAGCAAGAGCACGGGCTTTTCCTAACCTCCTAGTCCACCATGTTTACCAGGTGTTTGGCATCCTCATGGTGGCAACGTGGCTGCCTAACCCCCGGCTTGTGCCATCTACCTGCTAGACTGAGGAAAAGGGAGCAGGGGGTAGGGCACCCCCGCCAGTGAGTGTGGCCCTTTGCATTAGGAAAACAACCCCATCAATTTCCACTTTCCTCTCATGGTCCCCTGCTGAGTAATACAACCATTTGAGCTATAAAGGTGAATGCTTTGGAAAGGTGAATGCTTTTTTTTTTTTTTTTTCAAACTCATGTTTTAAACCATTTGTTCTCTCACAAAACTCCTTAAAAATATATATAGGCTTGGAATACCATTCAATTCAAGTTAGTTTGAATGATCACACAGTCTAAATTAGTTGAGTCTAAACTGCAGCTGATGGGACAAAGGAAATCGGTAACTTTTTAAATTGCTTGTGTTGCCACAGCCCCAAAAGTTTCTTTTTGGTGAGAGTGAACCAGTTTTCTAGTTATTTTATGCTTTCAAGTGAAATACGACTATGATTCTTGTATTATCTGGTTCTTTTTTGATTCTAAATTTGTGCCATTTTCATTGGGTTATACTAAAAGTTTTTATAAAATATGCCTTAGATTTAGAATCAAAATTAATAGAAGAAGAACTGAATAAGAGTGTGAATACAGAAACCTAAGGGTTCAATAATGAATCACTCAACACATATTTATTGAGTGTTTCCCATGGCCAAGGTAATTACTTCATAACACAAACCTTTATTATTTCCCTCGGCGCCTGGCATACTGTATGATATGTGATGGTCAATAAATGTTGCTGACTGACAAAACTGCGTCTACCAGGGGACTTAAATGGGCAGAGACATAGTGTAATTTCACCTATCACCACCACCACCATCATCACCACCATCATCAACATCATCATCATCATCATCATCATCATCATCATCATCATCGTCGTCTTTATAATGGGCAATTGCAGACTGTTATTTTTAAAGTGAAATAACTATGAGCTGGAATTATGCAAGATGAAGAATGAAAGTTCTGGGCTGGTCAGGAGTCCAGTAAAGAGAAGTGGAAATGAGACTATCACCCACGAGGGGCCGGATGAAAATCTGCCAGACATTGGGGTGCTGCCACATGAATTGTTCATTACTTTCGATTATTTTGGTTGTAAAGTTGAGCCTTGGTCCCAACACAAATAGGCACAGAGCAATGAGTGTTTTGCATTACGACGTGCACCAAAGGCCTCTGGGACAACCATGTAGCAGCCTGCCCATTTGCAATGGGTGCAGCTAACTCCGGTGGCAGTGTGAATCAAGTCCAAATTTAGAGCTGTGCTTGAGGTCAGTCCACGAGAACTGAAACATGAGCCTGGTTTGAAAGATGACATTGTAATACAACTGTCAATTGATCTGTTCATTTACTCATTTATTCATTCTACAAACAAGCATTGAGGGTCCTGCCATGTGCCTGGTGCTATGATATATGCTATGAATATAGCAGTGCACAAAAAAACAAGTCCCTGCCTGTAGAGGAAGGCAAAAGGGACAGGCGGTGCGAGACTTGTTTGAAAAGCAGCGTGTGGAGAAGATCCAGCAGGGAGAGAGGGTGACACCGGGTGGTCCGAGGGCTGCTGCAGTGACCCAGGTGCAGGAGGGCAGCAGCTGCGGCCAGAGCGGGCGCTGGCTACTCCTCCACTCTGTCCTTTCCATTGTTCTCCGGGCTGGTTTTCCAGTCTTCTCTTCTTGGCTTCTAATCCCACAACCACAAAGCACGATGGAAACCCGTTCACCTTCAGTCCTAGTGCCCAACAGGGAATCATCCTTCCTGGGCGTAATTTCTTTTTTTTTTTTTTTTTTTTTTTTTTTGTTTTGTTTTTTTGAGGGCAGTGTCACTGGCCCTCATATGTGGGACCGAACCGGGGCCGCTGGCTTCCAAGGCCAGCGCTTAACCACCGCGCCACTCGGCCGGCCCCTGGGCGTAATTTCTATCGTGGCCTTATACCTCCCAGAATTTTATATCGATTTCTGAATGTACATGTTAGAGAAATGGTTACGTTTCTAGGCAGATCTCAAGGCCCCTACTTCCTGGCCTTCCTTTCCTTCCTTCCACCTTGGTCTATGTTTTTATTATCAAGCAAATAAATGCTCTTAATCTTCTTGATGTCCTTTGTTCCTCTTGCCTCTATCCATCATCTATTCTATTTTCCTTTCCTTAAAACTCAATCTTCACCTCCCAATGTTCTACACTTAAGTTGCATTTTTCTTTGCTGACAGTACCTGGTTCGGTTCTAGTCTCTCCTTGGATAGATAACTCTACTCAATGAAGACAGTCTGTAATTACATGGTTCTGCTTTTGTGTGTTTTTTTTTAATTGCTTGTTGTTTGGGGCATTTCGGTGATGGTTTTTGAACTTCTCAAAAGTGGGTACCATTTCAACTCCCTCCTATACCCAGTAAGCGTTTCATACACATGAGGCACTCAATGCATGGCCAGTTGACAGGCAGGTCTCTGTGGAGCTAATTGACAAGCAGTTCTCAATCCCTTCTGCCTGGGCCAAGTCCAGCTACAACTCTCTTACCTACTACACTGGTATGCATAGCCACCTGCCCAGGCCCTGCCATTGGAATTCTTTAATGTGGAGATCACTCTCTGAGGGCACAAGTATGACCAAAAGCACTTCCCACGCTGAGCATGCAAGCCCCTGGTTTGTAGCCAAAGGCAATTATGTACAGAATCTGGAACTGTTTGTGATTCTAAGTTGCATGTCCTTTATGCTTTGAGCCACCCATTTCTGAGAGATTAGCATCAGGCCGGCTGTTGGCCACTATAGATGTTTAGCAAACCACAGATCTCTTGCACTGTTTGAAGTGGTGTTTGAGTATGCATTTGCTCTGCTCACCTGAATTCTAATTGGCAGATCTCTGCTAACCATATGTGACAGTCACATGGTTCTCTCTCGGAGTCTGAGCTGTACGATGCAGCATGGAATTGTGAGCTAACGCAAATTGTTTGGTACTTGCTTCATGTCTGTATGTAACTCCTGGAGGGTGGAAAAGATTCTTTTATAGTCCTACCACGTCTGGGACAGCTGGTGATCACTCAATCTTTACAGTTTAGCTGATGGATTGGACCAACAAGTGATGGAATCATCCAGGTACCAGAGGGAAAACTCAGTGCTCCTCATATTTTAATGTGCCTTAGAATCAGCTGGAGGGCTTTTTGGTAAAGCACGGATGGCCAGGCTCCACCCTCAGAGTTTTGGAGCCACTCATCCTGTGAGGTTCGGGGTTGGCTGGAGAATTTGTATTTCTAGCAAGTTCCCAGGTGCTGTTGCTGTGGCTGCCCCCGGGGGCCATATTTGAAGAACCAGTGCCCAAAACTATCTCAGGAATCTAGTGTTTCCTTTGGGAAAAAGCAGAGTGCGATCTTGTCTAGCTTCAAGGTTCTGGTCATCATTCATGCATAAAGAGTGGTGGTCCAATCTCCCACACATCTGTGGGAATGAACAAGCTGTTTCGTCTCTTTCGTGAGCACTTTTATTAGTTCACCTCTGAGTCATGCTTAATATACTGGATTATAATGTTAGCCAGAAACACCCAGCTCTGAGCTCCAAGAACACTGCCAAATATGTAAACACTGAACAAGTGCCAAACTGGGCAGTTGGGCTAGGATTGTCCATCTGTCCAATGGCTGGGAAATGTACCTGTGGGCCTTGAACATTTTTGCAGGGTATAAAGGAAGAGGAGAGCATGATATTATAGAAAGACCAAAGGTTTTTGGAGTCCGCAGTGGTGTGATCAAGATTTTTAAACACTCTTAAGTGTCTGTTTCCTCTTCTTGAAAACAGTACACAACACCTCATGGAGCAGGTAGGAGAAAGAATTGTGTATAAAAATCCCTTCTTCTGTATGAGACACGCAATACTTCTTAATGAATGGTGACTGGGTTCCTATCTTTGTCACTGCCTGTCTCTCCACTCTGCCGGGTGCTGCCATGGGCTCTCCGCCCGCTCTGCAGACACAGCTGCACTTGTCATGCATCTGAGAAGACAGTGGTGGCTGCACACGTTGCACTTTGTCGGACCCTCTCGACAGGAGATATGAGGAGGCCAGTGATATGAACCATCAGTATAGAAGTACTACCTGAGATTTTCCATGGCACGGCAGCTGGGTACCAATAGTGCATGAGCACTGCACAGAAGCGGTGCTGCTGGTGGCTGTGACAGGGCCAGCCTTGGCAGGATTAAAAAGTCCTCCACATTGATCTTCAGTGCTCTTGACCTCCCTCTTCTATGGTTCCTTTCTCCCAGCATCTCATTCAGTGAAAAGGAGCTGGTGTCAGCTCTCTGCTCCTCTGACCCCAGCCTGGTAAGAATGACTGTCACCAAGAGCCCCTGTTGTGGCTGTGGGTGTCATATCCTTCAGGTGCACTGAGGTGGAAAGAGAATAGGTGTCTGCTTTAGGGACAACCACTGCCTTATCAAGGTGTCACTTTAGTCAGTGCCATTTTCATATTAATCCCGGTCCCCAGACGGTCATCAAAAGGCTGTGTCCTCTACAGGTATCTTCTAACATCAACAAGCAGGTAAAGAAGAATCAAGTGCCTTGGGCAGCTTCTCCATTCACAGGTGGATGTGACTGGCCCTGGGTTCAAATTAATACTAAAAACGTTGCTACTTCCTGTTGACATGTGGCATGGGGAAAATTACACACACGCGCACACAACTTCCATTTGAAACCATTTTTCTTATTATAGAGACCATTACAGGCCAACCTCCTTTACTTGGACATAACATTTTGTCGGGACAGAAATGCTCTTCAACTTAAAAGGAAACAGCGCCTTTGTTTTTACCACATGAGCCTCAGAGAAGAAACTGCAAACATCTCAGGAAAGAAAAGGGAACCCTTCAGCTTTACTGGGATTCCACAGTGTGGCTCCACAATGTCTGGGGATTTCAAACCTGATGCGAAGGCCACTGCTCAAGGAAGGAACAAGCATCAGCCCCATGATAAGGGGGACGCTTAAAATAGTAGGAACAAAGAGAAGCTTATACAGTCCATAGAATATGAAGCGATGACAGGCAGTGCAAAATGAAGCTGCGAGTGAAAAGGAAATTGCACAAGAGGGCAGGATAAAGAAATCCTGAATAGCCCTAGTTTCAGTTTCTAAGAGAGGAAAATATTCAAAGACTACCCCTACCTTTCAAAGGTGTTTGTTCAAACACAATGACCCCACTTAGCGAATGTGAGCCCTTTATCTCAGCTATCTAACCCACTCAGATTTGCTCCTGAGAGCTGAGAGTCTCAGAGACGCTCCTGGGGAAGTTTTCAAAAGACTGCTACGGGCTTGAGGGAGAAGGTCATAGTTCATTGTTTGGTTACTGCTGGAATGGGTGACCAGGTACTATTTCCTCTAGCTTTACAGTCAAAAGGAGTTTCGCATACACACTTTTTTCAGCAGAATTATGGGTTGTGACCTGGGGGGAAGGGCGGGGACAGATCCACTCTATGTGGTGACTCGAAACTATCCAGGGTATTTACTTGAGATAATATACTTTCTCCTCAGATAAAGAAACCTCCTCTCTTCTCTGCATAGCTTTATCTTTATGGGTACTTTGGGGAAATATCTTAATGTTCCTAAACGACAGAGCTAGGATTCAAACCAAGACCTATGCATGCCAGATGCAGTGCTGAAAGCTATATATAATGAACTCATGACATTCCCATAAAAACAGAAGGAGAGAGCTATGGATTTGGGGTCTTGTTTTGAAATGAGAGAATTGAAGCAAAAAGAAGTTAATGTGTTTAGCCCACGGTCACACATCTCAGCAGCAGCATTCGTCCTGTGGAATCTGTGATTACAGATGACTGAATTTTTCCTGGTGGCACCGACATGTAAGCAGTGTAATCAGCCAAGGGCTCCAAGAGGAAACAGAAAATTAGACACTTGTTGAGATTTGGTCATTAATCATACCCATGTCTTCCTCTGTATACTAAACCAGATAGACAGCGGGATAAGATAAATGAATAGTATCTTAGTATGGGGTTTTGGATTAAAAATGGATGGGAAACATGGCTTAAAGGAGAGGCTGTATTCAGGGGTCCTAACTGCTTCTCCTGCAAATTGAAACGATGTGCCAAGATGCAGGTTTGTGCCTGGCAGGGCTAATCTTGCCCACATGTGCTTGCCACACAGAGGACCAGAGATGGCGAGTATGCTTGCATCTGCGGGAAGGAACTAGGTCAAATGTGTTCCGTCCTTTGTCCCTTCTTGCCAATCTGATCAATCATTCTTTTGCTCTTAGGGAGTGAATGAAAGAAAGGACAAAAACATTTATCTCATTTTTCTCCACTTGGGAGTGAAATGGAATCTCACTCCCTTCCAAGGAAACATGAAGAGTTAGGGCTTTAAGTGTCCCCCTGCAATTAATGAGGCTATCTTTTTAGAAGTATCTGGTTTGAATTGAAAGGTAAGATTCAAGATGGTCTCTGGTGGAGCAGAGTAGATTTTCAAGCCTATACATGGTGTGATCATTAGCAACGTTCTAGCTTCCGAATTGGAAAATTAATGTTAGTGCATCTGCTCAAAGTGAGATCATTGTACACTGTGGGCAATCAAGTGAAACAGCTAGTCATCTCAGTGGAGAAAAGCAGCAAAGCCAATTATTTCACTGGATTGACTTAAAAAGACATGAGAGGAATCAATTTCATATGTAAGTCATTTGCTTCTGTTCCTCAGTGAAAAAAAGTCATCAGTCAAGGCCATTTGGGGGAGAATGAGAGTTTGAATGCTCATTGAGGTGAACACAAAGGGATAGCAAAGGAGAAAGGCATAAATATTTTAAAAGATAGTGTAATCGCTGCAGACAGATAGATACGTTAAAGGTGGCTGATCTGGGTAAAGAATGTTGACTAATTGGGTTGAGTCCTTGATAAGCCCACATCAGAAACACTTTTTACCACACTCAGTGATGAGCTTCGATGTTCAGATTGCACATCAGATTGCACTGTGAATATCCTCTTTACATGTAACACATGGCGTAACTGAAGGAAGAGATTGATAATGGTAGAGTGAGAGCTGGACATGTCTTAAAGCACATTAGGGCCCGTCTTTAAATTACATGGTACGTTTTTCATGTTGGAGCTGCGGTTTTCAGTGTGATAAGGTCAAGAGTGTGACTTTCCTATATTGCGAACAGCCTGGTGGTATAACAAAGATTTGTCTAGTGAAGGTTGACATTTTGTTGATTAATATTTATTGAGAGTTCTTGTCGTACTCCTCGTTCTTCTGGACACCCTCTGACCTGGTTACTATTCTCTTTCATCCTGAAGACACATAAATCAGCCCCACCACATGAACCACAGGCCCTTTACTGGAATCAGAGACTGGATTCTGGTTTCAGGTCTGACATTCACCTCCGTGAGCCTGGGGAAGTCACTTCATTTGTTCTTTCAACAACTATTTTGTTGGCACCTATATCAGGCACTGTTTTCGGCACCAGGCATGATTTCTGCCTTCATGGAATTTAGATCTGAGTGGAGAAGACAGAACATTAAACAAATCATTCCAATCACGTGCAATAAGCGCTATTTTGGGGGGCAGGCAGGAGCCTGTGGCAGCACAGGGAAGAAGATACATCTGCCCTAAAGGGTCAAATAATGCTTTCTCATGCTTTATGCAAAGACTTCAAAGTTTCGATGAATAGTTGAGGAAAGTATGTTCTGCAAAGAAGGAACTGCACCTTATTAGTCAGAGAGACGAGACAGATGCTAGCATGGCACATTAATTCAGGGAATTTCAGTTTGCAGGGACTCTGGAGTGTGAGGAAGGCAAGTGGGAGCTTGAGGAAACAGGGCAGTGATTAGAGGAATGTGATGAGCAATGAGTCTGGAGAGGTAAGACCTTTGGTTTCTTGAAACACAACATCGCAATAGCGTCCACCACACACCTACTCTGAGAATCAAAGGAGCATAGATACACAAAGCAGTTTTGTACAGACACAAGACCCTTGTGACTTGTGTGTTGGCTATAGATTTTGGTTTACTTCTCCAGGAGCTCAACACTTTTGTCCAGCTCTATGCTCTGATGACCTTTTAGACCAAAGGTGCAAATTGCCAGTGATATAGTAGATCTGTGAATTTGTTTTCTACCTCCTTCTGCAGTTTCATAGATGTCTTTGTTCATTAATATTGGCAACAGTGGGCGCACAAGGCAGATCAACCAAAGAAACACTTCCTAGAATCCTCAAATCACAGCAAAGAGACAATCATGTCACATAGAGGTGCTCTGGAGACCTCCCAAGACAATTGCTCTCTGCTTTCACAGTAAATTCTAGGCTCTCAGTGGAGTGATGGATCAGGCTTAAATGTTTTGTAAAGATCTAATTCCATTAGCTCTTTCTGCTTTTGTTCCCAAGAAGGATACAATTTAGTAACGTGTTCCAAGCAAACTTCTTCAGAATAGCCAGCTAGTATTTCTCCGCTGTTGGATAAACCCAAAGCCTAAGATTTTGCACCCAGCGTGGGACTCGTGTCACTGTGGAAACCTGTGATTCTTTATTTTCATGTTTTCTTCCTTTGATAAGACAGACCCAGGACAGGGAAGTGGTCAGAGCCTGCTTCACTCTGCCTTCAGGTGGGTTTTGTGTTTTTGAAAGAAAGGTGTGTATATTGTATACACGACGTCTCACACTTTCACTACCTGCTCTCCATGCTGTCAACCTTCTTGAATAAAGAATGTGAGCAAAGTCCAATGAGGTTGGGAAGAGATAACTGGCTTTTCGACTCTGTTGCTGACAATTCCCATTTTTCTCTTAGGGATACAGAAAGAGAGGTGCTTCAAAAATAGAACATGACACTCACGACTGATACTCTAGTATTTGGTAAGACTTACCTGTCCTGTATTTTTGGGGCATTAACTGGCTTTATTATTTGGGGGTCACTGAGGTCTCTTTAACTTTGAAGAGTTTCCCTTTATACCTGAAAGACTGGGGAGCTCAGAGAAGTGTCTGAGTATGTGGAGGTGTTGGTTCTGGAAGGCAAGTTGGGAAGAGAAAGGCAGTATAGAGGGCAGCTACTTTGGGAAGTTGGGAGAGGGTGCAAATGATACCTTTTCTGCTCTTATGGGGTCTTGTTAGCTTTGGCTTTTGAGCACGTCACTCTGGGAATGTGTGTGTGTGTATGTGCATGGCCGGGAGGGGTGGCAACAAAGGGGCCGCGGCAACAGGATTAAAAAGAGATTTTTGAACCGAGCCCCTATCACCAGAATCATTAGAACTTCAGTTCCCAAATATCTACTCTCCCTCTCTTTGACAGGATACCTGGTGGGAGGGGCTCATATGTCCTTCTTGGAAGCTAGTGAAATCCTGTCATTGTGGTTGCTGAGGCTGCTTGGTCACCATATTGCATGGAACGTACTGTTGCTTTTGTAGCTCTGGCTGGCGGCCTTGGGGACTCTCCAGTTGCCAGTGACCTGGCCTGCTTGACTGGGTCCTGTCCCTGATGGGTTGCCTTGTGAGGCTCTGAGGACTATACCACCCCCTGTCATGCCTGCCCTCACGTGGTCCTTCCTGCCTCCCTGGATTACAGACTTGATTGAACTCCCGGGAGGACCTTGCTTTCAGTTTCTTATAGCACCCCTACCCTTACCACCCTTTCACTTGAGCGTCTCTTCCATCCTCCTCTTGAGGTTCAAGTTCCTACAAAGGAGGGTGCGAATCACCTAGGACTGTCAGATTTAGCAAAGACACAATGGAAAAAACAACTGTATGATTTCACTTATTTGACATTTTTTTTTTTTTTTTTTTTTGAGGACAGTGTCACGGACCCTCATATGTGGGATCCGAACCGGGGCCACTGGCGTCCCAAGCCAGCACTTAACCACCACGCCACTCAGCCAGCCCCTTGATTTCACTTATTTGAGGTATCTAGAGTGGTTAAATTCAGAGAGACAGAAACTAGAATGGTGGGTGCCAGGGGCTAAGGGGAGAGGATTTGTTTGATGGGCATGAAAACGTTTTGGGGATCTATTGTACAACAATGTAAACATACTTTACACTATTAAACTGCACACTTAAAATGGTTAAGATGGTAAATTTTATGTTATGTGTATTTTACCACAATTTAAAGCAAACAAATGAAAAATTCCAGCTTCTGGATTTTTTTTCCCTTCTAACACTATCTAAAAGCATTATTAACTCTTCGGCTTAAAAATTATTTGGCTAAGTAAATCCCTCAGATTACTCAATTATATTAGAGAATCACTCAAACGGAGACTTTTCTATGCCTTCCTACTGGACTTTTACCCCCATTTCCTTGGTGGTTGAATTTATCTCATCTCAGTGTCAGTAACTGCAAACACACTACTTCGACAGTTTGGATGCAGAGAGAGGAAAACGGTGTTTCCTTTATTTACACATCATTTTGAAGTGAAAGGTTGACAAATTAGAGTAATGAGGGAGATGTGTGGCTAAGAATTCCTGAAAGCATTAGGGAGCATGAATGCAACCATGCATCTTAGAAGGGGCTGCGTGGAATGAAACTAGCCCTTGTTCCTTGTGCCTTCGCAGATTTTGCTGACAGACATCGTCCCTGCAACCCAGAGCCTGGCAAGGTTTAACTTCTAAGTGGGAGGAAAGAAGAGATGAGAAAAATCGGATTCCAAATATAACCCCCGTTTGGAGCAGTGATAAAATGAATTAAATTAATTAATTTAAATGTATTGGAATTTTAATAAATCAAGATGCATCTCCTTAAATGTTGTCTTTAACAATGTGGTTAATCACCCCCTTTCAGTAAACTGTTCTCCAGATAATTCCCATCTGAGAGTTTTCTCTAAGAGATTATTCTGGTGCCCAGAAAAAACTCAATTTTGATACTGTTTGCTACCAAAGAGGAGATGATTCCTTGGCTAGCCTCAGAATTTCAAGAAGTAGTTTTGCATTTGCAAGAATTCAATATCATACAAGCAGGCCATGCATCTTCAAACGGCTGACAACGTCTGGACTTTCATGTAAAATATTTGGGGAAGATATGTAAAACGTTCATCATAAAGTGTTTCAACTCAGGTGCGGAATTGATTTAGGCAAAGTGGAGGGTGAAGTGGAACTGTGCGATTTGCCCAATTTACTCATTCCCACATTCATTGATTCACTGCACAAATATAAACTAAGTCTTTAATGTGTCAGGAAGTATTCTGGATGATTTAGGTAGATGAGCCATCAATGCACGCTTTGAATGGAAATACATTGAAGCTTTTTGTTTCCCCATTGAAGCAGGTTTTCCTCAGTCTAAATGATCTTACTCTAGACAGTTGTTGAAACTTTTGCATTAACTTTGCCTGTGGCATGAAGCAGAGAACCTGAACCTAGGGTTGGGATTCGACCCCAGAACGCTGAGCAGGAAAAGGGCACTGTTTCTGGTACTTGGTGCCGTAGCTTCCTGCCCACAAGAGTGCTATTTCTTATCCAACTGTCTCTTCGAGCCCTTTCCAGGGTCTCTGTCTGTGCACAGAGCTTGCTGTGGATCCCAGATGGGGGTCACAACCAGCAGTCCATCCATTCTCTCTTTCATGTGGACAGAGGAAGAATTCAATATTCATTCCCAGCTTTTCTCCTTGAAAATTTTGGTACACATATTTATGATCATTCCCATATTTTTCTCTAAACAAACTGTCCTGGGATGCTATTAAGGGTCTGGAAGGCATGGCAAAACTACTGGAATAGGGCCACCAGGAACGGTAGGGAGGAGGAAGACAGGTCCAGTGTGGGAACAATCAAACCACTCATGGCCAATAAACAAAGATGAACAGGGAAAACCGGCTGACCTCTTCCACGTTGTACGAAAGAAACAACCCACTGTACTCCAGAAACAGGAAGTAACGTCCATAAAGAAAGAAATGCTTCCCGTTTTGTTCCATCAGTAATAAAATCTCGTCACGTGAGTGGTAATCAGCCTGTAACTTTATCCCTATGGTGCTTCAGCCTTTGTTCTCTTTTCTTTTCCTCTGCCTGGTCTCAGCCTGGGAAGAGTTTACAGTTCCACTGGGAGTGAGGGGGAGCAAAAGATTCGCTTGGTCCTCTTTAAGGTTTTAAAGAACACTTACTTTATTTTTCTTTTCTTACAGACCACAGCCAATTGCTAGTTCTCCCCCTTTGAAAGAAACCTCAGCTCTTTCATCTCCTGTGTGGAAAAATGTCTATCGGCTGGAAGCCTGTGAGTCTTAATTTTCAAGGATTTTAGTTGTAAGCCGTTCAAGGCATGAGCTAAGGTTTCAGGTGAGGGTAACTTTAGTAGTTAAGCCTGATTTCTACTCCCACCCTGTGCCTTCCAGGGCTCTATGGGTAGTTTCCTGTGAGTGGATAAGCTCCTTAGCTAAGATGTAAACTTATGTTTTCTGGTATCTGATAAAGGTTGCTGGAAACCAACATTAAAAAAAGAAAAAGAAAAAGAAAAAGAAAGGGAAGGAAAGGAAAGGGGGAGAGAGAGAGAGAGAGAGAGAGAGAGAGAGAGAGAGAGAGAGAGAGAGAGAGAGAGAGAGAGAAATGTAGGAAAAAAAAAAAAAAGGGAGCGAGAAACTGAATCCAAAGGCTTACAAGGGGATTAGAAAAGTACACTCCAGATGGAAAATTTTATGGGAGCTGGAGAAAATGTATAAGTGAAATATCAGTATCATAAAATAACAGGAAATAGTGTAATCTACCTGATGGAGAAAATTGTCACTTTAAAAAAACTATCCTAATTTCCTTCAAAATTGTTCTTGTTTTTGAGCCAATAAACTACAGCTAAGCTGACCACGGGCCATTCTTTTGCCAAACTCATATTTGCCAGTAGAACCTCTGTGTGTTTACAATTGAAACTTTTCCATTCTATTTTTTTTCTCCTTCTAATTAAAATAAAGCCACCCAGGAGCAGACAGAAATCATGCAATGAGGAAAGAAAATTGCTAATGATCTAGGTGAATTATGGTCCAGAAGTTTAGAGGAAAATCAGAGCGAGTGTTGGAGCAATGGCCTCAAAGCAAATTTGGGGTCAACCAGAAGAAATGTAGGAGAGGGAAATCCTGTGTTTTCCTTTAATAAGCAATAATAATAATACAATTTGTCTTAAGTATGTGCATGGTAGAAGATAAATCAGAAGATGAATGCCTAAGGCACTTATTCTGGGGAAATACGATATTCATGTTATTTTTGCCTTTGTTCCCCCTCCCCCCTGCCCCAAACCTCTAGGATGGATTACATGACTTAGTAAAGCTATTGCTGAACATACGAGAAAAAAAAAAATGTTCGCTTGCTTAGATAAGGTATTATCAGGATTAATTTCCTATCTAGGCATATTATTTTGATTGGGATAATTATGGCATTTCCAAAGGTAATGGTTTAAATTGGTTTCATAAGCCATGATCTACACACACACCTATTACCTATTCAACAGCGTGAAGGATGACCAGGCACTGTGCTAAGTGGAGAAGAGGAAGATGGACTAGAACTCAAAGAAAGAAGTTTGAATGTCAGTGTGCTTCTGGGTAGAAAGTGATAAATGCCATAAGGGATGGGCAGGTAAAACTTTATAGAAGTTCAAAGGATGAAGGATGATTTAGGAGTGGAATGACATCCAAGAAAGTCCTCTTGGAGGGGCAGTGCTTACACTGCACCTTTAAGGTGGGGCAGGGTTGACACAGGATCCTGAATAGGTTTGCATGAATTTTCAACAGAGCTCTGCATATGTGTTGACTCATTCATTCATTTGGCTAGTGTGTGTTGTGCTGCTGGTGTTCTGGGGAGAGAGCAGTGAACCAATCGGTCAACGATCCCCCATGGAGCTGGTAACCTGGCGGGATTAGGGTGGTGGTGGTGGTGGTTGTTTTCAAACATTTTATTTTCTTGGCACATTTGTTGTCATTGAACGACTGGTATTTGACGCAAATTGAGAAAATGTGTCTTTCCAGCAAATCGGTTGGTGGGTATTGGGAGATTTTAGACAGATGTCAGGAAAGATACTGAGATAAGGTTCATATATGCATACATCAAACTTTAAACAAAAGTTAGAGAAGTATTGTGCAAGTCCCGAAAATGATAAATTGAAACGTGATATCGATTGTGCACAAATTGGAAAGAGGTTGAGGAGAAAGGTAAACGATAGTGGCTAAGAGATCTTTGCTTCTACCAGAGATGAAGGATAAGAATGAAAGCAGTAGAAAAGAAGTGACTCATCATTTGTAATGTAGGATATCGAGCTGAAGAAAAATGAAATGTATGGGAATAGTTCAGAAATGTATGGGATTAGTTCAGAAAGCAGAAGGTTAGATTTGAAAGAAAAATGTTCTAAATGGCCAATCTACAAGGACTTAGTCTCCTAATACTTTGAATTAATCTCTTGATATTTTGCAAATAAATTTCAAGTTCTTTTTCTTATATCCAGGAAGGAGATCAACTGTGGAAGAACAGACAGTTAACAACAGTTTCTATATAACCTACAGAGGGCTAGTCCATGAATACAGACATCATGAATAGACTAATATGGATACATGTTTGCTTATTTGTGGTTGTATAATCACTAGAAAATGGTTTGTCATTACTTAACTAATTTTGGTTTCAATATATAGAACAAACAGACAAGATTTCAAAGAGGAATTAATCCAGTTTCTTTCCTTAAAGTTTTTTTTTTAATCATAGTGGAAGAAGAATCACTGTATATTCACAAATCTAGCTGTTATATTCTGGATCTTTTAGAAATCAGAGACTGAGGCAAGGATTAAAATGTCCAAAATTCATTTGGGAGGTGTAAGTTAAGGACAACAGATTGAGGGGAAAGGTGCCCAAGACAAGGAAAGATGGGCAGCAATGGGATGGGATGGGTCACTTCATTGGCCATTGATTTACAATAAGTTGCAAAAATACATAATAGGTTACTCAAGAAATGTGTTCGCTCATGTCATGGGAAAGACATTTCTGATGGGTTTGCAAGGAGGACCACATCTCAGAGCAGTCCATGGAGAGGATAATGGAGAAAGAAATTATGTGTTGAGTTCCCTCTAGTCTCTTGTTTCCTATTGGTCAAGGTTCAACCTCTGGGGAGTTAATTTTTCTGATGTTTTAGGTTGCAACATTTGCTTCCTTGCAACCTCTCAGGAAGTCAGATCCCATGCTCCATACCAAGTTAGGCAGGGGAGGGGCAGCTTGTGACTAAGAAAGGCTGAAGGAGGCAGAGGAGGGACTCTGAGAAGAGATATGAGGTCCGTGTTCAATACACCAATCAACCAATCAAGGGATAGTGACAAAAGACCACCTCCATGCATCTGTCCTTTCTGTTTGGGTCTTCTGGCTGATACAGTACATGTCGCTCTAGTCTAACAAGGCCATTCCAGTGAAACACTCTATTTTTTCCCCACTAAATGAATTATTTATATATGTTTTTGTTCCCCTAACTAGACCTTCATGAGCTCCACAGAATGAAGATTGATTTATTTCTCCATCTCTAGCACTCAGCAGAGGTCCTGACATAGAGCATTCCTGCAAAAATACCAGAAAGAAGAGGGTAGGTGGTAAAAAAGAAAGAAGCTAGGAGTTAGCTTGTGACTGCGAATATTTATTATTTCACTTATCTTTCTTTCCATCGAAGGTGTAAAAACATCAACCCTGTCAGTAGTTACTTTATAAACCAGGGTCTCCAGTAGGGGTCGGCAGGAAGCACAGAGAGAAAGCACATGCATTTGGAAAATGCTCCAGATGATTATGATATGATCGTTTCCTACATACATAAGAACCAGGGTCACACCCCAGCCTACTCCCAAAAGATACTGACTGACATTACTGGCAAAGAGAACAGCATGGGAGGGGGAAGCATAGAATTGTGGGAAAAATTCAAGTAGCTTGGTTTGCCTATCTCTTTGTCAGTTGTTACTCCTGACCTCTTAGTGATGTTCCTTAGACTGTTTCTGCCAGAACAAGGTAGGAAAGGTCTTCTGGGTGGCATCTGGGTTTTCCTATCACCTGGAATTTCTTGATCATGGGTAGGTACACTTCCATTCCAAGACAGATGAAGAAGGCCAGATACAGCCTCCCCCCACCCACCCACATAATTTTAGAAAGAATGCATTCCCAAGAGAAGCTATTAGTTCCCTAAATTGGAAATGGGAGTAGGAAAACCATAAATGACTTGCCAAAAATATGGGCTGCACAAATATAGGATGCTTGGAAGTGAGACGTGCTCTTCCATTACAGCCAAGCTATGGGCTTCTCTCCTTGACCTGGTCAGCGCTGTCAGCTTCCTTGGGGTTAAAGATAGCTCAGAAACACGTTGCTACCAAACAGAATAGAAAACACCAAGCCCAGTTTAACTCAATTTTTCTGGATCAGGGTGGGGGAGTATTACCCTGAAATAGCATACGAACAGCAGAATTTTCTCAAAGTCCTTCTACCATATTAAATTACCAAAATAAGGAGCAGCTATATTTTATCTGCACTATCAGCAAGATCGTATAACACAACCATAGGCTGGTATCACTTAAGAAGCTGGGCTTAAAAAAAACACACAAAACACACGAAAAACCCATAGTGGAATATTGGAAAGCGTCAGGCGTTAATGCATACCACAGCATGTCTAACTCATTATCGTGTTATGATAAATTAAAGCTTTAGATCTGACTAATTGATTCAGAATCCCATTGCAAAGGATGCCTTCTCTTATAAACCAAGTTTGGGGGCTGATTTCTACAGCTTCAGGCAGCAAAAAGGGCTACTCTTGTAGAAGGATTAGGCTCCTCTGAATTGGCATTAGATGTGTCCAACAGTCCTCTTTCTTTAGAGCTTGAAAAAGAGTGAAAGAAGTGCAGGTACAGTTACTTCACCAGGCGAACCAAGAGAAGAAAGGGGAAGAAACATACTATACAAAAGGTGAAAATGTTTCGTGATTTTGATCTTATTGTCCATGTTTAAATAGAATCAAACCTCCATAGGTAGAAATTTTGAACTCACTGTTGTGGGGGGGCGGGGAAGGGGCACATGTAATTTCATGAAAATCTATAGGTTAATTAATGCAAAATAATGTTATTACTTTTTCCCTTTTTTTATTGAGATGCAATTGACATATAACAATATATTAGTTTCAGGTGTATGATGTAATGATTTGAGATTTGTGTACATTGCCAAATGACCACCACAATAAGTCTAGTCACCATACATAGTGATAAATTTATTTTTGTGATGAGAACTTTAAAAATCTACTCTCAACTTAAGATCTACTTAGCAACTTTCAAATATACAATAGCGTGTTATTAACTATAGTTATCATGGAGTATATTGCATGCCTAGGACATATTTATTTTATAACCGGAAATTTTAGCTTTTACTACCTTTATCTATTTCACCCACTCTACCTCCCTAATTTTACTACTTATAAGGACATATTTTACTTAAATAAATGCCAGTGAAGTGCTCCCAAATTCCAGCAAGCCGGCTACCTAGACAATTTTTTCCATTTCTGTTAGTCTATTATTAAAATGTTCATGTTTTTAAAAATGATTTACTTAAAAGTTGAGTAACCCCAATAATCTTACTGACAATATAATATAAACATAGTTCTAAGTTGAGTAGATGAAAAAAAAATCCTCAAAGTGTCACAATCTCTGATTACATAATATAAAAATGTTACTTTTAAAGGTATTTCCATTCTCATTTACATGGTAGTTGATAATAACTAAGTAGACAGTAATACACTTATTAAAGAAATGAGTGTGAGCTTATGATCACAGAAGCAAAGAATCAGATTTTGAGGAGACACTCAAAGACATCCAGTTAGCCCAATACAGGAAGCCCTTAGATAATCTATTTCACCTTTGGATAGCTGAGACTGTTCTTAATTTCTTTCTAAAAATGAGCTAAAGCCTGCCAACCTGTAACTTTCCACCTGCTTGCCCCACTTCTTCCTTTTGGAAAACTATAAACTAAACATGAGACCTTTTCTATATGCTAACTGTCCAAATATTCTAAGACCTCTCACATTCCCCTTATTTTTTTTCCTTTTCCTTTTCATGCGATCTGCTGTCAAACCAAGTTTCTCCATTTGACAATTCTATTATTGAATTTGGGGGAAACAAATGTGGTAGAACTTATACTTTTTAAAATTTCAGTTTGTCGGAGGAAATACAAATAGCTGACAAAATGTAAGAAATAATTGAATCTCACAAGTCATAAAACAGTAAAACAATTGAGATGCCATTTGTAGCCTACACATGGACAAAGATTTACACAAGATGAAACCAAGAACTTGGTAAGGGGAATAACAGAGCCCCTCACTCACCACCAGAAAACTAAATTGATATAGCTTGGAAGGCAAATGAGCAACATCTATGTCAACAGTCACACTTTAGGCATTATCTTAAAGAATTATTGGTTTGGGGGCAAACATTTAGTTAAGAAGCAAGTTCATGGTAACAAGTCCAAAATAAAATAACAAAATTGAAAACACTCTTTTTTTTTTTTCCTTCCCACCCCACTGCGGGCACTCGGCCACCTCTGAAAACACTCTTAATAGTAGTTAAATGAATTCCAGAATGCCCTACTGTGGTATTGGAAAATGATATTCCAGAAGAATATTTAATGATTTGCTGTTAAGTGGACAAAAGTAGGTTATTCAACAATATGTGTTGAGTGATCCTTATTCTCTAAAAAATAAAAGTGTTATCCCTCTGTGTCTCTCTATACACATTTGTGTATATATTTACATGAAAGCAGAGAGATAGATAGGTAGGAATAACAACAAAAAAACTAAAAGGATTTGGGGCAGCTGGTTGGCTCAGGTGGTTAGAGAGCAGGCTCATAACACCAAGGTTGCTGGTTTGATTCCCACATGGGCCAAGGAGCTGCACCCTCCACAACTAGACTGAAACAACTGCTTGACTTGGAGCTGATGGGACCTGGAAAAACACACTATTCACCAATAAAATTTCTTAAAAAAATAAAAAACAAGCAAACAAAACAAGAAAAACTAGAAGGATTTGTACCAAAGTGAACCCAGTGGTCATTTAAATCAAGCCCTTTTTAGGGTTTTAGGAAATCGTGTTATGTCATCATTGCTGATCATTGTGAGTCTGTATTCTGGTTCATCTTCTATTAGCTCCTCCCACACCATTCAGCTTGACCCCCTTTTTTTTTTTTTTTTTTAAAGTTTTTATTGGGGTATTGGCGGAGGGGAACAGCGTTGGGGAATCGGGGAAGGGGAACAGACAAGTTGCTGTCTTTTTGTTCTTCAGTTTAGTTGCGGAGGATGTTGCTTCACTGTTGGTATCGTCATTGTGCTCTTCCCGGATGAGGCAGATCGGTCGCTGGCCTCTGGATGTCGCTCACCGCGGCTATTGGCAGCTCACGCTGGCTGCCAGCCGCTCACGCTGGCTGCCGGCCACTCACTGTAGCCCATGGCAGCCCACTGCAGCAGGGGCTGCAGCCCACACCATCACCGGGGCTCATGCAGCCCAGCTCCAGGTGGAGCTGTTGTTAGCTGTAGAGGGCAGTGTCACTGGCCCTCATGTGGGATCCGAACCGGGGCCGCTGGCATCCCAAAACCAGCGCTTAACCAATGTGCCACTCGGCCGGCCCTTGACCCCCTTTAAACACGACAAACATGCTGCCATTGCTTCTGTCCAAATCATGTTATAAGATGTACAACAGGACAGGGCCCAGCACTGAGCATGTTTTGTTTTTTGCCGCCAGCATTGCATGGTCAAGGCCGTGGGTCAAAACGAGCCAGTCTGACCATGCTGATGCCAAAGATGGAAGTCTATTAATTCAGTCACGTATCCTTTTATCAAATACTTTGAAAACCTAGTACATATCAGGCCTGTGCTAGATATTGGGTCAAATATATGGTTCCAGCCCTTGAATGAGGGTGCAGAAGATTGGACCCGTTGGTTGTCACTGGAGTTAACGATCGTGAGACAAGGGGGCTGAACTTCTTAGCTTGTGGTTCTGCTGTACTCAGAAGAATCTGCTATGACTCAAGTTCAATGCGAGGACACCTTCCCCATGCCTGAGATTGCATATGGATGCGTCGCCAAACCAGGGAGAGAGCCCACAGTTCCTTTTTTCCCTCTCAGAGATCAAAATGAGAACTGCTCATTTGAAAGATAAAAGTCGTCTCTTCCACATCTAAAAACGTTTATACATATGTATATGTAATATTTATTTATGTCTCCCATGTGGTGATTTAGGTACAAATTATTCTGGAACATATGGAATACATTTTCTTTTAATGTAAACAGAGATTGTTAATATTCAGGAAGAACCAATGGCAACATGAGCGTTGGCTCCTCTAAATCCCTAAGAGTTTGAGGAAGTTCCTAACCTCAGGTTACAAAAAAAGGGCTCTGTCTTTCCTGAGCTAGCATAAGTTTGGCCTTTATGTAGGAGAAATGTGAGGTTTATTTTCAACCTATTCAAGTGTTACAGCCAGCGATGTGGTGATGTGATATGTGGTGGAAATGGTACAGTACTGAATTTTAGATCGAAAGCCAATCCTATTTACATTCATAATTAGTGATCCTTGCTTACTCTAGTTAAACGAGTTAGTTCTGAGGTTAATGGGGTTACAGAGTATGATCACACTCAGGTCTGAGCCCATTAGATTTGTTCTAATCCAAGCTCATACACCATGTGCTTAACCTTATTTTGCACATCACAAACTATGTACTTAACCATATTTACATAATTCACTCCAGTTTCATTAATGTTGTAGGGGAGGAAAATACTTTTCTCTACCCTCTTAGGTGCAGTAACTGGAGCTTGTGAATTAAACTGACAGACAGAAGATTAACAGGAGAAAAGGCATGCACATTTTATTTGATATTAATATTTATTTGATACTAATATTTTAATATTTTAATACGTGTATGTGCATGGAGAGCTTCACAGGATACCCAAAGAGGCTGTCAGACCCCGGGGGGCTTATATACCATTTTAACAAAAGGTTTTGAGCCTCTAGGGGTGGTATATTGTGGCAAGGTATATATAGGGGGAGGCTAATGGAAGAGAAAAGGTTTTTTAGTAAGGTTTGTTTGTGCAGACCCATCTCAGTGCTGACTTTCTGTCTCCAGTGAGAAGGGTTTTTCTCTTCCTGTTCCCAGGGAGGAGAGGGGAAATACCTTCACAAAGGGAAATCTTTGTCCTGCTTCTAGGCAAATGGAAGGAGGGCAGAGAGATCTTTGTACATTTGTTGCTTCTTAACTGCCCTCAGCTCAAAAGTGATCTTTACGCCAAAGTCTCATATTTTGGAGTGGCATACACTGATTCTTGTCAATATCAATTGAGGTTTGGATAATGAAAGATAAATAAAACACATTTTGTACCCCTGAAGATCCCATCGTATTCTGAGAGAGAAAGGCATGCACACACATGATCACAACAAAGCAAGCAAGACTAAAAGTGAGCATAGAAGAAGGAGCAATCACTTACTTTTTGGAGAAGTCAGGGAGAATCAGACGACGGACGCCTGAGCTGAATTTGGAGGACTGGACAGATGCCGTGGCCTAGGTGAGAGAGAGTAGAGGAACTTTTAAGCAGAGAGGAAAGCATACTCAAGCAAAACTGTGCTGGGTGTAGTTCAACATGGCCACTGCCTAATGTGCCCCTAGCAGGGGTCCCCGTGTGGGAATGGGGTAGTGGTTGAAGATGAGCTGGTGGATAGACAAGTTCATAACATGGAAGACCTTATATCCCATCTTAAGGGGTTTGGCATTTATTTTGAATTCGAAGGGGCACGATTAAAGGGTAAGAACTCATGCATTTAAGTTGGTTGATCCGGGAAGTGAATGTGGTGGAGGGATTGCAGCTGACCAGGTGAAAACATGTATTATTTCAATCACAGTCACTGAAGCTGCCTGTAAAAGCAGTGGCTGGAGAGGACATAGTTCCACATAAAAATTAACAGGACTGGGTGATTGATTAGACATAAGTGACAAGGAGATGGCGAATTGACAATATCTCTCCTATTTATGATTTAAGGTTACTCAAAGGAGTGTGGTGTCATCACCTAAAACAAAACACAGGAGAAAGAGCAGATGTGGGAAGAAAGATGATGAGTTCAGGTTGGGATATGTTTGGTGGGAATGTGGTTGGAGATATTACAGAGGCAAGAAGGAATGCTGAGTAGGGGACTGACCATAAAGAGTAGTTGAAAGGAAACAGGGCAGTTGGGGGACACAAACTCCCTTCCAATGGATCAGAAATCAGACATGAATCCAGGTTGTGTGGGGCGTGATGATTTTTAACATGTTAAGGGTTCTCAAATAAAAATAATACAAAATTACAAACACAAAATTTGGTGGGAATGTGAATATTTCAATGAGGAAAGAGATGAACATAAATTAAATTTTAAAACTTGAAAAATAATCATAATAAAAATTTTTTAAAAAGAACATGATTTAAAAAATTAACTGATAATCATTAATTTAAATTAATTTTTGGCTGCATGATCATTGATTACCTCTTCACATGATTCTGTAAGTTTTTTTTTTTTTTTCCCTATGCTGGACATAGAGAAATAATTCAGCCTTTTCTCTTTCAGGGTTGATCCCAAATTGTTTATAATATTGACCATTTAATAATGTTCCTTTCAGATTCACAACTCATTCAAGATGTTGTAAGTTTTTAGAATTGTTGCTAAATTTGGGAAAACATTTATCAAGTTTCTTGTCTATTTGAGCTAGAAGATTCAGAAGAATTTTCCATAGATGAATTTGGGATTCCATCCATTTTAAACCTGACTTCTCCTCTGCTTTCCACGCACTTCTTGTTTCCACAGAGTCCTATAGAATGTGTTTATTTTGTGGTTCTGCCTCTTTTTTTGTGTCACAACTTGGGGTGAGTCATTAACGTGGCCTCCAGAAGTCCGCCTGGAAGCCATTCCTATACCAGCATACTTAACGATAATTTCACTACGTAGGGGAGAGGCTATGAGCCATGCAAATACAGTCCACCAAAAGCAAACTGAATTGATCTCAAATTCAACTTCTGATCAGGATGTCCAAAATGCCTAGAGCCACCTCATCGTCACCTGACTGACATACGGGGAAGACAGAGCAGATGAAATACCTTAGTTTTGTACATTTTATAAAAATGTTTGAGCATAGAGAACACTTGTGTTACAGACCTTCACACGCCTTGAAAAGCCTCATGCAAGTGAGATGCTTTGAAGTTTAAGTTTCACACGCTTCATGGAAAAACCATCTCTGTAGCAAAGCCTAGGGGCCAATGAGAAGTATCGAACTCTCTCTCCTTCTATGGGAACAGACACTCCATTCATGGGTTCTCTTCTGCTCCCTGCTTCTCTACTTACTTACTCTTGGGATTCTAGGTGGGTCTATGAATTAGATTCTATTTGTGCTGCTGGTAAGATAAGAATGAAAACCTCTGTCCTGCCAAAGTTATTTGCATTTATTTAGAGCCTGTTGGATAAGTGACTCTCCTGTCATAGATTATTGGGGAGGAAATGGCTAGCATCTAGGCATCCGTGAGAAGAATTCCTTTAAACTTTCTATTTCTAACACCAGGCATGGCTGTCTTTCTGTAGATTAGAAGGATCTTAGAAGTGGGTTTTAAACCAGTATTTCAGAGCATGTTTATTACATACTCAAGAATGAAGAAACTGAAAAATAAATATGAGAACTTGAAAAATCTTTTGCAGCATGAGAAAAGAAGAAAGCATTAGTTACTGAGAGAAAATGAAAAGATTTATTTCATGAAGTATAAGAAATATTTAGAGAACATCATGTTCTCAATGAGGACATTATTTCTCTTTTAAAGCAAGCTGAAATAAGAATTTTTCAAAACAAGAACAGTGATCAAAGTAAATGATATTTTAGAATACCAAAAAGCAGGCTCAACATTACAAAAAGAAAAAAAAATAAAGAAATAGACAATAAACTGAGAAGCAATCTCAGAATTCAAGAGAAATTAGTATAAAGATAAAAGTATGAAAGAATTGTTAGCAAAAATGAAGGCCAATTTATGGGTACACAAGCTCTGAATAATAAGTATTCTCATTTAGAAAACAAAAACATTCCCAGATATAAAAAAATTATGTGATATTAATAGATTTGCCCTTTTCCGGCTTGTATTAGTAAATAGAGATTCACGTGTGAAAATATGTTGATAAATATCGAAAAGCTTCACGTATAAAGGGAGACTAACTTCTATAAGGAGGACACAATATTTACCATAAAACAAAACAAAACACAGTGGTTTTAAGTAACTCGAGACATCTTTTCTTGAAACAACCAAATATCGGACAGTGACTGCAGTGCCTTTTCCCAAAGGAAACTGACCTTCAATTTTACAAATAGCTAAATGGATGCTCTCATATCTGCAAAGTTTTATCAAATTGATCAGCTAACTACCACAAAAACTGCTCAAAACCATTTCCCAGATATCTAAGGGATGAGTCAAAATGGGAACTAAAGAAATATGTGGTGAGTTATCTCTTCCATATTTCATATCACAAAATGCAGAGATTCCAATAGTTGAGTGGACTTATAATTTTTGTATTTTCTTGTATTTTTTTCTTCATATATTTTAGAATGATATCTGAAGAATATTGTTTTATATCATGGCCTTTCTTGATTAGGGGGTATTGAGTATGGCCAGTTAGAAAGGTAGTAAGTATTCTCTTGTTTGAGTTTTACTGATTGATGAGTGTGTGTGTGCGTGCGTGTGTGTGTGTGTGTGTGTGTTTACTTGTGAATGAATATGTGTATATTAAAGGGATAAGTACGAATTTGTTGATAGAACTAGATTTTGTATGAACTAAACCAAAGCATAGTTTTATTTAGTACTCTAAAGGAGATAACATATTTCATCTGGATAATAATTAAGATGTAATTAAAATGTAGGTAGTTTTAGGTAAATCAGAATGATTATTTTAAGATACATTTAAACATGCATAA
This sequence comes from Aselliscus stoliczkanus, assembly GCA_033961575.1. Lineage (NCBI taxonomy): Eukaryota > Metazoa > Chordata > Mammalia > Chiroptera > Hipposideridae > Aselliscus > Aselliscus stoliczkanus. The sequence goes on from CM066734.1 coordinate 9,849,755, forward strand.
TTTAAATGCTGTTTTAATGTGATAAAAAATAAACTAGATACTATGTATGTCAACAAAAAAATTACATTTCCCCCTATATTTTTTGCTAATATAAATCACACCATTTCACACGTCAGCTTTTAAAAATAAGAAACCACAATTTTACCAAATTTGCATGCTCTAATTTGTTATTAGAGCTGAACTATTTTGTAAGAAACGAAATTGGAAAGTAACATAAGTTTGGCTTTATATTGTTTTTACTTCAAAACACAAAAATAAACCCATGCCTCTCTTTAGTCATTTAAAAACACTAACAATTGAATTAATAAATGATGGTTAAACATACTTTAAAAGTTAAGAGTTCCACTGTTATGTAAATCATAGTAAATAAAATGTAATGCATTGTATGTCAGTTGAATATGAATTTCAAATTGTATGCGAATTTCAACCATCTAAGTTTCATCTTGCTAAATACAAATGCGGATTGATTGATTTCTATTAGACTGCCTCTTGCAGGACTATAAGGAAACACAAAGAGTTATACTACCAATTTTAAAAGTAAAATTTCTGGCAAATATTACAGTGTAGAGAAGGAAAATAGAGAGTGGATTGGTGTCAGGAAAGGCTCCATGGCAAAAATTAAGCCTTTTATAGATAACTAAAAACAAAATCTTATTTTTAAAAAATAGCCTATTCTTCTCAGTATTTCCTCTCTCCCCCAGAGAAGAGTGTAATTAAGGAGGAAGCTATCCACTTTGAAACCTTCGGGGGGCATTCACTGGACCCTAGTTCTATCCAGCTTTTTTTGGTACCCATTTATCATGTGACATCTTTAGGCCTCCAAAACTGTCCTCATTAAAATTAAACCTGATGATGGATATGTGAATTCATTTGTGGCAATCATTTCACAATGTAGAAAGATATCAAAACATGTTGATGTTATATTCCTTAAATATATACCATTTTGATTTGTCCAAAGAAACAAAAAAATTAGACCTGAGCAAATCCACAAACATAAAAGCAAGACTGACATGAACCTTTGACGAAAATGCAAATCCAATATAAATTGCCACCCTGTTTTTTAGGTTAAAAAATTCTGGCTGGTTATTTTTTTTTCCAAATTAATTTTGGATCATGAGATTCTATTAGCTGGTTTCTGCTGGCACCGCAGTGCTGAAAGGATGACAAGAAATAGGGAGCCTTGGAAATGTTACATGTCTGCCCCAAGAATTCCAGTCCCATTTTATAACCCAAAAAGTCTTAGATCATTTGGATCTGGTTTAGATAAGCCAACTAGAATGAAACCAAATCAGTGAATCTTCTAAGCTTCCCCCAGCCATCCTTCATTAAGGAAGAATCATTTTTGCCTTTTATGAAAAGGCAGAGCCAAAAGACCAGTCTTCCCTGACTTGCCTTTCGTCTGAAACTTTTCCCACAATCCGGCTGCCAACTTAAGAGCAGAAGTTTCAGTTTTTGCATCACTGTTTTTCAAATAAAGGCAAGTTATATGGGGACATTCCCTATAGCCTTGTTGAGCCATGTGGTTCCCTTCGGTTGAAAGAGTTCCCAGAGGGCCGGGCATATATGAGTGTTCAGGCACCATCATGTCTGTCACCAGAGATGTGCCAAGCAATGTATGTCTTTGTTGCTGAGGACTCAAAGAAGACACCTTAAAGGGATGCTGCAAGTATTATAAGCTCTTTTTGGCCTTTGTCAAATTCTAGCCAGAGGGGTACCTTGGGGCTACTGCAAGAGGTTTAGGAAGGAGATGTGTGCAAATTCTTACCTCTAGCTATTCAAGTTCTTTCTGTAAACTCAATAGAGTGGAGATTATTACAGAGGAGACAAAACAGTCCTGTACCCTGACTTCCAGGAAACTTCATCTTAAAGGAAAAAGGTTTGGGCTCCCCATTCACTTCCAATAGGAAGGGTCTGAGAGAGAGCAACCTTGGATTCAATTTCAGCCTGTACCAACTACAGAATCATAGAATATGAGAAGTAGAAGTTGTCTTTGTATTCTCTAGTCTAGCATCTGTATTTTACATAGAAAAAAAAAATTGTGGTTCAAAGAAATTGGGTGCTTTGCCCATGGTCTCACGGCCAGTTTGAGTCTGAACTAGGATTAGAGCCTAGGTTTTTCCATGCTTGGCAGCTTCAAACCTGTCCTTAGAGATTGATGGTTTCTGTTGGTCCTCATAAATTAGAAAAGTTCTGAATTGCAATCAAGTTGTTACTTTTTGTTCTTTATGTTGTTCTATTACAAGTCTCAGCCCTTACGAAGTTTATAAAACTGGCTTAAAATCTCTAACTTTCTCAGGCATGATTGTGAATGTCTGAATACCCAGTTTGGCTAAACTCAGAAAGGGTCATTGATTGAGAGCCCCTAAAACTCTAGAGCATACATTGTCATAGGCCCCATTAGATTGTGAGTTCTATGAGGGCAATTAAGTATGGCTGTCCTCCTGTTCAGAGCCTAGCAGAGTCCTGGACATAGTAGGTACTCGACAAATATTTTTTCAATAAACTCTCCTCTTGGTCTATCTAACGTGTCCAATTTATCAGCTCAAGTGATATTATGCTCCTACCAGTAACTCATATTCAAAACGTTTCTGTGGTCAATCTGTACCCCTCACATCCACGTTCAGCTGATTGTTCCCCACTTTGGTTTATGCCTTCATATCTTTACTCATGGCTAGGCCAATGTATCAGTCATATGCATTACTTTGTTTTGTTAGATCATTTACTGAATTACATACACAGAAAGATTCTCCTAAGTGCATAAGCTTCCTAAGTTTTTTCATGATGAATATGGTCTGGTTTTTCATTAAAAAAAAAAAGTGCAAAAAACAATAGTAGATTACGTTCCTATCACTGGGAAGTTTACGATGTCTTTAAAATAAAATATGTACATTAAAAAATTTAATTCTGCAAAGGACACATGCCAAATGACTGGGCCAAATGATATTTGCTGGAAGAATTCAGAGGAGAGAAAAAACTGAGCTGGAAGAGTCTGGGAAGATTTTGTGGATGACAGGATTTAGGCTGGAACTTAGAGAATGACTATGAATTGGGAAGGGATAAAAAGAAGAAAAGTTTTTGTTAGAGGGACAGAGTGACCAAGTGTCACCACGTTCCCTGTGTGGCCAGTAGGTGAACAATATTATTGAAATTCTGTTTAGAAAGGCAGGATCTTATAGTTTATGCTGTATTGTGTATGGATTATTATAGAACGGTGATTTTTTTTTTTGTTTTTTTTTAATTGGATGGGGCAGAGGAAAAGGAAAGGCTGATTGGGAAGTGCAGACTGCGGTGTAATGTACGGCAATGGGACACCTGGAGATGTTCAGACTTTGCTGCGCATACCTACGTGCAGCCCCTGGTGGGGCCTGCCCTGGAGTGACAGCACCAGGAATGCCAAAGAAGAGACGACGTGTGAGAAGCTGAAAGAACTAAAGTGTTGTCAAACATAGCTTAATTGGTAGTGAGAAATTAGAGGCCAACCATGGCTTAATATGTCATTTCCCTAATAACATTTTAGGCTGAGCTCTTGATGTTTGAATTCCCAAAAACTAACCTGTGAGTTTCACTATGAGGTTGGCCCAGGAGGTGATATATTTCTGGTCAAAGGCTTTTTTGATGAGCCTTAAGAAACAACAACTCCATACTTCTTTCATTTGTAAGCTTGACCCCATGGGGAGGTATGGGCCAGGCAAATAAATAACAAGAATAAGAACGTCTTTATTCCTCTCACATTCCCTTGACTTTGTCCTTTGTACCATGGCAAACTGCAAAGGGACATTGAAGCATTAATATGGTTGTGTGAGGCACTCACCGTGGCCTCTGTGGAACAATTTTCAATACGTTACACTGTTATGTTAAGAAAGTTTTCAACCCAGATCATTTGACTCAATCCCTCTCTAGTAAGAATCGGTAGTGTCAAGTTGCTCAAAGAATATTCACTCAATCTAAACAAATACAAGAATTTTACAAATTTTCCACCAAGATTTATTGGGTACCTCTTGAGTGTCTTTCTGGCAAGTAAATTGGTGCTCAATAAATATTGGATGAAGAATTAATGAATTGGTAAAAACTAGTGTCGTGGGAGGCTAATTTGCTGGATTTGAGAGGAAGGAAGCCAGAAGCAGGGAGAATAGATGACCTCTTGTTGCAGTCCAGGCCTTTGATTGTGTAGGCTTAAAGGCAAGTACAAAGGAAAAGGGTAGGGGAGTGATACATTGCAGCTCAGTGGCTGTAAGGAAAGTATGAAGAGGAAGGAGAAGAAAAGAATCAAAGAGAGCTGGGTATTTAAATCTCAGTAAAAGGAGTAGTCAAGCAAGTAGGACCCTTCAACTGGTGTCTGGGTCAGAGGCATGGGCTAAAAATGTCCTCCACTGATCCATCAACGGAAGTACACATCAGTCATTCAGTTAGATTGACTAGTATGTTATAATGCAAAATCAACCATGTTAGGTAAAACAAAACAAAACAAAACAAAACTGTCTGTTTCATAGCCCAACAGTCTGGTGAATTTTATTTAAATCTAGAGTACACGCAATATGACTGCTACAACAACAGATTCAGTTTTGTCCTGTCTTCATGTGTTGTTCCAATCAAGGGCAATGCTGTACCTAAGTGTTTCTTTTTTAAAAGATTTTATTGGGGAATTGGGGGAAGGGAACAGCGTTGGGGAATCAGGGAAGGGGAACAGACAAGTTGCTGTCCTTTTGTTCTTCAGTCTAGCTGTGGAGAACGTCGCTTCATTGGTCCATGTTGGTATGATCACTGCACTCTTCCTGGGTGAGGCAGATTGGTCACTGGCCTCTGGATGGCCGCTGACAGTGGCTCTTGGCAGCTCACACTGGCTGCCAGCCACTGACTCACTGTAGACTATGGCAGCCCACTGCAGCAGGGGCTGCAGCTATGCCATCCCACGGACTCACAGCAGCCCAGCTCTAGGTGGAGCTGTTGTTAGCTGTAGAGGGCAGTGTCACTGGCCCTCATATGTGGGATCTGAACCAGGGCTGCTGGCATCCCAAGCCAGCTCTTAACAGCATGCCACTTGGCCGGCCCACCTAAGTGTTTTCTGATCCTTTAAAAATTATCATCCCCTAAGGAGCTTCTATAGACAATTTGAGAGGGATGGTGTTTGGGATTAAGAAAAATTGATGAGTTCACCTGGAAAAGAGTGTAAAGAGCAGAAACCTAAGACCCACACCAAGCGAAGGGTAGGAAATGAGGGAAATAGGCCAAGCACACATGATGCGTTTGAAGGATTGAGGGTATAAGAAGATTTGCAAGTCACTGAGTCTGGGGAAAAGAGGGTTTTAAGAAAGATGTAATAAGAGCTGTCAAGTACTAATTGAAGGTGCAAGAGAAAAATAATCAAGAAAAGACCATTGGATGAATACTTTAGAAGCTGGACTTCTAAAATTTACATCTGTGGTCATTCATAGGTGACTTATTTATAACTAGTCAGATCAGTTTTACAAATTGAATAGAAATAACTGCCTGCCCCCCCCCATCCCTCCCAGTTATTTGGAGCTATGACCATATATTTTAAATAAAGCTGTATTGACACTGGGCAGCTCTATCACAACAAGAATTTCGAGATACAGTCCCTTTCTTGGTGGTGAAGGCTACTTACTGTTAGCACCAAGGAAAACACAGTCCATCTAAGGCCGAGACATATTTTCAGAAAGGAACTGGCAGTTCACTCATTGGGTGGCTAACAAAGCATTTTCAGTGTAAGGACCAAGGGGGGCGTTGGTCCCTGGGCTCCAACGTTCAGCCAGCCGATGGGCTCGGCAGTGGCTGAGTGGAGGGAAGACACATCACTAACCACACAGGGAAGATTTTCAAGCCACTGCTGTGTGGGATTTTGTTTACAGGTCAATTTTGCAAACAACTGCCCTCAGACCAAATATTCAAGTGGCTGAAGCTTGGAGATAATTAGGTGGGTTGTTCTGCTTCCACACTGAGTCCTGGACTTGACAGGATCTGAGAAATCCTCTAGCCCAGCCCTCTCAGACTATCATCTCTCCTGCTTTACAATGCCATGGACAGATCTCCTCAGGCATTGTTGGCTTGATTGCTTCTAGCTAAGGGTCACTCACTACTTGTGAAGAAGCCCTTCCTGAAATTAGTAATCTGTGTCTTAGAACTGCTGACAATCTCCTAAAACCAAAACTGGAGTAATGCATAATATCTGATATTTACTAACCACTGTTCCTAGCAATACACACACACACACACACACACACACACACACACACACAGAGACAATTAAGTTCATGAACTTTCCACTGTGTAAATATATATATATATATATATATATATATATAGCTCATTTAATCTCTTTAACCCCATGGATAATACAGCTATGTAGTAAAGTAAATGCTATTTATGAATAGTCATATTTTTAGATGAGGACATTAAGGCATTGGTTAGTTATGTAATCTTCCTAAGGTCAAAAGGTTTGAACCAGTACCTGAGCTCATAACTGCTTTGCTTTAATGCTTAATCCACCTTGCTAGTTACTGAAATATTTGAGGACATTTATTTGGGCTTCCCTAAGCATCCTTTCCCAAGCTAACTGTTTTCAGTTAATATCACCATTTTCCTCATGCTGTGATTGTGACCTTCTAGGAAAGCATAATTTAGTTTGTTATTGTATACCTCCTAACACTGGTGCCCAGAACTGAATACAGACTCAGTAATGGTCTGGCTACTGCTCAGGATTGTGTGGGATTACACAAAGGTTAGGGTCTCAAATCAGCGTGCAAGGAGAAAATTGAGTCGAGGCAAAACTACCCTTGAAAAAGCCCTTAACCAACTCACAATGGGGTGTACACGTGACACTATGTGTACAATCCTGTAGAGAAATTCTTCTGTTCACTAAAATTTGAGAACCATTGTGGTCTGCTGAAGAAGGAACAAAAGGAAAGTTGATATGCAGACACCCGAGCATTAAAAACGTTTTGCTTTTAAGGTAATGATCAAATTTCTAGAGGTGAATGAAGAATGGGTGGAAAATAGTGAATTGATCCTGGTTTCTTGCAATATTACTTCATTCTGATGAAATATTACGCTCTATAACTTACTGTATCCTAATATATTTGTGTTGCAGTGAGGGTTAAACAAGAAAGGAGAGAGGAGAGGGGTTTTAACACTAGTTTGTAAGTTTAGTATAATATAATGTCAGGGCCTTACTATCCAGCAGGCATTCTCAACAGAGATATCACCCCCAAGGGGGCAAAAACCTTAAAACCTTCACTGTTTTTTGTATTTAACTTTTTAACATTCATTTTTTATCTTTACTGTTCTAAAGCTACTACTTGATGAGTTTTTCATAAAATGCTGTTTATCTTTCAGAAATAAATTTTCTTTAGAATACATATATGTGTCTATATACATGTGTACATATACCATATATACATACATATTAATACTGCTGTTTATCAGGTGTCTCTCCAAGAGGCCTATGTTTATGATTAAAAGCAAGATTAAAAGGTCCTGCAAATTCTTTAGTGAGAGTTCCAGAGATGTGAAATTAGCAAAGACCATTTTTCCCTCGATAGAAAGCTATTTTCATTGCTTGGGCATATCGGCATTAGTTGTTAAATGTAAAGATTGGTTCTAGGGCCACTGAAACCTAAGCAGTACAGGTCAACCAAAGAATTTCCCTGTATGAATGAGGCAGACTGCTATCCAGTTTCCCCTTAGGCAGAAAATTCAAAAGGGAAATACTGTGCCTCAGATGTTCGTCAGTCATTCAGCCAAATACTTTAAATATTTGCTATGTGCAAAACAATATACCACTCGAGGTTCTCTGATACTCAGTCTTATTCCTTGGATCAAAAGTCACAAAGAGAGAATCAATTCTAAGAAAAAAATATGCATTGAAAAACAGAGCAAACTATCAACACGTGAAATTTATTATGACACCAGGAAAATACATTTAACTGGTGAGAGCAGTGGAGAAAAAAAGCAAATAATACATGAAAGGTAACGTAATGTAGTGTTTCAGAGCACTCAGAGTCACCCAGATTTAAACTCCTGTTCTGCTAGAGACCCGCTATGTGACATTAGTCTCCCTGTACCTCAATTTGCATATCTGGTAAATGGATGTCACAATAAAACCCTTCTTTTAGAGTTCTTCTGGGGATTAAATGAATACATTAAGGTATGAAAAGTACCTGACTGAGTATCAGGAATGGAATAGTTTTCAGTAAATGGTAGCTGCTACTATTACTATTATTATCCTAGTTAATAATGAAATCTAGGAAAAGTGAATCTCAAATGCAATTTGCGCTTGAACCAGTACTTGAGACTCTCATTGAAACTGTGGCCTGTGGGGCGAAGCAAGCTTGCTCTTCTTGAGGAGAATCTAGCTCTGGGATTCTCTGAAAGGATTCTACTTCTTAAAGAAACTCAAAAATCTAAGGTCTTAATCATTATATGTTAGATTCAATAAAATGATTATATTTAAAACCCTTTTTCTCTTGGACAACACAACTAACATTTTTCCTACAATAGAATGGCCAAATAAATATGTATGCATTTAACTCAATTACACGGGCTTTTATTTAATATATATATTTTTACTGAAACAGTGTGAAAACTGAATACACAACCTATAGAGATAAGATGGGGTTTAAAAATCCAAATTTGTTCAATTCAATTACGACCTCTTCTTAGATTCAATGAAACAGCAAGATCTTTAATAGTTTGAATTTGTGTGCTGTACATGCCGAATTTCCTGGTCCCCTTGTTGCATTTAGGATTTCAGTGGGAAATTTTTGTATTCCAATGGGCTCCAGTTTTTTGGCCAGCACTCAAGTATCTGCCACAGTGGAAAGAAAAGGAGCTGGATCAAGGATAAAGAGGTTTGGAATATGAATCAGGAGGCCTGGAGTTCTGGGTCCCGTTTGCTGCTCCCTTGGAAAAATCTCTGTGACCTAAGGCAAATGGTTCTGCCTCTCTAGATTTTAGTTTGCTCACTGGATTTGGGTGATGCCATCCATCGCTGACAGCTGTAAAGTTCTTATATACAAAGTGCTTCCTTAGATATTTTGTACCTATTATGAAAATTATTACATTTGTAGCAGGGACAAATAAGAATATTTATTCTATAAATAAGAATATAGAGTTGAACCCTGAACAACGTGGGGATTAGGGACACTGACCCCGTGCAGTTGAAAATCCGTATATAACTTTTGACTCCCCTAAAACTTCACTAACAGCCTACTGTTGATGAGAAACCTTACTGACAACATAAACAATTGATTAACACATATGTTGCATGTTATATGTACTATATATTGTATTCTTACAATAAAGTCTGCTAGAGAAAAGAAAGTGTTATTAAAACAAATCATAAGGGAGAGAAACTACATTTACAGTATTTATTGAAAGAAAATCTGTCTATAAGTGGACCTGCACAGTTCAAACCCGTGTTATTCAAGGGTCAACGGCATTACTGATGTGATTTTTTTTTTTTTACAATGATAGCCAAAATGTATTGAATGCTTCCTGTGTAGGATATTACGTTAAGCATGTTACAAATATGACTTCAGTTAAATTAATCCTTACAACAATACTGTGAGATCATTATTATGCTCGTTTTATAGACAAGGAAATTGAGATAAATAGAAGTGAAATATAACGACCAAAACAAATAGCTGTCTACCAGAATCCATGATTTCCTTAATTCCAAATAGAATCTCTGAGTTTTAGCTGACCACTTAAAAAAAACACAAACAAATGAACAAACAAAAAACGACTTCCCAGCTTCCCTTGCAGTTAGGTGTTATTCTGTGACAATTTTGGGACCAATGGACTATAAATGCTTCCTTCAAGCCAGCCATGCTCACTCTGTGTCCTCTTTCTTCTGTTTCTCTGGCCTGCTGGAAATGCAGACATGATGTGTGAGGCCCTGGAAGCCACATTGGTCTAAGAGGACAGCCACAGCTTAGGGATGGCAGGGCAGGCTCTGGGGTCATGATGAGGCTGAGACTCTCTCCTATTCCCTTAACAACTCACTCCATACTTTACAACAAGGGAGAAATCAAGTTCTCCCACAATAGTTCATGCCACAAATATTTTGGGTTAGCATCAAACCCAACCTTAACTAACATGCGAGTATTGCCCACAGTTATACAGCTCATGAGTGGCGGGGCTGAGTTTCAAACTCGGGTTTGCACGACTAGAGAGGACACAAATGCATTGCCACAGGGTTATGTGAACCTTACAAGTAAGCCCTTCCCTCTATAGTGTTAGATATTTAAAATAGGTATACTTGATCCTGGATCAAGTTGATTATTTTGCTTCCAGTTCGTCTGTTTTTCTAATTACATTTGACTGGCTGATATTAAATTGAGTTCTATACCCTAAGCACATACACCCAGTTTTTGGCAAAGGGGAAGAGTATTCTGCAGGCCAGTTTGACCTTAACTTTTTTGTTGTAGATGGATGATGAATTGGATAATGCACACCAAAACTCTTGAAAAATTAGATTTGCATAACAATGATTTCCATGTGCATTCTTTATGTGCATGAAGGGAGCTAAAGTGCAGCTCTGTGACATGTTGGGGTCTGTATCTGCCCACGGAAGCTGGGGGCCCCATGGCATTGCCTGTGTAACTCTAGCAAGAAAGCCACTGAACATTTCCTTGGCTATTTTAAGTAAATGGATTTTGGGTTTCAGTTATCTGCAAAATACCTGAGTCCTACACTCAACATTGCAAGTAAGATGATAATGAACTAGACTTTGGTCTTGAAGAGGATGATAGCAGGGAAGACAGAAAGTGAGCATTATTTATAGATAATTTAATTTCACTGTTCAACCTCCCAAGAGAACTAATTTGAAACCTGTTAAATTCATTAAGAGTTCATAAGGTGGACAGGTATTATACAGTTAGGAATATTGGTAGTTTCCTGTATAAGAGACACAGTCATGTGACATCAAAACATTTATTTACATGAGCAATCAAAACCAAAACAACACAAAGTGATTGAACTTAACAGTAACCTTAGCAATAAATTTACTGGTCTTTTAGGAAGAAAACGTCAAATTTCCTAAGCTCTTTAAAGGCTGACCTAAATTAATTAAAAGATATTTTAATTTTTTTCTGTGGTACAAGGGAACGTTGCAAAAGTGTTGGCTTCTGCAAATTAATTTTAGGTGATGGCATTCTGATCAAAATTGTACTGGATTTTTAAGAGAGCAAAATAATTCTAAAGTTCACCTAATAAATTAATGAAAACAGCAAAGTTAACTTTGAACATTCAGAATAACAAGGGCTTTAGATTTTAAAATATATTAGAAAAATAAAATTATTCATGTAGTGTAATATACTACATTCATGTAGTGTAAAAATATAGTTCGACCAACAATATGTGTAACAACTTAATAAATGATAAAGAGGTAATAAAAAAAGTTGAGGGAGTAATACATTATTCAATAAATTAGGAGATTGGCTATTTGGAGGAAAGTTAATTTTGATAATCATGCATCTTATATTCACATAAATTCTGCACTTACTAAAAATTCGGTGTCAAATTGGGAAAACATAAATATAGGTGAATACATGTCAAGTTTCTGGATGAAGATGAACTTCTAAGCATCAGAGCAGTGAATCACATAACAGAAGGAAAAATGAATAGGTTTGGCTCTATAAAAATCTGAGTTTTCTATGTCAAACAAACTATAAAATTAAAAGGAAAATGGGGGACAGTTCCAATTCCAGAAAGGCAGCATAAGGGGGAGTCCCTGTGGACCCACTCTCCAGTGAAACAAGTGTGACTGCTGAAAATTGTATATATAGTTGGGGTTATCATTTTGAGAGTTATGTAAAGGTCTGATCACTATGTGATTCTGTATGCCTGAAACTCCTAAAAAAAACAAAAAAAAACAAAAAAAATTATACATATAATAATAATAAAACCCAACCATTTAAAGTCTCTGGCAATTGTCCTAAAAACACACAGCAAGTGAAGACATATTTATCCAAGAGCATCCACTAATCCCAGTAAGAGCAGCAAGAGTGGGTGGGGTTTGGTGTGTGACCTGCTCTCACCCCCACTTCCCCAGCTCAGACCTATGGAGGCGTCATTCTGGCCAAATATACATGAGTCCCTCTCCCTGCACTCCCAGTGTGGAAGGCTGGTATCTCAGCAAGAAGAGCAGGTTGCAGCATTGGTCTTTCCCTTCAATCCTGAGATCAAGAGGCTAAATTCCTGGTGAGTCTGAGAGGTAGCGGGGTACCTTCCTCCACTTAAACCCTACTCACAGGATGGAGGCTCTCAGATGTGGTAAGTGGAGAATACTGAAGCCCCTACTGCTCCCTAGTGGTTGCAAGGAACAGGAGAGGAAGCCATCAAGACCGCCGGCTACCATCCCACCCAGTACCCATGACAGGGGTTCAGGAATTTTTCCAAGGGGAAGGGCAGCACACAGAGAGCTTGGAAGCTTTCCCCAGAGGAACTGATTTTTATTTAAAATTTGGCAAGTTCAAGCACTTGGGTGCGCTTGTAAACAACATAAACAACAGCTCCTTTTGATGAAGAGCCACAAGCAAAACCACGCACAGGTCAGCTAGCTTACCAGAGAGAACCAGGGAGGGTGACAGCAGAGGAGAGAGCCCTCTTGGGCCCAGAAGTCTCAGAGATGGGCATCAAACACTTCTCTTACCCGAATATAACTGGATCGGACCACAGAGCAATAGGTGCCCCCAAGGCATTGTAGGAAAGCAGAGTCGTCAGCTAGCAATGCGTGACACCCCACAGCTTCACGTGACACTAAATGAAACAGGTGAACAGAATGATCAGAAAGAAACAGTCCCTGATTGGGTAGCCCCCAAATACTCAAGCCATGAATTTAGTGTAAAGGATTCTCAATTGGTAATCACTCTCGAGTCTTAACAAAAACCCATGCAAATCCTCTCTGGAAATAGGCACCTTTACTCTAGGCCTAAGCATACCTAGGGCTCAGACCTGGGTTTTTAAATATCTTCCTTTCTTTAAAGGAAACAGAGTTCAGTAGGGAAATAGCTGATCCCAGGCCTGGAGCAGGGGCAGTAAACATTGAGTCTGCAATATCTTTTTGTGTGAAAAAAATCAGAAAGTGGTCCATATGAAAAGGTCACTGAAGCCAGCTGAAAGGGACTTCCACCAGTCAAATCAGGAAAAATTTAAGCATCAAAACGATTATTCACAGTAATAAATTATAGTGCAGTGAACTGAATAATCAAGAGTTCCTGTTGATACTGAAGAATATAAAAATCAAATAAAATGTAGAAGAAGCTTCGTTTGTTTTTGTTCATTGTATTGCATTCTATCCACTGTCAGCTAATAAATCTAGGAAGAAGGACAGAATTAGGAAATCACCATTTTGCAACCGTCTATAAGAATAGCTGATTTGGGCAAGAATCATCAATGGATAGAGACTAACGCTATTAGGTGAAAGTTTGTTGGGAAATCAGATACTTAGCCTCAGAGCAGCTTCCTACAGATTGTTCAGTTGTTAGAACTTTATATAAGATGCCATTAGTCTGGAGAAATCCGGAAACCACCACCATAACCAAGGGATCAAAGTTAGCATCTCTAAAAAGGAGACCAACTGACATTACGTGCCTGTTGATGAAGGATGCAGATGACTTATGTCATATTCCTGCCGAAAAAGCAGAACCTGACACCAGCCGAGGGGGAACCAACCAGACAAAGGCAAATGGAGGGACATTCAACACCACAATGAGACAGCAGCCTCCTGGGAGTTTCACTTCCTTCTCATCTCTCCCGTTCCATAAATCATCTTGTTCCGCGGACTTCCCCTCCTCCATGTCCCTAGAATGCATTCCCTTCTCCCCATTCTCTCAGTTACATCGTGTCACCTAATTGCTAAAACAGTTGCTGGCTGCGGTCCCTGGGAATCCATGCTTCACAGGTTAGCCCGCGTCATCTGTCTACTGTATAAATCTGATCACGTCACTTTCCTGCCTCAAAGGTTTCTGCGGCTTTCAGGGGCTGTTAGAATAAAGGCAGACTCTGAAGTCTGTTTCCCAAAGGCCGTCCGGCCCCTGCTCTGCCCTCGAAGCTGGATCCCTTGGTAATTCTTTATTGCTATTTTCTTTCCCTTTGCCACGTCCCTTAATTTGCAGGTGGAGATATGTTCTGTTTTGTGCAGGCTTTGATCCATATCTAGAATATTTTCACTTTCTATTCTTCCTGTCCCACGACTCTCTGTTTGACACTCAACCCTTCTCATATTTCAGGCCTGATCTTAGATGGGATTTATGCTGAGAAGCATCCACAAACCTCACCTCACCCTAAGTCTAGGTTAGATATTCCTTCTGTGTAAATTCGACACTCCTCATACCTGCTTCAGTCTCTGTCCTTAGCCTATGGCTTTGTGATTTCTTGTGTCAAGTTCAGCTCCTCTAGTGGAGCAGGGACTGGAATGTGTCTTGGTCACTGTTTTATTAGCCAGGGCCCACCCACCACCGTGTCTGGGACGGTGTCTGGTAGAATTTTGATTGAATGAATGGACAACATAGTTACAGAGGGAGGGGAAAGGGGGTATTTTAGAAAATAGAAGAAAATGTTCTAAATGTCACAAATTGTGGGATGCTAATTTTAGGGATTGCTATCTCCAGAGGGCAGGTAGAGGCTGAGGAGTGATTTTCTGAACTTTCTGTTAAGAAAAAAATATTGTCGGTGCCCAGGTCTTAGTTTCTAAATACCATTTTCCAATAAAAGGAACCAGGGCTCCTTGGGAGAAGTGGTTGATTCCAGGATTGGGACAGGAAAATATAAATGAGCATGGGGTATCTTTTGAAGTCCGAATCCAAGAAAATGCTTGAAAAAAAAATGAGGTGAAGGGATAAAGAAGTACAATTGGCAGCTACAAAAATAGTCACGGGGATATAAAGTATAGCATAGGGAATATGGTCAATAATATTGCAATAACTATGTATGGTGTCAGGTGGGTACTAGACTTATGGGGTGATGACCTCATAAGGTATATAATGTCTAGTCACTATGTTGTACAACTGAAACTAATATAATAGTATATGTTAGCTGTAATTGAAAAAGATTAAAAACAATTCTTTAAATGGGATCATGTTGAAAGGACACTGGAGCCAACTGAAAGCAATCTCTTTGGCCAAAGCTGTAACAATCTGAGCAACAAAATAAATAGCATTGAACTGTATTCCAAAGAATAAAATAAATATCCACAAGTCCAAACTGATACAAATTAACTGAAAAAAACAAATACATGGGGAGAAGACATCAGAGAGATGAATTCTAATTAGTAAATGTAGAAAGAATGAGGGGAAATAGAAAATCACCCTCAGGTAAACGCTGCAGTAATAATTGTTACAGGAAACAAATCAATGAGATCTAAAGTCAACGTGCAAATGTTTAGGGAGGAACAGAATATTTGTGGAGTGGCACAATATCTTCCCCAAGATACTTATTCATTACAAAGGAAAAGTCATGATTTTATAGTCGAGAAATCTGGCAGACACCAGCCCAACCAAATGATCAAGGTTAACATGACCAGTAAGAAGACATATGGGCATTGTGTACCCCTTGATATGATACAGCTAGGAGCACAAAACATCACCTGGCTGGTACGTTTTTGTCAAAAATGCATAACCTGAATCTAACCATGAGAAAATATGGGACTGAAAGTGAAGGCCACTCTACAAAGCAAGGGACCGATACTTTTCCAAAGTGTCAATGTCATAAAAGAAAAAGACTATGTGGAAGTCACAGATCAGAGGGAACTAAGAAGACATGACAATTTGATGCAACCCTGGATCTTGGATTCTGGCACAGAAACAATGATACGAGTGGAAAGCACAATCTAAATAAGGGCTGTAGGTAGGTTAACAGCAGAGATGAAAAAGGGTTGTCTCAGCAAGCAGATTATTGTGGAAGAAAGCAACTGTTTGCAAACATATTCAGGTCCATTATAGGTGTAAGAGTTATGAAATGAAACATGATATTCAAGGTGTTGCCATGTCCGTCCATGCATTTCTAAATTGAAACAAAGCCTTCCAGGTTCCTGCCACTTGGCAAAGTGCAGGGAAGTCTCACAATCTTTTGTTTCTGGGGTTCTGTCTGTCCCTTGGATTGCACCAGAACCCATGGCTGATGCAGTTTATCTGTTTGCTATGGACTGACTGTCGGTCCTTCCACCACACTCCACTGCAGTGTGCTGATTCCCCAAATTTGGTCAGGCCTGGAGGGATTAGAGCAGTGTTCCCTCTGAGGTTCGGTGAGCACATGTTTGCTGCAGTTCCTGGGGCTCATGGGAATTGTCTATCTGAGGGGCTGCTCGGGTCTGGGTCGCTGGGTGCCAGTAAGGGTATAGATTGTTCAATAAGCAAATACCTCGCCCTCCTCCCTACTCTCTGACATGCCATCTCCTCCTAGGAAAGGTCCCTGTGGTGCTGGGCCACTCTCCCCCTGCACAGCCCCCAAATTCCCCTCTCTGTAGCCCTTCAGAGTCAGGGTATGTGCTGGGAAGGAGGGTGTGATGATTATAGGTCAACTTGACTGGGCCACCAGGTGCCCAGAAGTTTCATGAAACATCATTCTGGGTGTGTCTACAAGGGTGTTTCCAGATTGGAATTTGAATTGGTAAACTGAGGAAAACAGCTTGCCTTCCTAAAGGTAGGTGGATCTCATCCAATCCATTGCAGGCCTGAGGAGAACAAAAGATGGAGCAAGGGAAAATTCACTCTCTGCAGCAATTCTCAGTCTTTTCCTGCACTTGGACTGGAACTTAAACCATTGGCTCTCTGGGTCATCTTCAGCTTGTCAGCTGCAGAACTTGGGACTTCTCAGCCTCTATAACCATGTGAGGAATTCCTTACGTCTCTCTCTCTCTCTCTCTCTCTCTCTCTCTCTCTCTCTCTCTCTCTCTCTCTATATATATATATATATATATATATATATATATATATGTATATAATTATATATATGCATATTTGGGGGTGCCAAAAAATGTATACAAGTGGACACTTTGGTCAGCATTGCTCAAGCAGTAGTTTGAGGTCATCAGAAGTGTCTGGATGCTCATGGGAACCACTTTGAGCACCTCTTGTAATTCTAGAGGACAAACATGACTTGTATTCATCTTTTGTTATCAGTATGTATTGAGTATTACAGTTTTAATAGTTTTTTCCTTTCTTCAAATGTGCATACATTTTTTTGGCACCCTCTGTACACACACACACACACACACACACACACACACACACACACCCTATTGATTCTATTTCTCTGCAGAACCCATACCAATATAGGGGAGGTTTACCAGATGGATTTTGCATCTATAAAACTAAAAAAAGTCTATCAACTTCTCCTTGAGAGGTAAGTTCTGGAATACCAAGCTTTCCTCATGAGGAAAATTAATTACAAATGTTAATTTAATTTTAAATGACAAAGTACAGTTGAATATGCCCAATGGAAAGAGAATAATATACAAACATCCAGCTAAAAATGTTAATATTTGCTTTAGTAGAAAATTTCCTATTCACCTTTTTGTTAACAAGCAAACATCAGCAAAACATGAAGCAATTTAATTAGAATATATTGCTTTGCCATAGTAGCTTTACCTTCCATTCACATGACTTCATTTGATTCTCACATATTAAAAAATAATAACACATTCACAAAAGAGCTAGATTAAGAAACACTTTGAAGTCATTATACTTGAAAGAACTGGAGGTCATAAATGATATTTCTTTTCCAAATAACATTCACTCACATTTTTCAAGTTTACCTTCCCACTAATTAATGAGGTTTGCTTTTTATTTTTGCCCAAAATCCAGAGGCTGCAGGGGGATCTTTCTATGACTCACTTCCCATGCCTTCAATGCTCTGAAGAGGTTATTTGAATTTATACTATTTTACTCATAGAAAAATCAGTGCAGCAATTTATTCAGGGACTGGTGTCACTCACTGCCCACATGTCTCCTGCATTTTTGGAAACAGGCGGCCCTGTGGGAGGCGTAGTTTCAAAGGAAAACACCCCAAGTAGCCCATGAGTAAGACTGAACACATTTCAAACTGTTTTCCTAAATGAACAAGTCAAGTCGATTTACTCACCAAAATATGATCAACTCCATCCAGCACTTTGTTCTGATATTTTGAAGTTGATTGACCAAGGATTTGACGGGGATGACTGGCTCCACATCATTAAAATGATTAATGTGTGTGGGTCCGGGCACAGTCCCCGCCTTTCCCGTCGCTCAGATGGGGGGCCGCTTTGGTCACAAGGCAGTCAATAAGCCCTGGAGAATTCTCTCTCAGCGGCACCAAACTCCAGAAAGAGGATCTTTCTTCAAGATTGATGGAAATAAGAGTGGTTTCCGGAACCCCCAGTTCTTGGCTGAGTGTTTCCTGGAACAAAACCTTAATTCCAAGTGAGATCCGTGGCCCGCCATGGCCCAAACCAGGTTGACTGACTGTAAAGGTTACCACATCGTTGACTAACGTTTCTGAACCTTGGCACTCTTCAGTTGCGAAAGAAAGGGCCGGAGATTTCCCATCCTCCTTTCGCATTCTTTCCTCTTCTTCGGCTTCCTTTATAAAGCTCACACAATACTTCTGTGGCAGTTGACTTCGCATGTCAAGTGGCTCAGGCTATGTCACCCTGTTGTTTGGTGAAACACTGGTTCAGACGGGGCTGGGAAGGTATGTTGTCGATGTGATTAACACTGACAGTCAGGTGACCAGAAGCGAGAGGGTGCCGGCCACAAGGTGGTCGGCCTCACCCAATCAGAGAGAGGCTGCCTGCAAATTTCCAGGAAAAGAAATTCTGCCTCAACCCAACAACGTTGAAACCCTGCCTGAGTTTTCAGCTAGTTGGCCTGTTCAGAGGAATGTCAGACTTGCCAGCCTACATAATTGTGTGAGCCCATTCCTTAAAATCTTGCCCCTTAAAATAAATATCTATTATCATAGATATATAGATAGTTGATAACTATCATCTATCTATCTATCTATCTATCTATCTATCTATCTATCTATCTATCTATTGATCTATCGATCTATTGATCATCGATCTCTCTGTCATCTGTCTATCTTCTCTCTCTCTCTCACCCGCACCTCTCTCTCTCTCTCTCTCCTGTTCTGTTTCTCTGGAGAATCCTGACTAATACAACTCATTAAAAGCTTTTTTTCATTTTTAAAATTGTTGATCTCTTTCTAGCCAAAATACAAAAACAAACAAAATCACGCTTTGCCACCAAAAAGTTATGGCATTCTACCTTAAAAACAATTTCTTTATTCATTTGTGTGATGTTTAGATTTAGTTACATACACTGAAATCATTCGAGTGGGGCTGGGAAGTCATTCATATTTTGATAGATATCCCCTCAGCCCAAACTCACTATGTCACAGCATCAACCTGAAAACATAGTATATCTGACTCATCCCTCTGGGAGGATTCTCTTAAGCTCATACAATTCCTGATAAAGAAAGAAAAAAGTGCACATACAATGCTGTAGCTTACAAGGTGTGAGACAGTAAGACCATGAGCATCTTACAGGTACGAGAACTATCTGAGGATTCTAATATCTGACCAGTGAGGATCGA
Organism: Aselliscus stoliczkanus; assembly: GCA_033961575.1. Taxonomy (NCBI): domain Eukaryota; kingdom Metazoa; phylum Chordata; class Mammalia; order Chiroptera; family Hipposideridae; genus Aselliscus; species Aselliscus stoliczkanus. Next base: position 9,869,345 of record CM066734.1, read on the forward strand.
AGCTGCTAAGTCCTACTTTTAATATTACATCAACAAGATTTAAGGTGCTTCTATGCATGCAAAGACCCTGCTGTGGAAAAGAAGAAAAAAAAAAGGAGAAATCACAGTACTTTTCCTTATTGATTTTTTAATTTCCTGATGTTTGTTTTAAATAATCCTTATTTTTCAAGCTCTCTAAATAAATTGCTTGGTCTCCACAATTCCATGAAGCCAAGTCATGAATTTTTGAAAAGAAGAGATTATATAGAAATGTATTCAGGACTCTGTTGTATTAGCAAGAAAGAGATGTCAACACTCAGCCTGCTGGTCCACTTTTTGAGTTGTTCTTCTGGTCTTAGTTACAACACAATGGAAATTATTCACACAAATCTGTAACCTCCTTGTTTGCAACTTTTGAATATGCTATTTCTTTTCCAGTAGCATTTCCCCCCATATCAGGCTAATGTTGAAGAGGACATTTGAATGTGAAAATAGACATTTTAATCTGGAAACATTTATTGGAAACACACATTGTTTCAGCAAATGACCCACATTCAAGGAGCAAGCACTTCTGCCTCTCTCGATGTTCTGTTTGAAATAGAATGGAGTGCTTAATGAAAGCACAAATCTGATAAACTACCACTTCCATGGTGTCTCTGTGACCCAGTTCTGTACTGGACACAGAGGGGCTCACAGACGAAAAAGCCAGTTGGTGGCCATTCACCTAGTGTCAACTTATCTATCACGTTGGTTCTTTCTGTTCATTCATCATTAATCAATCCGTTTCAGGGATTTTGTTTTGACACATTTGTTGGACTGAGCTGGTTGGATGGGTGTCAGAGAGACCCAGTTTAATTTCCTAAAAGTCATAGTGTCAGGACTGCCAAGTATATTTGCTGATAATAAATTTGAGCATTAATTTTGTTCTGTATCTAACCCCGACTCCAGACACCCCCCACTCCCAACAGCCCAGCAATAAGTAAATTAGCATGTGATGCTTATGACTTCAACCCTAAAAGTTTATGGTGCCTCTATTTATTTTTGTTCATTTTAAGAGTTAATGCAACTGCTTGAAAAATCGTTTAAGGGCAAATGCGGTAAAACAAGGGTATGTCTCACCACTGAAATGTGAGATTCGCTTATATACAAAATCAAAACGGATCATAAAACAGCCACTGAAACCTTTTGCCAATTGTCTGTAAAAGGGGACCCCCAGTGACCTATAGCAGGACTCGAGAAGCAAGGCTGTACTTTGCCTCATGCCCTGGGGAGGTTTTTGGCTTTAAGATTTTGTGTCCTTGCTGCCAAATGTGAAAGCCAAGTGCATTGCTAAAGCTTTAGACACATTTTCATCAATAAAATTCCTTATAAAACAGATCCTACAAATGCTGAACTTATCTGCCAAAGAGCCAATTAATTATTTTACATCCTTGTTGAACAACGAAATAATTTATGGTGGGTAAAGGTTTTACCCTCACCAATTAGTGTGCTGGCAGCCACAAGGCCTAGCTTTCAATTAGCAAGAGGCATCACAGTGAGAGATGAAGAGAAGTAATACTGTGTGTTGGAAATCCTCCCCACAGAGAAATAAAACTCCCGGGGAACAATGACCCAACTAATTTGAGAGAGTTGGGCTTTTAGAAAAACAGATCCTTCTGAAAGGGAAAAGTTCAAACGCTGCTCAGATGCTGTACTCCTCAGGCTTGCCCCTCCCCCATGGCCCCTCCTTGTTCTAAAATGCAGCTATTGAATTTGGACCACGCTTGCCCATCATGCATTAGTGTGTATTACTCCCAGTTCAGACACTCTCTCTGAGTCCACGTTATCACTGACAGCCAATGGGGAAAGGTGCTTCCAATTCTCTGAACTTTCCAGAGAAGAGGATAATCTGGGCTGAAACAATATCCACACAATTGACCTTGTTTCTCAAGTTCAGGCCAGGTCCAGCCTAGAAGAGGTCCAATAGGAGTGTGTGTTTTGGATTTCACCATTTGCAGATGGTGATGTCACACAGAAAGGGCCATTAAGTCATTAAGTGCCATACCAGGGTGAAATCAACAACCTGCAAGGAGATTTAAGAAGTAGGCAGCTGGGGCATGGAACAAGAAATCATCTTTCAGGTTACAGTCCAGGGAGAGAGACTGGGAGAATCCTCATTTATGGATGAAATTCTTGAACCTCCTAGTGTCCTTGGATGCCAGAATGAAGAGTGGGGAAAATGCAAAATCTCTTGGATCTATTTCAAAGGATATATAATTGGGAGAAGCTTGAAATCGAGAAGGTTGGCTTGGTTTCTTGAGAGTCTCCATAGCCCCGATATTATCTGTGAGTGTGTTTACTGCTCTAACGCTAACAACTTCCGGAAAGAAAACTTGCCCCCTTAGAAAACAGCCATTCTCTGCTGGCTTTGCTTGAACAGGAATCCCCTGAGTTGTGGATTCTGATCCTGGAATCATTGGGGTGGCTCCCGTTGGAATTCCTGGAAGCCACACATTTACATCAGAGAAAACAATTTGGCTTGGCCTTTTCCTCTTTACCCAGTCCAGGATGAAATCCCATCCTTTCAGAAACTTGTAAGTAAAAAAAATGTTGGCAGGTCTTAGGAGATGTGTTCAACACTTGTACCTTCTCCTGTCCCTTGTGAATGAATGTTTAGCTCTGGTTTGGGGCATGTTTTCTAGCTCTGTGTTGTTCGCCAAGTCAGAGTCATCCACGCTCCTTCTTTGTATCCAGCCATGACAAAGACCCCCAGAAGAACTCTGGGAGAGTTTTCTCTAAGGTACAACCCATCCTCTGTGATACCCTCACTTGAAGATGGTCCAGGATGTAAAAGGAATTCACGTTTACAAATATGATGGATGAGGTGGAATGTAAATGTCTTTCTTGAAGAAAAGGGGTTTTATTTTATTAGTACAGTAACAACTGCTCCCTTTAATAATATGTTCCTTTAATATTTAATGAATCTAATTCTGATCTCTCTGAAACTGATTTCCAGAAAAGTCTTCAGAAACACATCTAGGATGGATCAATTGCTAGTAAGCATTCTTTATGGAGTCAGCCATAAAGTCCTTGAAGCAAGTTGCTCCTAAAAATGTAATTGAAATTCAAATGTCTGAAACACAAACCAAGCTAAACAAGAACTTACATATTATGAGGAGATTGTGTTCCCAGAGCAATAAAAACTTCACAGAATCTCTGATGTGTTCAAGCATGACTTTCCTGGTCTCAAGCCCTCCCTAGGCTGAGGAGAGCCTTCTCAAGTAGGAAGAGGTTTCTGCAAAGAGGTGCCATTTTTCCCTTGAGTCTGGGAAGTCAGTCCAAACCTTGACCACGTTCACTGCAAAAGTCAGGATTAAAAATGGAGCAGTGCTGGGCCAGCCGAGTGGCTCAGTTGGTTAAGAGCTCGCCCAAGAGTGTGAGCTCTGAGCAACAGGGTCGCCAGTTCGATTCCCACATGGGCCCAAGCTGAGCTGCTAACAGGTGGCAGGATGGCTCAGCTAAAAAAAAAATAATAAATAAAAATGGAGCAGTGCCTTATCTAAACACCCCTCCTATCTGGGTATGCCAGGCACTTTGAACCACTATCACCAGGTCATTGGTGTACAGATGACTATGCAGGGAGGGTGCCATGTTAGAGAGCAGGGCTTGAACCAACAAGTTGAAACAGGGAGGGGGTTGAACAAACACACACAGGGATTGATAGCTCCATGTATGTGATAAATAAGTCCCCTACCTTAAAGGTTCTGCCTCCCCAGCTTTGCTAAATTTGGTATTTCCTCTTCAACAAACACACACATTGTTTTGGTATTCTGTAAGTAGAGGCTAAAAAAAATAGTACCCTATTAATGATAAAATGCCTTTGTTCCCTGAAAGATCACAGCCATCTTTTCTTGAAGGAATGATGTAAGAGGAGTGTGAGGCAGTTATCTCTCAGAGTCAGAAACAAGGGCCAACTTTCAGACCTTATTTTATTATTTACTAAATTTGGTGATTCTGGGCAAGTCTTTTCATCTCAGTGAGGCTCACTCAGTCCCCCGCCCTTATGAGGAAGGTCCTTCAAACCCTCATGGATTGTTAAGAGATGAATGTGTGGGGAAGCACCTAGCATAATTCCTGGAACATAATACTGCCTAAAAATAAATACCGAGTCTGACAAACTAGTATCACCAAGTGGCATTTTAGAATGAATTCTTTTGTTCTGTTCAATATGCTGCATTAACTTTCAGATATGCAGCTCTGCTCTGTATTTTATTTTGTGTACATGTGGAGGAGAGGATGGGGAATGGGGGAAAAGAGCCAAAAATCCAACAGTGCCTCTTGATGTGCTTTTTTTCCTTCTTGGATATTTCGTTTATTTCCTGCCAGCATTGTGTCTTTATGTTTTATCCCATCTTGTAGTGTAATTTTGGGTTGGACAGGCTCTGAGAGGTGGGAACCCTTTGTTTTGCAGAAGCCATCTCCCAGTTCATCCTAAAAAGATGTCCACCTCTGAGACACTCCCACAGCTGGCATGGCTCTGGGAGTAGAAGTTGCTGAGAAAAGGCCTGGGTGGTTGAGATTGACAGGGAGCCATCCCCAAGTTTCCCGGAGCCTAGGAAAGGAATAAAAGAGTTCCAGAAGTTTCCAACAAGAGGCACAGGAGATAGCTGTGGCTGAGAGTATTAACTAAAGTATATTTGCTCTGGGGTGGTCACAGAACATGAGAGGTAACTCTATGGGCAGGGGTCATGGGTGGACTAGCCAAGCCCCCAGACAAATGGGAGCTGCAGTCAGGCAATGGGGACAAAGGTGACAGTAACAACTGAGAAAGGGTCCCTTCCGCTTCAGGAACACCAGATCTTTGACTGTGACTTGCAAACAAGACCTGTGCTATACAAACGGTGGGCACATCATAGAGGTAGAGGGCATTGGGAGGGTCAGAAGGCCCTTGGTCACCTGTCACAATGCCTTATTTGAAGAGAGGACAATTTATTAGAGTAATATCATCTCTCTGAGTGCCTAGCAGGCTTTCTGGAATGAGGAGGAGCTGGGTCGGAGTGGATGGCTATGTGGTTTGTTCAGGATCACAGAGAAAGGTGGCAGGACCAATTATAATCACTTCCATTTTTTTTTTTTGGAGAGCAGTGTCACTGGCCCTCACACGTGGGACCCGAACTGGGACCGCTGGCTTTGCAAGCCAGCGCTTAACCACTGCACCACTCGGCTGGCCCTAATCACTTCCATTTTAAATCAGTCCGGCTCAGTCACATTGGAAAAACTGAGACATTCCGAACTTATTTTGAGTTTCAGTACCAATTGTAATTCATCTGTACCTTTAACAGTGAGAAGCTACATAAAGTCAAGCCACATAAAGACACCTATAAAAGTGAAATCATAAGCTTGTGATGAAAAAGATACACATTGACTTGATAGCTTTCTTTGATTTTAAAAACTGTATGACTATTATTTCCTTAATATGGCTTTTAATGTACACTCTTCTTTCCTTCTGGATTCAAATTATGCTTTTTAGATCTACTTCCTGTGTTCCATAGGTTTCTTATTTTTGTTTCTGTATTTTCTATTCTTTTTGGTTTCCTGATTTTACCTGGATATTGTATTTTCTACTGATCTGTCTTCTAGTCACTCAGCCCTCTTTGGCTGTGTCAAATCTGCTTCTAAACCTCATATTGAGCTCTTAATTTCAATTATTGCCTTTTTTGATGCTAGCATTTGCATTTGATTCTTCTTATATTTTTAAAATCCAGACTCTAGTTCTTAGATTAAATTCTCAACCTTATCTACGTTTGACAACTTCAAAAATTAGGCCATATGTATGTCTGCTTTTATTTTATGTTTTTTCTCTTTGTACTATTCCCATGTGCCTCTTACTTTAGGCCAATTGTGGACAGGGTATACATGGTAGATCACCTTAATTCAATCAGAGAGTGAGCTGTTTTGTGGCTGGGCTGTAGTTTTCATAAAGTTCTACATGTCCATTTAACCTTGCTTCAATAGCCCTATGGGGTCCCATCTGAAAGCCTAGCATGTTTGCTAAGGCTACTCTTTTTTGGTAAATCCTAGGGTATGGAATTTGTCTCATTTTTACCATGTGATTCTAGGAAACTCTTCTTTTATCATTTTTGTTTATTTGTTTGTTTAGCTACTTAGCCTAGAGCCTAGAGGAGCATAAGAATTCAACAAATGCCTTGAGGGGAAAAATCATCTGTGTCCTTCTTCTCATTAGATCTTGGCCTCTAGATTCCTGGCTGCCTTGGTAGACCCAAAGTTTAATACTTGTGTCTCTGGCCCCATGGGATTGCTAAAGACTCCTGGCTCCTCTGTTTCCTAACAGCAGCCATTTGCCAAAATTCTCAGCCTCTAGTTTACTACTGAGAATCAGCAAATGCTCCATAGGGAAACACACTATCAAGAATATCAGCTGATCTGTCTGAGATGCCTTTGACTCTGGATCATAAATCCCCAAATCTTGCTTGCCTTTGCAACTCACCAATGACCTCAAACAAACAAACAAACAAATTCTATGTTATCGGGCTTCTTCAGTTCTTCTGGGCTGAAGCATTGGTCTGCTGCAAACTACTTTATAATGAGTGCAGGTCAAAGTCAGGCTTGCAGCTCCTTGAAATTACATGTGGGTGTGTTTACAAATTTGAAATCCAGTCCTTTTCTCTTTCCTCTCTCTCTTCTTCACCATTGGGTTTCCCTTATATATATTATTAATTGCATGACATGCAAAAAACAATTTAAAAAGTTGGCAATTTTAGCTCAGCCCTTCTTCAAATAGACTAGGGTTCTAGCCAGACCTTTTATTTAGTTAGTCTAACTCCACTTCCACACACTTTACTCTGTGATAGCAAATGAATGCAGCCCACCGACTGTGTACCTTTGTTTCTAACGATAACAGCTCAGCCTTCTTGCTCTGCTCTCCGTCTGGAGCCTACCTCAGCTCTGACTCCTGGCCTCTGTCCCATCACCAGCCACAGTCGCGCTCTTTGCACTCTAGCTTAGTTTCCCCAGTTTAATACAAGGTGTTCTCAAATGGTATTGGATTAGAGTTACCCCATGAGTTGGGCTCATCAGCTATTAATAAACTTGACAAAATGTGGGTTTCTGGTCATTGGCCTGAGATTCTCAATCACAGTTCATCTGAGATGAACCCCAACAATCTGTATGTTGAATGAGCAGCCCAGCAGCCGAAAAACACTTTGAGGGGTGTGCAGGATATCCTACCCTGGCTCGCACCCGAGGGGCCTCACACACATTGGCAGGGGCTGATTTTACTGGTTCTCAGGTCTGCTCTGCCCAGTGCCCAGGCAAAGGACGTTAGTCACTGAGCATTTAACTAGTGTGGATTTTGGCTCTTTGAAGTGATCCCTGCCCTCGGGGGACAAATAATCAGAGGATTATATAGAATTATCTCCCCGAAAGCCTATGAGGACATAACCCATTATCCATGTTAGGTGGCAGTATGGTGGATTATGTGACATTCCATCTGCGCTACTCTCTGACTCAGAATATTTAGAATGTAAAGTTAAACTCAAAAACACCTGCCATTGATTGTCTGAACTATTCGCGGGCAATCTGGAAAACCCTTTCTCATCTGATACATGTAGTCTCCCCGCATCTTAAGCTATTATTCAGAACACTTCTAGTCTTCATTTTATACTTAGGACCGTGAGTCGAGCCAAGAACACATTTTTTCCCGATCTCCTCCCTTCCAGCACTGGAGGAATGTCAACATGAAAGAAGAAGGGATATTATTTAGGGTGGCCTGAGGGGTAATAAGTAGGATTAATGGGAGGAAATTGAGCAAAGGAAAATTGAAAGCGAACCCCAGGAACATTTTCCGAAGATTGAGATCAATGATCCTGTGGAATTAAGACCCCGGGGGAGGTTGTAGGAGCCCTATTACTTGAATCAGTTCAAACCAGACTGGACCAAATATTTGAATATAATCCCACCTTGGCAGAGAGTAAACCTGCGATGGCTGGAAGATGGAAAAAATGACCTAATAGGTCTTTTCCAGCCCTGATTTCTATGACTCATCCAATGTATGCTGTTGTGCGTCACACAGCCGCCCAGACCTGGGTCATTCACTATACATTTCAGCCACAAAACCCTCAGATTCTGACTGAGCCCCAGCTAAATGACTACTTCAGCAGAGGCTGAGGGCTCCTTGAGGGATTTCTGGGGGCGTCTATAATCAATTAAATATCAGAAATGAAGGCAGAAACCAGTGAGGAGTGGAGGCTGGTGAGTAATTGAGTTCTTGTCCCTGCCCAGTGGGACAGAAATCTTTCCACTGCCTTGTCACCTGGGACGCTGCCCCTCAGGCTGGGTGGGCACACCCACTTCCTTCAACTGCATCCTGGGAGGCTCTCTTCTCCCCTGTCCCTCCCAGGGGACCCAGCATTAAGGAGCACCTCTTCAGGACAATCAGCTAACACCTAGAGCGTTTTCTTAACAGTATTATTATTAGCTGCACCTATTTTTTTGTTTTTCAAATGAAATTTTAAGAGAGCACCTAAAACTGATCAAAGCAGAACTTCTTTGGATTCAATAGGAAGGGGGACCCAGGACCCATAAGACTTTCCTTCTTGCCATGACCCTGCCTCATCCCTCTTTCCTGAGGCTTCAGAGAGGAATGCTCAGCAGCCACCATCTGACACACACTCCAAACCACTGCTCTAGGCCCGTAGATGTGCTTTCTCGCCATTTTACAGTCGGTTAAATCCACAAAAGGTGGATGAAGCAAGTGCTGCAATTCCAGGTCTTACAGAGCCCAGTGAAATGAGGCCTGTGCTCTAGGCCGTTATTACATATTCTCTCCTTTCCCTCCCCTGCTTCCCCAGCCTCCAGAACTGCTGGTGGCTGGACAGCGATAGGGGAAGGAAGCACAAGAGGAAACCTGGCCACTGGCACTAACGAGGACTGTAGCTCATGTCGATCCAACCCTCACCAATGCTTTTCCTGCCACCAAAGGGACATGGGCGGCATTACCTGCTCCCCCTTTCACATTTCTCCTCTTGCACGTTGTTTTTTGGAACTTCAAGTCTGCCCTAAATGCACGTTACAACGTGGTTTTGCTAGGTGTGCAAGGAAACATGGAGACACGCATACCAAGTCCAGCCCCAGCCCAGAAGCTTTAGGAAGCTCAGGAAACATCATGGCTTCCCCAGGTGGATGGATTCAACTATTCCTCTGAACTGGCCTCCACGTTGCAGTTTCCCAGCTTTGGGTTTTCATAGCATCCTTAGTTATAATTCTAAGTCCTTTTTGCTAGAAGGGAGAGAAGGAAATGGATTTGAAACCAAACCTGTCTAATATCACAGCCCAAACAAACTTACACCTCTGTACCTAGCACTTGCCCTCCCTTAGCTAGATGGGCTGCAAAGCAGTGTTTTAGTTCTGTCTTTCTGGCGTCAACATCCTGCTCTGTATAAGGTTCCCCAGGTACAGCCAAATCATGGACATCACTGGGTTCATGTTTATTTCCCATCTCCTTCCTCTGCCACTTCTCCCTTGGCGCTTTCAATGTCAAACAAGCTGAGATGGGAAGGGAGGAGTTAGAGGGTTCGGTTACCTGTCCTTTCACTGGCTCACTGGTTGATCTTCCCTCCCTGTATCGTCCCTCTCAGTAACCAGAGAAAAGCTCCCTCATGAACCAGAAATAATGCTGCCCCTTAACTAGAACTTAAGGCTTCCTACTTATTTTGGTTTCTTCAGTAATTTCCTACATTCATAGAAAACAAACTTTGGGTTGGGAGCAAGTTAGAAAACCAGTCAGTAAACCTGGCAGGCACTTAAGCCAGACTAGGTGGGGAGGGTGTCAGAACCAAAAGGATCAAGAGAGATCCTTTGAGTCCTCACTGCCTCCTCGTCCCTTTTGAGACCAAGAGGAAAGGAAACCCAAAGAGGTTATGTTGTTGTCAAAGTCCCACTGCTTAAAGCAGAGAAGTAGGAGTGAATTAAGGTTTGACTTCCAAGTCGACCCTTTTTTTGTTTTCTCCAAAATGCATGTAAATTTTCACTTCACATTGTCAACAGGTTCTTGGAAATTGCGACTTTAAGTGAAATGATGTATAAGGAAACCAATGCTACCAGAACCTAATTGATTTAAATAAGAGTTACGTTCCTATGGCCTATTTCTTGTCGCAAAAACATCGCCAAACTTTTAAATGAAGGCCCCCAAACACTTCCACTATTAAACATTGTGAATTATGCATACATTTAAAAATGAGGAATCAAAGCAAGATAATTTTTTTCCAACCTACTGATTCCAGCCTCTCTAGGTAGTTCAGGGTGCAAGTAGGACACACCCTGGACAGGGTGCCTGCTCATCCATCACAGGGACACTCAAAACCCACCCATAGTCATGCAGACAGGGGGCAATAGAGACATACCAGTTCCCCTAATGTGCATAACTCTGGGGTGTGGGAGGAAACCATGGTCCCTGGAGAAAATCCACACAGACATGGACAGAACGTGCAAACTCCATGCAGACAGGACCGTGCCCTTTTTCTCATCGATGTTGTAAGGAAATGACATGGGATGAAACGATGATGTGATTCAAGGACCTGCTGTCTTTGGGGAAAATGTGGGGCAAAGCATTGGGGCATGAGCTTGAGCAAAATGTGGCAACTTGTAGAGAAAAGGTTTGTATAGAAACGTCCTCAGAGGGCAATCTTTTATGAGCCAGTCCTCAGAGGGTCTTTTGTGAACACATCGGAGACATATGGATTACAAACATTTAAAATCCATATGGGTTGAAGAATGGAGACAGGGGAAAGATTTTGGCAAATGCATTTGCTTTTTTAATATATGTGTGTGTGTGTGTGTGTGTGTCTATATATGTATATATATTATCAAATTTAAAACATTTGAAAAGCAATCCCAGGCGTTTCAGCCTAAACCACAGAGCGCTTCATCCATCTCCACTAATAAGTTCCAATCCTTCTGTTGTGTGGTCTTTCCATTCCGCAGGCGAGGACCCCCCTAAGCCTGTTAGACTTCAACCTGAGTCCTGCCTGTTTTATACATTTCGAAGATAGGTAGAGAGGGAGTAAATCTCAGTCTTCCATACAGGAACCCAATTCCCCAGAGTCAGCATTTAGCCGCATGGCTTCACTGTATTTTAAAGTGTTTTAAGTCCACTTATAAATAAATTGGGCTATACCGGTGCTTTTTGTGATGTACATCATGAAAAATGAACAGTCAGCTTAAAATAGGTTTTCTTTGACTGCCAAATGCATTATGTGAAAAATGTACTCCATCTGGCACGGTAGACCGTGTGGTCGTGTGGATGGAGCCCAGATAAGGGAGCGGTCCTTTGTGTAAGGGGGACGCCGCTCAGACCCTGATCTCCATCAGGATGTATGGCACGATCCATCCAGAAGTCCATGATGGAACAAGCCATCATCTCTTACACACACACACACACACACACACACACACACACACACACACACTTCCTTCAAACAACGGCAGCCTCCATGGCAGGCTCATGAATGAGCCTGGGATTAATTACTCATCTGCTTCACTTTCTCTCTCAGTTTTCAATGTACCCAAATCAAGAGCATAGAGTGGGTAAGTCTACACCCCACAGCCTGGCGTCTATCATTTCACAATGGTTGATGCCTCCTGGGGGATCTTGACTACGCATGTCTTGCCTCCAGCAAAGCTCACCTCACAACCCACTTTTTACGATTCTTTCATGTTTGCCCTTGTGACTGCTCCTTCCCTCTCCAACCTGACATGTCCTTCCACTCTTTTCCCAGGAGTTCATGTCCATCCTTTTCTTGAAGGTTCACAACAATGTCCAGTTTCTTAACGTCGTCATCCCTAACTCTATCCAAGTGCAACAATCCTGCTCATTGAATCTAGTTCTCTCATATTCTCAAGCTTTTCTCTTTTCTGGCTTTCCTCTTTCCTGTCTTCATATTTAACAGATGCCTACCTGTAGGAGGAGCTGGCAACGTAAACCTAATGTAACGTGATAATCTGAGTCCCACAGCCGAGTGCTTGGACACTTCTTGAAATGTCTTAGTTTCCTCTCTAGGATTATTTCCATATCTAGCTTGATTATTATTCCCACCAAAACTCTGGTAATTAATGATCTCATTCCTACTAAACTATAATGGTTAGAGTTTGGAGAATCGTGAGTATTTGCATTTTAGTGGAGAAACTCCCAATAAGCCAGGCTTACCTTGACAGTTTAGCTGGAGCCATCCCATCCATGCACAATACGCTCAATTAGGCTCTATCTGTGGCCAAAGCCCTGGGCCATTCCCCCCAACCCTGCCCAACTCTGCTCAGTCTGCTCTGCACTTTACCCTCCTGGGGGTTGTGTGAGTATAAGCTCTGACTCATGAGGCAGACAAAACTGACTTTGAATTTGGATTTCAAATTCAAACTTTGGCACATACTAGCTCTGTGACTGAAAACTATCTGAGCCTCAGTTGCCTCATCTGCAAAATGGGGATAATAATAGTACCCTGTGCTTATGATGTTCTTGAAAAAAATTACTTGAAATAATGCACATAAAGAATTTAGCCCAGAATCCGGTAAAGAATCCATGAAGGTTAGTTGTTATTATTATCGTGGTTCTGAATCCTGTTTGCAGAACTGTATTCACCCATCAGATCTGACAAATTGGTAGATTTTCTTTGGAGCTTGTACTCGAGGCTTTTTTCTCTAGGTTTGATCCTCTTTGTATGTGGTTTTATAGCTCCCTTTGTCCTAATCTAGTTGGCTTTCCAGTTCCATCTGTCCTCAGCTTCTGTGTCCCCTGCTGTGGTAATATTCTATGTCCACTCAGGAGAGGAAAAGGTCAGGATTCAGAGAATGAACCTCGAATGGCAGAACAGCAGGGCTCTTCACATATAATAGGTAATACACTTAGCAGGACGCTCTACCCAGGCTCCCTAAAGAAACATCGCTGGGATCTCTGTGCCTACTGCTCTCCATGACAGGTTGTCTTGGTACAGTGCTACCCACACCATAGGCAATAATCAAAGTCCATGGAGCGAGGGGCGAAGTGGGCACCAAACTAACCAAGATGGCGGTCAAAGGTTTCCTGCAGACCTTTTTGTCAAAACAAGTAGTAGGAGTTTGTCCTGCATCTGGAATTCTCATGAACTGGCCACTGTCAGAAGCTGAGTGGGACTTGGTGTCAGCTTCAAGCCAGTCAGAGTGGACAGGACTTTCTGACTTCCTCCCACAGACGCCAGGGTGAACGTGGAAGGAATGGTGGGCAGGTGGGTGAACCCCAGGGAAAGGCTCTCAGCTTGGTGCTTGGAGTAGGTCAGAAGCAGATGAGCTCATTGGGCCCAGGGAAAACTCATAACCAAGTAGGAGACAGAGGTAGAAAGACCATCTCAGGCATCAGCACAAAAGGACAAGTTCAAGATGATGGAGAGTGGAGGGGGCGGGGCAGTCACACCAAAGGTAAGTTGAGGAGAGATAAAAGCAATTAGGAAGTGGGTAATAAACAAAGCAGAGACATAGGAGCCCTATACTCATTTAGGGGCCGATAATGAGATAAAGTTAATTCGGATGGTTCAGAGTTGAACACAACTTTGAAATAATAATGTCTGCCTCTGTCTCTCTCTCTCTCTCTCTCTCTCTCTCTCTCTCTCTCTCTCTCTGTCTCTCTCTCTCTCTCTCTCATACACACACACACACACACACATGCACGCACACACACACATGCACACACATGCACACACTGTGACTAAGCAGATATTTTTTTCCTGGTATTGGCTGTCGCTTGCTAATCAAAGAGTTATGAAATGGGAAGGTAATAAATGATCATGGCCAATCTTAATTAAATCAATAAACAGAAACTCAAGAAGGTACCAGCAGTGACTTACATTCTCTTTAGGGAGTTTGTAATTCAGTAAGAGCAGACCTTTCTAAGAAGCACCTTCTAGCCCTTTGATTTACCTTTCTCTTGAATCAATCAAAGCCCTTTAATTTTATAATTCTACCCAAGATCAATATTTAGAAAGCATCATCTTCACTAACTCTTATAGGTTGAATAGTGTGCCCCCCTCAAATTCACATACTGACTTCCTAACCCTCAGGACCTCAGAATGTGACCTTGTTTGGAGATTAGGGTCTTTACAGAGGTCATCAAGCTACGTGAGGCCATTAAGCAGGGCCCTCGTCCCATAGGACTGGTGTCCTTATTAAGAAAAGGGAAAGGGCTGGCCGAATGGTTCAGTTGGTTAAGAGCTCGCTCAAGAGTGCGAGCTGAGTTCTGAGCAACAGCGGTTCGAGGCCAGCCCGAGCTGAGTTGCCGTTGAGCTGCCAACAGGTGGCAGGATGGCTCAGCTAAAAAAATAAAAAAATAAAAGGGAAAGCTGGAGCCATGTCCATACACAGGGAGGATGCTATGAAGGGAAAGGCAGAGATGAGGCTGATGGCTCTACAAGCCAAGAAACCCTAAAGCCTGCCAGCAAACCACCAGAACTAGGGGAGAGGCCTGCAACACATTCACCCCCACAGACCTCAGAAGGAATCAACCCTGCCAACACTTTCATCTTGAACTTCCAGCCTTACAAACCTGGGAGACAATACATTTTTGTTATCTCTGCCACTCTATTCGTGGTACATGGCAGCCCTAGCAAACTAATATACAAACAAATTCTCTCTTTCTATTTACAAATTTGCTGAATAAACTAACTTTGAAGACTTTGAAGAGCAGATTAATGAAATGCTTATTAAGAAAAGTATGTGGTGTGGGTCTCCCAAACCAGGTATTTACATATATATATATATATATATATATATATATATATATATAATTTTTATTCACAGGCTGGCAGTGAAATTATTTGGAATATTTTGGTTAAAACAGATTTCTCCTTCAACAGAATTCCAGCAAAGCAGTGTGAGTGGGCTGTGAGCCAGCATATAGAAATGGCTTTATGATGGAGAACAGAAGCTTACAATGGGATTAAATTCAAGTTACCTCCATCTTTATTTAGCTTTTAAATGTAACTGTGCAGCGAAAACATACCGCTGCATGCCTGGGACATAGTAAAGGTTCAGTAAATAAATCTAACCTCTGAAACCTTTGAAGTCTAGATAGAGTCACCCAGTTTGATTTTCAAGGGATACCTGTTTTCAAAAAGCTGTTATATGAACTCTGCTGTGGTCAGTATTGGCTATTGGTAGATAGCTCCCGAACCCTTCCCAGCAGAAATCAGAATGAAACTTGTGTATATTCTCATCCAGCTCCATGAAGGCAGCCTATGAGTCTATGAAATCAGGCTTTCTGGAGTTATCAGGACACATTAGCATTTACTGCTAAAGATGGGTTAAGTCAGAATGTCAGACCCTGCTTTCTTTGTGTGTCTGTGGTGCATTCTGCTTGATCACTATTAGAGTTCCTCACATAGCTCAATGTTGTTGTTGTGTGTGTATGTGTTTTCCTACCAGACTGTAAGCTCCTCAAGGCAGCTTGGGTCTTTCTTCTTTGTGACTCCCGGGGTTAACGTAGTATCTGCCATAGAGGCACTCAATGCAAATGATAAACATGTGTATATGTTGAGAAAACTTCTGCAGAAAGAAAATTATATCATATACAATTGTAGCTGATTTACTTTTCTGTTGCAAGGTTGTCTCAGAATTCAAAATCACATTAACATTAAAACTGCAAGTCTTTACCTATGGTATCTTATTTGGTTTAAAAATACTCCTGCAAGATAAGGCAGATATTACCATTCCCATTTTATAAATGATACAACTGTATCCCATAGAGTGATACAGGCATTTTTCAGCCTAATCATGCTCAGAGAGTGGACTTCCAGCTTAGCAATCATGTTTGGGCTGTCCTCCTTTCTATAGCTGTCACACAATGTCATTTATCATATGGCAATTGATACTATAGATGGTGGGATTTTTTTTAACACAGCCACAGAGACCACTGAAAATTCTGGATCTGCTAAAGCTCACCCAAATAGCTCTGGTTGTCTACACAGACAGAAATTCACCCCAGATGGATGAGACAAAGGGTATTTGCAGAGGAAAAGCAATGTAGGAGGCTATACTTCCCAGGACGATATGCAATAGGATTAGAATGAGCCGTAGATTGGAAAGCATTGAATACCAAATATCCTTGTTAATAGAATTCTGCCCCCCGCCCAGGAAACAGACCAGAAATATTAGAAATAGGACACAGAGAAGTCAGAGTGACTTGTATATTCCGCATCTATATTCCCCTGAGGGTTTGTAGGTTAACCTCTGGCAGCTGCTTGTAAGCCTGGCCCAGCCCAACAACAAAAATCGCTGACCTGGGAGGTAATATAATATATTCCCAATTAAAAGTATAAATATGTAACATATTATATATTCCTCTTCCTCCTCCTTCTCTCCCTTTCTTCTTGTCCCCCTCTCTCCTCCTCCTCCCAGTCATGGCAGCAATTCCAGTAGTTTGGCTAAGGTGATCCTCTCTTGCTAAAGTCCTAGGTGGATGTTGCATGTGTCCATTTGTGTTGCAGGAGAGGCTCTGGCTTCTCTGCCAGGACACCCTGTGGCCTGGACGAGGGGTGAGTGGAGGGACCCAGGAAGGCAGGGGTCTGGGGTCACAGGGGGTCTGTCATGGACTGAGCATACTCAGAAGGTTAGCCTGACAAAAACTGGATTGAATATATATATAATTATTTTTCTTCCAGCAAGCAGCCCAGAGTACAAAGAGCAAGGCATTTTAAAGGCAACAGCTTTGACTCTTCCAGATAATTTTTCAGGCTATCTTCTTTTACTCCCATTGCCTCCACTCATCTCTGAGTTACAGAACTCTTCACATTTAGTGAGTATCTGGGTCTCTTTTTCCTTGAACGCATCAATGGCAGGTAAATTTCACCTAATACATATATGGGGCACAAAGTTTATACCCTGTAATTTTTTTAAATACAGTAACAAAAACATTGTATTGAGTCAGTGTGATAAAGTGTAGAATTTCTTAAAAATTCACAAAGGTTTATTTACTATTCTGCCATGGACGATTACGGAGGAGGCTCTGTGTGTGATTCTCTGCTTTTCACTCAGTTAGTCTCTGCAGGTCAGAGATTTCTATTGTTGGGCAATGGCTGCCCTCCTGTGATGCTCACAGCTGAGACTTAGTACGGTTATACTCTAAGATGATTACTATTAGCATAGGTAAGTGTTCACAGGTAAACTTTACGGACCAAAGCACTAATTATGTTTGTGGTAAAAACAAACAATCAAAGACAAAAACCAGCTTTAGATTACCTTTGTATGGAAGGCTGAGCAAATCTCTATGTTGTGAGGCCATTAGAAGTTACCAGAGATCGGGTTTCCAGGGATGGGTAATCTCGAATCAGCAATTCCATCCGCTTTTCACCTCTGAAAAGGTACAAAAGTTACTGACAGCTCAAACACATTCAAAGAGGATCTGCCTCTTGGAGAGACTTTTAGAAAACAAGAGCGGTTAGGCCACCCCTTACAAAACACCTTTTAGAGTGTTTTATCAAACAATAACTTCACTTGAATATCTGGTGATTTCTAGCCTTTTTATGATTCAGTGTTATTGTGTGTACTTGGAATAACTGCTGCTCGACTAATTCAATTTTTTTTTCCCCTCCTCCGAATTTATTCACTGTGTAGACACAACTTTGGTGAAACCTGTTTGACGAGGTAACCCAAAGGAAATTTTCCGACATGGTGCAACCCAACCCATCCTTATCCAAATTTCCTAGTGGAATTTTGGAAAGCACTGATGACCTTTTGTAAACGTACCACGCCTCGAATTCTCATTTTTCCATGCTGTGGGCAGCTCTCTCTTTCTGACCCCATTCTCCATCAAAGCAAACCCGGCAAATCCAGGTACTTCTCTTAAATACTTTCACAGCTGGATTGAGGGCCTTCACCTGATCAGAGAAAGCAAAATCACCTTTGGTGTGCTCTCCTAAGCTACTGATTCTGATTAGTTTGAGGAAAAGTACAAATGGCTTCCAGCTGAAGCAAGCCATATCCTCATCCAACCCACTCAAGTCAGGGACAGCTTCCTGTTGGCCCCCGAGCAGACCTACTGCCTTCAGACCAGACCTTGGTTGGAGTCCAGAGAGTAACAATGTGAGGATACGCCCTTCTTATTCAACCACTGCAGAGGGGGTTCAGATAATTAAGTTCCCTAGTGTCTCTCCAACGCTACACACATGTAGCTTGTCATTGTGGGGTATAAACAGAGCTGGAATGCCTATATGACAGGACACTGCAACTAATTGTTTCTCCCTGATGGAATCACCAACCAAATATTCACTTCTGCTGTTTTTTGGATCTACCTCTCCCTCCCGAAGCTCTCAGCCTGGGAGTTTGCTCTTTCATAATTTTGCTTACAAGGAACTGGGGAGTCATTGTGCCCACATTCTTTTTGAGGGATTCCCTTGGATCCATTTGGGATGATTAAATTGTTCAAGGTCAAAGAAGCCGAGGTATTGGGTAGGAACTGATCAAAGGATGCCGTCCTTGAGTATGGATGTACATTTGAGTTTGACTTCCTACCATCCCCAAAGTGTCAGCGTCTGGTGGAAAAACGGAGTATATCAGAAGGACGAGGATCAATAATGGGATCCTGAGAAACACTCCAATTTTTAAATTTGCTTTTAGGCAGTGTCCTCTCTACTCTTGCTCAATCTCTTGGGTGAAAAACCATGTGAAGTAGTCTCATTTGTCAAAGTGCATTTTTCTGATCCACCTAACGGCGTCCACCGACACCATGTGTGCCGCACATTCTAGATCAGACAAGTCAATGAAGGGAGAATGACAGTCCATTCTATTTGGTGTCAGATTTGCACTGGATTTTCCTGATAACAGTGACTATAAGTCATCCAGCTTACTACCCGAGTATGTAGCCTTTATAAATGAAACCCCACAATGAGTTCACAGAGAAGAACTATAGAATACCAGAGAATCCATGAGATTTAGAAATATATTCCAATTCTTGGTGCAAAAACTGAGTCCCAGATCATGGAAAATGTCTCTGAGGAAATTAGTAGTGAAGGGGATCGAAATATGCCACCCCAAAGTATGTCACCTTGGTGTATCAATTATTTTGAGCTGAAGGCAATGGAGAATCACCAAATGTATAAAGAACACTTGTTGGAACTTCCCTTATCTGATTAAAGGCAGAAACTTCTGAGAAATGAGCCTAGCCATAAATCCTTTTTCCAGAGGAGTTTTATGGGCATGAAGATGGAAAATCAGCCCTGAGACCGGGCTACACAAATTAGCCTTCCTAAAGTAACTGTTACTTTCCATCAGTTTCCCCATATAGTTACCTTTCCACAATGCTCTGCCACTAGAGTCCCCAAAGCCTGTTCCTTTGTCTAGTCACTTCTCTACAATTTACTGTCCTTTATCAAAATGGTGTATGAGCTTCCAAGTTTAACCACCTCTATGGATTTTTACTTTTTTTTTTGTGATGTTCTTGTGCACATAAAAATATTGACACCAACAAAGACACACATATCTTTTCTTCTGTTAATGTATTGCTTGTTAGTTTAATTCACATATCCCAGCTACAGAATCTAAGAGGGTAGAGGAAAAGTTTTTGAGTAGCAGAGTGAAGACCAAGACTCCCTGGCATTTTGATACCCTGTTTGGCACTCAAAAGAAAATAAAAAACCAAAGACATAGTCTGTTTATGAAAGGTTCTTAATACATTACAAAATTTGCTTATCATGTTGTATAGTTTGTTATATTTCTCTCTTTCTTATTGAGAACATTTGGAGAAACGAGGAGAATGAAGGAATTTAGCTCCGACTGAGTCTACGTGGAATTATTGAGGGTTATGATTTTCTTTGAATTCACTGGGCAATTTTCATATAATGATCAACTCAGAAAAAATTCTGGTTTCCTATCTCACCTCCACCCCCAACTGGTAAGTGTTTGTGCAAATGCATAGAAGATAGTGTGTGAAGGCTCAAGCTTTAGAGTCATATAGAGGGGTTAATCTATTGATTTATTCCAGAAAGTCTGGTTTATCAGAGCTTTGATAATATTATTGTTAGTGTGTATTGACCCAGCGGGCAAATGGCTCAAGGGTTCTTGAAATCTCAATCTGACATGAATAAGCTGCACTAGTTTTACAGCGTCAGTTAAGTGATGGTAGAAAATCCAAAAGAGAGTGAGGCTCAATCCTTGGTTTTCCGTATTCGTCAGTGAAATCCAGCCTGGGATTTTAGAAAGAGCTCTGCAAGTTTTCACAACCAGAACAAGAAGCTGATGGAATCCTTTTGGTATGGCGCGGCAGAAGCGAGCCGACTCGAGAATGCCTACCCTGCTTATTTATGTGCAGCGTTTAATGCTAAAAGGTGCCATTAAAGGTGAAGACCACATCGAGTGTCAAAGCAGTTAAAATCTTAAACATCTCTAATGACTGCTTTTAAGTCACTGCTATTCCTTACAAAAACAAACCCGCGCTAGATTAAGTGCGGGGGCACTCACGTGACAAATGATACCAGTCATCTGGATTTCTCATTATGGAGCTTCTGCCAAGTTCAGACTCTTTGCCAAGGATGATTTAACCATTCGGAGTGTCAAACTGACCTTGCACTTGGGAATGAGGGCGGGGAGAAGCCTCATTGCCTGAGCATTGTTTTCTCGAACTCTGGAATATCGAGCAGATGAAACCATATGTTTGACTACCTTTCTTCACCCCTATAGTTAAAATCGACACCCTACGCAATTGCACTATTAAAACTGTATGCTGGAGGCCTTTTTTGCTGTCACATATTAAATCAAACAAATACTCTTTAGAAAGGGTTTATAGGACAATGCGAGAAAACAAAAGAGATAAATGGATGAGGAATCCAGGGTTGGCAAAATTAAATCGCTTAATGGGAGGGGTGTGTGTGTGTGTGTGTGTGTGTGTGTGTGTCCCTGGAAAACATTAGGCTGCAGTGGGTAGGCCTTTGTAACAAGGGAATGAAATATTGTCTGAGCTGTGAGTCCACAACTCTGAAGGCTTTCAAAAAGAAGGCCCTAAGTCCTTCTCAACATAACTAAGTACAAATAATTAGTTTTAAATGCTTCCTTGTCACTCTGCTATTAGACTGGCAGAAGGAATTGCTGCAGTGCCCAAGGAACCAATCTTCACATCATCATTCCAGTAATTAGAAGTGTTACGTAATCACAGCTGTCATTAAGTCTCCCTCCTTCATGCTGGACAAAATTGCATGTCATGGATATGGCCAAAGGGTTCCTCAAATATTCTGGAAGTTGTTTGTGGTGTAGAGTATCTTAGATAATGCTTTTGGGGGGAGATGAGCAAGTTTTGCTGAGTTCCTTGACACACACAGTGAGGTCACCTTCCTCAAAGCACAGAGCGTGGCCTAAAGAAAAATTGTTCTCTAGGAAGGACCTGGTAATTGGTGCTATGTGAAATTTCTCAAGAATCTCTCACTTATCCACACTGCTTTACCAGTCATATGGAAACAAGCTCTCCATCTCAGCCAGGAATTTGCTGATAAGAAACCCTATTTCTGCTTTTGAGGTCACAGCTGGGAGATTACATATGATGATGGTTTCCCCACACTTTCTGGCTTCCCCCAAAGCCCACTGAAGTCCCAGGGTGACCTCTGGGACAATTCTACCTGTAACAGTAAAGCTGTTTTTACATGAGCACCTACTATGTGTCAGGCACTGTTTTCCATGATACCAAATTCAACGAGGAAGGTTTGAACTCCATTTGTCAATTGGATCTGAAAGAGAATTTAAGTATATTGTTTAAGACAACACAGGTAATATTCAGTGGAAGTAAGGTTTAAATTAGGTCTGCCTCACTGTAGTTTTCTATTAAACCCAGTCAGTCACCTTAGGGAGAGAAGTAGGTGGTTGTTAGTTGTTATTTGCTTCACTATGTCTCATTTCCTTACTTCTATAGTTATGAGTTTGGCAGAAGCTATGGAATTCATCATTCAAGATTTTTTTTTGTCCCTTTTTAAATAATAGCTAATTTGGAAGAATGGTTTGAATGTAGTTCTGCTCAGAGGCTGCTCTGTGAGCCCGTGGTTCCAGGTACCAGTAGAGGTGAAATCCTCTTTCTTGTAAGGTGCTTGTTGGGAAAGAGGCTTGTGAACTCAATTCAAAGTAGTCACGACTATCGGCTGCATTTACTGGGCAAATTAATTGCCCTTAGGTTTTAAATGTGATTTTCCCCCTTGAAGGGAAAGGTTAAAAAAAAAAAAGTTAGCTATGCCAATTTTGAATAATCAGGAAGGTTCGGTGAAGGATTTTAGAAGTTCTGATGTGCACAGTCTCTGAGCATTTCAGTTTGGGCCTTTTTCTTTGTATTCTTAATCTACATGTCCTGACACTTCTTTGTTTATTTTGGTGCTGACAAAGTTTGCAACTTATTGTTTATACTGCTAAGAGCTGCTTCTTTGAATTGTCTTCCCCTAGTTGAAGGGCAAAATTATGCTAGAGGCAAAACTGTAAAAAAGGTAAAGTTTATCCTTGGCACCATTCTCAACTGCCTCACCCCAGCCCTCGATCTTCGTCTTTTAATTGGTTTCTATCACTAGTACCCAACGGTGTCGTATTTCCCCATCTCCTATCCAGGGTAAACTATTCAATAAACTCCTTCACATTAAAGGATTCCTAAATTAATAATATACTTTCCTGTTTTTTAAAGTTTTTTAAAAGAAAATTGATCCTTTTTAAACGGATCAATAATTATTTCAATGGTATAAAGGACTAATTATAATGAACAAATGCTGTGTGTGTGTGTGTGTGCGCGTGTGTGTGCATGTGTGTTGTATGTATATGTTATTCCCACAATGTATTCCATATGTGGAGCCACATTTTACCCCCTTGGTGCCAGCGATGGGGATGGGAATCAGGATGGCTGAGCCTCTCAGTTACAGTCAACTGTAAATTACTAATTTTTACCCCACTTTTTGGGGCCATAAAGGTTGGGTTTTGAGATAGGTTGATTGAAGTTTTTTGGTGCTTGGATCCTGACTGACACATCATTGACAGGATTTAAGATATTTTTGAGAGAGACATGAAACATTTTTATGTAGACCATATTTCTGTTGACTCGTCCTACCCTGGCAATGTTGCTTTGCTATTACTTTTGAATAATAATGCTATATTGACATTGTAACCTGTAGTAATTTGCCGGTAGGTAGGCAGCTGTGATGCTTTTCACCATTTCTTGTTGATATTAATTCTATTCGATTCGATTCAATTCAATTCAACTCAATTCATTTCAATTTAGTTCAGTTTAATTAACCTGGACTAAATGCTCCATGAGGTTCTTTTCTCAAAGATAAGCAGTAAACCATTTACATGTCACTTTGCAGTATGACCATCCTTCCACTTGCCGGGGTATGGAAAGCATGAGCTACCATTTCAGAGTTTGTATGACAACCTGCATGTCGTTTAAGTCCGTCTCTTGAAAATTGATATAAATCAATAGCTTGCCTCTGTTTTAACCTTTGAGGTCTTCAGCAAGTATACTAGAAGATGGGATTGGTGATTACAAGCTGATACTTGACAAATTCACTGAAAGGGAAAAAAAAGATCATTTACATTTATATTTCGAGTCCTGTGTGGTCGTACAACTTTTCCACATCATGCCAACACTCCAATTAATGAAAGACTATACAAACAGGAGATGAAAGTATGAATCCTCTGGTTCTTGTTTTGAATGTCTATGTGTTCTAAGTGATTATGACTGTGTATTTATTTATGTGTGTGCATATAAACTCAAACAAGGCTTCATAGCAGCATCTATAAATAGCTTTGATAACCATGCTCGTTAACTCTCACTTGGATTCCAGTGGAAGAAAAGATCAAACCGGTAGGTCTGTTATACCTCTCTTACTGCTCACTTCCTTTTCAATTTCGAACGTGACTTTGTTTTTGTCTCCTAGACTGCTGACATTGAGTGTGACAAGGCCCTGGCACTCAGAACCTTCCATTTTCTTAGTCCCGGACTTTTGCTTTGCATCTAGAAGCTGGGGTCCTCTCTACACCCCCAGGCTGACTCCTGGCTCACAGTTCAGTGAGGGGTCCTGCCTGGGAGGCTCGATCATGAGGGTGGCTGTTGCTGTCAGGGAACAAAATCAATGTCTCAGCAAGTCTGCTGAGGACTTTCACACACTTGCTTTTATGAGGCCTAGTCTCAGATTGGACCAAACTATAAAATCAGCTAGATGAAAAATCCAGCAGGCAACTGGTACTTTTGTCTGTAGACTCACAAATAACCAATTTGAATGATTTTTTTCTCCTCCGAAATATGACTTTGGTTTAAGGCTGTGTCTTATACAACAAAACTTGCTGTGATTAGCTTGGCTGGTTAAGAAAGTCATATGAGAAAAGGATGAATGCATTTTGTATATGGACTCTAGTTCAAATAACCAACTTCACTTGTTTTGTCACTGACTGGAATCAAATCTTAATTTTTTATGTCATCCATAACCTAAATGAGATACATTCTTTGAAGAGAAAAAAAATCATTCATTATGATGCTTGAAAAATCAACTGGCTATCAAAATGGTATTTCCAATAAATTAATCATGGAATTATGTAACATGCTATGCTATCGTTCAATGGGATATAAAGACTGTGAAATGTGGTTTCTGATTTTAAAGAATGTATAATCTACGTGAGGAAGACATGTGGACACACACATACATGTATACACACAGGATGTTGGGGCCAGAAGAGCAGAGACATGACACGTAGAAGGAATAGTTCCCAGATGGCTAAGGTGACCAGGGATCTAAAATGGGTCCAGAAGAATGAAACAAGTCATGTAATTGAAGTGGAAGAAGAAATGCTATTGGGGAGGGGGATATTGTAAAATGCATCCTTATTCCCCTCATAGAGGAGCAGTATAGCAATTTTAGAAAAGCAAAGAAGAACAGGCTTTAATAAAAGGACAGAAAAGTGACTTGAGGTCTCTGAATCCACAGTATTGATGATCTTTTTTCTGTTAATACACTGATTTAATGTTTTTCACTAACCAAATGAACCACCTACTTGATTAGCAGGTAAGCAGGCACTCTGATTACCTATTGATTTATAATAAATCACCCCCAAATTTAGTGGCTTAAAACAATGATATATATTTATCATCTTTAATGGTTTTTATGGATCAGGAATTTGGGAAAGGCTTCACTGGGTGGTTTCAAGTCAGGGTCTCTCATGGGATTGCCAGCATATGTTGGCTGGAGCTGAAAAAAACGGGATGAAGGACACTAAAGAAGTGGGGGGTTGGCCAGGCACCTCTTTTCGGGATCCTCAGAGACTCTTCACACGCTCTTCTCATACAGGGTAGTTTGGGCTTCCTCACATCACACTGGCTACAAGTTGAAGGCTACAAAAGTGAGAATGCTAAATTCAAAGCTTTGGCCCTTACTTCTTATGACCCAACCCTGGGAGTCACAGAGCATCACTTCCATCATATAGTCACACTGAGTCCAGTTTCAAGGAGAGGAGACATTGGTCCCATCTCTCCATGTCCAAGTTATTTCTGTTGTAAGAAGAGGACATGGAATAGAAGCTGCTGTTCTAACTATTTTGGGAAATATGATCAGCCACCGTAGGTCACTGGGGGCATTTTGTTTGATCAAACGCTCTCCTTGAGGAGTAAGAAATTAGCAGAAAAACCTTGAACACACAGTGCTTATGACTATTGGCTGAAATGTATAGATGCCATGCACTCAGAAGGGAGGCTAGCATTCATGTATACACTGGTATATGATCACCCATACATCAGCGACTGAAACACAGCTCGGGGGTTCCCCTCAGGTTATGGTTACTAGTCCATAAAATAAAACATTTGGAGCTTGGCCCCATTCATCATAGAAATGAAGAGTCATCTTCAAAACTCCTCACAGAGTTTGAATATTTTGTGTTCTTACCTATCCTTCCTTTGAACCCGAGCCCAGCCGGGGTGGTATTTCACAGTAGTTTTCTTTAGGATTTAATTGCTGGAGAGGTGTCGTTTGATAATGAGGTTGAGCAATCTACACTGTAGCCTGCATTCCTGAGCCTTGGGCTCATGTATTTTCACACATAGCTAAGGGTTAAATAGACTTTTGAAACAGAATGGCCTTTTTATGATTGTTGTTGGTAGTGCTATTATTTTAAACATGAAGCTTCATGTCCCAGAAATATGTATGTCTTTTCATAAGAAAGGGCAATCCTCCTTGAAAGTCTCAAACACGAGCCAGGAAAGATATTACCAAATATCATCCTCTCACCTGAATGTGAATCAGAGTGTCTCTTTATTCCCTGGTGTAATATATACTGCGGGTGCCCCCAAAATGCATCCACATGAGTTGTATTCATCTTTTATTATTGGTATATATCAAGTATTACAATTTTAATACAATTTTTTTCCTTTCTTAAAATGTGCATACATTTTTTTGGCACCCTGTGTGTGTGTGTGTGTGTGTGTGTGTGTGTGTGTGTGTTCTTTTTTTTCCTAGAGTAGTATTCTCTTATCTCTGCTTTGGCTTTCTTTGCCTTGTTTTCCATTTTTTCATGGGCAAGACATCTCCGGGCATATATCAGCTACCACTCTGTGCTTAACTAGCAGGCAGCCCAGTTTTATAAGGCACTCAAGACTGACCCTGATTAATTCTCTCAATGCTTCTCAGCCATCTGAAACTGCCAGAAAATAAAAAATCGTGTTTCCACACTTCCCGGGAGTGCCTTCACCCCTTCTGCAGCAGGGTCCTGGTACATCAGAGACCATTGGTGTTTTATCAAGGGGGCAGCCTCTATAACACAAACTGTTGTTTACATGAGGGAAGCCCAAGAGACTTCACAGAAGGTCCGTGGCACTGACCTTTGCCTGTTGGGAAGCTCCCCTGTGTGGTGTTAACATCCAGAATTGAGACAGCAACCCTGGGTTATGATTTGAAACGAGAGCTGCTTGGTTGGACATCAAGAATAGGGAACGTGGAAAACACAATTTTCTAAGAAGCGTGCTTTTTTAACTCTTAGCATGTCCAATCATCAGGTTAGAGTAGATTGCAACTAGCTGAAATAGTTAACTAGTAATTCCTTTAAGTAGCTCTCCTTATGTCTCAGTGCTATTAGGGCTACAACTACCATAGAGTAATACAGCTGGGAGCTCTGATTGATTCGTTAAAAGGTTATGCGATGATACCTTCATTTCTGGACCTTAAAGAAACTACCAAAGCTCTTGAAGAATGAAACAATTCATGTTATTGAAGAGGGAGAAGAAAATGCCTCAGTTTCCCTTTTCTGACCCTAGGCATGCATTTCTGAGTTCTCGTTGGTGTCCTCCATGAGAATTAAAGACAAAGTGGTAAAGCGGACCTCATCCTAAACTTTACACCTTACATAAAAATCAACTCAAAATGGGTCATGGAGATTTTGATATAAAACGTAAAACAATACAACTTTCAGAAGAAAAAAAATAAACGGAGGAAATCTTTGGAACCTAGGGCTAGATGAAAACTTTTTAGGCTGGACACCAAAAGCACAATCCATAAAATGAAAAATTAATAAATTTGACCTCATCAAAATTAAAAACGTTTGCTCCGTGAAAGACCCTGTAGGGGTAAAAAGATCAAGCTACAGATTGGGAGAAAATCTGTGCAAAACATACGACCTACAAAAGGCCTTATATCTGGAGTATTTAAAGCACTATTGAAACTCAGCAATAATAACACAAACAATCCAATTAGAGAATGAGCAAAAATCACAAAACAGGACATACAGATGGCGAATAAGCACACAGAGAGACATTCCCCATTATTAGCTGTTAGGGAAGCACAAATTAAAACAACAAGATATCATTACATGCCTGTCAGTGGTGAAAATAAAAATTAGTGGCACCACCAAGTGCTGGTGAGAACGCAGAGACACGAGATTGTTCGTGTGTTGCTGGTGGGAATGGAACTGGTGCAGCCACTCTGGAAAATAGCTTGGCAGTTTCTTAAAAACTTGACATGCACTTCAACCATATAATTCAGCCATTGTAGCCTGGGGCATTTACCCAGAGAAATGAAAACTTATGTTCACACCAAAATCTGTACTTGAATGCTCATAGATACTTTATTGGTAATAGCCCCAAACTGGAGGCAGCCCAAATGGCCTTTAACAGGTGAATAGTTAAGCAAGCTATGACACATCCATCCCAGGCATGCGATGCAGCAATAAAACTGCTCATACAGGCAAAAACCGGGATCTATCTTAGGGGAGTTACGCTGAGATTAAACAACCCATCTCAAAATGCTGCGCCCTATGATCCCATTCTTGAAATCACAACACTATAGAGAAGAAGGTTCACGGTTGATGGAGGTTAGGAAAGTGGGAGAGGTGTGGAGGCGGCTCTAACGGGTTAACACAAGGGAACTTTGGAGGTAGCACAGTTCTGTCTCTTGATTTGTGGTGATGGTTGCATGAATCTATATGTGATAAAATTGCACAGACTAGGTAGATATAACTGCTCCTAGGGAGTGTGCGCGCACACACCCACACACACATGCAAATGAATATATGAGTCCAGAAAACTTGTGAACTTTGCATAAGCTCCCTAGATTGTGACACTGTCATTTCCCTGGTTGTGATACTGCACTTTAGTTTTGCAAGATGCTAACCACTGAGGGAAACTGGGTGAAGGGTACATGTGAACCCCCCCGTACAATTTTCCTGCAACTTTCTGTGAATAGATCACTATTTCAAAATAAAAAAAAATTAAAAAGTCATGTGCTAGACTCCATTTAAAGTTTAACCCTGTATTATTAAGAAGGAGGTAGTTATTTCCACTAAGAGCAAGGAACCAAAGCTATTCGCAAAATAATATGTAGAGAAGATAGGAACATGGATAGAACTGTAGTTGAAATTACTGGTAATTCATTGAGAAATTCCTGCATGGTAGGTTGGTTTGACATGTATTATGCTGGATTACTTATTTTTTTCATGAATTTAATTATATGAGCATGAGAAGGAGAACAGAGGCAAACACTGCCAGAACACATTGCAAAGACTATAGTAGTATTAATAGCAGCAGATAAGCCCAGAACAAACAAGAATTAAAAATATGCAAACAGTCATATATGTATTTGCCCCCAGATAGATTTAATCCTATTTTTATATTTCCCATTTTATGTTATCCTTGTTGGAATTCCTCTTAGGCCTCAAATCAGAGGTCTTTTGGAGAAATAAGAACAGTTTGGGAACCAAGTGGTGAGATACTATAGACTCTCACTCTTTCACCCAAATAGATGCACACATTTTGAAATCTCTCTCTGTCTTTTCAGTAATGGTGGTTTTAAATATAAACTATACCTGTTAAGTTTTGGATGGCTCCAAAGAAAAGGTCATGCCTTATTAAGAACCTTCAAAAAAGTGCCTAAGTTGTATAATTTATTATTTTTTAAAATCAGTATTCATTATAGTAATAGGAGACTTCTTTAATAATGAAACAGCCATACAAACAGTAGTATGCTGGAAACTGGCTGCATAACATGTCAGTATACTACTATGGGGGATCTCTAGGAAATATTGTCAAGTAAAATATGCAGAATGGAGAAAAGTATTTAAAGCACCTGCCATTTAGCCAAAATGGAGGCATACAAAAGTATGCATACACATTTTTGTATAGTTAAAAAACCAAAGGAAAAACATGAAATTTTGAAACATGATTATTTAGAGGGGAAGCAGAGAAAAGGTGACGAGTACTGGGACAGAAAGTTGACTTCTCTTCATATACTCGGTTTGTAGATCTGACATTAAAGCTGTACATGGATGTCACATAGTTTTAAAATAAAATCAAATAAAAAGCAACCCCTTAAAAATGAAAGAAAAATGACCCATATGGACCTAACTCACAGAGTTGCTGGTGTCACCTCACAGAGTAGCTCTCACTAAGTGACTTAAAAGCACTATAGTGTTCCTGCAGATTCCAAGGATATACTTTAAAGATGAAATAGAACTAAAAACAAAATCGTAAACTTTTATGGTATATTTTTGATGTTAGTATTATTAGCATTGTTACTGAGCCATGATTGGATATCTGATATTAAATAATTATTAGCTTTCTTAGATGTGATAATATTATGAATATACTTAAGAAGAGTCGTTATCTCCTGGCGAAATATGCTAAAACCTGTACAGATGAAATCATCTGATGCTTAGGTTTGTTTCATATCTTCCAGGGGTGGGGAAGTGGATGATGTGGAGTAGAAAATGGTCATGAGCTGTCATTTCTAGAGCTGTATGATGAGTATATGAGATTCATTATCTTATTCTCTCCACTTTCGTATAAATTTGAAATTTTTCCAATTAAAATATTTAAACTGTCAATCAAATCAGAGTTGAAAATTTTAAACTAAAAGCTCATGCGTTGCTTCCTTCAATAGCATAGAACATAGTTCCTATGAAAATTCATTGTGAGTAAGCTCACCATAATTTCAAAAAAATTGCCAAAGCAAGAGCTTTTCACTAATACCCTCTCCCCATCAAGGTTCATTATTTTACTTTATTTCAGGCTACTAGAGTATTGGATTCTAGTACAAGATGTTTCAGAAATCACCAATTTTACTAATTTAGGAAAAGCAAATTAGTTACTTTCTTGGGCAAGAAAGGAAATTTAGTGTGAGCTTTTTAGCTAGCTTTATGTGAGAAAACCCAGGAAAAGACAGAAGCACAAACTTCCTGCTTTCTGGTCTTACTGATGGAGCCTCCAGCACCATCGCTCTGCTGAGAGAAAGGACCATGACTGGGCCATTCGATGGCCTGGGTTTCAGTCCAGGCTCAAATCTGACCAAGCTTCATATATTTAACTGTAAAAGGAGGAGATTACACTTATTTCATAAAGCAATTGTGAGGCTTAAATGAAACAAACAAACAAAAAACGTCGGTAAAGTGCTGAAGATGGTGCCCCATAAATGTTATATATGTATTTTATTTTTCCTTTCCTAAAGGAATAATATCCACGGCATATGGTTGCTATTAGCTTCAGGTGAAATAATAATGTATGTAAACGTGGTTATTACTTGTTATTACGCCTGTTATCACTAGGTCACAGGATGGTGAGCCCCCCACTCAGCGGAATGCTCATCTTATGTAGGGTTTTTCCAGGTATGGGGCCCAGGGTTTGGCGCACTTCCAGAGACCTAAGTGGGCTGATATCACCTATGGAATCATGATTACCTAGGCGGGACTGTTGTTGACTTGTTGGCACTCACAGGCATGCTTGGTGGAGTGAGCCTGCCCTTGATTGCCTGATTGTGGCGGGTGTTGCTGGCTGGCCCGGGCTGCTTGGGTTGTAAACATGTGTTCATTGAGGTGAGTTACTGAAGGATTGAACAGGTTAAAACCTGGCTGTGATGGCAACTTGTTACCAAGGCTACAGAACAATACATCATTTCCTAAGTTGATGGGGAACATTTAGAGTTTCAACTCTCACTTTTTACAGACCTACCAATTTTTCTAGAAGCTGTCTCATCTAAAAGAAATAAATCTTGTATCCGCTGATGCTGAATACCATATAATAGGCATGCAGAATACATCACTCTAAAATATGCCACGTTGGTATTCTGATAATTTTGAATTAAAGAGATTTGAGAAGCAGCTGGAGCAGGGAGATCACTGAACATCCTTCATCCCCTTGATAGTAGGAGATGCAGCTCAGATATGAAAGGTACCCTCTCTGTACTAGGAGGGTAGAAGGCATCCTTATCACCAGAGACAGGGAATTTAGGGGTAAGAAGGCTGTAAAAATAACCCTAGTGACTTTACCAATTTATGACCCACAGCTCACAACAATTCTTCACAAACGTATAGTTTCTTTGTCTAAAAGGTATGAACATTTCCTACCAGTTTCATTGGACTCCCACACGCATATACATAATTACATTTGTTTTTCTTTTGTTAATCTGTTTTTTTATTACAGGTGGTCTTGGCCAAGAACTTAAAAGGCTAGAGGGGAAATTGTTTTTCCTCCTCTACCATATCCTATGAAATACATCAACTTTATGAAGTAGGTATTGTTATTTTCCTTTTAAAGGAGGTAAATCTGAGGCACAGAGAAATTTAGTGTTTTGCTCAATATCAAATAGCTGGAAAACGACAGCAAGAAAGTGGATTTGAATCCATCTCTGTGTGACGACAAAGCCTAGACATTTAACCCTATGCAGCTTCTGGCTGCTGCCAGCTTTGTTAAAGCAAATGCTAAATGTTACAATGTAAAGTAAAGGGGGAACACACAAGTTAGCTCTTCACTCATTCATTCATTTATCCATTTAACACATTGATAGACCCTCTACTATTTGCAAGTCAGTGTTCTGGAAGCTTCTGAAGATACAAAAAGTCAATGCCGTCTTAGAACTTACATTTTAGTGAGGACGGTTAGAAACAAATACATAGAAAATGTACTAACATCAGGTAACAAGAAGTAACTGAAGTACAAAACTGAAGAAGAAACTTGTTCATTTTCTTGAAGAATTAACAATGTGTTTGGGGAGACAAAACATGGATATACAAAAAGTTAAGTGGTTAAAAGTGTCAAGCAACCTAAATGAAATAATATAAGACTTGAAACAAAGCATCCAAGATTAATTGCTAATAATATTGTAGGTAACAAATGACGCAAGTGTAGAAGGGGGAAGAAGCCCTGGGCTGCAGTGTTCTGAGGAGGTTTGGGGCAGGAGGCTGAAGAGTCAATAGGACTTGGCCAGTTGGAGGGAGGAAGGTATTTTGGGGCAGTGAGAATACGTTAATTGTCTCAATGAGACAACTGAAAGTTCACTTTTTTTTTTTTTTTTTTTTAGCTATTATTTGCTCAACGTGACAGATTTAAAGAGTGTGTTTGGTTCTCCTGGCTCTTAACACTACATCTGAAGCCCCATTCAATTTCATCAACCTGACCTCAAAACCATCAGCATGGTGCCTGGATGTCCATGCATCAATCTCTGAACCTCAGCAAATGGATATGGCTATGTTTTTTTTTTCGTTTTTTTTTTTTTAAATGCTAACACAACACTACATTTACCATGCCCTGTAGAGTATGAAAACCTAGCTGACATTCTCATTTACTCATCATCCGTCTCCTTTAATAGGTCATCCATCATTGGCTCCCATGTCCCTTAAGAGCTTGTGAAAAGCCAGAGTGCAAATGGCAGAGCAGTCAAACGCCTTTCATTATTTCTTGGATGGGAATACGGGGTCGGGGGGGTAGAGTGGGGGGGAGAGAGTCAAGTTCCTTTGTCCTTTGACCACAATGGTTGATGCATGAGTCTTGAGGCAGGCTTAGTAAGAACTTGGTTTTCAAATGGTAGAGCACTCCTCTGGTGCATATGACATTGCAATAATGGTGGAAAGTGGGGTCACACTTGGTATCTATCTAGGGACTAGTATATTGTAAAATAAAGTGTGGCAACCTTACCATTCTAGAAAGAAGGCTCTTTGTCTATGCTTCCTGGAATGTGAACAGATGTCCAGAGGGTAGGGCCAGATCCTTTCAAACATTCCCTTGAAATCCTGAAAAGGTAAACTCAAAAATTAATCCTGTGGGCCAACGTGGCTAAAAACATATGTGAAGGAAGTGAGAGAATACATTTTCAAGCAATGAAAAGGAAGTGGTGGATGACTTTTTTTCTCCTGTATTGATGGAGAAGTTGAAGAAAGAACAACGATATTTTTTTTTTTAAATGCAACCAACAGTATATGCTGTTATTTAACTTCAGCAATGCCTTAGGTGTCAGAGACATTTAGAGTGAGGGGAGTCAGATTTAATTTGCAGGGTTCTATGACCATCCATGGAGCCCTGTAACCTGAAAACTCAACTGCCTTCTGAGTGGGCTGTTTTTACACTTCAGATTTTTTTCAGGGACTTTTTTAGGGGAGTGGGAATGGTGGTATGGGGTTGAGATAAAGATAAATTCACAAGTGTTTGTGATATATACACTTCAATGATTTTGAAATATTTGAACTAACCTAGTCAGAGGTAATGTAGTCCAAAAATAAAAACTTCCCAGAATTGAATATATGAACAATGCAATCACCAAAATAAAGGAATGAAATTAATTTAATGAGTTTATATTACACACTGAGCATCTAATAACAGTCACTATTCTATGTGTCATAGAGGGTATGAATAAAGGACATGGTATACATCTTTTGAGAAGTACCAATCTTACTAATGTCCCAAGCAGCCTTAAAAAAAAAACACCTCAAAAACCCATTTTTATAAAATCCATCGTACAGGAGGCTAGATTCAACATCAGAAGAATAATGAAAATCATAAAATCCAATTTTGTCTCTACTTGTGTATCTTTCTACCTTCTCATAATATGACCAACACAACCAGATTTTCTCACAGCATTGGAAAGCACTGCCAATGCTTGCTGTATCCAGAAATAGGGGTTGGTGTGTGTTTGGGGGCCTTACTCAGCTATACCCTTGGATTGGAGTGAGAGGAATCCCTGTCCTAAGTCATTTATTTTAGACCATCTCCTTAAATATGAAAGTTGGAAAGTTGTTTTTTTTAAGAAAAGAGAAGCAAATGTATTAAAAATACATAAATGCCTCTGTCACTCGGGGTCCAGGGCTCAGTGCTGGTCCAGCATGGTCCACAACCAGGGCTGGCTATGTAATTTGTGGGGTCAGGTCCAAAATAAAAATATCCCTTTTACAAAAAACAAAACAAAACAGGAAAAGTGCTGTGAAAGATACATATCAAGATACTTTTTCCTTCTTCCACCATATCTATCACTCTATCTCTCTCTCTCTCTTTCCTCGTAATAGTGTTTTTTATTTGCTTTTGTGTTGTCCTAAGTAAGGAAATTTAAAGTTTTAAGTCATTGGCATGCATCTTATCATTCATCTTTATATTGTGCAATGCCAGTTATAAATGTCAACACTGGCACATTTTGCGTGTATGCAGAATCACCGAAATTACATAACCTGCATTTTGTTGCTCAATCATTAGAGCTGGCCAGGAACGACAAAATATGAGCCAGACACGGAGAGGTGAGAGGAAGGAAGGCAGAATTCCCCTCTAGGCTGGGAGCCAGCTGAGGGAAGTGGGAGCACTGAGTAGGGAGATGCTGGTTCGGGGAGCCCTGTCTTCCTCTCAGATAGCATGGATGCCAGGGAGTCTTGCTTTAAGGAGAATCATTCCCCTGTAGGGTTGACCATCTATGGTCTTACTTCCCTTCGCGTCCCAATTTATGCCAACAGTTGTACATGGTAGCTGAAACACGCGTTCACATTGTTAAACATTCATTTTGCATTTAAATTTGTAAAATGTAGGTGTAACAGTAACGTGCACCAAATACGATCATGATTCTTTACATAGGCAGCCAGATGAACACTGAATGCTAGAACTGTGAGAAGTCCTACTATTAAAAAAGTAATGGTTTAGGGCCAGCCGAGTGGTGTGGTGGTTGAGAGCTGGCTTGGGACGTCAGCGGCCCCGGTTCGGGTCCCACATGTGAGGGCCAGTGACACTGCCCTCAAAAAAAAAAAAAAAAAAAGTAATGGTTTAATTAAACTTTCAAACATTTTCAGCTTTATTTACATGTTTTGGTTTAGTATTTAGATCCACATAAATTATAATTTATATCTTTCCTTTTAATTTTAATGGAGAACTTTTAATATTTTAAGAGGATAACTTTTAAAATATGTATACAAAAATAAATTTCCTTTTATTACATTTGCTTTAATTTACATTTTTTATCTAATTTGTATATATTTATATTTTACTTTCTGCTAAAACAATACTATGTCAAAACAAAAATTTTGTGAAAATCTTGTCTAACAATACAGTGATTTTACTGAAACAAAGGAAAGAATAATAAATTTTTATGGGATAAACAATACTTTATGAATTGTGGATGTTTTTGCTTTATTAGTTATCCAGACATCACCAGCCTATAAACAGAACACCTTTATGTGCATAATAATAATTAACTTCCATTTCTTTGATGTTTTGCAAATTCTCAGTCATATAAAACCATAGCATTACTCACATTTAGTTTTTAACCTTTGTTAATCTAAAGGTATAATTTTTACTGTTCAGAGGATAGGTTGGTTGGCTTTTTTTTAAAGATTTATTGGGGAATTAGGGGAAGAGAACAGCATTGGGGAATCAGGGAAAGGGAAAAGACAAGTTGCTGTCCTTTCTTTTTTCCTTTTTTGTTCTTCAGTCTAGTTGTGGAGGACATCGCTTCATTGGCCCATATTGGTATTATCATTGTGCTCTTCTCGGGTGAGGCAGGTCAGTCACCTGTCCTTAAATGGCCACTCACAGTGGCTCCTGGCAGCTCACACCAACTGCCAGCTGCTCACGCTGGCTGCCGGCCACTCACTGTAGCCTATGGCAGCCCACTGCAGCAGGGGCTGCAGCCCACACCGTCTCCAGGGCTCGCACAGCCCAGCTCCAGGTGGAGCCGTTGTTAGCTGTAGAGGGCAGTGTCACTGGCCCTCATATGTGGGATCCAAACCGGGGCTGCTGACATCCCAACCAGCTCTTAACCAATGCGCCACTCGGCTGGCCCTAGATTTTTTTTTTTAACTTAACTTTTTGTTAACTTGATTTATAACTTTTATTTAGCTATATGGTTTATAGGTATCTATTTGTAGTCTGTCCTGGACCTCAAATATTAGGTAAAGGCCTGTTGTTTTATTAAAATTTTGTCTCTTGAGCTATAAAAATCTCACTCATAGAAGAGAATTAGCTTTTGTGAATTGAACCAACTGAGAGACTATATAGCTTCGAATGTCTCTCTTCTCAGGCTCCCTCTGGGGTATGGACTCTGATCTTAGAACAATTGGCAAAATTACTTGCACTGTCTACATTAATTTTTCCCTTTGACCTAACAAGTTAAATGTAAATGTAATGCTAATCCACTGTAATGCAAATGCTTAAATGAATAAAGTGTTCATAATTAGTTAATTAGTTGTTTTATGAAATTCAACATGTTATAGTTTTTTTTTTTTAATCATTTTATGATTTCAGTGTTTTACTTTTTTACCTTCATTCATGTAGCCATTCATTCAACATAATTTTATTGTTGGGCAGGGAGGACACAAATATGAATGAGATATTCCATTTTCACTTCAGAAAAGGTGCAAGAATAGATCCTATGAATAGGTCTTTGCTAAAAAAACAAAAACAAACTAATCATATCTTTTAATAAATGGCTACTTTTTACAGAAAATAAGAGGAAACCCCAACATGTCCTACCCACTGTCAAGAACTAGGAAGAGTCTGAGACATTACCCTGGTTTCAAACTAACAAGTTGCTTGCTACAGTTTCAGGGATGCTGGTGGAAGACACAAGATACCTAGGTCAGAGACAATGCACCTTATTACTCATAACACAGCAGGCGGTGTGAGCTTCATTGTCTTGTAAGTTTCCTCGTCCTCTAAGCCCTGTGGGGTGGTGGAGCAGCCCTGGTGTGCGCTATGTATGCAGTAGGTTCATATTATGTTTGAGGAATGTTCAGATTAGGAAAAGCCAGTCTTTTAAAAGGATTACTAGCCAACTTGCTCAAACTTTTACGCTCTAGGGAGAACTTATGTTTACTATCCTGGATAAATCTGCTGCCCTAGAGAGACCATTTACATTTTCCACTGCTGTTTGCTCTACAAAAATCCTTGAAAAGATAGTTCAGGACACAAACTGTCAATGCCTCTACTCGGAGGACACACAGAACTGTGAGACTCACAGGTAATTTTCTTGAACACCCACCAAAAATAACTTACTAAACAAACAAACCAGTAAGAACTGGACAATGAGTAGTAAGCAGATATAAAGTGGGCTTACTCTGAGGGCAAATGCAAAGGATGGAATTCTAAGCTTTGGGCCAGTGGCTGCACAAGAGAGTTGAAATAGAAAAAGCTATAGGCTCTAAAAGGCAATTACAGGTCAATAACATCCATTGGTTCCCAACATAAGCAACCGATGCTGTAAACAAACAAACAAAACCCTACTCTCATTTTTGGAGTAGGTGAAATGTGGTTACCATATAATAAGACCAAATAAATAGGAGCACATAGTTCAGAATCACCAAACACAAGAGGAAATAAGCCACTATGAGTGAGAATTATCAGAAACAACAAAAAATAGATTTACATCCAAAGTAACTCAGATATTGAAAATTTCAGATGAAGAATATAAAAGAATTTTGTATAAATTACTTAGAGAAATAAAAGTTGGAATCACAGAAATAAGCATGAAATAAAAGATTATGATAAAGTTATCAGATAAATCTGAATAAGAAACAAATACAACTTCTAGAAATGAAAAATATTGGCCCAGGAGACTTCATGGGTGAGTTACAAAGCAGATTAGGCCAGCATAAGATAAAAGTAAGTAAATTAGAGAAGAACTATGAAAAAAATCTAGAATTAAACTCAGGGAGAAATAGAGATAGAAACATGAGAAAAATTAAGATATGCAAAATAGAATAAGATCTAACATAAATCTAATCAGAGTAAATCTCCCTGAAGGAGATTTAAAGAGACAATGACATAAGTTTCTTGTCCTAATAAAAGTATTAATTTTCAGACAAAAGAAATCACAACTTACAGCAAATAACAAATATGAAGACATTCACAAAAGGAACATTATGATAAAATGAGCAAAAGAGATGGAAAAGATTAAGTAGCAGGAGAGGAATGTCAGCTTGTATACAAACAGAAGATAGATTTATAGGAGATGCCTGGATAGCAACTGTAAAATTAAGAATATTGTGAAATAGTATCTTCAAAAGTGCTGACACAAAAATCTTTTTATTTATTTATTTATTTTATTTTTTTATTGGGGAATTGGGGGATGCGAACAGTGTTGGAGAATTGGGGAAGGGGAACAGACACGTTGCTGTCTTTTTGCTCTTCCGTCTAGTTGCGGAGGATGTTGCTTCACTGGCCCATGTTGGTATCATCATTGTGCTCTTCATGGGTGAGGCGGATCGGTCGCCAGCCTCTGGATGGTCGCTCACCGTGGCTATTGGCAGCTCACGCTGGCTGCCGGCCACTCACTGTAGCCTGTGGCAGCCCACTGCAGCAGGGGCTGCAGCCCATACCGTCTCCGGGGCTCGCAGCCCAGCTCCAGGTGGAGCTGTTATTAGCTGTAGAAGGCAGTGTCACTGACCCTCATATGTGGGATCCAAACTGGGGCCGCTGGCATCCCAAACCAACTCTTAACCAATCACCACCCGGCTGGCCTCCAAATCATCTTTATCCTAGAATTTTGTACCCAGCAAAATTAGTTTTCAATTATGAGAGTTGGCTTAAATTGCCTGTTTTCTATTATCAGATGCACCTCTTGATTTAAGCTTTTAATGTACCACATGCATAAGCTTATGTTTTATATCTTCAATAACACTATGACTTTCTAAGACTAGGGGTGATCATCTATTTTTATACTAACAATCAGTGTATTTCTCATTGGAGGGGCTCAATGGACAGCTTGATGAGTTACTGAGTGACTGATTGGTATAGCTACTGGGATTCTCTCTAGATACCATGGATTATGTGTCTACATCTTGGGTAAATTGCCCTTCGATGTTAATGGTGTTTTTTTCTTTCTGGTTTTTTTTGTTTTTTTTTTTGATAGACTTAAACATGAAGTTTGAGAATACCTATACAATATTTGCATTAGGGATCTTTAGTGTGATAACATGATCTGTTTTGTGTTATTGAAATTCACCTACAGGATTCACAATTCCAATGAAAAGAAATCTTTCATATGAAATAATTCTACAATGAATAAATCATGTGACCTTGAACAATACATTTACCTCATTGGTAAGTGAGGACTAAATAATATAACTTATGTTAATCACTTATTGCAGTGTTAAGCACATAGAAATCACTCCGTAAATAAAACAGAATCATTTTTCATGTTTTCTGGAGATTGTAGGTTAAGTTTCAATGCTGAAGAGAGTGAGACCTGGTTACACTCACATTCTAAGAAGATGAAAAAGATGATGGATATTAAATAAATTTATTGTGGTAATCATTTCATAATATATGTATTATATATAGAGAAGACATACATGAATGCATGACATATATATATATATATATATATGTATATTCAGATGTGCCAAAAAAATGTATACATATGACTTGTATTCATCTTTCGTTATCAGTATATATTCAGTATTATAATTTTAATACAGTTTTTTCATTTCTCAAAATGTGTATACATTTTTTTGGCACCGTGTGTGTGTGTGTGTGTGTGTGTGTGTGTGTGTGTGTGTGTGTGTAATATATATTATATATGTATTTCTGCATGCTTTGCACTTGAAATGCATACAGTGATAATATATGTCAATTATATCTCAATAGAACTGGGAAAATAATGCTGCCATGAAAGAAAAAAGAGGAACCTAATGAGAGCCATATATTTTCCCATGTCAGTTCTCCATGGCTCATTAAGAAATGACAGAACTGGATCTGTTCCTTCCCAAATGTCACTTCCCTCATTTGCTGACACTCCTAGGCCTCTCTAGTCTACTTGAACAAAAGATGAAGAGTTAAGGAAACCAAGTTGACTCAATATGGTACAGCTGAACTCACAGACTGGAGGCAAATAAAACTATTCAATAGGAGTTTGCACAGCTCAATAAACCAGTCACATGTACTACTCATTTATATAAAGGCTAAAAGATTAAAACTTCCATTCTAATAGAATCTTAATTCTATTCTTCCAAACATCATGCTAGCACCTTAATTT
This sequence comes from Aselliscus stoliczkanus, assembly GCA_033961575.1. Lineage (NCBI taxonomy): Eukaryota > Metazoa > Chordata > Mammalia > Chiroptera > Hipposideridae > Aselliscus > Aselliscus stoliczkanus. The sequence goes on from CM066734.1 coordinate 9,910,033, forward strand.
ATATTCTAGTATTTAGTCACAGTATTTTCTCAGCATAGTTTGCAGTTTTCAAATAGTATATAGTGCTTTGGAATTTAGAAAGCACTGAAGCCTATATTATCTCATTTAATGCTAACACTTGACACGTTGGGCTGGGTAAGAAAGTTATTGTTGCTTGTATTTTACAAGGAAAATAGCAAGTTTCTAAGATACCAAATGACGTACTGAAGTCATGCAACTAGAATTAGGCTGAGCTAGGATCTTTCCGCCCAACATTGAGCACACATTTTTAAATATGATGACATCAGGCATTCTTTAAGATAGTGGAGATGAGCACACATGTTTTAAATATGATGACGTCAGGCCCTCTTTAAGATAGTGGAGATAGAATGGGATGATTTTGCTCCCACTGCTCCTCACCCTGGCTTTCTGTAGACCATGTGACTTGCCATTTCATGAATTTCTGAGACTTCTCGGCTGCTGCCATCAAACTCATTTCTTAAGTTCTTTGACTATTTTCTTGAGCAATTTTTTTTTCACAAGCAACCTCCAAAAATATTAATAACACAGTTTTCTCCATTGCCTGTTGGTTACAGACTTATTTCCAGGCACAGTCATGAGTGGGTGACTCTAAGCCAAGTTTTCCTCACGTCTGTGACCCCAGCACCCAGCATACTGCTTGGCACGTAGTGGGAATGCAATACCTATTTGTTTGATGACTAATGAAGACGGCATATGAAACTAATTAGACAAGGGTGACCAGTTAGCTCAGCTGGTTTGAACGTAGTGCTGATAACACCAAGGTTGCCAGTTCAACTCCCGCATGGGCCACTGTGAGCTGCACCCTTCCTAAAAGAGTCAACTATGCCATTGTAGCATGAAAGCAATGTGTAAAAGAGTCAAGCAGAAAGTTAAAAAAATAATAATAATAATAATTAGATGATATTTGGCCATGTGTCTCATTTGGTGAAATGATACAAAATGCATCCAACTGCGCATCTGCCAATTGATTAGGCCCTGCCTGGTGGAGAAACAGCAGGCGAGGACTTGGGGCTGGTGGGAAATTGTGAGGTGAGTTCCTACACTGTCCTCCTGAACATCTATCAACATGCTATTTCCTCTCTCTCTGGTCACCTACCTTGGCTCATTCTAGGGCTGATTTCCTCCTCAGCTGCTCCAGCCTAACTCAAGGTGTGACCCACTTTCCAGGCTCTGCACCTTCCTGCTGGTTCCCAGGCTCCAATGGGCATTCTCCTTCCTGGCACTGAGCTTCTGTGGACAGGTATCTGGGAACAACCCCATTTTGACATGGCTTGGGGGCTCTCTTCCACCCACCTCCATTCCTAGCCCCTCCTCCCCTCACACACACAAAATTACCCCCATCAGCCATGATGGGTCTTGTCCTGGGTTGGAACGATCTATTTTCTACAACTGCCAGGTTTGTCTTTGTCCTTAGAACTTCTTTGGATGCTTGAATTCCTTGCTCTTTTATCTCTCTCTTGGTAACCTCAATTTCTCCTTTTATTATATTCAGTTTCATTAAAAATTTTGCCTGTTTCAAATGTATACCCAGCCAGTCTGAGGACAAACACCAACACCTCTCTGCTCCTTGAAAAGCAAACCTGACCTGTAACACACTTTCTCTGTATTAAGAGTTGTACACAAGGTTGGGCACAAAACTATGATAATTGAGGTAGCTTCTGCCAGTACTTCTGGGTTGCCATCCTTGCATTTGTGTGTGGAAAAAAAAGGGCAAGCATGAACTGTGTGTACATCAAAAGATGTCTTTTGATTTTTGACAGCAGTCATTTTTTTGGAGATTTTTCCTATTTGTATTTCCATTTCTTCGTTTGGACAACTCTCCAAGGCCTGGATTCTTCAAGAAGATAATATTCCCAGTACAGTGTATACAGTTAGAAAAAGTTTACCTTGTGTGCATCCAGCATCAGAATCAAAGTCAGTGGCAGTGTCTACTGAGGAAAATCAGATCTTGATTATATGTTTGGATCATTTAGTGTTTGTTTGTTTCAGGCTTTCCCTTCTGAAACCCAACATGGTCTATCGAGGATGGCTCCGAGTGCTGTCAACTCCTGCAGTCATTTTTTTTTTTCCCTCAAAGATAATGAAAATGAACTCTAATATTAAGTTAAACATAATTAGGTAGGTTGTTCTACTGAAAAATGAATGCCACAGAGCCACTAGAAAAAGAAAGGAATAATTTTGTATCATCTATTATTATTATTATTATTATTATTATTATTATTAATTACCACCACCACCACCATCCCTATTATTATGTGGCCACGTGACACTTAAAGGCAGATTCCACCCTTTACTTTTTTGTGACATCCAGCTGAGCCAGGCATCATTTTGGAACTCCTTTTTGAGTCAATTCAGAAACCATAATTCTCTCCTAATGTTGAAAAATCATTTGGAATGAGGCCATCTCATAGCACTGCAAACTTGGAAGAGATTTTAACGTTTACCTCATACCACCACCATCCATTGTTCTGGCCTCTAACATTCCTGTCCAGAGGGTGGTCTGGCCTCTGATGGAGCACTTTGGGGATGATCTGCTCTTCGAAACATGAGCAGGTCCTCTTTTTGATCAGCTTTCACCTCATTCCTGGAGCAGCTGGATTTAACTGTGGTTGGTGGCTGATGGCGCCAAGGGGGTGGAAGGTAAGAGCTGTAACACAGGCTGGGTCAAGTTCAGTTGTATAAAATCAATTTGCAGGGATGGTTTGTTTTTTTTTTTTTGCATTCGAATCTTATCTGCAGGAGCCAGTGAGAACACCAGTTGTTCTTCTGTTCTATGTTGACAGTTCTGCACCCTTTCGAAGAAATGAGCCTAAACAAAAAGGGATTTTCTTCCAGTGGTTTGCATTAGAGCCCATAGGAACTGCAGTGCATTCCCTGTGAAGAAGGAATTTACTGGATTTCAGGGAAAGTCTCCTCATAGCTTCATACCTATTGTATTAGCGAGTCCCTCTGATGTACTAGAACTAACCATTTGCTAAGATTAACCACAAGCCACAGTATAACTTCTCCTTTCTTAAGCAACAGCTGATACTTGATAACTGCCATTGCAAAGAACTTTGCTCTGTTGTGCTAATTACTGAAAGGAATGGGTAGTGGGGCCCCGCCAAGTGGCTCAGTTGGTTAAGAGCTCGCTCAAGTTAGGAGTGGGGTGGCAAATTGCGGAAGGGGGGTTGTCACTTTGAGGGGTAAAAAGTATAACTATTGCACTGTGTTGTACACCTGAAACGAATTAAAAATAAATAAATTAAAAAAAAAAAAAAGGAGTGCGAGCTGAGCTCTGACCAACAGCAGTTCGATGCCCAGCCCAAGCTGAGTTGCCGTTGAGCTGCCAACAGGTAGCAGGATGGCTCCGCAAAAAATAAAATAAAATAAAAGGAATGGGTAGCACTCTCACATTTTAACATTTTCTGGTTTCTGATGTCATTAACTTATTAAAAAGCTAACCTCATCTAGTACCGGAGGCAGGCACTTCGGGAATCATTGCTTGCATTGACTAAACATGTTTTGGTGTGAAACACATCCTTCTTCCTTTCCTGCTGTTTTATGTCTCACTTGGTCGGAATGATAAACAGGGAGCATTTGGAGGAAAGAACACTGATTCATGAACAGCCATTGATTTCGCATTTGGAGCACGGGGTCCGGGAGCACTCAGCTCCTCACAGCAGAGGAACTGCTGGTCCCCTGCGCAGAACCACAGAGCCACAGTTTCTGCAGCATCGTAGATGCTGGGTGTGAGCAGCAGCCCCATGGCTTACTAAAGGCTGAGCTGCATTGGGGTGATCCCGAGTGGGCAGGAGAGAACCTGAAAAGAAAAGTTCAAGTGCAGCTGAGTGACTAGTAGGGCTCTGTAGAGCTGGGAAACTCAGCTGTCGGTTGCATATTGTCTGCCTGCCTTCCTAAAATGGGCTTGGTTGTTCCAAAGGCCCTAGGCATTGGGTTGAGGTGCAGGATGGGACCCCTCCGGAAGACAGAGTGACCTGGGCCTGCAATGAGTAAGCAAGGTATTAACACAGGTGGAACAGACTCATCTTTTCATCTCACACCTTACATGAAGGGCCGAACTTGAAAACTCATGTCTTAACTTTTCCGTTGGGAAAAGTTGTAACTATTCAATTACTCGTTGGATGTGAATTCTCTTTGGGGTGATGGAACATGGCTACTGTGGAAATGATTTCTTTTGGCCACACCCATGAGTTTCTGAGCCCTTCAAAAGGTGATTTTTCTTTTTTTTTTTTAAGACACTGAATGGTCTGTGACTGTGTGTTCTGACTCCATCACACTACAGTGTGAATACTTATACCATAATTGCTATTTCAAATAATGTTAGTCTGTGAGTGAAGGAATTCTGTTCAAAAATGTTCCCCTATGAGCAATAATCCACTGATGATCTTTCTAGAAGACTGAAAAAAAAACACAAAAAAAATGGAACTCGGAAGTTTATATATGTATAAATACATGTATAAATCCCAGAAATTAATATATGTAGGAAAATATACTTGTATGTTTATCTACGTGGGTCAAAACTGAGATCTCAATCTAGATATGCTTTATTATTATTATTTGACTGCCTGGGCTTTAAGGAAAGGTAGGAAGGGGGGGCACTTCTATGAAAAAGGGTTCTTCTTATGTCGTTTTCAGCCTGGGTGGAATTCCAAAGTATCAGAGTTTTCACAAACAGCCTTCTTCTCAAAGGTTTCTTGGCCAAGTTTGGGTACCCCAAGAGGCAGAGGAAAACATCTGACCTTCTGGGCACATACCACACTGTCCAAACCTTTTTAGGCTCACCCATCACAGGCAATGAGCTCAGCAAAACAGGCAGCACCTTAAGCAAACAAGACAGCTCAACTCAAAAGACAGGCAGCCTTATATTTTCGTTCCTGTAAGAAATGGTCAATTCAAAAATGTTTTCTTTTCACTGCGTTAAAAATAGCCAAAACTGAAATAGCTCATCCTATGAAATACTTAAGAGGAAAATGTGTGTTTTCCTTTTTTTTTTTTTTTTTTTTTTTTTTAACTTTCTTTCCTTAAAAATGTATTGCATTAGGCCAATCAGGCAGCTGCAGCCAGGCTGGAATGCTAACCATGCCACCGGATGGCAAATTGGAGGGGAGCATACCTTTCATCTTAATTATAGGCTGGACAAGGGAGTGCACTATATTCTCTGCTCTGTACGAGCCGGACAAAACTTTCCCAGGGTATTTTTCTTTTGCATTTCTGACTCTTATTGGATTGGAAGCTTGTTCCTGTGGCCCAGCAGGGTCCGTTTTCCATAATAAGGTTAAAAATATGCCAGCAATGTTTTCTTTAACACAGGCTCTGAGTGTCAAACATGAAAGTGATGGAACTCTTTTTCCTGCTGATTCTAGTTCCCCTTTTCCTGGAGAAAGTTCCACTGTTACCTACCGTTCTCCCCAAATGTTATTCTTCTGATAGGCTACCTAACCTGGTGTGCAATCCAAAATGGAATAATTCTAAAAATGCATTCCATGTCCCTTGAAAATACAGGTTTCATTCTTTCCTTATGTTTTATCTCTAATGACTCACCTTCAGTAAATCATAGCCCTGGAAATGTTTTTTCCTGTAATGGGAATGCATTGTCACTGAGTTGTCCAAACTCTTAACTGGGGTCCATCATGACCAGGGCTTTGCATCTAGAATCAGGGGTCATCCATGACCGTAACAGAATTCAGAGGAGTGAATTACAAATTCTCAAGATTTCATCACCTTGTTGAAGACACGTTTGATCACTAGGTATGATCTATTGGAAATGCTGGGAGTACAGAGAGCATAAGTGCTAGCTAGAAAAATTCCTTCACAACCTTCTAGCAAGATACTGTTTTTCTTTCGAATAGATGAATATAGCTTTGATCTCATTTCTAATCAATTGAATCAACTAACCATCGACAGATTCCAAAATTCCATTGATGAAAGTGCTTTCAAGGTGATTAGCATTGTCTTCTCTTGATTGCTACACATGGCTACCACTCAAGCTCTCTAGACCTGAGCTTCTCACATGGAAGCAACTTTGCTCCCACAGACATTTGTTTTGTTTCTCATACCTTTGGTTACTACTGGTATCTAGTGAGTAGAGGCCGTGGATGTTGGTAAACATTCTGTTATGCACAAGACAGACCATCCGCTTCCCCAGCGCCCCCCTCTCGCCCCCAACAAAGAATCACCTGCACCAAATGTCAACAGTGAGAGGCTGAGAAACCCTGGTTTAGAATAAAAGCTTTAGGGTCTGTTGTTTGGCCTGGAAAGATATCATGAGACATTCAAAGAAACAAACTTACGAAGCATCTCTCTGTGCCTCATTTATTCCAGGGACAGCTTTAAGTGCCTACTGTGTTCCGTCTGAGCTGCATTATCGGTGCTTGAGATAGCCTGGTTTTCTGGGGCCAGGGTGCTTCTCAAGAGGCCAGGATGCTGGCAGAGGGGTAAAGGACAGATGGAGGGATTAACTAAATCCTCCTGATGGTAAATGCATGCATTTAATCCTAGAGATTAAATATAAATTAGAAGCAGCTTTAGATGGTTTAGGATCATTCCTGAGACTAAAGGAAAATTTTCCAAAGTCAATTCATCTCCAAAGCAAGTTGATATTTTTACCGAATTAAGAGGCTTTTAGTAGCATGCAGTAATATGTAGAAACCAGCCTGTGTACAGGACAGCTGCTTCTTTTCCCATTTCAGGGGTTGCCAGAAGCCAGGTGTGGGGAATGCCAGGTTCAAGGCTTACAAAAATGATATTCCTTTAAAAGAAGTTAAAAAGTCTTGTTCTCATTGAATTCAAACTTAAAAGTATTTTGTTTTAGCCTCACGTCTTCTACAACTCTGAATCGTGCTTTCATTTTCAGGAAGTATTATCTGCCTATGTCAAATGGCGATTGCTGGTTTCAATTTAGAGATCTAAATTTATGTATAATCATATACATTAACCAATAATGATTTATGGTGTATTTTTCCCCCCTACATGTATGCAATAAGTGTTTTCTGGATTATCCCACTCCTTGCTCACTTCTCATGTTCTAGATGGATTTGTCATAATTTGTGGATGATGGCTTCCTTCTGATGTCTTCCAAATTAATAGGTCACTCAACTCACCACAACCAACTAAGGTGGTTCCATAATCAGAAGAATAAATGAGTCTGGCCTCCTGTCACTTGAAGTCTATGTTTATGGTTCATGGCAAACCAAAAAGTTCTCAGCCACATATTCTTCTGTTCTTGGCACTGGGAAATTATTTTGCTTGTGTTGGCATGTTCCATTCAGATTAAATTTTAATCAGGACTAAAATTGTTAGTGTTTGTTTGATGATTGATTGAAGCTAGAAAAAAAGTAAGGAAAACTTAGTGTAAAATATCCATAGAAAGCTACGCTGCACATTAGTTTAATTGATAAATTAGTTTAAGGACATGCACAGTAAATAAAGGTTGTGCTGTAGAAGGGCTATTGTAAAGGGAAATTATAGATTCTGGTTTTACTCCCAGATCTGAACTACATCGATTCACTCAGACCTTCTCTATGTCTAGTAGCTCATTTATAAAAGTGGATAGGTTGAACATCACCATCCCTTTTCAATGCTATTATCCCACAATTTAGTCAAAATCACACTTTATTCCAATAAGTGACAGTACATAGAAAAGAGGTTTAAAATTTCCAGCACATGTAATCACTTGATTAACAGTAAATTGTTTCTTAGCATAAATGCCAAGGATTTCTGATCTATGAATATTTTTAGGTGTGTTTCAGAAAACCATCACTGGTGGTTCCTACCACATATGCTGATATTCTTCTTGCCATGTGAGTTCATTGCCCTGATCACAGTTAATTAGATATTTGGCCACGGAAGCACCTGATACAAAGGCAACAATGTACATGTTGGCCAGTGGCCCTAATATACGAATGTATTTCTTTTATGTTGTCACGTGAATGGCAGAGCCAATCATTCTTGAGAAGTTTGGCTTGAGGGGAAGTTAGCAGATAGTAGAATGTGGGGGAAAACAAGAGAGCCATAGGAACAAGGCAATAAAAAGAAGAGGTGAGGCATCAGAAGCCATAAAGAAAATAGAATCCATGGAGCAATAAAAGCCTGAGGCAATATTTGCTATAAATAAGCAGACACCATCAAGTACCAATGAATGCTTAGCACCACATGACTAGCCACACGTGACATATTCAGAAAAGAGACACCCATGGAAACATATTAAAACCAATTTTTTTTTTTTTTTTTTAGGGCAGTGTCACTGGCCCTCACATGTGGGACCCGAACTGGGGCTGGCTTCCCAAGCCAGCACTTAACCACCGCGCCACTCCACCGGCCCCTAAAACCAAATTTCTTTAGGTTGCAAAATCATCTGGACTTTATGGTATCCATCACATTAGCAAGAATGAAAGATGAGGAGAAAATAATGGGCTTCTCTTAAAAGGGATACATTGTAAACACATGCTAATTATGTGCCTATGAGCAAGTTTAATCCTGCATTTCTGTTGGTGTCTGTAGAGTTGACCTTGACTATAGTTTGAGTTCAGGGAAGTTTGAAATCAGTTAGTTAAAACGTAGTTGCATCATTTCTGAAGCACTAGACCTTCACCATTCATATTGTGTCTTCTCTTCCTCCTCCTGACCCCTCCTTCTTCCTTTTCTTTCTGCACGATTGTGTCCCATATATATACCTGTTTAGGCTACAGCATGCTAACCATCACTCATTCCTCTTTGAATTCCCACTGACAGCATAGTAAGGTGCCTCACACATAATAGGTGCTCAATAAATACATGCTGAGGTAACGAAATGACAGATAGCACAGTTCCTTTTTCAAGTATCTATACTTTAGTTAAAGCACTTTATGAAAAGCTTAAGGTATTTTCTACATATTAAAAATATTGACAAAAATGTATGTGGGCTAGACCTACGAAACATTCTTTGGAATATCCTGGCTCTTGTCACCTAAAGCCACTGCTGGATCTTACATTCACCAGAGGTCAAAGCTTGGAGAACGGAGCTTCCAGGCTTCTCTGCATTAGGCTGCACTTTCAAGTTACTAATAAAACAGGAACACTTGATCTCTTTCCTTCTTCTTGCCCAGATGAGTCATTTTCTTGGTAGTTTACCTTGAGCTCCTCCTATTTATACACAACAGACGAGCTGGCATGGAAAATTGTGTGCATCTGTCTTTCATATTGAAATATACTGCTATATGGATTTCTTCTCCCTGTACTATTGCCTTTCTCAGTGTTTTCTTTCTTTAGTTCCATTGTTGTTGGGTTTTTTTCTTGCTTTTTTTTTTTTAAGCCTAAAACTAGGGAAGTTTCTTCTAGGATGAATTAGTCCTAAATCCACCAGGAAGGTGGGGTCTCTACCTTTGACTACATTTATTATGTAAGAACAAAATAAAAAGACCCACTGCATTGTTTCCCAAAGAATTATCCAGAAGAATTTCCACTTTTCAGAGCCTCATTTTTTTATTTTTTTTTTAAATCCCCGAAGAGAGATTTGACTCAGCAAAAATGAGTTTTGAGCCTTCTTCAGCAGCAGCAGCAGCAGCTGAGCTGTGGATCTTGGCTCTGGGACTGGCCTAGTTATTCAGCAGATGCTGTCCCAGCCAAGCCCTGGAACAGTCTTTACCCACTGCCACAAACGCTGCCTACCAACTGTTGCCTAGGTGAGGAGAGCCTTTGCCATAAATCCTGCCCCCACCCCTCCCCCCCAATCTGCCTGATTCATTTGTTCACATCTTGCTTTCAGGGTGGAAGGTATGATTGCCCGCCTTCTTGCTTACTTATTCTTTCCTTCTCTCTCTCTTTCTCTCTCTTTATTAACCTGGCAAGTGACCCAGCCAAAAATGGAATTAGAGAAGGCACCCACACCCATGCATCACCAACACACAAAATAAGAAAAACTACTGCTGCTTATTTAAAACTGTTTGGGGGGGCTCTTTAACATTTCCTTCACTTTTTTTTTTTTTCCCTCTGAGAACATTTTGGGCTTAGAGCAAGAGTTTGCTTTTTGTGGGTTTGATTTAAAGGTTTGTCTTCTCTATGTAGTTGTAGGAAAGGCAACTGGTTAATAAATGGTATGATACAAAACTCTGAAGCCATTAAAAAAAGATTGATGAATGTGACTACATAAAAATAAAAATATCACTGCACAGCAAAAAGAAATTTTTTTAAGTAAAAAAGTAGAAAACACCATAAGTAAAGTCATAAGACAAAATAGAGGAAAATGCTTGAAACTCATTTCATAGACAAAGGACTAAATTTTTTAATATATATAAAGCTCTGGCAAATCAAGAAAAAGCTCAAGAACTCTGTTAAAAAAGTTATATGTATAGAAACTTCATGGAAATGAAATTAAAATGGCTTTTAAGGATATGAAAAGATGCTCAAGCTCATTCATAATATGGGGAATACAAATTTACACTAAATACAGGTACCATATTTTACTTATCAAGTTGGACAAGACCCAACTTTGAGTCCCACTGCACTGGTAAGACTATGGATGACCAGGCACTTTTATGCAGTGCTGGTGGAAATATAAATTGTTACCCCTTCTAAGGAATAAATTTGGCAAAATCTATCAAAATTATAAATGCATATACCTGTTGACTCAGCAATTTTAATTCTAAAAAGTCCTTATATACTCACCTTTGTGTGTAAAATGGCACATATATATAAGGCTATTCCTTGAGGCAGTTATATAGCAAAGGATTTTAGACAACCCAAATGGACCATTATTAAGCTGTTAAAAAAAGAATTAGGAAGCTGTTTGTGTACTGACATAGAAATATTATGTCAATATTTTATATATTGACAAATAACAAGAGATGTGATTAATAAGAAAAACTGAGGTGCACATTAGTACTCACAGTATGTTCTTATTTGTAGAAATAGAAAGAAAAATTATAGACTGACAGAATATTTATTTGCTTATGGTTGCATTGACTATCAGGAGGCAGGGTCACACACACACACACACACACACACACACACACACACACAATCCACCAGAAGGGAATAAAATGGATGGGACATTTAAAAATTTGTATGCTATGGGAATGTCTCTTCTAATAAAAACATTTAATAAAAAAGATTATTAGGAAAGAATATGTCATCAAATAAGGGCCAAGTACAAAAGAGTGGCAGGGATACCTGGGACTCCATGCCTGCAAGGAGACTCCACGTCTACAGTGGGGGCCTCTTGAAACAACTGGTTGCATCATCATTTACCCCTTCATTTGGGCTGCTGTAACATGCAATCATAGACAGGGTGACTTAAAGGACAGAAGTCCAAGACCAAGGCACCAGCAGATCTAGTGTCTGGAGAGAGCCTGCTTTCTGGTTTACAAACAGCCCACCTTCTCATTGCACCCTCAGTTGGGAAGGAGAGAGGGAGGGAGGGAAAGAGAGAGAGAGAGTAAGAGAGAGAGAGAGAGAGAGAGAGAGAGAGAGAGAGAGAGAGAGAGAAAGAGAGAGAGAGAGAGACTTGTCTCTTCTTATAAGGGCACTACTCCCATTCATGAGGGTTCCACCCTTATGACTGAATTAGCATTCCATTGGGTGTTAGGATTTCAACATAAGAATTTTGAGGGGACACAAACATATAGTTTGTAGCATCTTTACACAAGCCTTCTCTTAGATTCCACTTTTCAAACTTCACCCTTTTTTTCTCTCATCAATTTCCTAAATACATGTCCACTCCTAAATTTCCTTATCCTATCATTTTTGATTTATTATTCTATTGATCTATATATGCATATATTAGCTTGCTCAGAGTTTCAACAAAATTAAACCCTACTTGTAAACTTCATTTAGACATACAGGAGGCCTTATTTAGATCAGTGGAGAGAGAGTATGGTTTTGACTTATGTGGTAGAATTGAACATAAACAAACTAGTCAAGCTGATCCCTGATTGCCCAAGGAAATCTCCTTATAAGGAATTGGGCTTAAGTTAGCTAGGTTGGCCAGGTCCAAAGAAATTGAGAAAACCTGTCAGTCCATGTCTTACTCTACTGAAGTTTTGAAGAACTGCCACTGAATAATAAAATAAGATTTATGGATAATCAGTGAGTTCCAAGTCACCACGACCAGGAAAACTCCAGCAATTAAGAAAAACTTACTAGCAATGTGACCTTGTTCAAATCACTAAACCTCTCAAAATCCTCGCATCTTCATTTAGACAGTGGGGCAGTTTGGGAGAGACCAAATAAATTATCAATAAAGATGACAGTCACTGCAGTAGCCAGTCCCCAAGATGACCCCCAATGATTCCTACCTCTTGGTATTTATATCCTTGTGTCACCCCTCCCTCATTGGACCAGGGGTGGCCAGTGACAAACGTGGCAGAGGTGGTGGTATGTCATTTCTTTGGTTAGGTTTTAAAAGTTTTTTTATCATTCTCTCTCTCTCTCTCTCTCTCTCTCTCTCTCTCTCTCTCTCTCTCTCTCTCCCACCCCGGCGCCCTTGGAAAAACCAGCTGCCATGTTGTAAGCAACCCATTGGAGAGGCCCATACAGTGAGTTAATGAGACTCTGCCAGCAGAGCGAGTGTGAAAGCAGGTCCTCTAACCCTGTCATATCTTCAGATGACTTCAGCCCTGGTTAGCACCTTGGAGGCCAATATGATGGGATATCCTGATCCAGAACTATCAGGTTAAGCTGCTCCCAGATCCTGAATCCTACACACTTTGTGACATAATAAACATTATTTTAAGTGGCAAAGTTTTGATGTATTTTGTTACGTTGCAATACATAATTAACATAGCCATATAACAATCACAATAATAACGAATCAATCAAGTCCATTTTCTTCTTCATAAAGAGACCTGCATGGTGTTGCTAAGGTCTAGATTGGGAGAGAGTGATTCCAACGGAATTCCTGTCTTTCTGACTCACCATGTCACTGTCTGAAGCTACAGTATCCAACAACTCAAAACATGTGTCACTTCTGCCACATTGTCCTGATGAGCTGCCACTCCTGGCACCCACTACACAAGTCTCACTGGCAGCATTCAGGAGTTCAGGACCCCTGACGGAAACAAATGTCCTGTTTGTAGTGGTTGCTGCTGATAATGAACCCCTGCACCAGGCCTGTGGCCTTGATTCTGATTCAAGATGGCTTCCATGAATTCTACCCAGGTTTAACCTGCAACAGCCATGCCCAGAACACACACAGGGGCGGGGACAACGAAGGGCGTTACCAAACTCTCGTCATTCCCACCTCAGTCCTGAACCACCTCTTCTATCAACCTGATTCCTTCCCTTTTGGGGCTTTCTTTCTTCTCTTTTTCTTACCATTTAACTTCCTGACTTTCCTCCGTTTCCCTCATTCTGGCTTTCCATCTTCCAGGTCACCTTCAATAAACATCCTCCTCTATTTCACTTGGCCCTGACCTTTCTCTCTCGGTGCTGCCTCCAAAGGTAGAGATTTGGCCATGTTTGCCTTGGCACTATAAGCTGGACTCAGAAAAAATTCTAGATTTGTTGTCTGTTCTCACCTTTAAAACGTTGCCTCTGAGTATCTGGTCTGAACAAGAGGCTGGCTCTGGCTTTTGACTCTCCCATGGGACCTGTGAGGGATCAGTCACCCATCAGGTGTTAGGGCCAGGGTGGCTTCTGCTCTTTACTCCCTCCCCAGATTCCCCAGTTTTATCTTATTCCTTATGCCAGAGCCCCTTGATGCTGCTGTCAGTCCCTGGATACAGACCACAGTGTTTCTCAACTGTGGTTGGCATTCAAATCACTGGAGAGCTTAAAAAAAACATTCAGATGCCCAGGTCCTATCCCAGACCAATGACATTAGAATATCTAGGTGTAGAGGGCTCAGGCAGCAATAGTTATGAAAAGCTTCCCCATTGATTTTCATGAGCAGTCAGGTTTGAAAAGCAACAATATGCAGCTAGGACTGAACAAGTTTGAATGCTATTCTCGCTAAAAACAACAACAACAACAAAAAACAACCCTCTAGGAGCCAGACTCACATTCAGGTGGCCAGTTTGTGACCTGTGACTAGAGGGTGAGTTGACAGCCTTGCTGGGAAGCCAGGGCTTTGTCTGTGTGCTCCACAAGATGCGCCCGATGGGCAAAGCAAACAGTGATCAGAGATCTCAGAAGCATTGAGCTACTGCGCATGCTTCCAAGGCAGCCCGCTCCAAAAAGACATCTGATAACCTGCAAACAATTATATGTTTATGGTGAACAAACCATCGCCGAAAGATAGCACCGTGCACGTGTGCTGTTTACAGAAAATCATTGCAGAGTTTTTGACTTGGCGCTGGGAACCCCAAGCAATGGCCAAAGGTATTTTCCTCCAAAAAAATTCTGCTCGTAAGTCCCGGTGTCTCCAAATACAGTTCTTAACCTAAACATGTGAATGGCCATATCCTATTACAGTTGTTAGCTGTAAATATAACATAACTCTCAGAATATGGGTTTGACCTTTCAATTAGTGTGATGAGCAAGATCCTCACGATGAATTAAAGGTCATTTTAATGGCTTTCAAATGTATCTCCTCTAACACATTGATGTAATGACAGCCCTTTTAAGGGATGCTAATACACAGAGCAAATGCTTTCTGAACCTTAAAAAGCATTCTGACAGAGAAGTTTAAGAAATTTTAATGTAGCCAGCATCACTGCTCTGCTGAATAATTGATAGAAATGTCATTGATGACTTTTAAAGATGTTAATGTGTTCTATTCATAAGCCAGATGCATGGGGAGGGACTAAACTCCATCCATAGTCTTGATACAAAAGAAAAAAAAAATCCCTGGTTGAATATATAGTCACTATACTGAATATATATGAAAATGATAAAATAAAATTTAATATTTGAAATGTGGAGCTCTTAGAAATGTTTCGCTGTCCCAGACCCGTTCTGGTGGGTGGTCCAGTTTACTGGGGGTGAGAGCTCCAGGTGGGGATGCAGGGTCTGCTGGTCCCTAAGAAGGGTGGGTCTGTGGAGGATACAGACCTTCTTTTGAATCCTGGCTCCTACATACACAAGTCATGTGACTGAAGGAGATCACTTACCCTCTCACACTAAGTCTCCAAAAAGATCCTAATGTCTGCTTTCCCAGGTGATTGATACAAACAGGTTTCGTGAACGCAAAGCATGCACAGTGTTTATTGAGGGCTCACTCTGAGCTGACACTTGGTTAGTGCTCAGGAGAGAATGAGAAGTCTTTTAGCAGCTGACAATATATTGGGGGAGTTAAATACAAAGAATGGAAAGATAATTAAATATGCAAGGTACCTTACTAATAAAAAAAAATACAAGGTGCCTATGTTAAGTTACAAAATAATAGAATCACTTAGATGCTATTAAAGTATATAGGTTTAGATGAGACCATCTATCTTTCATAATCATGCATGTTGCATATAATAAGCTCTAAAGTTTTCTTTTATTAAATAGATCCTCTAACCCTCAACCTCACCTTATGTGTAAAGATACGTGATTTAATCCTCAAAATAACCATTAAATGATATGATGTAATTGATAAGAAGTAAGCTAAAAAGTTTGTCTTAACTGTGAGGTATGTAATAACTCTAGGTAATTAGTCAGAGATTCTGAATATGAATCAACTAAATGCTATCTGCAGTACAGATGGGATTAATAACTACATCTGAATATTGGGAAAGTTAGGCTTGGTCTCTGCAAGCTGCCACTGTCCACCTATGGCCTGCTGGCGTGTAAGGCTAAGGGAGCTGAGACCTACAGCAAAGTCAGCCCCAAAGTGAGGATGGAAGTCAGGTTTCCGTAACTACCAGTGGTTTGGTTGCTGGCTGCCTTTCAAGGGCTGATCTCGGGACATGCTGGCAAAATACCCTGCAGCAAAAGGTGAGGTGTGAGCTATCTTAGGGCCTGGTCAAGGTCAAGGAATTTAGGGTGGCCAAGAACAGAACAGAGATTCTGCACATAAAATTCTCTTTTCGGGAGCAAAGGAGACAAGATAAGGGCATTTTATTTCTTTCCTTTTCTGTGACATTGCCATCCAATGAAACACTTCCTTTTGCATTAATGGCCGCCTAGTACTAATAATGGATCAATTTCATGACACTTTCACAAGGAGAGACTTCGTACAATTATTAAACATGATTATAACATGAAGAAGTGTTCAGTTTGTGATTTTGTTTCCTGTGCTGTGTTTTCAAAGATCATCCTCCAAACATAGGTCTAAATCAAGGTCAAAGGTCATTTCCTGGATAAGCCACACGATTTGTGGGCCCCTGAGTTTTTGCTGTGTCTATACACTACAAATTGCTTTGATCAATTTTATTAAAATCATGTTTGATAAAATTCAGGGATTGTATAAACAAAGTTTTTTGATGTCATATAGATAAAAAAATTGATAGGTTATGTTTTTCTTTCCTTTTGCGACCTGAAGAAAAATATCCCACAATTTGATGAATCGTTTTATTCACTAATATATCCATCGTGTGAAACAAAGAACCCAGGACACATGGTTTTTGTCCAAAGAAGTGATTTCTGAAAACCTACAGGCCTTTCAAGACAGTAAAATAACCCATTAAAGTATTTTTTTCTCTAAAGACCGGAACAAGAAAATGTGACTGTCATAAAAGAGACAATTTTCATGTCTGAGGGACAGATGAAACATGGTGCCTTAGAATAAATTCACATTCAGAAAGAAGGTAACAGTATTTGGAAATTACAGTGTCCTAAAACTAACCAAATCTGTGGAAAACAAGCCCTAGTCGTTTCCTTGGAAGGCCTTTGGGAAAATCTGTCTCCAAGCATCCCTGTGGAGCCAATATTTTAGAGACAGCGTAGGAACCACATGTCCTTTTTGCTTGTATGTCTGTCCAGTGATGCCTCATGTGGGTGTTCACGCAGCCTGACAACCAGATTGTCCTTAAAAGCAGCTGATCTCATTCCCTGTGGGCGCTGAGTTCCTCTTTCCTGAAGTTGTGGATGAGCCCAGGGGTCCTGGTGCTGCCCCGTGACTCACCTCCCTGCCCACAGACCCCCGCTGCCATGGAGCCACAGAACAGTCTCTTTTGCTATCAGACATCCCCAAGAATGCGGATGCAACAGTTAACTCTCTCTTAAGCCTCTTGTGGTTAACATGAATAGCATTCTTTCAATTGCTGCCGATATGAAATACCCTGCGTCTTTGAGTCAACAATTAAAAACTCAGGGGCATAGTTTTGCAGGGGCATAGTTTTGCAGGAGATGTTGAAAATGTTTGAGTTTGGGGGTAAAGCATTTAAAACGTGAGTGGTATGTATAGTTATTCTGTGTCTAAATGCTGCAAATGGAGGAGAGATGTTTCGGTTATTCAGGATTTATTAGGGCAGAGAAAGTCAAAACAGATGGTATGCTCTCCAAATAAAATATTTTTGATTTCATTAACTGGACACTTAACAAATAGTTATTGTTGCTAGTGTAAAATGGACCACCTTAACTTCTCTGCCCCTCTGCCCCCTCACCTGTACAACGAGATAATAATACTACCTGCATACCTGATCCCGCCCTATTTTTCCTTAGGAATTTAGAAGCATAGCCAAAAGGAAGTGTGCTAACATTCTCTGTGCATTTGTTTTCTCAGAAGCCTTTTCTTTCCTTTTTTTTTTTTCTTCTAAAAAATTCTACATCTCCTCCGCATTCTCCTCTATGTCCCTACAACACATTCCCCATAATCATTCTTGTTAGACTCCTAACAGTATCTCCCCAGCCTCCCACTTTCACTCCTCCCTACCTGCTACCCTTTCCCGTGGAATGGCCTTCTTCATCAGTCAAATTAACTGCCTCTACTCCCTTAAGTGTCAGGTCAAGTATCACCCATCTGGGGTCCCTGAGAGCCACATCAGCTAGAAATGCCGCACCCCTCCACCCTCTGCTGATCCCAAAGACCCTCCCAGCATTCTGTGCACACCATTGCCAAGACACTTGTCATGCTGAACTGTAATTGCTGATTTACAAGCTTGACTCAACCATATTTATAATACTATATGTGTTTTGATTCTGTAAGTTCTGGCAGAGTGTCTGACACATAGTAAGTGTTGTTAAAAGCCCACTGAATCAACCTAGCAACTTAAGAAAATGAGCCAAATATGTTGCACATCATCTGATTCTAATGACTTGGAACCCTGTTTTAAAAAATTATAGCTCCACAAAGGACAAATGCAGGGGAGAAATATCCATCCATCTGAGAGTTGCCTGTTCAATAACAAATCGGAAGAGCTGACGAGGAAGAATGCAGGAACCTTGTTTTTGTGCTATGTTTCAGTACTAAGCTTCCCAATCCTATGTTTTTTGGTAAAATATATAAGTAATAGAATTGAAAGTTATTTGCTAAAAGAGCCATCATTAAATCTTCATGGATTGATAAGTATGTTCAATGCTCTACATTGGTCAGAGCAAATAAACCTGTTCCTTTTAGGAAGCTGAACTGTGGTCCGGGCCACCAGGAAGGACATTGTTCTTCAATGGGAAACACTGAAGGGTGGGGAGAATGCCACCAGGTGCCAGCAGTGGAGCCTTGATAAGTGGGCCCAGAGCCTAAGGGGTAGAGACACCATATTTCCTAGTTTGGCCAGAATAGCCCCAGTTTATGTGGGTTGTTTGAGCAGTTATTTGTAGCGCCCTGTTTGTATCTTAAAGGTGTCCCAGGGGGAAAGCGATGTTCACTGTATTGAGAGAAGAAAGATGGCAGCTCACAGGCACATAGATGGATGTGCTCCCGAGGGCACCACACATTCCTCGCCTTTCTTGTCCTAGGTCTATCAAGGAAGAACAGGATGTCTTCTGGTGGCTGCACTAACTGGACTGTGGCTTCACCAGGGGTAGGCAAGTCACTCTTAACTAGTCAACTATCACTTCTTCTGGCATTTATTTTACTAGATAACTTTGAATAAACTATATCAGTTATTTCATTAATTACATTATATATGTAAAATTAATGGTAATTTGACAAATATAACCATGGGACTCTTTGGTTGTTTGTTTTTCCTTAGTCATTTTGTTTCAACAACATGGAGCTGAAGTGGAAGCACACAGGCACTTCCCCAGAGATAATTCTTTGTGCTTGATCTTTGAAAATAATAACTACCCATACATTCAGAGGAAAAATGGGGCAAGATCAGGATAGGCACAAACAGCAGCATAGGATAATTCTTCCTTCAATGGCTACTCCTGTCAAAATGAGAGGTTGGGTCTTCTCAGTGTAAAGAAACAGCTAATTGTAGTTGTCCAACTAGGTATAGGGTCAAGGTTAGGGAAAGGACAGCCACCAGGATTGTGATATCATCATTGAAACTGAGTCCTTTGGGTTTGTTTAGTGCACATGGACAAATCATCCTGGGAAAATCCGGAAAGGTCAAGCTGAAGAGTCTTCCTGTCTCAAAGGCAACAATCAAAGATTTTTATCAGGCAGTTGGAATGATTTGTCTAGTAAATGAAGGGAGAACACAGAGTGACCAAAGTAGCTCAGATAAGTGTTGGAGGTTCTCAGAAATGTGAGGTTACGTGTTGTTACTGAGACCTGATGAAGCTGTGGCATTCGGGGATCTGATAGGCTCTTTCTTCCAGCCTGTGGAAAGATCCTCCATGAAAGAGACCAGCCTGGGCTGAAAGTAATGTGTCTCAACGAGTGGTTATTGAGTGCCTATTCTGCCAAGCACTGTGCTCATCAGAGTATATATGGCTGTCAAGCCTCTCTTCACGTGAATCTTGTGTTCTAATTCATAGAGATATGCTATTAGAAAAAATTACCAAACACAAAGTTAGATAGTGACAAGTTATTGAGGAAAAAGAAAGCAGGATAAGGAGATAGGAAATGATATGTGCTGTGATTATAGATAAGATGATTAATCAGGACAGCTGAGGGAAAATTTCTGGGCAGAGAGTTCTGCAAGCATGCATTCATTTCTCAAGGAAGAAGCATGGCTGTCATTTCAAGGAATCGCAAGCTAGGTGGCCCCTGTGACAGAAGCACAGTGAGCAAAGGGAGGTAGACACAGAGGAGAGGGACCAGGTCACATGGACGTTATAAGTAAAGTTATGTCAGGAGACCACTATGACGTATACAGAGAACATGGTGGGAGAATGATTAGACCATCCAGGGGCTGGCGGTAGAATGATAAGTTTTGCAGTTTGAGATTTATTTTTAAAGTAGAGCGGACAAATTGCCTTATGAATTGGATATGAAACATAAGAGAAAAAGAAGAGTTAAGAGCCCACCACTTTAATCTGGAATCTTGCTGGGAAAGAAATGCTACAATCTCCACTTCAAGTCAAGGTTGGTGACCACAAATGCAGAGAGCTCAGGGTATTTAGAAGGAAATAAGAGTGAGACCCAGCTTCTTTCAAGCTCCTCCTGCTTTGCATTCTTTGCCAGACAAAGGGGACAGTCATGCCATGAAGACACAGATGGGGAGTGGCCAAAATACAAGGAATATATTATTAGGACCTCCATTCACTAAGGTAATTTTCCAAATTGCCTCAAGTAACAGGCCAAGAATATGGTTGTAGCCATGAAACAAGGAGCTGTGAGAGATGGGAAGAGCACAGAGATACGTTTCTCGGAGATAAAAATGGCCCAGATTCATATGGCCATGAGCTGACGAGGGAGTTGGCTTTGATGCTACCCATGGAATTGATCACTCGCACATAGACCCAAAGAAAATAGACCAGCAGCCTACTAAATTTTTAAGTGAGCTGTACTGCCAAAAAAACCCTTCGACTGGCCAAAAGAGCCTGTATTTCTCAAACGCTAAGATAATCCCAAGGATCCAGGAATCACATCAACAGGAAGTGGGCTGCTCAAATGGTCAGGCCCCAGAAATTGTATCCTTTCCAAAGTCTATCTCCATGGAAGACAATAGACAAGGGAAATCCATTCATGGGTTAGAACCAGGGGTGTTCTCATTAGTTGACCAAGGAACACCTTCCATTGCCAGGACAGGTTGTCCTTGTTATTTATGGCCCGCGGATTATGATATGTGCCATGTACCAGCAATTTCTGCATGCTTCACATTGCCCACTTTTCCAAAGGGAAGTTTTATTTCATTTATCCAGTTCTCTACTTACTTTTGTTAATGGACATGTCGGGGATCCTGTGTTCCTCCAGAAAGTGAACCCAAAACAAAAGCATATGTGCTGTTACTTTATTAAGCTGTGTGAATCATGGGAACAGGACTGAGAGGCAAAGGGAATGAATTAGGTAAGGAGGGAGAGCCAATTCTAGGTAATAGTATTGAGTTGGCTGCTGCTAAGTTCATGTATTTATTTTTATTACGTAGGGCTGGCCTTTGGGAAGCCATGTAAATTATGTGTCATAGGCATACATAGGTGAGGTGGAGGAATGGAAGGTGACAGAAGGCAAGGTCTTTCACTGGCTCTTATCTCCCAGCAGTCAAAAGTTTACCCTCAGGAGTTCAACACGTTTGCATTCTGAGTTTTGCATACATAGGCACCAAGTAAAGAGCCATGGTGTCTCAGGCACATCAAGAGGAAAGCCAGAGGGCAGCAGGAGAAGTGAGGTGGTATCAGATAACTTCAGGATGTTGATGGAATCCCACTTACAGTATGGTATGATGATAGGACAGAAAAAGAGGCAAGTGAAGCTGAGCATATCTGAAGTGCTATACAAGAGGGGTCTGAAATACTTTCGGAATACTTTCAGGATGGTAAAGAACATATTTGGGTCTGATGAAGGGGACCATCTATTATACAGTAACCCTAAACTCAGAGTTGGGTTCATTAACTAGGTGAGAATTTGTCTTATCTCTCTTTTGGCTTCATATAGTTTATGTAATTGAGAATTTTGAAAGCATGTATGCAGAAACAGGGTGTAAATGATGCTGTGTAGGCAAGAGGTAGCCTGAAGTTGCCTCCCTAGTAACCATTACACTGGCCCCCATCATCGTGTAGTGCCCACATAATATCTGTGGGCCTGACCCCCACTACCTCTTCCAGGGATGAGCTCCAATTGGGGCTATGCTCACCAACATTATCTCAACTCTTTGGGGCCAGTTTGGTGAGTGGGGAACTCTTCTGGGCTGTGTGTTTTGCAGATGGGAAGCCTGGAATTGCTGCCGCCATCTAGTTAATCATGAAGGAAGACAGTCTGAGAATGAAGCCAATTCATGGACAACAATGACAGTGAGAATATAATAGAAAAATATGGTTGATGCCCTAAACAAACTGCCTGAAAACTAGTCTACAGTTTCCATGAAGGAATGAGTTCTCTTTATTGTTTAGACCAGTTTGAGTTGGGTTTTCCTTCCCTTGTACCTGAGAACACCGTAGTTCATATACTCATCGTTGGGTCAAAGCTGAGGATAATTTTGCCTGGGTTATTAAATACTAACTGGTACATTACAGAGTCATAGTAGTAACTCAGGTGGCTATAAATGCATGGTGGAGGATGTCTGCAAACCACCAAGTTCAGTTAGAGAGACTAGGTTATAAGTTCTTGATATGGTTTCGAGAAAGCAAGACCAGAATATTAACTTAAAGTTGCTTAGTTAAAACTGAGTCAACCAAATTGTAAATATACAAAGAAAGAATGTGCTATCCGAAGGGATGTGAGCAGCATATGACATGGTTCCTAAGGAAAAAGGATTTTTAGTGTTTTTCCAGCATTATCCATGGATCTGAAATACTAGGCTTAGGGTCATGAGTATTCTCATCCCTGGAATGATGTATTAGGATTTCCAAATAATCATTAAGCCAATCTATCTTTCTTTGCTTGGATTCTACACTTTTCAAACAATTTTTTTGGAAAAAAAAGTATAAACTCATTAGAAAGAAAGACCTTCCAGGGTAAATTTTTTTTTTTTTGGAAGAGCAGCTATAAAATTAATGCTAAAATTTAGGCATATTAAAATAAGGCCAGTTATTACTATTTTTTAATTGGGTAGTTTCATATATATAATTAGTTCCAGTGCACTAGAGGAATGGTAATATTTTGGCATCATTTCACAAGCTAGTACATCCAGACATTTATCATATCCCTATGAAATGTAAACTTTAACAGTTTTATTAGTGATTTGATAAATAGGACTCACTTTATTATAACTGTGATTTGGTAACAAGTATATTATCCATTATCATCTTAAAGCTGGGACAGGGGTCATGGTGGTGATAGATAAGTCATACATAATTCTTCTCCATTATATGTCCTATCATAAGTGTGTCATGCATTTATTCATCATATCACAATATACTGCATATGCTCTGCTCAATAAATATTTGTAAATTATTTGGATAGGTGGGTTAATGTATGATGAAAATAAATAAATAGTTAAGCCAGGATCAAACAAAATCTTAATACATAGAATTATAACATTTACAAACTACCTTTACATATATTATCATGTTTAATCTACACAACATATAAGGTCAGTATTATTATCCACATATAATAGATGAAAGTGAAGTTTGATGAGATTCGCACATGGACACAGCTGGTGATTAAGAGGTTGGGCCCTGGAGTAAGACTACTTGAATGGAAACCTAGCTCCCTCACTTACTAATTGGACCAATGCCACAGCTCTCTTGTCTATAAATGGGGAACCTAATGGCCTCTACCTCCTAATTCTGTTTAAGAGGTAAATAAGAAACTTCATGGAAATGTTCAAAATAAATGTTAGCTATTGTTGTTGTTTTTGCTGTTCAATGCCTTGTATAATGTCACAAGCTAGGGTTCTGATCAAGGCTTAAATAAAAAGGGATATAATCAAAAAAATTAAAATGGTATCTCCTGGAAATAAAGCCTCACTGGAATTTTGAACTACAATAAGAGAGATATCAGGGATCTTTTGCCTCTCTCTCTCTTTCTCAGCCTTAACTCCACAATTACTTAGTCTAAGCGCCTACCATTGTCTGCCTACAATTTCTGTGTCTCTCGACTCAATTCTTCAACCTGAGAATCCCATTGGCTTTCACCACCTACTAGTCTTTCCACTTAGACTAACGAGAAATGTCTCAGATCACATGGTTCTAATACAAAGACCCACTCCTTCTGCAGGGCTCTTTTTTTTTTTTCTTAGGGAAGGCAATAGCAGAGAGCTGGGCAGTCACCCCAAAACATGACCTCAGTGAATTATTGGGTACTGAAAACTAGATTGACTCTTGTGGCTCATTCTGACCATTCTGACTCTGCACACTCCTGTCTAAACCCATGGAATGCATTGTTGGAACTAGGTTTTGGATGGCTTATAGACACAGGAAAGGCCCACTCATACCTTCTGTGCTTCCGATGGAATCCTGTGCTTCTGAAAGAGCGCTCAGATCTTAGCTTCTTGCATTCCTTACCTCCTGAATTGGTGCTGAATCAAGGCCATGTCTTGCAAAGCTGGTTTCTGCCTCTCCTGAAGTCATCATACGCCTGTGCAGTAGCCCCGTCCTCTGTGTTCTCTCACTGCTACCATTGTCGGTCCCCCTTTGTAAAAAAGATGGTGCTAGCCTATCATTCATGAACATGCTGTTACTAGCATTGCATGATTTTCTCTGCCTAGGAACAATTTTCTTTTTCCTTTCCTATATTCCTACGTTGTTGATGTGCTTATATTGAGGGACACAGAGTCAACACTTTTTCCTGTGATGACCACCATTTTAAATAAATGTAATGTCTGTCAGAACATCAGTAAAAATAAATTCGATACCCCCACAGAGTTGCATATTTTAATTGTATTGGGAAAAGAAGATGTTCAAATCTGTTAGACCCTTGAGCCTCCGTATATGGGGCCATACAGCGTGAAAACCTATGTTGCTGATTTTATTTGGGTACTAGAGAGCTATCTTTCTGCATGAACCAGCACCAACTTCTTGAACTATTCTGATTATTCTCTTTGTCAAATATCTTACATGACTATGAATACTACTAGTTTAATGAATTTTTCTCTCTGTGTTGACCAATTGTTTCAATACACTGCCTGAAATGTGTTAATTCTTTAGCACTGTGTAGAGAAAAACAATGCAAAAGCTTTAGGCACCGACTCCATTGGAGGAGCGAATCACCCTCTTCATCATAAACCCAGGGATGTTTATTGAGACAGTGAGAAAATAAAAGAGTTGAAAGGGAGAAAATGAGAAAAGAAAACAAACCCCTTAAAACTGTTTACTTTATCCAACTGGAAATAGAAAAATAAGTAAATCATATTTCTAAATGAAAATATACCCAGGTAATTCTACCCAAAGTTCCAAACATCGAAAATCCTTGAGCAAAACTTACATACATCATAGGTTGTTAAATACATGAGCCATGGGAAAGGAAAAGGGATGAATGAAACACCAAACTGCTGGCTCCACTTATAACCACCCATAAGTCCTCCCTGACTGGTTTGCACGTAGCCTCCAGCCATAGCTCATCTCAGATGTGAATTTCAGTAATATGAAATACTTGGAGCTGTTTCAATTTATTATCTTTCCCAATTTTTTTCAGGTCCTTTAAAACAACTCAGTAAAGTCACCCACATTTGTATGTTATTAAATGTAACACACCTGTTTTATTCATCCTATGACTTGATCTCTTAATAGTATTTGATACTGTTGTGGACATGGTTGAATTGGCCCACCTTCTGGAAACACTGTCTCCCCGGCTTCTGGGGCTCCCTGCTCTTTCATTTTTCCCTCCCATCCTGGTTGTCCTTTCTTAGCATCCTGTCTTATCTTTACTGAATGGCCTCCATCATGTCTTTAAATATTAGAGTTCCTCAAGGCCAAATCCTGGGTCCTCTTTGCTTCTCACTCTATATCATACCTCCCTAGATTAATTCATGCTTTTGATTATCATGCATCTCTCGAATTTATAGCTTTACTTCAGATCGCTCAACTGAGCTCTAGTGGCTCAGCCAGTACAGGCTGCTATAACAAATATCACAGAGTCTTAGCACTAATCCCAGTTCATTCGTTCATTCATTCAACAAATATTTGTGAAGTGGCTATTATTGAGACTCTGGGAATAAAGCAAAGTCCTCTCTGTCCCCATAGAGCTTGCAGTCCAACAGTTGGAACCAAAAGATCAAGGAATAAATGTTCAATATACCAAGGGGTGATAAGTCAAGCAATTGGAGAGCAACATTTGGATGACTGTCGAGTAGTTTCTGTTGATTGTCCTGGCATAAATATTAATAGCACCTCAGTTCATTCTTAAAAGTGTCCGAATTTGGATGCTGTATTAGCAATGAGTGGGGAAAAGGAGTAACTCCTTTAACTCAGTTAAACACATAAGGTTCTGTTACTGGCAACATTTGGGGAGTTACCTGGATGACATAAGGAATGCATGGTTGGTCTATCTGGGGGAAAGAGAGTTCCAGGTAAAAGCGACACGTGCAGAGGAAGGGGCACACTGGTGTGTCTGAGCAGCAGTGATGGGGCCAAGGTGGCTGGAAGATAGTGAGGGGGTCGGCAGGCAAAGATGGCGTTGCAGAGGCAATGTGGGTTCTGAGCATGCAGGGAGAGCCTCGTGGCCATCAGACTTCCACCCTGAGTGATGTGGCAGCTACTGCAGGATTTTGGAGAGGGCATCCTACAGTCTGATTTACACTTCAACAGGCTCACTGGGCTGCTGGGTGACAATAAACTGTCGGAAGAGAAGGGCAGAAGCTAGGAAGCCAGTGAGGAGGCTACGGAAATAATTCAGAAAAGAGACAAGGGGAAGCTGTTGTAATCATTCAGGCTTGGCCTACAATTTGGAATTGGCAAAAATTTAATCAGAGCCTGAAGGTGGAGCTGAGAAGATAACCTGGTTGATTGGGTGTGGAGTGGCAGCTAAAGAAAAGAGTCAAAAGAACAAGTTGGTAGAGACAATCAGGGGCTAACATATGGATTATTCATTTTTAGGTGTCTAATACTTTCCCAGTGCTGCCGGTAGAACCATCCTGGGTCTTTACAGGCCCAAAACTCACCAAATTCTCCCTCATCTTCCTTTTCCATCTTCCTATCACCTATCCCTCCAGCTCAGGTATCTCCCTCTGTTGGGGGAAGGTGGAGAAGAGTTCCTCCAATATATTCTGCCTCTCCTCACCAATTTCCCATTTATCTCACAAATCATCTAAGGTCTTCTAAGAGCTTAAACCTTTGGGGCGGGAAGGAATCCAGAAAGACTTTTAGGTACTTTGGCTAGTGCCCTGCCTCTTACTTCTCTGGGGGAAAATGTTCACCAGACACATTGCTATTACTTAGTATGTATTAAGGGTGTATTTCATTCCAGATTTGTGCATCATTTCACTTAATTGTCTCTCTAAACCCCTGATTGATTCTGGTAGTGGCACTGACTGCTCTGTGATTTTTGGAAATGTTCCTGTTTGTTACATCTCAGCTTCCTGGACTTTTTAGCGGATAGAATACATATCCCCTTCTCGTTGGGGTGAGATGGTATGTGGTACTGGGTATGTAAAGACACCCAGGATAGAACCTGGCACTTAATATATGCTCCGCAAATGTTAATTCTTCAGCTCATTTCCGGCAAAGGTTGTGTTTCAAATGAAGTTTCTTTATATATCTATGCAATTTATAATTAATAAAGAGATGATTATAGAAAAGGAATCCTCAACAGCCTCATCATACATGGTATAGTTTAAGAAACAAAAGATAGGCAATGTTACCAAAGGTCATGTAGTAAGTGACAGTGAATGCCCTAGTCCAGAGAAGGTGTCAGTCAGGCTCAGACAGACAAAATGGGCAGGACTGAGGAAGTAGAAAAGAAGATGAGGGCTTTTAGATGTAGGGCATTGAGTGAACCAAGACATGGAACAGAAATTGTGGACGATTTGTTTGGAAACAATAACTAGACTAATTTGACTGGAATAGTGTTTTGAAAGAAAGGAGCAATGGGAAGGACCAGATAACTGATGGCATCTAATCCCAGACGAAAGGCTTTGGACTTTCCTTAAAGGGCAATAGGGTCGTAACTAAAGACTCTTGAATGAAAGATGGATAATCATTTATAGAACCCATATTTATGCAGTAACTACCATGCTCAAAGGTCTGCATCAATCATGAGAAGAGAAGAGATGGCTATGACATTTCAGTTTGATGGGATGAAGAAAAGAATGGAAACAGGGATCCCACTCAGGGAACAAATAGAAGAGCTGAGGTTTGAAGTGATTAAAGGCTGAGCTAGGGAGCCAACAGTGGCCTTTTTAAAAAACAAACAGAGTATAGGGGTAAGAGGCACTGAAAACTAAGAGGTGACAGGACTTGGAGGGGGAATGGGTGGGGTGGGAAAGAGGAAAAGGAGTGTCGGATGTTATTTCAAGGTGCTCAGTTTGAGTGACTGAGAGAATCATGATGCCAGGGCAGGAAAAGGGAAGTTAGGAGGAAAAGTTGGCTTGGAGAGGGAGATAATGAACTCTTTGTGAGGTAATAGCTGTTCGTTGTAGAGGACAATTTTCTTTCTATCCTTATGTAGAATGTTTTCAATCAGATAGGAAAGAACAGCTTATAAATTAACAATGAAAATGACACAAACGTTATTTGATTTGGTTAGAAATTAAAATTAGGATTCGCATTATTAAACTTACGATTTTAAAATAATATACTTATTTTCAAAACAAATGAACCCTCCCCAAATTTAGCTAATCATACTTATCCTAGATGATGAATAGTACAGTCTTAGAAATTCCACTGTGATATTGATAGCTCTTCCTGCCTCTGATGATCAATGCTGCATCTTAGGTCTTCCTAGATGACATACAAGGTTTGACAATTAAGTTCACGAACTCATCCTAGAAAAAGTGCTACTGTGTTCCCCCGAAAATAAGACCTAGCCAGAGAAGACATCCTAACATGATTCCCCAGGATATGGAGGGCATGCATCCCTCACATGAGGGTTTTATGACGTGTTTCAGGGAGAAGGGTGCCCTTTCCACAAACTCCTTCAGCTTAAAATATTCAGTATGCCAAGGTGCCATACTTTGGCACCTAAAATCACGCTACAGTTTATTTTCTGGCT
This sequence comes from Aselliscus stoliczkanus, assembly GCA_033961575.1. Lineage (NCBI taxonomy): Eukaryota > Metazoa > Chordata > Mammalia > Chiroptera > Hipposideridae > Aselliscus > Aselliscus stoliczkanus. Next base: position 9,938,972 of record CM066734.1, read on the forward strand.
AGGTCTTATTTTGGGGGAAACAGGGTACATATCTCATTGCTGAATATCACTATGGTCACCTTCAAAGTACTCCCCTTGAGAAGCTATGCACTGATGCCAGCACCTAGTTCACACTTCAAAGCAATTTTGGAAGTCTTTTCCTGGAATGGCCATCAGAGCTGTCATTGGATTACCCTTGATGTCCTGAATGTCATCAAAATGTCTTCCTTTCAATATTTCCTTTTTCTTTGGATAAAGAGAGAAGTCATTGGGGGCCAGATCAGGTGAGTAGGGAGGGTGTTCCATACAGTTATTTGTTTACTGGCTAAAAACTCCCTCACAGACAGTGCCGTGTGAGCTGGTGCATTGTCGTGATGCAAGAGCCATGAATTGTTGGTGAAAAGTTCAGGTGATCTAACTTTTTCACACAGCCTTTCAGCACTTCCAAATAGTAAACTTGGTTAACTGTTTGTCCAATTGGTACAAATTCATAATGAATAATCCCTCTGATATAAAAAAAAAAGGTTAGCAACATCATTGCAACAAATTCACGAACTTAGTTGTCAGACACTTGATGTAAACATTCAGACATTTAATGAACAAATAAAAAATCCTCGGAAAGGGACACTGAGGGTCACATGGGAGTTAGAGGGACGCTTCTTGAATATCAAGTGCTGGTCTCTATTAGCAGTTTTGTGGTTTTGTTTTGTGTGTTGTTTTATGTGTTCGTGCATTTGTTTTGGGTCTAGATGAGTTCAATGACAGAATTAATTCACTTCTCACCATGTCCCATTCAGCTGGTTACAGCTCATCCTGCGGTGTGCCTTCCACACCCTATATGTGGCCTCTGTCTGTTTCTACTCTGCCAAACTGCAGGGTTTTTTGTGTTTTTTTTTTATTAGCCCAAAATCCCTGGACTGCAATTGTCCCTCTCCACATGCCTGGTGAATTGTTCAGTTATTACTTTTCCAATATAGAAACAGTCTGAACTCAGAAGATTATGCCTCTTTAAAAGGGAGGGAGGAAAAAGGAGATGAAGGGAATAAAAAGCTTTATCCCTTTCAGAGGCATTTTAACAGCTTTTTAAAAAATCCCTGGTCCTGTGTCGTGTTCAGGTTTGTCCTGAGTTCTCACAGACATGTAGAGGTAAGAGACTCCATTGCCTGTTTGCGAAAAAGGACAAAGAGCAAAGTATATTTGCATTTTGTTTTCTTGTCTCTTTAGCTTCTCCAAGAGTTGGGGTATAAATAACACAATAATTTTAGCACTGGGGGGGTGCGGGGGGGTGGAATGAGTTTTTTATAAGTGGCAACAGGTGGAAAACATGCTCTAGCAACTGAATCAGGTCTATCCATGCCCCATAAATTTCTAATGAAAATTCCATATGCATATTTGATCATTTTAAATGTGGTGGAATTTTTTGACTGGCTCAGAGACAGCTTGTGAGAACAGATAAACTATGCATCTTATGATTTTTCTTTTTTTAAAGATAGAATTTAGTATTCATTTGTCATGAGGGGTGGGGATGAGAAAAATGTGCAATCTTTTTCAACTTCATGGTCCTATTACTTAGAAAGGCCATGCCATGTGACTCTAAAATCTTACCAAAATGATTGTTTCTTTCTTTTTTTTCAAATGTTGGTTCACTTGGGCTCAATAGCTTTTTTTTGTTGGATTCTGCCTTCTTCCTTTTCCTAGGATTCGAAGGCCAAATGTAAAAAGAAAACTAAGTTCAGAATTAGGATATAAAAGGGAAAAAAATGCAGATAGGTTTCTGGCACTGGCTGCCTCAGACACGCAGGCCAGGGAGTGCTTTGCATTTTGTTCAGAACATTTGGAAGTGGACCTAAATTTCAGAGATGCCTACCACTGGGAATCAAAGCACCAGGCAAAGGTAATCTGTCAGTACTTGGGGCCGACTGTGAGCGGTGGCAGCCGCACTGGTCCTGGGGCATGCTGGTGGCTCAGTAGTGCCCATCTCCCACACACAGCCTTGCACATTTTCTGGGACCTGAACAGAATCAAAACTGGGCAGGGCCCTTCGCTTTGGCAGTGGGGAAAACACATGATGAGGTGCTTTCTGGCTTTTGGAAGCAGCGAGGCTTGGTGATTTATGGCAGATCTGAGGCTCAGAACAAGCTCATCTTTTGAATGGAGGGCAGACACTGTGTGTCCTGCTGGAACCGGGAGGGCTGATGGGGGACAGTAAGAGCCTAAGACACTGACTTGGTCGCTTGGCTTGGATCCGGATTTGCACTGAGACCTAGAGAAAAATCCGTGTCGCAGTGCTTTCTGTTTTCTAGTGTGTACAGTTGCTGGTTTCTCTGAAAGAAGCGTGTTACCTCCAATTGTGTTTATTTTTTATTTTTTTATCTTCCTGTTTGCTCTTTTACCCTACATCCTAGCCTGGCTCTAGGGGTCTGGTTTGGGGAGGAAGACAAGAAACCACATTAAACAAAAGGATGGGGAAAGGTGTGGTGCCAAGTTCAGAACTACTCCAACTTGTGGGTTTGGAGAATGCAAGCAACCTCCTGCCTCCTGAGCTTTCAGTTTGTTTACTCTTGGCAAAATGAAGCTTCCTGTTTTTAAGAAAAACAGCTTATAAAAATGCTTGAAAAGGCTTCTTGGACATCAAAACAACCTACCCAAACAGCATCTTGATGATTTAACATGTAAATGAGTCAAAACAATATGAGCAACATATCCTATAAAGTATGTGTGGGTTTTACAAATGAAGGGAGATAGTGCTTAGCTAAACCTAACTGAGTACTGAAGATCAAAAGCACTTGAAAAGGGGTTTGAGGGGTTTTCGAAGTCTACAAGGAGGCTGGTCCAAGCATTCTCAGCTAAAATCCAAGCAAACAATTTATTATTAAAAGAGCTCGTGGATGTGATTACTCTCCCATCGCTAGGCTGGTGACTCTTTTTTTTTTTTTTTGAAGATATAGACATATTCAAATATATATATAGTGCCAAAAAAAATGTATACACATTTTAAGAAAGAAAAAAACTTCAAATTGTAATAATATGTACTGATAACAAAAGATGAATACAAGTCATATATATATACATATATAATTATAATTATTATTATTATGAATAGTTACAGATGTACAAAACTATGCAATAGTTTTGGGCTGGTGATTCTTGCAGCCAAAAGAATCTGTATGAACTGATTGGAATAATGCTCATGAGTGATCTTGGGACCACAGCTTTCAGCCTATTTACAGAGGTGGGCAGGTGATTCAAGGCTCCTTTCAGCCTCCCGACCCACTCACGTTCAGGCTCAAGGCTGGTGTCAGGGGGTGTGACGGTCCCCAGCACTGCAAATTGGATGGGTGGTTTTTGTCAGACGGAAACAATATATCTATCAAATCTCAGACTCATTCCCATCTCTCAGTCTACTTCTAGTTTCGGAAACAGAGAAGGCTATTATCATGCTGGGATGGATTGATCCTCAAGATGTGCAATTTCTGATCCTCCCATTCAGGATTTTGTACGTCCGTGGCTGTACTGGGAAGGACACGCATTCCATCTTATCCCCAACAAGATCTCCTAGAGAGCACCCACAGTGACGACAACAGGTTCTATTAAGCCATCCACTAGTATGAGTAAGCTATTATAATAGGTATAATTCTGAATAAAAATAAGAGTAAGAGACAGTTCCTTTGATCTTAAGGAACTTGGAAACTAGTTGAGGGAACTCTGTGGCAGTAACAATCTGAGGCTGTTCTATCACCCCATGGAAGAAAGATATCTATGAAAATCTAGATTTTTTTTGTCAAAGGAGAAAGAAATTTCTGTCTTGAGAATCATAATAATATTTTTGGAACATGTGGCCCTTAGGAGAAAGGATGGGTAAAGTTTATAGTCATACATGTGACAAGAGACAGAGGCATTCAGGTGGGATAGAATAATTGCAGTCAGAGTCCTGAAGAAGTGAGGCACACAGCAAGTTAGTGGAAAGATCTGGAAAAGCTGAAATAAAGGGTCAGCACAATGCTTTCCAGCTGTATTCCTCTGAGTAATGTACGATCCTTGAGAAAAGGAGTTATATGATTAAATTTACTAGGAAAGTTCTGTGTCAAAAACGCTCAAATCTGAAAAATCGCAGGATTTTTGGGAACATTTAACAGACTTCTTTCCAAGAGGAGGAATGAAAGGACAATATTTATTTAAAATCATTTGACAAACATGTGCAGCAAAAAGATGGTATGACTGGATTGGTACATCAGAAAAATATAGTAGCTGGAAGAATTGTAAAGACATAATGAGGTTTCAATATATAAATTGACATTATTTGTTCTTAAACGTAGTACCTGGCACATATACAGTAAATGTTGTTTGTTTTTGTTATAGTTGTTGCTACTTAGACAAGGCACTTGACAAGGATTTCCATGATATCTTTGTAGACAAGGTAAATACCTATCATCTGAGTGATATTAACAGGTAAAAAACTTTGCAATTAGCTGAATGGCCAGGCTTGGAAAATGATCATTAACAGATGCTGCCAACCCATAGGGATCCTTTTATGTTACGCCAAGAGCTTTAATCATCATCTTTAACCTGGTCAACATATTAATTAATGGCTTGCGTTAACTACAAAAGTGTGCAAATCAAATCTGCACATCGTGGAAAGTTGGGAAAGAGACTTATGATTCACAGAGTCTTAAACCATAGTCTCGATGGACTGAATGAATGATGGTTTAAAAATACAGAAAAAGGGAAAATACAATCTTGTGTTGCAACCTTAAAATCAGGTATACACATAGAAAAATGGCAGAGAAGGGCTTTTCCAGGAATACATTAGAAAAAGACTTAAGGATTTGTAGAGGACTAATAGCTAAATATGTGACAACAGGAAAAGGTAACTTGTAGACAATGCAACGTGATTTCAGGTTGTATCAATAGACATATGGTATCCAGATTTAGGGAGGTAGGAGGGCTGTCTCTCCTGCACAGGTGAGGTCACACATTGTAACATTTTAGCCAGTACTTGTGAGAGCTGAAGACTAATTCAAACTAACTGGAGACCTATAATCAAGACACTGAATAGACTTCAAAAATGGTTGCCAGATAATAAGTGCATTAGGAATTTTTAGTCTAGTGAAAAGAAGGTTTAAGAGCAGGTATGACAACTGCATCCAAACACAGTCATGCTTCACTTAATGATGGGGATTCTTTCTGAGAAATGCATCGGTAGGCGATTTGGTCCTTGTGTGAACATCATAGAGGCACTTGTGCAAACCGAGACGGTCCAGCCTACTGCACCGTCTGGATGGTACAACCCAGGGCTCCCGGGCTGCAAACCTGTACAGCAGTTACTGTACTGAATACTGTGGGCAACTGTAACACCATGGTCAGTATTTGTGTATCTAAAATCCTTAAACATAGAAAAGGTACAATAACTATATGGCATACAGTACTTTTACAGGGTTGTTCATAAGCATCACCATGAACACGTGAGCAATTCACTGTGCTACAACATTACAACGTCACTGGGCCACAGTGACTCCATTACAATCTTATGGGACCATCATCATCTCCACCATCTGTTCTCGACCAATGCATTGTTGTGGTGTGCGTGACTGCATTTAGTAGTTTTCCATTTGCAAGGGAACTTAGCCTCTATTTTTGTAATACCATATGGTAGAATGAGGACCACTAGTTCTATAACAGTCTTTTCCTAAATATTTATTGAATGTCAGCTCTGTGGCATCATGCTGAGCCAGGAAACAAAGTTGAATAAGAGGAGGTCCTGCTGAAAAGAACTCACAATTTATTGGTTAATAGAAACACAGGCAGCCATAACCCAGCCGGATTCATGGGACCCTAGTTGTGGAAAGAAGGAATAAGCAATTAACTTTGCCTGACTGATTTCTTTTTTGACCAATGTTATAGGTCACATAATTTAAACATTCACATAGCTTTGTAAGATTTACAAAATTTTTTTTTTTAAACCCAGCACTTTGTAACTCTTGTTTAGCAGTTTTTCTTTTCCCAGAGGCAACTATTGTCACCTCTTTTAGTTGACTATTGTATTATCTATCTCCATGTCTCTAAATAGCCTAGTTCCATTGCTACTGCTTGATTTTTCAGTTTTAGGCTCTCTCTATTGACTTTCCCTTAGAAAAGATGAGGATTTAGCGCTATTCCCTTTCACCATACATGGGCACCCTTCCACCTTCGCAATATAATTATGTTGCCTTTTTGGTTAAAGCAAATATTCTATTATCATGACTCTGAAAACTGTATTCACAGATGAGTTACTTAAAATGTGTTTACTTTTCCTTTCCTGCACAACTTTTTATTTTCCCTAGAATTAATTTTTTTTTCTCATTTCTAAATTTACTTCATTTTATATGTACTTATTACTCATCTAACCCCAAACACTTCATCATTTGTCTGATTTTTTTTTTTCTTAAGACATTCAGGGCCATTTGATTGCCATTCAATTTCGCCTTCTGGAATTTCTCCTAAAGCCCTCTTAGTTGCTCAAACTGGACTGGTGGTTGCTGTGTGCCTGGTGCATGGCTCCGTCTGGGAATCTCCTTGCATTTCCATCCTGAAAATTCCTTTTGCCTTTCTCCTCTGTGGGTCTCCTCTTTCCCAGATCCCATGTCTTCTCTGAGTTAACGATCTTTTTTTTGGATGAGCATCCGTTCTTAATCACTTTTCATGCAGGAGAAATTGAGAACGAAATATTTGAGACATCTTTAATCTGATAATATCTTTATTTACCCTCATATTTGATTGACAGCTTATCAGGGTCTAGACATCTAGTTTGGAAATTATTTTCATTCAAAAATTTGAAGACATTGCTTTATTGTCTTTGACCTTTCAGGGTTGCTGAGAAGTCCAGAGTCTGTCTGATTGCTGATGCTTTGTACACGACCTGTTTTTCTTTTTTGTCTTTGGAAACCTTTAGGATCTTCTCTTTGTTGAAATTTCACAATGATTGGCCTTCATATGGTTCCATTTTTGTTTATTTTACTGGGTGTTTGTAGGCTGTTCCAATGCGGTCCTTCCATTTTGGAACTTTTTCTGGAGTACTGTTACTGATGCTTTCTTTCCTCCTCTCCATTTCTCTAGTCTTTCTGGAACTTTTTGTATTTTGGATTCCTTGTACTGATCTTATTGTGTTTATACATTTCTCTTTTATTAACAATATCTTCCTTCCTTAAAAAAAATCTTTTATTACATGTTTGCATCTGTATTTCATCTCCCTGATGATATTAATACAAAGTTTTAGATATTCAAGCTTTCTTCTCTGCAAATCATTGTCTTAGCCAAGTTGCCTTGTGTGACAGCTTGGGGAAGAAGCCTGGGTTTTTTTTCTGTTCTGTATATTCCATGGTGGACACTTTCTTCAAAGGTCTGGTCATTTTTATACTGAAGAGGAGGGCTGTCGTAAGCTGACTTCTTGTTCCCTGTGCATGAACGGAGACTGTTAACTGTCAGTTCCATTGTAGAGTGACTTGGCTGGGTGGTTTTAATGGACAATCTCTGCTCTCAATACCTTCATATCCTTCTGTTTGGCAAAGAAATATTTCCCATGGAAGATTTTTTTTTTTTTTTAAATGTCATGCCTGGTAGCTAGTGCTCTGAGAGCCAAGCAGGCACAGAAAGCAGAGGGCGTTTGCTTTCAGTGTCCATCGGGTGATTTTTTTCCAATATGACATCTGCACCTTCATCTGTGTCGGCTGCTCCTTAAGATCCTGTTTTGTGCTTTCTAGACAATAAACTGGGAGGAACAGGCCGGCAGAGTGAGCTAGGGAACTGGTGATCTGCCCACGTCTTAAAAAAATACTCCCAACCAATTTTTAAAATATATCCACTCCCCTCTACTCCTACTTCCCAAGGTACCTGATCAGGCCAAATTGTGAGCCTTTGGGGATTATGTAGAATAAATCTGGGTTTGCTGTCAGCTTTTTCTACTGCTGGCCTAGTACTTCTATTCCTTGGGTAGCTAACTCATGAACTGTTCATCCATCTGCTTCCAACTTCCAAAATTATTTCTTCTCTCTTGTTCTTATCCTTGAGAATGAAAATACACACACACACACACACACACACACACACACACAGGATGCCAAAAAATGTATACACATTTTAAGAATGGAAAAATCTCCTTTCTTAAAATCTGTATACTTTTTCGGCACTGTGTGTGTGTGTGTGTGTGTGTGTGTGTGTGTGTGTGTGTATATCCTAGGATCAATTTTGTCTGTGTATGATCTAGGATGTTTGCAGAGAAAGTGACGTTTGTGAAAGACTATGAACAATAAGTCAGATTTTTTGCAAGCTGTGAAATCACTAGGAAGAACAACAAAAGCAACACAAGAGATGTACGAGCTTTTATGGAGAATTCAGGAACGAGTGGATGTGGCTAGGACATGGGAGGTTTGGGGTCAGCTGTGGGAGTAACTAGCAAGACTGGAATCAGAGGGTAAGAGTGAACTGTGATTGGATTGAGATGGAGAGGGTAGAGTCAAAGGTGCTTCTGTGGCTTCCAGACTGAAAACGTGAGGGTCCAGCAATTAAGGAAAAACTGTGGGGGCCATTTTTTGCCCCATGATAAGTCATATGTATCTCCCACGATGGACCTCATTTTCCTAAGATACAATGCACTATCCTTCAAGGTAGCTATTAAGCCCCTAGATTGATGGTGGTAAGAAAGCTTCCAAGTTGCTTGGCCTATGAAAACTGCCAACACTTTTCCAGCATACTTATGCAAATATCCCTCTTTTAAGCTGCTTGATCTCAGGTGAGGTTTGAGAAGCACAGGAGGGAGGGGAAAGAAAGAGGGAGAAGAAACAGGAAGGCAGAGAAAGAAGAGACAAAGGAAACCCCACTCGCAGTGATGACATCATTGTTGTGTTGTAAAACAGAGCTTTAAAACTGTAAGAGTCATTTCTGTTCCATCTCAACAGGGAGAGATACGCTGAGCTCTTGGGGTCATTGACTAACATGTCTACCAGATGGATCCTGGGTTTGGCAGCTGGAGCAGAGCATTCCATCACAGGGTTTAAGATGCAACAATGCATTATTAAACCTGTTTGGAACACAATGAGCAAGATGACATCATGTCCCTGGGAGTGTGTGACCTCATCAAGCATGTGTGCCCTGCTGTGTAGGAGAAGTGGAACTCGAGGATACAGACAGTGAGCTGGTGCCTTATAAATAGCTGCCCTTCCCCCATTCTTCTTCTCTCTCATCCCTCAAATCCAAAATGATCTTTAAAAGAAGAAGAAAAACATATTTTGTGCAATCCCGCATCAAAAAGATGTCATAAAAATTGTTGAGAAATAAGCCTCTGAGATGAATGAAAAATGGCTCTAGCCTCAGGAAACTATGATTTTTAGTCTGGTATCTCAGTCACAGTCTGTCAGGAAATAAAAACCGCTGAATATTGAGAACAGCAGGACCTTGATGCAGGGAACTAGTGAGTCTGGTGGGAGAAGCGCTAAGAAGTCTAGTGAGACTGTGAGGCAACCCAGAAATTAGCAAAAGCAAGAAGAACCTGCCACCGCGGAGCCGGGTGCAGGGAACCTAATGGAGGGCAAAAGCAATGCGGCTGCTACCAGATGCCACCAGAGGCGGAGAGAGAGGTGCCCAGGCCTCCCTCTCCCTGCCTCGCACCCTCCCATCTCCCACCAGTGTTTAGTTCTCAAGGGCTGAGTCCAGAGGGAAGCCTGGGAAATCCAGCCTGTAGGAGGTCAGTCTTTCTGCAAAGGAAATCAGAGCAGGAGAGGATGGGGGATCAATCTAAGGACACCAAGGTCCACGGCCAGCCCATTTGGAAGGACAGATGCTACCTAAAGGGGTGGTCGCCATTGTCTGCAAAGCCATCACTGATCTGTGCACAGAGAAGAGATGATGATCCATCCAAAATCAGAGTGCGGAGGAATTGGCAGCTCACTTTAGCTGAGCACCGAGGAAGGCAACCACCTGCCCCACCTGCGAAGCCAGAACTCAGAATCGGATCTCAGCGCTGGGCATGCGCAGTATGACTCACTATCTTTTCATGACTCTTCACTGACAGAAATCAAGATGGACAACAGTCACTGAAAAAACTTATTCTGATAGGGAAATTCGAATTTGTGTTTTCAAGGGGTTTTGGTTGTCTATGTGGTTACTCGTCATAATGCTGATGTCTGATTACACATGCATTTCTTTAGAACTCCATAACTCACTGCTGAGTAATCAGATTGTTTTCACAGGTCAGTCCTGTTCCCAGACATTCCTACTGCAAGACTGAAGGCATCCCTTCAAAACTGATATTCGACAGTTGATTGTTGACGCAATGTTCTATTATTAACTAACGTGTAATTAGTTCATTGAAAACATACCTCAGCTGAATAGCATGTAACTTAATATAATCTACCAAAGTGAGAAACCCATGGTTTCTCACAATTGGGAACAAAATTACAGTGCGGGGGGAACTGGAAACGAGAAGATGGCAGCTGGCAGGACCCTGAGTGTTTCAGATTACAGTATGTTTATGACCTCTGTGTTCTAGAAAGAAAAAAATAATAATTAGATTATGCTATTTGAGAATCTTGGAATGCCATGGCTCTGTGCCAGCCTTATCAGAACCACACATCTGAAGTTTAATTAAGCTGTTTTAAATTTCACCCGTCTTGCTGAGCTTTGAAAAAGCAATAAACGTAGGAACTAATAAATAAAGGCGGAAGAATGTTGAGATTCCCTCAGATGGCAGCAGTCAGCGTAAAATTATGGGCCATTCCAAAGTTTACTATACACTCATTTTATGGAACGTGAATGAGAGGTGAAGCAGTGCTCTTTCTTCAAGAGTCTTTGGTCAATAAACATATGCAATGTGGGAACTGTAATGGTAGGAATTTATCAGGCTGTGAAAATTCAAATCGCTCTCCACCAGTATGTCTATATCTCAGGTTGGCATGACAGTGGGGAAAGACACCTGAGTTCCAGTAGAAGAAAAGGGAAGCAAGGGGAGATTTGCTTCTTGTTTACCTGGATGAGAGAGTTCTTATAGACAGACCATCTGGCTAGTCATAATATGTGTAGGTTTAACCTTCTTATTTTATTAATGTTTTTATTATTTGCTTTTTAATTTTGGTAAAATATGTGTAACCAAATGGATCATTTTAACCATTTTTAAGTGGATAGCTCAGTGGCATTAAGCATATTTATATTGTTGCACCACCATTACCACTGCCCACCTGTAGAATTGACTTACAGTTCTTTTGCTAATTGCTTTCTAGAAATTACAAAAGCAATGCCCTTTTTGAAATTTCCCTAGGAATATTTACTTGGTCACTTTAGCCAAGGGCTGAGAAGGTGCAGGCACTATACCGGTGTCACATCTGTAGGCCCTGGAATGATCCCGCCTCACAGCCCTGCCGTCGCAGTGTCTTGGGGTTTGACTGTGACCAGGTAAATGAGTTGTGACTGAATAGGACAACTGGTTGACCAGACTTATGGAAGGAGAATGCTGACTCTGCTTGAGAAAACAAACTAACAGGACAGGACAGAATCAGATGCTACGAACCACTGTGATTAACTTAAGCTATGTCATTCATTCATTCATTCAACAGATACATAAAGATACGGGCTTGTACTAGACACTGTTACAGGGAGAGGGGGATTCAGGGTGAATAAAGACTAAGGTTTCACTCCCTTAGGCTTCATGTTCTGGTAAGAGGGGCAGTCAGTACACAGACATATGCACTAGAGATGCTGGCAGTAAGTATGGTGCAGAGAAATAAAAGCAAATTTGGGTCCCTTTTCCCCTATTTGTTCCCACGTATAATATTCCAGAAACACAAGGAGGAGACCATCAAATGGAAACCCCATTCACCAGACAAGCCCTTGAATCTCATGCTTTGCTGCACCCTCACCGCGGTCTACAGGGTGATGGGCTAGGGTGCTGTGACAATGAGGCTGAGCTGGACACTGTGCCAAGGATGCATTTCCCTTTGTTCGCCTCTCCCTGTTTCTCAAGGTTTCCTCTGCATCCTGGTTCCTTTGTTTCTTCCTTTGTTTCATTGACCAGACAAATTACTAAGAGTGCCTATCCATTCCTTTTCCTAATAAGTAGGAATTGGACATCTGTCACTATGGGACCCGAGGTTAGTCACATAGAGAGGCAGGGATGAGGAAGGTGCAGTTCTGAACCCCCAGAATTCACTGGTATATAGACACATAGTTGTAGAAGGAGGCAGCCAATGTCACATGTCATATGAACAGCAAAGGTAACATAGGCTCTGGAGATGCCAAGGTAACTTCTAGGAAGACAATCAGGGGAGAATTCACAGAGCAGGGAGCTCTAGAGATAACTTTATGGAATGAGCACTACAAAATGATGCATGGTAAGAGAAGAGAGGATCTCAACACAAAACAAATGACCAGTATGTCCACAGCTGCAGAAAAGTCAAGAGAAAAGCGACCGAAAAAGTTTTGATTGCAAGTCAGCGCCCTTTGAAACAGTATCTCTGTGGGGGAAAAACACCTGGCAGAAAATTAAAATTCGGTAAATTAAATGTTTTATCTAAATAACACCAACTCCCATCTTTGGCTGACTTCACCACTGAATGAAGCTTATACATTCATTCATTTATTCACTCAGTAGATATTAACAGATTGCCTAATCCATGCGTATACTGGGGATGCACACAGCAGTGAACAAAGCAGAAGTACCTACTTTCATGGAGCTTTGCAGTACAGAGAAAGATTTTGAACATAGCAGAGAGTATAGACTATTTAAAATGGTTATAAGGGCTATATAGAAAGGAAAGTTGCGTAACAGGGAACGGAGTCTTGGCCCTGAGTAAGGGGTATGCCTGGTCATCTCTGAGGAACAGAAATGCCCAGAGTAGCTGGAGCAGAGGAGAGAGAGTGACGTGGTCCAAGGAAGCAGTGGTCAGGTCTCATAGGTCTGTAGGCTGACATAGAGACCTTGCCATGGACAGTGAGAGGAAATCAGCCAGGGTACTAAACCTTGGAGTGATGTGCTCTAACTTAGGTCTTAGCAGGATAGCCCTGGCTTCTGTGTTGAGACGAGATTGAAAACTTTGCATAGTTGTGGAGCAGACATACCCTGAAGGACATTGCTCATCTTACATACTATCTTTGGGCACTGTTATTTGATTCAGTGAAAAATAAAATAAAAATTAATCAAGGTGGTGGTTTATTACCCTGAGGTACATGTATCAGTATCTGTAGGAGATACATGAATACACATCTCTATGTAAATAATATTAATATTAATTATATAACTATACATTAACAATAGTAATTCTACATGGTATAATATGTTAATATTAACTATCTACCTGTATATCTATCTATATGGAGAGAGGGAGAGGGAGATGGTAAAGGCTTAGCTTTTGCAATTGCGGGCCTATCTAGGCAAGTCCCAAATTTATGGCTGTCAAGAAGGGCAAGGTAGGTACTTTTAGGTAGGAACTGATCCCCCAAATCACAGGTGGTGTTTCTCCTCCCAGAGGGCAACCTCAGTTCTGTTCTAAGGCCTTTCAATGACTTGGACCCGGGCCACTCAGGTTATCCAGGAACTCCTTTACATAAAGTCAGCCGATGGTAGATGTTCATGACACCTACGAAATACCTTCACAGCAACACCTACATGAGTGTTTGATTGACTAGCTGGCTGCTACAGCCAAGTTGACATGACACATAATACTGATCATCACAGATGACTAACCAGTTTTTACCCCCTTACAAATTGACTGGCTCTGTGCAGACAATGGCAATGCTTTCTTCTACCCTCCACTTGAACTGACTCTCTTGCATTATGTAGACAGCCTCCAGTTTGGATTTCCTGCCTGATAGGCTGTAGGCAGGTTCCAAATGACACAATGTTTACTGGGACAACTGGACCTGGTCTTGTTTGTGAACTCATTAGCACTGGGGAGCCTGGCTTCTGCATCTGGGTATTTCAGTTAGCCCCAAACAGCAGCCACCTGGCTCTTCCCTCCAACTTTGTTGCCATTCTGATCATCAACTCTTTAATATAAGAAGAGTGGGACTACCTGGTGTGCTGTCCATAATTCCATATTCAAATGCCTGTTTGTGTGGGTCACGGTAAATTCGAGGGAGGAGGCATAACAACCATCCAGTTCATCCTATTGACCCCAACGAACTCTGCTCAATAAATATTTGCAGAGGGACTGAATGCCAAAGCATGGCCTGAGTTTATGCAACTTGGTGACATTTCCACCACTAAACTGTGCTATTACAAACTTTATCTTGGAGAACTCACCGTAGGTGGTGAGGTTGCTCTGAACCTAGGAAGCTGCTATTGGCCAAATTATGCACTCTTGGAGAGGAAGGTTTCCTGTGTATTATAAAAAAGAAAGAAGGGAAAGAAAAAAGACCCAGCATGACTACTATGGTAAGAATAGTCTCATCTTCTCCAGAAGAAAAAAAGGAGTCAGGTAGAGCTTTGCAACAATCCCTGGTCTCAAACTTCAGTAGACACCGAGGTTATTAGCTAACCATACACTTGTGGCACATGGAATGGAACATCCCAGGGCTCTGAAACCACAGGCATCTATCTGCTGGATGAACGGATGCAGTTTCACAAGCCTCGGCAGAAAAAGGATGTGGTGAGTTTTCAGACCGTCCTGATTTATAGACAATAAGGTGCAAGGCTATGGTACACAGAAAACCCGATGGCTTACAGTTCTCCTTGTCACCCCCTTCCTGAAACCCTGGCTGCTGTGGCTTCTGGAAGATACCCCAAGAGTGTCACCATCATAGTAACTGCACCAGGGCTTTGTCCCCGTAATTCAGGCCACACATCTGGGCTGCGGTCCTTTGGGAACGGTCATGAAACCCCTGCCTTTGGTGACCAGCCAAGCTACAGTATGGTTATTATTTTCCTGTTTAATTAAAAAGGAAAAATAAAAGGCTTACCTATGTGTTTTCACCAGCTATCTGAAGGGTCAAAAGGTGAAGTGCATTTCCCTCCGCAAATAAGCCATGGAATGTATTTGGAAATTGAGGTTTCACCAGCAGTCGCTGTGTTTGAACCACTGATTCCACTGCTAAGGAAGGAGCAATGGGGAGTTCTTTCCTGATAGGAAAAAAACAAAAAGAGCCACTTGATTATTATAATTGGGCATCCACGGGAGGGGCTATAGGAATGTAGGGCCATCTCTCAGACTTTAATGGAGATTGGGGACACTCTCAGATGGGAGGGAAATGCCCCCTGGGCCCAGGAAGAGTTCACATTTCCCTTTAGAGGGAACAATCAAATGAGTCCCTGCTCCCTTCAAGGCCTTCCAATATTAGACCATGATGACACTCTATAAACCAACCTGTGCTCAGCAAAAGATTCTTTTCATATAATTATATTTTTAATTTATGATGATGCAAAGCTGAGTGTCATATGTACTGTGTAGGGCTGCCCACAAAGTCCCACTGGGGTCCAAGGCTCCTGTTCCTGGAACTTTTCAGAATACCCCGCAAAAGATCCCCTTGCATGCTGATCCCTGGATAGAGATGAGTTTATGGAGGAAGCGACATTTGACCTTGGCCTTGAAAATCAAAGGACTTGAACAAGAGTGAACGAACAGCCTAGGTGTCAGCTGCCTGCCTGATCTCATTTTCTAACATGATTTTTCAGCTCCTGGAGAAAATTGGCTTGAAGCCCCACCCTTCCTACTGTTGAGGTTCCATCATCCCCTCAGGACACCTTGGATGTCTTTGGGGGTTTATCTTTCTCATTCATGGTCACTTTCCTACAATTTATTGCTTCCACTGAATACTCCATCTTTTCTCTAAGTCTCATCTTCTCAGGCTCTTTTCTCTCTCTCTCTCTCTCTCTCTCTCTCTCTCTCTCTCTCCCTCTCCCTCTCCCTCTCCCTCTCCCTCTCCCTCTCCCTCTCCCTCTCCCTCTCCCCTATGTCACTCCTATCTTTAATTTCTCAAAACACCACTCATATAAGGCTGTTTGATGTCTGGATTTTAAGGTGACCAAGGAAAGTTGCAGCATGGCACACAATTGACAATACCTCAAACTTTGTATCAGATATCCCTCACCCAGTTTTTCCAGGTCTTCCGCGATATGTGAAATATCTTACCATCCCATTTGAGGTGTCACTTGTTATTAATCTGGGGGCACAGCTAGAGTAAGGCAAGGCTGATATGATAAAAAGATCCCCTGATATTATGAGTCAAAGAACTAAAAATTCATTCTATTTTGCACAGCAGCCAAAAGGAGATTTTCAGGCTAGCCTTTGGCTCTGCTCCATGTGGCCATTCAGGGACCTGGCTGTTAGCAAGTCCAGGCCTTGTACTGTTCACAAGGTCAGAGCCACCACACCCCATGGGGTTACAGCCAGCAGGAAAGCGGACGAGAGTGGAAGAGAATGCTGCTTGTGGCTCACACCCACTTGTGGCACGCACGTACCGCTTCTGTTCACATTCCGTGCGTGAGGATTCAGTCCTAAGACCAAGCTAACCACAGGGGCCAGTTACCACTGGAAGCGCAGTCACCTCCCAGGTAGCCATGCCCCTAGCTCCATCTCCTCTACGACAAAAGGAGGTGAGAACCAATGTTGGTGGAAAACTGGCAGTCCCTGCCTCATCCTTCCCCTGTTGTCCAGTCTTTTCCCCTTCTACCCATCATTTTTTTTTCTCCACTTCTCAACAGCCAACTTTTAGATTCCTGCCATAATGTTATTGAAAACCAATTCAGCTTCTTGTGTTTTAATGCTTTCCTCCCAGACAGCACTCAGTGGCCTGAACCTGGAATGCTAAAGCAGCCAGGTAAGCTCTTTTTCTCCACCAAAGAATCAGCTGCCTCTGCGATGTGTGCTCCCAGGCCCTCTAACACAGGCACCAAGCTGGAATTTCACTGTGTGTGTGTGTGCACGCATGCACACATGTGTGCCCACTCGTGTGCAAGCAGGCAAACAGGAATTGTTCCTTCCGGTTACATGAGGGATTGAGTGCAGGGCAAGCGAAGAGGAAGAGCAGTCACTGAGGAGGAAATGCTGAAAAGCAAAGCAGTGGAAAGAAGAAAGCATGGGCTCAGCCCAGGGGCAAAGGGTGGGTCTGCTGAGCCTGGCTCATAGATGACATGAAAAGGGATTAGGGGCATTAGAAGGACTCTTTCCAGTCGGAAATAACAGAAACCACAGGCAAACCAGCTGAGGCTAAAAGGGATGACTGCATGAGAGGTCACAGAGGTGGCATGCAACCATGCTAGTTTGGCAAGAACAGGGCTCCTAAAAGAATCATCAAGACTTTGCTCCTATCTCTGTGCTGTTTGGCTTCTGTCTTCCCCGACAGGCTCTCTTCACAGGGGCCCCAATATCTCTAGTCCATATATTATCTGGGAAATGTTTCAGTTTCCAGTGAGTTGCCAAGGTGAAGTGAAGGTGAAATTCCAGAGAGGTCATCCTATGTAGAATTTGCAAAGTATAGGACAGAGACACAGTTCCGCTACTCTTGGATTCTCCTGGAAGAATGACGATTTCAAAAGGGGCAGCAGTGGGGTGGAGGTGGTTCTTCTGAATGTAGAGAGGGGAAGGATTGTTTAAAGAACTATCCTAGAGGAGAGCTCTTCCCCAAAGCCTTCTTCATGTCATGGGCTCCCCCTATAAGCTTCCTCTTAGAATTCAGACCTGCTGAGGAGTGTTCTGTGGGACCACTCTGAACTGGGAATGTGGGTGAGTGATGTCTGAGTCACAGCTGAGAAAGCTGAAACTTCAGGGCAGCGGGATAGGAGAGCTGCCTGGGGTCTGCAGACTTGCCCCACAGTTTGTTGAAATAAGAGACATGGGAGTGTTTCTCTGATAGACTAGAGGGAGGTTGGGTGGGAGTAGAACCCATGTGGGCTCAACCTGGGTTCTGTCCAATAAGGCCACCAAGAGGGACTAAGGGGGCCTCAGCAGCATGAAACTGCAGGTGAATGGTGTATTCTGAGGGGCTGCAGAAGGACTCATGAGAAACCCATCTAAATGGGTCAGGGGAGCTGCAGGACATAGGTCCGCAGGAATGGGGGACATGCAAAAACCCAACAAAAGTACCCACAAGGGTAATCAAAACAGTATGGTATTGGCATAAAAACAGGCACATAGATCAGTGGAACAGAACAGAAAGCCCAGAAATAAATCCAGACATTTACGGACAGTTAATCTATGACAAGGGAAGCAAGAATTTACATTGGAGTAAAGATAGTCTATTCAATAAATGGTGCTGGGAAAATTGGACTCATACATGCAAAAAAATGAAACTGGACCACCTCCTTACGCCATATACAGGAACAAATTCAAAATGGATTAAAGACTTAAATGTAAGACCTGAAACCATAAAACTCCTAAAAGAAAATATAGGGAGTACATTTGCAGACATTACCCAGAGCAATATTTTTACTGATACATCCCTGCGGGCAAGGGAAGTAAAAGAAAAAATGAACATATGGGATTATATCAGACTTAAAATTTTTTCACAACAAAGGAAACCATCAATAAAACAAAAAGGAAGCCTACTGATTTGGAGAATATATTCGCCAACGATATATCTGATAAGGGGTTAATATCCAAAATTTATAAAACACTCATGCAACTCAACACCAAAAAACCCAACAATCCAATAAGAAAATGGGCAGAAGATATGAAGAGACATTTCTCTAAAGAGGACACACAGAAGGCCAACAGGCATATGAAAAAATGTTCAACCTCACCAATAAATCAACAAATAACAAGTGCTGGTGGTGCTGTGGGGAAAAGGGGACCCTGCTGCACTGTTAGTGGGATTGCAGATTGGTGCAGCCACTATGGAAGTCAGTATGGAGGTATCTCAAAGAACTGGAAATAGAGCTACCGTTTGACCCAGCAATTCCACTCCTAGGTATTTATCCTGAAAAAACCAAGACACTTATTCAAAAAAAGTTATGCACCCCTATGTTCATAGCAGCACAATTTACAATAGCTAAGACTTGGAAACAACCAAAATGCCCATCGGTAGATGACTGGATTAAGAAACTGTGGTACATTTATACAATGGAGTATTACTCCGCTATAAAGAAGAATGAAATCGTACCATTTGCAATGATGTGGATGGACCTAGAGACTATTATGTTAAGTGAAATAAGTCAGGCAGAGAAAGACAAATACCATATGATCTCACTTATAAGTGGAATCTGAAAAACTGAATGAATGAGCAAAGCAAACAGTAACAGTCTCATAGATATAGAGGAAAAACAGCGTTGCTAGTTGGGAGCGGGGTGGGGATGAGGGAGAAGGGGAAGGGATTAGACAGCAAAAATAGGCAACTACAATATTGCCACAGGGATATGAAAGACAGTTTGGGGAATATAATTAATAATGTTGTAAATATTTTGTGGGCCGTCAGATGGTCACATGTCTTGTTGGGGAGACCATTTCATGGATGGAGTAGAGGTTAGAGGTTTGATCACTGCACTGTATATCTGAAGCGGAGTTTGTATACCAACTGTAATTTTATATATATAGATAGTCATGGGATGTGGATTATACTGTGGAAGGGAGTCAGAGGAAGAGTAATAGATATACATGATATGGGGGGGAGGAGTGGGGTGGCGAATTGGGGGAGGGAGGTTGTCACTTTGAGGGGTAAAATGTATAACTATTGCACTATGTTGTACACCTGAAACTAATTAAAAAATAAATTAAAAAAATAAAAATAAAAAAAAGTACCCACAAGAGGCAGGCATGGTTTTAAACATTTGCCACCCAGAAAGCATGAAGCTAGCTTAGTAGAGAATAATTTTAAATGAGAATTTTCCTCACTCCTTAACATTCCTCCTCCATCATAACTCTGATCTCAAAGTCATCAGACACCAGTTAATAAGCTTAGGTTCTGGACAGAAATATAAGGTACAGAAATATAGAAAAAGTCAACCGCCTCATTGCTTCCCATGCCTGTATCTCCCTGCTGCCTCCCAGCCCAAAGCATGCCTCAGTCAGGGAATCGGACAATATTTTACTTTATGTTCAAAGTTTCAGTAGCATCTTGGATTTGACATTGCAGTTTGTAAAGTGGGACCGTGTTTGTGACTTAAGGATCTAAGCGTGATCAGAGGAATTTTTGTCTGGGTCGAATTAAACATTGAAGGGGTCGTAGGAAACAAAACATCATTTCATGGGATTACATGATAAATTCTGCTTCTTCAATGTGCTGTTTCCATCTCCCTACCAATCATGAGGAAAGGACACCCTCACTCCTCCAGGACACGTAAGATTCCTTGAAAAAGACTCTGGGTGTCCCTAGTCTCTCCCCAACCTGTGAAAAGGGGGTCCTACAGTTGTTGACAGCCCCATTTGAGTCACGTGCAGAAAGCAAGGGGAGCATTCTATAGGGGAGGGTGCCAGGGGCACACAGGCGTCCACTGTTACTGGAGATGATGGTACCAGGTTGTAAAAATGGCCACTCCCAATGAAGAGCAAGGCCCAAGGTTGAAGCAGAGCCTCAAATTCCATTGGGGGAGAGGCTGGGATCCAACATGTTGAAATATTCCCCCTGGAAGTCCAAATCTATTACAGGATGTGGGACAGTGCCCACTGAGGGCTTGGTTGTGACCGTCATAATGTCCATCCATCCACACGGGCACTCATGCCACTGTCAGCCTGGACATGGAGGGTGTGTGCCGCCTCCCTCCCTGGTATGCCCACTGGTCAGGGTGATGGGCTAAAGACACAGCCACCCCTGTACGTTGACCTTTACCCTGTGGCACTCCTTAGTCAGTCCTGTGATAGCAGACGGGTGTGAAGACCCTATACTTCCAAAGAGTATTTAAAAGGAAAAAAAGAAAAATGGAAGCACTTAATCCACATTAAAAAAAAAGGCATCTCACCCTTCACACACCTTGAGGTTACAGGTCCTTTTGCTGATTCAAAATATATACACACATATATTTTACACCTTGATTATGTGGTAAGCACACTGTCAGGCTCTGGGAACCCAAGAGTATTTAGAGAAATGTCTACAAGTTTGTCTCCCTCACCGGGAGTAAATTCCACAAGAGTGGGGGTCCTGTCCGCCTTGTTCACTGTGGAGTCTCCTGTATCTGGAAAAATGTCTGGTGTGTAGCAGGAGCTCAGTAAATATTACTTGACTGGCTAAAGCCACGTAATCATTGCCCTCAAGAAGCCTGAAGTCATGTAAGCACAATATAGTGTAGTAAGTTCAATGACACAGGAAACCGCAAAACTGTATGACATCAAACAGAAGGTGGGGGTGTGGGAGAGGTGGGTTAGGCTTCTGAGAGCTGGTGCAGCTGGGACACTAAAGGATGAAGAGAGTGTCATCCCTTAGGCCATTGTGTGCCTCCCTTCCTCTTCTCTTTAAGGGCTCTTGATTTCATGTCTTCTATTTGAATGGGAGGAGACAATGGGCATAGAGCCAGCCCTCTGGGCCTGCTCTTTCCTGGGTGTGGACCTTTCTGAACCTCTGCCAGTGGTATGACTTTGCAGGATCTCGGCAGGAAGCTTGTGGGACTGTAGTTCTGCAGGATCTTGGCAGAACCTCTCCCAGTGCTAAGGTCAGAGCTGGGGAAAGATGGAGTAATCACCAGAAAGGCACATGGGCTCCAAGGCAGAGCTGGCACCCGGCAGGCCTCTTCTTGCAAACTGTGCTTGCAGGGAAGTGACTGGGAGCTTTTCCTGTGTGGCCCATTGGATGGGGTTAAAATATGATGAAGCCTAAACATGTAAACAGCAAATTCCCCAGGGAATGGTGATGTAACATTCTGTGAGGGTTAGGCTGGATAATCACTGGTTGCGTTGCCTCATCTCGGCATCTGGTCCAGGATGTTGAGTCCTTTTATAAATCCCATAGGCACTCCCAGGAATAGGATGCTCCACCAAAGAGAAGTCTTTCTAATGTATCTAGAGTTTCAATGGGACATTTCTTAGCACCGCTTGGAAAAACGACACACACCATTGGAAAATGGTGGATGTGTAGAGTGGAGGCCCATGCAGCCCTTCTCAGAAACACCAACAGTGCAGGCTTGGGTCGCGCGAGCTCTATCTCACATCCTAACAGAGAGGAAAACCAAAAGGCAGCTCAACATAAAGGAAAAACAGTATGACTCTGGGTTGAAATCACATCTAACAGGGGTCAGGCCCCGATTTGTAATCTTCCACCCTTTCTGGTTCTCCTTCAGCTTCCATGGATGGAATCCACCCCACAGGATGGATTCTTTTTCCCAGGGCAACAAATGCTTGATTCATCAGGGAACAGGAGTGCTCTTGTGGTACTTCTCCAAGATCCCCCAAAAGGCTTGACTACCCATGGGAACCCAAGATGTATTCTTTTCAGAAGTGAATGTATATTCACCCTAGTTTCAGGATGTTGATCTTTAGCACTCCCTCCTGTGTGGAGAATGTCCTTGCTGTGACCATGTTCCCAATAACTCAAAGGGAGCCTGAAGGAGCCCCAGATGATGGGCCACCCCACTTTGTTCCAACCAGTCTTTCTGACAGCACATAAGTGCAAAAGCAAATGTTTCATCTAGGTAAGCACCCAAAATATTGAAGCTTATTATTATTTTTTTTTAAGATCAGCTACAATTAAGAAAAATGCTATAGGAAGACATGATCGTAATGGTTAGCACAATGTTGATAGGCAACATCTGGGCTTCTAGGGACTCTGCCAACAGGCACACGAGTGATGCTGGGGCCTAAGGCACAATTAAATCTCAACTCTGGGTCACTGAAGATCACGGAACATAGCTCTCTACATTTGCATCCAAGTCTTTTGTGTGAAACTCTTGGGATTGAAACAAAGCTGGCTACCTGTTCCATGTTACCAGGTGAGATGTTCTGTTATTTGATAAAATTATACAATAGACTCTAAGCGCTTGGACTAAATGTGACCAAGACTCCAGAATGAAATGGTTGTTGTTGCTCACATTATCCCCAGACTCAGCTGGGGAATTTCTATCCTCATAATTTCTCCTGTGACCCTGGTCTTGTAGCCAACATGGCTCCCAGCTTCCCCAGTACCATTTGCCTAGACTATTATCAATGGAATAATGGAAAAAACAGTGGTCTGAAAAATGGAAGTCTAGTCATCCTCTCCCCTCTGCTGATGACCTGGTGACAGGTTAGCAGACTTCCTCAACCTCCATTAGTTCATGGGAATAATAATATTTTGTGTGTCTACAGACAGGAGGTTAGACAAGATGAATGACATATCTCAACTTCGTGTCTACTTTGTCTACTGTAGATTAAAATAGTGCCACTAATAGAACCAACCAAATTGCTATGCTGTGAACACAGAACTTGCATACACACACAAAAAGATTCAAACAAATGTGATAACTCATGTAATTTTGCTTGCACCCACTTATTTTCATGTGAGCGATTTAATATTTTCTCAGTTTATGGGGAGGTCTTTATAATATCAGATGATTCCTTGAGGTTTCATCCAGCTGGAAGGGCCACAATTCTATCATGTTTTTTTCCCCCAAAGAACTTAAAATAAATGAGAAAAAAAAAAAAAGGGCCAAAACGTCAGGTGAGTCATTATAATGGCTCTCGTTTTCATCTGTACAGCACTTCTTGTCTTGATTATTATGGTAACTCCCTCACCAGGCTCCCTGGTTTAGGATCGACTCCCTCCAATTCATTTCATACTGCTACCATGTTTTCTGAATATAAATCTAATTACCCATCTGTGCTAACCCATGCTCAAGCTCATAGTATAGGCCTCTCTGAAAGTAGCTCCACACTTGACTTTCTCATTTCACTTTCTGTCTCCACAACATGAGATGTCTGACTGGCCACAGGTGACACTGCCCATCCCACTCCATGTCCCTTCTCACCTACAAGGTTACTCATGTTATTACCTCTCTGTAGGATTTCATTCTGCTTTCTATTGCTGTAGAGACTTAAACCAATACTCAGTGGTTTAGTGGCTGAAACAGTGCCCATTTATTACATCAGGCAGGTCAGAAGTCCAGGCTAGCATAGCCGGGTTCTTTGTTCAGCATCTCACAAGGCTGAAATCAAGGTGCGTCTTCAGCTGGAGGCTTGACTAGGGAAAGATCTGCTTTCAAGCCCCTTGATGCTATTAGCAGATTTAACTTCCTTGTAGCAGGAGGGCCCAGGGTCCCTTGGTCTTGATAGCTGCTGTCTGGGGCCAATTGCAGTTCCTAAAGGCTACTCTCAGGTCCCTGACACATGCCCCCCTCCACAGACCCTTCCAAACCCTCTGACTTCAGGAAAGTCCTTAGTCCCTTTTAAAGGCTCACCTGATTAGATCAGGCCCACCCAGATCATCTCCTTTTGATGAATGCAATTGATAGGGACCTTGATTATACCTGCAAAATTGCCAAATAATACAATCATGGGAGTATTCACAAATTACATTCACAAATTCTATCCACACTTAATGGGAGTGGATTATACAGGGACAAAGTTTATTGGGGTCACCTTCAAATTCTGCCCCACCTTCCTTTCCTTCTCTACTGGGTAAACTGAAATTTGTCATCCAGGAACTAATGTAGATGCATCTCCTATATTAAGAAATCCTGACATTCTCAGGATAAGGTGCTGGCTCTGTGCTCACTGTGGGTCCCTATTTATCCCCACATGATTATATTTATCACATTATATTATAACTACCTGAGTATGTGTCTGTTTAAATTAAGATGTAAGTAGTGGGGATATTGTGGAATCCTGTTTCACTTTGCATACTGCAGATCCCCATGTCTGCGGATACTGTGTCCTATGTATTTAAAACCCTTTTTAAAAGTTGTTAGCCCCAGTTTAAACATTGTTTGTCCAGTTGTCTAATAGGGAATTTATTCCCAGGTTAGGGTGGAGGCTTCATGCCAGGTACCTTGATCTTGCACATTAGCCCTGCACATTCAATACCTCAGGCCCTTCGTGATGGTGTTATAGCTATAGGGACTCAAGGTAAGATAAGAACCACTTCTCACACTCATTCTACATCCATGTTGGCTCATAGAGAGCTAGATCTGATGAGAAGACATTCTCAGCATAATGAGTGGGAAGATGCTGAAGGAGAGGTAGAGTTTTTTTTCGAAATGAAACATCTAACAGTTATTTCGCTCAGGTTGTCCCAATGAGTAAGGCCAGTGGTGTTCATAAATGGGATAAAATACTTAATTGAGAGAACCACTGGGCTCTGTACAAGAGTTTCAGAATAGCCATTTGTGATACCCTGCTTTCTCCCCTGGGAGATTGTCTTTCATAAAGGAAGTAGAAGGAATTCACATTTATTGTGCCTGATTTTTCTACCTGAGAGCCAGTTCGCGTCTCATCCAGTCTTTCCTCGACTAGAGAATCCCATGTTTTGGACCACTCTCTGTCAGAGCGCCCAGTGAAGATGAAAGTCACATGAGACTATTGGATGGCACGGAGCTGCCAACGTGCATTCAGGATTTGGAGGAAGCAATTGCATCTGCCTGTGTAGTAATGCAAAATAGATCTTACTCTGTCAGTTTCCTGGGAAGGAAACTGGAATTTGGGTAAGTTTATACTATAGGCTGAATTTCAGGATTCCTCATTTTGAAAAGAATGAGCATGGGATGCTCTCCAGAACCACAGCTCTTTGCTGCGACTCTCTGAAAAAAGAAGCTAGAGCTTTTCTCCCTGTGGCCTTTCATGCAGGACAGCACGACTCAGCAACTACTCTGAGTTCAGAACCTCCCAGAAAACAGCCCGGAGGAGGAAGCACGAATGACTCTTTACATTTAAACATTTTTGCAGAAAATGGCATTCTCCCCTGTGCCAGTAGAATGCTGGACATAAAGGCAACGGTTAGGATAATATCTAGCCAAGCATTTTCACCTGGCATCCAGCGTCTGTGAATGGAATTAAGAAAGATCTGCCAGTGTCCCGGAGAAGATGGTTCCCACAGTTCCCCTCCAAAATGTTTTCAAATATGCAGGGGAAAAAAAGAAGATGAATCAAACAGAATACCTTGTGGACAATTTTCCTAAGCTGGGTTACATTATGTCAGCTTCTGTTCCCTGATCGATACCTTCCCCCAAGTATGCACGGATTCATCCATGGCCCTAATCAGCAGAGACAGTTTCAAAATTGATCTGGAAAGCCGGCACTTGACCTTGTGACTCCGCTTTGTGTCGACACGTTCGAGCCCATCACATCTGGTTCTGAACTGTAAAATTGTTGGCCTGTCCTGCAGCACATTGCTCTGACAGCTGCATGTATTTTGCTCACAGAGCAGTTCTTCCAGAAAATCAGGCAACCAGGACAACTCAGCTCTCATTGCTAGATCTGCTCACCACAAGGAGAAGTCTAATAAGTTTCCACAAAGAGCCTTCTGGCCGAAGACATTCAAAAGGAAGGCGCACATAAGAGAGCGAGGTCAAGGGCAAACACTCACTTGGGTGTGGGGAGACCTGGACTTAAATTCTCACTCTCTCCAGTTATCCAAGAAGGAAGAACACATTCATGTTCTGTTCTCGGGGGTGGGGGGGTGGGGTGGGGGGTCGATTGTAGGGATTGAAATCAAGTGCCACCATCTTGAAAATGCTTTCGAAAAATAACTATATAACTTACATTATTTAACTCAGCATCATCATACTGACGTGACCCTCTAGTTCAGGACAAGCTGGTGTTTTATAATAAAACATATATATTCGCTAATTCTACAAGGGTTTCCTGAGCATCGACAAGGTATCAAACTCAGGGATAAAAATATGTGATATGATGCGTGTCTAGAAGGGAATAAATAGAAAACTGAACAGACTAGAAAATCAATCCTCTGATTTTAAACTATCATTTTATAACACAAGTAGTGCGTGAAAGGTAATACATGAAATATTAATATACTTTTAGTGTATTGCTAAAAGTAATGGACTAATATAAATAATATACTAAAGTAACATAGTACATGTTATAATTACTTATAAGTAAATGCTAAATTACATTGCTTATGAATAATATACTCAAGTAATATACTTTATATATTTTAGATTACTTTAACATTTTCACATTTATTGAACTTATGATGGACTATCCGATTTAAACCACGTAACAATTGCATAAGATAAAATGTCACTATGCAAGTAACTGAAACTCAGAGGTCTTTGAGCACAGGTCCAAAGTCACACAGCTTGTTGAAGAGGCGAACCATCTAGGACTCTTAGACTCATCTGACTGCACCGGGTATGTTTGTAGCACCCATCGGGCTACCCTCTTCAGGATGCTGATTGCTTCAAGGAGTTAACCACTTCAAAGTGCCTCCCAGGCATTCAAAGAGACTGACCTCATGGCAGCACTAGAATAATCTGACGTATTTAGGGCATCTAGCATAGGTTATCTTCAAAGACTTGTAAGGCTTCCTGTAACTTAGGCTAAAGGTGCCGCATGAATTCCTTATGATGACTCAGTCCTCTGCCCCAAGTCTATGCCTCCAGCTTCCCAGGGAGCTGGTGTCTCCCACCCTCCTGGCCTCCATGCACTCCGTACTCTGGTGACATCGTGTGACTCACAGTTCCCCACATGGCCTTAGCTTGTACACATCTCCATGGCTCTATTTCCAGAGAAGACTTCCAGCCACTTTGTGACTACAGGGGCAGGATTTGGGGACTCTTTTTAATTTCCTCTCATAGCGTTTGGTCGCCTATCTTTACTGTTGTATAAATTACATTTATTTCAATTACAGAATCCTAATAAATTCACTATATCTTACCCGCATTTGTCATCCTAGTGCCTAGTGTAGTGTTAGCATGTGACATCCTATATGTTCATTAAATGAACGGAATGTAATATCTTTATGTTTCCCACCACTCTTCATCTTTTCTTTTGGTGCAAAAGGAATGTTGAAAGTTAAATGACTTCTCATTATAGAATGATATTTTCAAAGCAATACTTAGGGGGATTTTCTCAATACCCCTGATAGTCACACATGGGACTGGCCAGCCATGTCCCAAAGCACATGATAATACAGACACTCACAATAGTGCCCCCCACCCCACACCAGTGCAAAAAAACCAAATACACCATTCATCCACTCAACTCATATTTATCAACTAATTTCCAAGGAATTTCAATCACGCAAGACATTAAAAGATTCATTTTTCTTAAATGAAGGTTTAGTACTCTCAATTGTCATGACTATGATTAGTAGGTCTGCTTTCTGATATTTCGAAGACAACTCTCATCTAACAGTGTTATGAAGATTTCCATATGGAGACAAGATATCAGAATACCAGAAGCTTTCTCCTCCATTCCAAAATCCAATCCTGAATATGCCAGAGGTGTGGGAAGCAGGTGAGAAGGATCTACCTGAGAAAATAATGCCACAACTTTGAGTAACTCCTGGAAAGAGAGAAGATGAATGGATTTTGCTGTAGGAGTAAATGTTCGGAGAAGATGAGGGTGATGGGCAATAAAGGGATGGTTTAAGAAAAAAATCTTTTCTATCTCCTAGTGTCAAAAAATGGGCAATCTCTCTATCATGGCTCATTCTGTTGTATGCCTGTCTGGTTGTTCAGGGCCTGGCAGAGGCTGCTGGTCTCAGATGCATTTATTCATTGAACTAACATGAACTGAGTCAATAGCTCATGCCAGGCTCGCTACTTTGGTTTTGAGTGTGTTATACACACAAGACTTTTCATCTGCCTTCAAGCCACTTAAAATCTTGTGGGAGAAATTGGGAAAAATACAGACTGCCAACAGTATTTTCAGAATCCTATCCTAGAGGCAGAGAGCTTTGGACACACATAACCATGTTTCCTAATTTAGCTTTGGCGGACCATGGCAGATTTTCCCATAGTATCTGGTGACTATGTGTCAAAGAATAAAGGGATAGGAGAGGTAGAGGTAGAGTGAGAGAGAGAGGTGTGTGGGAGAGAGAGGGAGAGAGAGAGAGAGAGAGAGAGAGAGAGAGAGAGAGAGAGAGAATGAGGATGGCTCTATTGGAAATGATATGAGTGTCAGAGGATAGTGATAAATGAAGCTACCAGGGAGCCATACATGTACCAATGCCAAGCTGGGAAGCTGGTACTTTTATTATTAACAGGATAATGAGAAGTCATTGCAGTATTTCAAGGAGAGGCCTAGCACATGTGTTGTAAAAACCTTCCTCTGATAGCAATTAAATAATGGATTAGAAGAGGGCGAGTTTATAAGGAGACCAGTCAGGAGCTGCTTGCAAAATTAAAGTAGAAATGATGAGCAGCAGAAATCAGAGGGTAGGGGCAATGAAGAGACAATGTCAGGTTAGAGGGACTAAGGAGGTTGCATTGATTTGGCAGGTTAGTGAGTGGAAAGGGGTGAGTGTGGGAATGAATGACAAGCAAGGGTCATTTTACATCTTTTTTTTTTTTTTAAGAGAGAGAAAGTGTAGGTTTGTAGGGGGAAGATAGCAAGTTCATTTACAGTCATCTTGAGTGTCTACTGGCCATCCAGCAGATGGATGCTTATTCTGGAGTAGAACTAACATTTTCTGACAACCATATATAGAAGCATAACCAGGTTTTATGTTACTCAGCTCATCAAGAAATTATTGCCTAAGGTAGATATATGGTATGCATCCCAACCGCTGAGCAAAGAACTGGAAGTGAGGCAGATGAGGGACTCTATTTTTTATCATAAACTAGAGTTAATATTGATAGTGGGGCCCAATGGTGCCCACAGCATTTTCTCATAGCACCTACACTGGCAAACTCTGTCTAATTTTTAGCACAGCACCTAAGAAGGGAGCCTGATCATGTGGCTGTTTATTTGTATTGAAATTGGACTCACTTCTCAGTTGGAAACAAGGAAAAGGCAACATGGCCTCGCTTTGTTTCACAAAATAAATTAATTTTAACATCTTCATTTATTTTGCCTCAAATCGAAGTATCAGTAGGTTCTGTGCAGTAGAGATCCTCTCTAGCACCAGAAGCTCTGTTGCTGTTCTCAGAAGGAATTATGGTCAGTCTCTCTTCCTACCCATTCAGATTTCCTTCTCCCAGGACCAGCTCTATGTGTAACCCATGAGGCAGGTGATACCTGGGCAACTCAGACAAGGAAGCACTGATGTGCTCACGTGATCACTCATCACGTGAGCAGATCAATCCATTACCCTTAGGCTGAACCCACACTGCCCAATGTGACGCAAAGCTATCCAATCACATTTGTCTTTGAAAATAGACTGGGGCTCTCTAGTTTGAACTGATCCTTGAGCCAGAAACTCCAGGCCATTTGCACAGATCTTGGCAATGGGAGCTTTGGCTGTCAACAAGCAGAAACAGTGAGCTAACACGAGCACACTCAGCGAGGTGAAGGTAGGAAGAGTCGGTTTTCTAAATCTTACATCTGACAGTCCTGATGGGGCTTCAGACTGAACCTGGCTCTCCCCAGGATAAATTTCCCCAAAGAGTAAAACATCTTTGTCTTGGATTCCTTTGATTAGAAATTGAGAAAGGAGAGTGACAAAAGATTACTTTTGTATCTCCAAATTAAAAAATACTTTGCAAAACAGACACAAAGGACTTACAACCAGAAGACAGGGGTTCTGATACATGCTCCACCATCTGCTAGTGTGACAGGACACTTTGGTGACATATTATATTTTCCTGATGTTATTGTCTTCATTTTCTAAGCTGAAACCCTGAGTATTTCCTTGCTTCCAGGGTTTTTGCAGGACAGAGGGCAGAAGCTACATGAAATAAATGGCTACTCCCATCTTTTGTAAAAAGTTCAAACTGATCGAAGAAAGGTTAATCACAAATTCTAGAATGCTTATGTTTTGCCTTAGTTGCTCTGCCTGTCTTATGATACAGCCCTTCCCAATATAGCAATACTGAGCAGAGAGAAAGCAAGCACATTGACTGATGGAAGTCAGTAAATGTGAGAAAGACCCATGAACACAGTGACAGATTTTGTTGGCAGAAATCTAGCTCTTTTATCTAAGAGAAACAAGACAAAACAACAGATTTAGTAAATAGCAGCTGTGGAGCATTGAGACTGGCCATTAAGTTGAAGATTCCTTAGTCTGACAGAATGTCAGGAGTTACTGCTTTCACTCCCATAACTAGTTCTTGACAGCCATGAAACTGGTGACTAGACATGGGAACACTGACCACTGATGTCACATCAATGGCCTTTTGAAAGACATGAAGCTAGAACCGTGCTGCAGAAAACACATCTCCATGATCTTGTTTGCTAGCCAAAAGCAACTAAAAAAACCAGAAGACACTGTTGACCTCATTTCCGCAGGTCAAATTTTACGCCAATGCAATTCACAGGGGTTGCTGAGTCTGAAACTAACATCCTAGTCACCAAATCTTCCCAAGTCTTTCTCACATGTGCCTCTTCAGTTTATTCCCATGGCCACTCTTCGATTTCATGTCTTCACTGCTTTTCTTTTAGACTATTCCAAGGCAGTAGTCCTCCCTTATCCATGGGACATACGTCCCCAGAGCCCCACTGGATGCCTGAGATCATGGACAGCACTGAACCCTATACATACTATGGTTTTCCTATACATACATACCTATGATAAAGTCTAACTTATAAATTAGGCCCAGCAAGAGATTAACAACAATAACTAATAACTAATAATAAAATAGGACAATTATAATAATATACTGTACTAAAAGTTATGTGAATGTGTGAATGTAGGCGCTCTCTCTCTCTCTCTCTCTCTCTCTCTCTCTCTCTCTCTCAAAATGTGCATCATTTAATATTTTTGGATCTCAGTTTCCTGCAGGTAAATGAATCCTCACAAAGCAGACCTGCAGCTAAAGGGGGATTCATGAAATCTCTTGCAATTTGATATGCTTCCCATCCTGGTGGATCACGGACTCTGTAGTCAGAGAAATCAGAAGGCAAATGCAATCATTTACATGTGTCCTGTTCACAGTCTTGCAAGGAAGGGTTCCATATGTCCAGGTTTCTAGCAATGTGTCACTTCCTCAACTGCTTCCATTTCTAGATTAATCCCTGACACTCACCCTTCCTCATACTTTGTACTCAGTTCTTCTGGGTTCATTGGAGTTCCCTGAAAATGTCTCCCACCAATTCGTTCATCTACCTGTTTATTAGATATCTATTAAACATCTAATATTTATTAAAAGCATACTATGGTCACAGCTATGAAGAATAATAGTATGTGATAACTGTCCGTAAGGAGTTTACAATTATAGTTTAAACAGATGGCTATCATATAGACAATGGATTTCCCTCTCCAGGGTAGATGGAGGAGGTAATCAGAGCAATTTTCCTCACTTTGTGACACCTGAGCAGTGTCCTCAGTTTGCGCTCACTAGATGGAGACATTGGAAGGAGAGGAAAGACAGTCAGAAGCAGACCCATGTGGAAGAAAGTTAGTTCTGCTAAGACAGCAGAGAATAAAATGGAGTGATGACAAGGGTTAGTTAAGGAGGAAGTGACAGAGGGGGTGAGAGAAATTGGAAAGTGACAAATTAAACACAGGAAGCCTTTGTAGCAATATGAGTAAGAAATCATGATGTTCACCTCTATGGTATCAGATTATAATTTGTTTTCACCCATTGTCCACTTGGAAAAACCTCTTTGTCTAACAAAATCTACCTGCAGTAAGCAGACTTCCAAGACGATTTCAAAGAATCACAGCCTTATACAAACCTTTCCCCTGGAGAGCTGGTAGGACCTGTAAATATACTGGAATATCATTCCTGTGATTCGATTAAGATATACAGCAAAGATAAAGGGGTTTTCTAGATATCACTAAAGTCTCCAATCAGCTGAATGCTAACAGGAAGTTAATGGAGAGGAGATTTTTCTGGGTGGGCCTCATTTAATCTGGTGAGCCCGCTCAGAGAGGGTGGAAACGTGCGAGATGGAAGAAAGAGTGGCAAATGTTGTCCTCGAGGAAGCCAAGTACCGTGATGTGGAGAGGGCCATGTGGCAAAGGCAGCAGGGACCTCAGTCGCTGAGGGCTCAGGCTTCTAATCACAAGAACTGAGTTCTGCCAGAGAAGCCTCAGAGAAGAACTCAACCCTGGCCAACACCTGGACCTCTGCTTGTGAAACTCTGAGCAGGCGATCCAGTGGGGCCATGCCTGGGCTTCTGACCAACAAAACTGTGAGATAATAAGTGGGTGTTGTTTTGGGGGTGATTTTGCTATGTGGCCTCAAAAATTAATACACCAGCTTGCAATGTATCTCCTCTGAGAGGTTTCCATCAATTCACTTTTTTCCCCTGAATGGTATTCATTACTCTCCCTTCTATACCACCACTATCTACTGTGCATATTTGTATTGCCGTATGTACCTTGCATTATAATACATTTCCTTATTATATTTATGTCCACCAGACTCTCAGCTGTTAGAGAGCCAGGAAGATCATCTCCATCCTGAAGCCACAGCACAGTGAGTAAAACAACAGGTGCTCAGTACATTAGGGAATGAATTGATTATAAATTCAATAATTATTCCTGAAATAAAACTTAGACAATTTAACTGAATCAAGTGGGTGAATTGTCTTTGACATTTTGGGGCTGTTCTTTCAAGTGGTACAGGTGAAGATCAGAATGAGGCACACAAAATACTAATTATGATAAAGTTCTGTAGAATTTGTTAAAACAAACAGAACTTTCTGGAATGACCTACCTGAAATTCCTCACAGAGGCAGAGATTGACTCAGTCACCTCTAAGATGCCCTCTATTGCCACGAGGCTTAATTTCCCAAGAATATAAATAAGGTAACAGAAGATCATTTCTTAAGCTAGGAATGTAAGCCTCCTCCCATTTGGTAGCAGTTTATAGAGACATTTCCTCTTTTGAATGAGATGAGATAGGTGGTGATAGGAATAGTGTCTGAGCAGAGGCCGGAAGAATGTGAGGAGCTGGATCTAAGCCGAACAACAGATAGCTGTTTGCATCCAACATTTGGATGAGGAAATGAGAGGTGTAAGCACCGGCTGCCAAAAGCCATCGTCTGGGGTCTGGCACATTTTCAAGCTCCTTCAGATATCATTCATAACGATTTTCGCTCTGGGGAGGCAGGTCAGGAGGGATACAGTTGGTTTGCTGATTCTCAAGTCCAACGAGGGTGAAAAGTTGAAAGTGTCACCTCATTAAACTCGCATTAATTCTAATAGTGGTCATAGTGATAATAACGATAGTTCCCGGTACTGAAGACAAAGAATTGGGCCATAAAGGAGTCAACTCAGAAAAGAACAATTCAGGTTTTATAATTTCCCGCATTGTATTGCCCTGCCTATTGGATCACAACTGTGAAGGGGGAAATGGGTTCTGTATTATAGTCAATGGCTGGATGTTTAAGTAAATCCATCCGGGTACATTCCCGTATGAACTTAGGCTGATGGTTGGACTTCTCAAGAAGCTCTAGGAGAGCAGCTCCGGGGTTTATATGCCTCACTCTGTATCCCCAGCGCCAAGTTCAGTGCTCGGCAAATAATAGGAACTCAATTTATATTTGATGATTGACTTTCTGGGGAAACCCATCCTAAAGCTGAAAATACTTACAAACTCGAAACCCAATGAAATCACTGAAATCTACAGCTGGCAAGCCTCTTCTGCCTTCCTTTTCCAGGAGATTAATTGCAGTACTTAACATTTGTAATGTGTTTCTGACACATCAAAATGGCCAAAGGGGAATTTGTACTGAAAATCTAATCCATTATTATGAATAAATTGCCTTGTGGTCCCAACTATCCCCTAGAGATGTGGAGATGGGAGAGAAAGGGAAACTCACTCTCAGTGTTTTTCTCAATGTCTTAATTTGGGAAAACTCAGAAGTTTTTGCAGTGGTTCATTCTGAGGTCTGGGCAAAGGTTCAAGCCCATTCCTGAGTTATCTAAACTGATTCATCCTCCCCCGTCCAGAGCCAACAACTGCGAAGGTTTGCAGCAGGACCCTGCCTTAACTGTACTTAGTGCTGAGAGGTTTTTAATCTTTTCCATGTAGGTCTCCTTATCTTCTGGTGCTTCTCTGTCTCATCCCCTTTTCCAGAGGCTCCCAACATAATCAGCATCTCCTGCAGCTGATGACAGACACGAGAAGCAGATGAACTAAAAGGTTAATGCAACGGGAATAGTACGTCCAGCCTGTTGCAGAGAAAGAAAAGGCAGCTGGAAGTTGAACTGGGTTACACACAAGCAGAGATAACTAGAAACGGCTTCAAAGAGCTCAGAACCCAGGCCAGAGAAGGGCTTTCTACAGGTCTGCTGGTCATTCTCTAACCCCAAAGAAAAGTTACTGTCTCCACCCATTGAAAAAAATAGTTATTAAAATTTTCAAAAGAGCGTTTGGGTCTTCCAGCTTATCACACGTGTTCTAGTAGTTTCTCAGCTCCTTCAGTTAGAAAAATTTTCCAGGCTGTGATGATTATTTGTTGCTATCAATTACCACCAGCATGCATTCTTTCTTTTTCTGACAGGAATATCCATATTTGACCTTGGAGAATGATTTCTATGCTATTGAGGGCTGTCGTGACAAGACTTTCAATCAGAGTAGTCAGGGCTGAGCATGGGGCCTATTGTGATCCAACTGGACTCTTCCTCTTGGGGGTTGGAGAATGGAGTGAAACAAGGATTTAGAAAATGATTGGGGCTGTTTCAACCCTATGGTGCTCAGCGAAGACTAGCAGTAGTTTTTGCCACGTTTCTGTCCTTTTTGAGATTGTTTATGTGGTTTTCTCTCCAGGTATGTGCCCCACTCCTTATCTTTCCAACAAATTCTCTTTCTTTAAGTTAGACAGAGTTCTTCCCTGTGGCTTGCTACCAAAGACCCCTAACCGGTAGACATGTGTCCACCTTAATCTTGTTATGTGATATTCTTGCAAAGAAATATCTGATGATTAAAAACATGGGTATATGATAAGTTCTCAGACAACAGGATGGAGCAGATGGAACAGTCAGGCAGGGAGGGCCACAGCAGAGGAGTATTTAGAGGAAAGACTGAGAAAAGGATGCTCAGATTGGACAGTGGAGGGGCCTTGAAGGTCAGGTTAAGGAGTTTGGATTTTGTCAACTGGGCTCTTGTTAATTTGGGGAGTGTAGAAGTAAGGAGGTGGAATGATGCTTAGAAAGGTCAACCTCGTATGAGAGATAAGAGAGGAAAGCTTAGAGAAACTGAAGGCAGAGATAGCTGAGAACTTCTGATATAAGGTAATGGAGAAAACTATTAGAACTCCAGTATCTAATTTTTGATTGTCATTTATTTTGTTACCCAATTCTTGACATCAATTGGTTTTCTAATGGCTCTCCCATTTCTTCTTGAAGCAAAAGATGGGAACATTCCAATTAATTGAGGATTCTAATGGGTTAGGGGCCACACTATCAAAGTTTTACTTCACTTTTATTGTTGGGCATGTACTAGGTGACAGACATGCCCCAGTTGTTATAATAGTAAACACCAAGCTAGCCTAATGGACAAAGTCCTGCCATTTACATTGAGAAAGGGGGACTCGCCTTTTGCCATTCTTCATCACTCGTTTCTTCCCACATGCAGAAGGATATTCAGTAAAATTACTAAATCTCTTTGGGTGCTATTAGAGCTTTACTTGACTAACATCAGAAATTTAAGCCAAACATCCTTTTCCAGTGAAGAGGAAAATAAGTTTTGTATTCATGTGACCTTCGATCAGTCATGCTGACTAGTGAACTAAGCTAAGGAGAATTCAAAGGGTGTGTCTGGGTTCAGTGGGAAAGGGCCCTGTCCGATTAGGAGCAATGTCGGCCATAAGTGAGGAGATGAGGACACTCTGGTTAGGGACTCTGTTAGACCAGCAGGGCTGGACTCACACTACAAAGCATGACTTTCTTCACAATGTGAATAGTACGTCCCAGGGAAGCCACAGTGTCCCCAAGTATCCATTCAAATATTACTGGAAAAACTTTAAGTTGAACTAATTCATCTAAAGCACAAAAACTTATATCCTTCTCTGCTACAGAGCATGGGATGGGACATATGCTCCCTGGGTCTGAGGAGAAAGAGATAACCTTTATCCTGGAGATAAAAATGGATTGCTTTGCAAACAATTTTTGTTTTTTTTAAATATGATCATCTTTCCTAGGCCAAAAAGCAGGGACACTATTTGACAGGGAATTTTTTTTTAAAACTTAAAAATTACTTTATGTTAATATTTTACAAAATTATAATGATGAAGTCTCATTTAGTTTATTAAAATAATTAAATAATACCCAATTGAGACTGTCCATGAAAATCAAAACATCTATTTAACAAATAACAAAGAAAAAATAAGATTGGTTTGGCAAATAGCAGAGATCACGATTATAATTTGACTTGGATTTCTAAGGCATATAATGGTTTTCCTGCTCATGATTTGTTACCTTGATAAATAATCTGGTTCATACTTTAGAGTCCTGAGACCAGCAAGCAAAGCCTATAGTTTAAATGAAATTGCATGTGGTCAGATATACATAATCAACTATAAAAATGTGTCTGACTTCATGAAAAGCCAATATTATAAATGTTTATAAAGCAGACCGATTGGAATCGGAGATTCATATTGTGAAAAGTACAAATTGTTACGAAAAGGACATTTTCATCTCGGAAGGTTAAGTTACAGTCAAATGATGATGGGCTTGATACAGGATTTGGAAGGAGGGAGAGACATGAGAAGAACATGATGCACATTAACATCAATCAGAAAGGAGGACAAATTGATCTTCACAATGATAACATAATCCTTTGTAAATTCTGGTTCAAGTTACAAATATTTGATTAATAAACAATGCGTGGCTTTCTAACATCCAGCAACGGTTGGTAATTCAACCATACGTCACGGGTACTGTCATTGTGACTGTATGGTTTTTAGAAGCCCATCCCATTAGTAATACTGAATTTGGAAATTTTCACTACAATCACATGGAATAATAAAATATTTCACACAATTAGTTATTATCATCATCAGCAGCAGCATCAAGAAACATTTATTGAACACCTATAATGAGTAAGAAACTCCATTTATACTCAGATAAATGAGAGCCTATGTACTTACATGCTTTGCTTATATAATGGCAAACATGTTTCTTTTTTTAAATAAAAAGTTTGGAAATAATAGGAGGCGAAGCAATACCATAACATCCAAACCAAGATTAGCCCAACAGAGTAGAAATGCTTCTTCTAAAATGATCTAAACTAGGGCCAGCCGAGTGGTGCTGTGGTTAAGAGCTGGCTTGGGACACCAGCGGCCCTGGTTCGGATCCCACATATGAGGGCCAGTGATACTGCCCTCTTAAAAAATAAAATAAAATAAAATAAAATAAAATAAAATAAAATGATCTATACTATTCAGTCCTGTTAGAGGCAGTCCAAAATGTTTCTTTGCTAGGGTCCAGTGGTTGGGCCACTTGGTTTTGTTGTTTGACACCCTCTTAGCCTTGGCCGGATTCCATACCCCTACCCTCTCCCCACTCCTCCTGCTACCCAGCTGGTGTTTGGGTGTGGGACTGAAGGGAGGCTATTGCACAACTCCACCCAGCAAGAGAGGGACAGGCTCTGGCAACAGGGCCCCCAGAGATCCAATCCAGCTGCTGTAAAAGAAATCTCATAGTTGTGTCCCCACCCTGCCTCTGACAAAATCACAACTGGTCCTGGAAAAGTTACAAGACCAACTTGCTGATTTGTGCACATGTGTCACGTGCAGGCAGCGCTGCCTGCAGCAAAAAGAGACAGCCTGGGGCCTCTTAGGACCAACTGCTCCTCTAAAGAGTTCCATGACCTTGGGCGAGCTGTACAACCCCTTCCTTTCTCTCTAACTCCAAAATGGACATGAAAATACTTCTTCTCATTTCTAGGGGACACTCCAGGAAGATGAAGGAGGGTAAGAAAACACTGAACGCCATCATGAAGAAAAAATGAGAAACAATAAAAGTTATGAATATTTCATATAGATATGTTTTAAATTCCTGGAAACCTTTAAAATGAAGTTGAACAGGATGGATGTGGTATTAGAAACATGCCAATGTAAAATGAGAAACTCTGCTTATTATTACGGAGGCATCTGATTAAATAATCATTCAATGTGTGTCAGAGGGTAGGGCAGATTTCAGATCACGGTCTCCTAGAGCTCTCATTTGATCAGTCGCCACCATGCGAGGTAGGATGGGCAGCCAACACTGTCGCCACCTTGTAATGAAAACACTGAGGTTCCCCAAGTCTTGGCGATACAACACAGCCAAGTGATTCCAGGTTTAGAATTAAAATAGTAAAGGCATTACTGGGAAAACGATATCACAGACAGATTTTTGTCCTCAGGAATATTCTGGAAGAATCTACCTGGCATTTCACTCTAAGGTGTGGATCTATAAATAAGCCAGAGCAAGGAGGCTCATTTAAGCATTGGGTCATTGTCCCTTGCAATGCTTATTAGATTGTCAGGTTGGGACATATGTCCATAAAAACGAACTTTATGTGGATACCTACTGAAAAAGAACCACAGCACCAGAAATTACACCACCAGTGGTAATGTTTTATGTAAACCAGCAAGTGTTTTCTCTACGGAGTTCAGATAAGGTGGAAATAAAGCTGTGCCACACAATGAGCTAAGGAGGAACATTTTTCTATTGAAAGTATTCTTTTTCCTTTGCCCAACTCCCCTTGTCCTGCCCCAAACTTTTACTTTGAAATAATTTTGAAATGTAGAGATTTTTGAAGTATTGTGATTGCCTGTATCCCACAATTTGTTTGTTGAACTATTTGTAAGTTCATTGGAGGTAGTATAACATTTTACTTCTAAACATGTCAGCTTGTATGTCCAGAAAAAACATTTTCCTACATAATCACAATACCTTCATCACATCTAAGGTTTCTTTAATATCATCCAATATCCACTCTATATTAAAATTTTTCAAATTGTCAACAAAATGTTCTTTGTAGCTTTTTTATATTCTTCCTGGAAACACAATCCAAACTTCACATTGGATTTGGCTGTTATAGTTCTTTAGCTCTTTAATATTACAACAGTCTCCCCCTACCTTGTTTTCCCCCACAACTCTAACTTTTTGAAGAAACAAGGCCAATTTCCTTGCAAGCAGTATGACATCCTAGATGTGCCTACTTGTTTCCCTGTGGTGAGGTTTAACTTGGGACTATCCCCTATATTTCCATTAACCGAGTGTTAGGTCCAAGGGCTTGTTTGAGTTCCAGCTTCCAGCTAAACGTTTTTGGCAAAAACACCCCACAGATGACGCTGTGTACTTTATACTGCACAATGCCAAAAGGTCCTGCCTGCTATTAGGTTGGTGTGGTTGCAAAGGTAATTGTGGTTTTTACCGTTATTTGTAATAGCAACAAATGCAATTACTTTTCCACCAACTTAATATTAATGATGCAAAATTTGACTGTAGGATCAAATAGGATCATGAGATGTTTCTATAGTAAAGATACATCTTTTTCCTGTTGGATTGACAAGTCACTTGTGGGATAACATTTGACATCATGAGTTTGTTTTGTTCCCCAACAGCACGCAATCTAATATTTTAGTAGCCTGCCATAATCCTTGTACAATGGTGATTTTCTGATGTTATCATTCTACCTACATTTTTTCTACCTACATTTATAAATGCCATTATTCTTTATAAAGAATCACTTCTATCAATGATAAATAACCTTCATTTTATTAAAACTAACAATAAATGCTAATTCTTTCCTTTATTGATTTTTTTGGAAGTGGTATAATAGTATGATAGCAAAGTATTAAAAGTTGAAAAACACTCCTTAAAGTCTTCAGAAATCCTGAGTTTTTTCTTAATTGGCATTGAGGTCAAGCCAGCAGTATCACCATGGGCAGCGAGATTTTATAAATCTTGTTGTAGACTTATCAAATCTAGGTTGAGGATGGTTATTAACTACAGTCTACTTGCTTTAGAGTCTATTTGGACCTGGGCAATTAAACAATTCACCTTTTACTTCGGAAGATGTTAAGGAGAGGTGAAATCTAAGATTCTGTGTACGATGGGAAGAGTACGACTGTTCAGACATGGCGGGGAAATTTGGACAAAAGTCATTGTTAGGAATATGCAGCTATACCAAGTGGTGAGAAAGTTTCCTACATGGCTGTGTACCGAGGAAGGGGACTGACATGAGAAGACATGAAGTGACCTGAGATCATTTTTACTCTTTCCCCTGGACTGATCCTCACCA
Source organism: Aselliscus stoliczkanus (assembly GCA_033961575.1). Classification (NCBI taxonomy): domain Eukaryota; kingdom Metazoa; phylum Chordata; class Mammalia; order Chiroptera; family Hipposideridae; genus Aselliscus; species Aselliscus stoliczkanus. Next base: position 9,980,049 of record CM066734.1, read on the forward strand.
TCTCATTTTTACTGTTTAAGTCATTTTGACTCATGTAAACAACAGACCTGAAGTTCCAAAAGAATGAAATAACTACAGATTTATTTCTCCTCCTTTTTCTTTGTTTCTTTGGCCACAGGACACAAAGGCATTGATTTCCATGCAGACCACGGCCCACCGAGTAATTTCCCACGCCAGGACAAAGTCACCAAAAGTCCTGAGATGCCTTAGAATATACTCAGGGCTTTCCTTGTCCTTCTCTGCCCATCCCACTCCCCAGTGGTTCCTCCCCATCAAAAACTGCACTAAAAGCACTGAAAGCTAATAAAACCCATTGAACAGCCTGTCTTCCTTTGTAAGTTGCCAGACATTGATTTTGTTCACAACACCATAGGTGGTGCTGGCTTGTTCTGTGTTCTTTGCCAGTTATTGGAATGGAAACCAGTGTGACAAGAAGAGAGCCTAGGGGCCTTCAAGGGGTGGGTGGGGGGGTTTGACAGAGGAAGTGGGAGTCGGTTCTTTGATGATAATAGTCTGCTCCATTACAACAAGGCAGTCAGACTGTGGTTTTCAAATTTACAGTAAAAAAAAAAAAGAAAGAAAGAAAACATACTGTAGTGAGGGTGCCATAACATTCTCTCCCTCTGTGTCTCATTTATTTCACTTTTTTTCCTCCCAAAGAAATGATCAGTTGAAAAAAAAAAACACAAAAATTCACTGTTGGGCCAAAGCATTTGATCAAACTTAACTTCCATGTATGTGGGAATGAGGCAACTAGGGGACAAGTCCAGGCAAAGCTCAACGGGGGCCGTCTGACCGAGGAAAGACCACCTCCAAGTTTCACTGTGGCAGCCCCACTCGGGAGAACAAGCAGAAAATGGATGCCAGCACAAATGTTAATGTAACAGGATAAGTGGCGGGAAGCTGCCCTTGGCAAGAGAACTGAGCCTGTTCGTTTTTATAATATGAGAGGGAGAGGCAGAGGGAGATCGCGGGCCTGCCCACCAGGTGCATTTTGCAAGCGTTCCCAGTTCCCCTTTCATTAGTTCCTCTAATATTATTGAAAGAGGCTTCAAAGCTGTATATAAAGAGGCTTGCCATCCTGCTGTACTCATTCTGACTTCTGTTTGGATTTCATGGTTTGCCTACTAAAGAGAAATTTTTTTTTTTTGTCAGTGGAAAATAAGAAAGCATCTCAGAAATTAGAGAGCTTCAGTTAACAGGGGTTGAATCCAAAAGCAAAGTCTAGGTGACATTTTTTAAAAACCTCTTTGTCATGGGCTTGTGTGACTCACAGTCACACACAATGGATTCAGTTTTTTGCATCTATGTGATGTCATAACTTTTATCTATACACTATTGTCTTAAGAATTAAAGTGCCTTGGCGGAGTGTGCAGAAGCACATCATCATTTCTTGTCCTCTCAATGTAGTGAGATCATTTCTTTTAATTTAAGTTTTGTTTTGTCTTTTTCCTAAAGAATGTGATTTCTCTCTAGTATTTTCTGATCATTGCACTCCCCGACCCCACTCCATCCATCCGCTGCCCCCTCATTCTTCTCTCTACCCCAGGTCAGGCGGTTTAGCACTCTGCCTTCATTTCCTCAGGGAAGACATGGCACAAAACAAATGCAGACAGTCTACCCATGACTTTTGAGCTTCAAAATAAAAATTCCAAACTCATGGCACAATGTATAGTTTGAGAGTTCTTAAAGTTTGGGTTTGGGGGATATCTAAAGCATTTGCCCAAGGAGAATCAGGGTATACAATGATCAGGTAAAAAATCCGCCATTTTTCTGGCTCTTAACATATATAAAGGTTTTATGTGCTGAGAAAAGAGAGGAAGGAAGCAAACTGTCAATAACAGAGTTGGAAGTTGGGATGGTCCCTGAGAAGTCGCTTGGTGTCCTCCTTCTCCCTCTTCTCCATCAGTGCCAGTTTGGGGGAGATGAGAAGTGTGGTTCTACTCCATCTTCAGATGAGCCCCAAAGAGACATCCAGACTCTAGTATCCTTCTTGTACACAATGGGTTTAGGAGTAGACATATGTCGAGCATCTAGCCAGGGAGCATTCAGATAGCATGATATAATTCCCTTCATAAGAGTGTGGCCTACACAGAATCAAATGTTTTCCCCACATGGAATCAGCTAAGGCAGTCAAGGTCAAGGACCCAGCAGTGAACTCTGTAGAATCATGACTGGAGTTAGATAGAGCATAATTACATCAGCAACATGCCAAGACTGATGATATGTAGGAACGCTGTTTATCTTGATACGCATAAGAATTCCACAGTCACCTATGAGATTTAAAAACGAATATGCACCCCTATGTTCATTGCAGCACTATTTACAGTAGCCAAGATATGGAAGCAACCTAAGTATCTGTCAATAGCTAGATAAAGAAGTGGCATATGTATTTAATGGAATATCACTCATCCATAAAATAGAACGAAATCTTGCCATTTGCAACAACATAGATGGACCTAGAAGGCATTATGCTAAGTCAAAGAAGTTGGACTGAGAAAGACAAATACTGTATGACTTCACTTATATGTGGTATCTAAAAAAAAAAACAGAAACAAATGCGTAGAGAAAACAAACTGATGGTGGCCAGAAGGAGGAAAGTGAGGAGATAAGTGAAAAAGATGAAAGGGATTAAGAAGTACAGACTGCCAGTTATAAAATAAGTCATGGGGATGTAATATACAATGTAGGAATACAGTTGATATTGTAATAACTTTGTATGCGGACAGATGGTTTCTAGACTTAGTATGGTGATCATTTCATAAGGTATATAAATATCTAATAATCATGTAAATCTGAAACTAATATAACGTTGTAATATTGTATGTCAGCTATAATTTAAAAATCAATAAAAAAAATCAATTGGATGGCAAAGATAAAGGCCGATCTCAAGCACTCTCTAAAATTTCAAGAGCTCTAAAAAAGGTGACACATTAGTTAAACACACACACACACACACACACACACACACACACACACACATACTGGTTGGGATGAGGAGCTAATAAAAAGGTAAACACAATTGGAAACTTCCATCCATCCCATCCTTACTTTTACCTATGCTGCTTTCATTTTCAGGAAAACCACACTAAGTGGCTTTTGTGACAAGCATTTATACAAATTGATATTTACAACACAATCAGCCTTCTAGTGAAGGCACCTGGGAATTCAAAAATGCAGGCTGCATTTTTATTCAAAATTAAACAAAGTATTTACTTATTGATTGATTGATCTATTATTTATTTACTTAATAGAACTTTCCACTAAATTATCTTCCTTTGTCAATCTGTAAAACTTGGAGCTGGCTTTCTCCACTATTCGTTGGTGAACACATAGGAAAACTTGTTTAATGCTAACCTCAGAAATGTATTATTTGGAATGTAAACCTGCTGCCAAAGGAGGTGGAAAAATGTAATGTATTCCAAGAAAAAACCCAGTTTTTGTTTTTTAAAATCATCCCCTGTATCAGATTACCTGGACCACCACTTCATTTTAATAGTCTGTAGACCAGGACGCAAACTTCTGAAAAGGTTGTATATTCCTTAAACTCTTGGAGTGTATAGGATGGTATGTGAGTGACAAAATGTTATTTTTCCAATTGCATTGGGAGCCAGAAATATGGAAATGAGGGTGGTTTTAGGGTAGACTTTAGGAATGTTTATCAAACCCTGGAAGATGCGTGTTCAAGCAAGGTCATGGGGTTACAGAGAAGGTAATTCCTTGAAGTGGTAACACAAACACTAAAACTGAAATGATACATAGACAATCCTCTGGGATGACTGGAAAGCCATTATTCCTGGAAGAAGAGAATTAAACAAGTAACATCTCAAGGTTCTAAGTCTAAAGGCATTTCCCAGAACTAGTATCTGGTCTCTGATGGGATAGACCCGCCTTAATAGGCAAAAGCCGGTGACTTAGCAAACCTGTGAAATCCTTCCTGTCTTCAACATCTGTGATTTATGAGATAATGGCAAATATCCTGAAAGTAAACTTAATCCTCTGAATAAAGCCAAATGAAGGAAGTATTGGGACCACCCCCATTCTAAAGATGAGATCAAAGAGGTGAAATAAATTGCTTGAGGTTTCACACTGAGTAGGTGGCAGAGATGGGCTCCGGAGCCTGAGTTTATTAATAAGTATGCTAGTAATTCTAATTGGCATTATTTAGAAGACTTATTATATTCTAGAGCTCCAACAATTGAGAATGGAGCTATGAGAGGATACATTGAGGCATATTAAAGGTTTTAAGAGTTAATTTGATCAAAAATCGATGCCATTAGAGCAGCACTAAACCAGATGGGGTTCAGGCCACTTAACCAACAGGAGCCAGAGGGGAAGATTTACATAAAGATACGGAAGCAAATTCTTCGATTGGCTATTTTCAAGATGGGTTGGCTGTTTGCACTTGGTTGTCCTTAGCATTTTGATTTCATAATCTTGAGGCATTCACAGGCTTAAAACCGTGGTTTGCTTATACATAGGCTGCCATGGCATTTGAGCCACCTCAGTCTAATGGCCTCCTTAGTTTAATTACCTTCACTGGGTACATACATTATGGCTCATCCACACAAGTGAAAACCATGTTGCCATAAAGTAGTGTACAAGATTACTACACAGAAAGATAAAAGCAAGTGTCAAAGCCATATAACAGTATGTACCAATCTTAATTAAAAAGACAGATAAAATTGTACAATATATATTTAAATGAAGATATAAATGTATAACCAATTTATAAATATTAGGTCAAAATCCAGGATGTTAACAATGGTTATATGTGGGTGATAGGAGAATGGGTATTTTTTTCCCTTTTTGTTTATTTCCCAGGTTGACTACAATAATCACAAATTGTTTAATTCAAAAAGTTTGATAAAAAAAAATAAAAGGGTGTCTTTAAAAATAATTAGTTGTTTTTTATTATTATAAATGGAGTTCTTTTGTGTTAAGGTGGCAGAAAAAAGTAGAGTTTATATTACAGAATTGCAAATGAACAGCGATGAGGGAAAATGCCCTTTGTGTGCCCAAGGAAAACCCTAGAGACAGAGGTGGGTGATATCCCTAGCTATGAGTGGGTTTCACAGACTTGCTGGGCCCTGGTATCACATCTAGGCATTCACTTTCCTAGACATCATATCTCATAAGAGATGGAAACAATCGTTCTAAATTTAACTGATTGGAAAACAGGAAGAACCTTAGACAAGTCCATTGTGTAAAGAACTGTAATCTATGAAAGGCACAAAAGCCCATTTTCTTATGGAATGCCCACAATGGAATTTTTTTTAGGGCATTTTCAAAGTATCCCTGTCACTGACCCTTTACAATACCCTGGAAAATTTTTAATTTTCTCAACTTTAAAAGAATAGAATCAGTGTTCTTTGTTTCTTGATCTCAATACTTAAAGAGGTGCAAATAACTAAGAAACGTGGAGAAGACGTTTATGTTTGTGGTATGTGAAGGGGTTGTGATTGCTTGGTTGTTGTCATAACGTGGTCTTTGACTTTATAAGGAAACTTGGATATCTGTAGGGGCTAAAGAAACCCTCAACTGAGAGAACAACAATGAGTAAAGGCCCTAGACTGAGTTCAACTCTAATCCCAGTTCCATTTATAAATACCTTCCTTGGCAATGTGTGTCCCCATTAGATTTCCAGACCTGGTACTATCTGAGTCCCATTCTTTCTTTGCCTGCTTTCTTTTCTTGCTCTATCCCATCATGTCAGCATTTTCTAAGGCCTTCTCCTCAGCCTTTTATTCCTTTATTTCCTAGGGATGACATCTCACCTACTCTTTCACCTTCACACCTGCACAGGCACTTGTCAAATTGGTCATTAGTCCTGGGACAATCAGGGAAGGCTTCATGGAGGAGGTGGGTTTTTAGAGATAGACTGGATTTCAGTGGGGAGGACCTGAACAGGGTAAGGGAACCTGAGAAGTGGAGAAACACAGAGGGAAACCAGAGGGAGAGAAGTTCTGGGTGTGTGAGGAGGGACTGCTTGTTTGACAGGAAACTCACTCCTGGAAATACCACAGCTTAGAAGTATGACTTCCTTTTCTTTTCTTTTTTAGCTGAGCCATCCTGCCACCTGTTGGCAGCTCAGCAGCAGCTCAGCTCGGGCTGGGCATCGAACTGCTGTTGCTCAGAGCTCAGCTCGCACTCTTGAGCGAGCTCTTAATCAACTGAGCCACTCGGCTGGCCCGACTTTATTTTCTTGTTATATCTCCTTGTTCCTTTCCTTGTTTCTTTGTCTCCAAGCACCTGCCTGGACAAATGAATGCTCCTGACCAATGTGCATGTCTTTTACACATTGGTTGTCTTTGTCACCTCTGAGTGGCTGACTTTGAACCATCAAGGCAAATCCTAAGGTCCCCCTGGGGGCCACTCACACAAGGGCTGATCCCTTCTCATCCTTGTCCCCGTTTGACCACCTGACTTTCTTCTGATGCTCACATCTCAGAGTCAGTTGATTATAACACATGTTTTCTGTATAACATGATCTTTTACTCATAATTTTAAAGACCTGCAGCCAGCAACGATCCAGTGACACATCATATACGGCCTTATAATGCACTGACTCAGCTTGCTTCTGTCTACACTTGAACCAGCAGCATGCTCACATAGTTCTCCTATTGTGTTGGTTTAGGATGTACTAGTCAATGATCAAGTCTTGTTTGGTGCAACAGTCTACACACCACCACGGAGAAAGAAATATTTCATAGATGCTTTCTGACAAGTTTTATAACATGTGATCCCCTCTGCAGTGAGCACTTTGTGTTCCAGGGGGAACAAAAATTCACTTGACCTGGGAATCTCATGCTTGGGAACTTATTTTAAGGATATAGGAGAGAGAGAGAGAGAGAGAGAGAGAGAGAGAGAGAGAGAGAGAGAAAGAAAGTTTTTTGAATGAAGCATTCACTAAGCAATTTATGAATACCCAATAAAAAAATTTTAAAAGCTAATATATTCTGAGCTCTTGTCAAGGGCCAGATACTGCTTTAAGCGCTTTCTACACATTAGCTCACTTAATCTTCCACAATAAGCCCATGACATAACTATTATTATTACCATTTCACAGTGGAGGTAACAGGGACACATCATTTAATGTAACATGTCCAAGGTCATGTGGCTGGTAAATTATCGACAATACATTAACTCGATGGAACTATTTTTAATGACCATTACCATGACTAAAGAAGAAATATAAAATGCTTACAAATTTAGTGAAATATTCAATGGTGATATTATATATACATAATGACCAGTGCCATTTTAAACTTGTAGACCTAAACTATGTTAGTTTGGGAAGCAGAAAAAAATAAAATAAATGATATACTAGCTATAGGATATAATGGGTTTAGGGTTGTTTAGTTATTTTAGTCCAGGTTATTTTTAATGTGTTTCATTTCAATGTGATTTTTAGAATTATGTAAAAAGAAGATAAATGTAAATAGCAGTTCACATATTCTATGGGAAGCTATATTTGTGTTCCTGTAAGGGTTCTTAGAAATTATTATATATTGTAGCATTCTAGGTCTATCTCTTCTTAATCATTATCCAGACTTATCCACTATCAAGTATTTATCACTATCCAGTCTTCTATTCGGTTGTCGGAAAAGTCATGACGTATTTTTTTCTATGTTTTTCATTGCAAAAATGTATCATGACTTTTCCGACAACCCAATACATATTTTTTTCCTCTTGAAAAATGGACAAGATGATTGAGAGGAGAAAGGTTTAATCACAAATTTATAGTTTACTTTTTTAGTATCTTTGAAAACTGCTTTGTTCATAAGGTTAAGAGATGCAAAAAAATAGGGATATTACCTAAGGAACCAGGTTGAGGTTGATTGCCAGTGAAGGTTTTTGTCTGAAGTGGACAGAAACACTGCTTTTAACAGCCTTTTCATTTTGCTTTGTAAATGGATTGTTTTCCTCTGCCTTGGGGGTGGGGGAACCATCTTAGCTGTTGACTTCTGTTGTATGTTTGTTGACAAGTGCTGTGTAATATATTTGACATTCTTTGGGGTAGAGATAATTATGGCCTTAGTTCCCCCACTCCACCCCATGCACAGAAAGGGAGAAAAAAAAAAGTTTAAAAGGAAAAGTACCAACAAACAACAGTATGAAAATCAATTTCATATACGATCCTTGAAGTAAAACCTGATTTTGTATCACAATGAGGCATAATACGAAAGAACAGAAAAGCAACACCCATACATTGAAATTGTCAAAGACTCTTAAAAAGATAGCAGCCATTGAATAATAGCCTTTAAAAGAATTCTGGGGAACTGGAGTGCAGAAGCAAACTCCACACCCATGGCTGCAAATCTCTGATTCCACTGGAGAGTCGAGCACATCTGTTTCCACACACATCTGGACCTCAACTTCCTGCCGATATTCCTCCCTTAGACCGACACTCACCAAAGCCATGGGAATAACCTACCATCCAATGGGAGGTTTTCCTACTTGCATGTAGTATGAAATCATAAATCCTACATTATTTCAGATGAGCAGTGGAAATGGAAACCTTTAAAAAGTGTGCTTTCCATGGGAAGTCTGAATCTTTCCTGTACAGATGCCTTTGATTTGGGGAGTACACAATGGGCCTTGCACTTCTTCAGCATCAGGGACATGTTAAATTCCACGGCCCCTTCACTAGCCTAAAGAAACGGCACTAAAACGATGTGGGTCAGGATTCAATGCTTTCAGCTTCAGAGGCCAAGAGTGATGAAGTAGTTTGGAGGGAAAGAGACATAACCCCAACTCGTCGCCTGAACAGAAATGACTCCAAGTTGAACTTTTCACAGAGTTCGCAAAAACTATGTCATAGAAAGTTTCTTAAAAGGAAATCCTGATTTTATGTTATATATTTTCCTGTTCCAAATGTGGCTGGATGGAGAAGGCTTGGCCTGAAGTTGAAAGAACAGATTCCTTTTCCCCTTTCTGGACCGGGCCAACAGTCCTGGAGACCAGCGTGAAGTCGGAGACGATGTTCGCCTTGTGAGCCAACACTGAAGCCATGATTTTTGGAATGTTTAATCCAACTAGTCATAAGCATTGATTTGGTTAAAAAAAAATGAATCTTCAGGGAAGTTTATCTCAGTGGATCTGAGGTATGTTTGGAATCAAGCTATTTTAACATGAATTTATGTTAGAATTTCTTTGAAGCAACACAATGATTCTTCAAGCCATTGGAACTCTCCCTAGAAGACCATAGGAAACATACTACCCCCAAAATAAAGAAGTGAAAAACTACATAGATGATGCCCATGAAGTTTTTCAAGGAGTGGAAAAACTTATCATCCCTGTCATCTGGCCTGTGAGTCATAACCTGAGCTGTGAGGCAGCTGGTCTGTGGTACTGTCTGTGACTATGGAAGAGAGAAAAGGTTACTAGCTCTTACAAGGGGCAATCACTGTACATAGTCAACCATTTCATTGCGACAAAGACCACACTCCTGCCTGTTCCTTGGGAGCTAATATCACACAGCAGAAAGCACATTCAGAGGCAGCTAGACTGAGAGTCCATTCCTGGCTACACTTATATGAATCTGAACAAGCTACTTAATTTTTGAGCCAACTCCTTTTTTGTATTTTTTTTTGTTTTTCTTTTTTAAAAATTCATAGACATGTCAGCTACCTACTTCATTCCTTTCTAAAATGCTGACACCTAATAGGAATCAAGCGACCATTCCCATACAGTAGTGTGCATGTCTAAGAGGATGCTTGAGCTTACTTAATTCAAGAAAGGCCTTAATTCCCTCAGTTGTTTGGAAAGATCTATCTCGTGTATTCTTTGGCACAAAGAATTCAAAGTGTGCTCAGAAATGGAAGAGATAAGAAGAAAAATAGACCCGGACAGTGGAAGGGAGACACTGTTCAAGAATCGGTGGGTTCGCTGACAATGAGAATCTGTCTGTGGGTTACAGTCAGAAAGAGAGGATGATGGAGTGCCTGTTATGGGGAGACAGCAAAGCACAGCCAGAGAGGCTGGAGACCATTCTTCAGTAGGCGTCAGGATGGGAGGGGAGGTATTATAGCTCTTAGTAGTCTTAGCAGTGACTATCTCATGTTGGGAGGAGGGTGTGGGAGAAGATGAGTGACTCATTTTAAGTAAAAGAAGATAGTGTAGGGAGGATCAAGGAGACAAGGATGTAATGCTAAGTATCTAATTCAAAGAGACCACATTACAGAAATCCCAGTAAAGCCTTCCTTCCTTTCTTTGTTAGAAAACAGGATAAATTCACAGTGCTTGCTCCCCAAAAAGGGAACCACAGAGAGGGCAAAGATATTGCTGAACTCAAACCAATGCATTCTATACTTTAATATATATATATAAAGTATAGAATAATATATATATATATATATATATATATATATATATATGAAATTAAGATGCCTATTCAACATCTAGGACCAATCAGATACCTTCAGCCATTTTTTGGTTAGATGATGTGATTATAAATTTGACCCAAAAGGAAATTTTAATAAAGCTGCTGAGTAATTACAACTCTGTTCAATAAATTATTCTCTGTACTTTTCTAAAAGTTTGAGTTATTTCAACTGTTTTTCAATGAAAAGAAATTGTGAGGATAAAAGACACACATGGTCTTGCAAATTCAGAGAATCCCAGTGGGGAAGTGTTTAAGTAATTGATTTTGAGTAACTTTGGCCTGAAAGTGAAGTCTTGCTGCTTTCCCAAGTAATCTGGGGACTGAGTGGGAATGCAGATGGTGTGATGGAAAATTTTAAAGACTTCACCCAAAATGCTGTAGTCTTTTATTTCACCTTGTTGACTTGAACAAAATAAATCTCCATGTCTATGATTCCAAAAAGCATCTGTTTCTTGTGGATCTACAAGATTTAAAAATATGTACCACATGTTAAAATTGTACCAAGACATATGCCCACCATGAACTCAGGTATACCTCAGATATACCTTTCTTGAAGGACTTACACCCACATGTTTGCATAGAAAATGCTTAGGAAAGGCCATGTTCACACCAGATATCATGAGTGTCATCATTTCTCTTCTACTGGAGCTTTGTGAGATTGTCCTCTCCATTTTTTACAAGGGAATTAGGCAGGAGGCACTCACAATTCAAGCTGAGTTAATACTGCTCTCCTAACCTGGCCCCTTTCATCCTCTAACCAAGATTTTCACTGTGTTTTCAACTGTTTTGCTACTTTATAGACAATCTATAGAAGCTTGTTGACCTTCTTTTCTCTAACAAGTGATTTCTTGGTTCACCCATTTCTGCACCTCCTGAGGGATGAGTCATATTCTCCACTGGCCACATCATCAAAAAGTCCTAATCAAAACCATGTTAGTGCACTGTGAGTTTTCTGGGTTAGTTAGCCTTCTTGGCTCTATATATCCCACTCGATGTTAATTCTTACCCAAGTCACCTATTCCCTGCACACGTGGGCTAAGGGCTCATTTACTCTGCATGACGGAACTCATCTTCCTTTACATGGCGGTTACAGTTGACCTTCCCAGAAAGAAAACATATTTCCTTTCAATCCATATATTATGAAAGCCTTTCTGTTTTATTTTGTCAGAGGAAAGTTCTTATCTCCCGAAACTCTTATATGACATACTCAGGGAAAGCATTGGAAATGTAGTCTGGTAGAATCTTCCTTGATAACAGATAACAGATAAATAGCAGGAACTAGGAGCCCCTGGCCTTTCTATGACCCTCATCCTCATGCCTGTTGGAGTCCTGCTCAGCAAGGACTCATGTCCAGGTTCTACATCTTGACATTCTTACTGTTTATACCTGTGGGCTCCCCTTTATCTGCTCCTGTATGGCAGGAACTCAGACTTTTCTTATGTTCACGTTGGGCTTCCCAAGGGCATGGCCTACCATAAATACCACTAGAAAATGAAATTAACAATCATGTAAAACCCACTACAGTTGCCCTTCTGTATACGTGGGGAACTGGGTCCAGGACGCCCCCATAGACACCTAAGTCCTTGGATACTCAAATCCTTTTATAAAATGGCGTAGTATTTGCATATAACCTACATACATCCTCCCACATACTTTCAGTCATCTCTAGATTACTTATAATACTTATTACAATGCTATAGTTGTTATACTATATTGTTTAGGGAATAATGAGAAGAAACAAAGTCTGTACATGTTCAGTACAGACCCAACCATAGTAGACCTAACAACATAATACACGTCAGCAATGATGTAACTTTTTAAAAATAGTTTTGATCCTCAGTTGGTTGAACCCATGGATACGGAACCTGGGGATTCAAAGTTCTGACTGCATAGGCCAGGTGCTGTTAACATACATTATGGGACTACATTTGGTCTTCAAGAAACCTCCTGTAAGACTATGGGAAAGGCATTTTTATTTCACCATGATGAAACTGAGATTCAGAGGCTCAGTGCCTCATTCAACATCACATGCAGGTCAAGCAGAACTGGTCTGACTTGAACCCAGAAATGTAGATGGTACGAGACTGCCTGGCATCTTTTCATCTCAGTGATATTAGAGTCAAATGCAAGCTTTAGGTAACAGCCATTAAAGACACTCGTCACCTCCTGCATAACTGACACTTTTGTGCAGTGGGCAGATTAGAACGGATTTCTTCCTATGTAACTAGTTCCTTAGACTTGGGCCTTTGAGGCATTTGTAAGATTTTGAGCTTTTTCCCCCTCAAATTTGAAGACACTGATTTAATTATTTTCCGGAACACTGGAGGTGAGTCCACTGCTCAGTCTGCCTGCACAGCAGTGAGAAGCACCCCGTTTTCCCACTAGAGCTCCCCTCCCCACCCCCCTGGAGAGAGGCTTAGCTGCACCGAGATTAACTGGGAGCTAAATGCAGGCAAGTAGCCAAACCAAAGTGATAAGCAATCCAGTTTTGATGGAACACTCGAAAATCATTTTAACTTTTCCAGACCTAATGCAGCTAAAGGATGTGGGGGTGGGCGGTCTTCTTGTGGGTTATACAAATAGCTTCACTCGGGCAACTCCTTTTAACCCAAGATTAGAAAGAGTTGCACTAATTGGGAAGAGGGGTCCTCATCATATCCAACTCAACTATCACATGCCCGTCTTTCCTGGTAAAGTTGGTGGATTTTGTTTGCTTGTTTTGGGTGGTTACACAACCTGGATGACTTCTGTCAGTCCATTAGAAAAGGCTGCTTTCCCCACAGAAAGCGAGTCCTGGTTGACCACACAATCTTTGGCTGCTTGGCTAGGAGGCCATCTTACATTTGTCTTTCTGTTTATGTGGGGGCCTTGATAAGAAGTGAGACTGACAAACCCCAGTTCATTTCTGCAGATGAAAACGCTGGGCAGGAAATGCTTTTCAGAGGCTTTCACGACAAGGATTTTCTCAGCAAGCTATACGGATGGTGTGTTTTTTGTTTTTTTTTCTTTGAAGGATTGTTGGCTTTGGGTGATGTTGTTGTTGTGGGAAGGAGTTTTAGCTAACAATGTCTGAAGGGACAAGGCTACTCAAGATCTGTAAATGGGAGTTTGAAGAAGGTGGGAGACTCATGCCCCTGTTTTTGGATTATTACGCAAGCTCCATCCATGTATTAGCAGTTTGAGGGAAAGTATGAAATTCTTCACCGACAGGCCACGCCCAGGCATGATGGCAGTCAAAGCAACCCTAACAGCTTTGGGTCTTCCCAGAATGCCTTAGTGCCCAGCAGCACAGACATTCCTGAGACAATGGATTTCTAATTTCATTTCTAAGGTGGGAAGGAAGGCAGAAATGGCAGTCAGCTGCTATATCCTAGTACAGCTGCAGGCTTATTAAAACAGAGATGCTCCTATAATAGCTGGTACGTAGTTTCTATGATGGGCTCTCTAACTTTCTTCCCTGGGTACCCTGGATTCTCCCATCAATTAGCCATTAGCCAGCACTGCTGTTAACTATTTTAAATATTGTCACTGGAAAGGATAACGACTTTTAAGGTTTTCCTTGGGCTTGGCAGGGATTTGGGAAGCAGAGTTTAAACCCACTTCATCCAAACAAAGGAAAAAGCCTGGGTCTGGGCCATGCAGAGGACCCCAGGGTGGCTCCCCAATGGCCCAGAGGGCCACTCCCGTGATAATGAATGGGGGCATACTCATGGTGTTAAAAACAAAATGCAAAGGGAGCAGGGCATGCCACCCCAGTGCTTGCTTTAAAGCTGTGCCACTTCTCCTCACTCTGAGGTGATTACAGAATTCAGAGTCTTTCTATTTTACTAGCAGTTGGGAAGACCTACTGGGTGAGTAAAACAGGTTTCAAGGAAAATTCCATTATGAAATTCAACCAGGTGGCCCAATCTTAGGTCAATAATTCGCACATGGGCACCTAAAGTCATGCACCTGGTTCAAATGTCAGAACAACTGCCTGGAGTTATTCTCATGAGTGGAAAGAGTATGTGCTTTGGATCAAGCAGACTTTGGTTGGATGTGTGGTTCTCTCCATCACTAGTTTTGTGACCACAAATGATATAACTTCTCTGAGTCTCAGCTTCATATATATATATATATATATATATATATATATATATATATATATATATATATATATATAATGAGAATAATACATAACTCATAGGGTTGTTTTAATGATGCTAGAGTTTCTTCTGTATGAAATGTAAGAATCATCAGAGAATTGGGTCATATAACACTTCAGTAGTTCAGTATTGCACAAGGTAAGTGACAGTCCCAAAAAGTCACTGGCCTTTCAGGCTCCCTCCAATCTCTTAAAGTCTGGTCCATTTTAGACCAGTCCTGTTTGGGTGAGATCAGTCCCATTCTTGGCACGTATGTGCTTATCTCTACAATTAGTTAGTTGCTGTACTTGATTAACTATCTTTTTAGTGCTTCTTAAATCTTTTATGTATGTGAGCTTTCTCACGCTTTATGTTGGAAACTATTGGAAACTACTTCGGACTTCTATAGAACAAGTGCTGTTCTGATGGCCAACAGGGAGGGTGACTGACAGAGTGACCCCTGGGCTATAAACTGAATGTTTGTGGCCCCCATTCCTATGTTGAAATCCTTTGTCTTTTTTTTTTTTTTTTTTTAGCTGAGCCATCCTGCCACCTGTTGGCAGATCAGCAGAAGCTCAGCTCGGGCTGGGCATCAAACTGCTGTTGCTCAGAGCTCAGCTCGCACTCTTGAGCGAGCTCTTAACCAACGGAGCCACTCGGCCGGCCCTCCTAAGTTGAAATCCTAACCCCCAACATGATGGTGTCAGGAGGTGGGGCCATTGGGAGCTGCTTGGGTCACGAAGGCAGAGCCCTCAGGAATGGGATCAGGGCCCTTCCAAAAGGGCTCGAGAGTTCCCTTGCCTATTCCACTCTGTGAGGACACGGAGAAGTCAGCAATCTGCAGCCCAGAAGGCAGCCTTCACCAGAACTCAACCACACTAACACTGTGCCCTTGAACTTCCAGTCTTCAGAACTGTGAGGAATACATTTCTGCTACCAGCCAGCATCTGGTGTTTTCTGTTAGAGCAGCCCACATGGATGAAGACACCGCAGGTTCTGTCCAGCCTAAATGCAGCTCACCCACCTCTCCCCAGACAGCCCTGGTCTGAGCACTGATTTGATTGACTGCCATTTATAGAATAACTACAAGGCCAGAGCTCTGTTGCTCCATGTACTCATGCCACGCTCAGTGATGGAAGACGCTATTATTTCCACTGCATAGAGGAGGAAACTGAGCTCTGACAGATTATGTCACCCATCCAAGGACAGATGGCAGAGCTTTGGATCTTGCTTGTCTTGTGTCCAAACACCAGGGCCATTTGGCTTTTGATCTTGCCATCCTATAACTGCAGGCGTTCCCTTGTTCTCACGCTGCCCAGATGGCAGCTTCTTCCTCGGGTAAAGCTCTGATGAGTGAAGTTGCAGTCAGCTGCTCGGATAACACATAATTCCTCAGAGTCTAATCCCGATCGCCTTGTTACCCAGAGCATTGCAAAACAGGCCCCTGAGAGGAGTAACAATCAGTGCCTAGAGAGCAGGTATCTAAGGAGACCCTGTGGGTGTGGATGGGGAATTCCGAGGAGCAAGGTGCCTCCAGGAAACCTTGCGATCACACTATGTGTTACCAAATGATGCCTTTGTGTGAGCATAGAATGTCATCAGGACATGACACTAACAGATTTTTTTAACTGATCTTTAAAGTCCCCTATGAATGTCCAGTGTGAGCCAGGCAAAGATGGAGCACAGACAGGTGAAGCACAGAGGATGCAGACAGGTGGGGAAAACAGGCCAGGAAGAGCCAAACCCTTTTCTTTGTATGGATCTATGAAGTGCCTGACGCTGACACAGTGTGGTCTGAGGGAGAAGGCAACCTATGACCAGCCAGGTCATTCCTAAGGTGTGTGATCTTGACAAAATCACTTAGACCATCTGAGCCTCAGGTTGATGCACCTGTAAGATGAGACTAACAGCCATCCCTTCCCTGGATTATTGTGAGTATTCAATGAGGTTCTATTTATAGAGCATGGTAAATGCTCTATATTATCAGGTGTTTCCCCTTACCTACCACTTTATTCATATTTAGAGGTAAAAATAGACTGACCAAGTCATATGTGAAGAATGAATGGGAACCAGATTCAGGTCAACTGGAATCATGTTCTTAAACATGAACACAGAAAAAGACACATACAGAGTATATGACAGGATGGGAAGCTGAGGCTCCGAATGAGATTTCATCCAGGGATAACAAGCCCAGTGTGGGTTTAGATACAAAAAAAAAAAAAATTGTGAAAAAGCTACATTGTTTATTTTGGAAAGTCATTTAGGGATAACACGTCACCACTATGGTTATAATTTTGCTTTAGGTCATAGAGAGCTGTACATGGGCCCAAGGGATCAAATGTTCCCTGGCACTATTGGACAAAGATGCACAAATGAGCTTGGTCCTCTAACAGGCTGCAGCCTCCTTTGATCTTCAGAGCAAGAATGATAAGCTTTAAGTATATATATTTCAGCTAGCTTTCAGGAACACCTAGCAAGGAGTTTGGGCCCAGGGCTGGCCTACCCTCCAGACTTGGACACTGCCTCCATTATAGGATTCTGCTTGAGTTCGTAATTTACCAAAAAGAAGAGGAAAACTAAAGCTGAGCCAAAAACAGCCCCCAGATCCCCACCCTCCCACCCCTGCTGCCATAAAACCGATAGAGCAACTGGGATTAAAATGTAACCTGAACCAAGAGAAGTTTTGCAAATAAGATGAAAGCTGCCATTTAAGGTTTTTCAATGGCACCAACTGGATTAGATCAGCTTTCCAGACGGGCGTCTTTTGACAATCCCTGGGAACTGTGTCTCCTTACTGGAAGGCAGGGCTGATGCATGCAAAGTCAATTAAAACACTAAATGCATACAAGGCAGTGGCTTGACACGATTCATGCTTAGGCATTTCCCAAACAGCCCTGCTTTATTTACCAGGGTTTTATTCAGAGACGTGGCAGTGTGGTTAGTGATTTGAAACTGAAGTCTGAAAATTGAGGAACAAAAATGACCAAATTAATGCCTCGCTGTAGAGGAGCAGAGAAATTCTATACCTGCTAGAGATATTTCTGTGAATAATAACTCAATCTTATATAGGATTTTTTTTTAAAGGAAGTCCTTTATATTGACATTTGACTCTCTCTCTCTCTCTCTCTCTCTCTCTCTCTCTCTCTCTCTCTCTCTCTCTCTCTCTCTCTCTCTCTCTCTCTCTCCTTAAAATCTTAGGTTCTTATAACTGGTGTCACTTCTGGCATACTACATCATTTTTCCCAATTGCCAGGTGAGTAATCCCTTTGCTGTCAGTGGAACCAGTGACAGGTGAGCTGAGCTTTCTATCCACGATGCTGATTAGTTTTGGTTTTGAAGACCCCTTGCCTGCCTATAGTGTTCTCACAGACCCAAACCCCCAAAGCAGGTATCCCCCAGCATTCTACACTTTCTGAGGTTCCTCACTGGTAAACCATGATCATCAGGAGCTGTAACAAACTGCCCTTGAAATGATGCCACTAGCTTTATGGTCTAGAATGAATAAATTATTTACTGAGTGTCCTTTAAGTATAATAGAGATAGGCACACTGCTAGGTCTTTACATATATTACACAAATATCCTGGGGATACAATGTTATCTCTACATGGCTAGAAATTTACAGTCAATATTACATTGCATTCAAAGTATAACTTGGCAATATTTGAATTAACATGTGCAATTTATTTCTTTTAGTGTGTAACCTTTACTTCATCTAATGCTGCATAGCTATCTTAAGTAGATTGTAAAACGTGTTTCCTACAAAATCTGAGTTTCAATACTAATGTAAAGCAAAACTTTGTTAACTGCAACATGATCTGAAACATTCCAATACATCTTTTGGCTGATGTGCTAGGATGATTCCTGGTCAGCTGTGATTTCTCTAACTTAGTTTTCTTCCCTTAGGGCCCACGCCTTATCCTTCTAGCTCTAAACCTAGAACAACAGAGAAAACATAGGAAGAGGACTGTCCTATTCAGTTCCTTTTGTCCTGAGTTACAGCTAGTTCCCACTTTCTAGCTAGTCCTATTCACACCGCTCAGCATGGTCAGCAAATCAAGAAAACACAATGGTGTGGAACTAGGCTACCCTCAAAGCTTTCTGGAGTTCCTTTTGCAGGTTTAACTTGATACACCATTGGTCCAACTTATACTTTTGCTCATGTCCTACCCAATACCTGGCAAGGGGCGTGAGACTATCACTACTGGCTTAGACTGAGGTACTGTCACAGGGAGGGTGGATATTTGATCAGACTCAGAATTCTTTAAACAATGAGAAAAGGGACAGATGTGCATTGTGTAAGTGATCAACAGTATCTGCTACAGGTTGCACAGGACTCAGATCCGGCCAGTCAAAATCTAATATTCAGGGATGTATATAAGATCTCTCAGATGGGGCCGGCCGAGTGGCGCAGTGGTTAAGAGCTGGCTTGGGACGCCAGCGGCCCCGGTTCGGATCCCACATATGAAGGACAGTGACACTGCCCTCTAAAAAAAAAAAAAAGAGAGATCTCTCTCAGAGACTTCTGGGATCCCAGTGGCCATTCTTTCTCCTTAGGCATGACTCTGAAGGGGCGCACATTTTGGAGCCCCATCCATCATCTTGCCTCAGGTGAAGCCTGAAGCGAAATAATACTACCAGCGACCCCTTGCTGAGTACATGGTATTGACTAAGGCAGTGAGTATTCTAGATGTTCTGTGTGCTTTACACCTTTAGCCTTCATGACAACTTATCAAGTATTTTCATGCTGCTGTGACACCATGCCCGCGGCTCAATGGCTAGGCTGGCTCATTGAACCCATACAATAAAAGGAACAACTGAGATTGAAACCAGGTCCGAAGGCTGTTGTTTGAGCCCTGAATTTACTCACACCTTGGGCCAGCTCTCAGACTTTTCCGTCACGTGAGGCAATAACTGGTCTTTCATTTAGGCAGGTTTTGGTTGATTGCTGTGTTGCTTGCCCCTGAAAAAGTCCTAAAATGACACAGAAACCATTACCTTAAGCCTTCTAACATGCAACTAAGGAAACAGAGACCCCCCCTGCACAAGTGAGATGGGAACACAAGTGCAGACGTCTAGTCAAACGTTCTTTTCCATTTAATAATAATAACAGATATGTATTGCGTGCTTCCTAAGGGCTGTATACTTGGACACGCCGTTACCGCCTTCATCCTCAGCAATCCTGAGGGGTAGGGCCTATCAGCGTCCCCATTTCACAGATAAGCAAACTGAGACTTAGAAAGACACAAGACTTGCCATGGTTACACAGAACCTAAGAGCTGGGATTTGGACCCAGCCATGTGACATGAGAGTCTGCTAGCTTACCAGGAGCTTTCCTGCTTCTCACATTGCCCAAGTGGTCCCTGCATTCCAGGCAGGAAGCAGTGACCCTGACATTGATTTCATGGGCTTATCTGGAGAACCAACCAGGCTCTTTTGGTCTTTTGTTTTGCATTTCGCAGAATGGGCTTTACATTCTAACAAACATTTTTAAATAATGATTATCATCCCTCTAAAGTAATGTTGCTTTCCATTCATGCCTGGTAATCATTATTCATGTAGGCTTTCCTGCTTATTTTCGATTCCTATTTTGCAAGAAGCCAAATGGTTGAGAAGAAAGTGGATGATGCTGTAAGACCATATGGGCTTTAGTCTTGGTTTCCCCAATTAACACCATTTTAAGTTTCTACTTCAATACTAAGACCTCAATTATTCCCTCTGAAAAATTCAGATAATACACTGCCTCAGAGTTGTTGTGCAGGTATCTGAATGCCACACAGTGCATTAACATAAAACATTATCTTTTAATGGAAATGGTTTTCCTATTTCCAATTTTTATATCAGCATAGAAAGAGATTCCTGCCTTACAGTTGCTATATAGTTCCTGTGAGATAGAAAGCAGACATCTGCATGAAAGAAAAAAACAAAACAAAACAAAACCCCAAACGTTAGTTTTCCCTAGTTTAGTGAATTGCTAAAGTTCAGAGGTTAGCATATAATCCTAGTTTTGCCAGGTTGGTACAAATAGAATGAATATAACTTTTGATATTTCTCATTGTCACCAGCTGGGTTAAAGAAACTCATCTAGCACTAGATACTTTTTCCAGAAGTGTTGTCTGCCTCATTCAGATGAACATGCAAATATAGTAGAACGTTTCCAATGAAGGGGGAGAAACAAACTGGGAGGTAACCGAAATGTCACTGATTGGCAATTCTGGAAAGGGAAGTTTTCTCTTCACTCACAAAAGGAAAACCAGTAGGCAAGGACTCTCTCTTGGTGTCCTCGCCAAGCTGGGTGTCCCAGCACAGTGTCTCATCTGTGATCAGTGTGGCAGTGCACAGGTCTAGGGAGACACATCCCCACCTTCCTCAGCTTCCTTCCACTACCTACTCCCCCAGCCTGCATGCCCACAAGCACACGTCCTGTCCCTTACACATACCACGCTGGGTAGCTGGCACATGCAGGGCTCACAGTCAGCCATGGAAACCTGTGCAGTGGTGTCACCAACACTGTGCCCCCATCATGGTCATCCCTGAGAGCTTCCTAGTAGAGCTTTGTAGTTTACAAAGTGCTCCCCTATGGAATGCTGCAAGACCCGTGCCTGGAGAGTGGAGCAATGGTATCACCCCTGATTTAATGCAAAGAGGAGAGAATTTCTTGTTAAAAGACCTGAGCTCCAACTCTGGCTCGGCTCAGCTATGTTCAATACATGCGGACGGAGCACCACTTTGCAGCAGAGACTGTGCTTAGTGCCGGGACTTCTCTGAGCTGAAAAGCAGCTCGTGTCCCCATCAAGTCCCTGAGCTGCCTTTCCTGCCACTCACAATGCTGGCTTTGTGTGTGTGTGTGTGTGTGTGTGTGTGTGTGTGTGTGTGTGTGTGTAGTTAAACCGCTGCTTTTCACCCTTGGGGGTCCCAGGGCCCTAAGGTATTCATAAAGGTAGAAACAGAGTCCTCAAATGATTGTCAATATTTCAAAATTATAGCCTTTCCCCCTGGTGATGGAACCTTCATTCTGGAAAAGATTGTACAGGCGAATTCTCAGATGAAACAGATTGTACAGGGTAACTCCCAGGTGAAATAGACTTTTCTGAAGTCCAGTGTTGCATTTGGCCAGAATAAAGATCACGTCACTTATCACAGGACATAAATTCGAAGCGTCCTTTCACATGTTCGTTCAATCTTTTGCTGCCATCCTGTCCGGCTCGTTCAGTCCATAGAGCTCAAGTTTCCCCAGGCAGCACTTGCCCAAACTGCCAGAAACCGTGATGGTGTCATAAGGCTGCTTGCTGCACACAAGCCGCATCATTCTCAATTTTGTTTTCAACTCCAGCACAAATGTGTTTGCAGATCTGAATACTAGCTCCCCAGAGCCTGCCAGCGAGTTCTATTTAGGGAAGCCTTCTATAAACTGAAGAGTTAGCTGAAAAATTTTCCTCTCAAGTCCACAAATATCCATCCTGCAATTGCTCTTTGAGTGAGCAGTATGTCATTTGCAGAAGTCCGTAGCCCGGTCGCTGGAGTATGTGGGTGGGGATGGGGTGGAGCATTTGGCCAGGTGAAAATAACAGGGGCAAGTACAGTACAGCAGTTACTGTGGGGGGACAATGGCCTCGCCCCACCCCAGGTCCTAGCCCCGTTGCAAACCTGAGTGAGCTCCAGCCATAGCACGTGCTTGTCATAGCAGGGATGCTGCCCCTTGCGCTGGACTCCAGCTCTTGGCCACAGATGGAAGGAACCAGCCCCGGTGGGGTCCCATTTGATGCTCAATAGAGTAAAACACTATTTTAGTCAAAATTAAGTAAATGCCTTGTCAGCTTTCAGTCAGAGGTTCACATGACTTGCATTCAAAAGCATCAGGGGGAAAAAGGAGATTCACCCTGAGGGTGGCATCCTTATGCCAACCCCGGAGTACTTGCAAACATTAATATAAGGCAGTAACAGGAAAGCCAGCTCATGAAAAAGCCCAGAAGCTTCCTTTTTTCTCGTACTGCCTAGGAGTGGCCCTCAGAGGCATCCCAGGGGCTGGACTTAGCTGGCTGCCCTAAGTCTCTGAATCAGCACCTTTTCCCTCCTCTGCCATTCCAATGCTCACTGCAGAACAAAGTCCTTAGAAATCCTCTATGGAAGTGTGGCCTGTGTCCCTAGGGTCTTGGGTGGTCTAATGACATTATAGCAGCCCTTTAATGTAAACTGCCATAAAATCTCTAAAAATGCCCTCTATTGTTGGACTAAATAATAAACAATTATCCTGGGGCTCAGTGAGTCCTCGTGTTGCTCTCTTATACAGAGCCAGAAAAAAAAAAAATCTCACTCTCCTTGATATGCAGGATATTTGTGCTTCCATTTCTTTAAAATATTAGGAAAATCCCAAATTTCACAAAAAAATAGAATAATTGTTCTGCGAGGAAAATAGCATCCATCACACCTTTTATTTTTCCTACCTCCCTCCTCAAATTTTTGATTGCATCTTGAGAATTTTTTTCTAAGTCGTTAAATGGGTCATAGAACAATATATTTAATTTTCTTTCATTGGATAACATTTAAACACAGAAAAATGCATCGATTGTAAGTGTAAAGTTTGATGACTATGACAAATATATACATTTATAACCAATGCCCAAATCAAGATACATGGCATTTTCATCTTCCCAGAAAGTTCCCTTCATGTCTCATTCCAGGCAATTCCAGTTTCTTGCAGATAACCAGTGTGGTGCTCTCCATTATCATAAATAATTTTGCCTGTTCTTGAATCTCATATAGTATCTGATAAGAATCAGATAGTATGTAATCTTTTGTGTCTGTCTACTGTCACTTGGCACAATATTTTTGAGATTTATCCACGTGCATTATCAGTTTATCCCTTTTTATTGCTAAGTAGACTCCATTCTATGAATATACCATCACTGGTTTATCTGTTTTCCTGCGGATGTACATTGGGTTATTTGCAATTTTTTGCTACTATGAAAAAAGCTGTTATAAATATATTGTACAGGTCTTTATGTGGATATATATTTTAATTTATCCATGATTGAAATTTCTGGGTCGGATAGTAAGTATATCATTGAACTTTATAAGAAAATGCCAAATAGTTTCCCAGAGTAGATCACACCATTTTTTTACAATCTTACCACCAATTACTAGAGTTCTCATTACTTCATGTATGCTGCAACGTTTGGTGTTTTCAAGCTGACCTGCCATCCCAGTGGATAGAAGGTGATATCTCATTCTTGTTTTAGTTTGCATTTCCCTGATGATAAATGATGCTGGGCATTTTTTCCCCCCCATATTTATGGAGCATCTGCCTTTATGAAGATTCTGATTACTCTTTTCCTTTATATTTAAAAAAAAAATGGTTTCTCCTTTTAATCATGGAGTTTGTAGAAATTCTTTATATTCCGTAGATATAAGGTATAGCTCAGATAGAGGTATCATAAATGTTGCCTTTCATTGTAGGGACCAACATGTTTATCTACTTAAAGACACTTTTTTTAACATTATTATTATTATTATTATTATTAGTTACAGATGAACAAAACAATGCAATAATTATCTTTTTTGATAAGCAGAAAATTTTCCAGATTTCGATGAAGTTCAACTTATTATTTGTCCTATAAAAATCTTTGCCTCGTAAGGTTTCAAAGACATGCTTCTCTTTTTTTCTAGAAGTTTCTTGAAGTACTTAAATGTAACAATTAAGCCCCCAAACTCAAATCCAAAGGACAGCCTCTTCTACAGGTCAAATGAACTTGTCATGTATGAGGAGAATGTCGCGGGGTCAGCAGCTTCATGGGTCCCGAGCCTGAGCGTATCACCCTTCGCAGCATGACCAGTCTGAGGAGTTTCAAGGCTCTCGTTTTGGTGTTATTTTTGGAGATAGCTTGGGTTTCTGTAGTTTTGGCTTTCGGTAGCACCAGAGTCATGCTTTGTAGCAAGGCCTGCCAAGCTAAACTTTTCTCTGGGTGAGAAAGCACGTGTTTACCCACGTGCAAACCTGAGCTTCAGTGTCTCGCTGTAATTGCATCTGTAAAACCTCTTCCTCAAATATTACTCTTAGCCTCCGTGGAAAAACACCGTTTTGAGCAAAAGGGACACGTGGGCAAAGGTTTCCCCCACCCCACCAGAGGGGCAGCATTTAAAAATGGAAGTGGCTTGTGTAACCTACTTTTCTTTGGTTTTAAAATAACAGCTCATAGATTTGCATTTGTTTTTCATTCTTGGCCCTGTGACCCCTGCTTCTGTTTTACTTGATAAATTCCATCTCGCCTTCCTCAGGCAACTATTCCATCCTGAGCCTTTTCTAACATGTATCATCAAAATGGTTTTAGGGAAGTAACCCTTTCTGTAGGCTGGGGATTTTTGAATGGAGAAGAGGAAAATTATCTTCACCCCATGGATTTCTTAGTTTCGATTATTTTTATAGCTGAATATTACTTACCACCCACAATTAGGCATCACATAGAATGTAACACATAACGAAAGTCCTGGGCAAGTCTCTAAAAAAAGGATGCTTTTGAGTTTTTGTTGTTCTTGCTTCATAGCCAACCCGGAGCTAAAATACAACAACAAAAAAATCTGATAGACTGCCTATTTGCCTACTTAAGCACACATTTGTGTACACACATATGTGTATGCATGCCTAGCACTTATGAGAATTAATATAGAAAAAAAAGATCCCTTTTTGGAAACAAAGAAGTGATTACATACATTGAGAATTAGTGCCAGGAACACAAGAAGAGGCATTGTTAGGTTATTTGCATTAACGAGAAAAGAACAAGCTCAGTAAAAAGATATCAGGATCCCTGAGAAAGTGCTGGTGGGCACATGACATGTTGACGGAGAGTGGTATGCACATACCACACAAACGCTAATTAAACCTATTTTGTGCTAATTTTCAAAATACAAGCTTTCATCAATCATATTTTTTCTTTAATCGCAAAATTATATATGTTTATTGTAAAATTTCAAGCAATACAGAAATGTATAAATGATAAAAAAAAAAAAAAAGGGTGGGCTTCTTTTCTCTAATAGTCCCATCCCTGAGAAAACCAATGTCAATAGCCTGGTAAGTCTCCCTTTATAAAAACACATAAAAATATGTACACACAGAACTTACTACATTTTGGTATCTTTTTCTTTGAAACAGAAATGGAATCATACTAAGTGTGTATTGCCTGACATCTGCTTTTGATATACATCACTTGTTGATGTAGCAAAGGTATTTTCTATATATGCTAGAGAGACTTCTATCTATATCTATATCTATATCTATATCTATATCTATATCTATATCTATATCTATATCTATATCTATATCTATATCTATATCTATATCTATCTGAATTATTCTTTTTAATGGCAGCATAAAGATGAATTTACTCACTGTATTAGTCTGCTATGGCTGCCAAACAAAATAGTACACACTCAGGTGGCTTAAAGAACATAACTTTATTTCCTCACAGTCCAGGAGGCTGGAAGTTCAAGATTGAGGTACTGGCAGGATTGGTTTCAGGTAAGGCTTTTTATCATGTCCTTAAATGTCCTTTCCTCTGCATTCACATTTCTGGTATCTCTTCTTATAAGGACACTAATCTTATTGGATTAGGATCCCATCCTTATGACCTCATTTAACATTTTTTACATTCTTAATGTCTGTATATCTACATACAGTTACCTTGGGAGTTAGGGCTTCAACATATTCATTTTGGGGGACACAATTCAGCCCATGACACTCACCAATTCCTCTACTGGTTGACACGTGTAGTTGTTTTTTTTTTATTGATCAACTTAACTGCACCTTTCAAAGTAATCTTAATGTATATAAAAATAGTTCACACTCATCCTAAAAATATGTAACACCAAAAACAAAATGCAATGTATAGAGAAGAAATACAATTACCCAAATTTCTCCACACAAAAATAATCACTTTCAACATCTGGCAAACATCCTAGATGTATGTATGCAAGTAGAGAGAAAGGAAGGTAGGTATCTATTTCTAGGTAGGTAGGTAGATAGGCAATTCTGTTACAAAAGCACATAAATGCTATTTTTATTGAAAATGCTACATTTACTGTTACACTTAATGAAAAAAGAAACATTAAAATAAAGAAACTGCTGAACTTTGGAATGCTGTTTCTTCACAGCAGGTATTTCTAAAAGATCATTCAGATTTTTAAATAGTTTGAAAACCATTAAATGGCCATGGCTGTATTGTTTAATTATGTAGTTTAACCTATACAACATTTATAGATGAAAAAGGGAAAGTTCTGTGCTCTTAGACCTCCAAAGTCCTTCATGTCCACTTCATTATATCATTATTTTTCCATTGTCAAAATTTATAAGACTTATTATATCTGATTCTGAAGCACATTCATTTAGGTCCAGTATGAAACACAATCATTCATTACTCACTAACAATATTTTCATGAGGACTTCTCCAATCCTGAATTCTTTACCTTGAACAATCTTTGAGAAGAGGAATTTATCTTCAAGTACGTAAGCAAGACATGCTCAGCATTCACTGAGTTCCTGAATGTCTGAGGATCTATGTCTTTTGAGGAAAATGTGACTTGTTGTAAAATTTCTGCGTCACATTTTCTGTCCTTTATAAATGCAGAAATATTGTCCTCTGTATCTCTTGGCATCTTAAAGCCTGGTGAAGACATTTTTCTCCCTTCTCTGTAGCCAGTTTTCTCTACCTTGTTACCTACATGCTTCTATGTTTAATCATAAAATTTGGGAACTACACCAGCATACAAGTCACTGTTGGGCAATAGTCATTTTTCCCAGATCATACTCTCCCACAGGTAACCATCAAATTTTTAAACTAGTTATCCTTTCATAATTAAAAAAAAAATATATATATATATATATATATATATACACAAACACACACACACACACACACACACACACACACTGGGGGTGCCAAAAATATATACACATAACTTGTATTCATCTTTTGCAATCATTATATATTGAGTATTACAATTTTAATACAGTTTTTTCCTTTCTTAAAATGTGTGTACCTTTTTTTGGCACCGTGTGTGTGTGTGTGTGTGTGTGTGTGTGTGTGTGTGCATTCTCCAACTTTGAGGGTTTTTTTAATTTAACAATATACTTTAGCTCACTCCATAGTAGTATGAAAAGAATCTTTTTTTTTTAATATAGAAATAAAAAAGTCTAATGAGGTATTATGTACACATAGTAAATCACATATATTTACAACACCTGC
Organism: Aselliscus stoliczkanus; assembly: GCA_033961575.1. Lineage (NCBI taxonomy): Eukaryota > Metazoa > Chordata > Mammalia > Chiroptera > Hipposideridae > Aselliscus > Aselliscus stoliczkanus. The sequence continues at coordinate 10,007,793 of CM066734.1, forward strand.
ATTTTCTAGAATTTTGTGTATACAGAATCATACAGTGTCTACTTTTTCAGGATTCTTTCACTCAGAATAACTATTTGGAGAGTCAGGTAACTGTGTGCATCACTAGTTGAATTGTTTTTGTTGCTGAGTGGATTTCATTGTGTGCATATACTACAATTTATTTATAAATCAGCCTTTTTGATTGACAGTATATACCAATGTTTCTGATAAACATTGGTATATACATCTCAGTGCGAACATGTGCTTTTATTTGTCTTGGATAAATGCTAGAAATGGAATGGTGGGATCACATGGTAGGTGTATGTTTAAAGTTGTAAGAAATTGCTAAACTGTTTTCCAATGTGGTTTCACCACTGTCCACTTCCACCAGCAATGTGTGAGAAATCCAGTCCCGTCACATTCTCACCAGCACGCGGCATGGGCAGTCTTTCTAATTTTAGCTTTTCTAGGTAGGACTGTAATGGCTGCTCCTTATGTCTTTAATTTACATTCTCTTAATGACTAATGATGTTGAGCATATTTTCATGTGCTTATTTGCCATCTGTATATCCTCTTTGGGGAAGTGTCTGTGCATATTATTTGCCCATTTTTAAAACTGAGCTTTTAATTTTCTTATTATTGAGTTTTGAAAGTTCATATATTTTATATACAAGTCCTTTATCAGTTGTATGCTTTCCAAATATTTTCTCTGCCTGTTGCTTGTCTCTTCATTCTCTTAATAGTATCTTTCAAAGAGCAGAAGTCTTAAATTTTGATCAAGCACAATTTATTATTTATTTCATTTTATGGATTTTACTTTAGCTGTCATAGCTAAGAAATATGCCCAACTCAAAGTTACAAAGAGTTGTTTTTAATGTTTTCATCTAGAAGTTATACAGATTTATGCTTTACAGTTAGATCCATTACCCATTTTGAGTTAATTTTTATGTATCGTATATAGTGCATATGAAGTTAACTTTTTGCCTATGTGTCTCCAATTGTTCTAGCCAAATTAAAAAACAAACAAACAACCAAACAAAAACATGTCACTAAATTGCCTTTGCACCTGTCAAAAATCTCGTCATATCATATTGATCACTTCATAAGGTATATACTCATAAATGTTGAATCATTATTTTGTACAGCTGAAATGGATATAATATTCTATGTCAACTAAACTTTAATTTAAAAAATCAGAATGAGGAAATTCCAAAAGAAATCTCTTGCCTCTATATGTTTGGGTCTATTTCTGAATTCTATTCAGTGCCTTTGATCTAATTCTCTATTTTTTTCTCTCTTTGTGCCTATGCCACACTATCTTGCTTACTATATATAGCTTTATAATAAATCCTGAAACAAGGTAGTGTTGTACATCTTTGCACTTTTATAAGAATTTTATAATGACCTAATTAGTTTCTACCAAAAAAAGTCCCTACTGACATTTTGATTGGGATTTCATTGAGTTTACAGGTCATTTTGGGGAGAATTGACATCTTAACAATATGAAGTCTTCTGACTCGTGACCAAGGTATATTTCTCTGTATTTGTCAGGGTTCTTGAAAGAAACAGAACCAATTCTGAGCACTAACTTACATAATTCCTTTAAATTGAACAAATATTTGTGAAGCTCTAATTTTGTCTCAGATATGGTTTTAAATGATTTGCTTTGGGCCGGCTGAGTGGCACGGTGGTTAAGAGCTGCCTTGGGACGCTAGCGGCCCCAGCTCGGGTCCCACATATGAGGGCTAGTGACACTGCCCTCAAAAAAAAAAAAATTAAATGATTTGCTTACATTTTCTAATGTAATCTTCATAACAACTGTATAAGATGCAAATCAGGTATCATTATCCTTATGTCACATATAAGAAAATGGAAACTTAGGGAGTTTAAACAACTTTCTCACTGTTACTCAGATTATGGCAAAGCTAAGATTCAAACCAAAATCCTAATTTTTTTTATTACACTTTGTGGTCTCTTTTCCATAAACACACGCGCACACACACAGCCCTGGCAGCTGGACAAAGAACTCCTTTTTGTTTCAGACCCTTGAATTTCTATGAGATCACATATATTCTTCAAGCAACAGCACTTACTATGATTCACTATGTTTTAGGTTTATGGGCACATCTCTCCCTAAAGACCATACATGCCTTAAAAGCAGGTTCTGCATCCGTTCATCCTGGTAAACTCCATGGCAGATATTGCCAGTCACATGCTTTTTGTAAGGGTTTCTTGGCCTTAACATTTAGGTTTTGCTTTCTTGATAGGTGTTTGTGGGAGTTAGTCGGGATAGTTCTCCTCTGTTCCTCTCCCCTCACTGCCTTCACTTTCTGAAATCTGATGGGGAAACATCAAGTCTACATTTGTCTTATGGTGAGTGTTTTAGTGCACAAAGAATAAAGGCCAACTGACCTTCATTTCCAAAGTACTTGGGTTGGGAGAAATGGGTCCAGGACCAGGGGATTACCTGAGAAACCAGTCCCCTTGCTGAGAAATTAGAAAAAGGAGTACATGTGGCAGGTCACTCTTTCTCTTTCTATTTGTTTTTCTTCACTCCTACGTTCAATGCTGTTATTGCAATCACATCTTAGGGAACCAAGGGTGTATGTGTGTGTGTATATGTGTGTGTGTGTGTGAAAGAGAGAGACAGAGAAGAGGGAGGAAGGGAGATAAAGAGAGAGAGAAAAGAGGGAAGGGGAGAGAGAGAGAGAGAGAGAGAGAGAGAGAGAGAGAGAGAGAGAGAGAGAGAGAGAGAGAGAGATTAGGGGCAAGTCCACAGAGTGAAAGTAAAGAGAAAAGAGGAAGGGAAAAAAATTGGCAGTTGCATCAGCTAATAAAGAAGAGTAATTAGTACCTATGGTCACCTTGTTGCAGGGTTGTTCCTGGAAATATTTTTTATGAAGGCATCATCACAATGAACAAAAGATATAAGGGGCCAACATCTGGGTCACAGTATGAACAACAACACTTAGATTAAATTAAGAGGGAAGCTGAGAGTGGACGGTAGCTTCAAGGCTCAAGCAGGTCAGGATGGAAGGGACAAGAAGGGACCTGCACCCTGGCCAGTCCTGTCAACCAGGCCCATCTGGGGTCCTGATCCTTACAACAGCCCCTGGAGATGCTGCCACAGCAGAGAAGTGGTTAGCTGATAACACAGTAGCCAAGAGCTTAACTGCAGTGATGAGGACATGTACTGAATGGAGTGGGAAGGACCGATGTCACATGTGGTTGTCCAGGAAGGTCAAGAGAAAAAGGGGCCACCAGGAGCAGCAGGCGTGGACACATCAGGCACCCCGGGGCCTTCCAGTAACCTGCCCATCTCCCTGGAGCAGCCCTAGTTCTTCTCCGACTAGAATTAGGTTGATAGGCCCTAATTAGCCCAGATACTCTACAAGTATTAAGCAAATAAACTCATAGTTATAAATACAAGAGTTACAAGAGGATTAACTTAACTCTTGCAACATTTTTTTTCTACTCGTCTGGCAGATAGCCACACATGTCAACACAGTGTGATATACTTAAGGATGAATAACAAGATTATTTTTTATTTCAAGAGTAGTAGGACTCTAAATAAATGCCATTGGAAACCTAAGGGTGCCCTCACATAGCATATTTCTTATATGTGCATAAAATTCCAGAATAGTAGTGGGTGCACAAATGTGAATACTATTGCTAATATAGCTATGGTTGTGCTTATTAATGCTGGTATATCTCACTTTCCTAATACATGAACAGTTTCTTTATAAAATGGGGAAACATGTTCCCTTGGGGAAAATATAAGCACAGAAATTATTAAATAATATAGCAAAGTTGTTTTTTTTTTAAAAAAATGGAATGACTTTACTCAAAAGAAATAGCAAAATTAGAATACAAAGTAATTGGGTCTGGTTTTTTATTTGGGGCAATTGAATCCAAGAGGGGAAATAACCACTTGATGCAAGCCTCAACTTCCTCCACCCTCCCACAATGGGTTTTCCTTAGGAGAATAGTCTGCTTTCTGACTTGCTCAAGTTTTACTCCTAGAGACATATGTAAGCTGTGATAGAAAGAAAAAGGGGTCTTTACCATAAGTGATACAGGACTTCAGGGCAGAACAGCTAGCTTGCTTCAAAATGCACAGTAATAACTCACAGATAAATATTCACACTGATATAAATAAGTGATTAAATAAATAAATAGGGAGAATAGAAAAATCTCCCATTCAAAAGGATCCCAAATAATTGATGTAGATACTCAGCGGGGTGGAGCTCAATTTCCTACTCCTTACGTGCGGGCTGTACATAGCAACTTCTTTCCAAAGAGGGCGGCATGAGAAGGGGGAAAAAAGGCACTTCACTTAAGAAACATGACAAGCACTACCTCAGCCAGATGAGCAGGGTGCTAGCAACAGTCCGAAGTCACATTGGCTGTACGTGTCCTTGACATGACGTGACGATGGGATACTTTTCTTCTCTGCTCTTAACCAGAGTCAAATTGTGAGTAAAACTTCAGACAAATCCCTATTGGACACAGTCTACAAAATCCCTGCCCAGTGGCTCCCTGGTGTCAGCACTTCCTGAAGCCTCTGAGTTCAGGGTTTCTCATTTTCAGCCATTTGGTAGAGTCCACCATAATATCCCACCCCACTGGGTCAGGAATAGATCTCTCAGCTGCATGAAACCCAGGAAGGGATGTGGTTGTTTAATACTCTTTTTTTTCCCCCCAGAATTAAAACCAATCCTCTTGTATTCAGACCCACTGGCACCTTTACCCTCAAAGATACCAGCAACCTCTAATTCTTGAGGCTTTCCTAGATAGTGCTGTGAAATTTGGCTCTATTTTTTTTGGCATCGTTAAGCATGGACTTTGCTTTTATTCACAAAGTTAAGTCAGGTACGACTTGTTCCTTTGCTTTCCAGCTTTGCAAATGTTGTAGATTTATGTCATTTCTTCTTGACTGGCATTCTAGATCCTTGTGGGTTTTGAGGTTTCTTTTTTGTCCCTTTACTGTCATTTGGGTGGTTTTTCAGCAGAGATCAGAGGTCACATTGCATCTTTTCCATTTGTTGTGCTTGATTAGAATGGTCAGTTCTCTCTTTATCTCATTCCACCTGTTCTGGGCTTTGAGCTCACACGGTTGCTAGACTTCCATAACTGCATTCATGACCTTGACTCCAGAGTCTGGTCCTCCAGCCTTGCTCTATCCAGAATTTGTGATCTGATGCATCAACTTCCTTCAGCAGGATTTCATGTGTGTGAACCATGGGTACCTCAAGTACATCTTGACCAAATAAGAACCCATTTTTCACTTTCCCATTTTTGAGCAGATATGTGAGTATTTCAGCTCCCTCTTTATTCTCCATTTTAATCCATTACTTAATCCTCTTAATTCTCTTCATGATTTCTAGGAAAATTGACTTCTTTCTTTCTACTCCTATTGCTCTGCTTTAGATCTGGGCAATCAGAGGGGCGTCCTAAACTTCCAGACTATTCTAAAAACACTTGACATGTTTTGATTACTTTAACTTTACCATTATTGGTAGAGTCAAGTCCAAGCTTTTCAGCCTGGCAATTTGAGATCCTTTATGATTTCACCCTGATATGCTTTCCTGATCTCATATTTTATGAAACCTCTCTTATTGATGCACAAGATATCTCCCACCATTGAACCTCTGTACCTACTGTTCTGGGGAAACATGTGTTCCATATTTCCCTAGGTGACTCCTGGTTTTCCCTTCAGTGTACCTCAATTATCTAGCTCAGTTATTTTTGTTTGTGATAGAAACTCACTTAGAGGTTGTTATTTCTATTCCTTGAGAATCCGTGTTTCATTTTAGCTTTTGAATACTCTAATTACTTTGTTGGGGGTGAGGATTAGAAAGACAATGGTTCCTGGAAACTAATGACAGCATACTCCTAGCAATACATTTTTCTTCAGAAGACAAGTTTTACTGAAAAAATAGGGAGATATCTTAAATTGAAGCTTCAGATTTAGCAGTATCGGTGGCCAAAAAAGAATGGGTGAAGAGAATGGCAGATAGCAAAAGCTGTGATTAGAAATCCCAAGCTGGTCATAGACCTTTAAAGTGATGTAAGAACACAACATCTAAATCGTATGGCTAAGAAATTACCATGAATGATCTTTTGATATCAAATAAAAAATGCTCATACCTGAGTGAAATGAGTTTCTGAGAATCAAAACACGACTGGAAAATACCATACCATGAACTTGGTGTCATGATGACTTTACAATTCTTTATAGCTATAAACCATTTAATGTTCTTCAATAAAAACTCAGAAAAGGCCGCATAGCATGCAATTTTCTTTGGCAAAAAAAAGCCGGGTTTAAACATAGTGAAAAGGTTTGTGTGGGTTCAAAAGGGGTGACAAAGACACTGTTTTTTGCTATCATTGGCCTGCTATCAACTTTTGTGTCCAAAACAAATGAATCTGGATGGAAGTAGTTAAAAGACTGAAGTGAACTAGTCCAATTCTTTTAAAGATATTATTGCTATGCTATCCTCCTCCATTTGAAATCTGTGTTGGGAGATAGAGACCACTTCAACGCAATGAGTCACTTTTACTTCCTAGCCAGAACAATTAAACTTCTTGTATAAAACATAACCTGAAGCCTGCCCTTCACCACATCATCCCACCTCGAAAACTCCCAGGGGTCAGGTCTGACATTTAACAGCTCGCAAATTCAATTTCTGAGCTGATGAGGCCAACTTCATGCTTTTACAAATGACTATTAGGTTATTGCAAATTTTCTTCTTCAATGTTTTGGGTAATATATAAAATGTGTTGTCAGTTCGACTGCCAGCCTGCATAACATTACACATGCCTCTTTATCATGATGGAGATAGCATCTGTAAGTCAGCTACGGTGGGGGGGGGGGGAGAATGAGAAAAAGACAAGCAAATACTCCATCCTTCACTATCCCTATTCTACCTACCAACCCTTAAGGAAAGGAATAAAGGAAAAAAGACATACCCCAATAAACATAGCTGTGCAAGTATTCCTGTATTATCCTACCAGTTACTGAAATACTTCATGCATTTTGCAAATTTGCTGCTTCTTTATTGTTAGCAGCTGAGCAGCTTTCCCCCCTCCTTCTCTTTTCAATTGTTATTGATCTCTTGCCATAGTTTGCATACAATCCCCAAACAGCATTAGCTCATTTTCACTGCAGTCTTGCTTATTAGCTCATCTGGGTTATGTTCTTTGGTGCGTAGGTGTTGAGTGTTAAATACATCTTAATTTTTCATCTTAAAGGCATTCTCAACCACAACAGATACTTAATGAGTTTGATCTTCTTTTACACCATGTGTTTGACCCTTCAATTTAGAAGGGACTCTTAGGTTTTCATCTAGTCATTGGTTTGTATCTACAGCATGTGGATTTATGTGGAAAGACAAAGGGGGTTTAGTTTACTTTCCTTTATTTTTCAATGTTTCTGAGGCCCATCCTCTTTCAGGAATGTATATTTGACATTATTGCAATGGAAGTTCTATTTCCAACCAATTTAACATAAGAAAGGTCGCTGCTACTTCATTTGAAAATGAACAGCCTTCCCTCTGTTTAACACAGTTCATTTTTGTTTACACTTGATACAAACACACTCTATACTTCCTACTTAGGATTTACAACTCAGTTGTAAAGGCAACTGAATTCAATCAAATAAATTAACTGGAAGTCCATGGGAACACCGCTGCTTCCTATCCTCTACCCCAACCAATATACACAGCATTCATGCCATTTAATTGCAAATTCAGTTACCATTCCTTTTACCCACTTGCCCCAATTTCAGGTCTCAGAGTAAATAAGCCCAATGCCATCCTGTTTCTGAATTTTTGCCCTTAAATACTTAAAGTGCCACTTCTAGCTCTCCCTCCCTATGTCTGTCTGTATCTTTGCCTCTATCTTTCTTTCTCTCCATCTGTCTTTATATCTACATCATATCACCGTTTATCTATCTACCTACAGTATGGATGTATAAGTCTTTGTGGTTGGCCAGCTATCTGTAAGGGATCTGGACAAAAAAATGATGAGCTTCTATCCCCCGGGGAAAAGCTGAAAGTACGAGGCAGAGGTGTTCAAAAGGACACATTCAATTAAATGGAGTAGTAGTGGGAATAAGCAAAGTGGTAGGAGACCCGAAAGGAAAGACCAATTAGCTCTGCGTATGAACTAAAGAAGGTTTCAGAGAGTGGGTGAATCTAGCTGACAGATGAGTAGGAATTTACAAAACAGAAATGGGGGTGGTGGCATCAGAGGTAGAGAGAACAGCATGTGCAAAGTTGCCCTTAGTTAAATGTTAGGTGTGTTTGGGGAATAGCGAGGGAGCCGGGGAGGCTGGAGATTGGGGTGTGTGGGATGGAATGGCAGAAGCCCAGGCTCCAGGGATGGAAAAGACCTATGAGCTCATCTTCCCTTTCCTCCATTTCTTCCTTCTCTATCTCCAAGCCAAAATATCCATGGTGTTCTCATCCATGGCTGGCCCAGGAAACTGGATTTAATCTCTTTGAACTAAAAAAAAGGAGGTCAAGAATGGAGACAGGCTAGAAGCCAGGTCACAACCTTTCTTCTCTGTAGCCAAAAACACTCCGATTTTACATGAGAAGAAGGCCTGTGTGCTTTTTAAATTTGAGTTACTCAGGGTTTAGGTCATGGGCTATTTTTAATCTGTTTGCTAAAGTCAGCCATTCCTCATCCTTAAATCCATTTCTCTAGATCTAAAAAAAAGGATAAAATGTCATTTGATGTACCTTCATGAAATTGCAATTGACTTATTACTTGAGATTCGGAGCTGGCATGGAGATGAGTGATGAAAAACAAATTATTCACTGAGTCTTTCCTCCTTCCCCATACACACAGTCAAAACATTTTCCCTCCCCCAGAGCAATCACGCAAGCTCTATTATACCACGAGGGGACAATTTAATTTCTTATTCCATTTTGCCCAAGCATGACTGCATGTCTTTTAATTACAAAAGGTATTCCATTTCAGCGATGGTAGTAGAAATTACATAATTGTAATTCCAGACAATAGTCACTAGATTTCTTATTTAGGAAAACTTTAAAACCATGCATCAAGAGATAGCAAGAGTTTAGATCATAAGATTCTTTTCCCAAGAGTATGAAAAACTTGAAGGAACCAAGTGCTCTTTTTTCTCCATCTGTAAACATTAAGTTAACCATTCAACAGATAGTATGCTTTGTGAAATATCAAAAAGCGAAGGCCAAGTTACTCTTAAAAAGTAAATTAAATGCCATGGGTAGAGTTCAAAGGCATGACAAACAGTGTCCCAGGAATAATCTAGTAATTTATATCGAAAAAAAAAAATCTAAACGGAAAGAAAGCTACTCATTTCATTTTCTAGATGTTTACAATGGATAGGCCAGTTGAAATGTCAAAAAAGGATCAAAAACATTAAATGAAGTCTCATGCGTATGACATGAAGCAAAATTCCTATTACTGATCATAGGTAGCCAAATATGATGATACTTAAAATATCACAGAAAACTTAAAATATAAAGTAGAATATAGTATTTTAAATATAGCTTGTAAAGTGTTCACATTCACAATCTTATACAAGGTTTGATATTAAATTGATTTTCACATCGAGATGATAGGAATCTCAAAATATTTTTTTCATGATATATAATTACCTGTGTAAAAATATTGTAATATAAACAGTGTAATTCATCATTAGTGCTCATGTGCAAGTAATACTCTACTCTGGGACTATATTTTAGTTATCCTTGTGTCCATTTCACTTTAGAGATTTTATATAATTATATAACAAAAAAGCAAAACAAAATTAATGTAGATTCATTCCTTGCTAGTCCCTCATAAAGAGTGTGAGGCAACACACAATGTGATGTATAGGTGATGTATTACAGATTTGTACACTTGAAACCCATGTAATCTTACCAACTATTGTCACCTTAATTTTAAAAAAAGTGTGAGGCATTGTGTGTGTGATTTATAATTTATGTGACAATCATTTACTGAGTTACTATTTTGTGCCAAGTACTTTGTTAACTACATACACCTATACATTCAATGTAAGGCTTAAAACAACTCCAGGAGGTAGGCAGCATTAATCCCATTCTAGAAAAGAGAAGATAAAATAAACCAGAGAATGTTCTAAGTAATCGGAGGAAGTTCAAAGCAGCAAAACTTAGGTCTGAACACGTCCGTGAAGATTTACTTCCACCCAAACTCTTAACCACTATGTATTACCTCTTTTCCAGTGAGGAAGTGGACAATTTAATTCTTGATTGACATGCATAGCAGCCTTGATTTATTTTCCGTTCTGAAATAAAAATGGGCAAATGTTAAGTGAGCTATCAGCAGTAAAAACTAGTATAGTAAGAAACTGAGAATGATTTAAATTGTCTACAAATATAATAATTTTCCACTCTTAATTATTTCCTTAGGAAAACAGAAAACACTATTGCCTTCATAGTTTCTTCTACAAATTGCCAATCCAAAAGTTGTCTATTTTTACATACCTAATGGTCACTATTGCTGTCATTTAAATCAATTTCCTTTTCCTTGCATCTTTTTGGCGAAATCAACCAGCAATAATTGTTATCTACTGCCTATTCTATATGGCTTCATTTTAACTCTGGAGTCATTCTTTAATATCAGCTGTGAAATTCTGAGTTACAGCATCACTTTTGAAAAAGGGGAGATCATTACATATAAAGAGTTGTACAACTTTCCAAAAGATAATTTGAGAATGAGGTGTTTCAGCTGATTAGCCATCTATTTCATACATCCTAACTTAAACATAATATGTATTTTGTTTAAAACCTTTTTTAGGTGGATTACACATTTTGCCACCTTCAGAAAGAAAATATTTTAAACATAATTAAAGACATTTTGATTCCGGGCCACTGCAATAGTATGGGATACTACTGTGATGTCATCAGATGTAGGACTATTTCTAATGCTGTGAGAGTCCTAGATTTTTATACTTTTTGCATTTCAGTGTCTCCCTTTCACAGTTTGTCTACTGCTATCAAGCTGTGGGAATCCTGCCATCCAGAACCTACCACTGAGCACTGCTAAAGAGATAGAGCCACTCCCACCTCCAAAGCTTTATTACCTATTTCACCTATTTATGCATCAACAGATCATTAGAAAAGAATCCTTAATCAGTAGTACCTCCGGTGTGCTACATACCAGGCTAGATGGATAATGTGTGTTACCGCATAGAGTCGTAATAACCCATCTGTGAAGTAAGAGTTCTTAGCTCTAATACGCAGATGAGCAAACAGAGGCCAAGTAATCTGTATACACTCATTTATGACCCTGCAAGAACGTGTCCAGGGCAATTGAGTATCAGCTCTCCTCTGTGGACAGCATACGAGAATCCCTGATTTGCTCAAGACCTTTGTTTTGCATTCTTTATGCTTGTGCTCTGATCCAGATCGGTGATGTGGTTGGACGGGTGAATACTTCTTCCATCACATGGTAGAAACATCCAGAAAACAATCTCTTGTTTTACAAAACGGATCCCTTTTTAAGGAAATAGAGTGGGCAGTCAAAAGCTGTTTACCTTTGTAACGGATACCTAACAAATACAATAATGATGCTAGTAAAAATATAAGCCCAGTTTTAAAATATCTCAAATTTACATTAAATAAATGCCGTAAGAAATAATGGACTTCAGAAATAAGGTGAAAGGGAGCTTGATGGAGGGAATACTAAGGGAAAGATTATAGTGAAAAAGGATGCTGAGTTTTAAAGACAAGGGTTAAATGCATAAAAAGCAGGGAGAACCACCCAGTAAGCACTTCTGAGACAGAACATGGACTAACATATGGGGTGACAGGACACTGGGGATCCTTCATGCTTTGCTGCATTTAGCTGGTTTAGTGTGTTTTGCATTCCATTTTATGACTATATGGCATGAAGTATTAACATACTGGGAAAAAAATGCATATGAACAGCAAGGATATTCCACAGTATCCCAATATTATTCCCTTATTCCCAACAGTCTATCACTAATTGATGTATCAGAAACATTTATTGTACTAGCGTGGACTGTATTGCCTTCATAGGTAAGATATCTTTGTGTTTCATCAAATATTTGGTAGTGTGACTATATGGCCGCCAGTAAGTCCTTTGATTTGACAAATATACAGAAGGTGCCCCAAAAATGTATACACATTTTAAGAAAGGGAAAAAAAGCTGTATTAAAATTGTAATACAATGAATAACACTAGCATTCATTTGATCTAGTGATAGCATTTGAGTTAGTGATAGCATTCATTCACTAACTCTATCTCTAGAGCGAACGTCATACTACACATTGCTACCGTAATTCAATTCACTTTGAAAAGTAAGACATAGATAAAATCTCTTAAAATGTGTACATTTTTTTGGCACCCCTAGTATATGTATGTTTTTTTCATCAAACAATATATTAATACTGTTTTGCCCCACAAGGTCAGATTTTTTTTTTTTTTAACAGTATTCCTGTGGTGCTGAAAGCAAAAATCAGCTGTCCTCCTCATGCTGATCCCTTGGGCTTTCTGGAGGTTTTAGGGATCAGTGCACAACATGGGGTCTCCAGAGAGACTTCCTTGAAATGGTACCCATAGCAAAGAAACTCCACAGGGCGCTCCATCGTTTACTAAGCGTTTGCTGAGTGTTCGCTGCACGGATGGCGCTTCTTCTCTGACTCTCAGACATGCTGGAGCCATATTTTAGTGGAGATCAGATACACTGGTTAGAGAGGAACCCATTTATGTCCTATAACAGGGATGGTTAAAGAGAGCATGGCTAGTTTTTTGTAGAGCATGTGATTTTAGGCAAGTTGTTTTATATCGCTGAGCCTTACTTTCCTCAACTGCAGTATGGGGACTAATAATTCTCTGTAATCCCTCATAATTATTCTGAAGCTAATTTGTGAAAATGACTATTAAGTGCTTAGTGAAAAAGATTCATAACAACAACTTAATAAAAGGCGATGGGGGAAAATTGCTACACATCTATCATGTTGCTGATTATCACATGGATTTGATATGCCAGCTGTCAAATCATCTACACTCTATCAGAGCTAATTCTATCACAACATGTTTTGCTGAAGCAGGATTGTTCAACTAGTTTATAACACCCAGGTTATAAGTTTATTTCAACACATTTATCTAATGTCTATTACCTGCTAGGCACTTTTGCTAAATGCTGCATAGAGAATAATAAAACCTGTTTCCTATTCCAAAGGAGCTGAGAAATGAGTGGGAAATACTTTGTAGAAATGAGAGGTATACAGTCACAGAAGTGAACATGGTAGATAGAAAACACAGGGATTATAGAAATTGATAAGCCTGGGTTCAAAAATGGGTTCTTTGAAGAAGCTGATTAATCTCTAGGTTTCTGTTTCTTTTAACTTCAGGTAACATGGACCTACTACCTGTAGATAATTAAAAGAAAAGTGTTTAAAAGATGGACACTTTTGCAATGCCTGATGGGTAGAGCTGTTCAGTGACTATAACAATGACAGAAAGGGTGCAGCAGATCATTTTGATGGGATCCGATTAAGGAAAGATTTTTTAGGTAGAAGAGGGGATTTGAGTTGGGCCTTGAGTGGGAGACCATTGCAGTGTCATCTGCTAAGGAGATATCAATGTTTGTTTTCCAGTGATTGATTTTTATATAAATCAAAATTATCTGAAAGGTCAAAAAGAAGTTCATCAAAATTTGAAAACATTGCAATGTTTAGATAAAAAATTAGATAAAAAATTGCAAAGTTGACTTCTTTAAAAAAGGAAAAAGAATCAAGTAAATAGGACATGTGTAAAGAGTTTATTTAGATACTTGGAACCCTGAAGTCACTTGAGGAGGCCTCAGCTTAGGATTGGGGGGTGGGGGGGTATTTCCCCAACTCGCTGGGAACCACATGTTTGCACCAGCTCCCTCTGGCTGTGTTGCCCAGAGGTCATTGGCCCAAGGTCAGAGCACAGCTTTGTGCTCCATGGCAAAGAGACAGCAAGACACGAGTTACAGGAGATCTGTGATGGATTTCTCCAATTTTTTTTTAAAGGGAGGGGGGAAAAAAAGTGTTCTGAGAGAGACACAGGCACAACAAATTGAATTTGGGATTTATTCCTGGTATTACTTGGATTTTCAAGAATTTTTGGAAATCTTGCCTTTCAGCCACAGCACTCCTCAATAATATGAGTTATTTGCCAAATTCATTTCAAGCTCCTGAATTTACAGTTAAAAGTGAAATTTTAAAAAAAGGCTTTTATTTGTTCCTAAGCTGTTTATTTTGCTTGTAACACCAGTCATAATGTCTCCCCAATAAAAAAAGAAATACATGGAAGTTCTAACTCCAGAAAAGTTAACAGTTGAATCCTGAAATCCCACCCAGGCAAGGCCAGAAGACATTTTAATGAAACAGAGTGTTCTCTTTGAACTTGGGAGGGCACAACAAACAAACTTGCTGAGAAAATTCTCCCTTTATCCTTCTCTAGAATTCTCCCCTTTAAGACAGGCTGTGGCTGAGTTTGGGGTTGGAATTGCTGGCCTCTTAAGGTCTAAGCAGGTAACACAAAGCAACTAACGTCTTCCATTTCTTTAGAGCACCAGGGAAATGGCTTAAAGCTTTGTGTGGTGTGACATACTGTGCTGTGGTGTGGCACAGCATGGTGTTGGCTGTGGGTGCGCCCTGGAACCGCCTCCTCCCATCCCTGCCCTGCCCCATCAGTACAACCTGTACTGCTCAAACACACACCCCTACATGGCCGACTACAGTGATAAGCCAGGCTGACCATCTGCGAATCTGGAACCACAGATACTACAAATGCTATGAAATGGATGCCCCGCCTCCCTACTAAACATCCGGAGCAAGGCTGATATGCATCCTCAGCTGCAAAATCCTAGCGGAAATGAGGCGAAACACAAAAGTCAAACCTGACAGTCGCATCCTCCGATTCATTTCAGACCTACTAAGACCACCACTGGCCATATGGGATCCTGTTTTGCAGAAAATTTGGACCCAAATCAAGAGTTTTGTTTCTTTGGGTTTAAAAACTTTTCATCACTTTTTCCTTCTAGCATGAAAATGCAACACTAACTACTTTACCAGGAGGAGCAAAAGTGTTTGAAAAATAATTTCACCCCCTGCCAGCGCCTGCTATTGAGATCAGTGTCGGTTCCAATTTGTTTCTGACTCTCCAAATTATTATTATTTTTTTCTCACTGGGAATTTTCTTCTTAGGTCTATACCAAGGCAGAGCATCTGTGGCACAAATAGGTAAATAAATTCACTTTCTACATGGAAGCTATGATTGTGAGGATCGCTTTCCTTCTGGGCTTTCTAATCCCCTTCTTTCTGATGATTCATGTCAGTAGGAGAAAGACCGGGTTGGAAGCAGCCAGCAGCTCCGTGGTTGGGCTCTCCCGAGATGGGGTGGAGACCATGCTTTTGGCTTCGCCATGAAATAACACACATGAAGTACATTCTTTTCATCTTCAAAACACAACTTTAAGTCTTCATCCCTTAATTCTGCCTGTGGGGTGAGGTCGCGTATTACGCCACCCCTTTGTAACCTTTATTAACTACTTATCTTTCACTTTATCTCCTTTTACTGAAGCTGAGGCATCAACTCACAAACAAAAAACCCACAAAATGAAAACTAAAGCAACACCGAAAAACAAAGCCAAAAGGAGAATGCTATCAAAGCTCCCAGGCGTGTTTTTCTCAGCCTTCTGTGTTGTGGGGGCCTCTGGGCCCCTCAACTTCTCTCTCATTGGTGGAAAATGTACAGCACAGAGTCATTGGAATGGAATGGAAACAATACTCTCTTGGAATGAGGAGGATGTTTTTCTTTAGATAACAATTTGGGGAAATATTCGAGGATAGGACTGTGACCTAAGGTGACTGATGGCCTAAAAAGCAGAGGGCACAGAAGTCCCCGGTTTGGTGCTTTTCAGGCCTGACTCAACCGTTTGTTTAAGTGTGTCCTTGAGAAAGTTATGTAACTGCTCTAAGTCTTAGTTTCCTTATGTGCAAAGTGGGCATAATAACACCCTCAATTTCATGGGTCTGTTGAGAAGATGTAGTCAGATCAAGGATGTAGAATGCCTGGCACCATGCCTGGCAGACAGAAAGAGTCAAATGGATGTGAGCTGTGATTGGATGATGGGGCCATGACTTTTTGCAAGATAACCCTGAAATTCTTGAAGATTTAGCTGCAATTTAACACAAGGCAGTGGGACAGAGTGGACTGAGCATGAGTTTCCCAGAGCTGTATTTCACATCATTCCTTCCAGTGTAAGCTTTGCCAGGAGGTCTACCACCATCAAGCAAGATGGCTTCTTTGAGCTTGGACCCCTGCAAGGGTTATCTAGGAACTGAATGAGATAACATATTAAATTGCTCAGCTCACAGCAGACTCTCAGTAAGTGTGGCTTTCCTCCCTACCACTTTTTATTCTTATAAATGGGGAGCTTAGCCACTCCCATGATTGAAAACATTCTTTTATGTATTTGCGTCCTGTCATCTTTTTAATGAACACTTTTAATTAGCCAGAAATAATCACTTCCATTACCGGTTATGAGGGATACAATGAATCCAATAGCATTGAGATTGGTTAGTTTGTGAATACTAAAATTTAATGAAGACTATTTGAAGGTGCTTGGGCATCTAGCTAAAGAACTTGGATGACACTAATGCCTGAAAACTTTGTTTGATTAATTATAAGAAGAAACAGTATAGACAGTAAGTTTTGTAGGAGTTCAGGAAACCAGTTTGGCTAGCTTTCAATGGGGGAGTGTGAGAAGATAAGGCTAGAAAGTTTGAAAGATTGAGTGTGTGGGGCCGGATTATGGATAACTCAGGAATTTGGACTTTAGCCTGTAGCTAGTTAATGGGAAATCATAGGTGGTTTCTGTGCAAGGGAGTTAACACAGAGATCTGGTTGAGGATTATTAATCTGGTAGCAATGTGTAGGATGAATTAGATATGGGAAAGCAACCTAAAACAGGAGAAGAGCTTGAGGGACTATTGCAATAATCCAGGGTGGGCGATAAGAGCCTGGTCCAGGCAGTGGGGATGAAAAAGAAGACACAAAAAGAATTTATTAAAGACCTCAAGTCTCCTTTTTTAAAAGTGAGAATTAAAATGTTAAGATTATTATTGGGAAAGTATGATGAAATATGTGAATTCTTCACAAGGCAAGAAGACTGTCAGAAATCAAACATATTAAGAAATTAATGATATGATGAAATTATAATTTTTTGACACCCTGCATTCTTTAATAAGTGAGAAAATAGACATTTACCTAGATCAACTCAAAAAAATTTTATAAACATCCATGTATTGGGTTGTCATGACGTATTTGGACATGCCGTATTTTTTTGGAAAAGTCATGACGTATTTTTTTCTATGTTTTTCGTTGCAAAAATGCGTCATGACTTTACTTTTCCAACAACCCAATCACATATTCACCTGATATAATTCTTAGCCAGCTCTTATAAGAGGATTATTTTAGGAGGGTAGGGTTCTGAAAATGGAGGAAGTATGGAAGTCACATTTTGTTCCATTTCCTAAATTCTAGGTTATAGGAAGATACATATCGATTGCAAAGGAAAGACTTAGCTTTGAACAGAACTAAATTGATTTGTGATGTACTGATATTGTTGTTGGATTAGTAACTTCTGTAGTTAGGCTGAACTATTATACCATTATCAAAGCATGCAAAACTCCTGAGTTTATTTCAGAAATACATTTGCTCTGTAGAAGAATCTCAGGCTTAGCCGAATTGATGTGGTTTAAGTTAATATCTAACTTAGCTAGTTCCTTTCTTCCTTCAGCTCATTGCAAAGCTTTACTTGTATCAATTAGTGTTCTTTTCTTTCTCTCTTATCAGTTGGGCAATCCAAGAATACCATTCTTAGCCTTTTAGTAAATTCTCAGTCATCGATGGCAGCCAGAGTTCAAAAGCGTTAGCACGTCATGAAATTCCATCTTTCTTTTCCTAATATAGTGTAGCAATTTTAAACCTTTCCCTCTGTTCTAATCACTGTCATAATAAATTCGGAGATCATAATCAGTCTAGAGAAGCAGCTCGCCTACTGGGAGGAAAAGTTCTTGGCATGACACACACCTAAATTTGAGAGTGGGGACATAATGATTCAGCCAATATTTACTCTCCTCTTGGGGCAGGTGGCAGAGAGGGATTTAGGTAAAGCTCAGGTTTTGGAGTCAGACTGGCCAGGGTCCCAATCCAGCCTAAAACATCTATGAGTTGTGTCCTGTATGAGTTTGCTGGGGCCACCATAACATAACACTACAGCCTGAGTAGCTTAAGCAACGGAAATGTATTTTTTCACAGTCCTGGAGACAAGAAGTCCAAGGACAGGTCATGTCAGCATTGTTTTCTTCTGAGGCCTCTCTCCTTGGCTTGTAGATGGTCATCTTCTCCCTGTGTCTTCAAGTATCTGTGATCTAACTGTGATCAAATTTCTTCCCATAAGGACATTAAGTCCTATTGGACTAGGGCCCATCTAACTATCTGTGATCAAATTTCCCCCGATAAGGACATCCGTCCTATTGGATGAAGGCCCATCTTCATGAGCTCATTTTCACTTAATCACTTCCTTCAAGGTCCTATCTGCACATAAAGTCATGTTCTGAGGTACTGGGGGTTAGGATTTCAACATAGGAATTGTGTGTGTGTGTATGTGTGCGCACGCGCACGCTGGGTGGGGTGGTGGGACACGATTCAGCTCATTCCATGTATTCTCAGGCAAATTACTTAGCCATCTGTGTCTTGGTTGTCTATTTGGAATAAAGTTTGGGTACAGTCAAGTCTGAAGAACTACAGGTGTTGACTGTGAGGTAAAGATCATGCCTGACTTACCCAAAACAGGAGCCATTGTCCCAACATAAACATATTCCCAGCAATCTTTGCTTTGTACCTTTAAAGCTAAGGTTTTTGTTTGGTTGGATGTTGTTTTTCTTTTTAACTAACAAGAGACTTATTTGAGGAATTGATATTCAAGGTATACAATTTAAAAAGAACCGTATTTTTTAGAGGAACTGCCCAAACTAGCATATTACAAATATTGGGATATTTACCTAGGTTAAACCTAGAAAAATGTGAGATTTATTTAGAATTCACATACTTGGAAGTTACTGCATACCAGGCTGGCATAGTATCCCATCTCCCTATATATAATGATATTTATGGATTATTTTTTCTTATTTACCCTCCACTTTCACATTAAAATAATCACTATATCCACCAGCATCTACTTGCTAAATATCTTGATCATATATTCTTTCCTCTCCATCTTCATCGCCCCCATCATAGATCAGGTCCCCCAAAATTTTTTGGTGGCTGTGGAATGAAGTTTATTGCAATAGCCTTTTCACTGTTTTTTTTTCTTCCCTCCAGTTCTGCTCTGTCAAACCCATAAATATTTCTGCCAGGCTAATCTTGAAAACTGCAAACAAAACTACATCACTAACTTATTTACAATCCATCAATTGTTTGGTACTGTACCTAGCAGTTTATTGGAACTTTTTTTGTACTGGGACCAAGCTTGAGGATAAAGTTCCCATGTGTGACACAGTCCCAGCAGCAACTAATGTCATCAGAGGCAGTTCCACAGTGACCATTGGCGTGATTGCTCTCTGCCATCCTATCCTCTCATCTCACACTAACACTTGATCAGTCTAAGCCAGCACTGATCTAAAGAATCAAGTCCAAGGTCCTTCTGAAGACCTTCAACAACAGTGAGTAAGATCCCTTTAACCAGGTTATTCCTACCCTCTGGCTGTTTGAAAGTCTCCGGAGTTCCACTTGTTGCCTCTTGGAATTCCCTTCCTCTCTTTGCAACATTCCTACTTGCAATTTTCCGCGTGCAGATAACAGCCTTCCTGTCTCCCCTAGCATTGCCACGGTAACTTGGACACCATAGGTCACATCAAGCTCTGATGATCGACTTGCCTGTCGGTCTCCCTCGGAGCCTCAGAGTCTCTCTGTGGTGCTTACTCAGCCCTTATTTCTCCAATGTACCCAGCCATGTTGATGCAAGAACCACTTGGACTGGAAAACTCAAACAGGAAGGAAGTGAGAGATGCTTTCTGCACTTACCTATTTTTCATTTTCACCCTGTTCCTGGATAGCTCCATAAAGAAAATAGAATAAAGGAAGGAGGGAAAGAAAGCAAGGAACAAGTATGGGAATGCGATAAGGAAAGGGGATGAGGGAAAGCAGAACCCACATGGAGCTCCTGCCTTATCCCCAGGCTTCGGCCATCCCCAAAGCACCAGGTCTGCACCTAACAAGAGGGAGGCGCCAGCCTCCCAGGCCCATGTCCAATAAGTGTGCTGACCTTTCTGCCCTCACGCTGTGTGTTCCCCAACTCTTCTATCCGAGAATGTGCTCCAGTCCTGATCTCTTCCCCTTTCCTTCCTGTTTTGCTCCCAGTTCTGAATCTTGCCTCATAAAGCTTGGTCACTGAGAACCATGGCAGTTGGCCCATCCTTCCAGAAAAGGTTTGACTCCAAGAGAATGGCTGGCAAGGGAAGGCAGAAGAAGGAAGAGTAGTAGCTCAAATGAAGACAAAAATGGCAGGGGTGGGGTGGGGGTAGTCAAGGAAGAAAAAATGAGAAAGAAAGGGGAAAATGAGAAAGAAGGAGGAAAGAGAAAAGAGAAGGGACAGCAAAAGAAAAAAGTAAGGAAAAGGGAGAGGAAAATTCAATCATTTCACAGAGCGAGTTTGCCAATCTTCTTTGCCTGCAAGCTGTAATATTGCATCTTCTTTTATTTCTATTTGGATTATTCACTTAAATCCCATTTAGCATAAAAGCAAAAAACAAAGCAGAACAAAAAAGACCTAATCCTTAAATGTCCCATAAGAATGGCTTTGGTTATATACTCCTTAGAGAAATCACAAAACTGACTCACGTGAACCTGACTAAAATGGCTCCCAACAAGAATTAAGGTGACAAAGCTCTTGGCTGTGAAAACGATGCAACGACTTCAGTCCAGAGAAGGAGTTACTGGGAGAACCACACCCTTCTGGGGCCTCTGAGCCCAAGGGGCACATACACCTTGATGATAAGACAGACCACACAAGTTTCCATGGAGGGTGATGGCCCAAATGCAACGTTTCTCATGTGTGGGGGACATGATGGGTGGGGGCTGTAGGGGGGTGGACAAAAGATTTCAAGGATACGTTCCCAGTTCTTTAGCCTTGGGTCACAGTAATTAGATAATCACATGATAAGTAAAGTTCATATTTTCTGTTAAAATTTTAAAAAAGACTTTTTTTCTTAATGATCTAGATAAACAGCTACCTTCCCCAATACACCTCCCATTTTAATATTTTTTCTTTTTTTGTTTTTTTTTGGGGGGCAGTGTCACTGGCCCTCATATGTGGGACCCAAACTGGGGCCGCTGGCTTCCTAAGCCAGCGCTTAACCACCGTGCCACTCAGCTGGCCCTACACCTCCCATTTTAAAATGTTATTCTCCCACTGCTATATTTAATGCAGAACTAGCTGAACTTTAGAAGGAGAATGACTTAACTTTAAAAGCTCCAACAACTCAGATATTTTTTTTTTATATTCCAAAGATGGCTTTTTAAGTCAGTTTCAGCAAATGGGTACTAAGTACAAACAATATAAGCCCTATCTATGCTGGAAGTAGGGACACAGTCTTCTAGAAGACAATTAGAATAAAGCTAGGAAAGTGTTATCATTATTACTTTTATTCCATTAACAAATCCATATTTTCAGAAACTGAAATAATTGTAACCAAGATTAATTTTAAATTTAAGAGTGGGCAAATACTCTTAAATGCTTAGGACACTTTTTTTTTTTCTCTGTAGCATCTTCCCACGTGACTGCCCAGCTGACATGGACATGCTTTTCCTAATGCTGGCAAATGCTGGGAAGGCCAAATTCACAGCTTCAGGCTTCCCACCAACGCGTCTGTGTGTGCCCTCACATCGTGTGCTTACCCAAAGCCAGCTATGCTTGATTTCAGCTAGGTCTGTGCCAATCGCAGTTGTTCCTGTAATGAAGTAGAATGTAAATCAATGAAATATGAGCCCTCAAGGAGAGTTACAGTATCTATGAAAACTACACCAAATACTTTGGAAAGCCTTGAAAAGGAAGGTCACTACAAATATTTCTGTTAAATTAGGTGTGGGCGAGATGATTGTAAAAGATTGTGGGAAACTGTAAACATCTAGAAGGATTCTGGGTTCAGAAACCTCTGCATGTCTCTGTAATTTTGGCCTCACTTTAAAGGAACTAAAATTGAGAAATCATAGATGAGGCATTATGGGTGTGAGTATATGAGAGAGGCACGTGGAATTTCAATCAGGCAGCCCATGGGAGAAGAAACAGCATGGGTCGATAAGAAAAAGATTGGAGAATAAGTATACATGTATTCAATTGAAATAAACAGTCAAGGTATGTGTGCATTACTTTTGTGATCCTCTCTCTCTATAAGGTGCTTCCAAGGAACCAGCCAACTGAAGGTACAATTAGTTTCAAAGCAAAATGCAGAATGACTGAAGATATAAATATATAGATATGGATATGGATATAGATATGGATGTAAATAGAAGTTAGATAGATAGATATAGACATAGATGACATACATATGGATTTGGATATGGACACGGACAGAGACACGAATATGGGTATATATATATATATATATATATATATATATATAACACAGTATTATTAATTATAATCACAATGCTGTGTATTAGATCCCCCAAATTTATAATTTTCTAACTGTAAATTTGTACTCTTTGACCAACATCTCTCCATTTCCATCACCCCTCAGCCCCTGGTAACCACCATTCTGGTCCCTGGTTCTTTGAGTTAGGCTTTTATAGATTCCACATATAAGTAATGGCATACTTTTATGTGTTTGTCTTTCTTTGTCTGACTCAATGCCCACAAGCTCCCTGCATCTTCTTGCAAATGGCAGGACTTCCTTTCTCATGGTTGAAATTATACACATATATCCAAAAAATGTATACACATTTTCAGATAGGAAAATACTATTAAAATTGTAATACTCAATATATACCCAGAACAAAAGATGACTTCTGCAATTACAAGAGGTGCTCAAAGTGGTTACCATCAGCATCCAGACACTTCTGATCATGGTGAACTACCGCTTAAGCAATGCTGACCAAAGTGTTCACTTACAGACATTTTACAGACATTTTTTTTTTTTACCTGAGCCATAGCCCTACTTGTAGACATTTTTTTTGCACCCCCAGAGTGTGTGTGTGTGTGTGTGTGTTTGTGTGTGTGTAATCGCACATCTTCTTTATCCATTTATCTATTGATACACACTTGGTTATTGTGAATAATACTGCACTGCTGCCATAAACATGGCAGTGCAGATATGTCTTCAAAATCCTGTTTTCCTTTCTTTCGGTTCTATGTCTAGAAGTGGAATTGCTGGATCATATAGTGGTACTATTTTTAATTTTTAAAGGACACTCCACTGATTTTCATAGTGCTGCACTAATTTACATTCCTACCAAGTGTATGAGTTTTGCCTTTCTCAACATCCTCACCAATACTTATCTCTTGTCTTTTTGATGACAGCCTTCTAACAGATGTGAGGTGATATCTCCTTGTGATTTTGATTTGCATTTCCCTGCTGATTAGTGATGCTGAGCACATTTTCATGTACCTGTTGGCCATTTGTATGTCTTCTTTGGGAAAATGTCTGTTTAGTTCCTCTGCCCATTTTTAAATCAAACTGTTTTTTTGCTATTGAGTTGTGTGAGTTCTTTACATATTTTGGATATTAATTCTTTATCAGATAGGTGGTTTGTAAATATTCTCGCCTATTCCACACATATAGGTTGCCTTTTCATTTTATTGATTGTTTTTTTTTTTCACTGTGCAGCAACTTTTTAGTTTGCTTTAGTCCCACTTATTTATTTTTGCCTTTGCTGCTTGTGCTTTTGGTGTTACATCCAAAAAAAATCATGGTCATGATCAATGCCAAGGAGCCGTTCCCTTATTTTACTTCTAGGAGTTTTAGTTTCAGGTCTTCTATTTAAGTCTTTAACCCATCAAGTTAATCTTTATGTGTGGTAGAACATAGGCATCCAATTTCATTTTTCTGCATGTGGTTATCCACTAGCTCAATACCATTTATAGAAAAGACCATCTTTTTTCCACTGAGAGTTCTTGACTCTTTTGTCAAATATTAGTAGAGCGTACATGCAGGCATTTATTTCTGTGTTCTTGATTCTGTTCCATTGGTCTATGTATCTTTATTTTTAAATCACACCAGTGTTTTGATTACTATAGCCTTGTAGAATAGTTGGAAATCAGCAAGTGTGATGTCTCCCATTTTATTCTTCTTTCTCAGGATTGTTTTCACTTTTCTGGGTCTTCAGCAATTCCATACAAATTTTAGGATCATTTGTTTGATATCTGTGAAGAATGCCATTGCAAATTGGATAGGTATTACATTGACTCTGTAGATGGCTTTGGGTTGTATGGACATTTTAATAATATTCACTCTTTTGATCCATGAACATGAGATACCTTCCTATTTGCTTGTCTTTTCTTCAGTTTCTTTCATCAGAGTCTTGTAGTTTTCAGTGTACAGATCTTTCAGAGATAAACCTGTCTTAAAGCCACTAAGCATGGCTTAAAACCACTAGGTACTAGTTGTATTAGAACGTCCCCTTCTTTTCTTGAATTCAGACTTCAATCATACACATGATAAAAAATTGAAACACTTCAAAAAGACTTAATGAAACGTAAGTATCCTCCCCAGACCATATTTCAGACTCATTCCTTAGAAGAGCCTTTGCTGTTTTATGCATATCCTTCCAGAAATTTAATATGCACTATAGAAAAGTATTCATACATTTACTCTATATTTTTTGACCAAAAGACTGAGACATGAACATATTGAACACACTTCTTTCTTTTTAAACTTAAAAAAGCGTCTTAGAAACTATTCCCTATCAGCAAACATAGAAGTATGTCATCTTGTTTTATAGTTTTACTACTACTTATTTTCCTGTTTTCTCATGATGAATATTTAGTTTGTTTCATATTCCTTGTGATCCTAAATATGTCTCAATAAATTTACTTGTGTGCACACACACACATGTTTCTATACCTGATTGAATCTGTAGAGTGAATTCCTAGAAGTAGAATTTCTAAGTTAAAAGAGTTTAGCAACAGGAGGCAGAGAACCTGGATTATTGAATTTATTTTTCAGATTTAATGATTTTAAAAAATATCAGCCTTACCCAAAAAAAACTAATCAATGGGCTTCTTTTTTTCCCTTAAAGTTAAAATTAGACATTAAAGGTGCTTGGAACCTAAGGTGGGATAACACTAGAAAATGAGGCTCAGCTCATTCTAATTGTCAGCATAGTCTATGGAAAATCTGAAAGACTTCCTGGAATAAAAGTGTCAGGAGACCACCTTTTACTCTTTGGAAAATTCATCTCAAACATGACAAAACTGATAGAAATGTATTTCTTTCAGACACGTTTCATGTGCTTCTTTCCTTTGGTTGGGCTTGTATTTTTATTTTTTTTTGCAAAGAAAATTATTAATTATTGATATTGCTCAGCTTTCCCTGTCTCATTGAGTTACTTTTTGTATTGCTTTAAGATGATAGGATTCATAAGGAAATTTAAGTACATTTATATATTCAACAGAGCAAAATATTCACACATAGGAACGCTAATATATATAGATAAATACAACTGATAAACTGAAATAACAGTATGCTTTCCACTTCGATTGACTGAAAATGGTTGAAGATATGGCAACAATCTGAGTTAAAACTTGGTACAGAAACAAAGCCTAGAGATGCAGTGAGTTCTTGGTAGAATTCACTTGGGAAGTGTTTTAAAAACTAATTTATTATTGAGAATAATTTTTAGAATAATTAGCCTAGAGCTCTGTCTACAAACAGAGAAAATACATCAGCACAGACCTAGTCCACCCAAAGCTGTTGGATGAAGAGGTAAATTGTCATTTGTTTTTAGCAGTTGTTCTTAGTACTGGTTGCACATTAAAATCATCAAGGGCTTTTAAAAACCACAAATGTTCAACCAAACCAATTAAATTAGAATCTTCGGCTGGGGAGGGACAGAGCAGGCATCCATATTTTTAAATCTTTGCTGGTGAATCTAACAAGGCAGTTAGGAGTTAAAACTACTGGTTACAGAAAGATAAGTAGCAGGGCTATAGAATGGAACTCTTCCTAATGACCCAAAGTAAAGGTGAGACAGACCCCCTCTCTCATTGCATGCATATATAAAAAGGAAATGACCCTAAGAGCCTGTTCCATTTTTCTGGAACTCAACAAGTTCAAGGATGTGAAAATGGGACAGAGTGAAGATTGAAGGAGAATGTTAGTGGAGACCTCTTCTGAGAGAGCAGATACTGTGGTGAGTTTTGATCTTCCCTCTCTGAAGGAGCAGGCATTATGGATGCTGCCTTTTGCTTCAAACATAGAGGGGGAACCTCAGTGGGTCCACTCAGAGAGTGTTGAGATATGTTTCTTCCCATTGGGGGACACAAGATTGATTGCTGTCTGATCTGTGCACAAGAAAGCTTTATCAAGCATAGGTTGGATGGAGTCTGTTTTCTACCAGCCAGTGTCTCTGTTGGTGGGATCCATAATGTGGGCCTCAGCTTGCCTCTCAGGGTTTGTCAGGGCAAGAAAATCGTACGTGTTATCCTGCAGAGAATGCGGGTGACATCAAGAGAGAGCCTGCATGGTCCTGATCAACATGGGGGGGCAGGAGAGGTGAGCCAAGCTCAGCAGAAAGAAGTTGGAGGTGTTACCTAGTATGGCAAGTGAAGATCGCAGGTGATCGCTTAGAATAGAGAGATGTCTTCTTGGATCAACAGAAAAGCAGACCCCGCTGTGAGCCCAGAAAGCCACCCAGGAAACCATCTTCCAGGTCTAGATGGTACCACGCAGCCAGATAGACAGCATGAGACTATTCAGCTCAAGTAAAAATCAGCCTATT
Source organism: Aselliscus stoliczkanus (assembly GCA_033961575.1). Classification (NCBI taxonomy): domain Eukaryota; kingdom Metazoa; phylum Chordata; class Mammalia; order Chiroptera; family Hipposideridae; genus Aselliscus; species Aselliscus stoliczkanus. The sequence continues at coordinate 10,034,789 of CM066734.1, forward strand.
ATTTTTCCCCATTCCCCTTGCACAGCAATACCAAAAAGAGTAGAAGAGTTGGCAATAAAGAAGGATGTGAACAAGAAGAGGGGGAGGTAAAGACATCCACGTCCCTTTTCCCATTGTGGGCTGGCATCTTGAACTGCCCAAGCTGGGGGAGAAGAATATAATGCTAAGTGGACACTGGAGTTTTATTAACACACTTTCCCTATAATTTCTAAACCTGTAGAGCACAGCAGAAAGTGAAAACTGAACCCTAGGTAATTGACATTCTAACAATGATTTTAGTCTTGATATGACTCACTCATCCTTTTACCTACCAGCCTTTTTGTGCCACTGATCCCAAATGTCTTCCTGCTTCTCAATGTGTGCCTTCCCTAATAAAGCTTCTTCATTTGTATCTTGCCGACTTGTATGTCACACCCAGTAGTCGATGTCTTCTCAGCTTTTTCTTGAGAGCACTGATGTCTCCTTTGCTTCCCACTCTGGCTAGCAGTCATGTTTCCCAACAACTCCCGCACTCATCCTCTGCCCTGCCAACCCTCACCCACAGCGAGGCATGTCTCCTCATGAACTAAAACAAAAACAGTTCATTAGCTATTTTACTTTCCGGTGTGTTTTTCTTAGCATTTTGGAGATGCCAGCAAACAACAAAAAGCAGCACAGTTATGTAGAGCTCATTAGTGAAAGCATAAAAGTACCCACAAGAGTGGAACTAAAGTAGGCTGAGAGCCCATGCAAAGAGCCCATGCAAATTACAGAGCTGCAAATTCAGATTTATGTGCATTTGATAAATTGTGTGTTATAAATGCATTAGAAATCATAGGACCTAATAAGGTGGTGTCATTTTGTAAAAGTCACACATAAAACTGGGCACCTTCACTTATGTGGTGTGTTTGCTTTTTTTTTTTTTTTTTTGAGGGCAGTGTTACTGGCCCTCATATGTGGGACCCGAACCGGGGCCACTGGCTTCTCAAGCCAGCGCTTAACCACCATACCACTTGGCCAGCCTGTGTGTTTGCTTTTAAAATGGTATCAAAAGCAGATTTCAAAATGAGAAAACAAATAAACAAACAAAAACACTCTGATCGATTTCTTGTTAAGGGTTTTGAATTTTAACAAAGTAGGAAACATAGAAAATTATTACAGAAATGACTTTGGGGTAGCCAGTTAGCTCAGGTGGTAAGAACGCAGGCTCATAACACCTATGTTGCTGGTTTGATAACTACAGGGTCCACTGTGAGATGCGCCCTCCACAACTAAATTGAAACAATTACTTGACTTGAAGCTGATGGATCCTGGAAAAACACACTGTTCCCCAATAAAATAAAATTTTAAAAAATGATGACTTTTATATGGCTGCATAATATAATTCTTTAGTACTGGACATTTCTTTATTTTATTTTATTATTATTATTTTTTTTTTAGAGGGCAGTGTCACTGGCCCTCATATATGGGATCCAAACCAGGGCCGCTGGCACCCCAAGCCACCACACCACTCGGCCAGCCCTGGAAACTTCTTTTTACTTGCTACGATTTTGCCTAGTCTCCCTTGCAAACTACTTTGGATTGGCTTTTTGAGCTGGTCAGGTGTGAAATCTCTGGGGAAGTCTCAGCTGTAAAACATAAAGAAGCAGTTTGGGTTTGTTAATGCATTTCCCCTTCCTCATATGTAGAAGGCTAATAATAGAGACATAGGGTATCACATACCCTATGTTAATGAGAAAATTGATAATGATGACATTTAGTTAATTCATAAATCTTCATTAAAAGCACATACAGTATTAAGTAATGAGTTGTAAATTATTGATGTTGATTGCCTTGCCATGAGTCAGATGATCCTTGTATTCCTGCCACTTTTGTTCATGAATTCACTCAACAATCATTGATTGATTGTCTAGAAAGTGTTAGACATGGTGCTAGGTGCTAGAGATATAAAGTACAGTGAGAGAAAATACTACCCATGATGGAGTATTTTCAGGGAAAGTCTTGTGAAAGATAACATCAGGAGATAAGTGTTATAACAAGTATGCACCAACCCCAGCAATGGAAATTTTAAAAAACACAGCTAATTGATTGGGAAGAATTGGGAGGAAGTGTTTCAGAGAGGAGACAATTTTTGAGTGAGTTTTCTAAGCTAGATTAGTTATCCTACAGCAAATATGATGACGGTGAGAGAGGCACTGCACACCGCAGATGAATACACGCTAAAATACTTAGGCATGGAGCAGCCTGGCACCTTCAGGAAGCTGTCAGTCATCAGATATGACAAGAGTGTGGGCATGAGAAATAAAGCTAGGAGGTGCACTGATAAAGGAAGACAAGTCCTAGACCACAAAGGATGTTCCGTGATCGCTAGAGAATTTGGTGTTTACTCTGGCAGTGGGGAACCACTGGAGAACATTTAGAAAGAGAACAGCATTGTCAGGTTTGGGGTTTTAGACAGCCATATGGAGGATGCGTTCAAAACTCAAATTTGGATCTTTCGAATCTGATCAATTGATGTGTAGATTCAGGGGGTCTGTTAAACTTCTATAACTATAACTATCTAAATTTCTATAACCTAGAAAAAGGCAAAATTTGTGTACCTGGATCCTGTTTCTGGGGACAAGTTCATTAACATATATTTGACTTTCAATCACTTAAAAGAGATGATACTGAAAGCCAGGGAGTAGAGTAGCCAACTTATGACAGTTTGTCTGGGACTTCCCTGGTTTTAGGACTGAGAATATTGCATTCTGGAAAAATTCTCAATTCCAGGCAAACTGGGGCAGTTGGTCACTCTACTGGGAAGTCTGAAGACTGTTGATCCATAGGACTGAGTGGCTAACGATGGTGGAAAGGGTAAGGTATGGTGAAAAAAGGATGAATTGAGGATAAAACCTATGTTTCTAGTTCTAGTTATTATATTTATGTGATTTTCCATAAAGGAAAGTACGGGTGTGTGTGTGTGTGTGTGTGTGTACAGTAAGGATGAGTTCCATTTTGAACATGTTGATATTAAGTATTTATGAGACTCTAATGGAAATGTGCAATAAGAAGTTGGGTATATAAATTTAGAGTTGTAGGAAATATATCTAGGATGGAAATGTAATTTAGTGAGCCATTATATTGTGGGTATTAATTAAAAATTGGGGATAAGATTATTTAGGGATAATGTGTACAGTGAGAAGTTAAAGCAGAGTATTCTGTGAAGTCTATATTCAAAGACATCCACAGGAAAAAATATCCTGTAAACGATATGAAAAAAGTCTGCTCAGAACTCTAATCGGGTTGCCAAGAGAAACTGCACTCTCAGAATCCAAGAGAGGAAAGATTGTGATGATTATTTATATCTTTTAAAGTTTTAAATATTTTTCTGGACTTACGAGCCAATGTAAACAGAAAAGAGAAAGGAATTGTAACATAAAAATGGGAAAGGGGGAAATAAAGTATATTGTTTGAAGCTTACATAATTATATAATTAGAAGATCAGTTGAAAATATGATTGCAAACAATACGAGAACTTCATAAGCTGGCTAGAAACAAACTATGTACAGAAACCAATTGTTTCTGTTTACATAAACAATAAGTTGGAAGACCTAATGGAAAAAGACAATCTTCTATAATAGCAACAATAAGAGTTAATATAGCATACTATTATTAAATGAATATTGAATTATTATGTGCTAGGCACTTTTCTAAGTGCTTTCACGGGCCTTATTTATTTAATCCTCACAACAACTGCATTTTATAGATGAAAAAATAAAGACAAAGAAAGGTTAAGTAACTGCTCATGTTTATACAGTTATTAAGTGGGAGACTTATATTTTAAATTTAGGAAGGCTTACTCCATAGGTTGTTGTCTCAACATGTATATGCTACAGTATGCGGTTAGTCTCTTTAAGAAAGAAAAGTAGTAAGGTAATACTGAGGAATACATTTAACAAGGAACACCCAAAATCTATATGAAGAAAATGTTAAAATGCTACCAAAGGAGAAAGGAAGTCTTGGACAAATAGAAAAACATATCATGTTCTTGCATAGGAAAACTTAACATAAAAATATAAGTTCTCCCTAAGTTCATCTATAAATATAGCTTGATTCCAATAAAAATAACAAAAGAATTTCTTTCTGTGTAACTAGTTTTTAAAGTTCATATGGAAAAATTTGAAAAGGGTAATTCATAAGAACATTGTGGAGGGAGTAACCCATGAGATATTTTAATACTACTAAAAATTTCAGCAATTAAAACAAGGCCATGCTAGCACATTAGCAGATAGATAACTGGAACAAAATAGAAAGTCCAGAAATAAATTGAAATACATAGGTATTCAGTATACAACAAAAGTGACATTATAGCTTATGTATCAGTGGAGGAAAAGATGAATGATTCAATAAATGGTACTTGGACAACAAAGAAGCCATCTGGACAAAAAGGGTTCATATATCATCACTTAAAACAAAATAAACTTGAGAATATTGAATAGTCCATTTTGATACAAAAATATCAAAGCATAAAAGTACTAGAGAACATAATCATTCTATAGTTTCAGTGTATGAAAGACCTTTATGTGTGTGACACAAGTACAGAAGCCATAAGAAATCATATTGATAAATTCCATTACATAAAATTAAAATATTTAATCCTAACCAAACTACCAAAAGGAAAATGAGAAGATAAATGACAAATGGGAAAATATAACAACGTAAAAAATATAATTTCTTTTTATTTAAAAAAATATTCTTACAAATCAAAATGATCATCAATCAAAGAGAAAGATGAGAAAATGATACAAATGGAGAGAACACAAAAAAGACATACAAATTGCTCTGAAACAAATAAAAATGTTCACCTTTATTCATAAGAAATACATATTAAAACTACATCAAATTATCAGATTATGAAAGGCTCAAAAGTTCGATAGCATGCCACATAGATGAGGATGGGGCAAAGAGACATTCTCATACATTTTGGTAGGGCTCAGAATTGGTACAGCCCCTGTGCAGGAAAATTTGTCCATACCTACTAAATTTAGAATTAAAAAATCAATATTTCACATATTCAAAAAAATAAAATTAAAAAATCTTGAACAGTGAATGGTAGGTCATTTGGTTCATTCCTTCCACTGAGACAACAAATGGGCTTTAAAAAAAATCTAAAATTAGAATCAAAGAGGCCAAATAAGGAAATATTAGCAGACAAGTGAAGGGAAAATGAGAAATAATAAGTGAATACTTAAGCTGCTTTCTCCTGAGAGCACGTGTTGGTCCTGATAATTGAATTCTAATAGCTGTACCAGGTGAGGACAGAAATAAAAACACCCTTCCCCTCCACCCGCTCTGCACCAAGAACCAAAGGGCTATCATCACCTTACAGTAAGGTAAGGGTTAGCTAAATATTCTCATGGGGAATGCTAGGCCATTTAAAATCCTTTTCACCTTGGTTTAAGGTGATCAAAACCTTAGAGATCCAGCAGTCTGGCAGAAAAAGAACAAATCATATCTGAATACCTTCACTTATTATAGATCTCAATAATTATTTCTCTATATTATTATTTCACATAAAACATCTAGCACACAGCAAAAATAACCATTCATACAAGGAAATTAGACTTAATGAGTAAGGGCCATCATAAAAAAAGGAAACAAAAAAACAGACCTGCAAAGATTCAGATATTGAAATTACCAGATACAGACAAAAGAAATCAATTATATGTACATTTTTAAAGGATTGAGTAAATCTGCGGGGAATTGAAACTATAAAATGACGTAACAGACTTAAAGAAACAAGAAAAAGTTCTAAAAATTAAAATAAATGCACAACAAAAATTTATCACTGAAAGAATAAGTGGAACAGGAAAATAGACATAACAAAAGAGAACTGGTGAACTGAAAGGTAGGTCAGACAGAAATGAAGCACAGAGGTTTAAAAAAATGATGGAAATATGGAAGACCGAGCAAGACGCTAGAATAGAGTGAGAAGTTCTCATGTAAGTTGTATCGGAATTCCCAAAAGAGAGGAGACAATAAAGGGGAAGAGAGACAATATTTGTTATGATGATGGCTGTGAACTCTTCCCAGTTAAAGATGGATGCAGGTATACAGATAAATAAGTCTTAAGCACAATAAATTAAAAGAAGTCCATACCTAAATTTATTTTACTGAAATTTCAGGAAATTAAAGATAAGAAGAAAAACATCTATAAATCAGTAAGCAAAAAAAACCAAATGAAAACAAATAACAACAACAACAAAAAAACAAAAAACAGTTACCTCCAAAGGAGTAACAAGTAGACAACTGACCTCTTTTTAACACAAAATAAAATGAAAGAAAGTAGCTACTAATTTAGAATTCTATAACCAACAAAAATATTCTTCAAAATAAAAGTAAAATAAACATATTTAGATAGAAAAAAGATGAGTGAGTTTGTTACAAGCAAATCCATACAAGGAAAAATTCTAAAGCATGTGCTTCTAGCAGAAGAAATGCTCACAAAGGGATGTGTAAATTGCAAGATGGAAATAAGAGAAAAAGACATAAATATGTGGGAAGCTTTAAATTAATATTAACTATGTAAAAACAGTAATAATTCCATCCAGTTTGAACTTTACAATACTCAATTAAAATATATTGTAATATTAGCATACCTTGGAAAAGGAACAAAGGACTTCATGATTTTTGTGATTAATATAACACTTTGATAAGTCAAGGATGCATGTTAGAATTTCCAAAGTAACCAGTGGAAGAATTAAAAAAACAAAACAAAACTTTTTGTTATATATATTATTGTGTAGCAAACCACATCCAAATTTAAAGGATTTAGGGCCTGCCGAGTGGCGCATTGGTTAAGAGCTGGCTTGGGATGCCAGCGGCCCCGGTTCGGGTCCCACATATGAGGGCCAGTGACACTGCCCTCAAAAAAAAACAAAAAACAAAAAACAAATTTAAAGGATTTAGACAATAATGCCCTCTACTAAGACTCTTATATGGACTAGAGGTCCTAAACATTTTAGTAAAGCATAAAAGATTTAAAGATTGGAAAACAGGAGAAAACATTATTATGTTTGACTATGCTATGACTATGTATGTGAAAATATCTGAAAGATTCTATATAGTTAATACGAGCTTTAACAAGCTTGCTGGATATACCAACAATACATAACAAGCAATCATTTTCCATATGTCAGCAAAAAATGGGATAAATGAAATTCAGGAAGAAAGATATACTTTAACATCACAAGTATCAAGGAGCTAGTTAATTCTAACAGGTTTCTGCAAAGAGCCAAGAAGAAACAAAGCAGACTAAAGAAGAAAGGGCGGGCGAGGGAAAAAGAGTCTTGCTTTATAGATATTGAGGTTGTTCAAGCTCGAGGAACTGAGATAGTGTTGCATGGCTACAGAAATGTAGAGTTGAATGGCACAAAATGCAAAAGGAGAAAGCTGACCCTTGCAAATACAAGCCCTTAAATATGGTCAAGGTGGCACTGCAGAGCCAGTCTTTAAAACATGTGGTATTGACAAAATCGGGTATTTGCATAGGTGGCAGAAGTTGGAAACTGTTTCACATGTATACAATAGGGAGCTATAGGGGAATTATCGATCTAAACATGAAAACAAATAAGAATTCTTTTAGAAGATAACATAATAATACAAGGGGATATCTTCATGATCTGGGAGCAGAAAATGATATCCCAAATAAGACAAAAAAGCTAAGGACAACAAAGAAAAGTATTAATACATTTATGATATTAAATATATGAAAAAAATTATTAATCAAAGGATATCATAAAGAGAATAAAATAACAAGCCACAAAAAGTAATACATGGAATACATATAAATGACAAAGGGGTCATATCTAGTCAAACCTATAAGCAGAAGATGAAAGGCAAAAAGCAAACCTATAACACATAGGGAAAGCTTGAACAAAGTCTTCCAAAGACAGTAAATTCCAATCAGATTGGCTAAACAATAATTAAAAACGAAAAATCTGAGAACATCGGATGGTCAGAAAGTGGAGCCACTGGTAAACTCTTCTGTTGCTGGTGGCAACATAAATTGATCAAATCAATAGTTTGTCATTTTTTTCATGATGTTGAAAATATATAGATCTCATTTTAGCAATTTCAGTCCTAGATTTATAACCTATAGAAATGTGTGCTTAGAGGTACAGGATACAATACCAACAAAATGAAACAAACAAACAAACAAACAAAAACCAATGTCATTTCCCAACCATCCACAGTCACACGGCTCTGCTACCATGCTGAACAGACCAGCTGCTGCCACAAACAAAACTAGAAGAATCCGTTCATCTACCAGAAGGTTTTGGTGGAGCACGTCTTCAGTTTGAGGTACAATAAAAGATATAGACAATGCAGAAGAAATATAAGTTTCTTATATTTAAGGAACGTACGTATGAGAGGAATAAGGCAAAGCATGAACATTTAACAAACCCAGACATGTAAGTGCTTGAGGAAAAGAGGAGATTTCAAGGTACACTGGTGTGGTCAATGTTAGCTACACGGGAAAGAAGGGGTGTGACCAGAGATGAGCTTTTATAAAGAATTTTGACAGCTGAATACATTGGAAAACATCAAGAGTCATGCTAGTATTATCTCTTATTTCCCCAAAAAGCTTTAAATGGCCAATGCTGTCACTTGAAAACCTGTCTGCCTTTAATCAACTCACAATTATTTGTGCCAGGAAAAGAAATAACTCAAACAATTTACTTTGGAATTGGAATAAAAGGTAGGCTTGTTACTTGAAGCCTATTTGTCTTCTTTATTTCGAATTGTTTAGGCTAATGTTAAAATAAGCTTGCATCCTTGAGATAGTACAGAGATATATGGCTCAGTGTTAGATGCTAGTGGGGCTGAGGAAAGCCACGCTAGGATAAAAAAGAATAAAAAAGCTTCTGAATCAATTTCCCGTTGTCATGGCTAAGACACAAAGTCCTTGGAACATCTGGGATTTCCTCTTTTTGAGTCCAAATTGTCCTATTTTCACACATTCTTGCTTTTTGGTGCTTCAACTGAGATTTTCTTTTTTTTCTCTAATGTGACTTGTGTCTACTTACAAAATTGTGAAGAGTTCCCACCAAATGGGAGCCTCTGATTCTCCCATGTAGACTGTCTCTTATAACACTAAGCTAGTGAAGGGGGAGGGAAAAAAAAGACTAAATGACAGTAAAGGGAATTTTGAATTTAAAAAATAGTATCAATGACCAACTAAACTATGAAAGAAAATGTCCTAAGATCTTTTCTTTCATTTTAAAGGAATGTGTAATTTAAAACTGAGACTAACATGAGGATGACAGCTTCCTGTTTACCTTTGAACCTATTGAAAATTTCGGCTTGCTCCACCCTGTTACAATCTCTCTCTTTTCTCTACTTTAATTTTTCCCCTTCACGTGTATCATTATCTAGCATACAATAATATACTGTACTCAGTTTGTTTTGTCTCCCTCAGATATTTATCTGTCCAGAATTCTTTATATTCATGCATTGGAGGAAAAATTTTACAGATCATGATGGAGGTCTCTTCAATTTCTATACAGGCTGTTCTCTCTCTATATTTCCAGATCACTTTTAGTAATTTTAAGTGGTGTTTTCAGTCCCATGCCAACAAGCAAACCAAACAAAATTCAATTTCTGAGGGAAAAAAAAATTAAGAAAACTAAAGAAAAGCAATGTTTTTGTTTTCAAAGTATCCACTAGAAAGTATGTGAACTGTTCAGTCTCAACAGTAATCAAATCATTTATCTCTGATTTTTAAAAAAAGCATTAGTGAAATATTATCCAAGAAAAGGCATGGTAGTTTGAGGTAAATTAGTTGAGATAATAACAGAGCACCTCCTTTCTGAGATATCACCAATGATTCCATAAAAACGTCCCTTAAAAATGACAAAAATGGAAAGAAGAATCATGTGGCCTAAATTTTCCTCAGGACATGCTCAAAACATACCGAACTCTCTGAACAGAAGAAATAATACAATCTGTTACTCCAAAGACATTAGAAACTTTTAACTTGCTATTTTGCTGGCATTTGGGGTCTTGAGAAGAGTGTTAGTCAAACGAGCAACTCGTCAATTTAATTATAGGCATTTAAGTTTTGTTGTTTTCTTCTCAAGCTCATTCACGAAAAGCTTCCAAAGAATTGATTAATGCGTATCTAGTTTCTGTAGTTAAAATATTTAAAAGCTCTTTACTCCCTCCCCAAGTTTTATGGTGATTCCCTTAAAAAAATCTCTCACGGGCAGAAACACATGTTAGCTACATTTATACACTACAGAGAAACACCGCAGGGACCAAAATATTATGTTACTAAGTTAATGATATGCATATCTTATAGAATTTACTGTAACTGATATCTGTGACCAAGTTGGCAACAGATCAAACAGTGCCTTAGATTAAATCTCTGCCAGCCCCACCCCACTAGGAGTGCTTCACTCGCTGACCATTGCAGAGCTCATTATACGGTTGACCTTCAGACCATAATTTACTGCTCGTGTACAGCCTTACTTCAGCTGCTGCATATATATTTGGGGATTTCTATTTTGATGCTCAATGTCAATTACTTTTCCTCATAGGCTAACAAAAGCATCATGTTACATATACTGCACATATTAGCTATCTGGATATTCTTTTAATATTAAGTTATCCAGGGACCTAAACAAGAATTGGGGACCCTAGCTTTGAGAGAAGGTGGTACAGAGATGCTATACAATACGCTAAATGTAAGAGTCTATATGTGTTGGTCATGTCATTGAACAGTTTCAAAGCAGTTTCCGTGATCTTTTATCTCATCTTCAGAACGACAAGGTGACCCAACTTCTGATTTTAGGGCTGTCATATGAGAGGGTTTTAGGTCCATTCTCAATGGCCCCAGAAGGTAGGACTAAACCAATAGATGAAATCAATGGGGAGGCAGATCTTAACCAAGTTAATGGAGCCTTTACTGTCTATTACATCTCTATGGGGGCGCTGGCTTGCACTGCAGTGTTTCTTATCAGCGGAATGTCTAACTTAGTGGCACAAAGGAGTCAAGTGCCCACTGAGTAGCTGGATGAGATGACCTTTCGCATTTCTTCAAATGCTGGAATCCTGGGTACATGCTCCAGCATTCCTTCAGTTAAAGATAGGTAGTAGCTTGCTGTCCTTCTGATCCAAAAGGGGAATCTATCACCCCTTTGTTCCCCTTCTGCATTCTTCAGGGCTGCTGGACACATGCCCAGTTAAGATAAAGAACAGTTCAGCCATGGGCTGCAGCTGCTGCGTGGCTAATGGACGGGACCCCAGGAATGCACACCCTAGCTGTGTCTATGCTATGCCAACAGGCTCGCCTGATTGGAACAAAAATCCAGTCGAGGCGCCTGTTTGGCACGGAGCAAGAAGCACATCGTGGCACTTCACGAGATCTTTGACTGAAGTGGGGGGCTGTTTTCAGTCTCGGAAGGCCCAGCATTAAAGGCTAACTTCCCCCACTGGACTTTGCCATACACCAGTGAATGCTGGGATCATGAAATCCATGATCTCTTGGAACGGCAAAGGATCTCAGAGGGGATCTCACATCACATTTCTCAAAATGTGTTCCATGAAAGTATTGCCCCTGGGAAAAGCTTCATGGGAAAAAGAAATAATCGCATATCAAAAAAAAAAAAATTAAAGCAATGTTGCATATGTAAGTCTTTCTAGAAGATTCACGATGCACGGTATTATTACATTAAATGTTCTGAGACGTTTTATTGCAAAGAAACTTCAGCACACACAGATCTGACCAACGCAGTTGTTTTCTGTTGTTTTTTTCTTTCTTTGCATGATGTTCTTTACCATTCCATAGAAAACACACTGGAAATAATAATACTTTCATACCAAACTCTCATTTTTACATATGAAGAAAACAGGTCAGGTGAGATAGAGATTTGTCTCAGGCTGAATATATTGACAGAGTTATAATTATGGCTTGGGTTTTCTTGTCTCTAATTCTGTTCTTTCCTTTGAAAGATTGTCATAATTATATTCTTGACTTTTATTCTTTATTTCATCATGCCCAGGGGAAGAGCTCATCCTTAGACTGATCTGCTCTGGCTACAGCATCGAGTCGGGGCAAAATAAATACTTGCTGAGCCTAAAGTCAGCAAGGGGTCATGTTGTAAAACACCAAAAATACATCAGCCTATGGAGAGATGTTCTACCAAATCTGAAACGAGCCACAACTAAAAAGTTATTCACTATAGATTTCATTCTCTGGCTGCCCTTATACATGCCTTTCCTCATTTTTCAATACAAAATGCTTAAGAGCCCTGACTTAGTATGATTCACCTGTTCCATAGAGGTCCCTAAGTGTCCTCCATCCAACTCCAAACAAGCATGGGCCAATACGGCCTCAGTCCACTACCCTATGAAATGCTAGCGAGATACGTTTTCTGAAACTGAGCATTTGAGGACCAGTTGCTTGACAAGGGAGAATTCACTCCTGGAAATGCCGCCCTCAGAGACCACTCAGCAGTCAGCCAGCTGGTCCTCCCCGGCAACACGATGAATGGAGCCTGAGCCAACCCAAACTTCCAGAGTGAGGAGGGAGCCAGCGGGCACACACCGTGTGTGTTCAAGTTCTGTGTGATGCTAACTCACAAAGCCATGTGTTCTCCCCTAACCTTGTGCGCTGCCAGAAATGTAGGTGGGCTTCCTGCGGTGGGAACAAGAAGAGGGCAGGGACCGTGCCAACACTTCTGCAGTAGGTGCAACCAGAGAGGAGTGAGTGGGAGGCCCACATCGTAGAGTCCTATACCTCCTCTGACAGCTCGTTTTTTCACAACTAGACGTTTTCCCTTATTTCTCTTCCAGTCGGTAGGACGGCCTTGCCGTGCACATGTCATAGCAACGTGACATAAGCATTGTTGTCACTGAATCCATGATTGAAGCATGAAACCAGTTCCAAACACAGAAAGCACGTAGTGTTACCTAGTGTTTCGTAGTCAGAAAAGAATCACTCCTTGTTAAGGAAAATTATTTAAAAATAATAATAAAAAATGCCCTGAGGTAGAAATGTGCAAATGCTCCGAACACCAAATTTTACGGAATACGCAACACCAATTCAGACAGGTAGATATTTGTCAGGACCCAATCTTTATAATGATGGCTGGCTTTCTAGTTACAGGTTGTTTGTTCTAGTCACCTTAAGAAGAGATGAGTTGGAAAAGCTAAAACCATTCCCCTTAAGATCAGGAACAAGACAAGGCTGTCCACTTTCTCCTCTTTTATTCAACATAGTGCTGGAAGTTCTAGCCACAGCAATCAGACAACAAAAAGAAATAAAAGGCATCCAAATTGGCAATGAAGAAGTAAAATTGTCATTATATGCAGATGACATGATACTGTATATAGAGAACCCCAAAGACTCCATCAAAAAACTATTGGAACTGATAGACGAATTCAGTAAAGTAGCAGGATATAAAATCAATGTTCAGAAATCGGTGGCATTTGCATATACCAATAATAAACTAATGGAAAGAGAAATTAAGAAAACTGTCCCATTTACAATTGCGTCAAGAACTATAAAATACCTAGGAATAAATTTAACCAAAGAAGTGAAAGATCTGTACTCAGAAAATTATAAGACACTGAAGAAAGAAATCATAGAAGATACAAATAAATGGAAACACCTACCATGCTCATGGATAGGAAGAATTAATATAATTAAAATGTCCATACTGCCTAAAACAATATATAGATTCAATGCAATTCCTATCAAACTACCAAGGGCATTTTTCACAGAAATAGAAAATATAATCCTAAAGTTTATATGGAATCATAAAAGACCCAGAATAGCCTCGGCAATTCAGAGGAATAAAAACAAAGTCGGGGGGATCACGCTACCAGACATCAAAACCTACTACAAGGCCACAGTAATCAAGACAGTTTGGTATTGGCATAAAAACAGGCACATCGATCAGTGGAACAGAACAGAGAGCCCAGAAATAAATCCAAGCATTTACGGACAGTTAATCTATGACAAGGGAAGCAAGAATTTACACTGGAGTAAAGATAGTCTATTCAATAAATGGTGCTGGGAAAATTGGACTGACACATGCAAAAAAATGAAACTGGATCATCTCCTTACGCCTTATACAAGAACAAATTCAAAATGGATTAAAGACTTAAATGTAAGACCTGAAACCATAAAAATCCTAAATGAAAATATAGGGAGTACATTTGCAGACATTACCCGGAGCAATATTTTTACTGATACATCCCTATAGGCAAGGGAAGTAAAAGAAAAAATGAACATATGGGATTATATCAGACTTCAAAGTTTTTTCACAACAAAGGAAACCATTAATAAAACAAAAAGGAAGCCTACTGAATGGGAGAATATATTTGCCAACGATATATCTGATAAGGGGTTAATATCCAAAATTTATAAAACACTCATGAAACTCAACACCAAAAAACAAACAACCCAATTAAAAAATGGGCAGAAGATATGAAGAGACATTTCTCTAAAGAGGAAATACCGATGGCCAACAGGCATATGAAACACAGTTCCACCTCACTGGTCATTAGGGAAATGCAAATAAAAACCACCATGAGATACCACCTCACTCCAGTCAGAATGGCTATCATCAACAAATCAACAAACAACAAGTGCTGGCGGGGCTGTGGGGAAAAGGGGACCCTGCTGCACTGTTGGTGGGACTGCAGATTGGTGCAGCCACTATGGAAGTCAGTATGGAGGTATCTCAAAGAACTGGAAATAGAGCTACCGTTTGACCCAGCAATTCCACTCCTAGGTATTTATCCTGAAAAAACCAAGACACTTATTCAAAAAAGTTATGCACCCCGATGTTCATAGCAGCACAATTTACAATAGCTAAGACTTGGAAACAACCAAAATGCCCGTCAGTAGATGACTGGATTAAGAAACTGTGGTATATTTATACAATGGAGTATTACTCCGCTATAAAGAAGAATGAAATCGTGCCATTTGCAATGATATGGATGGACCTAGAGACTATAATGTTGAGTGAAATAAGTCAGTCAGAGAAGGACAAATACCATATGATCTCACTTATATGTGGAATATGAAAAACTGTATGAATGAGCAAAGTAAACAGAAACTGTCTCATAGATATAGAGGAAAAATCAGGGTTGCTAATTTGGAGAGGAATGGGGATGAGGGAGAAGGGGAAGGGATTAGACAGCAAAAATAGGCAACTACAATATTGCTACTGGGATAGGAAAAACAGTTTGGGGAATATAATTAATAATGTTGTAAATATTCTGTGGAATGTCAGATGATCATAGGTCTTGTTAGGGAGACCATTTCATGGATGGAGTAGAGGTTTGATCACTGCACTGTATTACTAAAGTGGAGGTGGTATACCTACTGTAATTGAATATATATAGATAGTCACGGGATGTGGATTATACTGTGGAAGAGAGTCAGAGGAAGAGTAATAGATATATATGATATGGGGGGGTGTGGGGTGGTGTATTGGGGGTGGGGGGTTGTCACTTTGAGGGGTAAAATGTATAACTATTGCACTGTGTTGTACACCTGAAACTAATTAAAAATAAATAAATAAATAAATAAATAAATAAATAAATAAAAGAAGAGATGAGTCAACCCAGAACCCAGGGAGAGACTATTTGAGCTACAAACAGTGCCCAATGTGATGGCAATGTACATATAACATAGAACCCTCCTTCCCTTTCTTCCTTTCATTCTCTTCTCCCTTCCGCCTTCCTTTCTTTCTATAACTACTTACTGGGAGTTTGCTATCGGGTTGTCAGAAAAGTCATGATGCATTTTTGCAACAAAAAACATAGAAAAAATACGTCATGACTTTTCTGACAACCCAATATACACATACATACAATATACATACACCTAGGCAGGTATCAGGGATGGAACAATGAAACTCAATATGTTTCAGGTGCTTTCAGAACTTAGAATTAATACAGGAAGTGCAACAAAGTCAAGGGTAGAGTCTCATGGGGATGAAACTTGCAGACCAGCCTGTGTAGCGGGGTACAGTAGCCAGCCCCCTATTATCTGTGATTTCACTTTCCATGGTATTAGTTACTTGTAGTCAACCACAATCCAAACATATTAAATGGAAAATTCCATAAATACACAATTCTTAAGTTTTAAATTGTGCACCATTCTGAGCAGCGTGATGAAACCTCACGCTGCCCCACTCCATCCCACCAGGGATGTGAGTCATCCCTTTGTCCATCAGATCCACCTCTCTTCATCTCATCATGAAGGCATCATGTCATCTCACATCATCACAAGGAAAAAAATGGCGAGTACGGTACAATAAGATACTTTGAGAGAGAGCACAGTCACATTACTTTTATTATAGTATATTGTTATAATTGTTCTATTTTATTATTAGTTATTATTGTTAATACCTGAATGTGCCCAATTTATAAGTTAAATGCTATCAGAGCTCTGCATGTATAGGAAAATACAGAGAATATACTATCCACAGTTTTAGGCACCCACTGGGGATCTGGAAAGTGTCCCCCTCAGATAAGGGGAAACTACTGTATAGTTGGCTTATTGGAATGGGAGGAATAAGAAAGAGATTTACCCTCTGTTGAATGCTAATTTACCATTTTTAACCAGAGGTACACAGTCACAGCAATTACTATGGAAAAATCCACTGAAAACATAAAACTAAGCATAACATCTTCATTTTGCACCATGAGAACGTTATATAATTTGTGACACCCTGTTTGCCAGGAACTTTGAGTTACAGATGTAGCAGAGAATGATCCTGTGTTAAGAGAGCTTCTAAGAACACACATTTATACATTGCTCAAAGGGCAGGGACGTACTATCCCAAACCCCAACCACCTCATTTAGCCCAGTAACTTCCCAATATATGCTGAAAATGTACAAGTCCAATGATATCCCAGTGATGTCAACTAAACTGAAGAAGAATTTAAAATAAGACTGACCTCTTCTTTTTAGAAATTTAGAGATGAGATACTTTTCTCACTCCTAAGCACCAGGATTCTAAAGAACTCTTTCTAGAATATTAGGGGTACATATATAGTTTTTACCAAAGTAAGAAACTGAAATTGTATTTTCACAGAGGAGAATACATATCTGCAGTATTTATCCCACGTACATATTCAGTCAAATTGTATCCTAATTACATTTCAAGAAGAGCAATGCTGAGGAACAGTTCGGAAGGGTTCACCTTTGTCCCTGTGGCACATTTCCTGGCAGAAGCATGCTATCTTAGGCCATGCCCCTGCCTGTGTTACGTTCCTTGGCACCCCTATTTCTGGGAAAGTCCAGCCAGCTCTACTTGTGTGGCATGGGTGGGAGAGACGAACATTCTTCAGTAGAATAAGTTATGCAACTGAACGGATCAGCGATAACTGGTCTAAACTAAACTGAACAGCAGCCAACAGTGAAACTGACCAAACATCAGTACTACCTCGGCCTGACTTGAACCTACTTCATATGTCTGTGACTGTTTAACATTCTTCCTTATAGAATGAAAATTTTAAATTTCTATACAAATCGGCAGGGAAGACCCTGCCAAAACAACACACTCTCCTAGAAAGAACTCAATAAGTTATTATTCACTGGCAATTGCTCTTCCTTCTAAACTAGATTTTGATGCAGGGTTGTCACTTAAGGTCAGAAAGGTGCTATAGGGTCTCCAGAGGGAAAAAGTTTTGTGTAAACATTGTATGGTATTATGGGGCCAAATATTCACAAAACCATAGTTCAATTCACTAGAGCAACAGACTACAAACTCAGATTACATCTGGAAAAAGAGATAAAAAAGAAAACATGGGTGGTCACTTTCGCTAATAAATCAGAGCTTGTTCCTATACAAAAATCATATATCATCTCTCACATCTTGAAAGCTGCTAGAATCATTTCAGGAAAAGTGGCCTGATGCCTAAATCATTTCCAATCAGCCCTAGAGTTTCCTGAAACTGCCAGTGAATGACACCTGTTTGCAAAACATCAATTTGCTCCCTTGCGCAATGTGGGCTACTTTTCAGCTTCATACTCACTCTTTGCGGCAGCTTTAAGACAATTACAGTCCTCGATTGTTTTTCCAGAACTTTTTACCATCTCTCTCTTATTTGTTTCTTTTGAATCTGATTTCTGCTATTATCTCTGGGATCTTTGGTTGGAGTTCTTAGAAAAATTCTCTTGGGAAGGTGTGGGTTTGGTTCACTCTCTTGTTTGTGCCTTGGAGGTCAATACAAATAAGAGACTTGGAAAAAAAAAAAAACAGAACCAACCATTTTCTCTGTGAGTTGTGTAGTTCACTATCAAAACCTCATTCGTGTTACATCATCATGGAGTATTCTGCTTGACAATTCAAAAGATGGAACACTTTCAAAACATCTGTAGTTTCTAGTTTCATTTACCAGTGGCGATAAGAGTAGAGTGGAGTGGAAAAGGGGGTGAGGAAACTGAAATTCTTGTCCCCCCCAAAGAAAAATGTGATTTTTTTATGATAGTAACTGAATTTATAGTCAAAAATGTGTAAATCACTTGCCCTTAAAAATAATCTGCATTTATCAGAAGAGAGAGTGAGAACTGATAACCACCGATGAGAAGTAACTGTCTCTGACTCTCTCCAAACATATCCAATCCTGCCTAGATCTTTCCCACTCCATGAACTGCATTTGCAGTACTGGGAAAATGCTGATGTAATAACTGCTTCAGAGCTTTTTCCTATGTTCCGCACAGTGCTGTACAATTCACACGATTTTATGCACCTGTGTTCTTTGGCCATTTTCTTCGTGTCCTTCGGGAGAAATCAAATGGCTGCCTTGATGCAATGTGTATGGAGAAGCCATGGGGAAAACAGTTCTTACTATGGGAAAACACTGCATTTAGAAACATGCACAAATAAAAACAATGTCGAATTGCTGGTTTGCTCACTGAGTGTGTGTGTGTGTGTGTGTGTGTGTGTGTGTGTGTGTGTGTGTACGGACACCCACAAGGCCCCTGAACACACTGCTCATTTCAGATATGCTGGATTTTTTCTAAAGAAAATGTTGTATCTTCCATTTTGGACACACATGGAAAATGTTCTTAAATCGCTTTCTGTTTTTATCATTAAATGCGGGAACATACCTCAAAAACACTGCACAACTATTCCTCATGGGTGGTCTGAAGCATTTATCACTTTTTCCTATAGAAGTAAGGAAATTCTATATTTAGCCTTTTGTGGTAGAAGGTAATAAACAACTCTGATATCTTACAACTACTACAAGGTTTATTCCATTAATAAACTAATAATCCTGGTATGTAAGCTTTATGTGCTTAGGAGATTTTCATTAGCAATTTGGTCTTTGTCCATTAAAAAAAGTAGGTAGTCAATTAACATATATCATGTATTTCACCATTAGTAGAATTATACTGAGAAGGTTCAAGAAAAACATGAAACGTAAGGATAATGGATGAAAATGAAACTCAAGAGATTATAAATATTTAGTGATAGAAACTTAGTTGATATTCTATTTACACACACTGTCACACTGAGATTTAGCAAAAAATTTATGGCTACTCAGGATTGAATATTTGGTCCCTCCTGACCTGGCTCCCTGACTCTTAGCCCTCTCCCTCTACTCTCATCAAATGCCTGATGCTCCATTTACACCAAACTAAAGACGCCCTTCTAGCCAACAGTGAGGCTCCCTGTTTCCTTAAATCCCAAGAGCCTAAGATGCTTTAAACACTTCCATTCAGAGTATCAACATTTTAGAGCTCTTTAACCCACTATGCTTCTTTTCTCCTTCTTAACAGTTGTCTACAGTGTAAGTTTTTCTAGAACAGACCTTTTGTCTCCTTTGGAAATCACTGAGGTAGGTTGTTTCCTCTTTGTAGATTTCTCCAAAAGTTCTATCAAACTCCTCAGGTTCATTCTGTTCCTAGTGGAGCCATGGCTGGGGGTTCCAGAAAGCATCGGAAGGATGGAGCTGTCCCATGGCATCAGATGCTGGACAAACTGACCAGTGCATTTGCTCCTCATCCATCTATCAGTCCCCATGAGCCAAGAGAATGCCTCCCATCAACATTTCCTTAAGGAACAGACTTAAATATGCCCTGACAGAAGATGAAGTAAACCTTTGCATACAGTGGCTCATTAAGAATGATAGGGCAGGGGTGGCCAGTTAGCTCAGTTGGTTAGAGCACAGGCTCATAACACCAAGGTTGCTGGTTCGATCCCCACATGGGCCACTGGGATGTGCCCTTCACAACTAGATTGAAACAACTACTTGACTTGGAGCTGATGGGTCCTGGAAACATACACAGTTCCCCAATTACAAAAAAAGAAAAGAATGCTGGCCCAAGTCAGCTGGGCTTCCCCACCATGGTATTTGTTGTCATTTCCAATTATTTGCTCAGAAGCAGAACCTCCTTTGGAATATGGGGGAGAGAAGACAACCATAGGAAGCTAAGCGAGCAAACAGTTGTCCCTTTTCGGGGCTGGAATAGAAGAAAGTCCCGAAACAGTCACCTGTGAATCACACTGTACATACAACTAAGTGTAAACTCCTTAAGCTGAAACATTTTTTTTATAGTAAGAAAGCCAAATCTAACTTACAAATTCTATCTTAAACACTAAAAAGCAACACCATTCAAATTTATCACGTTAATTTCATGTGAAAATTAAAATCATTTTGCTGAGTCTAAGTTGCCACTCAATACCTATTACCTTAGTACATGATGACTTTGAGTTTGCAAGATATATGTATTATCCTATGCTAGAAAAAAAAAGATTGATGTCAAGTTCCAAACTGATATAGCCTGCCCCTCTGATTTTATGAATGTTATCAGCACAGATAAGATCAGACAGAATTTCCATCTGCTCTGTGACACACCAAGAGCCTTTGCTGCTCACTGTGCTATGCCTAAGGAGCCAAGTACCATCCATGCCGAGCGAGACCACCCTTGGTGGCACCAAAACAATGCCCCTCTGATGATCCTTCATGTTCACGCCACCTGCTGCCCTGATCCTCCCATCAAGGGGAATGACACCGGTCAGGCTGATTTAGAGACAGGTGAGAGGTTTGACCCTGGTGACCTGGGTGCTGTGAGTGGAGGTGCCAACCTGGGAAGAATGAAAGCCAACGAAGACATCCTGGCCCTTTGGATGTGGTTGGTAAGAAAGGTGTCAAAAGCAACAGCTTTGCTAACCTGGCTTTCCACTGTTTTTGTTCTTGGCAAACACCAAAAGCCATGGGTTTCTCTAAACCACCTCACCATTGCTGAAGAAAGAGAGGCTGGCTGCCAAACGGAGCAGTGCGGGGAGTGATCTTTAGGTGCTATGATTGGAGAGCTCTTTGTGGCTAATTAAAAGGTAATACAGCACAGAAAAACAAAAGCAAAGACTCCTCCAGCAATGCAGTATCTTGCCAATGGTGCAGATTCAAACTGACCCTCCATGCGTTTATGTAACCTTTTGTGATGCAAGTTTCCACTATCCCGTTTTCACCAAAGGCTTACAATTCTCCAGCTCCAGGCCTTTTCTAACATTATTAGATCTCTGACTTTGGTGCTAATGGAGCCAGACAGGAAAAACCTGACTTTCAGCCACAATTGTCATCTTTCTTTTTGTAGAATTGCTGATTTCAAAGGCCCAGCCAGTTTTTGCAGGTTGCATTTTCCAGTTTTCGTTCAGAATCATTCCTCTGTCAAATTATTCTTTCCATAGTCGTCATGTACCCCCAACTTTCTCATCACTTCCTGTGTTTGTAATCACATCTAATTTCATTCCTGTTGTAATCATGTCCTTTTTACTAGCATTTTTAGTATTTTTACTATGCATCCAAACCAAAAGAGAGAAAAACAAAGTATGGATTTTCAAGTACTGCCATTATACTTAGTCAGCCTCTCCTTTTCTTCATCCTCTTGTGCCTGTCTGTCTCCTCTTAAAATCTCAGCTCCTTCAGACACCTTTAAAGACCCTGCTCATATAAGAGCATTCACTGGCTACAGGCATTGGTATTCCAGAGCCATTTCCACCTAGTTTTTATCTCAACCATGCACTGTCCTTACCTAACACACACATTACTGTTAATTTTGTAACTTGTACCCCGGTATGGAAACCCCATATGGAATATGGTAGAGTGACAATATAAAAAAAGCCTGGCTCCTTGACATTTCAAAACTGCCTTATCTGTCTTGGACTGTTAAAGGTCTTCTAATATACAAGAACCACTAAGTTTAATGAAGGTATTTTATCTTTTTCATTTGGTTCTTTGTCACAGTATGTGGCACCTACATCTTAATCAATATATACATATAATGGGATCTTAACACAGAATACAAGAAGAAAATACATCCGCTTATGCAAAATCTCTATTTCTTACACATCTGAACTTGTGGCCTGACGTTCATATCTGTTACATGAACATATGATTAAAAATTCTGGTAACTGCTAACATGGGAAAGAGCAGGAGAGTGCCATAAAGGATATCAGAGGGTAGATCATGTTCTCAGATATGGTGATCAGAGAAATCGTTTCTGAAGAAGAGATGTATAAGCAGTGATGCGATGGATAGAAGGGAACTGACCATGAGAAGGGCAAGGAGAAAAGCCTTGAAAGCTAGACAATCTGCATGGATGAAGATGCTGAAGGAGATCAAATTTTAGTTTGCTAAAGAAACGGAAAAAATTCCCTGCAGTGCCTGGACTTTGTAGGTGATTGGAAAAGCCTGACAGGAGCTTGGGGATCTAGGCAGGCGCCAGAACGCCCAGGGTCTTACAAGTCAAGGTGAGGACTTGGATTTCGTCCTCGGAACAATGATAAGCAATTGAAGGATTTAAAATAATGGAGTGGTATGCTTTGTTTCGAAAAGATGAGTTTGGTTCCTATGGTGAAGAAGAGAAGAAGGCAAGAATGGCAGCAGCAGTTGCTGTCTAGAGGCTATTGTGAAGTCCAAGTGGGAACAATGAGAACTTTGTGGAAGGTCATGGAGGTGATGCAGAAAAACGGAGAGATGGGCAGGTCTGATGTGTTTGGGGGTAAAGGTGGGATAAGACATGGGGGAGCACTGGGTTGGGGAATGAAGGCGAAAGGAAGCAAGAGTTCCATTTTTGATATATGATAAATCAGATGATTGTGAGCGATTTTTACAAGTCAGTCTGGACTTCTGTAGCTAACAATCCTCAAATTTTATGATTTGTTGAAATAAAAGTTTATGTCTCACTCATGCTACAGACCACCATGGGTCTTCCTGGCTACAACACTGTCCTAGGAAACTCTTCTCTAAGTGGTAGCTTGGGTAGACCTGGCTTCTCTGCCTTTCTCTAGGTCCTTAGGGTTTTTTCCATTCAGCCCACTAATAAATAGAGGCAGCAGGAGCCTGCAGGGAGATTCATGGAAAAGATTTTTATCAGCCCGTTCAGGCAGTAGCACCATGTCGACCATATTGCATCAGCCAGCCTCCATCACATGACCTAGTTTAACTGCAAGAAAGGCTGGGACAGGTCTAGCTCTGTGCCCAAGACCAGGAGGAAAGGATCTAGCAGTCTGACCATAATATCCAGCGAGAATATCAAAGAGTCTCTTGGATATAAAGTCTGGGGCCCTTTTCTCAAATAAATTAGGAAAAAAAAAAAAGCATAAATAAATCTCCAAGGAGTCCCACTTCCAGTGACCTAACCTGGGCATTTCAGAGGGTACAAAGATGCACACCTTGCCTTACCATGCCCAAGGGCTGTGTAATGTAATTGAAAAAAAGGAAGATATAGACATCTGAAAAAGTTGTAAAAGAAAACAATTGGAGACATTTCAGAGAAGCATGGAATTACCAAATAAATGAGGTAGACACGGTTATCATCTATTGAGGGGAGGGAACGCCATCCCAGGCAAAAGTGATGTAGAGAGTTTTCCTAAAAAGAAACAGTTTTAGGCAGAGGTGAAGAATACATAGGAGATATCCGGGGGGGAGTGGGGGAGCGGGGAGATGGAAGACTCGTATTTATTTACTTTTTTAGCCACAAGGAAATGCATCAGTTAAAATTTTTTGTGGGCCAGCCGAGTGGCACGGTGGTTAAGCACTGGCTTGGGAAGCCAGTGGCCCCAGTTTGGGTCTCACATATGAGGGCCAGTGACACTGCCCTCAAAAAAACAAAAAAAAAAATTTCTTTTGTTATTAAAATAACTGCATTTTTGTCATAATTAGCACTCTTTTACAAACAACAGATTTAAGTAACATAAGTCTAATAACTGTTTAGTAACCAGCTACTAAACAGCTGTATTATTCGAAATGATGTTTATGTGGCTTAATGTCATTTTTCTCTTTCCAAAGAGGCTTATGCATATGTAGGTACGGCCTCAACTGCTAACCAAAGATGGGGCCTTTCACGCTTGGAGTTCCAATCTACGCCTCATGGTCCTTGGTCTCAGTCCCTGCTTTCTACACCTAGAAGGGTGAGATGTCAGGGCTTCCAGGGGCTCCAGCGAGGGTCAGTGGGCTAAGGGGAATTTCGCACATTCTCTTTATACCCAGGTGTGATTGTGTGAACATCAGGGGAAAGCCTGAGCAGCTAGCAGCAGAAACAGAGTCAGGAAGTTGGAGCAGTGGGTGATCTGTTTTCAGAGGCTGAGACAATGTATGTTAGTTGCTCTGTCTGCACTTTGGTTCAGATTCTCAGACCCTGAGCAGCCCGAAGAGAAGCATCAGCATACCCCTCTTGGAGACTGCCCTTGGCTATATGTGAAATTGACTGATGATGATGATGATGTGAATAATGATAATAATTTGCACTTACTTAGTAGCTTCCAGGGTACACTTTCAAAGATGTTCTAAACATTAATTAATTAAGCCCTCCAGCAGCTCATAAGGTAGTTATTACCTGTATTGTGCAAATAATTAACCAAAGCAAAGAAAGAGTAAGTGGGTAGCCTGAGGTTATACAGGAAATCAAAGCTAGGGAAATGAAAGACAGAATTCTAGCCACAAAATTGTCTCATGGATGCCGTTTCCTTGATAAAGGAAGCAAACAAGTTTTAGAGCACATATGGATTGTGGGGGAAAGAGACGAAATCTGAGGTCCAGGGGTATCCAGGGGCTCTCTTGGAATTTCTCAGAAAGTCAGGAATCCAGTATGGGTGTGTCCTTGAAGCTCCCAAGCTCCTAAACAAACGTGTGGATAGCACCTCTCTGTGCTGCTGCTAGCTTCTGCACAGCCACCCTACCACAGGGGCCAAATGACATAGTATATGGTCACATGCCTGGCTCCATCACCAGAATACAGAAAAAGGATGTGGGGTTATTGACTTTGCCCAACATCTAACACAGATGATAATAGATGTGATTTGAATAAATAAATGTATATGTAAAACGTTTTTTAATTTAACTTGAGATACAAAAAAGCATAAAATAATTCTAAAAAGCAAAAAATAATTCCAAAAAGCAATGGAATAAATGAATTAGAAGAAAAGGAAGCTGATGTGGAAACCAGAGGCCTTAGAATGGATGGTAAACACAGAGCTTGAAAGGCATACCTGAATTTGCTCTGACAGTTGGTCCTCTCTCTTATCTTCAGCTTATTCATCTGCAAAGTCATCTACCACCTTGGGAGAGTTGTCACAGGGGCCAAATGACATAATATATGCAGATCACCTATCTCTAGGCAACACTAAGTGCACAATAAATATTCATGTTCTTTCTCCTTTTAAAAGCAAAAGTGTCACCAAACCTCCACAGTTGTGAACATTAAGAAGTAATCTTGTAGAAAAAGCTATTCTCATATGGAAAACCCTTTATCAGCAAGGCAAAGGAAACGTTATAATATTTTACTCCCTAATGCTTTATGAGAAAGTAAAGACTATAGCACAACTGTGATTCCATTTAAGTGTCACAGTCTTAGGAAATTCTAGATAAATGAGAAAGTTGGCAATTAGCCAATTTACCGGACATAAGCAGTCCCAAATTAGTTTAAGGACCTCACATATCTAATATAGTATCAATGTTAATGAAAGTCATGATTATGAAATCAATTTCACCCAGTCCTGCAGAGTCAATGTTGTAGGCCTTGAAAACAACATGGAAAGAAATGAATTGGAGGCAAAAGGGGAGGAGCGAAGTCAGGTACAGGCACAGAGTGGCGATGGGGCAGGTGCTCAGAGTTGGCTGGGGCCAAGAAGGCTCAAGGAGGAAGAGGTATCACAAACCACACACACACACACACACACACACACACACACACACACACACACTCTACCCCTTCACCATGTGTTTCATTTATAGATACCTTGGCTGAGGGTTAAACCCACGGAAGGTGAGAAAATGGATCTTAATCACATTTGAGTTTGACTTACTCTGTATGAATTACTCCTAAAAAGTTAGTTTATTTTGCTATTTCCAACAGCAGCTCCTGGAAAATCCCACTGGAGATAATAGTTTTTTGGGTTTTTTTAACATTATTTTTATTTTTATTTTTTTTTGAGGGCAGTGTCACTGGCCCTCACATGTGGGACCCAAACCGGGGCCGCTGGCTTCCCAAGCCAGCACTTAACCACCGCGCCACTCGGCCGGCCCTGGAGATAATAGTTTTTACCTGTAATTTATACCGGGCTGTGTGTCCTTAGCTTTCTCTCCTTAGCTGTCAGGTTCCTAAACTGGCTAGAGGTCCATGAGAGGATAATTGAAGGACAAACACTGAGGGCATGAGGGAGATGCCAAGAAAGCTCCCTGGAAAGCTCAGTTTAGAAATCGAGAAGACACATTCCTATGCTGCCTGATGGTGCTAGCTCTTCAAACAATGAAAACAAACTAGAATTGAGATTGCACCTCAGATTACCACCAGTAAAGGGATTCTCTTTATTAGTTGTTGATTGACACTGAAATCTATCTTTGGGTTTAATACAAATGCAATGTGAGATCACTCTTAAATGTTGAGCCAAGTCCCATGTATTAAACACTTTGGAAAGAAGCAATAAAAATTAGTCTTAAGTGGTAGACAGACACAATTCTATCCTCTGTCATTGTCATTGAGACACATCGACGTGGAACAGAGGGAATGGTAAACCAGAGTAACTATATATTTGGCACGTTTTCAATGTATCAAATGTTTTTATTGCATTAACTTTTATTTTTCTTGCTTGAAGTGGCAACATCTGATTCATAAATTGACAGATAAAATATGGACTTGTTAATAATCAAATGTAAATGAGATAAAGACAATGTGAGGCAGAAAATCAAACAAAAGGGGTCTTTTTCTTGAAGCCCAATTGGCCTCCACACCCAGGCTAATCATTAACTCTTAGCATGATCCAAATTCTGGCTTTAAAATATCTAATTGAAACTTATGAGACTTGCAACTATTCCCATTATCTCTGGGCAGTGTGACAGTGGGTTAGAAATTAGCATCAATCAATTCAAAATGCCTGCAAGACCATTCTTCCTCCACCCCCTTTCTGAGCTTCCTATGATCCTTATCACTAAGGATCAGATGCAAAAATCAATGCTTGACAAATGGACTGTTGTCACAAGTCAGACACAATGGGAGCTTAATTTGGAACTTTAAAAAGCAATGAACTTTAGTTCAGAAAACACGGAATTTTTTTTAACTGAATATAAAAGTAAGTGAATTTAAGAAAATATGAGTACAGGGAAAATAGGATGACTTCAATAAGCACATTTAAACTTTCTTTTATCAAACCAATCAAAGTATTTTTAAGAGTAACCTCCCTAATTCTTCTGCAATGTTTCAGTCAGTGCCCTCCCATTGACCAGCACACCCAGAGGTAAAGCAATTTTTATTTAAAGAGAGTGCATGGATTTGAAAATGATATAATAGTTCATGATTTAGAGACATTTCAAGGTTACTAAAACCATTCGGCACCAAAGTCTCAACATATTTGGAAACAAGTCTGTTAGAAATAAAGACATGAAGTCGTCTGGATACTCAATTAAATGTAATCCATAGTAGATGGAGCCGGAGACACTTCGTTTTTGAGAACTTTGCTTGGAGACTTTTGAGCCATTTTGACCTAAGTGTCCTAAAAGTTAATGGTCTTAAATCATTTCCGTACCCATCCAGTCCTTGGAACTGTGGCTGTGCCCATGTTAAGCCATTGTTCTGTGCACACTGTGTGTGCACAAATCCTAAATTGAGTGGTGCACATGCTTTCAGAGCTGACAGATGGCGGCATCCCAGTATTTTGTTGGTGAGGCTGTCTTGCTGGTTGTTATACACAGTTTGCAGGTAGGGTGTATAAAATGGCTCAGAACGCTAAATGTGGCAAGGCTGGGAGCCATAGTGAGTATGAAAACCAGTTACTTCTCTGGAATTGGTGTCTAGTGCTGTTTGGTGCTGTGGGTTGTGTAGGAAAAGCCCAACATTGTGACAGGCTATTCAGAGCACTCTCGCCTAAAGACATGGGATGGGGATGGGCTAAATGAATTGTCCAGCTTTCTTTTGGTTCTATGAGTTTCCCAAAATGACCTCTACTGGTATTTTTGTTCCTTCTCATTTGCAGATTTCTTAGTAGCATTTTTTCCCCGAATTGCCTAATAGCTGATAATATTTAATATAGATCTGCTTCGAAACAACTTGAAATGTTTTTAAACTTGCTCTGAATTTACTAAATGTAATTACGAGTGGTTTAATGCCAAATGTGTAAAACCTGTTCCAGAGGAAAAGGATCTCAGGTGGAAAATGATTAAAGAACAGTAAGAAAGCTTATCTAATATCCCTTCCAAAATTGACATGTTGAATTCGATTCATTCTTTATTGATGGGTCCGTGTAAGAAATGTAAGATCCTCATACAAGCCTGAAAACACCCTGGTCTGGACACTGCTGATTCCTGATGGTAACAGGTGAGTTCTTGCCCCATGAGCAATGGGAATGGTGGGCAGGCTGGGGCCAGTGTTGTCTCTATCGTGTTGGGCCACATGACCTACTTAGGTCCTTCTGACCTAAGAAGCAGCGTGCACCTCTGCCAAGAAGAGCATCACTTATTGGTCTTGGTAGTCAGCACTCCAGGTTTATTTGAGGAAAGGATTGCTTAACATGACTTTGACCCTGCAAAAGGAAAACCTTGACACTATCGTTCTAATGCATAATTTTGTCCTCTTCAACCAGGTTTTCTCAACAGTGGCAATATTGACATGTTGGGCCAGACTCTGTTGTGAGGGGCTGTCCTGTTTGCTGTAGGAAGTCTGGCAAAATCCCTGGCTTCTACCCACTGGACGCCAGTGGCAGTCCCCAGTTGTGACCACCAAAAATGTCTTCAGGCATTCCCAAATGTCGTTGGGGAAAAATCTCCCCAGCTGAGAACCACTGCCCCTGGATGGATCTGATGTCATCAGAATGTTCACCATAACTATAAGTGGCCTCCTTTTCTCGATCCCAGGTGTCAGCATTAATTAGATTTCTTTTCTGTTTCCGAATTGCTCCGCATCCCAAAAAGGTACAGGACACTCTGTGTGCATCCAACACAACTGAGGGAAAGACATTATCCTTACAATCAAAATGCCAGGCTCTGAGAGGGAATTGGTTAAGTAAAGCTGACCAGAGTGCCCTGCTGTTAATCTTTCTTCCTGACAATTTCCAAAGTTCCAGTTTACTTTCGCCTGATGATAACATTTTATTGCTTAGCTGTTGGGTGCCCTCTTTTACAGTTAGGGTTCTTCTAGGGCATTGAGTTGCTCATAGGAGAAAGACCCAGTGGGGTATCTGCAGCCTTCTAGGTTCTGCCTTTGTCTTGACCCAAATTCTCTGTCTCTATCTGGTTCACGTCATCATAGTTTAAGAGCCCGAGGAAAGCTAGTTTCTTCTAGATATATAAAACTAGTTACTAAATTGTATTTACAGGTCTATGAATGGATACATACACATTCTTTGAAAAACATATCTAGTCATTTATATGTAAAAGCTGGGAGAAAGGGGAACTGGAATTTCCTTTGTCTTTCTGTCCCAACCCTATCCATTTCTAATGTTCATTTAAATGGGATCTGCTTTCGTCTTTTCTTGGAAAGTACAAACAACAACAAAAAAAAGGAATTCAGTTTACAAAGTTTCCTAACAATATATGCCACGTAGTTACATGCCCTCCAGGCTTCTAATAGAAGAAAATATTCATGACGTTTTGTTTGTGACAACCAGGGTGGAGGAGATGTTTTTGGCTCTTCTAAGGGACAAAAGGCTTCTGGAAAAATGCTAGTAAGCGTTTAAGTGATTATGATCACACACACATAAAATTAAGTATTCTTAGAAATGCATCATGGTGCTTTTTTTTGTTTTTTGTTTTTGTTTTTGTTTTTTTGCTGTAGGGTAAATAGGGAACAGATTTTTCATTTTTTTTTTTTTATATTTTTAGTTTTATGGAGGACATTTTATAAATCACAATCCAGTGAAGTTCGCCACATGCGTCGCATTGGATACCTGCCACGACTCAGCTCCGTCAAAGCACCATCATTTCTCCTTTGAATTCAGAGACCAGCTTGTGGCCTGTGAGAACATCTGGGGCTGGACGTTTTGGAAAGGAACAGTCCGGGTCCCTTTAGGAAGGCTCTTTCTGCAGCGGGGACAGGAACACACACTCCCAAAGGACCCATGGACCAGAGCTCTGGGTCCTGGAGAGATTCCTGTGTGCCTAACTACATCTGCATGAGGCCACAGGGAGTCACGGGGAGGCGGGGGGGAGGGGACCTTTGGGGGCCAGACTCTGCTTTATGTCTCTGCTGTTCTCTTTCTACATGGTTTCTTAGGGAAAGTGGGTGTCTGGTAGACTGCTGGGACCTGGTGTCCTAAATTAATGAAGAAGGAAAGGGGCTAATCTGGAAAAGACTGGGCGGACACTTACAGAGGGGCCAGGGCAAGCCTGGTTCCACATAGCAAGTGCTGCTTGGTGAGTTCTGATGGCGATTTTTAAGGATCAGAGTGTAGAGGTTAACAGGTAAATAGGCTTGTCTAACAGTCACGTGAGGGAAAGCAATTCCATAAATCGGCAGCCCTCTAATCTCACAGACGACAGCAGCTTTTACTGCACCTCTGTCTACCCACCCAGGGGGACTCTGACTCACTCACTTCCCATAATGGCATCTCTTGTTCCTTGTAGGGATGGGAGACAAAGGACAAGGTGGGTAGGGAAGGGTGTGCGCGCCCACAGACATAAGTATATTTATCTTCCGCAAGAAGATTTCCTCTCTGACTCATTCAGGATGCCTTAAGATGAAGAGAGATATTACTCATTAAACATAATTACCTGAATGATTTTAATCGCAAATCGTTAAGGAGGGATGGCCTTGTATTTTCTTAGAAAATGGAGCACTTAAGAAATCCTGTTGCTCCCCTCTCTGATCTTTTGGCTTTATAGGTGCATGTTAGGGGGTAATTTGGATGAAACTGTGGAGGCTCTGAGGTATGAGTATATACAATCAAATTACATTGCCAACAAAATGAGATTTCTTTGGCTCACCCTTGTCCTCTGCTTTGGGACCAATAGTCCTCTGCCAAGTGTCCCAAGCCTTTTATTTCCAAGAGCCTCCAGTGGCAGAAATCATTACCACCTTCCCCTAATCTACCCTCTTTTACCTCATGAGTCAGTCAGGGCCTTTTATATCCAACACTCTCCATTATCTTTGGTGTCACATTGCTTTGGGATTCCAAAGCCACCCTATTGTGAAGTTTCCTCAGTGACATCCATACTGGGGACTGACTCAGTGGGTAAGAAGTGCCACTTCTGTCCCTGCAGGCTCAGAAATGTAAAATCAGAGCTGTGAGAGACCCTACAATGTGGTGAACCACACTTTCCCTTTCACCACTGAAGACAGAGGGCTGCCTTGCTTTCTTAATAATTCATGAAGATTTGAGTGAAAGCAGTTCTTCTCATTTTGTTTATCCTTCATTTTCGCCTAGGACTCTGTGGGACTTTGTTAAGTGACAAAAAAGTGACAGTTGCTGACTCAGTGCTCACGGTGGACTCAGTCTCCTCTCTATTGAGGCTTTTTTCTTCTGGAGAAGGCTCCTTCAAGGAACTCTTAGGTTCCTCATAAATAGACTAGTGGTAAGCTACTTACCAAGCCTCCAAACAGATCAATGAGACAGAATCTGGGTTCAAGCCTGGACCCCCAACTCCATGTATATCAGTTGTACATTGAGGACTGTTTAATTCATTCTGTTTCCCAAACAAAACCAAGCCAGAAAAAAAAAATGAGACTCTAGTGTACATGTACAAAATTGTAACTTAACAATAAGTTGTAATTTAGTTAACTAAATTTATCTGCCTTTTTTTCTTTCAAATTAGCTTATGTGAGTCTTCAAAGACTGAACACTACCAAAAGTTCATGGATATGGTGCAATACTGTCTTCATGATGTAGCTGGATGTATACATTTCTAGATCTTCAGCAAATGTTGCACTGTCTGGAACTTCACCAGAGAACCACCACCATGTCTACTCATGTCCCGAGTACAAGCTAAATGTAGTTTAAAATGAAGACACTTCATCCTTCAGTAACTTCTAGTTCAGTAGCTTCACATTTTCGAGTAACTTCTGAATAATCCATGAGTAAATCAAATTTCACTGCGTTTTTGTGTATTTGTATTACACTTTGCTGCCTTAGGAATTGACAACTCATGTGACTGGGTATTCAATGAACTATTTGAATAACACAGTCACCACCCATGATATACAACAGCGGCCCCTCTGTGGCTTCCTCATGCTTTCACAAATCTGTGTTTGAACTGGAGTATGGTTGTGCTATGAATGACAAAATCTATTCACCTGGCTCTTGCTTGCGGCTTAGGAATCCACTTAAGAAATTTAAGGCTGTCAGTAACAGCGAGCAGAGGCCCCCTGGACAAGGAGAAAACTCAAACGCTGCCTGCCAAGATGGTTATGATGCAATTGAAGATTGACTTGTTTGGCTGTTGTCAATGACAGCTCTCCTGATCTTTTTGCTTCCTTGGAAGAACAATAAAAACATATGTATGCTCTTACCTCCTACTCACCTCCAACCCCTACAACAAATCAAACAGCCTTCCCAGCCTTGTGGAAATCTGCCTCCAACCCCCACAACAAATCAAATGCCTTCCCAGCCTTGTAGAAATCTGAGACGAGGCTGAGAATTATGGGAGTCAATCCCTTTGTGTTTATCACATTGGAGCCTATTTGAACAGCCCGACCTTGAGAGCATCCTCTTGCCCATAGCGCTATTCACAGGAGGCAGATGGGAGGGCCATCAGGCCATTGTGCTAATGGCGATGAGCCCTGGCCAGAGGGCAGTGGGAGAGACACAAGACCTTCCCATACAACCGACTGAATAAAGTCAACATGCTGATGGAATCCATTGTAATCAAGCACTTCTAAAGACAAACAGCCAAAGGAAAAGATATTTACACATCCATGTATAAATGTCACTTAAAAGAAAACCGATACCCATAAAAACCACTAACATACAGAAAGGTGACAGGGAATAATCTCTGAGCCTTGCAGTGAGCCCTGGAAACAAGCAAAGTACTGTCTCCATTTCCTTGCATCATGCACTCCTGATGTTCTTGGAAATGGGTTTTGCTTAATAAAATAGCTGTCTACAAAGATGGTTCCATAAAAAAAGATCTAAGGATTTTTCCAATCTGACTAAAATATAAGCCCCATCAGGGCAGAGACCTTTGTCTCTTTTATTTGTTGGTGATCACCAGAACTTAATTACAGGGTCTGGCCCACATTCATGCTCAGTAGATATTTGTGAACAAATGAATAAATGAATGAATTCTGTGGTATATTTTACCTCTTCACAGCAATTGCCACCTTTGAAGGGGACTTGAATTTGCTCCCTCAACATCCATAGCTCTGCCCTTTTCTGATTGTTTTTCAATCTCTCAGATGACAGGTGGGTTTTTTTTTTATATTATTATTATTTATTTTCCAGCTCATCTACCTCCCACTGCCATCTTCTATTTATTTTTACTCTTACAAATCATATCTATGTTCATTGTCTTTTTTTTCAAATTATACCATAATAAAAAATTCCAGCTGGTCCTCTGTCTCAAGACCTTTGTGCTTGATCTAAACTAACTTAAACCACAAAAAAAAGCAGGAGAGTGCTCATGGACTCATTCAACTCACCACCACAAGAGTAGAGTTAATGCACAGCTGCGTTCCGAGACCCATGCAGTTGGTTATATCCTGAGTCGGTGAGCTCCAAATTGCTTTCGTGTATGTTGCAGAATCTACCTAAGCTCCATGAGAATGGCGTCATTCTCAAGTGAAACACATGGACCAGAAGAGGGAAGGGGTTATACCTCCAAAGCAAAATTCTGTCCTTCCTGAACTCTCTAGTAGCATCTTAAAAAATGCATGCTGTAAGCAGGGTTTGCAGTTAAGATCATGATAATGGTTAACTTGGGGATGTGGTGCAATGTCTGGAAAAGAGTACGAGGGGATTTGGGAGGATGATAGTAATCTATATTTCTTGATTTAGGTGCTGGTGACAGGTTGAAAATTCTTCCAAATCATACTTATGATTGCAGTCTACTTCTATATGTATTTTATATTATATATGCAATAAGAAGTTAACTTGAGGGCCGGCCGAGTGGCGCATTGGTTAAGCGCTGGTTTGGGGATGCCAGCGGCCCCGGTTCGGATCCCACATGAGGGCCAGTGACACTGCCCTCTACAGCTAACAACAGCTCCACCTGGAGCTGGGCTGTGCGAGCCCCGGTGATGGTGTGGGCTGCAGCCCCTGCTGCAGTGGGCTGCCATAGGCTACAGTGAGTGGCCTGCAGCCAGCGTGAGCGGCTGGCAGCCAAGCGTGAGCTGCCAATAGCCGCGGTGAGCGACATCCAGAGGCCAGCGACCGATCTGCCTCATCCGGGAAGAGCGCAATGACGATACCAACAGTGAAGCAACATCCTCCGCAACTAAACTGAAGAACAAAGACAGCAACTTGTCTGTTCCCCTTCCCCGATTCCCCAACACTGTTCCCCTCCGCCAATTCCCCAATAAAATCTTTAAAAAAAAAAAAAAAGAAGTTAACTTGAAAATTAAAAGAAAAAAGAAATAAAACATGTTAAGACATTGTAGGAGGTAAATACTTCCTCATACCTGACAGTTTCTCATCAGTGGAGATTTATTAGTTGATGTAACCCTGATTTTTTCTTACCCTGACTCTGGAATGAGGAATGACCTACTTGATTGATGAGTTTGGAAGAGGGGCTATTATACTGAAAGTTCCTTGATGTTAGGATCATGTTTCATCTAGTTAGATACTCTCCACAGCTCTAGGGTTGCACTTTACTCAATAAATACTAAGAAACTTATGAGCAAATACATATAATACCAGCAGTGCCAAAAATAATGTATACACATGGCTTGTATTCATCTTTTGTTATGGGTATATATTTTTACAATTTTAATAGTTTTTTTCCTTTCTTAAAATGTGTATACATTTTTTTTTTGGCACCCTCTGTATACGAAGATCAAGTGAAAGCAAACAAAGTTAAGGATAGAATAACTGATCTTCAAGCTGCAGAACACTGTATCCCAGAAACCAGGGATTGGCTCATGATAGTCCATAGGCCAACTACATCCCAATGGCTGTCACTGCAAATTAAGTTTTATTGGAACACTCTATGTGTATTCATTTACACATTGCCTATGGATGCTTTTGCTATAATGGCTGAGTTGAGTAGTTGTCATAGAGACCATATGATCTGTAAAGCCAAAAATATTTCTTTGGTCCTTTACAAAAAAAGGTTTGCTGATCCCTGTTCTAAACCATCTCATTGGACCTAGTCATTTACTAATTGATTCTTTTGTCACTGAGTCATTCACTACATCTTTGTTGAGAATCTAGTGTTATGCCCAATACGGTGCTGAGTACTGAACGTTAGGGAATGGACAACGAAGATGAGATCTCCACCACTGTGAAGCTTACAGACTAGTGAGTTACTCTAAGAGGAGCAATATTTGAAAATGAATCTGCTCTACTGTTCCTCCCACCCACCCAAACCCCATATATATGGCTTGAACATATCAAGGTTCAAGATGAATTGTCCACACCCCAACATGAGGATTTGCTTTGTAAATTTAGAAGGAATTGTGTTCTTGGGCAAAATACCTGAGATAACTTATCAGCACAATGGGCTTTGGTGCTCTACTTTTCAACATTAAAAGAGAGCGTGAGTTATTGACACTGTTTTATAACCAGAAAATGCTGTGACAACACACACAAAAAAAATCTACAAATTCTTGGTGAGCACAATGTCCTGAAAATTAAGCAGTTAACCACATTTTCCTCTTTTGATTGTTAGTGGAACAATTTAGCCCTTAATCAATTTACTTTTCCAATGTAACTGTTTTCAATGAAACATGGGGTTACAAAGTTAGTTCTCATTCTCTAAATCAAACCAAGCTGAAAAAAATTTTTTGGGTCAGTTAACACACGCTTCTGATCCACATCACGACATTCTATTGGGGAAAAGGAGGAACTGTTCAGAGAAAATATTTGGCCATGAATGTTGCTGCTGAGATGTCCTAAAATTTATAACATCACCAGCCAATGGCTGTTTTGACTTTGTATTTTCACCTCTGTTACAGGTATGGAAGGGGGAATTTGGAATCACCTGTACAAATTCTCCTATTAGAAATATTTAGTGATTCTAAGGTGTATATGTGGGGAAGGATACGGCAAATTCCTTGGTATCACCCTCTACAGGCTTCTAGTGTTTTCTAGCGGCTCAAAGCACATCAAGTCAAACCAGGTTGTAATGGAGGGCGCATCTCCTCAATGCTTGCTGCTTACATTACATTTATTTAGAAACTTCTTTTAAAACACTTCACAAGTATTGATGCTGCCACCATGACTGTTGGAAAATCCTGTAAAAATCTGTACTATGATTGAGGAAAATCAACACCCAAAGGTAGATAGCAGAAGGGAGAGCAATGACAAACAAATGATTTCAAATGCAAAGGGGGTTCTTTCCTTTAGAGCAGAAAATCAATATTCTTTTACAGTAGAAAATGAATATTTCTCTTACTAACACTTGGACCTATATTACTTCAAATGAAAATGGACTCAACAAATGTTGTCTTCTGACTAATCATTTAGACAGAGATCCATTGTAATAAATGAACCCATCCTAGGCTGATGGTGAGAAGAGCCCACAGGTATCTCCCCAGGTTCTGACACGTAAAGGAGTTGTGGGTTATATATACAATGGAATACTATTCTGCCATAAGAAATGATAAAATAGTGCCATTTGCAACAACATGGATAGATCTTGAGATGATTATGCTAAGCGAAATAAGTCAACAGAAAAAGTAGAGAACTATATGACTCCACTGATATATGGTATATAAAACTGAAAAAAACACACAAAAGAACAAGAAAAACAAATGAAGAAACAAAACTCATAGACACAGACAATAGTTTAGCGGTTACCAGAGGGTAAGGGGAAAGAGGGGTGGCAGATGAGAGTAAAGGGGATCAAACATATGGGGATTGAAAGAGAACTGACTCTGGGTGGTGAACACACAATATGATATATAGATGATGTATTACAGAATTGTACACCTAAAATCTATGTAACTTTGCTAAGAATTGTCAACCCAATCAACTTGAAAGAAAGAAAGAAAGAAAGAAAGAAAGAAAGAAAGAAAGAAAGAAAGAAAGAAAGAAAGAAAGAAAGAAAGAAAGAAGGGAGGGAGGGAGGGAGGGAGGGAGGGAGGGAGGGAGGGAGGGAGGGTGGGAGAGAGAGACACATACAGAAAGAAAGAAAGAAAGAAAGAAAGAAAGAAAGAAAGAAAGAAAGAAAGAAAGAAAGAAAGAAAGAAAGTTAGTTTCCAAAATATCTAAAAATGCACCACAAAGCCTGACAAGTAATTTTAGAAAGAACTGGAACTTTGGTCAGAAGAGGGAAAGACTTTCCCAGGGTTGTTAATGCATTGGACTTTTTAAGTTAACAGAAGATGTTGGGTATGTATTATGTATGTGTTACTAATGTATGTGCATAAATATAAGTTTCCAACCCACAAACAAATCAGGACCTGGAGTATCCGGGCACCTAGTGCTGCTTCATGGAAACTGGCAACTCTAGGCCAGAATTGCTTTTCTCTTTGAAGGTGATACTGATCAGGGTTGAAGCCACTGCATAAACAAACTAAGGGTTTGAAAAGAAAATACCCCGTTTTAATTCCATGTGACGCTAAGTTTAGATCATCATTTATCTTGCCACAGAACTCAATTTTGGAAAAGATGTGATTTAACCATTCGTGTTTCTGTACATAACAGAGGCAGCCAAAACAGCATCAAGTTCAAGTACTTCCTTCTGCAGCAAAGGGAATGAGAGCGGTCAGTTACATCCTACAGGCAACCAAGTTCTGGAGGGCCAAGGGCTCTTAGAAGCGACCATGAGTGAGGGCTCCTTTTGCTATTTCCTTTGCTATCTTAAAATTAAATGCAGATGCCATGGATGTCTCGGGGATTACCTCCAACTCCTGTCCAAGCAAAGGGCCTCCAATAAGGAAAAGACACCCACTCATGCCTACTGAGACAGATCTCAGAGGGCCCAGCAATGGAACATCGGAGAATGGAACAAATACTTCCTATGCACAGTGCTTCTCAATCTCCAAACCATAACTGGGTGGCCTGAGGGTCTTGTGGAATAAAGGTTCTGCTTTTAGAGATGTGGGACCAGGTCTGAGATGGTGCATTTCTGACCAGCGCTTGGACAGTACTGCTGGTTTTCAGACCATATTCTGTAAAGAGTCAGCGTGCCAATTCTGTAGCAACTGCCCGGAATGCTATGTTGAAAAAGCAAATTCTGAGGCTCAAGTCTAGCTTTTGGGAAAAGAACAGCATCATCTATGAGTAAACTTTGTCCTCACAGTGGTGGTTGTCACTGCAATAATGTCAGTTTTTTTGCTTGTTTGTTTGTTTGTTTGCCACCCCCTAGGCAATCATGATAGAATCTCACCGCTCTGCTTTGGGGAACAGTGAGTCCTAGAGTTTATGGTATTCTCTTGTTTCCAGAAGAACTTAGAATTCCGGCATACTGATGAGATAATAAGGTGGTATAATTAGGCAGAATATTTTGCAGATGGGGGAAGTTCCAACAGAAAGGTCAAGTATGGTAGGTAAGGTCAAGTAGAAAATCAAGAATACACTTTAGTTTTTCTATGTCCTAAAATATTGTCATGATTACATGAATCTGAAACTTACTTTTGATATCAAACATATGTGATATCCAAGCAGAAAACGAATACGATTACACTCTTAAAAGACCTGTGTATAAAAACCCATTTTTTATTGTTGTAAAAAATAAATTAGGGAGAAATTATTTGCATTTAAAAAGAAATCGTGATATTAAATTCAGCAAATATATTTTAAAAATATATTTGTAAAATTGTATACAAATTTTTATGGAGTATATTATACCTGCATATCTATCGGAGTATACCTATATATCTTTTGGAGTATACCTGCATATCTATTGGAATACATCTGCATACCTATTGGAGTATATCTGTATGCCTATTGGTGCATACCTGCAATAATACTGCTGCTGAAAAGCAGACACATATGTTACTGGGATGCAAAGAGCATTGGAATATGAGTTAGCAGAACCTAATTTGAGTCCTGCACTGCCATTATCTAATTGCATGAATTTGAGCATCTCCTGTGTGTGTGTGTGTGTGTGTGTGTGTGTGCGTGCGTGCACAGGCATGCACTACATCCATGCATCTGAGGAATAATAATATATACCCTGTGTATATCACTGGGTTATAGTGAAAATAAAATACAAGGATGTGAAAGTCTCTATAAACTGAAAATAACTGTACAAATATAAGTTACTATTTTTTACAATAACAGTCTTCTCAAAATATCGACCCATATGCAATAGCACAAACCATCTAACAACGTGTCTCATGTGTGTTGATGGTGGGAATGCATAAGATCATTATCATAGTGCACTGGAGGCTCTGTTGACCAGGGGATTATTGGCAGCTGGTCATTAATTTCACAATTTGTGTGTGTATGCATGTAAAAGAGGAGTAAGTGAGACAGAATGAACAAAAATGAGAAAGAGAAATGGAGAGAGAGAAAGAGAGGGAGAGAGAAGCAAAGAGAGGAGGAGTACTGTTGAAGGATGGCATCCTTTCGACAAAAGTGGAGTTAATGGCACTACTCAATGCTTGTTAATCAGTAAAAACCTAAGGAGTAACAAGAGGAAATAAAACTCAGTTAGCATGAAAAAGGTGAAGGGGAATAAGAGGTACAAACTTGTAGTTATGAGCTAAATAAGTCACAGGGATGTAATATATGCATAGGGAAAATAGTCAACAATATTGTAATAACCTTATATGTTGATAGATGGTTACCAGATTTATTGTGATGATCACATTGTAAGGTATATAAATGTTGAATCACTGTGTTGTATAGCTGAAAGTAATAGATTATTTATTCCTGCTATATTTCAAGTTTAAAAAATGTCAGATACCAGGTTAGTATTATCCAAAGATAATAAATGGCCAATTGGCATTGATAAGGCTAGTCAACTAGAATATACTATTAGAAAGCCAAACAATTAGGGGGGTGAAATCCCAGTGTTTTAATTATTAAATATCTCAAGTTGACAACCAAATTAAAAATATCAATGTTATACCTCAGATATTGATTTTTAGAATTAATCCAAATGTAGCCAAAATTAATACCATTAAACTGAATGAATTGCTTTGTAGATTTTTTACACAATAATAAATTAATTGATGGATAGATTTAAAAAAAAAGTTGCAAATTATTTCCCATTGCCATGGCTGTAGAAAGGACCAGAAGTTTTCTCCACATGTTTGTGGCTCCCTAGGTATCCTCTCCCATCAACCACTGACACATGTAGATTCAGAATAACACTTGGTTAATTATTTCCAGATAATTTATTGTTGCCACTGAAACCAACCCTCTGTAAGGTTTCAAGGTAAGTTAAGCTTACTGTTAGTTGTCTCAACTTCTTTTTAAACCCCTTTCTATCTTTCCACTGATCTCAGGTGTTAAATCCACGTCTTCTTTCCCTGGCTATCAGGACAACATGGAAACGCTACACAAAAGTGTCACGTAGCTGATAGCAGTTTGAGTAGTCACTTTCCCCAAGAGTGTTTGCACTTAGTAAGAATCAAAACCTGAACATCCCTGCAAACACAACTTCCACAGGATCCCATACTTGTTTTTCTGGCACAGGGCGGGGTGTGAATTGAGCTCCCAACCAAGGCCTGACATGAACTCCCAACCAAGGCCTGACATGAATGGAAGCAGGGATAGGGCACAGAGGTTTAAGAAAGACTCGGTCTCTAGCCCTCCAATTCATTCTCTATGGAGGCCCACATTTTTCACATCTTTTGGTCACTGTACCTGAAATTCTAGCAAGTACAAATATGTTGATGTTAACAAGGATACACTTCTAAAAGGCAAATATTACAAGGAGAGTTACATTTCATTCGCTTAGTGTATGTTGTTATAGCTGAATGGTT
Organism: Aselliscus stoliczkanus; assembly: GCA_033961575.1. NCBI lineage: Eukaryota > Metazoa > Chordata > Mammalia > Chiroptera > Hipposideridae > Aselliscus > Aselliscus stoliczkanus. The sequence goes on from CM066734.1 coordinate 10,076,247, forward strand.
TCTTCCTTTTACTGAGTTCTCCAGAAACTTTTGATTAATTGAGGATGGGAAGGTTGGGGTCTAGAGATACAGAGTAATGCTAAGGGGGTGGGATGTGGGTTGGAACGCAATCACAGCAGGTCCCACAATCTAACAGCCAAGGTGCGTGCAGACGTCTGGATCTAGGTAGGCCCTCTAGTGTGGAGGTGTCTCCATAAATCTAACATCAGAGCAGAGTTAGGTATCAGAAGCAGGTGTGACAGGTGTAGGTAAGATTCAAGGCAATCCTAAGGTGCAGGTGGATGCTAGGTGGAAATTTTCTGTGTGTTACCATGTCATGAAGGACAACGTCAACTTTGAAGGCAAGGTCAACTAAGACCAAGTGGTAATTATGTCACACTGGGAGTTCGAGCTTTATAATATTAGAGATCAGGCAACAGAGAACTGGAACCCAGGCACAGAGTCTAGGCCGGAGTCAAAACACAGCTTCAAGAAAGCCCTTTGTCTGAGTGAATGTTTTCTGCAACCTGTAATTTGCATTAGCTTTTGTGTGCTTCTTGTTACGATAGGAACTATGTCCCAAGAATGGCAGGCATAGAGTTTACAGGAGAAATAAGCTAATAGTAGACAGAGAAAAGAGGTGTTGCACCCTGTTGATTCAGATCTCCTTGTCTTCTTTCTATTTAGTGACGAATTGACCCCCAAGCTTACAGTTGAGCAGCAAAGACAGAGAACCGGATGTGGACAGAGTGCATGAAGGCCGGCTCTCAGGTAAATGGAAAGTGGCCGTCCCCTCAGAAGCAGCAGGAAACCCACTACCCGCTGGTAGAATAATTGTTACTTGTAGACATACAGTGTGGACAGGAAAGGAGGGAGAGGCATTTTTGTCCTGTCAATCCTCTTTGGGAACCCCTGACGTCATAGCCCTCAGGTGGGTGCTTATTTGACCCACATGTAAAGTTGCCCTCATGGGAACGGATTATAGGGATGAGGATGATGTCCCAGGAGATTACACACAGACAACACGGCTCCTGAAACATCTTACAGGACTAGGAATGTATTAAACTTGAGCCCAGAAGAAAGAGGAATAAATTCTACAGTGCCATTGCCTCAACTTTTGATCTTTTGGGACAATTAAGTAATAACGATCAGTGAACTGATCAATAATCACATTCATACAAAACATTTGGGATTAGATAATGTTCATTTTTCTGTTACCAAAGAGTAGCAACCTTTCTGGAGGGAATGTGTAGATACACCAAAGCCTGATTGAGACACCTACCGCAAAATCATTCAATGATCACCAGGTGTGAACCAGCAACCAAACTACGTTTCTAAAGAGAAAATGGCACATAAATACTTACTTCTTGTCCATGTAAAATAATTAACTGTTACTTTAAAACTGTTGTAATTTCAAGGGATTTGTTGTTTGAAATGGAGTCATCCCTTTGATATTACACACTAACATGTGCGGGAGAAACACACGCTCACACACACATTCTTTTTTGTGAATGGATGTCTTTTAAAAACAACCTTTGCTTTTCTTAACATGTGAAGATAACAAACTGAGAAGAATAAATCTCTGGTCCTTGAATTTCCCAAAATTACAGCTTCTGAGAAGGAAGATAAAAATAGTCCCTTCCCCTAGCCATGCAGGTAACTCTGTATTACCTTCAGTAAACAAAAGGGTGTGGCAAACATAATTCACAGCCCCAAGCAAGCCCTTCAGAGAGAGAGACTCAGGGCTGAGGACCTACGGCTAAGCCAGTGGCCCACCTAGACTTCCCTCATGCTTCCAGTTCCCTGAGCCACCAGCAGGGAGAATAAAGCCACAAATGCTGACATATGTAGGTCAGCCCATTAGAGACATATTTAAATTTCTAGAGGAGATAATCTCAGTTAACTAATCTGTGGGTGGGAGCTGGGGAGGATTGCTGAATTAACTATGTTTAAATAAGAATCAGTAGGCCTTTCCTTAACAGCTTTACTCATTTGGTAAAGAGAAGGAAAATTACCTTTTGACAGCCTCTACTACCACTGGCAACTACCCATGTCAATAACTTGACGAATCCCCGAAGTTCAAGCATTTATATGAATGAGGGTATCGCCTTGAGCCTGCCTGTTTCTTCTTAGGCAAAACCCAAAGGAAAACAGACTTTGAAACATCCCAACTGGTGTTTGACATTCTACAGGATCCTGGGTAAATTACTGAACCTTTTGAGATCCAAACCTTCCTTCCTAGAGAAATGACCCTCAGCTCTGTTCGTGTACATTGTAGTGGTTTGTGGAGAGCCATCTCAGTTGTTTTAGTTTTAAAATACGATACTAATGAGTGAAAGGCCACATATTTAATCTCTGGGTGGGCTACTTAACTTTGTTCTGCTACATGACCACACACTTTATCTTAACCAGGGACTTGGACCTAATAAAACATCAATTCGGTTCAAGTTTATTTCAGAAACTATTCTGACACTCTAGTTTTATTCTGGGTCAGTGGTTTTCAAAAATATAGGGTTGGTTTCTATTCAGAAGTTCTCACTGGATTTTAAAGCAAACGAAAAAAAAAATGTTGGCATCACTTCTTTTTAAGTGATGTTCAGCTCAGCTTAGGGTCCATTTAATCAGAAGTCCATTCCAACTTGGAGTATAAATTGAGTTTATCATTGGAAATGGTTCAATGCTCGGCTTCTAACCTGAAGTCAGATCTCACAAATAGACAGTTAGTCACAAGAGGGACAAAGTAAGTGAGAGTGGAGAGGTTCAGTCCATTTCTTGAACCTACTCTGGAAAGATCTTACAGAAAGTGGAAAAAACCCATCATGTTATACAAGCAGGACTCGTGAGGGCTTGATCATAAAAGCCACTTTATGTGTGTCTCCCACAGTAGCTTTAAACTGGCTGGGGGGGAAGGGGAAGGGAGGGTTCCTCCCCCTCCCTCAGCATAAAAACTTGAGCAGCTTTATGATTTTCTGGTCACTCTTAGGAAATAAGCGAAAGGTAAAAACACAGTGTCAGTTCAGTAACTAGTTGTGTTTAGTGACAGTTCCTGTGATAACCAACCTTCAAATTTGATTTCTATCTATATATTCTCCCTGTCCTCAGCTGGTCCTGCTGGGGTAGAGGAGGCCGGGGTGGGAGAGAGTGCCTATGCAGAATTCGTTCCTGCCTTCCTCTCCTTGTTCCTCTTTGGGCCATGTTTGGTCCCCTCCAACAAAGGAGTGGACAATGCGGGCGGGCCAGACAGGACAGGTCTCCCAAACTGGTAGTAGGTAGGCCACCCATTGTCAGCACATGGCAGGTTTTTAAAGCTGACTCTTTCACTCATGGAAACTTGTGTGAGCTCCCAAGAGCTGGCACCTCTTCTTCTACTTTGGTGCATCTTTTCCAGCATCTGATACACAATATAAGTGGGAAAACACACAGAATACTGCAATTTGTATAGGAATAAACATATATTATTGAATGTATCCATGTATACAGGGGTGGAGAGGCTGAGTGAATACAGGTTTTGAAGATAAGAAGCCTTGAGCAGCACTGAGTTGATAGAGGATGAGAAACGTCATCCCAGGTAGTGAGGACAGCATTTAAATTATCTGAGAGGTGGAAAGAAATATGACAGGTGTGGGAGGACATTTGAATGACTTTCCCAGTGCGGGTAAATCAAGCTCTAGGAGGGAATGAGAACAGGTTGGGAGGTAAGAAGGCAATATTCATCATGAATAATCAGAAGATTTTAATTCGATTCAAGAGAGAATTGAAACCCTCCTAGAGATTTAAGAAAGAAAATTCAATGATTAAACTATTGAGAGAGATAACGTTGAGGATGTGTGTGGGGGACCAGAGAAGGGGATATTACCTGTAAGATGTCTGGAGAACCATGTCTGGTAAAAAATAGAATAGTCTTGTGAAATCCAGATGGTCTCATATTTTCCAACTCAAAGAGATAAACAACATCTCCCTCTGTACTTTTCCATCATTTTTGTATGTCTTCCTGTTACCGGCCAACTGAGCAGCACCAACCCCCACCACTGAAAAACTTTAATGTTTTCTTTTCTATAGAAATGTTAAGTATAAAAATGTTAAGTCTCCTCCCTAGTTCTTCAGTTTCTTGGCTCTTGGGCCTTGATTGCTTTTCTGAGGAAGATCCCCCTTGCTTCTTAATTGCTTTGTAAATTAGTTCCTGAATCTGAAACAATAGAAATCTCCTAGCCCTGCTTCAGATAACTATTTGAAAGCCTGAGACTTCCTAATATCCCCAGGCAAGGAAGCTAAAAGTTAAACCCATTCTGTGTCCGGACAACTGACTCCACTTGAGTGATGGACTGAATAGCCACAAGTTTCATAAGAACTAACAGATTTATATTTTTGTCCTCATTCAGGAGCCTTGAGGATACAGGGAATACCCCAACAAGCAAAGAAGCCAACACGGTCTTCCAGGTGGAGCTTGAGACCCCTTCCTCTCATCTGAGATCAGCTAGGGTGAGAGTTCCGTGAACCCCAATAGGCAAGGACAGCTCTACGCCCCTGCCCAGCAGGAAGCAGATACAGAAGAAGAGACCTCCTGTCCCTCAGCTTCCCATAGAGATTTTACGGGGATCACGTCTCTCAAGAAAACCTAGGCAGGTAGTTAGAGGCAGGCATTGGGTCTCTGCATTCCTGCACGTCCCACAGTGTGACCGCCTGAGGGACATCCCCTCTCCACCCAAAACTCCTCTTTGTATTGTAATTACCTACCCCTGCGGGAAGAGCAAATGGGCGCAAAATATCCAACTAGATCAGACCAGTCACTCACACCTACACAGTACCTCTTGTTAATCACAGGGGCCAATCAAGTGGTCCTACGCCCAGGAAGAACAGCCCATCCTGGAGAAAAAGGATAAAAACCCCAAGTCCTGGGAGGGAAGCGGGCGGCTGCTACTGCTACTTCTTCTCTTTAGCCTCACCTTTGCATATCCCCCCTCTATACTCTTTGGTAATGGGCCCTTAGTCCATCCTCTAGTCTGGATGTACTGTCTTTTCTAATAAACTACTTATTTTACTACTTTACTCTGGTATCTCGTTCAATTCTTTGCTCGAGTTGCCAAGGACCTGGACTCTGCGCCGAGAAAGGCCCACTCTCCGACAACATTCCTATTCTCCCATATTCTGATGAATAAACCCTTTTCTAGTGACTGGTGAAGAAAAGGGTGAGGTAAGTGACAATCCTGCTATATGATCATCTAATTTTTCAAGTAGTGCATGTGAGTCATATGAATAAAATGTGGCTTTATAGCAAAAAGTAGCATTTGAATGATACACTCTTGAAAGCCCTAGTAAGAAGTTCCATCAACGTCCCTTAAAAATGAAGAGAGCTTTGTTCTTCACCTTGGACAATGGAACCACTTTCCTTCTGATAGAAGGATGCCATGGGTATGATCATGTAGTTATCTCCTGCTGTGTTTCCAAATACTGCAGGGTCTCCGCTCTCCAATCGTGGTTTACGTTATTCCTTAGTCCTATGAGGTATGGTTTCCCTTGTCCAAATGAACAAATGAAGTTCAGAGAGAATAACTGATTTACCCAAGTTACATAAATAACTGGAAATGGAGGAACTTAAATCCAGATCATCTGACTCCAAGTTCCAGGCTTTTCTCTCGACACCAAACAATTGGCATAAACAACCCTTCATGTGTTACTCATTGATCTTGCTCTGTCTGCTTCATTTTATTAAATCATTTACCCCACGTCCTGGGGACAATGCGTGACTACACTATTAAGGCAAATTTGTTAATATGGACATGCCATGCTAAGTCACGAGGAAGCTGGCTCAATTACCCTTCCTTAGATTAATTTTTGGTAGGGAGACAGTGGCCTTTTAGCTGTGGTTTGCTAAAAACACATTCTTAAGACAGGATGTAAATACCAACACACACTATATTAGCTATCTAAAAAGAGCTGTAGTAATTTAAATGATTGTCAAAGAACGAAAATATTAAGCTATAGCAATGTTAATAAGTTTAGTTACATTAGTCACAGTCACAGCAACCACTAAACAGCTCCTTCAGGCCTTGGGGACTTATGAAAGAAAGAAATAGCTAGACAAGAAAACATCTGAAAGGTAAATTATAGGAGGGACCACTGCAACTTTTGCTTAAGTTCTTAGCAATTCAAAGTAGACCTGAAGAAGACAGAATTCTACTAATGAGTGCCACTTATCTAATTCTTCTCCTTCTAGACATCAGTCTTGATGAGAATATTTAAGGAGAACTCAACCCACAGAAGAAATACTGTCTGATCAGTTATTTACTTTGAGATCTTATAAAATGTATGTACACTTGCATACAATCATAGCGAGGTAAGAAAAAATTCACTCTTAGGTGTGCAAAGAAAATGTAATTTCTGTAATTTTCTCCTAGCCTAACCTTCCTCAGGAGCCTCTATCTCATGGCCAACAGGGAAAAGGAAACCTTATCCAGTCTCCTAAGTATTCTCTCTCCAAGCATTTAACTTCAGTGTTTCAGATGTCCTCTTTTTTCCACTGTTTCTCCATGATGATGCTCAGTATATATGTGAAAAAGTTTCACTGCCCCCTGTTCCCTAGTTGTGGATGTGAACGAAAAAGGGGCACCATACCACACCTGGCAACCTCAGCCACCAAAAATAACCACACAAAGTTTTATAACTTGATCATAAATTCCTAGCTAGGCAGATCATGGCGGGTAATCACGTGTCAGATCTGCAACTCCCCGAATGCAAGGTCAGTCTTTGCCTTAAATGATCCCTGTCCATTCCTCTTGTGCTTCCAGAATAATTTGAAATACCAGAGTAATCTTTTCCAGGCTCCCTGGAGGCATGACCACCCCCATGGGAGCACATGAGCCAAAATCCCTCATTGTTACCTCGTTGCACGCATAGCATCTCTAGTTACTGTAAATGTTAAATGTATAAAATGAACTGCAAAGCTGTCATTCTCTGGAGCATTTTCTCAATCCACTGAAACCTTGTTTCTGGGCATGTCCTCACTTTGGCTCAAATAAACTCTTATAAAATGCTTCTATAGGTTTGGACCATCTGGCATTGACATGGAAAAGGATTGATGCCGTCAATTTTGGACCCTCACAGTTTCTGAGTGAAGTGGCCATTCTGGGTGGTTCCCTGGACTAGTGATGACTGAAGTAAAACCAATCCTGCCTGACACATTGGCATCCACCTCAGCAGTGCATGGTCCCAGACATTTGTCCCAGCCAGTGAGTCCCCACCATACGGCAGCCTCTTTTTTCCAACCCCAGACCCTTGCTGGTCCATGCGCTTTGCTCTCCTTCATAGGAGCACACGGGGATTTCTAAAATTCTTATATACCATACTACACCTTCCAGGATACTGTAGGGGGCACATCTATCTAGGGATCATCATCTAGCAACTGTGCTATTTGCCCCACAATGATGAAAATAGCTCCAAGGTTTAAAACCTTCACCTGCTTGTTTCCTCCGTTACCTCTGTTCTTTAGCTCCTCCTTGTTAATTTGAATGCTTCTACCATGGCCCCACTTGTACTTTCCACCCTAACAAAGAGAAAGCAAAGATATAGGAATGCTTCCACATTCTATTTTCAACTCCCTTCTTCCCACAAATCAGTTGGGTAGAAGAGTTGGGCTTTTCACTTTTTTTTCTTTGGCACAGGTTCCTCTTAAGTAAAACTCTGTGTTTAAATCAGGCAGGTTTTTGAAACGAAGGAATCTAAAGATATTTAAGAATTATCTTCTCTTTCCTCAGAATCTGGCATTCCAAAAGAAAACATTGATACCCAAAGGCTATGGACGATGTCATCTTTGTTATAGGTGATAAGACATGGGTCAACCTTAGTGGCAAAGATTGTGAAAGAACATGATTTAGTGGGGAAATGAAATATATTGGTCTAATCCCCCCAAATTTCATCAAACCTCAAATATAAACACATTCAGGTGAGGTTTTGATAGAAACTTTCAGCTTCTTCTCGCCAAATTTCTTATGAACATTAGCTAGTATAATTCAGATGAGTGCTGTCTTCTGATCAGTTTTTTTTCTCCCTAATTTTGATGCTTTTCTGTGTTCCATGACATAATTGTTTGTTTCTAGTCTGCCTACTCTGAATCTGAGGTCCTTCTCTTCCTTCCCTTATTTATCTTTCTCATCATTCTGCTCTGTATTTTTTTATTCATTTTCATTAAAATAATATTTTAGGTCCACTTATAAAAATAATGCATGCCACTTATGGAATATTCTTAACTACACGGAGATACAAAACAAACAAATAAATATGTCCATATTCTAATTGCCAATGTATACTTTCCTAAACTGTGTTCTCTTCACTCAGCAGGTAAAATCAAAGCTGTTTCAAATCCTTTTGCAGAGAGCATAAGCTAAGTTAAAATGGCTTCCATACATTAGGAAGCAGCACAGATTTTTGACATTTCCTAGAAAACATCATTACTATATCAGCAGCTCAGTTAATGTCTCTCTTTGTCTATGTCATGCTCTCTGGTACATGTGTGAAAACTTGCAATATGGATTATAACATTTACAACTAAAAACAATTTTATTAAAATGCTGTTATCAAACACACTCGCAGCCAAAATTATTCCCTCAACCTGGCAGTGATTTCTCTTTCTTCACAGGTCTCTAGTACTGATATGTATTTTTTTTTAAAATATATGGCTATCTTAACATCCTGAAGCAAACAACTCTTCCACAGGTATTGCCAACTGAAAAGGCGTCAAGTGAACACTGCGATGTCATGGAGTTGATAACTGCAGTTCTCCCTGAAACCTCTCCTTGGAAAAGGAGCCCAGGGGAGCTGACATTCAGACCTCTGACGAGGGGGTCCTGCCCCACTGATATTGCTGACTCTAAGAGGCACCATGAGGCTGATTCTGTGAGTCCTGAAAGCACTGCAAACAAGAAGTACTTATTGCAACTTGAATGAACTGCTGTTTCCAGGGTAAAGAGATGTTGCTAGAAATAATGGTGACCAGGAACAGGAAGCAAAATCAGAAACAGAAGTCAACAAAAAACTATATCCTCTCTTTGTCCTCCAACCATGGAGTCTTGGTCTAGCACCCCCAATTGGCAGCACCTGTCGGGGGGCAGCTAGCAAAGCAGAAATGTGGTTTACGGGGGGAAAAATAAGTAGCTTAATAGTTAGCTCATTCAATAGTTAGCTCCACTATAAATTTCTATAGAGTCAGAATAACTTTATAGACATAATAAATATATAATTTCCACTATACTACCTACAATAATATGAATGGGGACAGTGGGTGTTTAACTCTTAAAAGATTAATTGTCAAATACTCATTTTATACTGTGATTATACATTTAGGTTGTCCCAAGAGATGCTAAAGAATTATCAGTGTCGATCTATTCATTTGTTGATATTGAGATGTATTTATTTGTTGATCTAATTCTAAAACAATAGCAATAGTATATGCTAAGCTCTGCGCTGAGGGACTGCAAACTAAAGGATAGCCTAAGGAAAGTGCAGTTATTAAAGAAATGTGTCACCACACGAAGCCACTTCATGCACGGAAAATCTAATATGAATAATGTTATGGTTTGTATTGTTGTTGTTGTTTTTTTTGCTGCAATATCCAATCATATCATCCCTCCTATTAAACCTCCACCCACTACCAACAGGTAGATGTTGAGTAAAATGTACTGATATAGTTAATGAAATATCACATGAAAGGTGTGGCCAATAAAATGTTCCTTCTTTAAGTGCCAGTATCTAGCTCAACAGTAACAAGTTGCATAACTGACAAGTCATTAAATTGTCTCAAGTCTCAAATAGGGAGGCTTAATGATCTCTTCCGCACACTGTCCTTTAGAAGCCACATTCTTTCCAGTTACATAGAAAAGGGATAATATACAATCACATTGTCAAAGGGCTCACACACCTTTGTTCTCCTCCCAGCCGTGCATATGCTGTGTAGGAAAATGAGAAACGCAATAATCATCTTTTGATAATGAAGTAGGTTTTTTGGGGGTGTGGGGGGCACCTGCATCTCCTCCTCCCTTCAACAGCTCACAGATGTGCATACTTCGTTTCTGCAAATAAGTCAGTCACCGTGAGCTGGCTAATTCAGTGGGGAGAGTGTCAGCATCTTGTTCTTCAGACTGACAAGCTCCCGCCCATCTCCGGGTTTTTAAATGGGCTCTTCTGCCTGAAATGCTTTTCTTCCACACTTTCCTTAAGTCCCTGCTCCGTGATCACCCCCTCAGGAAGACCTTTCAGTTGCACTCTGACTCCCAGGGTCACCTCTGTCTGCCTTCTCATCCTGCTTTATTCTTCTTGGTAACATTTAGCAGCTTCTGAAGCTGTATTTATTTATCGGTGCTTCCTGTTTGTTGTGTGTCTCTCCCCTGGGAAGGCCACTTACATGACAATAGAAAACTGTCTGTTCCCTGTGCTCTGAGCCCCCAGAGGAGTGGCTGACACAAAGGCAGTGCTCAGGGGTGCCTATGTTAGGGTTGTTTGGGGTTGCTTTTTTTAAATTCTATTTCTTTTACATCTTAATTTTTGAGTTATTTTAACGAATGTTAATTGAATTACTACATATGCTTGGAACTGTGTTAGGAAGTGACAATAAAAATGAGTATAATATAGATTTTGTCACTTATGACTTTATGATCTAGATGCTGACTATATCAACTTGTCATTCTTTTTTTTTTTTGAGGGCAGTGTCACTGGCCCTCATATGTGGGACCCGAACCGGGGCCGCTGGCTTCCCAAGCCAGCGTGTAACTACCATGCCACTCGGCCGGCCCTCAACTTGTCATTCTAACAGCTTCCATTTCATATTCCAAAAAGGGCCACAAATGGGATTTTAAAGCGTAGAGAGACATACTAGAACTCTACTGGTTACAAGAGACAGAAACCAAACCCAAACTTGCTGAAACAAGAGAGAGAGTTTATTCAGTCAAACAATTGAAAAGTCCAGTCTTCCAGCTGGATTCAAATGCCCACTGATGTCATCAACAACTTGTCTTTTTTCTATTCCTGTCTGTGCTTTTCTATGTCCAGTCTTAGACAGGTGGTCCCCAAGAAATGACACAAAAGCCCAAAAGGAGCTCTAAGATTATATTCTGTTGGCAACGGGAGTGTTTCCCCTCAACAATTCTAGGAAGACTCTCATTGGCGAGGTGAGTGATGAGTCATTCGTTCGCCCATCCCTGAACCCATTATACTGATCATTTGGTCAGGTCCCGCTATGTGCTCTACATAGCTGATGGGATGGGTGCATAGTCTGAGGCTTGGTAAGCATAAATTCCATGGTAAATCAGTGTGTGTGTGGGGGGATCTTTTGCTTTGTTTGTTTGTTTGTTTTACTAAGTATGTTATGAGGGGAACAAAGTACAGGTGTTTACCTGCAAACTGTATTTACAGCACAATCTCTACGTCACACATACTCACATTATCTTCAGCTTCTCAGTAGTATCTCAAAGAAGCTATTAAGGAAAGAGCAATGTTACCTAAGTGGCAGAAAAGGAAAATATGAGATTATTCCATCTGCTAGGATCCACAAAAGAGTAGAAAACTCTATAGACAGTTTGCCACTAGGAATAGATCCTAGTTATCCAGATAATAAAAAACAATTCTGCATAAAATAAAATATAGATTCCATAAAGAAAGATGAGATTCTTAATGCAGATATAATAATCAAGTGTTGCTTAAAGACAGAAATTTGGGGGTAATGCATTTTCCTGCTGGCATGGGCCAGTTCAGTGTGCTGGTATCAGGCTCAGTCTTGTCATATTTTTACTGTTTACCTTCCTCACTCCCTAAAATACACCCTCTGTACCTACTCAATATTAACAGCTAAGATACATTACATGTTAATAATGCTAAAAGCTGAAAAGTATGACTAATACCTAAAATGTATTAGTATGTATGATTTAAAATACTTTGCATATATGAAATCATTTAATCCTCTCAACAATGTTGAAAGTAGAGGCTATTATTAACCCCATTTTATCCATAAGAAAGCTAAACCAGAGAGGTTAAGCAACTTGTCCAAGTTTGCACAGCAAGTGAGTGCAGAACCAGACTTTAAACCCACACTAGTGTTGCCAAGGAACTGCTTAGATCTTATGTCATGATGAAGAGCCCTCTGATTTTTCCAGCCCACACTTATTGCTTCATTCTCTACTTCATGGTTTACTTAGTACTGGGTAATACAGTTAACATTTTACCATGTGTTATCCTTAACCTACCATGCTCTCCTTTGTTATAGCTCGTTTTCTGTCCCCCTAGTTTAACGATTGTTCATCTTGTCTAGTCAACTCTAGAGGTAAGGTATGTAAAGATGCAATAACCTGGTTTTGAATTTATTCCCTGTCTCCCAGCAACCAACATATTGCTAGGTTAATGATATCATATATATATATATATATATATACACACATATATATATATATATATACACATATATATATATATTATTTTCATCTATATATGAATTAACTTTGCTTATTGCAAAGTCCTTTGCAATAAGGACTCATAAAGATACAACTTTGGTGTTTTTCAGAAATGTAATGGACTCTCATTTCCCTTCTGTTAGAGTATCTTCTAAATGGCTATCCTCCATGGTTTCTGAAGTTATGGAAGAATGAGGGAGTAATGTACCCTAAGGAAGTGAGCATATTTTACGTGACACAAGTACGGACAGAGCTTAGAGCAATGTAGTGTTTAAAGGTGGGCATCAACATGCGAGTGCAGAGAGGAACCACAGACGGTAACTCCACAAAGGGCTGGGACCACATCTGTACTATCAGTGCTCAGTGTTGTGCCTCACACAGAGTCGGCACTCAGTGCCTTTATTTTTTGGTCAAATAGGTGAATAAATAAATAATTCCTTTCCTAGAATACACAGGTGGTGGTACTGGCGGCCGCTAGGTTGTATTTTAAGTGATGTGTAGATGAGCTTCTGTGCAGACACACACATACACATCAGGTACTCGGCTGCAGACATCAGAACTCATTCTGGCTATTTTAAACAGAAAATGAATTTATTACATGACATGGAACCCAAGGTAAAATGTGACATGGCTACATGTGAGTGGAGCAGCTAGCACCCTAGCTGCCAAACAGGCTAGAAGAATGATGTCTGGCTTCTACCTGACTGAACTGGGATTCAAACACAGGAAATTTTCCATATCTGAGAAAGCCTTCCAAACATTGCTGGGCTCTAAATTACGATGGTTCCCCCCCGCCCTTATAAAATTTTTAGAAAATAAAGAAAATAATCATCCTTATTTTAAGGTGGTAATGATTATCAATGAATGTTTATGGCTTTTCAAAATTGACAAACGTCTTGATAGTGTAGCCTGAAACATATACCGTTCAATCTGTGGAGTTGACTTTGATCCCAGCGGTTGAACGCTGACTCTGAGGAGAGATTTACAAAGTAAAGCCAAACTCAATCAAGTGTGAATGCAACACCAAACCTGACATCCCCTCAAAGTAAATATGATGACACTGATGCTAATACAATCTCTTCTCAAAGACTTGATAAAAATCACAGCTTCTGATTTTTGCATCACATTGTTAAGAAAGAAAAGTATCTTGATAGTTTGCTTGACAGGCTTAAATGTGCAGTCAGGGATTCGCTTCTGAACCTGGTGAGTTTTATATGCCAGGATCTGCTACGTGAAGGTAACAAAGAAATGTTTCTGAACGCCTATTACAGTTACCTGTCAACACACAGACTTTGGAAGGAATAACTCATGTATAATTGGCTATGTTTTACCCTCTAAGTGTAAGAATTCTAAGAAATAATAGGAAAACACCCCCCAAAAACTTGGCTCCATCTAATTGCTCCCATTCCAAAACAATTCAATGGTTTAATGCCTACATGAACTTTTCTTCGTAAACTGCTAAGGCTCTTCATTATTTTTCCAGGGGTTCTAGAACCATTTTTCTGGCTATTTGAGAACAGAAGTGAACTCACAGAATATTAGCCAATTACTCATCTTTTACGATTAAAATGAAAAATTTAAATTGCCCAAATCTCATGATATAAAACATAACTATGATTTCTATTCCTATTAGATAGACTTTGTTTAGAAGTTTTTTTATAATTAAACAATATTGATGATAGACACCCAAAACATTCCTTCTGAACAACTCCTAAAGATTTCATAATGTAATCAGTTGTATTATCATGTAAAGTATGTTATAGTTATAAAGTATTTTGGTAAATTGGGATGAAACACTCCACGTTAGCTTGTATTTCTAAACATATATGAACTTTCATAACACGTAGATGACCAGCTCCTAAAATGAAAAATATAAGACTTTTCTCTATTGTATCTTGTTAATTAAAATTAGATCCTTTAGGGCCGGCCGAGTGGCGCGGTGGTTAAGCGCTGGCTTGGGAAGCCAGCGGCCCCAGTTCAGGTCCTACATATGAGGGCCAGTGACACTGCTCTCAAAAAAAAAAATTAGATCCTTTGTTTATGGTGGCCAACACATGAAAACAACCAAAGTGTCCTTTGATAGATGAATGAATAAAGAAGTTGTGGTATATATACACAGTGGAATACTATTCTGCCATAAGAAAAGATGAAATAGTGCCATTTGCAACAACATGGATGGATCTTGAGATGATTATGCTAAGTGAAATAAATCAACAGAAAAAATAGAGAACCATATAATTTCACTGATATATGGTATATAAAACTGAAATCAACAAAAGAACAAGAAAAACAAATGAAGAAACAAAGCTCATAGACACAGAAAATAGTTGAGGGTAAGCGGGGATGGGGTGGTAGATGAGGGTGAAGGGGATAAATATGGAAAGAACTGACCCTGGGTGGTGAACACACAATGTGATCTATAGATGATGTATTACAGAATTGTACACCTGAAACCTATGTAACTTTGCTAACAACTGTCACCCCAATAAACTTTAATTTAAAAAAAATAGATCCTTTATCTTTTTGATATAGCTGTCCAGTGCCTCTGGAGTACTACACTTCCAGTATAATCTCTATTCTACTACCAGAATTATTTTTCTAAAACAAAATCCTCACATTTTAACAGCAAAGTATCAGTGGCTTCCCCTTGTCTATAGGACAAAATTTTAACATTTTAAAAGACTTAACATACTTCAGTTTTCAATGTATAGCTTCATTTCCTCACAGTGCAAAATGTACATCCAACAGGCCAGTACACCCCCCCAGATTTCCTGGTCTTTGGAGCTACTCTGTTCTTTGGTGGCCATGTTCCTTTCCATACCATATTTTCTCTGGCTGGCATGCTATTAAAAATTATGGCACGAATAATAGTGACAAACATTAACTGAGCATTTTCTATCTCATACCAACTGCAAAGCACTCCACATAGATTCTATCTTTTGATTTTAACATTCTCTACAAATATCCTCACTTCACAGATATGAAAGCAGAAGTTCGTATGGAATAAATTCAGTGAAGGTTGGAGGGATTTCCCCACATCAATGACTAAAATAATCTGTTATGTCGGAGAGTATGATTAAAATCAGAAGCCAAGGAACATGGCTTTATGTTTGAGAAACACATGCATTACTAATACATAGTCCTGGGAAGACTGCTTGCCTTCTGTTTGCCTTGCCCTCTGTCGTTTTTTTCCATCTGTGCAATGAAATAATCCTATTGTGAATCCTTTGACTGGAACTCCCCAACCACCCACTTACTAAGTAAAATTGGCAGGCTAATGAGGCGATGAGTTTACAGCAGATTTCAAATATCAAGTGCAATATAAATACATGCAAACTAATGCATCTGTCTATTTCACTCTATAAATCCAAGCATTCCACTGTTTAGGTGAGTGAGGGGAGAGAGAAGGCCTGAGGCATTATATTAGTAGAGATTCCACCACACGGAAGTCATGGGCAAAAGGATTCCTCCTTCGCCTCTCTGCCCCTGCTAGGCAGATCAAATTTCCCTTCCAAGATGTGTACAGTCTATCTAGCCATCAGTAGCAGGTGCTACAGAGAAGAAGAGGAATAAGCTTCCATTAGTTCATGGGGGTGGGAAGCATTTCCTTCTTAACACTTGAGAAATTCTATGGGGATCCATTAGAATCCATCAAAATTTCCTGTTAGATGTGGTGGTAACCCTCATGGCAATTTCAAGCCCACCTGGGACCATACTCAGTGCGAGAAGATGTCTTCTGTGAAAGTGATCCTGCTGTTAGGTTCCTGAGTTACAGACACTGTATTACAATAGAATTATGAAACAACAATGATAATAACATTATTTTTGAATGAGTGAATGAGTGGTAGCTAAATTTTACAGACTGCTTACTATGAGTCATTTTGCATTCATTGACTTACTTATGCCTCATTATAGCCCTATGGAGGTAAATACTATAATAATTAATCTCGTTTTACTAATAAGGACACAAACACAGAGAAGTTAGGCAACTCGCTCAAAATCACACAGCTAGTAAGTAGCAGCACTAGAATTTTAAGTAGGGCAATTTGGCTCCAAGGTTTCCTCTACAAAGCTGAAGATGAAATGATCTAAGTTGGGCAAAGTGACCTCTTCAGAACTTCTGTCTAACAAAATAGAAAAACTATCTGGCAGACTTTTTTTTTCTGAAAGACCAGAAATCAAGCAATCATTAGCACAGAACTGGTTTCTTGTCTTCCTATTAATCTGTTTAAGCAGAAAACACTGGTTGTTTTGTTGAAATGTCCTGTTTACTTATTTCTAAGTGAATGGGATCCTCTTAATAGGTCCTGGTTCTATGTGAGCTGAAATTCCTCAAAGAGAGCAGGATCATTCCGTCATTCTCACATACAGTGATACCATTCTTAGTCATTTGACATGAAACATTAAACTAAACAAATCTGTTTTATTTTTCTCAACATAAAAATCCCTGTATTCCAAATAGAACTTGACATATGAGAGGCTATAGTGGAAAAGAGTGGAAGGACAATTAGAATGATTAAAATGTTTAAGCATGCAATCTAAAATCTGCTAATTTCTCTACCTTAACCTAATAGAAAACATGGAAACATTTACAACTATGTAATTATCAAGAGTTTACACAGCAAACAAGTATAATTCTTTTGTGGACTATACGTAACTTGTTTAAATGCTATCTGCTACATGCTTCTACATGAAATATTTATCTTTATAAAAATGATAATGCTACTCTGGACAGCTAAATATTAACAGACGATAAATGAGAAATGCAAGTAAATTCATCCAGTATGAGGTAGGAAAAAAATGCCTTGTAGTCATAGGATAAAAAGAGTGATGCCTCACTGTTCTACCGTTCATAGCTTTTTCTCTAAGTGATTAAAAATATTAGGGCTCAGACTTTGGACATTACTCACTAGTACTATTGTATAAAATGTGAATAATCCCCATGAATAAATGGGCTTATGTTTGAATTATTTGTTTCAGATTCTTACAGTTCTTAATATATGATAGAAAACATATATTCTACCATGTTACAAATATTATAATGACAATCCTTTATCTTGGTTCAAAGGTAAAATTCTGTTTTATAAATCTGCCCACCTATCATATAATGTCAACATCTACTTATTAAGTATCTACCATGTATGTCCCTGGAGTCAGACACTGAGATACAGTGGTCAACAAGAAATATGGCGTATGTCCTAATGTTCATTTTCTTGTTATGCAATACTGTGGTTAGGTAGGTAGATTTCTACAAGACCTGTTAAATGTGACTTAATGATCGTGTGACGAGATGAAGAGTGTGCTTCCATTTGAACACCCAGATACAATACATAATAATAATTTTCACACTAACTTTCACAGAGCCCAATCTCTCACCATCACCAGAATCAATATATTGAGTTTACACTTGATATTTTGTCTAAAAAAGAACTCTGGTAAAACAAGATGAAATATAAAAGAAGACAGGTTATGTGGCAATGTTATGGTTTTAACAAAGTATAAAATATTGTATCATTGCAGGAAGGTAAAGGTCTAGTATTATCTCAACCGAGCACCAGAGCCTTCAGCTATGGCTCCTCTGGTTTCATCTGACCTTGAAACTGCACCTTGGAAGGTACAGCAAGAGATTCCTGGTCAGTGAGAGCCGGGTGCAAGTTCCCACTCCTTCTCTTTCTAGATGTGAGATTATGGTTACATGGCTTTACACCTCCGAGCCTTAGCTTTCCATGATGTAAAAATAAGGCTGACAATGCACCCATAATAGGGTTGCCATAAAAAGTGAACAAACTAATTTATTTCACAACACTTTACAAAATATGTGGCATTGGATTAGGTGACCAGCATGGATGAAGTGGAGTGTGTTTCCAGGAGTAGGAGTCAGGGTGTCAAGAGGCTGTGCATGTCAATTTTGTGAGTTGAGTGAAAGAAGCTAGGGTGTTGGGCCTGGAGAAAATAACTCAGTGAGACACTGGTGGCCACTTACTAAATGACTGAATGATGGCTGGAGAAGAATCGTGACAGTGTGAGGCAGTACAGGAGAAGCGCTGGACTCGGAATGAAAAGACACAAGATCCGATCCTGGATTTGCCATTTGTTTGCTGAGCAGCTTTGTATAAAACACTTCATCTTAGTGAGTCTCAGCTTTGTACCTAAGAAAAAGCACAGGCGCTATGATAATCCCTGTAGAGTTTTAAAGATCAAATAAGATAATGTACCTAAAAATGTTGTATAAACCATCAAGTCTGGTTAAAATGACACACAGGAAATTGCTACCACATGAATGACTATTTTCTAAAGGTAGGACAGATACCATTTTAAGATATTCTGCTTAGCTTTCACACGTCATACGTAGACTTCCTTTATGAATCTCTAGAAGGCAGAATTAATTTAAGGTCAGTGCGTGGACATGCTGGGAGAACTGTTTTTCATATAACATTCATTATAAGAGACTTTTTAGAAACTAGAGCAGTCCAGCAATAGAATGAGGAGGGCCAGGTAGGGAAGTGATCCGCATTAATTGTAAACACGTTTGAAAAATTACTGTATTGAATAGAGATCCATCTGGGTGTCCACAAGTCTTTCCAACACTAAAACTCGGGTATTATTTCACTGTGTTCGCTGCTGTGGGCTGGACATGAGCTTTGAGCTAAGTGTCCAGTGGCGGCAATGGATTTTTACTGTCTTTCTCATAATAGGTCCTTGTTGATAATCAGTCCCCTACATTATGAGTTGGTTGATATGCAGCATGAGGGAAGCTGGGTCATACAGGAATCCTAACTGTGTCCCAGGCCACCCCAGCTCTCAGCCACTTTCCATGTGGTCACACACACTGCCTTTCGTGTTTTCACTTACAGATCCATGATTTGAATGGTCCCTGAAGACAGAGCCTAATAATTAGACCACTTAGTCACCTCTAGGTGCTGTGATTTCTGCTGCAGTGATCCTTCAACTTTAAACAGATCTTTTTGGCAGCTTGATGAAAGCTATGGCCGTCTTCCTAGAAAAATTCATGCTCATGCATACACACGAAATTTTCCATATAAGTTCAAAAATGTATCCCTTGACTTTCTTCTGGGGTTTAATATACCACAGTTCTAGAACCTTGGACTGGGGAGCTTTACTTGGAAATTGAGCAGACGACACATCCACCCAATCCCCAGACTGTAAAGGAAACCAGGGGCCCACCAAAATACTCAGCACTGTCTCCAATATAAACTCAAATTTCCAGGGAAATGGTCAAAGTCAGGTTACAAGTAGGCCGCTGTTCCTAAAAAAAGAATGACCAATGAAAAATGCTCGAGTTCATTTCTATCAGAGGTATGCTCATAGGTTAGCCTTTTTCTTACAACAGGGGAGCACATACATGGGAATAGCTGGACCCCCTATTTTGATTTATGGCTTCTAGGTTTGATACTCTACATTTTCTGTTCCCGGATATTGATAACTAGCTGAGTTCACGGGCAGACCCAATTCCCTTAAACCAGATTAATTTTCATTGCCTTCATTCACTTTCCCTTCTCTGCTTTGATGTTCTTCTTACTGTTGAGCTGGAATGCTCAATTACAGGTAGACACAGCCACACATGAGGGCCTTATAGACAGGAGGCTTTAATGGCCCCTGTGCCCAGATAATTTGGCCTCCTGATCAAAATCAGACATTTTACAAGTTATTTCCAACCTGAGGCCATGCACTTGCCTTTCACCCCTCCTCATCAATGCAGGGCCACAGTTTGCAAAATATCCTATTTCTTTGATTTTATTTTGTGGTTTCAAAGGTAGGAAAGAATTCCACCTAGTTTGAAATTACAGCTAACTGCAGGTAAAGAATGTTACTGTGTGTGTGCTTTGGTCCACGAGAGCCAAGGATAATATCAGGATAATTAAAATGTCTGCACCAATTGCGGCCATTGTGTCTGGGTTTAGGTCTCATTAGGGAGTGAACCTTGCTGATGGATCTTTGTGTGTGGGCCTCATGTCCAAAGTGAGGGCCATCAAGCTGGTGAATGGGCTGGCACTGCCAGGAGGTATGGATGCAGGCCCTGAACCTGAGATCAGGCTCTGAAACTTCATGAGGCAAATGCCTCCATTTATTCTTGGTTCTTGAAACTCTCCAGAAAAGAAAGGCCTGGGTGGGGCAGTGGGTAAGAAACAGAGCAGACTAAAGCATTCCCCCTAGGCCTTGTGAATCTACGAGTCTCCTAATCCTGGTTCTGAGTCCCGGGTTCTAAGACAACTGTGGTTTATAAGGAACAGGTTGGTATTCATCTGTTGATCTAGAAACCAACTTAGTAAGTCACAAGTATCCTTTAAAAAAAAAAAATTTAAAAATACATACAAACATACATGTATGCGAATGTAAACAGATTAGAAAAAAATATCAGAGTGCATCACAGTAAGATGAGGAATGTTCTATAAAACTTTCATCTCAAGGATGTTCATACTTATATTTGTATATATGTGTGTTTGTAATGTAAATGTATTACTACAGAGTGTTGGTCCAAAAACTTGGAAAGCCACACTTCACAAGCTCTATTAGGAGGGCAAGTGCCTCTCTTTACCCTGCATCTGATGGTCCTTTCTGTTATACATAGAATGGAGTCATTCATTCTGCAGTCAGGTTGGTTCTTTCTAAGGAAGTTACTCCTAAATGAGTGAGTTTAAATGGCCATCTTTACCCTTTTCCCTCCTTCTTTCCCTGAGACTACTTCTGTTGATTAAATCCCAGCCTCCACACCAGAGGTCCCAGTTGGTCTGCTCCAACATCCCCTTTCTCCCGCTTTTCCTTCTTTGCATCTGTCCTTCCTCTGTTGGAAGGCCGGAATGAATATTTCAGAGTCAGGAAGGTTTAGCGATCAATGAAAACTGCGGTTGAACATAGAAATTGTAGCAAATAAGCAATTAAGGTGGATAAAATACCCCTCCCCGCAGCACCTTGCACAAATCTTCCAATCCTAGAGAGGCGCTCATCACCTCACACCTTAATTATTGCCAGAGCTCCCAGCTCGCTCCCTGACTCTGGTCCTTACTCACGTGATTCCATCCTGCCCACATGTGCCAAATTAATGCTTTGAATACATTGTTTCATCGTGTAATTTTCCTGCTCAAAATCATCTAAGGCTCCCATCACCTTCAGGTCAAATCTGAACTCATTCTGGACTCTCTACAATCTGGCTTCGACGTGTCTGGCTAAACTCACTTCTGGATGCTTCTCAACTTGAAGCCAAGCCATTCCCTGCTCAACCTCCTTGCCCAACTTCTCTTTATCCAGTCTTCCTATCTCCACTCACATCGACTGCTCTTCAATCAGAACACGTTTCTTTGAAATCTTTCCATATAACCTCATCATAGTTATTTGTTGGATTCATATCAATGTATCCTATCTCCCCAAGGTACTCAAAGGCAAGTTAATCATGGGCAAAATCTTCCGCCATGCTTTTCTTGCCTATCAAGATGTTATATGATATGAACATACTAAATCAATAGCTAACAGTGAGCATCATCAAAAGCTGTTAAAAGTACATTATTTAATTTAAATTTCAAATATGCATTATTTTATACATTCATTATGGATGAGGAAAGAGAGTTAAGAGGAAGAGCCATGAGAAAAGCCAAGAGCTGTCTATCTCTTTGGAGAGATACAATCTGTCTGCTGCTTAGGATAGACAGTCTGTGTTCTCATCCACTGCCTTAGAGCGTACAGAATAGTGGCTCTTAAATATTTTCAAGGCTTGCAGACTCCTTCAAGAATCAGATAAAAGCAACGGAGCTTCTTTCCAGAAAAATGCATGTATTGCACACTAAACTTTTGCATTCCATTTCTGGGGTCATGGACTGCTAAGGCCCAGCTTTGGGTCTGAAGTGTCCATGGACCCAGATTAGTCATTTCAGTAATGACCATGACCTGATATGACACATTCAAATAAATGGTTTTTTTGCAGTGTCTTTGCAAATCAACACCTGTTGTATAAGCAAACTTTTACAGCAATACCCTAGAAATTTGGAGACATGGTGCAATGTGAATGGGTGATATGGCTCTGTGTGTGTATGTGTGTGTCTTTGTCTGTGTGTCTGTGTGTGTACGTGCACATATGCACACATCTTTACATCTTACCTATAAACACATGCAAACAAGTCTTCTTTAGCTTCTGCCTTATCCCTTGTTATAAAAATGAGGAGACTTATGAGGTAGATAAAGTGATTTATTATTATCCTCATTTGATCAAAGGGGCAGCTAAACTCAAGAGAGGTTATTTGGTCTACCTAAGACCACAAAACACTTCAGGTCTCTCTGCCTTGTCACTGGATCTTGCTGAAAATCAATGTTCTCTATCTAGGCACCAGAGCCACTAAAGGTAGATTATTGAACCAAGACAAAGCTGAAAGCAAAGACACTGGAATTTGACGTTAAAAACCTTTAACCGTAAGGAGCAACAGTGGTCCCTTAACAATGATTCCAGATGCCTGGCTTCCATATTGTCACCTGCAGGTGATGGCTATCAGTGTCTGCATGTGGCCCATACAGGATAGCAAAAGTGCTTGCTGAGAAGGTGTAATGGCTGTTGGGACACCTATGTGTGGTATGTGAGTCCACAAATGTCAACGTGCCTCTCAACGTATGTAAACTGGGTTTTCAGGTCAAAAAATCACCTGGTTTACTCCACATTTGAATTCTGGTGTAATAAGTATATTTAACCACCAGGAAAAAAAAAAAAAAGAATATCAGTGGCAGTTTATTTATAGCTCACTCCTGGCCTTTCAAAGTCTCAGTTTCCAGAACCCCTTACATTTTCTGCCCTGTGAATGCTTAATGAGTTCCAGTTGAAAGTGCCACAGTTGCACATTCAGGCTATTAAAAAAAAAATGGAGAAAAAGGGGGAACCAGAAACCTGATAAATATCTTTCCCCCAGCTACCAGGACTTGTAGCTGATCTAACCTCCCCCCTTTTCCCTCTCTCTTGGCAAATGTTGGCAAATGTGCGAGCAGTTGGACAGACCTGCTATGTTTTTAAATCCTTTTAATCCTCTTTATAGTAACAGAAACATTTGAGGTTGATCTTTGAAGGCTTTGCAAAGAGCGGAACACCTGCAGCCACCACTCTTTGTGCTAACAAACACCAAGACTGAGCCTCACACAGTTGGGCAGGCTCGGAGCACCCCCCACACACACCCCCAGCCTTGGAATCCTCCCCGAGTAATGAGGGTCTCTCTTCCGCTCTGACCTCACTTTCCCCAACTTAAACCTGTTCTGGCAAATGGCGCCCTTGCCCTCTGACCTTCCCCAAATGGCTCAATGAATCCCATAAGGCCTCATAAAAATAATTTGCCAATATGTCAGGAAGTAGAAAAAATGAAGTTGACGCCCGTTTGGAAATGGCTCCAATCACTAAAAAACCCGCCTTCCTTTTTTATTCAGTTGCTAGAGGAGTTGATTATCCAGGATTAAAGCCAATGTTGATGACAGTCTCACAACCAAGTAGAAAAAATGGGCATCATTCACTCTCCTCTTTATTCTTTCCCTCAAATAATGAAACAAAACCAAGGTTGTTCACAACCCCTCTGATGTTAATTGAAATGTGTTTACTCACAATTAGATATTTTTCTTTCTCAAGGTAGGGATGGTGCATGCTCCATACTATTTATATCTAAGCTCTTTTCTATTTGATCTACTACAAATAACGTCAGTGGGTAGAAAATCCTTATTCCACTACAAACCAACTTTACACTGAAAAATCTGTGTTTACTTAAAGCATACCTATATGAATTACTATGGAGTCACACAATGATTCACTATAACATTTTTAGCTGGAAAAACACTCTTGTGTTAAATACATTTGATGAAAAGGAATATGTGCAGAGTTTTTAGAGTAATAGCCAGTGTATATACATGAGAAATGTCTTCACGTCGGGTTATTCCACACATCAAGGCAAAACAAAATGATACACATGTTACTGAGAACAGTGGAGAAACCCAAGCATATGCAGTGTCTCAAAGCCCCTGGACAAAATAACTATATTCTTGGATTTTTCTCAGCCTAATTATGGCCTTTGGATTCAGCAACTTCCATTAGTCCAGTCAGGTCTCTGGGGCCCAACCCAATCCTGGACACGGACACTAAAGGTCCATTCCATCAACTTTCAAACTCAACACAAATGTTGCCTTTGCCTGAAATGTATCCTTCATCCCCACCCCCAGTTAAAAAAAAAAAAAGTCCTTCTTCTCTTTGAATTCCTTCCACGTCTTCCATAGACCTTCATAAGCCACCATCTGGGGCACCTGTTTGCCACCCACTGACACTGGGTTTCGGTGGTAGAGCATTTTTTTCAGAGTTCATGACAATTTTTAAATCTGCGTTTTGACAAGCTTGAACAACTGCATTTCCCCCAAGCGTTCAGATGTGCCACTTTGCTGGTTGGTTAAGTTGAGAGCTAAGAAAAGAGGTGAACAGGGCAGAGAAACTGCTGCTCTCACATCTAGTGCTTTTGTAACCATGATGTTCCTCTGTGGTGCTGCTGATGAGGATCGAATGCAGATGTTTTGTTTCTAAGATATATTGCCATTTTCCAGTTTATTCTAGCTAACAAAGAGCAAGGTTTGTACGGAGGCTGAAAATCACTTGAATTCAGTTAAAATACTTATTTTCAGATAGTGCCACACCTCAGTATTGTTATTCTACTTAACCAGAATGATAAAATGACTGGTTTTATTTTTCTTCATTTGCTCTTCTCATCTTACTTCTCAGGGTATTGGGTGAGATGAGCAATATGGTGAATTAAGAACAATATTTGTTCGACAGAAAACTAGATATCTAAAGTTAGACCACTCCATATAACTGAACTCCGAATCTGAGTAAGCTACACACATTCTTATTTTCAATTTCTGCATCTACAAAAGTATTATGGAATTGGGTTAGATTTTGTTTAAATTATTTTTAAGGCTTAAACTTCTATTACCCTGTAAAATTAAAATTTGATTGAAAAAAACATGAAACTAATGAATATAATAGAGGTCACAGATATATATACAGAGGGTGCCAAAATAGTGTATACACATTTTAAGAAAGGAAAAAACTGTATTAAAATTGTAATAATATATACCAATAACAAAAGATGAATACAAGTCATGTGTACACATTTTTTTGGCACCCCTGGTATTTTTGTGTATGTATGTACGTATACTTATACCTTCACCACATTGTAAGAAATTTTTGAGGTGATCTACTTTAATATCACAATATAAAAATAAAATTTAAAAAAACTGAAGTGATATGATTTAGAAATAAGAATAGCCAAGGAACGCATACTCAGATTAACTGAAACAAAACAAAACAAAACAAAACAGGAAAAGTATCTGGGGATCAAAGGCGAGCCTTCAAATTTTAACTATTAATGGTAAGGATAAGAGCATAGGGAATGGGCCCAGAGTTAGCGTATAATATGCCTGCCAATGGCATAGTCTACCTACGTCATTCCAGAAGAATCTATCAGATGAATTCAAGAAAAGCACTGTGTTTCATAGCTTGGAAACCCATAGTCCCAAGGATATAAGTATTATGAGAAAATAAAACACTTTTGATATGATAATAGCAATATAGAAGTTATTTTCCTCAGTCCATAAGCTGTTCAGTCAGAAGGGGAAATAGGGTGGATGCTTCCTTCATACAGAGCATGTGCAAGTGGACATGCAGGAGACCTCAAATAGCCACACAGATTCTGATAAACGCCTAACACCACTTTGATTTTGGCTTTCATGGCCTTCTGATCTATGACATGGTAAAAATAGTCAGGAATGATAGATTCCAGAATGACCTCAGTTTGTCACAAATGCTACCAATAGTGAAAATGCCCTTTATAATTACATTCAGAGCCAAAGAAAAAATTAAGAAGCCTTGTTAGCAGAGGTGTACACATGCCACACTGAGAGATAAACAATAAAAAAGCAGGACTTCTTCATTCCACTTTGGCTTTATTATTTTTTCTCTTATGGAGAATAATCTTCAACTTAAAAAGATATCCATACCACGGTGGTTAAAAGAACTGCATGAGGAAAGAACTTCCCTTAGCACATTATTTTCTGTGAGTATGGAACTGACTACATAGAAAGATCAGCCAAGAGAAGAAATAGATTATTTTAAAAGACAAAAATACATATGATAAAGGAGCTGTTCTACACAAATATTTAAATAGTGAAAGGATAGCAAATTAGCGGTGTTGATTTTATATATAATTATAGAATTCACACATGCACGCTGGGAGGATAAGCAAAAGCAAGGACAAAGCCCCTGCAGGGCTCTCTGACTTAATCCTATAGAGGGGCTCTGACAACAATAGAGGTCACATCTCAGAGGTGACTGCATTAGGTCCAAGAACACCTGGGATGTTTCTACTGCAGTGTATCACCCAACGGCCATTGGTTAAGAGCTGCCCCCAGGAAAATGGTAACTTCCCAGAAACATTCTCCTCTGGCAGAGGCATCATGGGCTCTGATAGCTTGACACAGCCCTTCACCAAAGAGATGGTAGCTGGTGGTAAGAGGGAAAGCGTGTGGCCGGTGCGCAGAATGAAAGTGGGCTTGGGGGGTTGTGGGCCCACTCCTGACAGCTGCTGCTCCATTCCCTCAACAGAGACCTTCACTCACACATGCCTGGACCTACCTTCCTTTCTTTCCTTCCTTCTTTTCTCTCTCTCTCTCTCTCTCTCTCTCTCTCTCTCTCTCTCTCTCTCTCTCTTTCTCTCTCTCTCTCGCTCTCTCTCTCTCTCCCCCCCCCTCTCTCTCTCCTCCCCTCTCTCTCTTTCTCTTGCTTCTCACCAGACAATTAAACACTATGTAGAAAGCAGGCATTAAATCTATGGATGACTCAAAAAAGTGGGAGGAATGGCTAATAAATTAGCTATTTCAAGAATGGAAAAAAGCTGAAATGAGAGCCTCAAACTAACAAAATGAAATTTGAAGGAGATAAATATAAAACCTTCCCACTTAACCACAAAAGAAAAAAAAAGAAAAGAAAGAAAATCATCTGGATGATGTGTAATGTGAGGGAGAGGTGCATTAACAGCAATGCATATGGAAAAGCCAAATGGTTTATAGTTCACTGCAAGTTCAATGTAAGTCAAGTGTGTCATAACTGGACAATACACTTGGCATCACACAGGGAGACAGCAGAAGAACTAAGGCTGCCTAATCCAGATGAGGGAAAAATTAAAAGAAATCGAGTGTGAAAGGGGGATGGATTATTTATCCCATGCTGTTCTGAAGAGAAAAACTAAGAACGAAGGATAGAAATGATAGAAAGGAAATTCTGGCTTAAAGTACAGAAGACGTTTCTAATCATTAGGGCTGGACAAACACGTCTTAGGAGGGTGTGAGCTCTCAGTTCTTCGAGTTGTCTGAGCTGAAGCTGAGTGGAATTCTGTAGAGACAGGATGGAGTGGCTTTTTACATGGGGGATGGGGGTTGAGTGAGGGTGTGGAGTGAAAGAGGAAGTTTGGACAGAGAACTCCACATCCTCCTCCAATGGTGTGTTTCATTGGTGATTTTCAATAAAACTGCTAACAGATAGAGAGTATCATGAAGCAGGAAAAGAAATGCCATAGGGCCTGGATAGCCTCTTCATGGATAGAGGAGTCTCTGAATTATGGAAACTGGCAATACTTCTTGAACACCATTCAAAATTCCTGCTCAATTTTCAGTGCTTGGAAGGTAACAGGAAATATGTGCTACCCTGAACACACCTATGCTTAGGACCAAGCAATGAAATCCCCAGAGAGAAAAAGGCTTGGAACATCTCCTTCTAGAGAAAAAGGGGGGAAAAGTAGACTGTAAGAGGAAAGGAAAAACATTGTGAATGCATTCACCTTTGTCCTCCCCTGTTTCCTACTCCTTGTTGTTTTGGATGTGTTTAATTTCTTCTCCTCTGGGTTCAATCACCAGCTGACCACATCTGTTTGATTGGAAGTATACGTCATCTTGGTTTTGGAATATAGGCAAGTATGCACTTAGTTTTCCTCCAAGCCAGAAGGTTGCTCAATGTCTGAGGCTCTGCCTTTGGGGTGCCAGAAAAACAGGGAACAATGGTGCTGGGACAGGGAGCTGTGCAATAGGGAGGATTAGATTCTTGTCATTCCACATGCCTGGGGGCCACTTCTGTGACCTTCTCAAGAGGGGGTCATCCTACCTGTGAAGCAGAACCTCACACCAGTTATAAAAGTATCTTTCTGCTTGATCTAGGAAACCCCCTTCTTCTAAGGTCTCAAAGTACTTCACCTAATTAACAGAGTAATCCTTACAAATTTCCTAGGGAGACTGCAATGATTATTACTATGTTCACTTTGCATAAGAAAAAATCTGGAGGTTGATACATAAAGTGTAAATAGAATAATCTAGAACAGAGATGAGAAGTCTCCTGCAACCTACTTTAAAAACCATGTAATAGACCATCAAGGCTTTCCTGAACGGTTTTATAGGAGTGATGACCCCAAAACAAATACATTCCAGGTCTTGGGTAATAGCACCTGGAGGGGTCTTTGGGATGACAGTAGAATTACATTGTGCCCATTTTATTTGGCCAAGGAAACTTTAAAACTTGCTACAACATAAGCTTCAAATGTTCTGGCCTCTTAGAACTAAAGGCCATTTAAAACTAGACCGATTATCTTCTTTGGGTTTACAAGTAATGATGTACCATTAGCAAAGAGCATATCTAGCAATAATTTTTGGCTTTAAATACCAAATACATCTAAAAATAATAAGAAAGGTAGGATATAATTTTAACTAGAATAATCAGTCTGCCTTCTAATAAAATAATAATCAATTACAAGATAGAATTGAATACAATTCCCCATTTGTAATAGTAACACAAGAAATAAAATATCTAAGAATAAATAAAATAAGAAGAGTTAAAAACTACATAGTCAAAAAAACTTTAAAACCATATGGAAAGACAAAAAAATAGACTTGAATTAATGGAAAGCCATATCAGGGTCTTGAATAGGAAAATTCAACATCAAAAAGTTGCAATTTTCCTTGAGTTAATTTTTTAAATATTATAAAACCACAATTAAAATACCAACTTCTTTTTCAGTTGGTCAAGATCTTTCTAAAACTATTTTTAAAAAATAATCGAAGAAAGCTGAAATGCAAGAATGAAGTTCCAGTGTATTTTTCCCCAAGAACACCATGAATCATTGTCCTCAGAAATACAATACTCAATCACTTCCTTCCTCTCACCTTAAAATCATTAGCATGGGCTTTATTTTTAAAGCTCATGGCAGGACTCTAAGGAAAAAAAATTATTTTAAAAGGGGTTGGGTAAAATAAGGGGAAATAGTATATGTTATTGTATTGATTTGCTACGTCTGTGAAGCATCAACGATATGCTTTGAAGTGGAGGTAGAAAGCAAATCTAATTAAATTAACGTAGCTGTATAAGTGAGCCAAAAACTGAAGGTACAGGGAGAGGTGATCTGTAAATTTTTTCCAATTGGTTATGAGTTACCCACAGAGGCAGTTTAAAGATTGGGCATCTATATGCAAGATTTTGAGTCACCAAAGAGAACATGGCAATAGCCCTAGGATTGTACTGGAAGTAGAAGTTTCCAATTAGGCCAAAAAAGAAAATGAAAAGGTAACAAGGTACATTTCTTCCATGCTTGAAGTCAGCCATGTGCCATATTTAACTACTGTTCTCTCCTGGCATCTTCTCATTTTACTATCATGCTTCTTTCTACAAGGGTTGGGTATGGGGTGATGAAAAATAGAAATGTACAGTGAGAAAAAAATAAAAAAAATATTCCCAACAATTCAATTCACTTTAACAGTAAGAATGCACCACACTATTCTTAGACACTTGACAATGAACTGATGTCTAATTTATTTAATACCAAAATAGCTTAAAATTGTATTGAAAGTTCTGTATGATTTGGAAAACACTTTTTTTCTAAATCAAAAATGTAATTGCCATATATATATATTTTTAATGTAGACAACATAGAAATCTTCATGAAAGAGCAGAAACCCTGAAGATTTACATAGGCAGAAAACTGGAGCATTTCATTACAGCAGAACTGATTTTAGGCAAATAATTCCATATGTATCCAATGAGGTTTTATTTACTAGAGTGGAGCCAAGGATACCAAAGGGCAGTCCAGGTTTTGTCTTCTCCGTATTTTGTTCATTTCTCCTGTGAAGCGATTCTGAACTACAATTTAACACTGGGCTGGATGCCAGAGTTCAGGGGTTGGCCAGGAAGGATGGGAACCCTCCTTAGATCAGGAGCTCCCAGTATCAAGCAAATGAAAACAAAGGAAGATGAGAAAAGGGTGGAGGCTGACTGTGAGCTGCTGACTTTCCAAGTTTCTATTTTATTTTAGATCCCTTGCACGAAATCATTAGGGCGGAGGCCATTTCTATGCTCTTATGAAGGTCATCAGAAATGGGGCTTGGCCTTTTGGTTCTCTTTCCACCTCAGCAAGTCCTACGTGGTAGCTTCACCAGGAAAAAAGGGCTTTAGGCCTTACTGGGAAAACATTATCTAATGGTGTAGCCTTACACTGCTCTGTGCCAGCAAACACAGACACATGAGTACCGAAAACCTTAGAGAGTTCAAGACCATTCAGAGCTCACTGCAGAAAATATTTATCATATTTAAAGTCATTGCTATAGAATGTTAAATCTCTTCTCTCTTGCCTCTACTGAACCTACTACATTCTGTGTTTTTATTATCTCTGTCTTTGGTGTTTTCTCTATCTTCTTCCTTTTTCCAGAACCTAGAGACATGGATCCCCCAAAGGGCATCATTGTTCTTCTTTCTCTATCTGTCCATCTCTAGATAGATCTCAGCTCCCACTTCTATATAAATAGTTCTCAAGTTCACATTGTGACACTGACTCCTCCTATGTGATTCAGATTCCTGTCTCCAATCAGCCAATATTTCAATTTACATGCCCTGTCTACCTAGATGAACCTTGTTCAAAACACGTTGGCTGAAACATTAGGGTAATGTTCCTTTTATAAAAAGCATGAGTGTGTAGCTACAGATGTCCTAAATTGGCTTTTATAATCATAACTGAAGTGTCTGTGACCTGAATAAATGCTCCCCAAACTCCAAACATCTGGAATTCTTTAATAATTAAAAGGGTGAAAAAAGGCTGAAAGCCTCATCCCATATAATGCCCCTCTTGATATTTCCAAGGATTCTTGAAAAAGATGGAACAGGTGGGGTGGAATAGGAGGTTATATTTCTACTAGTTACCTCTCCTCATCATCTTGTGCTCCAATTTCCTGCTTTGTTTAAATTGTGCGTCTTAAGGGTTGCTTTCTTCTTTATGTTGCATACCCACCAATGACTCCCAGATTTGATCTCTCTCGTGAGCGCTGGAATACATTTTCTAAATGCCTTTTCAACACTCAACTTGGATATCTGCTAAGCATCTCACACTTAAAGTATACAAAACCAGATCTCCGTCCTCCCCCCCACCCCCACCCACACCTGTTTCTGTAATTTTCCTCATCTCAGAAAATGGCACTATACCATTCATCTAATTCCTTGAGCTGTAAAGTTCAGGAGTCATCTTTGATTTTTCTCTTTCCCACACACCTAGAAATCTGTCTACTCTGTTTTCAAAATATATACAGAATCCAATCATTTGTCAGCCCCTCTGATGCTATGATAATCTCTCCCCTGGACAACAGTAATGATATCCTATTGTCTGTCGTCTACCTCATGGAGTTGATGCGAGGATTCAATGAGAAAATGCACGTGAAGCACTTAGCAGCGAGCCTGAAATACACTAACTGCTCGATAAATGTTCACTATGCTGTTACTAATAATAAGACCCCATCCATCGAGTCCATGTTTTCAAGCAACTGTGGGATTATAATTTTGTTCCCATGTAGTTTGCCTGACCACGAGACAAAACTACCGAGTACCTTGTATGGACTCAAGTATCTCACTGTAAATTAATCCACTGGTATTTTTGAGTTCCATTTAGGATTTTGTGGGATCCACCTATGGCAATGCGACAGTACAGTTGGGTGACTGAGTAAACAACTTGACAACAAGAAAGCTGTTTCCATGCTTGCCACCCTGCATTCTAATCGCTTCACAGAAATCACTATGACCCTCCAAAAAGTAAGATCAATTGTCACTCCTGAATTCTAAACTGTCCAGTGGCACCTCCTCAAAACATTTTACCAGAGTTGACAAGTCCTCTGGGACCTTGCCATCACCTACTTCTCTCTTCATCTTCTGTCACCCTCTCCATTGTCACTTAGAGCTCCAGTGACCATGGCTTTCTTATTCTTCCTTTAACATAAGCTCTTTCCATTTCAGGGCATTTGTAGTTGATGTTAGTTTCGGTATGGAATGCTCTTTCAGCACTTGTTTTAGTGTCTACAATATTTAGTTTAGAACTTTTTCAAGGTAACATGATTATTTATGATTCACTATAATCCATACTACAAGCGCTGTTAGCAGCTGAGTTGCCATCAACTAGAGTATTCGCTCCTCACTCATGTTCTGTTTCCTTAGCCCTTCATTTCTTTCTTTGTAGCATTTATGATGACTTTAAATTATATCATATACTTACTTACTTTTTCTTTGTCTGGCCCTTCCCTCATTCCACAGTGGTCTGTGAGGGTAGAGTCCATATGCCTGGTATACAGCAGGCACACAATATACGTTTGTAGATGAAACAAGCATGTGGGACTTGTCATTCAACTGTTATAAACTTCACTTCTCTCATTTGTAAAATACAAAGAACAGCAACATTGAGGCGAGTATGCCCCTGAATACTTAATATTCCCTGTTCTATTTGTGTGTAGAGTAATTCAGCTGTCTTTTCATCTGGCTCATCTTATCTACACCCTGGGGCAGCATCACTGCACATACCAGGTATCCTACCAGATGCCTCAAAAAGCAAAGGCACCTTCATGCGTTAAAAGGTTTTTACACCTTTAAATACTTTTACCTATCTAGATATTATATATGTATATGTAGATACTTACATGGGATTATCTATGTATATTGCACATGTATGTATCCATATACCCTGTTATTTTCTGTATGCACCACTAAAGTGAAGTTGATATTATTTATTTGTGTGTTATTTATTACAAATTTCTCCAGTATAATTAGGAGTGGCAATAAGAGTGCTCACTGAAGTCTCCAGTTTCGCACTGTAAATAAAGTTGCTGTGGGGCTTAGACGGTGCTCACTGTTTCATGGGATGCTTCAGATTAACCCCAGAAGCATCAAGCTGTGTGATTCAACATCAGCACATCTGTTAGTGCCTCCTCAACATACGGCTGCTACATTGTTCTCCCCTCAGACTGCCCATCTTATTTAATTTTCCAGAAGAAATGGTGAGGTACAGCCTGGAGAAAGCCGAGTAGGTCAAACAGAACTTGATCACATGTCATTGGCTGGATATGTGGTACCTCCAACACCACCTGGGTCCCCAATCCGCACAGCTAAGGCTTTGTAGCCTAGTGGCCATGAGCTGGGACCCCAAGTGTCATGCATGGCATCACAAATTGGCTGGAACAGGGAAGACAGAGAAGTTCAGTTTTTGGGTTTTTTTCCCCAGGACCCATAGGCATCCATCACGAGAGACATCTCTTCCATCTCAGAGCTTTGGAAAACTGGGTGCCAGAAAAAAACAGCAGAGCCATCTGGAAAAAGGACTTGTGCACGTAGAGGCCTCAGACGCAGTACTATTGAGATGACAGCGTTGTAATTCCATAATCAGACTGCTTAGGGCCATATTACAATAAAACTCCTCTTGCATTATTTTGCCTTATTTTCTATAAAGCTCTGAGTGTCTGCCACATCCAAAACCCCCTTCTGAGGTGCTCCTTACATATAGGTCACCACATGATGGCAAGACTGGTCCATAGCTGATTGGGTACAAAGCAAAGTCAACCGGAAAAGTTGGCCAATAGCCTATTAGGTGGAATAACATGAGAGCTGGGGGAAGCTTCTTCATCTTGGATTATCAGTGGCCCATCAGATCTGCGGGGAGTATGGCCTCATATAGTAACTCTTGGGAATATAAACATATAGAGAGAATAAATGAAGAAGCAAAGACCAAGCAACTAAGTCATGATAGTAGCAAATTTTAAAACTATGAAGGAGTGACTCCCCCAGGGTTCCTGGTGATCACTAAGGCGATGGTCAATTCAGAACTACTGCGATATGGAGTTTGCTGGGCTGCCGGGCCATTTCTATTTCTTCCCAGATGACCGTATAATGAACTCCCATGTACTAGGGCAAGCAAAGGGCATCATTGTTCTCTGAGCTTTAAATCAGGCCATAAATGATAGTGTAATTAATGACTAAGGAATAGTCTTTTTTTTTTTTATCTTCAGAGCTCTTGACTATTCAGGGGCACTGAATATGAACAGTCAAGATTTCTTACATTACACTTCCAAGTATATGATCATTGTGACCTCTTACATCTACGTAGAACCAGACTACTCCCAAAACACCATAGCATGACTGAGTGCCTGCAGCCTGCTTCCCCATTTTCCCTCCATTCTACACAAACACAAAGGCTGGCTAACTGTCTTCAGCTTTCAAAAAATATTTTGGTAGCTTATCCCAAACTACTTTGGAGGAGAGGGGAGCAGATTCATCAACTATGTAATACATGTATTTTTTTTTAATCTTACTCCTCTATCACTATTTTCACTTTTCTTTTCCAGCCTGGAACAGCTAACTGCCTATGGAAATCCCCTGGTAATTAAGTTATTTGCACAAAAAGTGGAGGGCTCCACCTTGAAGGTATTTATGGAATGCTTTCCTCTACCTCCTGGAGGGGTCCCACACTTCCTGAAGCTCCAGGTTAATCATCTCATCAATTAGGTGGGGGACACTCCCCTTCTTGGAGTAGATCACTTCCTTACACTGAACACTTGGTTATTTGTTATTGCCTAAAAGTGAGCGGCGTACCCCGTGATAACACATAATGAGGAATTAGAGAGCAACCATCAAAATAGAGGTCACAGCCTTCAGTTTCAGACAGTTACTAGTTACAAAGGGTAGTCTGATAAGTTGTGGGATCAGGGCAGGGATCCATCCTGACTCTACATTATAAAAGCTGTTAGGGTCCTCTACACATGATAACTGCTGGTGATAACAATAATAGTAGCTCAGGGGCTGTATGGAGATACTTCTTTCTTTCCACCCCCTCCCCACTCCAAACCAGATGGTAAAGCAGGCAAGAGCACACCTGTTCAGGCCAAGATGGACACACAGAGCTAGTAATAGAGGCCACAGAAGGAGGAACACAGGGCTTCCTGTCGCAGCATGTTTCACCTGGTTGGTGGTGAGACAACTTCATTTCTCTGAGTACTCTCAGTGCCTCTAAAACAGTTTTCTGTTATTTTTCACTTTTTTTTTCTTTTTAGCTGAACTATCCTGCCACCTGTTGGCAGCTCAATGGCAACTCAGCTTGGGCTGGGCATTGAACCGCCATTGCTCAGAGCTCAGCTCGCACTCTTGAGCGAGCTCTTAAACCAACTGAGCCACTCGGCCGGCCCACTATTTTTCACTTCTTAATACCCTCTTCTAACCCTTAAGTCAGGACCTTTGTGGATATTAGCCCATTTATCACTACCAACATCCTGGGGTAGTTAGAAGAAACCTCATTTTGCAGCTGAGAAAACAGAGGCTGATGCCAATTAAATACGTTCCTCAAAGTCATCCAGGTGTTTAAGAGAGAGGCATTTTGCAAACCCGGGTCTGGTCCTCCCACCTCCAAAGCCCACTTCTCAAAGGCTCGGCCATACATCAGAACTCTTCCTTTGCACATTG
The DNA here is from genome assembly GCA_033961575.1 of Aselliscus stoliczkanus. Classification (NCBI taxonomy): domain Eukaryota; kingdom Metazoa; phylum Chordata; class Mammalia; order Chiroptera; family Hipposideridae; genus Aselliscus; species Aselliscus stoliczkanus. The sequence continues at coordinate 10,112,466 of CM066734.1, forward strand.
TTTCTACCTGAGACTGCTGCAGCCAGGTACACAAGGTTGATACAGAATTCTTGAGCTCTATAGCAGAGTTTTATAATTATATTCACAATACCTTACCTTCAATTCCAGAATCTATAAAGAATAAAAACTGAAGGTTTTTTTTTTTCTTCTTTTTTTTAAATATATAAGTTTGGTAGCAATTCTCTTCTGGTAGCAAAATCTAAACTAAACTGACATGGGCCTCTTTATAATTTGAATATTTACATGTTTCCCTGAAAACAAATTAAGTTTGATTAAGGAGTGCTGTCCAGACACTTAACACAGGGAGTTTTATGTTATATACTATATGTGTTCCCTATGAATTTTTTAAAATTAAGTTTCTTTGCACAAAAATGTTCAGTGAAAAAAAAAACAATCCTAAATATGAATTCCCAAGTACAACTGGCTCCAAGGATTTGGAAAAGAAAATCCAGGTCTATCCTTCCAATTAGGGTTGATCCAATCAAGTAGAAAAGCTGCCACCATTAGCTCTGACTTCTCTGAGCTCAGTGATTCTTAGACAGGCCTGCACATTAGAATCACTGGGGAGCTTCTGAAAGTTCTATGCCCAGGATTGACCCCAGACCAATGTCATCAGAATCACTGGGAGCGGGACCTTGGCATCATCATTGCTGAAACTTCCCTGCCAATTCCAAGGTCTACCTGTTTGAGAACTACTGGTCCTGTATGGTCCTGAACCAGTCATTCACACAGTCCTTTCTGGTTAAGCCACTCAGATGTCCACCCTCTCTGCCTCCCATGCCCAGATCATGGCAGCGCCCACCCACATTCAAACACAAACAATTGCCAACCATAACTGGAATTGGTAAAGACAAAATGAGCCTACATTCTGAATTGTGTTTCCCAAAAAGATATGTTCTAACCTGGAGAACCTCAGAATGTGAGCTTATTTGGAAATACGATCACTGGAGATGTAGTTAGTTAAGATAAGGTCAGGATGTTGGATGGGTCTTTAATCCAATATGGACTAATGTTCTTATAAGAGGAGAAGGGAGACACCTGGAGGATGACACGTGAAGACACAGAGATGCACATGGAGAAGGCAGACACATGACAATAGAGACAGATATTGGAGTGATGCATCTACAAGCCAAAGAGTACCTGGGATTTCTAACAAACACCAGAAGCTAAGGACAGACAAGGAAGAACCCTACAGGTTTCAGGGTAAGTATGACCTTGCTGACCCCTTGATTTCAGAACTGAGAATAAAGTTCTGTTGTTTCAAGCCACCCAGTTGTTGGCGCTTTGTTACGGCAGTCCTAGGAAACTGACACAGCATGTGTGTGGGAACGAATCACAGCCCCACATTTAGAATGTCCTCAGAGCCTCCCTAGATCCACCCTGAACAGCTATTCATGGTGTCCAAACACTGCCATGGGAGGCGAACTGAAGCGAGCAGCTGGCTCACCATGAGAAATGAACAGAGTGGTATCTAACATTTATTGAGGGCTTAGTATCTTCCAGACACACCTTACCTACACTAGTTAATTTAATCCCAAACAACTCTCTGAGCTAAATACTATTTAGTGAATGCTGTTTGCTAAACAAGCCAATACTGCCTATTAAGGAGAAAGTGGAGGTCCCATATATCGAGTCACTTGTCCAGGGGTGCTCCAATAATAAGAAGATGAGCCAAGTTTTAATCCAGTTGTGCCTGACCCTAAAGCCCCTACTTTCTGGATCAACTTGGGAGAAAACACTTGGTGAGTGCAGATAACTCAGCAAGGCAACTTCCTATAAGAGTCAGAGGCCTTGTTCAGCCCTCTGGGCCGCAAGAGTGGGAGTCACAGCTCTGATGCGACAAACACAGGATTTGGCATTCAGCTCTTGCAGCTGCCACAGAGAATTAAACAAAGTGAATGAAAGCAAAGGAAAGGCAATAACAAAAATGCCAGCAGCAGCAGAAGCAGCAGCCGGCAAGGGGGGAGCCCAATTACTACTGGTTGAAGTGTGAGGAGAATTAAAGTTGGTGATGGTTCAAGGTTATGTTGAAATTCCAGAGCAGCGGGCTTGCATAACCATGAAACATGGAAATTAAAGTATTACTGACGTTCACACTGTTTATTTCAGGACTTCACTTTCCGTCTCACTTTGTCTCAACAAGTCTCAATTCAGTCACGCACTAACCACCACAGAGAAAGGAGAAAAGATAGAGATGTGGTGTGTGTGTGTGTGTGTGTGTGTGTGTGTGTGTGTGTACACCAAAAATGTAAATAAATTATGAGTAGGGAAAACTACAAAAAGTATCATATAATCTACTCTGGTTGCTTCTGGCTATGCCCATTCCTGTCACATGAAACAAAGCAAATGGTGATCATTATCTGGTCCCAACAACTTTAAAATGTTTGTTTGTTTTTTTTCAGGCAAAAGCTTTCTGAATTCACCTACCAAAGCAAAGCACTGATAACTTCTGAATTCTCTACAGTAATACTCATTCGATTTATTGAGCATTTCTTATGTCCCAGACACAGTTAATCCCCCTGATAGCCTTACAAAGAAAGCACAAGTATCGCCATTTTGGAGTAGAGGAAATTGAGCTTACGAAACTGCAATAATGGCCCAGGAAACAAAGCTACTAAGAGGAAGAAACAAGATTAGAGCCCAGGCTTGGCTGTCTGACCTCAAAGCTAGAGCTAAGTCACCATGTCCTTTTTCTGCCACTGTATTTCTGCCCTCTAGCTGGTACTACGCCCCCGCCTTGTCCAATGCCTTCTGTTCCCTTGGCACTTATTACAGTATGAAAGTGCTATGTGTTGAGGATTAATTGCACAGTGTTATTTTTGTCAGACTAAAGATTTTAAGTTATCAGATCAGAAAGACTGCGGGTTACCCTCCCATACCTCTGATTAGAAGCCTTCTTCAGTGTGTTTGTACTCGAGGCAAATGATGTTTTTCTCCCACAGCTTTTTCGGGGCAGAGCGACTGCAGAAATTCTCAACTAAGCCTCCTGTTCAATTTTTATAGCACAGTACTCCCTCGCCAACTGGAGTTTGATAATTAAAAAAGTTTGTGCCTGCATACCAAAATTTGATTTCATGTGGTTCCTTTAAACCAAAAGGAAAGAACACAAAAGATTTTTGCTTACCCTTCCATCACAGAACAATGAGTAGGTTGATGACAGAATAGATATTTTTAGGTCTCATCCTTTCAGGATGTGGATAAAATATGAAAAGATCAAACCCAGCTAAATTGCCTTCGAATAACCTGACCACTTAAAAAAAAAAAAAACAAAGAGGGATTTTGTGAAGATTTACAAAAATGAAAAAAGTAAGAGAGCTTTTGAAAACTTAATATACAAATTTCAGAGTTCAATCTGAATAGACAATATTTGTAGAAAATTTTGCACTGATCATGATACTTTCTGATCAATTGACAAAGATGATAGAAAAAGAGTTCCGTGTCAGGGATAAAGCCAAATATTAACCACATCCTATTTCGTAGACCTCATTCCTGGAAATACAAAAAAACACAACTCCATTTTTCAACTCCCTAAAGGCAGGTGAAGGCATAAGTACTAGCCAATAAATTATGAATAAGGAGGGATGAGAGTCCCCTGCAGGATGAGGCTGCACAGAGAGAATTCAATTCTCTCCCTCTACCTGTGTGATCAAGGAGGTCTCTTACTGAGATGCTAGAGACAAAACAGGCTGCATTGGTCAGTCCCAGACCTAGTTACCTTGGAGAGTCACCTGAGCCTATAGATTTCACGTGAATGGGGGAATAGAATTCAACAGGTAAACCATGTGTGCCTGCTGTTTTCTTTGAAGAACTTTAGTTTCTTTAACAAGTACGGGATATCTTGAAATTCAAGTATTACTGATGGCCACAATGTGTATTTCAGAACTCCATCCTCTATCTTGCTTTGTCTCAAGAAGTCTTGATTTGGTCATGTACTCACTATTGTAGTTAGGCAGGGATTTTGTCAATGTTTCTTTAGTTTTTGTTTTTTTTGTTTATTTCATTAATTTTTTTACTCTTATGTTTGTCATTTCCTTCTTTCTACCTATTTTGGATTTGCATCACTTTTTTCCAGCTTCCTAAGGTGGAAATGGTCTTAAGAACTTCTTGGGTCTTTGATCTTAGACCCTTCCTTTTAAACATAAGCATTTTATTATTCCAAGTGTGCTTGGGAAAAAGTGCATCTCCAGTTGTTGGCTGGAGTGTTTTATGAATGGCCATTAGGTCAAAGTGCTGATGGCATAGTTCATTGAAATCTTCTATATCTTTAATATGTTTTCTCAAGTTGCTTTATGAATGGCTTAGAGAAGGGTGTTAAAATCTTCCGCTGTAATTGTGGATTTCTCTATTTCTCCCTTTAACTCTGTTCATTTTTGTTTCATGTATTTTGAAGATCTGTTAATAGGTGTGCATATATATTTTCCTGATGAATTAACCCTATTATCATGATGAAATATCCCTTTCTCTCTAGGAATTGCTGTCTTGATGTATTCTTTCACAAGTCTGATATTGATACAGCCCCTCTAGCCTTCCAAATTGCTTTCAGTTTATCTGTGTCTTTATATTTAAAGTACATGTCGGACAGAGCAAATGTAGTTGGGTCTTGCTTTTTAAAAATCCAATCAGAAAATGTCTTTAATTGGACTGTTTGCAGTATCTCTCCTTACCATCAGTCCTGAGATACTTAGATTTTGGTCTCGCATTTTGCTGTTTGTTTTCTGATCATCCCCTCAACTTCCATTCCTCGGTTCTTCCTTTGCTGCCTTCTTTTAGATTAACTGAATATTTTTAGAATTCAATTTTAATTTATCTATTGGATATTTAGCAATACCTGTTACATTAATTTTCTGTGGTTAACGGATTACAATATACATCCTTGACTTTTTTGGTTAGTTCTCTTTAGTGTTAATGTTACATAACTTCCCATCAAATATAAGAGGCTAGCCACTATATATTGCCACTTGCACCTTCCTTTGTCCTCTAGGCTAAATTTGTCACATGTATTGTATCTATAAACATTATAGAACTCCACAATAAATTATTCTAATTTTACTTTAAAAATTATATATATATATATTTTTAATTAAAAATTATATATATTTTTTTAATTAAGAAGAAAATACCATCTTTTAAATTTGCCCTTATAGTTATGACTTTCAGTTCTCATCATTCTTTCCTGAAGATCTGAGTTCCCATCTGGCATCATTTTTGTTCAGCCCGAAGAACTCACTTTAGCATTTTTATTTTTAGTGTTAGGTTTACTGGCAACAAATTCCCCTACTTCCTTTTTATTTGAAAATGTCTTTGCTTTGATTTTATTCTTTTTTTTTTCAGTTTTATTCAGCTATAATTCATTCTTGATGAATATTTTTATTTGATATAAAATTCTGCATTGAGAGTCTTCTCTTTTTAGTCCTTAAAAATATTGTTCCACTATTTTCTGGCCTCCATTGTAACTACTGAAAAGTAAAAAATAATTGAAATCAAATTGTTGTTCCCCTTTATGTAATGTGCCTTTTTCTCCTTTGCCTGCTTTCAAGATTTTCTCTTTATATTGGCTTTTAGCAGTTGACTATGATGTACATAGTTGATTTTCTTTGCAGTAATATATTTCTCATTCATAAAAATTTTTGAATCAAGAATTAATACTTCTTCATTTTTATAAATTTAGGTAATTTCAGTAACTGTTTTCTCAAAAAATTTAGTTCTCTATTATTTATCCCCTTTTCTTATGGGCTACAATTAAACATGTTAGAACTTTTGGAATTGTCTCACCAGTCCCTAACATTTTCGTTTATTTTCTTAAACAATGTTTTTATTTGCCCTTCTGTTTTTATGGATTGGATAACTTCAAGTCATTTATTTCCATGTTTACTGTCTTTTTGTTCTACCATTTACAACCTGCTGTTAAGTCCATTGAGTTACATTTTTTATTTCAGATATTTTATCTTTCAGTTCCAGAAGTGACATTGATTTTATTACTGTTTAATATTTCTCTGTTAGGATTTCATATCTTTTCACTCATTACGACACAGTTTTCTTTATGTTTTTTGAGCATCATTGTTAAGAGCTACATTAAAATCCTTGCCTGCTAGTCTCACATTTGGGGTTTTCCTAGCTATGGTGAATGTTGTATTATGGAGACTCTGGATTCTGTTATTTCTTTCAAAGAATATTAGTCATTTTATGGCAGTCAGTTAAATTGGCTGGAACTCTAGCTACAAATTCTCCATCCCCTGCATTTGACAACAGCAGAATCTCACTTCCATGCTTAGAGTCTCATTTTTGAAACCAAAAAAAAATCTGATGATTGTCTATATGAGTCGAGTCTCAGCCTGCAGAGCTTAGATTGGGGCCTGCCATAAGACTTCTGTTTATAGATGCTCATTTGGGTTCTCTTCTTCCAAGTGTTGAATCCTCTCCAGTATTTCCCTGGTTTCGTCACTTTCAAGCATCTTCAGAAGGTATTTGTTCTTTGTACTTTGTCCAGTGTTTACCAGTATAATCTACTGTAGGATGAGTGCAATAGAAGCAACCTGGCTATTACAGGGAGGAAAACCCACCATGAGTGAGGAGCAAGCTTTGTGTTTATCTTTTGGTGCTAGGAAGCAATTTGTTCTGCAGCCCAGTTTAGGCTATCTGGATTAATACAAGGTACCAACCATCTTGATTTACAAATATTTAGTTTGTTTTCTAAGCAGAGTTTCTTGAGTTTTTGTATTTAAGGTGTTATAATGATTAAAAATAAAATGTAATTTTTTTATTGGCTTTCATAAATTTTCTGTTGGACACTGATCTTGCAAAATAAAATTTGTCAGGCATGGTACGTTTCAGAAAAGGAACACCTGCAATGGGGTGAAAGATTATTTTATTCATCACTGATTTTCTTAATATGAGTACCATACCTTTCTGCCCATTAAGATCCCCTTGAGACATCCTAATTTTCTCCCTCACAATTTAAATCATTGTAGACATTTTGTATGTCCCTATTTTATGCTTTTAAGACTTAAAACTGTTAACCAAATCAGTTAATTCTTTGTTTAAGTATTTTGTTTCATTTTTGAATCTTTCCTGGCTGCTTTTCCTTCTTCTATAATCTACATGTACTTCTTCCAATTGAAGGAGACTGGATTGATAAAGCTAATTTTATTGCAAACAATTCAATAGCATTAGAATAGCAATAAAATAGCTTTTGCTTTTAACTTTTATTTATTTAACATTTACTGATAAATTACTGAGCTCATACTGTTTGCAAATCCATCATTTTACTAATATTTTGATAGGCAAAGTAGGGCTACCTGTGGCTCACATATTCAAGCTGGCAGTAGATAAAACACACAGAGAGTCTAGAAGACTTTATAACATTGTCCAACTTTACACACTGGGATCATGTACTCTAACTTATTAAAAAATCCACAATACAAGCTGGGGATTTGGGAATTGCCAAGATTCTATTTGGATTCAGGTTCTCAATTTTCCATTATTAAACATCCCCCTGCCTTTTAAGATAAACAGAGAAGCTTTGCTCCCATTTGTCTCCTATCTTTTTTCCCATTCTTTCCTTTACTCTATATCCTTTTTCTTTCTCACCCTTGTGGCCCCACCTTCTTTGGCTGGCTGTCAATTCTGCTCCCCATGGCTCCCTACTGCAACGGCACAGGTTATTATAGGTTCTTTTTTTATAGGGGGAAGCATGGAAGAGAAAAGAAACTTATTCTGCCCTCAGGGTGTGGAATCAGTGAGACAATTTTTTTCCCACTGCCTACGTTAATTATTCTATTGGCATTATGCAAGAGAGTCTGCACCCTTCTTTTCTCACCTGGTATGTGTTCTAACCTGATAGAAGAAAGGAGAATGAGAAAAAAGCAAAAACATTGTGACACCTACACCAGCTATTGCAATAGGTACAGCGGATCAACAGTGAATGAAAACTAAGCCCAGTTGGGAAGTCAGGCATGGATACAAATTATTTTAACACAATGTGAAATAGATCAGCGAGACGTACAACATAAGCAGGTATCGGGAAAGAAGCACTAACGCTGCTACTTTGCCTGGAGGGTTTCTGGAAAGCTTTTAACACAAGGATAGGACATTTGAACTGAATCATGACTATAGCCCTTAGTATTAGTAGTTCTTCTTTCTGCCTGTAGTGTCCTTTCCCCAGCTTTCTTTGCAAGACTGACAATTACTCTATTCACCTAAGTGTGAACCAATGACAGGACTCTTCAAGATCATGTGTTCTATGACAGTAAACTCTATCATTATAGCTCCCTCTTCATTTTCTTCCTGGAGTTAATCACCATCTTTATGGATGCATTTTATCATTTTTTTGTATTCATTCATTTATTGCCTGTTTCCCACCTTGAATGTAAGCTCCATGAGGGTAGGAGTCTGAGAATTACTCACTGCTATATTCCTGGTGCATAGCCTCATGTCTAATACATAGTAGGTACTGAATAAATATTTATTGACTAAGTAAATTGTAATATAGTTACATGCTTGCATGTCTATCCTCTCCATTAGACTTTGAACCTCTAAAGTGAATCCTGTTGTATTCATTTTGCAATTTCATTGTTGTCTGGCAGTTCTTCCTGCTATCTCACACATAGTAGGTGCTCAATAAGTTCTTTTTGCATAAATAAATAAATACACAAATTGTTACTTATTCTTCTTTTATCCACTACTTTTACTGTAAGGAAGGTAAAGAAATTCTAGGCTGTAATTTTTTTTTTTAATTTATCAAAAAGTTGGAGGGAAAAATAAGTTGTGTTCGTCCAAGTTGAGCACAAATAGTTCTGTCATCTCACAGGAGGAAAAACAAAGTAAACCTTTGAGACCATGTTTTACATTTGATTGGGGGATAAAATAGTGACAAGGTGAAGTAGTCAAGAATGTGACCGCTAAATAGAACTCTGTTGAAAAATGTTTTGATTTTTATTCTTGGACATATCTTGGGAGGTTAGCAGTTTATAAGAAGACTGGAGGTGACATTTCCACTCTGCCAATGTTTGGTACATTCCCTTTGCCTCAAATGTGGCAAACATCTCAAACTTAGTCCTTGATGTCCCACTTGGAAGACTTTGTGAGGCCCTTCAAGCGGCAAGTGTACCAACATGAAGATGAGTCAGAGCCAACGAGCCAACAGAGGTATAAACTTTTAAGATTAGGCACTGTTTGATTACAATATACCTATACTTGGTCATAATAAACTTTTTTTTTTTTTTTTTAGCTTTATGCCTTAGTAGGACTTTTTAAAGTCTAGTACCCATTTCCTGTCCTAATCATCTTAGAGTCCTTCACCAGGCTTAAGGAAACTGCTATAAAAGTCAATTGAGTGATAGTTAAACATTTGGCCAGAACCTGTGTGGTGAGTCAATTCAAAGAGAAGAAAAAATACTGAACACCTACTATGTGCACAGCCAGAATCAAATAGATATCACTGGCTTCCTCATTATATGCAGTCTACTGGGAGATACTGGCATAGAAGAAGGCAATTATAGCTCTATGAGGTGAGTGCTAGAATAGGACATACGGAGGTGCCATGGTAGCTCTTAGAAGGGGCCCCTAATCCACACGTGACCAAACAGAGCTTCCCACAGTGACTTATCGAATGCTAAAAAAGATATCCTGACCCTGGCTGATTTTTTCCAAAAGAATCTATCTTCAGAATGGCTTTTCTTTAAGCATTGCCACCACATTCTTATTTATCAACTTTTTTCTTGGAATACTCACCTTGATGACATCAATTTATTCTATGTCTAGATTAAACTGGTGCTTACATAACAAAGCCATCTCTGAACCTCAGGTTATGAGAGTTCCCTGCTAATAGAAATACACATGTTAAGGGTAGTTTCATTCTTCAGTAACTAATTTTCAGTCTATGAAAATCAAGATTGATCTGCTTTACATCTTCAGAGTAATTATTATAGCAAGTATCTGCTACAGCACAATTTTTGAATTGGTGGGGTTTGACTTGTCTAAGATGAACTAAACTTGATATGGAAAAACAATATTCACAACGCTAATTTTGTAAAGCATAGGTAAGCATATGATAAAAGCACAAGTCACAGCAGGATAATACCAAGTTATAATGTGACAGATCTAGAGACAATGTTGGCCACTGGAGATAACATAGTCAGAGGAAAAAGCTTTGTCTACCCTAACTACAGGACCCACTGGTATCGAGTACTCACTCTGTTCCCATCACCATGGCAACTATAGTTTATTGTATGTATTGGTTTAGATGTGTTTCTCCACCACTTTCCTGAGAGTTCTTTGAGAGTCAAGATCAAGTCTTGGAAGCACCTACCATGGTAACATAACTCTGGTACATAACTTAGGTTCAATCAACATTGTCAGATAATTTACTGGTTGGTTGAACAAGTCATTAAAAGTGCTGAATGCTATGCAAATGTAAATAGCTCCATGAAGGAAGATATCTCTGTTTGTTTTGCCTGCATTTGATTCCAAAGTACCAAAAACACTCAATAAGCTTTTATTGATGAGTAAATATGATCACTCAGGTCTATGTAGCTTAGACATGGTCCTACAGACAAAATGTTATCAACAGAGTGAATATCCTGCAGATGTCTTAAGGTTGCTTGGGGCTCCAGCAGCACACACAGAGACTATTTAATTCACTTATTCTCTTGTCTTGGTTAAAGAAGAGCAGAAACTTCTTTACCCAGATATTCCCTTCGCTTATTCACTCTGGGGGTGAGGAGTGAACTTCAGCCACGAGTAGTGGAAAGTACATCTTTCATGAGTAGAAAAATAAGAAATTGAGTTTTTCAGACTCCTACCAAGAAACATCGTTTACTTATTTAGGGTGGAATTTTATTTGCACAGCAAGATCTATCCAGCCAGGATAAGAGCCATGTGAAAAAGGAAAAAAAACAACAATCCCAATCACCACAACACTGGCAGAAAAACACATTTTCACAGGTTAGCAATAAAGCAAAACATTTTTCATTCTTGCCTCAAATTTTTGGCACCACCAAGGGACCATTTTCTGGTGTCAAAGGGAAGAGCAAAGAGGAGAATGGGAATATACAAGAGGAGTGATCATAAACATTGGAAAAGGATCAATATTGCTAGATGCTGCTCAGAGGCCTGATACTTAAGGAGTCAGTCCATAAGCAGTGTTTCTTGCTCTATTTCTTTCTGTGCTTCTTCTGTCTATTTCTTTCTTTCTTTTTTACTGAAAGGCATATTTTCCTATCCATTAAGATTTATGGTTTTCTGCCAACCACTTCACTGGAACAAGTTTTCCCTTTAATTTAACAATGCACATATTAGACTGTAATGTACCCATAAAAACTTCTTTTCAGATAGCACTCACAAAATGCATTTCTTTAGGACTCAAGATGAACAGAAATACAGTCTATGCCATTTGGAACCCAGTAGCTCCCACTTATTAGCAAGTATGTTGGGGCCATCGTCATCTCACCAGGTCACATTCAATGAATTAAACATCTCCAGGTTCTGACAACCAGATACTCTTAGGGTTTTCAAGAAAAATAAGACTGTCACTGATTTTTCTGGCTCATTTGAGTTCTGTATGGCTTACCTGTTAGCTGGGCTCCAAGAAGTAAGCATTCATCTTCATTTTCCCAGTGTTGCCAGAACCATGGACTCTGTGGCATTTGCCTTAGCACACTAAAGAAAAAAAAAAAGGATTAAAAAGGGATTTAAGAAGAGAGAAAATTTTTTAATCACGCTTTCATAACTGTTGGTGAACAGTTGGTTTAAATTTCCAAATAACTCTTTTCAAAAGGTTAGTATCAAAACACATGCAAAAAATAAAAGTCTAAATAAAGCACAATAAATTATTTCACTGCTAAGGTATTAGATTTCAAAGAGAGAAGAGAGTACACATAAGGATATTAGACTGGACTATATTGGATCTTTGGGAATTGCTGTCAGATATTGATGAAAACAGAGAGACTGTAGGAGATCAGATAAAAGAGAGAAATGATTACATTTGGAAGAACAATGTGAAATACGTGGCCAACAGAGATTTCAAATGTAAGCTAATAGCAATCCACGAAAGAACAAAGTCCCACGTCTTTAACCACATTTACAATCATTCAGCATCTGTAAAAATTTTTACATAGCATTTTTCCTCATTTCAAAATTTGCAAAATACATATTTAATAGGTTTAGCATGTCAGTCAGTAATTTTGTCCACAGGCAGTGAAAAGGATTTGTGTTCTTAGAAAAATGAGTTGGGTTTTGATGCCCCTTCCCTCTCAGCTTTGTGCTCCGCCAGCTGCAATCACGCCTGATTCTTGGCCCACAGGCGCTGTAAACGCGGCGTTCTGTGCATTTCAGCATGCGCGCTGGTGAGAAAAACTATCATCTTATATTTGCATCTCTCTCCCAAGTTTCACACCCCCTCAACTTGAAACAGGGAGAGGCCATTTTTCAAATTGCTTACTGTCCTTCCCTGACCAAAAATCACCAAATTGATGGGAGATGTTCTCAGAACATATTTTCTTATCTGGACAGGAGTATGAACCGTTAGATTTTAAATGAGCAAAGATTACTCAAACTGAAACAAAATTTGAGAAAAAAAATGAAAACCCAGCTGGGGCAGGAACCGGGAAACTGAGTTGGGTTAGCCAGCTCTCCACAGGCAGGGTTGTCCCGTACACCTGGCACTGAAAGCCCCCTTGCATGATGTCATTGCATTGCGATGACATCATTGTATCGTGATAAACTGAAGGGGTCATAGCTTGAGCAGCCGTCTAGTCTATTTCAGTTATATGATGTCACTTCATTAAATGATGCAAGCTTTTCAAATTGCCCCCAGTTGTATTCGGTCCATTTTTCCCTATCGCTAGGGGCCTGCATTTGCACCAAGTGATTAAAAAAAAAAAAAAAGACAGCAGATCTCAAAGGCATGTTAGGACAGCATCCTGAACCAATTAATTGATAACACAGATCGCTCCCATTCTATATCTTAGGGTCTATTACAGCTGATTTGCTTCACGATGGAGCGTGAACACCTCGCTGAGTAGCTAATTGGTTTTGGATTGGAAACATTTCCTGTTTGGTGGGCAAGAGAAAAACAATACAAAAAGACATTTGAGTGTGAAAACCTCTCAATGTTACCCCTATTTTACTATCTTATAAGCCCTAAGCTGATCTGATATCCAAACTTTGTTTGGTGTTGCATAAACAGAGATTAGGAAAGCTTTTCCACTCAGCTCATTTCATCTGCCATTTGTAGTAACTGCATATGTACTCCATGCTTATATGACTCTCTACTCCAGAGGTTCTTAATGGAATAAGTATACCATAAAGTTGAATTACAAAAATAATTATGCATATGTGGTATGACATGGAAAGTTTTCTTAGTAGAAACAGTGTAGAAACGGGTTTATTTTCTTAATTTGCTTTCTCAGATATAAAATCTTCCCAAATTCACTGGAAGTTGAAAACACAGCTAACAGTAATATTGCTTTCTTAGAGAATTTATATCTGTTGGCGCTTTTTAACAATCTCCCAGATTTTTGAATGTGTTTCAATCTTGATTACAGTCTACACAATGAACAAAAAGTATTTCTACACAATGGCAAATCCTAACTGAAAATAATGTTTTAGTTTGAAAAAAAAAAGGATTTTTCAATAAAGCCTCCCACTTTGTATTTTGAAAGAAAAAACAAAAAACAAAAAACAAATACTAGAAAGAATTAATGTCTTCCTCATAACAAGTTACATTTTTACCTGAGACAACTCAAGTGGCACAATGGCAAAGATGTGGGCAAAATAACCTTTTAGTTACATGTCTTGCAATTCTATAATGGATTGATGTCACTGCTCTTTGGATGTTTTTCTTCCCTGGGTCTCTCATCACATTCCAGTTTCCAGAAATATAACAATTTAACATTGTGGTTAAGTGAAAGTGCTCTAGGGTGAGGCAGCCTGAGCCTGAGTCCTCAGTCAATCCCTTAGTAACTGTGACCGTGGCCTAGCTACTCAACCTTCCCGGACCTCAGTGTCCTTATCTATAAAATAGTGCCAATATTCCTTCCATCACAAAACTGTTGTGAAATTGAGACGATGTGTATAAATGCTTCACTCACTGCCAAGGATATGGTAATTGCATATATTTAATATTAAATTGGCAAAGTTTTAATAATAAGAGTGGTTTTTCTGCTGCTTTTAAGCAATCTGGCTATGAAAAACTATAAGCCTTTTAAAAATATGGAAACCCCTTTTTCCTCCCCACCAGGACAAGACCCTCAGCCCGCTAGCACGTGGCTATTGCTCATGACCTCGTCCTATACCCACTCAGTGTTTTATTACTCTTATTTCAAGTAAGTCCAAACTTCTCTCCTCTTATACCCACACACCCCTCACTGGTCTGAGCTCTCCATACCTTCATGAGCAGAAGGCTTTCTCCCAATATTTTATTTTATTTTCACTCATCCCTAATGACCACTCATCAAATCCAAGTTTATTATCATGGAACTATTATTGTTCTAAATCAAATTCCAAAGAAAAACAATACCAGTAGATTTCTTTTCACTTCATGTATTATCAAACAATATAAACCATAAGTCTAACCAAACATGTGTCCTCAATCTATGAAGAAATGCCCGTAAATTGACCTGCAAATTTCATTTCATATCATTGACTCCTCTAAGAAAAACAAAATAAGAACAGTCCCTGCTGATTATCTTTGAAGAACCTCCCTCAAGTGGTGGAGGTGTGTCTGGCTATAAGGTTCTTTAAATGGCTGTTTTTAGTTGGTTTCTTATTATTAAATTGTCTGGTTATATTCACTTTAAGGATGTGATAGATGAAAATACTCAGCTTTCAAAAGCTCATAGGTATCAGGTATCTATTGCTACATAGAAAAACTACTCTAAAAGTTGGTGACTTCAAGGAGTGACCATTTTATTTGTTCATTATTCTATGGGTCAGCTATGTGGGGTGGGCTCAGCTGGCAAGTTCTTCTGCTTATGTCACTAAGGATCACTTATGAAGCCACAGTCATCCACTGACATCTCTAGAGATTTGTGGTCACAGTCAGCTGGGCCACACAGCTCCAGCAGGATCGTCTGGGTTGGTGGCTAGTCCCAAGAGTGCTAGAGCAGAAGTGGCAGGACCTCTTAAGGCAGGTTTGCACATCATCATTTCTACTGCAATCCATTGGTCAAGACAAGTTATGTGGCCAGCCCAGAGTTATGCATACACAGAGAAGACTTATAGCAGCCATGTTGCAAATAATCTACCATATCACTAAACCTTTATAGGGATAAATTAAGGCATGCTTAATTTATGCTCATCTTCCTCATTCATTTAGCTGACATTTTTTTACTCTATGCTGTGTGCCAAGTGCTGGTGATATGAAATGGGATATATATATATACACAAATCTTGCTCTAAGGGGTTTCACCTCAGAACATTAGTAGACTTCCCAGATGGTGAGTATCTTGATGACTATGTGATGTGGTTCGTTGTATTTAGCTGAACAGTTAGTTAACTGCTGAACCTGGCCAGGTATTCCAGAGATGTGTGCCATTCATCACAAAATGGACTGAGCAAGTAGGTTTACATGCATTGTTTATAAACCCAACCTTACTATAATATAATAGGATCAAGCAAGTCATGAAATATTTTTTGCTGAGACCAAGTCAATTACCTTGCCATCACACTTGAATGACAACACAGATTTTTGATCCCAGTTTGAGTCAGATTAGGGTACTGGTTAAGAGCTTGGGTTTGCAAAATAATGATGATGATAACAATAATACTCTGTGTCCTCACTATAAAATACGTCATACAATTATATTGTGGAATAGAGAAAAGAAAATGTACAAAAGTCTTCATTTTCATATATGACAGTATTGTGTTTTAACTAATGAAGAAAAGGGACGCTCTTTCAGAACTGCTTGAATACAGATCTGGAATTTAAACTTACTCCAGTGTCCACAATTTCCCTCCTTTACCATCTGCTCTTTAAGGACCTTGGAAAAAACACATAAAAATTAATAGAATGTTGCAGATGTAGTATACTGGTTTGAATTAGGAGCCAACTTTCTTTTCATGAAACATTTTTTTTTTACTGGACATACCATGAAAAAAAAAGTACATGTGTGAGTGTATTTACTATGATGGTCACAAATGACTCCAGATTTTCTCTCTTTCTCATATAAACCCAGCTTTCTTGTAATGGATGTTTTTTAAATCCCTCATTCCCCAATAGGTATTGAGCATGAGACACAAGGAAGAAAGAACACCCAGCTGACATAACTAAATTCATTCTAGGGTAAAGCTCTGCCAACCCAGAGACAGGCACCAAAATATATGATGTCAGAAGGAAGGTCATATTTAAGTGTTTTCAGGAAAGATATTCCAGGAGCCTTGTATTATAGGGCCAAATTTCCAATTTAATAAATTAGTTTTCATCTATTCCAAAGTTGTGATACTGTACCAATTAAATAATAAAACATCTCTCTGCACTTATGGTCATGACCAACCAATGCCAGAACATTCTTGTAGCGGACAATGCCTGACTCTTAAGCTGTGATTGTTAGACGTTGGTTGGTTATGTCATCACTTGAGCATTATTTAAGTATGTTTCTCCTTTTAATTCAATTTCCTGTTTTGTTTTCTCAAAACCATAAATTGTCTTTCAAGCAAGTTTACAAAATGCATATTGTTCTCCCGTGAGACCTGAGCTGTTCTTCAGCTGGGCACTGCCTGCCAAATGACATTTCTTTTTTTGAAAAGTTTTCCCTTTACTGGTTTTGCATAATGGTTGCAACAATTCTCGAGTAATGAAAAAAGAATGAAGAATGTGTGTCCTTTCCAGCACATAGCCACAATGTTAATGTTAAAACAAAGCAAAATAAAGCAAAACAAAAACCCACCCTAAAAATGATCTGGACACCCAGCTATCCTCTCCGCTCCCTTATTTGAATTCAAGATGTTTCCTATCTTCTATCCCCTTATTCAAAATAAACTATTTATGCTCAGAGACAAACCTGCCATGGAGAACATATGTGGTGATATTCTTGTGGTCTGGGTTGGACCCTACAGCACACTGCCAACAAGTGTAGAATTCATAGGGGACATGGCTTACCTTCTCTGAGTCTACGTTGTCTCATTTGTAAACTAGGAATAGTGGGACTTATTTCACTGGATTGTTCTGACGATTAAAGGGAAGTCATGTGAGAGTGCCTCTCGCAGTGTGAGTTAAATTAAACATGGATCTGTTGTCTGTTTCATCATTTTCTGCCCTCAAGTCATAGTGGGTAGATGGAGTGTGGGAGAAAGGCACTGGAGATGGGCAGTATGAAAGACAAGCACACTGGGGAGACACACAGACAGAGTACCAGATCCCACCCTGCTGGATGCTGGGTAATGCATATGCATGAAATCGGACCTCTACTCATATTTCTATCTACAGCAGCACAAAATTAGCACTAATTATTGTCTGCTGAATTTTATATTGTCCACACATGTATTACTGGGCCCATAACCTATAACAGGAGTTACCCTATTTCCCCGAAAATAAAACCTAACTGGAAAATATGCCCTAGCATGGTTTTTTGTTTGTTTGTTTGTTTTCTTTTTAAACTGGGGAACTGGGGGGAGGGGAATAGTATTGGGGAATCAGGGAAGGGGAACAGACAAGTTGCTGTCCTTTTGTTCTTCAGTCTAGTTGTGGAGGATGTCGCTTCACTAGCCCATGTTGGTATCATCATTGAACTCTTCCCGGGTGAGGCAGTCGCTCACTGGCCATTGGA
Source organism: Aselliscus stoliczkanus (assembly GCA_033961575.1). NCBI lineage: Eukaryota > Metazoa > Chordata > Mammalia > Chiroptera > Hipposideridae > Aselliscus > Aselliscus stoliczkanus. The sequence goes on from CM066734.1 coordinate 10,130,228, forward strand.
TGGCTGCTCATGGGCTCACGGTAGCTCACAGCAGCTCACAGCAGCTCACCAAAGCTCACGCCCACTGTAGGCCACTCAAGTAGCTTACGGCAGCCCACTGCAACCCCACTGTAGCCTACGCCATCTTCGGTGATTCACGGCAGCCCAGCTCCAGGTTGAGCTGCTGTTCACCATCTTAGCTACAGAGGGTGCAGTGTCACTGGCCCTCATGTGACATCCAAACCGGGGCCCTGCTGCTCAGAGCTGGTGTCCCAAGCCAATTCTTAAGCAAGTGCCACTTGGCCAGCCCAGCCCTAGCATGAAAATATGGCACCTTGGCATACTGAATACTTTAAGCTGAAGGAGTTTGTGGAAAAGACACCCTTCTCTCCGAAACAGGTCATAAAACCCTCATGTGAGGGGTGTGTGCCCTCCATATCCTGGAGGAATCTTGCTAGGGCTCTCTGGCTAGGTCTTATTTTGGGAGGAACATGGTAGTAAACTACAGCTTGTGAGCCAAATCAGACCCACTGTCTATTTTTGTAAATAAAGTTTTATTAGGACAGAGCCACACCCATTTATTGTTTAATGATGTTTTGGGGTTACAATGGAGAGTTGAGCATTGACAGCACAAGTCCCCTTATGACAACAGAGCCAAAAACAGTTACTATCTGGCCCTGGTCCTGTGTAGACCTTGTACCAAATTTTGGCCTATGGAATCAAGTTACCTATTCACTCCTGCCTGAATAGAGGATCTCCTGATGAGTTCCTGATTCAGGGGCCATGCACTTCTCTGAGGATTATGTTTTAATGTAATTGTTTCATTTTCCCATAGTCATTATTAGCTTACATCTCTTTTAATGGAGAACTTGGTTTTATTTAAAAAAAGAAAAAGAAAAGAGTGGCAATGACGTGCAGAGATGCTTTACCAATCCAAGCAGCCATCTTGGAAAGATGAATCAGACCATAATGCAGAGAAGACCAGGGGCCCTGATGTCAGCCTCGCCATGCTGACTTCCAGTGTCATGGCAACACTGAGGTCACAACAGGATGACAAATGAAAATCACTGACTTGATTTTCATTCCCTGTCTTTCCCGGGGTCTAGGTGTCTACTCGGGACTCATGGATAATGTCACCACATAGAGACACTGGACAATGTGACAAGAGGTGGGTTCATGGAAAGCTGACTTGTAGATGACAGCCCTCATTCTACCATTCATTCTACATCAGGGCTGACACCCCTGCATTGGCATAATATTGTGTACATGGGCCCCTAATTCTCCATGGCCACTTTCTAGGTGCTGGAATCCATTTGCAGCTGTGGTTGGCTGATCCTAAGAAGCAGCTAAAACAATCAATAATTGACTTGGGGTCCTTTCCTCCCTATCTGGCAGTTACTTGTACTGTACTTACTGTATGTACTAAAGAGGCCAAGTTGGCATGGCTTTTTGACTGTCTCTGCAAAACCCATTTGGATGCACGTGCTTGACTACCATCAACCTGGGGGGCAAAGGAAAAATCAGGGCAAGGCATGTAGAAACCACTGTACTTAAAACCATATCCTTTGCTTATTTATTTCAAGAAGCAGGCCACACAGACAGAAAAGCAGCAGGTTCATGAAATGAGATTTAAGTTCCATGCTGGTTAAAGGGCCCTTCCTAATGGTCAGCCCTAGAGGAGGGACTCCTGGATCTTGAAGAATTTCCAAACCTTCCATGCCCGGGAGAATTTCTCATGTTGAAAGACTACAAGATGGGAACCCATAACAATCCCCAGAACATTCAGGCTGCAATTACATTCAGACCAAGCCTGTATGATGCTCTCCCCTGTAATTGTTGGGTCTCTTCCAGAGGGCTCTCAACACATGGGACTCGGATGAAGGTCAGCATGTGGAAAGGGCTGAAGCCTGAAGCCTGTGTGTTTGTAATGGAAACACAGCAGTGACCCCATCTTCCAGGTCTGTATCTGTGCTGCCATAAAATGTGTTTCTCTAAACAGAGCAGCAGAAGTGCCCATGATAGGTGGGGGTGGGGAGTTTCTGCAAAAGGCTCCCTCGGGTAGACAAGTAGCAGAGCCTCCTAATAAGAAAACCATGCGTTCAAGGAGGGTTTTATCATTTGCACAAGCACTTTCACGGTTAAGGTTCTCAGGATAAGCCTCCAAAATGGGTTCTTTTCTGCTTCTTCTACATGAAACAACTGCAACCGAGAATCAAAAAGTGCTTCTCAAGGTTCATTAGAGACTCAGCCAGAACCAGAGCTAATGTCCTTTGCTCCCTGGTTCGGTGTTCTTTCTAATGAATTATTCCCTGGTCTTTGTTCCCGCGTGGCTGCCTAAACTAGCATAAATATTTAAACACAATATTTGACTGTAAATGAGTCCAACATAAGCTATCTCAAAGAGTGACCAACCCAAGAACAAGAGTGAGGAAAGTACAGAAAGTATCTGACAATCTTAATGATTATTTTAAAAATGCCTTGAGAATATAAGCTTCTTCTATGAAATAAAAATCTAGTGTAATTACACATTTGAAATGGTCCCTTCAACCTTGAGTGGCGATGAGTTCATCTTAACTGATGAGTAGAGAACAGGGAGAATCAGGCGCAGCTAACCAGTAGCCCTGCCATAGACATCAGCCAGTGTTCAAAGGGCTGTGAATTGCCTAAGAGGACCCACAAGTATCCATGAAGACATCGGCAAGCAAATTAAGGTTAATACCAACAATGAGGCCCCCAGGAAAAACTGGTCAGAGGCCCGGATACGGCTCTCATCTTGGCACACACAGCGCCACTGGATCCTGCCATCATCAAGCAAGAGAGACCTTCAGATTGCTCCTCATGACGGAGTCTGTAAAACGTGCAGTGTTCTCCCCACTGTACTCAGGTGGCCCGTGCTGCACAGGTCTCCCTCGTGTCTGACCCACCTGACTCCACGTTCGCTCGGCCCCAACCAACATGTCCAAAGATATGGAAGAAGAACTTGCAAGGGATGCAGAATATTTTGTTTCCATGAAGACTTCCCAAGTCATTTTGAACTACATGGTCCTGAAAAAAACAAACTCTATGGAAATCGCAAGTAAAATATATATGGCAGAAATCAGGAATCAAGGAAATTCATCCCAAACTAAGGGAACTCGGTACCCAGATCCTGCCTCCAGGGTAGGTGGGTATTTTCTGCCAGTCTTAGGAGTGTTATCTCCATAGATATTTGTGTAACCACATGGTTCCAGGTGTGTCCCTCAGAGAACAAGCATATCAACAATTTATTGCCTTCTATTTTGTACTTTTTAATATGAATAGAGCTCCAATTAATACAACACTAATTAAAAATAAATAAATATAGACATTTTCAGTCTCCCAATATAAAGCATATCAAAAATTGTTTTGACACAGGCGAAATGAAACAAAAGTTATACTTTACTATCCAGAAACTTTTGTTTTTTTTTTGTTTTTTTTTTTTAATTATGTGTTTGAGGAAGCGGAGGACCTTACTGGCATAGCTTGCTTTTTAATGATGATTTGACTCATTCAAAGTATTAGCCTTCTATGTAAAAACACCCAAAAATGATCATCAGAGCCATGGTTTCTCTTTAGAATTCGGGGCCAATAAAAAGAAATTTCGGAATGGTATGCTTATCATGACATTTGCAGATGAGCAAGCTTATATACATAAAAATTCAACTGTACCAATTAAATTATTTGAGGCAAAAAATTAAAGTTCCTGAAACAATATTTTGTTGAATGTAGTAAGTTGGGTTAACTTTAAAAATTAAGCCACCAAAAGAAAAAAAGAACAGACATGTAGTAGAGAATGACTTTCTAAGCAGAAAGCAAAAATCCCAAAGGAAAAAAATATGTATTTGAAAAAAATGTTCAACCTTTCCAGATTAACAACATTATTAATAATACACCAAGGGTCCAATATTTGCAAGACATATGGCCAACAAAGGGTTACTATCCTTAATTCATTTTTTAAAATGGTCTTTTATATCAACAGGAAAAAGAGGAGTACTTAATTGAAAAAATAGGCAAAGGACACAAAGAGGTAAATTACAAAAGAAAAATAAACATGTGAGTTTATGTTCAACTTTACCAGCACCACACAATGAGTTTCATTTTTGGCTATCAAATTGGCAACGGTTAAAAACCAAATGAATTCCCTTTGATGGAAAGATTAAGGGAAAGCAGGCGCTCTTTATACACTGCCAGTTCAACGGTCTAAGTAGCAGATACAATGGTGAATAAGACAGACAGACCCAGCCCCAGGGAATTCTAGGTCTGAGGGGAAAATCTCGCAGAGATAGGCATGCAATAGTCAAAGCACTTGAGGCCTTAAATGTAGGTGTAGAGTGGGACACACATACATACATTATCCCATTGTCACCTAACCCTGTGGTGTGGACATGGGCTAGCAAGGCTGAATGCAATCTTTTTCAGGTGTCATTGATGTACAAGATATATAGTTCAGCATAAAGATGCAATGTTTCCATAGGAGGGTTTCTCTTTAGAATACCCCCAGAAGTGAGGTTGGGGTCCAGGGTCAGAAAATGGAGCACTTTTTCTCTGACTCTTTAAAAATTAGCAAAAAACCAAACAGGTATAAAACCTTTTCTACTTCTTGTAAGAAAAGGAAACTTTAAAATTTACAATTTAATGTAAAGGTTGACCCAACACATTGAACATTTTATTTCCGGCTTCCCAAGCCAATTCTGATCTTTAAGAATGGCTTTCTTCCTACACTCCGTTATTAGCAATTCCCTCGTCTTGTGCAAAAGGGAATTTTCCTCCCTGTGAGAGTCTCCAAACACTTCCAGAAATGCTTGAATCGCAATTAAATGGTTTCCAGGCCTTGGGGGTCTTTATTTCTGCCTTAGTTCAAGAACATATCCTGGGATGTTTACTGTATTCCAGAAAATGACTCTGTCAAATGGAAAAGAATAAAAGTTCCCTGCTCTGCCCTCCATTTTCTTTAGAAATTGTCTAGTGATGGGGTTGTCAGCTCTGGGAACTGTCAAATTTGATTTCTGCCATCTGCAAGACTGAGGTGGGAAGATTTTTCCTTTGTACTATTTCAAGCATTCTTTCTGATTGGTGGTGAAACTCTCTAAGAACTTAATCATTATTATAGCTTTTCTATTTCCTCTGAAGGTCTGAATACTAGGTATAGAGCTGTGTAAAAATTAAGTAGAACCCCCCGAGTTTCTTCTTTCAAGGTACTTAGCACAGGCAAGAGAACTTTTGATGTACTCAACAAGGATGAGTGTATTAGCAGATATATAGTCTAAAGAAGGAAAACAGAAGAGACATTGTGTACAAGTATCTTTAAACTGTCTACATACTGACCCAGTAACTCTAATGCTGGAACTTGTCCTAAAAAAATAATTGAAGAGCTCAGAGTTTCAGGTACAAACATAATCCTTTCAATAGTAAAATAGAAACAGTAAAATTTTAAACTAAAATAGTATACAACAGCCTAAAAAGTACTTAGTAAAAGAGTACTAGGAAATAAACTTTTTGTTTTTTAAGACTTTTCTGATACAGAAAAATGGTCTGAATATCTTTTAAATGAAAATTGGTTTATAAAACAAATATGTTTACTATAGCTACATATTTTTCAAATGTACATAAGGATGAAAATAACCAAAGATATGGTCATTAAAGTGTTAATAGTAATTTTCCCTGGGTAGTGAAAATATGGATGTTTTGGTTTATATTTTGAAGCTTTTTATGCTTTATACATTTTTTACAAGAATAATTGCAGAAAATGGGTAATCATTTTAAGCATTACTTTTTTGGATATACAGAGAGTGCCAAAAAAAAATGTATACACATTTTAAGAAAGGAAAGCTATATTAAAATTGTAATAATATATACAGATAACAAAAGATGAATACATGTCACATTTGACTTCTGCAATTACAAGAGGTATTCAAAGTGGTTCCCATCAGCATAGTTTTTTTTATATTATTTTTTATTTATTTATTTATTTTTATTTATTTATTTATTTTTTTTTTTTTGAGGGCAGTGTCACTGGCCCTCATATGTGGGACCCGAACTGGGGCCGCTGGCGTTCCAAGCCAGCTCTTAACCACCATGCCACGCAGCCGGCCCCCAACAGCATAGTTTTAACATAGTTTTTTTTCCTTTCTTAAAAAGTGTATACATTTTTTGGTACCCTCTGTATATTTGCCAATTTACTTCTCAAAATGTTGAAATATATAAATGATTAGGGTTTTTCTTTTTATGACCACGAGTTATCGGGAAATAATTGTTAAAATTTCCTTCTCTCAAAAAAAGGCCTTTAGTGTCTTGGTAGAAAATTGCAAGCTGACTATAGTAGTCCCTGTTATTTTCATTTAGGAAAGATAAAAGAGTAGAACTGCAGAAAACGATCCACATTTTAGTGTTTAAGTAAGTTATTCCCAGGTGTGGCTTCGTGATGCCCATCCTGTTATTTCCAATGAATATTTCTGGTGTTATGTCATACTTCTCAAAGAATTATCAAAATCTGTGAACCATCTTCTGCCTCACCCACTCTTTAATCTTTCATATGTAGTCTGATGAAAGTTCTTGGTGCCTCTCTCCAAAATGGTATGGGGATTGTGAATAATTTCTTAGAACATTTAAACTACATTTCAAAAATTAGATCATTTTTAAATGCAAAAGCAGTGCCTGATTTGTATGGAAAAGTTAGAAAACATAGGTAAGCCAAAAGAGGAAAAGATCAAATCTCATAATCCCAAAGCACAGAGAAGATCCCTCTAAATCCCACGGTTTATGTTTTCTGAGGCATTTTCACATGCATTGATTTTCACAAACACATATTTTCACAAAAGTAGAATTAAATTGTATATTTTTGTTGTTGTATAGTCTTTTCACTTAACAATATGTTTTAAACATGTTTGTAAGTTAATATTATTTGGAAGTGTAAAACATATTTAATATTATAATGTTCCTCATTCATTTAATCCTGTAATGATAAAAGTTGAAAATGTTTCTAAGAGCTACCATCATAACAAGCAATGCAGTGAACACCCCTGTGGTTAAGTTAGAGTAAGTCAGCTAGAAGGTGCTACATTAATTTTATGAATGTTGGAGACAGTGTTGATACTGACACAAGTTACCAAAGTGTGTTGACATTGCTTTCCTCTCCATGTGATGTACATTTGATATCAATGTTTCTTAAATTTGAGAAATGTCTGAATGTCTGTCCATTTCTGCAGAGCCCAATTGGAATTTAAACTATTTTTTATCAAGTGCTTCCCTAGTACACAGACCTAATGTACATATAAATTACTAGGGCAACAGTACTCTATAGCTATAAAATCAAAACAAACATATATCAGAAAAACATCAGGACCAAAACAACTCAAATGAACAGTTATTTAAAATACCAAATAATGTTGCTTTACAGAAATAAAATTCCATGCTACAGATGAATTCTACTAAGCATGCATGGGAGACAGTGGGTACCCTGGGATGGCTCAGTTCTCCCCACACTTTTTCAGCTTGAAGTACCAAAACGTCTGTTCCTACAGGTTACCTTAACATCACTTAGCTTTTGTTTGCCAGTGACCACTGCTTGACTAACCGTTGTCACTCATTCTCCCACCTCCATTAGCTTAACAATGAAGAGCCATTATTATGGCTCCAGGGCCATACTAATCCTGAACATAAATACAAATGTAAGCACTGAATTCATGAGATCAGTTAATCCAGGATATAGTGTTTTGTTTTGTTTTGTTTTGTTTTAGGACAGTCCTCGAAATTATAATGTTTTTATAGAAAACTCCCCAAATCCCAAGAATAATCTAGTGATAAAAGCAAAGAAATTGCATATCATTGATTCACAGCAGATTTCCTCCACCTTCCTGTGTGAAAACTTCTGATCTTCCTCAAGGGGGAATGAATGTTCTAGAATATCGGGAGCACTTCAGGAAGAGAGGAGTGCTGGGATCCTGAATCTATGAGGCATAACATCCATTTAGGAGCCTGAAAGGGCTTGACATTGCTGCAGGCACAGTTTCCCAGTGGTTACCTGAACAGCCACACTGAGGATATAACCTAGATCCTGGTTCTTCCTATTTTGTACTTTGGGATACACTAAGCGTTCCTAGCCTCGTTCTCTTCACTTGAAACAAATATACTAACACCTTTCAAATTTGTTGTAACAATCCAATGAACTTTTATGCATAAAGGAACTGCCATATAAACTTCAGACTCTTTGGTATGGCTCTTCAGTCAACTGTCCCTCTGACATCATCTCCTCCCACTGTTTGTATAAATTATGCCACATCTTACACAACTCTTTGAAGGTTCCAAGCTCGTTTCTGCCTCAAGAAGTTTACATGGGCTGTACTCGTCTTTCCTGGACCACTCTTCTACCCAAATTCACAGGACAGAGTCCTTTCTATCTCTCCCATCTCTCCAGTGTCTGCTCAGACATTAGTCTAAAATAGTCCCCTTGTCTCACCCAATGAGTCCTTCCCTCCTTCACTCTGTTTTTTTTGTTTGTTTGTTTGTTTGTTTTTCCCCATAGAAGTCATTACTCCCTGAAATCCTGGTATGTGTTTATTGGCTTATTTGCCCCGGTCTTTTTCCCCATTGGTTGGTGTCCTGACAGTAGAAACCTTGCTTCGTTTCCTACCCCGTCTCCAGCCACAACTGTTTTCCCAAAGACAGCACTCAGCATTTGTTATTACTTCTGAAGGAAGGCTTGGCATCTTTTAGGAAGATTGGGATCAACTGTTTCAATACCTAGATACAGAAAATATAAATTTTCCCTATGGACAATTATAAGATAAATTAATGTCACCTCCTCTTATATGCTTAGCTATGGTAAGAGCCCTAGAGAGTGGAGAACACATATGACTAGTAGCTCAAGCATGGACTATTTCAGATATTACATTTGTTTTTGTAGATATCTGTAAGGATAAGATAGTTTTTTAAAAAAATGATCCCCAAATTCCAGCGGCTTAACTCAATAAGTTAACTATTTTCATATAGACATTTAAGACAAAGTGTCCCTATATTTTATGGCTCTGTCTCCCGCACCCTTAGATTCCTCTCCATTTAGCCAGTAAGTGAGCAAAGAAAGCAAAAGACCTCATGTAACTATTGTGGATCACTTCTGGTCAGATTCCATTGCTAGGAGGCCATATCTAATGCTGGAGCCTAGGGACTAGAGTCTAGCTGGATGAGTAAAATAAAAGAATAAAATAATGTGGCTTTGGTGAGCAACACAGCCTCTGTCACAGCATTAAAGACAGCTGTAGGGCTGGCCGAGTGGCGCGGTGGTTAAGCGCTGGCTTGGGAAGCCAACGGCCCCGGTTCGGTCCCACATATAAGGGCCAGTGACACTGCCCTCAAAAAAAAAAATAAAGACAGCTGTAATATTATTTAATAACATTATTTAATTGTAAATATCAATTTGGAGATCCATTTGGTCTGAGAGAGGTTCCTGTCACACCAAGAATAAATGCATCAAAGCACGTGTTTATTTCCATAATAGGTCAAAGGACATGCAGCAAAATTGCTTCAGTTTAATCTTTATCAGGGTACAACAATGAAAGGTGTTACCATACTCTACACTTTCTTACAGATTCACTTTTGTGGTTAGTTCAATCATTTGTGATGCTGAGGTACAAACTGTTAATATAGCTCCAGTGATGATGGTATATCATGGCCGGTGATGGTCATGGAGGTTGATAATACTGTAATATTACTACTTCTATTTTGAGCATTTATTGTCATATATCACATAGTTAAAATGAACTCTATCTTTAAAAAAATTGTCAAAATGTTGATGAGCAATTTATTGCCTGAACCCTTGTATATCTGATGATATCTTTCTCTGCTTCCACATGTGAAAGACTAATTGGCTCCAAATAAAATGTTTCTATACAAAATTTCCCCTCAAAAATTGAAAATATGGCAGAAAGTTAAAAGCCAGACTGGTTCGTCATGCCATTGTACATTTTTACCCAAGTTACATGAAAATTATTTTTCTTTGTTAATTTTGCCGAGAACATGTTGAGGCTTTTGAACTTCATAAGTAAATATTTTTCAGCTCCACAAAATTTTATTTAATTGTATGATTTCTTTTGTTCCAATTATTCTGGTTTCATGTCCTGGAAAACCCATAATCCTTTCATTAGATGCCTGTTCTCTATACTTCATCTCTTTCTTATTGAACTTCATCACTTTCATCTCTTTTTCCTTTGGATTCTTGGAAAGTTTTTCATCTTGATTTGATCCCTGTTTTCTGTACCGTTCCAAAATGTTTATTGGTATATAGAAGATTGCAAGTCACACAAATATGTTCACTTTTAAATACACATATTATCATACTACTGTACATAGAATTTTCTTACCTTTTCACTTAGCTTTTTAATTTCTCTTAAATATTCAGAGAAAATGACTTTTATATATATTCAGTCATCCAACAAATATTTATTAAGCCTCTATTATGTAAACTGGCACTCTTCTTGGCACTTGCAATATTACATTGAATGAGACAGAAAAAACATGCCATGTCTGTTAACAGGGGTCTCTACTTGTACATTTTAGGTTGTTTCCATCTTTCCACATTGTAACTATGAAACTTTGTGTGTTCATAATTACTTCCTGGGATATATTTCTAGAAATGCTTTTATTGCATCAAGAGTATGAACATTTTAAGATTTATTTTTGACAAATATGCCAATTATCTTTGAAAGGCTTATAGAATTTATATCACACACCACAAATGAACAGTCATGAGTATTTCATACTCCCTGACAAACAGTACCTTTCTCTCCTTCAATTAAGACAATATTCACCTTTGACCAAGCTAGCAAGATAAAAGTATCATTACCTCAGATATATAACCAACCAACAACAACAACAAAACCTCTGAGTTTTCAGCCTTAGTACATTTGTATTCAATGAGAGATTTAAACCTACTCTTAATCATCATTCCTAAAGAGTATCCCTAAAAACTTCAGATACTTTTTCTATACCCAAATTTCATTAAAAATAACACAAAATAATAATAATAAGGAGGAGGAAACAAAATACCTTGGCCAAAATTAAGTCGTTCTCATGTTTTGGGAAAATGAGAAACCTGGCTGCCTCATACAAGCAATGATTCATTAATACTAATTGGTGCTTTTTTTTCCCCATGCACGGGAGAAAACTATTTCAGATCCTAATCATTCCTCATTACAGTAACAGCAGGCTGTTCTTAATCTGCTGCTCAACTTTTCAGTTACAGAATCAGTTGACCTATAATTAAAAGACATTTAGGTCTTAGGAGGAAAGAAAAACAATTCCTAATGACAAACAGACACCAGTGACTTAAAACCCTGCCTGCCCCGCCTTCATCTGCCCACCTCTGCAATTTGCTCTCAACTGGACTCAATTCTGTTCAGGAAAATGGAAAAAAACTGTTCCTCCTCCACTCTAAAACTAAAGTATATGCATGAGCATGTGGTGTTGAGAATTACACAAATGTCCAAATATGTTATACTGGAATCACTTTTTTTCTCTTTATATGTAATATTAATATTTCTTAAATATAAAATTCAAGAATCATGATTTCACTGCTATGTGGCATATAAAACTGAAAACAACAAAGGAACAAGAAGAACAAATGAAGAAACAAAAACTCATAGACACAGACAATAGTTTAGTGGTTACCAGAGGGTAAGGGGGGGGATGGTAGAAGAGGGTAAAGTGGATCAAATACATGGTGATGGGAGGAGAACTGACTCCGGGTGGTGAACACAATGTGATCTATAGATGATGCATTACAGAATTGTACACCTGAAGCCTATGTAACTTTACTAACCATTGTCACCCTAATAAACATTAATTTAAAAAAAAATGCCTATTTATATTAGAATGTTGCCACAGGATATAACCACTATTATCAGTCCTGTATGTTTCCTTTCACTCTTTTCTGTGTTTACATATATTTTTTGTAAATATACACATAGTTTTGTTGATGGTTCGACAGTCGAGCAGAGACAGGTATAAGAATTGATAACCATGAGACACTACAATTTGACCGCCTCGGATGGTATCCTGTCTCTTACTAAATACTGAGTCAAGAAGACTGAGCTCTTTGACACACAGTCCCCAAGGGGATCTCAAAAGCATGTAGGGCTGCCCTCTTCCAGCAGGGCGTGGCCCACGGTCTCTGGACAACACAGTTCCCAACACTGGTTACTATCGTATTTTTAATTTTTTATTGATTGGATATGTGAAAATAAAAATGAATCCCACTGTTTATTTCAACTAGGAATTATTGTAGTTATTTTAAAGAAGCTGACCATTTTAAATCACTTTACATTCACTGCTATCACTTATTTTATGACCCTTCCATCATGATTTTTGCCCATTTGTTTTATTTGTGGTATTAAGTTTCATCTTATTGATTGGTGAGATTTATTTAGCAAGCATATTTCTACTTTTCAATTAAATATTATAAATATTAATTTTAGTGCTTTTTGTCTTTAAACTTTGATTTTGGTCTTTTCTGAGGTACTGAGTTTTAAATTTTTAGGTAGTTAAAACTTTTCACTTTTTCATTCATGGTTTCTTTATATTTTTCATGTTTAATATGATGATGTTTTCTTTTCTTTTCTTTTCTTTTTATCAAACTTTCTAAACCACTTGTCAAAAACAGTCAACATAATCAACTAGTGCCATGCTGATTTGTATCTCATGTAACAAGTATAACAATAAAAAATACCCTCATTTTAATACAACCAAAAAAGTATATACTGTTGTTAGTAAGTGGATACTTGCCAAGGCAGATCCAGGATTTCTCTGATCACATTAGTATTTTCATGACGTATATACTAGTAATGGCAGCCAATCTGAGTAAACTATGCCAATTACTAAAGATAGATTTCTTTGTAGAATTTCTCTTCTCAGGATTATTTATAATAAATAGAGCCAGCGACCTGAATTTATTTTTCTAATAATGCTGGGAATGAAGTTGATAAATATGTGACTTAGAATAAATGAGGAAAAGAAAGGCCTAGATTAAAAACAAAAGTCGACTTCTGAACACCCCCAGATCTTACCCGTAGTAGTGTCAGGGAGTGAAGCACCCACTGTGAAGTACTCTGAGGCCAAGCCAGAGTTTGGTGGTAAAAAGGAAACAAACAAACCAAAGTTTCTCACTGAGCTATAATTCCCCTTTCCTATCAGCACTGGAGTGCTCTTCTGAGCTCCTCTGGAGAGAGGAACATGCTTTGCTAATCCTCATGGGTTTTTCAGGACTCGTTAAAACAGGAACCCCGTTACTTACAATGTTCACCTCTGTGAAACTGACAAATACAGATTCTCAATTGATTTTAGCAGCTGTGTAGAGGGTTTTTAGATTATAGATCACACGTCACAATAATGCTGTAGTCTGGGGCACACCTATTTTATCAGAAAGAAATAGACTGGGTTGGGAGGCGCCTTGAAATCAAGCCCAGGTATCCCGGGGCGGCTGAGGCCACCTTTCCCAGACCTCCACCAGAGGACTGTCTCACTGAGGCTTGAACGCCACCATTCGCTGGGAACTCTGATGCCGTCAGAGAACTTGCATTTACTGACATCTGTCAGTTTTCACGTACTATACACAACAACCCTCCAAAGGTGATTTTCTTCTCTTATTTATAGATGGAAAAATCAGTAGAGACTGGTTAAACAGATGAGCCAGGATTTGAAATCATAGATAGGACTTTTTTCTATATGACATAATTCATGGCCTTAGCATAACCCCAAACTTCAAAATTTATGAAAGAAAGAATATATACCTCACTATGTGTTTCATAAATCAAAATCACATTTACTAATTTTGAGAAACTAGAGGGAATATCCATAGTATTTTATAAAGAGTATCATTTTTTTCCCCAGTAGCTCAGGATGTGTCTCTATTTCACTCTCCAATATATCATTTGATCTGTTAACATTGCTGTCAAAATGAAGTCTTAATTAACTTACTTTAATGACTAGCCTAGATTAATATGAGTTGTTATATTGACTGCCTATATGAAAGCTGCTAAAAGATTTGAACCTTTAAATAAGTGAAACCTGTCTAACTTAACCTCAATCCTATCATCTTCATGAATTAATACGGAAGACTCTATGAAGACAGAAAAATTCAGTGTTGTGATGTTGCTTCATAAACTAGAATAGAAACAGTATCTGTCCCAGGTTAACTGTTAAATCCATTCTCTACCAGGCCCACAAGCTTCTTATCTCTACTTGATAGTTTCTGAAATACTGTAGTTGGGCCCCTAACTAGATACCAGTGTAAACAGACCAGGCAGTAAGGCTTCTATTACCAGTTCACACATGTGACAGCTTATTTGTAGTTAGCAAATGAAGATTTCCTATCAGTGATTAAGGATAGGATTTGCAAAGTTTAGAATGGACTCAAACTTTGTTGGTTTCAAGTTGTGAACCAAACTTTATTCTTTGGGTTTATACTCGTATAGTTTTATTTTGTTTGTTTGTTCTCTTCTACCATTGGCAAATAGGACTTTCTGTTTCTAAGAAAATCAGTAATCAAAATCTTCTTGGACATTTAAATTGCTTCACAACACGTTTTGATGAGTTCAGTCTAGATGAAAAGGAAACATAAGGCTTAAATTTCCCTTAAACACACCAGGGATATAAATAAAGGGGAAAATGTTCAAGGAAACATGTTTGGGAATCTGCTCAAACTTTGAAAAATAGTTAGGGACATTTGATGAGCCCAAGTGCAGCTGAATCTTGCTCATCCATGACTCTGTTTTAAAGGTAATGGATTATAAATAAAAACATATATTAATAATTCACAGAAGGGATGATAGCAATGGAAGAGAAAAATCCCCCTGCATTAGTCATCCAGCTGGAAAAATTCTAAGACAGACTTGAAAAAAATGAAACATGAGGAAAACTGCACGAGTTCACCTCTCACATAACACAGTTGCTTTTCCTACAAAACACCACTGAATTATAAAATCCAGGTGATTAAAATAAGGAGGATTAACTGAGTACCAGGTATGACTGTCAAATTGGATGGGTTAATATCCTCAAGTGGTCCCATCTGAACACTAGAGCTTATCCCTCTGGAATATATGGGAGTCTGTGCACGCGTGCACACACGCGCACACACACACATTTTTATCTAGGTTTCAAAATCTTTGGAAAAATTACAATTAGCAATTCTCAAAATGTACCTGTGTCATGAAAAAGCAATAAAGAGCACTGATGTTTGGACCTCATCCCAGGTGTCTCCCAGTTGAGTCACTGCAGGAATCATGCTTTCATGGAACTGTAGCTTGAGAAGTTACAATAAAAGCTTTGATCAGGAAACTCACACTGGTGATGCTTAAATCAGGATTGCAGGTCCATGGACTGCAGTGGGGTTTTGGAGTAACCTATACTTTTGGGAGGTCCTGAAGGGAATTCAGTGAATTAGCATTACCAAATAACCATGTGCAAAGACTGATTCAAGTTTCCTTCCTGAAAGAAAGCATGGCCTTACTAATTGGCACTAATACAGCTCATTTCCTCTTGTGTTCACTAATTTAGTATATAATTATTGTACACCTACTATTAGTGCTAAGCACAATGCTAGCTAGGCAGTACCAAGAATGTTTCCTGTGGTATAATAAAAAATATATATATATTTGGTCTTTGTCCCCAGTTCTTGGCACAGAGCTCCTAAAACCTTTGGAATTTCCTAAGAGATAGGAGTGTCTTTTGTTATTTTTAATGAGCCCCTTTCTACCATACCTGAGTTTAGACTGACAAGGTGACTCATTCTGGGTTTTGAGTTTCCAAGGAAGGGCTGGGCCACCCCAGAAATAATACCAAGCACCTGATTAAATGGTTGGAACGTTCAGCCTTACTCCCTGTCCTCCACAGGGAAAAGGAACTGGAGATTTCATTTAATCATGTGGCCAGTGATTTAATCAACTGTGCCTATGTAATTAACCCCCAGATAAAAACTCAGAAACAACAAGGCTTGCGTAGCTGGTAGGATGCTGGGAGGGTCGTGTGCCTGGAGAGGACATGGCATTGTGTACCAGCTCCATTTTCCATTTGGCTGTATCCTTTTTAATAAAACTGTAATCCCATACATAGCACTTTCAGTGAGCTCTGTGAGAATTGTGAAGCCAGAAGAGGGACCATGGGACCCCTTGACTTTGTCAAGACAGTTGGTCAGAATTGCAAGTAGCCTGACGACCTGGGGCTTATAACCAGCATCTCAAAAGAGGACAGTCCTAGGCAACTGAGCTCCTTCATCTGTGGGGTCTGTGCTTTGTGACATGTCTTCCTGATTGGTCTCTGACAGGTGAGTCCTGAGACAGAGGAGGTAGAGAGATGGTACTCTAGCTGAAAAGCTAGTGTCTCAAAATGGTGGCCCAGTTTTCCATCAGTACAGACGTTAGGCTCTTTGAGGGAAAATTATGGAAAAAAAAAAAAACAATGGAAAAACAGAGTATCATCCCAAAACCCCATAAAAATATACATGAACATTATTTGCTAGAAAATAAAGAAGAAACTCACTTTTTAAAAGATGTTCACCATTATCAATGGGATTCAAGAAGACATGATATCTTGAAAGAGGAAAAGAAATTCCATCAGGAACCAAGAAGGTGCCGGCAGGAAAATGTCTGGAGGGGGAAAATCGTCCCCTTCCGAAGACGTTCCTGCCTGGCAATTAAAACTGTTCCTAGCAAAACAGCATGAAAAGATTCTTTTGGCAAGCAGACATTTCTCTCAGACCCTAGAAATAAATCGATGGTCAGTGCAACTGTTTGATGGTGAGGGATTTTCGTATTTTTTCACTTACTTCATAAGTAATTTTTTTAGTGGGAATTTGGGGGAGGCCAAGTTAAGGGAGTGCTGGCCAGTGGACTATGTATTCATAAATTTTCTCTTTTAGTTCTCAACAGTATCTTCAGGCAAAAGCAAATGTTTTTGTCTAGTGCAGAACATGGATAAGAGTCCAAAACATTCAGGGTCAGTGGTATTTGGCCTCCATCCTCCTTCTAAAACACCATTTCTGTGTACTGAGGCCTGATTGGGGCCCAGGCCCTGCTGATTGTAAGAAGTTGGCTAATTACACATTGAAATCTTTTTTCTCTTCAGGTTACTGAGAAAAGCCCTGAGGAGGAAGAACTTTTGGCCACTACACTGGGTCTTGGTTACTGTATCTATGAAATTAGAATAGTACAACCCTTGCCATATTTATTGTCAAGGCTATTCCAAACACAAACTGGGATCAAAAAGCAAAACACGAAGTATCTTTCCCTGGAACCTAGAATGTGGTGTTAAAGTTGATTCTAAGAAGGTGCTTAGCCTATGATCTCATCGTCCCAGATTAAGCAATCTGGTCAACAATCATGCATCAAAAAATAAATGAAATGTCAGGGTACATTATTCTTCTCTTACATCTAACTAATTCAAATATTAAAATTCTGATCACTGAATGAGAAAAATACACGCTGGATTAACTGTGTACTCACATCAATGAGAACAAAATTAAACCTTTTAAAAAAGGAAAATCAACATTTTTCTCTAGCGTTGGCCATATTTTCCCATGACTAAATAATAGGTGTTCATTTCTAGGATCTGGCTTTGTTTGTTTTGTGAACTTAATTGCTATAAGACTCACTGTGAGAAGAGGAATACAGCAGAAGGATTATCAGACTACAACACACAGCCCAAAAACCACCTCTTATATAACTAACAGAGAGCAGCTGCCAAGAACAGTACAAATGCTCTCTGAAGTCTCTGAATAAGCTCTGTTACTCTTACACCTACGATTTTGTCACTTCTTTGAATTGGGCAAAAACTGGCTATATTGATTTCCTTTATTTCTAATTTCTTATCATTATGTCCCTGCTTTGACTTCAAACAAACATTTTTAAAGTATGAGTAAACTCAACTATTCTTGCTGCATTGAAAGTTAATCAGGCACTAATAATTCACACACAGTCTCAAAAGGCATACCTCTATTATTTTTTATGAGCTTTTTGGAAAACAGAATTAGTTATCTGGAGTATCACCTATTATCAAAATGGAAACCTCAGTTTCAGGAATTCATTTTACTTCCGTGATCACTTATTTACCATTATTTATGTAATAATCAAGCTAAATGTTCAAGCAAGGAGATAACATATATTTCCAATGCAAGATTTTAAGGTTATATGATGAGATTTTGTTAAGGTAATATAATCAATCATTGACAGATTATGGCTGAATTTTTTAGTGTGAATCATTCTTGAGTCCCTTGTCCAACTGCAATCACCACAATTAAACTTAAGGCAAGTTCAAAATTCAATCATATAACTATGCTCGTCTTTACTGTCTTTATTTTTTTCCCTCCTGATTTTCTCCTTTAGAATCTGGTCACATCATACAGCTTACATCCCAGTTTTGTCTTGAATAGGATTCTTCAATCTTTCCATTTTCCTGTTTTTGTTTTTAAAGTAAGATTTTAAAATGTTTTTTATGGCAATTATGTTTTCAGCCTTAACTGGGAATTTCTTTCATAATCTACTTTTAAGTTTGTTTTTTATTTCAATTTTGTTTTTATTGTTTTTGTTTTGTTCCTATTTGTGTGTGTTTCCTTTTAACCCTAGTAGAGAAAAGAAAAAGAGGTGTGAAGTTCAAGTGCATTGTTATGAAGGCTCAGTTTATAGGGATGTAGAGAGAGGCGGTTATTAATCAGACGGGATGACTTACCCCCATTTTTTGTATGGAGGGCCGTAGACCTTCACATTTTCAAAAATAAAGAATAAGTTTAATGTTACCTAGATGGGAAGTACTGGGGATGGGCTTAAAATCTCAGTTGTTAAAATCATCCAGCGAGGTTCTTGGAGACATTGATGTGCTACCTTCAGTTTGAGGGAACAGGTTGAATGAATACTGATAATTTTTTTTTTTTTAATGAAATGAGCCCAGTGGTGTGTTTGCCTCATTCTCTAGGCTGGGATGTGATAGCGTTTCCAGGTGTAAGCCAATTTGCTCCTTGGTTATGCTGTAAATATTTTCTTGACTCCCTCCCAGCCCTTCTCATTGGAAATGACCATCCCTAGACCTGGGGTGATTGTCAAGGTAAAAGCAATGGGGGTGATGATATAACAAAATCACATCCCCAGAGCTCAGGACATCAGAGGTCTGTCCAGGGAAGAAAAATCATCTATCAACAATGAGGCTATTTGGAATCTAACTTTATTTATTTATTTATTTATTTATTTATTTATTTATTTGCCTGGACCTGTAAAATTACTACAGTGAAATCTATCTCAATGAAAAGGAAACTGAACTGTTAAGTACTGAGTGAAGAGGTGAAGAAATAAAATAAGCAGGTCTCCTGATTTTCTTTATATTGTATCAAGACCACTAGGGAAATGAGTACTGTCACTCTAATACAATCTAGAAGCTTGAGAACTGGGGGCGCAAGAAGAGTGACAATGAACATTCTTTGCAAGACCGATCTAGGTTAATTTGAGGAGGAAATATAAGCAACATTTTTTTTAAAACAACTTAAGAAAATAAAAGAAATATATAGAGAAATCAATGATCCTCTTACATTTTTGAATATTTCAAAAAGTATTCATTACTTAATTGGCAAAAACACTGGATGCTTTGCAAAGAGAATTGAATGAGGCTTCTATTTCCTGTGCCTGAAACACATACACAGTGAGAAGGCACAAAGACATACAATTACCTAGGGAAAACATGAACAAAACAATATGAGATTCGACAAGCCCAGTTCCTCTACTGCAACATGTCTTGGTACAAAATCTATTCATAGAAGAAAGGAATTGAATACTCCCTGTCCTCAAAGGAATCCCTCCCTTGATTTGCAACTATTACATTTTCCAATCCACAAATAGTTCTTTTAATATTTGTTCCCAAATTAAAATAACCCTTATTTTAATGTGATCTTATCATGCTAAAGGAGATGCAACATATCCTCTTGGTGAAAAGATACTATACCTAAACAAAACCAGAATTCATTAAGAGCCTAGCTATTTAATTGCATTTCCTCCCCTTATACCAAAAGTTATAGTTATACAATTCAAAAGTTCTCTTACTGAATAAGTTTTCTTCCTAGTCACTGTTTACTTTGCACATAACCCGGAAAAGATTGTTGGCTGCAATTCTTGCGGTGTTACTAAAATATTTCTTTAACGTCCCAAGCTAATACAGTGTACATGACTAGATGACTAAGACAGAAGCTGAATTTTTCATATTGTACTTTATCACAGGGTGTACAGGGATTCAAAATTTGGCAGGTTTTAGTAATCACTGCACACACTACAAGAGTGTAAGAGTTTGGGTTCTCTTTACCACCCACTATTTCCGTACTGTTTTAACATTTTAATTAAATTTCCTAATTCAAATATATGTTTGTTCCAAACTGCAATTATAATTCATGTATTTTGGTAAGAAACTAGAACATGCAATCTACAAGAATATTTTCATTAATTATATTTCTCAACAAGAAAAGATGTTATGGAATAATATTTAAATATTCAGTTATCTGAATCTGAACATGTAACTAATCTGTACTGAAGTTCTTAGAAACTAATGTTCTAAGTAACTATTATGTTTTTGTGTTTTTGTTTGTTTGTTTGTTTTGTTTCATTTTGTCTCAGTCCACACCTTTCAGGGGTTCCAAAACATTTCTGAAAGAAAGATGGGCTTAGAAAATTCATATGGGAATTACTTGCTGGAGGCTTTTACTCATGTCAAGATGCTACGCTTCAATGAATAAGATAAGTCTTAAACAAGGATCTAAAATGTTGCTTCTGAGCTCAAAGTAAATCTTCCCATAATTTTCCATCATCAGATCTCAAATTTTATAGTCTCTGAGTTGAGAAAATAAAGGTTTCTGAAAACCTAAAGCAAATACAGAGCACTACAACATAACCCCAGGAATTACCTTTGGATGCAAGGACTTGTTTCTTACAGTAATTCTAGATAAGTTTTTATTAATTGTGCCTGATTTGTAGCTTACAAGTGTAGATCTCTTTACCACATGTTATCTATAGGCCTGACTGATTTGGAGTTCATTTCACCCATTATATTCACGAGGGGGAAAAAAAAGAATGCTTTAACAATCTAGGTTCTTATAGATTCAGTGTATGTAAAGTGTACTCCTGTTTTGCCATGGTATACATCACTCATCAAATAGATGAATTTGGGGCATTCATCCATCAGATGCCAGACAGTGGCTGAACCACACAACTTTCATAGAAATGCCCTGTATGGGGCTTACCTTCCAATAGATGGTTAGGGTCATGCAACAAGCCAGTAAACCACTAAATTAATTAATTATGCATTTAAGGAATGCTCCAAGGAGAACCTAATAGGATTCTGAGGGAAATAATAATAATAATAATAATAATAATAAAGAGGAAGACCCACTTATATTAAGTGATCAGGATTGCCTCTCTGATGAGTTGCCTTAAGCCTTGGAATACAAAACATCAGCTATAGGCAGGGTGTGAACAAGAGTGTCCTACGTAGAGGACACTGTTTATTCAGACCTTGAGGTGGGAAAGAGCTTGACATGTTCCAGGAATCAAACCACATTAAAAATGCATAGAGGAGGGGCCGGCCGAATGGCGCATTGGTTAAGAGGGGATTTGGGGATGCCAGTGGCCCGGTTCGGATCCCACATATGAGGGCCAGTGACACTGCCCTCTACAGCTAACAACAGCTCCACCTGGAGCTGGGCTGCATGAGCCCCGGTGATGGTGTAGGCTGCAGCCCCTGCTGCAGTGGGCTGCCATAGGTTACAGTGATTTTGGCTAGCTATTAACAAATTATTTTAACAGTTAACTCCTAGGTCGCCATATTCCTCTATGTATTTGTTTTTTTAAGATTTTATTGGGGAATTGGAGGAGGGGAACAGCATTGGGGAATCAGGGAAAGTTGCTGTCCTTTTGTTCTTCAGTCTAGTTGCGGAGGACATTGCTTCACTGGCCCATGTTGGTATCGTCATTGCGCTCTTCCTGGATGAGGCAGATCGGTCACCAGCCTCTGGATGGTCGCTCACCGTGGCTATTGGCAGCTCATGCTGGCTCCGGCCATTCACTGTAGCCTACGGCAGCCCACTGTAGCAGGGGCTGCAGCCTACACTGTCCCCGGGGACTCACAGCACCCCAGCTCCAGGTGGAGCTGTTGTTCACTATCTTAGCTGCAGAGGGCAGTGTCACTGGTCCTCATATGTAGGATCCGAACCGGGGCCGCTGGCATCCCCAAACCAACTCTTAACCAATGCACCACTCGGCAGGCCCTCAAATACATGTTTTGACTTATTTATTTCACTCCCAAATAAAAAGCAATAGTTAATGAAATAGGAAAAAAAAAAAGCGTGAGAGACATAAAAGCCATAGGGTGGCTCAAAGAAAAGATAAACATCTTCATGGACTAGAGCTGTTAGTGAGATCGGAAGACGCCACATAGATGATGGACTCCAGGTCTGGAAGTTGGAAGTGATGACTGAGAATTTGGCTCAGTGGAGTAAAGGAGACTCCCCTGAATTTACATACAAGGCAGGACCCCAAAACAAGGCTCACTATTTGCATCAAGGAACTGAGTTATGTTCCTCCATATCATGAAAAGAGGGATAAAACAAACAGTACTGACCACTGCCTGAAACTACAGCTTTTAATAAGTTGCCTAAGAGCCTAGAGGATAAACAAAACACCCTCTCCAGGACATGAACAGTGCCCCACTGGACTGGTAACTAAAACGTTAACACATTTCCTATTGTAAGGGAGGAGGTGGTCCTGAGTTGTCGTCAGACCCCAGTTTGGACTTGGCGCACAGGGAACTGAGAGAAAGTCACCACAAAGTTGCTGGACTAAATGAACACTCAGAGAAAGAAAGAGAATACCAGACATCTCACACAAGAAATAAATCTGCAAACTAAAAATGCAAAACACTCAAAGAGATGAAAACATCAGTAATAGAGGAATTAAAGCACAAAAAAATGGGTCCTGTAGAAAGTAATTAGCAACATAGCTATGATAATTGCATTCCAATGTAAATTGGTTAAACAATCCAATTCAAAGTCAGAGATTACTGGAATGACTAAAACAATTATCCAATTATATACTGCTGACACTTTAGATTCAAAAACACAGAGGTTGAAAATAAAAAGACGAAAACTATATATATATATATATATATATATATATATATATATATATATATATACATTGCAAATAGTACCAAAGAAAGCTGAAGTGGAAATGCCATATCAGACAAAACAGACTGTAAGACGCAGTGTAACCAGAGACAAAGAAGGACATTTTATGATGAAAAAAGGGTTAATCCATCAAGAAGATGTAGCAATTATAAACCTAACAACAGAACCCCTAAGTACATGAAGCAAATACTGGCAGAATTGCAGGAAGAAAGACAATTCAACAATAGTAGTTGGTGACTTCAATAGCCCACTCTCAATAATGGCTAACCAACTAGACAAAGTCATAAGGATACAAGATTTGAAAAACACAAAACAGAAGGAAAATAGAGGTGAAGAGGTTCACAGAAAGTGGAGCCTAAGACAGAGATGGAAAATACAAGAAAAAAATGAAAAGACCAGACTAGAGTACACCATCCAGAGAGAACAAATAGTAAAAGCTGCTTAGCCATCAATGAAATAAAATGATTCCTGAAAATTTTCCAGAACAGAGGGAAACAGATTTCAAAACGAAGGCCCACACTTAGTATATTATCATTTTTCAGGACATTGGGAACAAAGAGTAGATCCTATGAGGTTCTGTGTTGGAGACAGATGATATAGTGTTTTGCAAAATATTAGATTTCGGATTTTGTTTTTTTCTACTTTTGATCAATATTATTAAAAACTAGAGATGATTAAGGTTTTCAAAACGCTGAAGGAAAATAATTTCTAACCTATAATTCTAAAGCTAATTTAGCTAAAAATTAAATATGATGGTTAAAGACATTTTAAATTAAGTAGGGTCTCAAAAGTGCATTTCTATTGCACCTTTCCGCAAGAAGTTCCCAGAGAATGTTATCTACTAAAATGACCTTTTCAAGAAGGAATACATGCTCTGGGTGGCAAACACACAATGTGACATACAGATGATGTATTGCAGAATTGTACACCTGAAACCTATGTAACTTTACTAACCGTTGTCATACCAATTAAAAAAAAAAAAGAAGAAGAAGCAATACGTGGGTACAGGAAATGGGAGAAAGAGAGAAAGGGAATCTCAGAGGAGCATTGAGCATCATAGGTAACAGCTGTGTACCAGGATAGATAGAAGGCAACTAGTCCATATTGGAGCAGATCAGAAACTCCTAACAAAGGTTTCTTCGAGATAACATTGGTAGAATCACTGAATTTTCGGAATGCACTGCACGGACGATGAGTGTGGGTGATCCTTTTTTTTTTTTTTTTTTTTAACAATCATGATAGAACTACTTGATCCCTTCTTTACACTGTGAATGTATATGTGAATGTATAACTGATAAAAATAACTTTAGGAACAAAGAAAGAAATAAAACAGTGAAATATACACACATAATAGTAGTATTTAACAACTGAAAGATAAAACAAGATATTATCTGAGAATTTTTCAGAACTGAATTGCAAAAAGACCCGAGTCCTTGTATAGGAAATCCGAATATCACATAGGTTGCTTTTAGTTTTTTGAGCTGTTTTAACTGTTTTTTAAGTTATTCTCTCTCCTTTTAGCAACCTCCTATTGGTCTCCTTAAATTTTTTTAAACCACCTAAGTTTTCTATCACTTCTAATTCTCTTGACACCTTTTAACTTCTCAAAACCTTCAATGGAAGTCCTGTCCACATGTTATTTTGTTCTCTTCATTCTTCCTCTTTAGTCTCTTTTGTCCTTTGTAGATTTCTGGAGGACTGTCAGAGCTGGATGTGACTACATCACAGAAAGAACAACTAAATAGATTAGGGTTATTTCAAGGAAGAGTTGAAAGTATATGATAGTTACATTTGAATATTTCTCATAAATAATAGTACCAATGGACCCTGGCTGTTATGATAGCACTATCTAGTTATGAAACAGAGCAATCAGTGTTTTGAATACTTTAGGAGAAATGGGAAGCTCAGGCCTTCAGCGAGCCCTACGTTCTTTTCTCTGCGCACATCAGCGACAGTCTCTTAATCCTTAATCCTTGGAGAACTATGCTCGGTAGACTCATGCAACCATGCCTTGATTAAATACAGCTGTACAACTATCCACAGTGTAGGTTTAATGGCAATCTTCTTGTCATCACTCAAAGATATTTTAAAACCTTAACACAAAAGGTTACAAATTAACTATCTGTAATGTCCTAAATCCCTTTATTGAATCTCTAAAGCGCTCGTACTCGTACTTTTTTAAACTCTTGCTTTCTACTAAGCAGTTAAAAAAAAAAAAAAGGATCCTACGAATGAGAAGGATTCATGAGGAGAAGCCCTGGCCTTGTTTTCCTGTCTTAGCTGACTTGCACAGCCTCCTCTCGGGAGCCCTCTGCTTTCCCATGCCTTCCTTTAACCTTTCCTGGGACGCCCTGTTTCCCTATGAGCCTTTGAAATGGAATGTCCACTAGAGTAGTGAGGACGTGGGACATGAGCTGGTTCCCCAGCCTCTCAGGGCCAAACTAAACTGCATCACAGTCTCTTCTCTTTTGTTAGAACAGAATAATGTCATTGACTGCGATCCTAATAGCTTAATTTGTCGGTAACAAAATTTTCTGGGAAGCCAGCCTTTTGAGAACCAGGATAAAGAGCTTCCTAAAAGCCATTGAAGAAAAGAGAGCAGCAGTCTTGGCTTAAAGGACATCTCTTCCAGGTTTGGGTTTCTGCCAGGGGTCCCTTCCTTTTCTAATATAATTCAATTCAAGATAAAAGAGCATTTCCTCAAGCCCAATGCCCTAGGAATCAATTTAGATTTGAATAGTCTATACCTTGAGAGTTTAAGTTTTCAGTTTGGGGTGTTCCTTATAAAAGCTGCTTTTTAAGACAATTGGATCTGTTGACTTCTGGACATTCCATCGATTTTATGAGGTATGATGATGAGTTAGCCATAAAAGCATAGGGCTTTGCTGATTCTATTTCCTATTAAATGCACACCAGTTTAAAAAGAAGGGAAGAATTGGATTGTGCAATATGTCTTTCAAATTTTGCTAAATCTAGATATTTAAAAACTGGTTTAAGGTGTTAGCCAAACCAAAAATGCAGTTAAATTGACCCAATTCTGATTTATACCATGTATTTAAGCCCACTTCCCATTGGGTTGCTTCCCACAGTGTGCACTATCTGTTGATTGCTTTAAAATATAGACCAAGTTCAGCAAAACGTTATATAAACAGAAGGGAATTATTCTGTTCTCCTGCATTAAACTGAAACACTACCCAGCCTATGATTTATATTCCATATCGTTGGCCTTGGTTTTTGGTGGAGGTCAAAAACAAATTTCTTTTAAGTAAAATCATTTGTAAACTATCGTTTTGTATTCTAATCAAAACACTCATTGATCTGTACCTGGGAAATACGTAAAGCTATTCTCAGTGTTATTTTAGTGCCCCGATCTTACTTTCAAGATGGAATATTACTATAAAACTAAGATGTCCATAAACATGTTGATTTATTAAACACCAGGCAAAACACGTGATTATTTAATTTCACCTCTAACACATATAGTGATAGCAGAAAACCTGTGTATTTTCTCCATTGCAACTTTATTATGTAGAGCAAGTATGAAAGGTTAGTAGCTAAATGTTTGCTGTGAATATCATTATGGCCAATGTTCTCGAGTGAATTTTAAGTCTTTGGAAGATGAACTGTAGTATATTGTGTTCAGATTGGTTTAAATAACTACCCCCAAAGTTCAGATCAGTATCTGAACTTTATCCGAACTATCCAAACTTCCTTTAGTTTGTGAGTCAAATCAGAAAATCTCATGAGAACAGATACTCTTGTAGCTTTCCCTTACTTCCTGCTTCATTGTGAGAACGAGGTTTCCACAGAAATTCCTACACGCAGCATAAGAAGTCTGAATGCATGATGCCTGGAGACGCTTTGTCCCACTCCAGTTAAAATTTGTTATTGCTTGTATCCAATTAAAATTTCAGTTCTTTTCTTTCTTAGCATCCAGTGCTCCATGGCATTAGTTTCTTTCGATGCTCCGTCTATCCTTCTGGTCTCATCTTTTCAGTTTCTGCTTTGAGCTTCGTTCAGTCTGAATACCCTTCATTGTCTGGGATTTCCCAGGCTCTTAATTCACATGATAAATACACCGTGAGCACTTTCTATATGCCTAACACTGTCACATGTGCTGGGTTTATAGCAATAAACAAAGCAGGAAAAAGACAAAATCCTGTTCTGATGGCGTGTAACTTCTAGTGAGGGTACAAACAAATAATGATAATAATAATAATTAATAATAATAATAATAATAAATAGAACAGAATAGAGGTTCTAAGTGGTTTGGGGGAAAATAAAGCAGGGAGATAGGGAAAGTCCTGCCAGGAGGAGGGTATAAATAGCAGGGTTGAATTTGAACAGAGACCAGAAGGAGGTGACAGAGTGATCTTGGGCTACCTGCAGGAAGCCACTCCAGGCAAAGGGAACAGCACCTGAAACAGCAGGGAGACTGGCATATGCCTGGTGGACCTTTGTTTTATTTCTCTCTTCACGCTACACGTTTGTCTATTCCCGTGGACTAAGTTACCAACAAATATGCTAATTGCTCCCAAATCTGTATTTCTGTTTTGAACACCATATCTCTAACTTCTGGCAGGACCTCTCCCCCTGAATGTCTTAGGAGCATCTCAAACTCAATATTTCCCCAAACTTAAGGTGCGCCTGCCCTGTAATACACATAGTGCCTTCGCCATTTCTCTTATTGTGACACAAATACACACTTAGTGATCAAAGCCAGAAATCTAGGAACTCTTTCAAGTTTCTCCTTTTCCCTTTATTTCCACATCAAATTTGCTTTTCTATTTAATACTATGTTGTGAGAGACCGCTTTGTGCTAGGGTCTGTGCTACACGCCATAGTAGAAACATTGATCAGTGCACTAACTACATACCAAATGTTTTCTTTTTCTTCTTTATATCTGTTTACATCTCTACTGCTACAGCCTAAGAGCATGTCATCAGATTATATAACAGTCACCCCACTGGTATTCTGTCTCCATGTGCTCATCCTTCTATCCCTGGGATTTTTGCTTTCAGAGTTATCTTTCTAAACTATACAGAAAAGGAATTCTTATATATTAACACTTAGGAAATAATTCCACTTTAGCTTTTATATAAAATGAAACTTCCCCCAAAGAAAATCATCACAATACAATGGAGGCTGCTGTGGACAAGACAGAAGGAAGCCATCATTAGGTGTGTGCTCATGGACAAACTACCTCACCTGTCGCCACCTAAAGCTTCTCTTCAAAATAAACAGACTAGATTGGATTCTAATGGCAGACATTTCCAATCCTTATTTTCAATACAGAGAATATTACTATTATATTGGTCTCAGAGGATAAGATAGATTTTCTGCTTGGTAGTAGATAAAACTATACATTTCGTAATCTAGAGAAAATAATAAATCCTGCTAGTTTTTACCTTTAGACAAAACACTATATGCTCTGAAGTTCCATATAGCGTAGGCTATAGGAAATAAATTACTCCTCTAGTTTTACTGTCGTGGAAAATGTTCCAGAATATCCTAAAATACAAAATCACACTAACGTTAAAGAAATAATAGGGGAAGAAAAAAACAAATCAAAATGGAAAAAGAGAGGATTTGAGCAACTAATTAAATACCAATATCAAAGAAGAAATTATGTCAAATGATTCTACTTGAGAACTTAAGGATGAGAGCAATAGACAAATGGAAAACAACCCTAAAAGAAAGCACCACCTACCCTAATATCACAACTCTATTACCAAAAACTTGCTAAGAAAAAAAGAGAATTTCTGAAAGGTTTAGAAAGCCCTAGGAAAATACCACCTTTTTAGTTCTCAATTATTAAGGAATTTACTGAAGATCAACATAATCATACAAATATTTAGAAATCATTTTTTCCTGATTTTTCTGTTGAAAACAAAGGAATTTCAAATTCCCAAATTTATGTAGCTACCTATAACCTCTTCCTCTAAACCCCAACTCCATCCCGATGTATAATAAGCATCTCAAAGTTAATGCATCAAACAGAACTCCCGATTTCCCCTGCTTGCCCCCCTGCCTCCCCCCCCCCACACACACACACCTTGCTCCCTGCCCTGTATCCTCCATGTTGGCAAATGGCACCACTGCGTACCAAAGTTCTCGGGCAAATGATCTAGGGGTCATCCCTGGTCACTGCGCGCCCCTCGCTTCCACGTGCAGTGCCCGGGAAAACCCATGGAGCCTTTCCTGCATTGAACTGCACTGCATGCAGATTCTTCTCAGTCTCCATTTCCATCATCATCCTCACATTCACTTACAGCTTGACGTCCATGACAGCCCCTTCACTTGCCTCCTCATTTCTTTCTTTTTCTCCCGGTAGTCTATCCTTCACATATTCGTCAGGGCAATCTTTTTTCAAGAATATAATTCTGATAACAAGACTTTTCTGCTTAAAATCTGTCTATCAAAAGAAAATGCAAATCCCTTACCGTGAGCTGCAAAGTCCTTCATGGCCTGGCCCCTTCCTGTTTCTCTGGCTTTGTGTTCACTCAGTATTCTACTTAGCTCTCGTTTTAGAAATGGTTAGGAAAGCTTTTAGCTGTGAGCAATGGAGTCTCTGAAAAACAACGGCTTCCACCATATGGACATTTACAATTGGCTTACCAAAAAGCTCAGAAATAGGTGAATGCAGAATTAGTCCAAAAGACCATGTGATCAAGAACCCAGGCTAATTAAGTTTCTACTCTATTAGCAAGTGGGATTTTCAGTTCTATCTTATGGTTACAATGTGGCTGCTATCATGCCATTTTTCACATCTGTATTCTAGGCAGGAAGGAAAGGGAAAGGAAAGAATCTACATCTGCCTTTTTATTAGGAACGTAGAAGCTTTCCCCAAATTTCCCCTTATGTCCCGTTACCCACAAACAGACTTCTTTGTAAGTCACATTGCTTCAAAGTAGGTTAAAGGCCAGCCCTGGCAATAAAAGGTGCCGAGAAAGCTATTATCTGACCTTCAGCTCCCTATGCTGGAAAGAGGCAGTGGTGACCCAAATAATATTCTCTATCATATTGGTATTCTTTCTGTCCCATAGACATGCCAAGCTAATTAATTCTTCCTTTAAGGTCTTTGCATGAGCTCTTCCCATTGTAGGAATGCTTTCCTCCCATAACTTTTCATGACTTATTCCTTTTTGTCATCCATGTCTTATTTTGAATGCCATCCCTTCTAAGAGACCCCTTTTGATTACTCTGCCCAAAATTGTCCCCCTAAACCTATAGTTACACAATCATATTTTAAAGCACTTAGAATGAGCCTGATGGCAGAATGGAAGAGCAACTACTTTTCTACCCCCAAAGATGAAGACTTGGAGAAAGGAAATTACACATTAGCTGGAAAAAAAAAAAAAAGAACAAAAATGAAAACTTAAAAAAGTTCGCTTCCCTTTAATCAAATATCTACACTGCCTATGTCTGTTAGCCTCCCCCCACCCCTTTCACATTATCCAATTTCCCTTGCAGAGCTGGAAGGGACTGACCATTCTGGGGATGTTGAACAGATGACATAGAGATTGCCTAAAAAGATGGCGCTCGTGCCGCTATTGCCAGGGAGTAATTGTTTCAAAAGGACAGCTTGCTTCTGGCATTATATGCTACAACTGAGACTTTTCAGCCTCCAAAGCCTACATGTTTGGCACGAATAGTAGAAATCTGGCATTTTCAATGCTCATATGTCCAAAAGCTGGGTTGCTGGAAAATGCTAGAAGTCCCAAATTGGTGTCCACTTTGGAATATTTGGCCCAGGAAAATGTATATTCTCATGTCGCAGGAAGTTGGTTTGCAAAAACGAAGGCTGAATGGGGGCCAAAAAGCAAGCCCCATTTGCCAGACCATAGATGAAATACGATAGTTTGCTGCACAAAGTTTCTTTTTCAAAGTTATTTGCAGCTGCCATGACACATCTTTAAAGTTGTAATATGCAGAACTGTTATTTAGGAATTCCAGCAGAGGGAAACAAATCTCAGTTGTTTACATTTAAACATGATGTAGTAAGATACTCAATGTAAACATTATAGATTGGACAAAGCAATGCATATGAAACAGGGCCCGAATCACAGCCTCGACTTAAATGGGCCAGAGCAAAAACAGCAATTGTCACAGAGAAGCTGTATTTACTATTATTCTACTTAGACTTTCTGATGGTGTGCTGGGAGAACATATATCATCTCAGAAAGTGTTGATGTCAAAGTGATATGATGTGAGGATGGAAATCCATTGCTTTTAAAATGAAGTTTTCATTCTTAACAGATAATAGGAACTGTAATTATGTTTTTATTCCCTTTGAAGGAAGAAGCATAATTATAAAAACACATTATGTAAAATTTACTGGTGGAAAAAAAAGCATTAAATATGTAATTTAAAAAGTTAGAAGCCATGTGGAACCAAGACTGGACTATTAAAATAGCTTAAAATTTGGCAAGCAGGTAGGAAACAGAGGGTGTTTACAGAAATGAAGAATTCACAAAAGAAAGAAAGAAAGAAAGAAAGAAAGAAAGAAAGAAAGAAAGAAAGAAAGAAAGAAAGAAAGAAAGAAAGAAGGAAAGAAAAAGACAGTCATGTAAGGAGAAGTAAAATTCAGAAGACAAAGGGGAGAGATTTTTTATTTTATTTTTCAGTTTATTCTAGTCAAGCATATCTTTGAGAGTATCAACATGCAATTTGCAATGCCGAATTTTCTATTATTCGGTGACATTACCAGTGATTTAAGGTACAAAGCATAGAGGTAAAGTAGCTAAGGAAATGGTTTATTCTAATAAAAATTTTGATTTTTACTTTCTCATTGAATCCATACTCTTATTGGGAGGGATGCAGTTAATGGTAGAGATATCATTAATATGCTTCATTCCCTATCTAGTCACCACCCATACGGAACTGTCCGCTGATTAGTTGCTCTTTCCGTGAGACGCTGTTAATTGTAGAAATATAAGCTTTTCAAAAACACATACAGCAAAATATCTAGCTGTAGAGCCTGGCTTTCTGGGCTCAAAAGCGGCTCTCCCACTTACTACTCACCATGTGACCTCAGGCCAGTCATTTACCCTCTTTTGCCATAGTTTCCTCACCTGTACCACAGGAGTAATAGGAGTAATGCCTACTACTACACCAAGGTATAGTGCTTAGAATGGTATCTGGAACTTGGTCACTCTTCAATAACTCACAGCTATTATTGTGATTACCTCATGCTATAGCAAATGGGGAACAAATCTTAATAAATAAACCTTGACTGAACCTGCTTCCCCTGCACATTATCTTACTAATTCCAGTCTGGGATTGTGGCACAGACATTTCATCCTGACCAAACAGTCCATACAGCAGACCAGATGCAGTCCTGACATTGGCCAGCCCCCCTTGCCATGCAGGTACCATGATGTGGCCAATGCAAGGAGGGAGGGATAGATGCTTCTTCCAGGACACAACCCATACAAATCCTGCTCTCTTTCCCTCAGCCACAGCACCCGTGCTATCCCAACATGCATCAGACATTTCATGGATGAGAAATAAACCTTTGTGTGTGAAGCCACTGAAGACTTGCAGTTTGTTGTTGTAACGTGGCCTAGCGTGATCCTCATTACCACAGTGACTGAAATGATCCATAGCCCTTTCGGAAAGGGATTTAACAATGTTCTTCCAGTCTCTTAGCAATGTCCAGTGAAATCTGCTATCTCCATTAAAGAACTCTGAGTCCCTCTTTCTCAACTTCCCAGCCTGGCACAGTGGCCAATCTGATACATGGCACTTTCATTTTATATCCAACAAGGCTTCTTCATTTCAAAGCAGAGGGGACTGTTTAATAAGGCCTTAACTCTCTGAGCTGTTTTTGGTAACTAAACATTGACAGAAATACACCTAGTGAATTTTTGCTGATTCCCCTTGCTGGAAGATTAAGAACCCAAAAGCATTTGAAGAACTAGCTGCAGTTTGGGTGGAAATGATAGCTCTGCAGCGTGGCTCTTACATCTCTCAGGGGCTCTCTCTGCACCTCGCTTAGTGTGGCCTCACTGGTTACCGTTTATCTCAGCATTTCTGTCTTTTATAATTACTATCCTATTATTGTATGTGTTTATTTGAGTCACTAGCGGATTTATATTTAGTGAAGATATAGATGCCCTGTGACAAAGCTAAATTGTTCACCTCATTTGCAAACTTTCTTAAGGATGTCTTGCTCTTTGGGGTTCTAAAAAGGAGTGATAAAATACAACTACAAGATTGTCTCCAAAGAACAAAGATCTCCCCTGCCCTACCAAACAGCGGAACATATATTAAAAAAAAAAAAAAAAAAGTCGGGGAGGGGGCTAGAAAATGAGAAGTCAAGGACTAAAGCTACAATGATGACATGCAGGTTGATTTGTATGTTCTGAGGTTTTTTAGGGCAGACATTGATTGATCAGAGGTTTGCTTTAGGGACGATAATGGTCCTATAATCTAAAGTACAGGAACTCTTGTAGAAAAGGAATTATCCTGAAAGTCTTATTGGATAAGGTGATTTTAGTGCCCAGGACTAAGTGTTCTAAAGTTGAATGACTGTGGCCAGCTGTATTTTTATGATATTTTTCAATTAAAAGTTTTAAGAGCCATATATGCAAAGTTATTTATATACTGTAATAGGTCCAGGCAGCTAAGAGCCCTGGCCCTGATATTTTAGTGAAAAGCCCAAGGTATGGCCATCATTATTCATGCAAAATTTTGAATTTTATAAACAAATAAGAAGGAAGGACAAAATATACTTAAAAAGAGTAATGCAATTTGAATGATAAAAAAATATTGCTCTATGCTGTTCTCATAAGTGTTCATGGTGCTTCAGAGAAGCAGAAAAATTGCTCTATGCTGTTCTCATAAGTGTTCATGGTGCTTCAGAGAAGCAGAAAAAATATGTCACTAGAGAATTTTTATAGTTCTTTTCTACCTGAATACCAATAATCTTTTTAAAATGTGTAAAAAGAATTATTGTTTGTTTGTTTGTTTTTAGGTTAAATTTTCTTTCCTGAAATACCATGAGAAATGTATTAGCAACATGAAGTTAAGGAACTGAGTGACTGTGCAGATAATTTTGTCTTTATAGTAACTGTTTTCACCTAAAATATTAAAATTATTTAGTCTAAAATGTTTTTAAAGTAACTTTGTAAAATGAATTGTAGGGCTAAGTTCAGCAGTTACTTAGACAGGAGATATTTGTGTGGTGAGCTGCCACAAACTTAGGATAAAGGAATTTTTGTTGCTGGTATAAATTATCTAGTTTTCCTGCTGACATAGCTTCTTTTCATTTTACCTCTGAGGATGCGAGTTACAGGAAATTATAGCTCTTTGGGGATATTCTAAGCGCTGTGACTTTCTCATGAGGTATACTTCACTTATAAGTTCTCTCTGTTAGGAATTTCTCATTCTTAATAATCCCCCAGAAGAACAGTCTATACAGTAGTCCCCCCTTATCCACAGGGGATACCTTCCAAGACCCTCACTGGAGATAGTATCAAACCCTGCAGATACTATGTTTTTTCCTATACATCCACACCTATGATAAAGTTTAATTTGTAGGTTAACAACAAATAGCTAAAGATAAAATGGAACAATTATAACAATACATTGCAATAATAGTTATGCCAAATGCAGCATTATTAAGTAAAATAAGGGTCACTTGAACACAAGCACTGCGATATTAAAAGTCAATCTAATAATAGAGATGGTTGCTAAGTGACCAACAGTCAGGTAGCGTTTATATGGCATAGAGACACTGGACACAGGGATGATTCACATCCTGAACAGGATGAAGCAGGACAGTGAGAGAGTTCATCACACAACTCAGAACAGCACGCAATTTGAAACTTAGGAATTGTTTATTTCTGGAATTTTCCGTTTAATTTTTTTTTTCAGACTATGATTGACTGTGGGTAACCAAAACTGCAACTATATGAAAATGAAACTATAGATAAGGAGGGGGCTATGACCATACTAGAACATCCTTTGCAAAATCAGTAATTCATTTCACGCTTGATTTGTCTTCTCTGTGTGAATCTGGGGAAGAAATTTATCCTGAAGAGTGCTTGGACACGGTGATGGTTAATGGTCTGTGGCAAATTGACTGGGCCATGCGGGGCGGGGTGGAGCCCAGATATTTGATCAAACCTTATTCTGAATGTTTCTGAGAAGGTGTTTTGGATGAAATGCTACCAAGCCATTTCAGGAAACAGGAATAGCAGCAAATTTTGAAATATCCCAAAAGGATCATCAACAACTCTCAGTAAATATCAGCACGCAACACCCAAAGGCTCAGCTTAGCTGATTTGATCAAACAAGACAAGATACCACCACAGGACAATGTAAACTAGAATATAACCCACCACCAAACCTTCTCCAAAGAAGAGATGGAAGGAAGGAGAATATTTAAGGAGTTGAATATCAACCCCAAGTCTTTGAGCTACTTTGAAGAGGTTGCATTGTAGAGCAGGAGTATATAAATTGCCTTTAAAAATAGGTTTTAACTGGGTGTTTTTCGGGGGTTTTTTGTTTGTGTTTTTTTTTTGTTGTTGTTGTTATTGTTTCTGCTAATAAGCAAAAATGAAGAATTGGGGTAAACTAAATTATGTTACAGAAATTACATTTTGTTTTCATACAGCTGAATTTTTTGGTAAATGTTAGATTTCAAATCATTCTACCCTTTGTTTTAATATCTGTTACCAGAAAAGGAGAACCAGATAACCTCTAAGCAAACATCTAAATCTGATATTTCTATAACTCCATGCTTTGTTCAGAAATGGGGCCATAATATCATCAGGCAAGTCCATGGGCGGAAGTCAAAGTGGGAGGGGGAAGGTGGTAACATGTGATTTCAGTGCCTAGGTGAGAAGAGGCCTCTGTCTCCTTATTAGGGCATGATTGCTAGGAGCCCAAATATGAATAACATTAGGCTCATATTAAGTCAGAAGAGACGGAGCCCTACAATTGCCCCAGTTCACTACCTGGAGGTAGTCCAGGTAGCAGCATGTGCAGGGAATCCAACCTGAGCCCTACAATCTCACTGAGTTAATGGGACAGAGATCAGACCTGGTGAAGGCCAAAGAGTTAGAATTCTGAGGCAGAGTACCAGAGAGGGGGAGCTGCACAGAGGGAAACCTCTGACGGTCTATGGAGGGGGTCCCCTCAAGTCTTTGACTGAGCACCCATTTGAGCATTTGGGAAAGTACATTGTTAAAGACCAGGAAAAGACCAACTAGAAAACACTAAGCTAAACACTTCGTAAGGGCCACACAGTGCTAGAAATAGTTCTGTCTCACCAGCCAGAGTGGAAAGACTTAATAATTCATAGGACATCAAACAGTGACCTGGACCAAAGACTGCTCCGAACTCACATTTAATAGAATCAAAAAGCAAGATCAAATTGAGCTTAGCTAAATTAACTTTATGCAAAACCAAATCCAAGACTATTTCAAGTAATACAACAAAATCCAGCACCTTTCTATGGCTAATGTTTTTCCCAAATAATGATAAACCCACAAATCTAACAAACCCAATGAATGGGCCGGCCGAATGGCGCGGTGGTTAAGCGTTGGCTTGGGAAGCCAGTGGCCCCGGTTCGGTCCCACATATGAGGGCCAGTGACACTGCCCTCAAGAAAAATTAAAAATAAAAAAAATAAAAAATAAAAAAAATAAGAAACCCAATGAATAACAAGCATAATAAAAAAAATAAATAAAACACACACACACAGACACACACACAGACACACACACACACACGCGCGGACATCATGATCAAACTGTGGAAAGCAGTGATAAACAGGAAATATAAAAAGCAGCAGAGAAAAAGACACATTAAGTACAGAAGAACAAAGGATGGCAGCAGATGTCTCATAAACAATGCAAGCCAGAAAAAAATATTAGGAATAAAAATGTCAACATAGAATTCCATACCCAGAAAATACTTTTCTAAAATAAGGGTGAAAAAAAAAAGAGGAAAAAAAATAATAATAAAATAAAATAAGGTTGAAATAAAGAACTTTTCAGGCATGAAAAAGCTGAGTTTACCACTTACAGACCTACACTGCAGGAAATGTCAGTGAAGTTCTTCAAGTAATACAAAAAACAACACAACAGATTATAGCCTCCAATCTACACAAAGGAAACAAGAGTACCAGAAATGATCAATATATGAGTAAATGCAGAAATGTTTTTTCTCATGTTTCTCTTTAAATTATACATAACAACTTCATGCAAAACTAATAAAAGGCATTGTGGATTTTAAAATATGTAGAAGTAAAATATATAATAAAAGCAGCACACCAGAAAGGGGAGGAAAAATTGAGGTAAACTGTTGGAAGTTTATTTCACTATACATGAAGTGGTATAATATTGTTTGAAGACAGACTATGATAATTTAAAGGTATATACTGCAAATCCTAGAGCAACCATAAAAAAAAAAGAAGCAAAATGTTATAGTTAATAAGTCAATAGTGAAGATAAAATTTAATTATAAAAAAAACTAAACGATTCCAAAAGAAGACAAGAGAAAAAAGAAACAAATAAATTTGATAAATAGAAAACAAAAATCGGGATGGTAGATTTAAACTTAATCATATCAATAATTACATTGTATGTAATTTGTCTGAATGTGCTCATTTAAAGAACAGAAAAAAGGTTATTTCAAAATGAAAAATGAGTCAATTCAATAACAGTGCATAATGATCCTAAATGCATATGTATAAGACTAGTACTGCAAAGTAAATGAAGCAAAAAGTAAAAGTAGACAATTACATTAATTTTAACTGCATATTTCAACATGACAAGTGTCTCAGTAATTGATAGAATAAACAGTGAATCAGTAAACATACAGAAAATTTGAATATTACTATCAAACAACTTGACTAAATTGATATTTATAGGATACATGACCCAAAGACAATCGAATGCCATTATTTTCACAGAACATACAACACAGTCCATAATCTAGGCCATAAAATAAGTTTCAATAAATTTTAAGAGGACTGAAATCAGGTGACATCAGCAAGATAGCAGAATAGGAAGCCCCAGACCATTCTTCTACCATGAAGACACCAATTCAACATCAATCAATACATGGACCAATTTCCTTTATGAAAAATCCAGAAACCAGATAAGAGGCTCCTGCATCCCAGATGAGCATGAATGAAACTAGACACATCAAAACTGGTAGGAAAATTTGTGTCCCTCGCTCACCAGAGCCCCAACCATTAGCATATCATGGTGACTGAAAGGACATTCCCAACTCCTGGCTTCACCTTGTATAGGGAATGAGAAAGCTGAAACATATAGCTAATGTTCAGATGTTTCAGGGGGCTACCTGAGGGAGTAGTATCGCCTTGCCTGAATCTAAGTCAGAGGAGCAAAAAGATAAAGGAATAAAGAAGAGTTGAGGACGTCTAAGAGACTTATGGGACACCATCAGTCAGATTAATATACTAATTATGGGAGCCCTAGAAGGAGATGAGAGACAGAGAAAAAGGCAGAAAGCTTATTTGCCGAAATAAGTAACAGAAGGAGGTAAGTGTGTACTGGGAGCTGGGGGTTTGGAGTTTAATTCAAAGGACATGAAGGAATATTTGGAAACGATCGAAATGCTTTATATCCTGATGGTGGTGGTGGTGGTTATACAACTAATCTGTCAAAACTCATCAAATCATACTGGTAAAGTTGATACATTATATATATAAAATACTTCAATAAAAGCTGATTAAATTTTTTTAAAACTCAGAGTAAACTCTACTTCACCATCTCCTATTTATTTTTAACTCCCAAATGTAACTAAGTGAAAGGAGTCCTCTTGATTCTTCTCTTCTTGAGTAATGAAGTTGTATGTGTTGTAAAGTTGAGGTTAAATGTTGAAGTATGTCTAACACTCTTAGATTATATATTCTACCTTCAAACTCCTGTGGCCTTAGAGAAACAGCCAGAGCTGTTAGGGTATACGGTACAAGGACACTCAATAGCTAATATGAGTATTATGTCCAGGGTAATGTCATAAATGAATGGTACAGGGATATGTTACAGTTCTGTAGACTGAAAATGTAGCATCATAAATAACGTGTAAAAAATACCAATTCCTTTTTTGTTGTTGTTGTTGTCATCATACTTAATTGTTCGTTACTGGTTTCCCTGAAAAAGCATTTGATTTTCAAACAATTTTCACCCTTTTCCACTGGG
The DNA here is from genome assembly GCA_033961575.1 of Aselliscus stoliczkanus. Taxonomy (NCBI): domain Eukaryota; kingdom Metazoa; phylum Chordata; class Mammalia; order Chiroptera; family Hipposideridae; genus Aselliscus; species Aselliscus stoliczkanus. The sequence continues at coordinate 10,169,600 of CM066734.1, forward strand.
GATGCTTGAAAATTTATTCTGTTGATTAACTCTGAGAAATCTAATCGCCACAGCTATCTCTGGAATTTTTCATGCTAGAAAAATCTTACACATTACAGATATTTTGCTTGTTGTGCTTACTAAGTATTATATTTAATATGTTTTATGTTTGTATAAAATTTCAAATCACATATTATATGGGTGTTGAGGCTTGCTGAGATTTAAAAATAATTTGTAATCACATCACATTTGGAATTTAAAAAATGATCAGCAAGGCATTTAAGTTAAAGTGCATAGGATTCAGTTTCTTAAACACTGTTAAAATAAAAATCAACCATGAAAGTCATCAAAAAAGCTTAAGAGCATATTCATGAGAATTTCTAGCTCTTTGATTTTACTTTTCTGATACAAGAAGGGGAGTACTTCCAAAGCTAACTAAAAATGCTAAATGAAAGCACTTACCTATGAAATTAGGTAAGTATTTCCAATTAAAATTGCTACTTAAATAATATGTTCTCTACATTCACACAGGTTACAATACTGCAAATAGTTTTTATGCCCAAAGTTTACATCCCCATGAAGAAAAAGGATGAGTTACGAGGAGGAATAAAACAGCTCTTATTTACTCCCTGGTTTGGTGTTTCAATGATCGACTCATCTCTTCCTCTTAAACTGTGGTATAGGATGCTCTGTATCGGGACTATCTGGTATCAGAGCTACACACAGGCCTCCACGTTATAACTGTACTTCTGTTCCCAGACTCCGGGCCTTCTCCTCACTTTTCTACTTGCAAACAGATTTGCTCATGGTCCTGTCCTTGTACAGAATGGTCCACATTCAGTACATTGATAGACCCCAGACTGAAGAATGCATCGTCGTTGTACCCAGCCCTGTCGCCCAGATGCCGGACCTGTCTTGTTCCTTGGCAGGTGTGGGATGCCGGAGGTCCACTTGGAGAAGGGTGCTTATTGTCTGAATTGACTGTATCAACCCCCAGGGGACAGGCCATGGAACAACCAGGACCCACCGGCCCATCGGGGTGGAGGGGAGAAGGTGGAGCTGTCCAAGAGAGGGGGGCAGGGAGAACTATCCTGTAGTGGAAACAAAGCCCAGTGGACTTACTGGGGCTCAGGGGCCAGCAGGAAGGCATAACTGAAATGCAAGCCAGCGATGCCTAAGTGTGAAGGTGTGGAATTGGGCTGAAGCCGCCGCAAACAACAGTGATGGTTCTTTTATTTCTCTTGGGGAGGCAACAGGGTCAAGACGTAAACCTTGTGTAAGAGCCTTTCTGCCATTTAAAACAAATCGACCCTCCCAAATCCTTTCCCTCTCTGCCCCATGGTTCATCTGCCCTCTGCAATCCTTTGGTTATAAAAAGCATTTCGGAACGAAAAATGCAGGCTGGTGGTCAAGACTTCTTTCACTAAGGGCTAAATGGGAGAGTTCTGCCAGCCATCAAATTTAACAGCTTTCAAACATGTGCAACATTTCTCTAAGCAAATTGGTCCCTTAATATGGTAAACCGGGCAGCACCCAAGGGGAAAACACTGGTGATCTCACAGCCCAGCACAGATGGAGTCACAGCACTATATTCCTGAAAAGCAACTCATACTTTCCACTTTGATAAAACCAGAGGCAAATCCGAGAGGCCATAGGGGTGACGTCCATTGTTCATTCTCGCTGAATTTTTTTCTCCTCTATAGCAGAGCACAGTGATTTAATTCATAGCTTATGGGATTTTTAAAAAAATATCAACCTTTCAAATTTTTTCTATATTAATCAGTGGTTTCTAAAGATCTGCAGGGATAAATAAACCCTGCAAGCTGGCAGGGGTTTCTTGTGGCATAACCACTGGTAGTTATAAACAGTAAACAAAACATAGTAACCATTTTAAGCACAAGAGATTGCTGTATCACAGGGGGCATAAATCATTAGCTTAATAATTTCAGCAGCAGCAGCGTCTCCGAAGCAAAATTAAGCCAACAGTTCCCCCTGTGGCAATAATGAAGTACTGTCATGCAAAAAGGAGAAGACAACCAAGAGAAGGCATTATTGTGCCTTGGAAATGATTGACAATCCAAGTTCAATAAATAACTGTGGACCTCTGTCTCCGTGCCATTCCTTTGAGAGGTGGGGAAGGGGTTCCCTCTGAAACCCATGGCTATTCTTGCAGACAGTTTGACAAGCACAAGCGCACGTTCATCCAAGGCCCCCCATGGCTAGCGCGTGCTGTAGGTAGGGCATGAAAGCGATGACATGTTACAATGGAGAAGATGACAAATTTCTCTCAGCTGTATAGGCAGACATTATTCACAGATTTAGAGGGAGCCGAAAGAATGCTAGGCCCAGGATAGGACAGGGAGATGACAAAGCTCCCCTTTCAGGGGCTCTCAGGCTAGATGGCCAGCAGTCTGGAAGGCAACACATTCTAATTTTGATCTGGGCCACTGAACCCAGCCACAAGCATACAGATGTCCTGATTACTCATGAATTCCACCAAGTGACAAAGTTCAATTTTTTTTTTTAAAATCGGCCTAATGATTTGTTCATTTTGGGTAAGTATAGTTGGTTATGGGATGTTATAAAAAAAAAAAGGGAGTTCAGGGAGACCTTCTCAATACCTGTGGTGTTGAGTCAATACTATAGAACTTCCATTTTTCACCCTGATTTCTTCATCTACAGTCTTGTCAGTATCCTTAATAAAGAAAATTCTGATTGTAGACCTTTTTTCCCCCTCAATAGTACCATTTCCTTAAAGTAGAATTTTACCTCCTAACAACATTCCCTATGTTTACTGAGTCCCCATTAACTACCAGTTTAACTACCTTATTCAGTGGATTGAGGTGGTGATTGGTTTTACAATATAGGGATACAGACTAGAGTATAGAGTGTCAGCGTCACTTTTTATAGGACACACAACCTAAGCACTTTAGAAGTAATCATTTTTTTCTCTTTTTTTGTTGTCTTTTGTTTTCAACGATGATACTTTAGATACAGTTGTCTTAAAGAACCCAATGACTATCCTTCATAGGTTAATTATAGATATAATAGCTTCCTTAACTTTAGATAGACACACTCTCCTTTATTAACCTGAAATAAGAAAATTGAATGGAGACAGCTCTCTCTATACCTATAGGAAAACTTTTCTCCACAAGCTAAATAAATTATTGCAACTTTTAGCTCTAAACCAAAAACAGAAAAAGAAAAACAAAGACACATCTAGCATAATCACTATGCCATGTATTGTAAGTATGGCATGGATATAATCTTGCATACAAAGTAAAGAATAGCGCATAGTATCTTGGTCAAGGAGAAGTGAAAGCTGGATCTTAAATAAAATTGTGAAGAAAATGTGTTTGTCTTTATGGGTGCTCCTTTTCCCCTTCTCCATCTTCTTCTTTTCTGCTTAGTTCCTCCATGTTGCACCTAACCTCTTCAGGAACTCTATCGATGTCACCATTCTTATTTAAATTTGGTAGCTCCCAAAGATTCTTCATACTTATGATCAGGGTAAGGTTAATAATAGTATATTCACAAATGGGATCCCAATGACCAGAGATACAAACACATACAAGATATATCCATCTGATACAAAATGGAAGACTAGGCTAAGACTAAATTTACCCATAGTCCATTAGTCAGAATAGATTGCTAAGGCTCTACTCTAACAGGCTACAAAGAGCTCCCAACTCGGGTACTCACCAAAATGTACTAGCAGCACCCACACAATGAGAGGTCATTTTCAAATCATATATCTGATAAGAGTCTAGTATCCAAATATATAAAGAAATCTTATAACTCACAGATAAAAAGACAATTAAACTGACTCAAAAATGGGCAAAGGATTTGAAAAGATGCCTCCCCAAATAAGATATACAAAGGAGAAATAAGCACTTGAAAAGATGATCACTGTCATTAGTCATTCAGGAAAACAATGCAAATTAAAACCACAATAAGATGCCACTTCAGACCTCTAGGAAGGTTACAATCAAAAGACACACAATGGCACAAGTTGATGATATAGAGTAATTTCAACTTTCCTACCTTGCTGGTGGAAATATAAATGTTGCAGCTGTTTTGGAAAACATTTGGGGTTCAAAAAGTTAAATATAGAATTACCATATCTCCCAGCATTTCCACTCCTATGTATATGCCCAAGAGAATTGAAAGTATATGTCCAACAAAAACTTGTGCACAAATTTTCACAGCAGCGTTATTCATAATGCCCCAAAGTAGAAACAACCCCATCTCCATCAACTGAGGAATGGATAAACAAATATGGTACATCCATGCAACGGAATAAAATTCACAAAAAGAAATGAAGCCCTAATACATGCTACAACATAGATGAGCTTGAAAACATGCTAAATGAAAGAAAGCATACATAGAAGGCCATACAATGTATGTTACATCTATACGAAATGTCCAGAATAGGTAAGCCCATAGGCAGAAAGTAGATTAGTGGTCGCCAGGGGCTGAGGGGAGGAGATAATGGGGTGTGACTGCTGATAGGTACATGATTTCTTTTTGGGGTAATGAAAATGTTCTGGAATTAAACAGTAATGATGAATGCACACACTTATGAATATGCTAAAACCCACTAAAAAGTACATTTTTAAGTGATGAATTTTATGGTATATAAACAATATTTTTTAAATATTATTTTTTTAATATTAAAGAAAAAGTACTAGCTACCATTCCTATGTTTCAACTTACTAGACCAAAGCTAGTAGTTCCCTTACCACCAACTCTGATTCAATGCAAAATAGAGTTTTAATTGTTATCTCTCTATTCTACTGTGTCTAGAAATGCCTCATATACCTGAAAAAGACAAATTGGCTATAGGCTCCAAACAGGAAGTTCTATGAAGCAATCTGAATGGTACATACCAATGGACTCAACCACCTTTTCCTAATTCAATGATCACTTTTCTTAGAACATACCCCATCACTCTCCCTTCACTTAGTCTCCTTGATTATTCTTCAGAGGATTTATACAAATGAGACAAATCATGTTATCTATTCATATTTGTTTATTGTTTATTGGCTATCTTCCCTCTAGAATGTAAACCCCATGAACCAGGAAGTTGGTTTTGGCACAGAGTAAGATAGGTACTGGAGAAATGTTTGATGAGTGAGAAAAATTGGAGTAAAACTTGCCCCCCATTAGATGATGGGGAAGAATAAAAATGAAAGGATTATCTAATACTTGAAGTCAGGAGGTCAAGCCCTCCCCCAGACCTCTTTTTTCTGATGGCGACTTGTCTGTATCTCCGTGGACTTCAAAATTGAGTTTGTATGCATCCCTGGCCCTTAGTGCTGCACATGTCAGGGTCTCTGCCTTCATCTTCTGCTTTCTGTATCTGTTTCACTAAATGATCTCTTCAAGCATTCCTGAACCCAGTCTAAAAACCTAACCCTTATTCCCAATTGAACTATTTGCTTGATAGTTTGGCTTGGGAATCCAAGGTCTGACCTGGAAATAAATTCTGATTACTAGTGTTCTCGTGGCCAAACCAAAAGATCAAAGGTCTTTCCCATTTCTACTACTGTGCATTCAAAAATCATATTTTGGCCAAACAAAACATTCTACTTGTACGATAAGGGTTATGTTAAGTTCATAACCTTTGGCCTTAGGAAGAAGTTTAACTTGTCACCAAGATTCTCTCAAAAAAAAAACAAAAAAAACCTCTGTGGCCTCATTGCTGATGGTACACTTGTTTTGCCCCTAAGTTTGATCTTAGAATTTATTTTAAAATATCACATGTGTTGAGTTATTCCAGATCATTCACTTCATTTATAGCTGTCATTATGTATTAGGTAAAACACATTTAATTGTCTTTCAGACAGTAGGATTAAAAGAACTAGATAAAATTTATCTTTAAAAATTCATTATTCAATCATTTCTAATATACAGTTCTATCACTGAAGCCTAACAAGTTGAAACCACCGATGCTGCTGTCAGGGCCACTACAGCCAAGAGCAGGAACTATTCCTCGCCTTTCCATAAGCTCCTTATAAGCTGAATGTCCAGAGCTCTTTTATAACATATCTCTGTTTAAACCTCCATCTCAGTATGATTTCAACTAATAAACATATCTGGGGGGAGTGTGGGGAGACAATGTTTGCCTGAACCCCACAAATCCCCGAGTGATGGCCCTGATGACAACACACATCTGGATGTTTTGAATCATCGCGATGATTGATTTAATTTTTCCACTCTTCACCTGGGCTTTTGGCTTTGGCTAGGAGGAGCTATGTCACTGTTGGGCTTTGGTCTGCAACTTGCTTCCAGCTGTATGCTTTGCACTATACTCTGCTTCACCTTCCTTCTTGGCTACACTCATCGTAGCCTCCATATGTTTTTTTGCATGAAGCCTTATTCTGTGTCCCATCCAAGAGAAACTTTTTCTGCCTTGCATCCCGCTCGGTCACAAGTCACTGTGTGTCTACTCCTTGATAGTTTTACAGGAGCTAGCAACGGGTAAGACTGGGGTTATCAGAGATGCCTATTGCCTAACCCAGCAACCAATAAGCAAGGATCAAGTGACTCCTTTATGCTTGGTATGTAACCAGGTCCTGAGCACCTAAACTATGGTTGTCCCCTCTCTAATCTCAACCTCCTCCCAATGTGATCTAGATAGAACAATTCCATTTCATTCAGCCAGTGCTGATGTGAAGGAAGGTCTATTTCTTGAAGGCATCCTGCTAAGGCCCTCCAGGGTTACACACAGAAATAGAACATATCTCCTGCCCTCAGACCATTTCATAATACATATAAATGGGGTTCTAAATTATACAAAAACTTGAAATGGTGGGTTTAAGCAACGTCTGTGCCAACTTTGAACTGGTGAGAAATCCACTTTATTTAATTCTTGCAGAACTGCATAATTTGAAAACAGAGTTAATTGCACACTGTGTTTATGTGATCGCCATCACCTACAACGCAGTGAAGAGAAACACAAGCCCTCCTTTGTCAGTGCTGTGAGAAGCTCTCTTGATTCCTTGCGTCAGAATTTCTGAAAGTGACTTTTGGTTTTATAATCTGAGGGAGCACTGTTATTATCATTTCAAATCTCATTTTTATGCCTTTTCACCATGTTATTCGAGTTCATTAAATTGTGCTGCTAAAGTTAGTGCTGAAAACAAACCCAAAACCAATAACTTCAGAATCGAAATAAGATTCTGGAATAAAGCACCACGGAGAGCAAACAACTACCAGCATTCATTTAGGAAAGAGCCCTCAGCAAAAGAATACAGAAAATGTGAAACGTCACTTCAAAGGAAGTATGCACTAAAATAATTACAAAAGTATACATTCCAAAAACGAATTCCCTCTCTGGGAAAATTCGTTTTGAGTTTTAAGTTATACGATGTCTCCAGGAATAACATTTCTCTCCTATGGAAAGCAGGTGCCCTGGACTTAGATTTTATTTCCCACTGCTCCACCTTACAATCCCTACAGTTTAGTTAGAAAAGCCTCTTTATTATTCCACACATCCTCTGCCAAAGAAACCAGTATTATTCCCTTCCCTATTTCTTTTATTATTCTCCTCTTCCTGTTTTAATATCTTCACTCTTCCTACCCAGTAACCCAAATATGTGGCCCGGCCTCAAAGGCCCACTCACGATCTATCTCATCTGCAAAGTTGTACCTGACTCAGTAGTCACAGGACTTTATACTCAGCATGGATTTGAGAGATTATCTAGTTCAAATCTATTCCAACTGCACAACCCAGACACACTTAGGAAGCCTTTTGAAAGTCAGAAATAGGAAGAGAAGTATCAGTGGGCAGCAGAGTCCTGGGGCTTTCACCCACTGTAACCCAGGACTGCTTTCATCATTTTAATTATTAAGAAAGCAATTGCACAAACAACAGAGTCCAGAGCTTTGGGAGAAGGAAACCCCACAGTCCAATGCAATAAATGAAGACATTCAGGCTGGTAGTAGGATATCTTTGTGCTAGTTTAGTCAAGAAGGAAAACTAGGCTAAAATCCTTTGGACTCCAGCCCAGCTACGCTGATGGGTTTTCTTCATCACTAAAAGGCAGTTTCCTATTGATGATTTTATGGTGTCTTGTTATTTACATGTTTGTATCTTTTCTGTCCAATACACTGAGGGAGGCCATCGCTGCTTCACACCAAGGGATGAAGAATAGAAAAGAACTTCTGTTAGCAGAGCCGTAAGTCACAAAGTGCACGTGCCCTGCTTTTTTCCCAGAGCCATAGATACTCGTGATTCATATATAAAGTTGGGCAACACAATATTAAGAAGATCAGCATTACTGTACGGACTGAAATGCCATAAACTCCATTCTTTGTAGAAACTCTCTCTCTTCTATTTCCAAACGTCATTCATTAAAGTTGGCATAAATGGTAGTCAGTACAGACTTCTTTCATAAAAAAAGGGTAATGAATATTTGTGGCCTCATTCTTATTTTTACCCACACTTGCATTTACAAATCTAGACATAAATTCCCTGTTCTAACAGCCACCCTGTGCTTAGCCCTGGAATCTCATTTTGGTCATCCCTTACAATGGCAACAAGACACTTTAACAAGAAAAAGGGACCTCTACTCTAATAAAAGTGTTTTCAGATTTTTTAAAATAATTAAAAGCTTTCCTTGTTTCGTCATCCATCGGAAGCTCTCTCTCCAGCTGGTTCTTTCTTCTGATAAACTCATTGAAAGCGTGCACTGCACATGCTACCTTTGTCCCTCCTCTGTTGGCTCCATCTTCAGGTTTTATGCTATTTAGCTCTTCAGTGTAAGTTCTGTTGCTCCGTCTCTCTTCTTCCTCTATCTACTGTATGTCATTCGTTCTGTTGGATGTGCTGGGCTCCCACATCTGTTTTTCTAGGAGTGTCTTCTCATCACTGCCTTTACATCCGGGTAAGAGGAGCTCTCTGGACTCCAGGCTTTGGCCATCTGCTCTGCCCTCTACAGGAGGAGTAGTCCGCAGTCCCAGTAAGGCATGCTCATCTGGCACTTACACCTTCTCATCGAAACCACACTCTGGGTACCCGGGACCTCAGAATTCCTCCTCTGAATCTTGCTAAGTCCGCTTCTAGGGCCTGAAAGTCTTCCTGAATTCAGGCCCACAGTCTTGATGTACCACTACAGTGTATTCCAAGGTCCTAGAGGGGGCAACATGTGGTTGTTTGTGAGAAGGGGGATTGCAGGCAGGGCAGGTGAGGACAGGGCTTCTGCTTACAGGCCGGGCCTTCCCGGAAGTGCACCTAAGGCCATGCCATGCCTGGATAGGGCCAGAGTGGGAAGACCCAGGGATGGGGAGGTTCTTCCTAAGCTACCACCACCACGTTTTAGAACAAAAGTCTCATTTAAACCTTCAAGTTGAGATAAAGGCAATATTGTCATGGCAGAAGGCTAGACTATAATTTATTTAACAGTTTGTGGCTTGATTTACAACTTGTAAATATTTAACATGTGATGTATGGTCCTCTATTTTTATTCTTGCCCTAAGACCTACAAATCTTAGGGAAAGACATGAGTCTTTTCTAAGTCAAGGTTAACTTCCAACTTCATACTGACTTTATTCTTCTTTTTAAAGGTGCACATCCAATTTACAACATCAAAAGCTGAGTTAATATCTCCCTTCTCATTTTATACCTGTTTGTCCAAGTTTGTGTCTTTTCTTCATTAATAGCATCATCATCCACTCAGTCATCTGCTAACGGTCTTGGAGTCATCATCAACTTTCCTCTTCCCTAACCCTCAGGATTTAATCAGAGACAAGATATAGCCTTGTCTGAAATATCTGACTTCATCGTCTTTCAAGTCCCATCATTCAGTTGACTCATAAGAGCCATTTGACTGCCCTCTGTTGCTGTCCCTCTCTCCTTAAAACTCTGACCACATCTCCACCAGAATTATCATGCTTGCATCCATCACCTGTCCCCCATCCCTGCCCCATTTTCTACAGGCTAGAAAACACATTCCTTTTCAGTCTCAAGGTCTTCACCATCTATCCCCCAGCCAACGCTTGAACCTTCCTTCCTTCCCATGATCATTCTTGTCTCTTAGGCTTCACACTCATCCACACAGCCATAGACAAATGCTCTCTAGTCTAGTCAATCCAGACTACTTGCCAATCCCAGATGATTTGCTGATTTATAAATGTGTCATAGAGTTTCGCATACATGTATATGTACTTAAGTAACTCCATTTGTCCATACTGCTTTCTTCCTCCTGCTACTTCTATAACAATCCAATGAACTACTCTACTGCCATTTCCTCCATGAAGCCTTCCACAATTACTCCACTGAAATTACTTCCTCTCCTATGCTCGCTTAACCTTTATTTATACCACTATTACGATGCTTACATTTTTTTTTGCAAGTTATAAATGGATGGCTTTCTATCCTTCAAATACAAATTCCTTTTAGCCAGGGGCTAGTCTGTACTCATGTCTGTATATTCCTCATGCCTTGCCTATTCTCCCACACATAGTAAGTGCTTTTGAAAACATAATTACTAAGCCAAATTTAAATATAGATTGATTTTAATAAAAACAAAAGGCAAACCCACATACCGTATGCACTTAGAGAGGACTCTCAGGGTGTCTTTGCTCTTTTCCAACCCACCGCGTTCCTCTCAAACATTTACTGTATCACAGGGTTCTAAGATTTCTCTCTCCAAAATGGGTTTAACATCTCCTCTGAAAGCTGAAAGTGCAATGTCTGCAAAGCTTCTCAAGGAGTCCTGATGAAAGGCAGGGCAGAGCCACAGGCATTATTACAAAGACAGGTGTAGCACTCGATCCCGAACCAGCCACCTGTACGTCCTCAGTTTTCAGAGATGATTTGCACATGTGGGCACAGGTTTCCCGGGGTCACTTGTCACCCTGGGCACAATGCTCTTTAGATGGAGACCATCTGGGATTGCAGACTTTTCCATCCTCAACTCCTCTCATTTTGCAATCACCTGCTCTGACATAAGCCTGGTTTTGTTTTGTGTTTATAGTATGTCTCCCAGGCAGTTTATGAATCTGTTTCTGGCTCCCACCCCCCACTCCCAAATCATCTTGGGAGTAACAAAATTAAGTTAGGCGAGCAAAAAAATCCAAGTTAGGCTGTTTAATTTTCTGTCCCGAAATCTCCATATCCTTTTTGGGGTTTAGAGCTGGTGACAATAAAATGCTGTGTCTTTGGTCAGTAAATACACAGATAAAAACCACAGTAGTCTATCCAGTGTCCAGTTAATAGAAACAGTATTACAAACGACCTGACAGTTCAGAGGCAGCTTTCATGTATATTATCTAATTTAAATCACAACTTGGTCCTGTGAGGTACATATCCTGTGTTATGGATCCAAGATAATGGCTCACAGATTTTGTTTTTCTTTTTCGGAAACAGCTAGTGCGTGGCTGAGCTAGGATGCCGGTCTTCTGAACCCCAGTCCCACGAACCTCACTACAATATAACATATAGGAAATAGTCACAGAATTTTAAAATGTTATCAGCTACCCTCCAGATAAGTGATGTAATGTTCTGTGTATTTGCAGAACTAAGATTTTTTTTTTTACGGCTGAGTAAATTCTCATGCATATGTCACAAAGTGTGTTGGTGAGAAAGCATGGCTCAATTAGGAAAAAAAATGTCCAAGCTGCTGTATTTTAAGGCGATTTTATTACTGATAAGTCTGGTGTGGATGGATAATAAGGTAAGTAAAAAAAGAACAATTCACACCAACTCTTACAATTACCCAAGTTCAATATTGCAATAATTATTCAAACAGAGCATTGTATGTATCCTATGTAAAAAATGACAGAGTTTATAACACTAAATAAAGCTCCTTACAGGTTCTGTTGTGTTCTGTCTCCCATAGTATGATGTTTGGTTTTTCTCAGTGCAGTTATTATTTACACTATTTCAAACATTGTTCATTGCAATGAATTAAGAATCTTACCTTTAAAGATCAACTGATCGATAGGAAGCCCAATTTTCAAAGACGAGTAATTTCAGTGGTTTTAATAGCAGTAATAGCAATTTCTGGTTCCTGACTCAGAGTAATAATATGGATGCTTCGTGCTTCTTAATTTTTAATACATAATATCAGAGATAAAGTAAGATATTTTTTCCCCTCCTGTGGGTGATTAAAACACTGAGGACAGGCGGAGAATAACCAGTGTCTGTTTCTATGTCCTGTGCTATGGTCATTTTCTAAATTATCTGAGGGCCGAGTAATGTTGATAATCAAATGAGATTATTTCACTTTCCTTCTATTTTATAAGAATGTACTGTTTTTGCGGGGGGTTTTTCTTGGTTTTTTTTTTTTTTTAGCTGAGCCATCCTGCCACCTGTTGGCAGCTCAACGGCAACTCAGCTCGGGCTGGGCATCGAACTGCTGTTGCTCAGAGCTCAGCTCACACTCTTGAGCGCGCTCTTAACCAACTGAGCCACTCGGCCGACCCTAAGAATTTACTGTTTAAATTATTGTTGTTGAAAGTTGAAATTAATCTTAGCTTCTTTTCAGTGTATTTTCTTTTCTAACACAAATGACTAAGATTATAAATGGCCATCAATACACTGCTTTTATGGCATCTGATATGTAGTGTTTTCATTGCCGTTCTGTTTTAAACTCTGTGTGACTGCCGTTACAATTGATTTTCACTCCTAAATTATTTAGGCTTGTGTCTTCTGGTGTTTAAACATGGAGGAAGTAGGGCTATATATTTTTATTGATTTCTATTTTTATTTCAGTTGTGGAGACTTCCCTTGGGTTCTCATACACTGTTAGGGTTTTGTTTTGTTTTTGTTTTGTTTTTAATGTTCCAGGTGTGCTTTTAAAGATTCTGTATTGCCAAATTATACATGGTTCTATATGTTTTTGTTAGACTTAACTGGTTAACAGTGCTGTTCAAATCCCTTCTAACATTACTAATTCTTATTTGCTTCACCTATCAGTTTCTGAGAGAGCTGAGTTAAAATCTACTATCATTCCTTTTAATGGTCTTACCTATTATTTATATTTTTGAGACTATTTTCTAGGTGAGTGGACACTTCCCTAGAAAATAATTTTTTTTATTGCCATGCAATGAAAGTCTTTATTTGTGATAAGGCTTTGAGCCTTCAAATATCTCTATCTTGCCTGGTATTAATATCGCTGTACCACTTTCTTTTACTTAGCATTTGTCTGAGAGATTTTATTCCCTGTCTTTTTACTGTCAGCTTTCTGCCCCGGTAGACTCTTGAATAGTCTCGTCTAGAAAATATGTTTTGTTGTTTATTCCATATCAGAATTGTAAAGGCAAATTTAGATCAATTATATGTTTTGTGACTACTTGTATATTTGGATTTATGGCCAGCCTAGAGGCACGGTGGTTAAGCGCTGGCTTGGGAAGCCAGCGGCCCCGGTTCGGATCCCACATATGAGGGCCAGTGACACTGCCCTCTATAAAAAAAAAAAAAAATCACATTTGGATTTATGATGTTTTTCTTTTTTTTTTTCTTCCTTTTTCCCTTCTATTAATTCAGTTCTAGTCATTTTCTTCCTTCCTGCTACTGGACTATGTTAAACATTCTGTTTTTATTCTTTAGTTGTTACTCTCAAAATTTTAGTATTCATGCTTAAATTAACAGCCTAAAATTAAGCGATTCTCCTGAGCACTATAAGGAATATACAATTCTTTTTGTAAAATATTTCCCTATATCTTCCATGTTTATGTCTAGTAGTTAATGACTTTTTTTCACAGATTTATTGGAATATAATTCACATGTCATACAGTTCACCCATTTAAAACATAAAATATAACAGTGTTTAATATATTCACAGAGCTCAGCAACCATCACCACAATAAATTTTAACACATTTTTATAGCCCTGAAAAAGATATCCCAAGTCTTTTAGATGTAAATCCACCGGGCTCCCCACCCTCAGGCCTAGGAAAACCACTAATCTAATTTCTGTCTATGAATTTGCCTACTCTGCACATTTCATGTAAACAAAATCATATACCAGGTGTCTAACTTTCTCTTAACATGTTTTCAAGGTGTGTCCAGGTTGTAGTATGTAGCAACTTCATTTCTCTTTCTCTCTCTCTCTTTCTCTTTTCGGCTGAATAGTATTCCGTTGTATAGATAAACCACATTTCATTTACCATGCATCAGTTGCATTTAGATCGCTTCCACTTTTTGGTTATTATGAAGAACGGTGCTGTGAATATTTGTGTACAAGTTTTTGTGTGGACACATGTTTTCATTTCTCTTAGGTATATATATTTAGGTAGGACTGGGATTTCTGGATCACAAATAACTCTTGTTTAGCCTTTTGAGGAACTGACAGACTATTCTCAAAAGCAGCCAAACCATTTTACATTTCCACCAGTGGTCTACATTCCCACCACATCCTTTTCCATACTTGAAATTATCTGTCTTTTTTGATTACAGACTTTCTACTGTGTGAAGCAGTATCTCATTTTGGTTTTGATTTGCATTTCCAAGATAGCTAATAATTTTGAGCATCTTGTCATGCTTTTATTAGTCATTTGTATGTCTTCTCTGGAGAAATCTCTATTCAGATCCTTTGCTCATTTTTAATTGGATTATTTTTCTTTCTATAATTGAGTTGTAAGACTTCTTTTAAAATTCTAGATATGAGTCCCTCATTAGATATATGATTTGCAAATATTTTCTCATATACTGTGGGTTGTTTTATTGCTTTCACAGTAGTATTCTTGAAACACAAACGTTTGATGACACCCAATTCATCTATTTTTTTTTTATTTTGTTCCTTGTGCTTTTGTGTCATATAGAAGAATCTATCATCAAATATGAGGACAGGATTTACCGCTGTATTTTCTTCTATGCATTTTATAGTTTTATTCACTACATTTAGGTCTTTGATCCATTTTGAATTTTTATATATAGTATGAGATAAGGGTCCAAATTCATTCTTTTGCATGTAGCTATGCAGTTATCCCATCAAGCTCAGTCCAGAGGACTTTTCTGGTCTCAGACAAATTTTTTTTAAGATTTTTATTGGGGAATTGGGGGAGGGGAACAGCATTGGGGAACCGGGGAAGGGGACAGACAAGTTGCTGTCCTTTTTTGTTCTTCAGTCTAGTTGCGGAGGATGTTGCTTCACTGGCCCATGTTGGTATCATCATTGCGCTCTTCCCGGATGAGGCAGATCGGTCGCCGGCCTCTGGACAGTCACTCACAGTCGCTCTTTGCAGCTCACGCTGGCTGTTGGCCACTCACAATAGCCTATGGCAGCCCACTGCAGCAGGGGCTGCAGCTATGCCGTCCCGGGGACGCACAGCAGCCTAGCTCCAGGTGGAGCTGTTGTTAGCTGTAGAGGGCAGTGTCACTGGCCCTCATATGTGGGATCCCAACCTGGGCTGCTGGCATCCCAAGCCAGCTCTTAACCAATGCACCACTTGGCCGAACCCCAATTTTTTTAAAAATTAATTTCAGAGCTGTTATTCCTACTTCATGCAGTTACCATAAATTTTGACCATGCACTTCCTTTTCGTGCAGACTCGGGCTCTTAATTTTTCTCTCATGAAATTATTTGTAATTCTATCCAGGGTCTGGCGAGTCAGTAACATTTTTTTGCACTTGCCTGGGTCTAGCTTCAGAAACTTCTCTTCCAGTGTCCTATCACTGACCTTCCAATGCCCTATCCTTCAGGAGACTCAAGGCTACATCTGATAGTCTTTTGTGCATCACCTCAAAGCTCCTTTTGTATTTGAGTTATATGTTATTAATAGTTTCTGGCATTTGACTCAGAGATTCCCTTTCTATGTGTTTGGTTATTGTTTTCTTAATTAGTATATATGGTATTATAACTAATATTTCTCTGTGTTTACAGTTAAAGAAGGATCATAGAACACAACTCATACAAAAATAAATTCTGTGTGCTTAGGGATGATTTAGATTAGATTAAATTAGATTAGATTAGATTAGATTAGGAGGAGTGGCTTGGACAAGTATTTTACTCTCTGATTTTATACTTTCAGATACATTTTCTAGTGCCTAACTCCCTATGGCAGCAAAATATGCAGAGATATGTACAATTTCATTATTCAATCCTGATTATATAGACACTCATGCCTCATTTCTGAACTAATAGGTTGTCATTTTCACTACCTGTAGCAAGAAATCATCAAGAGGAGTCCAAAGAGAATAACAAAAAATTTTCCTTTCAATATCATGATTAGCTAAGAGCACTGGAGGACATGGCTTTTATTTAGCATTAATTGAAAAACAGTAATTTTAAATAAATTGTAGGTTTTTTTAGTAAGAAAATGTTTAAAACTGAGAGAAGAGGCACATTTTGTCAATCAATTCACCCAACTCAGTCAGGTGGGTTATCTGTGGTATATGCTAGAAAGAAAATGGAGGTTGGGGATGTGGCCCACCATTTGCTAATGTAGGAACTTTAGTTAGGAATATGTCACCTAATGGATCAGATCAATACATTCAGCTTGAACCATGAAACAAATGAGATGGACACCAGCACCTTTCTTTCTCTCTTCAGTTATTTCCATACAAACATATCCACAATCTCAGCTGCTACTCTTCCCTCGGGTTGATCAATTTGGCTGCTGACATTAGCCCAACAACAGCCAATCTCTTATCTTATTTGTCTTCGATCAACAGAGTCTTAGCCAGGGTGAAATGATTCATAAGCAATCAGATTCCCTTCAGAGGCCCTTTTTAAGGGAAAAAAATAAAATAAAGGAAGATTCTTGCAGATCCACTCCCTAACCATTTCCACTTTCCATCCTACATATTTAGGATAGATAAGCTATACTACAGACAAATCCAACAAATTATATCTTCAATCCCTGAGGGAATAACAACAGAAACAGAATAATGATGAATTTTTGGTTTTCATCCCAAAATGGATTTCCCTAGGTCACTCCTGTGATACTTCTCCCTTTCTTGGAGGAAATTTATATTTCGTGGGCCTAATTTCCACAGCTCTTAAAGTCACATGGAAAACACTAGTATTTTGACCGGAATAATTCAACTAGTGTGGGACAGCTGAAATGAACACTTCTCCCTTAACTCTGTGTTTTCATTTTACTCCTCTGAAAACACAAATCCCTGTTGACAGAGAAGAGTTTAATTTGATTTGTGCACCTGGCTACCATTTATGAAACCCTTGTTATTTCTCTCTCCTGACAGTTTGAGCTGCTGTGGCACCCTCAATGTCTCCATCTACAAGACAAGATGAGGTGAATACCAACAATTAGTACTTATCTAAAATACTTCTTGTCAAATGTCCTCACAGCTCTATGTCACTTAAGTGTGAATGTACCACTTAAGGCATTGAAGTATTCTGCTGTGGGAAAAACCAAGAAATCACTACAAATGCCAGTAAAATGTGATTTGAAACCAACTATATTTAAGATGAGGTTAAGAGTTATATACATATACATGCATTATTGGTAGAATAAACTTTCTACATCAACAAAAGAGTACAGTTTTTCCTCTGCAAATTAATAGATTATAAAATCTGTAGGCTTCTCATGAATGCAATTAAGAAAAACAGGGGGCAGACACAACTTCAACCTTTTAAGAATATTTTGCCTTTAAAAACAACTTTCTGTAAAATCACCTAAAATTAAATGTATGTTAACTCTGATTCTGTGAGTTTGGTGGAGTCAAATTTAACATGAAAACATCTTTAATTTCTATAGCTACCTTATTATATTTATACAAGACTACAAAAAATTAATTGGGTGATTTCAGTGAGCCAACTGTCACTTGTGTTATGAGCTCTGTGTGTGTGTGTGTGTGTGTGTGTGTGTGTGTGTGTGTGTGTTATGAAGCAATGCTGACTATGAGTTCAGCCTTTTACCAATTTATTTAGCCAAGGTTGCTAGAAGTTACTTAATGAGCACGAACACGTAAACTGTCAATAAACCTACAGGAGCAAAAGTGGCCCATGACCTAAAAGGACCCCTCTGTTAGGCCAGGGAGACGATGAAGTATGTGAAGTCACCAGTCTCTCTGTGTGATACTTGTTTATGCTGCCAAGGCACGTGTGCAAATTTGCAGAGTTGGGGGTTGGGATAGATTGGTGAGAGAGAGAGATCAGTGTCTCAAAATTTATCTCACAGTATGTATTAAATTAAAAGCCTGGGAGAAATACTTTTTTCCAAGCAAAATTGAAGAATATATGACTCTTTGTAGCATCTAGCCTTGGACCTACCAGTGCCTAAGCTGTTCCTTGATTACATTTGGCAATCTGTATTGATCCTTTCAGTTTATAGATTAGAGTCAGAAGAAAAGCTTAACAATTACCTACTGAACATATGGAAGGATTAGGAGTAGCAGTTCAAGAATCAGGTGAAGCTGACTTGAATATTGGCTCTACCATTCACAAGCTGTGAGGCATGGGCACAGACTATTATTTAACATCTTGAATCCCCAGGTTCTTTATTTGTTAGATGAAGAAAATAAATAATGCCTACTGGGAGAGAGTTGTAAGATTAAGTGAAACAAAACAAAAATTAATATGCTGTATGTAATTCCCTCAGAAGTATTACCTTTTTACACCTGTCAGTTTTAAGTAATAGTAACTGATGTTGGTAAAGTTGAACAGAAGAGGAATGAACTGGCAAGGTATCAGTAATTAGAGAATCAACTGAAAGAGTGGAGAATAAGGCTCTGGTAGAAAACCAAGGGAAGCTGGTTATAAGTGCATAGTCTGCCTGGAACATAGGAACACACTGCTGCTACTGGTTCTCTCTGCCATACCACTCCTCCATAATGGCTGGGAAGAATCTATGACTGATGCCAGCCCCGTATTACTCAAAGCCACAGGCGAGGGAATCTTACTGGCTAACCTTAAAATATGTACCTATTTTCTACAATCTGGAGGGTAAACAGGAGACAGGGCCTGTCTCCCCATTTAAAATTCCCCCAAATAGAAATAGAATGGGATACAGGGTATGCCACATGGCTGTAAAGCAAGACTCAGTAAATTTCAAAGAATCAGTACCAAACAGAATGCATTCTCTGACCACAATTCCAATTCCATTGAATTAGAACTCAGTAAATAAACAATACTTTTTTTTTAAACTCCATATATTGGTAAATTTTTAAAAAGTGCATTTGAATTGATTCAGTTAAAAAAGAAATCATAATGGAAATTATGAAATACTTGGAAATGGATGAGAATAAAAATATCAAACATAGAAAGCAGCAAAACTGGTCTTCTGAGGGAAATTGATAGCCTTAGAATGCTTATTTTATAAAGAACTAAAATCTGAAAGTTAGTGAGGAGACTGCCCAGTTAAAAAGTTAAGAAAATATGCAGTCCCTGTCCCCAAATAGTTCATCTATGTTCATTTGTTCATTCATCATTCATTCATTCATCATTTGTTCACTCATTCATTATTCATTCATCATTCATTCATTCATTCATTCTTCTATCTATCAAACTTACTTTATTTTTTTTTTTTTTTTTTTTTTTTTTTTAAGAGGGCAGTGTCACTGGCCCTCATGTGGGATCCGAACCAGGGCCGCTGGCATCCCAAGCCAGCGCTTAACCACTGTGCCACTCGGCCGGCCCCAAACTTACTTTAAGTAGCTATTATGTGCAGGATCAGAGCAGGCACAGGACTATACAGTAAACTAGACAGTCTCTGCCTTCCCAGGAATTACATTTAACTTTCTAGCAGAAGCAAATTCTAAACTGTTAATTTAATAATTATTAAATCATATTTATTATAAAGTATAAAGGATAAGTTCAGTTGCTGAGGAGATATAAATGCAATTACAAATTAGAGAGTTCAAAGCTAAGAATATTAAGCATAGAGGGGAGTCACCAAACCCAATCTTGGCAAGGAAAGAGCAAATGGGAGAGTCAGGGAAGAAATTTCAGAGAAGTAATCCATCATAAACAAATTAGCAAGCTAAAGAAGACGGAAAGTGCAGCTTCCATTTTCCTCTCTCCATAAAGACTGCAGGGAGAATTACAGAGAAACCAATTATTTCCTACCCAAAATTATTTTGTTTTCTTGGCATATAGGTTTGTCCCAATTTTAACATTCCATTCAACTCCATATGAATCCAGAAGGGTGTGTAGCTAAATGTGCACCAATGGTGCCCCCCTTGCACCATCTGTTTTTAATTTGGTCATTCGTGCTCTCCCTGGATATATGACTAGCATGACTCTGCAGCCTAATATATTTTTTTAAAGGAGTCTGATTTTTTTAAGACACAAATAAGGGACATGAAACAAAGCTCACCCATACCCTATTAAGCAACAAATACATTTCTTACCTGTGAACAAATGGGTTAAACACCTTGTGCCAAGTGCCTGCACTGACAGCTGGATTTCAGAGTTGTTATTTATCTAGAAACTAAGACTATGCTCTTTGACAAGTCAAGCCTGAGTTTGCATTTTCTGAGGGCTCTTCCTGTAGCACCAGTTCTTTCAGCAGCCTCCTTTGTGCATTTTTACGAGTTAAATCCAAGTTGCAAATAAATGGATCTGTCATCATTTCTCAGAATGTGTTGTTTTCAACATGACCTGCTGGTTTTCCCAAGTGCTCACTGTTATTGCGGAGTCATGGTAGCATGGCCCATCGGCCCCTTTTGCTTGCTTTCTGGCCTCTGAATCTCTTGCCTTTCCTTTGACCTCCACCCAAGTATATAGCTTTGCATCATTCTTTTCTCCAGATGTCTCTACTTTTTCTTTTGATTCAAGTCCAGAGCATTTTAACTTGAATTTCTTGACTTATCCCAAAAATAAGAACAGCTGCTGGTAAAAAGCCCACTCTTGCACAGTAAAATCTAGGTAGCTGAACTCCCTTGTGTGCATAGCAACTTCACTGTCATATTTCTGAAAACAGCTCCTCCAATTTTCTTCTACTCCCCACAGCATTGTTGAGAGAGGCAAACAAGATCGGATATGAGAAACAGCCTTGTACACAATAAAAATATTAGGGGGGTGAACTTTATTATGGCTTTGTTCTTTATTTGAATTCACTCTGTTAATCTGAAAAACAATAAATTAAACAAATGGCTTGTTAGATTGTGATGGAGATTGACTGATGGATTGTGACACCTGCTTTATCTACTTCAAAGCTTGTCTCAAGGTACCACCTCCTCCAAGAGCCTACTGTGGAGATGGATTCTCAACTTAGCTGTGCATTAGATTCAGCAAGGGACCTTTTAAAAACCATGATGCCCAGGCCACACATCTCAGAGCAATACATTAGACATTCTGGAAGTCGGAGCCAGGCATCAGTATTTTTTTAAGCATCTCAAGTGACTGCAGTGTGTGGCCACGCATGACAATCACTGGTTTATACTCCTAAAAGTGTATCCTGACCCTTGTCACAGCCCTTAGCACATTGTGTCAAATCTGGACTATAGCTTCCTCCTTTATTTTATTTTATTTCTTATCTAGAGCCTAACACAATGATTAGGATACACTAAGCAGTCAATAAGAGTTAAATTAAGTAGAAGAGAATTGGAAATTGTTCCAGATTCCTCCAGATGATTTTTCCTAATATATTGACCAGGAAAAGGTTCACAAAGTGGTTGGGGAAAGCCAAGGGGGTAAAGGTTGAATTTTTTAATTTGTTTTGAATATTTAAAGGATTGGCTGTGAATGTTAAGCAATGGAGAGATGATTAAAATTTCATCTCTCGGAGAAAAGGATCTTTTTGATATACAGTGTTTAACTTTTAGAATGAAAGTGACTGAACTCAAAACCAAGTGGCAAATTTATTAACAAATTCTAACAATTTTAAAATAGATTAATTAGAGTGGTCTAAAAATAATATTCTCTCAGTATTCTAAGACACTGGTCCTAGTACTTCAGTATGCTTAAGAATAAACTTGAAACGTTGTTGAAAATGGAGGGTCCTGATCCCAGAATTTCAGATTCAGGAAATCTGGGGTGGAATAAAGACATTTATGTAGGTAGCTTTTTTGTTGTTGCTCCATGCCCTTAAAATGTTTTATTCTCTACACAACTGCATGTTATCTCAGGCACTAATCAATGTTAGGAAAGCAATGTCAGAGATTACCATTTTAAGAAATAAGATACCATCATTAAAATACTAGACTGATAGTAGAATATCTCTGTGGTGAAATATTTTCAAGATAAGTATTCTAAATCCCATTAGAGCATTTCTTTTATATGAAATAAATAGAAGAGATTGTCATTCAGATGCTCAAGTCATATTGTGTGTGCCATATGAGATTAAATTAATACGGTCAAACTAGTCAGCTATCTCTTCCCCCACCCTTTTTGAAAGTATTTCCCCTCATGCTTATGTTCTTGTTATTATATGATTTGGTTTGGTCCCAGATGAAACTGGCTGCCAATGTTGTCAACCCCTACAAGAGCATATCAGATATACTAATATGCTTCGTTGTGATAACAGAATCCATTCTACTTACTTTAAGAAGAAAGGGTTTTATTACAAGATTTGGGTGGCTCACAGAATCATCAAGAGGCCAAGGAAACAGACTTTCGGCTGAGTTCCAGGAACGACTCCCAGAATCGCACTTCCAACTGGCCCACCCAGGAAGCTGATGCCTCTGCCAAAATAAGGAAGCTGCTATTCACGGCTCTACCACAGTCCACTTGGAAAAATGGAGGCATTACATCCATTAGTTTGCTCTGCATAACTCACATCCAAACCAAAGTCTTCCTCAGGTGTACCTGATTTCCAGAAACCAAATGAAATGTCTGGTCCAGGCAGGAAGAGGCTCTCCCTGGAAAGTGGGATTTACCCTCTAAGGCACCACACTCATGTAGAAATGGTGTTCCCAAGGTTTGGGGATAGCTGATGCCCTGTATTAGGTAAGTCATTATGGTGATATACATTTCACATCCTGAAACACTCTTAAGTCCTTTTGGCTTTCTGTTGAGCAGCCCAAAATGGAATATTAAAATCCCTAAGTGTTCCTCTAGCATCATAGCTGCTTCAAACTCAATTAATGCTTAGGGCTTTCTGAAAAGTTTCACTGGGACTATTCATCTCACCTCTGGAGATGTGTTTATTTTCTCGTTTTGTATGGGTAACAAAATAGATTTGGATGGAAATGTTTGAGTCAGTGGTTCCATGTAGATATACTTTAGGTTGATACTCCACCTTTGAGGGTAAATAGAATTTTTGTCTCATTGTGTGAGTGGAGAGGATATTAAAATGTTTAATTCATGGGAGGAAATAGGGGACAGAAAATTTGTCTACAGTGTGGGCTGGAAATAGAATGGGCAATGTCCTTTAATTTAACAATATATACCTATAGCATGTATGTGACATGCTTACCAACACTACTCTATATTCACCAGCACAAGTTTGATCCATAATATTGGCAAACAGACAGGTGGGGAGGAGGGGAGAAGGGAAAGGGAGGAGAGGGAAAGGTAGAGGATGGGAAAGAGGGAACGAGGGAGGGCGGGAGGGAGGGAGGGAGGGAGGGAGGGAAGAAGGAAGGAAAGAAGGAAGGGAGGGAAAAGAAAGGGAAGGAAGGGAGGAGGGAGGGAGGAAGGGAGGGAGGGAGGGAGGGATAGAGGAGAGGAAGGAATGAAGGAAGGAAAAAGAAAAGGAAGGAAGGAGGGAGGGAGGGAGAGAGGAAGGGGCCCATTTGCATTAGTTAAGAGAAAGCTACCTGACATTTGGGAAGGATGCCAATTAAGGAAGTAGACAAAGTTCAGCCAAATTTGATAATTACACAAAGCAGCATGGGTTTCTGTTAACAAAAAGGGAGGTGGTTTGAAATTAATACTGGACTTAGCTCACTGCCTCTGCCTTGTGTGAATTTTCTAGTTCAAACACAATGTCTGTGATTCGTTGAAGAGTCTATTATGGCTTGCTGTTGGAATCTCTGTGCGTGCACTTGATGAAAACTTTCCACATCATCTCATGAAACCCAATCAGCTCAAACTCCATTTCCAGTAAAATATTTTTCTTTCCTTATTGTATGACCTGGTCAATACTTTGAAGTAGCCAAAAAACTTTATTCTGGGTAACCTTAGTCTCCCTAACTAGAAGCATTACTAGCTTCTTTGCTCTCATCTTTATCATTTACCTTATCCCTAATTCCAAATGTTGTTACCTGACTTCATTCATGCTGAGGAGAAAGATGACCAATAGCTTAAGGTTCAATATCTTATCAGGAGTTAACAGAGCCATGTCTTACATTTAAAAGAGAAAAAAAAAGAAGACATTAGTGGTAGTTAACAATGATATCACCCAATAAGTAGAAGAATTCTAATATGAGTTTAGGAGAATACACATATAAAGAATACATTTCTCCATTTATTAATACATGTGAAAATGAATATGTCTAAAAAAGAACACATGCAATGCAACTGCCTTTTCAAAAAGTCTTAAGCCACATCTTTTTGAAGAACAAATAATTTATAAAGGAATAAATTGACATTCCCTATTTCCAACCCCCCCCCACGCCCACCACCACTGAATCTCATTGACTCAATTCAAACCATTACTGCATAGCATATAATAAGGCAAAATGCCTCCTGATGGGATTCCAAGTTTCCAAGCCCTCCATATCACCACCAGAGTCATCATCCAAAAATAAATACTATGTTTGGTCACTTCCCAAAATTCTTCAAATATTCCCAATTACCCAAAGGATAAAGCCTAGATTTCTCATGATGGCATAGCGAACCTTCTGATTAATATAACCACAGCCTATTCAGCCCCTATTCAACCATAGGTCCTAAAGATTTTCCACACCACAGTCTCTGTCCTGCCCAAGGATTGATCCTGCATGAGCCAGCTATGTTTTTTGGGAAGCATCAGACCCTGGAGCTGGTCTTGCTGTCCTAAGATTGGCAACTGGTATTATCTTGGTTTAACCCTCCGCATGTACAAACCTATCAGGATTCAGCGTTCTCACTGACCTCCCGATAATATTTCTCCTCTCCTTATTACTGGGTCTAGGCTTTAATTTCCTACTTTTCTCTCCTCTTCTTCCACCAGCACTCCAGCCTTGTCCTGAAGATCAGCCTGCTTGAATGGGTCTACAGAACCTATGAAACCAGGGCAAACACTATATGACGGGATCTTCACTGCTGGCTAGAGGGCTGACCTGTCTTAGATAGTCACCTACATGAGATTTTTATCACGATCTTGAGACTCCTACTTCTGCATTCTGTCCAATGGGTCAGAGATTCTTTAGCGTGTCCATGCTAATCCAGCTAGCCACAAATGAGTCTTCTGAAACCAAAAGCATCGTTTATTTCCTGAATCCTGGCCCTAACTGTTCTAGGGTGACTCTATCTTAACTGGTTTGTACCTAAGCAGTACCAACATGCTTTTTACATACTCTACCTAAGTATCAGCCCTACAGTCTAGCCACTGATGCTCAAATGCAACATGATAATCTTTTACACCAACCATGGCCCATCTTATTGGCTCTTCTTAGGCTTTCCTTACCTTTGTGCAATCATCCAACTCTTATCAATCGTTCTAATGTCACTTCTCCTATTTAGTCTTCATGAAAACCCTAAAGCTTGTTCCCACTTGGCACATGCCTCAATTATAGGACTTCTCAGGAAGCACTGTGATTTTTTTTGTTCTCACATATGTTTCCCCCCGAAAAGATTGAAACCTCCGTATGGACTAGCTTAGTGCTTCACAGCTCCGTCCTCATTCACAGCTGAGACCATATGTGCCCTATAAAAATGTCCCTGGGGCTACTCCAACATTTCATGGAATATATCCAGGACCCACTCTCATTCTTTGGTCCAAATCCCTTGTTCTTGTCTAGTACTCACTTGCCTCATGTGCAAATGCCTTATTCCTGGATATAAACTGGTGGGTTCTGCCCTTCTGCCTTGCTTCTTGAGGTTGAGTCCCTCAACTGTCTTCCTGGCTTTCGATTTTGATTCCATGCTTGGGGCTACTTGAGCAACTTGCTCTTACACCCACTGGCCAGAAATACCCAGCTATGTTCCACCCAGCCTCTAGAGACAATAACTTAGGTCCCGTTTGTCCAAGCAGAGAGATTGAACAAAACAAATAAATATGTTTGAGGTTTGTGAAACTTTCCCTCTTCACAAGCAGCAGTTACTTATCTATGTATTGACAAGTAGGATGATAAGATACCTGCTCTGCTGCCCATGATTTCAAGCCAGGCCAAGGGTTCTAGAGGTTCACAGATGAAACCCAAGTGATGAAAGGTATAATGAAGACCCTTTCAGATAAAATTTATTTAGTGTTCACAATATAAACAGTCATGGAAATACTTTAATCATCACTTCATTCCTCTTACTTTCCCACCCTTCATACTGACTTTTCCAAGTTCTTTGAACATGTCATAGTTTTCTTCTGCTGTTGAGCCTCTTATAAACTCTATCTCAAATGGTCTTTCCTCTACTTTGTTTTTCCCCACGATCATACTATTTTCATATTTTGGGGTTGAGGTAAATACCATCTATTCTTGGAGCCCATTTTGATTTCCTTATCACACATGGTATTCCTCTCATTAATGACATTTCTTGTTAATTTGTTTGCAACTCCCACTCAAGTTCAAACTCAGTTAGGACAGAGATTGTGAGTCTAGATACCAGAGTATGGAATTTAGTTCATGTGTAATAAATATTTTTTGAGTGAAGAAATGGACGACAATCACGGCTACCTCTTATATATGATGTGCTGGTCACAGGAGGAATGGCAGCATGTGTACAGATGGAGCTAAAACAGACCAGCCGTGTTCACTCTGGGGGAGGAACTGGGAAAGTGGGAGGCAGGGGGGACAAAGGCCATTGATCTGGTGAAGACACTGAGCAGAGACTGTGAGGAGTGGCATAAGATGTCATGGCCCGAAGAAATTGCTGGTATCAAGAACTAAAGCTGAGATAACAGGAGATATTGGTAGATGGGAACACAGGAATAAAACCTTGGAGCAGGCAATGTGCACTAATAGAATCAGGTAGTTAACACTGAGACATCTATGGGAAAGCAGCAAGTCCATAGCAACAAAAAGAAGAAAGTCAGGACAACACTTCAATGATCCTCTGGGAAGACACAGGGAGACTGGGAAATTGCACAGATTAACAACATCTGTACACAGTCATGGGAGGGAAAAAGGCAGATACCCAGTTATAGGAATTGTGTCACGAGGTAGTGACTACATGTCAAGACCACATTAGAAGTCCAGTGATTCATTTTGTGTAGAGGCAATGGCATCTTCCTGCTTTTCCTCTTTCTTTGGTCAGTATGTCCTGGACACAGAAGTCTGAGTAATCTTTAAAATGTAAATTTGACTTTACCTTATGATACACTTCCTCTTGCAATCTCAGCTTCAGTTATCCTTATGTCTGCCTCTCTGCAAACACATCCAAGTTTGTTCCAGCCTCAGGGCCTTTACACATGCTGTTTTCTCTATCCGGAATTTTCCACCAAATATTTGCATGACTTGCTTCCTAACTTTCCTCAAGTCTAGACATAGATTACATATGATCATATATAAATTATATATATATATATATATATACACACACACACACACACACACACACAATATGATTGTATGTATATAAAGTATATGAAAGGTATTATCTCAAATCAATGGGGTTAAAAAAGAACTTTTTAAAAAAAATGGTACTGGAATAACTGGATAGTCATTTAGTAAATGATAAAACTAGATTTATTCCTCATACCATAATCAAGAATAAATTCTCAATTTACCAGTGATCTAAATGTAATAAATGAAACCATACAAGTACTAGAAGAAATGACAGGTAAATTTCCTTATAGTAGAAAACTCTCTAACTATGATTCAAAATTCCAGATGCAAAAAAAGAAAAGATTAATAAGTTTAACTATATAAAAATTGAAAAAAAACACAACAACTTTTGAATGGCAAGTCAAAAAGCCATCACAAGCAAACCAAGAGAAATGACAGGAAAAAAATTGCAACAAACATCACAGAAATGTTTTACTATTCTTCATATATAAAAACCTTTGAAAATTTGAGGAACATATTTTACAAATACTGTGGAAAATGGGCCAAATGATAAAAATATAAGTAGCCAAAAAGTGGCTCTTGAATGTTGAAAAAATGTTCCATTTTACTCACAGGAAGAGAAATGCACATTAAAAATCATCAAGATAACTTTTCTCATCCATCATATTAGCAAAAACCTCAGAAGTTTATAATACATAATTGACAAGACCTACTCATACATTGTTGATGGGAAAGAAAAATGTCATAACTCTTGGGAGGTGGCAGAATGTGATCATATTTACCAAAACTGTATTTACATTTGTCTTTTGATGCAGCCGTCCCTCTTCTTGGAATTTGTCCTGAACAATGTGAAAATACAAGAGGCTATTCATTGCCTCATTACTTACAATTGCCAAATATTGAAAACTACCTAAATTTTCAAACACAGGAAGCTGGTTGAATATATTATGTTGCACGCACACACCACAGCAGTGTAGTGTTGTGTAATGGCCAAATGAGAATGCAGAAGACCTCAGGAAAGCAATAAGGCATTACTTTCAGAATATATTAAATGAAAAGAGCAGACTAGAAGAGCATAGCCTGTATCAGTTGTACATTTCCTGAAGATGATCATTTTTGTGTGGCTATATGTGCAATATCTTTGTTCTTAGGGAATGTACAGAGTATGAAAGAGCAAGAGGGAATGCAGTCTGCAGTCTGCTCACAAGTGGTTCAGAAAAGGTAGCGAGAAGGAGAAAGAAAGAAGGAAAGCAAGGGTAGCACCATGTTATAATTGGTGATTCTGGGTGACATGTACAAAGAGTTGCTGGGGAAAGCCCTCACCCTCTGTTAGTTTCCATCATTGTTCATCACTGACTTGGGGTCCCTTAATTTTTATTCACTTTGAATCCCCATTACTTTCAGCCAGATATGGTACAAGGGAAGCTCTTGATTATAGTATGAATGAATCAATGAATGAATAATAAAGGCATTAGGAGAGAGAGATTATATGGATTGGTTTATCCAGGGAAGGTATTTCAAAGGAGGTGAAACTTAAAATGTATCTTAAAAATTGCTAAAACTGGGGGGGGGGGGTAGAGGATAAATATGGGCAAAGGGGACAACTTAAGCAAGACAGATACAGGGGCAAATGGATAGAGCTGGAGATGGGGCCATTAAAACAGGAACAGAGGCCTGGAATGGAATGAGTGGGGAATAAGTTTGGAGAGCTGAAGAAGAGTATCAAGCCACAGAGACACCACAAATCGAGGCAGGAAGTTTGGGGAGGCACTAGAAACTCCCACTGAGCTCCTGGTCACAAACAATACAATCTCCATAAAACGCAGGTCCTCCCATTGGCCTGTTCGCACTGGGGAATAATAAATAGGCCAGTGGTAAGGGCTCAGGCTGCTTCCTTCTGATGATGCTCACTGACCAACCAGCCTTAACAACATCTGCTCAGCTCTCCCTTCAGAGTTTTAAGACAGGAAGCTAGACAGATAGCAGCTTGGTTTGACTTTGCCGTTACATAGCCACAGGAAAATGGTGCAGTGTTGTTGTTTTTCCAATCCGCTGCCCTAACCACATTGTTTCACGCTCTAGGAGTTTTGCTTTGATGAAACAATATGAAAAAAAGAAAAGATGTTCTTAAAGAGGTTTTAGCTTTAAAAGGCAGAAAATAAGAATTCCAGCTCCCATGATTAACGAGGCACAGCTTATACTCTATGAGGTGCCAAAGCTTAACTTGAAAGATGCTAAATGCTTCAAGCTGCTCTAGCATGTGTTTCCTCAAATGGGCAGAAGTGATTATCATGGACACAGGGCCAAGCTTTAATTGAGGGATGCATACTATTGCCTCCGCGACAATGGGGTTACCAGGTCTCCAAATTATTTATTCGGTAATTTTATTTTTTCCCTGAAAAGGTCCATATTAACCCATGGTAGGTGTGTGTCTTTAAGAGATTCAAGATCTAAGGGTATAAAATATAAATGGTGATCAGCTTGGCTTTAGCACTCACTACATGACATAGAGTGAGATGGGTAACCATTTAGGACTAAGAGAAAGCTGCCACCCTTCCCTCTGTCAGGCCCACGGAGGGGAGAGAGAAGATGAGTGGCCTTCACATTACGAAATGGCCATCCATTCTTTCACTTGATGCATATTTATTAGCATACAAAGATGCTTACTGTTAAGCATGTCTAGAAAAATATATCCTCAAAATACTAATAAGCGCCTCTTTCAATATTCCCGTATGCTAAGTTGTCCACACACCAATGCACTTGTAAATTACTTTAATTATAGAATTGCTCATTCAATAAATATATATTAAATACCTAGGAAGTGCCAAATACTGTCCTGTGCACAGGAGGGATATAAGTAGAAGAAAAGAAAGGCAAAGACAAAATCCACCCTCAGGGACTCTCAGTGTAGTAGGGAGAGGGAGGCACTGAAGGACTATGTGAGTATAAAGCAGGGTGGTGAAGGGTGTGTAGAAAAATGAAGCATGGGAGAAAAGAAAGTGCTGAGAAGCGTGTCATCTTAATTAAGGTTTGGGGGAAAGTCTCACTGAGAAGATATTTGAGAAAAGACTTGAAGGGTGGGAGGGTGTGGCCCATGTGGATAGCTGAGGAAAGGCGGTTGAGAAAGGGACGGGGGTCACCCAGGACCTGCCTGGTATGTCCTTGGAGAGTAAGGACAGTGTTGTGACAACAGAGTGGCCACTTGAAAGGGTTGCTGGAGAGGTCAGCGAGGAGCCTGAGCCTGAACTTTGGCCATTTTAGAGAAGGATGTTGGCTTTAATAAACTGAGGAGCCAAAAAGGATTTTGAGTAGAAGACTACAACTGGATTTACGTTTTAGAAAATCACTCGGGTGGCTGCGTAGCGAATAGACTGAAAGGAGACAGAATCAGGAGCGAGGAGGCCCGGTAGGAGGTTATGGAAATAACCCATGAAGGAGACAGCTCTGTCTTAGTAAGGGACATGCACTGAAGTGGGCATGTCTTGAAAGTGGACATAGGTTGTCCTTTAAATCAGTTTTCTTTCCTCTTATTTGATTTATTTACATTGAGGGCAGAGGTGCTTGAATGAAGTAACTGAAAGGAAGGAATATTGTAAGTGGTACACTTCAGGAAAAGGGTAGGTGTGGATGGGGCGGTAGTTAGGAGAAAAATGTGGGCACAGAGCAAAAGAAAGTTCCAGGCTGCCCAGAACACACAGAATGGAGCATCTACAGAGCAAAGAAAGATGCAGAGAGGTAGGAGTGCTTCAACTATATATTGGCCACTTTGCAGATTTTTCCTGGGGGTTGTGTGAGAGCACTGCCCATTAGTGTACTGGATTTTTCCAGTCTGTAGATGTCAGCACCCCATCTTAACCCCAACTTAATGTGTCTGGGAGAGCATAACAAGGTCCAGGGAAGGAGTATCAAGAGAAAGACAGACAACCGAAGAGACCCAGAGAAAAGAAAGAGATAGAAGAGAGAGAATACAAGGGAAAGGTTCAAGAAGCAAAGAAAGTGAGCATGGAAAATATTTTAATAGCGTCACAAGCAACTGCCCCAGCCGCTGGTCTGTGACATTCATGGTCCCGACAGTTTTCTGATCAGGGCATGCAAGGATACGCTTGAACGAGAAGAAAAGATTTCTGACCACATTGATTTGACAAATTTTGTGCATCTAGAGGACAGACTGTGTATATTTAAAATGTGATCACTGATATTTTTTGTAATAGTCAAATAAAGATAAAAATGCTTTACAGCACCACTAAATTATCTAAGATTGTTTTAATTCCCTTTGATTATACTGTTATTTTCAGTGAGAGATATAGAAAATAATTGAATAGAAAAATCATAACTGGATGAAACTCAAACCAAAACTTCATTGGAATTTGATTAATCTGATCAATCTGGACAGCTAAACTAGATAATGGATGCCTCCAAGTGGATTTTTTTTGGATCAACTAATCGTACAAAAATGAGTAATCTAGTTTGGCTGTCTGAACTGATCAGGCAAACCAGGTAATTGCACCATTTTCCCCTTCTTTGTGCTATGTCGATGCAGTTCAATTGTAGAAAGGCAGCTTTGAAAAATTCTAACTGGATTATATTGGCCGTAGAGTTTTCCATGTTTTAATTCTCAGCCTCTTCTCCTAACGACTTGTTTGAACAGAAATGTGGTTTGCAGCCCAGGGTGGAGGACAAATGGTGCTGGCCTGTTTGTTATGATTTTGTGGGCTCTTTTCAGCTTTTTATCGCAGTTCATGTCCCTGTCATGATCCTAACGTCAGGTTGCTAGGTCATTACTTTGCTTCCTCCTCTTCCTGACACCCATCTGGAAACTCACCAGCCCTTTTTCCTATCCAACTGCTGAGTAGGCCTATTTAGAAAGTCAGTGCCAAGCGGCAATTCTGAGTAACTGTCCTCCCTCTTCTTGAATTTCTCTTCTTCCCCTCCCCCAGCCCAAGCTGGGCACTCCTCCACCTGGCACCACGTTGGGATTAATGCAAGTGCAAGCCAACAAGACAATACGAAGGAACAGCGGTGCCTCTACTCATCCAACCACATTACATTCTCCCCTCCCCCCTCTTTTCTATCTCATGTGGGTCTTATACCCTAAATCCCATTTGTTTCCTCCTGTCCAACACACAAATAGCTGCCTGATGGTAATAATAATAATAACCAACACATCAGGACTTAATAAGTGCTAGGCACTGTTTTAGCCGCTATGTATATTAGCTCATTTGATCCTCAGTCAAGCACTATGCAATAGTATTATTGGGCAGTTTTTATAGATGAGGGATCAGAAGTGCCATTAAGTAACTTGCCCAAAGTCACAGTAGAAACTCAAGGCCAGGCGTTCAGGCTGTAGAGCCCATGCTTGTGACGGCTCGGGCCCAACGGCGTCTCTGCAGAGCCTGCTACAGTTATGTACAAATCTCCTGGCCTGGCAAACAACTGACAGGGTTTCTCTTCTGCTTTTTCTTGGGGGTAGAATAGCATGCATCCGCTGCATGGAAGGAGCTTGGAGATTTCCTCTCCTCCCAGGACCTGGGGGTCACAAATGGGCCCCATGGAGCTGCTGAAGTCCCTGCTTCCCCTAAGTTCCCCTCACCCTCTCTCTATTCTCAAAGGCTGTGGAAACATCAGAGGAACTAAAGGAACAGTTGGAAGTTGCTGAATTCCCCTTCTAGTGGCCAAATAAGTCACTGGCTGATGTGTGGATGTACATTCAGAAGTCTAGCTAACAGGAAGCTTACAGATCTCCACGATTCATTCAGCGGTACTTATTACTGTGAATATAGAGTTCTCAATACCTTTGTCTATCTCATTCCATGATGATCATTATCTCTTCTTTCTCTCATTCACTTTATTTTATTTGCTCATTAATTAATTCAACTTTTCTTACGTAGCTATTGGGTAGCATCAGGTAATGTACTAAATTGGAGGATACAAAGTAGAAATAGAATCTCTGGGCCGCAGTTCCTCATATTTGAGGAATCATTGCATGGTAAATCTCACCATACTTCCTATCCTTTTTTATGGTAATGTGTTCATACAATCTCATACAATCTCAAAAAAAAAAAAAGCAACTCCTTGAATATCAAACCTTGGACCATTTAGAAGCCCTTTTAGTACTAACCTGCAGCCAGGACTTGTATAGCTTGAGTTTTTGCGGAATTCAATTCTCCACTTAAAATGTTTTGTTGCTAATGAAGCAGGAGAAGAGATAAGAGGGTACATGTGGATATTTTTGTCTTAGTATTTGTCCCAAACCAGTTTCTAGCTGAATCGGTTTGAGGAATTAACCTCTGAGGCCTTAATTTCCTCATTTGAAAAAATGGGATAATAATGTATAATTTGCAGATTGTAGTGAAGATGAAATGAAATAATGTGCATAAGGTGCCCGTATGTAACAGATACTAAAATGGAATGGAGGAGAGGGAGAGAGAAGAAGAAGGGAAGAGAATTTATGACTTGTGATTTTTGCAGGAGTAAAAATAATGTAATAGAGTAAACTCCATGACCAATGAAATACCAAGATGATGACTTTCTTAAAGAAATGTGTTTTTGTTTTTGTTTGTTTTTTGGGGTTTTTTTTTTGGCGGGGGTGGGAGGAAGAGGTGCTGCTTTGTTCGTATTTTTTTACTTTGGAGGCTTTTTAGTGAAGTACAAGGATCTTTTCTTTATTTTTAAGTTCCTTAATTATACTCTTTCTTGGCTTTGTGTTTTTCTTATCCTAAATCTGATTCCCCCATGTTATTTGGGAAATTTTCTATGGTCCTTGTCCTTCCAATTCCATCACAGGAAAATAGTGCTTTATTTTAACACAAGATACTTTTTTTTCTTTCTTTTTTTCATTTAAAAATATCTCTGGGATAAGACATGCACCCACATATTTCTGTTTAATATAAAAGCATTTCAGAAAGACATGGTGACAATTAGATTGAGAAAATTCAAGATTCTTGGTTTCAGAGGCCCAAGTTTATATTATGTAAAAAGTATCTGAGGCCAAGAAACCACAAGGAAAAAGAGAAAGAAACATTAATATATTTTAACCAACTTTTAAGACAATATACATAAGATGACTAAATATGAGTTCAATAGCCAGCTCAGCATATGATAGGAATCACTAGGGAACTGACTTTGAAAGAAACACAAAAGCACGTTGGATCTGGCTCTCTGAAGGCTCCTGGGACATTTACTACAAGACGGTGAAATATATTTAAGAAACTGCTTAAGACGCAGCCATTGAAAATGTTTCAAGTTATAACTCACCAGAGTAAGAATAATACAGGCCACTATAGTAAAGTGGGGAAAGGGATATAAAACTTTTATACGCAGAAAGCCTTCAAAAAATATACAGAAATCTAGTACAAGGGGGCTTGGAGGTTCCATGTGTAAAAATAAGCAGAAGCAAAACAAGGGATTTTAGCTTTAGCAATGAGTGAGGGGTTTATATGCCAAACCACAGGAAAATATTTCAGCGGAAAATAATGGGCTCTTGAAATATATTTTCAGAAGAAAGGAGCAAAGGTAAAAGCTGTTCTCCTGACAACATACTAATGAGAAATTAAAGACACAGGAGAAAAAAAAATGACATGAGTACTAACCCCAGTGATTGTGACTTCCTTGAGAAGGAATACCAAGAGAAGGGGAGTTGGCCAGTACCAGGAACCCATTTCCTGGAATAACTGGGAAAAGGTTTGAAAGTGAGATGCTAGAAATTAAAACAGCGGTGAAAAGGCTAGAAACCAATAAGGCAAAAGAGACACCAGGTCTTGATAATATATCATTATTATTACTAGGTTAATAGCATGTTGTTCCACTATATCAAAACCTTTTGTAGTAAGGGATCGCATAAAAGCATCAATAAAACAACTCTTTAAAACAATAAAGCAAACATATTCCATATGTTTTAGAGGAAATGAAGAAAAATATTGGTGAATATTTAAGGTTGTTTAAGTCTCTTTTGCTAGGTTAGATTAGTAAAAATTCAAAACAGAAGTAAACATTATTTTTTCTAAAGGTTGGGAATTTAAAATCAAAGTAGGAGCTCAGGCAACATGTATTGAAGACCTGGCAATTTTCAGGTTAATTTGTTTAATATGGATAGCCTTATTTTTTTTAACTACTACTACTAAAATTATCTTTCTATATTAACTATGCATTGCCAAGTTTCCTCTTTGTACTTTATAAACAGAGCATAAGAAGCAGGGGTGTATAATTTAGGATCTTTCAGCATTATTTGTACCAATAAATTCTGAAATAAACACATATTATACAAATATTATGTATTCAATTATGTGGGTACAATATGAATAAGAGGAAATATTTACAAATATAAGTCCTTTAGAGATATGTACTAACTTATTTATTCCTTAAAAAAAACCCATAAGGTAAATTTTTATTATCATCCCCACCTTATACATGAAAACACAAAAGCCCCAAGATTAGAGGGAATTGCCCAAAATTACTTAGCCAGTCACAATGATTTGAATCTAGGCTGTCTGGTGTTCCTGGTCTTTTAAGAGTATGTTATGCTTATGTTATAATGATGGCTATCACATAAACAGGGTGGTCTATATACCTATGAAATCTCTCTATTAAAAATATGAGAAGCATGGAATGAGAGCAAAGCAAGGCATAGCTAACTGCATGGTGGGAAGGAGGGAGGGTTAAGAAAGCCTTGATCAAAATATAAGTAGGGTCAGATGATTTTTTTTTATCTAGTTCTATATGCATCAATAGGGATAGATCTCAAAAACAAAATGTGTGAAAAGGAAATTTCAGAAAAATATGATGCGATTGATTTACATTGATTTAAAAAACAAATAGGGCTGGCTGAGTGGCACGTTGGTTAAGCGCTGGCTTGGGAAGCCAGTGGCCTCGGTTCGGATCCCACATTTAAGGGCCAGTGACACTGCCCTGTTCAGCTAAGATGGTGAACAACAGCTCCACCTGGAGTCTGGCTGTGAGTCTTTGGGACGGTATAGCTGCAGCCCCTGCTGCAGTGGGCTGCTATAGGCTACAGTGCGTGGCCGCCAGCCAGTGTGAGCAGCCAGCAGCTGGTGTGAGCTGCCAAGAGCCACCGTGAGCTGCCATCCAGAGGCCAGCAACCGATCTGCCTCACCTGAGAAGAGTGCAATGATGATACCAACATAGGCCAGAGAAGCAACGTCCTCCACAACTAGACTAAAGAACAAAAGGACAACAACTTGTCTGTTCCCCTTCCTCAATTACCCAATGCTATTCCCCTTCCCCAATTTCTCAATAAAAAATCTTTAAAATAAAAACAAATAACACAAACCTAAAAAAAAAAAAGATAAGTAGGAATTCACTTAGGTAGGAAGTTGGAGAAGGACATTTCTTGCAAAGATATAAATACATGTCGTGAGAGAGCATATGTTTGGGGAAGATGGGATTACAGATAGCGCAGTGCCACTAGCACACACAACAGAAGCATGTATACTCACTGACTTATTTTCACATATCTGCAGTAGGCACAGTAAGTTTTCAACATGCTCAATTTATCTTCTTTAATCTGAAGCTGAAAGGTATTCCTTCAAGTGAAGTAGACATTCAAATTTAACTTGAAGAAATTATAATTGATGGGTATGGTGGAGACAGATTAAATTTCATCAGGATAGCTAATGTGCCTGTCTGATCATTCTAAATGCCAAGTATTTTGATTTTTACCAAAAAGAAAAATAGATAAAACATTTGACTTCATTGGTCAGTCTAAATAGTATAGAGACAGAAAATTTTAAAAATCAGGTCATTTATGTTCTATGTGTAGAATCCAGCCTTACAAATATTCTATCCTCCTACTGAACATAGCTCTCTCTGTCCCCATTAGCATGTCTGTTTTTATAATGCATTTTTAAATGATTCGAGCATTTTTTTTAAAAAATACCCCAGTGAGGTCTATATTCTAACAGAATCTTTAGTGAAATAAGAATACAAATATTGACAGCAATATAAAGTAACTCTATATTATTAAGACAGACTAGGCTGTTAATTTTTTAAAGTATTAGTTCCTCACATACTAAAATCATTAGGGTCTTTTTTCTTTGCTTTTTATACATTGAGTCATATTCTGGATGAACTAGCTTTCTTGAAATGCTTTAAAATTTCCCCTAAGAAAAGAGTTAGTGGTTAATGGTCTAGTGCCTAATTGGTGTCCCAAATAAACAGAAACAGAATTAGACAATTAATTTTGAGACTGACCAAATTTCACTTCTACTTCTCATGAACATCCCGATACCCTCTTCCTCCTCTCCTACCATTTGAATTCCTTGGCATTTCCCCGGAAGGAAAGTGGGCTTTATTTTGAAACCATGATTGGGACTCTTATTTCCTGCCACTATTTTCACCCCTCCAGACACCAACCCACCACAAAGACCCTTTTGTACACAGTGACTTATACAGTGCCCCCCTCCCCAACTGATAACACGCACAGTCAAGAAACAAAGCTCCTTGGAGATTCCTCTGGGGGTTACTCATCCCCAATGATAAGGTCTCAGGTACTGATCCCAGACAAGCCAGAATCGGAGTCAGTCACACTTTTCAGAGAGCCCCCAGTTTCTGACACACAGTTAAGTCTCCTCAATGACCTCCAAACTTCAGTTTCGTAAGGCCTGCAAATGACAAGCTTTGTAGCTGAACACATAGTGATAGTAATAATAAAAAAACAAACCCACAACACCCTGCCTGATTTCCTGCACAGATTGGGAGCCTTGGAGCTCCACGCTTCGATTCTGCAGGGCTGCCAACAGGCCTGGGATACCTTGCTACCTACCTAGTCCACCAGGCTTCAAGCTGGCAGTCACGGCCATGGGGATTCCGTGACATTGCCATCTCTCCAAGGGGACTGGACTCCATCAAAACATATAACTGCCTAGACTCCAACTAATAGCAGGAGCCTTAAACTACCACAACCCCAAAAGAGACTCTGGTTCAGGGAATTGCCTTTATCAAGGGCCACTCCCTGGCTAATGGATATTGTCATCCCAAGGGATTGCTTTTTCCAAGAAAAATGAGGTAAGAAGGTTTGTTCTCATCAGGACACCTGGAGAGCCTTAAAATAATAAACGCCATGACAACTATATTTTTAAACAGAGGTAAGTGCCTCAGTGTATACACCTTCATCAATTTCAATCAGTAATTGAGCTTGATGAGATTTTTTTTTTTAGAATTATCTTATATTCATTTCTGACACTTCAAGTCCAGGTTTCCTCTTCTGTCTTTTCATTTGCATCCACTATGGTTCTTAGTGTTTTTTTACATTGATGTTAGAAAATAAGTAAGAGGTTAAGTTGCCTTTTTTTCGTTATGCATCTACTTTTGCATAATATTTTTCAGTGAAATTAGACACATTCCCTGGAGGACCCTAAAAAGCCCGTGAACGAAACAAAATTGAATTAATCCAATTTTCTTTTTCACTCAGAGGACTATTAATAATAAAAAAATCAGATTATCTTTAATTTCAAATAGAGGATAATTTCCACCTATTTTTAGAGTAGGAGATGATTATCTTGTGGGATATGCTAAATGACATGAGTATTAACTGTATGAACAGAGGTCACTTCTGCACAGATGTAATAGACTCTTCCCCACTTTATAAGAGTCATTTTACAAAGATCCGATAAAATTGCTTTAAGCTGTGTAGTAAGGAATACCATACCTCTTAGTTTATGATAATTTAGCATAGGCTAAGTGAAAGTGTTATATATTCCAAGAGAGCATGATCCATGTCTGTTTTATTTATTTTTTAAAATGTGCCTGGCCCCCCAAACACCTAACGACAGCCTTAAACAATACTAAATACTGACCAATGAATTAAAATAATTCATGGACTTGAAAGGATTCAATTCAATATATTACATAACTTCAACTACAGCATTTCACAATTTTGCTTCTCTGTAATTGGTCCAAATTCCCTAGAGGTTTTAATTTATTTGAATTATGTCTAAGTATAACAATTTAGCAGATATAAATTCCATTACTTGAAGTTAATATAAGAAACTTGATTGGTAAATTCATTGTAATGCATTTATTTATAATTCGTCACATCACATAAAAATGTAAGTTTAAAACAATTGAGAAAATACACTATTAAAAGAGAAACAGGCTCACCAGAAAATGTTAAACTATTTTGGTGGATTTTGGTTTTGTTAAATTCTTAAATACGTTTGGCCTAACACATTTCCTTTTAATTCCCTTA
This sequence comes from Aselliscus stoliczkanus, assembly GCA_033961575.1. Classification (NCBI taxonomy): domain Eukaryota; kingdom Metazoa; phylum Chordata; class Mammalia; order Chiroptera; family Hipposideridae; genus Aselliscus; species Aselliscus stoliczkanus. Next base: position 10,209,222 of record CM066734.1, read on the forward strand.
ATATACCCTGTGGATTTCCACAGAAATGTGAACCGTATGTTTCTGATTCATTTATACTTAACTCATCAACATGTTTGGTGAAAATGATTTGAAGCACAGAGCCTCATGAACAGTTTTTTTGGGGTGGGGGGCTCTTTTATTTTAGTTAGTAAACAGCTGGAATCTGAACCCAGAAATCTTAGGGCTTCATTTAATACTCAAATTCCATAAAGAGTGAGAGCGCTCTTAACTGGATCAGGCACATTCTGCCTTTGACGGTGCCTTGCTCCAAATCTTACAGCTGGGAGGAATTATTTTGATAGTTCCCTCTATTTCTTGTCATTTTTATTTTAGAGGATACAAGCCTTTGATGGTGCAGAACTTGTCTGAGTCCGGACTAGATGACACCCCATCAGCTCTGTTTGTTTACGCAGACCTAGGTAGGTGCTGTAACTGTCCCAGGAACCTCCTTGCGGGAACCTCCTAACTCATCAGGGCAGTTTGAAAGGATAGCTTGCCTCTCCCAGTAGGATACAGATGATCAAGCTGAGTAATTCCATAATCTCTCATGACCCACCCACTGAAATTTATTTATGGAGAGAGAGACAGACAGAAATTTTTACCTGACTCTGCAGGATGCGAGTGAACTCGTATGAAACTATCTATTTAATGACTATTTTCACCAAGCTAATTATTCCTCAGATTTCTAGTCCAACCCCTAACCTCCGCATCTTTAATAAAGCATGGGGACACATCCATGTCCTTTCTCTCCCAATTTGGGAAATGATTCGCTAAAGGTCTGTGCCTCAGTACTTAACAAAAGATGTTTAGTCCCAGCACTGAGGCTACTTGCTTTCTGCCATTAGTCTATCATCCCGTGGATTTCATGTTGCTCATTAAAATGACTGACATCTCTCTCTTTGTTGGTGTTGTTGTTGTTATTCTTTTTTTTCTTTTTCTTTCTTTTCTTTTCTTTTTTTTTAAATTAGCAACCATTCCTCCTGTTCCTCCTCCTCTTTCAAGGGCACTCCTCCAACATCTGTCAGATGCTGGTTTCCCTATGGTTTCTATTTATAAAAACCCTACACTCTGTAAAACATTAGAGAGAATCTGCTTACTTTAGTGTCCACTTGGCCCCCCAACCACCTCCACTACCTCCTTTGCTACCAAAGCCCATGCCTTCCCTGCTATTTCTGAGGACCTCTTTGCAAACAAGATCTTAGGTCTGGAGGCATTCCTTTCCTTCTAGTACTCCTTGCAAATTGGAAATAAAAATATCCTCTGGCTCTGAGATATACGTAATTTCTGTAGAAGAAACCCCAAAACAGAGGATTAGCACACCGAAATAAGAATAATCCAAAGGAAATTCCTAAGGAGAAAAACAGCTCTCTTTCATCAACTCTCTCTGGAATTGAAGAGAGATGAACAGATATGCATGGTATTTGCAGAAAAAAAGGGGGGGGGGGGGAAACAGTGCTTTTCAATACAAAGCATAAAACCTTCCTTGTGAGTTTCCTAAGAAATGAGGGTCTTGATCTTTTTCTTTTATCAAATGACAGAGATATAACATATCAGAAAAAAAATTAAAAAGATCAGTGAAAGAAATTTGTGAGGAAATGGTTTCTGAGCCACTCATTTGATAAACACTCCTGGACCAAGGTGTTGTGGAAAATAAGGCACCAGAGATGGAAGTATGCTACCCTCGTTTATAATCATTAGGACTTTTTATTTTCTGGTTGACATACATCATTCTGCCTTATTAAGATAAAAGTCTGAAGGCCTCACTCCAAAGTGGGGAGAGGAGAGAATTCCTAGGAATCTTTATGTTATTGTATTATTTATTTTTAACCTTATATGTTCTTTATTTTTAACCTCACCCTTTACATTTCTCTTTTTTAAAATATAGGGGGTGCCAAAAAATGTATACACATTTTTAAAAAGGGAAAAACTATTAAAATTACACAGATGGTAACTACTTGGAGCACCTCTTACAATTGCAGAAGTCAAATTTGACTTATATTCATCTTTTGTTGTCAGTATATCTGGACTATTACAATTTGAATATGGTTTTTCCTTTCTTCAAATGTGTATACATTTTTTGGCACCCTCTGTATATTGTATAATGTGAATAATACACTATGTAGTACATGTATACAGTTTACAGATAAATGCACAGATATACACAGGCTCAAAATGACCTCTGTTTTGTTTCATTTTACTAATAGGAATGCATGATCAAAAATGTCTGGAGCCCACGGACCCATGAAAACAAACCCTGGACTGGTAGGTCTGAGTCTGAGGCATCATTCCTGACCTGTTACCACTCAGCTGTGTTCCTTTGGACAACTCACTTAGATTTCAGAATCTCCATTTCAAGTTCCAAGGCTAAATTAGATACTGCCTGAGGTCCCTATTGACACAATGTTACGAATGCTTGAACACATGCTATTAAAACCTCACTTGAAGTTTACACGACTTACCACTGAACAAGTTGTAAGTGTGAATAAGACAGTCATCCAAGAGCTGGGAGACTAACAGTCGGAGAAAATGAAAAAGCTTATTCTATTCTAATTGTTATAACAAGACCACCAAGAGGGGCTTCATTCGATTGTTCTAGAAGGTTCCATGTTGGATACACACTGTCTCCTTCTCAGGGTTTTCCTGGTGCTGAGTTTAGGAACTTGGTTTATACACACAGAGGAGGGAAAGTTCTTAAACAGCTATAGATTGGGAGCAAATAAAGTTTCTCCTGTTAAAGAGAAACAATGAAAATACTGAATGTAACCCATTCTGAATTAATGGGTTCTAAATAACTGAATGTAAGCTTTGTGAAGTCTTCTTCCAAACGTTCCTCACATTTCTCCCATAGAGAACTTTTTTGGATTTTATGGTTTATTCCAGAACCGCTTTCTTAAAATCTTACGATTCATTTTCTTAAATTAAGATCCTTGCATGTATCCCTAGTAAGTTCAGAGAGTCAGTTTTCATGTTCTGATAAAGGTCTACGCTCTAATTACACTTCTCAGCTATAAAGAATACAGAGTATATTTCCTTCATTTTCATTCACAATTAAAAGGTCTTTATGTGACTTAACTCCCTTATTATATTTCTGATTTCTTGAAAAACAAAAACAGTGTTCAGTGCATTTTGACTATCCCCTGGAGCAAACATGGTTTTCTTATATAGAGAGGCAACCTGTGGGCCATGCACATCATTGTGTTTTGAGACCTTGTTTAAACGCACTTTATTGGGCCCCGCCTCAAACCTATTGAATCTCTCCTATATATATATATTTTTTTAAAGATTTTATTGGGGAATTGGTGGAGGGGAACAGCGTTGGGGAATCGGGGAAGGGGAACAGACAAGTTGCTGTCTTCTTGTTCTTCAGTTTAGTTGCGGAGGATGTTGCTTCACTGTTGGTATCGTCATTGCGCTCTTCCCGGATGAGGCAGATGGGTCGCTGGCCTCTGGATGTCGCTCACCGCCGCTATTGGCAGCTCACTCTTGGCTGCCAGCCGCTCACGCTGGCTGCCGGCCACTCACTGTAGCCTATGGCAGCCCACTGCAGCAGGGACTGCAGCCCACACCATCACCAGGACTCGCGCAGCCCAGTTCCAGGTGGAGCTGTTGTTAGCTGTAGAGGGCAGTGTCACTGGCCCTCATGTGGGATCCAAACCGGGGCCGCTGGCATCCCAAAACCAGCGCTTAACCAATGTGCCACTCGGCTGGCCTGAATCTCTCCTATATTAATAAGCTCACCAAGAGATTCTAGACATGTAAAGTTGAAACTACTGAGCAAGAAGAATGACAATGCCCCTCCCCCCTTTTAGTTTCCAGGGATGTGAAGGATGGCTTCTCTTTTGCAATTTCGTGAGACTTCAGCTTTCCCTTTGCTTGAGTTTGTTTTGTTTAGAATGCCCTCTGAATCCCCAAGGCTGCATATGAGTGGTAGTTTGACCATATGGGTCATATAATAGTGGTGCAGGGTTAGGGACCAAATGAAAGCAGTGACTAGTGATAGCTACAATGCATTGAGTACTTACAGCATGCCAGGTTTTGTTTTAAGCATGTTTTTACCTAGATTTATTTATTTAATCTTCATACTAACCCCCATTGATTAGGTGCTGTTATCAGGTCCGTTTTACAGATAAGAAAACTGAGGTGCAAAACAAATGGATAAGGAACTCACCCATGGTCCCACAATAAGTAAATGGTAGAGCCTGTCCCACAATAAGTAAATGGTAGAGCCTGTCTTTAAGCCCAGGCAAAATGGTTCTAAAGGCTACACACTTCACCACTAGGCTAAACTGTAAAGAACAAATTTCTAAGGAGTTCAAGGAAGAACAAGACCCTTGTTCTGCCATAAAAAGAATCCTTCTAACTGAGAAAAAAATAATGATGTACTTCTGGATCTGAGAGCTATTAAGAGCCGTTGTGAAGATATGATGTGACATAGCCTTTCCCTGCACAACAGCTTAGTTGTTCTCACACCCTTTACATCCCAGTCACAATGTCATTTTTGGAGTTGGTGACTCTTGTTGATCCTAGTATGAGTTGTCATCAAGGGGACTGGGGCTCTCAGTATGAGGGAAGTCTAAGAGTTATAGGGAAGCTTAGACAAAGGAATAGATATCTAAGAGACACTAAAGATTCCATATACAGCATAAATAAAAATGCAATTTTAGGGAAACATAAATTAATACTGGGGTGCCAAAAAAAATGTATCCAAGTGGGGCTGGCCAGGTGGCACGTTGGTTAAGAGTTAGCTTGGGATGCCAGCTCTGAGCAGCAGGGCCCTGGTTCAGATCCCACATGAGGGCCAATGATATGCTGCACCCTCTACAGCTAAGATGGTGAACAACAGCTCGACCTGGAGCTGGGCTGCCATTGAGTCACCGGTGATGGCATAGACTGCAGTGGGCTGCCATGAGCTACTGTGAGTGGCTGGCAGCCAGCGTGAGTGGCCATGGGCCACTGTGAGCAGCTGTCCAATGGCCGATGACTGACTGCCTCACCTGGGAAGAGTGCAATGATGATACCAACATGGGCCAGTGAAGTGATGTCCTCCACAACTAGACTGAAGAACAAAAGGACAACAACTTGTCTGTTCCCCTTCCCTGATTCCCCAATGCTTTTCCCCTCCCCCAATTTCCCAATAAAATAAAATCTTAAAAAATAAAAATTGTATACAAGTGGACACTTTGATCCACGTTGCTCAAGCAGTAGTTCACCATAATCAGAAGTGTCTCTATGCCGATGGGAACCATTTTGAGTACCTCTTGTAATTGCAGAAGTTACCAGTATATATTGAGCATTACAATTTTAATACAGTTTTCCTTTCTTAAAATGCATATACATGTTTTTGGCCCCCTCTGTGTATTCTTCACTATGGACATACTAGAAAGTGGGAGCAAGGAATTTCTTATGCACCTTGATGCTGGCCCAGATTATAGGACATTTATCAAAATGAAAAGAACATAGACATAGAGACTCCAGACCAAGTCATGCTCACCAGCCTGAAGTAACAGTGGTGGGGAACGCAGTTTCTGGGTGGGTAGGAAATGCCATTCCCATTTACAGCAATTGTACAGCCAGAGTAGGTGCTGACAGGCACTTGACACTTCAGTCTTCTCTGAAAAGGAAGGACTGAGATCCATTTGCTTTTTTTTTTTTTTTTTTTCCCCAGATTAAGGCAGGACAGCTCTGGCTGCGACACCCAATTGTCATCAACAAGAGGGATACAATGTCACATATGTCTTCCTGAGGCAGCTTTTTGATTCTCTGCTTGCTCTCAATAAGACATGAAGAACTTGGATCCAAGCAGTCAGGGGGAATGGACCAGTCTAGAAAGGGATCAAAGATCCAGAATTCCTTGTGCTATAAAGATGGACACACACTTCAGTCATCAAGCATTTTCTCAGTGTCTGCTGTATCCTAGGCATAATGCTTAGTCTCCAGTGGGAGAATTTCCTGCAAGCCACATGCAAGAATATCTAATAGGGCAAGAAGTACCGAGAATGAGACAGGTTCTGGTCAACAAAGACAGGAAAGGACATTTCTCGGAGGGATGACCTTGAATGCTGATTAAAGTTCCCCTGGTAAAGTTAAAAAGAAAAAAAAAAAAAGATTCTCTTTCCCTCAACAAAGCGGAATGATTTATTTAAAAGCAAATCCTACCCATAACATTGACAAAGGGGAAAGGTCTTGGCGAAAATATGCACCCAAAACGTATCTTTCAGCATGAATATTTCAGGAGAACTCACCATGCATTTAAAATGAAATGTGAATTATTCATTATCAAGGAAGTTCAAAGCCTTTCCACTGAATGTGTTTGACCTGTTTGGCAGCAAAATCAATCTGACGGGTGGTCTGCTTCAGGCCTCTGTCCAAGTCCAGTCACATTACATTTTCAGAGGATCAACACTGAGCGGCTCCGTGCCTGTTGCGTCAACATGGGAACATCTCCCAAACACATGGCAACCCACACGTTACACAAACACATTCGCTCCATGAGCCAGACTCTGTAGTTTTCCAGAAAATCCAAGCTCTGCAAATGCAGAAGGGGTTTGCATGTCCTGACGCAGAGATCTACCACTTGAAATATAGCACATGAACTTGAAGAGCGAGGAGTCATCTCGTTAATGGTCTGTAGACTTTGCAAAAGCCTGGGCATCGTTTTCCAGCTCAAATGGCAGAAAAGAGGCTACAAGGCAAGTTTTTTTCTGACTTTGAAATCAGTGTATTTTCCATTGATTTTCAGTTCGGTTTCCATATCACTGAAGCCTAGGAGAGAGTTACTGACTATCCATCAACTTTTTTTCTCTCCTTTCATATATAAGGTATGTCCTATAAGGCAGATAACCCAGACCTGAATGCACTAGTCTGCCATTAACTCCATAAACAAGTCGCCGAACTTCTCTCAAATCCATTTGTCTAGCCTCTTACTGACCAAATTGAAGGGCCTTTAAAATGATTGTATAAAGATTCTTACACATTACAGTACCATGCAAGCATGCAATAATCATCATCTCCCTGAGATTAAGGATTCTAAACATACTTATTTGACTAAAGTGCCTTATGTATAGAGGTAATAATGATTGAACATTATTGAACATTTGCTATGTGTCAGGCACTGTTCTAAATACTTTATTTGTATGAACTGATTTAATCTTTACCACAAGACTATGAGGAGTTACTAATATTATTCCCATTCTACATATGACATATCTGAGGCTCAGATAGGTAATAGAGGACCTGAGATCGCAGACCTAAAAGCCCCACTTAATAACCACTGTGGTTTACGGCTTGTGGTATAATTAGCAGCACTGGGCCAGGGACCAAAATGCTGCCCCTTTGTTTCTGGTTTAGGGACCTCCTGTCCAGAGCCTACACCCAAACGCATGCTCACAAAACATGTACTGAACTTACTGATAGGCAACATGTTCTTTCCCAAGTCTTTGATTCCCACCTCACTCACTTACCTCACTGATACCACTGAAGATCCATGAGAAAACCAGGTCTATTTGCAATATTTGTTAAGACACAAATGATAGCCTTGCATAGAAAGCGCAACTGATTGGCTCCACTCTAATCTACTCTGTGGTGAATTAAGTTTAGATGTCAGAGTAAAACTTGCTGATTGAGTTCCCACATAGAGAAGAGTCAGGAGGCCTTGGAAGCCTTATGCAAGACCAAGGTCTTGCTGAGGTCCATTTAATAATTCTACCGTGGAACATGTGGGGCCCCAGAGATGGCTCCACTGCCAGATCACTTCCTGTGCTACATCCTGAGGCGTCCACATCTTTGGCCACACATGCCAACAGGCCCTCCCCACTACAGCTGGTCTGGCTGACTACTTTTATAATGTGAAATAATGCAAGCATGTGACATTATTATTATTACCACGTGTAGTGGGTTGTATTTATCCCCCTAAAACTCATGTCTATCCAGAACTTCAGGAGGTTACTTTATTGGGAAATAGAGTCTTTACAGGTGGAATTCATTATGGATTTTGAGATAAAATCATCCTGGATTTAGAATGGGTGCTACATCCAATGACTCAAGTCCTTATGAAAGAAAGGAGAGGGAGATTTGGGCACAGAGCTACCCAGGCACAAAGGAGACAGAGATCCAGGAAAGAGAGTCATGTGAAGACAGAGGCAGAGATTGGAGGGATGCAGTATAAACCAAGAAAGACCAAGGATTGCCAAGAACCACTAGGAGTCGGGAGAATCAAAGAAGAATACTTCTGTAGATGCTTAGGAGGGAGGATGACCCCACCAACACTTTGATCTCAGGATTCTGTCCTTCAGAACTGTGAGACAATAAACTTTTGTTTTTGAAGTAACCGCATTTGTGCTAATTTTTTACAGTAGCCCTAGAGTGCCGACATACCACTCCTACTGCTCATTCTATAAAGAATTAGAAAAGGTATTTCAATGACTTTAGAATTCAATGAAGAATCAGTGGTGCTAAATATAGAACTAAATTATAAATTCTGTACATCACATGCTGCATGGGGAAAAAATTCTGTTAATCACACCTCACATTGAGAATACAGCAGTCATTGCTGGCAACATCTATTTTCACTTTTGATGGTCTAATAATGAGAACAAAATCTACTTAGAGTGGGGAGACATTTTTCCCTCGTGTAGCATGCTTCCACATAATTATAAAACAGTGTGTTCTTATAAGACATGTGCTATAAAAATAAACTTAAAGGAAATATTTTAGAAAAAAATGAATTCCAAAAATATAATAAAATACTGTCATATTTCTGCCATCAACCACTTCAAGAAACATTTTCATTACTCTTGGTTTCTACTGATCTATCTATCCCAGTTTTAAATCTACCACGCAGTCAAGTTCGTTTAAAGGGTTCCTTAATTCACATTTTTCCACAACCTAAATAGCTAGGGACCGTCCAAGATCATTTTTAAAAACAGTTTATCTGAGTCCACTTATGTGCTTTTGACTATTTTGTCATGGATTATTACCCAAATGAAACATAGAAGAGACCTCAAATTTTAACTTATTAGGGGGAAAAAAGCCTGTAAAAATTTTATGCTTTGCAATCAAAGGTAGTGCTCCCAGCATGATGCCTGGAACCCTTGTGCAGCTGTGACTGAAAAAAATCAAGGTGTGATTAAACGGTCTTTTTCCTATTATCCTCCCTTAAAGTTGTTTTTTTTTTTTTTTAATTGGAATGCAGCCATCATTAACAGAGCTGGCTCACCAGAAGTCTTTGCCCCAAGTGACGAAAAGCAGCCACCCAACTTCTGACTTCTTCATGCCAAGCTGATGCCTGCTACTGGCACCTCTCAACCGTGTGCTGCTCTGCCGCCTGTCACTTTCAATAAAGAAAATAACATAATGACTCTGTTTATGAGCTTTGGACATCCTGTGGCTTCATAAGAAATTTATTTTTTCACAGCACAAATAAGAAGCGTCAGGATGGTTCGTCTCAGGTGGAAGACACACCATGTCTCTCCCTGCCCTACCCACACTTTCCCTCCCGTCCAGTTTCCCCCATCCCTCGAGGGCAGGATTGTTTTCTGGTATCCTGACCTGAAAACTTTAGATCCACTGTAGCTCTTCCTACTGTTGGATTGTCGGAAAAGTCATGACGCATTTTTGCAACAAAAAACATAGAAAAAACACGTCATGACTTTTCTGACAACCCAATATATGTTCCCGACATCTAATTTATCATCAGATGCTCTCATCTCTTAAATGAAGCTGTCTGGTTCACAGCATTCCTCCAGCTCTCAGACCTCCCATCTCCTGTCACCTGAGCCTTCTCGATGACCCACTTGGGCATATAGATTCCTTCCCTATGAAATCCCTTCCACAGTCTCCATCCAGGTAAATGTGCCTAATAAGTTACTTGCTTCATGGCATTCCCCTGCTTAATATTTTGTTACAGTTCCCAATGGCCCATTCGATAAAAGCCCTAATCCCACAATGGGTTTTCAAACCTTTCTGTCATTTAGGAGGCTTTGAAAACCCATTTATAATGTAGGAGAGTCTGAAAACCTACACTCAATGTATTATATCTATCCATCTTTCTTTTTCTTGTGAACTTCAGTACAGCTACTGTTCTAGACAGATCCGTGTTCCCTCTCCTTCTTTTCTAGCTGGATCCCCACTTCTCCTGGCCTCACAATTACTCTTCCAGCCTGTCACCAGTGCTTCTTTGGACTTTGGGCACAGAATGTCCTCCCTCTTCCCCACCATTAAAACTGTATCAATTCTTAAAGGTTCTGCTCAGTCCTACTTCCTCAGGGAGTCTTCTCACATTACTATACTCAACATGATAATATCCCACCTCTAAAATAATTAACTCTTAATGTGTCACTTTCTGTTCTTCCATTCCCTCCTTCCCTGGTTCTTACGAAATTGGCTCAGAGACCTGCACGTTTTATCCTTTCATTGTTTTTCCACTCTACCTGCCCTTTCTTGGCTTACTTCTTTCCCTACTTCACCTAGACAGTAGGATATTTTCATCAATGCAATCAACAGTCCCACCTCACCTTGACTTTCTGCCTTGCTATCACCAACACAAGATCAACGAATTGTTTATTTCTTCTGGTTCTATTTAGTAGCTACGTATAAATTTGGTGATAATGTAGATTAGCTCCTTTAAATGTTTTACATGCATTTATGGCTACTTAGCAATTCTTCCCCATTCTTACTCAGCTTCTCTTTCTTTCTTAAGTCCTTAACTTTTTTCCCTATTCTTTTAATTCTTAGCACATGGCCATGATAAGGCATAATCTTGCTCAGCTTCACTGTCCTTCATTCAGATTTGCCTACATTTCTTTCTAGTCTTAGAGCAAGAATATCCCTTCTCTCCAAGGCTCTTGTCCCCTTCCCCTCCATCTTTTTGGAGTTCTTGCTTAAGCCATTGTTGTAGTTTCCCCTCTCTCTTGGCGTCTCTTGTTCATCTATAATATGCTTTAGTCATTCCCATATTTAAAAAAAAAAAAAAACAAAACCTTTCTTTATAGCCTTGTCTCCTTCCTGGCCTTATAAGTAAGCTTTTAAAAGGAATAGGTTACACTTCTTGTGTTCACATTTTTACTCCACAGGTTCCCAAACCAAGCCCCTCCAATCTTACTCCTGACCCCACCTACTGAAACTGCTCTTCAAAACATATGCATGCACCATGAAATATTATTCAGCCATAAAAAGGAGGAAATCCTGCCATGGGTGACAATACAGATGGAATTTGAGCGCGTTATGCTAAGTGAGGTAAGTCAGAGAAAGACAAACACTGTGTGATCTCACATATATGTGGCATATAAAAACAAACCAACTCATAGAAAAAGAGATCAAATTTGTGATTATCAGAGGTGTGAGGGGGAGAGGGGTGGATGGAATTGGATGAAAGGGGTCAAAAGATACAAACTCCCATCCCAGTTATTAAATAAATAAATAAATAAATAAATATTGGGGATGTAATGTACAACATGATGACTGTAGTTAAAATTACTATATGGTATAGTTGATAGTTGCTAAGAGAGGAAATCCTAAAAGTTACCATCACAAGGAAAAAATAAAATTATATTTATATGAGATGATGGATGCTAACTAAACTTATTGTGGTAATCATCATTTTGCACTACATGTGCATCAAGTCGTTATGCTGTACACCTTATACATTGGAGCATGTCAATTATATCTCAATAAAACTGAAAGAAAAAAAAACATTACCTGCCACTTCCCTCCTCTCCTGCAAAACCCAGTGGCCTCATTTCATTGTCACATAGATGCCACAGATGTTTATCTACATCTCAAAATAACTTTGCTTTCATGGCATTCATTCATATTTCCTTTTACTTCCATGATTTCTTCTGAGCGTTTTTCAACTGATTTCTCTTCGTTGGCCTAGCCTTTAAATATGGGTCTTTTAAAGAAAAAAAAATTATTCTTTTCCCTTTACTTCTAATTTTCTCTCAAAATGATTTTTTCAATTCCCAGGGTTTTTCTGATTCCCATACTGATGACTGCCAAAATATATAGTTTCATCACCAATATAAGCTTTAACCCCATATTTCCAGCAGTCACCAAACTTCTGTTGACACTTCAAATAACCTGCGAAAAGTCGAACATGCTGTCTTCATTCTACACTTACTCCTTACTCTATATTCTTTATCTTTGTTACAGCTTCGCCACAACACTTGGAGATAGTCATTTTAGACCATGCCCTATACCTTACCTCCAAGTCCTAACCCATTCCACCTTTCCCATCTACTCTTACCCCATCCTGAAAAGCACTGCCTAAATTCAGGTAATTCTTGTCTCTCCCTACTCTACAAAAAAAGACTTCTAATGACTCCGTTCTTACAGCCTTTCAATCTACCCAACTTATCATCCCCAAAGTTATTTCTATGTTGCCAGAGCTGGCTTGTTACATATATAATCATGCCACTCTTCTATTAAAAAATTAATGAGGGTAGGCTGAGTAGCACGTTGGTTAAGAGTTGGCTTGGGACACCAGCGGTCCCAGTTCAGATCCCACATATGAGGGCCAGCGACATTGCCCTCTACAGCTAAGATGGTGAACAACAGCTCCACCTGGACCTGGGCTGCTGTGAGTCCCTGGGATAGCATAGCTGCAGCCCCTGCTGCAGTAGGCTGCCATAGGCTACAGTGAGTGGCCGGCAGCCAGTGTGAATGTCTGGCAGCCGGTGTGAGCTACCAAGAGCCACTGTGAGCAGCCAGAGGCCGGAGACCGATCTGCCTCACCGGGGAAGATCGCAATGATCATACCAACATGGGCCAGTGAAGTAACATCCTCCACAACTAGACTGAAGAACAAAAGGACAGCAACTTGTCTGTTCCCCTTCCCTGGTTCCCCAACGCTGTTCCCCTCCCCTAACTCCCCAATTTAAAAACAATAATAATAATAATAAAAATAATAATAATCAACTCTGATCTATGTTTCTAAAAGTTAGTGTGTCTTTTGTGTCTTCCCAAGTGACAACAGGGTGTGTACATAAAGGCTGATTGAGAAGACTGGTATATAACTTTTGGCCATATGGTTTTTATTTGAGAGATGGTTACTGTTTTCTTCCATTGTTCCATTGTTCCAAGTACCAGGTGCTATTTGTGCAGCCATTTGTTGCTTTCTCCAAATGCAGTTCCCTCTGCTCCAAGTTGGGTATCTCCGGTCAGTGGCGACTCATTTGTCTGCTATAGCAGTTGCCTTATACCTCACAGCCATGGTTAAAAGATTAAGGGCCCGGCCAGTGGCTCAGTTGGTTAAGAGCTCGCTCAAGAGTGTGAGCTGAGCTCTGAGCAACAGCAGTTCGATACCCAGCCCGAGCTGAGCTGCCGTTGAGCTGCTAACAGGTGGCAGGATGGCTCAGCTAAAAAATAAATAAATAAAAGATTAGACTCCAGGGAGGTCTCTTAAAGATGTCTCACTTATTTCTATAGAATAGTCCTCTCTTTGGGAGTGACAATGAATGTCGCTTTGAAAAATGGCTGCTGAAATGTCCAGTGTCCTAGCTTTCCTAGCTTTCCATGTGGCATAAGATTCTGAGCCGAAGGATTAAAAGAACTCACCAAATGGAAGATGGCCCAAGATTATTTTAGAAGATTTACAATTGCTACTTTACACTTGACATGTACAAACAGAGCCATCGAGCCAATTCAAGCTGCTTCCAGTTTACTCTGATAGCACAAGAAGGTACTTACACACTGTAGTGCCAGTCTGGGCATCATGCAAGTCTTAACACATGTATCTGGCTGGGAGAATTTCAGCATATTTTTCGAGTACTGTTTAGAATTTGTGAAGGCTCAATACAGAAGACTTTGAAAGCCTGATTTCATGTTGATTTTTTAAGCCTTTCACACAATGTAAATAGAAAGAGCATTATCTAGTATACTTGGACTATCTCCCTCAAGATGAATCTTAGAAAATGATTTAAGAATCTCCCCCTTTGTTTGTCACGTGTAAAGGTGTGTGAAAGATTGGGAAAGCAGAAGCCAAGGATTAAGTTTGTTTATCTTAAAAAATTTAACTTGCAGTCAATCATTTCATTTTAATGTGCAACATCATGCTATGGTAATTGTTTTATCCTATGTCCTGCTGGACATACCAAACCTTTTGTGAAATTAATTTAATTTTGTCTTTTTGAAATTGTTTTCCAGGAAGCAAGGGAAATAAAGATGTGAAGCCAATATATGAATAACTGCATGAAAATCCAACTAATTAGGTATAGCTTGAGCTTTTATTTTTCTCTACCGGCTCACAATTTTGAGCATCTTTGTCATAAAAGGCATATTTTGCAGGACATCAAACCACTTAGATGAAATGGGTCAATTCATTTATTCACAAATTGGTTAATTAGCTTCCTACTTCACTTTTCTTCTATTACACAGCTGTCAATATTTATAATATTTAGGGAGCCAAACATGATATATTGATAATCATTCTCATAAGCTATTATTATTCCCTGTTATAGAAGTTTTGTGACACAAAATCACACAATTACAATGTCCTTAAAAAAAACAAAAAACTTCACCATCCAAAAGAAAAGGTATAAATTTAAGCTAATATAAACTTGTCAGAGTTCTCCCTCTCAATTTCACACCAGGGTGTGGTGCTACACAGCTGGGGAGCTGAGCTAATAAGTGTTGAAAAATGAAAAATGCTGCTTTATGGCATCACATAAACTGGCAAGACGAAGACTTTTTACCTCCACCCCATTTTTGACAAACAAATGCCAAAACGTAGATGCTGTAAGAATGAAACTTTATGGTATTAGACCCAAGGGACAAACAGAATTGTCTTGTGGGATTTTCTTTTTATTGAATACTCTATGTAATAAGAAGTGGCATAACATTTATAAAATCTAATCACTTTTTGTTCCTTTTTGAACCTCAAAGGGGTCATTTCTAGGAAAGCTGTTGGAAACACTGCATAATGATCTATTTATCCAGTAGTGAAAAGGGATTATGCCTTTTACAAGGAGACTGAGCCTCCCTAACAATATAAATACTGTAATAGGAATACACAAATTGAGGGTTTTGAGGAACATTCCATTCAACAAATATTTATTGAATAACTATAACAGCATTCAAAGTGCGCTGCTAAGTGCTCTCATGTAATTTACATTAAATAATATAATCAGGATCCCGCTGGTTTTCTTGCGCTGGTTTGTTTCCTAGCTGGTGGCCATTTACTCACTCACTCACTCTCTCATTCACTAGCCATTCCTTCAACATTCAATCAGCAAACATCTCATGCCAGTTTCTCATGTCCAAGTCACAGAAGCTGACTAAATCACATGAATGATCCCATTAGAGCACGATATCACAGATTGATCATGAAAAGAAATCTCTTAATCAGGGGCTAGAAATCAACTGGATGGGGTGAGAACAAGGAAAGCAAGAAGAGAGAAGCAAGAGGGTACATTGTCAGGGTATATTCCTTCCCCACATTGAACTTCGGTGAGAAGAGACTCGATAGTGAAGTTCGGGGTCCTATCCTCAGGCTTCTAAGTTAGAGTAGTGGCTGGGAATTTCTGATTATAATACTTAGAGAACTGTGATTGTCTATTCCACATATGCCTTCTCTCATTTTCCAAAGCTAGAAATATATTCTCTCCCCTCTAAACATGTGGAAATTGTATCTATAACTTCCTTATAAAACTTAATAGTATTTACCTTATATTATAGATATGCACTCCTCTTGTCTCCCTACTAAATATAAACGCCTTAAGAGTAGCACCAAAGTCTGATATACCTTTTTTTCACCAACAGTATTAACAGAGTGCGTTATGGATATTCTACATTATTTGGTTGAATAAATGACTTCAATGGACTCAACAGATATATAATCAAATATTCATAGCATTAGATAATATTTACTATAGTAGTACATAGAGACAAAAATATAAATACTAATCAAGAAAATTAAAAAGCATGCCTAACATTTGGGAGAGGTCCCATTTGGGTGGTCTAACTCATGTGTCGATTCATAAACACTAGGATGAAATGAGGGAATTCTGATTATAGCTTTTAAAATATGCAATTACATGAAGAAGTCACTGAAAAGTGACCTTTTTGAAATCCCCCAAAGTACTGGAGTATATTTTATAGGACACAACTGGAGACTACAATTACATGAGCTGAGTTGCATTAGCGTTCTTATCTTCCATAATTTAATAAAATGCACCGGGCACATATCTCTCATAAATAAATGCAAATTCTACAACTGATAGATGATTTCCAGGAACAACTCTATTCCTCCACCACTATTATTACTCTCAGTGCCCCTACTACTGAGTCAGTGCTCAGTTTACCCTTCCATACTCCAAAATAGAAACAATAAAGATCTGGGTTAACTGTAGATGTTTCTCATTATTAAGCAGAAGGCTTTAAAATATGTCTTTTCTCTCACCACCCTGTTGCTATACTGTGAGTAACAGAAGGGAAATGTAAGTCCTTTAAGAATACAGACGTGTCAATTATCTTCGTCCTAGTGTTCAGGAAACGCATCCAGCTGGCAACCGACCAGGGATGCTGACATGTAAACTACCTTGGTGAAGTTTAATGAAAAGATTCTACTACCAATCCTCAGGTAATAGTCAGTAAGCTGTGGGTGTCCAGTTGAACTTTTAGAATGATGAATCATGTAAAGACAGCTTATCATATATCCCCACCATCTCTAGGATGCTAATACCGATTCTTGCTTTCATTCCGGAAGAGATGATTATTATAAATTTTTTTAAAGACTGAGATGGTTCACAGTTGGGAAGTGGTGAATGCTGGATAATTTCACATTAGCATAAGCTATCTGGATATGAGAGTAATCGCTGATTTTTTTGTCACTTACCATGTTATTTTTTTTCACCTACTGGAATTCACATCACGGCCATCCCCATATAGCACCAAATATCTCAAAGGCTCGTGAGCTTATGCGAGTCAACTGCAACAGCAGTGCCCTGACAGAAACACTCCGAGGGGCTCCACAAAGCACTTCCTCCCACAATATGGGAGGCGGGCAAGAATCTGAGGCAGACCATCTTGGAATGCAGTGACATCCAATGTGGTGACATCGCTTAAGAAAAGGATTTTGTCAACCACAGGTCAAAAAAGACAATAATTATCAACAATGACAACCTCTGGGCACAACAGCTACAGCCCCAAATTAAAGTTCTCTCTTCAAAGGGCTTCATTTTAAGCCTCAAATCCCAAAATAATTGCCATGATTAGCATAACCATTGGATATAAAGAATAAGCTTCTTTTCCCCCCGCCAATGTGCAATATAGACCACTACTGAAAAATACATGTATTTGGTTCTTTACAGTATTTGTGTGCCATTTTTTTAAGCACTTGTGCATCTTTTAAATGACATCCCTAGAGAAGCTTCTTGGATTGACCTATTGGAAATGCCTGAGAGATTTCTGGAACCCAGTTAAGAAATGTTGGCTGTTGAGTACAAAGAGCATGGCTGAACATTTAATATCACACTCTATATTTTTCTTCTCTCTTTTTTTCCCTCCTTACTCAGAAATGAACAAGTCACCTTAATGATGTTAGGAGGGAAACTTGGTGCTTTACACAAAGCACAACTTGTAGGGAAAAAAATGCACATGCCTTGTGTTTATGGCCAAGGGCCATGGGTCAAAATGAAAATCACGTCCTGTGTGAACTGAAATAATCAAGAGGTTTCATGTTTTCTGGAAGTTTGTTTTGAGACAAAAAAACATATGTATTGATAGTCCAGTCTTTTCACTGGACTCATGAATGGCTTAAAGACTATGAGATTTGAGTGTGTGCGTGTATCAATGGAAACATGGGCTTTGCCTTCTCTACTTCTGTTCTAGTATGTTTTCTCTGAATAAGCAACAAATTGGTGGTAGCTATTACCCCAACTGGCTTCCAGATGTTAACTATGTGAGGGAGCAGAGCTATTTTCTGACAAGAGTGGCGAGAGAGAGAAATTGTTAGTATATTCCATGATTTCAATAACCATGAAACACACATTTTTGTCTAGCAAATCCACCTCCGTAATGTGAAAAACCTACATCACCCACATAAATAGGATAATTTTTTTATGGGTGAGAGGAAGATTTAAACCTATGTAGCATATGTGAACCTACTCTTTAAAAAAAAAAAAAAAGAACTAACTTAATGAAAACTGATTACTACTTATCTTTGAATGCTTCAATTGTTTAGATTTAAAATTGTATGTGTATGCTGTACAGAAAAGGATATACATCCGTATAGTCTGTGTTAAGATAGTACAAGCCCTGTTGACATTTTACATAGTCGAGGTGAAAAAACTGCCATTAAATTGTTCTCGGCCTAGTTGAACACTGATGCACTTTACATTTTTTGCTAAGAAAAGTAAATAATTCACACTTTTGCAAGGGAAGGTATGTACTTTTTCTTGCTTTCTTGAAATTATATTATTACTAGAAACAAGTGCCAGCAGACTTCATGGGTGGCGTTTCTCACTGAGCAGCAAGACATGAATCAATATTTTTATTACAGTTAGCCCACTTGTCTTCATAAACAAAATATTATTAATGTTTTCCCATTTAGATTTCAATGCTAGCAAGAAGAATATACAAATTGTTAGAAGTGAGAAATAAATTACACAAATAAACAGGTTTTCAAAGACAGTCATTGGTACAAATTGAAGCAAGAAGTTGAGATTGTCAGTTCAGGTTCCAAAAGCTAAAGTTTAATGTGTGTGTTTAAAAAAAAAAAAAGAAAGAAAAAGTTAATTATTGAGTAGATTGCCTGTTCCTCTCTTGTACTTTTCCTATTGACACAGCTGTAGTTAATGATATTTTTGAACATCTTTTGCCTGTTATGTATTCTATAATGGCCATGTAAATATAAACAAGTAGGGAATATGGAAGAGAAATTAAGTGAAAATTCTTTTTCTTTATACACACACACACACACACACACACACACAACTGCAGCCTGCTTTCAAGTAAATAAATAATTACAGAGGGCTTAACACAGTAGCAACATTAAATAAAAGCCCTTTATTTTTGCTGATGGTTTTTAGGCCCGTATTATGAGGGCAGGGAATGAGAAAGACAAGTAAATGGTTGAATGTGCAAATGCTGTGTGTAGTGGTGGCCCTGCTTACTGTAAGAGCAGGTATAAAGGGCATTTGAGCCAGAACAGGACAAAGTTTAAGGTCCCTAGAACTGAGTCAATGGCTACATTAAAGTTTATAATCTCATATAACTGTTACTTTCTGAAGAGTTTAGCTCTGTTTTATATGACTTCAAGGCCTTTAAGTTTTTTTTCTAGGTGATTTTTTTTTCCATAAATGAATAAGGGGGATGTACACAGAGACTTACTTTGTTAATTTATAAAAAATTAAAATTACCTAATGCTGAGACATTTTATTCAATGTGTATGTATTGTTTATGTATGTGTTTTCTCTATTCCTTTGAGTAATGCAAAAGATAAAAAGCAACCAGTGGAGAGGGTATAATTTGATGCTCAAGAATGAGTAAAACAACAAATGTATAACTGCATTGTCTGCATGCCTAACATGATTTCATTGAACTATAATCCTTGGGAAATACGAAATAGTCTACTCTACATGGCTAATCTTTCAATCATTTTTTTTTAAGCCAATAAGTGTGCTCTAAAGGATTTCCAAACACATAGTGGAACTAAACTGACCTTGAAATTCATATTTTTAGATCCCAATAGACATTGAAACCCTACAAAAAGGGAGATTTTTCTTTTTTGTTTTTACTTTGTTTACTTGCTTTTCTTAGTACCAAAAGGGAATGCCTCAATAATGGTCACATAGACTGGCTGAAAGCAAATGAGTAACAACCAAAAAAGCAAGAGATATACAAAGGATAAAAGAATGTACCAATAAAAATTTCCCAGAGATAATTTTTCTCCCAAGTTCAATAGGACAAAAGATCCACCACAAAAGAAGCAAACAACCATCCTGAAACTTAATTACATTTCAAAGTAATGCAGTCACATGAAAGGAACAAAATATTTTTGTTCAATAGTTTGCCTACCAGATGGCATTTCTAAATATAGTCATCTAAAACCTTCTGTTTGTTCTATAAATAAAGATGAAAGGAATAGCAACAATAGCTAAGCATTTAAATCACTGGAAATAAAAGGGTATTTTGATTAGGTTTGGAAGAATCTGGCTGATTCTAATAATGATCCTGAATCTGGGAAGTCTCATGCTCAAAGTGAAACTCAGGATTCCCAACCTTCAGGTACCATTCAAACTGGTACTCATTCAGGTGGGAGGAGCAAACCAGGAACAAACACCAGGAGACTTGGGGGAATCTAAAGGAACACAGGAATTTCTAATTAATAGACTCTAAAGGGCTACAGTCCAAATCCCAGAAGTTTTGTTTTGCTGTTGTTTTAAAATAAAATAGTTGGAAAGTGCCCTGTCTCATTTTTGTGAGTTAATGTGTGTAACAGTTAAGAACCTGAACTCAGGAATCAGACAGGCCCAACATGTGAGTACAGACTCTACAAATGACTGGCAGTATGACCCTGAGCCAAGTTCTTTACCTCTCTGGCAAAAACAGATAGCACTAGTACAGAATTGTATAGGAATTTACTTATGACAGTGCTTGGCCCCTAGGAAGTCCGGTGAATTTCAGCTGCTTATTATTATAATTAGCAATAATAATAATCATAACTGTTAAATAATTGTTGGATTTTTTTTTTGCTGTCTCAAAAGTGTTTGGTGCACAGCAAGGTTTTCTGGCAGTAAATAGAGTTCTAAGTATAGAACTTAAAGCCTTAGCTGGCATAGTTCCATGTGGCGTCGAGTAGTGAAGCTCTGCCCTCTTCTCACTTGGCTCTTGTACATTATTGAGAATTCAGGTGGGAAGGCAGGTCTAGAGAGAGAGAAGTTGGTTTTTGTTTTTGTTTTTGTTTTTTGAGAATTAATTGTCAGAGATCAACCCAGTTCAGCACATCTTCCTAAATGACTTCACTCTCATTACTCTCAGCTGAAGACTTACAGGTTTTAGTGAAAGAACTCAAAGTTCCTCTTAGATCTGGTTAACTATTCCATTGTCAGAAAAGTCGGCATATTTTGTCTATGTTTTTCAAAGGTCATTTATTTATATAAAGAAAAAAGATCAATCAATAATATATTGCCCGTTTTGATTGATAACCTTTTGCCATTTTTCAGCGAGATTCATCATTCCTTGATCATAGAAGGACCTATCTTTATTTGCAAAAAACTGAACAAGGTGCTGATTTACAGCCTCGTCTGAATGGAACGTTATACCATGCAAGGAGTTTTAAAGAGAGAAAAACAAGTGGAAGTCTGATGGCCCAAGGTCAGAAGAATATGGTGGGTGTGGCAACACATCTCATCCAAGCTCCAACCAATATTTGATGTGTGATCAAATTTGTGTGTGGTCTCATGTTGTTGCAATGGAACACAATTCCTTTACAATTAACAAGCTCTGGACATTTCTGGATGATGGATTTGTTCAAACTATCCAATGGCCGACAGTACACATTCGAATTGATTATTTGGTTCCTTGGTAGGAACTTGAAAACCACGACACCTTTAATATCCCACCACACTGATATGATTGCATTCCTTGGGGGAGGGGGTATTTTTAAAATTGTGATAATATGTACATAAAGTTTATCATTTGGACCATTTCTAAGTACATAGTTCAGTGGCTGTAGCCATTAAATAGTATCCCCATGTTCTTCCCTCCTCTTAACCTCTAGTAACCACTATTTTACTGTCTGTCTTTATGAACTCACCTATGCTAGGTACTTCATATAACTAGAATCATGTATTTGTCCTTTCACGACTACTTATTTCACTTAGAATGTTTTTAAGGTTCATCTCAGTTGTAGCAAATATCAAAATAGTACTTCTTTTTAAGGCTGAATAATATTCCATTGTATGTATATACCACATTTTGTTTTCCATTAATTGAATGGTGGGCATTTGGGTTGTTTCCATCTTTCTGCTCTTGTGAATAACTCTGCTATCAACACTGGTGTACAAGTATCTGCTTGAATCCCTGTTTTCATTTTTTTTTTTCATATATATCCAGAAGACTTGCTAGATCATATGGAAATTCTGTTTTAACTTTTTGAGGAACTGCCAAACTGATTCCACAGCTGCTGTACCATTTTTACATTTCCATCAGCAGCGCACAAGGTTCCAAATGTTCCACATCATCACCTCCATTTATTTTCCATTTTTTCAATACTAGCCATCTGCATGGGTGTTAAAACGGTACCTCTTTGAATTAGATTTGCTTGGTAAGCTATGTTTAAAAAACTATATAAAGAGGTATTACACAGCTGTCTTATCCCATCTTCAAATAGCTACGAAACATCCTGTTCAAGTTCAACAGTAGAACTATGGTTATCTCTGTTCAATTGTAAACAGAATAACACCAATATTTTTTCTTTGCAAACCCTAATCTTAAATTTAGGGTTTCAGTTGGAAAAATCATAGAGCCAATAAATATTTCCTTGGCCTTAGTGGAGACAGGAGCTGCATAATCCCATGCTTAGCAAACACAAGCTCACACACAGCACAGCTGCAACAGCCTAAGACTTCCCCGCAGTCAGGGCAGCACCAGGCCCTCTGCGCATGCGCTTCCTGAGGCTCGCCCTGCGAGCGTACGTGTGTGCGTGTGTGCGTCATCACGCCGGGAGGCGGAGGGGCGGGGCCTACGGCATTGATGGGCAGCAGGCATGGCTGCTGCGTCAGGATCAGTGCTCCTGCAGCGGTGCATAGTGTCGCCGGCTGGGAGGCACAGCGCCTCTCTGATTTTCCTGCACGGCTCAGGTGGATTCCAGTTTTACGTCCTTGTTTTCTGCAGCTCGGGACACGTCCTCCTCTCGATCCCCCCACTGTTGCCCCCTTGGAGGAGGCCTGGGGCCCCAGTAGGGCCCGGGAGTCTTGGAGAGGGTGGCTGTCTCCTCGCTATATATAGCCCCGCAGCTGGGGACCCGCGGGCAGCATGGTAAACCGTCCCCAGCCTCCCCCCTTGTCTCCCTTTTTTCTATCTTGCGATCACTTAGCCGCCGTTGGGCCAGCCCTCCATGCACCACATTCTCTCCAGTGCACCCTTTGCTATTCCCCCTTCCCCTTCCCCCAGATTTAAACAGAGCAAGTTAGCACGGTAAGTCCTCTACGAGAGACCCATTATTTAGCACTTTTCAGGGTCAGCTACTGGTGATGCGAGTTTTCCACCGCATTGGGTTCTTCGCCTATTTCTTTCTGCAGTCTCTCATACTCCAGTAGGCAATTGAGAGTCGCAGGTAAATAATAATGATCCAGTCTGCTGTTCTCTGGGAGGCATCGTGCCAGGGCTTTCCTGCCTTTCTCTTTTTGCTGCTTCCACTTGCTTCACTCCCCCTCTCCCTTTCCCCTCCTGCCGTCATTAAGTTCCCCAAGGTATAGCTCAAAGCCAAGCCTGAGTCTCCAGCAGGTACCCTCCTCCTTCCACTTACCTGCCCTTGGTAACCTGGGCTTAATTCTGAAAGGCGTTTCTTCAAACTCATCTGTAATCACTTAGGTCTGTCTTCCCTACTGGATCTTGAACTCCTCAGGAGTAAGGACCTTTGTTTTAATCTTTGCATCCCTAGGCTCAGGGTAAGTGCTTAGGAAATGTTTTTTTTTGTTGTTTTTTTTAAAGAAACGAGATGCAGCCAGTGTCCTCGGGGCCTACCTAAAGTTAAAAAACAATTCAATTCCTTTGAGTCAGCAGTGGATGGGAGATCACAAGATGGTGCCTGATTTACTGCCAAGTGAATGGTGATGGAAAAAAGCTGGTCAGGAGTATTAAGGCATTTGGAAGATGAGCTTGTCACCATGAGCAGAGAAAGTGGTCTTTGAGCTGAGATGTATGTACAGGTTTAAAGAAGATGGTGGGAATTGGAAAGGTACAGGGTAGAGACCTGGCTTTGGGTACTTGTGGGAAGTACTGTATTGCCGTTTTGGAAATGAGTCTTGATAGGTTGACTAGCTTGCCCAAGGTCACTTGGCTGTTACTGTAAGTGGTGGTGGGTTTGGGACTTGAACCCAGATCTGACTCCAACATCAGTGCTCCGGAAGGATGAGGTGAAAAAAAAAATCGGAACTGGGATGTGTCATTTTGGAAATAAGGAAGAGAAGTGCCAACAATGTTTAAAGGGAAAGACTTGACTGATGAAATAAATATATTTAGCAGGTGAGGTGTCTAAGATAACTGCAAGGAGACCATTACTAATACTATTCAGGGCTCCAAGGGCTTTTTCGTTCATTTATAAGGACCCAGAAATTCCCCAATCCCATACTCCTTTTAAAAAATAAGTTAATTATTTTACAATATTTTTAGGAGCTACTCCTAAACCTTTTTTTATTCCTGGGCCACTTTACTTAAAGTAACTATTCTTACTCTTTTCAATTTCAAATTATGACATTTTTATGACCTGTAACTGTATATCTCTGAAACTGCATTGTACATTGCATATGAATATATATATATATATATATGTATATATTTTCCCTTTGTACTTTGAACAAAAAATTCTGCCAATTATACAAGTATAATGCAATTTCTGTATATTCAGATCTCCATTTTAGGAAATAAAATTCTTATTAGGAGTATGATTTTACATTAGACTTTAATATATGTGGTTGTGTTATAGATGTTTGGCTTCTAGTTCATCCAAATATGGGCAAATCAATTTTAATAGTTTTACCATACTCTTGGAATAAGGTGCCGGCTTTTTAAAAGGGAGACTTTGAGACTAGAGAGATGTATTGTCGCATTCAGCTTTGCTTTTGAAGGTTGAAAAAAGTGTTTAGAGGCAGATTTTGTTTTTTAAAAAATCTTACAAGCCTGAGATTCTCTTCTAGAATATGTACGGCAGCCATAGGAGAACAAATGGGAATGTAAGTTATATATAGCCAACTTAATTTGAGCCCTTCCTACTACTAAAATACCAAAGTAGTATCTTTTTTTTCAGGATGATAAAAACAAACGATAGTTTAATTAGCTTTTTTCAGCTTTCCAGATTATATTAATGTACTCTATGTTTTCTTAGGATGCTATGGTTCTCATTTCAATAGTATTTATCATATTTGTAATTACTTAATTTAATGTCTAATCCACACTAAGCTTGTAAGGTTCACACAGGCCCAAACTACACATTTCTTTCTCACCATATAGTAAGTGTCGGCAAACTGAGTCAGTTGGCTCTTAAAATTACCAGCAACCTCTGTGTTGCTAAGTGTAATGGACATTTTTCAGTCTTCCTCTTATTTGAACTGTCAGCAGCATTGAGCTTTCTTGAAACACTCTCCTGGGTTTTTTTTTTTCTACTCCTATTTGCTCCTCCTCGTTTCTTTTACAGACTCATCCTCCTCTTATCTGGCCATTAATGTTGAGGTTCCTCAAAATTTGGTCCTAGGTTCCTCTTCTCTTCTAGTCCTACATTTTTCTCCCTGGGCTATAAGCCCACGGATTCTATTTTTGTCTACATACAGGCGACACAAAGGTGTGTTTCCATTTTAGGTCTCCTTCAAGCTCTAGACCTGTTTATCCAACTGCATAGTAATCACTCATTCATTAATCCATTCATTCAAGAAATATCCATTCCATGGATGCTGTGTACCAGGCACTGTTCCTGGCCCTGGGCACTCAGTGAACGAGGCAAACAAAAGTCTTTGCTCTCATGGAGTTTACTTTCTAGTGGAGCAAATATTATATAGTAGAAGATAGTAAGTTCTATCAAAGAAAGCAAGATAAGGAGGATGGGAGATGTGGGGGGGTTACAGCTTTAAATAAGGTCAAGGTGACACTTGAGCAGCTGGATTTAACGAGTGAATCATGTGCCTTGGGTTAGACTGTTAAAGATAAGAGAAAAACCAAGACAAAGGCCCGGGTGGGTCCCTGACATATTCAAGGAACAGCAGTAAGGCTAGTGTTCCTGGAGTGAGGAGTCCCCTGAGCATATCCAACAGGGTTCTGGCATCCAGGTAGTATGGGGCAGGGGTTGGCATCCTTTTGCTGTAAAGGGTCAGACAGTAACCACTTTCAATTTTGTGGGTCACAGAAAATCTCTCACATAGCTTTCTTTTTCCCTTCCTTTCCCTTTACTGTGTTCTGTCTGAGTTCTTTTTAATGACTCTTTAAAGAAGTCAAGGCCATTCTTAGCGTACGATCCTTAAGGACCTGGGTTTTGTGCCCCAGCTGGCTGTAGTTTGCTGAACGCAGGCGCTAGGACCCTGCATGCCTCCCAGAGAGATGCCTGACCCTTAGCATGGACCCTTAGCTTTGTGCTGCCTGGTTTCTGTGTACATCCGTACAGTCCTATTATTCACCCAGTTGTCTGGAGCAAAACCCTCGCCATCATCCTTCAAAGTTTTCACCATTGACCTTCCTAGCTAATTTATTGCTCATTTCTGTAATTTTGTCCTAAATACCTCTAGTACCTATTTCTACTGCTCCACTGATGTTACCAGAGTCTACTAGCTGTCACTTGAACAGCAGCTTCGTAACTGTCTCCCAAGCTTCTCTTGTCCTTCAGTTCTGTCCCTCACACAGTGTCAGAGTGAGCCTTGGAAGCATACCACCTTTCTATAGCTTCTCCATGCTCTTAGCAGGTGTCAGCTCCCCAGAGTTCCTCTCGCCTCATTTTTTTTCTTACAACCATTTTCATATAACAGTTTTCTTATAGCATAAGGATACACATTACAACGAGCCACATGAAGAGACCCAGAGGGGAAAGCCAGGAAGGGTTCTAAACCTGACTTTTGTCATCCTGAGTGATGCATCACCCTCCCGGGACTGAGGTATGACAGCACTCGAAAGAATATTGTCCAGCAGGGAATTTCACCTGAGCTTCCTACCCAGAGTTTTTACTTGGGTTTTGTTATGTAGACATGATTGAGTAGGGGTTGAACTCAATCTCCAGCCTCTGCTACTTGCTGGAGGTCAGACTGATGTATCATTGTTCAAAGCCCCAATCTTCTAATCACATGATTGAAATTTCTGGCTGGCCAGCTCCAATCCAGCCTGAGTCATCGTAGTAGAAATTGTCCTGTGGTTTGAGGGCTCTCCCATGAATAACAAAGACAATTCAATCACTGAGGAAATTCTCAAGATTTATAGGTTCCCTCTTTCAGAACTGGGGACAAAGAGGAACCAAACTCTATTGCAGTTATTTTTAAAGGAGTGTTTCTAAGCTCATCTTGCATTCAGTGCCCCTCCTTTTGTTTATTCATTCTTAGACATCATACTGCTCCTTCCTGTAAAAGGTTTTAGCATTTGCCTTATGCTGTCTGACACGCTCTTTTCTCTGCACTTCACTTTTCACCATCCTGCCAACTTCAGTTCAAACCATTCAGCACCCACCTATTGGAAGCCTGGTTTGTTCTAAGTTACATGAAGCCATAGCTTGGGGGATAAACACAAAATGAACTTTGCCTTCCAGAGCTTATCTTCTAGTGACTATTATCCCTGAACTCCTTACCTGGGTCAGTTCTGAATACGATAAACCTGTGCAGCAACCCCAGTCTCATCCGTGCAGTGGTCATATTTGTCTTTCCATTTAGGTAGACGATTATTTGACTAAGGTCTGAGTTTCACCCTAAACTGTCTACTCCATGAAAGTAGGGGTTCTTCCTCTCCCTCCCACCACTGCCTCTAGCAGTGAGCTAAGTGCCTGACACATTAATAGATATTAGGTAGATAGTTTTTCAATTGATGTCTTAATGAATTGGTTGATTAATAAATTAAAGTTGTTACCTTTAAAGCGTCTTCGTCAGCACCACATAAACTGAAGCTATGTTTCCTTCCTTTTTATTTATTTTTGTGGAAGTACACAGACATGAATTCTTACATGAATTTTGGTTATTTTTCAGATTTCAAATATATAATTTCTAGGTCATGTAAAAATGTTATCAAAATTAAATTCTAATTTCTTTGAGTTAAAAATAAAAGTATGCTGAATACCCCCCTTGAAGGATGTTATTATTTTAACAAAGAAAATTATTTTAAGCTGTTCCAACTAGAAAAACTTATAAGGACTTTAGGAATTTACTATTTTTAAGAATAAAGGTAGAAATGACAGTGTTTCAAGTCAGAAAAAAATAGAATTCTTTGTTTAGAAAAATTGATTTACTTCATTTGTTCCTATTATACTCTTTAAACAAATGAAGAAACTTAAAACTCAAGCTTAAACAGGTCTTTTAAAGTGATCAGTGGTGAAATTGGGAGTAAAATAATCAAAATTATTCCTACCTATTGATGCCCGGTCAATTAGTTCATATTGATAAATCAGTTTCTGTATAGTTATTTGTGTGTATAGATACTTTTTATTCCTTGTTCCATCCTCTGTGACATAAAACATAGACTGCTTTTAAATACACTGTATTGTCTGAGTGTTTTGTCTTAATACTGATTTTGTGATTCATCAGGTGATTCTGGAAAAGGATTGCAAAGGTGGATCAAGGAGGTTTTAAAACAAGATTTAGCATTCCAGCATATAAAAATTATTTACCCAACGGCTCCTGCCAGGTATGTAGTAGTTGATGTCACTGCTCAGTATAACTCTGTGGCCTAAAACATATATAAATAGGTGTACCAGCTGGGTGTTCTTTAAGCTTAATTCAGTACTTAAAATATTTTAAATCGGGGTATTTTATTTCCAGAATTGTGTGGGGGGTGCGGTGGGGGGGAGAGGGGATGCCTTACACTATTGGGCCAGGTTTTGCTAGGTGAGCAATTTATTCCCTGTGTAATAAAGCATCCCTTGGAGCTCGTAACTTAAACCCTGTCCCAAGCACGGCCTACAGGGCTCCACTTCCTCTGGCCTGCAGGTTGCTCCTCTTTCTTTTTTCTCTCTCATTCATCCCCAAAAGAAACTATTAATTCCAACAGGCATAAAATTTTTAATAATTTTTGGCCCAGAGTTCATCATCTCTGGAATAGAGATCTGTGGCATTCTTTCTCCCCCTAAATAGTTTTTAGAAATAGGTGAGGCTTTTTGAATCAATAAACAAGAATAGGAATACAGAATTGAGTAATACATATTTTGATCACGCAACCTGTAGACGCACAGTGATGTGATTGGCATGGTTTTGAAGTCAAACTGATTTTTTTTTTAATTATTAAATTAGCATTGCATAGTTTCTTATTCTGAACACATGCTTTAAACTGGGGTATGCAAATCCTTTTTTGTGTAAGCAAAATCGTGCTGAGCTATGCTACCCCATCTGACTTCTCATTATCTGTTCTTGATTTATTTTAATTAAGCACACTGTGTGTTTATGCAAATACTTTGCTTTACTTTTCTATTAACTTAGTCTTAAGGAGAAGTATTTATATATCCAAAATATTATCATTTCAACATGTAATCAATATAAACATATTAAAGTGATACTTTACATTCTTTTGTTCATTCCAAATCCTTGAAATCTGGTGTGAATTTCACATGTGCAGCACATGTCAATTTGGATGCTAATTAATTTAAATTTGAGTTCCTCAGTTGCACTAGCTATGTTTTTAATTGCTCCATAGCTGTATGTGGGTGGTTAAGGCTAAAACAGTTTTGGGCCTTAAAAAGAGTTCTCATTATAGTATGTTGGGGGCCACTGTTCTAGATCAAATCATCATTTTTACTTAAATTTCTCATGAATTGTAGTTCTTGAACCTGTAAGATTTTTTTATTATTTTTTTTTTTTTTATGAGATGATTGTCCCTCAGGGGACATTTGGCCATGTTGGGAGACATTTTTAGTGTCACCACTGGGAGGAAAGACAACATAAAAAGCTACTGGCCTCTAGTAGGTGGAGGCCAGTGATGCCAGTAAACATCACACACGTCATAGGACAGCCTCCATCCACTACAGAAAGCCATCCAGGCCCAAATCTCAGCGGTGCCTCGGATAAGAAACCCTGCTGTAAATTCCACCTCTATTCAACACACACTAGATGATTAGTCTCATTTCTCCTTTAGGGGGAAAAAATATGTTGCAGTGTGGTCAGCTGTTTATATTTTAGAAAAACATCTGAGGCAATTAAAGTATGAATAGCATTATTGTCTTTGAATCAATCCAAAAAAAAAAAAAAGGTCAAGATTTCACCTAAGAACAGGTCTTTATGTACTGGGCTTCTTTTATTTTTAGACTTAATTTCTAGGTCAGAAACATTAAACACAAAATTCCCTTTTCCTTCAAAAGCCTTTCTCGTCTCAAATTTACTCTTGTGAACACAGAGTTGTAAAATTTTGCTTTCCTGTTTTCACTGGTTCTAAGATGCTTAAAATGAAGAAATAAAGAACTCAGAATTCAGTGCAATTTGCCATTTCCTACTCTGGAACTCAAGAGTTTTCAAAAATATTCAGAAAGAGTGTGTGCATATATATAGATATAGATATAGATATAGATACAGATATAGATACAGATATATAGATATATATGTTTTTACTGTAAATGGGATCTGTCTATGTTGTGGAATATTATATTTCAGGCCCCTATCCTTGATCAAGCCCCATAAAATAGAAGTGAAATAAAACATATGTAATTAAGGATAATAATGCCAGTTAGTTTGCTACTAATATACAAGTCAAGTGGGTTTGCAAAATATGCTTATTGCATTCAAATATAAACACCAGAACCCTCAACTGACCTAGCAAAGTATATTGTGTTAAATATTGAGCAACTGTTATACTCTGTGGCTCTGCTGTATTTTATTGGTCCTTTTCCATATTGGAAATCAAATGTCATCCATCAAGGACTACCAATGGCTGCAAATCTTTGACTTATGACTTTCCAAATGTTGGAAGAGATCTTATGAACAGTATACCAAGCAAGACTGACTTCATGTTTTATCATATTAGCAGTTGCATTTCAACATTACTGTGAAATCATTTTTCTTTTGTTTTATGACAAGTGCAGACATCACCAAGTTTTAATCCCAGATGTCTCAGACTCTGAGAGCAGTTAGAAACTTCTTTTAATATATCATTTAAAATTACAAGATCTAAAATATTCTAATTTTCAAATATGAGTCGCATCTCTATTGACGGAAGATTTTGTAGTCTTAGTTCATCTTACATCTCGTTGCTGTCAGAGATGATATTCTGTACAATTTCAGTCTTTTGATACTGACTGACACTTACATGATGACCTTGCATATGGTCTGCCTTGGAGACTGTACTATGTGCATTTTTGTGTATAGAATTCTATAAATGTCAATATTTGAGGGTGGTTATATAGTATTGCTCAAATTTTATATTTATGTAGTCATTCTTTTTCTAAGTTGTTTTATTAAGTCCTGAAAAATGGGTATTAAAATCTCCAACTGTGATGTAGATTAGTCTTGTTTCTTCCTTTAGTTCTTCAGTTTTCTTTGCATGTGTTTTTAAGTGATATTATTAGGTGCATGCCTGTGTGGGATTATTGTCTTCCTCATTAAGAGCTACTTTTATCTTATAAAATGTTCCTTTTTAGCTCTGGTAATACCGTGAAGTTTAATAATAATATCGTATATCTGCTTTCCTGTGTTTACTGTTTATATAGCATCTTTTCCCATCCTTTTGGTTTCTTTTGATTAGTGTTGTGTTGTATGTCTTTTCATCTTTTTACTTTTAACCTATTTATATCACTATATTTAAAGTGGGATTTTATAAACGACATGTATTTAGACTTTGTTTTGTTCTTTAACCTGATAGTCTCTGTCTTTTAAGTAATTTGTTTACACCATTTGCATTTAATGTAACTATTAATATGTTTGAATTTAAGTCTAGTACTTTTTTCCTCTTTTTCCTTTCTATCTTCTTTTTGGATTATTTTAAATTTTTTAGTACTCCATTTTCATTTGTCTATTCTTATTTTTTTCCTGATTGCTTTAGGGATTACAAGATATGTATCAACCTTTTCATCTATTCATTTTTTTTTTTTGTACCACTTACACAACATATAGAAGGTTACAACCATTCAGCTTCCTTTACCCTCCCCTCTTTATATTATACTTGTCATATGTATGTCATCTACATACATTGAAAATTATCAAACAAGGTTATGATTTTTGCTTTCAATAGTCATACATATTTGAAAGAATTTAAGAGGAGAAAATAGTCTATTGTATTTACCCAGTTGTGGTCTATTACAGCCTATCAGTATGTTTTGATTAAATTGTAAATTGCCACTTTTGGCTATAAGATATTCCTTTTCCTCAACCCTATTTAATAGAAGTTTTTAATCAACTCAGGGGCATGTTAAATAAAAATCAGTAATTAGCTTGCTGTGTTGATTTAAATGGAAAATGTTGCTTCATTTTTTTCATTATGTTAATTTGGACTCGATTTAACCAAAGTGCTCAATAAAGATTTTTATTTCTATGACATACTTTAGTTGTATTTGTAACTAAAGGCTTTCTTGGTTTGACTTTACTATTAGAATTTTCATTTTAAAAATAACTTTTTAACAAGCCATTAATAATTTATATGACAATATATAGTTTCTCTTGGTGTTTCGCAAAATTCTAAAAGTAGTAAAATTTGCATAGTGTCTCTACTTTTTGATTCCCTATTTTTTTCACACAAAGTACATGCTTATATTTTTCGTTAATCATGTATTCCAAAACAGAGTCAGGCACTTTTGATTTAGGTGCAGTAAACAATGAATTCATCTTGATTCTATCACTTAAGGTTTCTATCTGAAGCACGGTATTAGGGATCGCTCTTCTGATACCAGTAGATCTGTACTACAAGTTCACTTCACTAGGAAGGGACCCTGGCTAAAAATCAGCAATTTTGAAGAAATAGTTTTCCTTTGTTGTTAATTGTTTTTAAATAGCACTTTTAAATGCCTATTAGTACGTAAAAACTTGTTTTCTTAGACATGTGCTTTTTTTCATGAGCAACAAAAGAAAAATTTGACGTTTTCCTAGAAATCACAATATGGGTTTTAGAAGAATTGAAGTCAAAAGGTATTCAGAGCAAAATAAAACAATTATAGATATTCTCTTATTGCTATCTGATAGTTATCCAAATGACACAAGTGATTATTGACATTCATCATTCAACAAATATTTGTTCTTGGCACTGCAGGTAGAAAAGGTAAAGTCCCCACTCTCAGAGAGGTCACACAGAAATGGAGAGAGAGAGAGAGAGAGAGAAATTAAGTACATTAACGTCAAATAGTGATAAATTCTGTTAAGACAATTAAGTAGGATAATGGGATAGGGAGAAAATGGTTGTGCATTGTAGGGTTAAAGGGAGATGTACTCTAAATTGTAGGATCAAAGCAGGTTCCCCCTGCAGCAGTAACATTTGAGCTGACACCTCAGTGATCTGTGAGAGCCCACTGTGTATCTGTGTGACAAAGAGCCTTCCAGGTAGAGGCAATACCAAATGCAACACTCTTGGATCAATAGTGACTGTCCTGTTTGAAGAAAACCAAGAGGGCAATGTGATGTGAACACTGTGGGGACCACTGTGAAATGAGGACAGAAAGGAAGACTGGAGCCAGATGATGTTATCTTAAAATTTATGAGTGGCCTTTTGATTTTATGACTTTTGGGGAACACAGATCAAAACAGAGCATGGTATCAGGCTGAATGTCAGCTTTTTTTTTTTTTTCATTAAGCTTGTCCATTTTATTCCAGCCTAATATTTTACCAGTGTGTAATGGTTTGATTGATTGATTGATTTAGGAGGTACATAGTTGTTCCCTGCCAAACATATTTATTTGTTGTGGTAATATCTGAGCTGCTTTATACCAGCTAATAAAGTGATTTATTTGAGGAAGAAAGTGAATGAGTATAACATATGGACCAGTTTGTTAGCTGTCTTTAAAAAACCCTCTTATTTTTATGCTTTATCTAACAGTTATTCTAACAGCTTAAGAGAGTTACGCATTCTCAATTATATGTTCTTAACAGAAGAGTTCTAAATTATTCTTTGTCTTATTAAAGTTTCCCAATTATTTCCTTTGAACAGAGTTTTAATTTTCTTAGAGAACAGAACAAAAAGCTACTATATTAGTAAAACATTAGAACTCCATCTTTATGGAGCGTCTATCGCTAATTAAGTAAGGCACTGACAAAAAGTTAAGTGAATATCATTTTCTTCTATTAATGGCTGAGTTCCCAGAGTGATTCATATCTTAGCCTATGATATCATCCTTATTTAAGTGCTTAGACAGACAAACACTTAGAGAAATAGTAGAATAAAATGAAAAGGGAAGTAGAAATAATTCAAGATTGCAACAGTCGAATTCAGCTTTAAAGTGAGTGGTGTGTTCAGTGTTCACTCAAGATCACTGTGGTTTTAGTGACAAACTGAATAGCGTTTGGAATGTCATTTCGCCTGACAGTGACATTAATATGAGGTGGAAAGCACCTGCTTTTATTTTCAGAGAACTTGAAGGAAGTTAATCCTGAAAAAGGCATTCTGGGAGGCGAGAGCCTCAAATGCGTTCTGTCTTCTCGCCTCTTCTGATTTCATTTACCTCCCTTGAGCAAAGCAGCTTCTGAGGTCAGAAGGCCTACAGAAACGAGGGAGAATTTTGGCTCAGGAAGAATTCCAGCTCCGTTGGAGTCCTTGTAAAAGAGCTGGTGCAGGATTTTATCTTCTGTGCACCCATTGCGAGCCTAGAGAACAAGGCAGGCCAAGCCTGAGATGAGGAGGAGAGAGTGGCAGATCCTGGGAAGAGCTCATTCTGTGGAAATCACCCCTCCTTTCACATCTGTGTCATGAAAGGTGCATGTCCAGACAATAATGCAACATTAGTTAAAATCCCACACAGATTCTTAAGGAGAATTATTTGAAATTCTTTTAAAATCTATTGAATATTTGATAAGTTTCATAGATAAATAAAGAGGAATGGATATCTGAGAATAGCCAAGACAAGCCTGAGAAGGAGGCTGGTGGTGATGATGGTAGGGAGTGGGTGAGGGCACTGCCCAACTTTAGAACAGTCTCTAAAACCACTGTGATATGATCAATATGACCCTAACGGTACAGTTAAATGGATCAGTAGAACAATGACAGAAAAAAAAAAATAGAGCCTTTCTCAACTAGTGTTCATGGTTTGAGTAACTCTTTTCTTGATTTTCCCAATGATAGTATGGAATTTGTATCATTCTAGATGCACTGGAGAGAAGTCTATTCATCATATATACAGAGGATGCCAAAAAAATATACACATTTTAAGAAAAGTGTAAGGAAGTATTAGGCATTAGGCTGTAATTCTTTCACAGAACCTAAGTTGAGAGATACTAGATAACTCAAAACTATGAAACTAAATATATGGCAAAGATGGAATTTTACCTTTGTGAGAGAAGGTAATTTTTTTTTATTTATTTAATGGTAGTACAGACACAATTGACTATCCACATGAAAGAAGATTAATTTAAATATTTAGGTCACTTCATGTACAAAAAAATTCCAGAAAAATTCAAGATTTACATGTAAAAACAAAAATAACACTCTTAGAATAAAATTTTTGGATTATATATGTTACAATATATGGATTGGGAAGAGCTTTTTTTTTTTAAAAGATTTTATTGGGGAATTGGTGGAGGGGAACAGCGTTGGGGAATCGGGGAAGGGGAACAGAAAAGTTGCCGTCTTCTTGTTCTTCAGTTTAGTTGCGGAGGATGTTGCTTCACTGTTGGTATCGTCATTGCGCTCTTCCCGGATGAGGCAGATCGGTCGCTGGCCTCTGGATGTCGCTCACCGCCGCTATTGGCAGCTCATGCTTGGCTGCCAGCCGCTCACGCTGGCTGCGGGCCACTTACTGTAGCCTATGGCAGCCCACTGCAGCAGGGGCTGCAGCCCACACCATCACCGGGGCTCACACAGCCCAGCTCCAGGTGGAGCTGTTGTTAGCTGTAGAGGGCAGTGTCACTGGCCCTCATGTGGGATCCGAACCCGGGCCGCTGGCATCCCAAAACCAGCGCTTAACCAATGCGCCACTCGGCCGGCCCGGGAAGAGCTTTTTAAACAAATTAGGAGACACAGAATTTTTTTTTTAAGCTAGATTATATCAATTGTAGTCTTTGATTAAAAAATACCTTAAATATATAATACCAACATACAAAAATATTTTAAAAAGCATTTAAAATACAAATGACAAATATTTAAGTGTCAATAATAAAGTGCTCTTCTAAACTAATAAAAACATCAAAACCACAATAGAAAAAACTAGCAAATGATATGAACAGGTCATTTCATTTACGTGGAATTCTAGAACAGGCAGCACTCATCTGTAGTGAGAAAAAGGATCAGTGGTTGCTTGGGAAGTGAACGGGAGTTCTTGGTATGCAGGAATTTTCTGAGATAGAAGGAATGTTCTGTGTCGTGAATATGGCAGTTACACTGTCAAGTCTTTGAACTATGTACTTAAAATGTGTACTTTTGTATATGTAAATTCCTCAATAAAGTTGATTTTTAAATTATAGTTAATACCCTTAAATGGTCATATTTTAAAGGATATTAGCACCTATTGCTCTTAGGGCTTTGGGCAAAAGGATGTTCTCTTGCTTTTCTTGTAGAAACGTTAATTTTTATAGCCTTTATGGAGGTGACTTGAAAACACCAATAAGATAAAAACTATATCTTTCAATCCACCAGTCCTGGTTTTGGACGGTGTTTCATAGGAATAAAAAATTCCAATACTTAAAAATATGTATACAAATAATGTTTAATGCATTTTAGTGGCTGAAAACTGAGTACCAGATAAGTGCCCATTAGTAGGGGAGTGGCTGACTAAACTGTGAAACATCTTTATGATAAGATTATGTAGCAATTTAAAAGGATTGGCTAAAACAAAATCAGATGCAAGGATTTCCATGAGGTATTGATAAAGGACAAAAGGCACATAAGTAGAGCAAATAGGCTATTTGATTTTTGAAGAGCAATAGTGCTCTAAAAAAATATCCTGTAAAGATGCATGTTTTAATGTGTGTACAAGAAAAACATTCAAGGGTATATTTTAGATCATTAAAATGGTTTACCTAATGTGAGGGACAAGATGAGGTGGGGATAAGAGTTTTGAGGAGGAATGGTACAAAAATAAATAAGATTTAGATGAAAAACATCAAGAAAACACACACATATATACAATTTCCCATATTTGCAAAATATCATGTATCTTCATAAACTGGGAACAAATTAAGTTTTTATGTACTGTCTTAGGGGGATATTCAAAATATACATTCAAATTTTAGAAAGCATGTTGCAAAGTAATGGTTATCACATGGTTTTATTTTAGTAAATAAACAAAAGATTCTCTGTACATGAGTTCTTGTTTCCAGGTTTCTTTCAGTTTCTCTAAGAAACTTTCCAAACATAAACCTCTTGATTTCCTGGCTCCTAAAGTGGGTGCCCATTTATTTTGGTGTGCTGTAATCAATTTAGAAAAATTAGGGTGCAGTTCTCCTGTTCCCTTCAATACCACCCATTGGCCTCAAAGATTGGATGCCTCCCAGTGGCAGATCTTAACAGATTGTGGGGTCCTTTTGATACAGTGGATAATGTTAATGGAGTCAATATAAGCATAGATGAGTTACTGCAATGTGCATGGGGATGCTTTTAATACGAATTTTTTAACACAAAACTTGGAGGAAATGAAAATTATTCAGAATACTAATGTTTTAGAAATTAAAACATCCATTTTAATATAATTCCATTTATTTATTGATTTATTTGGTTTTAAACAGGCCATATACTCCTCTGAAAGGTGGAATCTCCAATGTATGGTTTGACAGATTTAAAATATCTAATGACTGCCCAGAATGCCTTGACTCGATTGATGGGATGTGCCAAGTGCTTACAGATTTGATTGATGATGAAGTAAAAAGTGGCATCAAGAAGAATAGGATATTAGTAGGTAAGACCTTTAAATGTTGGCAATTTAATTTTTTCACTGTTGTTTGATTCTGTGCATTACACTTTACTTGGAATATTATTTAGAAGCACTTGTCTATCTTTTGACCTGTTCATAGTTTCAAATAAACTTTACATATTAAGGGATTCAAAGGTATTAGAATTACAAACAACAGCTCATGAAACTTTAATTCACTTTCTTTTTAATAATATAATCTGAGAATCTTATGTTAAATTTTCAACTAAGAGATTTTTCATTTCAGTTTTAAAACAATTTAATTGGCTTAAGTTTTATAAATATTTTTTAAGTACTGTTGCTATGAGGTTAAAATATAACATCAAATTCATGAACAGTAAACACATCAGAGGTAATATCATAGGAATAAAGTATTTTTTTATAAACTTTTGTTCAACATCTTTTGCAATCTCTTGTTTCAAAGGGGATATAGTGTGCCTTTATATAAGCTCTTTATTCAACTAAACACCGTTTTCTGTAATCATTAAACATAAACTATAAAATCTCTTTCTATAATACATACAAAATGAGATTGGCTCTTTAGAATGTGACTGGCACAGACCATATTTTGGTGAAAGAGTGTCATTTTTAAATATAACGATTTATAATGAGTTTTATTGAACAATGAAATTATAAATCGAAGTATCTCTCATGTTCAAAATAATACTAAGATGCACACTGAAATCCCTTATAGACAGAATTTGGGTAAATGAATTGGCTTCCTTTGTGTTTCCTGAAGTGCTGACTTGGTCACTGAGTTGAGAGGCAACGCGTCATGATGAATGCTGGCAAGCCTTGCCTTCAGCCTCCACTTTTGTTCATGAAAAGCAGTGAGCCCTCCAGGCCAGCGAGATCATGGTTCTGGACTCGTTTCCTCCTCCATGTTTAACTCTGTTTCTGTGCACTGTGTTCAACAACTTTGTTTAACTCTAGTAGAGATAAATAGAGGACATTATGGGGGTCTGGGAAGAGCCCAGGGAAGGGCACCCAACTCAGCCTGGGGGATCATGCAACATAACCACAGGATTGAACTCAACATATGTGAGTCGCATGACTGGTTCCATCATTCAGCCATCGACCAATATACGTTCTACGTTCTTCCTGTGTGACTGGCAATGGATTAGAAGCGCCAAGGTGACACACAGCTCAATATTAATAAAACAGGCTCTAACGATTTCTTACAATCTGGAAGGGCCCATGAGGTGCTTTACAGTGATAACTGTATCAATGCCAGCGAGCCAGGGATGAGCACCCGAAAGCAATGTCACTGACAGCTCTTCAAAGAGGTGATCATGTGTATTTGTTACTGTTTCCCAGGACCCATCACAATTCCTGGCACAGGGCCAGTGCTTAGGAAATTTATAATGAAGGGCATGACCTGACCAGTGAGTTGCCGGTTTAAGTAACGAAGTACCACAGGAATTTAGAGGAAGACAAGATCCTATGTGTTTGAGGCTATTAGAGAAGGGTTTAATAGGAAGAGAGCAGGGGCGTTTGAGATTTTTGAGATGCACAGATAAATAAAGTTTTAAATATTGTAGTATAGGGGCCTAGGCATAGAGCATGATATGAACAATACATAAAAGTGGAAAAAGTAGTGCTTGTTCTTTCTATCTGGACATTAGATGTAGTTTTAGCAGAAAGTTGGTGGTCTGAATGGAAAAAGCCTTTTTGACTCATAAGCTGGACTAAGGCTGGAGACCATAATGGTATAGAGACAAAACTGGGTTCCAGTCTAAAGTCTACCAGTGCCTGGCTGTTCACCACTCAGTTACCATATGGAATTTCTGCTACCTTATCTGTAACGTGGAATAATAATACATTATTTTTACTGGCGGATGATGTTTTAAAATACTTGGTTCGTTCTAGGCTCTCAATAAATTCTGTCTGGTTTCCCTTTTATCCTTCATTCTATAGGTAATTAGTGAGGGATGATTAAAGAAAGTCTTTGAGTCGTATAGTTAATTAGAACTGTGCTTTAGGAAAATTATCCTGGCAGAAGGGGTAAGTGAAGAGATGTGAAGTTGGATGTGGAAAAACCAGTTACTGAATTTGTCATTATAAGGTAATGAGATCCTGAAGTAATGTGATGAGTGGGAAAAGAAAAGATTAGGAAAAGAAATTACTTCAACATAAAACTACAAAATCTTCATACATAAAAAAAGTAGAAAATATTCGAGCTAGGTCTCTTAATTGACACGTTAAAGAATGTATCACATTGAGTTGTAACTGCCATCTACTTGTCTCTCCTTCCATCCCTACTCATCACCCTTCCCCACAGCTATCAGTCACTTCCATCTTATTTATCTTTGAAAAGAAACTATGGACTGTTGTGAAGTCAGAGAGATAATAAGAATGTTGAATCTAGGTTTATTTCATTTCAAAGCCCATGGTTCTTCCACTTAACTGAACGTTTTTAAGACTCTTAATACATATTGTCAAATTGCTTTGACAAAAAAATTATACCAGTTGATACTTCTACCACCTATCTTAGAATGTCCATTTAGGTGGACACCCTCACTGAATAATACATATTGACATGAAAAACCTTTGCTAAAAATAAGTAAGCAAAAAGCTGTAATTAATCTGCACTTAATTTGTTACTTTCCTTCCAATTTTGTTTGTTATATTTTGACACAAGAAAGCATTTTTTAGTTGTCTATTAATCTTTTCTGATTTTTTTTCCAAATAATTTCTTAGTTTAAGAAAGGCATTCTCTAGAACTTGGATAAATATTCAAATAGATTTTTCTACTGGTTTTCTATAATACTATTTATTTATTTATTTATTTACTTACTTATTTACTTATTTTACATTTAGTCTTTGCTTCACCTGCAATTTATTTTCTTTTTTTCCTACCATATCATGAAAGGTTTTAATTATCTTTTGAAATACCAAGACAATCCTGTTAAAGGATATTATTTGTAAAGCAGTCAGTAAAATGGTCACTATTTTATCAAAGCTCCATGGAATTAATAACTTACAAAATCACTAAAATGTATATAAGAATTTCTGAGATAATCTAACTTCTAGAAAGCCTCTTCCCTAGCTTGAAAAAGACCACAGAAGTACAGATTCAAGGTTGTCTGTCCTCATTACCTGTATAATTAGTGAACTAGTCAATGAACGTAAATCTTCAGTAACAGTTCTGTAGAGCTAAAACATGTGCCCCCAAAATGCGTATGATTTTTGGCCTCTTAGACTATGGCAAAGCGTTATCGTACTTCCTTTTTTCTGTACTGGATTCTTCACAGAGGTTAGCTTTTACTGTACAGAGAAAAGAGCATTCTAGTTCTGTAGGGATTTTTGGTTGTAATTTGTCTTTTTTTTTTTTGAGGGCAGTGTCACTGGCCCTCATATGTGGGACCCAAACCGGGCCCACTGGCTTCCCAAGCCAGCTCTTAACCACCACGCCACTCGGCCGGCCCTGTAATTTGTCTTTTTGATCTAACTGAATCTCTCCTTTATTTGAAAAGGTGGCATAGAAAGTAGTGTTAGAGCATTATGTATTAGAATATTTGCAGTACCTGCATTCCCTGAGTTCTGACTGGAATTGCAAATGCATTAATGCACCTGATGGCAGTGTAACAGTTAAGAGCTTGGGCTCTGGGCTCGGAGCCCAGGTTTCTAGTCCTGGTTTCACTGCTTCAACTCTGTGCTTGGATGATAATAGTAGGACCCATCTTTAGAGTTGTAGTAGTTCATTGAAATACGTAGAAATCTGTCTGGCACGTAATGTTGAAAATGTTTTCTTGTTGTGATTACCTACTCCTTATTCTGCCCACCCCTTGGTCACCCCGGATTCCAAAAAGGCCCTACTGGACCAGTACTGCCTCTCAGACTCATAGATAGCTCATCTTTCTTCACCACCAGCTGTTTGATTTTTCCTCATGGTTGTACATGCTGTGTTTCCCTCTTCTCTTTCATTGCTCACAGATGATTTAAGCAGAAGTTATTGCTTAATATTTTTCTACTGGTTGTTTTATGCTTTTGTAAAGTGTCTAGTACAGTACATTTTAAGTTAAATAAGATTTCAGTGCTATTCATAGCATTTTAATGAAGGAGGGCTTCATTGGGAAGCCAGAGGGAAATGCATTTGCGATCCTGCACAATTTTTAGTAAACACACACATATACCATAGTGAGGTTAGGTTATTTAAAAAAGAAAAATTATAAGAGGAAAAACTAGACAATTATAAGACTGAAAAAATGGAGATAGTCAGTACATACATTGTGATACTTATTGATTTTGTTTAATATGCGACAACATTCCTGATTTACTATTTCACAATATGTGGTCCTGGAACCCATGTCTCTGAGATGATGGTTGTGGCCAGTGTGAAGGCCAGGGGCAGAGCCAGCGGACAAATGCGGTAGGTCCAGCAGAGTGATGAAAGACTAACACAGACACCATTCCAAGATTGTGGGGACACGAGGATGATGATTCCTCAGGACACTCTAGTTGCCTGCAGGTGCTGGCTCTGGAAACAAATTCTTCGCTTCCTAGTTTTCATCTATGGAAATATATTGCTTTCTTAATGAAAGAAATAAACTTTGGCTACATAGGAAGAACTGGGCCCAAGGTTCACTCACTGCCTGTCCCAGGGTCAGATGAGCAGGACATGTTCAGTGAGCGTGTGTTTCTCGGACATGTGTGAATCCTCACTCTCTACATTGGGAGTATCAGACATACGAAGCTTGTTTCATTTTTTATTCATACCACACATGGTTCTACAGAGCGTGCGATAAAAGCGGAAACACTGGCAATAAAATAGTGACTTTTTTATTACTGTCTGAATGTTGGCAATATAATTGCTAATAAAACCTGGGTTCAAATCCTGTATTTTGAGAACGTTATTAGTAATATCCCATTATCCTGCCTCCTTCTGGGTTTACTAATGTTGAGAGCATCCAGTGTGCAGAGTGAAAGCGTATTTCATAGCACAGCCTGCCTCTCTGGTTATGTCTGTCTTGAAACCCTTCATTGCCTTCTGATATTTTCTGTACAACGTAAGAAATCAAAATGGAAAAGGTATATTTCTCCTGTGTGTACTGCTGTGCCTATGAGGTATATACAGTGTAGTAATACTCCTAAAAGTGTTGACATTTACATCACTCTTGACAGGCTTTAAATCACCAGGATACATCATAATGTTTACATTTAGTGTTTAAATTATACAAGTTGTTTTCATATACAGTCTCTCCCTTGAGCTTTGTAATGGGTAAAATAGGAACCTATTCTCATT
The DNA here is from genome assembly GCA_033961575.1 of Aselliscus stoliczkanus. Lineage (NCBI taxonomy): Eukaryota > Metazoa > Chordata > Mammalia > Chiroptera > Hipposideridae > Aselliscus > Aselliscus stoliczkanus. The sequence continues at coordinate 10,252,319 of CM066734.1, forward strand.
TCAGTTATGATGAAAATAAAATTCAAAGAGGTTACTTACTGGCTATTGTAAACTGGAGTTGGAACTAGAACCCAGACCCATTGACCTTAAGTCAAGAACTTTGTACAGGATGAGATTCCTTTTTTGGCCACTAGGTGGTGATAATTTGTTGTGAAGAGAAAATTGATATAATTTAGGTTTAACTTTGATCTGGGATGTATAGAACCTGACACATCATATGACCAGATTATAAGAATTTTGATAATATGAGTGCACTATCAGAATTTTGAAGCAGGGATAATCAAGTGCTTCTGAATTACACCTGAGTGATTTACATGGCTGCTCTAAATACCTATCACGAGGGAAAATGGTTAAGGGAGTTATGGCCTGTTAATGCAATCGAGTATTATGTAACCATCAAATACTGTATATACACATATAAGGAATTTGGTAAGTACGTGTTCAATGAATAAAGAATAATTATGGAGTTTTGTGATTCTGTTGAGAGACTCTCAAAACAGAAAGACTTTATTACATGAAACAAAAAGTAAGGCATTGTATGTGTAGTGTGTTTAACTGTTAAAATGAATTTTTAAAAAACATATCCAAATTATGTATGGGCAGTGAGATTTTGGCTGACTCATTTTTTTTTTTTTTTCTTTTTTTTGAGGGCAGTGTCATTGGCCCTCATATGTGGGACCCGAACCGGGCCTACTGGCTTCCCAAGCCAGCACTTAACCACCATGCCGCTCTGCCGGCTCTTCATTTCTGTCTGTATGGTGGAAACACTTTGCACAGTGGGTGTATACTAATATATTAATTTTATAAGAGTTAAAATAAAAATAGTAGTTGGAATTACCAACCTATCACCAGAATTTCCAGGTTTTCTTGCCCTGACCTTATACAGGTTTCTTCTGAAGCTCTTTCTTGGAGCTAAAACTTAAGAATGATGCCATTTTTTTTTTTTTACTTTCTTTTAACTCATGTGTCTTCATTAAACAACTTAAGATTTTTTTTTAACAACAATTATCAGAACTTAAAAGATATGGGACTGCTGTTCAAACAGCTTTCCATAGGAGATGATAAATATTTTGTTTATCCTATAAATTTTGTATGAGAGAAAAAGATACAAATAAATATACCCAAATCTTTTGAGACTATCACAATTCAGCCTGTAGGATAATTATAACATTTAAATACTTAAATAGAAGAACTTTTGAAATTTGGAAGGAGGGTGGATTTTTTACTATAGTTTTAAAATCCTATTCAATTGATGTTAAACTTGAATTGTAAGTATTTTTCCCTCTGGATTTTGTTTCCAGATATATTAGCTTATTTTTCCCAGTATAGTTTTTTTATACATTGTTTCTGTTTTATTTTATTTAAAGACTTCATAAAAGCTAGGTTTATTATTTTCTTAACATGTTTTATTCAGCTTGTTAATCTTAAATGTATGTTGAAACGTTAACCCCCGATGTTTTAATATTTTGCCAGCAACTATAAATATACATTATAATCATGACCTACAATGAGTTTACTATTTGGTATTTACTTATTGAACAGTATATTTTATATTGCATTTTAGATATTTAGATGGAAAGTGAATTCAAATAACTAGTCCTTTGTGTTACATTTTCTTCGGTTAGAAAAAAACACACAAAGTCCCTTTTCATGGGAGTGTCCGATGCGAAAGGTGATTTTATTGTCAAAGATGGCTGATGAGAAATTGCAGATTACTTCACAGTATTATAAATGGGTAAGGGGCTTACATTAAAACTGTAAATAATAAGATTTCAATGAGTACATTTTTCTTCCTCACAAGTTACGAGAATTGAATATGAGGTTACATGTTTGCAGGATTCATGTAGGTTTGTTCATAGTGACATTTCATATGTGGGAAAATGTTTTCTTAGTTTGTCGTTAGTCTGGTGCCATCAAGGGGACTCTGAAACCATATAGAGTGATCACATTACCCTGGTCAATAAAAATGAAATGATGGAGGCGGGAATTTCATGTGCAAAATGTTCTCAATAGGCATGCTCTTAAAAACCCCTTTTAAATGTTTTTGCTTACTCATCTATTTTTTGTGATGTGATTTTTTTGTTTTTTAAAAAAACCTTTCACATGAAAAGATTACATTTACTGATCTGAGCCTTAACATTATCTTTTTATGAAATATTAGTTTTCTTTTTACTCCATTTATGTACTTTAAAGGGTTTTTTTCAATCTGTGGTGCAACTTAGATTATCTAGAACTTCATTGTCCAATTTGATAACCTTTAGCCAGATATGACTATTTCAATTCCAATTTAAACTATTTTAATGGTTTTCAAATTTAATATTAGTTAGAATGAAATAAAATTAAACATTTAGTTCCTCAGTCACACTAGTCCCATTCAGTGTGGTACATGTGGCAAAAATATAATTCAAGCTTTGAATATCTCCAAAAAATAGAATTTTGTTCCTACAGCCTATGTATTTCCCCTAAATCATGATTATATTTTCACGTTCTATTCTTACCTATTATACTTAATTTTGAATTGTCTGCCTTGCAGCTGTTGATATTTTTCTAAAGCTGTGATCCTCATATATCCAATTAATGGGTAGTAAACTTTAAAAATCAGGCATAGGCATTGAGATTGTGTTAGTGGGGCTGAGTCTAGCAATCTTACTTATAAGGAGCCAGGCTCAGGAATCATTGGCCTAGGACACGCTAACCATTCACTCCGACATTTCCTGAGCTTTACCTTTGTATCAAGTCAGATCAACAAACAGCTGTGTGTCCTGATGATATACATGTTTCTCCTTGCGGAAATATTCTTATGGAACTGCAACTGACATGGTTCATTTATTCAAGCATAAGCGGCGGGGGACACATCAGTGAGTGAAACAGACAAAAATCCCCACTCACATGAGCCTTACAGTCTGGTGAATGTTATGTCTTTATGTCTTGGACTTTTTATAAGAGAGTCAGTAGTGGAAGTGGCTGTAGGTAAAATGTCTGATTTTGAATTTTATGTTTAATCAGGATCAGCTCGATAAATTCCACCCAGGAATTCAGTGCTACAAAAAGTTTGTAGTACGTTTCGGTCTGATTCCGTCTGTTAGAGAGTATCGCCTTGCTCCAGGGAAGCAGCTGTCGAGTCACACCCTTATTTCTGCTGCTCCCCGTATTATGGTCTGTGCATCTCTTTCTTTTTTATTTCTTCATTCTTTCCCCAACCCCACCTCTCCTTCCTTCACATATGCCCCGCATTTTAGAGATGTAGTGTTATTGTTAACAGTGTGTTTGATTATAAGCAACCTTGAATTCATTTTGTAAGTAAATGGTGAAAAGATGGGGAGATTGGAAGAGTTGAAGGCAGTAGAAGCAAGCATTTGCTCAGTGAACTGTCAGGAAGGCTAAAGTTGTATTCTGAGAGGCATTGAGTCTATTCCTGAACCAAAAGTAGACTTCTGTAGACTTGACAATAACTATAAATTTTGAAAGTCCTTGCTGTTTTAACTTTTACAAGAAATTAATAAGCATTTATGTAATAGGTTTTAAAATTTGATGGAAACCCTAGATATCTTCTTGTTTAGATATCTAATTTTACTGGAAATGAAATAATCGTGTCTACAGTGAGCTCTTCATATTTTAATGGGGCATGTCGAAGATTTATTAATGCACAAATTCATAGATAATGTAGCCCATGGCTTTTAACCTTTTTTGGGAATCTGATGCACATATGCAAATTTTACCTACAATTTTAAGATACTTACGCCCCCTCCTCTCCCACCACATTTACTCCTGAACGTCTAACTAGATAATGTGTATCTGGGTGTAATGTGGGGTTATTTTGAAAGTGCCTTTCAGCTGTTCTCATCCATGGCAAGAACTGCTGCTCATGAGACGCTATTATTTCCTTCTGATATGTTGAAAACCACAGATGTCCTATTTATCATGCACTGTAATTATTTACATATGATGCCCCTTTTTAACATCTGACCTTCCCAAGGCTGATCATCTTTACTCCTACATTAATGTGCTGGGTCCAAAATAATATTCTGAGCCTGCCCCAGATAAAGTAGTTCTGTTTTAATAAATATCAGCATAGTAGAGAGTACATTAAACTGTTGCAAGCAATCTGGATTACAAAAACCCTAGCTTTACAGCTGAAATTAGGCATACAGCCTTAAGCAGGTCACCTAGTGTCCTGTGACCTCAGTTCCTTTCATTTATAAAAGGAGATTGTAGTAAATTCAGATGCATGGACTCCAAGGGCTCAGCTTTACATTCTGTTAATTGAAATAAAGCGGGAGGCTAGAAATTAAGAGATGTGAATTCTACACCAAAGCATATTTTATATTTCCACAAGTGTATGGCTATGTGATTTACTTTCTGGATTTCTCCACACAATCCACATGAGTTATCTATTAACTCACTCAAGCTGGAAATATCATGCCACATCCCTAACCTGAAGTGGGGCCACCCTCCCCGCTGTGTCGCATCAGGCACCTGTCTCTGTATTCTATGATATCTCTGTTTACCTCTTGAACAGAAGGGTCTGTGGATTTTGGTAAATGGGGTCCACAGATTTTAACATGCATATCTGCAGTGACTTAACACCTGTTTGCATATGAAAACACAATACGGTTTGTCAAATGTGTTAGTTTTTTAAAACTTGTTTAAAAGTTTGTCTATGTATACATGAGTATGTTTCAATTATACCATAAGTCAGTTTTCAAAATAATATAACCCAAAAATGGTTTAACTAGCTCACCAAATTTTGATTATCTTTCCTAATTCAGAGATCGTGAAGAATGTATTATATGGCAGGCACTAGAATATAGCTCCTCATGGAGCTTATAGTTTGGCAAATAAGAGAAAAGGTACATGTTATTAACCCTAGTTGCAGTGTGAGGGCTTCCAAGTAGAAACATGATACAAGTAAATATTAGAAATTTAATTAAATAATGCTTATACCATGACTCAGATTTTGAATTGTAAGTATTTCTACTTGGTGAACATGATTTCTTTGTTCAATTCTAGCTCTTTTTATTACAGATCTCTTTACCAGCTATGACATAGATGAGACAGTGTTATTTACCCTTTTTCTGTGACATCTAAAGTGGACTAAATAACTTCTTAGCACTATACCTCTTTAAAGGTCTCCGAGTACTTTAAAAATATGTATGGGAAGACCGGCATAGCTATATCTTGTTTTAAGTTACTGTTGCATGTATTCTGCTTTTTCTGATTAAGTGTGTTTTTCTTTCAGGAGGATTTTCAATGGGAGGGTGCATGGCTATGCACTTGGCATATAGAAAGCATCAGGATGTGGCAGGAGTTTTTGCTCTTTCTAGCTTTCTGAATAAAGCATCTGCTGTTTACCAGGTAAGTTCCAGATAAAAAAAAAAACACAACAGAAACACAGAAAAATAATTATGAAATATTCACACACTGAAACTAAAACAAAGTTGATAAGTAACAACAATTGATGCACAGAGCGTTTCTGGGAATTCATGGCCAAAAGAGTCATGTGATTAATTACAGCTGATTAGTAATGTTCCAGAAATGTCCTGTGCAAAAATATTGTTAAGCAAGGTGTCAAAAGGGAGAGGATAAAAACAATATGTGTGGTATCTCTGTATCCTTTATGTATATTAGACCTACAGATGATTATAGCTAGGTTTGCTTATTATGTGTCATGAACAGAATTGAAACTGAATCTACCCCACTGCTGACAGCCGATTCACAGCAGTATCCTTATCTATGAATACGATACATTACAGTGTTGCTGTTCCACTACCAAAAGCAGAAACAGCAGATGAGAAACGAGAACTAGAATGTAATTTTTCCCTGGATTGTACCTTAGCTCTGAGTTCCTCCCTCCTTCCCCTCTATGTGAAGAGGTTTCCCTTCCCAAGTCACACAGTTTCTTCAGGAAATGCTTTGATCATTTTGGAAACATTCCTCTATGTGAGTAAATGAGGGTACAACACAGCTCAAGTGGAGCCAGCAACCAGCTGAGCAGGTCAGACAGCATGTCCACTGCCTCTTGTTTCCCTCTAAACATTGATGCTTTGTAAAATTGGAACATTCCTGCTTTCTCTGATTTCCAAGAATGAATTTGTTAAACTTCTCCATTTTTATACCCTCTTTTCTAGGCTCTTCAGAAAAGGGACGGTGCACTCCCTGAATTATTTCAGTGCCACGGGACTGCAGATGAGTTAGTTCTTCATTCTTGGGGTGAAGAGACAAACTCCAGGTTAAAATCTCTAGGAGTGAACACGAAGTTTCATAGTCTTCCGGGTCTTTACCATGAGCTCAGCAAAGGTGAGCTAGAGAAACTCAAGTCGTGGATTCTTACAAAGCTTCCAGGAGAAACGGAAGGCCAGAATGAATGAATCAGGATCGATTTGGTAACTATTACACATGTAATGTCTTTGTGAAACAGGAACTTCACTGCCAAATTATAACTTGATCAATGATAATTAAAGTATTAAGAAATATCAACAGTTTACTGACTTATTTCTTATTAAAATGCTTAGCACCATAGAGAGTAGTATAATCTTATTAATAGTAAATATTAATTTAGACAGACAGCTATGTATCATTTTGAGATTCATTTTTGTAAATATCTGTAGACCTTTTAAGTAATTTAATTTTTTAAAAGTAATTTAAGTATTTAAATAATGGCAATAAGAAAACATGAAAACACTTAACATGGTATTATTGGGTTGTCAGAAAGGTCACAACTTATTTTTTTCTGTTTTTCTTTGCAAAAATGTGTCATGACTTTTCTAACAACCCAATATTTTATCTTTCCCACTACTTTCTTTAAATTGCCTTTCCAAAGGTGTTCATGTTTATGTAGTTTTCAACAGAGTAACATTGATACTCCATGTTGATAAAGGAGCTTCACATTACTCACTTGATCATCAAGAGTTTGATGAAACAGACTGAGTAGCTGTTGGTATTTGATAACAGGGATAGAAGGATGTAAGACTTGCCCTGAGCCTCCAGAGCCGTGACAGCATCTAGGCCCCCTGATTCTCAGCGGGGCCCTCTTTCTGTTAGACCAGATGTCTGCTCTGCTCTGGGCCCAGAGTACCAGTTGCTCACCAGACCCTTGACAACACTCCGTACAGCCAATCTTTTCAATTTTATCCATTCTCGTGGGTGTGTAGTGGTATCACATTGTAGTTTTAACTTTGCATTTTCCTAACAACTCATGATATTAAGCAATTTTTACATGCCTATTTGTGATCTGTATAAATTCTTTGATTATATATCTATTCAAATCTTTTGCCCATTTTTATTAGGCTGTTTGTCTTCTTGCACCATAAGAGGTTTCACAAGATATTCATCCTTTGTTAGATGTTTTGCAAACAATTTTTTTTTTAGTTTTTGGCTTGCATTTTTTTCTTTCCAATATAATTTAAACAGCAAAAGTTTTTCATTTAAGCCTGGTTTATACATTTTTTTTTTCATTTACATTTTTGTGCTTTTAATATATTAAAGAAATCTTAAGACAGCCAAGGTCACTAAGATTTTCTCGTATATTTTCTTCTATAAGTTTTATAACTTTAGATCTTATGTTTAGTCTGTGATCAATTTCCAGTAAATTTTTGCATAGGGTAAGAATATATATCTGGGTTCATTTTTTGCATATCCAATTATTCCAGCACCATGAGTTGAAAAGGCTGTTCTTTCTCCACTGAATGGCTTTAGAAAGTCCAGTTGTTCCTGCGTATGTAGGTTACCTTCTGGACTCCCCTGTGTCCTGTGGACCTATTTATCTGTCTTTACCACTGGTACTGCTGCTGACTTGATTACTGTAGCATTGTAGTAAGTCTTGAAATCAGACTGTCTACATCCTGTACTGTGGTTACTCATTTTTAAAATCAGTTTTAAAATCTATTTTTTTTATATCTATCCATAGATTTACTTTTTCCAGTGCTCTTTATCCTGAATATAGTTTCATATTTCCGTATGGTATTATTTCCGTCTGCCTGAAATACTTTAACATGTATGGTAGTGCAGGCCTCTGCTGCTCTTAAATTCTTCCCACTTTTCCATGTCTGAGAAATCATTCCTTTGCCTTTATTTTTGAAGGACATGTAGAATTCAAGGTTGATGGGGTTGTGTTTTTCTCCTTTGATTACATTAACGATCTTACATTGTCTTCTTGGGTGGTGTCACAGCAGCCTGTGCTCCAAAACTAACTTTGCCCCCTACTCAAGCAGCGTGACTTTGCGTGCTCTCGCTGGTGCGTGCTGGGCTGGGAGGCTTTACCCTTGGGCCTGTGGGAACACCCTTGCCCAAGCCCTCTGTGAACCCCAGGGACCTTTCCTTCTGTTCCTCACACATCTGACACAGAGGGGACCCTCTCCACTTCCGGCACTCTGTGCAGCTCCCTAACACCCTGATCTGTGACCTGAGCTCCATGACCCTCTGGGTGCCTCACTGCCTCCACCTGGGTCCCCGCCCCCACAAAGAGGCCCAGAAACTCCCTTTACACAATAAGTTGGGCATTTGCAGATCCCAGCTCATTTGTTTCTCCTTCTCAGGGCATGACTGTCCTGCGCTGTCCATGTCCAATATCTGAAAACATACATAGCCTAGCTTCCTCATGGTTTCAGGTTGAAGAATAGCTCGGGTCCGTGTTATGCCATCTTGGTCATAAGTAGAAGCCCCTTCATTCCTCTTTTATTTAAAGATATAAACTCAAAGTTTGAAGAGGGAGGAGCACAGAGAGAGAGGAAGGGAAGGAAACAAAGGGGACGGGGAAGAGAGACTGAGAATTTCACTAATAAAAGCCAAAAAGGACTCAGTTCATGCAGTGTTTTATCTTCAGCTTTTAATGACCTTCGACTTCTGGAAATTTTAAATACATTGGCTTGAATATACATGGATCACTCATGTTTAAAACCCTTATGGCTACAGTTTGCCTTAAGAGTAACCTATGTATGTGTCATAGATAAGAGTGTCAGGCCTGTGAGTGTTGAGTGTATACATACCAAATATAGTATAAGGGAAAGGAATCTAGATTTGTTTTTTGTTTCTTTTTTTTTATGAATACTTGTCCTGTCACTTAATAATCATGTATTCTGGGATAAATCTCAACCTCTGCTGCAGTATACTCTTTGGTGAAGTTGTGTGAGGATCAAGTTATAGTAGCATATAAAAGCTTGAATAAAATGTAAAATTAAACAAATTTAAGTTATGACTAGTATAGGAGGGGTGTATGCATGTAATGGTTAGAAATCTCCACCAACTGATCCATGCATGGAATATCTATCGGAATATTTTATATAGATCATCTTCAACTCTGCTCCCCTACCCATTGGGCTGATAGGATAGTCAATCTGTTACCTCATTCCAAATCATGTGAGACCTGGGTCTCCTTACTCAAGGCAGTATGTTCAGGGGAGGCCCCCGGCATCAGTTCTCACTCACTAACCTTGAGATTCCCATTGTCCATATGTCTGTGGTCCCTTAAAGCCTGAAATCATTGCCAAGGCTGGGAACACCGGGTTTAAGGTTTTATCCTCCTAAGGAAACCACTCAGCACTCCTCCTCCTGTCCCGTCCCAAACCCACTTGTTGCTTCCCCCACATACACCTTTCCTAAGGTAAGGGAGTTGAAATAGCCTTGGTACTTTCTTACATGGGAGAGGAAAAATGGCAACAAGAAGAAAGCATGAATCAATAAATTACGTATGTTTCTGCATTAAGGAGACTGAAATGTTACAAGAGAGGAGAGAGAAAGCTAGAGAATGAGTGAGGAGAGATGCTTTTACTCTATATGTCTTCTGTTTGAATTTTTATAATCAGCTCTATTACATTTGTCATCCATAAAGTGAAGTAAAATGTTTCCTGGTAGCATTTTTTCTCTACTCAAGACTGAATAAGAGAGATCATTATCCGTGGTAAGGAAATTAAATGTATTCTTTATAGGAAGTTGAATATTTCAACAGGAATATTACAGAATACAGAGAACACAACATGAAGCCGACTAGCAATGTGGCTACTGAGACTACGGCCCTTTGAGATGTGAAAGAAAATGTCCAGATATCATTTAGCCAGAGTATATTTAAACAAGAAGTCTTTATCATATATAAAAGGGATTTCTTGCTATACGATAAGAGAACAGATTTACCAAAGCCATACAAACATTTAAAGAACATACCAGAAGTATGCAAACATGTCAGGAGAATTCAGATTATATGATACACAAAGACAGCTGCTTCCCCAAACTTTAACTCAGAGCAGTTTTACCATAGGAAGAGACAGAATTGTATTTACTGAGAACAAATGTACTATTACATACATTTCGGTTATACTTCCCCATTTACCCCTCAGAAAGAGGTTTCTATGGTAACATGCATATAAACTCTTCTGAAAACAAGATGTGGCCTTAGCATATTCCTACACTGAGGGTAAGATGCAGGCCCATGCATGCATCATCTCTGTCACACTTGTTAATTGAAATATGCCATTTCACTGCAGCCAGATCAGTTCAATGGCTTTCATATGGCACTGAATTACAACTGTGTAAACAGGGTTCCCTGCACCCGCATAAGGCCCCCGTGCAGCACAGTTGGTTATCTTCTCTAGAAAGCTTTCCCGAACTGCCTTCATTTCAGAGACATCTTCACAGTCACCGGAGATCTACGTGGACTGCAAGTGGTATTTCCTAACACACTTGAAAGCCTCTTACGGAAGGTGAAAGTCACCATGGTTTCCAGAGAGACAAGTGAGCACCTACTTTACAACTGTCAGGCCCCCTCCAATGGGGGTCTCCATCAGTCAAAGGCACAGGTGACCAGGTGTCCACTCTGACCCCTGCCCAGCGGATACAGCTTAAGAGTTCCCAGTTCAGTTTAACAATTGAGTCTAGTCCTGGTTTTTGCAGAGAACGCCCAGGGGCAGTCACCCCAGCCTTTGTGCATGTGGACAGCCGGGTGGCATTTGTCCATGCCACCAAAGGAATAAGTGACAGGCGTGGGTAAGAAATCTGGGGTGGGGGATGTTGCTTTAGTTTTTGCGATCATTTATGTCTCTCTCTTCCCCATAAGCTCCTGGGGTCTAGAGTGCTCTTGCCTGAGCTCCCTGAATCGTTGCTTTTCCTCCACTTGCACGTCGTGTATGTTCTACTCTAGTAACTGTAACTTCACCTTTTTCCATTTGTCCCCTACTCACACCCAGACTTTTCACCCAGTACAAAGGGCCAATGGCATTTTTATAAAACTTACAGTGGTCCACATGGACCCCTATAGGGGGGCATACAGTTGCCGCCCTAATTTCTCCTCATTAAGAGGAAATAAGATAGAAGACAGACCATTTATTGCCCAGTTGACCACACAGTTTGGTCGACACGTATGCTTTCATCTCCATGGACTTCCCTCACATCGTGTCAATTGCCCTGCAGAACCTTCATTCTTTCCTTTCTTAGCCCTTGAGTACATTAGAACACGACCGTGAAATTTCATGTGAAATAGCAAGTGAACTTTTACAGGAATACAAAATACTTTAAAATCTATCTTCTTTCTGCTACCCTCAAGTTATTATGTGCATTGCTTTCTGCTTTTATTTAGTCCTTTCATTTTGGATTGGTTGTGAAAGCCATATGTGATTTTTATATTGGGAATAGCATTAATGGCTCTATGATGAATAGTGGACATCCTGTTTTGAAGAAATCATATTTTGGGCAAAATGCCCATTAGCGACTTATGTTTTTGCCAATAGTGTAGTTCAGAGCCCCTGGGATATCTCTCTCTCTCTCTCTCTCTCTCTCTCTCTCTCTCTCTCTCTCTCTCTTTTAAGAAGTGATGAGAAAATTTGATGCCTTTGCACTCTAATTTATTTTAGGAGTGATTTCAAAATACCTTATTACTTCATTTTTTGTTATTTTAACTAATTTATAATTGGGGTGTTTTTTTGTTGTTTGTTTTGTTTTGGTGTTTCACTACCTATTCTTAAGAGCATAGTATTACTTTAAAAATCACTGTTTTCATTTTATTTCCCTCTTTCTTCACATCCCAATTTTTTCTAGTTAGTTGTTGGCTTGTCCAATTGAAAATAGAGATATACTTGACATATGAGTTACTTGACATATTAATTTTGGCCAGTTCTGGTATGCTCTCTTTTGCCAATGAAATTATTGAAATTGAAAAATTGGGTGGGGGTGTCTGTGAGAGACAGAAGTCTTTCCCTGCATATTAAATATTAGGCCAGTTTCTCTATCATATAACAAGAGATAAGTGTTAAAGCCAAAGTTCACGGCATACAACTGGCAGAAGCAAATAAATGGTTCTCTTTAAAAATTTCACTTCAACAGCAATAAATCTCTAGTTAAACCCCAAACCAGGTGGTTTAAATGGCACATGAAAAATGTCAATTTCAAATAGTAGCTGAAGCACATTTCATTTTTTGTTGTTGTTTTTTAGGTTTCTTAATTATCCTGTGAAATGTCAAGTGTGTTTTAGGGCAGCTGGTTAATATTGTCTTAGTTCTGCAAAGAATCAAAAACTATTGCTGGAGGGAATTCAGAGATTCTCATTTTACACTTATGGAAACCAAGATCTAAAGAAGGGAAGTGACATATTCAGAGCTCTGAGTAAGCAGGGCTAATACATGATTCTCCATTCTGATGCTCTTGTCACTGTCACCTTGCCATACCAGTAGGGTTCAGAAAACATAGCTAAAAATTCACTAAGTTTCAAACGTTTTCAATTCAGAGCTATTTCCTTTCCTTTGTAGACATCTTATATTCATGCTTCTTTGGGCCCCATTTTTTCTGTTTTCTAAAGGAACACAGTAGTCTCCCCTTCTGCCTCAATGTACTAGCCAGCCCAAACTACATTTTTAAATCATGGTATAGATTTAAGAGTTTTTAAAGGTTATTAATCATTTCTATCAGAGTTCTAGTTTCTGAATCCCATAGCCTCCGTCAGTTGTTATTTTACATGATATCTTTATAGGATTTCACACCCTAATTCTGGAAACTCGAGCCTTCCACTCTGGTTTTTCTGGATTGCTTGACTCTGATTTCTTCATCTCTTTCAATGGTTCCTTCTCTATTAGTCCCTTAAAGTGGAGGTTCCTCCTTGTGGCTGTTTTTATTCTCCCTCTGGGCCATCTTCCACTGAGATGGCTTCTGACTGCTGGCCCCACATCTATACCTGTGGCCCGAACTCATTATAGCCCCACATCTATGTTTCAGACTTCCTGCTGGAGCCCCTACCTGGTTGTCAGAGAGCCACTACACATCTCATACTGTCAAAACAATACAAAAGTTTCACACCAAATGTGCGACTGAGGTTAGAAATATGTAATCTCTCCAAGTTTCTGCCCCTCCCCTGCAAAATGAGACTGTTATGAAATTAAATGTGAAGAGCCCAGCACAGCCACTGAGAATGAATACTTTTATTGCCCACTCCCAAACCTGCTTTTCTTGATGTGATCTATTTTAAATGACTTCCCCTCCACGTAATAATGTCTATATCCGACTCCACACTTTCCCCTCTCTCATCTTTACATCATGTCTGTTAACTAATCCTTCTGATGTTTTATCAAAGAAACATCTTTGCATGTTCCCCTCTAAACCATCCTCGTCATCTCTGCCTTACTTGTGGTCGCACCATGCCTGTAGTCTCCCTGCCTCTGGTCTTTCCCGCTGGTCCTTTTCCAGCACATCATCAGTGTTATGGACCCGCTTCACTACCAAAACCTCCTACTGGCTCCTCCCTGTCTTCAGAATAAAATTAAAACTCTTTAGCTAAGCAGTCAACCTCTTCACAGTGTAGTACCTAGCTACCATTTCAGCTCCATCTCTGCCCTTCTAATCTCCCATGTCACAGTGCATGTGAATACACTCTCTCTCTATCTCTCCCACCAGTTCTTCCCTACACTTGCCAAACTTTTTCACAACTTTGACTTTATCATCTTATTCCCTCCACTTGGAATGTTCTCTTCCTCCTTCAGTAGACAAACTTGTAACCTTTAAGACTTAAGTTTTTGAGTGACCCAGTGCATTGCCCACTTGTCTTTGGTGAAACTTGTTCTGTTCTCCATGCTTCTGTATTTGTCCTTTGTATGTTGCTTCTCCCACCCCCTCCAAATCTTGGACTCAAGGATAAGGGATATATATCTTCCATATATATATCTTTATATATATATATATATATATATATATATATATATATATATATATCTTCCTTAGTGCCTACAGTGATTGGCACATAATAGGAGTGCAGTAAATGGATAACATAATTATCACTTCCTGCTGGCTTCTTTAACTGTTAGATTTCCTTAGATTTTGTTTTTGTTTTTGTTTTTTTGTTTTTTTTAATTTATTTTATAAGAACCCAGGGATGTGGTCCTTTCTTTCACTTTAGTTTCCCCTGAGGCAAGATTTAATTTTTAAGAAGACAACACTTTGCAGTCAAAATGTTGGCAAATAATAGCAAAAGAAACCATCAAGAAAACAAAAAGGCAGCCAACAGAATGGGAGAAGATATTGCACACACTTCCAATAAGGGGCTAATACCCCAAATATGTGAAGAACCTCTACAACTCAACAACAACAAAAAGTCAAGCTGTCCTATTTAAAAATGGCCAGAGGGCCTGAACAGACACTTCTCCCAAGAAAACAAACAACGGCCAACAGATATATGAAAAGATGCTCAACTTCAATAGTTATTAGGGAAATGCAAATCCAAACCACAGTGAGATACCACCTCTCACCTGTTGAATGGCTATTATCAACAAGACAAGTAATAACAGGTGTTAGAGAGGCTGCGGAGAAAAAAGACATCCTTGTACACCCCTGGTGGGAATGTAAAGTAGTATAGCCACTATGGAAAACAGTATGAAGGTTCCTCAAAAAATTAAGAATAGGAAAGATCCAAGATGGCAGAGTAGATAAACACTGTGCCTGCTTCCTTCTATGAACACATTAAAATTACAACTAAATTATAGAACAATCCACCTGGAAAACCAACTGAAGCCTCACTGAACAGAAGTTTTATAACTAAAGATAAAAGGAGAAGCCACACTAAGACTGGTAGGAGGGGTGGAGATATGAAACGAGCTGGCCCCAAACCTCCATGTGGTAAGTGAGAACTACCTACCTCAGCTGCAGAGGTCCCCACCCATCCCCAGGGGAGCAAAGGACCCCAGACTCATCCCAGGATCCCCAACCTGGAATACTGGTGCAGGGAAGAGGAGCCCCCACAACACCTGGCTATGAAAAACAGTGGAGATCCTGACCATCCAGGTAGGATAGAAGGCGGCAGGAAACCCAGGCGTCCTCTTAAAAGGGCTCAATCACACATTCACTCGCTTGCAGGCACTTACCTTGAGCTTCAGCAGAGGGACGGTGACTCAGGGATGCATTAGAGGCATACTGGAGGCAGGCTGAAGTGTGTGTGGCTTGCAGGCAAGGGCTGGAGGACAGTCACCATTTTCCCTGTGAAGGGGCTTCCTCCTGTGCAGCCAGCAGGCAGGCAACTCATTTCCTGTGTTGAGCCCTCCCCCATACAGCCAAATCTGAACCTGATTGGCTGGGTGAGCTCTGCTCCTCAACCCTGCTGACTCACTGGGAACCCACCCCACCAAACTCCACCAACACCTGAGGCACTTTCTTGGATGAGCAGCCACACCCACATTTCACTGCTTCTTGGAAAGCAATCAGAATCCACAGGCCCCAGGTGAGCAGCAACTGACCTTTGTGTATTCAGACTTTTGCTGAGTAGCTCCAGGCTCAGCACTGGCACCAAACCAGAATCTATATTAACCTGGTGAACACAAACTCTTCCCATTCTAATGACTTCCTGAGACCCTGCCTCATCCAACTTGTACACTGCACGAGACTTTATCGGTGGTTGAAACTTAAGGGAGCCAGCAGGTGGCCTCAATATGTCCTGGCTTTTTGTCGAGCTACACCAGGCCCTGTTGGTACTGGTGGCAGTCTTGGTTCACAGCGTGGCCTCTCCCATGCCCCTCCAGGTTTAGCACAGGTGTTTGAACAACGGCAGGTGTTTGTAGCTCCTACAAGGTAGTCCCCAGCAGTGGATGACCTGGGTCTTACCAGAGCCCCTCCCAAGATACCCCAGAACCAACATACTTGGAGGTTGGCTTCAGACCACAGCAGAGCATCACCCAATTAGCCCCATAAGGAGCACACACAAAGGATGGTCTCAACAGGCACAAGAGCCTGCTGGGGCAAATCCCACTCAGCGGGGTAAGACCCCCACACAGCAGCCTTTAAGCTGTGGACATAGCAAAATGGTTGTCACAGCCATTTGTGACAACCTGGATGAATTGTGAGAGTATCATGCTAAAGAAAATAAGTCAGACAGAAAAGGAAAAGGACATCTGATTTCACTCCTATGTGGGTTGTAAAACAGAAAGCAACAAATGAACAACCAAAACAAAAAAACTCATAGATACAGACAACAACCCTGCCCGCCCCCAGGGGAAGGGAAGTGGAGGGAGGATGAAGAGGGTAAAGGGGGTCAAATATATGGTGACGTAGGAGACTAGACTTTATGAGCACACAATGGGATATACAGACGATGTATTGTAGAATTGTACACTTGAAGCTTACATAAAGTTATTAACCAATGTCACCAATACATTTAATTAAAAGAAACTTTTAAAAATGTTGGCAAATACACAGCATGCATTCTGTGAACCACCCAACCCCCAGCAGTATGGAGCATCAGACAAGGAATTCTTCTCCAAGAAGCCAGGTAGGTTCCTCATCGTTCTCAACACAGCAGACTCCAAATATCACTGTCAATTGACTGAAATTGGCCACTGAGGTGAAGCCTGTTTGGAATAACAAGTAATTAAAAACTATAGGATGAATATCAGAGGAACTAAAATTTGGGTCCAGCTTTGTTGCTAAAAGTCTGGGATGTATGTGATGGCACTTTCAGGGGTGTTTTTCATGCCATGGATATTCAACAGCTATTTGTCTATTAGTAAATATTCATTCCTAAACTATGTTTGCCTTATTTCCTCTATTCAAATGTCAGGGCAGGTAATTTCCAACTCACTTTTGATGTTTGATATAAGAATAAATATAGGAAATGTGAATTAACCAGGAAAAAAAGTTTAAAATGATAAAGAACAGCTCCATTAAGTTAAAATATGTACAGTGATGCAGTGAGCTTGTAAAACTAACATGTGGTTAAAACTCATCTTATGATTGAGTTATAACAATTGGGAAGGTAAACTATACCAGTGTACATTTAAAAAATTTTTAAATTTATATTAAAAAACAGTTACAAGTACAGCACAAAAAAACCTTTTTTTCTTGATTTATTTGCATCTAATTTGCCAACAGAATGCCCCATCCCTTCATACCCAAATACTTTGATGTGTATTTCCCACAAGCAAGAACATTCTATAGGTCCACAGTATAATGATAATAAAGAAATTCAGAATATATATTACTACTGTCTAATCCTCATTAAATTGGATCCCATTTCAAGTTTCACCAGGTATTCATTTATATCCTTTATAGCAAAAGAATCCACAAAAAACACACCTTAGATTTAGTTGTGAAATCTCTTTAGTTGCCTTTGATCTGCATCAGTTGAGTTGTTCAGTCTTTCCTTCTTTTTTACCACTTTGATATTTCTCAGGCTTTGGGGCCAGATATTTTTGTAAACTGGTTTATTCTGATGTTTCCTCATGATTATATTTGGGTTAATTCCTCTCGTGCAGAAATATAGAGATGACAGTGTGTACTTCTCATTATATCCTACCAAGTGGCTCATGATTTCAATTGATTACTAGAAATGTTCATTTTGGTCATTTTATCAATATGGTAACTTCTGGGATTATTCACGATAAAGTTACCCTTTTCCTGTTTGCCATTAGTAACTGTTTTGTGAGGAGTTACTTTGACACTAGGGTACTGCTTAATTCCTCATCCAAATTTTAATTTGTTTATTGACTTAGAATCAACTCATGGCTTCCTGTGTTATTCAGTGAATTGTAATATGTTGCTGTTCTTTTTTTTTTTCTTTTCTGGATACTGAAATTGACTCAGAGTTGGTCAGTTGGAGCCTCTCTGAGTTGGCTTCAGTGTCCTTTTCACATTTCTTTCATTCTCTGAATGATGCATTATTTTACAGCTCAAAAAGATGTATCGGGCTCATCTTATACTTTTCTTGCCCTAGCCACTGAATCAATCATTTCTCCAGGCCTCCTGGTTCCAAGTTAATGAAACATGAAATTTAGAAACCAAGACCTGGATATTAGGATATTACGTAGATTCATTCTACTGGAGTATTGCTGTCACCAGGCCCACCAGTGGAAAGAACTGGGGATAAGTGTGTGTGTGTGTGTGTGTGTGTGTGTGTGTGTGTGTGTATTTTTCTACATAATCTATATTTTATATAGATTATAAAATATATTATGTATGTAATGTGAATACATATACATACATGAATATATGTAATGAGTTCACGCACATATCTCCAATTCTAATAAGAGTGATTATTCTACTCCTGAGTTGTTTTAGAGCCAGGGTTTACTGGCTCCCAAGTGTAAAATTTTCAGGCTTTTTGCAAGCTGGTAGCTTGACATTGGCCATGGTGGGAGTCTTTACAGTTTGACAATCGTCAAACACTCCTCTGTGTGTGTGTTATTCACATATTTGCAGCTGAGACTAGTCTTGCTTCTGAACACAAGACCACGTTTTCCTTGCTAGGTATCTATCTTCTCATCAATATCACCCCAGGAGTACCAATTGCAGGGTGGATAGTCTGGTTATCTTCTCTCCTAATCCTGCTTCTGTTCCTGGTGTTCATCTGATTACAGCCAAGAGTGCAGCTTCCCTCCTAGTCCTACAAACAAGAAATGAAAAAATCATTTTTATTTACCCCTTCCTCTTAACCTTCCCATATCTAGTCCCCAAGTTCTGTTGAGTCCATCTCTGAAATGTTTCTTATATATCCTCTTCTTTTTTTTAATCCCTGTTATCATTGGCATAGCCTTATTTTAGGCTTTTACTCTGTCCTTGTCTGGTCAATTGAATTCATAAATTTCTTGCATTGAATGAAAGAGTGTATGATAATGAAATACTTTCTGACTTTTCTGAAACATATTAAAAGTTAAAATGATCAATACAATGTGAAGTTACCTGTAGAAATCCTAATCAACTATGACTTAAATAGTAACAACAGCTATGAATCTCACACAGAGAAGTCAGAGAAGTGTTCTTAGGTTTGGTATAGCTATCAAATGCTGTCGTTAAGGACCCAGCCTTTTCTACCTGTTCACTCTGCCATCCGCCACATACTGGCCTTTTTCCTGACAGTTGTCATCCTATGGTCACCAAACAATTCATCTTCACATGCAAGAATTCAGTGCAAAAAGAAAGAGAAGACATGACCCAAGAAAGGTCTCTTTACTTGTGTTTTTTCAGGCAACATAGTCTTTCCCAGAAATCTCGCAGCTGTCTCTTCTTCCATCCTAGTTTTCAGAACAGGGCAACATGGCCCTGTCTGCCTTAGAATGAAGTCATACTTAACCAAAGTTCTTTGACTTTATTTTTTTTTTTAAATTTGAAGTTTATACCAATTTTTCTGTCTTTCTGTTGGGTGAAGGATAAGTGGAGGAAACCACGTTTCTTCTTTCTAAACTTGTTCACATTCCTACGCAGAGGCCCAGTTCCACCAAGATTACAGAATATGGATTCATTAATTCAAAAAGCATTCATTGAATATTATTGTAAATGCTAGCATATGGCAGTTAACAGTACAGATAAAAACCCCTGCCCTAAAGGAGCTTATATTCTAGTGGCTCCTTTACAGGAAATTGAAATCTAAGTGAGAGGAGATCAAAAGGCTTCCCAGAATTACCTTTCCTTATGTCCTTGGCACTCTGCTTGACTCTTTCGAAAACAGAAGTTGGGTGTTGATTTCTAATGTGTTTTGACTCTGACCTAAATTATGTTTTTCCTGGCTAATATTTCTTAGTTTGTGAAATGAACTTGGGCTTCTTCCTACTTTTAAGTACTCACATTTGCAATGCTCTTTTTGCATCTTTTTGTCCATTTTGTTCATTTATGGTATTGAGAATTTTGTCATCTTGTACTTTGAACAGCCACTCTTCCTTAAATTTACTGTGTCCCATTTAGGAAAAGAAAACCCAAAAACTTATACTTTAAATATAAATTTTTGCTGAATAACATGGCTTTGGAAAAGTGCCACATGAATGTTTATAAATTATATAGAACTTGGCAATGAAAATAATTGGTTGAATAAATGACATTAAAAAATAATCCTTGGGGCCTGCCGAGTGGCTTGTTGGTTAAGAGTTGGTTTGGGAGTTCGAGCTCTGAGCAGCAGGGCCACTATTTCTGATCTCATATAGGCCAGTGACGCTGCACACTGTAGAGCTAAGATGGCGAACAACAGCTCGACCTGGAGCTGGGCTTCCATGAGTCACCGGTGATGGCATCGGCTGCAGTGGGGCTGCAGTGGGGCTGCTGTAAGCTACCATGAGTGGCCGACAGCCAGCGTGAGCTGCTGTGAGCCACTGTGAGAGGCCATCCAATGGCGGGTGACCGATCTGCCTCATCCGGGAAGAGCGCAATGATAATACCAACATGGGCCAGTGAAGCCACGTCCTCCACAACTAGACTCAAGAACAAAAGGACAGCAACTTGTCTGTTCCCCTCCCCCAATTTTCCAATAAAATCTTAAAAAATAGAAAATTAAAAAATAAATAATCCTTGGATTTTGACATCTTCTGGAGGAAAAGAGGGAATGTTATTGTATCACTCTTTGTCCATGATATAATATTCTTAAAGGAGAACAGCATATGTTTAAATTATAGCTTATTCCTTAATGTCTATTTTGAAAGGACAGTTTACTAGTTTGGATGCTTTGGAACAATGTGTAATAGAAAACACAGACTCAGTCTTAGCCCATTTGGGCTGTTAATAACAAAATTTCACAGACTGGGCAGCTTATAAACAACAGAAACTTATTTCTCATATTTCTGGATGTTGGAAATCCAAAATCAAGGTGGCAGTATGGTCAAGTTCTGATGAAGACCTCTTCCGGGTTGCCGACTGACAACTTCTGGCTATGTCCTTACATGGTGGAAGGGGTGAGGAATCTGTAGGGTCTTTTCTATAAAGGCTTTAATCCCATTCATTAGGGCTCTTTTCTCATGACCTCATCACCTCCCCAAAGCCCTGTCTCATTGGGCATTAGGATTCCCACATATTAATTTGATGGGGTGGGGTGGGGAGCACACACATTTAGTCTACAACTGACAATATTTTTCCTTTGGTTTGTATTTTAACCTGAGTGTCTCCTAACTTTTCCAAGTTTGCCCTCATGAACTACCATGAACCATCATATTTGGGGGCCATTTTGAAAACAAAAATAAAAGACCTGAATTACTTTCACTATTCAATCACTTCATCATTGTCGAGTAACTTCTTGCTGCTCTTTGATTGGTTTAGCCATGTTAATCCATTGGTCAAAAGAAAACTAGTTTAGCTAGAATTCTATCATCCTGACCATATGTTTTCAATAGTGTCTCAAAGCAAAATACAAGTAAGATACGTATGAAGTTAATCTCATGTCATTAAAAATCTTAAGTGTACTTGTAGTTAAAGTTAGCAGACAATTTACAGTCCTCACATGTAATAATCTGTCTCCATCTGTGTCTCCTTTAACCTTATTCTGTAACCTCAGTTAGTTTTTGATGCTTGAAATGTTAGCTTAGTGCTCAGCTGGGATCCACATTCATTTAGTTTAAATCCCTACAGATTGGTGCAAAGTTTTTTAGGGTGCTGGCAGGAAGTTGTTTTCACCAAAGACAGTACTAGATGAAGAGCTGAATTCTGTAGGAGAGCCATGCAGGGTAAGTCTCCATTCAGTCTTTATGCCACGCTGGGCCACCCACCCAAGTGACCGTTGTTCTGATTCAGAAGTCATTTTTAGAGGCCCTTTTGAAAAATTGCTTGTCAAAATTTAGCTAGATGAGTCCTTGAAAATAGCTACTATAACCACTAACATGACAACAGACTTTTAGAGGGTGTTTCTAAAGAAATATAAGTCTACTTTTAAATGAGTGTCTCTTGCCAGTATATTGAAATGCTTGGAATTTTAAGTAAATCATCCTTAAGACCCCTTAACAATTTTGTACAGATGGAAGGCCGCGTGGGTGAATATCTTGCATGCATGGGGATGAGATCCAGATGACGAGAATATACAAAGGGTCATTTGAAACATGTCAGAGGAGAACATTGAAAACATCAAACACTGATTATAAGCAATGGAGATAACTATCCTAAACTCTAAAACAATGCCTGAATATGAAGATGTCAGAACCTATGGTATCTTAATTCAGTCTTTCTCTTGACTAAAAAGATTTGTATTTTCTCAAGAAGAGATTAGCTTGAATATATAAATCAATTTATACAAGCATTCATATTAATAAACACACAAAGTATGGAATATATATTACATACATTGCATATGTATGCATATATATGTTTCTGTGTATATTTATATGCATGTAGTTTTTTAAGGACAAATGTCACTAGTAAATGATAGAAAGTGTTCATTGTTATACCTTTATTTTCTAATTTTTTTTAAACAATACCACCAAAACTCAAAAAAATAAAAATAAAAAAGGATCATCATTTCTTAAACAGATGGGAAAACATTCTCTAGGGAAGTCCAACCAGACTGATGTTTTGTCTGCACTGATTTCTTTGCAGACTATCTGGCATTTCTTGACAAATTTGGCCTGTTTCCCTTACATGGTGAACATCAGTATGGATGGGCAACTACATATATGTTCTCATGAGGGGAAAGGCTATGCAACTACCAATGTGTATATGTAATTATTTCTATGTGGATACACTAGCTGTCTTTTTTTCACCAAAGACTAAGCTCTTTCAGAAATAGAGATTTTTCCTTCGTACCCCATGACACACACATAGAGAATACTTAATACAGAATTTTGACGACACTGTAGAATCTGTCCATCTATATGTAATTGAAATTATATATGTTCCTACTGCAGTTTGTTTTGTGTTTTTTTCCATAAAACTGGCAATCAAGTTTCAGAAACAAGTTTACTCTTGAAATTTTACATTTGAATTTCTTAGCTGTCATAATGTGTTTGTTTCGAACACTATTATATTACCTAAGGTCTCTGGGTTTTAGGGAGGTATTTATTATCTAGATTTGGAATGAAGTGGTATTTTTTACTTCGGATAACTTAGCTCTTCTATAAATTAACAGTAATAGCCAAGCTCAGAAAGCCTCACAAGTCTCACTACAGTTCATTTAAACACAAACACACACACACACACACACATATTTTTAAAAGCACTGTAACATTAAGTTGAATCTTTACATTGCATAATATGCAAACATTAACTCAAAATGAATCAAATACCTAAACATGAGAGCTAAACTGTAAAATTCTTAGAAGAAAACACAGGAGAAAGTTTCATGACACTTGATTTGGCGATGATTTCTTGGATATGACACCAAAAGCATAGGCAACAAAAATAAATATAGATAAATTGGGCTAGATAAAAAGGAACAATTTCTATACATCTGATTATTCAGAGTAAAAAGGCAACCTACACCATGGGAGAAAATATTCGCCAATCCTGTGTCTGATAGGAGGGTTACTATCCAGATTATATAAAGAACTACAATTCAACAACAACAATGAAAAAATGAAAACATGGAGAAAGGACTTACGCAGACATTTTTCCAAAGAAGATCCACAAATGGCCAGGAAGCACAGGAAAAGATGCTCAACATCACTAATCACTAGGGAAACACAAATGAAAACCACAGTGAGCAATCAGACCTCACACACATTAAGATGGTTCCTTTCAAAACCATGAAAGTGTTGTCAAGGATGTAGAGGACTTGGAACCTGTGTGCATTGTTGGTGTAAATGTAAAACGATGCAGCTGCTATAGAAAACAGCACGATGGTTCCTCAGAAAATTAAAAATAGAATTACTTGATGATCCATTTATTCCTCTTCTGGGTATATATCCAAAAGAATTAAAAGCAGGATTGCAAAGAGATATTTGTACACTCATGTTCATAGCAATATGATTCACAACAGCCAAAAGGGAAAGCAACTCAAGTGTCCATTGATAGAGATGAGTGGATAAATAAAATGTGGTATGTATGTACAGTGGAATATTATTCAGGTTTTAAAAATAAAGGAAATTCTGACATGTTTTGATATGTCAGATTTGGTTCCTTTGTAAAACAGCATTTGATTACTGAACAGGTATTTTTGTCATTTAGGAACAATTTGTTGAGTGAACATTGTGGAGTCTCTAAGAGACGTTATTTTCGCAAACAAATAATGGATCTTATATTTGCAGCCTCTCCTTTTGGAGGTAGAATCAGGGTTATACCTTTAAATATTCAAGATTACTCCTTTCTTTATCGTTGTACTTGATGAAAATAAGAATGTGACAAAGATCATAGTCACTAAAAATGATTTTTTAAAATTACTAATTTTTTACACTGGCTTTCTATGTCGTTCTTATACAATGTCAAACAAGATCTCTCATTCTGTGTACATCGTAATCCAATTTGACCAAGATGTCCTGAGGAAGAGAAAATATTAATTTAATTAAAACATTATTGGAGCTTGACTGTGAACATATGGTTTGCGATGGCTGACAAGACACTTTGCAGAGGTCGAAATAACCACACCATTAAATCACACACTAACCGATGTATTTGCTCGTGGCTACATCTGTAAGCAAAAATGTAAACATCTGAAACATAAAGGTGACATTCTTGAAACAGAAAACTTCTTTCACTGAGAACATACACATTCTAAAGTGAATACTGAGGCATCTTTGATTACTACCAGACCACGCGGAATGAAAAAACGAGGTTGTCAAGCCAAGCCTTTGTTTACAGAACATAATCTAATTACCTAAGGATCAGTGTGGGAAAATAGGCTGGGATCTGACTTGACATCAATGCACTTTTAACATTTCAGACAATCGGCCTTGGAGCACATGACTTGACCAAAAAACGCTTTTGCAGAGTAGCACAGAAACCAAGCTTGCCATTTCTACGATGTATGTGTGTACACATACAGTGCATTCAAAAGTAAAATTGCCTACTTCCTACATGGTTTTCTAAGACATATTCATTCTGTATGTGAGCCTTTAAATTCAAGCTAGTCTTGGCATCAGGAAGACTTCTCCATGCCAATATGGAGATTAAGTACACCATACTTGTTTTATATACAAATCGCCAGCATTTAATAAAGCTCTGTCTACCTTCAGCAGATTTGTGCCGGGAGCCAAAAGAATAGGTTGACATGGTGAAGTTCCATTATCAGGGAGAGGACCAAAGGCATACTTGGAAATTTCGACATTTCTTTGGAGTTCCAACAATATTGTTTTCATTATAGTACACTTAAATAAGCATTAGCAGCCTTTCTATCAAAGAAATTAGTCCTTGTGTGAATGGCCTATAAATAAAATTGTTATACAGTGGAATAATAGGAGCATGTAATGAAACTTGACTTCCAGCCAAACAAACATATGGACATTAAAAATTTTTTAAAAGGCAAAATGTGCACTCTATGAGTCCCATGTGGGATGATTGAAGTCATCCACCAACATGTGTGTCTGGATTCTATCCATTTAGGAGCACAAGATTCTTTCAGGCAGGGGACTGCTCTTACTGTCTAGGGGTGTCGGATGTGAGAAGATGTGGTTTCCTGTGGGGAGAAAAAGAGGTGAGGCAAGTTTTCAACAGTTACCACGGTTGTGTGGAACACGTTTTGTTGGATAATGGGATACTAAGATTCATGGCGTCAGCTGTATTAGCAATGAGAGCATTCACTATTCTCTCAAAGCAAGTAAGGATGCCTCTCTTTTGTATGAAGAGTTATCTTGCAAATATCTGCACAGTTTTAGTTGTGTACATCAGACCTCAAGTTAATTTCATACCTTCACTTAGAGTTTTAGACATTCATTCATTCCAAACCTTGATCCAACACCTATCAATTAAATAATCTGCTAATAAAATTATCACCTTAAGTATTGCTACCAAAATGGCCCATTCCTTCATATAATCCTAGTAACAATGCTTTTGATATACCTCACAGTTTCCTTAGTCTTCTATGGTAGCGTAAAGTCCCAAAATAATGGACTGGATTATTGTTGAATAATCTACTTGTACTTTTTATAAATTTTTAAATCACTGAAATGCCAGTTGAATAAAAGAGGAAACACTTTTATGTGTTTTTTTTGCTTTAATACCTAAAACTGGGTTCATAGAAAATGCTAAATAGAGAGTAATACTGTTAACTGAGTATTTTGATAACGGAATATATTAATAGCTAAAAAAACATTAAAAGGTCAACACAAATGAATATGCACATTGAGCAGAAAAAACTTTGAAGGAGCTATTATGCTAAATAAATCATCAGCAGAATAAAACAGATTAGATAAGCTTCAAATTTCATTTTTTAAATATTTTATATTTTCTTTTCGGTACAACAGAAAATTATCATTTTTTTTTGAGTAACATTATTTTGGGGATCATATTGACCAGCTGTGGCTCTTAGTGACTCAGACCTACATGTGGGAGAAAAAAAGAGGTCTGGAGAAATTTCCAACAGTTAACCAAAGATTTTATCAACACCTTTTATTGGATAATGTGATACTAAGCTTCATGATATGAGCAGTATTAATAATTACAACACGTGGCATTATCTCAGAGCACTAATGATATCTTCATTTTGTATAAAGACTCTATTAGATGTCTTACTGCTGGACCCAGTTCCATCATGAACTTTCCACTACTCTTATCTCTGTCTTCTCTCTTCCCTTTGTCTGGCTTTCGTCTGTTCTTTTTTCAGATTTCAGTTTAGACTTCCCTTCTTCCAGGAAGTTTTCTAGAAGCATCAAGTCTGAGTTGGGCTTACCCTGGTTTTTCTCATGGCACCCCGCAGTTACTCTTTCATTTTATGTATAATTCCTTGTTTAATATTCTCTCCACCTGCCTAGCTGCCCCCTTCGCAATGTATGCTAAATTGGGACAGAATTGATTCATTTACAGTGAATGACCTTGAGAAGGTGTTCAAAGTGTGTGGATTAGGTACTGATGAGGGTCTGTCCCAGGAAATTTGTACATCAGAAGAAATTACTTTAATTATCTTTTGATTTGTCTGCCTTCACCATCTGTCCCTGGCCTAGCCAGGGAAATTGTCAGATAATAATAGTTAGCATTCATTCAAGGTTTATTATGTGTCAGGCACTGTGACAGGAAATGGATTATTATTTCAAGTTTACAGATTAGGAAATGATAAAATAAATGGGAGTACTGAGATTCAAATGCAGGCTATTTGAATGAAGCCCAAGCATGGAGTTACTGTGTGCTGCCTGTGCCACCTGCTCGCTCTGACGGTGTTTGTTGAATTAATAGATGAGTAAACAGATGAATAGGGAGGACTCCAGAAGTAAGTAGATGGGGAGTGTGGAAATGTGAAGATAGTTCAGGAAGTTGGTCAAGATGGCAGTGAAATTCCCTTTATGAAAGAGGCACAATCTTGGAATATCGAGAGAGGATTTTGTCACAGAAGTGTATTTGTGACTTGCAGTGTGTGTGTGTGTGTGTGTGTGTGTGTGTGTGTGTGTGCATGTGTGTGTGTGTGTGTGTGTGTGTGTGTGTGTGTTTTCCTGTGTTAGCACATATAATAGTTTTAAAATGATAAGGTCTAAACTTAAAAGTGAGATTTAGGTATTATATTCCCGTTTATAGCCAAACTAAATGTGGCAGAATATAAACTCCTGACATGTAAGGATTATAATGGAAATCTTGGCAGTTCCTCAAGTATGCTTCTAAAATACATCATAATATTTTAACTCTTCATAGTTAGGCCTGAAAGAAAGTGCAATTACAGCTTTTTCCCTCCAGGCATTTAATCCAATAATTATAATTGAATCTGTTCAGTCACTTGTTTTGATGCGATTATTGTACTTTCTTCTACCCATCAGACAGTCATCAATGGATTTACAAAAGATTCACTAAGGTACAATATTTTTTACTGGGGCAAAAAAAGGGTCACAGAATTACCACTATTCTTAAACACTCATCAAACAGCAACTCCAAATGGGAAAAGACAATTAGATGTAGTCTAAAATCTTGAGGTCCTGGTTATAAGACATCTGGATTCCACAACACACTTCACTGCAGTTGTGTGTCTGTGTGGTTTTCATAACGCAGTTGGGGAAGGATCACTGCTGAAAGAATTTGACATCGCTAGTTCCCTTACATCTTTCTGAACCTAAGAATGGTGATGTGAGTGAATTAGTGAATTGTGCCATGGAAACAGCCTAGAGGAAACAGAGTTTATAAATCTGTGTATATTGAAACTGTTTGTAAACGAGAATGGGAAAACCCTTAGAATTATCAAGGTATACCTTAAAAATAAAGCCGTCCATGGTGTAATGATAGACTTAGGGTTCTACACAATTTTAAAAGACTTCCTACAAAATGTGTGAGAGTAAAATTGCATTGTGTAGTGGCACAACTGTAGCCCAACGGCTTAATTTGGGGCATGCGCAGATCCTTAAGTCTATTTGCATGTAGGCTAATTCTCCTTTGCATTTAAGGTTATTTGAAAACATTGTTGAAAAATAAATAGAACTATAAAATCAAGATGATAGTTAAGAGGAAATAAATTTTTGCCCTCTACAATTTTAAATTACGGAAGCCAAATTCCTCAAATTCAATATTTCAGGGATAAGTTCCCAGAAGTTCCATCGTTTTCCAATGAAATTGCTTTCAAATCGTCCAAGTAAAATTTATTAGATACAAAGAGAAAACTGAGTTAGCCTCTAAGAACTTAGAAACATGGCCAGTCTTTTGTGGTAGAACCTGCCTAGATGTTTTCAATTCTGTTCTCTCTTCCTGATGGTGATGCCATTAGGTAAAAGGATTCTGGATTTCTGAATTACCATTTGGAGGAAAACCACTTAACCTACATAAGTGAGAAGAATGATATTATTGTATTATCCATTGAAATTTGGAGATGGTTTGTTATAGCAGCTAATTTTAATTACCCTAACATACACAGAAAAGTTTGTATCAGGAGGGGTTGGTGGTGAAACAAAAATGTAAATATGTCATGGACACAGCAGTTGGGCATGAGCTTTGGGGAAACAAAACAGACTGGATAGCTGGAAATTCCTCACTTTCTTGAGCTGCAAAATTAATAAGACTATGATGACTGGCTGTCTTTCAGAAGGGGTTTCAATAGAGTGAGGGTGTTGTTGAGCTGGCTTTCAAAGTGTGATTACACATGCAAAGTTGTCATTGATGAAGTAGGATGGATTTAAAACCAGTTCAAGTGGTTACATGTTGCTATGGCCAGAAAACAATACATCTTTTCTTAAGGGGTGAAGAACTCTTTATTTTCAGGTCTAACATGAAATGAAAAATATGGTTTTCTCTCCCATGGTATTTTGTAGTTACAAAATAGTCACTATGAAATGGAGAGAAGGAAGCAAAAGAAACCAGTCTAAAGGGCTATGCCTGGAAAAGAACATTGGGTGTGGTTATTGACAAGCTCCACTGACACAGAACTGACAGAAAACAAATAGGTCAGATGCCTGCTGAGAGTTTGAAGGAATTGTATTCCCAGAGAAATGATGAGCGTGGACTTTCATCAACCCGAGGCTGCTTACCGTCCATGACTTCAAGGTTGGCACAGTCCCCTATGTCTGCCTCCAGTGAGAAGAATAGACAAGGAAGAACCTGATGGACAGGAGAGTCAGGGGCTATGGGGAGCCATGGACAAAGCAGCCCCTGTGGAGTACAGACACAGGGCCTGTTTAGAGAGCTTCTCCACTCTTACAGTGGGACCCTCCATGATGCCTGCCTTGCTGGATAGATACAAAAATACATGGTGAGGAAATAAACCAGGACAGGTTTTTTGTTGTTGTTGTTGAAATGCAATAAGCATAGTTGTAAAAACAAATTAATGAAGTTCTAGACCTAAAATCTCATGATAGTTCAAGATATTTGGAGATAGACAAGGAGCAGTGTAAATTAAAGACAGTTTTTGCCAGAACATTTTTTTTTTTTCTTTTTGCCTGCATTTGCAGTTTTTTCTCAGTCAGGTCTGTAGTTTGGGGCTGGCAACTGAACAAGCATCTCTGTCCCCTGTAGACTAAGGAGCACCAGTGTGTGTAGCAGACCTGGCTCCTGCAAGTTGTGCTAAATCCAGTGTTCCACATTTAGAGATCCACATTTAGGATCTCCCTGCCATCATGGAGGGAAGACAATTGGTGGGAGGGAGTGAGAGCCTCTTGGATTCTAGAAGTGTGATCACAAGTTTTATGCTCCCTGAACACGTGGTCTCAAGATGATTCTACATTTCTTAATTCCATAAATTCTGATCATGACTTTGGATTTCAGGGAGCCAGACATTGGCTGCATTCACTGCAATGGAATGAATGCTTATATTCCACAACCTCCCCTGCCCCACCACCAAATTTGCATGTGGAAGTCCTGATTCCCAATGTGATAGCATTTCAGAGAACAGCCTTTGGGAGTTAATTAGGTTTAAAGAGGTCATGAGGATGAAGCTCCTTGATGGGATTAGTGCCCTTATAAGAAGAAGAAGAGGCCAAACCTCACTCTCCCTGCCATGTGAAGATACAATAAGAAGGCAGCCAGCCATTGACTAGCCAGGAAGAGATCGTTACCCAAACCTGACCATGCTGGCACCCAGATCATGGGCTTCCAACCTCCAGGAATGGGAGAAATACATTTCGGTTGTTTAAGCCACCTCTGGCTTATACTATGAAATTTGTCACAACAGCTCCAGCTCACTAAGACACACACAGAAAGGGTGATGGATTTTTATTTATAAACAAATTAAAATAAATGGAAACGCTTTTTTTTTTTTTTTTTTTTTTTTAGGGTCAAAGTAAAGAAACAACACAATGAACTTTTTCACAAACCCAAAAGCAAAGGAGAAAATCTTAAAGGCTTATATCTCGAACACTGCCTCTAGGAATCAATTTTGATAAGAAAATGAATGAGGAGTCAGAGTGTTTTGGGATCAATGCTTTGACCTCACTATCAGAAAGGAGCAAAGGAGCAGTAAGAATAACAAATAATAACAAATAAGCATAACAAAGCAAGAGCAGGTTATTAAACTAAAGGGAGAAAGAGATTTCTTTAGGAGAAATGTTGAGATTTTAGGCAGACTGGGCAGATACGACAAAGAAAATGAGATCTGATCTGATCTAGAATTTTGGAAAGGGAAAAGCTACCCATGTGTAGCTACTTTAAAAAGCAATGATGGGGCCGGCTGAGTGGTGCATTGGTTAAGAGCTGACTTGGGATGCCAGTGGCCCCAGTTCGGATCCCACATATGAGGGCCAGTGACACTGCCCTCTACAGCTAAGATGGTGGACAACAGCTCCACCTGGAGCTGGGCTGCTGTGATTCCCCGGGACGGCATAGCTGCAGCCCCCGCTGCAGTGGGCTGCCATAGGCTACCGTGAGTGGCCGGCAGCTGTTGTGAGCTGCCAAGAGCCACTGTGAGCGACCATCCAGAGGCCGGCGACCAACCTGCCTCACCCAAGAAGAGCGCAATGACGATACCAACATGGGCCAGTGAAGCAACGTCCTCCACAACTAGACTGAAGAACAAAAAGGACAGCAACTTGTCTGTTGCCTTCCCTGATTCCCCAATAAAATCTTCAAAAAAAAAACAAAGCAATGATGTGGACAGGGGGAAGAGGGTTTTTAGTTTCTTTAACAAAATCTCAAAGAAATCTACCAGAAGAAGGCAGGCAAGCAAGCTCTTACAGATCAGAAAAGAATTCCCCCAGCGGAACCATTATCAGGAAACCATTCCCATTGGTCTTTTTAAACTTACTGGGAGAGTCAATAAGTGCAATTGACAAACCCGCCCTTGAGGGTTGAGCATTAATTATTAGGTGACCTTTATGATGACACAGTTATGGTAAGTGCTCCCAGTAAGTGCAGTTACTGCCTATGCCTTGAAAGAACATACCCAGTAAGAAATATAAAATGCCTGAAGGAAAGCCAGGCAGCCCATGATTCACAGAGTGGGTCTGAGTTAGATGTTGGTCTGATGGGACAATATCTCCTGAGTAGAATTACCCAGCTCCTGCCATTGATACAGCACACATTATTTAATACCGGAAGAATTCCAAAATGGAGGAGGGATTCTGCCTCACAGAGCACATGGCGAAGGGATAGGTCTCAAAAGAGAGGCCGCAGAAGCATCGACAGCTCTTTCAGTGAGGGACCTGTCACAGGGGACTCCCCAGCTGATACACCTGGAAAAAATGTCCCTGAGAGTCAGATTTTATTGTTGCTACAATTCCATATCCAGGGGTCACTGGTAGCAACCCTGCTCCTTAAGAGGACTATTTGCCATGAATTTATCATTTATTCACTCATTCAGTCATTCAGGTTTAGGTTTTTAGAGAGCTCATCTTCAGTATCACAGTACCGTTTCAGAATGACAGGATAAACAGGGGAAATCAAGTTACCACTGGGACACAGTGGGGTAGGGAGATGAGCACCTCAGCATGTACTGACCCTCAACTTCCAGGTCCTAAAGCAACTCTGTCCTGTGTCACTGCAGTGGCTGAAGGAAGCCACACTCTACGTAGGCGTCAGAGTGACAGTGATGAATTGGGGAGCACGGTTTCTAGATTTTCATGATTGTGAACTTACATTTGACTGCATTTTAACTTAGAGCAAGGGAATTTTTACTTTAATTTTTCCCTGCAGGTTTGGGAATGAAAGGACCTCTATGATCAAATTTGAGGCATCTCTATGTTGATTCACTATGTGCAATGGGAGGGTCTGTATTCTGTCATTTTGTTGTGTGCATTTGCTCTGACAAACGAGGGTGAGCTACATGTCTCAACATCATTTGAAATAGAGTAAGGAGAGAATTTGCATCCTGGATAGAGCCAGACTTGGAGTTAACTTGCTTAGGATAAAATTGGACCCATTTCAGCACTTTCTGGTGACAATCTAAATTGCACACTGTGGACCGAGGTTGCTAAATAAAAGAGGGGTCCCCAAAGAATCTCCTCTGTGCCTGTCTTGTGGGTTAGCAGCTAGCCATACCTTAGGTTTATTTTTGGATTAATGATTAAGAAATAAAAGTGCTGGAGAATGTGAAGAGAGAATTGCTTTTTGCTTTGCCCCCTGGTTCCCTAAGTAACTTCTGCTGACAACAGCCCTGGCTGCTTGCCTCATCTCTTACCTGCTCCTAGAGGAGAACTGAGTTATCTAATTGGTAGATGGCATCCATGGTCTATACTTCTCAGTTGAGTAGAACTGATCCTTTAAGGAAGCAAGCCCCAGGTCAATGAAAGGCAGGAATCTATTCTTTATTCCCGAAGCTTCCTATAGGGAGGCTGGCCCAGGATCTAGACTTGGAATGGAGCAGCGAGTTCCTTTCCTCAATCGATCTAAAGTCACATCATCCAATGGATTTATCAGTAACAATAACATCTTCATCTCCATCTGGGTCTGATTTCTCAAATGGAACTGAACATGAGAGGGCAAGAAAAGGGTATTATTAATACTGACTGCTTTCCTGAACATCTACAGTCTTCCCTATGCATCCTGTGCTGTTACCCCAGCTTGGGGTGACTGACAGCGGAACTCCCTCCCTTGTGACACACAAATGCCTAACTTATATGTAGATGTAACCTTAATATACACTTCCCATAAAATGAAGAAAATATGTAGTGCAAAGTCCAGGAATATGCAGTGAGGCACACCTACATT
Source organism: Aselliscus stoliczkanus (assembly GCA_033961575.1). Lineage (NCBI taxonomy): Eukaryota > Metazoa > Chordata > Mammalia > Chiroptera > Hipposideridae > Aselliscus > Aselliscus stoliczkanus. The sequence goes on from CM066734.1 coordinate 10,286,144, forward strand.
AGAATCCTGGATCCCTCACGATGCGGACGTGGGTACAATACACCATTTTCTGAGTGTGTTTTCTCTCTGGCAGGACTATATTGAGTATTACATTAGACATATTGGGTTGTCAGAAAAGTCATGACCTATTTTTTCTACCTTTTCCATTGCAAAAATGCGTCATGACTTTTCCGACAACCCAATATATAGAAAACGCACCTAGTGTTATGCCCAAATCAAGAGTTGTTCAACAATAGGTCATGCTTGTTAGCATTAGTAATGACGCGTTAAGCAAAAGCAAACTTTCGAGATAATGGGTCACAGTTTTTAGTACCTTTTAGTCCATATATGTTAATTCGTTTTAGTCCAGTCTTTGCCCCTGAAGAATGAGTAATAAAATCCAAACTAATGAAGTTTTGCTTTATCTGTTAAATTAAGAAGTGCAATGCAAAAAAGCCCTATAAACATCTCAAGTGAAATTCTTAAGTTTCTTTACTTGGGAAAGTTCTAGTTTGTGCTCCATTATTTATGGTACAGGTTTAAGATCACGTTGGGTGGCCCATCTGTTCCTTCTGTGCATTCGGAATGCTGGGCATACTTCTCTAATCCAAAAGCAATAGCTCTTTCCCTGTGATCCTGCTCAAGACCTAGTTAGAGTGAGTTGGACCAAAAGCTGAGTAGGGCTATAAACCAAAGCAAGGCTTTGCTTCTCCCAGTTTGCATGCTTTCTGTGGTTTACAATGTGACTGGTAATCGGGAAAGCTCAATATAACCAGCTCACTGCATCTGTGTGAAAAATGTATGCAAAATCATAAACACTGGCAACAGCCTCAGCCGAGGAGTGGCACCATGTTTATTCAAGAATATGGCATGATAGTAATCCAATTCTGGCGTATGATTCATTTCTTAAGGCCAAAAATCAAATGACCCACATTAGAAGTCTTTTATGAAAGCCTCAAGCATATCGGGCTTATTTGATTTGTAGAAGAAATCAACGAGACATGTAGGTGAGTAAAGGAGGAAAGAGTACAGAGGGTTAAAAATAACAACCCCTTGTAAACACGAAATCAATTTTAGAGATTTTTTTTGATCTCTGAAAGAGTTGATATTACTGGACCCAATGATAGCCTTTCTATAAAGAAAATACTATACCACTTCGCAAAGCATTTCTTAATATGCATCTAAAGTTTCATTGTTAAAGAGTCAAATTTTCCAAATCAGAGAAAAGTATTACTTCATGGTTCCCAAGTTTCCAATCACTTAACATATGAGACATTGAAGTTTAAGAGTCAAATGCTCCAAGTGGAAAGCATCTGTTTGATGTCGGCTAGGTCTCTGACAAATTCAGTGTTAAAAGACTCTTTGTGCTGCTCTTTGAAAATATATCACTTTATAATAAATCTGTGGACTCTGACACCCAGTGATGAGGTTTGCTTTATAGACTTCTGCAAGAGGATCTGTTTGCAGCACCTGGTTCCCTGTGCAATGAGAGTGGCAGATTTTTAAATCTAAATGAACGTACAGCTTGGGAGTCAGGTGCTGACCTGAGTACCTTTATTTTCTTTACATTCAGAAAGTATGTTCTTAGAAAAGAGAACCCTTCTTGCCTGTGCCACTCATATTTTTTCTCCATTTCTGGAAAAGAAGATACCAAATTATAATAGATGCCAGGAATGAAAGCTGCTGCATTATTAATTATAAAAGTGGCTGTGGCCGTATCATCATGGCATGTGGATTCTGAGATTGTTGGTACCGTCATTTCAGCCAGTGTGAGGGTTGGTTGATTTGCACAGAAAATGCATTCAACATAAAATGTTCTATTTTGTAGTTGCTACAAGGTGTGAAGGCTGCCAAATGGGTATCTTAATGCTGAGGAATATTGTGATGATGAATTAGACATCTAAAACTAACATACTTCTTTAAGACAACTGTATTACATCTTCACTATAGAGCATGTTGATGCTATAGATACATACAAAGGAAATTAATCCACTATCATACAATAACCACTTCGGTATACATTGATTTTTTTCATACACACATAACCTCACAAACACGCAAATATGTATATGTCTGTCTTTAAAAAAATAACGTGGACCCCTTCACATATTATTCAAGATGGCGGTTTTCTCACATAACACATCAGGAATATCATTTAAAATCTTTTTCTCTCTCTCTTTGTCTCTCTCTCTGTGATGGATGGGCATATACACATATATTCACTTTAATGGTTGCATAATACTCCATTACATGGACATGAATAGGTGCCATCTCTTAATATAAGGAAGGCCCTGTCTTCCCTGCCCTGCTTTTAACAGTCAAAATATAATAAGCCAGCAACTCACAATACAAAGCATGAGCCAGACTGGGCTAGAGATGGTATGCGGCATTTGACTTCTCATATTAAAGACAGTCATCTAAGTGAAAATTGAAAGAGAAACCATCACCCAGCCAAATAACTAGATCATCACCAATGACTTCCACATGCCCTTGGGCTGCTCATCTTTTGAGTATTTTATTCCCTTTTCCTCGCAACAAAGGAAACCACTATCAAGAGGTGTCTGGGTTTGTGTCTATCATTCTCTACCTTTTTAAAAAACAACACACACACACACACACTCACGAGCATAAGTAGGTGCGATATGTCTCTTATTTTCTCTAGTTTTTGGCCTTTAAAACAATGGTCTCATCTTGTTTGTGGCCTTGTTTCTGTTATCACTTAACATTATGAATGTGTTTAGGATTCATCCATATATTGAATGCAATTTACTCCTGTATAATATTCCATAGTGTTAAAATACCCCTTTTATCCAGTCTGATGTTAACAGACATTTGAGTTGTTACAGGGCTGTGTGTGTGTGTGTTGGTGTGTTGCTCTCATGAACACCACCAACATGAATATTCTTGTACGTGTCTCCTGACACATGCAGAAATATCTAGGAGTGAAAATACTGGATCATAGATTATGCTGGATATTTGGATGTACAATAACATATCAACTTGTTTCCCAAAGTGGATTGTACCAATTTACATTCCCACCCAAAGCCTACGCAAGTGCATGAAGGTGCTAATTGCTCCCTATTCTTGCTCACACTGGGTGTTTTTCCTGGTTGTCATTTGGACTCTTCCAGAAGTGTAGAGTTGTGTCACTGCTGCAGTGAGCATTTCCGTGGTGGTTAACACAACTGAGCAATTGGATTCTTAGACATTTGGATGTCATCTTTCATAAAGAGCCTGCTTATATCGTCTACCTATTTCCCACTGACTTTTTTTTTTTTCGAGGGCAGTGTCACTAGCCCTCATATGTGGGACCCGAACCGGGGCGCTGGCTTCCCAAGCCAGCACTTAACCACCGCGCCACTCGGCCAGCCCTCCCACTGGCTTTTTTCTTTTGTTTCTTAATTGCAGAAATTTTAAATAACACATCCTGAGTTTGTTGTTGAACAAATTGGTGGCAAATATGTTCTCCCACTTGCTGACCTACTGTGTCACTCTCTTTATACAGTCTTTTTGAAGAACTGACACAAAATTCTCTCTAGAGTGTTTTTTGTTTGTTTTTAGTTTCTCATGTAGAGGTCATGTACATCTTTTATTCTATTTATTCAGAGGCGTATGTTTTTTTTTGATGTTTTTAAATTTAATTTTTTGTTTATTGCTAGTGGGTAGATATACAATTTGTTTTTATCAATATGGGGACAGCCAAATTCCTAAAGTCACTTATTTATTCTAATACTTTGGCTGTAAATCATCTGGGCTTTCTGGGTTTAAAATCATTTTGTCTCGGGTCGGCCAAGTGGCACAGTGGTTAAGCGCTGGCTTGGGAATCCAGCAGCTCCAGTTCGGTCCCACATATGAGGACCAATGATACTGCCCTCAAAAAAAAAAAAAAAATCATTTTGTCTCAAAATATTGCAGTTTTATTTCTTTCTCTAGAATTCTTTTGCCTTTCATTTATTTTTCTTACCTTGTTACACTAATTAATATCTCTAGTCTGATGTTGAAAAGAACTGACAAGAGGGGACAACTCTGTCTCCATTCCAATATCAAGGAGAAATCTTTCAATAAATCACAATTAAATATGATGTAGACATTTTGTAGATACCTTTCAACAAATTAAGGAAATTTCCTTCTATTCATAGATCCTAAGACTGTTTATCATGAATGTATATTGAATTTTATTTTTCTATCTATATTTATTTTTATATCTATAAAGATGATAAAAAATGGAAAAAAAAGTTGTTATTTTTCTTTCCATTTCCCTTAATGTGATAAATTGTATTGATTCAGTTTTGAATTTTAAACCCCATTTGGTTATGATGTACTATTTATTTTACATATTGCAGAATTTGGTTTGCTAATATCTTGTTTAGAATTTTCCATCTATTTTTATAAGATAAATTTGCCTGTAATTTTCCTTTTTGCAACGTTCTTATCAGGTTTTTCTATCAAAGTTTAATTGAATCATAAAATGAGTTGGGAAGTGTTCCTTTTTTCCTATTCTCTAGAAGAGTTTTTATAATATTGGTTTTATTGCTTCCTTAAATGTTTGGGAGAATTCACAAGTGAAACCATCTGGGTTTAAAGTTTTCTTTGTGGGGAGATTATTTAATAATTGATTCAATTCCTTAATAGGAAAAGGATTCTTTTGATTTTCTTTTTATTGTTGAGTTCATGTAGGTAAGGTGTGTTTTTCAAGAAATGTGTACATTTTATTTTACAATTTATTGATAATTTTAAACTATTTTAAATTTTCAGATTTATTGGCAAATAATTGTTTATGATTTTCTCATATTATATTTTGAATATCTGTACAAAATGTAATGATGGCGCCTTTCACCAAACAGCTCATTTTAGCCCCCTTGTCCTCCACTTAATAATCAGTCTTGTTAGTCTCGCTAATTTTCCTTTGAAATAACCAACTTTTGCTTTGTTGATCCTAAGGATCACACATTTGTTTTCATATTTCATTGATTGTTTCTCTAACCTTTATTATTTTCTACCCTCTTCTCTGCTTTTCAATATATGTGTTTAATGCTACATGCATCCCTTTATGAATGGCTTTAGCTATATTCTACAAATTGTCATATTTTAAATACCATTTTCTTCTCTCTTCAAGTATTATTTCTGTTCTATTTTTTCATTTTTCTTCTCCTGGAACTCCAGTTTTACATAGATTAACCTTTTTCACTGTGCCAAACATTTTTACCTTCTTTTCTGTGTTTTACTTATTTATTTTTTGTCTCTGTTCTTTAGTGTGGTTATTTTCAATTGACTCTTCTAGTTTGCCAACCTTTCTTCAGCTACAGTCAAGCTGATTTGAAACTCATTTATTAAATTCTTAAGTTTTGTTCTTGAGTTTTTTAGTTTTGGAATTTAAATTTTCTTCTTTTTATTCCAAGTCTCTGCTAGTATTCTTGATCTTGTAATTGCATTTACTTTAACATTAATATCTGAAAACTTCAGTTTTCCATCTCTTATGAGTCTATTTCTATTGTCTGTTTTCTCTCTTGTTTTTCATTTGTTTGGTCTTGTCTTTTGGAATACCTGCTTTTTTCATAAGGAAACTTGAGAAATAATTTGATGCTTTAGGTGATGTTATCTTTCTCCAGAGGGTTAACTTTATTTTACCAGGTAGCTAGCTTAGGTAAAGATTATCATAGCCCAAGGGAGCCAGCCTCTATCCAGGTCTACATCACACATTATTGACAAAAAGGTCAGCTGTGTTCTAACACCTGAAATATTTATTATTGACAATGGTATCAGGGAAAGAAAGGGGAATTGGATTTTCAGACCACCAGTTTGAGTGGACAGAGGAAGATTTAAATACATTATCTTTTTCTTCCCCCCGTAGGTATATCTGACAGAGTTTCTGGTCAGCTGAAAACAAAAAAAAATTTTTCCTGTGAAGTGCTCCATGAACAGCTAGAAAGAGCTTTTGATTAGTCAGTACTTTTTTTTTTTTAATTTAGGTTTGCACTGCAAAGGCAAACATTAAGTATGTTTACCAACTTGGGCAAAATAACTTCATAGACTCTCCAAAGCAGCATTCATCCTTACCTGATAGGTTTACACCTATGGCACCAGGCAGTGCCCATTGAATTTGGGCCCATCTCCATTGTGACACGTGGATGCAAATGTTTGATTTGTTGGGGCATGGAGAGCCTGGGGTTCTGTGGGTGGGATTCTGCACTAACCTGGGCTTTTAGATGTTCTCTTCTCCTGTTTGGTTTTTAAAAGGTCGGTATGTGAACCACTTCAATGCCTCCCACTGTTTTCTTTTGCATTTTACAATGCCCGTGTGAGCTCCAGGAGGGAGCACATTTATTGTGCATGCCATTCACTTTAGATTCTACTAGAGCAAATGATTGCTGCAACTCAGAGGAAAAACCTGGAAAATAAGTCCCTGATGTAAAACTGGTCACGGGGCCAAAACGGTAGTGCCAATTATGATTTCAGTGCCTTATACACGCGACTTTGCCAACAATCTTTTAAACAATATATAATTTATTGTTGGTTTGGGTGGGCATATTAAACAATATTTTTTTCCAAAGTAGCCAGTTGTCTTCATCATAGAAGTTAATATTGAAAGTTTTGATTCACTTTTGCTAATTTTACTTAATTTGATATCATTTCATTCTTAAATGAAGAGTGTTAATGACAAAAAAAGCAGGCAAAGTGGGGTGTATATATAGCACTTTCTATAATTTTCTAGCTTAATGTTCCTTTCCTTCATTACATGGATTAAAAGTGGCAAGCCAATCACACAAACAATAAAGGTTTATTGCATTCTTCTCATGCTGAAGTCAGGGATCCTAGTCTCATGAGCCTCGAAATAATAGAACATGATACCTGCTCCTACAACAAAAAGTGTTTGCAGAGGAGAATTACAAATGAGTAAATGTTAAGTCATGATACAATAGCTATCCAGTACTTCATTATATAATGACAGAAATTTTTTTTTTTGCAAAGCAGTGCCTGATTGTTAAATCAAACGTGTGTGCAATTTAAAGGATGTGAAAGATAAATATTTCTGTGAAAATGGTCCCTGGTATTGGGTATGTCATAGAGGAGTCAAAGTGAGTTTATGGATTCCCTCATTTAACTTTGAGCAACAGCTCCTTACATTAAAGTTCTTTTTTTTATAAACTCTTAAAAAAAATTAAATTTATGGATGAATTACTTAATGCTGGAAAATACCACCCCAATTATTCTTTGAAAATAAACTTCAAAGTTTCAGGAAAACCAGTTTTTGTATGGTAGTTACCTATGAGCTTTCCTAAATCCTGGCATTTCTTCTTACACCAATGCATGAATTCTCTTTTTGTGTTTCCCAAACTCTGAGAGGAAACCCTCTGGAGTGACACAGAGTCAATCAAACATAGGGTCATTCAAACACAACCACTCATTAATATCCTGGCAACATACCCATTACTTATATGTATCCAAATGCACCCATCACATAAATTCAGGACACGTTCCAAAGAGCTAATGACATGGAACTTCTGGCCAAAGTCAACAATAACAACAACAGCACAATAACCTGCCAGCTTTAGACAACCCTTATCTCCTCCAAGCCCAGAGATTAAATAGTTCATACCTGGAGGAAGCCCCAATAAACTCAGCCTCTGCCAAACCAAGAAAGCTGAAATTGGTCAGGAGATGCCTCTGCTTATTTTATAAAAGTAACTGCCTGGGGGTAGAGGTAGCTAGGAAATTAATACCCCTTCAAAGCCTCTTATGTTTCAGACCTTATGCCACCTTCTTTACTTGTGTTAACACCATTTATAGAAGATCCCTTTGAAGGCCTCTGACCCATTCCTTCACTGAATCATCCATTCCCTAAATATTTGTTCCCATTTTACAGATGAGGAAACAGGCCCCTAGAGAATAAGCTTCAGTAAGTAATTTGCCCAAGATCACTCAGTCGGTTAATAAACCGAAGAGAACAGATTTATAGCTTGATGGATATGAGTTCAAAGTCATGTTCTGTCCACCACATAGGGACCTCTCCAACAGGGGCTCCATCAGAATAATCTGGGGCCCCCACATACATTTCTGAGCCTGATTCTAGATCATTTCAACTGTGTTTTCTGAGATAGGGCTCCTGCTTTAACAAGGGTTCCACATGATTTTCACATGCAGCCAGGTTTAGGAACAACCAAAATACAATGCACTAGTTTTCCAACTCCTAATACAGTCACTGGTCCAAGCTACTTAATAAATAATACTTTGTTTGACCAATATTAAATTAAGGACCTACTATGCCCCTGGCATTGTAATAGTCATGGCAGTTCCTGCCCTCATGAAGCTGACATTCTAGTGTGGGGATGGAGGTGGGTTACAGGGGACACACAAAACCATGATACATAAGCAAGTCACACATTGTATTAGGAGATGGTAAGTAGTGCTAAGGAAAAAAAAAAAAGAGAGACGTGAAAGGGGATAAGTGGAGGTAGGAATTAAATAAGGTGCCCAGGTTGTCTTCCCTGTGAAGGTGCCATTTAAAGGAGATGAGGGATGTGCCATGTGCATGTCTGGGGAGAATAACAAGATAGAACATCTAGCACAAAGGCCCTAAGGAATATCAAGGAAGTTAATGTAGGTGGAGAGAGAGGGGTCAAAGCTGGGGTCAGACAGGTAAGGAAGGGAAGGGCCTGACGAGTTCATGTTGGGTCTTCCAGACTATTGTAAGTACTTTCACTCTACTTTTACTTTTACTCTAAATGAAATGGGAAACAATTATCAGATTTTTAGCAAAAAAAAAAAATGGTCTGACCTGATAATTAAAGACACACAAAGAATTCCATTGACAAAGATCAGAAGGTTTTGAAAATTTTCTAGTCCAGACTCCTGTGAAAAGGCAAGTGTTTTTTCTACATTATTCCAGGAATACTGTTAAAATTTCACATGAAAGCAGGCCTCATTATTCTTTAGTCACCCATCCACTCTATTCAACCGTTCATTAACCAAATATTTATTAAATCCACAACCTGCCCTGTGTTAGGTGCTATGTTAAGTGCAGAGGGCTTACTAGGATTTATGAGTTGGCCCCTAAAGTGCTCATGGGCCTCAGTAGCAGTGTATGTGGTCCAGGTTGCCTGTGAAGTCATTGTTTATCCCAGCCTAATTACTTCCATTGTAATTAAACGCCTTTTCCTTTGGCTGTTGGTCAATAGGTGACGTAGTCCGTCAAAGTGCTCTATGCCTGTGACAAGCTATGGCTGGCAGTCTCTTCCAAAGTTTTATTGGGAGAGAAAGGTGTGTGCACGGTGTATCTAAATGGGAGGACTGGAGATGATTGGCAGAGGAGAAAGAGTTATTGGCAGAAGAAGAATCTGGAGAGCACAGGCGATAGAAGTTGAGACATGTCTCGTGTTTCCTGGGGCTGGAGGTAGGGGCGAGGGACAAGGTGCTGCTTAAGGGATTTGGGGGGTAGGAATGAAGCATGAGTCAAACTAGCTGCTTTTACTTCTGCAGTATGTATTTTGAACTGATTTTATTGCCACTGAATACAAAAATGCTTTAGAGGAATAGCAAAACACAGAATGAAGACATGCCAAAGGGGGAAAAAAAATCTTAACATAGTGACTAATTCTTTGCAAATGATTCAGCTTGCAGACTTCACAGGTAGTGGAAATAGTGTGGTAATGTATAACATAACAGAATAATAGTCGCCTCAGTTTTCTTACTTAAAAGGGGTAAATAGGCAGAGACCAAAAATCGGGTTAATATCTGAACTATGCTTTAATACGACGCCATTTTAGCAGCCACATTTGAAAGATTATTCTTAGTGCTGTACCTCCAAGCCAGTCTATGCTAGCTGTATGGCATGATTTTGTTTTATAAATCTGTCAGCCTAAAGGGATGGCTGGAGCGCATCCTCCCTCCTCCACTCAATTTTTCATTCCTAAAGATTTAAGCTGATAAATGGAATCTTACTTTTTACGAGGCACCCTGATTGTGACTAGATCATGAAGCATAATGATAAACATATACTATGAGGAAGCAGGAAACCTGATATGGAAGGCATCATTTTCTACATATGTTCTTGCCATTTTATTTTCAGGAACACGGAAAAACAGGCATGTAGCTAGAAATCGTAAAGGTACCAAACTGCTATCTCCCTACAGTGGCAAAAATATACATCATGTAAAAAAAACTACTTAGATGGGAAAACATGCTTGGCGGAGGGTTCAAGTTCAATAGGGCACATATCTCAAGCTTTGATATTGCTGATGGAAACTGGGACAAAAAGGCTAAACTCGAACCTCCCTTAAGGCACTAACGGAGTCCAGATAAAGGAGCAGCAGCGTAAAACCAAAGCATACACTTCCTTCACTCCAAGAGGCTTTGCGGCACTGCAATAAGGGGAAACAAAAGAGAAAAGAAAACCTTGCCCTGTCTTGGGTATATTTGAACTGCTGTTTCTTCACTTATTAGGCACTTTTAAATGTCATTTTATAAAAATTCTGTTGACTTTTCAAAAAACAACGGGACCTGGAGGAATTTTCTCTTGAGAGCTAACCCATGCTAATCCCCACAGCACGAACGGAGTGGAACATGTCACTGATTCATGCTTGTTAAAGTGTTTCTCTTCTTAAGACAGTTTTTCTTAGGCATTTTTTGTAATATTCCTAACTAGAAGGCCAGCTCCATGAGATTAAAAGATTAGAGCCTTTTTCTTCTTCGTTTTCTGGCTGTGCATTCAAAAGCACTTGGAAAATATTGTCAAATCAAAGACCATACAGGTAATTGAGGGCCTTGGAATTGATTCACTAATGTTTGTCTTTATAAACTGAAATGCTAGTCCCTTTCTTCCCTTATCAGACTCACGTGAAGATCATACTGGCCTGATATCTGACCATTATTCCCAGTGTAGCAATAGATGGCCACCTGCCAAGAAAAGATGTGCAGTACACCACAGGTAAGCCAAAGGTAAACTTTTAAAAAAATCTCTTAAAAAGAGCATTATTCTAATGTCAGGCATGAGGTAGATCATCGGGTATAGAGGAATAAAGAAACGAGCAAATCCTTTCTCCCTGCAACAACTACAAAGCCGAACAAATTTGACAAAAAGAATCATTCTGGTGATCTAGAATTCTACCAAAGCAGTTGTGCAAACCAGAGCTTTCCTAACATAGCATTGAGGACTGCTAGGTGCGCCATACGTCCCTGGCTGTCCGGAAGCCTGTGTGCTCATGAAGTGGAATCCTGAGAGATCTCCTCTCAGAAGTAGAAAGTAAGACAGTAAGAGCTGGGGCAGACTTGAAAACTGTATTCCCCAAACACAGAGCCACGATTGGAGAGGGGAAGCCTTATAGACATGAAGTGTTTAAGCACCATTTGTGACCAATGTTGGATGACCACTGAGCCATGCAGACCTCTAGGAAGCCTGGCTAAAGAATAAAAATGACAATTTTTTCTTTTTTTAAAAAATCTGAGCAGAGGCAGTAGCCACACACTACAGAGGTGATTAGTTCTTTCAGTCAAGTCTAGGCTAATTAATTTGAAAGAAAGTAAACAAACAAAATAAACAAAATAAAACAAAACAAAACAAAACAAAACAGCAGGAGCAAAGAAAAAAAAAGCCTCCATATGACTCAATCTATAGGGAACATTGATAAAGAAGCAAAATCTATTAAAAAGTACCAGATGAAAATTCTAGAGTTGAAACAAAAATTATCAAAATGAAATATTCACTAAATGGGCTCAGCAGCAGATTTGAGATGAACGAATAAAGAATTAGTGAACTTGAACATGAATCAATAGAATTTATCCAATCTGAAGAACAGAGAGAAAGTTAAAGATAAGTTGAACAAAGTCTCAGAGCTCCAGGGGCCACTATCAAGCATATCAATCTATATGTAATGGGGAGTCCTACTGGGAGAGGAGAGAAAAGGACAAAGAAGTATTTGAAGAAATAATGGCCGAAAACATCCCAAATGTTATGATAAATATTTATCCATAGATCTAAGAAGGCTAATATATTCCAAATAGGAGAAACATACAGAGACCCCCCCCACCTGGACACACCCTAGTCAAAATATTGAAAACCAAAGAAAAAGAGAATGTCTTGAAAGCATCAAGAGAAAAACAAGTGTCAAGAGCTTAGATCCCTAGCAGGTGCGTCATCCATCAAGGAGACCAGATTGGATCTCAACCCATGAACCTGTTTACCCAGGTTCCTAGACATTACACGAAATGCAAATGAAGACTTCCAGTCCTATTTTTTATCCTGATGCGTTGATGCATATCTTTGAGTAAATCTTCTATTTACATCCTTAGATATCTTTGAAAACTAGATTAACAAATTAGGATATCTAAATAAAAGAGGCCATATCCAACTTGTCCTTGATCAAGTAACCTGATAAATGACAGCAGTACTGATTGTTTTGGCAATGTTCTAAAGAGTAAAAAATCTACCGAGAGCTATGATAGAATCCTAGGGAGAAAGAATCTTAGGGAGAATGCCATCCCATTCTCCCAGGAATGGCAACAGACAAAAATCGATTCTGGATGGTCTACACAGGTGAGTACAGTATAGCCATGTTGCTAGAATTTACTGACCCTGCAACCGAAATCCATCCACCCATGTAGATGGATTATGAGAGCAAAGTGTGCAGCTCATTTCAAATAAAAAGACAAGCTTTGTAATTCACAAAATGCTCAAGGTCAAGTCTGTACCTCCTTATTCAATATTAACCAGCAAACAAAAAACAAAGTTCCCTGATTTTTAATACCATGTGTTCAGATTATTTAGTATATTTTTGCTCTCCACATGAGCTCACTTTCTGGATAATTGGAAAGTTAAGTAATTGCCTAGAAAAAGGTAAACATTTGTTAAAGTCCTTAAGAGGAGGCTTAACTTATTTGATACAACTGCAATAAAATAGTAGTTTGTATCAACATAGAAATCCTTCTTGTATCTATCATATGACGTCATGTGGAACTGCCAACTCACACTTTTTGATGTAAAGCTTTTTCAATACACTTCATTCATAATCAGGGCCCATGCTGTGATATCATTTTTCCCCTAAACTCTGAATAAATAAATAAAAATGTGTTGACTTTGATTTATATGTGTTTTTCTTAGGCACCTGGTGACGACAGCTTAGGAAGATTCAGTTTACTGGTGTGATAGAATTAAATAACTAATGACTAAGGAGGTGGGGCATTTTTAATTCTAAACTAACAAGCTTAATTCTTTCAGTATTTATACTCTTCCTTTGGACTCATGATGTGCCAGTGAACGTATGTGTTCCAAAGTGTCCTTCCCTTTGTTGTTGCTTCTCAAACAGAATGATTTCTCTGTGACCAAGAGTCATGCATATCATCCCCTTTCTGTGTCGCCTATGGTGCTTTTCAAATGTGCTTTACAAGTATTGCTGGTGAACTCGCTGCCAAGGGATGGGGAGGAACTTGGGTGTAGAATTGGCACCAGATCTTGAAAATGGAGGGGTTTTCAATGAAAATGCAGTGAAGTGTGATGGTGGCTCCATGGTTTCAGCCACTGAGAACCATATGCCCAAATACATAAAAGAAAGAAAGTGCACAGCTTCATAGGGGACAGAGCAGCCTGACGAATCCATCAGGGGCTGTGGGTAGGGTATAGGAGGAGATCCAGAAATTATAAAATAGAAAATGTGGCTCTCACCATTTCCCTGAGGAAAATTTGAAGCACGAAAGACTTAGTTTTGTACTTTTTAAGATAAGTAGAATGAATTGGCATGTTTCCGGAGGTAGGTTCTTTTTCCTAGGTTGAGTTTTAAGGACTCATAGTCTTCAGAGCAGGCAAAGGGATGGATTTCGCTGTCATTGTCATGTGAGATGGTCTTTAATGGGTCTCTAAAAGTTTACATGCCCTCCTCTTAGATCAGGCTTTAAAAAATGATTTTCAGGGCCAGCTGAGTGGCATGTTGGTTAAGAGCTGGCTTGGGATGCCAGCAGCCCTGGTTTGGATCCCACATTTGAGGGCCAGTGACACTGCCCTCTACAACTAAGATGGTGAACAACAGCTCCACCTGGAGCTGGGCTGCTCGAGTGCCTGGGATAGCACAGCTGCAGCCCCTGCTGCAGTGGGCTGCCATAGGCTACAGTGACTGGCCGGCAGCCAGCGTGAGCTGCCAAGAGCCACTGTGAGCAGCCGTCCAATGGCCAGTGACCGATCTGCCTCACCGAGAAGAGTGCAATGACGATACCAACATGGGCCAGTGAAGCAACGTCTTCCACAACTAGACTGAAGAACAAAAGGACAGCAACTTGTCTGTTCCCCTTCCCCGGTTCCCCAATGCTGTTCCCCTCCCCCAATTCCCCAATAAAATCTTTAAAAAAATTATTTTCATATTCATTGTTATTATAGTGTTTTATACACTATTCTTCAAATGGTAACTCTCCTTTCTTCAGTATTGTGCCATCGATAAGTTATTTTTCTTAAATCATTCTTGTTGCCCCTTCAGTCTCATGAAAACCTTTTACATAAATCTAAAGGAAAATATTAGGATTTGCAAAGGCAGTTTTCAGCATGTGTTCTCTCCTTCCCTGGCCTACAGTTGGACCCCAATACCCTTCCCTGCCTCTTCTCTTCTTTCTGTTGGAAAATTTCTTAGGAAAAGAAATGTAGGACTTTCCTGACTGCTCTTACCCGACAGCAAGCTTTCCTTCATCTCCAATGTCCTTGGCTCCACTGGCTGTATCGCCCTGACTCTGCTTCTATTGTGTGCTGCCTGCTAGTTAGTCTTCTAATGCTTCAGGGACATGCCCGATGTGCCAAGCTTCCCAAGGTTAAGGACTGTGTCCTCCACCTCTTATGCAGATCAGTGTCATCTTGTATGGTGGAGACATGATTATTAACTAAATGCACAAAAAAGGGAAAAGCATCAATAATTTTTTATGTGTTCAGGAACATGGACTATATCATATTAACTCTAATCTCTATTTTTCTCATCAGATTTTAAGCAAATGTTTCACTATCAATTTCAAAGGACATTTTCTTCTAAAAGCAAATTATAAATCTACCATCAATCTTAAGGGTATTTTCATGGAGTAGGTCAAGAATATACTATCTTGAACAATAAATAAAATGTTGACTAAAGAGAAGAATATGTGATCTACTGAAATGAGCTATAGGTAAATGAAATTGTATGTTGTTTTCAAGTGATTAACCATCATAAATATTAATAATTAATTTAAAATTAAATAATATATCAATATAACTTGAATATAAATTAAAATAATATTTAAAAATATTAAACTCATCTTAAGGCTCAGGATTCCAGACTCTAGTTTTATGCTTTGTTCCCAACACACTACTCCAACTGAAACAGAATTTTGGGCCCTTGAAGTTTATCTTGCTGCTGCTATTTTTTGGTACTTTTTAAAGGTGAAATTTAAGTGTTTTCTTCCAGAGAATTGGAGCAAGCACAATGAAAAATAGCACCTGTGGTCTGTCATCCACACTACTAGAAAAGGATAATCCTTATGTCATTTTTTGAAAACATTTATGATACAAAATATATAAAATAAAAAAGCGTTCACAGTAGGCCCCCTTTGGAGCTGGGTAATTTCCTACCCAATTTGCCTCTTGCTCAGACAGTTCATCTTTTAGCTGGGCCCTCTTAAAGGAACAAAACATTAATTGAACTTGCCATTGTGTCTTGGACTATTTTGGTGACAATTTTCTGTGACAGGGAAAAGGAGTTGCTAATTCATTGCTTCAGGAAATGAAGGCCTAATAGCCTCACATCTGGTCAATTATGGCCTTCCTGCTCCTTGAGGCACCAACAGTACACGCAGCATTATTTGGAATTAAGGAAAAGCAGTGAAGGAAATCAATTTTTACATTTTCAGTGGACTCTAAAAAAAAATAATAATAATAACGATTTACAAGCCAAGAGCACTTTCTTTATAAAAGCATCCTTTGTCTAAGACATAGAATTGAGTCAGCCAAAGGATAAATTAAGCAAAAAGAAACCCTTCCAGTATCTTAATGGAAACTCTGAGAGGTCACTGTGGATTTAGATCACGTGGCATTGCTTCTTGCCCCTTGGGGGCAGGACCATGTGTAAATTTACCATATTTGTGCAAATGTAATGATACAGTCTTTAAGGCCCCTGGGGGAAATGAAAAATAAAGACTGGTTTTGCTTTGAGTGGGGATTGTGCTGTATATTGGATGGGAAATTCAATGCAGCCATATATATATATAAATTTTTTATTTTTTTTTTGAGGGCAGTGTCACTGGCCCTCATATGTGGGACCCGAACCGGGGCCGCTGGCTTCCCAAGGCAGTGCTTAACCGCCATGCCATTCGGCCAGCCCTCAATGCAGCCCTACTTTTATATAATACCTAGACAGATCAATATTCAAAAGAAGTGAAGACAGCAGGGAAGATGGGGGTTAATCCCCCAAAGAACATATACAGGACAGGGCAGCCTTCACTATGGAGAATTACAGGAGTTCTGACACAGAAGCTGAGATGTCTCACCCCAGTCCTTTTCCTGATAACGGACTTGGTGGAGAATGGCTTTCATCACATCAATACCAGGTCGTACCATGGGTTTGTGTAATCACCTCAATGACTCTCATATTTGTTTCTATTCAGTTCCCAAGGGAAACTAACTGGACGACCCAACGGGCAAGCTGGTGGACTTCCCTAGCGCATATAAGAGGTCTGGTGAAAATAAAGGTCACCTCTGAGACCCGCACCCCCGTCTTTGGAGGCAGGGGCGCTTTCTCTCCTGGCTGAACCGCATAAACCTGCCTCCCGCCTAATCCTCCATAATCCCCAATTGGAACAATTAATTTTACAAGGGGTCATGCTCCCTGTCTCTGCTATTTCTATTGAGAGCTTTATGAGGTAGACACATGTCCATCGCAGTGCATTTAGGCAGCTCCTTTTCCCTGGACCTGGGACTGACTGTTCGTTCATTTTTGTCAGTCAGTTTTGCTGTGCTCAATGGAGTGTGGCTGGAGTGTTCCCCTGAGCACGGATCACAGAAAACAGCATGTGCTTAGGGAGGGAGAGCGCGGCCGTGGATTTAGAAGTCATCCTGCATGTCGAAACCTGGGCCTTGTTCCAGACAGGTGACGCAAACAGGAAGTGATGTTAGAAGCACAGTATGTTCACATCAGGATATCACACTGAGATTGGCCATTCCAGTCAGAACTAAGAGATCTGGGGGAAGCGCCACATTTTAGGCTCAGTGGCTGGACAACGAGAATAGAGCCTCATACGCTTGGGGTGTCTGTCTGTCACTCACTAAATCACTCATGTTCAAATGACTGCTCACCTGAAGACATCTAACCAAATGGCTTAAATCAATGATATAGTTTATCTAACCATATCTCTTAAAACTAAAAGATTATCATTGTGATTTTTTATAATAGCTTAGGGAATATTTGAAAATTAATTCGCCGAGTGGCGCGGTGGTTAAGCACTGGCTTGGGAAGCCAGCGGCCCTGGTTCGGTCCCACATATGAGGGCCAGTGACACTGCCCTCAAAAAAAAAAAAAAAAAAAAAAAGAATGAAAATTAATTCAATTCACTGGCCTATATCTAGGAACAAATTTGGGGACTTTGAATAAGTTAAACTTTTCCAGTTCCACTGTTTTTTAAGGAGATGGATACTTTTGTTTTGTTTTGTTTTGTTTTGTTTTGGAGATGTAGGAATGCAGGAAATTATGAAATCTATAATGTGAATAATATTATCCCCCAAGGTTCAAACCTGTGATAATAATTTTTCAAATTGTTTCACATTTATTATTTCATTTATCTTCCAGTTGACTTTAGGATTTGACAAGTGCCAACATTCCCATTTTTCTCGTGAGGAAACAGGGGCCTGGACTGTGTAAGTCACTTTGCCAAGCCTAACGAAGTCTGAACTAGAAGATAACCTAATCCTAAACTCTTTTCCATGAACTACATTGCAGCCAGGTCCCATCCCCTTGGTAGGCGACAGGCCTCTTCTTGTCTGAGAGATTCCTACTGTGCCCCATCATCTTAAGTGGGAGGAAGAGAGAGAGAGAGAGAGAGAGAGGAAGAGAGAGAGATTACTATGTGGTAGGCCTGTTCAAAGCACCTTTAGATACAACAAATCATTTCATTGTCAAAACAAGCCCTTATGTGTATACTATTGTGTGGAGCATTTTGCAGAGAAGAAAATGATGTTCACAGAGGATGTGGAATTGCCCAAGTTCACACACCTCGTAAGTGGCGGGGCAGGGGTTTGAACCCAGGGAGTTTGGCACCCTAGTCAGTGCCCTTACCCAGTATCCTTTATTACTTCTCCAAATTCAGTGGAATTCCGTTTTATCTCCCTTGTGATTGAACACAATCTTCCCCACATAAGAAGCATTTAATGAGTGATTTATGAACAGGGAAAGAAGGGGCTACCTATAATTTTGTCTACTAGCCTCCAAGTTTTGGTGGAGTGTTCCAACCTGTGCATTGTTGAATTGGAAGGCCAGAGAATTCTTTGTTGTGTGGCTGTTCTGTGTGCTGTAGGACATTTAGCAGCATCCCTGGTCTCTGTCACTATATGCCAGAGTAGTGCACTCCAATTGCAAGCATCAGAAATGTCTTTAGACATTGCCAAATATCCACAGAGATGGGGAATCATTCCCAGGTTGAGAAGTCTTGACCTCAGACATGAAAAGGACAGTCTGGAAGGGGGTCTGACTGGCAGGGCCCCTTTCCAGGAATCCTGTGACAAGAATGCTCTCACGTGACTGCCTTTTCTCAGGACAGCCTTGGAAAGGGGATGAAGGAAGGGCTGGTGCATCTTTGCCTCCCCACCTGGCAGCTGGGAGACAGCACTTGTTGCTTGTTGGGATGACATCCTTGAATCTAGGCAATATTCCAACTTAGTAGGAAGAGGATGTGGGCGGGTGGGAGATCCCTGGCATGGAGAGGACTGCAGAGTGGTACTTACTGATGATTCCATATGACTAGATGCTGATACATGTTGCATATTTCCAACAAGAAAAGAAACAAATGAGGTTCCTTGTGAGGTACAGATCTGATGCCCCCATGAACAGAGAGGTAGACAGAGCCTCCCAGTCCGGAGCCAACTTCAAGATGATGTTGCTTTTTGGGCTGGCCGAGTGGCGCAGTGGTTAAGTGCTGGCTTGGGACGCCTGTGGCCCAGTTCAGGTCCCACATATGAGGGCCAGTGACACTGCCCTCAAAAAAAAAAAAAAAAAAAAAAGACGATGTTGCTTTGACAGATAGTCATCACGGATGCTGGATGGAGAAAATCCAGAATCTGCTTTCCTTTTGGCACGGGAGACATTTGTGCATTTTCTGAGTCATCTGACACAGAGAGTGTACAACTTTTCTGATGGATAAGGAAACCTGATGTACTCATTTATTATAACAATGAGGTCACTGGAAGACCCATAAAACTGAAGTTTGCTATCCAAGTTCAGATCTAGTTTGTTATTCAGATAATGGCTCCAAGCTTATTTAACAAGCCAGTTTTAACAAGTCGCATTCCTTTATAGGATGTTTGTTTATTTGTAGCATAGCCACCCTGTTATAAACAGTATATTCAACTGTGTAGAAAAAAACCCAAGTCAACAGGATCGTTCAGAAAGAGATTGATATTTCCTTCAATTTGAAGAGCTTCTAAGCCAGATTTTCATCAGAGGTGTAAGAAAGGACTCTAAAACCTCTCCAGGAATTTCTAAGCATCACATCAGAAAAATAAAAAGAGAGAGAAAAAGGGAATTGTAGATAGGCTTCCATCTTTAAGAGAGCTCAAGATATTCAAAAATCTGATTACAAATACACCAAACATCTTAATTTCGTTCCCTGAGGCAAGACAGCAGAATAGAATGAACACTATGGAGACAGATGATTTCCAAGGGAAGTCAACAATGGTTTTTTAAAGTTTATAAATAAATGTCATTTTCATCACTCCCTAATGCAATACGGAGTACATGGGCTTTCGAGAACTTCAGACTGTTATCCAAATTCCTTCTGGACCTTCCCTGAGCCTCATAACTTTCCTGAACCTCATTTCCACATGTAAACATAAGGCTTTTGGTGCTTACAAAAGATGTTTTTTAAAACTTAGTAAAATACTTGAACTGGTCACTCAGTAAATACAAGCTATTGTCATAATATCATAATCTCTAATATCTTTAGGACAGTTCATTAGTTTGTATAGACAAGTGGATATCTGCTTTTCCAGGACTAGAAGCAGCATTTTATTCTTCCTGTCAAACTACAACTTTGCCTATTTTCCTGGGATGTATACAGATGGAGGAGGGAGGATGAAGGGAAGATGACTATTTCATATTTTTACGGTATTGGAATCACATTAACAAGTTACTTAGTACTATGTTATACCTTCTAAACAAAGCATATGTTTAATCTAGGAAAAGGTTACAAGTGGATTTCCATAGCATCAAACCACAAATAATTACTGGACACAATCCACTTTTATATCCATCAATTTCTTACCAATCTGACATACTATCAGTCCACCATTTTGAAGACCTTCTGCAAAGAGTCTAATATTTTAAAATGTCAAACACTAAAGAAGTGAATGAGACTTTATTAATTCATTTCGTAGGCCTACCCATTGGGGTTGAAATGGCATGTCCCTGGGATCCCCTGATCAGAATGGTTCTGGTAGTTTGACTCATAGTTATGCAAAAAGCACATCTGCCATATTTTTCTTTGGTCATGCAGCCAGATAAACTAGCATACAGACACTTGCTTTTAACATCATCCTGCTTCTCCCCACCTTGGACCTCAGTGTCAGTAAAAATAATAATAATCAATAATAATAATAATAAATAGTAATAATAATAAATAATAATAAGCCCATAGAGGTAAAGAAAACCAGAATAAAAGACAACAGTGGATAAAAGATTTTGAAACATTTTTGAAAATTGGAAAGAGGTGAAAACAGAGTAGGATCATGAGAAATCTAAGCACCCATTATCAGGGGAATGACAAGAAGTGAACCAATTCACTCTGCAAAACTCCCGAAAGGCTCAGAGCTTGGAAGATCTTGGCTCAGCAGAGGTGGAGTTCAAGGGAAGGTTTGGGTCCAAGTCTCTGCCCAGTCTCCATACGTCCATGTACCTACTATAAAATCACCTTCCTCCCAACACACACACACACACTCAGAGATGGATGGGACCAAAGGATTATACTCTGGAGAAATCAAACCTAAGAGGCTTTGGATACCAGGCATCAACAAAAATGGAGGGCTGACAAGTCTCTCAGATCCTCTGTCTCCACTTGCTCCTAGGGTGCCAGTCTTCAAACCTATGCTGCTCCTTCCACACCCACTTTCCTGCCCCATCTCAGGCACAAATTAGATTTTTTTTTCCTAGAGGACCACGGGAAAAAAATCTCTAGATTTTTTTTTTCTCACTAGAAAGGATAAGTCAGCCTTCAGTGGTCCTTGCCAATCACTACCTCTACTCATATGTACAGCAGTTCCAACAGTGTTTTAGCAACTCACTCTTAGATATAAATGATCAGACAAGAATCAGAGACATTTGAGGAAAACGTGCAACATGGATATAGAGACCAAAAACCATAAAGCAAACAAGCAAAACCCAAGTAGACAAAGGGGATCTAGATAGATCAGAATGAATGCAGAACTCAGAAGTAAACTTTTTTGTTGTTGTTGTTGTTGTTTTGTTTTGTTTTGTTTTGTTTTGTTTTTGAGGGCAGTGTCACTGGCCCTCATATGTGGGACCGAACCGGAGAAGTAAACTTTTTAAAAACTATAATATATCCTTAAAGATATGAAAAAAAAAACGTGAGTCTATAATATGGATGTAGGTCACTATGAAAAAGGATTAGAGAGAAGACAGAATTATTTTCCACTAAAAAGTATAAAATCTGAAATTAAAATAAAATTAAATAGAAGGTTGTAAGATGGAATCAAGGAAAACTCAAAAGTAGAACAAAAATCAAGAGAAAAGGAAAATGGGAGTGAAAAGATCAGAAAAATTAAAGAATCGGCCCTCAGCATTCAGCAGCTAACAGTTAGGAGTTCCAAACAGAGAAGAGAGAAAAAAAAGGGGAGATATTATCAAAGAACCAGGTTTTTAAATGTCCAGAACTGAAACTCATGTGTTTCCATAATGAAAGGGCACTTGGAGTACCTTTCATATGAGTGAAAAAAAGACAAAACCCCAGGTAGGTCATGGTAAAGTTGAGAATACTTGACCTCTAGAAGAGATTCTAGAAGCTTCCACATGGAAGGGGAAAATACAGCCAAATACACAAGTATGGTCTTGAGTTTCTTAACAGCAACTGAATCTTAAAAGACAGTAGAACAAATCCTGAAAAATTCTAAGACACAATGCTTTTCAACTTAGAACTCTATTTCCTTCCAAACTATTAATAAATTTATAAGGATGAAATATTTGCCATTTAAAATAATCTTGTCATGCAGGAAATTTAAAAGAAAAACACCTTTGTATTCTTTCTTAGGAAGTCACTAACTGCTTCAGCAAAACAACAACAGAGTAAACTAAGAAAGAAGATGCAGATATTGTTTCCTAATACAGGAGAGAGATGGAGGGGTTTCCCACGATGATTGCCAAGTGGGTCATAAAATGATTCACCTGTAAAGGAATGAGAGAAAGTGTAGCTCCAAGAAAGAGGTGAGTGGTGGGGAGGAGGGAGATGGGACTGATCTGTCTGACTGAATAGATTGCTGATAGATTATTCATGTGGCAGCGATATTGGAATGTTTGGAAAATAATTAATGTGAGGTCCCATAGAGTGCACAATTTGTCCAATGTT
Source organism: Aselliscus stoliczkanus (assembly GCA_033961575.1). NCBI lineage: Eukaryota > Metazoa > Chordata > Mammalia > Chiroptera > Hipposideridae > Aselliscus > Aselliscus stoliczkanus. Next base: position 10,308,899 of record CM066734.1, read on the forward strand.
ACGTCTGGTGAATGACAGAGCTGGGATTACATCCCAGGCCATTGGGTTCCAGAGTCAGTGCTCTTCACCCGCAGCCAGTGCCACCTCACAGAGACGTGACGACAATGTATACTGTTTGCCATGTCATTTGTGATGAAACTCTGCCTATGGAGATGATATAAATCTTGGCATCACTTGGTTGAAAGATAATGTTGAGGAGAGTCCGGAGAGAGATCTAAATCCTCACAATCCATGCTTAAAATTATCAGTGGAAAAAGAAGCAGTGCAAGCCTAGTATTTAAAAACTGAATGACAGGCAGAGGGGAAACAGGACCGATGAGGGCAGCAGGACTCAGGTGTGGAAAGGGAAGGGAAGTGGAAAAATCCACTTTTCATTATCAGCTGTTCAGTGCTATTTGAATTTAAAATTCTGTACCTATTATTCTGGTTAAAAAAAAATGAATGACACAGCAGGTCAAAATGAAAACTCAACTTTTCATAGAAAGTTTTTGCAATGATTGACAACTGTCTTTTAAGCCTTTGGGCAGAAAAAGAGGCAAACGTGTTTACCAGGAACCAAGGGACAGCCCAACTTTCAAATTATCTTATATATTAACATATTCCTGTACATCTTCAGCGAAAAGTTTCTATCACTGCATTTGTGGTCTGTGACTAGTGCCTTCCTCATTGAGCACAAGCAGCCAAGATCAATTTTATCTCATGTGTAAGATCAGAAGAGCAAGGACACAAGTGACATGCCTGTTCTGTGCCTGGGCACTGGTCAAGCAATGGGGACATAATACAATGGCTCTCATGGCATGGTGAGCAGGAGGTCCAGTTATCAAAACCAACTAGATGACCCTAACGGACTCTGCCTCATTCATCCTGTTCACTAGAATGAATAAGGAGAGCAAACAAGTAAACATGGACTAAATATATGTCCAGCATTGTTCTTAGTGTTTTCATATATTAACTAATTTCACATGTTCCCATGAGATAGGGACAACTTTTCTCCATTTTACACATGAGGAAGCTGATATCAAAGCCCTTGCCTTAACCCACAGCTGGTCCATAGGGAGAGGGTATTGGCATCCAGGGAGTTTGGTTGCTGGATTTATTCAGCAACAGAAAGGAATGAAGTATTAATACCTGCTACCACATGGATGAACCTTGAAAACGTGACACTCAATGAAAGAAACCAGACATACACACATAGTGCGTGATTCCATTTATACAGAACAGGCAAGACCATAGGGACAGAAAGTGGAGTGGGGGTTTCCAGCGAATAAGGAGAGAGAGGAATGGGGAGAGACTGCTTATTGGGTAGGGGTTTGCTTGTGGGTAAGAAGCTATTTTGGAGCCAGGTAGATCTGGTGGCTGCACAAGACTGTGAGTGAATGTACTAACTGTCTTTAAATTATATACTGTGAAATGGACAATTTTATGTTATGTGAATGTCATCTCTCAGATAGATAGATAGATAGATAGATAGATAGATAGATAGATAGATAGACAGACAGACAGACAGACAGACACAAACCAACAGAGTGCAGTTTTTAAAACTACAGATCCCACAAATAGCCAGGTAGGTAGCAGATGCTTGTGGGGCCATATGTCCCCTGGGGATTTACCCAGTAGGCTGTCTATACTACTGTAAGGGTCACTGTCCTCAGAACTGGGGAGTAAGGAAGGAGGTGTGGTATATGACAGCTGCAGTTGGGTGCTTAGTGGCCTCCTCTGAAGTGACAAATGGGCTCCACAGCAGGGAAATATTTTCACAACAAGCATAACACCAGCTAAATTTCACCGCTAATTAGAACCAACCTCCATTGAAACTTTCAAAACAGGCAGTATATCCTCCTTGCTCCTATGATATGTAAACAATCAAACACAGTTTCATAACGATGCTGTCCCTGGCTTGCTAGGGGTCAGTCAAGGTCAGTAAGAAAAACATTAAGGTGTTTTTGCTTAAAAGATCCTCTTTCTGCAATGGCGGCTTCCTTCTGTCCAATACACTGTACCTAATTAAGGGCTGTCCCTCTTCCCTGAATGAAAACAAAGCTGCCAGGCCTTCTTACAGCCTAGGCTGGGACTGGGCCACCTCTGTTGTATTCTATTGGTCACTGCAAGTCACTTGACACTCCTCCCATCAGGAAGTGGAGCTCCATCATGAATCCTGAAAAACATGTCCATGTGCTAACAATACTGGCTCCTCCTCTAGCTTCTCCTGGCCCAGCACTTCTGCTTTCTGGCACTTCCCAGCAGTGGTTTTCTTCTACTTCCTTCCCATTTACCTTCTTTCTTGACCAAATCTGCAAAGCAATTGAACGTAGGAGACTGTGGAAGAAGGACACAACATGAGAGGAAAACACACATTAGCATCTTTTCAGCTGAATGGCAGGGCGCCACAGCAAAACATATCTACCATGCATTTGCTCAGCGAGGCTAGTTCACCATTTTGCTGTCTTGGGTACAAGGGGATGTCATACCTCAGAGTTTCTATGGGGACACTTTTGGTCTCACCGTCTGTACTTGTGAGCACCATGCTAACCCTTTCTCACGAGTGCAGGGATAGAGAAGAGGAAGAATGACAAGGCCTCCCCGTCTCCCCTATATGTAAATAATTACACTACTTTACCAGAGAGTTAACCAATCTACGGGATATTTTTTCAGAATTATTCCCATGGCCACCTCATGCTATGTGAGGACCGTGCAGTTGGTTGCCCCAATAAAATTTTTAAAATCACATTCACTTTAGCAAGTGAGAATTTTAGTAGAATTAAGCTTTCAAATCAGCTTATGCTTTTAAAATATTAAATTTGTCATACAATGCTATGAGGCATGCTCTCTTTTACATCATTGTGCTTGAATCGGGTCAGAGAATGTTAATGTCTCAAAAAGGCTCTATGATAAACTTAGGCTGTTTTCCTTTGAAGAAGGGAGTTCAAGGCTGTTCTGGCAAGTGTTATCTCTTGGTTTTCTTTGGCTGCTTGAACTCTCTTTTGAAGGTACAGGACCCAAGGGTGTGTAATTGAGATACACTGCTGAGGGCACAAGGTTAGAGAGAAGACGGAGATGGCAGAGAAAAGTGTGATAAGTATCATAGCACATGCTTAATGCTGAAACCTGACCGTGACTTACTCTGTCCACCGCCCAATCACAGTGATCTGAGAACCAAGAAAGCCCACGGGAGGTGCGATGAGATCTAGTGAGGTGGTGCTTGTGAAATGCTTTTATAAACTGTAAGGCACAGTACATGTGCTGTCAATCGAGTGCCCTATATTTGCATTTTTAATCGTTGAATGCAGGTTCTGTGGAGAGATTTGATTACGCACAATGAAGAGAGAATATAAAAGAAAGAGAATACATAGTCCTTGTACGTCTAAGGATCTTACAGGTTAATAGCAGAGAAAACATGGCAAGAAATCTAGTTGCAGGAAGTAATATATCACATGTACAAAATTCTATGAGCCCGTAGGCTCTAGAGTGTAGGAATGGTCCAACAGAAGGGTTGTGTTGAATGAATCCCTGTCGGTCTTGTTGCCCACATACTATTATAGCTACTTTTCTTTCCCTTGAGCTCCTGGGATTGTCAAGCACTTTCAAGTACATTGTTTTTCCTAATGCTCATAATAATTCATGTCATCCTCATTTTACAAATGAAGACACTGCAGCTCAGAGAAGTTAAAGAAACATTCCCAAGATGACAGACATAAGTGAGCTAACTTGAGTTGAAATCCAAGAAAATCTCTCTGACACTAAGGCCACAGGGTCACCCTAGAAACACATGTCTATTCATCAACATGGCATGTTGTGATGCAGCCCAGATCCTCCATACCCAGGTAACCCAGTGACTCAGTGAGGGCTACAGGTGAACTTGGCTCTGCCTTGCTGGTGTCCAATGATAGAGAAATATCTGCCTAGATGAAGTGACAGCTCACCTTGGCTTTCTTGCCAAAGCTCATCAGAATGCTCAGGTGAGATGTCTTAGTTCTTATGCTCCCCTAAAAATTAATAAATAACAATTAAGCATGTCTGTGGCTCTGCTGTGGCCAGTCATTTGTACATATATTTGTGTCTCCCTCTAGAGTGTGTGCTTCTAGAGCTTGCATCCTACCAATGACCATACCTGCATGTTATCTTTGCATTCTCTATTGCACCTTGCACATGATTGGCACTCACAAAAGTTTGCTGGGTTTCCTCTAGTCACAGAGCAGTATGGGTAGGAGTTACACACACAGTCTATGATAGAAAACCTGGCATCAAACCCCAACACCCACTAATTACTGGCTGTAAAGCCTCAATCAAGTTCTTAATATCCTTCTATTTGGTACCTTAGCTGTAACATGGATCAGCTAAATAAACTTATATCAAGTGCTTAAAATAGCACTTGGCATATAGCAAGTGCTAGATAACTGTAATTATTTAGTACAGTGGTGTTTAGTGTCAGCGAAAACCAATAAACAAGAAAAAGAAAAATACTCAAGTAATCTTTGCATATTTAATAATTCTGTGTACCTTATATAATACAAGACCCAGTGATCTCTAATCTAGATATTGCCTTTTTGTGTCTCTGTCTTCTGGGTTCTATTAGATGTGGAGGAAAATACTTATTTTTGTTAGCTTGGATGGTTTGGAGTACAAGAAGTAAACAGCATACAAATATATGAAAATAAGTTCCAGCTTTCATTCTTCTCTACATTCTACTGTCCTTTGCTCTGTTGGGAACATTACTCTTAAGAAGAAGAAGATGAAGACAAAGACAAAGAAGGAGAAGGAGAAGGAGAGGAAGAAGAAGAAGAAAATGAAGGATAAGAAGGAGGAGGAGGAGTTGGGGGAGACTTACTATGTTTCATGGGGTTAAGTATTATCCCACCTTTTCCCTATTATTGAGATTTCACCAGGGGTCCTGACCCTTGGTGTGAGTGGAGGAGTTGATGATTAAGTTATATGTCACCAATTCACCTTCTACTTGAAGATGAGAGCTGTCCCCTAGCCCCATAGCCCCCCATTTAGGTTCCAAGTTAGTCAAATCATTTTCTTTTATATGCTTAGACTGCAAATGAAAATGATCTGTGACAGGGTTACACATTTCCTCACACTCCATTTATATGTGCAGGGAAAATATAGCTTCTTCATTTTATGGCAAAACGCTCTTATCATCAAAGAGCTCCACCCATGGGTAGGGGGATTGAAATATAAAAAAAAAAACAAAAAACAAACTTTCTTGTGTTTTGCCAAGACTGATTGTTTTAACACAATAACTGAAATAGTCTCCATATCCCAGGCACTTCTGAGTACATTTCTTCCCATTCTCCTTGCTCTTCATCAGAAGTTGCCTGGGTACGAGATGGATCCCTCAAGGACTGGGGCACTGGCCTCTTGGCACGTTGGTGCTGCAGCAACGCCCTGTTTCTCCTGCTCCCTGATCCTTGAGTCTGAGCTAATTGGGGCCCAGTGTCCTTCCTGCTGATCACAGGTTTCCTGGGAGTGTGGACCCCTGAGGTCAATGTGACTCCAGTTCGGTCCTCAGTCCAGAGAGTCTGCCTGGTCTTCCACCACAGAATACTTTTCCACCAGCCATTGTAATCCTCTCCGGTCATCTCAGATTCCCAGCAATGGCGCATCTCCCACTGGGAGTGAGTAAGAATTGCTGAGTCCTACCCACACCCCCTGGGAGCCAGGCAAGGGATTTAGGGAGTGCTAAACTCAAGCTCTCTTTTTGCCTGTCTGAGGCAACTTTGGGTCACTGGCACTGCCCTCCCCTACTGGTGCCCTGTGAGTCCACAGGACACTCTTCTCTCAGTGTCCCCAGCTTGACATTAGGACCGATACCCACTGCCCTCTTTGTCCCTAGCACAGCTTGTCATTTACACCACCACAACTCTCTTCTAGCTGCATCCAGCTAGATTTCAAAATGGAGTGCATCCTTAGGATGCTTTCTGAGCACTTGAAAGGTGCAGCATACTGTGCCAGACATTGTGGCTACAATGCTGAATAAGACCCGTCTTCTGCTCCTCATCTCCTGGAGGTGGGTGGCTACATAATGAGGTTCTTATAAAAATATGTGTATTATAGTTGGTGTGGAGACAGAGAGAGACAGAGAGAGACAGAGAAAGAGAGGCACCCATAGAAGGACTATTGGGCACCCATGGAAGGACTATTGACCTAGACTGGTATTGAGGTTTCAGAGGCGGCTTCCTAGAGTCACCTAAGAGTCCCTCGGTCTTCTCTGACTCCACATCAAAGACCCAGATTGCTAATGTTTTATTAGCAACATGTGCCCACTGCATGGGGAGCCCTTGAGAGCTCTGCCACCTTGGAGCTTTGGCTCCATATGGCAAATTCAGCGATGAGGGAACTTCGGCCCATTGCCTCTAACCATTTCGTTCTCAGTCTCCTACTTTACATCTGGGGTGAGACAGCTCACAGGAGACAAACTGCTTTAGGAGATTCTCAGCTCTTCCTCAGCAGAGGAGCCAGAAATGAGAACAGCTGTTCTCCACAGAGTTTTGACATTTCTGGTCAAAGCAGACTACACAAAAGCCAAAAATTGAAAGTAAAGGAGGTGGAAGAGATAGTAAAAATGGTAAGGTACAGTGTATCTCCCCTAAACCATGGGTTTATTATGATATTATAGGAAAGTGGTTTGAATAAAACAATCCTGTTATCCAAACATTTTAATTATTATGTCCCCAGCTCACAGTTGAAAATATAGTCTCTTTCCCCCATCTCCCTCTCTCCCTTAATTCTGCAATTTACTGCAATCATATCATTGGAGTCATTGTTTTCCTCATCTGTCACATTTTTTGTTATTTTATTTAAATATGGAATCAGGAAATTCACACTGAAATAAAACATCTTGTTTCCTATGGCCAAAAGCCAGAAAGAACTTGTCTTTGGAAGGGTGATTACAAAACACACAGCAGTGTTTTTGTATGTCTTTCCTACTTGATTTCACCAAGTGATTAGTAAGTGATTATGACCAAGCCACTAGACATGTGTGAATGTAGAAACTAAGAACTTGGGTACCTTAATGCAATCTGAAGCCACTTGCATTTAAATATGGCACCTGAGGTTAATAAGAACCTAAGGTTTAAAGTAGAGAAAAGATGCCTTTTGAATAAGTGGATGCAAACTCGCCTGGCCTTACAAAAGGCACTTCTCTATCTTGTCCTCCAAGTTTGTTCAGTCCACATGTGTCACATGCCTAGTATAGAGCAGTGTGCTCTGTGACACTGATTCTTGGAACAACACCCAAACTGCAGACTGTCCCCAAAGCAGCTCAACTGTTTTCTCATTGTCTTTTTCTTTAGGCCACCATTGAAATGGAGTACTTGCTGGAGAAGGTTAATCAAGGAACAATTCATTAAAGGGGAGAATTTCACTAAACTATTTGATAGGAGGGAGCTGTGCTCTTACTCAGCCATTGATGTCCCTGTTAACTCTACCTTGAAGATGCCCCAGGGAAGACAAACATGTCACATCTCTCTGGAAGGACGCCTGCTTGTCTCCCATTCATCCAAACTCAAAGCATTCACATCTCCATGACTCCTTCATTTCCCTGGCTTCCTTCACTCAATCAGCCAACAATTCTTATGGCTTTGTAACACAAAATGTCACGCATGCCTGGCCCTCCCATTCCATTGCATCCTGTCCACAGATGCCTGATTTATTCTCTTTCAGTCCTGTTTACATCATATCAATCTCCTGCTCTTCTCAAGAAGACAGCAACAAAGGAGCTCCAGACTCTGACATGCAAGTAGAAGCCTAAGCATGACCCTCCATCTCTTACCGCCGGTAACTGACTACAGGAACCTTGTGCTCTTGTCAGAGGCATCTAGTCTTTGTTACCCAAGTACGCTTTCTTTTCTTTCCATTATCCTTGTGGCTGAAGCATCTCATGTTTGTCTTTCTAAATCTACCCTTCCTTCCCATTTGGGGTTGAATTCTTTGTGCTTCCCTTGGTCCTAAAAGAAGCTTTGAGCAGCATATCGCAGCACCCACCACAGACCTTGTGAGTTCACACTGGTCCTCCCACCTACAGTATGATTGCAGATAAGTTTCTTAACTTGCCTATACCCCTCTAGCCTATTGCACAGGAGGAGAGAACATAGTACCATCTTTAGCCTAAAGAGTATATGACATAATCCACTCATGCATGTCTCAAAGAAAGAGCTCAAAAATATTAACCATCATGATAATATTTATCCTCTGTTACTAGACCTTACATATGCTCCTTATATTGTCATTTTTAAAAAGTTAACTATGGCTCACCTTACAATTGTTTACAACACATATCTCTTGAGAACCATTCAATGAGTCTATAGAAATATCTAAGGGCAGAGATGGTATCTTTGGGCCTTCCTGCCTCCTCACACACAAGAACATTCATCATTGTGAATTTGCTTGATTTGATGTGATTTGGGTTTAACTCTGAAGCCATGCATTAATAAAGCAAGATACAAGACAAATCCCCATGCCATAGTTAAAAATTCCATATTGAAAAGTGATTCCCAACCCCAGTTTTGAAACCTTTTGATTAAGCTACATTCATTGCCAGAAATATGTCTGCTCCCAAGAGGTGTGTCATGAGACCATGCTGATTTTACCTCTCTTAAGTTTCGTAATATATCCCATTATCTTCAACTTCTCTTTGTTGCCGTAATTCAGGGTCTCCACACTGCCACAGCCTTTCTACTGGCTTTTAAGCCATTTGTCTGCCCCCAATCTAGTTATTCTGCAAACTGCAGCCACCACTGTCATTCAACAACCTGTGCTTCCTTTAGTTCTCTTTGGGTTCATGGACTCAAGTCCAGAATCCATGCATTTGGAAGATGTTTGCAACAGTTCTTCTCAGCCCTTCTCCCCAGGTTCCCCAGGTTCCCCAGCTTTCCAGACCCCAATGAATGGATGCCACACTCCAGCCCCATTCATCTATCATGTTCTATAATATATCACATGCCTTTTTTGCCATTAAAATTGTTTTTTTTCTCTCCCTTTTAGTGTGTGTCCTTTCCTTCATTTTTTTCCCCAACTGGCATATAGATGGTATTAAAGCAATCCCTGACAAATAATAGATTAACATACACATATTGAAAAATTTCTAAATTCTAAAGTAGTTCTGTGTCCATGGGATAGGTAGCATCTGGCATTCTAAAAATATGTGAATAAATAAATGAATCAGTCATAAAGAAGGAATAACTTCTATAAATCCTATCCATACAGACAGCTATTTACAGATCCAATGTGCTTCTACAGGCAGGGCCAGGATGATGCCTTTCATGGGTAGGAGACATGTAGGTTTCTGGTTCGTGTCCCAGTCATGACTCTGTTCAGAGCTCCTGGGTGTTTGCACCTGGATAAATGGTCCAGTCTTCAATCTTGGTGTGATTGGGCATCCAGCTGGCAGGCACAACTAAGGTAAAGGGTGAGGAAGGTGAATGCCTTGGTGCACAGTGGTTGGTTTGCTTGGGCACTTCACCAAAGGGGTACTCAGGGCCTTGGAGACACCTCAGAGGGAATTATCCATCAACCAGGCACATCAATGAAGGGGACAAGCTCGTGAAAGGAAAACATCACTCTGAAGACGGGTAGCTTGGAGGAGGCGAGGGAAGCAAACCAAACACCCTTTCTTTATGAGTCACTTTTTACCGTCTTGCTTAAATTTTTTGTTTTAAAAAATTATGATTTAAAAGGTTCAAACAGACGAGAGAAGTAAATCCATGCATACTTCCAACATTAGTTAATATTTACTAAGAAATCATAGGTTACAACAAATTAAACTTTTTGGCTCCCTTACTGAGCTTTTCTGGCCGACCATGTCAGTGACTGTTCCTACAGATAGTTTATAACTATTTTTTTACCCCTTCGGGGTAACTAAAGTGCAAAGAGTCAGGAGAACTCTGGGTTCATGGGCTCCTTAAGCCAGGGTCTTAGGAAAATGGATTTGAGGTTGGGGAATGGATCAGTGTGAACAGGCAGACACTAGACATGCCTCCTAATAACTGGGAAAAGTGAGTTACATTTCTCCTTGTTTGAGGTGGAATTCCTTCACATAAACCTGGGCACCCTCAGAGAGAAATGGTTTATAGTCCAACTGATGTTTATTTTGGACTCTGTTTCTCTTTTTCAGCTTTCAGTTGTGACCTTAGAAATGAGCTCACAATTGGAAGCAAACTTGTCTTCTGTTTCAACTGTTAAAGAATTACCTACCCCCCGAAAAACCACATAGGATTAACAATGGCCTTGTCCCAAATATATGATTTTTGGAATTGTACCGATTGTATTTATGTTGCTAGCAGCATTCAGTTCAACTGCTGAAATATTTCAATAAGAGCGATTGAACTCTCCATAAATAGAATGCTTCCTCTGTTCAGTTTTGGTCTGTTGAATGCTGAAAGTTTGGTGGGTCTGACCCATTCATAACACGTGTCTGGGATGAGAGAAAAGGCAGGCCCTTCAGTTGTGACACCATGTATGCTTTGGGTAGTATCTCAGATTAAAAATTCTCTGAATAAAAAATGGTCCTGAAAAGTTATTCTTAACCTCCTAGGTGTAGGGTCCTACTCTTGAGGAGTGGGTAGGACTGCAAAAGACCTGCTCTAGTCATACAAATCATGATTTGATATATTTCTTTTGTGGATTCGAGTTGGCATTGATTCAAAAACTATCTGGTGGTGTCCATTTTCAGACTGCTAGTGTTTTTGTCCTTTGATTTTTATCCTTAAATACACTCCAAGTGATCCACATTGGATTAATATCTCAAATTCTGTGCATAGGATGGAGAGGATAGAAGGAAGTAATATTTATTTAGTCATTTGTTTTTGCAGCAAACTTTCATTTGGTGCCCACCAAGAGCCGAGCTGAATGATTTACACATAACATCAAGTTGACTTTGAACAACTCCTTGAAACCCATTTTATAGATATATAGACTGAGACTCACAGAGGTTAAGTAACTTGTAAATGGAGGAGCTAGTAAATGGAAGACCTGAGGTCCTAAGGAAGGTCTGTCATTAAAAATAGCCAAGGCTTTCCCATTAAGCCTACTCCCTCATGAACGTGTCATGCATATGAAAACACAAACACAGCTAAAGGAGGAGCAATACGGCCCAACTGAGGAGTAGTCAATCCTCTAGTCACTAAAGAAATGAGACTATATTGCTGTATAAAAAACACCCTCCTCCTCTTCATCCAGTTGTTGAACCTCTCTCTCCCCCATATTTCCTCCTCCTGTCCTCCTTTTTCCCACCACCCAAGACGTGCCATGAACTCCCACAGCAGGCAAATTAGGGAACATCATTCTGAGAGTTCTCCTCAAGCATTCTGACAGCCTCCCACCTTGAACAGCCTCAAAACATTTCACAAGAGAAAATCAGAAAAGGAGTTTGAAAACAAAGCAGACCTGGAGTTACACAGAGGCAGCACATACATCTTTGAGGTCATTCTTTCTTTTCTTTCTACACTGATGTATTCTCTCCAGAGTGATAATAATCTTTTTTGAAATGCAGGTCTAAGACGGAAGGAATTTTTATCTGGAAGAGTAATATAAATTAGCTTTGACTGCCAGTTTCCACTGATGATTACTTTCCAGGCGGAATTCCTACAAATTCTTGAGGCATGACCTCCAATGAAAAAATAAAACCCCTTTAAAAACTTGTTGAGAAATTCCAGATAACTTTCACAAGAGATTTAATTTTAGAGCATTAACACAATCTTGGTTGGAAAGATAAAACTACAATGCAGTTATTTGGTAAAAGTCATTACTTCACAATGAAGTCATTGGAGATTATTTTACTGTGCTTATCTATCCCTTCTCTTTTTTTTTTTTCTTTTCAACTTGGTTCCTTTCTCCCCAAACTAATTTTATTATGCATTACTCAGTGCGCCCTGGATTCACCCTTATAAAAGAATAAAGTGTTTCAACAGATAGCCAGTTGGAAGCCGCCAATTCAAGAGTCAACCTACCAGGATGAGCAAATGCTGTTATAGGTTATTACATTTTAGTACTATGTACTATGCAGTATTGCATACATGTGGTTTTGGAAGCCATAGGAGGAGGTTTGAAAAAAGAAAAGAAGACATCCTGTGAAGTAATGGACTCAAAGAGATTTCTGTATAGCTATGAAAGAGACTTAGGTGTGGGGAAGTGAGAGCATACATAGTAGTAGTTTTTTGAAGGTTTAATAGGTGACAGGTGTGGCAGTGTTGGGGGGTGGCACGATCCCCACCAGACAGATGGTAAAAGTGTGATTCAGAAAGGTGAAGTGATCTGTCCAAGGACTCACGACCTCAAAATAGTGGAGCGGGCGCATTGCAAGCCCAGGAATCTCTGACTGTGAATTTGGTTCTCTTCCCACTGCAGTGTGTTGCTGTTTCTTGAGCTGGACTAAGTGGAGATAGGAAAAAGCTGCCACTGCCCATCATTTCTCCTGAAATTCTCATTGACTTCCATTTAAATTTTCACTTAAATAATAATATAAAATGTTATTATTATATATAATCAAGATACATTAGCTTCAAGTAAAAGAACTATATATAAAATTATATAGATATTATATACACACACACACACAGAAGGTGCCAAAAAAAGTATGCACATTGTAAGAAAGGAAAAAACTATATTAAAATTATATATATAATATATAATTATATATATAATTAATTATATATATAAAATTATATATATATTTATATATATATAAAATATATATAATTATATATACATATATCTTAATCCTCTACTATGTATATAAATATAATCATGGGGGAAAGTGAATTGAAATGACTTATTCTTATCTTTTAAGGCATTTACTTAAAGGAGTATGATTATTCTGTACATTTAATGGTTTCTTTAACAAAAACTTCACCTTATCTTACTGAAACATTAAAAAAATAATTTTTAATTGTTAGCCATGAACAGGTGGAAAGATTTATGAAATAGGAAAAGAAAGAAGGGATTTTGTGAATCTAAAATATTGTTTTGTATTCTAAAATGTTGCAATTTTTCTGAGTAAGTTGGTGGAAATTATCTTTCAGATGTTTAGTTTAATGTTTGTTTCTTCTTTTCAAGAATATTCTTATTTTACTGGGTGTTACATAAGAAATCAGAATGGTTATCTCTCGAAGAGTAATTTGATGTTACTATTGCATTTCTTAAACAAAGAAATCTTGCAGCCTAATTTACATTATATAAAGCTATTCATTTGTTAACCTCCTTTATTGAGCATCTTATTTATTCAAACACCAGGGATACAAAAATAAACACACTCTCTTCCCCAAGCCATTCACAGTAGCCTAGGAAAACAGGTACAAAAACACATAATCACAGTACAGGATAGTGAGAACGTCTGACGTATAAACATATACGAGTGCAAAACTAGGCTTTCTAAATTCTCAGATGTCCAGAAATAAGAACTATATTTAATGAAAAGTGTATTAGAACAGATAGAGAAGATGTGACGATAGAGTATGTGGCAAAAATACACGTTTATTTTTATTCCATTCAAACCATGCTCCTTTCTTTGGAAAGGTGCTCCAGTAAATATTTCTCAAAAAAAAAAAAAATCTAAACCAATTTCAAATACATTGTGCATCTTAATTGTATAGTGTTTCAGGAATGTGGGAAGAGCCAGGTACTTTTATTATTTCTAATTTATACATGAATGTCTATCAGAACTTCAGTTACTTCCCAGGCAAGATAATATAACCCTGTTCAGCAAAATTGCATGAAGTTTTATAACTCTCTAAAAAAAATTCTCTGTACTCTTCTCTTTTTATCTAACGAAACATTTTTATTTTCAAGATATACAATTTAACTCTTTTTCTCATTTGCTATTCTTGGTGTATTATAAAAGATTCTTTTTTTTTTTTTTTGCATTTGCAAAAAGTAGCCAGTAATGAATTCTCCCTTTTAAATTCTCTTTTTTTATTTCACAATAATCCATATTTATTTTGGAGAAAAAAGTACAAAATACAGAGATTCAAAAGCAAGACTGGTGTGTGTGTGTGTGTGTGTGTGTTGAGGATAGAAACTCTAATCAGAAGAAGGCACCACAGGTATGACAAAAGAGAGGTGAGCCTGGCAAGACAATGGCCAGCAGTATTAAGGCTATGTGTCCCTCCAAACTTCATCCCTATGATAACCCAATAATTCTCCCATTCTTAAAGTCCGGTCAACCAAGTGTTATTCTTCCTACTTCATTTCATTCACCTTAGCTCAGAGATGTTACAATAACTGCTAACACATCTTATGTCTATCTTTACTTCAATCGATTCAGATTAAATTGTCTGAACTAACACTTTTAAAGAGTCACTTCCCTGGGTAAGAATTTTTGGTATTTTCTCTTGTCTTCTCACATAGAATACCATCCAAAGCCCTTAGCATATTCCAACAAGTTAATGAAAGCCGTATTTTCTAACCATTCCCCTACACACACCTGTTTTCCACAGATCAGAGTCCTGCCCCCACCATTGGTGGGGAGAGGTAGGAGAAGCTTGGCCCTGGGAATCAAAGTGATGTGGGTACAAATTCCAGCTTTGTCACTAACATTTGGGAATCTCTATAAGTTTCTCTAGTTCTCTGAGTCTCAGTTTATTCCTCTACAGAATAGAGATAATATTCTTTGCCTTTCAAGATTGGGATGGAAGATAATGAGGAAAGTATCTGAAAATACATTGCCCAGTGCCTGGCACACAGTAGGTTTTCAACAAGAGCTCTCTCCAATCAGACTGTCCCTTGCCCTTTCCCACCTCAATCTTTTTGCCTGGGATGCCCATTTATTTACACCCTTCCATTCTACTTGATGTTTTTCTCTTCTTTGAAGATCTCTTATGTCACTCCAGCTGACAGGAGTCCCACCCCTTCCTCTGAATGGCTAACGCATTATATGGTTCCCTGCTTAACAAGTCACCATTTGGTGGTGAGACCTGTGAGGTCTTTCTTGACACGCTGTCTTATTCTTCTCCTGTATACAGTATTCCATGCATTCCTGCTTTGTTTCCCCAAATAGACCAGGAGCTCACCAAAGATAGGTCCATTTATTCTGTATTCTCAGTGCCTCCCACATGCCGAAGCATAGAAAGTGCTCAATTATATCTTTCCTGAATTTCTATTTTATCATCTTTCCTAGGTCTGCCCAAGTCCTTACCCATCAAAGAGAATCCTCATGACTCGTGTCTTTTCCACACAAGTGTGTGGCGTGTGTACTATGTGCCTGACACTGGCCTAGCTACTCCAGAGAGAGCTGTGAACAAGATAGACAAAGTGTTTGCTTTCAAAGATCACCTTATATTTTAGTGGGGAAAAAAGCACACAATTCAAATACATTGTAAACAAATAAATAAGGAGCCATGGACACTCTGAGCGAAATAAAACAGTGTGACAGTGTAGATGGTGACGGAGAAGCAGTGCTGTGCCTGGGGGCTTGGAATCCAGGACTTTCTGGCCATGTGACAGAGGATGTGCTGCTGAGAACTGGTTGTTTGCTGTCAGCCAAAGTCATGGTGGCCTACTCCTGATCTGGTGTATGCAGAGCATAGAATGTGCAAGCTTATAAGGGGACTCAGCAGTAACGCAATCCAGCAACCCTCAAGTACTATTGTATTGCCATATGTTCCTTCCAGTAAAATCTCATAAAATCTGTAACCTCAGACTATTTTTATAGTTCCATTGAAAAATTCAATCTGGTTCCTGTTATTTACTTCCACAAATAAAGACACAGATGGACAGATGGGGCAAAATTGAGATGCCAGGTAGATGACACTGACATCACAGGTACCTTTTGATACCTGATGGATTCATTTGGGCATGACTTTCTTCTATTTGAAGAAACAGTGGCCTTCCAAATCATTTCTGAACAGAGGCATGTGATGTACTGTTCCGTCTCAATTTAGAAGATGGTATTATCCAGTGTGGTCACCTAGGTAATTCCCTAGACTTAGTGCCTGATACTTTTAGTTGTTTTCTAAGACCAAAGCAATCATAGGATAGGGATTTACAGCCATAAAAGTTGCACAATATCCTACAGGCTCAGCTCTAAATTGCTTTGCCTTCTCTTTCTAATCTCCCCTAATCCTTTGTACCTCACTTAGGGCCCTTAACACATGTTGCCTTATATCATCGCTATTTACATCCTTCCCTTCTGCATAGGAATGCAAACTATCTGTGAGCGGAAATGTGTCTTCATCTTTTTGGTACCCATGGAAATCAGTGTCTTGCATTATAAATATGTAGCAGGTGGTAAATGTCAAACATCAAATGAGTGTCACAGATCCTGACGTGCATTCAACCAGCAAGAGGTACTGAAAAATTGTTTCGAGCCCTGATAACATCATTGGCATATTGTGGTAGCTTCCCTGGGTGTCAGCCTTGCCAGTAAAAGCATTCATTTGAATGTGTAAGATCCGGTTTGTCATCAGAAGCAATTAATCTGATTTCATCATCACAGCACCTATTTAGTGAGTGACTGTTCGGCTATTCAGACAGGATATTAGGTACTTTGAGTAGGGTTCAGAAGAAACATAAAACACAGCCCATACCGTTAGCAAATTAGCAGTTTAGACTGAGAAACAAGAGGCCAAAAATATAAAGTCATACGTAATTAAATCCTAAATTGTGTAGTGAAAGTAAGCGAGGCACAAATCCAAGGAACAATCACAGTGATGGCTGTGGAGCGTAAGGAAGGCACCAGGCCCTGGACTGCCATGAAAGTGCCAAGCACGGCACAGAGGTGCCAAATCATCTACACAGACCTCTCAGGGAATTCAAGGCTAGTCTACACAAGGTCACAACACAATGAACCAGTCAGAAGAATGGAGAGCAATGTTGACTTTCATTTTTCCTATCAGGGAAGAGGCTTGGCTTGACACAGTACCACAGGTTTCAGATATTCCAGTGCCAGATGTTATCCTCAAAGGAGAAACATTCTGAGAATTTGTGAGAATGCAAAATTGTCCTTGAGCAGGGGGAAGTCAGCCAAAGAGCTCCCAGACATTACTCACGCGTCCGGCATATCCCACAACCTGCAGGGCTGACTCGGGCCATGTCCCCGAGGGGACTGCGGTCTGTTCTTACATGCACTGGCTCAGTAAATTAGGAATCGGAAGGGGCAGAACTTCTGATATGGAGAGGTACATGCCTTATAAGGAGAGGTTACCAAAGGAAAATGTTAGAGAACCAGGGATGCCAAGCGATGAGAGGTACCATGTATCAGAAGTAATTAAACAGACCCTGAGGAGTAATACTCCATTGTCACATGTCTTGTTAGGGAGACCACTTCATGGATGGAGTAGAGACTTGATCACTGCACTGTACACCTGAAACTGATGTTGTATAATATTGTATGCCAACTGTAATTGAATATATAGATAGTCACGGGATGTGGATTATATGGTGGAAGGGAGTCAAAGGAATTGTAATAGATATGTATGATATGGGGGGGAGGAATGGGGTGGAGAATTGGGGGAGGGAGGTTGTGACTTTAAGGGTTAAAATGTATAACTATTGCACTGCGTTGTACACCTGAAGCTAATTTTAAAAATAATAATAAATAAATAAATAAATAAATAAATAAATAAATAAATAAAACACACATACACACACACAAACAAAAACAAACAAACAAACAAAACCATACCCTGAGGACTTCTAGACACAAATATGCTCTCTCTCTTTCTCTCTGGTGCAGAGTGCTCTCTGGGGATAGGAAGCATCTAAGGCATTGTTCTCATGGGCTGTTAGTCAGAGGCAGAAAGTCATGCAGATGTTAGAAAAGAGATGCACCAATGAAACAAAACAGCTAAAGGTGCCTCTTCCCTGAGCCTCTCCAAGCAAAGATGTTTGGGCACCAAATTGGGTGGTACTTTGGGGGAAAAAATGTGAGACAACAATGTCAGCTGACAAAAGGGTGAAGTGTGAACACACAGGGACTGTGTTTGGTGCTATAACCACAGATCCTAGATTGACCATCAGTCTAGTCCTCAGCAATGACATTGATCAGAAGCCCCAGTATTCTAGGTGGGAACGAGGAGGCAGGCACATTCCATACTCAGCACAGTATCAGCATCCCTGTTCCCACCCCCACACCAATCCTGATGTTTGGGATCATTTACACATGGGGTTGCCGTCCCTACTAAGCCATAAGGTCCTTTGAGTGTGGGCACCATGCCTCTTTCATCGTTCTATCAATCTCATTCTCTCAGAACCCAGCACGGTGTTTTAGATATGGTAGACAATACAGGTTGTAAATAGGATAAAAGGCTTAAATAACTTTACTCTCACTCATAGTTAAAGAGATGCACCATTATCATACCGCCAGGCCATGAAACATTAGTGGTGAGAGCGAATAAACACATAAACCACGAGTCATTTCTTGAGCATCTACTGTGTGCCTGGTATTATGCATTTTTCCTTGCCGTTCTTCATCTAACCTCCTCAACTAAAAATAGAATTGACTAAACAAATATTTAATAATAAGCAATTTTAGTGCTTAAGAAACTCCTCTTTTGAAATATTTTGAATTTTATATGTTAAAAAAATATATGTTTTGTGAACCAGGAAAACAGTGTGAAGGTTACAGTGGAATGATCTATTGTTCTTACTGTAGTGCAAATTAGTCACAACATTTTACTTTCTGAACACTTACCAGGCCTCCCTAAAAGGAAGAGGCTTGTGATGAGAGAGGAAAGAGGAGCAATTAATGCTGGTGCATTGGAAAATTTGGGAAAGGTACCTTCCCAACTTTGGTTCTTCGAGGAGTTGAAAAGGACCCATTGCAGTAGGAGGACATGGGGCTTCTAGGAGGGGCTGGCAAGAGCTGCTGAGAGGTGGAAAAGAGTCACGAGGTGCAGAAGAATGACTTAGAGGACAGCATGGATAAACTTCACCTTGAAATTCTGCCAGGGTCTGCAAATATTCCTTTTCCTGTTTCTTAGCACCCCTTATCCCAGACCAGCCTGAAGTCACCTTTCCTCTTCCGAGCGCAAAACAAAACCCCAAATGAAACAACGATTCCATCATTTTTGGAGTCGCAGTGCAAGCTGTATTCAGTGGGCAGCTGCATGGCATAGGCAGACCCCTGGGGGAAGCCACACCCAGGCAGGCCTAACACCATGCATCCCACAGACACTGGACGCCGAGAGGGGTGTTCTGTGGTACATTTCCTGTGCACATCTTTGAGACAACTGTCATGAAGGAGAAACAGGAGGCTCTCCACCTTGTACTTCTAAAGCATCTTTGGCGGAACCTTCTCCATTTTCACAGCAACCCTGGGGCTTTTTAGCAGACGAAGCATATGGCTTCAGGTGGTGTTGGACTGAATTTGGACCTGAGGAGAATAGGCTGATTTGGGAAGGGAGCATTTTTTTCTCATAGTTTACTTGTACTCTCTCCAGAGCTCTAAAAAGGAAGCTATTGAAATAACAGTGTACCAATCCGAAATGCTCTCACTGTGACTACGGCTGCTGATAATGGCCTTAAAATGATTATTAATGATGATAATAATAATAATACAGTCACACCACACTGGTCTCTCTCTTCTCCTCCAGCATGCCTGCTTCCATTTCATATTGCAGGTTACTGCGGTGATGCCTCCTCCTGTCCATAAATTTTTGAAAGGCAAAGCTCCTCATTTTGTCTCATTCATGCTTACAGTCCTTCACACCATGTAGTGTAAGGCCTTGAACTCTGACCCTTGGGAAATGGTGGCATACCAAAAAAATCATCAGTAAAAAGGCATGTGCTTTGGATAAAATGAGAAGGAGTTCACTTCCTGCCTCTACAACCAAATTGTGGCTCACCAGGGACAAACTACTTAACCTCAATGTATCAGTTAGGATTGTGTTGGGCTTTGTGGTAAGCAAATAAGAAGCTTTATTCTTCTCATGGAACCAAAACCTCCTTAGAGTATGGCTTCTGTCCTCATGGTGACTGCCGTGTGCCATTATAAGATGGCTGCCCCACTTCCAAATTCAAGCAACAAGGGAAAGGGCTAAATGAAAAAGGCCAGGACTAATAAGAAATGCCTTCTCTTAACCAGCTTTCCCAGAAGCTCTACCCAGGATCTCCTTAAAGCTATTGTAAATTTGGCCAGAACTTTATAACGGGGCCATGCCAACTAGTAATAACAGATGGAAATAATCACCATCGTAGGGAGTTCATCAACACCACAGAGAAAATTTGTACACTGTTTATCAAGGAGAGGATAGATACGAGTAGGCCACTAAAGCTTTTGGTCACCCTCTTTCCCTGTCTGTAAAATTGAAATAATACTACCTACTCTACGAGTACAATGATTTGGGAAGTCTAAATGGAACAATGCATTTGTATAATGCCTGGCTGACAGCAAGCACTCAGTAACATTTGTTTCCTCTAGTTCCTTGTATATAGGAAATACTCAATACACATTAGTTAAAAGAATCAGTTTTTGTAGTGTCTTATGGTTTTCAGAGAGTTTTCACATGCATTATTTCATTTGATAATGTATTGTCAACCTTGACCTAGCATAACTTCATTGATCCATTAAAGCAGAGATTTTGACTCGACATGCCTGAAAAAAGGTCTTGGACTCTTCATTCTTAACAAATACGGTAGGTAATTCTGACGCAAGCCACTCAGTGAAAGCTGTCTGAAGAACATTGCCTTATGAGAAGTATCTGTGTACTAAAAAGAATAGCTACTACATTTTTTATGACTTGTGTTATGGGGGTTTTTGTTTTGTTTTTGAGGGGGATAGATCCTATGAACTTTATTGGTAATAATATAAGCAAATCTTAGCATAAGTGAGAAACATAAAAATGTTGAATATTATTGGGAATCTCAAATTAAAATTAAACTGAAAATGATTTTTTGTTTAAAAAGTATGGCAATGTTATTATAGCAATCAGTACATGATAAGAATAGTTAAGATGATGTACAGAAGCAAAGAAAAAAAGTATTAATGTTAACATCACCAAGATTCATATAAATTTGGACAAGTCAAAATTCTGTATGAAATTCAGGTCTTTTGGCTGATTAGGCAATTCACAGTTGGCAAAAGGTATACTTTAGTCAATCCTCACCTAGCAAATTTGACTTCCTGTTTCTATGAAAAAAAAATTCTCTTAAAAAAATCTCATAAAGTAACTCCCAAGGCTTTTTGCACATCAAATAGCTCTTACAGAACCAAATTTTGATGAGGTAAGTGTAAGGAATTTAGTAACATATGGATTAAATTTCCCTTAAAATAGACATCATTTTAAAATTGAGGCAGAAATAAAGTTCTTGGTAAAATATGAAAATATGTTTTGGTTTTCCTTGAACCCTAAACACAATTTGAAAAATAGTTCAAGATGTCCACCAAACCCTTAATACAGCTGGCTTCACCCATATCTAGTTCCAAGATATGAACTATTGGGAGTTCTGGTAATTACAAATATTACAAAAGTATTAGCAGGTATTGGAAAAATATCAGAGAGAAATGAGAATAGAGCAAAAATTTAGAAATAAACAAATTCGAAGTTAGAGTTTCTATCTTCAAAAATTTAGGGATGGTCAATTTGACTCTTAATAGCTGATGAAATCATTTAAATTCCTTTTTATATTTTGGAATAGCATATTTAATAACAAATATGAATGGATAACTATTTTAAGGAAACGTATATTAATAATAAAATGAAAAAAAGCTCCATTACAAGAGACAATCAGGTGACAAGCTACATCCAAAGCACTCATGAGGACAGGGCTACATCAAAAATGCAGTAAGGTTATTCTTTATGGGCAAATGCTTCTACAAATTTTAATCATAACCAGTGGCTCAGTGATGAAACCTCATACTAGCTAAATTAAATCATGATCCACTTTATTGTTAAATTTTTCCAAGCTTGCCCTCTGCAATCAGCCTTCCTCACTAGTGCCAGAGCAACTATTTTAAAATTCAAATGCTTATTGTCATTTTACTTAAATCTTTCATGATTCTCTACTGCCTTCAGAATTCAGCCCAAACCCCTTAGCATGGCTCCAAGGTACTTCCTTTGTACCTATGTTATCACATTTGTTACTATATCATGTTTCAATATCCGTCCTCCAAATAACTGTATATGCTATTCACATGAACTATGTTTAGTCCTATTCATGTTTCTGTAGCTGAATGTCCTCTTGGATTTTTTTTCTTTTTTGCTCTGCTGACAGTAATACTGGAAAATCACCTCAATGATCTTGAGAAGTCTGAAGAAGCTTTAGGCACTGAATATAGCACTTTCAATCCAAACAGGGAGATACACACACACACACACACACACACACACACACACACACACACACACAAACACAGAGAGACAGACACACAGATGCATACACAGTCTGCAGAAGATGATGTTGCCATTAGGAATTACGCAGTTATGCTGATGGCCTAGAGGAAAATGGGTCTAGAGAACCTATCTTTCCAGGATTGAAAAAGAAAAGCTGTCTGACCCCTGGTATTATGAGTCCTTACAGAAGGAAAGAGATCAGAAATTCTACATCTGCCAGGGATAAATGCTTGGTTCATTCCTGAGCTGTCATCTGAGAATGACTCTGTGTGATACCCAAAGACAAAATATGAGGCTGATTCTGGGGGTGGATCCTCCAACCTCTAAGATCCATAGCAGCAGGTCTCTGGGCATCATCATCTTTTGTGGACTGTGTAGGTCTAATTGTCAACAGTATCACCAAGTGGCAGCAGGAAACAAAACAATAACAGACTGGCCAGGCCCCAGGCTCTTCACTCTGGGTGTTAAAGCTAGAATGATGACCTCCTGTTGGACTGTGTAGGCCTTTGGAGTTTTAGCAAATACAGAAAAATAAGGAACTTCAAGGTGAAGATAGTGAATGCTTAGCTAATCTGAGGTGTATGGACTTGAGCTAGTTCCCTTTGAGTTAAAAAACTAAAAGTGGATCCACCCCACTTCCCTTTGCCTAATGCTGTAAATCAATTAAAACCTGTCCTATTTCTATGATTTTCCATCAACTGGAGTGTTCCTCATTCACTTTGTCTTCCTGTCAGCCCAAGTGTCATTTCACTAGGAAGCCTGCCATACCTCACTGGGAGTGAAGCATACCCTTAGCACCCTATACAGATGTCAGTGTTACCTTACTTCACACTGCAATCAGATCTAAGTTAAAATGCCCAATATGCTCATTTCTGAACCATTGTAACTCCTCCCCACTCAGCTATGAGAGTGTCTAAAAGAAGGACTCAGTGTTATTCACTGATATGTTTCCACTACCGAACATACACTTATAAACACTTGCTAATAATGACAGCACCAAGGTTTTTACTTAAGACAGAGAACTGTTCCATGCCAAATTCCGGACTTGAAGACTATGACCCACAATAGCTCTCGTTTTGCTTACTAGCCCTTGAGATGAGTGAATACAATACATTGAAATGTGACCAAGGTCATCAGGGAATTGTGTGTTTAGAGAAAGACAAAGCTGATGAAGGAAGTCCTGAGATTGCTCATTCCCTAAAGAAATCACCATGTCCTCAAACACTCACCAAGAGGAAGTGGTGAACCCCCAAGGCATCCCTGGGAAAATGGACCGGGAACTATACCCAGGGCGCAGACTTGAAGAATGACAGGTGGGCTGGCCAACGAACTCACTCCATTGCCAGTGTAGGGAGCCCTGGTTTCCTTTCCAGGAGGACACGGTAGGTGCTTTGGACAAGATGACACCTCCAAGTGGCTTCCCATCCTCTCCTTTTTCAAATGGAAGACTTTATAGTAGCTATCTTTTTTATGCATGCAGGGTCCAATCAGGAAAACAGAATCCATTATTTCAGCACAGATAATATACTACAAGGAATTGGTTAAACAGGTGTTGGAGAAGGAGAAACCCAAAGAGGAACACTGAGGTAACACACAGACAGTGGCAGAAGAAGTAGGGCCTGACAAAACAAAAGAAGAGGTTAGTAGTTTGAACCTAAAAGCTCCAAGAAGGTCTCTGTGTGGCTGAACTCAGACCTGAAGAGGGATTGTGTAGACCCTTCAAAACTCAGAGGAAAGCTCTCACGAACCTGGGTTGCAGAGCCCTGAAGAGGGAAGGCCACTCATCTGATGCTTAGACGAGCATCATGGAGTCCCCATGGAGCTGGACCTCAGACCCATGAGATGGGCGGTGAGGTGCTACATTGGGACTGTTGAGGGGACTCAAGGCGACTGGTATTGTAAATGCTAAAAGAAGCTGGAGACAGCAACCAGCCATGCTGCCTGGGGGCAAAGGAATAATTCTGAGGGCTGCTGCAGGGGCAGGAAGGAGCCCATCTTTCCTTCCTTTTCCCATCTCCAGTCTCTCTCTGATGTCCTTTATTGGCAGAAGCCAGGTGACAAAGGAAAAACATGATGTGCAGAGTTCCAGCCCCAGAATCACAGAGCAGGGCACACAGAGTGGCAGGTTGGAGCGAGAGGCTAGAGCGTAATAAAGAGCAGATTCTGATCCTTTGTTTATTCACACAGACACATGCACTTCTAGATATATCTGAACTTTCCAAAAGGAAGAACACCTTTATACTTTTTCCCTAGTAAGATTCAACCATTCTTCATACAAGGGAAAACGGTTGCCCTCTTACCTAAAAGAGGAGACACAAAGTCCCAAGAGTTCCCTGAGCAACAGACACGGCATCCATCTCTGAGTGACGTGAACTATTTTTATAATCCAGTCATAGTCCTACCAGAATATTCCATAACCGAAACACTAAACTTTAAAATGATCCAACAATACAACGATCTTCACATAATGTCATAAGAAGGGAAAAGAGAAGAAAATAAAGTAGCATAGATGCCGCACAACCCAAGAAGCAGGGAAGAAAATACGTATGCCTCGTTTCTGTTCATCATCAAGAGGCCATGGCAGACATTTATCATTTCTTAACTCCACCCCTCATTCTATGTTTTCTTTGCCTTCAGTGCTTTGGCTAATTTGGTCTTCACCTACCAAAGTGACACAAACCTTCGATGCTCCCTGGTGCTGACTTCTTTGGGTTGTTGTCATCTTCCATTAACGTTTGTGATGGGGCATGAAGCCTGAAAAGGTGCCTGGAGAATCCCCTAGAAGCCGGACATAGCTCTTCCTGTCCGCACTGAATAGCAGCCATCCACTGTCCCCTGGGTCACTGGAATCGATCACCCAAGCAAATAGAAAGCTGTTTTTTTTACATGTTGGTTCAGTAACACGAGGCACACAAAATGGCCAGTCATACCCTCAAATTAGTGAGGTAGTGAGGGCATCAACCAGACTCAGTCAACAGGTTCTGGAGATTGTTTCTTGAGGTACTTGTTGGAGTTTATCAGGGTAAAAGTTCATTTAAAAAGATAAGGAAGAGGGAGAATAAAAGAGAAAACTGTAATGTGAAGTGAGAATGAAAGAGCGGCATCATACATTGTCACTCTGCAGCATACCCCAGACCAAAGCAGTGGTTCTCAAAATTTGGAGACTGGAAGCATCATTTCTTGCCAAACTGGCATCCCAATGCCCTGGATAAAATTGGACAGAATCTGGATCATAGAAACACAGTGAAATATATTCAGCACACCTAATTTGAATAATAAGGAGAAATGGCCTAGAAATGTAAAGAGGACATTTTCCCATGTTCCTCACTTCAACTGTATTAGAATCCTCCTCGCTCTGTCATATGGTACTATTGTGACTCAGTTTACCCTCATTGGTATTTATCTCCACTGGGAAACCTCAAACAGTGCCAATTATAGAACCTGCCTGTAAACACACCTATCTAAAACCCAACCTCACTTCCCCCAGTAGCTCAGTTGATAAATTTATCCTGGCTGATTTGAAAGGAGTAGGGACTGCAGCAGTGTGATGAATATACTGCCCTCAATAGATAAACAGATGTTTATAATAGTCAAAAGCAAAGTCCTTCTTGAACACAGCGAGGCGAATAATTTAGGTGGAAAAAAAACCTCAGGCAGTGTGTTTGGAATCTGATAACATTAGAATATAAATAATGCAATGTATTTTTCTTCTCTTGCAAATTATGTTTATGTCTTTCATACTTCAAGTATTCTTCCAAAAGACAACAAAACAGGGAAAATTGTTTACGTGAAACTTCCAGGAAGTAAAGAGAGTGATAGCTTATGTAGGTCTTCTCCAAGCTTAAATTGTATTCTATTTGAGAAAAAAAAATAATAATAATCAGGAGCCTTTGAGGCCCTATGTGTTATCTTTCTCTTCCTCACTTAGCTTTTGTCTCAGTTATTCAGAAATCTATTGCTTCTAATCTTTTATAAGCATGGACGCGTGT
This sequence comes from Aselliscus stoliczkanus, assembly GCA_033961575.1. Classification (NCBI taxonomy): domain Eukaryota; kingdom Metazoa; phylum Chordata; class Mammalia; order Chiroptera; family Hipposideridae; genus Aselliscus; species Aselliscus stoliczkanus. Next base: position 10,335,153 of record CM066734.1, read on the forward strand.
TCACATCAAATGCACAAATACTGCAGCAAAGGAAAAATAGAAAATTTAAAGTTAGCTGCAGTTGTCAGATTATTTCATGCTACATTCTAAGTGCTAGTTTGTTTAAGTAATGCTTTTTGCTTTTTGATCCTAGGTGTTAAAATAGGAAAGTTCTGTGTGAAATTAGCTCCTGGTGTGAAATTCAACTTGAAGTTCAAAGACAGATACTAGTGAAATCCAGACCTTGTTTTATTCATGAATTCTTATAAGTAGGCACAACTACTTAGCTAAACAACCCTGAGACCTGGCTTGACTGTTTAATGTATAAACAGATGGCTGATTGTCCTTTCCTGAACGCAGCAACATTTGGGGCACAGTCAGGAAGTGCACTGTCAAAAGCTGCAGGTGGAAACACATGGGTTAAGGTTAGGTCAGCCAGGAAATTGGAGGTGTGCTGAAAAAATAATCTAGGGTAGAAAAATTTGCGGGGAGGAAGAAAACTAGGAGAGAGGTGAGTGGGACTCAGACCATCGTACTGATCTCTTGACAATAGTCCTGCTCTCTCTAGAACCTTCATTCTCTTCTATGAAGAGTTGGCTTTGGGAGAGAGAAGAGAGGAAGGGACTGAGGCAAGTGGTGAAATGTCACCTTCCCATCTGTCTGGACCCCATGAGGTTGGCAGTAGTTGAAATAGGCAGAGCGTCCCTTCTATGACATGGTGCCCTGAAATCCCTGCCCACTTCTCTCATGAATGTTCTACCTTAACTCTCTCTGGGCTCTGTTACTAGTGCGCCACACAAAACAGGTACCAGAGTGACCCATGGACAGGGAGAACTGTGGTTCCCATTGGGCTGGTATTCATTTAACAATATGTAATATAAGCCTCAATCATAATCAAAGCAATTTCAAAAGGATGAGAGCAAAGGCAAAAATAAGAAATGTGGAGAAAAGTATACCCAATTCCTGCTTTCACCTCTCCCGTATAACAGTATTTATAGGCTCTGTTTTCAACTTGAGGGAAGAAATGGACACACGCCCATGCACAAACTAACGCACACCCACATACTTTCACAGAATTTTTCAAAGGCTGTGACTTAAGCCTCCTCACCTCTCTGCACATCTGCCATGTTCTGACAAATTAGCAGAGCTCCCCAGAGTACAATAACCGGCAAGGGAGGCCATGCTGTGTTTGCCACCAACTCTAAATATGTGGTTCTCCAGGAACACACAGGCATTCTTGACCTTGTGAGAAAACAGGACGTGTCCATAGGGTTGTTACTAGGACATAATGACACTATAAGGGAAATGGATGCCAGGGTCTAGTACTTAATCCTTGCTCCGCAACGTGTGGCTTAAGGGCCCTGAATTTGAAGCTTCTTTCTGTCTGGGAAGGAGGGTTAGTACCATGGTTTTTCTTTCTCCCCTAAGAAAAACATATGGTTCTTCGTGAGAACGTTCCGAGATGCCTAGTGGAACTGGGTCAGCTCACCAAACAGAACCTACTATTGTTTCAGTCTGTAGAAAATCTGCTTTGCCTTCACAACTCTACATCTACCCAAATAAAAAGAACAAAAGGTAGAGAGACTTAGGCCTGCTCTGTCATCCCTCCCCCTGCCCCACTCCTGTTCTCTGCATTTAATAAAGGCAGCAGCTAAAATTTAATAGCATTTGGAAAACCATGAAGCCATCTCCTGGAGTTACATGGCATGTTTCATATTATAGTGCTAGGGTTCAGAGAGGAGGGAGGCTACGACCTGCCTCTTGCTCCAAAAAACTGGTTTCTCGACATCAAGTTGATATAGATGGTGACTGAAATACAAGATGAGTCCAAAAAGCATGTGTGCATGCATGTGTGTGTTTGTGTGTGTGTGTGTGAGAGAGAGAGAGAAAGAGAGAGAGAGAGAGAAAGAGAGAGAGAGAGAGAGAGAGAGAGAGAGAGAGAGAGAGAGAGAGAGAGAAAGAGAACGCAGGTAGATGAGTTACAAAGCAAAAAGTCAGTAAATATGATTTTTTTGGTATCAGGGCAAAATTATGGATTTCACTGATGTTTTGCTGCATTATCCAGAGGTGGAGATGGTAACCTCTCCAAATGTAGGAGAATTCATTCCAGCAACAGAGCTTTTAGTAAAGTTCCATGGCTTTTGTCAAATGAGGTGTTTTTGAGCTGACATGTTGCTCATTGGCTCTATTGGTGCACACAGGAGATCTGTTCCCAACTACACCAACCTTATTAACCATCGCTGGATTCGGGCTGGTTCCTATGGGAAATACAAAATTTTTTTGTTTTCAATAAAACATATGGGCCAAATTAGAAAGTAAATAAATGAATACTTCTCAAGAATCCATGATAACACTTGGCGAGCAGTGGGTCAGGCCAGATTTAATCGAAAATCTTTCTGCTGCGTGTAAATGGTTATGTCATAGCATTTGTCTTTAATTACTCATCTCTTTCCAAAAGGCTTGCCTCATAATGTGTTTCTTGGTTAACCACAAACACTTGTACTATAAGACTTGTCTTATAGACTCCCTCAACCCCTGTTCCCACCCCTCCATTTTTGCTCTTTGCAACAGCATCGTTAAGTCAGAGCTCCTGAAAAAAAAGTTTGGAGACATTGGCTAACCCTTCCCCCCTTGATATTTTGAAGATTTCCATGCTAAAAAAAAAAAAAAAAAATAACACCATCTTCTCCTGACCCATGAAGACCATTCTAGGCGGGCGTCACAGGAATGGAAATAGCAGTACCGTATCATCATGGTTTTGTACTTATACTGCCTTGTTCCTTTGAGAATATCTGCGAGTTCAAGAACATATGAAAAGAATAAAAACAATGGGTTGTAGCTTGTAAAAGAGTACAAGTCAATTAAGCAACCACATACATATTTTTTCCTTCATCACTTCGCTTCTCACCTCACCTTCCCCTATGAGAAGCAGAGTGAATTCTAATTGAATTTGGAATGAATTAAATCAGCCCTCTCCTCAGCTCATTTAGTGCATATTGTTAATCCACACAGGTTTAGCAGAGGTGTTGGCTTCCAGTGGTGATGGTTGCCATCTCTTTGGTATAATCCTGTGTCAAGTTGGGGATTATAGAATTGGGGGAAAATGTGGGAAGTGATGCAATCCTAAAGGTATGTCCACCAGGATTGTTTCTGTGTGGGGGCGGTGTGTGGGTATGTGGGTGTGCGCACGTGTTTTGGTAGGTAAAGTAAAAAGCACCTAAATGATGGAATTTGGGAATTTTAAAGGTTTCTGACTCCCAAATCTCAATCTTACTGACCTGAAATCTTCACTTTGCTACACTTTGCTAGTTTTGTTTTGTTTCTTTTTCTGAGGGGGGGGGGGGGAGTAATACTCAAAATGAAAAGACCTTTGTTAAAGATAGGAATAGGCACATGAATTTTTCTTTGGGTTCAAATGAAAATCCCCTAGTTAAAATGCCAGTACTGAGAGGGATAATAATTATGCCCCCAGGAAGAAGGAAGACAGATGCCTGGAACCCTGAGTATTAAAATCCTTTTTTCAGGGCTGGCCAAGTAGCTCAGTTGGTTAAGAGCTCGCTCAAGAGTGCAAGCTGAGCTCTGAGCAACAGCAGTTCGATGCCCAGCCCAAGCTGAGCTGCTGCTGAGCTGCCAACAGGTGGCAGGATGGCTCAGCTAAAAAAAAAATAATAATCCTTTTTTCAGTTTCATATTGTAATTGCAGTAGTGTTTATTACTCTAGGATATTCAGAGGGTGCAAAAAAAATGTATACACATTTTAAGAAAGGGAAAAAAACTATTAAAATTGTAATGCTCAATATATACTAATAACAAAGGATGAATACAAGTCATGTTTGACTTCTTCAAGTACAAGAGGTGCTCAAAGTGGTTCCCATCAGCATCCAGGCACTTCTGATGACGGCAAACTACTGCTTGAGCAGCGTTGACCAAAGTGTCCACTTGGATACATTTTTTTGGCACTCCTGGGATTCTTGACTCAGGTCAGTGGCTTGAGGCCCTGCCTTAGCTGGAGAATTCCTTTGGCCTGTTCCATTCAGATTAAGTAGTTTCTTCAGCCCCCTTCCTTGTGCCTCAGCCCACAATGACTCGAGGTCTTGCCACTTTGATGGTGAGAAGAAGCAAAAAAAAAGATGAGCCTTTAAAAAGGTGTCAAGGTGCCTACTGTAGGCCCTACCACCCCAAATCTGCATTCCTCTAGGTACCAACCTGGCTTCCTGATGTGACTGCAAGAGCCTTTTCAGGAACAAGAAAAATAGAGAATCAGCACAGAACACGTGTAAAGAGAACTGAGACCAAAGGAAGAAGACGCTAAGAAGTGCCCAGTCAGGAAAGCATTGCAAACAACAGCATGAGTTTTTCATGTTCCAGCTCCTTCTGTTGACATGCCGCCCATTAGCTGGCCTTGTCTTGGCCTGTTTCCCCTCCCATTCCTGAGTGGAATGGAGTTATGGTTGAGAGTTGGAGAATGGCTTTACCTGCCGCAGGTATTAGAGCATGCAGCAGGTACTACACAACTCATTCCTATCAATAGATAATTTATCCTATTGGCCCAAGAAGCCAGCATGACTGCAAGTGAATTTAGGGGACACTGATTAGGCAAGCTGAGACAAGGAGAACTTGAGATAGTGAGGCAGCTGAGGTCCTGAAGAAGTGAGGCACGTGAAAGTTGGGGGAGAAGATCAGACCATCTGGAAGCAATGTAGTACACGGGTGCTTGGAGGGGTGGATGGTACCGACAATGGACTTCATCAGATTAACAATTCCACTAGACTTGCTGTGACAAATGGGTCTGGGACTCCCAAGCAAAGAGAATATTCTGTTGTGGATATCCTCCTCTATGTCCATCCCACAAGGATAGGGAAAATGGGTTTTTAATCTAGAGACCATGCTTTCAAGACTACTATCTATGCTATTCTTCTTCCAGTCCGTATTTATCTGCAGATTGGTATTTTCAAGGTTTTGTTTATACATGACATGTTTTTCGCCACATGCCTGTTCTCACTCCTCTATCTACACCAGCTTGAGCTCTTGCTGCACATTTCCTTGAGAAATGATCAATTGAGAAAACACACCTCTTCCTGTTGGAGTTTTTCTTATTATGTCTACTCTAGTCCCTGATACCTGGGCTGGTGGTACTTCTGGGGTCTCCTTCATTCACACCTCTCTGATCTAGCCAGTCTTTTGTAGACATGTTTTGCCTGCCTAGAAAAATGTCCCTGGAGCCATTCTCTCCATTGTCGAGATTTTCTAGCTGATCTACCTGTGGTGAAAGATTTTCTTTCTAGCTGTTGTATTTCAATCTGGACCCATTCTCCTACATTTGGATGTTCAATAGCATCCTTTTCTCCATGTCTGCTATTATCTTTGCCCCTTTGATACATGCTGGAAGAATTGTAATTTTCCCCTCATAAACACTCTGGTTTCTTTTTTTCTCTTACTTGATAGAGTCATCATTCAGACCATAACTGATATCTCAAAACTCATCTTTTGTATTTTATAAGGAAATAAATTATGATATAATATACAAATCCTCTTAAATGGAACTAGCTTTAATGTGGGGCACAATTCCTATGGAAATAAGCCACATTAAATAAAAATGCAATAAAAAATGTGCCCTGCACAGGCTCCTGGTGATACTGTCATCATTTATCAATACCAAAAGTATTCTTTGTCAACTCCTTGTTCTTTCCACCATCCAAAATTTGAGTACCTGGGATTGACTGGAATTGCAAAACTACTTACTTCTATGTTGTATGGTTTTTATTCATCAATAAGAGTCTTTGTTTTTGTTTTTGTTTGTTTTTGTTTTTGGAGAGTGCAGCTCACAGTCGCCCATGCAGAGATCAAACCAGCAACTGTGGTGTTATCAGCACCAAGCTCTCACCAACTGAGCTAACCAGTTATCCCAATAAGCATCTTTTTCTTTATCCTTATTTACAATTTATTTTTTTCTTATTATTAGTACATTTATTATATTTCTTTATACCATGTGCATTTTCACATGTTACTTAAATTCGTTTTGGAACAAGGCAGAAGTTATTTCGTGCATTGATTAGTGTAAACACTCTTCTATTCCCCTGTCCTTTTTGTTTCTTCTCTCTTTCTACGGTCCCACATTTCCTTAATCAGTCTTGATTTCTTCATCCGACTATCACTATAACCTATAATTGGAGTAAACAAATCTAGGTACTGATCCCAATTCCACACTTAGCAGCTATAACTCCAGAAAGTTCCTTATCTGTATTTACTTAAATGAGGACTGTCCTTATAATGGAGACAGTGTGACAAATAGATAAAATCATGAATATGAACGGTCCTAGCATAATTAATACTGATCCATACTGTATCCTCAATAAATACTCCTTGATTCATGAATCATAAAATGTGATTGTCACCATCATGACCTAATTTTTGTCAAGCATGTATCTATGACAATGTATGAATTACAAGGAGGAGCAATTTCTTCTTTCTGGCTTCAACATTGGTCCCAAGTGTGATGTCATTAATCAAATAGGTATGTAAAAATTTTCAAATGGGGACAAATGATCATTTAATTAAACTCCTTTTCTACTTAAAGAAATGAAGCATTCTAAATAGCCACCTCTTTTTTGCCTTCTTATTATGTATTTCTCTGGAACGTTCAGTCAAACTTCATTGCTAAAGCTAACATGCCACCCATTTCCCCCCCCCCCAACAAATTCTGATAGTGTTTAATGGGAGTAGGAGGAAAGGATTGGTGTCAAAGGGAACTGCAGTGTCCAGTTTTTTCCCTCTCAGTCAGCTAGGATAGCACATAATAAGAACTTGAACTTCAAAGGGTTTGACTGCCACAGGAAACAATAGAACTTATGGTATTCAAGTGCATTAACTGTCTCCCCCAAAAGCATTCCGGTAATCCCTTCTTCCTCCTCACTCCTCTGATTTATTACGTTATCTTTTGACCTTTCTTCTCTCTCCATAAAAAGCATTAAGTTGCCATTTATACAGCAGAGGCCAGTAGATAAATGTTAAAATTTACTATAGGCCCTCGCTTGGGAACGGACTTAGAGATTTCTCGGGCACAAAATGCCACGAAAGCATGTGGGGTTTGATATCCTTCAGTTGTGTAAGGAGGAATAATAAAAGGACCAAATCCTAAGAGAAAAATTAAACTTTCCAGAGACAGAACATAGCTGCATTTTAAGTAACCACTTTAAAGGCATGACTGCTGTTTTGGCAAAAGCTAGTAAGCCACACAAAATTAATTTCATGTTTCATTGACATTACTTTCAGGAATTTCATGTTGACATAACCTATAGAGTAAGGGTGAGATACTGCAGACAATATATTTAATGCTGCTACACCAACACAAAATATTTTAAATCTGAACAGAGACCCAGCTTTGCAAAATAATCATGGTCTGGATTAAAAAAAAAGAATGGAACTTTAATTTTCACATCAATTGCTAATTGTCTAAATGCTAATTGCTTCTGGTGGAAAAGTTTAAATCAAGCTGTGAACTTTTTTTTACCATGACTCATGCATTGAACATAAGATACATTTCCAATTATTTCTGATTTTTGTCTTCCATGTAGATAGTGACACTTTTACATGATGGATATGTTAAAAATGTCAACTAATATGTGATTAAGTGGTATGCCAAGCTAATGAGAAGGCACCTATGAACACACACTTCTAAATACATTCAACAAACTAGTTGATTTTTTCTATAAAATGTAATGTTTTCACTGGCTCACCAGTTGAGGGGAAAGGAAGTCATTGGCCTTGGCCACTGATATGTCTGTGTGTCCCATAACAGCTGTATGTCCCCACTCTTTGCATTAGTATCTGTCACCATGGATCCATGACCCAAGTGCTGACAAGACCATTGCATGACCAGGGCTCTCTTTGGCTCTGAGGCAGCAGGCATTGTTTTTATAATACACAGTTCCTGTTTCTACCTCTTGGCTTCCAAAGCTACTCAAAGTCACATATTAGCAATTGGCAGGAATCGCACCAGCATTACTGCTATTGTAAAGGCTTCCCAGCTACTTTCCATCGACTAAAGGTATGCATCAGCACATCCGTCAGGAGTTATTTCCATCCTCTTGGCTTGTACGTTGTACCCTTTCAAGTATACCATAAAGCCCGGAATCCATTTAGCCTGGCAGGATTCAGAGACCACTGGTAACACAGGAATCTCAGCATTGGCTAAGTGGTTGGATTTCTTCGGCTTTATGATTTCAAAATTTCAGTGACAAGCCATTGCTTGAAGCCATGGGAAAATTTTCCTCTTATGATTTAGTCTTACCATGTGTATCCACCCGTTATTACCAAAATAACACTGCACTATAAAGACACCCCAAACTCAGTGTCTTTAAACAATAATGGTTACTCTCACTCACACATCTACTGGTCAGCTGGAGGTCTAAGCTGGTCAGCTGATCTAAGCTGGCCTCCACTAGGCACACTCCAATTTTCAGGCTGGATCTGGGTCTGTCCCATATGTTTCTCATCATCTGTTTGGTAAACTAACCAGGATATGTTTATCTCATGGCAATGGCAGACGCATAAAGAGGGGCAAGAAGAAACACTCATGTCCCTTAAGGCCTGCCCTCAGAACTGGCACCTGCCACTTCTCCCTGTATTCTAGTGGCCACATCAAGTCCATTGGCAGAGCTCAAAGTTAAAGACTGGGAAAATACAGTCTGCTTCTAGTGAGGAGACCTACAAAGTCATATGGCAAAGGGCTGGACAGAGAGGAGTGAGGTATTGGGACCAATAATTCAATCTACCACACTGTCAAATGTCAAGAAAAGGCATATACGTCAGTCTGTAGCCATAAATCAAGGAATTAATGGCTGCGCATGTGATATGTACAATTCCCTCACCAATGAAGAAAGCTGTGCACCATCATTCACTTGAATCTTACCTTTGGCTTGCTATCATGCTAGAGTCTCACAGCCTCTGAGGGCTTACTGGGGGGTTCTGAAGGGAAATTCTAATTCTTTGCTAGTTAACGCAAGGTTATGTAGAATGTGGCTAGTTACTGTTAGTGGTATTTCTAGCCCTAGGTTGACTAATATAGAAAAACGAGAATTTTGTAAAGATTTGTAAATGTCTTTAGGGGCAGCCTCTGATGTATCCGTTCAGAAAAATGTTGTCAGTAAGAAATCTGGCAGCTTTCACTCCCTCTTTCCTGGAGCTCAGTTGTCATCCCAGCAGCATTCCCTGCTCTTGGAGACATCACATTTGGAAAGACCAAGTGGGGGTGGGAGGTTGTGGGATGAGGGGGAGGCTACAGAGAGGACAGCTGAGGAACCCCGCCAACAGCAAGAGCCTGGACTCAGATGTATCACCCCGGTTGAGTAGTTGTCTTAGCCAGCTCCCAGCTGTTCAGGCCATCCTAGCTGAGCTGCCATATACATGAGTGAAAAGACCATCTTGGATATTTCATCCTCAGCAGACATGATGTGAAGCAGACATGAGCCATTCCTGCTGTGCCTCATCTGAATTCCTGAGCCACAGAATTGTAAGAAATATTAAATAATAAATATGTTGTTTTAAGCTACGACATTTCGTGGTAATTTGTTACCTTCAAGAGTTTCTCCAAAAGGTGGCATCCTTATTTGGTCTTTAGCATGTTGCCACTTTGGACATTCTTTCTAGGGAATATGGCATTTTCGTCATGGAGAATATCAGTGACAGTAAAAAGTCTCATGTCTTGTTGTTGGATGACTTTAGAGAGGGAAGAACTAGTTTATTTTTCTGCAACTGAGTGTTATTTAATGTGGAAGCCTAAAGTCTACAATCGGGTTACCTACAGGAAGGGATTCAATAAATTAATGTATTAGCTGATTTTCTGTCAGAAAATTAAACCAGATCAAAGGATCACCGCCTATTGGAGGATCTAGGGGAGAATCCATTTACTGCTCATTTGGGCTTTTGGCAGAATTCAATATCTTGTTAGAATCAAGATTCAGACTTTCTTGCTGGCGGTAAACTAAGGGCTACTGTAGCTTCCAGAGGTCATTTGATCCTGGTATCTTGCTCCTATCCTACGACAATAGCAGGTCATACCCTTCTTACACTTCAAATCCCTCTTTCCTTCACCTCCATCTCATTTCAGTTCCACTTCCTGCCTCCGACATCCGCTTTTAAGAGCTTATATGATTAGACTGTGTCTACCTGGATAATCCAGCTTCATCTCCCGATGTTAAATCAGCAAATTAGGACCCTTCATTCCAGCTGCAACTTTAATTCTCCTTTGCTAGCCAACATACCACAGTCACAGGTTCTGAGGACTAGGACATGGATGTATTTGGGGGTCCATTATTCAGTCTACCATAGCAAGACGTCTGTCCTGCTCCACTGGCGGAAACTCCTTTTTCATCGTGATCTATGCAAATAACACGCTAACGAGTGGTGCAGCATGCAGCCTGTATAGCTATAGGTGGCAACTCTTAGAGGGATATTAGAACAGAGAGAAGAAAGATGACATGTCCAGGGTTCCATTTCTGGGTCACTGATTCTCCAATCTCAAACTGGCAAGTTACGACCTTCCTCTAATTCCACAGCTTCTCTTCCCAGCCCCTTTCTCTATTAATCCCAAATGAAGATTTTCTCTTAGACAGAAACAAAGGACTTTTTTATTAAGGAAATATTTATAATAGAAATAATTTTTTAATTACAGATAGAAAAATTTTAGGATAGACTATTTAGCAAGGAAAGGCTTTGGGACCCCACAGGAAGGTGAGAGGGGTCCTGGGAGGAAAAGACTCATACCTTGTTTGGCTCTGTCATTAACAGAACCCTTAGTGACACTCATATTGAGTTACATACACTGGGTCACCCAGAGGCGGGATACCGTCTCCCCAGGGGGAGCCATGGAGAGACATAAGACATCTCTATTTGTCCAAAGAACCAGGAGTTTAGAGCCAAGAGGACTGGGCTCTAGGTCCTTTTCTGTCACAACATTCTTTCAAGTGTACAATGAAGATGTAGTGGTTGGTTTTCTATCTTGTCTGTAGGATTATGATGAGAAGCAAGGGTGATAACTCTCTGAAGTTTTAGGAAAAAGTAAAATGCAATGTAATTTTCTTAGTAAGAATTGAATCCCTTGCCACAGATTTTCAGAAAACTAAAATCTGTTTGCATCCACAATTGACATAAATAATAGCGAATTGTTGTTTCGTTCTGTTTGAGTCAGCAGCTGAATAGTGCCTATTGTGTGCCAAGTTTAAAAATAGATGTTAACCTTCTACTTCACACTCGGTTCGAGAAAATTTAGGTTTGGCAATGGGTACTACCTCCATCTACCCATTTCTAGTTTAAGGGACTTCTTAAGGCTGTTTAGAAAAACTTTCAGCAGAGAACAGTCTTACAAAACAACATTTGATGAGTTGGAGCAAATGAATTAGAAACATATGGATCAAATTTCCCTGCAAATACATCAGGGTTGAAAAATTAAGGAGGAAAAAAGCACTTCGCTTTATCCAAATATGTAAAGGCTAGCTTGGGAAACTTGACCGACCCAAAACTCCACTGCATTTTTATGCCATGTATTGGCAGGTCTTGGGCTTCCTCTCCACTGACTTTTTGTACTATTAACCAATGTCTCCCTTTTTCTCCCTTTTCTCTAAATGTACAATTATAACACTTCTTTCTCCAGGATTCTTAGATTTTTCTTTCCCCAGGATTCTCAAATTGTATACGAGAGAAACTGAACCCACCTATCATAAATAGTATGTGTGCTGAAAAAAATATATATAGCCTATAACTATCTTATGATACAAATTAATATAATTCAGTGAACAAAATGCACAGCTTCCAATAATTTGTACAGAATATCCTGTAACTAGTAACTGTAGTTTTGGATATCAACAAAGTGATGGAAAATAGTTATAATATTCAGTCCAGTGGAGTGTCTCTGCCATAGATTTAGTAGCGCCACAATTTATTAGAAAGTCCCAGATGTTAGGTCAATTCAATATGTCAGTGCCAGAATCTCTTCCAGATTTAACCTAACACTCAACCCACTGTAAGCTACCTAGATCTCTCCTCTGTTCTTATACAAGAATCAATAAGAATTCCCTAATTGTTTATGTGCAATAAGAAGGGTGAGCACAAACAGCCAATTAAGAGGGTGGGAAGCCAACGGCTATGTGTGGGGGAAGGTGACATTAACTTATATTCCAGTTCTTTTTTCCCATTCTCCCCCCTCCAATTCACAATTTCTTTCTTTCACCTAAATCTTTCCTTGCTCTTGGAGTTGAGTCAATGGCCATTTTTTAAATCTATTCCTTTTAGTAACTTTAACGAGCTTGCCATTTACACTAAGAGTAATATTGTGAGACTGGAATGATTAAGCTGAGCTGAGGGTACAAAGACAATCACCATTGATCACTGGTCTGAACATCATCAGTGAAACTACAGCTAGAACTGAGGTCTTGCTGCCTTCACCTTGACTTACATAAACTAGGAAGCTGTTTTGTAACAGGATGGGGTAATGAGCTTTGCATCTAACCTTATACCTGTTAAAGCTTTCTCACCCGCTGCAGACCCCAGGGCCTCCTCTGAATTGCAGCAGTGCTTGTCTGGATTCATTTAGCATTTATCTTAACCTGTAGGCCCTATACACTTATGTTCCATATGCATGTGTCTGCATACTCTACTCATCCAAGTTGAATATTCCAAAGACAGGAACTATATATGAATCAAAAACCCCACAGACAAATAATACACATGATGTGTGTGCAAGATACAGCTTTTCTATTATTATTCCTTTTGTCTTGTTAATAATAGATAGCCTGCTTGTCTGATAGATTTTTCAAACAGATAGACTCAAATACTTCACAGAGAGTACAAAATTCATCATTTGAACACACATTCCGAGATTCCACTAATTTTAACAACATATATTTGCTAGTTCTGGAATAAACACACTTGACATATGCTCACGTTCAGAAATTACTCTGACTTTGACCTTTTATATAATTTCTTCCTCTTTAGATTGTATTGATGTGGGGTGTCCCATAGCAACATGACTCTCTTTCCAAAAAAGGAGCCAATTTGATTTTCTTTCTTTCTCAAAGTAGGGTTTATTATTTTGGGTCAACTTGATAAATTGTCAGATTCAGTATTAGACAGCTGGGTAATATATGCTTTATTTTGTTTTAATGTGCTGCATTTATTATACCCCTCTGTCCTGAACCAAGTGGCCTTTTTATTATTAAAAATCTAATGAAAACAAAGTTCACAAAGAACCATTGTTAAAGAATACACTTATCATTTCTTTTCTTTTTGCTCTTAGGTGGACTTACAAGAGCCTGTTTTTATAGGTCTGAGCATGAATGACAAGCTGTTTGCTTTAGATTTATGTAGAATTTATAATAAAAACGAATCAAATTTATTTAAAAACAAAATCTAAATTAAGTGGACTCATAAGCCATCGCAATAAAAAGTTGATTGAAATCTGAACCTTGACAATTTCTCTATAAGGCACATTTACCATCTTTCTAGTAGATTGGTCTTACTGAAGCAACATTTTAAATTAAGATCAGGCAAGGGGAAAATAAGGCTATTTTCAATACTTTTTGTTAGAAAATGCTTTATACTTACATCATATTTGTTCCAGTTTATTTTAATGCATTTTTTTTTTCCTTAAACCAGTCAACAGTCAGCCTTTTTCAGTTGACAAATCAGGTGATATTTATTAGATCTCATTCTTCCCTTTGAGTCTGCATATCAATAATGGATCATCTTATACTTCGTCTCACTCCGGTTGATAGAGCTTCCTCATCTTTCTTCCCTCTGACTTTTGTCTCAATATAACGATCCTTTATTTAGCCATTGCATCTTCCTTCCTCTAGGACAAGTAAGGAGCAGTCACTCTTCTAAAGGTGTTTCGCCACAGGTGATTTTGATTCCATTCACACTTGATTTTCTATGCTTTTCCTTTATCAATGACTCCCTCTAAATTCTACAGCCTCTTAAATTCTCTTTTTCTGCAGAAAGCTATTCCTCTACTTAAGATTTGCTTGAGTCAGTCCCAAGCAAAGGCAGACAGTTCCAAAATCTGTTTCTCCCCCTACCAAATACACACCTATCTTTCTCCTTCTCCTAATTATCAAATTTCTAACAGAATAGACTGTGTCTTGCTGTTGCACTTCCTTGTTCATTAGTGAACCCACTGTTGGTCTCTCCTCGACCACTTGCCTGAATCTGTCCACTCAAAGGGAACCCCAGTGGGCCCTCATTTTTTCTCAGTCCACATCCAGTTTTGCTTCTTTAACGTCCGCGGGGTGACTCTATTCTGGTTCCTCTTCTCTCTTCACCCTCTTCACTCTCTCCTTTGCCAGGTTTGTGTCTTCTAACTGGGTGTCTCCCCCAGATTTTGTCCTTTTATCCTGCACATCTATTTTTAGTGCACTATATCAGAATTCTTACTGTTATGGCTTTAAATAGGTCCATTGCACAGATGGCTCTCTGCTTTATATCAACAGCCTTAACATCTCAGCATCATCCAAAATTTCAACTGTCTTCGATATGACCGCCTCAATGTCCCATCCTTATCTTCACCTCTATTGTCTAAGTTAAGCCACATTCATCACCTTTCTCCCTTTTGTCTTTGCCAGACCTGCTTATCATAATTTAGCTTCCAAAATAAAGCCTTGGATACTCCTTGACTCCTTTTATTTTACCTGCACTAATGAATTCATTAATAAACCCAGTCAATCCTTCTTTCGCAATGTTTCTGGAAGGCTCTTCTTTCTTTCCAAACCCACTGTATTCATTAGAGTGAAGCCTTTCCCCCTCACTGCCTTTTATTAATGGACCTTTTTCCTCAGATATCTTCTTCTTAACATCTTCTATCCAGGCAAATCCAACCAACATTCATCCTGGATGTAAGTTTAAATGAGAACCCCAGTACAGACTTTAGCTTGGTATCTTCTACTAGAGGAACCCTCATAGGTTAGGAGGGGGACCAGGTGGGATGGAATGGAAAGCAATCTTCTTCATTTGCCTTCACCTGCCCTTCATCTGCTTCCTTCAGACACATACAGTGGTCACTGATGTCCAGAGGAAGGAAAAAAGGGAAAGTGAAAGGAATGCAACCTTGAAAGGACACAGCCTAGCAGGCTTCACACATTCACATACTCACTTATTTGTCCTGCCTCTTCGCCATGAAGGTCTGCCCATCCTGGTTTATATTTGTCAGTTCCCCTGGCCTCTGGGACCGGAAGACGGGTGGAGGGGACAGTGAGAAAAGTCTGGAACATTCACCCCCATGGGGAGTCTACAGAAGAGGGCCCAGGAAGTCTTGGTGCTGAGCAGACATTTGGTCCACAAACATGTACACAAGAAATGAATTTAAAAAATGATAAGGCTGACATCAGAGAAAGACCCCTTGTTGGACCCTACACCCCTAGGATACCCCCAGGAGACCCCATGAGTCGGGGGAGAACCTGTATAAGTAGGTGGAGGAGGGAATCTCAAAGGTTAATGTATATGTGACCATATTGGTATACATAGGCTGGCAGTCACACAAGTGGAAGGCCAGAAAAGAGAAGTTGGAAACTAGGAAATGAAGGTTGACTAGAAGATGGAGACTCAGAATCTGAAACTTAAAGGGCCTGATGACAAGGGAAACAGCAACCAGGGCGAGGCCAGGGCAGAGAGCAGAGGGCTCAGGCCTCGGAAAGGCAGCTGGGGACATATTTTAACAAATGTCAGGTTTCCTCCTTTATTTCTTTGATCTATGGTTTGATAAGCTTTGTTTATTTTAACTAAGACATGTTCAACAAAAACGCTTCAGATAATACTTTAATTTTGCTTGCTGTTAATCATTTTCCCTCTCTTTTGTCCTCTTTTATATCTTTCATTCAGACTTCTCTTAAACTGACATCCTTTTCATTCTTATTAACCATGATTTTTTTTCACAAATCTCTCTTAGGATTTGATCTTGTTGCTACTATTTCCTTTCTCTTATCCCTATTTCTGAACAAACTTGTATGCCCAGATTTTTAATTAATTCACTTTGGGGCCATTCTTAGAAACAAAATAAAATCTGATACAAGTAGGATTTAAATCAGCATCCTTGATATTCCACTCTTGGACACTGGCATCTGTAAAGAAGCGAGAACACATCCTGATGCTTCCAAAGCGACCAGAGCCTCACCCTGAGAATCTGACATAGGTTCAACCTTTGCTCCTCATCAGAGCTGACAAAAATACCCAGGATTCTGCCAATTTTCGTTTTCCCTTGTATTCGCAATGAAAAAGAAAGTATGGCTGCCAATGGATGTTGTGATCCACAAAATATTTGCACAGCATAATATATTTTCTCTAAACAAGAGGTGTGGTTAGAATGATTCAAAGAACCCATTACTGTCTTCTCTCAGATGTCCTGCCACCCCCACCATTCAATGTTCCCCTGAAAGACTAGAGAAGACAGGTCAATTAGGTGCACAGCAAAAAAAAAAAAAAAGAAAAATCCCCAACCCCTTGAACGTTCCCCCCCAGGAGCAGCCAAAAGAAAATCCTAAAATATGTCCTTTGGCAGAGAAGTACTCTTTTTCCCAAGGACAAAAAATAAAATAAGAAATCTGGATTATTGTTCATCTCAGGGCCATTCGGGTCTCCCAAGAGACTTTGTAACAAATATGTGCTTCCTGTGATCCAGGGAGACCACTGTGAAACTGGCCAAGTCAGCAAAGGGGAAAGTCAAGTTTCACATGGGAGGCCTGTCTGTCAAACCGGCTTGCTCTGCTCACACTGTGCGTACTGCCCAGCTGGGGTCTTTACATACAAGTCAGGCACATCCCTCCTTCATGGTGCCAGCCACTCCCTCTAGGCTATGGGCCAGGGGTAATTTCCAGCAGCACAAGAATGGGGGCAGATAGGTTTGGAAGGAGCTGCCATTGCAAATGAAGTGAGAAGATTGGCCAAAGTGGGGGAAAGGCAGCAAGCCAAGGCTGGGTTGGGGTCAGTGCACATGGGTCTGTAAATCTCCTTCATGGATTTTTTTAGTGTTGAAAGGAGCCTCTGGAGGTCATTTCGTATATTCTTCTGCCTCCCCTGGGTCACTTCGACACCTGGTTTTCTTCCAGGTCTGATAGATTTTCAAGAAAGAACATGCCTCTCACCTTCTTCTTCTTCTTTTTTTTAATCTCCTATGGTCTCCATTTCATTCTTCTTGAGTACTGATGTACTCTACTAATCAGGTCAATAAGCCAAAAATTCCAGGGAATAAAACCATCAGCAGTGATCACCGCACAGTGCATGGCATTGTGTTAAGCACCCAGTCAGCTGTCTTACAAATGGTCAGGAGAGCCAGAGAGTGTGCACAAAGCGTACAATCCATCACCACTC
Source organism: Aselliscus stoliczkanus (assembly GCA_033961575.1). Classification (NCBI taxonomy): domain Eukaryota; kingdom Metazoa; phylum Chordata; class Mammalia; order Chiroptera; family Hipposideridae; genus Aselliscus; species Aselliscus stoliczkanus. Next base: position 10,352,484 of record CM066734.1, read on the forward strand.
CTGGGAAAGCAACCTGTATTCATGTATTTCATCAACAAATTATTGACTGAGGCCCTGCTACGTGTGTCAGGCCCTTCCTAGGCACTGTCTCTAATGACTGGGAATTTGCATGCCCTCGTGATGGCATGAAAACATCATCTCTAAAAATAAGGCCTATCTCTACTATCAACAATCTCAGTCATTGTTAAATGCTGCTGTACTTTATATGAAATATTTCACTTTAACCTCGCAGCAATTTGTTTGTTAGGTAATATTTTATAAATGAGAAAACTGGTGTTTAGAGAGGTTCAGTAACTTGTGCAAGGTGGTACAAAGTTTAAAGTAGATCTGCCTGACTCATGACCGCTAGGCTGAATACACATAGGTCACTGACCTCCAGTGTGGACCCTTAGTTCTCTTAAAAGTGTTTCCAAGAAATCCTGCTTAGAATGATGATAGTCTTATAATTCATTCATTTCACTATTTACTGAAAACCTGCTGTGTGTTACAAGCTAAGCTAGGGGTGGATAGGCAGTAAGACAGGGTCCCTGGCTTCACAAAATTTTTAATACAGGGAGAAAAAGAGACACATGGGCAATAATGATGGGATAAGTGCTGTGAGTGAGATGTGAACAGAATGTTAATGAAGCATGAAATAGGAACAGCCAAGCCCATCTGTGATAGTCAGGGGTTGGTCTTTGAAGATGACAGACAGCATCAGTGAATTTGTGTGTGTGTGTGTGTGTGTGTGTGTGTATGTGTGTGTGTGTGTGTGGTGAAGGAGAGGGCAGCATGACATCAAAATGGAGAGACTGGGAAACATGTTGGGAAAGACACAGTCCTGGAACAATATGGTACAGCTGAGGAACTTCCAGTGGCATCTTTTAAACCTAGATTAGAAAAGCCCCGCCCTACACGACCTGACTTTTCTCATTGTTTTTATTCAAACCTTTCACTGAGTAGGTTTGTTTTGCTTTCATCTCTACAATAACATGGGGAAAAAATAGTAATATGATCTTGGAAACACCTTACGTCCACTTCATTCATACAACAACCATTAGATCTCTTTTGGAAAAGAATAAACTTGGTCATTACATTACCCAGTGATGTCTTCACTGCATGACCCCCAAGACTACAGTAAGAGCGAGGCTCCATTACATATAAAGAATGAAGAGTTTTTCATCGTAGAATTTTTGCGTGTAAGCTGACGGTCCTTCAAACTAGTGTGTGGCGATAGAGACAGCTTCTCATGGTGCGGTGGAAGAAGGGAAAGAAAGAGGTGTCTATTTTTTAAGTCATTTTTTTTTTGTAGCACCAGATGCTGAAGTTTTCTGCTCATATCGACGAAGCCATAGGCTGAGAGCCACATGCACTCTCTGCCACACTGCCTGTTTTCAATCAGTTGTACAAGGTTGTTATTTTTTTTTTCAATGTCAAAACTTAACCCACACACGGTCTCACGAGGCATGGAGATGCCGAAGCCACAGTGCTGGGTTGTAGGACCTAATATCCGTGTAATGATGGGATCGGCTGCAGGGTACATTTGGAATCAATCTTCTGCCTTTGGGACTGAGACCAAGGGCAGGAAATAATAAAACTGTGTGAAGCTACGCTGCCTCCTCCTTTGCTCCCAGCATTTTGCACTTTGAGGAGAGAATATCAACATGCCAAGGGACTCAAGGAAACATTGAGAGTTGCCAAAAGATAGCAAGGGGTAGAGTGGAGCAGAGCGAGGAAGCACCTTGCAGAATGCAGCGGAGCCAAGAGAAGGGCATTTGGCAACAGGGGGACAGGGAAAGATAGGCTGCAATTGACACGCAGATGTTGGAGGTCTCCAAGCATCTCATCAAACAAACAGACACAGGGAAATGCTTTCCTAAGTAGCATGCACTTAACCCAGGGAACGCGATGACACATGATTTTTATTGAGCCAAGGAACTCTGTAGCTTTTGTCGAAGGCCTGGACACTTGGGTGAATATGAATAACATGTGTAGCTCAGCTAAGTGGGGTGAAAGGATGAGCCTGACCCATCTTCTGGCATTTGATGTGGAAACTGACTCCTGGCCGGGCTTCTTCAAGAGGGTGAAAGCCCAGTGGGTCAGGGGCCTTTTTCTGAAGCATTTGTTCCAAAGCATCTTGCTCGGAAATATCACCACAAAGCATAGGTATGAAAGAAAGCGATCAGCATCCACCATGCTTCCTTAAGGCTCTCAAATGTCCCCAGGGCACCTGTGAATGCAGATTCTATAATATCACAGTCACTGACGTGTATTGTTATCTAGTATTACCAAATGCTTCCAATTGATACTTTCAGACACTATATTTAATAGTTACTAGATTTGATAAGACCTGTGGAATAGGCTGCCACACATACACATTTGCTCTCAGGGCCTTTCCATTTGCAGATCTCCTGGGGATGAAAGAACTAGCCAGTAGCTAATTGTTGGGATGAGGTGGTCCATTCTGACCCAGTGGTACAAGTTGTATAGAAGAAAGGGAAGGGACTAATAGAAAGAAGAGAGCAAAGGAGTCACTGAGGAAGCATACACACAACGTCAGGTCCTTCTACTCAGAGTCTCACTAAGCCGCTCCGGTAAGGATCAATCTAATTATTGGTTCAGTGTTAGAACAGCCTGGCCTGTGTCAAAAGGCTACTGGAGTATGCCTGATAATAACCAATTGCTTCACAGAGAATGCCCACGTTGGTCATTTTATGCCCAGTCTATCTATTTCTTCAATGGTTAATGTTTTTCTAAAGAAATACAAACACATCAAAAAGTTGTTGCTGAGCCTGGCAAAATAGCAAACCATACCTCTATTTTCTATCTTATTCCCAAAGACACTCTGAGGCTTTTCAAACAAAACAGAAGATGGTTTTGATGTACTAAGAACACTTAGTAAAAGCACAGACCATCAAGCTAATTAAGCAAACAGTTAATTAGGGAACTGAATAAACAAAGCTTAGATGCATTATCTATGAATGTGCCATTGGCAATGGGACGTTATCTGGTACTTGGGATTAAGCCATGTTATCAATAAGGAACCCATCTTTCACAGAGATGGCAGAGTCACTGGGTGGAGCTTTGTAGATTTCAGGGATCTGAGGAAGTTGACTGAGGAAAGAGCTTGGAATCTGATCTACAGACACCAGACAGGAAGCTAAAGGCTGGAGCTGTCATTTCCAGCTGATGTGACTTATCCTGGTTACTTGATCTTTTTGAGCCTCTGTCTCTTCACCTATTCATTGCAAATTATAACATCCACAGCATTATTTTGAGAAATACATAAAACAAAATATGAAAAGTATTTAGAACACAGTAGGGGCTAAGGACCCTTTCTTCAGGTATCCTCCCAGGAATTTTAACATGGTGTTTCTCCCCAACCCAATCCCTGTGAACAATAACTCTAGAGACAAGTCTTCCTATCTGTACCTACATGTCCATTGTCATCACCACTAGCCCAGATCAGTCTCTATGCAACCTGTGTTTGACTTACCACTTCCTAGATGGTTTTCCTTATACTAGTTTGTTCATCATAAAGTCAATCGGTCTTTCTCAATGCTAATCCTTCTCAAATATAATATGTATCATGCCATTGCTTTATCAAAAACATTCAATGGTTCCTTATTTCATACATTATCAAAACTAAATGTTGACTTGTGATTCCAACTGTGATGGAATAATTGGTACCAACTAATAACACTCCTGCTCTAAGCAACTAGAAAATTGGACCAAAAATATGAAACAATAGTTTTAAGACATTGAAAAGCTGTCAGCCCAAGAATATACTGTCTAAGAGAAGTGAAACCAAAAATACAAGCCTTTCTGTTAACCCCAGATTTTTGCCTGGAGCCATTTACTAGATCCTGGCATGGGAAGGGGGAACCAAAGCCGATCACTGTGGTCTCCCTGAGCTGAGGAGACAGACGGTAGAGTTCAGAGAGGCTGAAGCTACTGGGATTTGTGGAGCACAGTACCAATTATGAGGTAGCTACGCAGACATAGAGCTCCAGAAATCCCCATAGGGGTTCTTTAAGTGTTTGTTTGAAACCCACGCTTGATTGGCTTGCAAAGGGTGAGGTCTGTGAATCCTGGCAAAGAATGACTACTAAACAAAGAGAAACTGTAGACAGCTGAGCAATGTCTAAATGTGGTACAGTGCTGGGAAACATCTGTGTTCTGACTAACTGGAGTAGAGCTACCTTGTTGAACACTGAAAGCATTTGGTAGGAACCCCAGAGACATCACGCCTCAGCGTTAGCTAAACTAGCTCTAGAGTAAAGGCTATACTGGACACATCCAAACAAAGCTTGCAAATAAGCATCAAAAGGATAAACTGGCCTCCCCCAAATGACCTGCCAAAATAAAATTCAACACTCTTTAAAAAAAGAACACAAAATCCCACTCTCAACAACACAAAAATCACTTTATCTAGCATCTAATAAAACATGACCAGACTTGGGAAGGAAGAGAGAAATATGACCCATAAACAGGAGAAACATCACTCAATAAAATCAGACCAAGATATGACTGAGAAAGTGAAATTAGCAAACAAAACCTTTAAACCAAGTATTATAAATACAAAAGGAAAGCATAAATGTAGAAAAGAGGAAAAATGGAAATAATAAAACAAAAATCTCTGGAGTCAAATTAGACATTATTTGAAATTTTCTAGGAAGTTACTGTTTGGATGTAACTGAAGAAGGAAAGATCAGTGAATTTGTACATAGGACAGTAGAAACTGTCCAAATTGAAGTATATAGAGAAAAACAACTGAATAGAGATGAATGGGGCACCAGTGTTCCATGGGATAATATCAAACAGTCTATGATACAATTTCAGAGACAGAGGAATGAGGGAAAAATTTATGGAGAAAGAATGGCAAAATTTTCCAAATTTGATTAAACTAATAAACCACAGATCCAAGAATACCAATGTACCCAAAGCAGGATAAAACCAAAACAAATTATACCAGGGCATATCATAATCAAATGACAGAGAACAACTGACAAAGAAAATATTTGAAAGCTAGCTAGAGGAAAACAATGTGTTATGACCTAGGTAACAAAGATAAGAATGGTCACACGATCTTGAGACTAACCAAAGCTGAGATTATGTGTGGCCAGTAGTTAGACTACAAGAAATGTTGAAGGATGATTTCCAGGCTGAAAGAAAGCAAATGCAAATAGAACTCAAATCTACATAAATAAATGAAGAATACTACATATGGTAAATGTGTAGATTACATAAAATACATTTTTCTCATTTATTGATTTTTAAAGAAGACATTTGGCCATTTGGAGCCAAAAATAATAAGGTGTTGTGGGGATTAAAAGGTATGACAAAAGCACAAAGGCAGAAGTGCAAAATGGATGAAGATTGTTCGAAGATTCTTACATTGAAAATGAAATGTTACAATGTTTTTTGAATGAAGACTGCAATAAGCTGAAGATGCCTGTTATAAAGCCTGGAGCCAAGCTATTTCCCAGAAATTTTTGCAGTGATGGAAATGTTTTATACCTGTTCTATCTGATATGGTACACCTTAGCCATTTGCATTAATGAGTACTTGTAATGTGACTAGTGTGACTAAGGAATTGAACTAAGGAACTGAGCCATGTAGGGCTAGTGGCTATTGCACTGGACAGCATATCCTATGATAACCACTAAAACAAAACAACACAAACAAAGAAATATCTATTAGTTAATAAGCCAATGAAGGAGATAAAAGGGAATGTCAAAAATATTCAAGTAGTCCCCAAGGAGAGAGAGAGAGAAAAAAAAAAGAATAAAAAGGGAACAATAAACAGATGGGGTAATTAGAAAGCAAATAAATCAATTATGTAAACAATTATTTAAATATGAATGGATTAAACACTTCATTAAAAGGCAGAGATTGTTGGGCTGTAGAAAAAAATTTAAAAAATCAAGACCTGACTGAATTGACTATATTATCTTAGAAAAAGTAGACTTCGGAGCAAGGAAAATTACCAGAGAGAAAGAAGGACATTAAATAATGGTAAAAGAGTCAATCAAGAAGCCGTGTGGAACCCTACACACAAAACTGCAGAGTATAACTTCTTACAGGAGCTCATGGAACGTTCCCCAAGCTGGACCATATGGTGGCCCATAAAATATGTCTCAATAAATTTAAAAAGATTGAAACCAGAGTATGTTTTCTGACCACAATGGAATTAAATTAGAAATCAAAAACAGAAAGATATCTGGAAAATCCCTAGATATTTGGAAGTTGAACTGCATACTTCTACATAATCATAGGACAAAGAAAAAATCAGAACGACAATTAGGAAATATGTTGAACTGAATGGAAATGAAAATTCAAATATATCAAAATACATAGGACGATGCCAACATAGTGCTGAGAACAGTGATTCTCAAAGTTTTTCATCTCAAGTCCACCTTTACACTCTTAAAAATTATTGACCACTATAACAGGTTTTTGTTTAGGTATATTATCTCTATCAATATTTACCCTATAAGAAATTAAAACTGAAGATTTAAAAAAACATTTATTAATTTTTTTAAATAAACTAACATCCATTTTCTGTTAACATGACTGAACTGCTTTTATAAAGTAACTATATCTTCGAAAAAATTAGTGAGAATGGCATTGTTTTAATTTCCACAAATCTTTTTAAAATCTTACGTAGAACACAGCTTCATTCTTATATCTGTGCTGCATTCAACCTGTTGTCATTGGTTGTTTTAATTGAAGTATATTTTTAAAAATCCAGTTTCACAGAGACTTGTAATTAGAAGATGGGGTATTTTAATAGCCTTTACAGATAATCATAGACATTTTTCTTTGACACTATGCCAGAACTTGGGAAGTAATATTTTTAAAGATGAGTTGCAATGTGAACTCTGAAGTCAGATCAATGAATTCTTCTTACACTGCTTACATTAAAATCCATTAACCTATTTTGCACTTTAAATGGATCTTTTACCCATAATAATTTTGTTAAATTATACACTGGTCACTTGGAAAATGTTCGCACACTGGGCTGGCTGAGTGGCGCAGTGGTTAAGCGCTAGTTTGGAAGGCCAGCAGCCCCGGTTCGGGTCCCACAAATAAGGGCCAGTGACACTGCTCTCAAAAAAAAAAAAAGAAGAAAAAGAAAAAGAAAATGTTTGTACACTGAATTAAGCATCTCTTCTGAATGTTCATACATTATCTGCTATCAAAAGTTACTTTTGTTAATATCACTACCAATGTCATCATAAGAAAGAAGTTTTTGAGCCAACTGTAGGAGACAAAATCTCTAACTTTCACTTGAAAGTTCAAATGTTATCACTTGCAACAAAAAAATCAGTTTTTTATTTCTTGAATAAAGGTCCTCTTTATTCATTTTTGAGACATTAACTCCCCCAATTATGCAAAATTTTTGTTAGTCATTATTCTCCCAAGTAAAACTGGTGTTCCTTGAACAAAAGCAGCTAGTTCAGCTTGCAACTCAAACAATCCCACATGTTCATTGCCTGAGAAAACCACTGTATGGAGAGATGCAACAGTGTTTTATGCCTGTTTCCCATTTCACCACAAAGAATATTAAAAAGACATGAACTCAACAACAAGAAAACAAGCAACCCAATTATAAAAAGGACAAAAGACTTGAACCGTACTAGCACCAAAGAAGATATATAAATGGCAAGTAAGCATATTAAAAACATTTAGTCTCATGTCACTAGAGAAATGCAAATTTAAGTGACATGAGACACCACTCCACACTATCCAATGGCTGTCAGTTGCTGGCAAAGACGTCGGTCAACAGAATCTATATGTATAGTTCATTACTGATGGGAATATAAAATGTTTCAGCCACTTTGAAAGACAGTTTCTTACAAAGCTGACCATGTTTTTAACACGTAATCCAGCAATCGCGTTCCTAGGTATTTACCAAACTGATTGGAAAACCAATGTCTACACAAAGGCATCTGTTATACACATCTCCATGCATGTTTATAACACCTTTATTTATAATCGCCAAAAACTGGAAGCAAGCAAGAGGTCCTTTGATAGATGAATGAATAAACAAACCTTGGTACATCTATACAGTGGAATACTATTCAGTAATGAAATAAATGTGCTGTCAGGTCACAAGCAAAGACATGGATGGACTGTGAACACATGGTGCTAAGTGAAAGAAGCCACTCTGAAAAGGCTACCTCCTGTATGTTTCTATTTATGCAGCATAGGGCGAAGGCAAACGATAGAGGTGGTGAGAAGACCAGTTGTTGCCAGAGGTCTGCAGAGAGGGAGCTACACATGTGAAGCACAGGGACTGTTTTTTAGGAGGTGAAACTCTTCTATACCATGCTGCTGGTGACTACACGGCACGATGTGTCTGTTAAAACTCATGGAACTTGTACAGCACCAAGAGTGGACTTTAATGTATGAAAAAAAATAAATTTATTTTTAAATTAGGAGATTGAGGGAATCCCAGGATGGAATTCAGAATGGAACAAAGCATTTAACTGTATTATAAATATCTGAAACAACCTCTCTAAAGCGAGTAGAGAGGGGTTTCTGACTTAAGTCATAGCACTTCAGGCCCTGGTTGATCACAGGTGATCATTTATTTTGTGTGCCAACAAGATTAGGCCCTTGTGCCTAGAGGGACCACGCTGGGCCTTCCCAGTCCTTACAAAATAAGGGTTTTATTGATAAAGGCTGTTCATCAGTGGCACCAAACTAAGGTAGGAAACAAAAGCCAAGGCTCAGACAACACTAGTCACTCCATATGAGTCAGCAAAAAGAAGGGATTTTTTTCCAGCTGGAGAAATCTTACCTCATACTTCAGAAAGCAAAAAAGCAAAACAAACTCTTGGCAATTAAACTCGCTTTTAATATAATAAAGAGATTTGCTGAGCTACCATTTACATGTCTGGCTAATTACTGACCATGCTGTGGGTGTCACAAGATCATTTTAAAGCATTGTGCTTACCTCAGCAAGGCAGCCAGTACCTCCCAGCATCACCGTAGTCTGAAATTCTTAAAGGATACACAAAGCGAGCTGTGTTTCCTTACATCAGGGATCTATCCCCTTTTGATTATTCCCCATGTTACATCAGCCTCATTATATGGGGGCTTGAGCTCTTGTGAAGCATAAAATACCATGGCGTTGGAGATCAGACAAATAGTTTTCTTGTAAACAATGGCGAAAAACAGAAGCAGATACTGCAAAATTCACCCAGTATGGCCCTTCACAAAGCTTTCCTTTCTTCTTAAAAATAACAGCCCTCACCTTGTGTGATACTTGAAGGTCATTTGCTAAAACATGGGATGTGGATTTAATGATCCAGTTTCTTAAAATAAACATGGAGCGCATAACAAATATCCCGCATACCTACTCAGGGAAGAAAAAAAGAAATCTACAGACACACAAAAGTCATGAAAATGTCACCGAAGGGATATAAACTGATTGTAAAGAAAAAATGCAAGTCCAAAATGTTCTATTACCTGACACACCTGGAATCAAAACCCCATTTCTGTGGCTCATGGTGGTCAAAGACAGCTTTCTTTCAGAATTTACACAGAAGATGTAAAAGGGCTGGTTATGAAACGGCCACAAGACTGTAACTGGGCATGACTTCCAGTTATATAATGTAAGTGTGTGGGTATCTACACAGAGCAGCTACATCGAAAAGTCCTCCCTCTGGGAGTTAGTCATCCCTGTTTGTCCAAAGTTTCATAAAATCTCCGTTAGAACTTTCATGGCATCCAAAACAACACAAAACAATAACTTTGGAAAAAGCCAGTCAGGATTGTCAACCTGTCTCTCCACATGTAAGAAATTGCAAGAGAACATTGTTGATAATGGACTGTCTCCAGCAAGAGCTTTGCATAGCAACAGGGGAGCTGCAAACCATACCAGGCTCAAGTTTAGAATCTTGAAAGCTTATCAAAAGCCCTTCCAAACTTACAGAGCTTTGAGAAGAAAGCTGGGGAACTTGCATGATGAGACTATCTTGGTGATAAATTTTAGTTAGCCCTTCTTCTTCTTAGTGCAGAATTTATTTTTCAGACTGCCTCTTCTTAGAGTTTACCATTTTTCTCTTCAGATTCACAACACTGAGAGCCTTGCCTTCAAAGCATTTATTATGGTTTGTACCCCCAGGCATCACCGTAGTCATTTGACAAACATCTGCTCCCATGTGGAACTATAAGTTCCAAGAGACAAGATCATTCTTTTTTCTTTTTTTTTTTTTTGGAGGGCAGTATCACTGGCCCTCATGTGGGATCTGAACCAGGGCCACTGGCATCCCAAGCCAGCTCTTAGCCACTGCACCACTCGGCCGGCCCAAGATCACCCTTTTTTTAATTCTTCCTCATATTCCAGCACCGAGCAAAGTCCCAGGCAGGAGGAGCTCTCAAGTATGTTTATTAAATAAATGAAAGTGGAAAGAAAGGGATTTGTGTATGCATGCCCATAGATATGTACACTCATACGCATATATGTGCTCATGCAATATATATTTCAGGACCTGAAAAGGAAATACAAGAGGCCATTTTTTTTTTGCATACATTCATACCATTTCTAATAAAGCCAGGCCCCTTATCTTCACTTAAAGGCATGATAAGGCTGTTTTTAAGAGCATACCCCATGATGGCCAGGGGAGAGGGCTCTCGTGGGAAAACACCACACCACCACCATGTCTAACCAGGCTTCTCTGGTGGGGATGGACTCCCTTGTATTTTGTCCTTTCTTCCTCGAGAATAGGAAAGAGGTAAAAGAGGATTAAAACACAATATGAGAATGCATGACAGAAGAGAAATATCCTAATAACGAACACTCCTTAATCACTCAAATCCAGTTTTTTTCTCCTCTGCAGAGGCAAAATACCCCAAAAAGGACATGTTTCTCTTGCAACCCCTTAACTTGGGATACTTGCAAAATGTGTGTGTATGTGTGTGTGTACACGTGTGTAATATGATGTCTAATTCTCAGCTACAGATATAAACTATCAAAGGGTCCATTGTGTACAGGTTTCCAACCTCCAGCTTTGATCTCTAACTTAGGGAGCAGGCAGGTGGGCTCCAATGCCCTATCGAGGACTGTGGAGGTGGAGCAGACAGAGGGGAGAATGGACCTCCTCACTGTTTCAGACCTCTTCAGGTCCTACTAGTATGATTTATCTGTCACGTGTTTTTTCTTTCCGCTGCAGCGAGATTTTAAAGCTGGCCTTTATTTCAAACCAGCTGCCTGCATAGACGTGTGGGCATCACCGCATTTCCAGTTTGTGGCCCATCCTAAGCTATTTCTCAGTGTGGAACACTCAGAGAATGCAGGAATGTGCTTATGCACGCAATTTCTCCTCTGCTTTTAAATCCGGGCTTTGGGGACCTTCACACTCGGCAACACACTTGTAAAATCCATGCCCAGCAAGGGTTGGTTTGATGTCCGAGAAACCCAAGGAGCTTTCTCAGTAAAGCCTGACTTCTTAGAAATGCGAAAAGTTGCTTTTCCAAAAGGAACACACAGTGGCTGCAGAAGAACGGTGTTATTGAGGGAAAATTCTGATTCGCGTTATTTATGACAACAGTGAAGGGGAAAGAGAGCTTGGATCTTAGAGGGACTGAGCTTGGCAAGAATCTTTGATTTTAAAAGCATTTTATTTTGGCAAGTGCAGCCTTTTGGTGTCAATTTTCCTGTTTCTGAGAAGTAAATCATACCTTCCTAAAACAGTTCATCTCTCCTTCATTTAGAGAGATAAGCATGCAAGCTTTACCCCTCGGTGTTGGCCAGTTTTCTCAAGCCAGTAACATACTGAGAGACACCACAATGACACGTTAATCCCCTTGAAACTTATTTCTCTGTTTTGATAGATTAATAGAATGTTCTAGTAGGAAAGAGGATTCTGAGATCTTTTCTTTTATTCTCCTCATTCTGACATCGAGAGAGGTGAAGCGACTCGTCCAAGGTCACACAAGCAAGAAAACAGTGTATATTTCTAGTCTAAGTCCCATGTTCTTTCCATTAAAATAAGACACACACACACACACACACACACACACACACACACAGAGGTTTTCCATGCAACTCACTTAATAGCCAATTGCTACACATATTATGGGGTTGTTGGAAAAGTCATGACGCATTTTTGCAACGAAAAACAGAAAAAATACGTCATGACTTTGACAGCCCAATAAATTAGACATGTAGCTATCTAAAATAAAATTTTAAAGTATTTCGTGTTCAAATGTAAAAGTTTCAGGGACCTGGATGATGAACTTTTATGATAACTGATTTCCCAACAGTGCCGGATAAATCTTATTTCTAATCCTTTCTTGCCCACATACTTAATACTTGCATTAGATTTGTTTCTTTTGTTAGTCTGTTTTAACGTTTGAAAAGAATGAAGTTGTGGGCAGAGGTGGAGTGCCACAAAAAAGTCTGGACAGGGCAGCCGGTTGGCTCACATGGTTAGAGCGCAGGCTCATAACACCAATGTTGCAGGTTTGATTCCCACATGGGCCAATGAGCTGTGCCCTCCACAACTAGACTAAAAACAATGACTTGACTTGGAGCTGATGGGTCCTGGAAAAACACACTGTTCTCCAATAAGTTTTTTTAAAAAAGAAGAAATAGTTTGGACAAAAGAATAAAAAACAAGGTAGCACTAACATTTCTCTGGATACTTTTTGCATTCATCTACCTATTCCATTCCTTCACTGTCTTATGCTCTGGCAATCACAATAGTCTCTTGATTAATTTTCCTAAGTCTAAATAAAGTCTCCTTTCTCTAATCTCCCCTGAGCATTACTGAACTGGTTGACCTTCCTAAGAAAGCATTTTAATGTCACTCCTCTGATTAAAACAGAAGAAAGCTTCTCACTACTTGCACAATAAAATTTAGCTTTGTAGCAGAGGCTCTGAACATTCTCTATATTACTATCCAGCCATATCTTTTGTTGCTCCCCTGGACTTTACCTTGATTTGGTCTAAATCTAACTACCTGTCCTTTCTTCCATGTACCTTGAGATTTTCTACCTTGGTCCCTCCTTCTGGGGAGAACCTGCTTACCTCATGTTTGCCTGTCCCATATCTACTTATCCCTCAAGACTGTTAAAAAGTGACTTTTTGATCATTATCATGAGAAATACTTTCTGCCTCGTCTGAGGCCTTAGAGTTCTCCATTTGTACCACTTTCACAAGGTTTAAAGAGCTGAAGCTGCTCCAGGAACTCTGATAAGTGCTTTCCGTGGATTAGCTCATCCCGTTCTCTCAACTGTGAAATTGTATTATTCCTAATTGACACAGGAGCCACCGTTTCTTCAAGAGGGTACTTGTCTGAAATCCTGAGATCACACAGCTAGTAAATGGCAGAAATTACAGCAAGTCTAATTGCATTCCTGTCCAAAAGGGGTATATATCTATATAGATATATAGATATATAGATATATAGATATATAGATATATAGATATATAGATATCTCCCCAAGTCACTGACTTCATATTCATCACTGCCACCATAGTCCAAGACACCACTGTCTCCTTCCAGGACTGTCGCCAGGATTGTCTACTCCCTCCATCCTCTCTGGCCTCTCCGTGATTCATTATGTACCCTTGTGCTGCCCAATACAGTAGCCAGTGGCCACGTGGAGCTATTGAGCATTTGAAATATGACAAGCACATACTAGATTGTGAAGACTTACTACAAAAAAAAAAAAGGTATGTAATATATTTAGTTGATAACTTTTCCTGCACTATTTATTTTTTCAGGTTTATTGAGGTATAACTGACAAATAAAATCATAAGATGTTTAAAGTGTATATCATGATATCATGATGATTTGATATCCGTATACACTGTGAATACATTCCCACCATCTAACATCTAGTTAATTAATACATTATCATTTCACAGATTATTTATTTATTGTTATTATTATTATTTTGGTGAGAACATTTCAGCTCTACTCTCTTAGCAAATTTCAGTGTATCAATGATAGTCACTATATTTTACATTAGACCCTCAGACCTTATTCATCTTATAGCTGAAAGTCCGTGCCTTTTACCAACTTCTAAGTTCCTCTACTCTCAAGCACTTTTTCTACTGTTTCTAAGAATTTCCCTTTTTATTTATTCATTTTTTTCAACTCCACATATAAATGATACCACGCAGTCTTTGTCTTTCTCTGTCTAGCTTATTTCACTTTACATCATGCCCTCAAGGCCCATCCATGTTGTCACTGCTGGCAGGATTTCCAATTGATAATGTTTTTATATTGAGCACAGGTTGAAGTTATAATAGTTGTGGGATAGAAGTTAGATAAAACATACTGAAGCTATTTTTTACCATTTTCTTTACCTTTGTTAATGTAGCTCTTTAAAAAACGGAAGATTACCTATGTGGTTCACATTATGTTTGTATCAGACAATGCTGCTCTATGGACAAGCTTTTCAAAATGCAAACCTGACCATATTATTCCCATTTAGTGGCTTCGCATTTCACTTAGAATAAGTGAAACTTACCCTTCTTATCAGGGCTTAGAAGGCCCCATATAAACTGACCTGTATCCACCAATCCAGCTTCATTTTGACCTACTCCTTAGCTCACTCCCCTAATTCCAGCAGACCCAGATGGAATCAGTGCCCACCCTGCCTTTTCTTCTTTGTTAGCAGAACTCCATTTTCTTTTTTTTCTGATACTACATATTACTTTGTGAAGGTAACGTCTGGAGACACATGGTGTAGGGGAAAAAAAAATCTCTTGACTGCTCTAAACTCATCATGGTAATTCCCATCTTGTGAACAGTCATTGGCTTAGAACCTAAAATTTGGTATGAGTCTATTCAATGAGCCACAGAAGATGTCTAATGGAAGATTTTGGTCAGATCTCCCTCTTAAAATGAACCAAATGGGAAGAGATGACCTCTTCTTCAGCTAAGCATTTGCTGTGTGGCCAGAACTATTGACTCATCTTGTGACCGACCACAGGGAGACCTAGCCAAAGATGACAGACTAAATGTTGAAAGGACCTACGTTCTTGATAATGGCATTGAATAGTTGAATAACTCAACTCTAAGTCTATCTTCTTAAGTATGATAATAAATACTCTCCTTTGTGTTTAGAGCTCTTCAAGGTAAGTATTATTTGCAACCAAAAGCTCCTGAATTCCCATGATCTACTTACTTTCCATTTCCATGGGCCGGCCGAGTGGTGTGGTGGTAAATCGCTGGCTTGGGAAGCCAGCAGCCCCAGTTCGGATCCCACATATGAGGGCCAGTGATACTGCCCTCAAAAAACAAACAAGCAAACAAAAACAGTTCTCCATTTCCTAATACATCCTGTTTCCCGCCTTTCGCCTCTGCACTCCAGCCTCTGGTCTGGTCTTGCCATAGCTTCTGTGGTTCCCCCAAAATAAGACCTAACTAGAAAATAAGCCCTAGCATGATTTTCAGGGTGCTCGTAATACGAGCCCTACCCCAAAATAAGCTCCAGTTAGATCGTCAGCCAGACATGACTGTATTAAATAAATGTAGATTTTTGTACATGAATAAATGAATAAAATGCATCTTTTGTAGCAAAAATTAATATAAGACTCGGTCTTATTTTAGGGGAAACAGGGTAGCTTCTTTGAATCATTCCAGAATCAATTGAAATGTGATTTCCTCAGGCTATGCTTTCCCTAATCAATCTCCCTAAGGTAGCCACAGCTTTCCAGGCATTCTTTATCTTATCTTGCTGTTTGTATGGGCCTTAAAAATCTTATCACCATCTGACCTGGATTTGTGATTCTTTTTAGTTTGTTTTCCCTCAATAACATATAAACCCCATAACATGCCAAGCACAGAGGAGAGTTTCCATAAATACTTGCTGAACAAACAAACAAAGTGGAATTTAAATAAGCAAAAGCCAGTTATCACTTTTACAGAAGTTTCATTTTTCCCTTTTTCATGGACAAATATAACCAACGGTCTTTTTGGATTTAATCATATATGAATTTGTGTTGGAATTACATAAGATATCTTGGGTTTACTTTTAGATTTCTGAGCTAATTTGGGTATAATTTTTTACAAATCCGACCAAGAATTGAGTTGCCTATTTAAACTGAATCTGTACAAAACCACTACAACCGACAGGTAAGAAGTTGGAAAGTTTAGTTAAATTATGTGCTTCTTGGTGCCAACCGAGTCGCACGGTGGTTAAGCACTGGCTTGGGACACCAGCAGCCCTGGTTCGGTTCCCACATATGAGGGCCAGTGACACTGCCCTCAAAAAAAAAAAATGTATATAAAAAAAAATTATGTGCTTCTGTACTCAAAAGTGTTTGAACAACATATTTAGATTCCTTTCTGTGTGTTTTGTGGAAAATCTAATCGTTTGCATCAGAGATCTGATTTATTTTTATTATTATGTCACAGTATTGGTGTAGCCTATACTTGAAAATAAGACAGCACAGTACAACAGTGCCCTAGTTAAAGTATGATGAAGGCATGTACAAGGTCCTAAGACAGTCCAGAAGAATTATACATAACTGAGTTATGGAAGGAGGCACAGAAAGGTGATCCTGGAAACTTATCTTAAAGGATCATCAGCTGAACAAGATGGACGGAAGTCACTTGGGTCCCTGGGTAAGTGATTTTTCAGACAGTTCTTATTGATGACCACATTTTCACTCACGAAATTAATATATAATTTTCAAATCTCAGTGATTTAGCATGCTCCATGCTAATGTATTGCCTGAGCTACTTAACAAAGCTGAGCATACACTTTCAGCTTTTCTGGCAGAAGTGTTACTAAAGACCAAAAGAACAAGAGGGAATTCTACAAGCAAGTGGAAGAGAAGAACCTGAGTCGCCTGAGACTTGAATAAACAGCCTTGGATCACCAGGAGTTGACCAATTTCATTTTACTGTCAATGTCAATTAATAACAGCTCCTCCCCGGATCCCTCCACAAAATTTAGATCTGGGAACGGTGCCAGAACAGACCCCCTCTTCTCCTTACTTGACAATATCCCACAAAACCAAAATTCCTTTCATGTTTAGTCATAAAAGATGGGCTATTAGACAAGTCAGGAGCACAGATGTGACCATGATAAATGGGAATCAGGTCAGGTGCCTCCCGGGACAGCAGTGAAATTTTGACTTAAAAATTTCTCCCTGTTCTTGGAGAATTGCTGTCTTTGTCTCGATGGATTCTCTGGGAGCCTCAGCTTGTGAAGCCATAAACTTTCAGCCAATGTGGTTAAGACCATCCATGATGATAACTTTAACCTTCAGTATCTGGAGGTTGGGTGTGTGGACAATTAAAAGTATCAAGATGATTGACTACATTTTAAATTTTAATCCAGATTTTTGATATTGCTCATATGACTTTATCTCAATTCTGGTTAGTTAATCCTCCAACTCAAAAGACCTAATCTAGACATTTTGACTTTGGGCCCATCCTACATCATATTACGATGGAGGGAGTGATCTATCTAACTATATAACCAATTTCCCAATCACTCATATCTTGTTTCATAAAGATAATAACTTTATTATTCACAACTCACTAACCTGCCAGAAAGAGGAAAGAAAATCTTACAAAAAAAAATTACAAACAATAATGAATGTTTAAGTCTCTACCATGTACCACAGTTGGAGAAACAATAAGTCTGATATTAAAAAGAAGTTAGAAATATGACAAAGTTTGCATGATAACAGAAAAGAGAATAATTGTTGAGAACTCAGAAAGATTCCTTATATATATCAATAGTATTAATTACTTTTCACTAAATTACATTGTGGTAATAAATAAGTCTGAAATCTAAGGGACTTACAGCTACAAATGGGCTTACAGTGTACTTCTTGTTCAGGTAACTTGATATGTGTGGACCAGTTTCTGTTTTTCACGTGTCTTCATCATTCTGGGATCCAAGCTAAAGGAGTGACCCCTGCCTGGTACATCACATCGTCATGACAGAGGGAAAACAATAATGGTAGAACCACAGTACTTGGCTCTAAAGCTTTAGCTGGGCAGTGATATATAACACTTCTGCCTATATTCCATTAGCCAACCCTAGCTTTTCATCACTGGGGCAGAAAGTATAATCTTACCACAGACAGGGAACCGGGGAAAGAACCTATATAGATGGGCCTCATGAATGGGGAAGAAGAGGTAGCATATACTTTGGACCAATAATAAATACATTCAACCACACAGTTCCTTCAGTTAAAGTGGAGGGGGGTACTCACATTTGTTTGTAAATGTCTTTACTTCCAGAAAATGGGAAAATGAAATAAAAATTTCTTCTCACTTGCTGATGGCTTTGGTAGCATGGAGACAGGAAGACAACTCGATTAAATTCAGCTTGTTTTTTAAGTTAAATTTTTCTAACATTGTTTGAAACACAAGGTAATTGGTTTGACTGAACTTTTCACTTTTCAGCAATTGAATAATTTGTCACTGGACTTGAATACATAAGCCATGTTGATTCTGAGAGCTTAATGTCATGAAAAAGACTGCTAAGTGTCATATTTAATTATCCGTCCTTCTAGGATTCTTAATTTGAGGGACTTTTTAAATGTATTTTTGTGAACCTTTGCATTTTATTTATTTAAAAACATTTCTCTGAGTAGGAACAGATAGGCTTCACCAGATTGACAAAATGCTCAGATGGACAAAAACAGTTAAGACTCTCTACTTGATCTATGACTGTACAATTTTTCTTCAGTCATTTCTTTTTTGAATGAATTGTCTCTAGTAAAATTATAAGATGAGATAACTATACCTTTCTACTTCTCCTATGCCCTCCTCTCTAGATAAGTTAAAGTACCTTTGGCAGAACAAAAAACAAAAAACACCCTATCTGTCTTAGACAATGAAGTCTATTCCTTTTTCTCACCTAGGATTTAATGCTCAGGTTATGTGACCCTAGGACTGCACAATTCGGTGCTCAAAGACAATATCAAGGAAGCAAGTTCTTTCCATCTTGTTGTTCTCCCATCCTCAGCAGGTCAGCTTCGTTCTTTGACAAGTCCAAACATAGAAGTTAGGCAGTACAACATATAGAGATGGTTTCTTTTTTTTTGTTGTTATTTTTATTATTACTTAGAAATAAAAGAAACCTTTTCCAGGTATCCGCCAAAAGACTATCCTTGTGTCTCCATGGACAGAGTTCTCTCTGACCCATGCTGACCTATGCTGGCCAACTATTACTGACGTATTCAATTTAAATTTACTCCTGGACTTTGAGATAGTCACTCCTTCCAAGTCACCTGGGAGAGGGGTGGATTCCCAAAGGAAAACATGGAGGGCTGTGGGGGCTCTGTCAGCAAGAAAAAATGGGCTTAAGGCTGCTGGCAAGGCCACCAACAGTGTCTGCTATGATCCCCAAAACAAAGTTTTCAATCATCCAAATAAAGAGGAGAATTGAAGCAATCATGTGGATAATTCAAATTGTGACAATCCTGAAGTATCTACATCATTAAAACAAAAGCAGTTTGTATAATGGTAACTATACTGAGTTGGTGAATGACTTCATTTTGCCATCATAATGCTGGCACCAGACAAATATTTTTCCCAGCAAGAATAAAGAGTGTGCTTTTTTTCTTTCTTATTTATATTCTACTTAAGCTCCAAAGGGTTTTGAGAGGGCTCATTTAACTTTGAGCAAGGGTAGGCACACAAATCTCCTTAATAATAAAACCAAATAAAATGGGACAATATTTTTAAGATATTCTTTCTGTTTTTTTTTATATAACTGTTCCAAATAACAGACTCAGACATGCATAAAATTGAGACAATAAAAGAAGACAGACTTATAAGTTGTTACATCAGTATTCTGTCTTCTTATGTATAAAAAGAAGAAAAAAATAACAGTCTATATTCTAGTTGTATAAAATAGTTTAATCCTTGCGTGTGACTATTACTGCATCAAGACCAGTGTACAGTACAAAGCTGGCTGTTTGGATTGATTGAGACCAGACTGAATCTAAATTTATTCAGTTCAGTCCAATATGTCCGATCATTTGCAACATGCAAGGCATATTCACAGTCCTAGGGATACAAGCCTCCTGATCAAGGCAAGGTGTGTGAAGAAGACAAATGTACCCCCAGCTTTAATAAGTACTATCATGGAGGTCATTTAAAAAGCACTTCGGGAGTGCTTGGGGAACTGATTGCTTAAACCGAGGTCACATCGTGAACTACTCCAAGGAAATAATATTTGAACCTGACCTTGAAGGAAAGCAACCTACTGGCTTGCAGAAAAAAAAAAAAAAAAAGAAAAAAGTAAAGAAAGGGATTTCATGCAGAGGAAAAGCATAAACAATGGCAAGTGTGACATTGTTGCACTGTGACTGACCGAGGCAGTCTGGGAATGAGTCATGCTCCAGGATCAGGAATTTTTGTCTTGACTTGCTTCTCTTAGAGAACATGAAAAGAGATGTAAGTACATTGTCCACAACTACTCTGGTCAAAATCCCCCAAATCCCCTGGGCTCTCCAGTTCTCCAGCTCCCTACAATTTAGGGAAGCTCCCACTCTCAGACCTGAGAAGAAGCCTATCTCCCTCATCCATTTCACACTGTTCCACTTTCACCATTTCCTCCAGTCCCTCTCACTCCAGGCCCTAGGGAAGTTGACCCTCTATCTCTGGTTCCTTTTATCCCGGGACCTGATTCAAATGATATGGCCTTTTCTCTGTGTCCTGCTTTCATCCAGCCACTCTGATGTGCTTGTATATCATCCCGATTCTTCATTTCAGACATCCAAACTGGGACCCTCCAAAATTGGGGGAAGATAGTGATATTACATCTTCCCTCTTCAGGAAGCCTGTGGACTCCACACATGAAACCTTTTTGTCTCATCCTGTAAAGCAGCAGAAAAATGGCAACTTTGTCAGGCAAAACCAAAGAGCACAGGGAAAGGGAAGGCTGGAGGTGACATTTGGCCATTGGTTTGGGGTCAGATAGTGAAGAGCCTTCAGTCTAAAGCTGGCGCCACCTTCTGAGAAAGTGAACAGCCTCTCAGATCTGTGTTTTAGAGAAGCATCCTCGCTGGATGGAGTTCAGGGATGCAGTCATTTCCAACATTTATCCTTTTGGCCTTTTTATAAGACATGACTACCTCAGTAGATGGGCTTCTGCACTGATAAAGGAAGCTCTCACTAACTTTTCCAAACAAACACATAAAATAATGGGCCAATACATGAGGTTACACTAGGCAGTTGCCCATTCTCACTTCCTGGACTCTCTCTTCTATCGCTTCCAGCAATGAGAAATACAGACTATCATTCCTCCTCGTCCAACCTTCACTTTCCTACTCATGAGTAGATGACACAGTCTATCAATTCCTGGGTTTATCACCCTAGATATATTGCTTAATTTCTCTGGACCTTTAAAAACCTACTGCAAAACACCTAGAATAGTTCTGGGCAGAAAGATGTTCAATAACAAATATGGGTTCCCTTACCCCTGGCTTTCTTCTACTACTGAACTATAGGTATGCTTTACCTGGAGTCACAATTCAAGGGAACTAAAAAGAGATGGGATTCATGGACTCTCAGTGCTTGTTTCTCCGCCAGGGTTGGTCTCCACCAAGCACTTGTCTTTGGTGCCCCTTAGGAAAGAAAAGGCTTTCTCAGACAGTACAGAAACCATCACATCGAAGGGAGCTCCGCCCTCCTGGCGGCGCCAGGGATGTAAATTTTTACTGCTTTTTCTGAGGACAAAACAAGGACATTGACTAATGAACAACAGTGGATCAGTAATCTGGGGTGTCTTTGGATAGAGACTATTAAATTCATAAAGTATATCTCAACAACAACAACACAACAATAATTTTAATGTCCTCCCATTTTCCTAGGCTCTTCCCACCCCACATCTGAAGCCATCTCTCTGATGTTCTCACCAAGTCAACCTGCCCTTTGAACACCTCTATCCCTGGTTCCTCAATTCCAGTCTCTGGAAATCAATTCCATATTAATATATATTAGTAGGAGTTAATGACTCAGTGCTATTCCACCCAAAGAGCACAATAGCATTTTCAGTCAACTCTTCTGAAGACACCATACCTGCGTTTTTCCAAAGGACTACTGTACTGGCAGAAATTCAAGCAACCCAGCAGATGGGAGCTTAATGATTCTGGGGCAGGGAACCTCTGCAATCATATTTATTAAAAAAATAAAAATAAACCCTTCTCTTTCTATGCAGGGGTCTGTCCTGATTTGAGGATTTTAGAAACATTAAATAGAGAAGTGGAGGAGAACTTAGAAAAATTGTTCCACTTCTCATTTTCCAAACAAAGAAATCAAGATCCCAGATAAAGTAATTGGAATCTTAGCAGAAACCTCTCAATTCGGAAGGCCACTTTTTCTGACCTTTAGTAAGATTCTTTATCTCTGGTCTCTACTATGAACTCTCAGTTCTGAAATATCCTAAACAATTTCACATATGGTAGAGATGTGTAATAATAATATCCTTTGATGAAAATAGAAAATGGTAAAACATATTTCTATTCAATTTTTTTTTTCTAGAAAAGCAATCGGCTCCACCATTCACAGGCTGATCACTAAGAATTTGCAAGTAGTGCCCTAATATTGTCCAAAAGGCAAAAAGAATGGGGTAGTTGTGCCATGCAAATAGTTACATTGGCTATACCATGGATTAGTCTTGCTTAACCATCAGGCTGAAAAAGTGAGTCATTTATGCTGATATGACAGTTGGGTGTTGCTGCACACTGGTGGGTGCATAGAGCATCCCAGGACATGAACATGAAAGCAGGGCATGTGCCAGTGTATCGACAATCAATTAAATAGCAAGCAAGGGGCCGGCTGAGTGGCACGTTGGTTAACAGCTGGCTTGGGATGCCAGCGGCCCCAGTTCGGACCCCACATATGAGGGCCAGTGACACTGCCCTCTACAGCTAAGATGGTAAACAACAGCTCCACCTGGAGCTGGGCTGTGCGAGCCCCGGTGATGGTGTGGGCTGCAGCCCCTGCTGCAGTGGGCTGCCATAGGCTACAGTGAGTGGCCGGCAGCCAGCGTGAGCAGCTGGCAGCCAGCGTGAGCTGCCAATAGCCGTAGTGAACAGCTGTCCAGGGGCCGGCGATCGATCCGCCTCATCCGGGAAGAGCGCAATGATGATACCAACATGGGCCAGTGAAGCAATGTCCTCCACAACTAGACTGAAGTACAAAAGGACAGCAACTTGTCTATTCCCCTTCCCCGGTTCCCCAACGCTGTTCCCCTCTCCCAATTCCTCAATAAAAATCTTTAAAAAAAAAAAAAAAAAAAAAGCAAGCAAGACTTGGAGAGCTCACCTGCACTATTGTTCAACAGGTAGGGACCAATAGGAACCCTCCCTCATCACTCCATTGGAAAATGAAGATAAGTTACAGTAGCTGACAGAGTATTGAACTGTGGGGGCTCGGTTTCACCTCATAATGGGAATTCCCTTCGAATTACATGAGAAGAGAAACCTGGTTCCCACTTGCTGAGTTATTACACCCATCTCAACAGGAGCCTCCTGGTCTCTCTTGCTGTTAATTATGTATACTCTGCGGTGCTTAATCCAATTATGACTCTCTCAGGTGATTGTGTAACAAGACATTCCCAGCCCCATTCCCCCCCCCCTTCCTTTTTCCCTAGGCTTCTCTGCCTCAACTCTCCTTTAGAAGTTACATTCAAAAAGCTTAGTAACAATTGGAATCTAACTACATTTTAACATAACACTTACATTCATGCTTCTGTTCACACTGTAAAAAGGTAATCTTTGAATGGTTTAAGCATCTGGATTCTATTAGGGCAAAGTATAGCACTTAAAATGGAAGAGACTTTTTACATTTGCGTGGAATTCAGGCAGCCGCCTGAGCCACCCTTGGGCCTAGTTGTTTCAGAGAGATTTGCAACAGGCTTAAGTCAGAAATGATAAAATTGTCAAAAAAAACTTTGGAATTCCTTTTGGAAGACAGCTAAAAAAATAAAACCAAACCAAACCTCCAAAAGGAAAAAGGAAGAGATTTCTGCCTGCAAATTTTTAATAATACAGTTTATTGGGTCAAAGACTGAAACTCCAAATAGTGTCTGCTGTGTGTATCCCAGAAATGTTTCCACTTTTTTCCTCTCAAATATAACATTGGTTTTACAGTCCTGCAGATTACAAATCACATGGGTTGTGTTTTGTTTTTTTTTCTTTTTTGTAGGGATATTGAATTTTTCTTCCATTTGTCCTATTTTATTTAAATAGTCCAAACCTCTGTGGTTTGGTCATTAAAATCGAGTTGGCAGAGAAAGGCTGAATCTTTATGTTTTCCAGCTGTGTTCCTACCAGCTACACATCAGCATTATTAGCCATATGACCATGTTTACATCAGCCGTGAGAGTTTCTCATGACCCATCCTGCAACACACAGAGATGTGGGGTGTCTGAGGCCTGTGGTCTCTCTGCCTAGAGAGAAAGCAAACACTTCTAAAGAGGAGGACCTGCACAAGGAAGGTGATGCCAACCTTATTGGTGGCGTTTGCCGCTCTAATTTAGACAGGGAAAGACACAGGAAATATACTTAGGCTAATAAAAAAGTCTTTAGTGGAACAAGCGAAGAGCAGAACAAGAGAAAATGCTCAGATCACACAGTGGGAAAGAGAGGGAAGATTTGGGTTCATGTAGTACATGTTCTCTCAGAAAAGTGCATTTAACCCAATGACAGTTTTTACAGAATTAGAAAAAATTCATCCTAAAATTCATGTGGAATCTCAAGGGACCCTGAATAGCTAAACCAATCTGGTAAAAGAAAAAACAAATTGGCGGTCTCACACTTCCTGATATCAAAACTTAAAACAAGCTACAGTTATAAAAACAGCGTGGTGCAAGCATAAAAATGGCCAAATGGATCAACGGAATTAAACTGAGGACTCAGAAATAAACCCTCACGTATATGGTGAAGCAATTTTTGACAGGTTGTCAAGACCATTCAGTGAGGGGAAAAACAATCTTTTCAAAAACTTGTGCTGGGTACACTGGTTATCCACATGCAAAAGAACGAAGTTGGACCCTTGCCTTATACCATACATAAAAATTAACCCAAACTGGATCAAAGACTGAAATGTAAGAGCAAAAACTATAAAACTCTTGGAAAAAAAGAGAGGAGGAACACTTCATGACGTTAGATTTGGCAATGATTTCTTCGATGTGACACCAAAAGCACAGGCAACGAAAGAAAACCTACATAAATTGGACAACGTTGAAATTAAAAGCTCCACCCTCCCCCCCAAAAAATTAAAAGCTTTTGTCAAATGAGACTATCAACAGAGTGAAAAGTCAACCCACAGAATGGGAGAAAATATTTACAAATCATATATCTGATAAAGGACTATTATCCAGAACATATATAGAACTCCTACAACTCAACAACAACAAAATAAATAACCCATAAAAAAAGTGGACAAAGGACTTGAATAAATATTTCCCCAAAGAAGACATACAAACATACAATAAGCACATGAAAAGATGTTCAGCATCACCAATCATTAGTAAAATGCAAATCAAAACCACAATGAGGTACCACTTTGCACCCACTGGGATGGTTTTTTTCAGAAAAACAAAGCTAAGTGTTGGCAAAGATATAGAAAATCAAAACCCTTCTGCACTATTGGTGGGAATGT
The DNA here is from genome assembly GCA_033961575.1 of Aselliscus stoliczkanus. Lineage (NCBI taxonomy): Eukaryota > Metazoa > Chordata > Mammalia > Chiroptera > Hipposideridae > Aselliscus > Aselliscus stoliczkanus. Next base: position 10,378,076 of record CM066734.1, read on the forward strand.
AAAATGGTACAAGCACTATGGAAAATGGTATTCAAGTTCCTCAAAACAGTTAAAAAATAGGACTAATATATGATCCAGCAATTCCACTTCTGAATAAATATTCAAACGAATTGGAGCAAACTTGAATAAATATTTGTACATATATATGCTCATTCTTAGCAGCATTATTCCCAATTGCCAAAAGGTGGAAGCAACCCAAGTGTTCATCAATGAATGAATGGATAAACAACATGTGGTATATACATATGATGGAATATTATTCAGTCTTTAAAAAAAAAAGGAAATTCTAGCACATGCTACAGCAGGGGTGAACCTGGAAGACATTATGCTAAGTGAAACAAGCCAGGAATAAAAAGACAAACATTATATGATTCTACTTATATGAAGTACCTAGAGTAGTCAAAGTCATAAAGACAAAAAGTAGAATGGGGGGCCGGCCGAGTGGCGCGGTGGTTAAGCGCTGGCTTCAGAAGCCAGCGGCCCCGGTTCGGTCCCACATATGAGGGCCAGTGACACTGCCCTCAAAAAAAAAAAAAAAAGTAGAATGGTGGTTGGCAGGGGCTGGGGGGGGAGGGGAAAATGAGGAGTTATTGTTTAATGGGTATGGAATTTTGATTTTGAAAGATGAAGAAAGGTCTGAAGATGGATAGTGGTGATGGCTGCACAAAAATATAAATGTACTTAATATCTCCGAACTGTACATTTAAAAATGGTTAAAATGGTAAATTTTATATTATGTATATTTTACACCATAAAAAATATTTGTGAACATTTTTTAAATGTTCCCCAATATCCCCAATTTAATATAAAAGGCAGAGTTTCCAGTAGAAATGAAACCTACAGCATGCCTCATCTTTAATTAGTATATAGGTGGTTGTATAAAATATACTTCCCTGAAATATTAATTGTAAATTAATTTCTTATGTATCATATTTTAAAGTAGTAATTTTCCTTTTTATTTAAAAAAAAGCTGCAAAATAAAATTTTTGTTGGCCCAAATTCTCACCTTTTAGTCTCCATTACAGATTTGTACTTTTACATATAAGGTTTCCACACTCAGAAACACCCAGATTCCAAAAGGTATGGACCACAGGTTGGCAAACATTTTCTACAAAGGGCCAAAGAGTAAATATTTCAGCTTTACTAACCATATGGTCTCTGTCTCAACTATTAAACTCTGCCATTGTAGCAAGAAAGCAGAACTAAACAATACATAAACCAATGGTGAAGCAGTGCTCCAATAAACCTTTCTTTACAAAGTCAAGGGGTGAGCAGGATTTGTAGTTTGCTGACCTCGTAAGGTCTCTGATTCATGCTAGAAGAGTCCGATGAAAAAATATTCAAGAGAAGTGATAACTGAGTGGAGTCAGGAAGGACAAAGAAATAAGGAAATGTTATTTAGGCAAGGGTGGGGGGTGGAGGGTGGGGGATGCAAGTAAAAAGAAATGGGGGAGAGAGAAGGTTCCCCAGCAGAGGGAGCTTCCCATGCAAAGACCCGGAGCTAACTGATGGCTGCTAGAACTCAGAGTGCACTCGGGGAGCTTGGGGTGGTGGACGCGGAATATTTAAGAGTCAGCTGCAAGGGGCTTTCAACCAGCTGAGACTTAGAGAGTTATAAAGGCTGAGGGGAGGCAGACAGAGGTAGAGCTGGACAATCTGTTTTGAATTAAAACTTTAAAACAACTTCTGAATTTTAAACAAATGCAGTAAGCAGTTTTGACAAATCAATGTCCAGTGAATCACCTTGCCAAAGAGGAAAGCTTGTCCACCATTAAATATTGATCTGTTGAGGGAAAACACAGTTCCTAATTCAAACCATTTCCATTTTTGCTTGGAGGCCAGTGAGCAACATAGAATACATTTCATTTTAATATCCTAGTAGATGTAGGATACATGTCTGTCCTGTACTTTAAGCCGGACACTCACATACATCAATAAAGGCAATAAGTATTTCTGCAAAAAAATGTTACAAGGGGCATTTTGGTGACTTCTTTAAACCTCTAATTCACTATGCTTCAAACTTTTGATTAACTATCGGCATGCCACTGCCCAAATTTGATTGCTGAGTCTCCTTAGGCAAAGAGTAGGGTAGGAAGGCATCACTCAAGAATTCTCTTGCAATGTGGGCATGAGCGAGGGAAAGTGGGGGGATGCAGACACTCCTGGCCCAGCTCTGTTGCTGCCACCTCAGGCCAGACGGACACAGTCCCCACATAGAGAGAAGCAAATTTTACCTTTACTTGCTTGGGATAGTCAATCACCCTTTGGCAACATTTCAGTAAGTCTTTGCTTCAATTAACTGTAAATGTGCCATGGGATATCACCGCTTTGAAGCAACCAGATTTTCATGGCAGACTCAGGAGGGTCTTTGTTTGGTCTCAGGAAATGTGCCACCAAAGTCACTGTCAAGAGTTCCAGAGCTAGACTACACTTTTGGTCTTAAATTACTCCTTCACTGTCCATGAGGTTACTTCTAGTAAAAAAAAAAAAAAATGCCAAACATATATATGATAAGTCCCTTTAAATTCCTAGTCATTGTTTTGTTTCGACACACAATTATTTGAGACTAGGTTTCTGAAAGTGTATGCCATATAATTAAGAAACTATTTCACTCATGTTAGTTCTGTCAGGGCGCTATGCTGTAATCACTCACTGAAAATACAAGTTAATTTTGGAGGGAGTTTAGAAGAGAGAAAGAGTGTCCATACCCATAGAGTTTCAAGAGCATTTGCTATATGGTGAAGAATAAGCCAGGAGGAGACCTGACAGGCAATAACTGGCTGGTGGCCATCCCAAAGACCATGGCAGCAGAGGGTATGTGTGTGGGGGGCGCGGGGCAAAAATGACATCAAAACTGTGCCCCAAATTTTGCCTACATTATTTACTTAATCAAAAAAAAAACCCTCTGTGATGTAGTTACTGTTTCTAGACTTCTTTTATAAATGAAGAAATAAATGACGAAATTAAAGTGGGGCTGAATAATATTTCAGTTCAGGTCCTCCAGGAGGTTGAAGTTGACTGCAGGTTTAGATGTGCATGAGATTTATTGGGGAAATACCTGTGAAAAATAGAAAGAAGGAAGCAGGCGTGGGTCTGGGGGAATCTTCAGGCCACGGGGGACACTGAAGGAGTGGGAAGGAAGCTGAAGCAGAAAGAGTTCAGACTATGGCCCAGTTCTGACATAGCTTCCGCTGGGCCAATGGGGTGTCCCTCAGTCAACATTCTCTTTGGGAAATTCCTGGGTCAAGAGAGAATGGGGCAAACCCTTAGCCCTGTCCTGTGCAGTTATTGGCTGGGAACAGCCTGAGGGAAGCGTGGCCTCAGCACCAGGATGGTGCTGGATTTAAAGGGATGCACCTGGAGGCCACCAGCCAACTGTGCTTTCTGAGGTAGGTTCTCTTGGAGGAGGTCTGAGCAGACATCCCCATGATCTGTTTAAGGTCACACCAATTACAAGAAGTAGAAGTAGGATTTGATCATGGGCTGCCTGAGCCTCATTCCATCAGCATTACATTTTGGTGTGAAACCTTCCTTGAAAAGGACAAAGAAGTAAAAAAGCAATACAAATATTTTGACACTGTATTTGCTATATGTCAGGGATTGGCAAACTTTTTCTCTAAAAGTCCTCAGATAGTAAATTTTTTAGGGTTTGTGGGTATGTTGGGTCTCTATCACACCAAATTTTATTATTGCAGGGAGAAAACAAATGGGAGTGACTTTATTTCAATAAAACTTTATTGACAAAAACAGTCACCAGGTCAGATTTGGCCCAAGGGCCATAGTTAGCCAACCTCTGCTTTATATGATAAGATACAGAAGCCAAAATAAAGAGAAGACAAAAAAGGTAATAAATGATAGAGGATTAAGACATGAAGACCCTTAAACAGATGTATCAGTTCATTTCCTTCACAACAATTTTTTTTTGGCTGTTATGTAGCCTCATGTAGTCTCTATTCCTGCCCAAGAGGAAAGTCAGACATACACTCCTAAAAAGAAAACAATTTCTTCATATTCCTGACACTTGTTTCCCTGGGCCCGGATAATAGCCAGAGTTGGCCTTGGGTGACCTAGCGATATGGATTTGGCTGAGCACTCAGGCCGGAGTGATGATGAGGCGTAGATGCAGCACAAGAAATAAAGGGGCCTTTCAGTCTGGAACTGGCATTAGAGATATTCATTCATTCATTTATGCATGTACTAATGAAGCCCCACTGTAATCTTGGCCCTGTGCTGACACTAGAGACGCAATAAAGTCTAAATCATCGCCCCTACCCCTGATGAGGTCATAGTCCCCTAGGGCAGAAGACCACACAGTGCCACTGGAGCTGTAATATAGCAAAGCACATGGTCTGTATGGACCCATGCCTTGGATGGATGGCCCTGTCCTGGGCAACTCTTCCTCCGTTTGGGACAGGGTGAGCAGATCTAGTCTCCACTTTTCCGCTCTGACAAGAATCGCATAGTGACACATGAGGACCCCAAGGCACAGACATGGAAGAAGGAAGTGGACAGACTGAAGGCATGTGATCTGCTTCACAACTTGCAGAGGGCTGCCCTGGATGGATGGAAAGTCTGACTCTTCATGATGTGCATTCCCTTCAAAGGGAGGCAAGGATCTATAGGCCTGGACAGAGCTGGCGAGCTGCAGCCTGTGGGAGCACTCCCTCGGGGTTACATGACCACACTCATGAAAGGGGGGCTCAGGCTCATGGTCAAGGAAAGCACTTCCTCATTTCAGACTGTATCCAAGTAGTTTCGTGTAAAAACAAGAAAATATATACTTGAAATTACCAATGACTTCAATCCACATAATACTTAAATAAGCCAGTCAGACAGGAAACCATATATGCAACTCAATTTCATTTTTAAACATGATTATGTAGCTAAGTGTTTACACCAGATGCAAATCAGAGACATAGAAAACATGCACATGCAAAAAACCAGTTTGTTTGTTTTTTTCAAAAACGTGGCCAACTCTAAACAAAGATGGCACAAAATAGCCCATCAATTCAGAGCAATATGTCTACTGTCCAGATCAGATTGTAGCTGCATCTGTCTGATAGTATTATGAAAATGTTGGTGAAAACAGTCAACCACATATATGTTTCTTACATTTTATATCTAGAAAGACTATCTGGACCATTCATTAAATTAAACAACAACAAACCAACACAACAATAACCCAATCCTTGGTCCCCCATAAACTGAGTCTCAGTTTCCAGGCTGTCATACCATTGCTTTCTAGTCTAGGAAAATTGTTGAATTACACGTCATTCCCACTAAAGTGTTTCCAGTTGTCTTTAAAGAATATATACTTTAAAGAATATATTCTCTTTATGCTTTACCCACAACTCAAGTCAGCCCTTTGAATTCTGAGATAGAAAAAGAATCAAACTCACAGATCATTTGACTTGGGATTTTAAAGTTCTGAAAGTGGACTATAAGAAAGGAGCTTGGAATTGTGACAAATGAGAAATGTAGCTATATCTTTTTTGACATTGTAACTGCTTGGCTGATCATTGCTTTCTTCGGTTCAGATGCATGTCTGGGCTACTGTAGGTCGGTATACTTTAGGTGGTGTTCTCAATGCAGAAAAATGCCCAGGACACATCTCTGATGGACTTCTTGGCAAATCACTTGATTAAATTCTCTGATATTCAACAGATGCTTATAACCCACATGGCAAACAGATCTACTCACTCAGTAGTTCACCATAACATTCAATTGGAACTAACATAAGGACCCATGCATACTAGTTAATAGAAACACAAAGAATTACAAATGGCACAACTCCAGAGTTTATTACTGCCCAATCTGTCTCAATTTTGTGGTAGCATATATTCCACTGACCAAATCAATGTGTGTTTATTGTGAGATTCTCCCTTACTCTTTGGCACAGGAGACTAGTGGAATATTCCACGTGAGCTTGATTTAGAATGGATGCAGCAGCAGACAGACCCTGTGGCTTTGGACATTAATACAAAGAGAAATGATTTATGTCATTTCTGTTTGCATATGATTCATTTTCTTCAAGTAGAAATGCTTCTTGGGTTGGTATCTCACCACCCCCCTTCCTCTCCCTTGCCAACTTTCCTTCTTTCCTGCTGGTTCGCTCTCCTTTACAGCACATCTTACATGAACAAATTTCACAAAATTAACAAAAACTTGATGAAACAGTGAGAGCAGTGTTACACATGGAAACGTCCACCTTCATCTTTACCAGTGACTCCCAAACTTGCTCATGATTCATTTATGGAAATGTAGAAGAAAGTAAAAAAGATTGCGGGAGGAAGGGAGAAATCTTTCTTAGGGCCCCATTACCCCAATGGCGATGTGTGCATGGGTAAGGGAAACTGTTGAGAGATGGTGCTTTCACCAATTTTTAAACTTCTATATTTTGACTGTAATTAGCCAGGACTATCTCCCTGATGGTTCAGTTACACAAAATATTCCTCTCTTTGGTGTCCCTCACACTGTGTGAATAATGCTTCTGTCGGCAATCAAGAAGCATTTGGGAGGCATCCAAGCAGTGGCTTTTAGGAGAAGATATTTGATTCCTCTGTTTATATAGTCTAGTTTATTTCAGATTTTTCTCAGAACAAAGGTGATCTCAATTGATTAAAGAAAAATATACAGACTAAAATCCACAAATCAGGTGAACTATCTGATTATGACCTTTGATTAAAATATATATATATTTTTGAAGCACATTTTTTGAATGTTTAAATGGCTTCAAATATAAGGTAATGTACCATCTTTAGTAAGGAGCATAATAAACCTGAATCAGTTCAAGCCCTACAATAGATTCATTTGTATTTTATGACTTGTTTCAGTGCCATAAAATATGTGCAGAAATGATATATGCATAAAAGTCTTCTATGACAGTCTTAAGTGACCTGTCACTGATTAAAAAAAGAACCATCACAAAGAAATATGTATCACTCATCCAGAGACTAGATAGTATTCTGATTTAATTATTATGATTCTATTTCATCACTAGGAGATGAGGAAAGAGACTAGTAGTAACTCTCTAACCCATATACTGCTGGTTGTACAATAGGTTCAAATGAGATTCTACTCATTGTGGAAGTCTAGGCAATAAGACCTGTTGTCAACTTGATCAGGGAGGTTTTTTTTGTTTGTTTTTTTTTGAGGACAGTGTCACTGGCCCTCATATGTGGGATCCGAACCGGGGCCGCTGGTTTCCCAAGCCAGCGCTTAACCACCGTGCCACTCGGCCGGCCCTGGTTGTCAACTTGAATGGTGAGCTTTGTCTCCCCTGTAATTCCCTGAAGATGTCAAGGTCAGTGAAGCTATGGGTTGCTAGCAAATATACCTTCTAGAGATGTGCTGGGGATTTTAAACCCTTTAGCTTCAAAGTAGAAACAATTCATTTTGAAAAGAAAGCAGAAAAAGCTCTTATCTCCTTTGAGGCATGGAAAACTCACCTTTCTTAGAGGAAAGAGAAATATGCAGCCACAGTCAAACTTCCAGACTCAGGAATTCCATGATGTCGGTCTAGTAGGCAAAACCCAGAGATGGAGCGGAAAGCTTAGATGAATGGGCTGCCTTGTGCAGTTCCTTCAGTCCCATATCTGAGTTTGTGTCCCAAGGCCACTCAAAAATTGTTCAAAAACCTACAAGTGGACAAGGTCCAAATCTAGTGCATTCTGAAATGGTTGGCCTGTCCTTGAGGAATTGAGGGGCAACGTATGGTGACAACATATCTCACTTTCAAAAGGTGTGTTCCATTGTTAGAACATGAGTCCTGATTTGGGACTCTGATAATAACTTTGCATTATGTTTAATATGCATTAAGATGCATTTAGGAAAGTGTTTGTGGTAGATGGAGGAGTGGAGTTTCCGTGTTCTGCTTTAGTTTAATTTCTTTTTTCTCTTTGCAAGTTTCATGAAAAAGGAAAAGAGGGATGAAATTGTTCACAGGAACAAGAGGGTAAAGAGACAAAGACAGAGTTAGGGAGCAATTGTACACTATAATTTGCTAACAAAGAATTCTGTAGGTTGCCAACCTGTATAAGTTATATGCAGTTGGGAAAAGACCTCCAAGCAGAGGGAAATATAATCACTTCATCTATTTTTTTTTCTCACTAACACTAACTCTATTGTATGACTGAAATGGACAAAAACACATTCGTTTCACAGATAGCTTTTGAAACACACTGTTGTAGTCCCTGGGAACTCTATACAACAATCACCTGTGTGGTTGGAGCCCTCTAGTGGCCAGGTGGATTCCAGGCCTATGGCTTCCTGAACTCCATTCCTGGAAAAGTTTAATCCTCTGCCATTCCCATTGGGCAACAATGGGGCGATAGCAGAGCACCCTGGATACACAATTTAGCGCAAATGTAAATTGGAATTCTGAGGCCTACCTTCTCTGCAAATTGCCATTTAGTATTCCCATTCTTCCCAAGTGTCACACTTTGAGTAGAACCACTAAAGACTGGCTATTAGATTACCGCAGAGAAAGAAGAGTTCAGTGCAAAGAGAAAGCAGGCCTGTATTCTAACACAACTCTTCCACAAAACAAGCCATGGGTATGACTCGTGACTGATTTTTCATATCAGTGTATTTCCCTATAAATCAAAGAGAAATTTGAGATGCCTCAAAAGTTTTTGGGAATTAGTTAGAAATCCCCACCCCCCCCACCCCCACTGCCAAATATTTTGGGGTATACAACCAGAGTCTCCCAGTGGCTCTTTTCCCATTCTCTGCTTGTTTCTTTTCAGGCATTTTTATTAGTTTCCCCCTATAATGGACCTTTACAACTTGGACCAGCTTCGGACTCTATCTCACGCCTCCTCTCTTCTGACTTTGCACAATCTTAAGAAATCGCAAGTATATCCATTGCTTCACGTATCACCTACATACCAATCAGCATTCATAAACTAATTAAAAACTGTACCCAGATGTGTTGAGTTCCAGACCTCCCTACTCAGCCCTGATGTCTCACAAGATATTCAAGCTCAATATGTGAACAAAAGTGTACTTGACTCAAACCTGCTTCCTTTCCAGCATTTCCAATCAAAGCAAGTGGCACAACCTGCAAACACAGCCATTCCTTTTGAGTTTTCCTCTCTTCTTGGAACACATTAATCACTAAGTCAATAAATTCCATATCTTAAATCTCTTTCAAATCCACCCCGCGTTTCTCTATTTTAACCATCATGACTAGCCTAGTCCAAGCCATACAAACGAATGCGATCACTTTCTAACAAAATTCCTACATCCACTCCCTCTAACCCATTGTCTTAAAATGCACATCTGATCATATCACCTCTCTGCTTGAAACCTTTTGACAGCTTTTATGATAAATTTATAATTTCTTATTGTGGCTTTAAAACCCTGCATAATTTGGCCCCTGCTTATCTATCCAGTCTCTTTTCTCACTCTTCCCCTCGTGCTCTTTCATCCAAATATAACAATCTTTCACATTCTTTCCTGCTTTGGGACCTTCACTCAGATATTCTTGCCTGACATACTCTCTGCCTACGTTCAGCTAGCTAATTGTTAATACTAATCTAGCATTTTAAAATGGGGGAAGGGGGAGGGTAAAATATTATGTGTATGTGTCCTTTAGCTGAGCCATAATTAAAAGGAAAGAAATTAAGCCAAGATTGGTGCACAGAGAGGGAGCTGTCTTCCCTCACCAATAACTGCTATGTTTACACAGATGGGTGCTCTGAAAGGTCTTGCTTTGAGTTGATAAGGAAACTAAAATTAAACAAAGACATTTGATTAGCTGATTAATCAAGTTGAAACCAGGTCCCCTAAAGAAGGAACCTATTTAATTCTTGCTCTGCATCCCATGTGGCAAGCTTCAATTTTCTGTAATTTCCTTTCATCTAACATAAAGAATAATAACTCTGCTGAGGTCAAATTGTTTTTTACTAACTATGTTGTCTTAAAACACCTTAATTGTTACTTTAACCTCTGGGTTTGAAAAAAATTCTTAGATGCTTGAAATCATAAATGACTGGGAGAAGGTGTTGGAAATATGTCAGTTGCTCTTCACTTCAATTTTAAATGATATTTCCACACTGGGTGTTCTTTCTTTGTTCTTTCTACTGTAAAAATCACCTATGGAAAAAAATGAGTGGGGAGAAGACAATTTAATATACTTCCTTTCCAGCAATATTTGGCATTTATAATTGGGAAGCAAGGTTGGCTGGTGAAGCTGGTTACTTCCATATTTTTCATCCATCAGCCTCAGCCTAAATATCACTTTCTTATGGAAGCTTCCCCAATACCTTTAGACTAGGCCAAGTAGTATTATTCTGGCCACAGAAAATGCTGTGCTTCCTCTACTATTCACCATCATTAATTCCTGTCTTTCAGGTTAGCTTGACATTATGTCTACCTTACTACTCTGGAAATATTTACTGAAGGAAATAAATACAAGGTTTCCTCATATGGTTTCCTAACGAGATCATTCAGTAAGAGAAGAAAATTATTATAAGAATGCAGTGTTTCTCACAGATCCCAAACACAGGAAAGTTAGTTGAGCCTGAGAAGGGACTGGAAAAGCAGTAGAAATACCACCAGGAATCATAGTAAATCCTCTCTTAGATTCTTTCTCTTAGTTTCTGATTTTGCTTCTCCATACTCCTACTTCATCCATATTCTCTGTAGATGTATTCCTCTTCCTCTCCAAGCATAAGGTACAGGATGTTATAGCTTTGGAGTTTATGTGCTGTCGGTTCAAAACACACGTAGAGTCTAGTACTCATTATCCCAATTCCAAAATCTAAGAATAGACTGTGCGTGTGTGTGTGTGTGTGTGTGTGTGTGTGCGCGCGCGCCTAGAATGGTTCAAGACTAATGAGAGTCCTATTCCAGTCAGCTATGGCTGAAAACATTTGTTCTCAGAGAATAAATGTAATTTCAGGGGTCCACATCTATATGTGTGGGTTGTGAGAGAGGCATCCAACATGGCAAATACCCCAAAAGCTGTCTACTACACCATTTGTACCCTGCAATGCTCTAGAAAATCAGATCATAAATGACAATATCAGTGTAAATCAAAAAGTGTGAAATGTCATTGACTCCTCTGCAGATGCTAATGAACCTATGGGAACATCTAGATTTTATAGCAAAATATTGACAAATGTTTCTTTTCTGTCAAATAAGGAATGTGTTCATTATTACTTGCTATTATTCTTTTATTCAAAACATCTCTAATTTTTTATAGTTTTCTCTCAACTCATTATGCAGTTTGTAATATCTTAATGGTATGATACACTAGTATATCCAGCTACACAATACCTACAAAATATTGTTAACCCCTTCAAGCCATGCAGAATTCATTTATATTTATTAGTCTAATTTCTCAATATGCCTTCCAGTGGTCAGTGTATAGGCAATTTATGAAAGACCACTTTCCAAGCATTTATGCAACAGGTATTAAGATATTGGCTCGAAGTCCCTTCATCCTAGAAGTGGTAGGATTGATCTTCCTCTACCTTGTCCGACTCTGAGTGTAGGATTTGTGTATCTTCTTCTCCTCACTATTTCTCTTGAAATTATCCAGAAGAAAGAATTGATGAGGGTAAAGGGGATCAAATATATGGTGATGGAAAGAGAACTGACTCTGGGCGGTGAACACACAGTGTGATATATAGATGATGGATTACAGAATTGTATACCTGAAATCTATATAACTTTCCTAATAGTTGTCACCCCAATACCTTTTAATTAAAAAAATAATAATTTCTTAAGTTAAAGTTCTTAAATAATATGATTGAAAATATTGAATGTCACTCACTTTTTTCATTCTGCCTGTATCTTCATTCAGATATGTAGAAGATATGTGAAAGTGGGTTTTCTAGTCACTAATAACTTGCATTTATCAGACTTTGCTTGAAAAAATATGAAGTTCTTCATTTGATGCATCTCTTTTCTGGGTACAAAGACAGTTGTACTTGCTAGGGTCATGCAGAAATGAAATAATTTTGGCACAAATTTTCCAAGAAATTATTTCTTTTCAATCCATAATAAATTTTAGAATAAATAACCTGAATAAATTTAAAATAAGTATTGCTCAATGTCTTCGGAGAGTGACTAGAATATAAATACAGTATATTTACTTGTAAGAAAGTTTGAGATTTCAAGAAAGCCTTCAAATAAAAACTCAGAAGAATTTTTAAACTTAAATTTAAATGTAAATGAAATTAAAGTTTGATTTAAAATTTTTGAAATTTTACTTTTTATAATTTTAATAATTTTAAATCCATTTACAGTTTATTCTAAATTCAATTTAGAAGAAGTTTATCTCAATCACTGGAGATATTTTCAGATTTGGAGCTTAACTCTCTATCATAGCTAAAGACTGTTAGAAAATAGAATATAAAATTCATCATAGTTATTTTTAAGTTAATTATCTGGAGTCTAGACTGAAATATATATAGTAGTTTAGGTCTTACAAATGACATGATGTACCTTAATAATCATAATATCAGTATAATCCTTTATAATTATTAACCCAAGAGTCACACTCAAGACCCTGAGGAGCCAGATATGGTCAAAGAACTTTGGGTTATTCATTACTGAACTGATACATCCACAAAATCACTTAATATCTTAACAGTGTGGATCATGTTATATAAAATTATTAAGTTCTGGGCCAAGTTATGATCTCTAAACAAAACTGAATTGCAAAAACAATTTTTTAAATCCAATGCAAAGATATGGAATGTCAAGCATGTTAGATAAAACTTTGTCATTCCTATTGAGTGTATGCGTGCGTGTGTGTGTGATGAATGAAAATGGAAGAGGTTGATTGTACTACTACTGTCAATAATTCCAAACATTTATATATTATCATGTTTTACATAAACAACAACCTTAAAAAACAGATGATCATTTCTGATTAATAGAAAAAACCTGAGAGGTAATTTGTGATTACATAATTTGTCAGAGTCACACAGCTAACGGGAGGCAAGAACCAGGAGTTGAACCAAGTTACCTTTCTTCCTAAGAGTGTGTGCTAAGGCTCTGTATCCTCAGAAGAGGAGGGCAGTGAGGTTTGCAAGTTCCTCCATTGGTAGTTTCCAGCACCCAGATGGCATTAAATCAAACCAGCCCTGATTCCTGCTCTACCTCTAAACCTTCTGGCTATATGGACCAATCAATTCTATTCATACCCTTGGGGATCTAGACAGACTTTCCAAGGAGGTATATAGTGATGGATGGTGGTAAGGGAGACAATTTTGAGATCCTGCAGTTCCTTATGTTTAGTCTTTCTTAAAACTGACGTCTGAAAATTCACCTGTGTTCACAAAATCAGCCAGGTTGTCTTATTCCCAGGTACCCTTACCTGGGAATAACTTTAACCAAGGAAGTAAAAGACCTGTACTCAGAATCATTATTTTTCTTGTGTACCAAAGAAAAGTGGAATTCTTGTCCATCCTGAATCATACTGTGGTACTCTATACTGGGGTGTAAAACTCTCCGGAACAGGAAACAAGGCACATTGTGAAATTTGTATCTGACAACCTTTCTTTAATGACACACCACAAACTCACATTAGAGGTTTATATCTTTCCTTGTTTAACTATATTTCTGCTAACGGCAGAGCCTATGCTTAAAAATTGGGGTTATTTGAGCCCTTATTGAAATATTCGGAATTCAGAATATGTGTAAAGTTTTATACTAGGATCACAATAATATTAATTTTTGTTTAAAGACTTCCCACTTCCCAATTTCACAAGTATTGTCAAGGAATGCATCGCCCAGAGGCATAGACCTGTGGAAAGAAAGCGAATATCAATTAGAAATACTCCAGCGGCCCCGGTTCAGATCCCACATATGAGGGCCAGTGACACTGCCCTCTGAAAAAAAAAAGAAATACTCAACAAACTATCAGAAAGAGGAATTAAATAAACAATCCCACTTACAATTGCATCAATCAGTCAATTGATCGATAAATAAGTAACTTACTTAGGAATAAATTTAACCAAGGAAGTAAAAGACCTGTACTCAGAAAATTAAAAAGAGAATTTAAAGAAGATAAAAATAAATTGAAACATAGTTAAAATGTGCATACTACCCAAAGAAATCTGTAGATTCGATGCAATCCCTATCAAAATACCAATGGCATTTTTCACAGAACTAGAACGAGAAATCCTAAAATTTATATGGAACCATAAGAGACCCTGAATAGCCACAGCAATCCTGAGAAAGAACAGAGCTGGAGATATCAAATTACACTACAAGGCTATAGTAATCAAAACGGCATGATATTGGCATAAAAACAGACACATAGATCAATGGAACAGAACAGAGAGCCCAGAAATAAATTCATGCCTATATGGTTATTTAGTCTATGACAAAGGAAGATAAATTTACATTCAGTTAAAGACAGTCCATTTAATGAATGGTGCTGGGAAAACTGGACAGATATATGCAGATAAAAATGAAACTAGACCACCTTCTTATGCCACATACAAGAATAAATTCAAAATGGATTAAAGACTTAAATGTAAAACCCAAAACCATAAAACCACTAGAAGAAAATACAGGAAGCAAACACACAGACATTATCCCTAGTAATTATTTTTCAGATATATCTCCTCAGACAAGGGAAACAAAAGAAAATATAAGCAAATGAGGCTAAAAAGGTTTTTTTCACAGCAAAGGAAACCATTAACAAAACAAGAAGATATTTGCCAATGATATATCTGATAAGGGGTTAATATTCAAAATTTATTTTAAAAACTCATACAATTCAACACCAAAAAACCCCCAAACAATCCAATTTAAAAACGGGCAAAAGACCTTAATATATATCTCTCCAAAGAGGTTAAAAAAAAAGTAAAAGAAAAGATGCTCAATGTCACAAATCATCAGGGGAATGCAAATAAAAACCACAATGAAATAGCACCTCACTCCTGTCAAAATGGCTATCATCAATAAATTAACAAACAAGTGTTGGCGAGGATGTAGAGAAAAGGGATCCCTGGTGAACTGTTGGTGGGATTGCAGATTGGTGCAGCCATTATGGAAAACAGTATAGAATTTCTTCAAAAAAATTAAAAATAGAACTACCTTATGACCCTGCAATTCCACTTCTGGGTATTTATCCAAAGAAATCCAAAACACTAATTTGAACAAAATATATGTACCACTATGATTACTGCAATGCTATTCACAGAAGCTGAGATATGGAAACAACCAAAATGCCCATCAATAGATGATTGGATAAAGAAATTGTGATACAGTTATGCAATGGAACATTATTCTGCCATAAAAAAAGAATGAAATCTTACCATTTGCAACATGGATGGACCTAGAGGGTATTATGCTAAATGAAATGTCGGACTGAGAAAGACAAATACCATATAATCTCACTTATATGTAGAATCTAAAGAACAGAATTAATGAATGAACAAAACAGAAATAGATTCATAGATATAGAGAACAAACTGATGGTAGTTAGATGGGAAGGGGGTTGGAGGGTGGGTGAGAAAGGTGACGGGATTAGGAAGTAAAAATTGGTAATCACAAAATAGTCACAGGGATGTGAAATACAGTATGGGGAATACAGTCAATTATGTTGTAAAGACTATGGAGGGTATCAGATGGGTACTGGACTTATCAGAGGGATCACTTCATATATTATATAAATACTTCACCACTGCTCTGTATACCTGAAACTAACATAAAACAATATTGAATGTCAACTGGAAATATATATATTATATAATGTAAAGTATAACAGAGGGAATACAGTCAATGGTATTAAAATAGCTAAGTGTATGCAATGTCAGATGGGTAGCAGGCTTGGTGGGGTTATCACATTGTGAAGGGTGTAAATGTCTAATCATTATGCTGTTTTACATATCTGAAACTAAGAAAAGGAAAGGAAAGAAAGAAATACCCAAGCCTTCAGTGCCTGATCTCATCCAGGCAGCAAACTCATGGCAAGGCTCTGTACATATATATATACTTATATCTGCCCATACATCAATACATCAATCCATCATCTATCTTTGTATCTATCTATCTATCTATCTATCTATCTATCTATCTATCTATCTATATTTCTGTCTGCCTATATATCAACACATCAATCCATCATTTGTCTGTCTATCTATCTATCTGATTAAAATAGCCAATATTCACAAAAAATATGCTGGGAAATTCCATGTTACTGCAAAACATGCACTCTCTTTATTTTCCCTATTTCCAATTAAGAGAAAGAGCTTAATGAATACTTTCATTCATCTCAAGTCTCAGTTGCATATTTTGCATAATTTTAAAGAGGACATAAAAAGTTTCATAACTACTTCTTACAGATCCATAGTATATTTTGAAATAAAAGAAATATATATTACAATTAGTTAATATTTCATAGATTATTTTCCCAAAATTTCTCTCATTTGTCAACTTTTGATCTGCTTATTTATCTGTACTGTATATTAGAATTGTCACACCTTAATAAGAATATATTATGGATTCTCCTATAAATAATGTCTTAACATAAAACAATTAATAATAAGTCCCTCACTTTTTAGTGGCCCAATGTCTTCTCTTCTTTTTGTTATTAATTTCCACTTAACCTTGCCTACTTTTGACAAAAAATCATATTCATCCCTGTATTCATTAAATAATTGAGTGGGGACCCCCAATAGATCTGTAAAGAGATGCATTTCCAATAACTTTTTCTTTCTCGTATTTCATATTTATTTATATACTTTAGTTTTTGTGATCAATTTTATAGAATTATTTTATAATAGTAATATTTACAATGAGAATCAATGAGAATTAAATCTTTGGCAATTATTTCAAATTACAATGAAATATTGTGTACATCAAATAGAAATGTACAAGAGGGTCCATAGTTTTTCAAAATTCTTTTAGGAGATATGCCAGAAAAAAATATTTTAAAGCCCACAGATCTAGCCCATGTGTGTAATGATCCAGAGTAATTAAATAAATAAGTACTAATATGTTTAATATGTAGCTTCAGTATACCTAAATAATATTGCTAGTACTATTACTAGTGGGATATATGTTTTGAGTTGGTATTGTTTCTCTAGAAATAGAGATGTATTTGAATAGAGTAATTTGTATTTTCAATTTTCTGGTGACCAGTGCCTCCACATATTTATATATGTGACAAACGCCCAAAATGGTCAGTTGTTCAAAAATAAGGAAAATCTTACATGATTGTATAAGCATGCTACTCTAGAACTTGGCCTCTAATTGTAGAGTGAGGCTTATTTCTAAGAGAAGTATACCCACTGGGGCTTTCCTGGACAATTCATCATATATTATTATGCAAAGTAAAAGCTGGCAATGAGAAAGCTCGGTTAGAAAAAAAATGGAAAGAAAAATACAGAATTGGATTAGTGTCAACTTTTTTATTTAACTTGTATTCTGTTATTTCCAAGTTTCTGTTTGGAAAATATGAAATGCCAACATTTTATATAATGATGTCATTGCTATAAAAATCATCTTTAAAATTTTTCCTTTGAGTTTTAGGTTAGTTAGTTCTGCAATAAGCTGAATTGGGGCACTTGAATCAGATCCCAGACAAAAAGAAAGCAAATTGTCCACCATCTTAAACAAAAATTGAATGTTCTGGTTTGTTTTTTTTTTAGTGCCACATTTGAAACTAGAACTAGTTTGACTAAATAAGATCAGTTTTTGAAAAGTGCATTTTCTCCTAAGATCAGCCTTCACACCAAACATAACATTATAAAATTTCATAAACATTGAAGTCAAAGAGCCAAACAATCTTGGCCAAGGTTGATTTTTAGTGAGTTTCTACTAATATGGTTTTGAAAATTGCTGGGTTGTCTTAACAGTCACAGAACCATCTAAAAACAAAAACTTTATCAGGAGCCAATAGAAAAGGCTAAAGTACAAATATTTGTAACTTTCTATTGTGCAGTATGTATTATTTGGTAAGATTAGGAAGTGCTGAAAGAGATATTTTCTATTGTCTGAATTCATATTAATCTAGGCAGTAAATTCATATTAATCTCATCTCATATGATAAGGGGAAAGAAGTAAAAAGGGAGAGAGAAAAAAAAAATCTAAGAAAAGCTTCCCCTGTTCTGGGAATGAAGAATAGAGAAGGACCAGAGACATGCCTTGCAATCTCTTTCTTTCCTGCTTCAAGCTTTTATGTCAGAATAAATAGCTCCTCACACTGTGCTTATATCTGAAAACCATGGAATAACTGAAACTCAAGGATCAGGAGAGAGCAAAGGGGGATCGAAAGCTAAGGTTCATGCAAACTGGAGAGATACAATTCTCAGCTGTGAGGACCAACCTTGAGCTTGTGACCATGAGTCACAGGAACAACAGTAGTCAGAAGGACCCGGAAAACAAATGACTCATGCGATCATTTTTTCAATGAAAACTTGAGTGTACACACATGCCAGTTATTGGGTTAAGCTCTGGGTCTACACTGAGGACAAGAAGTGGTTCTCCCCTTCTAAGAGATTATAATAAAGGATCATGTGAACAGGCACGTACAACATAAGGACATAAAGAAGATGTTTATAACGAACTAGGATCACAGGGAACAGACATCTTTCCAGTCTTGAGGAAACCAAGAGAGGCTTCCCAAAGAAGATGGGATTGAATTCTGAAGGCTGAGTAGAATTTAGTCATTAAAAAGTGTGGAAGGGAGGTGGGGAGCAGAGAACGGGAAGTTACAAAAGAAGCAACAGCCTATACCTATGCAAGGGCAGACCTTGCAATGGGTCATCTGTGAGGGGTTTTAAGTAGAAGACTAATATATAGGGTCCAAATTTACCTTCTAATACATACCTCTAGATGCAAACAATGCATGGAGAAGGGGTGAAGGGAGAGAGACTGGAACAGAAAGATGTTAGGAAACTGTTGAATTAATTCCTTTGTTTCTGTTGTCTGAAATTTAAGAACTTCAATCTGGGAGTTATCTCATGAAGTGAGGGCTTTTAACCACCTGTTTTGAAAATATAACTTTTTCTGCCCACCCAGAGTTACCTTTAATGGGCTCTGTTAAGGTGTATGTTTTAGCGTGGGCTGCTATAACAAAATACTACAGATCAGGTAACTTAAACAACAGAAATGCATTTCCTCGCCATTCCAGAGGCTGGAAGTCCAAGGTCAATATACTAACATGGTCAGTGCCTGGTGAGGGCTCTCTTCCTGGCGTGTAGATGGCTACCTCCTCTCTGTGTCCTCACAGCAGAGAGAATGAGAGAGAGAGAGAGAGAGAGAGAGAGAGAGAGAGAGAGAGAGAGAGAGAGAACGCTCTGGTGTCTGTTCTTGCAAGGGGACCAATCCCATCTTAAGGACCCCACCCTTGTGGGTTCATCTAAACTTGATTATCTACCAAAAGCCTCATCTCTAAATATCATCACATTGGGGGTTGGGGCTTCAACATATGAGTACTGGGGGGACACAGTTCAGCCCATAGTACTGTAGTGGAGATATTAAATAACTAGTGTCCTAACAAGTAATCTCTTTTGGGGGGAGTTACAAGTAATCTAGGCCTTTCAACTATGTCATTTTGTAAATAAGGAGAACATTGTCTATTTACCCCTCATCTTTAAATATTTTGGTTTCTTCAGATGGCCACTTATTTATTTGTTTATTGTATAGAATGATAATGCACACAATAATAACAATAATCTTCTCTGGAGTTTCATAGTCCTGAAAAGAAGGAAGTCTAAAGCACTACAGAAGCACAACAACCATTGGACATCAAAGTCAAAGCTGGGAGTTGGGATCTAAGGGATCATTGAGAATCTGGAATTAGGAAGGGAAAAGGGGAGATGAAGAAAGGAAGAGGACAGAGGAGATAGATGGGGCCGCAGGTCATCTAGTCTGAGGTAAGGGAGATGATGGCAGCAGGAGACAGGAACAAAGAGTGCAGTAGCACAGGGAGCAGCTTTCCATGGAGAAGCCGTGAGTAATCACACTCTGGAAAGTCGAGGAGGGGCTGGCACATCGTAAAAGGACTGGGCTGGCATTCACCTTCCTTGTTTGTTCATTTTTCAACCTAACTTGATTGAGTCCTCCTTGACATGAGGGAAGAAATGCTGCACATCTTTTTCATCACTTCATCCTATACAGTGATATCTAGTTTATGAAAAACAACAGCATGCCAATTAGTAAAGTCAGTTAACATCAAATAGCAAATGGAAACCTGGATTAACAGTATCATTCACCTTTTATTCATCTGTTTAATCATCAAGTCAATTAACAACCATTTCCTGGGCAACTCTCTCTAGACAGCATTTTCCAGATGTTGTGGGGAAGGAAAGAGGACTTGCACAGCCATAGTTTGATGTCTCAGTAAACATTTCCATGATAGTGATTCAAGGTAAATTTGCTTCCCCTCTTGCAACATTAAAAAAAAAATCTGTAGCATGCTCATATCAAACTATTTTCTTATGAACCAGAGGAGCTTGAGCTTGATTGAGTAGATAGTCATGTCAAATAAATTACCTTGGGAACTAAAATGTGTCATGACCTAGTCTAAATACAGGTGAATGATATCTCCAGGCAAATGGCAAAGTTGGATATTTGCTTTCTGAGGCCCATTACTGGAAAATCCGAGAATGATCCATCTTAAGCATAAATGTTTCTCTTGATAGAAAAATGGTACGCCTCTACCAATAAACAGAGGGAGTGCGTGTGTGTGTGTGTGTGTGTGTGTGTGTGTGTGTGTGTGAGTGTGTGTGTGTGTGTATATACCTAGTCTCTACTACTTTTCATTTCTGAAACCCAAGAATCCTCAGAGGACCATTTTCCGAAACACTAAAATTCTCAAAAAGGTTCCCGGAACAGCACATTACTATAACTTGACACCATGTTTTAGATACTACCCAATAAATGTTTGCAAGGCAGCAATAAACCTTGTTTCTAATAGTAGGCGTCATGCTGTGCTACCAAAGTGCAGAGGAAATGACTGAGCGGAAAGCTCATATACAGTATGCAAAGGCAGCATCAAAGACTATCTGAGGCCAGTTCACGACAGTACCTCTGAGGGGGTTCAGAGGCTGCCATGGTTCCTTCTTCATCCTAGGTCACTTGCATCCAGACTTTCTAACTCCTGAATATGGATGCACTCAGCAAGGCCACATTTGAGGTAGTCAGAGGTCTTCGGTCCATGGGGTTGAGGAACTGAGAGTTGGAATGCCTTGCCAAGTCAAATGTACATCTAATAAAAGGGTCCCTTCAGCCTATTTTCCCTGACACTCCTATGGCTGCTGACCAGCTCCATGAGTGCCCCCAGCTTCAGGGGCCAACTGCAACCCAATAAGCTTGAGATTTGAGAACTCCGTTTTCTTAAAAGGTTATAGAAGCATTTAGACATCAGGCAGAAGTCCACCTTTTAAAAGGGGAAGTTATTATTATGTAAACCATTTTCTCTGCGTTGGGGCCAGACGTTCTGAACTGATTTTAATTTGCTAAAAATTAAAGTGACAGTTTGTCTCCTAGTCAAGAAAGGGAGGCTTTGAAACTGAGAAAGCAATTTGAGCCATCGTACTTTGGCATTGATGCCTAGGAAAACATATCACACAGGATTTGAAGCAAGTTTATCTGTGTAGCTCAGGTATGTACTCACCAAAGTCAAACAATTCTACTGAGCTTGCTAATTCTGGGTACACTGTGTATCACTAAATAGATTAATAAGTTTAGCAACTAATATTTGCAACACACTTGTATGGGTTGGTGTTTGGATGAGGCTCTCCTTGCTTTCAGAAATACTCAAAGTTTCTTTCTCCTCAGAGAGTCCTCTTCTGAAATCAAGCTGAAATGACCACCCTGATGTTTTCAGGTGCACAAGATGTGAAGAAGGAAGAAAATAAAATTTAAAACAACTCTTTGATTTATGATGAATCCCTAGGCTGAACCTAGATTGTGTAATCCATGCCAGGATTGTGTCTTATTTGTCTGTCCCTAGCAATTAGTACAATATAAATAACTGTACATTTATATATCTATATCTTAAATGAAAAAGAAAACAGCATTTACTGTTACACAACTTTCTTTGAGCCCCTGTTTTCTCATCAGTGACAGGGTACAATGACATTCAACCTATAAGGTGAATCAGTGAGAAATGTTTTTGGTTACAAGTAACAGAAAACCTGAAAGGTCTTAAGAAGTATATCATAGGGCCGACTGAGTGGCGTGTTGGTTAAGAGCTGGCTTGGGATGCCAGTGGCCCCGGTTCAGATCCCACATATGAGGGCCAGTGACACTGCCCTCTACAGCTAAGATGGTAAACAACAGCTCCACCTGGAGCTGGGCTGTGCGAGCCCCGGTGATGGTGTAGGCTGCAGCCCCTGCTGCAGTGGGCTGCCATAGGCCACAGTGAGTGGCCGGCAACCAGCGTGAAGCAGCTGGCAGCCAGCGTGAGCTGCCATGAGCCACGGTGAATGGCCGTCCAGATGCCGGCGACCAATCTGCCTCACCCGGGAAGAGCACAATGATGATACCAACATGGGCCAGTGAAGCAACATACTCCACAACTAGACTGAAGAACAAAAGGACAGCAACTTGTCTGTTCCCCTCCCTGGTTCCCTAGTGCTGTTCCCCTCCCCCAATTCCCCAATAAAAATCTTTAAAAAAAAAAAAAGAGAAAGAAAGAAGTATCTCACAGACAACTGAGTCTGCAGGTAGATGGCTATGGGGATGCATTCAGGGTCACAATTGCTGACAATTCTGCACTTATTTTGATCTTTCCTTAATGATGTCGTTTCATTAAGGAAAA
The DNA here is from genome assembly GCA_033961575.1 of Aselliscus stoliczkanus. NCBI lineage: Eukaryota > Metazoa > Chordata > Mammalia > Chiroptera > Hipposideridae > Aselliscus > Aselliscus stoliczkanus. Next base: position 10,400,817 of record CM066734.1, read on the forward strand.
CAGCTGCCACCATTCCAGCTGTCACAGTTCATGCAAGGCAATCAAAAGCATAAATGGAGGCAACACACATCTTTTCTCTTTTTTCAGTAAACCCAACCCCTGCCAGAAATGCTTAGCTTTCTGCTATGAGTCTTCTCATCCAGAACTCTGTTATACGGCCACCTCTAGCTAGAAGACAGGCGAGAGAAGCAAAAAGCTGGGTAGATTCCTATGATGGTGCAAGGACATAATGATTTATTACCTGGATCTGGCCACATTTTCTCTCCAAACAAATTTAGGGTTCCAACAGCAGGAAATAGTGAGTTAGAAAATGGCTATTGCGTAAGCACCTAACGGTGTCTGCTATAGGGGGTTATAATAAAGATTAGAAATCAGATATGTAAAATGTCATAACATTAACAAGTATACAATTAGTGCTCGATACACAGAAAGTATGATTTAAGCAATCACAACAAATCTAAGGTAATAAGTAAGAAGCAAAATGAAATCTAAACGAATTTGTGAATAGATGTGAGTGTTAGTGTAACTAGTTGCTTTGTGAATAGGAAAGCTTTGTTTTTGTTTGTGAAAAATGTTAATGGAAAAACATACTAGCATCCATCTCTATACAAAGAGATTCACCTTTGGATCTGAATCCATTAATTTTGGGGAAACAACTGAATGGCTAAATATACATATGTCAAGTGTTTACATCCATGTGTCCTGGGGGAGGGAGAGTCTTTAAGCAGATGGAGTCTTATTGTCACTTCCACATAACCACGGATATGTTATCTTGAAGTTTGCTGCTGAAGAGGGATAAGAAAATTGGCTTTGAAAACAACCAAGAGATCTATTGGGTTGTCGGAAAAGTCATGACATGTTTTTTTCTGTTTTTTGTTGCAAAAATGCGTCACGAGTTTTCTGACAACCCAATATATTGGGGCTGTCTCTTTGATGTTGAGAATTAATAAGCTATGTCAGATTGACCATTGCATCTTAGACGGGTGGCCTAGACTCTACCCCAAGGTTTAGGTTATCTAAAAAAGAAGAAACTTTGGTCTGATGCTAGAACCCCTCTTAAACCAGACATTTGGCAGCTGACTGTGGATGGCTTGGAGGAAGTGACTATATTTGCAAGTTGAAAGCATACTAAGAGCTTGTGTTGAAATATATGAGGCACACTGTTAAAGAAGAAAGGTCTTACCTTAAAGACCGAATGTTGTTTTCACAATGAAGGAAAAAGGTAATTAAAAAGCCAAGGGAGTGTTTTATAAATATATAATGAGCAGCATAAACAGTCAGTTCTATAGGAGTTCAGGCTAGAAAGAAATAACTTTTCAGAAGCAGGAGCTTGAAGAATTTATATAGAAGACTGAGTCTGAGATGGAACATAAATGATAGTTAAAGACTTTCAGAAGTGAGAAAGGAAAAATAATATTCCAGTTGGAGGGAAAAATGTGTGAACAGACAGGTGGTTGTGAAAACGAGTCTGTCATATGTGGAAACGGTGGCTGAATCGTTTTTCTGTTTAACTTTCTCTGATATGAAAATTCCCCCCCTCAAGAAACAATTTTAACTGGCCAATGTCACATTCATTACTTCTCTTTCAAGGACATAGCTATTGCCTCAAATGAGGTGAGCCTACCTATTTTCTCAGAAACCCTTTATAAGGTTATGAGTAGTAAATATAGAAAATGATTATGTTGGAACAGGAATTTCAAAGGAGAAAGATATATTCTATTTTTAACTATGAATCTGATTAAGTCAGTTATATTTATTTTTCTGCTAACTGCCTTTCTAACTGTAAAGGTTAACTCTAAATACATAACTTGACATTTAAGGGACGTCATGACACACTGTGACCCCAATAAATTTTTCTGCCCTTCCCCTCCTCCACGCCCCATTACAGGCATCTTCCCTGGACAGTCAAGCAGTGTGACTATTATCTTACCAGGAAACCCTAGAACAAAATTAAATTAAGTAAGAAATGTCTTTAGCTCTTTTTCTCGTATGCTAGTTATTAATGACTAATATGCTATTTAGTAAGTACATGAGATTCTTTGTTGTGATTCTACATGCAACACGTGGCTTTTTGGAGTTGAGACATTAAGTGGCACCTTTTAAATAGTGACATCTATTTTGTGGCTTTTGTTTCATTTAATATTGAAGAATTTCTTGCTTTCTACATTAGGGTTTGTTCAGGGATAAGTTCAAGGTGTGGATGGTGGAGGGTGTGGATCAAAGAGAGAAAAATTGGAGGGAGTGAGAGAAGAGATTTCCCCCGAAATACCAGAGTGAAAGGCAGTATTGTGTGTGGTGTTAGGGGTGTAAGTTCTGGAGTCAAACTCTGTTTGGGAAAGAAGTTTTTTACCTTAGTTGGCCACCTAACCCCTAGGTCTAACTCCATGCCTTTAGCAATAATCATTTCATACCACAATGTTTATGTTTGTAAAATCATGAAAATAATAGTACATACCTCACAGGATTACAAGAAGACAAACTAATATATTATAAATTGCGTGCATATCACAATACCTGACACAGAGTAAAAACTCCATAAATGTATATATGTCTGCTATTGTTACTCAGAGGGGATGAGAGTGCCTCAAAATGCCTTTAAGATTACCACGAAGGCTTCACATCCTTTCAAATTCACTCAGGACCTTCTTTAATGGAAACGGTACTATCTCAAAGAGTACAGTTACTTATCACCCATGGCGATAGGAAATGAGGAAAGTGTCCTGTGAGAGCCTGCACTTACGTCCAATGTTACTAAGACCGGCAAGATGCACAATCAAGACAGACCCAAGTGAAGTCTCCAAGCTAAGAATTTACATTAAGTTCAACAAAAGAGATAAATGCATTTTTGTGGTTTACTTCTTGAGACCGCTGGTATGATGAGTTGGCTCATTACATTTGTGTGTGTGTGTTTTTTAAAGGAACCTCAGAAGACATTATCCAGGGAACTTTTCAATCCAATCTATTTGTGATTGCATCTTCGTTTTCAAAGAAACTATTTTTGGAATTGTTGGTTTAGAGTTCCAGCCCTTGGTGTTGTCAAAATTAAATAGATAGAGATATTGGGCAGGATGTAACTAAATCGGTTAATGGAACTCATGTGTTGAAGAAAAATTACTTGACAAAAGAGAAGTGAAGGTTGGGGGGTAAAAAAACTACCCTTGGGAATAATAACGTGATTTAGAATACGCCTTAATACCTTGGAATCTGTAAAGATTTCATATCATCCTCTTTCTTGAAAGGAAATTAAATTGTAGTAAGAGGTTATATTTTCCTAAAATAGTAGCCATCTTTTTGTTTATTTTTAATTAAATTCTGTCTAGATAAGGGATCTTCATCTTCTTTTATATGGGCTTGCTGACTGCTGCTGCTCCATGGGCCAAATAAACAAAACACCTTCCAAATTTGATCCATTTGGGATAGCTATTTTTAAAAGCAGCATTTTGAGAATCAGATAACCCTCAATATCTTTTGGTAAGGAGAGAGAAGTCCCTATTTATTTTGGTAACTGAAATCGCCTCTGAGGCCTGAGAGAAAAGTTACCAAACAAAGGAGTATTTTATCTCATTCTCCCTGAGTACTGGCGCTAAGAAAAGTAAGCAGCCACCTAATTGTCATTTTAAGGGCTCTGGGAGGGCTCCCTGCCCTTTAAAATAAACAATAAAAGAAAAAAAGCAGCAAAAACAAAAACCACTTATATGCAATAGCCCTGCCAAGGGGTTCACAATTCTTACATTCATTCATTCACTAGTTACTGAGCTCTGCTTGTGCACAGGAAAATGTGCTAGGCACTAGAAACAGAGTTTCTGTTCTTGCACACTTACATTCTAAGAATACTTCCGAAAGCATGTTTTGTGAAACAAGCTTACTGTATAATATTAAATTGCAATCTGTATATAAGACAGGGAATTCTATGAACAAACAAACTTGGGAAATATGAAGTTAAATGCCATTTGTACAATTTCCATTTCTTAAGGACTTCTTAGCATCTGTAATAGGCCCCCAAACACTGTTGAGTGACTTACAGCAGGAAGGCTATATGCAGGCCACGCTGGGTAAGGCCCCACCTGAAATGGCCAGACTCCTCCACCAGCCCTTTCCAGTTCTATTATCACTGCATTTCAGCTCTGTCGTTCCTCCTAGGTGTTGCAATAAACGTCAATATTCAACTATCTTTGTCTTTTCCTGGGTACCCTATGCCATATTATTTTAGGCTATACAAGCCCCCATTGCGCGCACTGTGTGCACAATAGAGATAGAGGAAGAAGCATGACTTTGGCACTTAAAAGAGCCTTGGCACACTGGCTGGCACAGAATGGAGCCTCAAAATGTTTGTTAGATAAGCGAACAGATGAAACATGTGGACTCTATTCCAGTTTCGCCATTTTCTAGTTGTTATGCAAGCATGCTGAGCCCTGGTTTCTTCAACCCATGATGCCCATTTTTGAAGAAGGTGATCAATAAGTCAGCTATGGTCCCTCCCAATGGAAGTAAATTTTTCTTTTCTTTTTTGAAACTACTTTACCTGAGCTTTTTGTAATTCCTCCTCCCATTTGTTTTGTCATTTTCTGTCAATACCATGCTATTTTGATTATTGTTGCTTCGTAGTATAATTTGAAGTCAGGGAGTGTGATACCAGTGGTCTTGTTCTTTTTTATCTGGGCTATTCGGGGTCTTCTGTGGTTCCATACAAATCTGATAATGTTTTGTTCTATTTCTTTTTAAAAATGCCATTGTGATTTTGATGGGGGTTGCATAAAATCTGTCTATTGCTTTGGGTAATATTGTCTTTTTAATTATGTTGATTTTTCCAATCCATGGGCACAAAATATCTTTCCATTTCTTTGTGTCTTCTTCAATTTCTTCTAATAATGTCTTGTAGTTTTCATATCTTTTGTTAAGTTTTTTCCTAGGTATTTTATTCTTTTGGTTGCAATCAAGAGGAATTGTTTTTTTCATCTCCTTTCCTGAAATTTCATTGTTAGTATATAGGAACACAATAGATTTTTGTATACTGATTCTGTATCCTGAAACCTTGCTGTATTTGTTTATTCTTTCTAGTAGTTTTGTGGTGGAGTCTAGGTTTTTCTATATATACAATTATATGTCATCTACAAAAAGTGACAATTTTACTTCTTCATTCCCCATTTCTTCTATCATTTTAATAATATTTTAACTAGGTAACTTTTCCCAAGTCTGGACTTTGCTATTTGTTTGTATACTTGTCATCATGACAACTTATAGAGATACTGAAGGACTAGTTCAAAGGCCATGACAACCCTTCTTTTCTTCATTCCTTCATTCATTCAATAATGATTTCATTGAATGCTGAATATACTGAAGGTGCTATGCTATTCACTAAAGATACAGCAGACAAGGGTGCTACCCACAGGAATATTAACAGAAAGAAACCAGTGGGATCCAGAATTAAGTGATGCTCACCTTCAGACTATAGGAACTTAAAGTACCCACCTTACTTGTATAAATAGAAAAAAGCCTCAGGGAAGCATATCATCACAACACTTTATTAAACCAAGAATAATGGGAAGATTTTATAAGCCAAAGAACAAAAGTAGGCCAAAGGCAAAGAAGCAGAACCAACACCAATAGCCTTCTCACCAGCAACACCAATTCTATACACCTGGGGAAAAATGCCTTCAAAAGTCTTTGACCTCCCAGTACTCTTCATTAGGAAACTACTGGAAGACATGTGCTAACAAGATGAGGGAGAAAAACAAAAAATGAAGAAAGACATAGAACCCAGGAAATACTGGTTTCCTGGCCAAAAAAAAAAAAAAAGTGGCCAAATGAAGTCCTAGGGTGATCATTGTGGGGCAGGTTTAGGGAGCAAGTTTTCCAGATTGAAGCAAGGGGGTCAGAAACCTTTGGAAATGAGGATTGCCTGCCAAGTATGAGCACTTGAGGGAATGGATGGCCCAGTTGACCATTCTGAACAGGATGTGTATAAGAATTATGCAAGTGAAAGTATTAGACCAGTCATCATAAGGAAATGAGATAAGCACTTGTATTAGTTTTCTAGGGGCTGCCATAACAAAGTATCATAAACTGGGTGCCTAAAAACAACAAAAATTTAACTCATCATTCTAGAGACTAGAAATCCAAAACCAAGGTGTCAGCAGGGCCATGTTTGCTTTGAAACCCTGAATAGAAACTTCCTTTCCTCTTTCTAGCTTGTGGTGGTGGCCAGTCACCCTTGGCATTCCTTGGCTCATAGCTGCATCATACCAGTCTCTGCCAGTGTGGTCACGTGGCATTTCCCTGTGTGTCTGTATCTGCACATCATGCTTTCCTCTTCTTACAAGGACACCAGTCTTTATGGAATAAGGCCCACCCTAATGACCTCATCTTAACTTGATTACATCTGCAAAGACCTTATTTCCAAATAAGGTCATATTCACATATTTCATGGGTTAGAACTTCAGCATATCTATTTGGGGACCATAATTCAACCAATCACTATACTCATTACTGAATTTACTAACATTAGTGCTCTAGACATGAAAAGAAGAGAAAATGTGGTTCAATGTTGAGTTGCATCCCTGTCTATCTTCACAAAATATCAATAGATGATACCTAATATGCAAATCAAGAAATAGCAGTATAAGCCTATTATTTAGAAACAGCAAAGCAATTCATAGAAGAAATAGTCAGTTGAAAGAGTTTGAAGTGGTTTCTTCCAAAAAATGGGACAGGGAAGTAAGAAGAGACAGGCAGGGGGCTTTTAGTGTTCTCATTATAAGCCTTTGGTATTAGCTGAAATTCTCACTATATGCATGTATTTCGTTAATAAAAAGAATAGAAAGTTAGAGGGCAAAAAAAAGAGGAAGAAACTAGTGATGCAAATATTGGGGTCTTTATTACTTCAAAGACTTTTAGTATTTTAAGCGTAGAGTGCATTCAGCCTGTGATCACAGAGTATTAAAATAATTACCAATTTATAATAACAACACCTGATAGTAGATAACATTATATAATGGAAAGAGGACTGCCCTGATTCTAATTTTGATTCTGCAGCTTATTAGCTGTGTAGCCTTTTATTCTCCTAAGGATATAGGCTGATAAGGCGGGGGAAAAAGTGTATTTCTGTAAAATAAGATGTGTACACTAGAGCAATTCAAAGGTGGGTTCTAAATCTAATTCTATGTGGCCCTACAAAAACTAAAATTTGCAATGCAGAAAACCCTAACTCACCACAAAATCCCATTTGGAGGACTGGAGCTCTCTGACTTAAAAGAAACTGTATCAATTTATCCATAAAAATAAATGATCTGAATATCCTAGTCAAAACTTTTAGGACTTTGGTGCAATATTAGGTAAATCCATTTGGACTGGTGAATTTTGTTCTGGTGCATTCCGCCAGTTTTTCAATAAACTTTTAAAAATATTTTAGGTTTATGGCAAAGGGAAGAAGATAGCACAGAGATTCCATATACTTTATACCCAGTTTCCCTACTAAGACATCTTACATTAGTGGTACCTTTGTCACAACTAATGAACAAATATTAATAAATTATTATTAACTGAAGTTTCAACTCTATTCAGAGCTGTTTAGCTTTCACATAATGTCCTTTTTCTGTTCTAAGATCCACCCAGGACACCCCATTAAATGAGTCATCATGTTTCCTTAGATTCTTCTTGGCTGTGATAGTTTCTATCTTTCCTTGTTTTTGAAAACATTAACAGTTTTGAGGAATGCTGGTCATGGATTTTATAGAATATTCCTCAAGTGTGATTTGTCTGATGTTTTTCTCGTGATTGGACTGGAATAATCAGGGCTCTTCATTGCTAGGAAGTCCTCATAATTCCTATCTGATAGGCTCAAAGCTGGCACCAGAACATGGGGGCAAGTTACCCTTGTTTAGGAAAGGGACCAACCATTTAAACTTCTTTCTCCTCCTTTATTATCTACAGGAGTTAAACAAAGTTCACAGTGGGGTCATTTTCAGCAGCGAGAGGATCATAGGTCTGAACAGGGAGACTTGGGGCCAAGAAGTTGAGCTGTGAACCCCAAGGAAAACCATGTGAGGTAACACATCAGTTACTCACAGTGTTAACACTTCATTGTTACCCCAAAGGCTTCAGAGAAGCCTTATGAACATTCAGAAATTCAGAATTACAATATTCGAGACTTAATTGTACCACATAAAAGATTTAAGAACTAATAAGGGTCAAGTTTATAATTTTAACATTTACCCTAATAATCTGTCCTCTATTTGGATTGCACCCTCTACTTTTTCAGAATCCTTAAAGCAAAGATAACAGTTGTATCACAAAACAAAGGTATTTTCAATCCATCCTTTCCATATACCCCTAAACTGGAGTTGAAAGCTGTTCTTAGAAAGTAGAAATCACCCACCCACTCCCCTTAAAATTGTAATCTACAGTTTAGTTCATAGCAGTTCAAACATTGATTTTGCAAATCCCAAGAGTTGCCTACCCATAGCCTACTTTTTTCCTCCAGTGACTTGCTTTATAATTTGGTAATTGTGCCTTTGTTTGAGTAGGTTTTCCAATTGTTAATAAAATGCTGACCACCTGCAAAAGATATATTAAAGTGTCATGGAAAAACACTTCTCATAAAAGACAAAAACAAAAGCACAATAATTAGAACCATGTATTCTTCCTTACTGTGGCATCTTTTTTCTTTTTTTTTTCTAACTATAAACCCATGTTAGTGTAAATTCTGGGTTTCCAAGCTTTGGGAATTAACTGTAATGTTTGATTGTATAGAATTAGATGTAGCGTGCTGTTTTCAAAACAGCCAGAATAATCTAAATCTATTCTGAAATTTTAAAATCTTGCAGGTCAGTTCTTGTAATTTAAAAAATATATCAAGTATTTCTAAATGGAATCCACTTTAAGTAAACACCCCCAGGGAAAGCTGGACTGGTTGTGAAATTTGGATTTTTAAATAAAAGTTCAAGTGAGAAGTAAACAATTTGCTTGGCCATTTGACATGGCCAATAAACTAGAAATACCTCCCAATACGATCTGAAATATTTCACAATTGTGGTGAGCAAAGTGTCACCTAAAATTACTAAGATAACATTTTTAAAACAAAGCATTAAGCCCAATGTGTGAGCTATTTGGGTCATATGATTATATGAACTGTCCAAGTTAAGTGGCATGAATCCAAAGTGGATTTTCAGCTCTTCAATCCAGGGGCTGATAATGTTTTTTCAGAGTGAATGTTGCCGACATCACTGTAAGAAAATCAGGACATATGTGAACAAAATGAGGACCTTACCTGAGAACCCTGGGAAAATGCATGGTGTCAACTAGAGCTGGATTTACAACCAATTCTGCCATTCACAAGCATTTGAGGAAGCATTCAACACCCTGAAATCTCAAGGCGTTGTGTTTAAGACGTTTTGCTATTGAAAGTGAACAATGCTTATGCTATGCTTATTGAACTCTATAATATCCTGTGGATAAAACCCAGACTGGGGTCTTAACCCCAAAGATCTATATTCATCCTCAAGGTGATCAAAAAACACCTAGAGATCCTAGTGTACTAGAAGATAAATGAGTATTGCTTGCCATGAGTATACGTGTGACAAAACAGACGAGGAGAAGGAATAAGAAGAGAAGGAGAATGGCAGAAGGTGGGCAGGAGAGAACTTCAGGATGAATTAATTTCTTGACAAAAAGGTAGATTTTAAATGACTCAAAATGATATAAATGAAGGAGAAATTTAGAAAGAGTGGGAATCTCCCAAAAACTTAAAGGATTAAAAATTTTATGTGTGTACATTTTGTTACTATTCATTAAGTAATCACTTGTATTTTGAATACTGCTATTACCAAGAAAGATTTGATTGTGCCCTTTTGGGATGCAGATAGGATTTATAACATGCTTTTTCTTAAAGTAGTCAGATCACTCTGAGCTTTGAAAGAATCACTCAGCGGGTTACCGCTGCCTGCTCTGATGGACCTCTTAGAAATACTATATGCCACTTTTTTCCCAAAGTGAACTTCCATTTTGAAAATGTTTTCTGTAAAGGAACAAAGAGTAAAATCTTAAGATTTCTGGAACTTTGGTGCAACTATTCAACTCCCCTATTTGCCTAAGAAGCCAAGGGGCCATCTGTAAATGAATGGGCATGGCCTGTGTGCCAATAACACTTTATTTACAAAAACAGAGAGCAGACTGAATTTGACCCATGGATTATAATTACCCAGCCCCTAATCTAGAAAATCAGAAACTTTGCATTTTACCCTCACATCAACTTTCTTTCTAAAAGATAATACAATTTGCCAAAAGGCAGCAGGACGTGGTGATAAGATGAATGCTGGGCATAGGGCAGGAGAGATACATTATAACAGAACAAAGGATTTACAGCTCCATCTATATCACCTATTCTTTTTGTCCAGAAGAAAAGAAGTTGGTGATAAGATATATAGAAAAAATTAATAGTTATCAAAATGGTAAAAGCCTAGCAATGATACAAGAACCGAAACATAAAATAAGAGTAAATCTAAAAAGAATTAATAATAATAGAGCTAACATGGAAAGCCAGGATCCACTTAAGAGAACCCTTTAGATGCACAACTATTTTACTTGTGGAGACAACTGAAGGGGTAGTGGCGGATGAGAGAATTCCAACTATGTGGGTGTCTACAAGGATAGCAGAGACTTGATCCTGACACTCAGACTCCTTAGTAGGATAGAGTTATAGACTCAAGGAAATTCTAGTAAGCTAAAAATTTTGGTGCATCTATACCAAATATTAGTCATCTTTAGTCATTCACTTATTCAGTTAGTAATAATTTGCTTAGTAATAAAAATGAAAATCTATGAGTTTGCACATCATCCCTGCTTCCCACAAGAACCCATGAAGGAACATGCAAATTATTCATCAGTTCATTAATCAGGAAACCTCCCAGATGGTACCTTGAGAAGGAGCAGTCACAAGTTTTCCCACCATCATGCCTTTAATCACAGAGTTCATTTCTCTAAGAACAGTGTTCTCTACTCACCCCTTCCTCTCTCTTCCCTTCTCACCTTCAGCACTCACACATCGTACCATTACTGTCAGGGCCCAGGCCAGCCCTGCATCTTCACAAAGCATTGCTGGACGGTTTCATGTCCTGCCCTTACCAACTAGAAATAATTTGCGGGCCCCCATTCCCACCCAAAGTCTCCATAGAACTGTGCTTGACCCTTCACTTCTTGGCAGTTTTGATGTTCAATGTTCTGTTATGGTGATGCATGTCCATGTTTTTCTTGTAAACTCCAGAAGAGGGTGGATGTACCTCATTTTGCTGAGGCAGGTCAGGTGTTTTGAGCAATGGTTGGAGCACAGGCAAATATCAAGTACATAAATAGAATGTCTTAGTGGGATATATAAAACTGTGATAACATTGCATCAAAGCTATATGTCACTCTCCATAGACTGAGATTGAATCTTAATTGTCCACCTAGACAACCTCATTCTCTTTTGTATACTTATTTACTAGGCACATATTAATAATAGTAATCTTTTATACAATTATATAGAGCTTATGATGACATTTTTGGGGGTGTTATTTAACTGGAGCCCCTACCATCTTGCAAAGATGTCAAAGAACATTAAAGATTAAAATCTGAAATTCAGAGAGTTTAAGTGGCACTCGAAGACACCATGCTTAGTAAGTGGTAGAAAATAAGTTTTAGGAGCTATGAAAAATAGGAATATCCTCTCCCCTTAAAGATCTTACAAATTTTTAAGTAGAAGACACACGCTATCCAAATAAATCTCAACCTAAGACAATGGACTCTAAAGTATATTTTCTTTTCACTGAAAATAATTAGAATCATTACATAAGGCTCTAGATTTATTGGAAGAATAAAATTCAGGAGTGAAGACAGACTCATGTATAAAAATTTTATTCCAGATAATTATTGTTTAATTACTAATTTCAGTTGATAAAACTATATAAACTTAGCATTGAGAATTTAGATTGACCATCACATTACTCCTAGTCAATTTGTAAGGGGTGAAAAAGATAACTACTGCATCATGTTGTACATCTGTAATTAATAATAATAATAAAAATAAAAATAAATAAAATTAGTCAAAAGAAAAAAAAGTCAAATATACTAGGCTCTGCTATGAAACTTTCTGAAATAATTTTCAAACGGTTTAAGGTGATCTGGACTTGGTCCAAAAAGTACTGTCATTCAATACCTGAGACTTTCAGTGAGCCCAAGATGGAGGCCTGAAGGCCACATCACTTTAGCCATCTGTTTGCCAAATCAGTTCCTCACAGTTATGACGAACTGAGTACCCCAGGCCATTTCCTATGGACTAAGCCAGGAGTGGGATAATGCAGGGGTTGTCAGAGAATGGCAAAGAGAAGAGGACATCTTCCTTACATGTCCTGGTGACAGCCACATACTGGCCTCATCACTCCCTTCATTCATAGCCACAGAGACCACACAAGAAGGTGTGGAGCTATAGCCCCAATGCTTCTTCATCTTATCATGGCCCCTACGTCCTGCTTTGTCAGGAAGCAGGTTATGGCTGCTTCCCTTGGTTATGGCTGACGTTTAGTGGGGAGCACAATGAAAAAGAGCAGGTTTTGAAACCTGGCATGGACAGGTTCAAGTTTTCCTTCCCCAGTGAATAGTGTGACCTTGGTTACTTGGCCTTGCTGTGTTTGTTTTCTTATATATAAGAGAGGAATTATAATATAGCAAACATATATGGAGGGCTTCTTATAGGCCAGATATTCTACTAAGCACTTAAAATATATTAACTACTTTAATCTTTACAATACATGTTATCATTATCTCATTTTATAAATGAGAAGACCAAGGCACCAACTATTTAAGTGATTTGCCCAAAGTCACAGCTAATGAGTGGCAAAGCTAGGATTCAAACAGAAGCAGTGAGATACCAGAGTACCTGACTCTACCTCTATTTTTTAGTGGTTTTAGCTGAAAGATTAATACAGTTTAATCATATATTTGTCTATGATTATTAGTCTAACGTCTGTCTCCCTTGCTAGACTTCAGTCACCTAATCTTGTTTACCCTCAAGCATTTCACTTGTGAAATCGGGACAATTACAATCACTGAGTTTTTTGTAGGGTTTGGGGAGGAAGGACAGTATATGTAGAGTCTTTCATATAGGGTCTAGCCACAGGGAATGCTGCATTCAAGGTGGCTTATAGAATACATACTTTTAGTGTCAAATGCACTTATTATCCTGTGGTTCTACCATTTTGATCATGCATACAAAGATGTCATCTCCCGTCTAAGTATGTCATTACACCTCAACCCTCTCATTTGTTGCCTACATTCTGGTAGCCTACAAAGAAGAAAAGAAAATTCCTGAGACAATTAAAGAAAATTCTTAGTATTTCACGAGAATTCTGTAGCTCCTGAGATCCACTTCCATGATAGAAGACTTTTTCTCCCCACTGAACAGTCACTCTAAAGAACAACTAAAAATTGTTTTTCTAGTTTTATATAGTTGTAAGATCTATGCAGTAGAAACTTTACGAGAAGCTTTCAAGGCTCAGTATAGGAATAAGCTGAACATAACTGACCACCGAGTCTCCTAAGTGAGTGTTTATGCTCTTTTGTTTGAGCCACGGGTAATCTGGGCTTGTTTGTAGAGCAGCTGAGACAAAACAGGAAACATAACAGTGTCCAAGCACATACATCTATGCTTCAGACCAAACACCCTAGTAGATCTGTCCTAAGAGGAAAATTAGGAAAGGGTTCTGGCATCTAGCAGTTTATAACATTAGTGGGTTTTGGGTTGTTTTTTTTTTAATAGAAACTGTTCCTTTCAATTTGTCCTTCTAGTGCTATCAGCTTACAGTTCTGTCTCTCACAAATTTATTACTCACATGAGAGAAGCTTCATAGAAAAAGTATTGTATGATTACATTATGCTTTTATTCTAGAAGGCTTGTTCAGTAGTAGTTGTCACTATTGTAGCTGTCACTAATTGTAACAGCAGCAATATTGATATCAGAAGCAGGAAGGGTCAACATTTATTAACTAGGCATGTTTCTAAGATGCTTTCTTATTTTATCTCAACTATCACAGCAACTCAGATAGGTTCTTTTATATCCCTATTTTATGAATGAAGAAATAAGTTTTAGAGGGGCTGATTATCTTACCCAAGGTAATGTGCCTAGAAAGGGGCATCACATCACTTCAGCCTATTCCCTCCTAATCCCATGCTAATATGCATCATATTTTAAATAATCATTAGCTCTATGCAAATAAGTATTAAACATCCTCAAGTCCTTTAAGGCTTCCCACTTGATCCTATAGATTTTCTTGATATTCCTTGTCTTATTAATACAAATCTTCTTCATTCATATTGCCAAAGCTGATTTTTATGGTATTTTGTAGTTTTTACATCCATCAATTACAGTGCATAAATGAACCCCAATGGCAAAGTTTTTCCTCCTTCATAAATGTCAAGTACAGTCAGATTTGAAAGATGGCAAAGAGGACCAAATCTAAAGATAACATAAATATGCATTCAGTGGTCACCTCTTTTGAAAATATCAGGCTTTGTGTGTGAGCTTTTGAGTTAGATGTGGGCTTCACGGAATGAAGTATATGCGGCCATCCTGTGCATGCAAACTGAACACTGCTTTCTGAGACGTGCAATGGACTATTTCCTCTGCAGTTGAAAAAAGTGAAGATTGGAAGATGCCCAGGCTTTCCTTCATCCTCCAAACTCCCTGCAAAAGAATGGCAGTGACCCTGGATATCACTATTAACCTTGCATGTTGGAAAGGGGTGACTGGAGGAGATTCTTATTGACCACCAAGTTCTGCTTCATCCTTTCCTGTGATTCTGTCTTTTCTGAGCTGCCAACCAGCATTACAATTGCGACTTGTATTCGTGAGCTCAGAAAATCTTGAGTTTTCTTTTCCATTTTAATTGTAGTGTAGATTCATAGGAAAACCAGAAATGGCCAGATTTTCCATTTAAAATAGCCCCGCAAAGTTTGTGACCCAGAACCGACTCTCAATGCAAAATCCCCATTGAGTATCCTTGTCACTGTGGTCCTTAGGCGGGTACCAGCTATAAAAGGCTGTGGCCCCAGTGGGTCTGCCTGGGAATGTGCTTTCAAACGTTTCCGGATCTTCATCTTGCAATGACTCTTGGAAGACTTTTGGCTTCACTTTGAAAGCCAGAAAACCATAAAGCAAATCTGAGAAAAACCCACAGCTGCATCCATCTGATGACAGTCTTCAACGGATTTTCCAAAGATTGGGAGCTCAGCAAAACCCAAACTCCATGATGTCAACAACACTGAACCTTTCCTGTTGAAGCCAATGGGTATTCTGGGGAAGATTTCATCCATGTGTTCCTGATCTACTTACAGTTAACTCATCAGAATGCCATTTGCATAAGTGTTGCCAAAGTTTCATGAGCTTTTATTTCTTGGTCTTTCAAATGGATGCTGGTGGGAGTCAAGTTTTGCCAAGGAAATACAACTCCCGAGGTCTAAGTTATTTTCAAAACCAAGACTTTGCAGATTTCAAGTAGCTGTTTTAACTATCACTTACAATAGTCTTTATTTTCAGCATGTCTCCTCATTAAAAGTGTTATAGAAAAACAGCCTTTCATCACCCCACAAAGAGTGGGACCCACTCCTTTCCAGTCTTCCTACTTCTTGTGTTTTTCCACCTTTAAGGAGTTTACAATCTAATAAGGATATTGGACACCGCCTCAAATAACTACAATACATGGCATAATCTTACAGTGTATCAAATTTAAATTTATCAGTTTAACATGCAGAGTCTTCTAAACAACCTATCACCTTCCTCTTTTGCATACACGTTTTTCAAACTCAACTTCCACACTGCAGGTTCCTTTTTAATTTTATCCCACCTGGAATATTATCCTTCCAATAGTTTCATTGTAGCCTTACTTTTTATGTATATGCATATATTGATATCTATGTCAAGACTAGCCTATCAGGGTTATGAACTGGTAGTTGTGTGTGTGTGTGTGTGTGTGTGTGTGTTTGCTTCCATAGCACTAAATCTGGCCTTCACAGGGAGAAGATACTACTGGTAGAATTGGGCCTATTTTACTGTTGAGAAAAAGTAAATCAGTATTTCTTGAGTGGCTATGATGGAACGCTACAGAATGTCCGTCAAACTTTTCATTATGGACCACCAAATACTTTGGTAAGAGAGAGGAGCAAGATGGGCTTTTTAGGGTTGGAAAAGACCCAAAGAGAGAAGGCAGGAACACTGAGGGGGAAAATAGGCGGCAGTGTAGGTATGCTCGGTGTGTACTTTGGATCTTACCTCTAACTATGGCATGTGTGAGAACAGATATGCCATTTCTGTATCTGAGCATCAAGACTGCATATGCAAATATTTGGATCGTCACACCCAGTGACACTTAGAGTAAGAGTTCCCGTACCTATTTGGGGGTTGTATTTGGGTATATATTTTTTTCTGAACACTGGAGCCCATTCAATAAATGTGTATTGTGTGATATTCCAAGTTAACACTGTATAGTTTAATGGGAAATTCACTTATACATAAAGTATAATTGTTGCCCTCCAGAAGTTTATAGTCATCATGTACTTAGAAGCATAGGTCCTTAGAACTAGAGTGAACCTGAAAAACCCAAGGGTCTCATTATTTAAATGAGAAAATACATTGAAGAGGTGATATGACTGGCTTAAGTCAAAGTTCTGTCTAGAACTCAGGGTTGCTGACTCAATTCGTGCTTTTCCATTATTGTTTTGTTGATTTTTTTCCCCTACCCATGCTAGATTATGGGTTTCTTGAAGGCAGGGAGCAATGTCTCATAGTTCTTTCACATTTACTCCACCCAAGTATGTTATTAATAACTAGACAGATTGAAGTATTCAGTAAGTGCTTATGAGATGAACAAGTGAGTAAATGAATGAATGAATAGGCAATATTAACATGAACTGCTAAATGGGTGAGAAAGCCTAGAAAACCTACATTCCTTCCTATTCCATGCCTCTATAGTGATTGTTCTTTGGTTTGTGGTTTTGCAGCCCTTGGTGTGGAAAAGATTTAGAGTTTTAGTTGACTCAAAATGCTAATACAAACTTAGGTCTCATTAAAGGGCACCTCGTGTCCAACGACAGGTCATAATTCCACTCTAAACTTTTCTAACAGTCCATGCCGAGGTATTAGTTTTTAAGAAGCCTTTTGACAATAGTTAATTTTATACAATTGTCTCTAACTTAAAGACACTAAACATATCTTACTGAATTTTATAGTCTTCGTCTAACAAATTTCTTTCCCCAAAGTAGAAGTGGAATTGAAACGTGCTTAAAGGAAAGAGACTGGGATGGTAGATGATTCAAATCCATGTCTCGTGAAGGGTGGTTAATGGAACTGGGAACATGGCAGAACCGGGAACAATATCAGAAGGGCTGTCCTGTGGAAAATGGGCTGGATTTACAAGCTGGCGAGACAGAACTACTAACAGTGACTGGGTGAAGGCCAGAGATGCTGGCCTTCTCTGTGAGTTTTGGGTCAACTTAAAGTCAACTTTGTTCAGTTACACAGTTGTGTGAAAACAGAGCTGTCTCCCGAGGTAGGACACATCTTTCTGTCTGACCCTTCTGTCTGACACATCTTTCTGTCTGGGCTGGACCTTCCACATAGCTCCCTCACACCTGGAGATTTGATGCCGATGACTGTGGTGCCTCCACCAGTGCCATGTTGTCACTGGGTGCCTAGTCTATGCAGCCTATTCCTATTTCTTCTTCAGCACTCACTTCTACCTGCCAATTTCTTAGCAATCCACAATTGTCAATGGAAACGCAACTTTAGCAGGTTATTAAAACATTTCTGCTCCTTCCTTGTCCTGGAAAATCAATCTCACTAAACAGGGTGTGGTATATGCCCACCTCAATCATGTATGATTTTTAATTAAAAAGGCAGTATCACGTAGCTCCCAAGATGGTCAACGGAGTTCAAATATTTGCTCCAGAACTTATAAGTGGGGCAATTTTCTTAACCTCTTTACCTCTCCTTTTCCTGAACTGTAAAATAAAACTAATAATGCTATCTGTCTCAGCAACGTAATGAGGATTAAATGAGATAATGCACATACGTGCCGACACATGGTGCCTGAAACTTGGTAGCTGCTTGCCCCATGTTCCCAACTGTGCTCTGTGGCTAATAAGAGAGACAGATTTCTTGAAGTTGCCTTGATTTAAGAAGACAATACTGTCTCCAGACATCGCTTTCCTGGGGCTAGGCTAGAGTATTATTATTCTGTCCTGATGGGAAGGAGGAGCCATCACCAGCAGTGAATTGCCAGTTTCCAAGCAGGATGGATATGAGGGGTGGTAGGAGGGAAGCTGAAATGTTACCCCCTGCCAGCTTTTTGAAATGCACATTCATCCGTCTCTTTGATGTTCCTATAGCCACTTCCAATGACCAGCTTTCAGCATATTATTTGCTTTCTTAACCACATCACTTTTCCCTGAGTTCAACATTCCAGTAGGATTCAGAGGCTCTTGGTACATTCTTCCAAAATGAATTCAGAAGGTAAGTCAAAGAGAAGGGGGAAATAGCTTTGAACAGGACATGGGGTTCAGACTGGGGGTGGGAGAAGGTTGGGGGGGGAGCTTTATGACTCAAAGAGCTAACAGTAAATTCAGCCTCAGGCTGTCCGTGTGCCAGGCCTTTCTGCCAGTGGCCTGATGACTAATTTCAGCCCAGCATCCCACCCTGCTCTACCGTCTAAGTAAGTGGATAATGGCACTGCGAGCCTCCCAAAGGGGAAGGAGAGGGACCACACAAGGAATCTGAGAGCCAGTCTCCTTGGGAGAAAAAGAATGAAAGGAACCATCACTTTTAATATCCCCTTCATCGTCTTTGCTGTTTTAGGGGGACCACATAATAATAGAATATATTTTTCTCCTTAAAGTTAAGCACTTGAACTTATATATTTTCAAGTTTATAATCAAAACCTGGATGCCCAATATCACTCACCGGTGGCCGTTAATAGATGTTTCTGATTCTGTGCTGGCAACTTTAGGGGATACTTCTCCATTCCTGTGTCAGTCTCCTTACGAGACCATAAGTGCCTTAAGGATGGAAACCAGCTCTTACTCAGTTTGAATCCCTAGCAGGGTAGGAATGCACAACAGGTACCACACCTTCGCTTATTTTACTGTACTAAATTCTGCCTGCAGAAAACCACACTCTGTGCTGCAGGCAGGAAAACAAACAAATACCATTACAGATGTTTTTGCAGGCTGCATTAGAGTCAAGCTCCACTCTGGAACAAGCTTGCCCCAAGCAGACCCACTCCACTGAGGTTTGAAAATCTCAGCATCCTAAGGTGAGCTATGCGCCAGCTGCCTAGCACACCCCTGAAAGCACCTGGCCTCCCTGTAGCAGCTGGAGTCTCTGTTTCCAGGTTTTAGCTGCATGTGTGTTGGTCTAGAGCCTGGGCCCCTAGGACCTTCTATTTTGTAAGCACCTGAGTGTCTGATTAAAGAGCTTCCTGATGAAATTAGTTCCAGTGGTTTCTGTTATCTGCAACTGAACTCTGAACTCCCATCAAAAGTCTGTGCAATGAATACATTGTGGAATCATCTCTAGGTCCCCTTTAAACAGTTACTCACTCCCAGGCTCCTGAAATCACCTTTTGATTCTGAAAGTGGGTGATTCATTAACATGTAAGAAAATTTTCCAAGAAATGCCTCTACTGGAATTCTAAAATGCAATAAAAAGGGGGAGAAAAAAATCACTGCAAAATACCACTCAGATAGATATTATTTTTAAATCTGGAAAACCCCAAAGGTGGCTTATTCTTGTCACTTAGACTAATTAAAACGGTGTGCTGCTGTATTTTCTAAGTGACCACAAAACTGTAGGTGATTAAAGATTATTAAGTTTTACATTCTGAAATAAGTGATTTGTGTGAAGTTTGGGAGCTATTAAGTCGTATTAATACTTCCAATTCAAAATCAAGATGACTGAGTTTTTGTTTAATTTCTGTTACATCTGTTTCTTCTTTTTCTAAACTGAAAACACTAGATTCCCAATGAATGGATCTTAGAATAATAATAGCAGCACTACCACCAATAGTATGATTACTGAAATTGAGTGTGTGTGTGTGTGCACGTGTGTGTGCATGTGTGTGTGTGTCTGATATTATTTGTAATCAGGGGAAATCCCACCAAGGATATACAGTGAGTTTTGTGTTTTAAAGACAATTCAAATAGTTTCTTTCTGTAAGGTTATGCCACAAATCAATACCTAGTTGGGCTTATTTGTTTTAGTTTGTTTGTTCTTTAAGGATCTCTTTAAGATTTAATTTTGTTGTGTAATCATGAAACATATTTGATGATTCCAAAGTCAAATCTACAAAGCCGGAGAATTGTAGCTTATATCCTTGTCCTTTTATCCTGGTGTCACCCTTCCCCAATATACATACAACCATTTTTATTTGTTTTGGGTTTATCCTTGCTAAAAAATATCCAAGCAATTATGTATGTATGCATGCATGATGAATGTATGTGTGTTGAGTATTTGTACCCTCACTCCCTTTCTTAGTAAAATGGTAGAGTCGAATACATACTTTCTTCACTTTGCTTCTGTCAGTTAATGGACTATCCTGGAAATCACTTCACAGGGGTATATGAAGATATTCCTCACTCCTTGTTAGATTTCATGATACAACACTGTTTTGAGTTTTTTGTTTTTATAAACAGGGTCACAGAAAATAGCCATTTGCACTGAAAATGTCTCAAAAGAAAGGTCAGCTCAGAATCAATGAGTACTTCTAAATATCACTAAGACATGGCCGATGCCAGGTCTGGGAAGGAAGTATACAAAATGAGCTGAATTGCCTTGTACCACAGAGAAAAGACACTATTCAAGACTATGGAGAGTATGTCAAAAGGACCCAGGAGCCATCCAGAGGTCACAGGTGGGTCAATTTAAATATCAGTAATAACTGTAATAGATTGAAAGACATCAAATACATTAAAACCTATTAATTCATAATGACAGAAGTTTAAAAACAACAATTGGTCACTTTTGTTTAGAAAACCATCAAAGTATTTTGAATATCGATGAATAAAAGAAAAGGATTAAGCATTTATTTTGACTTTCCTATATCATAGACCTCAAGGCAACTAAATAATTGATGAGAAGAATTTTCTCTTTACAGAAATATTCTAGCTCATCATTTAAAATGAATGATAGAATTATAATAATACCATTTTGCCATTCCTAATGAAGTAATGCATCTAAATAATGATACAATTGCTGCTGGCATCACAAAAAAAGAGAGACAACCAGCTATTATATGCCTTAAGAGAGGTCACAGACCCACCTATGAAATAGATTTACCAAATAAATCAAAGCTGAATCTAGTCAAGCCTTTGGATCTAAGTAATAATTTACAGAAAATCCATGGGACAGAATAACATGACACATGACACCACAAGGGTCCAATTAGTAAATCTCATCTGTGGGTAACAGTGCAGGCTTGGATTTCGTGGATGTCTTTAATTGCAAGGAAAAAAAAAAAGAAGAAGGAAATTGAATGTACAAATTAAAAGAGATTCCTAAAACCTTGTTTTGACACTGCTTTGAAGATATTTTTTTAAACTTTTAAAAATTCTATGATAATCAGGAAAATTTAAATACAGGTATTTAATAATATTAAGGAACTATCATTATATCATTATGGGGTAGGATAATGAGACTGTGGACATTTTTTTTTTACAATGTTGATATTTTAGAAATAAAGATTGAAAATGTTATCGGTGAAATAAGACAAGGTCTTGATAAAATAATATGAGGAGGAAATAAAGTGAGATTTGTTTAAAGTAATCCAGGAATCCAAGTGAGGGCAGACGTGGGTAGGGGTAAAGATGAAGCAAGATTGTCCATGTGCTGATAACCTTTTAAGAAGATAATTGATATATGGGGGCTTATTATACTTTTCTCTGTTCTTTAACAGATAATAAATACTCTATTAAAAAGCTCTTTAGAAAAAGATACTGGATAGCTAAGAAAAAAAAAAAGTATTTTAAGGAGCAAAGAACCAAAACATAAGATTCAGCTTCTAGGAACAACATTAAATCAAGTCTCAGAAAACTTTAGTAAGGAATAAATGGCAGCCACCATAATGCAATCACACACTGGATTTTCTGCTCTACTCTTACAGAGAGAGAGAGAGAGAGAGAGAGAGAGAGAGAGAGAGAGAGAGAGAGAGAGAAATGCCTGCCAGTGATGGAGAGCTCACTCTCTACTCCTTCCCCCTGAGGAACTTGTGAGAGAAAATCTGGGGCAAATACCTCTGATTATTAGAACCTTGGCCACAGCATAAAGGGAGGCTGGGAAAGTAGGCAAAGTGAGCATCTAGTATTTTCTGTTTCAACAGCAAGAGAAGGGTTACCTGCCCTATCCTCATTTTGAAGAATCAAAAGTGAGGAATTCCCCCAAATACAGGAAAGAATTCAGACACTGGACAGCAAAAATAAATGAACAATGCTTACTTTGCTAAGCAAGTAACAGCCTCTGAGTGTCATTTCCCTCATCTGTAAGATGACCAAACGACACCACCTATGTCCTAAAACTGCTGTGAGGACCAAAAGGGATAAAGTGTCTATGAGACATGGTCACTCAAGCAATCTTTCCCTCCCCTCCCTCCCTCCCTTCCTTCCTTCCTTCCTTCCTTCCTTCCTTCCTTCCTTCCTTCCTTCCTTCCTTCCTTCCTTCCTTCCTTCTTGTCTGACTTCAGTTACTATTGGATTGTCAGAAAAGTCATGATGTATTTTTTCTGTTTTTTTGTTGCAAAAATACATCATGACTTTTCCAACAACCCAATACCTCCATTATTTCCCCAGGATAATATTCTGTTTACTTAAGGGACACAAAGTAAGTAAATATTTTTGAAATTCAATTAGATTGAATCGAAGCCATATTTTCATAGGGGAAAAAAAAAGTTCCTTTTTTCCCTCAGCTCTCTCCTTATACACCTGGCTTCACAGGAAAATAAATCAGCAATTGGAAATGCACACCTGCCTCAGCCACAGGTGAGCTATTAAAGCTTTTCCACATGTCCCAAATCCCCAACCTTTGATCAGCACGATGGGGATGTTCATCATCCCATAAAGCAAAGGATGGACGGACTCGTTGTTTCATTGAAGTCAGTACTTCTCCTCATAAAAACACTCCCCAGGATAAAACATCCCTGAACTTCCAGCAGTCTCCTCAGGGTCAGGTGTCCCTTGGGTCATGGAGTGCTGTGGGCTGGATTGACGCAACAATGGTTAGCTGACTTTCAATTCTTTTCTTCCACCCTGCGTGTTCATAGCATCACAGAGGGAAGGAGTTGTGTGTCATCAAGGTAACCATGGCTGGGTCGGTCTCTCCCACTGCCAGTTAGCATAATAATTTTGAAAGGTGGCTGGAACATTTGACCTCATGATGATAGGAAAGTTCTGTGATTAATGGTGGTTTTTAATGTGGACTTCAAAGATTGACTCACACAGCGAATGAGCCATCTATAGGTCAGATATCCTACATCCCAGTCATTTTCTTTCTTCAGTCGGGAATTCAGAGAACTAAATGCTGACCAGCTGTAAAAGACATCTACCCAGTTGGCAGAAAAGCCTACTTAATGGGCTCCTAAGAGGAATTGTTTAAAATAATGCTATGCAATTTTCCCAAGAGTCGGTGCTGAAAAATGAACAAGTGGAAAATTTAACACCTAAGTGAGGTGTTACTTTATTCATAAAGCAAGGCTTTTCTCTTATTTTTTCTCTCCTGTGGTTCAGGCATTTTGCAGCCACTTCAAAAACTGTGACTACCTTTTATTTAGTAATTGGACAAGTATTTATTAAGGGTTTTCTATGTATAAGAAATCGTACAGAACCATAAGAGTGCGAGGATGAAAATGTATGGTGCTAGTACTCAAGGATTTTAATACTACTAATATTAATGATATTAATAGCCTCTAATAATGTCTATGAATCTTTACTTTTCACAGTGTTTTTATATGCCCTAAGTCATTGTAATAATTCCTATAGTTCAATGTGATGACCCTAATTTTTTCTAAATCAGTTTACTACTCCATTTTATTCCATCCTAACTTTCAGAAGATCACATATTTAAGATGCTTAGCCCATAAGCTGAAGAAATAGTAGAATGCTGCCTCCTCTAGATACTTCATACCAATAGTACAGTGAATTTAAAACAGCATTTGTGTGCTCATATCAGACATGTGTCACATAGCTGTTTTCTATTTTGTTTGGCGAAGAAGATGCCAAAACTTAATGAAAAATTCACACAGCACCCTCCTGTTTTGCCTTGACCTGGGTTCCTAGCTCCTTGATGTTTACAGGTAGAAAGGGCTTGGACTAAATGCCTGATGAAGTTTGAAAGTCTCAAGCCTTCTCCAACCATCAAAACCATTCACCTCACTCCCATGTTCCACAATCACCTAAGCAGCCCTCTTGAACTGACTCCCACACCTGTTCATCAAATAAGGAACAAAAAAAAAAGCACATGCTGTTTAAAATCCCTCTTCTTTAACAAGGTCTTTTGTTTTGAAATTCTGAAATGGCCCCTGGTCTATTATCTCACCAGCTGTGGCCTTTTATCTCCTACAGAGAATAGCTGACATCACACAAGGCAAAGCCACTGTGCTTACAGATGCCATAAATATCTCCCCTAAATCCTACATGATAAATTTCCATCTGATTAGTAAAGCAGATACTGTAATGGGCAGGGGGAGGTAGGGGACGGGGAGAGGCTTTGATGATGCTAAACTGAGCCTCTGGAGATATCCCATCCCTTCCTTCCAAATTTCACTGTCCAAAAATTGAAGTCATGAAAATGGTAGACAATGCAGGCTGGATTATCCACTCCCATCGCTTTGTTTGGTTTTGTTTAAACTGATATTCTAATATGGGCAACCTAAAATTTACTTATACGGAATCCAAAGCGAGGTGAATTTGTTAAAGGTCCAAATGAGAACACGCCTCATATACAAAATCTCACTATGCTTTTTAGACCATAGCCTGAAAAGGAAGAAAAAAAAAATCCTGTGAATGAAATGTGAAGCAAGGGAGGGAGAGATCCAAGACGGTGGAGTAGATAAATGATGTGCCTGCTTTCTTCCATGAACACATTAAAATTACAACTAAAGTATACAACAATCAGCCTGGAGAATCATCTGAAGTCCAGCTGAATAGAAGTTTTAGCACTAAGAATATAAAGAAGAAGCCACATTGAGACTGGTAGGAGGGAAGACGCGAAATGTGCTAGCCCGAAATCTTTGTGTGGGGGTTGAGAATCAGGAGGGATATCTCAGAAAACCCATCCCCCCAGCAGTTTTCCCAGCCCATAATACGGGTGCCAGGAAGAGGAACCCCCACAACATCTGGCTGTGAAAACAGGGACTCCAACCATCCAATTGGGATGGAAAGTTGCAAGAAACCCAGACATTCTCTTAAAGGGCCAGCGTACAGACTCACAGGAACTCACCCTGCGCTGCGGTGGAGGGACGGTGACTCAGGGTGCATCAGAGTCATACTGGGGGGTAGACTGAGGTGTGTAGTTTCCAAGCAAGGGTTGGAGGACAGTCACCATTTTCCCTGTGTGGCATACTCCTTCCATGCAGCCAGCAGGCAGACACCATCTTTCCTGTGTTGCACCCTTTCCCACACGGTCAAATCTGAATCTGATTGGCCTGATGAGCTCTGCTGCTCTATCCTGCTGACTCACTGGGAACCTACCCTACTCAACTCACCTAACACCTGAGGCACTTTCTGGGTGAGCAGCCAGCCTCAGCTGCACTGCACTCTTTCTTGGAAAACTATCTGAGTCCACAGGCCCCACCAAGCAACAACTGGCCTCAGTGTGCTCTGAGACTTTTGCCAAGTTCTTGAGACTCAGCACTAGCATCAAACCAGAATCTACACTAACCTGGTGACCACAACTCTTCCCACTCTAGTGACTCCCCAAGACCCTGCCTCTCCCAATTTATATACCACATGAGGCCTATGAGTGTCTAAAACTTAAGGGAGCTGGCAGGTGGCAGCAGGCCGTGGGGTGCCCTGGCTACCCCATGCCCAGTACTGGCAATCATCCTCTGATCACATCATGACCTCTCCCACATGCCTCTAGGTTTAGCACAGGTCTTTAAACAACCACAGATCACTTTGTAACCACTAACAGGTAGTTCCTGGCTGGTCAAAGGCAGTGGGTGACCTGGGCCTGTGGCCAGATCCCCTCCCAAAGAGGCCCCAGAATGAACATACTTGGAGGTTGGCTTCAGACCACAGCAGAGCACCACCCAATTAGTCCCTCAAGTGGCATACACAGAGGGTGGTCTCAATAGGCACCAGAGCCCACTGGGGCAAGTCCTGCCCTGTGGGGTAAACCCCAGCATAGCAGCCCATAAGCTGTGGACATGGCTAAACCCCCATAGCCAGTCTCACCCAGTGACATGCCAATAGCAATCAAGGCTCTACTATAACAGGAGGAACACACAACTCACACAAAGGACACTCCTGAAGTACCTGGAGCAAGTGACCAGGCAGATTGTACCAGGGCCCCACATGGCACCTACTACATAAGGCCACCTGGCCAAGACTGGGAGACATGCCAGATCTACCTAACACATAGAAAAAAAACACAGAGAGGCAACCAAAATGAAGAAGCAAGGAAATACATCTCAAACGAAAAACAGGAGCCAACCAGAAAAAGAACTAAATGAAATGGGGGCAAGCAACCTACCAGGCACAGAGTTCAGACAATGGTTATATGGATGCTCAAGGAAGTTAGTGAGAACTTTAACAAAGAGATTGCATAAAAAAATACACAGAAATCATAAAAAGGAACCAGTCAGAAATGAAAAATACAATAACTGAAATGAAGAATGCACTAGAAGGATTCACCAGCAGACTAGATGAATCAGTGATTTGGAAGGCAAGGTAGCAGAGAACACCAAAACAGAACAGCAAAAAAAAAAAAAAAAAAAAAAAAAAAAAGGAAAAAAGAATCCAAAACATGAGGATAGTTTAAGAGGCTTCTGGGAGGACAACATCAAGAGTGACATTTGCATCATTGAGAAACTGAAGGAGAAGAGAGCAAGCAGGGGATTGAGAGCCTATTTGAAGAGATAATAACTGAAAACTCTCTAGGCTGACAAAGCAAATATACATATAAGCCAGGAAGCACAGAGACTCCCAAGCAGGATGAACCCAAAAGGCCCACACCAGGACACATTATGATTAAAGCACAAAGATTAAAGACAGAGAACCCTAAAAGCAGCAAAAGAAAGGCAAAGGCAACTAGTAACTTATAAAGGAACTCCCATAAGATTTTCAGCTGATTTCTCAACAGAAACTTTGCAAGCCAGAAGGGATTGGCACAAAATATTCAATGAGATGAAAAGCAAGGACCCACGACACAGCAAAGCTATCATTTAGAATCAAAGGACAGATAAAGAGCTTCCTGGACAAGAAAAAGCTAAAGGAGGCACCAAACCAGTATTACAAGGAATATTAGAGGGACTTCTTTAAGATGGAAAAAAAAAAGAAAGATCAAAATTATGAATAATAAAATGGCAATAGTTACATATCTATCAACAATTACTTTCAATGTAAATGGATTAAAAGCTCCAAGCAGAAGACATAGGAGAGCTGAATAGATAAGAAAACAAAACCCTTAAATATGCTTCCTACAGAAGACTCACTTCAGATTGAAGATACAGAGACTGAATGTAAAGGGATGGAAAAATATGTCATGAAAATAGAAACAAACAAAAAAAGAAGGAGTAGCAATACTTATACCAGGCAAAATAGACTTTAAAACAAAGGGTATAACAAGAGACAAAGAAACACCCAGTAATCCCACTTCTGGGTACTTATCCAAAGAAACCCAAAATGCACGAGGGGACATGTGCATCCATATGCTCATTGCAGCATTGTTTACAATGGCCAAAATGTGGAGGCAGCCTGGGTGTCTGTCAATGGATGAATGAATAAAGAAGAGGTGGTACATATATACAATGGAATATTGCTTGGCCATGGAAGGGAATGGGTTCTTGCCATCTGTGGATCCATGGATGGACCTGGAGGGTATTGTGCTGTGTGGAGTTCGTCAGACAGAGAATGACAGATGCAATGTGATTTCACTTATATGTGGAATCTAGCAAACAAAATAAACAAACAAAACAGATAGAGGAGACATTTTGATGGTTGCCAGATGGGAGGGGATTGGAGTTTGGGTGAAAAAAGAGGAAGGGATTAAGAAGTACAAATTGGTTGTTACGAAGTAGTTATAGGGATGTAGTGTATAGCATAAGGAACATAGTCAATGATATTGTAATAACTATGTGTGGTGTTAGATGAGTACTAGATTTGTTGAGGTGATAGATAGGAGGAGATTGGGGGGCAGGATAAAAAAGGTGATGGGATTAAGAAGTACAAACTGGCAGCTACAAAATACATAGGGAATATAGTCAATGATATGGTAATAACTATGTGTAGTGCCAGGTGGGTACAAGTCAAGGAGTTCACTTCTTAAATTATGTAAATGTCTAACCACTATACTGTATGCCTGAAATATAAAATAGTATTGAATGTCAACTGTAATTGAAAAATTGAAAAAGAGTATAAAATGTGAAGGGGAATAAGAGGTCCAAATTTCCAGGTATAAAACAAATAAGTCATGGCAAGGTAATGTACAGCATGGGGAATATAATCAATAATATTGTGATAGCATGGTATGGTGTCAGATAGTTCCTAGACTTATCATGGTGATCACTTCTTTAGATATATAAATGTTGAGTAACTCTGGTGTATGCCTGAAATTAATATAATATTGCATGTTAGCTGTATTTTTAATAAAAAATATTAAAATAAAAAGGAAAGGAAAACAAGAGCTTTCAGGTTTGTACATGAGTTTGAAATGACTTTATCCCTGACTCACATTCTACTTTATTTTGATTCTTTGGAAGACCTATCCCTGCACTGTGATTTTTTTTTTAATAACAAGTTTCTATTTGCAATTATTAGTGGGTCTTTCCACAAAATTAGGTTGCTGGAAGGACTGAGAAGGGAAAGAATATTCCTGGATAAAATGCAACGGGGGAGTATGGAAGTCCGTGGACTTGCCAATTCTTATGGTCAAGGAACTAGATGCCATTTTGCTTGGTCCTCCTAATATACATTTATTCAAATGAAAACAAAGAAAGCAGCCTATTGTCAGGGGATAAAGGGTGAAAATAAAGCAGTATGTTGATGTTCCTCTTACTACTTGGACCTCCATTTGCTGTAGGATATAAGTTTAAGATAGTTTTCTGAGTTTTTTGTTTGTATGTTTTGTTTTTAAGCAACAGCCCTTCCTGATCTGCTGAAGAGGGGTGTAAAGTAAATAATAAAATAATGAATGGAAGGCAAAGAGACATCCATCTAGACACTCATTCCTTCTGGAGCAGACTTCATAGACAGCCAAGGAGCCTCTGGACAATGGAACAGAAGAGACCGAGGCTGGAAGATAAGTGACAGATAATGGGTAGCTTTGGAGCCAATACAACAAAGAAGCTGAAAACTGCTAATTTATCTCATGGTAAGAGATTCATTTCTGCTTGTAGCCCAAACCCAGTGCCAACTCAACCCCGTGCCACCCCCCTCCCTGCCCCCATCCCCCAGCACACATTTCCTTCTGCCCCATCCCATCTTAAACAGAACTAAGACATTTGAATTTATTCAAGTCCACACTTAGCTCAGATAAAGTTTGGGGTCTTGTCCTCCATTCATCGCTGAGAGCTTGGTTGCATTGCTATTATCATTGTGTGTTCTCCGTTCACAGATGGACAGTGTTCCTTGGCCAAAGGGGCGGGGCTTATTCATTGATTGAAGTGCTCTAAGGCACTGGGGGAATATGTCATGCGTATTGGCTCCTAGGGTACCACTAGTACTGATGGCGCAGGGAGACAACACATAAGAGGCCGCTGCCCAGTCCAGCCTCCCTGCAGGAGGCGGAATTCCCTAACCCCTCCACTCTGCTGATTCAACCACCGCTCTGACTGCCCTCAGAGGTTGCTGGCTTTAGGCTGGAAATTACAGGAAACCTTTCGGCCTCTACTTGGTTATTTATAGAGAAGTTTATAGGATTCTTCCACAACTCAAAAAAGGAAAATCAAACAAATGTCACCTCCCATTATCGTGGCAACTAAGTTCCACTCTGAAAATAGAAGCTGGTGCCTTAAGTATGAACCAGTGAACCAACCACTAGTGTATGTATATTTTAGCAACACATTTATATTAAAAAAAAAAAAAATTCTCTCAAATTTCACATCTGGAGAATTTTCCCTGGTTCAGCTCACCTGTATTTGCACCCTCTAACATCCCTTTGCACCGGGCCAATGTTTTAATAATGACTTCAAGTGAACAGAATTGGATTATTCATAATCCTTTCTCCCTCCCTCCTCTCTCTCACTTTCCTTTCCTTCCTTTCTGTCTTTCACAAATACTAATCTAAAATGTATTTGCCAGGCACTGTTCTCTGAACTGTAATCCTCATAACAACTCTAGGAAGTAGGGACAATTATCAACCCCATTTCACAGATGAGAAGACTTGATTTATGACACACTGTCATCGCTGGCCTAGGCATAGCTCTGTTTTATTTCATTTACTCATTTCTATTCATTTGCTCCTTACTTGGTGAGTAATAAAAACCAACCACACAACCCAAGAATTGGAACATGAATAATACATGGACCTACATGATCCTCTCCTACCCCACTACCCTGGCTGTATTGCTTTGACACACTGAATGTTGTGTTTTCATTATAGTCTCGCTTAGTTATAAAAATAATGTTAGTGCTTCTATATGTTTGATCAGAAGTTTTATTGCTTAGTTTTAGTAACCTTATAAGGGTATCATGCTGTGGTCCTCTGAGAACTTGCTATCCACTTGGAATCATATTATCACATGTAGCTGGAATTCATTTTCACTGGCATAATATATTCCATAATGTACCACAATTTATTCCTTTCCCTGTTGACGCTCATTTGTTATCTGCTCTTGCTATTACAAACAATACTATTATGAATATTTTTGTATGTTTCTCATAATGCACAAATGAAAGGATTTCCTTTGATATATACTTAGAGAATTGTTAGGTCATAGAATATATGAATGTTCAATTTTAAAAGTAGCTTTCCATAGTGGTTAACCAATTTACACCAGCAGAAATCTGGTTGATCCATATACTCTCCAACTTTTGGTATAGTTTAAATTCTTAACTCTTGTCAATAAATTGAGTATAAAATAGTATCTATTATAATCTTGATTCGCTAATCTATATCTTGATTTGCTAGTCTATATTGCTCTAAAGAGTTTGGGCATACTTCCCTATGTTTTTACCTGTATATTTTTCTCCTTCTGTGAAATGTCTATTTCTTTATTTTAATCTTTTTTGTAAATCTTTTTTTTCTATTGATCTGTCTGACCTTTCCTTAGTATTTTATAGGAGCCTTTACATATTCTTGATATTAAGTCTTCACCAGTTTTATGTGTTGCAAATGATTTTCTCAAAGTTTGTAGCTTGTTTTCTCACCTTCTTTAAGAATGTTTCTGATGAATAGGATTTCTTAATTTTCATAAAGTCAAAATCATAACTCTTTCCTTTTCTGGTTTGCACTTTTTTTTCTTTTTGCCTGTTTAAGAAATCCGGCCCTATCCCAAGGTCGGAAAGATATCCACCTATATTTTTCTACTGAGTGTTTTAAAGTTTGCTTTTGACATTTAAGTGCCCAATCCATCTGGAGTTGATTTTTGAGAATGGTGTAAGGGTGGGATCCAAATTCATTTTTTTTCCAAATGGACAACCAAATTTTCCAGCTCCTTTTATTGAATAATCCCTCTTTTCTCCACTGGAATGCCAGGCCACCTCTGCCCTCATTAAAGTTCCACATATGCATGGATCTATTTCTGGGCTCTCTTTTCTACTCCATTGGTTCTCATGTTTACACCTGCAGTGTGGGATTTTGATCAGAGGACAGGACTTCAAGTCAAAAAGATCCTGTCACTTGTAATAAACGGAATGTGACCAGGTCACCTGACTATTCTGTTCAGTTTTCTCATTTGTAACACACAAGTATTAATTCCTACCTCATTAGGATGATGTGAATTTTTTTTTTCTTTTAAGA
Organism: Aselliscus stoliczkanus; assembly: GCA_033961575.1. Lineage (NCBI taxonomy): Eukaryota > Metazoa > Chordata > Mammalia > Chiroptera > Hipposideridae > Aselliscus > Aselliscus stoliczkanus. The sequence goes on from CM066734.1 coordinate 10,432,999, forward strand.
TTTTTATTGGGGAATTGGGGAGGGGAACAGTGTTGGGGAACTGGGGAAGAGGAACAGACAAGTTGCTGTCATTTTGTTCTTCAGTCTATAGTTGTGGAGGATGTTGCTTCACTGGCCCATGTTGGTATCATCATTGCATTCTTCTCAGGTAAGGCAGATTGGTTGCCGGCCTCTGGACGGCCACTCACAATGGCTCTTGGCCGCTCACACCGGCTGCCAGCCACTCACGCTGGCTGCTGTCCACTCACTGTAGCCTATGGCAGCCCACTGCAGCAGGGGCTGCAGCCTACACCATCACCGGGGCTCGCACAGCCCAGCTCCAGGTGGAGCTGTTGTTTACCATCTTAGCTGTAGAGGGCAGTGTCACTGGCCCTCATATGTGGGATCTGAACCGGGGCCGCTGGCATCCTAAGCCAACTCTTAACCACCATGCCACTTGGCCAGTCCAGGATGATGTGAATATTAAAGGGATGCCTGTGGAAGTGTTTTGTAACCCATGAAATTCCTTATTTTATGTGTTTCATAAACATTGTCCAAGTGTTTCTTTTTTATTTTATTTACTTGTCTTTTAGAAATCTTTTGGTTGTTGATTACAAAAACAACAACAACAACAACAACAACAACAACAACAACAAAAACCTGACTTACACTGGCTTTAAATACAAAATTTAATGGCCCATGTAACTTAAATGTTCCACTGGTAGGGTCAGCCTTGTGTGATGCTTTAAACAGTGATTTTTTTTTTTTTTCTGTTTGAGACTCCAAAGAAACATTTTTCTATCTCTCCTCCCTGATTCCTGCACTGTCACCTTTATCTTTAAGGCCCTGTGGTCATAATATGGCTGTCAGCGGTTCTGCGTCCTTGTTCACATTCAGCCTTAAAACAGCTTCCTTCCACGTGGCTTCTAGAAAAGAGTGAAAAAATTTCTTCCCTAGACGCCTCAGTGAAGTTCTCTGTCTTAGGTCTCATGGGCCTCCTCTGGCCCATGTGTTCAGCCCTCATCTAAGGAGTGGTGACAAGATGGGATGTGAGGGTGTGGCCCCTTCCTCTAAAGCACAGGAACTGCATGCAGAGTGTTAAAAATATGATTACTATTAGTAAAAGGAAGCAGAGAATGAATACTTGGGTGGGGGCACGGAGGACACCCATAGCCAATGGTCATTACTTTAATATTCTTAATGTTTTTAAACAAAGTAACACATGTATATGATTACAGATCAAGTGATGAAGAAGGGTTTAGAGCAAAAGAATTTAAATATATATATTAAAAAAATAATAAAAGTTTAGAGTGGAAAAAGCACTGCCTTTCTCACCAATCCCAGTCCCACTTCTAGAAAGACATTCATTTAACCCTATCTGTATGGGATTCTCCTGCTGACTACTCTCCTAACTCTAAACAGTAGTATAGACCTTTGTTTCTTTATGAAATCAGTTTTATATATTATAGTACATTTATACTTCCCCAGCCTTCTTAACTCACAAATTGCAGTTTGATAGTAATATTATTTTGCAATATTTAACTGTGTAACGTTGTGATTTTTAGATAATAGATCTATATTTCTTTTTCCATCAATTTTAATTAGTATCGCAACTTCCTTCTCTGAAAAATTTTAGCCACCCTTTTCCTTTCCTCCAGCCCCTCCCTCCTTACACTTCCTCTTTCTGTCAGATATATTTTGACTTTCAAGATTATAAACACTCATGTTCTGCCCCCCAACAATAAACAGGACTTTCCTGCTCCATTACAAGTTGAATTTGCAAAAATTGTTCATCATCAGTCCAAGATTCTGCTGGAATAATATTTATTTTCCTGTATATTCAGTGTTAGTTAACGTATACCCCTACACCAATTATAGTAAAACATTCATTAGCAGTAAGGTTAAGTGGAATCTGTTTTACTGTATTTTTTCAACTGAGCTTTCAATTTGTGTATTAGTAGGATCATACCTTTTTACTACACATTTCATTTTTCTTAGTTTCTAATTATCCTCACTTTCTGTTTTTATCTCTTAATTCATAGGTTCTATTGCATGGAATTCCCCCCCCACCACGACACACACACACACACACACACACACACACACACACACACACACACAAAAGACCTCTTTCATGAGTCTCTGTGTCCTACTACACCAAACTAGAATGTTTTTTTCTTTGGGCCTTTTGATGGTCATTTTGAATTCCCCTTCCCTTCTCTCCTGCGTTGGTTTCCCATTCTCTGAACCCCGTATCATCCATTTCTTGTATCTTTCTTCCTCCCATTGCTTGACTGAAGTCACAACTTCAATTAACTTTCTAAAAACCATCATGAAAAGGTAATAAACATTACCCTTCCTTGCTGTCAGAAAGTATCTTTATTTTGTTCTCACACTTGATTGATATGTTGGCTCAGAACGTTTCTTCATTTTCTTGTAATATTCAGTTGTTTATGAGAAGCCCAATATTGATGTGACCCTATTCCTTTACATATGGCTTGTTTTTCCTTTCTAGAAGATTTAATGAAAATTCCTTTATCCTTGATGCACTATAACTTATTCAGAACATATTGTGTGAATAGAGGTTTTTGCAAAATATATGTATATATTATAAATGTAAATATATATTTGAATATTTAAATATTTATAAAATATATTTATAAATATTTAAATATATGTATTTTAAATATGTATTTTTAAAAATATTTATTTACACTCTTCCATGAAGCTTCGATAATTTTGTCACTTATAGATATTTAGTTTATATGTAGATGTTAAAATTACTTTAAAATTTTGATGTATAACAAAAAAATCTTTGGAAGCATAGAAACAAACAAACTAAAAAAAAAAAAAAACAACTCAAAAACTAAATACGTTAAAAAGAGCTGGTGTGCAGAGGGAATAATTTTGCATGATATTGTCCTATATACATAGTTTTTTGTCATAAAAGTATTACAATCTTAATTTTGAGCTTGGGATAGTGAAGAAGAAAGAAACTTAAAAATATCAACCTGAGAACAAAGATTTATCTAAGCCAGCATCTAGGGAATATATACTGGTTAGTTCAGACAAAGGCCAATGTCCTGCATCGTCTTGCCCCGTAACACATAAATGAAGATTCATGTTGCTAATATCAACCTAAAGGCTCTAAAACTCATCAGACATCAAAGAAAGATGGAGTTATGTTTACTACATGGGACTTTGCTAAGGGCATTTTAAAAGGATTATTTAAAAAGTGTTGAAATAGAATGATTTTCTGACTAACCTGTAATTAACCATAACATTAAGTTACTCCATTGGTTCCAGTCCATTAAAATTTTGTGTAATTACCATCTTACCCGGGCCTCATGCTCACCTCCCTAGGATGCTTTGCCAGTGTGTTATTCTATATATTAAACCACCAAAATACAGTCCGGTGATGCAAACCTGAAGAACACAGCCCACCTTCTCTCTATACTTTAAGCAACAATGTGAGGTCTGACTTTTTGGGAATCTGATAGAGCACGTTCTCAGTGTCCTGAACACATTGATTTACTGTCACCAAAGGAGGTGAGATTTATTTGCTATTCCAAAAGCACCAGCGTTATTCTGGAATACCTCTGTCCTAGTCAAAATTCTATGACAGAGGGCATAACAGAAGAAAACAAAATCTATCTCTGAGAAAGGTAACCACTCAGGAGGAGAGACTAGTTATAAACACAACAAACCATAAAACAGCATATTCAGGGCCAGCCGAGTTGCGCATTGGTTAAGCATTAGCTTGGGAGCAGGAGCTCTGAGCAGCAGAGCCGCTGGTTGGGTTCCCACATGGGCCAGTGACCTGCGCCCTCTACAGCTAAGATGGTGAACAACAGCTCCACCTGGAGCTGGGCTGCCCTGAGTCACTGGCAATGGCACAGGCTGCAGTGGGGCTGCAGTGAGCTACCATAAGCTACCCTGAGTGGCTGGCAGCCAGCATGAGTGACTGGTGGTGTGAGCTGCCATGAGCAGCCATCCAATGGCCAGTGACTGATCTGCCTCACCAGGGAAGAGCACAAGGATAATACCAACACAGGCCAGTGAAGCGATGTCCTACACAACTAGACTGAAGAACAAAAGGACAGCAACTTGTCTGTTCCCCTTTCCCGATTCTCCAATAAAATCTTTAAAAACAAAACAAACAAACAAAAAAACCCCAGCATATTCACAGCTGCCTTAAGATAATCACAGGGGGAAGGTAAAGTTTCAGTGTTCAAGGGAATCAGAAAATACAGTCAAGAATTTGAGCTATATCCAGGTTTTTATGCAACTATAATAAGACTAAAAGAGATTCAGATGTGTCTGGGGACATCTGGCAAAAGGGCAGTGTCAGCCCCTATAAATCTATTTACATGAAGACTAAGAAATCGTATGGGGCAGAATTGGTCCTGAGGGAGGAAGAATGCAGGCATGATAAAGTGACTCAGTAAGAAAGCCTTAGTCATTGGATGGGGAAGATGATTCTGAACATAGCAAGACCCCAACTTAACCCCAACTGGGCTTAGTCAGAGTATTATGGAAAGAAAGCTGTTCTGACTAAGTGCTGAAATAGTCATTTTGCTTTGTGACATAAGCAAACTCTACCTTGGGATCTCCTGTACAAGAACTTAAAAAAAGGGAAAGTCTCCCCCTACCCCTTTTCCAAAAGTCATCACACAGGGTTGGTGCCTCAAGGACACATGTGAGGTGCCCGGCAGAGCTAGCACTGTACCAACTACCACGTCTTGTCAATAGTCAGGAGGAAACGCCATGCCTTTGACTCTCTAATAGAGGCAAGGTACCCAGCAGTGGAATGAAGGCCGCATCTGCGACAGGCTTTTATACTCAGATCAGCCTTAGTGGTGGCCCATAGGACAGTGCTGAACCAGCAGAAATACAAGTCAGAATGCCAAGCCTGGCAGCTCATAAAGGTACCTCCCATGCCCAGTGCAGCAGCCACACACTTAAGAACTATGGTGCCAGAAGAGATCCAACACGGTGGAGAAGATAAACCCTGTGCTTGTTTTCTTCCATGAACATATTAAATTACAACTAAATTGTAGAATAATCAACCTGGAGAGCCAATGAGAGCCTCGCTGAACAGAAGTTTTATAACTAAGGATACAAAGAGAAGCCACACCAAGACTGGTGGGCGGGGTGGGGACGCGAAACAGGCTGGCCCTAAACCTCTGTGTGGAGGTTGAAAATCAGGAGGAATTGGCTGTGGAGGTTCCCCCTGGAGGAGCGAGAGACCCCAGCCCCAGCCCAGCCTCCCCAGCCCAGAGTACCAGTGCTGAGAGAGGAACCCCCACAACACCTCGCTGTGAGAAACAGTGGGGATTCTGACCATCCAGGTGGGATGGAAGGCTGTGAGAAACCCAGGTGTCCTCTTAAAAGGGACAGTTCATAGGCTCACTGACTCGCAGGCACTCACCTTGGGCTCCAGCGGAGGGGTGGTGACTCGGAGGGATATCAGAAGCATACAGGGGGCAGACTGAGGTGTGTGGCTTCACAGCAAGGTCTGGAGGACAGTCGCCATTTTCCCAGAGTGGGATTTTTCTCCCAAGTAGTGGGCAGGCAGGCACCTTATTTCCTGTGTTGAGCCCTCCCCCATACAGCCAAATCTGAATCTGATGGACCTGGTGAGCTCTGCTGCTCCACGCTGCTGACTCACTGGGAACCCACCCTACCCAACTTCCCCAACACCTGAGGCACTTTTCAGACAGTAGCCAGCCCCAGCTGCATTGCACTCTTTGTTGGAAAACTATTAGAGTCCGCAGGCCCCAGGCAGGTGGTGACTGGCCTCAGTGTGGTCTGAGACTTTTGCTGAGTAGCTCCAGGCTCAGCCCTGGCAAGGAACCAAAATCTACATGAACCCTGTGAACACAACTCTTCCCATTATAGTGACTCCCAGAGAACCTGCCTCACTCATCTGAATTGCATCATGAGGCTTTATCAGTGTCTGAACCTTAAGGAAGCCATCAGATGACAGCAGGCCTCAGGGTGTCCTAGCTTTTTGCAGAGCTATCCCAGATCTGGTGGCAGCCATCCTTGGTTTGCAGTGTGGTCTCTCCCACACGCCTCCAGGTTTAGCACAGGTGTTTGAACAATTGCGGATCATTTTGTAGCTCCTACCAGGTAGGCCCCCGCTGGTCACAGGCAGTGGATGACCTAGACCTTCACCTGAGCCCCTCTCAAGGGGCCCCAGAACCAACATACTTGGAGGTTAGCTTCAGACCGCAGCAGAGCACCACCCAATTACCCCCACAAGCACCACACACAAAGGGTGGTCTCAACAGGCACCAGAGCCCATTGGGGCAAATTTTATTCATTGTGGTAACCCCCCTGCTCAGCTGTGGATGTAGCCAAACCCCATAGCCAATCAGCCTGAATGTCAATGTCACCCACTGGTGTGCCGATAGCAATCAATGGTCAACTATAACAGAAGGGCACACACAACCCACACTAAGGAGTCACCCAGAGCAGGTGACCAGGGAGACTGTCCCACTGGGCCACACAGGGCACCTACTATATAAGGCCACCCTGCAAGACAAGGAGACATAGTGATCTACCTAATACATAAAAACAAACACGGAGGCAGCCAAAATGAGGAAACGAAGAAATACATCCCAAATGAAAGGACAGGAGAAAACTCCAGAAAAAGAACTAAACAAAATGGAGGCAAGCAATCTGCCAGATAGAGTTCAAAACAATGGTTATAAGGATGCTCAAGGAAGTTAGGGAGAACTTCAATAATGAGATTGCAAGCATAAAAAGGGACACAGAAGCCATAAAAAAAGAAAAAAACAGAAGTGCAAATTGGTAGTTACAAAACAGTCATGGAGATATAAAGTAAAGCATAGGGAATATAGTCAATGGTATGGGAATAATTCTGTATAGTGCCAGGTGGTACTATACTAGATAGGTACTATACAGATGACTAGTACTAGACTAGTCAGGGAGATCATTTCTTAAATTATATAAATGTCTAACCAGTATGCTGTACACCTGAAATTAATATAAAATAATATTGAATGTCAACTGTAATTGAAAAATAAAAAAAGGGGGGTGAAAAGGTGAAGGGGAATAAGAGGTTCAAATCTCTACATATAAAACAAATAAGTCATGGTGATGTAATGTACAGCATGGGGAATATAGTCAATAATATTGTGATAGCATTGTATGGTGTCAGATGGTTGCTGAACTTATCATGGTGATCGTTTCTTTAGGTATATAAATGTTGAATAACTATGGTGCACTCCTGAGACTAATATAATATTGTATATTAACTATATTTTTAATAAAAATCTTTTTAAAAAAAAGTACTGCTGTGCCCAGTACCATGAGATTCGACTAGTTTATGGCCATGTAAGACTGCAAGACAAGATATCCTGTAGAGGGAGAATTTGCAGGCATGTCGGGGAATAAGTGAGCATAAGAAGGCATGTAATCGTGATGTTTAGGTCTTCAATATTATCATGCCTTATAGCTATTTACAGGAAGGAGAGGCCATCAGAAATCTTGTCTATGCAATTGGTTATTTCTCAATATATAGGAAAGACTGCCTTTAACTGCAATGTTCAAGATTAGGTTTATAGTAAAGCCAATATTGACATTAAGCAAGTATAAAAAAATAAGGTCTCAGGGAAGGCAAACAAGAAATAAAAAGCCTGACTTTTTTGATTCCTAGAAAGTGTCAGCAATTTACCTATAGCCATTCTGTACAAATACAAATCAAGCTGGGAATTTGTTTAAGAACTGTCAAAATACTCTCTCCTTGAATATGGATGTGTATATATATATTTCTGTCAGCTAGAAATGCAAATTCCTGAATTGACTTCTGACATAACTCCTTAACACTTAGAAGCAGCATTAAAATTAGCTACAGAAGAGAAAAACGTCTGTACATTTTTTTGTTGTTGTTTTGTTTTCTCTTAGGAATGGATGAAGAAAACATGGTGGGAAATGAGAGAAGGAATGCAAACAAAAATGAAAACAAGAATGAGGACTAAAAATAAATGAGTAAGTAAGTAGAAGAGAAAAAGCCAAATAATGAGAAGCCTGGAATCTCCACACGAATGAGATGGGTAGTAGAACCCCACCAACAGCCTATTGAATGTGAAATTTATCTGCTTGAACTGGTGTGATTTACTTAACATAAGTGACAGACCGAAACGGAAATAATAATCATCTGTCAAACAATCACTTTGACTGTTTCTTGACTGTCCTGACTATTGTTTTCTTTTTTTTTTAAACCTAACCTGCCTGTTGCTTTGACCAGTCAAGTCAAAACAGACACCCAATTTGCACATGTCAACACAGGCTCTCTCTTGAGTTAATGGCTCAGTGTCTGAATCACTGCCCCGAGAACCCCAGATCCTGACTTTTCTCCTCGTCTAAATTAGAATGGGATGGCCTCTGTTTATACTTTCATTAAACAGAACCACATGATTACAACCTTTCCACTGGGGGTTTTAGCGGATAATTTATTAGCATGAGCCAGTGCCCTTGACTGCAGGCTGCTTTGGTCGTGAGCCACCAGTGGCTGAAATACACTCTTGATGTGCTATTTTTCCTCATGAGTTCCAGTTTAGTGGGTTGCTTCTAGGGGCTTCCAGGGGCTTGTGTCTCTATATAGAAGGAAGAAAAAAAGATATGAGTATTTCTTTTACTTGACCCATTTGTCTCTGTTACTCCTATATTATCAGAGATTTTCATTTGAAGCCTGAAGATACCTTTTCATTTGTCCTGGGGAAAAAAAATAATGGACAGAGTTCTGCAAAGTAGCAGTAGCTTATTAATTGGTGATCTTTTCTAACATGTGATAATGAAACTGGTATTTTCTTAAGGGTATCTTCCTTTTATTTAAAAGGTCCTCTCCCCTTTAAACTCTCCAACACCTTAAGACCCAGTCTCCATGATGACCCTGCCTTAATTCCCCCCACCTACCTGGAAACCCATACACTCTTTGGGTTCATCCTTCCTGCCTCTGTGTCCTTAGCACTTGATTTCTGCATTCCCTGTTGTGTGCCATGTTGTCTCTACAAATTTGACAGTTTCCTGATGATCGGAACTATGTTTTAACATCATCACATTTCTGATAGAGTAATGGATATTTGTTCAATTAAATTGAACTGCAGATGGCTAATGGGGAGGCCTAAAGCAGAGGTAGGGAGGTGAGCAGGGTAAGGTTATTGGTAGCTGCAGGGAATGTAGATAGAGAAAGAAGCCGGGACAAGATAATTTGGCATTATCATGGAAGAGGATCTGGGGAGATGGGAGGTGCTTGCAGGAAACACAAAAAGAAAGCTCAGAAGGTGGATCACTTTAATGAAGACAGAACAGGGAGTGGCCAAAAGTGAGTAAAGGGCTATAATTGTAGTAAATGCCATAACCGATGCCATTTTTTTGGTATCTTTTTCCTTGTGGGAAGGAAAGGAAAATCAGGAGAGCAGGGAAGGACAATCACCCCACCCCACAACAACTCTCCTTCCTCCTTCCTCCAGGCAGTCCACCTTGTTTCTCGGGCTCTCCAGCGTCAGTCATGCTGTGCTGGCTTTATACTCAGTCCCTATGTGGAGGTTCAAGCCCGTTTTTTTCTCCCCACGGCTCTGGCACTAATTTCCGAGATGAAATTCCCTGAGTCTATTCCTTTTTAAAAATACAGATCACACATCATTGTTCTTCGATTACAAAAATATATAGCTACTATGTAGGTGTGGTCTTATTTTTCATTTATGTCTTCGTGAAAATATAGATACATAGAAAGAACAGGGGAGTGAGTCTTTTGACTTTCTATTTCCCTTTTCTTATGATTGAGTCATCAAATTATGAAACTTTAAGAAGGCTGTTAAGTCCTCAGTAAAAGTGAAAGGAAGATGTCCTATTCAGAAGCAACAAGTGTTGACAATGAAACCAACAAGCAACCCCTAGAGTCCTAGTAAGAGAATGCAAGGGTGACTGAAAGCAGCTAGGGCAAGAAATAATCTTTGAGGATTTAGATGGGATAGAAGGCCTTCTGACCGATGGAGCCAGCCCTTTGGTATGATCCTCAGTAGCCTCTGCTCCTACTATTTCACCTGCTCTCAATCTCCCAACCCCTTCCCCACAATGGGAACCACAAAGAGAAACGTGCGTTGGTGACAGTCCCTGACCCTCTCTGCTGACAATGTTTAGGAAGGGAGCAAAGGGAAATAACCCCTGTTATTTCAGGGGTAGGTGAAATCGTTTTTCAAATGGCTTCATATATTTCGTCGTGTTTGATCCAGTCAATAACAATGCCCTGAGAGATGAAAAGAAATTTTTATTACCTGCTCCTGCCCTCATTCAGTTAAAGAAGCTTAGGGTTAAAAAGACTTCTGGAATTGTCCAAGGTCACACAATGAGTGGGAGTATACCCTGGCCATCTGTCTCCAAAGGTAGTGTTGGTTTCCCCACCCCTTCCTACTCCATGGCTCACCCAGGATGGCTCTATGCTTTTAAAATGGGAACCGTTTCTTGGGTATGTTATGGGTCACACAGACTTTTGTGAACTGGGCTGTCCTGGGGAACTAACAAACAGGCCTGACTTTAATTCACTGGAAAAATTTGTTCTGGGTTCTAAACAACTGATTTACATACAATATTTTAGTACACAGCTCATTTTAAATTGAGGACTGCCTGTACTAAGCTGCTAGCTTCTAAGGATAGAAAGATAGTCCTTTTTATTTTTCCTGTTCTGCTTTTGGAAACTACCAACAAGGGTGCCAATTAGCACCAGATGTGACAGGGACTGTGTGATGTGGAACTCCGACCACTGGGAACTGGAATGGGTCCACTAATGTATTAAGCAATCGAAGAAGCAGTTGGGCAGGATTCGAGTTTGGCACGATGTGAAGTCCTGATGTGTAAAGGCCCAGCTTTCTACATCGACTCTGTCCCTTTTCCACTCCCTGCCCATGAGAAACAAAAAGAAGCCGAGAATTTGTAAGTCTAGTACCCTTAAGGCCATCGACTTTTATATGCACATTGCCTTTCTCTCTGAATCCTTCCTCCATTTTGAACTTGAACTCATCTTTACAGAATAATTAGGTAAAGGTATAAATGCGTGTTGTCTTGGACACTTGAATTTTTAAGTATAGAATTCTTACACAGCTGTCTCAACATTTCCGACATCTTGATTTTTGAAATTATAACTTTATATACATACCAATTCAAGGGTAGAGCTGAAGCATTAGATAGGTAACTCAAACTTAAAGGTCATTCAGACTTAAATGGCATATGTTTACTGAAAACCAACATTAAGTGAAACAACCTAGCCATTTCTATTGATATTATCCAGATAAATGTCTACTCTTTTTCTCGCCTAGCCAGTTGCGTGCCTTTGATGCAAATCAACAGACTTCAGCACAGTTTATTTGGCTTTCTGAGTTCTGTTCCTTACCACTCACTACATAATTCATCAGCTCTCCTAGGCAGTGACCTAAGTCACCTGGAAGACAGATGAACACAGACAAATTGAGCAGAGTTTTGCCTCAGCTTGATATAAACCTGTGTTTAATAGAAATGATCTAAGTTAGGCTTCATCCATAAAATGAATGGGTTGGATTTGAGCAGTTCTTCCCAACTTTTTTCTCATTATGGCCCACATAGAAAATATTATTTTGCAGAGCTCACTGGGCTAAAGAAATAAGATAGCTCATGGCCTGAGGAAAAGAACTGAGGGCTGGAGGCATCGGAGGCCCTACCCAGCCAATACAAGGGCAGAAGGAATCACTCTCTCAGTGTACCTGGACCCCATCGGTAACACACCCGTGTGTCAACACCTACCACTAGGCACACCAGGTTGGAGCTCTGGAGTAAAGAGTATTTATGGACCCTTTGGGGAGTCTGTGATGACTTCTTAGCATAAATTCACTGGGACTTCACCACTGCTTTGTGATGTGGTCACCATGTTCCAAAGCATTCCAGCTGGTTACCTGACCCCAGAATGTGAGTCTCTGGGTAAACAGCACAGAGGAGGCACCTTATGCTGGGGTCACCAACTGTCTCCCCTCGACCAGGACTAAGGGTTTCCCACGGCCGAAGACTGGCAGTGCTAACACTAGGACAGTCCGAGGGAAGCCAGCTCAGTTGGTCTTCTACCTACTGTGTATGAAAGGTTTCTATAAAGGGAACAAAGACATGAGGGGAGCCAGTGTCTGCTTTCATGGGCTCAAGTGTTAGATGTGGTCTTCCCAAGCCACTGTGGAGGAGGTGGCAGTCCCATGAGTTGGTCATCGAGTCCAGTCTATGGTTGATGAAGCAGAAGCCTAGGACTTTTCTTATGAAATGTGCTCCTTTGTAGAGTTGTTTTTGCCAGTTCAAGGAGGAAATAGTGGGTTGAGATTGAGTGGCATGACTGAATGACTAGTGCTAAGCAAATGGTTCGTGCAAAGGTTTCATTGGAAACAGTCAGACTCATAACAATAGTAGTTCTGACATGACTACCTCTTGCCTGGGAAACTCGTAAACATGGCCTCCAGGCTATACTTCTTTGTCAGCAGCTGCTGATCCTTCCATTTAATTATAAGCTACAAGTAACCTTCTTAAAGAGGCAATGTGTATACCAAACAGTGTCCAGAGGACACTCTGTTCACAAAATTTAAGACAGTCAGCAATGTTTGAATTACATGTTCTAATATGAGATGGTTGGACTGGTGTGGGGGAAATAGGAGCCACCATCCCCCCACATACACACCCGGACTTAAACCAAAATTGTTTTTGAGGTTCAAAAATATTCATATGACAGCTTTCTATGTTTGGCTGGAGCAGGCTAAACTGGAATGCCAAGAAAATGGTTTCTTCTATCTTTTATGCTAATACAGATCTCCCAGGACTCAAGGGATTCCACAGCCTGGCTCTCCATGTTCAGGCACAGCCATCATTTCATTTTTAACGTTTATTGAGCACCTATTATGTGCACAGAACCAGGCTTTGTCCTGAAGGAAGTGAGAAATGAGTCAGATGAAATCCTCCCCTTGATGGAGGGAGAAGCCACGTAAGCAAGTAACTTTCACACAAAGCAGAATGAAATCAATAAAACAGAAATATGAAAATAGAAAGAAGGAAGAAGTGGTACTTGAGCCAGTAGCATTTAGCAGGGTAGGGTTCAGCATGTCAGGGAGAGGGGTAAAATTTGGGGTTCTAAAATAAACCATGGGAGGTCTTTTCTCTTGTGATAGCCACAAAGACAAGCGTGCCTTGCTTCACTGACAGCCATATCACATGGTGGGGGGCTCCCTTTTCTGAATGGACCTTGACCTTGAAGTCAAATAGACTTGAGTTTGAATTCCATCTCTGCCATGTATTAGCTACATGACTCTGGGTTAATTATTTACCTTCTCTAAATCCATTCCTATACTGTAAAGGGGAATAATAACACAAGCTTCATTAATGTAGAAAGGGTAAAGTGAGATATGTAAAATTGCCTTATAGAGGTTAAATACAGATAGATGATAGATAAGACAGATAGATAGTAGAAGATAAATAGATAGATAATAAATAGATATTGAAGTCTCAGGGTCACTTTCCTATCTCTTTCTGGTTTCTCATGAATCTCACTGTGTATACTCTAATCTTAACAGTAATTATAGTGGGCTGACTTGTACTGACTTTTAGAGTGGTATGTAAAAGTTCCCATTTCTTTTGTTACTGGGGAAACCAGCTAATGCATTTAAAACTTAGAGCTAGTCAAATTTGATCCATTGTTTTAGTAGAAATGTCTTGGTATATGAGAGATATGGAGTTGAAGATTGGTAGAGGGAACACTGGAACAAGGAGAGGAGAAGCTATTTAAGTGTGTAGACAGCCCAGAAATCTAAAAAGGCAAAGCTGGAATCTTATTCCAGAAGACTCAGGCCTCAGAATTAAACAGAACAGGCTGCATTTTTAATGCCCAATATTCTGAGGAAAACCAGGACTTACTCCACTTCCACACATCTTTTATAGCATCTTTGGGTGCTGAGATTTGGCCTAATGTAAACAGAATGTTTGCTGGACATACCAAGCACCACTTCACAGGACACAGCTTTATTCTGGTGGAGACATGGTTGAAGGGTATTGCAATATGGCTTTTGCAACGTGTGCAACATTTTGGCACATGATAGCGAAGTGACTGCAATAATTTTTCCCCTTCCTGAACATATTCCAGACACTTATTTGAAATCCAATATGGGGAAAGCTAAACAATGGTTCAGGGCTACCAGGTGGGGTATGACATCTGTAGAAGACAAGTCTACTCTCCCTCCTTTAGCCATCATTTTTACTGCGTGATTTCACTTTACCATTAGCAATAATTTTTCTTCCAAATACCTATTGCAGCTTTTTCTTTCCCAATAGACATCCATCTCAGCAAGGACAGAAAAACTACACTCTTAGTAAAACTGCAAATACAATATTCTGTTTTCTTTTGGGACTTGAACATGGAGGAGAACCATAGGATAAGTGGAACTGGGTAGAGGAGGAAAGAGGTGCAAAAGGGAGAAAGGGAAGAAGAATGTTATCCTCCCCATACCTCTCCTTTTTTGGCTCACTTTCCATTTTATCCTTCAAGTCTGTGATCAATTACACATCCATTGTGGGAAGCAGCTATGCTTTCTACCTGGTTTGTATTGCTGTGGAAGGAGATCGGTGTCCTAAACATGTTTCATTGTGCGACCTAGAAATTTGAGGGATTGGGACACCCTACTGGGTGATATTGGTAATAAGCAACAACTCACATTTCTATCAAGTCTTTTTGTTTAAGTTTCCACATCGATTTCCTTGTGCGGAATGAGTCAAATACTTACAGCTCTACTGCTGTCACACTTGGCAGAATAACACTACATTTATTGATTTTTTTTTTATGGTTGAGAAGAATTCTATGATCTTCAGCAAATTTGCCTCATTTTACTACTGGCTCCCTCTCTTTGGGATTTTGCTCTAAATTATCACAATGTTCATTGTCATCAGTTTAAATGGTGGTTATAGTAAGTCTACTGTTTTTATAAAATGTTAACATCCCTTTTAAAAAACTTTTAAGGAATTAACAAATATCTAGAGAAAGTCACCTACATTTATTCATTCATTTATGCAACAATATTTATTGAGCTACTATGTATATGGCTATAAGCACTGGGACTACAGCAGGGAAAAAGAGAAAGGAAAAAAAAAAACACAGTCCTTCCTATCATGACTATTATAATCTGTTGTGAAGAGACAGACAATGGTTATAATACGTAATTGGATTTATAGCATTTCAAAAGTGGTAAGTTACAATAAAAGAGATGGAAGGTGCTGGATGGCAAGGGTGTCATTTTAAATAGGATGATCATGGGTACCGAGAAGGTAACACTAAGCAAAGAGTTAAAGGAGTAAACCAAACAGTTATCTAAAAAAAAAATACTACTCCAGGCAGAAACCCAGAGGTGGTAGCATTCCATGTGATACTTACAAGAGGTGATGGTTAATTTTGTGTAAACTTCACTGGGCCAATGGGTGCCCAGCTGACTGCTAAAACATCATTTCTGAGAGTGTCCATGAGAGTGTTTTCTGGAAGAGATTAGCATTTGAATCAGCAGATTGAGACAAGATTACCTGCATCAGTGCAGGTGGGCATCATTCAATCTGTAGGTGGCCTGAATAAACAAGGCAGAGGAAGAGTGTATTTTCCCTCTCTGCTTGAGCTGGGGCATCCATTCTCTCCTGCCCTCTGGCACTCCTGGTTCTCAGACCTTCAACTCAGTCCAAGAGTTACACTATCAACTCCCCTGGTTCTCAGGTCGACTTGGAGACTGAATGAGACACCACAAGCTTTCCTGGGTCTCCACCTTGCAGATGGCAAATCTTGGGACTTCGTGGCCTTCATAACCATGTGAGCCAATTCCTATTTCCTATAATAAGTCAAGGGAGAGAGAGAGAATACTATTATTATCCCATATTATTTCAGGCTGTATAGTCAGAGACATGATTTTACCATAGCATTTGAAAATCAAGCTAATAAAATATGTTCCAATAAAATATTACTCTATTTCCTTCATGTGAGGCTCAGAAAAACTTTATGCTAAGTGAGATCAATGCTCCCTCTGTTTAGATTTATTCATTGGTATGCACAAAACATAACAATATTACAACACAGCAAGTATGATCATTACTCAAATTCAGGTTATTAGTTTTTGTTTTCCATTGTAATATAATGAATCTACACATACAAACACCGAGATATTTGCTTTTGAAAAAAGGTAAACGTTGGAATATAGTCTATAAACATTGTGTAAGTTATGATATAAAGTTACATTTTATAGGCAATTTTATTAGCCTTATATCCATCAGCCAAAAGTCTCAGGTGCTTAGGTTGGTGGAAAAATAAGCTACTGTCGGTAGAATTTTCAATAAAACAGTCAAAAGAGAGGTCGATGTTAAAGAAAAATTGACATAAAAAAACTAATATTATTTTAGAGACTCAATGTTGTTTTTTCTTTTACTTCACCTTAGACTACTCTATAAGTTTGTTTCTCTCAAAGGATTTACATTTTTCCAAAATATCAATTTGGTCTTCAAAATAGAGTTTAAATTACGATTGAAAATGTATATTTTAAACTCTTATAATTGATAATTATTTTAAAAATCGTGTCTTTATTTGACGTTTTGCTTATCTGCATGTCAAGCCTCAAAAAAGACAGAAACAATGGTAGGAAATCATTCTCAAATCATCAGCAGAAAGAAAACATTTTAAAAGGAGACGTAAGCAAAACTGATACTGTCATCTTTTCCAAAACAAAGTAGGAGAATTAATTGCCAATAATTAAATTGGGTTTCTAGGCTGAATGATAACTTTTGAGAGCTGACATCTGATCAATGAGCTCACCTATCCAAATAAATGTAGTATTAGCTGGTCTGTTTTTCTTTCATTATATTTGAAGCTGGGAAAATCTAGATGGAATAACCAGTCTCTCACTGACAACTTGTTTTTTTCACTTAAAATGAGCTTATAGTCCATACCCTTTTTTCTATGTTTAAACAAAATTCTAAATAAGGTTTCTGTTGTTACAATTTACATACACATACCTATACACACGTAACCCAAAAGTAGATAAACTTAAGTAACCTCCTTAGCTTGGAGTCAATTCACAGCACCACTTCTTCTCCTACATCAATGTCACACCGAGACTTAGGGGCCTCCACAGTGACCCGTAGTATCTTTTCATGTGTCCCCTCCACCAAACTTGTCCCTCTGAGTACTGTGTTCTTTTAAGTTCCACTAGATAGCTGGCTCATTTGCTGAAAGTAACCCATGCAAACATGACATTAGCATGTTACTTCTAACATGACAACCACCACTGAGACTTCTCTGGGCAATTGCCACAGCACTCTAAGAGAATAAAGTGAAACAAGAAGGTCATGATAGCAGATTGGAGACTGTGTTGACTGGGTCAGTGAAATCTTATTAGAAAAAGAAGACCAAGAAGATAAGTAAACATCAACCGTAAACCCTCTCATTGACTTGGACCAAATATACTGGATGCTTAAAGAGCTTCTGGCTTCAGTCTCAGAGACTAAGGCTAGCAGACCTTATTTTGGTTAACTGGTTAACACAGACTTGCAAAAATATTAGACCAAAAAGCATTAGTCTTCCTCTACCTCAATACCCAGGCCCCATCCACAGAAATAAGCACTGTTCAGTATAATCATATACAGGTATTCTATGCCTATACAGAAAAGATATGTGTATATG
The DNA here is from genome assembly GCA_033961575.1 of Aselliscus stoliczkanus. Taxonomy (NCBI): domain Eukaryota; kingdom Metazoa; phylum Chordata; class Mammalia; order Chiroptera; family Hipposideridae; genus Aselliscus; species Aselliscus stoliczkanus. The sequence goes on from CM066734.1 coordinate 10,450,706, forward strand.
GAATATGTGTGTGTTCGTGTTGTATATGGGTCACTCTCTGGAAATTTAAGCAGAATCAGTGGTTATACCAGGCCAGCAAATCATCATATTGAGTAAGAAATACACACTGTGGCAGAGGCTATATCTGGATGCCATACCCCATGGGGTTAGCTCCTCTTGGCTCCTCCCACCAGTTGCCATGGAGCCACAGTCAGAACAGTCAAAACATACCCTACTTCACAGAGGTGCGTGCCATCAGCCAATGTCAGTTTTCTGTGAGGAAGCAAAACAAATAGTGATTTCCACCAACTTCTTAAAGTTCAACAAAACCAAATAATCAAAAGAGTAGACAATACAATAAGTGGATTTGAAAAATCCGCATTCACAAAGGAAGGATCCTGTGAGTCAACAATCTGAGAAAAATGAAAACCAGAACTAAACAAGTAAAGATGTTCTTCTTCTTTGTATCCAAAACGCAAGTGGTTTGTTATTTTCTTCCATTAATCACTCCATGAAATAGTCTTTGGTAACTGCTCACTTTCGAGAGAGAAATTTATTAGAGGTAGAAAGCTCTGGTCACTGCCTCGCCAATGCAGCCAGCATAAGAAATTTACTTTATGTGTCTTTTAAAATACTTCAGTAGGAACATGTACTCTAGGAACGTTTAATGGAAATGGGTATAAGACCTTAACTAAGAAAAGAAATAGCAAGTGTTGGAGATGTGAAGAGAAGAGAACCCTCCCATGTTCATTGCAGCATTTTTTATAATAGCCAAGACATGGAAATAAGTGAAGTGTGTTGATGGATTAATTGATATAGAAAACGTGGCATAGATAGATAGATAGATAGATAGATAGATAGATAGATAGATAGATAGATAGATAGAGTGCTAAAAAAAGGTATACACATTTTAAGAAAGGAAAAACCTGCATGAAAATTACACTGATGGTAACCACTCAGAACACCTCCTGTAATTGCAGAAATCAACTGTGACTTATGTTCATCTTTTGTTATTTGTATATGTTGAGTATTACAATTTTAATACAGTTTTTTCCTTTCTTAAAATGTGAATACATTTTTTGGCACCGTGTGTGTGTGTGTATTATTATTATTATGATTATTATTATTATTATTATTATTATTCAGCCATAAAGCACAAGGAAATGTTGACATTTGCTACATTGATGGCATTTTGCTAAGTGAAATAAGTCAGACAGAGTAAGACAAATACTGTATGATCTCATATGTAGAATCTAATACAAGCAAACAAAAACAAACTCATAGATACAGAGAACAGATGGTAGTTTCCAGAGGCAAGGTAGTGGGGGATGGGAAAAATGGGCGAAGGTGATCTAAAGATACAGGCTTCCAGTTATAAACTAAATTAAGTCCTAGGTATGTAATGTACATCATCACAGTCACTATAGCTAATACTGTATTGTATATTTGAAAGTTGTTGAGAGAGTAGGTATTAAAAGTCCTCATGACAACAAAAAAAATTGTTTTGTAACTACATGTAGTGATGGATGTTAACTAGCATATATATGCGTGTGTATATATATTCATGTACATCTGAAACTAATATACTGTTATATCTCAACTATATTGTGTAGCTGAAGGAATACTGGACAGAGAGTTAGAAATCCTGGTTTCTAGTTCCAGACAAGCCTATGGGGAAGGGAGAAAGTAGCTAGGGTTTGCTGAGCATCTGTTTTGTACCAGACACTTAATTCCATTTATTTAATTAGCACAACAGCTTTACCTTTAGTTAACATCACCTCCTTTTCATCATTGGGGCCGCAGAGTCCTGGAGAGGCTCAAGAACTTGTCCGAGGCCAAATCTCTAGGATGTGGGAGAGTTAGAATTTGTACCCAGGTTTCCCTGGTAAATTATTTTATTGATGGCTGAGCCTCAATTTGGTCTATAAAATAAAGGGATGAAGGTTTAAATGAGATACATCTGCATAATTTTTCAGAGAACGCTTCAACTATGACCTGATTTGTAACCATCACCACAGGAAGTAACAACCATCATGGCAGGAAGCCAACTAGAAGCTGACAAAAACAAACAGAGCTATAAGGCACACTAAATTCAGTTAATATCTTCGAATATTGTTTATGGATAACGCAGACAATCTTCACACATATACCTCATGTATTGCATTAAGATATTTTTAATAAATTCAAATATAACATAGTGATTGAACTGATCGTTTTCCCTTTCTCAAACCTTATACTGCCCTATCATTTTATTTGTTCAAAAGACTTATGTTTCAGTGCACAACAATGTCATTTTGATGCCTGGATTAAAACTTCCAGGGAAATATTTCGAGGAGTATTGAATGGACACATTTCAACGCACACCATTAACATCAAAAAAAAAAAGAACCGTCTGCTTTGTGCTTATTCACCCCTCTATAAGTCGGTGTAAATAGGGGGAGATTAATGTCTTTCTCAGATGCAGGAGCTAGACAGCCTGGTAAGCTTGTTTCACTGGCACGTAATAAAAACTTTGAAGCCAAGTCCAGGCTGCCATGTCTGCCTAGGTAAGATGGCTGCCCCTTCTTCCTAAGCTATTTTCCCAATCGGAGCAAGGATGGGGCTGTTGTGTGTTATGGTACCTATTCTGAGGATCGAAAAAGCCCATAGCAGCCTTCCGAGATGTTAATCTGGCACTCAAAGAAGTCGTAAGTTCACTTAAGGAATACATGCAATAAAAAGAAGAGACTAAATGACTTTGGGAAACCATCAAAGGCACCAGAGAGGGCATTCTGTGGCCAGGCAGAAAAATGATAAAGGATGCTGGGTTTAATGTGCTTGAGAAAACCGAACCCCGCTCTGTTATTACAAAGCCATAATGAAACCCTGGCGCTAGTGTCATTCTGCCTGTAAGTGCAGTTTCTAAGACGGAGCCTGGATTCACAAGGAAGAGTATGATTTGTTTGGGAGTTTGCCCCCAAAGTGCAAGAATAGCTTAGGCATTAGGTATTCCTAATTTGTTGTAACTTGTGAGCAACTGGCTAAGTTGGCAACGGTGAAGAGGCTAGGACTGCATTGGAGTCTAATAAAAACCCTAATAAAAGTTTTAAACTAGTTCACACATCTGCAGTCTAAGGGGGAGGGGGTATTACCTAATCTGTCCCATTGCCCCAGCAGCCTCACCCACCCCACTGGATGCTTGCTACAGAATGGATGGGGAGGGTACTGGTCCAACATTCTCCCCGGGGCAGAGTTTACTGCTTCTTAGAGAACCACAGCCATCTTCAGAAGAACCTTGGGTGGGGGGGATATTTAAAGAAATGGATCTAATTCTCTGGGATTTCCATAATTTGAACTTGCAAACATTCTTTGAACAGGGCTCTTTCAATGTAGAGATATCTACACCAGCAGACAAAAATTGATGTCTGGGATTTTAATGCCCCCATGCAAAAAATAATCAACTACACCCCTAAGGCCCCAGCAGAGGCTCAAAGGGCTCTCTCCCCTCCAAGGCTGCATGATTGGACTCCAGCACGGAGAAAGAAATGGGCTCAGTGGTGGGAGGTGGGAAGCACATTTTTAAAAGGAATCTAGAACCTTGGGAAAATAACAAAAGGTAGAATTTTTAATTAAAACAAAGCTTTGTCATTTGTAGATTGTACATGCAAAAAAAAAAAAACTTGTCCAATTCCATAATAAGTATGATATTTTTCTAAGAGAAAGTATTTGCACCATGAGCTGACATGATATGTTTCATTAGGTGATTCTAAAGGGTTTTCTAGCACCATGCATAAACCTGTCCCACAGAAAGCCACGTCGCTGGCTGCGTCTCCAGAGAGTAAGCCTGGCACTCCATTGCTAACAGTAGCAGCCTTCAAAGCTTGTGCCCACCAGGAGCACACAGATCAAGTTGGCTCGGAGACTCTAGTCACACATTTATATTAAAAGGGAGAAAAGCCACCTTCTGGGGTTTTTCCAGAGCTTCAAATAGTCTCCGTTCTCTCAGCTCATCAAACTTAAAATGGCTTCCTTTGTTAGCTTTCAGCCACTCCTGCCTTCCAGACTAAGGAGATTTGACACCCCTCTCTCCACATTATGGAAGATACAAAGGACTTTTCAGTTCCCTGTATTTTCCTGAAAGAAAATCTCTCTGTCTCATAAAAGCAGCCTGAACCCCACAAAAGTGGTGGTGGTGGTGGGGGCAGTGGGAATGCAAGAGCCCAGGTCTGACTCTCCCTGCAATCACGTTACTGCACAGCCGAGACCTGCCAGGTGTCCCATGGGGGAGTAGTAACGTCAGGTGATTCTCAGGGCCACATAGCACAACAATCCACCTTATTCTAATAAGGAGATTTATTGCGATGCATTTATTGTCCCCCCAAATGGATGGGTCGACCATGCCTTTAAATTTGTGCATGCACTTTGAGACAAAGAAATAGAAAGAGACATGTTTTCACTGTGGTGGAGATGATCACCCTCCACGCCATGCCCAGACAAAAAACAAAACAAAACAAAACAAAACAAAACAAAAAAACAAAGCATTATTAAATTTAAGTTCACTAAAGAACCACAACCCAAAGTATGTTAATTCCACTTTAAAAGCTCTGTTCTATACTTGCTGTTGTCTTTTTTTCCCCTGTAGTTTACGAAAACCAGAATGGTCTGAATTTGAGCTGTTAAATCAGTTCCTGACGATTCCATGAAATCACAGAACATTTCTTCTTCTGCAATGTTTTTATTTGCTTTATAATGTTTTGTGTTTGCATGATAGGTAGCCTGGAGTCCTGCTTGGTTCCAACTTGTCTGAGGTATTGGTTTCAGGTACTGGGGACAGTGGGACTTAGGAAGAAGGTTCATTCACGCAGATAGCAAAAGAGTTAAGATTCAAATTCGAGTCTGAGTCTAAAGCCTACACGTTCTTAAGTTTTTCCTGATGCTTCTCCCTGACCAGCAACACATAACAGTCCCAAAAGTTCTGACTCGGTGCTTCAAAAGCCTAGGAAAGTCTTTAATTTGAAACTTTTTTTTTTTTTTGAGGGCAGAGTCACTGGCCCTCATATGTGGGATCCGAACTGGGGCCGCTGGCGGCCCAAGCCAGCTCTCAACCACTGCGCCACTCAGCCGGCCCTAGGAAAGTCTTTAAGACAAAAGTGCCCCCTCACCTTCCCTAATTGTAACTTGCAACACGAGTCCAGTTCCCCCCAGTCATGCATTTTCTGGCTAAGAGACACGGGGATTGCAGATCTGGAGCAGAGGCAGTGAGCAAGTCCTTGGGAGAAAGAGACACCCCCCCCCAGGTGGGAGTGGGGCCAGGTAAGGGGCTGGGATAGAGGAACTATGCCAGGTAGGAAGTGGACTCTGTTTGCTGACTGGACCCAGCCACCAGGGAGAGGAACTAATAGGTGTTCAAGAACATGGCCTTTCCAGAATAGAAGATATTTTGTTGCCAAGTTACCAAGAATGTCTGCTGGTGTCAGAGCTGGGCTTGGGTGGAGGCTTTGGCCAAATAAAACTTCTTTGTGGCTTGCTACTATTATTTTCAGTGGCAATAATGACTCAGAAAACAATCTCTAAAAATATATGTTATCACCTAGATATTTTCAGTCAAGTGTCCTTGACTTGTGATGCCTCCTTCATCCTGAATTAGACCCCGTACCCTTTCCAACTTTCTACAGCCACCATGCTTGTCCTTCAGAGGAAACACCAGACATATACCACCCTCTTCCAGGCTAGAGCTGCTGTCCCATCACAATATCTCAGAAGTTCTCAACTCTGGTTGCAAATTAGGGTTCCACGAGGAGCGTAATCAGAAGGAACAGTACTGGACAAAATAAAACACATCCTCATTAGAGAGAATGATGACAAAATATGATCTATTCATATAATCTCTATGCATACCCCTGTAACAAAGCTCTTAACAATTAATAAATGGTGTGTTGAGTTTTCACTAGAAAACCAGCTATAATACAGTACAGACGAGTCACGAAACTCTGAGCCCATGGCAAAGATGGTTAAATGCAATTTCATTCACCTTCTGACCTCCATGCCTTTGAAATGGTCAGTCAGAAGCTAGAGTACACATTTATCCACAATTATGGTAGTGTTGAAATCAGGAAGATAGGTTAGGTAAATCCTATTTCCATTTCAAGAGTCCTTTATTCTTGCTTGCTTCTTTCTATATATATTTAATTCAATGTGGGAGGATCCTACTTGACCATTTGGCACATCATTTGCTTTTATAATGCCTTTGTCCAAATAAGGAAAATCATGACCTCTTTGGATTATTGCAGGCACATTTCTAAAATCTACCATGGTGTTTTGGTTGAGACAAGGTTTGGGAAGTTTCTAGCATTTGGTGAGAAGGAGCCAGGTATGTTAGAAGTCTTGCAATGTTCAGGGAAGGGCCAAACTACAAATAATAGTTCCACAACCTGCAGATGGAAAAATAATATTAAAAAAAATAAATTTAACTGAGACAATGATCTGAACTCTTACTCTAATTCCTTTATACATATAAACTAAAGGAGTTAATTAGCAATTTTTATATACATTAAATTTTCCAAAAATGCAACTACTGTATAAATCAAGAGAAGACTATACTTTGTGACTTTACAAAGATTTGCTTAAATATAATAGTACTGATTTGCAAATATATTAGTCTTGTATGGCTGCTACCAAAAGATGAGATGTAAAGGTCTGAATGAACTTTCATTAGTGATTGGGTGGGATTCATTTAATTGAAATGGAAAAAGGGCATGCCAGCCCTCATTTGTAGAGAGAGTTAGTTACCTGAGTTAGGAAGAGGTCAAGGGCCAAAGGATTTAATCATTCCAACCTCATATTTAGCTGGAAAGAGTTTCAGTGATATCTCACAGTTACTCCAAAATACAGTTACTTACATATGTTGCAATAGTCACTGTAAATAAGCTTAAAACATACAGCAAAGATGACACTGTCTTAACAAATGTAAAACCAAATATTCTATAACTCATGAAGTTATATGAAAAAACATAATTATATTACATTTTAAGGATTATTTTTAAAATAGCTCATATTATTATTCTCCTATACATACATGTAGTATATATTATGTATTACATATATTTCATTTATATATACTATATATATATTAGCTGAGTGATAAAAGTCTGTATCTGTGCTGCAAAAATGCATATTTATTTTGTTTGGGTTGTCTACGTTTTTCTGACAAATGTAGTACTTTATTGAGCCTGTTGTTTTCTTGGAAAATTAGGATCATAGATAGTTTATGTATCGTATAAAATTTACATCTTCAAGTTATCATGGTCTACTTTCAAATAATGTTATATCCACTTTGCAATTAACATAAGAAGCTTAGAGCTTTCTACTCCAGTCCTTTGTACTACTGTAGTCACTTATTTTTCACTCTTACATATTATTAAATTCTACTCTACATTATTTACTTTGCTTTATACAGTCACTAGTATTTGGAGAAATTAGAAAATGAGAAAAAAGTATTTACTATTTGCTTCATACTTACTCTTTCCAGTACTCTTAATTCCACCAGGTAGATCTGAGTTTCTAAGTGATATCTTTCTCATTTGGACTTAAGAACACCCTTAAACATTTCTTCTAATAGCTGGTGAACAAATTCTCTCAGCTTTCATTCGGGTGAAAATATCTTTACTTTAATTTCTGAAGAATGTTATTGCACTTTTGATTAATATAATAGTTGTTTTTTTCTTTCTGTGTTTTTAAAATGTTATTCTTCTGACTTGTATTGTTTTTGATGGAGCCAATGATTATCCCTGTTTCCTGGTATATAGTGTGGTTTTTTTTGGGGGGGGGTTGGTTTTTTTTTTGAGGGCAGTGTCACTGGCCCTCATATGTAGGACGCGAACCGGGGCCGCTGGCTTCCCAAACCAGCGCTTAACCACCACGCCACTCGGCCGGCCCTATAGTGTGTTTTTATTTCCGGCTGTTTTTGAGATTATTATCTTTTTCATGGTTTTCAGGAATTTTATTGTAACATGGCCTCTTTGTGGTTTTCTTTGTATTTACGTTGCTTAGAGTTCATTTGGCTTCTTGGACCTGTGTATTTATCATTTTCATCAGGTTGTGAAATTGAGCATTATCTCTTCAAATATTTTTCTATCCTCCCTTTCCCTTCTCCTGGGACCCCACTTTACACATTTGTTAGACCTTTTACATTATCACGAGAGTAACTGGGAAACTGCTTTTTCATGCTAAATACATTTTGACTAGATTCTGAATAGTGTGAAATGATATAATGCTCACTTTTCTCACTTTTGTTATCTTCCTTTAAAGTGCATTGAATTTTCGTTGCAGCAGCATTTAAATTACTTGTGGATTAGCTTTGTTCTTTTGAGTCTTACCATTAAGTTTTATCCCGTCAAGCCCTGAGTGACTCGGTTGTCCCTGCTCCTGAGGCGTGGCTTTTCTGGGATCTCTACGGAATGCTCTGGATGCTGAATGAGGTCTTTTTCCTCTGACTAGACCTAGTTCAAACCCTTGTCAGCCTGTGTGTGCTCAACACTTGCTTTCCTTATAACTCTTGGGTACTTGTTCTTTTCACAGTGATTGTTTTTCCTCCAGTCTCATGGAATTAGTTCCACGCTAGGTTCAAGGGCACGTTTATGCAGATTTCTGGGACTTTCTTTTCATGTCTCCTTTCTTTCTGGTCCTCTGCCCTGCAAATGCTAGCTCTCTGAGCCTTAGCAGACTCTGATCTCGCTCTCTTCAGCTCAGCAAGACAGCTGGGCTCTGTACAGGCCTGCTCCCTGTGCTGTGATCAAGAGCATGGCTTCTGACTGGAAACCACAGCGCTCATATGATGCACCTTACTTGCTTTCCATCTCTCGGGAATCACAATCTTGCGCTGGCTCTTGCCCAACATCGAAACACATTTGTTTCCTATATTTCGTATAAATTGTTTATGGCAGGAAGGCTATTCTAATACCAGTTCCTCAGTCATGACCGGAAGCAGAAATGAGTTACCTATTAATTTTAATTTTCCTCTTATACTTCCCCCAGAAACATATCATAAAACGGTTTTCTACAGCCTCCTGTATGCATTACTTTTCTTTTTTTCCTTTAATCCACCACCCGCTCCCTACACCTGCCAAAATATTTGGCCTTCAAAGTCTTAATAAATACCAGAAACTGAAAGTATTCCCCAACACATGGCAGGATTTTAAAATAGAAGACATGTTTTCTGTACTACTCTGTCACTACTCTGCTCTAAGTTAGTCCATAAGCATTATTTTGACCCTCCTTTTAGAAGGAAGATTCAGTTCATTTGTTGAACTGCCATATGTCCTCATTTCCCCTTAGTTGGCCTGCAGTTGTCCTTGTCATGTCACCCCAACTTCAATTAAGGTCACTTCTCTCTATCTCTTATTAAACATGAATGAGTCTAGGTTGCTATAACCTATCTGAACTCCAGTTTGTATTTTAGGGTTACTCAGTCCTCTGCTGTCTCTTTTTCACATTAGGAAACAGTTTCTTATCTTTTTACTTGAGGAGAATCTACACTTACTCATCTGACTACTTCAGTGTATCTTCTAATTAGTCATGTCCAAGCATCTTTGTACTGAAATACATATTAATGATATTTTGTTTAAATTGCTTTTATTTGTCTATTTCAAAGCTATTATTTTTATGTGGAGATACTTTAATATTTTAAAAATTATGTGTGTAGATAGATGATACTATTTGTTACTTTTCTTTCAGCATAGTACAAGGCACATTAGAAATATTGGCTCAAGGTGGGGCATTGTGTCTTATAGGATTGGAAACGATTGATTGGTTGATTGACTACAAATTGGTCATTGTCTTCCATGTTCAAAGCATTGTCCTAAATGAAATATAAAGGAGAAGTGGCTATCCTTCAGGAGTTCACAATTTAATAAAAGAGATATCCTGGGGCTTCATCTGTTTTGTTTACTACAGTATTCCTTGTTCCTAGAACAGCTACTAACACAGAGAGGGTGGTCAGTAAATGCACCTTGAATGAACGAAGGTAGGTTTTCAAATAGCTTAATCAAGGATAAGAAGTAATGAAGGGCCTACCTGCGGTCCAAATGGAATACTGCAGGACTTTAGAAGAAGGAACTGTGAGACCTGAAGTGACCACCACAGGCCTTGCAGAAAGGGGCTTTGAACTTAGACCATGATGCCTTAAACCAGACTGGCATACAGGAAGATGGCAAGGGCATTCCACAGTGAGGGGACAAGCAAATGGAGAATGGTTTGGTGTGTTGAAAGAATGATTAATAACCAAGTTTGTCAGGACCTTAGTAATAAGTTCAAGTCGAAGAGTAACGAGAGATGAGACTTAAAAATTAGGGCTGGCCAGATAGAAGGACCTACACCACAGACAGGGCTCATTTCTGGCACAACAAAAAAGGATGCTTTAGAAGATGAATCTAGCTTCAATGTGTAGGGGAAACATGATGTCAAGGAACTGGACTTAACCCCAAGGACCTTCTCCCAATCAAACGCCCACCAAATATGTAAACCACAGAAAATCCTCCCTTTTGAAACCAGTCAACATCACGATAACATTACTATTTTTAATACCCTGTACCTGCAATGAGGAGATAAAGAGAAATTAGGTGGTATTTATGTTGTATAGAGGCTTAAGATAAAAAGATAGACTCAGTGTTTGAAATAAAAGAATTATGCAATGGGATATTAAGGCATCGTCCCAGGAACTTTCTCCACATTCTTCATTATTGGCAATTTTAGTGTCATTTGGGCACAGGGCACTGGGAGCTGTACAAAGTCACAATAGTTTAAGCTTCAAGAAGCTTGTCCTCAAACATCGTCCTATGATCAGAGAGGACAGATTCAGGTAGATTGACTTCTGTTACTAATAAAACAACAACAACAACAACATCTAAAACGGCGTGATTGGCACAAGAAGAATGTAACCGAGTGAAGTTTGCTCTTTTTTATCTTTCCTGGATGCTGTATAATTTCTTCTCAGTAACTGAGAGTGTTTTGTGGTATTTTTTTTCCTGTTTTGGCTCATTAATTCCATTGCAGTTACCTGTAAAGAAACAGACTTGGAACCAGGAAGGCATCCTTGAGCATACCTCCCTGGGACCCATGTATTCATTCAACCTCCTCAGGTTAGCGACTAAGTCAACAGCGAACACCATTTGACTCATGTGAAAGCACAAGCAGCAAGATAAAGCTCCCCAGGCACAGACTGACACTGAGATGACACAGTGAGGCTGGAGTGTGGATTAAAATTCACGCTGGTCAGAAGAGATGGAGAGCCCAGTAATTTTGTGGCTTCACATTCAGTCCTCAGTGTACACCACAGAAGCCCCTTATGGCCTCAGAAATCCCCTGGCCACTTCTATTCCCACACCCTGTGAAAATAATTACCAGCTCATGCCCAGAGATTAAAACAGACACAGCATGAAACAACCTCAGTGTTCCTCTTTGCATACTTATTTGCTTAAGCCTCCTTCCAGAATATCCCATCCGTCAGAATTCCAGGCACTGCTTAAAATGTGCAAAGCTGCTAAGCTTTCATCTCTGACTTTTTTGACTGGGTCCCAGACTCTTTCTCTAAGTGGGGTGTGAAATTTTATTTTCATTCTTTCTCATGTAAATCATACCTTTCTTCCATTTGGTGTCTCCTGTTTTAGCTATGGTAAGCGGGCATAAGGAAACTGAGGAAACTGAGGAAAGAGAGAGAGAAAAAAAAAACATTATTAAGAGTTTGTTTTTTGTTTTTAAATCAGAAACTGGGCAAATAAAATCTTTGAACATTGAGTGGGCAAGAGAACTAACCAGCATCCTATGAATGGAAGGATGGTTCAAATTAACTTCAGCAATTAAGATGTTAATTCTCATAAACCTAACTTGAATGAATCTTTGGTTTTTAACTAATTGAATTGTGACAGGTTGTTATGATGATAGAAGTATGGTAATACCATGATAAAACAATATGGAAATAATATCTTCCAACTTTTGTGTGATATCCTTTCTTGTCTCTTTTGAAAGAAATACTGAATAGAGGTGAGTTTATTTATTGATGTCAAATTGAATAAAATAGTATCGGATCCAAAAGTTTAAAATACTGTGAATTTGTAAAATTGACCCTCAATAAAGCATAATAGATTCCATGAGTTAAATTCTTTAGCATGGTTTCATCTATCATATTCTAAATAACAAAAATATTTCAACTTTCTTGAGCATTTATTACATGCCAAATAAATGCTTTTTGTGCATTTTTATCACTTAATTCTCTAGTCTTTTTTAAAATTATTATTATTAGTTACAGATGCACAAAACTATGCAATAGTTATCTTTTTCACCCCTTACAAAGTGACTCCCCCTCCCCTTCGCTGCTCCCCGCCACCCCCTGATATCATACATATCTACTACAATTCCATTGACTCCATCCCCACACTATATTACACATCCCATGACTATGTATGTGTTAAATTATTATTCAGCAGTAGCTTCAGATGTACAGTGCAGTGGTCAGGCCACTGCACCGTCCATGAAGTGGTCTCCCTGACAAGACATGAGTCCTTCTGATCCCCTAAAAAAATATTTACACCTTTATTGATTATATTCCCTAAACTGTCTCTTCTGTGTCTGCAGTAGTATTGCATTACCAGTTTATGTTGCCTCATCCCTTCCCCTTCTCCCTCATGCCCACCCCTGTCCCATCTAGCCCTCATCAATATTTCCTTTGTGTCTCTAAGACTATTTCTGTTTATTTTGCTTGTTTATTCAGTTCTTTAGATTCCACATATAAGTGAGATCATGTGGTATTTGTCTTTCTCTGACTGACTTATTTCACTTAGCATAATGTTCTGTAGGCCCATCCATATCGTTGCAAATGGTATGATTTCTTCTTTATAGCTGCGTAATATTCCATTGTGTAAATATACCACAGTTTCTTAATCCAGTCATCTACCGATGGGCATTTCGATTGTTCCAAGTGTTCGCTATTGTAAATTGCGCTGCAATAAATATAGGGGTGCATATATTTTTTCGAATTAGTGTCTTGGGTTTTTCAGGATAAATATCTAGGAGTGGAATTGCTGAGTCAAAAGGTAGTTCCATTTCCAGTTTTTTGAGATACCTCCATACTGACTTCCATAGTGGCTGCACCAATCTGCAATCCCACCAACAGTGCAGCAGGGTCCCCTTTTCCCCACAGCCCCACCAGCACTTGTTGTGTGTTGATTTATTGATGATAGCCATTCTGACCGGAGTGAGGTGGTATCTCATTGTGGTTTTTATTTGCATTTCCCTAATGACCAGTGAGGTTGTTAATTCTCTGGTCTTTTTGTTATATCATCCTGCACAATTTACAGAAACTGAGCTGGAGAAGGATGAAATAACTTGCCTAACAGAGCCAGCAGGTGGTGGGTCTGGGGCTCAAAACTAAATCCTTATTCTTAAACCCTGTGCTATTTTGCTTACTTTTTATATATAACGGTTAGATTACAATATGACTTTTAATAATATCTCTAACATAATTGTTTTAAAAGAACCCTGCTGAAAATGTAATCATCTGTAACATGTAACAGGACTCTATTTGGTTGCAAGCAGCATTAGATGTAACTTAAATGACTTAAACAAATTGGGAGAGGTTCCTTATCTGACAGAACATGAAGTTTGGGATAACTGGCTACTGAAGTATTCAATAGCTTGACAGTGTTGTTAAGGACCCAGGCTCTTTCTGTCCATTCACCATCCTTAAGACAGAAGAGCACAGTCTCAGAAGAGTGATGGCAGCTGGAGAAGCAGGCATAAGTTCAAGTTAGGAAGTGGGGCAAAAGGCAGGAGCCAGTGACCTCTACCCCTTTCATTAGAAAACAGAAAGCTCTTTCAGATGTCCCAGCAGACTCCTCTTATATTCGACTGCCCACATCTGTGTCATATGGCTATCCCTAGCTGCAAAAAAAAAAGGCTGCAAAGGCAAGCAAATTTTTGGCAGCTTCTATAAGTAGAAGTAGGCAAAGGAGAAGGGGTGGAGGATGAGCATGGAGTTGGCCAATCAACAGCATCTGCCAAAAGTAAATATTCAAAAGATAGTCTCTTAGTGATTTTGGGGCTGCCATCACAGAAATACCATAGATTAAATGGCTTAGACAACAGACATTTATTTCTTATGGTTTTGTATGCTGGGGAGTCCACGATCAAAGTGCCAGCAGGTTCAGGTCCTAATCAGAATTCTCTCCCTGGTTTACAAGTAGATGCCTTTTTTCCTGTATCCTCCCTCATGTAGTGGGGAGAGAAGGATATTGCCTCTTTCACTTTTATAAGGGTGTTAATCGCATCATGAGGATTCCACTCTCAAGATCTAATGGCATCCTAATTACCTCCCAAAGCTGCCACCTCCACATACCATCACATTAGGCATTAAGGTTCCAACATACAAATTTGGGGAGAGGGACACAGACATTCAGTCCAAAGCAGAAGGGATTATTTGATCAGTACATTATAACTTTTTTATTCACTGGTAATAGAGTTCTTCGACAGCATATTTTTTCAGAGACAGAGCCTTGCAGAAAGCCAAGAAATAGTTTTCATTTTGGTAACAGTCCTGAGCAATGCCTCTGGGCAGGTATGTGTCTGGGACACACAGAGTGTTAAGGACATGCAGTCTGCACCCAGTTCTCTTGACAAGCATGGAGCGGGGATGGCAAAGTGATTCAAATTAACAAGGTCATATGTGATACATGCTCTGAAAAAGTGGCTAGCAAAATGCAGGCTTCAAAGGAAGATGAAATTACCTTTCACTGGGGAAAAGTGTTGCTACAGAAAAGAGTTATTTGCCTATTTTGTAGACAGTGGTAAGAGAATCCTCTAATAAATGGTTTTCTAATGGTGAAACTTCCACTGCTATGACAACTACGTATAAGAGATAAAAATGCGCGGGATATTAAAAACACCCAAAAGGGCTCCATGAATAAGAATCTGCTTGACCATGTTTAAACCGAGTAGCATTGTCAGCAGCACAGGGATTGGTGGATTGGAATTCCTGTGTGTCAACACGAATGTGAGCATTCTTGATAATCTCATATGTTTAGATATCACCACTGGGCACCTCTGGGATTTTCCTCTTCCTTAATCATTTCATAGGTTTGAGATTCTAGGGTGCCTGGGGATTGAGAATTGTTTGGTGTGTTGGAGAAACACATAACATTTTAATTGTGCCTGGAGACGGAGAGACTCAATGAGGGAGGCTAATTAAGAAACATAAATAAACTAGGAGTTCTGCTTTGCCTCACATCATATCATTATGGTTGAGAAAGAACTGTCGAGCTATATTATAAGTCAAAGAAGCAGCCAGAGTCACTGATTTAGAAACAAGACTAAAGCTATATGTAACATACAAAGTGAAGAAGGGAGGCAGTTATGATATTATCGTAATTATCATTTTTTTATCGCACATTTACTTTGGTTATCATAAAAAAACACACACTATTTATGGGGCATACGTCATGTGCTTTGGCCATAATCCATGAACACATTATAACAGTTTTTCCTTATTTAACCCCATATTAAGCATATGAGATGGATACTCTCATTACCTCTGTTTTATAAATGAAGAAAATAAGGCTCAGAAAGGTCACGTGCCATACCCAATCTATGTATTCCTCTCTGGGGACCTAGCAAACACTAACTGCCATTAAATGGCAGAGGTTGCTTTCATTCATGACGTATGAGCCCTTTAAAGCCATGTTTTGAACCATTGAGTAAACTTCGATTTTCTGCAACCCAAATAAAAGATAAAAGAACTCTGAATTTGAGAGAATTTCAGCAGATTCCAGGTCTAGAGAGAATTATGTTGGAAACAAGCGATTAAATGTAAGCATGTTTGATATGGAATATTCAAATGCACATTGAGCACATTGTACCATGATTGGATGCCTTTATCAATACAGGTAACAATACTATGCATATGTGAATGCTTGTTTTCATAACAGCATAACTAAGGGTGCTCAATGTCCATGTATATGCACAGGTTGGCAAACTTTTCCTGTAAAGGTAACATAGCAACCACGGTCAGTTTTGTGGGTCATGGAGTCTGTCACAATTACTCAACTCAGCCATTGTGGTGTGAAAGCAGTGGTAGACAATAAATAAATGAATGAATGTGGCTGTGTTCCAATATAGTTTTACATACAAAATAGGCAGCAGTGAACTTGGACTATGGTCTATAGTTTGCCAACCTCTGTGTTAGAGGACTGAAATAATTCCATTTCATTGAGGAGATTCTAAAGGAGTGTTACATTGCAAGCAATAAAAAATATATATGGGACTGGCTGAGTGTCTCAGTTGGTTAAGAGCTCATTCAATAGTGCAAGCTGAGCCCTGAGCAACAGCAGTTTGATGCCCAGCCCGAGCTGAGCTGCCACTAAGCTGCCAACAGGTGGCAGGATGGCTCAGCTAAAAAAAATAAAAAATAAAATATATATATATCTGAGTTTTAAGCAATACTTGACTGAATCTCGTGTTTATAAAGGGAGGTGATCACAGCGGTTTTCATTTTTACTTTCAGTTTTATCAAATGACAATTAATAGGAAGCGAACTTATGTTAAATAATCTAAAAATTCAGTGATTAATAAAGAAGAATGTCTTAGCTGTCAGATTAACTAAACATTGGAAGGTATTTCAGAGACAATATTAGTCTACAAAGTAATGTTTAGAAGAACCAGAGTAAAGCTCAATATCAGTCAATCTATATATATTTAATGTAACAAGTCCTACTGGAGAAATACAAAGATAAGAAAGTAAAACAAAAGAAACTAATATTAGAGAACTAAATATATTTATTTTATGAGAAATTATTACGTGGTTATTTATTAAAATTATTTATTTGTTGGTGTGGAAAATACATCATTAGTTAGAAGTGCCTAGGTTACATCTATAATTAAAAATCTATATGGTAGCCATCTCTAGAGATGGCAAAAAATAAAATAGATCGGCCTTAACAGATTTAGACTTTTAGTCATTGAAAATCATGGAATGGATTCATATAACCTCTTAAAATTAGTTATAGCTCTATTAGTTTTTAGTCCATAATTTTATGAGGCATGCACCAAAATGTATATATTGGGTTGTCAGAAAAGTCAAGACGTATTTTTTCTATGCTTTTCATTGCAAAAATGCATCATGACTTTTCCAACAACCCAATACATATACATATACACATTCACATATATATGCATATAGTGTTATACACAGACATATGTATAATATGTTTATATATGTATATTACTTATTCTCTATTCTATATATACACATACACATATACATATATATGCATATATTTTGTGATTACACAGACATATGTACAATATATTTATAAATATCTGTACATTACATATTCTCTATTCTCTATATAGTATATATATAATGTGTGCATGTATAGTATATGTACATAGTATAGATTATGTATAAGACATATATTATATATAGTATATGTAATATATATCTACATGCATATGGTGTATACATAGAATATGCAGTGCATATATACATATATTGTATTCTGTAGTACATATACATCTATACTGCACATATACTATAAAGGGAATGGAGAATAATAAGTAATGTTCAGCTACCATTCCATTTATGTCATTAGACTTTCACATCAACAGGTAACAGCAAAAAAGGCAAAGTAACTTAAGCAAAGATCAATAAAGTGATTAAGCAAAGTGAATAGAGTTTTAATGGAGGGGCCATTTCAACTGTACCGGTACCTGATAGGGTGGTTTGATGCTTCATTTCTCTCCTTCCCCAACAGATGGCACAGAGGAGAAAAATGGGACTCACATCAAGTTGGGTCACAAGTCATTTATCTTCCCTAAAAGATGGGAAAGTTGAAGAATTAGTAAACAAGACTTTTGTAAGCACGCGTACGATATTCAATATTTGGTGGCAACGGGTTTCCATTAAGCTTTCATGGGAGTTAATAAATCAACAGAAACCACTTACCGGAACATTTTCATGGGTCCTGTGGAATTCTAAGCAAATATCAGGTTTAAGAATGAAAAGTCAGTTATATTTTCGACGTAATCTAACGTTCAAAGAAGTGTAAAAGATGCTTAAGTGTTAATATTTTATGTTTCCCTGCTCTCAGCAGTAATTGCAGCCCATTAAAAAGAATGCTAAGCCATAGCTGTTAGCACTGGCACGGGCCCAAGGAAACACTGAACCGTCACAGAAGGGGGTTAATTGCTACACGAAGAGGTAATTTATTAAGGAACACTGAAGCCCTGTATAGTCCCCAACGTGAGGCTGAACAGCACAATCTGACGTGAATATTACATTTGATAATCAAGGCCTTTTCTATGGTAGGCTTCAGAACTAGCTAAGCTAAACAAAAACGGGAGGTGGAGGGGAGAAAGGGAGAAAGAAAGAACCCCAACACCATTTTTCTCCATGGCTCCCATAAACTTTTACTTGGTGCCCTCCAGTCTGTCACCCCCATCACCAGGAAAGTTGGCTGCTCCATAAAATTCTTGGTGGCTGATGAGAGAGGCTCATATAACTATCAGGTTGAGGGGCGGCCTCTACTAGTCTGTATTTATCCAGATCTGGTGCTTCCGCGCCCTTCTGAGTGTTGAACTTAATTTTCACCATTTGTCCAAAGTGAGGTTTTCAGGCCCCTATCACATTGAACTTGACCTTCATTTCCAGTATCATGTGGCTTAGATCAGTATCATGTGACTTGTTAAACATCATGTTCAGAGAACACAATGGCCCCGTGGATTCCTTGCTTAAGGACAGAGCTTTCTTCTCAGTCCTATGGGTTCCTTGTTGTGTCCTGAATTTATGATTTCAGTCAATGGCAAAAAAAAAAAATTTAAATAAAAAAAAAATGCAAGTGGACTCCATCAGCAAGTAGGAGGACAAGATAGCTCTGAGGAATCATTTGACCTAAAGAGGTGATCACTTTCTTGGCTGTACTGACAACAGCTTTGGGGGTCTCAGAGGATTAGAAAAGGAGAACTCATTTTACCTCTTTGTCTCTCTTTTTAACATCTCTAATAACAAATTGACATTGAGGGAAAATTCCCTTGAAAAGTAGGGTAAAGAAGATACAGTGGTTTCTCTGAAATGCATCGCTGATGCATTCCAGCTTTTCCCACTTTGTAGTTTGGTCCTTTAGCCATCTCTGGTCAAACGCTCAATAAAGGAGTGTTTATGGAGTACTCATTTAGCTCCTGGCACTGGGTTAACAGAGATGATTGCAGAATATAAAAGGCATATGATGGTTCAGCCCAGCCTTTATAGAGTGTTCAGTGTCATTGGAAGGATTGACAAAACAAATTTATGTGAAACAAAGAACAATTTTATAGTAACTGCACTAGAAATGACAACAGAGAGAGAGCAACACATGCAGAGTTTGTTGGGTCTTTGTTCATCTCCATTGCTGAGTTTCTCTCCTTCACTTCTTTATTTTCTCTTCCTGCACCACTTCTGTAACTCGATGGCCTCTTGTTTTCCCTGATCTGCACACAGCCAAAGCCATTACTTGCACCTTTCACCACCCACTGTATACCATCCAAAGTTGATCAACATTATGTCTTACCTTTGGAATAATTCCTCCAAAAGCACTCCCATTCCTTCAGTGTCAATCAGCTACATGTTTGGGGAGGGGAGGAAATATCAATTAAACTAGTTTACACAAAGTTGTAGGTGGTATAAGCAACCCCCACCTTCATCCTCCTCTTCTTCAAATTTTCCAGGGGTGGTACAGATTTGAAATAGTCTATCCTGTTCTAAGACTAAACCATGACCATGCATCAGATGACTAGACTGCTAAGTCTACACCAGGTGAGAAGACAAGAGACCACTATTAAGCTCACAAGATGAAATCAAACATATACACACATGAACACATGCACACATTTCCAAGGGTCAGAATCTCTTTTTTTTTTTTTAACTTCTGATTTTTAAAGAAAGCCTGTGTTGGATCTTATTTTCTACAAGTATTCCACTGAGGGGTGTCTTATCTTTTGAATCTTCAAGTTTATCTTGGAATTTATCTAAAAGGAATCATTTTGGTCTCCAAGGTTAACACCCCTTTCCTTTCTGTCTCCTTGTTTTCAATTTTCTTTCTAAGGACTTGGAAGAAGATGTAGGCAGATGCGTAGTTAAGTAATCCCAGAGCTGTGCATGTCACTTGGGCCAGAACCAGGCACATGTGAAGGCCTTCACTTGCCAAAAACACACCAGGGACCTCTTAAGCAATCAAGAATTGCTACATGTGTGCAAGACCTAACATCTTGAACA
Source organism: Aselliscus stoliczkanus (assembly GCA_033961575.1). Classification (NCBI taxonomy): domain Eukaryota; kingdom Metazoa; phylum Chordata; class Mammalia; order Chiroptera; family Hipposideridae; genus Aselliscus; species Aselliscus stoliczkanus. The sequence continues at coordinate 10,470,954 of CM066734.1, forward strand.
CAACAGAAAACCATAATTCACTTATCTTCTGTTTCTCCCACCTTTGCCATCTGAGCATCCCAACATGCTGGATGGAGCATGGGAGTCCAACCTGGGGACCACCGAGTGCTTCCTCTGTGTGGATGTGCTGTGGGGTCCCCCCCTCCCAGTCACAAAAGGGCATGATGAGGAGGCACGGAGGACTTGGCTTTGTGCTCAGTAAGCCCTGGGGAGTGGGAAGGAAGTGAAAGGGAAACAACAGAAGAAAAAGAAAAAGCCACTAAACGAAGGACAAACTGAAATCAGCAAGAAGAGTTAGAGTGATGAAAACAAACCCAAAAAACTCAACCAGGGGTTAATTTCTACTGCTCACAGAGTTCTTGGGGGAGGGAGGTGGGCACTGGTCCTGGAGACTGGTCCTCAAAAAGAGGGAGCTTATTTGCATGAGATAAGGACTTTATTTTGCTGTTGGCATATATTCTAGTTAAAGGGAGATTAACTACCTCCGGTCTTGTCCATGTGCAAGTATTCTGCTTCTGAAGGTGGGATCCTAAAATACACAAGACATTATTCACTACCTGCTTATGATATGAGAAGAATTAGAGAAGGTAGCTCCCAGCAGTTCTTCTCACATTTATTAGAGTGGGCCAGGTCATTTTCCATAAAAATGAGTAACTCCCAGCAGGAAAAAAATGTATAGAATGTGCTGACCTTGAATACAGAGTGTTTATATAATATATTTTATCACCCATAGACCTTTACGGAGCTAGGATTTTTCTCCTGGGATGCACAGTTAATATTTCAACCTCAGCATGTGCCAAATGGGAACAAAGATTGCTTGCAAAGGTAAATACAGCGCTGTCATCCTTCCTGGCACAATACCGATGTATGTGCTTAACTAGAGTTACTAAAAAACGATGTTATTTGTTTTTACAAGATGTGGCAATATTATGCAAATGACTAATTCCAGTTAAACCCTTTTAAGTGCTATGTGTTGTTCGGGGTTCTTTTGATTGCAAGTGACAGAAACCTAACTGAAATTAATTGAGAGGGAATTTATTGGTGGATACTGAAACATCTCAAGTTATCAAAAGAAGGATTAAATAACCAACTGACTGGAAGGACAAAGGATGCTGCTAGTTCTTAAAAACAAATGGAAGCAGAGTTTTAAATGGCCAGGATTTTCCTTCTGTGTCCCTTATCTTTGTTTTACCCTGTTTGTTGCCTTTTTTTCTCTTTGACTTTAAAGGTATTCCACAGCACAGAAAACATGGCCCCTGGCCAGTCCCAGGCTTCATATCTAGACATCATCAGCTACAACCCACTGTACTTGGTCATTCATTTCTTTTACACATTATAACTAACGAAGTTCAAGGTCCATCAGCCACAAAGATGTAAGCCACAACACGAGGGACTTGATTGTTTATGCATTCACTCATCCATTCACTCATACATCCAAATAACAAGTATCAAGAATCTATGATCCAGGCACACCAAACCTAAATCCCCTGAGAGAGAGGAAACCACCCAGTACCTGGAGCTGCACACTGCATAAGGCCAACCATGCCTTCATCAATCATATGAAGGAGAGTTCTCATTTCCCTGGGTTTTAGGAAGACTACAATACTTTGAAGGTCAATTGGCCTTTCCTCCACATCTAAGAGGAACTTCTTTCTAATCCCTCAGCTAGATCATAATCGTTTCCCTTTTGAAGGGAGACTAAGGAATCAAATAAATAAATACAGACCAACAGCTGTTTTTGTGAATTAGGGCAGGACCTTTTGAAAGATGGATAGAGTTCCTTCTTATTCCATTAATTACTGCATTATAGTCACCTATCGATTCCATAAAAATAAGTACTTATTATAATATCTGCTACATCGTAATTTCTATTTCCTGGTATAGGGAAACACCCCTTTTATCTCCCTTCTCTTTAACTGTTAACAGTTTCAGGCCCCGGCTTCCTACTGGCACAGGTTGAAGGTGATAACTCAAATAGGCTGGGACTGGGAGTAGGAAGAAAGTATAGCAGTAAGGGTCCAAAAGCAGAGTATTAAAGACCCCATTCCTTCAAGTGTGCAGTGCCCTCCTCGGGACCACTGACTGTCCAGGGTCCCCAGTGGCCAACTCTCCCAGTCCTCTTTCATCAGCTTCGTTCCTTTAAGCCAGATGAACCTTTTCCTTCTCCCCTCCTTTCTCCCAGTGAAGATGAAACTTTACTGATTCTATGACCCAATCACTCTAGAATTAACTGAATCACAAAGGGATGCTCAATATTGATAGCACTTCCATGAGGCTCTAACGGAATCAGGTGGAGGAATGAGAGAGATGCATGAGGGCTGAAGTCTTACCCCAGCATTCCGCAGTCATGGAATGTAGGGCAGCTTTTATCTGCATATGAAATAAATTTGGCTACTCAGAAAATGCCACTCAGTTCCTCCTGGAAACTTTTTTTTTTTATCTTGCTGAGACATATCTGAAGAGAGGATTTGATTCCTTGTGGAAACAAACCATTGAAACATCCTCATTTGTTTTAGTAGGAGTCCTCTGCTATGGAAATCTGGGTTCTGGGAATCCATCAAGACCAACAGTTTGAGGGAGGAATGAGGTCAAGGTCACTGCAACACCACATGGCTAGGGTTCAGCTCACTGTTGGTGTGTGGGTTTCCTTTAATGATGTGGAGCAAACTAATAAACAAAACATGTTGTATTTTGGAAAATGAATGACACCTAGTACTGGGTGACTCTTGGGTGGAATGTAACCCCCTCCTGAGCCAGAAATGGGACCTCTGAGGTTTCTTGTTGAAATTATAATATTTGTGGATTCAAAAATAGAGAAGTGGCCAAATCTTAGAAGCTGAATGAGAATGACTCATTTTGGTAAGGTACTTCTCAGGCTGTACAAACAACTGCTCAGTCAGTCTTTGTCAGGACTGGAAATGTCCTCAGATGGGCTCTGAAGAAAGCTCTTTGGTTTCAGATCCTGGTGACCAAGGGGAAATGAACTTCTCTGAATCTTCATGTCTTCTGTTTTAAATGGGGATGATAATCAGAGTATCTACTCTACCTCACATGTGAGAAGTAAGAAAAGGCTTTGGAGTACGTTGAGTAAATGCTCAGTCAATGTTCCTCATTATTATTTAAGTGTTGCCAACTGTTGATCACTCTTACAATGCAGAAGAGTAGCTGAATAGATAATCCCAATAATGATGAATACGCAGGCACCTACCTATCATTGCAACGAGTGATATGCTTTGCTTGCATTTAATTCTTGCAGCAGGAGACATACTTTCCTGAGTATGATGTCCATCATAGCCAGTATTCTCCAAGCATAGCCAGCTATTAGTGAGGGGAGAAAGCCCAACAATCTGTTCATGATGGGAAGAAGATGGGCCAATCTCTCAGGCCTCTTCCAAGCAAGATTCTGTGGTTTGAGAAAGTCAAGGTTCAGGAGAGCAATCCACAATGAGTCTACATCTCCAACGGCTAATGAGGCCTTGACTCATTTTACAAAAGCCTTTCCTTGGGGTTTCCAGTGCTAATTAGCAATATTTCTTCTTTTAACCCAACTAACCATCTTTCTCTCCCAAGCAGCACTTGTTCTTTCTAGGAATGAGCAGCCATGTTTCATCATCAGATGACCCAACTGTTCTTTTATCTTCATCAAAGTCCTCTGTATGTTCTTGATGGCTGCTTAGGCAGAGTGTATGTAATTTTTATGGAAGAATAGAAAGTAGGCAAACACAATCGTATATAAAATATAAACTGGCAAGTAGAAGCAGTGGGGGCACCATAGGGGGTCCCAAACAAAAGTGCCAAGTACATTAACCCCTTAGAGAGCACAGCAAAATCTCCCCATACCGGCATCATTCATTTATTCATTCTGAAAATGATCTGGGTATTTTCAGCAGGAACTCAATGGCAGGACTTAGCATCACTGATACAGTGTCTATGAACAATTTTCTCCAACTGTGACAAGTCTCATCTAACCTTCTGGATTTAAAGAGACAAGAGCAGTCTCTGTCAATTAGACGTTGGAGAGAAATAAGCATGGACAGTTACGAATCAATAAATAGACTAATTAAAAACTGCAGGTCCACTGACAAAACTTTGACTTCTTCATTCAACAATCAAAGCATATTTTTAGTGAGAAGAGCCTTGCTCAGCTCTTGTCTACATGTCAGAGATGCAGTGAAAAGCCCTCCTGCCTTCCTGTAGCTGAAAATCTGGTGAAAATCACAAATAATAAACAAGTACATTCATCTCCCCCCATCCATGGTTTTGCTTTCTGCAGTTTTCATTACACACGGTCAACTGTGGTCTGAATATATTAAATAGAAAATTCCAGAAATAAACAATTCATTAAGTTTTAAAGTTCTGAGTAGCATGATGAAATTTCACACCATCCTGCTCCATCCCGCCCAGGACGTGAGTAAATTATTCCTCTGTCCAGCATCTCCACACTGTATTCAATACCCATCCGTTGGTCACTTCATGACCATCTCAGTTATCTAATCAATTGTCACTAATGCCACCTCACATAACTTTTATTACAGTATATTGTTATAATTGTTCTATGTTATTAGTAGTATTATTGTCAGTCTCTTGCTGTGCCTAATTAATAAACTGTGTCATAGGTATGTATATATAGGGAAAAAACAGTATATATATATATATATATATATATATAGAGAGAGAGAGAGAGAGAGAGAGAATGAGAGAGAGAGAGTTTGGTACTATCCATGGTTTCAGGCATCTGCTAAAGGTCTTGGAACACTTCCCCTGTGGATAAGGGGGGACTACTGTAATCAAATAAATATGCAGTCCAATTTCAGATAGTGCGATGAATAAAAATGAAACAGAGTAGTGGGTGGAGATAATGGGGTGAGAGGTATTGAGGCAAGTGGTCCCTCTGTGTGATAATGATAAAGCCATACTCAGCTCTTCCCACTCAGATGTGTCAAGATGTCTGACCTTTGGTCAAAGGTAGGAAAACCATGAACAGGGGGGCTATCCTGAAAGCCACCGCTAAAGGACTTCTCAAAGTTTCTTTCATCCCAGTAACAAACTCTCCTTTATTTATCCATGTATCTCCAGAAGCTGCGATTCACTTGTCCTCAAGTAGCTGGAAAACCAGTCAGAGAGAAACAGTGACAACGATTTAAAGGCTTTGCTATGCCTCGATTTGCAGAGTCAGTATAAATAGACCATGTTTTAAAAGGTGAGCCAAAAAAACCCAAAAAGGTGGAAAAATAGAGAAGCTAAAAATAAATGACTAAAAGAGAAAAGTTCCTGTAATTTTAGGTTTAAAATATGAGGTTGAGTAATCAAGGAAAGTATTTTTACTGCCTCGTCAATATTTTTCCTGGAAGCTCGGGTAAATAGACCTTCTTCAGATCTGTAGTGTGCGTGCCTAATGGTCTTAGGTGTCTGTAACCACAGAATAACTTTATCCCTAAGAAATAGAGCAAACAGGAACTCTGTGGTTTTCACATTCCCCACAAATAAGTAAACATATGGATGTATATGAAAAAGGTTCAGGGCCACAGGACAGATCATTTGGGTCTATTTGAGAAGCGTTTCCCCCGGCAGTGGAATCTTTCATACAAAACTTTCTGTGCATTAGAAGGAAGTCTTGCTCACCTACGGTGATCTCAATCATGTTTTCTGCATCGTTTGTACTCTTTTGAACTTAATACCGAATGCTTAGCAGCCATGCCGGAAAGCATAAGAGAGGTCCTTTTGCTAAATTGAGTCCTCATATATTTACCCTGCTGGTAAAAAACCTGCGGGCTTTCATCTCTTCTGAATCTGTGGCCAGGAGAAGCAGCAGGTCACAACTGTCGAATGCAGTTTAAAAGGGGGACATCTTATGAGATCCTTCACAAGCATATAACGCCTCAGTTCTAGCTGTGCCTGTGTTTTATGAAGCATTTGCCCAATGCCCTGCTGTTCAGGCCAGGGGGATAGTACATCGATTTGCTAGTGACCAGCTCTGTCTCTAACTGGGGCAGCCTTCCACTGGCTGATTCATTAGGTCCCACTGATCCTAGGGTCTAACACAAATCCATCACTTAAATAACTGGCACCCCATCCCCCAACCCATGGATCCTTGATTATTGGATGCTGGGTAGGAAGTAGGTGCTAGCAACTGTCAGGGGAAACAAATAGCGTATCCTATGCCCCCATACATCACCTTGAAGGCCACCGATACAGCGTGTGCTTTCCAATCAGACATGACTAATAAGTCTTCAACCTGGATTTGCCCAGTGTGCAGCCAGCAGAGCTAACAGAGAGGAAGGCTCGCTCTCTCTTCCAAAAAGGTCTAGTGTAAGCTAATATCTCCATTTATTGGATGGATCCTGGCTGAAAAGATTTGAAAGATCACTGGGAGACTAGAACCTCACCATTTTACCCTAAAACAACAACAAAAAAATCGTGTTGTTCTTGTAGACTGTTTGGCAACTTCTCACTTCCATCAATGTGTCAAAACTTCCGGTTAATTCCATCAGACCTGTCATTTTCAGGCAAATCAAAGCAAGTGCTTCTTCAAACAGCATGTAGCAAATGATTCCCAATACAATGGGTGGGTTGAAAATATTGAACGCTCTAAGAAAGCATTAGATATATGTATTGTTAAGCAACCTAATATAGTTTCTCATGCAAAAGCCAGAATTATCATGAAAACATCTATATCAGACTAACAACAAAAAGGACACCTACTACACTTTTATACATAATGGCCCAAAAAGCCAGAATGCAAAGGTAAATGTGAGCTTCTTGATGTTCTTGAGTGTAATATAATATGGATGGATGGATGGATGGATGGATGGATGGATGGATGGATGGATGGATGGATGGATATCAGCTAGGCAGTTTTCTGTCATGTTGATGTAATCTCATGTTTATCCTTCATAGGAAACATTTCAGACAACTGCCCCATACACCAGTTTATCCTCACCCGTTGACACATCCATGGCATTTCTTCCTCCAGGAAGGCAGTAAACAGTAAGCAGACGAGCAAGAACTGTTTTCCCACAGTGTCTTGAGTCTGGTCCTGTTTATCTTTCCCTAACAATGGAAACAGATGTATGTTTTGTGCCTGCAGTTTCCCAGATGTGTCACTCTGAAATGCCGTCGGCTGTTCAACGATGTTGCTAGTTTTTAGAGCACTGAGACGTTTGCCAAGTTAATTACTTGGCTTGCAAGACATTGCAATTCCAGGGTGCAGCGTGCACCCTCTGCAGTAGATGCTTTATTATCAAGGACTCCCTTGGGGTCTGGTTGTAGTGTGCAGCCATCACGGACTCTCAGCTAAGTGGACCTCTAAGCAGAACATGGAGTTTCTGGAAACACCAGGTGACAGCAGTGAAGACCTACTGCTCAGAATCAGTGATGGATAAAATTGCTTCCATCCCACCATTGCCTCAGGTCAGAATTGATTCCAAGGGCCTGTACAATCCTCTGTGTCAGGCTGAGGTTCAGTATCTCTGGTAATAGGGAAAAAAAAAAAGGCCCAGCTAGAATCTGGGTAGAAAGTAGGCAAAACCTGACAGAGTCACACTCCAACTATTAGGAAATCCTGTTTTGAAAGAGCATCTTTCTGTTTCCCTGAATTGTAGCGTTCCCTCACTAACTGTGCTTATTCCTTCCACAAACTATAGCCTTAACCAAAAACATATATGTTTTTATCTTTATAATGCTCTATACCAACATGTTGAGTGACATAAATTGTAGAAGGGCTTTCTATGTGAAGCTGTGCAAAACTCAACACTTACAACAGTAAAATATACATTGTTTTTCCATTGCACATAGAACAGTCAGCAAAATTGACTATATTCTGGCCCATAAAGCAAATATTAACATGAAAAGAATAGAAATCATACCAAGTATGTTCTAGGGTCATAAAGGAATTAAACTAGGTATCAGTAACAGAAAGATATTTGAAAAATTCCTTAAATATTTAGAAATTAAAGAACACACTTCTAAATAATCCAAGATTCAAATAGGTCTAGAGGAATTTTTTAAATACTTCAAGCTGAAAAAAAAATTAAGCTACAATGTAAAAACATTTGCTGGATACCAAGAAAGCAGTGATTATCATTTGGTTACATCGAGAATGAAAGAAGAGATGTCACTCCTGACCTCATAGACAAAAGAAAAAGGGGATGCTACAAACAATTCTGGGCCCAAAATTTTTAAAGGGGCTTACTGTTTGAAAGACACAAGCTACCAAAGTTCATTCAAAAAGCAATCAATCACCAGAAGAGTCCTACATTTATTACAGAAATTGGGTTTGCAGTGAAAAACCTTTACACAAAGAAAACTCCAAGGTTGGGGCAGCTGGTTAGCTTAGATGGGTAGAGCACAGGCTCATAACGCCAAGGTTGGAGGTTCGATCCCCATGTGGGCCATGGAGCGGCACCCTCCACAACTAGACTGAAGACAACTACTTGACTTGGAGCTGATGGGTCCTGGAAAAACACACTGTCCCCCAATAAAATTTCTAAAGAATAAATAAATAAATAAATAAATAAATAAATAAATAAATAAATAGAAAACTCAAAGCTTGGAAGAGTTCACAGGTTAATTCTATTAAACATTTAAGGAATAAGTAATACAAATTCTAAATAGTCTCTTCTGAAAAACAGAAGGGAAAGAAACATTCCCCAACTCAATGAGCTCATCAGTACCCTAATATCAAAATCAAATGAAGATGTTACAAAAAACTACAGGTCCATATCCCTGATTAATATAGACACAAAATCCTCCACAAAATATTTGCAAATAAAATCCAGCAATATATAAAAAGATGAGTGAATATGTCTTGACCAAATGGTGTTTATCCCAGGTATACAAGAACTGGTTTAACATTTAAAATCCAATCAGTGTAATTCATTGTATTAACAGGTTAAATAAGAAAAATCATATAATCATTTCAATACATTTAGAAAAAGTATTTCACAAAATTCAGCATATTAGTGATTTAAAAATTTCAGCAAACTAGGAATATAAGAATATTCTTCACCTGATAAAAAGCATCCAAAAAAACAAATAAACAAACTGGTAGCTAACATCTGAATTGCTTTCTCCTTAAAATCAAGAACAAAGGAAAAATATCCTCTCTCATTAAACCTATTCAACATCTTACTGGATGCCATAGTCAGAGTAATAATGCAATAAAAATAAATTAAGTGTAACCACATTAGAAAAGAGAAAAATAAAACTGTCTCTATTCACAGACAACATGATTTCCACGTAGAGAATCCCAAAGAATCTACAAAAAAAGATAACAACCTAATAAGCGAGTTTCCCAAGATTGCAGGAAATAAGGGCAATATATACAGAAATCTGTTGTATTTCTAAATACTAACATTAAAAAGTGGGAATTTAAAGTCTAAAAATTTACAATGCCACCCAAATAACAAAATTCTTAGGTATAAATTTATTTTTAAAATTGCAAGATCTGTCTGCTAAAAAGTAAAAGCACCTATCAAAGAAAGCAAAGAATGGGCTGGCAGAGTGGCTCAGTTGGTTAAGAGCTCACTCAAAAGTGCGAGCTGAGCTCTGAGCAACAGCAGTTCCATGCCCAGCCCGAGCTGAGCAGCCTCTGAGCTGCCAACAGGTGGCAGGATGGCTCAGCTAAAAAAAAAAAAATTATTACAGTAAAAGACACATTGCCACTAATCCTCCTTAAAATACTCCCCCTTGCTTATCCCATCCTTCTTGCCACTTTCTGAAGCAGTTCTGGAAGTTGTCTTTTGTGAGTGTCTTTACTTTATCCTCCATCGTGACAACATTCCATGTCACCCATTGCTTCTAGTATGGCAATTTCTGTCAAATAAAATGTTACAGTGTGTCCTCATTCACCTTATTCTGGCACGGTGCGATTTTTGGCTCTTCCCCAAAGTCAAAATGACCTTGAAAGGTAAATGTTTTGAATCAATTCAGGTCATCGAGGCAGCCATGACAGCACAACCAAAGACACTCAAAAAAGAGGATTTCCAGAACTGCTTCAGAAAGTGGCAAGAACAATGGGATAAATGTGTTGCAAGTGAGGGGAGTATTTTGAGGGGAATTCATGACAATGTGTCTTTTACTGTGTTTAAACATTCACCATACTTTGTGGCCACACCTCATAACTGTTCATAAATTGCAAGAGTCAATACTGCTAAGATATTACTTCACCTCAAATCAATTTATAGATTCAATGCACTCTCAAAGTTCCAGCAGGCTTCTCTCATTCACCACATCCAACTAGTCAGCAAAGTCTTGTTGACACCACCTTTAAAATGTATCTTGAATCTGTCTATTGTGAATAATGTCCCCTCAAAGATTTCCATGTTCTAATTTCCAGAACCTATGACTACAGTTACACTCCGTGGAAAGGAACTTTGCACCTCTGATTAAATTAAGGGTTTTGAGATGAGATTATCTCAAGTTATCTGGGTAGACCCAATGTCCTTCTAAGAGGGAGGCAAAAGGATTAAGGTTAGAACAGAGTGAGAGAAAGGTGATAAATTAGACAATATCTGGTGGTTACCAGAGGGTAGGGTGAGAGGGGGGTGGTAGATGAGGGTAAAAGGGATCAAACATATGGTGATGGAAGGAGGACTGACTCTGGATGGTGAACACACCATGTGATATATAGATGTGTTACAGACTTATACACCTGAAATCTATATAATTTTACTGACCATTGTCACCCCCAATGAACTTTAATTACAAAAAAAAAGAAAGAAGGAAAAGAAAAGGTGATAAAGGTGAAAACAGAAGCAAAGGGAAAAAAGGCCATGTTATATGGAGCCATGAGCCAAGTTAACACTTTGTAATCGGGCATTTGAGCTATATGACGAGTTTACTCGTTTCCCGCAAAAAATGTGTTGAGGTCAGACTCTTAAAGCTGGAGTATGCACAAAAATGAAGTCTCCCTTCGCATCTCCAGAAGGAACACAAGCCTGCCAACACCTTGATTTTCATTCAGTAATATTAATTTCAGGCTTTTGACCTATAGAAATAAAAGATGATCAACTCAGGATATAAAAACCACTAAGTCTGAAGTGATTTGTTACAGCAACAATAGGAAACTAATATACCACTCGTGTTTCTCCATCTCCACTGCTTCCAGCTTAGCTGAAGGGTAGTTGAGAGCACAGATTCTGGATCCGGACTGCCTGTAGCTGAGTTCCAACTCTGCCACTTAACTGCCATGGGCAAGCCATTCAAGCTTCCTGTGCCTCAGTTATCTCATCTGTAAAATGGAGTAATGATAGGCTTATTAGGAGCATTCAGTGAGTGCTATACTTAAAATGCTTGGAGTATTGTAAATATTTTATAAGTTTTTCCTATTATTACTCCAACAATCCAAAAGATTACAATATTTTTAACCTGAACCACTTTAATACTCTTAGCTGGTCTCCCTGCTTTTCTCTCTTGCTCCTACTGTAATCTCTTATTCACATAGCAGTAAGATTGATATATTTATAACATAAAATCATGCCATCTGCCTGATTATAATCCTTCAAAGACTTCCCATTGCAATTAAAGTCAAATCCAAAATTTTAACTAATGCCTACAAGGCCTGATATGATCTGGTTTGTGATTTACACTCCTCCTCATCTCAGTTCTCCATTGCTCACTCCCTTTTACACACTGTTCTTCATTCCATGCTTCAAACACACCTAGCTTGTTTCTGCCTCAGTGCCTTCCAGTGGGAAAATACCCAGAATGTCATTTTCCCAAGTTTTCACATGATTGACTCATTCTTGAAATTCAATGAAGGTCTCCTCCTCAGAAAGACCTTTCCACATCCGTCCAACTAAAATGGCTGCCTCTAATCACTATTTACCGATTTGTTTCATGTCTCTTCCATGAAAAGACCCCACTGCCACATTCCCAGTGCTCAGAACTATATTCAACATGTTGTACATGCTCAATAAATATTTGTGAAATGAGTAAAGTGTTGGCTGACGTGTGTGAAGGCCGTTTGTTAAGGTATCATCTTGGTGACTCCCATGTACGTTATGAATTAGATTATAGAGTTGTAAATCTTCCCTCTCAGCAGAAAGGTCAAGTTATGATGACCTAAGTCTATTCTCTCATATTTTTCTATTTTATTTGTTTCTTAACAAATGTCTCTGAAGACATTTTCTACCAAATTACTGAAAAGGGGAACTTTAGCATGGTATGAGAGGTTGAACTATGTTTAACCTCTAAGAAACACCCCTTCTAACTCTTAATTCAATGAGATTTTTATCATAGTGGTTTTGGTGAAGAGTGAAAATCCGTGTGGTCTAGGACATCAGCATGAAGTGGTTAGTGCCTGACTGCATAGCATGTCAGACTCTGATTGCGGAAAGACCTGGGAGCTTGTCTTCTCAGAAAATGCCAAGGTAGCTGACATCTAATGGCAAAAGGAGGATGGGTCTGGCATGGCCCACAGAATAGCTGCCATGATGTCCCCACATAGTGCTGACCCATGGAATCTCAGCCTCCATCTCTCTAAAGCATTTTTTCCAGCACCTGCCCTTAAAATACAAGACACTTCATGAGCCTAAAGTGTATGTTCATATTGATGGGGTTTTTCTGGGTTTTTCAATGTGGGTCTTGTTGGCTACTTTGAAGCTAGTAATCAATCTGTGGTCATTTTTAAAATGTGATAAATTGAGACACTGAGGTTTAGGGTTAATGGGAGAAAACAGACCCCTGGAGGGTGATACACTCTTTTTTTTTTTTCCTAAAGATGTAATCTTTTCCCAACAAAATGTAATCCTGGGGTGGCCTTGTCCACATTGCAAGCGCATACCTGGCATTTCAACTGACAGCTAGAGAGTGCCTGCTATTACTCAGAAGAAAAGATGGTATATCTGATAATCCCAGAGAACAAAGACTGCAGTTACGCCATCACTCTTGCCCGAGGGTCTGGAGTTAATTGTGGTTCTTTATACCCCATCTAATTTTACAAAATCATACTTCTCCATGGCAGTTTACTAATTTACCACCTCATCTAAGATAAGGCTTTGCCAAAAGTAATAACATTTAGAAAATGCTGTCAGACCTGCTGAGAACGGTTTCTGCCCCTCACCCTACACACACACACACACACACACACACACACACACACCCCTACTCAGCTCACTCAGACCCTAACGCAGGTAGACCCCAGCTCTGAGGTCACAAACGCATCAGCATGAATGATCTAACACCTCAGAAGTTCCTCTTCAGGACAAAATCTAGAACAACTGTCTCTCTTCAGAGAGACCTCTTTGAGTAGCTATCAGCTCTAGTATCTGTCCAAACAGCAAACAGGGTAGAAAGAAATTCATCTGCTTTTCAGAAAAAAATATTGATGTATCTTTACCTAATACATACCTATTGTATGCTTACTGTGTATAAACAACTATATGGCTTGCCTTCCTTCAAATATGAGGTGAAGGGATAAAAAGCAGGAAGTGACAAAATCTGAAACGAGCATGGCAATATCAAGCCTGGAGTTTCTAACTGTGAAAGCTGGTGTTACTGCGTTTGCGGGATAGAAGGGAGGTGGAGCTTTTGATACTCATTTAATTGCAGAGTCAATCTTATCAAATCCTGCTCCATTCTAGGGATGAGTAAGCAGGATGCAAATATCTTCTGAACTCCATCACTGGAGTATGGTGTATGCATGGAGACTCAGAGGAACGCAGGGCAGAGAGAGGTAAGGGCCACCTGCGTATCCCCACTAGTCTAGATTCTTTGGACCATCCAAAGAATGAACCACCCCTGGACTACTCTGATCCTAAAGCATGATGTGGTATGTGTGTGTGCTCATGTGTGTGCGGACATGGGTGTGCATGTGAGTATGTGAGTATTTGGTGGGGAGGAGACCAAAGCAATGCAACATACTATTATGTGTCCCTCTTAGCTCAGATTCCATTTCTAAATGTAATTACTTGTTTAACATAGCCACACCGTGTTCTGTTACTTTCTATGATTTATTAGCAAAAGCATGCTCTTTCAACTCCACTTTTCCCAGCAGTGATCATTTCTTGACATGTTTCATTACTGGGAAACGACACAGACGTTTAAAATAAAATATTGCCATGCTCAAATGCCTACATGGAATATTAAACAAATTGAATGCTGCTCCCTTTCCTGTGTTATCATATCCTATTAAAAGTGAAGACGTACCTCTTATGTTTTTTTCCCAATAGGCGAGACATTGGAAAGAATGAGTTTAGTTTACCCTTCATCCAACTGGCTTTACTTAGCTATGGCCAAAGCCTCCAACAGTGCTGTTAGAACATCGTCTTAATCATCCAGCCTCTCAAAGGCCATTTCTAGTCTACCTTTCTTTCAAATCATCACGAAGAATACAATCTACGATTTCTCCTTAGACGTGCTCTTTTTCTCAACTCCAGATACAGTTACGTTTCAGGCAGTAATGGAAACTGCTAAGACTGGGGAGCAATCCGATAAAAGGACTGAAGAAATAATCTCCTTAGAAACTGGTGGAGGACAAACCTCATAAATACTTACCAGCCCACATACTGGGTCATTCCATATGCACACACAGATCCTATGTAATAGACATTCATTCCCACTGAAATGTCAAAAAGGGTTATCTAACCTGAGCGAGAGATTATATATTCACAGGGTGGTATGTGCACACCCACAACTGCACAGTTATGCACAGGCTTGGGTGCTCTGGTGGAGTGGGTAGTGGACAGACAGTTGCAGCAGTGGCCATATTCCCAGAGAGAGTGGGAGCTCTTCATAGGGATAGCACCAAGACCAGTGACAGGAGGGTGGCTTTCCCATCCATGCCCAAAGCCCATCCCTGGAGCAAATGTGTCAGAATTAATTCTCCGGTCCAAGTGCTAAAACAGAAACTGCCTATACTCAAGCAGTAAGCTTCATCGGTAAATTATTACAACATAAAACCATACACATAGACATCGGTACTAAAACATCACAGAGTTACCAAAATTCTCTGAAGAGTTTAGGATATCTTGTTTTGAAAGTGCCTACAACGTTGCAGAGCAAATCTCCAGAAACTTAGAAGTAGAAATTAGAATTGAAAGATTGTCACAGTCGACGGAAAAGAACATTGTTCTCATTGGACGCATCTAATAAACCGATTGTTAACAAGGAAGGCCATTTTTAAATGAATGTTTCCTTGTGACTGAACATATTATAATATAATGTGTAAACAAATGTCTGAATTGTGTATAAATCATGAAGCCACTTTTGGTGTCTTCTATGGCCTCCGTAAGTTACAGAAAACGTTAGAGAAAACAATAAAATGCCCTTGTGTAAATGTACATCTAAAATTAAATTCAGACTTACATGACACTGGTTTGTATAAAGAGTTAAATCCTTTTAGAAACATCACTCTACAAGACTCATCAGCTCTAGATGTACTAAAATTTATATTTTGAAACAGTGCAGCAGAAATTTATCCCAGTGTTTTCACAGTCTTATAAAATACAATTAACAGTCCCAGTAACAGTTGCATCATCAGAAAGATCCTTCTTAAAACTGAATATTATCAAGAATTATTTGCAAACTTGCATTTGCCAAGTGGACAGACACTGCTTTCAATGACATTGATTGAAAATGAAATTTCTGGGCCGGCAGAGTGGTGTGGTGGTTAAGCGCTGGCTTGGGACACCAGCGGCCCTGGTTTGGGTCCCACATATAAGGGCTAGTGACACTCAAAAAAAAAAAAGAAAAAGAAAAAAAAAGAAAATTAAATTTCTAAGAGTATAAATTTTGATGACCTAATGAATTTGCAGAAAATTAAGTCAAAAAAATTTTGTGATTAATCAAGATACCACATTAATAATGTATTATTATTTAAAATTATGACACCAATAATTACTGCAATGTATAAATTTATGTTCTTACTCATGTATTCATGTATCACTGTTATTCCTATGATGTTTTACAACTAACAAAATGTTTTTAAGAAAATTTATTTTTTTTATTTTAGTATCTCTAATGACACTTTTTTTTTTCTGATTTTTGAACAAGGAGCCCTATATTTTCATTTTTCACTGGGCCATGCAAATTATGTAGCCAGCCTTGTATTTAATATAGTTTCGATCTTTGCCATAAATTTGCTGAGTACTATTTAACCAAAGTGGGGCTCATTTTTCTTTAAACATTTTAAGCCTACTCATTTTATGTTATTTAGCCAACAAGTCTGCCTCATGCATATTTGTATTCTTGTGTGTTCTATCATGTGTTCGTGTTTAGCCTGTATATACCTCTGCTGTGTATCAGGGTTGGAATCACCCCTGCCCCCAATGGAAACTTATGTTATTTCTGTCAGACACCCCAAGAAGTTGATGGGCCATCACATTAATACCTGAGCCTGGGGTTTTTCAGACCAGGTAGATAATACACAATTGCCCTAATATATGGGCCTAAACCCATATGAGGGCAAATCTGTGGTGTGCAGCCTTAGAAAATTAATTTTGTCTGCCCAGAGTCAAAACAGAAAAGACAAGTTTCCTTATCACTTCCTTGTTATGGGGATTTTTTCCCTAGTCCACACTTTTACAAGGGTACAGCCCTTCAAACATCCCAACTCCCCTTCACCTAGGCCCAAGACCTTGCCCTGGATTCTTGCCCCACCTGAATTAAATGTTCAAAATTGGCTTTCAGGTTAGGAAATATTCAGCAAACCCAGTGAGCAGCCTTATTGTCCCTTCATCTTATGGTTTCAACCTTCCACTTAACTTTGGTCCTTGGTAACTCTCTGCATTGGACATAATACTGGTGATATTTTATATGTTTTTTAAAAGTGTTTTGTAGATGATTATCCTATCTGGCACAAGGCTAGACAAGGAGGTGAGCCTCTTTTTTTTTGTCATGTAAAATGAAGGTGTTGAATTAGATCACCTCTAAATTATAGTTCACAACTTCAGTCTTTCACTTGATGTTCGTGGACCACCTACTATGTGCTGGATACATGGTGCAAAATGTTAAGGATACAGAGATGGGTAAGACACGCTCCCAAAGAGTTCATAATCTGGCTGGAAATATAGAGTCAGAAACATAATTTAAATAAAATGTGACAATACAACCACAGGGTTAAGAACAAGGTAGCATATAGGTGTGTGTCAGTGAAGACTTACAGAAAGAAAATCAGGGTAATCTAAGTGTGGGAGAATGAGTAGAAGTTAACTGGGTGCTTGGGAGCAGGAGGAGAAGAGGGAGGTATTTCTGGAGGGGAGAATGTGATTCCAAAAAAGCGTGGAGCATAACAAAAGGGCAGCGATGAAAAGCATGGTGGAAATAGAGCTGACGGATCCAGTAAAACAGCCTTGTTCTAACCATCTTTTTTTTTTATAAAGGATATTTAATAGATCTATGAGGACAGAGACTATAAGTGTCCATTAGATTCTCCTCCTGATCCAAATACTTCTCCTCAACATAAGCAAAGGAGATTTATTTTAATGTAAGGTTTTATTTCTTTAACTTTATCACTTCTTTGAAATGTGTATAAACTAAAAACTATATCCTAAATAACATGAGCTTTTAACAGCTCAAGCATAAAAGTGTCCAGCAAATTACAAATTACGGGCAGATAGAGCAATGTTCTGGTGGAAATTAATCAAACCCCTTTCTCTACTGTATTAGGGAAGCCCCTTAGCCAAGCTGTCGAGAGGGATATTTTTGTCCCATTTCCTTTTTCTGTTGCCTTGATACTGTCTCCAACCCTAGATGTACGTGGCTGTGAGTCTCATTGATCAAGGCTGATGTGACCACTTCCCTCAGAGGGCTCAGCCCTCAGTCTTCTGCAACTATTCCGGGTTTCCATCTTAAAATACAGGATTTTGGCTTCAACTGCCCTAACATTTGCAACGCAGAATTTACTGCTTTTGCAACTGTTACTCCTGTCCCTAATTTTTTTATTGCACAATTCTACACAGTGTTGAACGTATAAGAGATGAGGCCCGTCTCAAATTCACATGGACTCTTTCCTAGGACTATAAGTAGGAGGCTCTCGTAGGAGTCAGTTTGGTTTCTCTATGGCTTTACGTGAGAAGAAAACATTTTCTGAGCTGGGTACCCTCCTCCCCCATTACTCAGATGTTCTTTCCATTAAATGTTTCCTCCCCCACCATCCTTCACAAGGTTGATGTCCCACTGAAGAAGGAATTGTCTATTTGTATAGCTGAAATGGGTTGAAATTCTACTGTTCAACTGTTTTGGGTCCACTATTGTTGGGTTACAAATTCACTCTGAAATGGTTGGCAGTGCTATATATTGTTAAAAAACAAAACCACAGGTCCAAAATAGAGTCACTTATGTTAAGCTCCATGTCACCAAACCTATTTAACTTAATTATGCTTTCAGCCTCTCCCAGAAATGAAATCATAATACACATCAGATTCTCGGAATCAGTATTTCAAATGATGAATGTTACAATTGGGCCCTTATTAGTGAAATTTAAATATATTTGAGATATTGGGTGAAGTATTTCATTCAATTAAAGGTATCTAGGCTATGTAGATTGGAAATTGGATGAAATATTCTGAATTGACTCCTTATTGTCTGGTGAACAGTGTACAAAAATCTAGCCAGGCCCCAAACCTGAGCCCATAGTGGCAAAGGTAGAGAAACATTTTTTTTATAGTTAAAGATTCTCAATGATATAAAATGAACATGAATCAAAGATTTTTTGTGACTCATTAATTAAAGAGGAAAGCAGAAAAGAAGTTACAATTTATTCAAAGGAGGCCTCAAAACCCAGACAAATACAGCAGTCCCCCTTTATCCTCGAGGGGAGATAGTTCCAAGATGCCAACGGATACCCGTAATCATGGATACAACCATACACTATATATACTATGTTTTTTCCTACACATACATTCCTTCTCACTTAGAAGAAATACTTCACAGCTTCTTTTTGTCATATATGAATTGCCACCATCACTACTTTTATCCTTTGGGTCCATCAGTAATTACAATAAGGGTGACTTGGACACAAGCATTGTGATACGATGACAGCTGATCTGATAACCATGATGGGTTCTAAGTGACAAGAGGCGGAGCACACTTACAATAGGAATTCACTGGACAAAGGGTTGATTGACGTCCAGGGCAGCACAGAGCAAGATAACGCGAGATTTCATATGCTACTCAGAAGGACGCACAATTTAAAACTTACTAATTGCTTATTTCCAAGAATTTCCCACTTAATATTTTTGGACCATGGTTGACCATGGCTAACTGAAACCATGGAAAGCAAAACTATGGATAAGAGCGTGGAGAGACTACTGTATATACAAGTAAGCCCATCGGTAATGCTGAAATGAATTTTCTCAATAGGTGCAAAACTGACTCCTTCACTGTAGGAAAGTCAATTGAACCTTCGCTAGATAAGATTTATTTGCATGTGTATAGACAAGAACTCTGTGCATTGCTATCAGTTTTCTACAGGTTAACTCAGATATACATAATTGCAAAATTGCTCAAAGACGGTGAAAGGCAGAAACCCCACAAAATAAAATAATCAAAGAGTATGCTCTAAATACTATATAGTTGTCTACTAAAAACAACTAGTAATCTTTTGACCTATTTAAGTCCTTCAAAATTTTCTTTACAATAGACCTATCTCCAGCCACTGGGTTAGGATTTCTGGTTGCTGCTAAAAATTTTCTTGTAAGATGTTGCCAGAGTAACTAAAAGAGGGAGAACTGGACCACCCTGAGCTCACAGAACAGACTGTATTGTGCTTGCTTGCTCATAAAAGTTTCTTTTAAAATTTCTACATCTCTGATTAAATTTATCAGGAGCCTGCTTTCATTATAACTTTGCAGCAAGAATGTAGGAAAATAGCACCCCTTATCTACCTCAAATATTTGGGGTTATTACCTTTACCTACCAAGAATAACCCGAGTTGTTCATATCCAAATAAACTTAGGTATCTTCTCAACAGGCAGAAACTGGGTTAGCTCTTTTTTTTTCTTTGAGAGAGGATTAGGAATTCTGCTTACTGAAAGTCAGAATTAGCCTCTATTAAAGATTTTGACTGACCTACAAGGCCTGGCAACTAAGTTCAAGAACTTGTTGCAACGATGCTGCTAACTTTTTTTAATATCAGAGGGATTACTTATTATGAATTTATACCAACTGGACAAACAGTTAACCAAGTTTACTATTTGGAAGTGCTTAAAAGGCTGAGTGAACATGTTAGATCACCTGAACTTTTCGCCAACAATTCTTGGCTCTTGCTTCATGACCATGCACCAGCTCACACACGGCACTGCCTGTGAAGGAGTTTTTAGCCAGTAAACAAATAACTGTACTGAAAAACCCTCCCTACTCACCTGATCTGGCCCCCACTGACTTCTTTCTTTACCCGAAGATAAAGGAAATATTGAAAGGAAGACATTTTGATGACATTGAGGACATCAAGGGTACTACGATGAGAGCTCTGACGGCCACTCCAGAAAAAAGAGTAACAAAATCGCTTCGAAGGGTGGACTAGGCTCTGGCATCAGTGCATAGCTTTCTAAGGAGAGGACTTCCAAGGTGACCATAGTGATATTCAGCAATGAGGTATGTAGCACTTTTTCTAGGATGAGTTCACGACCTTAATTGTCTGACATCTGTGTGAGAGCCTAATATGGCTATGTAAGCTTTGTTATTAGTTGAACTGTGGCTTGGCCATGACCCACTTAAGTCAAAGGAACAACAAAAACCACAACTTTTATTCTTTTCCCATTTCCACCATGCCCCCCACCCACCATCCCTATGTCTTTATCACAACCTCTCTTTTTCCAGTTTCCGGTTCAGGGGGCAGTGGAAAGAGCTGGAAGGAAGTTATAGACCATCCAGTTCAGTATCTCTGAGTCAATATTTTGGGCTCATTTTTAGTAAGACTGTATCACTGGACTTTAAGATACTTTGGCAAAAACTACATCAAACTGTAAACACATATGACTGGTGTGTAAACTGAAGTTCAGCTTGTCCAGCTTGGATAAAAATTAGAATTTCCATACACCTCCGAATGAACTCGTAAAAGTAGGCCTCCAAGAAAAGGAGGTAAAACAAAGACTACAACATATGGTTTATCTTTTCAGTAATTACATTTTCAAATGTAATCCTATACACTTTTTCCCCTTAAATAAAGTCTTGTTTAAAACCAAACATTTCTCTGTTAACACAGAGTAGGCAAATGAGAGTCCACACACGGATATTGAGATATGCAGTGGTTTCATGGTTTTGAAAAGTTTGAATTAACATGCTGTACTTGTGGCCTCTTGGAGAATAAGGCTGTGCAAAGGGAAAAGTGGTTAAGAACTAGGTTTGTATCTTCCATATGGGCAAGCTCTTTCAGGCCACACTCAATTGCAGAATCAGCACTTTTTTTCTTTTCTTTTTTTTTAAAAAAGAGAACAGAGCAATTACGCACTGTAACATATCTCACATATCCACATCAGAATGTGGATATTTCTCAACTCCAGGAGGAAACCTGCTTCCAAACCCTCCTAAGTAAAAGACTTCCACAGAACTCTATATCTTTACAGCCATTCCAAAGGGAAAACATGGATTTTTTGAAACTTTAATACATCTAACAACCATATTTATAAAGGATCGCATGACGAGTACATTTTCAGCTACTCTGGTGCCAAAATGAGGTTATCACGCCTTTCTAAATGTCTAAATTTTCTGTTCACCTGTCAGGGAACGTTACCCATTCGGGGGGGAAAAAAAATCATGTTTGCTAAGGTCACTTGATAGGCAACTGGATAACAACAGGACAAGAGTTGTGCAGTAAATCAGAGCCTCAGAGATGAATGGCTACAGGCTGAGTGGTAGAAAGGCAGGTGACATTTAGAGGTCAAGAGAGTGTAGTGGGTACCATGGTTGTGTTTTCTCAGCTTCCATTCCTCCTTCCTTCATTCTGCAGAGGTGAGTGAGCTGAAATCTACATTTCCCAGACTCCTTCACAACCAAGGCTGTGGATGCAAATTAGGTTTTACATTCAGATGTAGGCATTTGTCTGAGATTGAGACATAAGGAAGCTATTTTCATGCAGATGTCTCACTGGCAAACCAGGTCACAGAGATGGAACTGGCAAGAGGCCGGTTTGCTGGTATGTGCTATAGATAGCCCACTGTTGGATATCAAGACTCATGGGTGTCAAGAGGCAGGTATTGAGGCCATAGCACGGACCATATAATGGAGCAGCAGCCTCCTGATGCCTTGGCCACAACCATGAGTAAGTCCTATGCTGGGCCCCTGACCCCCAGTTCTGCAGCCCTCCCACTCATTTTAAATCACTTTCTATCTGAAACACCCAGAATGGTTTTGCTTCTTGTACTCTATTCTAATATGGAGAAGATCTGTGGTCATTAGACAATGATCAAGCACAGAAGGTCAAGCGCTTAAGTCTCAAAATGTATAAGTTTTAGAATTAGGAAGGAGTGTACATATCCCCCTTCCAGTCTAACCCTCCTCATTTTCAGAGTGAGAAATTAAGACTTCGAGAAGTTATATGATTTGTAACCAAATGAACCTCATGAGGTAATGTGGCACAAAATACAAAACACAGGAGACGAGTAAGGCATATCTCAGTTTGAACCCTAAAGCTGCCACCAATTAATCATGTGACCTTAACTTCTCTGAGCCTCAGTTTTCTCACCTGTAGAATAGGGGTAGTCAGGTTGAAACATGGTGGGCACTCAGTAAGTCTTAAATTCCTCCGCTTTCTTTTTGTTCCTTTAGCCACGGTCACATGATGTGACAGGCCTGCTTAGAACCCAGGTTTCCTCATCACTAGAAATACTTCCTAAGACAGGTAAGAAGCAAGCTCTAAAAATGGTTTTCTGTCCGAGCACACTTTTAGTCTGTAGACAAACTGAGAGCAATGAAAATCCGGAGGCAACACCGAAATCAGAAGAGCTACCCAACAGGAGACAACAAAAGATCAGGACCAAAGCTGAACCAGGGATCTAGAAATGTTCTCTCCTGGAGTTAAATAAATGAAATAGAGGACTAGACTAGTAAAGATCTGTGTCAACTCTAGCTGCCATACAAAACACCATGGACTGGGCAGCTCAAACGACAGAAATTTATTTCCTCTCAGTTCTGGAGCCTGGGAGTCCAGGTCCAAGGGCTGGTAGGTGGGGTTCCTAGTGGGGGCTCTCCTGTATTGTAGATGGCTGCCATCTCCTGCGATCCTCCCATGGCCTTTCTTTTGTGCATGTGCACGCAGTCGAAGAGAGCTTTGGTGCCTTGTCTCTTTTTATAAAGACACCAGTTCTATCAGATTAGGGTCCTACCCTTATGATCTCATTTAACTCAGTTACCTCCATCAATTTCCTATCTCCAAATACAGTTACACTGGAGGTTGGGGGCTTTAACATATAAATTTGGAGGGACACCATTCAAGTCTATAACAAGATCCAAGTGGCCTGATGGAAGAAAATGAAAGCAGTCAAGTGGTAGAGATTCATGAAGGGAGATAGAGGGCTGCTCACAGCCCCAACACACAGGAAACGGAGCTGGATCCAGCAGCTGGCCTTAAGGACTCTGGCCTCCTATGTCACCCTAGAGAACAAGTCTGAATTTCCTAGGTAGGGAGCCAAGAGCAGACATACTCTGCAGGGCTAGAATAGTATAAGGGCAGAAAGCAAGTCAGACCAGACATAAGCCTCCTTTTAAGATCTATTCAACCCTGCAAGGCCAAGATCATACCTAATAGAGCCTTAGCACCTGCCTCTCACCCATTCCCGAGGCTCTAAAGACGATGCTTGCAAGACTATCTAAGTGATAGCATACGTTTTAGTTCTCCTTGGGTCGTTCTGTGTTGACCTACACTTGTATGTATGTATGTAACTCCCATGGCCCACAGATCGCATGGCTTGACACTCTTATTCCATGCCTTGTGGATGTCCACCATGCATCCATAGGTTTGTGCAGATTCCCAGAAGCCTGTGTCCACCTGGTCATCCTTCCTCTAGACCTGCTGTGGTCCCTCTCTCTCACAAAACATCGAAATAGACACAGACACTTAGCTTCTTGCTCCATTTGCACACAAACTTCCATGAGTATAGCAGCCCCTGCTGAAGATGTGGGGGTGAAGGAGAAAGGGTTTAGAAGGGGTCACATTGCCTTTGGCCACTCTCCAATGCACCCTGCCTTTCTCTTCCAATGCCCTACAGCTCACCAGCCATGAAGAACAGTCCAGCTCTCCTTAACAACTTCTCCCAAACCTGTGTGTCCAAACCCACACACGTGTTGATTTTGGATGCCAATACAAACAGATCCAAAGCAGATGAAGGAGTTTACTTAAAAACATAAAATCTAATTAAAAAAACTAAAACTGTAAAATAAATAAACAAACCAGCATTTACAAATAAAGCAGGCCAGTGCTCCTAGGGAAAATGAAACACTCCCCAACCTGAGTTGGTTTCAGTCTAGTGGTGCAAATAAAAACAGGGGTGGAATTAATTCAAAGATCT
This sequence comes from Aselliscus stoliczkanus, assembly GCA_033961575.1. Classification (NCBI taxonomy): domain Eukaryota; kingdom Metazoa; phylum Chordata; class Mammalia; order Chiroptera; family Hipposideridae; genus Aselliscus; species Aselliscus stoliczkanus. The sequence goes on from CM066734.1 coordinate 10,495,400, forward strand.
CAGCAATCAAGAGGAAAGAAATCAGTCAATGATGCTAACAAGAACCATTTTCATCAGTGCAATTAATTGAAGTGGTCATTAAATAATGTCACTGAAAATAGCTCTGACATGTCTCTCCTTCAACCCCTCCCTACCTTTGTCTTTCTTCTCACTTGTCCATTTACTCAACATATATTTATGATGCACCTAGTGTGTGCCAGGCACTGCTATAGACACTGTAGGTATAGCAGCAAGAAAAACAGATAGAGGCTCTGCCCTCACAGAGCTTACAGTCTCATAGAAGAGATAGATAATAAACATGTACACAGATGGGTACACATAGTGGTCACATAGTGGTCACTACTAGAAGGAAAATGAAATAGAGTAATGGGATAGAGAGTAGCTGGAATAGGTTGGGTCAAGTTGATAAGATGGTCAGGGAAGGCTCTCTAAAGAAAATCCTCGTGAACAATGACCTTCTTAGTTATCAAGCAAAAGGAGTGGAGAAGAAAATTCCAAAGCCCTAATGTGGGAAGAGCAGAGGATGTGAAGAACAGCAAGGAGACCAGTGGAAGGCGAGGAGGGGAAAGAAGGGAGGTGACAGGAGATGACAGGAGACAAAAGCAGGCTCCAAATTACCAAGAGTCTTGTGAGTCAACGTGAGGAATGTGGATTATTTTTTTACCATCAACACCACTATATTTCCAGCCATTTATTAAACATTTTTTTGACAGAATCAGAAACAGACCGACATGTTGTATGCTTTTTAATTAGCTGAGATGTGGAGCTTCAGTAATAATATGTGACATTATAAGTCAGTAGAAAGTTAAAAGTATTAAAAGCCCACAGAACATACACATAGCCAAGCACACACTGAAGGAGTCTATCCTTTGTCTGATGGGACTTTGAGATGTAGAAGGTGCACAGGAAGCCATCAGGGCCCCTGCACTCCCCACTGCCATCTATGCCTAAAAAAAAAAAACAAAAAAAAAACCCTATTTCTATAAATAAAAAAAGAAGTCCTTCCAATACTATGGCCAAGGCTTCTAATTTCAGACCATAGCTGAAGGTAAGTTCAGCCCTTAGAACACATTGGATTTCCTCATCTTTAAAGCCAGTACAAGAACCACTACAGATTTTTCTCTTTTGCTGCATTCTTGGGATGACTCTGAAGAGACTCCATATGTCTTGGAGAAACTGTAATCCTTTCCAGCCCCTAGAGATGGGGAGGAAGAATCAATGGGGTGCCAGAAAAGTGAGCTGAAACCAATTATGGGGTAGGCTTAATAGAAAACCCACTGTGGGATGAAATATTCTCTCTCTTTTTTAATTTATGAAAAACACTTCCTTGCATGTTCCACCCATCTCCTTGGGGCTTTTCAGCCCATTCAACTGCATCACTTAGAATTAATTTTTTTTCTCCACAGCCAAGGCTATTAAGACAAAGACCAACATCTCCATTCCACTGGTTCAGATGTTCGGCCTCAGAATTCTCCTCCTCCTTTATTCCAATGCAATTCTAAATAATTCCCATCCACCCCAATTTTGAAGTATAATTGATCTTATCCATTTATCCAGACATTAGAGTTGCAGAACAATAGTTCAAGGAAAGCCACCAACTCACAGATAAAAAGTTTTTAAGAAAATTCCCCCAGGCTTTCCAAGGGACCAGAATAATGCCTAATCCCACGGTTGTTAGTGTATAGTTTTAAATAATGTGGGAAAACCAACCTACTGCAGGATCTCATCCAGTCATTTATTCTCTCCGGACCTCAGTTGCCCACATAGAAGAAAACAATTAAATAGGGAAAAAAGCAGTATGAACTAAGATGCCCATGGAGAATTAACTACAATGGTGCAAAATTAGAGAATCATTTAACTTCCAAAATGCTAAAATCATAATATTATTTTATTGGTTTTCATGAATAATAACCAGAATTAGATGGCATATTACTTTGTAAGACATGCAAGTACATGGCCTAATTTATAAGCAGCCTAACAAAAAACAGACCCATCTATTGATTTTCATGTATTTCGATTTTACAGGTAGGACACTGAGGCTCAAGGAGGTGAAGCGATTTGTACCAGGTTACACAGGTCACATGTGACTCAGACCCAGTGTGGAAGAACGTGACAATCACGGTGTTTGGATCCAGGCAGGCTTGGTTCTGAATGGTTTTTGAAGCTTGTCAGTATAGGTCTCAGTTTTCTTATCAGCAGAACAGGATTGTAAGTGTATGATCCAACAGGAGGCCATATGTAGAATGTAGTGCCTAGTATATAGCTGTTTGAATAAATCCTATCTCCCTTTCTCTTCTCTCTTACAATTATTCAGCCCACAGCCTTCCTACTAACTACATCATGCTACTTCTGCCATCACTGGAAGCAGTTACCAGAAAATTCTACTTTCCCCTTATCTGCCTAGTCCCAACAGCCCACCAACTTTATGAATATCCCCTGGCCTAGGGCCACCTGACAGAGAAAATAGCCTCTTCATTGGCATCAGAGTCCCGTGATGGCCTCATGCCTTTGGACCCATGACCTCTGAATTTCTGATTTTGGACTCTCTTTAAGTCTATGGTACTTGCTGACTCCTTCATTGATGGATGGAAACATTCAATGTCAATGTTTATTGTGTTTTTCCTCATCTTTCTGCATGTCCAGGGCTTTCTGAGTAACCTGGATTAAAAGATGAGTGAATTTAAAAATAAATAAATAAATAAATAAATAAATAAATAAATAAATAAATAAATAAAGTTGAATGAATGGCAAATGAAACCCGAAAGTTAAAGATGACAAAGGACCAAGGAGAGATTTACAGGCTGATCTTCCTTGGAGCCCCTTGTTCACATTCCAAAAAGATGGGACACCCTAGGGACCTTCTCCTTCTCTCCTTAGAGAAGCTTTGATTATATTAGAGAGCAAAGGTTTCTGTCTTTTTCTCAGAAGGAAAGCCAGCTGTGCAGCTTCCCCTCTATGAGTTGCAGCAGTTATCATTTCAGGGTTCTGCTACAGACCCCACACTGTCTGCCATTCCTGCAACTGGTGGCCGCTGTCTCAAGTCACTCTGAGGGGGAAATGGGGCATGGAGAACTGGTGGCAGAATATCCTGTGAGTAAATGAATCAGTCTGGCTCTGACCCACAAACCTTGTGTTTATTATAAGAATAAAATAGATAAATAAAAATCTTATTTCCTTGGCTTGATGACCTATCCATAGAAGATGGAAATATTTTTGGGGCCCCTTCCTACTTTCTTGAACCTGGGTCATTATCATCTAACAAAGTCATCTCAGAAGAAGGCATAGGAAACTTCAGTTTGATATCAGTCCCTGCCTTGATCGGGTGGAATTAAAAGGAAAAGAGAAATCTGCCTGTTTAGAGACCCAGCTTTAAGACCTTAAACTGAACCCTAAACTTCACTTAGGGAGAATGGGGAAAATATAAGAGGAAATAAAGGGGTGAGAGGGACCCACCAAATTCAACAGCTACTAGTGCAAATAATACCACCACATAGCATTTAACTGTTTGTACTAAATACAGAAAGTAAAATGATCTCTCAGGCCATTCATGTACTCCTTCACCTGAGTTTCCACAGGAGCTTCCAACCAAATGATGGCCCCCATCACAGAGGAGCTAGAAAGAACAGCACAGTGATGCCTCTTGCCCTCCTGTACTTGGTTCTGCCAAGGTATCAGCAGCAAAAAAGTCCGCTGAACCCAATTACAATGAAAATCTTCAGGATTTGGCAGCTAACTGTTCCTGCACGGCTGCTTTCTAATGACCTTTCTGAGCCCAAACTATCTTCTGTCTACATTCGGAAGCACACAAGAAGTCAGGAGGGTTTGGTCAGAGACATCTGGGAGGCTCTCAAAGTGCCCTGGGACACACCACAAGGCTGACTGAGTCGATACAAAGGAGCCAAGTCGGCAAGAGCAGCAGTGAATGAAGCCGGAGCCAGCCTGTGTGAAGGACGTCTATCTCCCATTTCTGATGAGTTCAAGCTCCCAGCACAGCTTTGCCCTCCAACTTTAGATTTCTGGGGCCTCTCAGAACAATTCTTGGTTGTCCCTCTATATAAAGCCTGGAGGGACCCTGCTTTTGAGCTGCATCACTACGACCCAGGTCCAAAGCCGTCGGCTGCTCGCCTGGCTACTCTTTGCGATCCAATCTGTTTTGTCCTGCTTTCCTGCTAACTCCAATCAGGTCAGCGTTTGACAAAAGTGGAAGCTTGGAAAACCTGGTTTCTCTTATGCTTTCAAAGGTAGATTTAGTCTATGACTTTGGACAAGTCATTCAAGCATTCTGATCTCTGTTCTTTTCAAACAGAAGTAGCCAGCCTGGCTTGTCAGCACATAGCTTTCCTTGTTTCCAGGGACAGCAGTCAGTAAATTATGAAAACCCTCTGGAAGGGTTAGTTTATACAAAGCAAGCAAATTCTGACCTTGGAGAGGTTAATCCCTTCATAAAATAGCATCAAAATATGGAGGCACTAAGTTTCAAGAGGATGGAATCCGACGCCTGCTAGATGGTTCTGCCCTAAACTTCAGCCAAGGTCATGAGCCGAGAAAAACCTTAATAATTAAATGCATTTGGATAACACAGTGGCAAAACCAACTTCCTGACTGCTGGAAATTATATCTGTCCCCAATAGTCTTACTCTGTTTGCATGATGGCATGAAAACTGGTAACTGACCAATATCCCAATATATCACCCTCACCCTTTTTCACTTTCTAAGGAGCAATAGAAAAGATCAGTACCCTGCCATTTGGGGGACATTAACAGGACTGAACATGGCGCTAAACCTAATTTCCTGGGAGAGGCTTTGGATGAGAGCAATGGTCACTTCTGCTCATGCAGTTATGGAGTTTGGTTGCAGTGAGTAGGCAGACTGGTTGTTTCTATCTTACCTGAGTCTCACATTGTTGTAGAGTTGGCTTCTGCAGGGAAACTGGCCTCCTGGGAAACGGGACTCTCTGCCCTGTTTGATCACAGAAGCCTATGGTCCCACCCAGCTCACTTAGAAGGAAGATTGAGGCAGCTCTGTTCTTTCCTGGGGGAGACATTATAGAGAACATCTGAAGCACCACATTCGTAATAAACAGAGCCTCTGTTCCAGGATGCATGCACCCAGCTTGGGTGACTCGGCCAGCACTGCTTTGAAAGTAGACAGCACCAAGTCAACCCCATTTGTTGTTATCGATCTAGGACGTGCGTGTTGTGTTTAAGCAAAGTGCGAGGCTGTTTTATTCGGCTGTTTTACAAGCCTAACATTCTCTCCCCACCCAGAATGGCCAGTTAATATACCAGGGCTAAATATTTGGAGAATTGCTCTACCATATGGGCCGCAGCAAATGTAGAACATAAAAAGCAGAAAGATCTATGCCCTGGTGGATAGTGGTCTCAAATTCACTCATTATTCATACGCATGTAAGAAACACAGGGAACCGAAGAAGGTCAGCAGGGTCCATGGAGACCATTCCTTTCCAGTATGCTTTTTTTTTTTTTTCCTGGGGAAGCATCTAATTGCTTCTGTGCTGCTTACAGTTGGGCCTGGAATTCTCTTCTGTTCCAAATATGTGTTATTCTCAGAAGAAGAAGAAAAAAAAAAGTTCCTGGTGTCTGTTCTGTATTTAGATTGCTGAGCTTCAAATCCTATTCAGCCTCCTGGCACACAAGGTCCTGACCAGAGAGGTAGGCTTCTTAGGAGCCTCGCGCTGCTTACCAGGGGTTCCTTCCCCCTCAGAGAGGGGAAGAGCTACTTTGAACCCCAGGTTGGTTTGACTGGGGAGTGGTGGGGAGTAGAGGGTGGTCAAGGGGTACAGATTTTTTTTTAAAAGAAAATATGCTCTCTGCTTCTGAGGAAAACAGAAGGGTGGAAAATGGCCCAGGCGTGACCTCCTTTCCAATCATTAAAACCTTTCCTCATTTTTCTTTTCCTTCCTTCCTTCCTTGCTTCCTTCCTTCCTTCCTTCCTTCCTTTCCTTCCTTCCTTCCTTTCCTTCCTTCCTTCCTTCCTTCCTTCCTTCCTTCCTTCCTTCCTTCCTTCCTTTCCTTCCTTCCCTCCCTCCCTCCTTTTCCTTCTCTCTTTTTCTCTCCATCTCCCCCCACTCTCCCTTTTCCTCTCCTTCCTTCCTTTTTTTCCCCTTTCTCTTGTTGTTTGTTTGTTTTTCAATATCCAGAGCCTACTAGAATAAAGGTACCTTATCTGGGACATCTTTGTTTTTCCCTTGTCTTTCTTGTTCTGAGGAAATTTCCAGTTTCTTCAGAGTAGTTTGTGGCCCTAGCTTGCAGATTCCTTCAGAAGTCTGGAAAGCTAACCATCATTAGCACCCCAACTTCTTGACACCAAACCCCTCAGTGCCCAGGGCCATCCAAGTCAGCAGCTGCTACAACTGAGGAAACTGGAAGAACAAAACTTGTACTCCCCATCAACTTACAGTCTTGCGATTCAGATCACACAGTTAGTTAAAAACACATGACAATATGTTAAGAGTATGTGAGGAAGATGTGAAGTCACTCATTAGGACCTAGTGCCCAGCAAATCTAATGCCAGGTTCTAAAGTTCTACAGCCAGTGAGGACTAGGACGTAGGCTCCCCGCCTTGCGACACTTCAGATTTTCATACTAATTCATTCCTCCTCAAAAGGTGGGTAAGAGCCACACATTCTTTGTCTAGCCAATAGAATTACTACCATTCTGGGGTTCATCATTTTCTTTATTTATCAGGATTCCTTGGAAGCTTCATATCCTGGTATTATCAGACAAAAGGATCTTTCCTCTTTTTTCTTTTTTTTCATTTCAATCCATCAAGTAATGAAATGATGCATTTGGGCTGGAATTCTCTCCTTCTTGGGACTGAGCATTAATCATCCAATGAGCTGGTCTGGTCTTCCTCAAGGCAAGGCTAGGTCCGTCGAAAGCACTATTCTCGCACATGAGAGCTAGACAGCGTTTGACCACCATGGGCTGCCTACAAAACAGAATGGAGTTTTCAAAGAGTGCTATTCATTAGCTCCCAAATCCTATAGTATGTCTGCCTTGGGTTTATTAGTTCAGTGAAATTTTGATGGATTTTAAAATATATATAAATAACTGTAGTAAAAAGCCTGTGTAGCTTTCACCCACACATGAACTGAAAAAACTAACAGGCACAAGTGCTATGAATACAAACACACCCAACTGGCTTTGTTTGGTGGGATGATGATTTCACTCTTGGAAGCCTTGCTACACTTGGATAGACTTTATTTTTTTTTCTTCTAATATAATAATTTCATATTGAAAAAGGTAAGGCAGAATGGTTTCTCATTGACTTATGCCTCTATAAATACCTACCAAGAGAGAAGCCGCTGAGGGTAGATATAAAACATAAAATCTTGAGTCAAGGCAAAGTGGAGAGGTTTATGAATTTTCTAAAGAATTTTAACCCAATAACCTTGATCACGCAAAGAATGCCAAGTGTATCTGTGGACACCATGATCTCAGACAGTCATGACAGAAAAAGAAAGACCGGGAAAAGAAACTTAAAACTAACAAGAAGAAAGGAGGGAGAAGAATGAAGAACAGAAAAAGTAAGGGAAGTGAGAAATAAGAAAGTTCTGCCAATGTCAAGGATCTAACAGTTTCATAGATTCGGGCTGTATTACCCATGCCTTGGATCTGGCAAAGGAATGTGTTGTATGAATGATATTAACTTCTCAGACCTTGTGACCCATTCAGAATGAAACTTATCTCTAACTTGTTAGCACTGGAAGAACCTTAGACACTTTCTAGCTCAACCTCCATATTTTACAGATGAAGGAATTATGACTCCGATGAGTAAAGAGGTTTTACCAAGATCAGAAGATCTGGGCCTAAATTCCAGCATCTATGCACTAACCCCATCTTCAGTCCACTGAACTTCTTTCTTGATCTTTGGTGGAACCTTGTGAATCACCCATCATTTTGTATGCCCTCCTTCTCTTTATTCTGCACCCCACCCCAACACACACACACACACACACACACACACACACACACACACACACACATTTGTACCTCTGCTGTATGCTTGAGAAATATGAGCTCTTCATCAGTTGGGGTGGGTTGGCAAGGAACACATGTTGACAACCCAGTGCTTGCAAACTGAATGCAAGTCCTCGGCCAATGGCTATGTGGCACTCTCAGCTCTTACATATGCCAAACGGGACCTTTGAGGAGCTCCTGATGGAATTCCCCAGGTTTCTTCTTTGAGTCCACCAAACCATTGCACAGCACGAATCCAGCTGGGTGAGCCTGCCCTGTGAAGCGGCAAGGAGCTGTGAGGCCGGTGACACTTCCCCGGGGATTCATTTAAGGTAGCCCCGCTGTTGTCACCTCTGACTAGGAAATTGCCATTTGTTCTGTTGGAAGTTTTGGGGTTGGTAAGCTTCTTCCATGACACATAACATATACATAAACACTTCGGTGTAAACATGTCACCTCCTGGGCACTGACACCCCCACACACACACACCTCTGCCCTCTGTTCCCTTCATGTTACATGTGTTCCACCCTTCATTTCCATCCTGCACTTAAAGACAAACCCACCAACTTATTGTAAAAGGCCAAAATTCTTAATTTTTTTATGGGGCTTATGATGCCATGTGCTTTCCTTCACAGGAACCCTGCTGTTACTGACAAGCCCTCAGAGGAACTTGAGTTCTGAGATATTTTCTTAGATAAGGGTGGATTCAGGCAATTGAAATTGGAGAAGTAGCATAGGGGGTCAGGGAGAGTGGTGTCTATCCTTAGAATATTTAATAACAGAAGAGCAAACATTCAGACCAAGAATTATAAAGACATTTATGACTGTTACATAGAAGAGAAAACTTTAGCTGAAGACAAAGGACCTTCTAATGAAATAGACCAACTATATGGCACTATTATTTCAATGAAGATCAGATGACCATACTCCTGAGAGGAAGTCTTCAGAGAAAGGCTTGACCAGAGACTCTGAATTCCTCCCAGCTCTCCACACCTGTGGCTATTGAAACCCCTCTTATGGTTGGTTGAGAACACAAGAAGAACATTCTATGGCTTTGGAAAGGATCAAACGAACTAATTGACATAGGGACTGAAAATGGTTTCATTACCGGGATGTTCCCACCATGGAATGATTGCAGCTCACAGAGCACACACCGTGGCTAATAAAAACCTTCAAAGACCTTCTACAATGAGTAGATCAGAATGTTTTATAAGTATCACACCAGAAATGGATTTCATGATACAATGCATGAGAATAGTGGAAAAGTTTATTCCCTAGGTAATAGAAAGATCAACTTTTAACCTAAAATTGGGGAAACAATAGTCCCTACTTCATAGGGGGTATGCAATTTCAATGTGGCAATGTGTAAAAATTGCTGGGCACATTACCTAGCATAATTAGTAATCAGTGAATGTTAGCTATGTATCTTATTTGCAATCAGTATTGATTTTCTCAATAAGCCATGTCTTAATAGGTCTGGTAGGTAGAGAACGCACATTAGGGCAGAAGTACTCAGGTCCCAGAATTCAAGGGGTGTGCTATATGAACACTCCATCATACTGCCGAGCCTGGAGGGCTGAGCAGAGTATCATGCAGATATCCCAGGCCATTGCCTACAGCCTGTTAGTATCAGCATCTCTAGGCCTGCCCTAGTAGGTATAGGCTCAGAAGGAAGTCTCAAAGCAAGGACTCAAAAGGCTCCATTATTCTAAGAAAGTAAATAAAACCTAATGAAAGTAGAATAAAAGGGGTAAATAGAAAGAACTGGGTCAAGAGAGACTGGGTACACAAGTTTTTTTCTGAGTCACTGATTTAGTGGGTTAGTGTTCCCTTGTATCATGTGGCGTTTTCCAGCTGGCTTGAAGGAGCAGAGAAATTAGGGCCAAACATTTGGTGAGTTTCCTAATGAAAGAAATTAAACAATAGCTGCACTGGCTTTTTGTAAGCAAAGATGTGTTAGTTGAACTCCAAAAAGAGAAGTCGCTCTTACTCCAATTCTTATTCCTGGATCCAAAAGCTCAGACTAAGGTAAGTACCCCCAAAGTCCCCATGTGACTGATCTTTCAGTTTGCTGGGTCAGAACAAAAACAGCAACACACATGGAGGGAGACTCTTAAAAAGCGACTTCTGAAAAATGAGCTATAGATACTTTCTACCGACAAAACAGAGCCATACATTGCCCAGGGGCAAATGGGTCCATGTCCCCAGCTCCTACCCAGAACAAAAGACCGAAAAACTGGAACCCTTAGATGCTTATAGGATTCCACTAAACTCACACCTCAATTCACACTCATTGGATGAGTCAATTCAATTTGGGATCAACACACTTGACTGATCACCAACAAAGGGCTCCATTCTAGGGACCAGCCTTGCAGTGACCACCTGTGTGTCCTCTGCTCAAATCCACACAAGGAAAACTGACAGGATGAGGTTCCAAAGCCCAGATGTTCCTGGACACCAACATTGAGGAAACGGCTAGGACATCCAGTTGAGGTGTTCCTGAACACAAAAGAGTGAAGATGGTCTCTGTCACCTCCACTTCACAAGCCATGAATTCTACTTCACCCAGAAGAAAGAAAGAAAGAAAGAAAGAGAGAGAGAGAGAGAGAGAGAGAGAGAGAGAGAGAGAGAGAGAGAGAAAGGAAGGAAGGAAGGAAGGAAGGAAGGAAGGAAGGAAGGAAGGAAGGAAAAAAGGAAGGAAAAAAGGAAGGAAAAAAGGAAGGAAGAAAGAGAAAGAAAGAAAGAAAGAAAGAAAGAAAGAAAGAAAGAAAGAAAGAAAGAAAGAAAGAAAGAAAAGAAAAAAACTTGCCCACAGCACACACAATAATGAGCCCTCTTTCAACATAAATGATCCAAACTAAAACCACGGAGCAGATGACAACCCTTTGATGGCATATCCTATGACTCGGATATTGGCAGTTCCTTGGAGGCTCAGCTTTTTAATGTAATGATAAAATGGGGCATAGAGTAGGCCCCCTTAGGTTTCTGCCCCCCCCCGCCCATTGTATATGTCCTCTTGAATTCCCTTCCCTTGAGTGTGGACAGGACCTTTGAATAGGATGGAACAATTGCTTCCTTAATTAACCTACACTCCATAAGATTCCATTGTAAGCCAGGAGAGGGGTCTCCTGTTGGCTTGGAAGAAGCCCATTGCCTATGGTGAGAAGGCTATGCAGCTGGGACCTGAGAGTGGCTTCTAGTCACTGACAACAAACTCAGCCAACAGCAAGCAAGGAAATTGGACCTCATTTCCTATAACCACAGGGAAATGAATTCTGCCAACAACATGAATGAACCTGGAAAAGGACTCTGAGGTCCAGAGAGACCACACCCCATTGACACCTTGAACCCAGACTAGTGAGGCCCTGAGCAGAAAACTCAGTTAAACCGTACGTGGATTCCTGACCCACAGAAACTGTGAGATAATAAACATACGTCATTGGAAGCCGTTAAGTTTGTGGCAATTTATTACACAGTAATGGAAAACTAATACAGCCCCAGCAGAGTGGCTGTACATTTTGATTTTCCAACTGTGTGACCTCGAGCAGGTTAAATAAGTCACTGAGCCTCCACTCTGTCCTCTCTAAAATGGGAATTATAAACATACCTGCTCAATTGTTCTCTTATGTTTGAGGTGAGGATGAAAAGAGAGATTATTTAGGAAAGATGTTATTCTGAAAATTGTGAAGCACTAACAAGTAATTGGTAAAAGTCATCCCAAATCTTTGAGGTCTATGGAAATTCAAAAGTCATGATGGGCTAAAGCCAAGACCATAAATTCTGGCTTCAGCCTTTCAAACCAGGGTGGGATTCTCACAGCTCTTACTCCGGTGCCTCTCTCCAAAGAAAAAGCCAGAGGAAGCTGGGGTTCCTCGATTGGAAGGTATAAACATGGGAAAACTTTCTTTCGTGGAAACTGGCAGAGCCCCACCCTGCAAGTGATCTACTTCTCCATGCTGTGTACACTTACTGTGCCAAGCGCTAGGTAGGCACTGTGGGTCAGGAAGCAACAAGGCCAAGTTTCCCTTTGTGAGCCAGTCAAGTGCCTAGGAAGACACAGCTAAGACATATACAATTACAAACAGTGTGAAATGTTGCACTAGATGGTTGGCAGACAGTTGAGTGACAGATAGTAGGACACCTGCTCATGTCATGGGGACATGCAGGAAGGTGTCCCAGAGAAAGGCAGGCTTGAGTTCATTAGTTCAGGGCTACTGGGGGGAATTAAACAGATGAGATGGGCAAGGGACTGAGGAAGAGGCATTTTATGGGAAACGGTTGGATTAAAGACACAGCAGCTTAAGAACATGACTGTTTTGGGACAGGCACATTCACGCCATCTGGCTTTAGGAAAGAAAATACGAAGGTACGTGACATAATCACAGAGTTGAGAGTCAGGGGAAGACCAGATCCTGAAAGATTTTATACGCTTTACTGAAGAGTTTGATATCTATTCTGAAGCTGATAAGGAGTCCTGGATGGCTTTTTAACAGATTGGCATTTTAACCCTGGGCAGCAGCGTGGGTAATGGATTGGAAAGATGAAAGAATCCACCTTGAAGGTAATCTGAGCAATTCAGGTAAGAAAAGATAAAGACAGTGGCACCACAGATGAAAAGAAGAATGAACTTAAGAGCCGGTAAAAAGGGTAGTACAAGCAGGATTCAACAGGCCAAGGTGAAGCTCAGAGAAAGATGCCAAGGTTTCCAGCCTGAGTAACTGGATAACTGCAGATTCCTGAGGACTCGAGCTCTCATCCTTCTAGAAGGGAGAGAACTTGGGGAAGGGCTTCAAGGGTTTCCCAAAACTTGTCAGGAAGTGGGAGGAAGAAATTATTGACACAAGCAGCCACTCAATTTATGTCCTAGATCCACTGAGATAAAAAAAATACTGAGGGATTTTTTTTTCCTAAGAAAAGAGTTGTTTGGGCAACAAAAGTCTTTTCTGGGACTGGAACAAAGCGGTAGTGCTATGTGTCCCCTTATGCCTGGAATGGCTGGGCTTATAGATGTTTAAAAAGCACTCACAGGTCAATTTCCTAATGGGTGTGTCACTCCATCTTGTTACACGTTAGCTGTAAGGATCTAGCAGGATCTAGAAGGCAGAATCAGGCACTTCTTGACTGGTTTGTCTTCTTGACTTAGGACTTTAAGGTAACCCTGGCTTATGCCAGCACCTATGCACCCTTTTTAAAGGATCCATGAAGTGTCTCAGAGAACAGAAGAAATTTTAGTTTTCAGAAGTTACTCTTGTGTAAAGGGGGTGAGTGTGGGGAGCACTCAGGGTTGTCAACATGTTTTAAAATTCAGTTTGTAGAACCACGTCATTCAAAACGATGTTTTCAATTACTCCTGCTTTTAAATTGAATTTTGCCCAAAAATAAATATACCATACCACTTTCAGCGTGAACACCCCATAAAAGGCACTGAGAATGTGGAATCGATTTTTAGATGGTGCACGTGACCTTGTGTATATTCGCCAAATCACATGGCTCCTTTTAAAACAGTACTCAAGTCGGTCATCTGCTGGGTGGCATTGCTTTGTTTTATTATCGATCTAGCTCCAACCCACCTGCACAAACCCAAATCCACCTTTCTCAGTATTCATGGTTGTGGATTGCATATTTATTGCTCCCCATGTGTAGTTTTTAACTGAACATTGTCTCTCTTTGTCTATTGGATTGGTCCCATCTCTATTTCTTGCTGAATGTTCCCGACACACGATATGATATTATTATGTCTAATCAACTAGTCCTTGTTTCCTATTATTCAAGCAATAAACAGACTGAATAACGGCAGCAAGGTTTTGTTTTGTTTTGTTAATTTTTTTTGTTTTTCTTTTAGTTTCTTCTCCATTATGATGGAGGGAAGGGGACACAGTGACAGAAGTCTTCTTGAATTGGGAATAGTGGAGTTCAAGTTCCCATTAGAGGGGGTGGGCTCAGCTTGGTGAAAGGACTACAAGCTGGGTCAATGCCAGAGAGAGAAGCATGGCAGCGGGGTAGGGATGCAAGCTGTGAGGTGGCCAGCACCCACCCCTCCGTGGGTCAGAGTCAGCCCAAGGGAAAAGGAACACAGCAGCATAAGTGGCTGGGGCAGGCCTGGAGGGTCAGACCCAAGATAGAAGCAGACTCGAGGAAATGGTTAACCACAGTGAGAGTTACTGCAGAGCAAAGAACAGTATCTATTGCAGGTCACCCTTTGTCGTGGTTCCCACATCATTGTGGTCGGCGGAGGTGGAGAATCGTGCAACCAAGAGTGACTAGGATTTTATTTTTACATAGCAGGTGAGGAAACACGGGCTGTGGTCTCTTACAGAAGCCTGCGAGTGAGGTTTCTCATTTTCCTATAATCCTATTTTCATTAAACTCAAGGCAGATGCTTGCCCCCAAAATCACTACCTGATTTTATGGTCAGCTTGGGAGTCTACGTCAATTGTATCATTCCCTAAGTCACCACCAAAGCTTTGCCTAAGAGACTGATTTATTCAGCAAGCAGTTGAGTGACGTTGGGGTGGGGAGGGGAGAGGTTAGAAAGAAGACTGCAATTTCTCAACTGATATCCCGTCTATAATACACATAAATGATGAAACTGCTCCCTACCTGGACCTATGGCAATGTATAACCACTCACTCTCCCTTTTCCTGATATTCCAAAAATATAGGAATGTGCCATACATCCTAGTATGTTTCCTAGGAGTCAGTCATTTCCCTTCGTAAACGTTTCTTTTTTGGCTGGTTTTTCACAGCTTTGGAAAATGAGCACAGTCTGCCTTCAGACAGCTTCGGCTTACCTCTGTGAGCTTTTTCTCCAAAATATAGACAAGGGGAGGCCATGCTGGAAAGAGGTCAGCTTCCATAACCTCATTTGACAAATATGATACATGCCCCCAAACTTGACATTTTGCAATACAAACTTTTTTTATGGAGCAGCTTTATGTTTTAAACACAATACAGCATTCAAAGAATGTGTGATCATCCAATCACCTCCCCAAGTCCCAAGGCTTTAGTTAAAACTATATGGGGCAGAAACAAAGCTCCTCTGCAGTATGGTACCAAGTCCACTGCTTTCTCTTTGATGCCCTCCTCTAGCCTCCTGTGTTCTCCAGGTGGCCAGGCTAATGCCCTTGAAGAGTCACTCCCAGGGATGGGGGTGGGGGAACCCCTCTTTTGATGTGAGACGGAATACACTAATAGTTCTCTCTAGGGCAGAATAATCATTATCTCAGATGAGATAATAAATGAGAAGATGCTTTAGTAAATCATAATGTCCTAAATGTTAGGGATTGCTTTATTACTAGTAGTATTTATTAGTATTAGTCCTACTATTAATAAAATGAGTCATAAAGCTTCCTGTTCCAGAGTTCAACTCAGGCTAGAATGCCACAGAAAGGTATAGTATAGTGTAAGAGGCGATGAGAAAAACAGAGACTGCCATAGACTCCCGGAAGAGTCACCATGTTTACAAGAGCCCATCTGTAAGGACCCTAACTGACTTTAGAAGTAATTTTTCACTTTGAAGTGGTTCTCCTGTATCAGTGATAACACGCCCATGAATTCCTGCTGGGAAAAGACATTTCTTTCTGACCTGTCCAGTAAAGATCTTTTCTCCATAGCTACAAGGCTTCGAGTCCTGGCCACCTTCTCCCCCACCATCAGAGGCTATTTCTCAGACCCCTCCCCTTCAAGTTTCCCAACCATCTCACAAATTGGAATCACCAAAAAAGAATTTAAAAAAAAAGAAAAGAAAAGAAAAAGATATGATTCAAGCAAAAATCTGAGTAAGCAAACGTCTTTGGCACCACAAGACATGGAAAGTTGAGTCTGAAGCCAGAGGTGGTTACTCCAATCTGCCCATAATTCTACACAGACAGACAGTTACACGCAGTGAACTTGGGGGGCTCAGATGAGAGCAATGAGAAGCTCTTTAGAATTTTTACTTGGAGTGTTTTTCAATAAGTAGGTCTATTTAAGCTCCAATGGAGCAGACAGCCAGCTCCTTTCTCAACCAGGACTTTAAAAAAGAAAGGAAAAAAAAAAGAATAATTTATAACGATCAAAGATAAAGTAAAATATTAGTCTGGAAGAAATACAATTTCAGGTTTAGAAGTTGGTTTTATGAGGGAGATAATCCCTCCCTATGTTTTTCCAGGCCTATAAATGCAATTTTTATTTTATTTTTACCCCAGCCCTTGGGTTGCTACAAAAATTGAACATGGGGGAGATTATTTCATTTCTTTTCCAGGGGGGCACTTGGCAATAACATTTTGCAGACCCACCTTGTAGTGTGTATGAGGATCACTTGGAAACGCCCTGCTCCCTGCTCCCTGTGGGGGGACCTAATATTCTCTTTTACAGTCTAACGAAGACCCAGCCAGCCCTTTCTATCCGGGGGCAGTCTCTGACTCCGGTCACTGTCTGCCATTGTGTGTCTTATCTTCATTATCAACAATTAACACAAAGAACAGATAAGATCTTGGCTGTTTCGGCCTTAGGGAAAGACTGATTTTTTTTTAATGCCAATTAGAATATAAAACTTGATACCAAACCAGTCACATTAAAGTCACAAGCAATTCTGAAATATGTCCAATATAAACAATAGCCCTGGTTTATAACGTTCTGCTCAAATCTCCCCTCTGCACTTCAGAGGGTCCAACCAGGTATTATTCCAGAACAAAAAAAAGAAAGATGGCACTCCAGCATTCAGTCTCACCTGCAGTAGGAGAACTAATTCAGGAGAAATGTTTAAAAAATAACAAATATTGGGCCACATTTTTCTGTTCCTCTTGGTAACAGCTTATTGAGTTCCACAGTAAACATCTAGAGTCATGCAACTTAATGATCTAGCTGATCAACTAAAAGAATGTAAATGAGAAAAAAATGGCGCCGCTTACCAACTTCTACGCACCATTGACAAGTAGACACTGAAAGACAGGAGCTAATCTTTTATCCTAAATTAGATTGTCAGCTACACCGAGAAGCTAGTCCAAGGACAGAAAGGTACTTAAAATGCCCAAAACATTTCCACAAATACCCACCAAGGAACTTGTGCCATTATAGGAAACACAGGCACAAAAAAAAACTAAAAAAAAAAAATCACCTTTCTCATTTAATCTGCTAATAACTCATTTTGCGGGGAATCTCAGGATAACAGAGGTTTACTTGGACAACAAGGCAAACATACAATAATGATTATTTCCAAATAATGCCCTAGTGATGGGGATGGGTTTGATTTTTACTTAATGTAAGTTGAGTGCCTCCGAATCAGCCAGACCTAAGTTAGAGACCAAGCTCTGGCACTAACTAGCTGTGTGACTTTGGACAAGCTACCTAACCTCTCTGAGCCACTTTCCTTATCTGTAAAATGAAGGTACTTATGGTGTCTATCCCATAGTCTATTGTTAGGATTAAATGAGTTAATAGATAAAAAGTGTTTAAAGCACAGTAACCATGCAATAAATGCAATCATTAATAGTCATATTAATGGCCTTTTTCCTGCCGTGGTCTGATTTTCTACGGCCATCATTAGCTCTCACTATCACTTACAGGGGGTAATATGTGCATGTCTGAGGAAAAGGTCATCTCAGGAACAGGCAAATAGACACATGCTGATCGAGGATCAGGAAACCCAATCAGAGTTCTATTTTCCTGGAGATCTAAAGGGAGCCAGAGAAAGCAGAGCACAATGTTTTCATTTCCTACGTTCGTTTCTGGCCCTCTAATGTGTCTGTGAACAGATTCCAATGATATATTTCCCAACAGAGAAAGCGACTTCTTAAACCAGAGCATTGCAGAGAAAATTGCTAGAGACCTGCAATGGCCATCCTCCTGCCCTCTACCTGCCACCAAATAAACATAGCTGGCCTCTCACCTCTGCTTAACATGGAAGGAACATAGCCAGCCTCTGTGCATGTGCTGCTTCCTTGGAAGGGCCTTTCTAGGAACAGAGACAGGCTGAGTCTTTTTTGCTTGATAGAGAACCATACTGCCAACAGATTTTGGGACCAATGCTTCCAACTTAGAATGGTTAACCAAACTATCAAGGGAGGATTCTAGAAGGAATCCCAGAGGCACATTCCAAGCATGGGCTTTTGAGGCTAACAGATCTGGCTTTAAATCTTAGACCATGCTGCCATTTGTTAGTTTTGTGATCTAGGGCAAATTAATTAACTATTCTACCCTGTTTCTCCATCAAAGTGGACTATTCATCCCAGTTTGCCTGGGGCAGTCCTTCAGTTGGTATACCAACTGTCCTTCAGTAATTAATCAAAGCTATCTTATCACTCCAAAAGAGCTATAGTTTAGACAATAAGTTAAACAGCCACCTCATGCTTCTAGAAAATTAAAATAATATTCACCTCACAGGGCAGTTGTGAAGGCTAGCCACAATGCATATTGATTGCTACCTTAATACCTTACACAGAGAAAATGCTCAATGAAAACTACTTTCCTCTTTAACTATTTCCTTCATATCCACGTTCTTCAATACAGAAGCCATTAGCCTCACATGGCTATTGAGTACTTGAAATGTGGCTAGTTCAGATTGAGATGTACTGTGAATGTAAAATAGACCAGACTGTGGAGATTTAGTACAAAAAAAAAAATCTTATTAATAAGTTTTTTTATATTAATTACATGTCTAATGATACTATTTTGGCTATCTTAGGTTAAATAAATTATTAAAATTAGTCGTACCAGTTTCTTTTTATTGTTGTCATGTGGTACTGAAAAATTAAAATTATATATATATATATATATATATATATATATATATATATATATATAATGCTTTATATTTCTATTGGGCAGACTGATCCAGACAGCTCATTTATGTCTCTGCTACCCGTTCACACATCTCACCCAACCAATATCTTCCCACCCCACCCTTCTGACTCTTCATTCCATAGCTCCAGGCGAGAATCGGGTAAGCTTTCAGCATACGTCCTAACATGTTCTTCTATTTATTCTGGGAGTTTTTAATGTAAAAGGGCAATAAACTAAAGGACAAAATAAAATGGACTTTGATGGTGCCTCTCGGCAGTGGTTTCTCCTTAGGGATAGACACACTGACCTTAAATTAGCAAAGCTGCAGAGACTGGGCCGACGTTGGAAAATGTCCATGTTGGCAAGAAAAATGGGGCTTGGTTGGCCAGAAAAGATATTGCAATCTCTCCCTGGATCAGATTTGCTAATTCTTGTGAATGCTTATGAAATACTTTGGGTCCCAAAGCTGAGTATCATAAAGAACTGGGGGTGCTGGCTGCCTCTTTGAAAAGAAGCATTTCCCTTCATGCACAATCACCAACGTTTAGTCCCCCGCCCCCCCGCAAATATCTTCCAAGAGAATTAATACAACCTTTATTTCGACTGACCCATGCCAATGGCTCTCACATATGGGTGTAAGAGTTGCAGAAAAGCAAAGTAAAGAGCAAATTCACTCCAACACCACCACGGCAACAGAATCCAATCAAAACACACAGCACACGAATCCAGCTAGTCGAAAAACACCAATGTTCAATTTTTTAAATATTAGCAAGTTGAATTTTTGAAACACTTGCAGCAAATAATTGACTTCAAACCTTTTCAGATATGTTCAGGTTTTGTCTGGGGGAACCCTACTGGTTGAGCCAGTTGTCCCAGCATCACATATCAACCCCATCACAGAGGTCAAGAGAAAGGATCCAAAATGGTTTCTTATCACAGCCCAAAGAGAGCTGCAGTCCACGCATTGAATCTTGCACGTTTCCACCCGTTGCTTGAGCTCTGCGTGGACATAAACACATTAACATTACTTCTCAGAAGAGCACCTTTCTTTCCTGACGGTTTCCTAGATTGCAAAAAGGGTAATGACAGACAATATGAGGCGTACGTGTTGGCTAGATCTCATGTTTAATGCGTTCCATGAGATGCTTTGTGTCTGAGCTCCACCAGCTCTCATCAGCTCACTCCTCCACCCAGCTCGCCCCCCAATCCAATAATTCCCCCTCTCTTTGATAAGCAGCCAACAGGGGGACAGGCCATGGTTTGGAACAATAGCCTCAGAGGTGGAAGAAAACACACAGGGCCTCTCACTTTCCCTCTCTCACCACAACAATTGGAGGAGACTTGGGCCTGAAAAATGGATCTGCTCCTAAATGGCACCCAGATGGAGATCACAGCTGCTCCCTGGTACCAGCTGTGCCTGTGCCCATTCATCTTCCGAACACACCCGCAGCTGAGAAAGAGAGGAAACCTGGGTTGACAGAGAAGTTCAAGAGCCTCTCTTTTCTTCTGCACACTTTTCCTTTTATCTCTTCTCCTTCAGTTTCTGGGCTTCTTGTTCTCACCTTCATGCTGTGGCAGTGATGACAAAACTGTAGGCTGGAAACCCAGTGGTGACTAACAGCCGCAGATTCTGAATACCTAATGTTGATTGTATGTGCATGTGGGAGGGAGAGCTAGAGGGAAGGGAGGAACCTGGTCAAGTAACCTGGGAAGGGGTAGGACCTGGTGGTGCCCAATGCATCCAGACAGGGTCTGCATTTAGATACCTGTCTTCTTCTAACTCAATCCAAACATCTCATGTGCACGGTATGGAGGAATGCATTGTTCAAACAGATTCGATTCTTGCCCAGGGCCTTTGCAAGCCACTGACCACTTTGAACCTAATTAGAAAAAGCAGAGGACACTGGAGACATTTAATAAAAGGAATCGGGTTGCCGCTTCATCTTCATGACCTGAGATTTATAAGGGAATTTCACTGGCTTTGTAGCAATGTAAAATAAATAGACATTAGATGATGACAGGGAAAACAAAATTGCTGCCAAAGCTAAAAAGAGCTTGGCAGAAGAAGAAAGAATGACTACATAGTCAGTCATTATTTACTGTACAAACCTTTTCATAAAGCATGGACGAGAGATACATAGAAATAATGGGCCCTTGCTAAAAGATGAAAAGGACTTTCTATGGCTACATTATCCCCTGACGAAGATACTGTCGGTCCCCGTTGTTACACAATCTTGTTGTTCTGTTCAGCCATTCAGAAAGCTGAATGAGCAGCCCTGCTGTGCAACTCTTAGAGACTGAAACAGTTCACACATTTCCAAGGAAAAGACAAACAGTGTAATGGCTGGAAATAACTAATTAATTTGTTAATCCTTGCAGACAGCCACGGTCCACTGCATATGCTCTAACCAGTTAATTATTCTTTAGCCTAGAATGCTAAAATGCAAATAAGTTCAGTGACCTAACTTACCAGCTCCTCACAAAAGGATCCAAGTGCTCATTAATTCATTCAAAACGGGGAATGCTTTGCTTTCTGCCAGTGATGGCGGGGTTGAGTGTTAGTGAACCACTGTCAGCCGAGAGTTCCATTCCACCAAACCTTAAAGATATGGTTTGATCCTACATTATGTTCCCCGCTCTCCCCTCCAGGAAGCTGATATTATGTGGTTTCTGTAACTAAAGTTGCATCCACCCAATCCAACAATGAGACATTAATTTTAAATGTTAATGAAGAAAAATGTTTTGGTAAATGGTAAAGGGCTCATAGCTATAAAGCAATTTAATTCTAAACATGGCCTAGAATAGAATGAGAGAGATACACAACAGAAGGATTTAAAGGACAAAGGTATGTTATTCATTAATTCTAATTACTAGTCTATTGTTTTACTAGGTTGCACTTCAATAGTTAAAAGCATAGGTAGACTCATTTAGCCTTTCAAGTGTGTGTGTGTGTGTGTGTGTGTGCATGTGCGTGTGTGTGTGTGTAAGGAGATTTGTGGACTGGGGTGGAATGTGAGAACAACAAATGTTCCTACAGCATCTGAGAAACAAGTATGAAAGTCAAAAAGGTATCCAGAAGAATACACAATAAGGGACCATTCTAATAAGGAAAAGAATACCAATCCCATTAG
Source organism: Aselliscus stoliczkanus (assembly GCA_033961575.1). Lineage (NCBI taxonomy): Eukaryota > Metazoa > Chordata > Mammalia > Chiroptera > Hipposideridae > Aselliscus > Aselliscus stoliczkanus. Next base: position 10,517,273 of record CM066734.1, read on the forward strand.
ATGTACTGATACTTTTCATAGTACCCAAAACAACACAAATCCCCACTTAACTAGGGTGGTCAGAAAATGGTAGGTTCTGTGGAATCCCACCTTCCAATAGAGTGTGAGGTCATGGAAAGGCCACTAGCTGCATGCCCACCCTGACTCTATATTTTTATAACCAAAGGCCTTGGGCAAGACACTTGCCCACCTGAGTCACCACTGTCTCGACAGGAAAATTAGGAGACTGACACCTCCTATCTCAAATGTTGTAATTTCAAATCAAATACCAAGATTACAGGAAAATATTTTGAAGGTGGTAAAGGCCTATATGAAGATGTAACTTAATTTATTATAGTGAAGAATCATCACATATATAAGCAATAGATTAATCTGATTCAAAAAAATGTAAAAAACAAAACAATTCAATACTATAACGATCCTGAATATAATCTATTGATCTTTCTTTTAGGGTTAGAAAGTGTTTCAGGAAGTGACAATGCCTACTTGTGATGAATATAGGCACTAATTCCAGAAATACACAACTGAATTATATGGCAGAGATTAGAATTCTGATGATTTCATACATGAGGCTGTTTGAAATATTGATGATCAGGAGCTACCATATCCCATCATGTCTTTCAACTTCTTCACTATAAATTGTATAAGAGATATGATGCATCCACTAAAACGAATGATTTAGAACTGTGTCAGTTGCGGATTTCCTTCGGATATTATTGATTAAGCAATACAAGAAGGAGACAAAGGGGTATGAGTTTGGGGAATAACTAGAAAGGCTGTCAATTTGAAGAAAAGACATCCTTACTCAAAAGACATCCTTACTCAATAACATCCTTATTGCTATCTGTCAGAATGTTCTCATAATGCACTGCCATATGCCAGAAAATCATTGTAATAAATCTAAAAATCTTCACTGTCTGCAATATGATTGGCACCGCATTAGCTGTGGTGCTCTTGTGCAGTGCACAACTTGCTCAACTGACCCTGGGATGTTTAGTTTTACTCTTTACAACTTCTTTTTGGATTATTACATTGATTGCAAAATTTATGAACTACCATATGTAATTCGAAAAACATCAAAGAGGGAAACGTTAAAAATATATCACTAGGTGGGCCGGCCGAGTGGCACAGTGGTTAAGCACTGGCTTGGGAAGCCAGTGGCCCCGATTCAGATCCCACATATGAGGGCCAGTGACACTGCCCTCCAAAAAAAAAAAAAAGTAAAGTATATATATATATATATATATATATATATATATATATAAAATCTCACTAGGCCCTAAGATGAACTTTAATAACAATGATTAACCTAACCCATTAGGGCAGATTTCTGAATATCTGAATATAGAGACAGACTCAGAGGCTATGATTTCTATTTTGTTTTTCCAGATTTTTACTCTGTGCTTGAGCTCCTTCACTTAACACCTTTGCTCATGTCTTACATTATTTATAAATTGTATAATTATATTTTTATAAAAATACTTAAAACCTAGTGACAGATAAAATGGCTAATCTATAATCTTCAATTTATATACCGTAAATCTACCAACTTTTATAGAAGAATTTCAAAGGTTTTCAGTTATTTTAATTTTTTGATGTATAAGCCTCGTGTCAAATTATAAATGGATTTTGAGACTCTGACTCAGCCAAAATACTTTCCTGTATCCCTGCTTGTGTTATCCATGTTACACACAAGTATTACAGGCATATTAATATTGGTAAACACCCAGATGTTCACTAATAGGGGACTAATTAAGCATAATATGTTCATGTACTGGAATGCTATAATTGAAAGCCATTAAAACAAGGAGGCAAAGGTATATAATGTTTAGAAGAAAAAACAAAAAGTTAAAAAACCATGTACATAGTATGCGAGGCAGAGATTATTCTGAGAAAGGATGGCTGGATAGATAGTATCTGTAGAAGAAACCTGGACCGACATAAAGCGCAATGTTTCACTGGCGACTTGCGGATGGCTGGAACACAGGTGATTTTCATTTTCATACTTACACATTCCACTGTTTGCTGAACTTTCTATAATCATGAATTGTTTTTGTTGGGAATTTCATTGAAAAGGTGCTGGGAAGATGTCTATCTCCTACAAACAAGCATTTTGGAGAAGGGAAATTTGAACAACCTGGAAAACTATTCAATATTTCACAAACAAGCAGCGTTGACACAGCCTTTCAGAGTTTGAGCCTGGCTTACAGCAAACATCAAGGTTGATTCCTCTATGTGTTTTCTATTACTTTAGTTCTTTAACCATTTTCCCCAGTGGAAAGGAAAGCAAGTTATGTCTTGGCCTGTTGGTTTAGAATGGATGGGAAGGACTGGAAGAGAACAGACACAGGAAGAAAGAGTATACATACTCTCCCTGGGTGATGGCAGCCCAGCTTAAATATGGTTCTCTCTATCGAGTCTCTTTACTTGCACATGTATCTATATACAGACACTACAGCCTAGGCTGGTCCCAACTCTGTTTTCTCACAATGAGAAAATAAAGATGAGAAGATACAGTGTTGCCACTGAGGAGTTTATGATCCATTCCGTGTCTACACAGTCCCGAAACGCCAAACCCAAGCTGACACAACCAAGGCAATTAGCAGAGGACCAACTATTTTCAAAATAACTGCTCATTTGACTCAGGTCAACTGATGTTCCTTTTCAAAGCACAATTGTATTTCATTCAAGGAGACAGCCACTGGCACTTGTGAAAGTAAGTCACCTAATTTACAGAGGTTCACGTTGAAAAATCCTTACAAGGCACTGGAAAAAAGAGATCCGTCTCAGTTTGTAAATGAACGTGGGATACCTCGTACTCATGGCCGTGGGGTGTGTCTCTGCAGACCTGCTGGGGGAGCAGGCCTACCTTTGGTGTAGGGAAGCAGATGAGCTGAAAACCCAGTGAGGAGTAGAGACAACGTTGGGGGTTGTTGGATGTGTAAGCTACCATCCGCACACACAGAAGCATTCACGTGGTTATGGACAAAGGGTAATTGCAGGGCGGTTTATTAATTGAAAGTAAGTGCTCTCTTCTTTGTGAAATGGCTCGGGATGGAAAAACCAAACACATGATAAACGGACATGCACCGTCAGCAGAGAAACCTCAGCTTTGAAAAATCTGCCAGGGAGGAGAAAGTTCGGAATGGATTTGTTTTCTGGCTACTTACAACAAATAAACCACAGAGGGATTCCCAAGGGCCTGAATAATGAAATAAGTTCCCTCTCCCTCTCTGGCTCCCTCTTGTGTCTTCTTGTCTCATATATGCATTGCAGAATCCTGAGCAAGTCCCCATGAAGTTGCTGTAATTTGGGCCTCTTTTCTAATAAGGCAACTGATGCCTGAAAAAACAATAAAGAATTCCATGTATCGCATACCAAAGAACTAGGAGCTTATATGGGAAATCAGATCTCTAGTTTATGAGTCATTTGTCCCACTGTTAAATGTGGTCAGCATTCAACAATTGCATTCATGAAGTCAATATGTGGGGTGTACTATCAATTAGATTTCCTTACTTATTTACTCCTGGGTTCAGCATTGGGTTGCTAATTTACACATTTAACAATGTGGCTGCATTCAAGGAAACTCACTAGCTATAGGGACCAAATCCTATGGGAATAAACTTAAATTTACTTTTGGCATAACTGGAAAATGGGTCTGCTGAAGTATGCTCCAGTACAGACAGATTGCTTTGGGCCTTCCAGAACTGAGCCTAAAGTATCTTCTAATGATGTAGTAATCAGAACCCCAAAACACTATTCCAGTATGAGTATTTGTCCCCCAAACCAACCTAGCGCTGGGCTCAGGCAAGAGCCACACATACACACACCATACCCTATGGGATCCAGAGCTTTCAAGTTTGCCTTGTTCTCGACACATTTAATGTACACCATAATGTGATTTTAAGTAAGTGGGGTACCTTCTCAAGATAATGCTTGTTGGTAAATGATGTCTACATGTGCAAGGAAAGCCTTGAATAACCCTTTCTCTTTATAAGTGTCTAAGCACTAAGGAAAGTCTTGGGGAGGTCGCACTGTTAAAAACTTCCACCATGTTTTTCCTCTCTCAAGTTTACAAACGAGACAGAATTCATCAGCCCAAAAGGAGGCAAAGATAAGTGTGTTCTGGAAATGAAGCCCTGCCAAAAAGTCATCTGCACTTCTTGGCATTGGAAAAACTTCAACCGTATTACATGTATTTTCCAATCAAGTGTTTGAGGGCTCTGGAAAATTCTTCTTGGGCTACATACAGAACAACAGGAAAGATACGATTTGGGCATCTCTAGTTCATTTGTCAGACCAATGTTAGTTCTGATTTTTTTTTTTCATCTTTGGAAATCTAGACTCACATCACTGGACTTCCCAGTGTGAGAGTCCTTTGACGAGAGTAAGGAAGAAGGTAAATTTTTTTTACTTCTTTGTTTGATGCTGCTGTTTTAGCTACTTCCACTTTCTTCCCAGTGCTAACAAGGAAGAAAATAAATACTTTCAAGGGAATCAGAGTTCTGGCTTGATGGTTTAAAAAGGATGTAAGGGACGTGTGAGAAACAAAGGAAAAGGAACGATGCAGCCAGCGTAGGAAATGGGATGGAAGGAAGAGTTGCAGCAAAAGTGAGTGCACTGGGAGAAAGTCAACAACTGCAGCCAGCCCAGGTGACACGTCACAGTGGTGCTCAAATTGTCCTCTGTGCATTACATCATGGAGGCACACATGTCGTGTGCCATTTTTAACGCTGAAATGAAGGTGATTCAAAAAGTTGTTTTATAAACCTCCAAAGCTAAGTATCTTCCTTGCCCACCCCCCACCTTTTAACACCGTAAGTGGTATTTGCATTTTCTATTACATAAATTTAAAACAGAAGAGAATAGTCTCTCCCAGTATGCACAAAATCCAAACTCCTAAACCCTCCGATGCCGGAAACAAGGTTGGACAACAAGCAAAATCATTCCAACAGCTGTTTCTATGCAGCGGCTATTAAGGAGGGAACCTCATGGTGTCACCGAACCAGCTGTCATATTGAGGAAAAGTGAATGAACCGATTGATGTCATGCTCTCGGGAGGTGGGAGGCAGGGTGGTTTCTTTGAGAGGAGAGGGGAGAAGGGTCAGGGGGGTATGGCTCTAACCTGTGAACAGTGGTTGAATTGTTTGGAGTGTTGATTCAGGAGCTTACAAAGGCACTATTATCCCTTTCCTCCTGGCTGATGGCACACCTGACAAATGGTAATGGCTACATTAGCAGACCTGAGAGAATTCTTTAGCTCTCTGATGTGTGCCAATATTAAGTCTGATAGCGTCTCGCCCTCTCTCGCCCTCGCTCGCTCTCTTTCTCTCTCTCTCTCTCTGCTATTTTGATAGCTGCCTGCTGTTTAAGCAAAGCACTGCGTTTCTCGACAGCTGAGACCCAGGTGGCCTCAGTATCAATCTAAACAAGTTGACGTGAAATTGATCTTCCAGGGTTGGGACCAGGGGAGCTGGTGTCAACAGAGCATTCCACCTTCAGGAAAGATAATTCTTTCATCATCTAGGGCAAGGGGAGGGAGGGCACAGAAGAGCTGACACAGGTGTCCAAGCTGCCCACTTGTATTTGCTTTTGAAAGCCCAATTGTGATGACATCACCCTATCAGACGACTGTGTTGATGTTTGTTTATGTGGGTTGTCAGTATATAACCATGCACAATTACACAGCTGGGATCAACCCTCTATATTAAAAAGATGGAAAAATTGAACCACAAAAGAAACTATTTGGGCAGAGAAATGTTGATGGAAGCAAACAAGGAAAACGAAACCTGGGTGGAAATTTCCATAGTTTTCAAAACAATCTGGGCAGCATGGGCGGACTAGTGGTTGAGAAAAATACATATAGTTCACTCTTTATCATGCCCACCAATAAAATCCAATGAATAGAATAAGTAACCCAGAAATAATGTTCTATTTAAGTTTTCAAATTGATATGTAAATTTTTTTGGATGTAGACTTATTTTGTTCAACTGTATTTGGCTTAGGATTCACTTAGCTTTGGCATGTTATTACTCTTTGGGGCAGTATGTAAATTCAAAATAGAAGTCAGAGTGACCTCTGTGTTGGTTGAACCTAGTGTTGTCAGTGGAAGAAAAAAAACACTTTGTACAGAGAAAATGAGTCGTACTCAGGAGTTGAGCTTGGTGGCATGAATTAGGGTCATTTTTTTCCTTGATTCTCACTGAGTTGGAACAGCTGCAAATGAAGCATGACCCAGAGCTGCGATGCAGGAACACCGGTCCCTTATCTATAAGGGTTGTCCTGAGATTCGGCTAGATCTTAAAATCACTATGGAAACTGACGGGAAAGGGAAACATTTAGATAAGCAACTCCTTCTTAGGTTTCTGTAACACGAAACTGAGTTGATGTTGGAGACACCCTAACTTTTCTACTGAAAGAATGTCCTGAAAACATAACAGTTGCCTATAAAGATGAAAAGAAAATCTACATTGAAACATCAACCCAATGCATTAAAGAGCATCTTTGATGAGTACATGTAGACTGCAGAATCTCAGAGGAGTTGGGTACCAGCAGTGGAAGATCTAAAGATATACATCATCCCAGGCTGGTTCTGAGACTCCGTATGGCCTGAAGCTGACCATGCAGACCCTCTGAGCTACAACCTCACTTTGCCTCTAAAATTCAACGGAAATAATAAAGAACACTGCAAATGTGGTAAGAGCCTTGCTAAGATTACTGGGAAAATCAATGGTTGTACATGTTGAAGAATAAAATGGAGACACTATTTGAAGTCTTGTCCCTACGTATATAAAGAGGTAAAACAAACTACTAAACTTCATTTCAAACTTACACCAGATAAACTTTTCCAGTTTCCTAGAGCTTAGTGAGAAAACATTTTGGGTTAGGAGGACCTAAAGTCTTTATTCCAAACAATGGCACTTCACCCTCTACACACCAAGTTGCATGAGATAATCATCCCAGTCTACGGAGCAGTAGAAGTCACAATATTGGGTGGGCCCATGAGCTAACAAGATAATTATTTTCATAATGAAGTTCTTCTATGCAAGTCAGAAAAATGAAGAAGATGGCCTCTCATCACTTTGATAATTTCATTTTCTTGTCTTGGTGGATAATATAGCCACTAAAAAAGTTCTACCAAAGTTTGTCAATACAGACAAATCCATATAATAATTCAAGCATGATGTACCACTAAATAATATTTTCCTCTGATCACTGCTTTACAGAGGCCTTGAACTAGAACTGCATGTACCTTGGACCAGTTCTTCTAAAATGTTCTTTTCCTTCATAGGCATACAATAAAATACATTAATGTATCTTTTTTTTTTTGCACCAGAAAGGTATGAAATATACAAGCTAAGTGACCATTTCACATAACCTGCTTCCTACTATATTCTAGAGATTGAATTCATTCTTGGCCACTAGTCGATGTTCAAAATCAATAATTCAAGCTTGCTCTTTTAATAGCATGAGTTGTTTCTAATCCTAACCAATTTTATGGCATATATTTCAATCTTAATGACCAGGGCATTCTAAATGTAATCCTATGTTTTATCAACAAATCACATCTACACAGAAAGCCTCAATGATTTAATTGTGCTCTAGTGGTGGTGCCTTATAAGGTGCTGAGGATTACAAGGTAACTTCCCCCACATGTGATGGTCCTATCAGAACATGGAGCTCTGTAAGCCTGTATCCCTCAGAGTTCTGCCTCTTCCACTCATCTTCCATCCATTCCATAACTATTTATTGAGCACCTACTTTGTATTATATACCAGGCACTGAAGTCCTCAAACTGCGAAAGGGTATATTCCTATAGAGAAAGGTGCTTTCACTTTATGATTCATTCTCCATGCTGCTCAGAAACTTTTAACCATGTATTTTGGGCCTGTGGCCTAAACACCTGAAGTTTCTAGATTTCCAAATTCTAGGATATTGGGGCACAACTAGAGTTCCTCTTCTGATTTATACCTTTAGGCAGGGCGGGCACGTTGCTCAACTTCATGTTTCATGTCTTTGCTTCTAATGAAGTCGGGAGGCTGCAAAAGGCCTCCCTTCACTGTGTAGTGACTAGAGCGGTGCTCAAATCTCATAAGTAACCCATTCGGGTGAGTGGAAAGTCCTAACAGAATGGAATCTGAGTTCTTAAAAGCCTCAGGCCTCACCTCCATTATAATTCAAAGAATGCAAGCTCGCTGTTTCCAAATTGTTGCTCTGATTTCATTCTCAGTGGTGTGTGTCTGCTCACAGGAACGTCGTTTTGCTGTCACGCTTGCACCCAATTCGTGCCATGCCCTACCAGGAGGGGCACGCAATGCACAGTGTGGAGGGACCAGGCAAATCTGAAACAGCCCATCGCCCATTAACTCGTTTTACAAACAACAATGAAACAGGAAATAACAAAGCATGATCCTTGAATTAGTACTTCAGCAAAAAATACTCAAAAAGTTTTTCCACAGTCTGTAAATTGCTCCAGCTGTGTTTTCACGGTTTATGAAATTGAGAGAGGCGAACTCTCTAGAGACAAATTAAAATCTTGGATCTGGTCAGAGATGATTTTATAGTAAAGGTGCTCGGGCATATGGCACAGTCTAGAGATACACAAAGAGCTATAAGCCAAGCTCTACCGAAAATCCAAACAGTTTATTTTATGCATTGTCCACCCAGAGGAATAAGGACTGGCATATATCAAAACACAGATCAGCTCAAAGAATAAGGTCTGTTTTATTGCTATGTTTTACCAGGAGAGGATGAGGGTATAATATTTTATTATGAAACAACTAATAGAAGGAACAGAAGAAAGAACACGCGGAGATGGCCTGACTTCAGAAGGAAGCGATTAGTGGATGAGAAGCGCCACCTTTTGGCAAATGGACTCTGTGACATTCTCTAGATAAAAAGGATTTTTGGGTTAGTGCACCCTGGGCTTTGCAATTCAATTCAGGAATATTTCTAGAAATTCATTTCCCAGTATCTCCAGGTCTGATTCTGCTTGAAGTAAGCCTTCTCAGACTTCCTCTTCTTCTTCCCATTTAGTTACTGCCCAAAATATGGAGGTTAGCTCCTTATTGCTTCCCAGAGAACTGAAGATGTACTCAGAAAACCAGGAGAACACTGCAAAGCGGAGTCCATTGCTAAATCCCAATGCACTCCAGGCTGGGATGGCACAGAAGGAATGAACACAGAGCCTGGCTGATCTATCTCGGTCCTCAGAGTCTAATAGCCCTGACATTGCCATTCAGGGAGCGATTTATGATACCTGATTAGCTAAGCATGGAGTTTTCCAGAGAAATACGCAAACACCCAACACAAATAAGATGCAGGTATTCATGCCTGTCCCAGAGGCTCCCCACCTCAGGAAAATCTAAAAATAATCATGTGGGTGCCCATTAACTGTGATAAAATGAAAAAATATTAGACATGAAGATTTGACCAAGGACATGGGTCACCAAGCCATCAGAGATGAGGACTAAAACTGCTGGCATCACCTTCTCTGGCGAGACTGACAGCTTCATAAAGTCACAGTGAATGAGAGTTCTTACTCCTTCCCCAAGCTGGGCAGAAATCATGGAGGGAGACCATATTGAAAAAGTCTTCCTTGCAGAAACAATTCCTGGAAGCTCCAGAGGTGTCCACCACCGTTAATCGAGTCTTAACAGGGAACAATAGCGCTTTGAGGTCACTCTGCCCAGAAAAGCACACTGGCTGTCTCCACAGAATCGAAGCCCTGGACCCCATCTCATCAACAGTTGTCCCCTCCACCGTGCCCTCAAAGGTTTACTAAATCTCTATAGTAGGGACTTTGTGCTTTGTCCCAATAGCAGCAGCCTAAGAGACCTGTCCCTGTATTCCTGTAGACAGGCGTTCCAAAGTAACCCATGACAAAAATCAAAGAGGCAATCCACACAAGATGGAATTGAGTGCTGAGATGCTGAGGACCGGCCAATAAACAAACAAATAATAAATAAATAACAGGGTAGAAGGAGCTAGCCTCGTGTTTGGTACATATTGCATACTCAGAAAATGTTGATTCACCATTCCTACATTCCTTCCTCCCCTCCACCCTCTCCTTTCCTTCCTTGCAGTAACAGTGACTTTCTGACCCACCTGTCTGTCTGGGGCTTGGCTGCCACACACAGGTTTCGCTTGGACGGACAGTTATGGAAAGGTCTTCCTCTGAGAATTATTCTCAGGTGGCACTGATGAAGCTTTAACAGCCAAGTTCCCCAGAGGTCAGCCCTCCTCCTAAGATGCTAAGAACACTGATAAGTCACATTGTATTATCCTCAGGAGCAGGTGGAGCCAGGCATCCTGAGTCACCTCCTGCCAGCTCAGTGTCACAGGCAGGGACCCAGTTACACCACCGAGGGAGGTGGGCAAATGGACAGTTCCCTCACCTTCTATTCCATTGTAGTTTTACAATATGCTCTTCTGACTGAGCCAATCCAAGCCTGACAAAAAGGGGAAAGGATTGACTAAGAATTGATCTAGGTGATAAGTTTCATTGTGTCATCATGGTCAAAATGGCCTCCTTGTACCACACAGGTGCAGGCCAGGTCATGCTGCCTCTGAGGTGGAGAAGAACTGAGTCCACAGTCAGAACCAGGACAACAAGCAGCCCAGATGGCATGATGCACCTGGAAACCCACTGAAGGAGGTCCAGACACTTATTCCATGATTATTTGTTGAGTTTCTATTAAAGGTCCTATGAGACTGTCAACTCAACTAATGTATCATCTCAACTAATCCTCCAAATAACCCAATATGATGGGCATTATTATTATCCCCATTTGACAGATGAGGAGGCTGAAGCTCAGAGAAGTAAAATCAATGTCCATATCTGTAGGATGGAAGGAATTGATGGGCAGAAAAAAATTTAGGGAAAAGAAGATCTGGAAAGATAGGCAAGGTAGAAATCTGAGAGGGGCCTGAAGTCAGAGGAAAAGCTGAAATAAAAGCCTAAGCACATCGAATATTCTATGTTGGTTAAAAATAATTCTAAAAATTCTCCAGAATTTATCACTAAAAAACTATAAGGAAAGGTAATGTGGATAACTGAAAGTATTTCTTATTATCTACCCATCAGTATCATCTGCCTTTATTTTGTACTATGTGGTTTCCATGAAATTTTTACATCTTTCATCATATTTGTTCCTCCCAACCAAACATGGAAGATGGGCAAGAAAGACAGAATGGTCATCGTTTTGCAAGTTAAGAACCCAGGTTTGGAGCAGTTAAATATATTGACCAAAGTGCCAGTCCAAGAGCTCACGGAGTGGGATCCTGCACTTGAATTCCAGCCTTTATTTTAGTCATACAGTGCTTACGCACCTTGGACAAGCCACCCAAAGCCATGGTTGTGTTTCTCAGGTGTTGTTAAAATAGATGGTTAAAAGGAGATTCGACCCGACTAAAGCCAATATTGTTCATGCTCTTTTTTCTTTGTTTCTCAACAGAAACAAAGAACTCAGAGTATGAGATCAAAGGAGAGCAATTGAGTCACAGCCACGTGCTGAGGAATGCAAGCAAAAGATATTTTTGGGATGGGACTTTGTCCAGCATCTAAAACACAACACATGAATTATTAATTTGTATTCAACTCTATTTTATCAATTGGTGAATTTTGTTCCAGAGGAAAATGTGCACTGTAGCAAAATGTTGAAACACCGCACCATTGAATTAGTATTCTCTAGAACAACAATTTCAACTAGGGACAGATTATAGACAATTTCCTTCAAACACGTTAGGTGAAAATTAGATATAGGTATGGATTTTGGGTCACATGAGAGACAAAATGTCCTTTCAAAAGGAGAGCACCAATCTCTAATTTTATTTATGTCCAATAAAAACTGTTTTAGAATAAATTATTGATGAAATAAAAAGTTATTGAAGGAAGGCAATGAATAGCAAGTTTAAAAAGTATGATGCAGAATTGTTAATCATTGCATTCTTTGGAAAATAAGTGTGCTATTACAGAGTACCTCAAGGCTATAACATCAAGAGCAAAGGAAAATGTGGCAGGCGGGAAAATGACCATTTACTTCATTTCTAAATTTAAAAGGAGTTCGGTTATTGCCAGTATCAAGAGATTAATAGAGCTGTCAGTATGATCATTCTCAGAAAGCTGGCATATTTCCAACTGGAACTGACATAGTCAAGATCTAATAATAGTTTTCTGGCTTCCTAACTAATTTGAACTTGGCTCTATTTTTTTTTTAAATAGACCTTTATATTTTTAGAACACTTTTAAATTTACAGAAAAATTGCAAAGATAGTATAAAGTTTCCATATACCCCTGAAAGTAATATCTCTCAATAGTATGCAACATTTGCAGTAATTAATGAACCAATATTGATAGAGTAGTATTAACTAAAATCCGCCATTTATTCAGATTCCTTAGTTTTCCCTAATATCTTTTTCAGTTCCGGGATCCCGCCCACGATACCACATGACATTTAGTTGTCTCCTCTTGGCTGTGACAGTTTCTCTGACTTTCCTTATTGTTGCTGACTTTGATTGTTTTGAGGACTGGCCGAGCATTTCATAGAATGCCCCTCAATCAGGGTTTGAGTGATGTTTTCTCATGATTAGACGGAGTTATGGATTTTAGGAAGGAAAATTAGAGAGGGAAAGTGCCACTCTTATCACATCCTGTCAAGGGCATGAATGATCACCATGATTTAGCATGTTGATGTTGACCTAGATAGAACACAGGCTGAGGTAGTGTTTGTCAGGCATTTCCACTGTAAAGTTCAAAGTTAATCCTTTTTTTTTTTTTTTGCTCTCTCTCTCCATGTTGTTCTCTGGAAGGAAACCCCATACCTAAAGAGTAGGAAGTTACATTCTTCATCCTCAAGGGCAAACGATCTACATAAATTATTTGAAATTCTTCTGCAAGGGAGACTTGTCACTTCTCTCCTATTTGCTTATTTATTCAGTCATTTACTTACATCAGTGTGGACTCAGGGATGTTTATTTTATACTTTGTATTGTAATTCAATGCTCTTTTATTTATTTTGTTGCTCAAATTGTTCCAGCATTGGCCACTAAGAGCTCTATCATTTGGCTTCTGCATCCTTCTAACACACCTCCATCCACGCAGTGTTTTTTGTTTGGTTGGTTAGTTTTTTGTTTTTTGGTTATTTTTAGTACATCCTTACTTTCTGGCACTACAAGATACTCCAGGCTTATCTTGGGTACTTCCTACCCAGTCTGAGAATCAGCCATTTCTCCAAAGAGCCCTGGTTCTCTTTATTGGAGGATGATGTTAGAAGCAAGCTCTGGATGCTAGCTGTGTTCATTGTCACTGGGGTGGTTTGGCTCTATTTTCAATATCAGTTAAAGAATTTTTTAAATATTTGTTGAATATTCACAGTGTGTCTGGAACTATATTGGACTCCCAGCCATGATCAAGCATCCATGGTTTTTATGAAGTTTACATGTATTAAAGTTTGTTGTTGTTTTTTTAAAGGAAAATTAGTTTATTAGAAAGTAATGAGTACTCCTGAAAACTAAAGCCCAGAAGGGGAATAGGAGTAAGGGAAGCTGCAATTTTAAATACAGTAATCAGGGAAGGCCTCCTCTGAGGAGGGTAAGGGGCTTGAAAGCCACATAGATATTTGAAGTAGAAACATTCCAGGAAGCAACTAGTTCAGAGGCCCTGAGGCAGGAGCGTGCTGAGCACATGCACAGAACCGAAGTGAGGTCAGTGTGGCTGGATGGCCAACAGCAAAGAGAAAAGCAATAAAATATGAATGAGGTCAGTCAGATAACAGTGTGGAGCTGCCAGGGGGCAGGTGCCATGGTGAAGGCTTTGACTTCCCTCTAAGAAATGGGAGGAGAAGGGCCTTGGGAGCGGGGAGAGGGGCGGGCAGGGTTAGATCTTCTTGAATGGAAACTGCCATTCAAACTGAATGAAAAAATATATTTTTAATTTGTACCAAGGGTCAGGAAAATGCATTTTGACTCCAAGGCAAACCAAAGAACACAACCAGCCAATAAGGCTGTGATGGAAGGCAGTGAATCGTCCTGAGGAACCCCAGGTGTTCCTGGTCCTGGGATGTTTCTTTGAGCCCCTGAAGGCAGGGCAGGGAGCCTGTCTGGTGGGGAATTCCTAGGTGCTGTCTTCAAAGATCTGAGAAGGAGCAGGCATCCAAAACATTCCCCCCACCCCACCCCCCTAGCTCCTCCAGTATACTGGGGAAAGATGTTTCATTATCAGCCTTATCATTAGAGTGTTTGGTAAACTGATCTAAAGATTAAGAGTGGTTTGAGCAGGTAGGGGGGAAAATCCACTTAGGAGTGTTAAGTAACTTTGCAGACCAGAGACCAGCTAAACACACAGGTGGCGGTTACTGCCAGTCGGCTTTCAACATACTCTCTTTCAGCTTTCTTATTCTCCCTTTCTCTCCCTTTCTGGCTTCACACTTTCCCTCAGCCCTTAGCAAGGCCCCTCTCGCTTTGCATTAGGCATTTCTCTAGGGCTGCCTAATCAACAATGAATGAGAGTTAAAAGGAGTTTGGGGTCCTTGATCTATATAACAAAGCTTTCTAGAACTCCTGCAAACAGAGTAAGTGTCCCCCTCTTCTGCATGCATTCCCTTTTTCTCTGCCACTCTTAGATGCTCCTAGAGAAGCACTAATAGAAGAGAGGAGGTCAGGCCCACTTCCACCACTTACCAGCGGTGTGACCTCGGTTAAGTTACTCTACCTCTCGGCCTCAAACCTCTCAACCACTCTATTGGAAGAAGAGGGTGCATGGAAAACATCTACTTCAAAGGGTTACTGTGAGATTTAAATCAACAAAAGAATGTAAAGTACCCAGAGTGTTGCATGGTCAACACTGGACTCTCACGAAGTTTTACTTGTGTTCTCTCATTTTGCTACAGTGGAAGGCCTGTGGGTATCACGACTCTCTTGTTCATTTCTGCATCTCCTTCAAAATCTAGCAGTAACTCACACCAGTAAAGGTTCACAAGCTGTGAGCTGAATCCATGGATGCATGAAGCTTATAGCTGCACCTCACACGTGTATAAGGGAGAATCCACACACCGGCTTGCACTGGCTTGCAGGAATCATGGTGCACCTTAGTGCATGTGTTATTTCTGATTTACTCTGACGCTTTCCACAGTTCAACAGTAAGTGGCAGTTTAATAAACGTTGCTGACTGACTGGCAGCTCAGACTCCGTGAGCGATGGAGAACTACTGGGTTCAACAGTGTCACCTGTGATTCCCGAAACCCTTGACTTACTCCACACACAGGGACACCAGGAAAACCAAATATTCAAGTGGCTATTGTCAAGGACGACACAGATTTTACCCAGGACTCAGGCTGTGTGTCTGCCTCATCCTGTGCTTTCAGCTCCTTAATTAATGTAGCAATTGAATGTGCTTATTGTAAATGGAACCAAGTCAAAATGATGGATGAGCTGCCTCTGAGAGAACTGCCACTATGCAACCATTGAGCTCTCTTTCTGAGTGAGCTTTCCTCAGGCTGCGTGTGCATCCACCAGGAAGAGGTGGTGGGACAGAGACTGCCCAGGACCCCTTGAAACCAGGGTCTCGGTGCTTAGACACCCAAATTCACACCTCACTGGATACACTACCTCCATTTTGTGGCTAGCGAAAAAAACGGTGACAAAGCACAGCACATGGGGCCTCAGCGAAGGGACTCAGAGACCCCATGGAAAAGACTCTGAGAGGTCACATGAAGGCTTCGTGGTCCTGAGGGCAATGCCCCAGCTCATCTGAACCTGCCAAACTGCACCCTCTCCAGAGGACGTCACCAGGATTCAATGCTGACAGCTGCACTTGGCAATTGGAAAACCATTGCTGCTCTGTCATCTTGGGAGTCCCTTTGAGGTAAAAGTGCTTCTTGGGAAAGTCCTTGGGAAGCACTAAAGTGCGTCTGAGCAGTCAAAGCAAAAGTCAGGCTTGGGTGGGGGTTGGGTACATACACTATTTAGATATTCTATTCTTTGGGCTGGTTCTTCAATTAGAAGCAGAGCCAGGTGGACAACCACGGTCTGAAGACTCGTCTTTGGTCTTGCTGACAATTGGAGGGAACAACAATAGGAAAAAAAATGCGCCCAGAGAAAGAGCCAGGAGATACCTGAGAAGAGTTCATTTAGGCCAGGCGAGCTCACTTTCTGTTGCCATTAGAATCACCTAGAGGCTTTGCAAACATCCTAAAGCTCATGGTCACCTCCAGGACCAAATAAGTCAGATCTTGTGGGGTGGGTTCAAGCATCACCATCTTTTAAAACTTTCCAGGTAACCCCTGAGAGAAGCCAAGTTTAAAAACCAGCTCTTGGGACTGGAAGCCAGCCAAGTCTATGGCACCCCCTCACCCTAAAGCTGACAGGCATCTGTTGACACATATCCCACCTGTTTCTGCATTGCCTAGAGGGCAGAATGCTCTTGGGAATGACTTTCTAAGAGAACCAACTTCACTATGTGTGACCACAAGGTTATAGGCATATCAGCTGAGGCTACATGTTATAAGACAAAGGACTTTAGTATGAAAAGACTAGAATTAGCCTCTGCTCAATTTACGAGGACAAAAAGCAACTGGCAGCACCACCAGTGTGAGCCTCAGAGGCCAAGGGTTTGGAAAGGCTAGGTTTAATTGTTTCTAAGGAGAACAGGAAATACTTATTTAGGATTAGTGGCAGCTGCTTCAGTGGTACAGCTGGGGAGGTGGAAGATATAATTAAGAAAATTGTATGAGGGTGGTCTGGAAAGCCACCAGAAAATACAGGAGCCTTGGTAGAAGTTGTTTGCATAGGTTTTGTGTGTGTGGGCACCTGAGTGTTAATAGGTACTTAGAAGAAGAAAAAGATAAATACACAGTCTAATTAGCAGCTGACTTAGGGTTCAAGATCAAATACAGGTAGAATCCCATTATAGCCGACACCACAGGTCCTCAAAATTGCTGTGTTGAGTGAAATTGCATCATAATGAGTACATGTTAGAAATCATCACTCATATCTCCCTGTGTTTTCTTACAATGTTCCCTAACCTAGAATGCCCTTCTAAAAGCAAAGCATTTGGGAAGGGAGTGGCAGGTAAGTTTTAACCATTGAAAATATGCTAGAACTGTCAACAGTAAAAGAAATGAGCTGTGTAAAAAATGGGAAGTTATGGTTCTATTTGTCTCCAGAAAGGTAAGATTTGAGTTGTGTTTCAGCAAGATAAAAAATATAAAAAACTACCATGCACAAAGGTTCTGTGTCCTTACACCAAATAAATGGTTGTACCAAGCTTCTAATGCCTCACTCTGTCGAAGGTATCAGACTCATCGTTCGGGCCTGAATGGCCAAATGCTACCCACTTGGCCCTCATCCCTATGAAAGAAGAGATGTCCTATTTTATGGCCCACTTCATATTGTTTGTACGTCTACTGAACATTTATCTCATTCCACCTTGGGTCATATTGTTGTCTTACTTATCTCCCTCCCCAACCAGGTTATACATAATGAAAGAACAGGGAATGTATTTTATCCATTCTTGATGGGAATTGTTCATAGTAGATATCATTTTGAATTAGGGTAGCCCAGATTCTCTCTAAAGAAAAGACTTTCCTGGCTGTAAGTTTCTCTCCGTACTCTTCAACAATGCTAGCTAGCATCAGCATGGTTTTTAGAAGTGTTTACCAGGAAAGAGTTAGTTACAATGTACAGGTGTCCTTCTTTTCAAAAGATGTTGGGATTGTAAAGGGCCTCAGAAGGAAACGGCCCAGGACAGGTAAATGGTTTGCCCAAGGATGCACAGCAGGTTAGGTCAGACCAGCCCCATAACTGGAACTCAGATTCCATAACTTCTAAGCCTCTTCTAGATGTCCTCAATCCAGGCCACTGGGTTATACAATAGCCATTCTGCAAAGTTATTCACGAGTGTTCTTTTGGTCAATAAATCCTTATTTGTAAATTGAACTCTATAATTTCAGAAATAGCTCATTCTCTGTTATGATTAAAATGTGTCTCCACTTTCATTTTTCCTTAGCTGCTCTATCAATCAAATGTACTAGAGATGCCCCATCCCTACCTCCACCCCGCTGCCACTCTAATACATCCACTAACCACAGAAAGGCAGTCCAAATTTAAATTAATTTTAGTTGGATATTTATTTTTTTTAATTTATTTTTTTAAATTAAAATTAATTGTAATTGGAGTCAAATACATGATGATGGAAGAAAGTAGACTCTGGTGGGGTGGTAAACACACAATAGAGTCTACATATGTTGAATTATAATAGCGTACACCGGAAATTCATACAATGTTATTAATCAATGTTACCTCAATACATTTAATAAAAAAATTAAATTTAATTTCAAATTCCATTTCTCTGTTGCCATACCCACACTCACATGCTCAGTAGCCACATGTGGCTAGTACCTACTGTATTGGACAGCCCGGATATAGAGTATTTGCATCAATGCAGCAAGTTGCTATGAGTGAAAAAAAAACCTGTGACACTCAAATCCATCTGTGAAAAGTCATATCTCTCCTGTTGAGCTTTCTTGAAGTAGGTAACTGTGTACATAGGTTTATCAGAGAACTCCTATAGACTCAAATCTTAGGTCATAGCATATCTTGTTCAATAAAGACCCAAAATATGATCACTAGAAGACTTTGAGAATTAACTAGCAAATGCTCAGAGCTCTCCTGTGGGCTAGGAAACCCATTATTCTTTGTCACCATCAAACAGTCCATCAGACCAAACTAGGTACTTCTGAAAGCAATTGGCACAGTTTTTGGTCTAAAGAGCTGCCCATTCTAAAATTGCAAAGACAGAAAAACGTTATTGTTTGAAGCCAGTATTTTCCAGTTTCTCCTGTGAGTCCGCTATGTGCTCGGAACTTTGCACTATATTGCTTTTAATCCTCTCAACAACTCAATGTGTTTCAAGACAAAGGATTTTGTCATTGAGGTAAGTACAATAAATCCTCACTTAATGTCATCGATAGGTTCTGTGACTTTAAGCCAAGGAATGTATATAACGAAACCAACTTTGCCATAGGCTAGTTGATGTAAACTCGAATTAAGTTCCTATGGCTTCTCATCAGTGGTATAATGAAATAAGTTGAATGAAGTGACATTATTTGACCTGCTATGTTATCATCCACATTTTATAATAAAAAGAATGAGCTACAGAGGGATTAAATGACTTGCTCATTTTAGGGTTGGTCAACCATCTTGGTGTGCAAGGGATGGACAGATTTTCCAGGATGTAGGATGTTCGTGCTAAAACCAGCAAGTTCTGTACAAATCAAGATGGTGTGTCACTCTGTCAGCTCACAAAACTAATTATCTCAGAACAAAAATCAAGCTGCAGCCTTTCTAGATCCAAAGTCCAAGTATGTATATACCTGGGGAAAAATTTGCATGTAGTCTTACAATAAAAATTTCCCTCACTTATGCCCTCCCTAATCTTGTCCTATTTTCTTCCTCTGTGCCTAGTTGTTATTGGATTAGAAAGCACTTTTTAAATTTAGATTCTATACAATCAGATTTTCTCTTTTTGTTCATTCCCAATTTTCTTCCTACATGAGCTAAGCTTCATGATGACATTCCAGTTACTGACACATCCCACAAGGCTTCAAAATTTGTTTACTGGCTTGGCACCTCCTTCAACACAATCTATAATAACATTTCTGATGGATTCTCTCATAAGATCTGGATTGTCCTTTAAAAGACTCTGGTGAACACATTTGACAATTCACTTGTCTTCGATGGTCTTTGCTTGCTTTGTGTTATGCAGGAGAAAGAGATAAAGGAGGGGCTACACCAGTGCTACTCCAAGAGGGACCATCATCAGTATCAACTGATAGAAACTGGTGTGAAAAGCAAATTCCTGAACCCCACCCCAGACCTGAAGAATCCAAATCTCTAGGAGGGAAGACCAATGATCTGTGTTTTAACAAGCTCTCCAGAAGATCTGTATGCACGTTCAAGTTTGAGAATCTCCAGGCTAGGCTAGATCAGTGGTTCTCAAATGGTGATGAACATTACAATCACCTGGGTAGCTCTTAAAGCCACTAATACCCATGGCACACCCAGACCTATAAAATCAAACTTTCTGGGTTGGAAACCCAGAGATAAGTTTTGTTTTGTTTTTTTAAACTTCCCATGTAACCTCAATGTGCAGCCCAGGTTGAGACTCAAAAAGTGAAGGGAGGTGGAAGCACTACTTTCTGTAATTTTTAGAGCAATTTCTTGCCCCTGCAAAATAATGCACAGATATTTGGAGTGATGTCTAACATATTTTCTAAGTACATCATCTCTTGGAATCTTAGTGAACAAGGAAAATAAGAGCAAAATATCTTTTTTAAAAAAAATAATAAAGTCTGAGTGGAAAATAAAGAGTCTCTTTCAGGAGTGGCTTGTGGTAAATGCCCAAACACAAATTGTGTGGTCATAAAAAGTTTCAGTCCTTTCAACAAAAGAACAAGCCAATTCTGCCATAGGCAGTATTGTATTTTCTCCCTAAGGTCAAGTTAGATGGCAAGGATAAGTTGGCAATCAAAGAAATGACTTTTAGATATCTGTTTTCTATTACTCTAATTATGGAAAGTGATGATAGTCCACTTGCTATTCATGTTTCTACAAGTCTGTGATTGGTAGCCAAATATTGAAGTTCACTTGATGGTGTGGTGATTTTAAGCACAGCCAAAATGATCAGAGATAAAGGAAAAGTGTTGAAATGGGGCATTTTTGAAGCACTGGGAGCATTGTTCTCCCTGTTGGCCATTGTAAGCAATGGTGTAAACTTGACAGCCCACGGTTATTTATAAGTCCAACCAGTTTGACAGGATTTGACCAAATTAGTAACTGGCCAAGTCATTCATCCCATCAACTTGCTTCAAGTTAAATTTGGTGAAAACAAATATAATCAAATCTGTTCACTCAGTTGACCAGTTTTCTAGTTTTATTTTTATGTTTTCACTTAAAGGATAACACGTTTGTTATTATAACCTGAGGGATGATGCAAAAGACACCAAAATTAAGTCCTCTCATGGAGAAGGCATGCCCTATGGTGACACTGCAGCATTGTGATGGCCTTCAGGTGACAGATCCATGTACATCTAGCAAACCACCGAAAGTCATCTGACTGGTTCCTTCTTTAAAGACGAGAAGAAGTGGGAATCCTGTAACCCTAGGCAGCCTTAACAAATGGTCCTACTAGTTCTCAAACAACAAAGTTCTTGATCATAATAGCATGTGTGTATGGCAGAGGGGGTCCCAGTAAAGAGAGTTGGACTAACCAAGAAAACAGGCTCAACTTAGGGGCCCATGATCAGATAAAGTAGAGAAAAGCCATGAGAATTAAGCAATAACGTTGAGAGGAGATAGCATACTATACTTGCTTTCTGGGATCAAGGGTCATGTTCTGGACCAGGGCAGTATCACATCCTATGACTTAACACATCATAAATAGGAAAAGAACTGATATCAGTGGTCTGAGGATGTTGTAAGACATAGTATTTCTTCTTTCATTTCTTCTTGCCTGGCGTATTTTGAAGTGGTATGTATTTGCCCTTCTTGAGACCACCCCCCATCTAGAGTTTTCCAAAGCATAGGATTCACGCCAGTGCTGCTGGAATGTAGGAGAGTTTTAGGAACACAACATTTTAAAACAGGAGCTCAGGATAGTCCTAGGAAGGGGTACAGTGCACCTCTTCTTCTGACTCTGAATCTTGTCCTGCATTGCAAGGTGTCTCACGTCTCTGGACACACCAAGCCATATATCCAAGAACTAGATACAACCTTCCTGCCTACCAGCCTTCCTCTCCTGGCTCACCTATCCCATCTCAGTATATGTACCCCAGCAGCACAGCCCATCCATAGGAGGACAAACATGGGAAGCATCTAATGGCCTTAGGGGTCTGGAAGGAGTGAATGCCTGAAGGTCTAGGAGGACTTGTCCCTTTAACTCCATGGACCACTCTTCCAATGGGTGGAGCACAGCTGGAGAAGGGCCAAAGTAGGGCCCTCTAAAAAATGGGGCCCAAAGCAGGGGCCCAGTTGCTTTAGTCCAAGGGTCTACTGTCTATTTCCAGTGAGTGTTCTTGCACCTCTCTGTTTGAACACTTCAAATGGCAGAATGCACATCACTTCACAAGGTGCTTTGGTACTTAGCCACAGTCACACACTCAAAGAAGCTGCAAGAGCCAGGAAGTAACATAAATGAGTGAAGGAGGCTGATGTAGGTCCAAAGAAAGGTGTGGGGAAAGTGGTGAGCTGGAATCACCTTGTCCAAAGGAAACAGCCTTCAGAGGGGAAGTGGGGATGGGAGTTTGGGCTCAGTGTTGCTGAATCTTTCAAATTTTCAAACAACATAAAAAGCCACCCATCTAAAATCTCGTACAATTCCTTGATCTTTAAATGTTGGCAACTCACTCAAATTTTGTTTTAAACACTCTGTGGATCCAACAAGCCGCATCTGCTAGTGATTTTTAACTTACGGGCTACCTGTTGGCAGCCTGTGAACAAACATCTTCATCATTAGATCCCATTGAAATCTGCTTCCCTGGGGACCCATGCATCTGGAGTCACCAAAAATCACTCTCTCTAATCCGGATGCCTCATTTTGAAGTTAGACCTCATTTCTATCTCCTTATTTTGAAGTTAGACATCAACTATCTCCTCTTTTGGAAACTGCCTAGCCAAAACACCTTCAACTGCTTCTCCTACAATACATCATGGCTTCTGTATCACACAGTGTCACAGCCACCCACTTCTAGAAGTTTCTCCCTCATTGCTTTCACAAGTGAGCAATACAACGAGTAAAATGCTCCAGCAATCATTGCTCCTCTGTGCTAGTAACGTTTTTTTGGTTTGCATGCCCAGCTTCAGAAAAGGAACTGATGACTCAATCACCAAGCTTCTTGTACAAGGCGGGTGATTTCAGTAAGTGGATGGAAGGCTAACACTGTTAACAGCATTCGTGATTAGTCGGAGGGTATAAAATGAGGTGTGTATTTGATCTACTGTCGGAGTAGCAGATGGAACACAGTAACCATGACATGGGAGAGGTAGGACTTCATGGATCATCCTGAAGTGCCTGGAACTGATTAGCCATGGAACAGCTACATGTAGTTTTTAATTGATTGATTTGAGTTTGTGGTCAGAAAATGACTGTCGGCTCCAGCTTATCTATAATTATCAGTAATCAGAACCAGACTTCGCTCTCGTTAATAGGCCAGGGCTCCTCCAGCGTGCTTGACTTTTCTACTTTTCAGACTTTCTGAAACCACTGCCTAATAGCTTTTCGCTGCCATAACATGATACCTGGTGACCATCGGGAAAAAGACTCAGGGGGGATGAATATAAGGTAACAGGAACGCTGTTCGTTCATTAGCTTAATAGTTTGACTATTCTGAGTTCAAGACAGTTTCAAATTAATAAAAGGTCTCTTATTCACCATTTAGCTAGTCTATCAGAGGCGAAACCAAGTGAAGGATTAAAATAAGAATTCCTGTAACTCTGGCCAAAATTTCATTTACCCTAAAAAATGATCTTGACGCTAATTAGAGGCTGAAACTATTTCTAGGAGTCAGGGTGTCCCCATCCTGGGAAAGGCACCATGAACCATCCAACAGACCACCCAAATCAAAAACCTAGTGATTATTCTAGATCACCTCTCCTCTTCACAACCCCTGGCCCCCCACCACATCCAGTCAACCCCTAAGGAGTACTGATTCCCGCCCCCCCATCAAACCCGCATGACCTTGGAACAAGTGTCTTGGAGCCACATGAACCTGGGGCCAAGTCCAGACACCATTCCTTATAAGTTGGGAGGCTTTGAGCAAGTTAGTTGTCCTCCTCAGCCTCATTTCCCTTGATTCAATGTCACATAGTTACCTTAAGGGACATTAATAATTAAATGAGACACATGAAAGATCAAATGCAGTGTTTGACATATATATATATGTGCTCAATGATTTACTTAAACTATTATTTACTTATTATGTCTCTCTCCTCACTAAATGCAACTTGAGTCCTGGACAACGAATCTCATGCCTACATAAAGAAGGAGGATGAGGAGGAAAGGAAGTAGCAGAAGGAGGAGAAGAAAAAAGAGGAGGAGGAGGGAGAGTTGGGGGAGGGGAGGCAGAAATGTAGGGTGGGGGAAAACGGAGAAAGAGATGGAGATGTTTATGGCTTCTGGAGTTGTGTGAATTCCCTTTGCTTCCACCTTGGTCCTAGGACCAGCTGTCCAGGGGTACTATCTGTGCTGGTGGTGCCACCATTTACCCACCATGAGGGCAGCTGCTGAAAAAGCTACCCTCATTGGCTAAGGCAGAGGGACTAACCCACTGTGATAAGGTCTTTTCCCTGCGTTCTGTCAAAGCCATGCTTTGTTACTTCAACCTTAGACAAAGTGCTTAAGTCTTTCAAAAACTTTCTGAGGTTTTGTGAGAAAACGGTTCCTTTGGCTTTTTTTTCTTTTAATTAGAACCTGAGTCTTCTTTGATTCTAAAGGAGTCATTGACCTCATTTTAGAAATAAGAAAACTGAGCCTAAGAGAGGTTGCAAAAAACTTGCTGTAAGTCACCAACAGAGCTTGGATCCTCTGACTCAAAGACCAGGTTATGTCACCATAATAAAACTGTCTCTTCATCTCTTTCTCATGAATTCATTATTAGAGATGGTGCGTTCTCTATGCTTTATCCTATTTTCTGAGAGTAAAGCAAAGACTGGAAAGATTTTCTGAGGAAGAACTCTGGCCTTCAATCATTTCAATTCCTCTAATCTCATCAAGAGGCAAAAAAAAAAAAAAGAGAGAGAGAGAGATTGCCCTCCACCTCTTTTCCCTGCCTTGCCAAATAGCTCACTTGGTTATCATATCTTGGTATGAGGGAGCCGTGGGGATAGAGAGGAGAGAACTGCCCTGCCATACTATTAAAGAAGATGAAACTCAAAAGGTTCGATGTTTTTAATCTCTGGCCAAAAAGAAATCTAACTTATTAAAGCCTTTTCTTCTTCCTGAACTTTCCACCTCTAATTGCAATCAAATTCATGCATTTCACCTGGAATCACATCATATCTCTTTCTGATTTCAAGACAATGCCCAGGGCCCTGACTAGGTCATACGACACCTTTGTCGAAGTGAGAAAAGTTGCCCATCGCTGTTATCAAATACGGCCCCATTCAGGGTAGCTCTCAGTCTCCATTCCCTTTGGGCATGACACCCCAGTGTTGTTACTAGCTGTACAACTGTATATGAAGTCCCACCATATGGCTGGATCACCAAGATGGCTCCCAACATGAAAAAGTTTCCATTAAATATCATGTCAGCATTCTAAATTACAGATGTTAAAACTTAAGGGTATTATCTTCTTCATTAATATATTTTCCATTTTTTCTGTTCCCATCAGTGGCACTCTCAGAAACCCCTGCTCTCAACTTCGGCATCAGTATTTAATCCAGCTGGCTTGCCTTCATCCTCACATCCAGGTTGACACCAAATCTTACCAGTTCTCTTTTGAAAAATAACTTAAGTGTACTTTTCCCCCTCCAACTACAACCCTCTGTTAGCCTGTGGATTTCATTCCTAGATTCCTGAACCAGATCCCCAGTCTGTTTTATATTTAGCCTCTCACACTTCCAGGCCTTCCAACACAACAACAAGAATCAGATTTCTTGGCCACCATTTCTAATCATGTTAATCCCTTTCTCAGAATTCTGCATCTGCTAAAAGTAAAATAAAAAAATTCCCAGGGTTTCCTACTCTTTACCAGTTTTCACCCCACAAAAAGGTTCCCTGTCATATAGCACTACTGTAGGTTGGGTGGCCAGCAATAGACCTGAGAGAGCTCAGTGTTCACTATATAGGTTCTCTTGGGGTCAACACCTGTGGAAGGGAAGGGGGAAAGCAGGATTGGGCAGAAGGAGCTACCATGTGTGACACAGATGTGACAGACGTGACAGCTTTTGCCAACCAACCCCACAGTGAGCTCTGGAGCTTGTCAGGGTTGCCCTACTCAAAGCTAAGATGGCTGGGCCTTCACACCCCTACCTTCTGCTTGTGGGACACCTAGGGGAAAGGGTGACTGCAGATACAGCAGGTCTCTGAAGCTGAGAAAATCCTTGTAGGATCTGAGAGCTAGAGGTCATCTGCTAAAGATAATAGCTGCAGAACTGACCTTCCCGGAAATGGAGTTTGGGATACACATCTCCATGTCCACCATAGTGTATTCCTTGTGCCTCTTGAATCCACTTCTTAATACACATTCAGGGAGCAGGTTCACTGTTCTACAGAATGTCTCTTCCTAGGGACCACTAAGGGGAGGAAAGCCATTGGGCTGAACCCAGCCTCGGTCCCGCACCTGGAGCTGTAACTATACCCATTCTCCCCCTTCCCCATTAACTAGTCTAGATCTCCTCACACAGATGGCACCACTGCTGGTATTATGGATTATCTGGTGGCATGCCCTAGACCTGCATCTCTGAGCGATCTGGGCCCCTGATCACTATGCCCTTATCAGGCAAGAGTCACTGCACCTGTCCATTTACCGTCACAACTGGGCAAGGCACAACAGGTGCCCAAGTGGACCCACCTGGATGTCACAGCATTTCTCCCTACAGCGCTGCCTCCGCTGCTGATCAGTTACTCGGCCAAGATGGCGCCTATTGGTCCCTAAAAGCAAGAAACCCAGTGTCCAGACAGGAGCTCTAGCATATAGTGAAATGAGACTCTGGCTATGCCCCTGGCAGAAGTGGCCCCCTTGGGGGAAGAGCACTTCTCACCCTCCAGAACCCAGAAATATGGGGATGGAATGCACAACATGCTGATTTTTCTTCTCCACTGAAGTGTTACATTAGCAGGCTGACTCCCCAGAGCTTGCTCTCCACTGCACCAAAATGCTGGTGTTTTTGCCTTCTATTCACAATTTACCTATTGCTGGATGCTTCTACTGGATGGTTCTCCATTATGGGCTACCCATCTACATCCTCCAATGCATTAACATGTTTTCCTTCCAAATTAGGACTGGTTAAAATAGTATCAGGCTAGTAGTGCTTATTGGACATGGCTGTCTTCAAAAAATTACCTTTAATGGGCCGGCCGAGTGGCGCGGTGGTTAAGTGCTGGCTTAGGAAGCCAGCAGCCCCGGTCCAGTCCCACATATGAGGGCTAGTGACACTGCCCTCAAAAACAAACAAACAAAAAACAAACAAACAAACAAAAAAATTCCCTTTAAAATATCCATGCAGCATGCTCATGGGTTGGAAGAATTAATATTGTTAAAATGTCCATGTTACCCAAAGCAATCTATCTATTCAATGCAATCCCTATCAAAATTTCCAAGGCATTTTTCAAAGCACTAGAACACATAATTCTAAAATTTGCATAGAGCCACAAAAAACCCTAAATAGCCAAAGCAATCTTGAGAAAGGACAAAATTGGAGGTATCACATTCCCTGATTTCAAAATATTCTATAAAGCTCTTGTAATCAAAACAGTATGGGACTGGCATAAAAACAGGCACAGAGATCAATGGAAGAGAATAGAGAGTCCAGAAATAAACCCCACATGCATGGTCAACTATTAATAATATATGACAGGGCTGGCCTAGTGGCGCATTGGTTAAGAGCTGGTTTGGGGATGCCAGCGGCCCCGGGTCAGATCCCACATATGAGGGCCAGTGACGCTGCCCTCTACAGCTAACAACAGCTCCACCTGGAGCTGTGCGAGTCCTGGCGACGGTGTGGGCTACAGCCCCTGCTGCAGTGGGCTGCCATAGGCTACAGCGAGTGGCTGGCAACAAGTGTGAGCGGCCGTTAGCCAGCGTGAGCTGCCCATAGCCGTGGTGAGCGACCATCCAGAGGCTGGCGACTGATCTGCCTCATCTGGGAAGAGCACAGTGATGATACCAAAATGGGCCAGTGAAGCAACATCCTCCGCAACTAGACTGAAGAACAAAAAGACAGCAACTTGTCTGTTCCCCTTCCCCGATTCCCCAACGCTGTTCCCCTCCCCTAATTCCCCAATAAAATCTTTTTTAAAAAAAATAATAATAATGTATAACAAAGTCATCAAGAAAATACAATGGCAACAGGAGAGTCTCTTTTTCTAGGCACATGCAAAACAAAGAAACTGGTCCACTGTCTCACACCATACACAAAAAGTAACTCGAAACAGATTAAAGGCCTGAATCCATAAAACATAGGCAGTAATCTTGACATTATTCTTGGCATTGAATTTTGGGATATGACTCCAAAACAAAGGCAACAAA
The DNA here is from genome assembly GCA_033961575.1 of Aselliscus stoliczkanus. NCBI lineage: Eukaryota > Metazoa > Chordata > Mammalia > Chiroptera > Hipposideridae > Aselliscus > Aselliscus stoliczkanus. The sequence goes on from CM066734.1 coordinate 10,545,514, forward strand.
AGCAAAAATAAAGTGGTACTACATCAAACTAAAATGTTTTTGCACAGCAAAGGAAACCATCCATAAAATGGAAAGGAAACCTACTAAATGGGAGAAAATGTTTGTAAATCATGTATCTGATAAGAGGTTAATATCCAAAATATATAAAGAATTGAAACTCCTCCATATCAAAAAAAAATCCAATTAAAAATGGGCAAAGGATCTCAATAGACTTTTTTTCAAAGCAGACATACAGATGACCAACAGACATGAAAAGGTGCCCAACATCACTCATCATCAGGGAAATGCAAATCAAAACCACCATAAGACATGACCTCACACCTGTTAGAATGGCTATTATCAAAAAGAGAGGAAATAACACGTGTTGGTGAACATGTGAAGAAAAGGGAATCCTTATTCACTGTTGGTGGGAATGTAAATTGGTGCAGCCAGTATAGAAAATGTATGGAGGTTCCTCAAAAACTTAAAAAAACTGAATTACCATATGATCAGCTATTCCACTTCTGGGTATTTATCTGAAGAAAATGAAAACACTAATTCAAAAAGATATATGCACCCCTATATTCATTGCAGCATTATTTACAATACCGAAGTTATGGAAACAATCTAAGTGTCCATGAATGGATGAATGGATAAAAAAGATGTGAGATATACTCTATATAATGAAATACTACTTGGCCATAAAAATAAAAAAAAATGGAAACCTTGCCATTTTGACAACATGGATGGACCCTGAGGGTATTATGCTAGGTCAAATAAGTCAGACAGAGAAAGACAAATGCTGTATGGTTTCACTTATATGTGGAATCTAAAAAACAAAGCAAACAAACAAATAAAATAAACCTATAGATACAGAAAACAGATTGGTGGTTATCAAAGGGGAAGAGGGTTGGGAGGTGGACAACATGGATGTAGGGGATCTACTGTATGGTGATGGATAATAATTAGGCTTTGCAGTGTACACAAAAATTGAATTATTATGTTGTGCACCTGAAACTAATATGAGGTTATATAACAATTTGACCTCAGTAAAAAAAAAAAAAAATCCATGCAGCAATAACAACAAAAATATGCAACTCTGAAAGTTCAGCATCTCTGCTGGCAATCTGTCATTATTCCTGGAAGACTTTCCATGGCGACAGAGCAGATAACAGTGCTCTTCTTATTTCTACCTATTGAAAGTCGAGACTTCTGTAGTTTGAGTGGTAACCTTTTTGAAAAACACTGTAGGGAAAAAAAAAAAGGAATGATATTTACTCTCATGTCTTAAGTGATATTAAAGTTAAGCCAAGGCATATACCCTGTCAACACTTCTTATTTCTACTTTTCTTTTCTGAGTACTCTTAACTCCATTCCCTCGGGAATCTCTCATTGGCTGACTCTCAGCCCAAACTCTCCCTCTCCACATCTGTCACTTCAGCTTTTCCTCTACATCCTTGTCTTTCTCCCTCATTGCATTATTAAGTAACTCCACTTAACCGCCCTAATCCCTGTCTTTCTCTAGTCTTTTGGTCACTTCTTCCCATCCCTTTTTCTAGTCTCATATTAGGCATCACAGAGCAGTAGAAAATTGCTTGTGAGATACAGACTCTCCTCAGAGGGTAGAGGGGGCGGGGAAAGGAGTGAGGGAGATGGGGGAAAATAAGCTGGCGAGTAAAGAATATTCTTTCAAAAAAACAAAAAGTATGTTTGGGGGAGAGAGCAAAGTGCCTGGCAGCCCAAGAAGTAAATAGGAATGTTTTCCAAGTCTCTTTCAATGAATGACCACATCTAGCTCAACATATGGAATGAACACTTAACCAGAAGCGCAAGCAACCCCTACCCTATTCGAGAGACTACTTTGGGTGTCCTAAACATCACCTTCCTTAGCAGACTGGCACCGGTCCTTTCCAGACAGCCAGACAGCCATCTGTATCCATTTGTTCAACAAATATTTATTAAGTGTCTACTATATGCCAGTTTAGAGACTGTTTCATGATTATATAGGAGGAGTTTGAAACTGCTGTTTGGGACTTCACTTTAATCCAGAAATATAGTGCCCCATTTAAAAAAAAAAAAAAACCAAGATAAACTAGGCCAGGTATCAGGACAACAAATGTAAATGCTTTAAGTTCCTCTATGGAAAACTGAAGACTTTCAGATTCAATGAACAAGAATGTCCAGAGCATCATGATTTACAGAAAAAAAAATGCTGGACACAATAAATTGTGGTGAATTCATACAGTGGAATTCATACAGTGGTAAAGCCATACAGTGGAATACCAAAAAACTATAAAAATGAATACTGAATGAGCTACAACTATATTCGACAACGTGGATGAATTTCTCAAACATGGAGGAAAAAGAATCCAGATTTAAGGTCTATACAGAGTGATTCTGTTTATATAAAGTTGGAAGAGAAGGACAGCAGAATCACAGTACTCAAAATGAGGAGTGATTACTTTTCAGAAGGGAGGGAACAGTGGCTGCAGGGGCCCTGGAAGATTTCTGACTGATGGGAATAGACTTTTCTCAAATAGTGTTACATCTGCATTCATCTGTGATAATTCATTGAGTGGTATGTGTTGATGTATTGTGTATATATCTGCATGATTCTTATAATTCCATAGAATACTAAGAAACAAAAGGTATCTCTGAGACACCTCATCTTTTCACCCTAGCATGGTATTTGGGAGGAATACTCAGATAAAATTGGAATGTCTGGGAATTACACAAATTCTGAACAGAGCTAGAAAAATATGTCAATACATTGAATCCCAGGTTCAGAATGGGAATACCCACAGGATACCTACCAGGAAGGTGGTGATTTTTCCACTGAACACAAGGTGTGGGCATTAGTGCATCCCGATGGCTGCAAAAGACAGAGGTGATTATGCAGGTTCAGTGATCTCATTTGAAATGATGTTCAGCAGACAATCTCAGCAAATTCTGCTACTATCCAGCAGTGGATGGAAAGTGTTTGGGTGATGTGATTTATCTAGCATTATCAGTCAATTTAATCAAATTAGTCGAAGTTGCCTTTGACCAGATTTTGGAGAAATATAATGACCCTTCAGTATGAGACTTTCAGTGGAAACAGGACTGAAGTTGTACCCTGATCAACAGACTTTTAGAAATGTATTCAGTACAAAAAATCAAATCCATCTGAGTGAGCCCAGATTCTTGAAATGCATCCATCATCCCATCCTTGGAACCAAATGTAAGATCTTCTTGGAATTCAGTAAATGCAACATGATATTTGTGATGTGGGATGCTATCTTTTGATAAAGATGAGATCACCAAGGGAATGAAAGTACCTAAAAATAGAGTTGAGGTCCAAGGATAGGGCCCTGGGTGACTCCAAAATCATTTCTCATGAGCCCTAGGTACAGGAAGCTGAATAATGCCCCAAGGAGTGGGCCAGGGCCACCTGGACGTGTAGGATTCAAAATACTCTTGAGGGGTCTGAGGAAACCTGGGACTGCCTTCCAGGTTCGTATCCATGTTGCTAGTATTTTGCAAGGCAGTCGGAGATGTCTACTGACCTAGCTGGGGGCCTCGCACTGGAGCAAAGTGCAATGAGCAGCTGTTAATCAGGATAATCTAAAGATCCCAGGCAAAGAGCATTGGCGCTTCCCCTGAGAGAGCCAGAATTGTGCTTTGAAATTGTCATAAATTACAACTGGTTACAGCATGTTGAACTAGGTTCTGCTTAGCAAGAAGGAAATCTGAGGATCCACTTGATCCCTGGATTCCTGCCCCAAGTTCCTGAGATTACTAATATGACAACTGTGACTGATAGGAAAGGAAAGAAGCCAATAACCAAGATGAACCGTGTTGTTGGGGCTTAAGATAAGATACGCGGTCTGACAAGTAAGTTCGCGAAATTGTGGCAATGCTGTCGCTAACCTTTTTTGATATCAGGGATTATTCATTATGAATTTGGACCAACTGGACAAACAGCTAACCAAGTTTACTATTTGGAAGTGCTGAAAAGGCTGCATGAAAAAGCTAGACTACCTGAACTTTTCACCAACAATCCATGGCTCTTGCATCACAACAATGCACCAGCTCACACAACACTGTTTGTGGGGGAGTTTTTAGCCAGTAAATAAATAACCGTATTGGAACACCCTACCTAGTCACTTGATCTGGCCCGAATGACTTCTTTCTTTACCCGAAGATAAAGGAAACATTGAAAGGAAGACATTTTGATGACATTCAGGGCATCAAGTGTACTACTACAACAGCTCTGATGGCCATTCCAGAAAAAGAATTCCAAAATTGTTTTGAAGGGTGAACTAGGTGCTGACATCAGTGCATAGCTTCCCAAGGGGAGTACTTCAAAGGTGACCATAGTGATATTCAGCCATGAGGTATGTAGCACTTTTTCTAGGATGAGTTCGCGAACTTAATTGTTGGAGTTTGTAAGTAAGTTGGAACATAAAACATTTGCCTTGCCAGTTTGGACACTTCATCTGGAAATCACCCCAAACAATTCTCTAGAGCTAGTGAGCTAGATCTCTTATCCCCAAACAAGGGAGGAGGGAGGGGAGGCAGAATCCAGGTTTTTATGGCATCTGAAACTTATATAGTTTGGGGGTTCTTTTTTAAAGAAAAAGTACACAAAACTAGGTGCAGGGTCTTAGAAGTGACCTATGCAAGGGAAGGACCTAAAACTATACATTCATTCACTTCAAAGAAAGTCCACCTCTGACCCTGGAACCTGATGACAGAAACTTTGGGAGTGGTAACTGATCACTTAATCCACCATGATCAAGTTCATCATAGAAATAGCAAGAGACATTCAGAGTTAGCCAGGCATTGTGGGGAAAATTCTCCTTGATGGCTGTTTCTCACTCAAAGTCATTCAAACAAAGGGAAACAGAGTTAAGTCACTTAGATGAAAGGAGACATAGTTGAATCCCTTGTTACTTGGGATTCAACAGAAGGACCGCTCCAACAACCTGAACACATCCAACAGTCTGAGCAATCTAGCTGTGCCTCCCTAATGCTAAGAACACTGTCATCTGAGCTGAAGGACCAGTGATAGTATTAAAAATGATGCCACTCACTTTCATCCTACAAATAGAGTGGCCAGAAAAATGCATGATGCCCACTGAAATTTCAATTTCAAATAAACAAGAACTATTTTTCTACCATAAGTATGCCCCCACATACTTATACCAGGAAAGTACTTGTTCATCCAAAATTCAAATTTAAATGGGCATTCTGTATTTTTATTTGCTAAATCTGGCCATGCAACCTATGCAGATCGCTGCTTTGGGTTATGAAACAAGTTAGGAATTTGGGAAGCCCTACTAAGCAGCAAGTCTAAGGACTATGCACTATAAATACTGCAGTGGTAGGTAACACTGTGTCCTGAGAGGTATCGTTACTCATATAATGCTCAGTTGTGGTATTGGAATCTGTGAAAAGGGAACTAAGGGTTGTGCAGATTTTGTGCATATTTAATTAGCACAAAAAGGATGACCAGTGAAAGCTATCTACTCCCATTTAACTGATGGAAAAGATTAAAACATTGCTCTGTAAAAGACAGTTGTAACACAGTATTCCGCTGTGCCCCCAATCTCCTGGAGGGATACGCATAAAATATATTGTAATTGCTGAAAGTGTGACAGCCAGTCAAAAATGCATACAGCGGCCTGATTATGAAAAATAAGCCATGAGCATTTGTTCAACCAAGTAAGACTCAGTCATTTTCTCTTAAGGCAAAACAGAATTAAATATGACCTGAAAAATCTAAGTCAGGTCATGGAGAGACTTATCAGTACTGTGTCCAAATACTCTGTGTACCTTACAACCATTTTAGTTATATAATGTCTCTGAATAACTAATGTTGTAGTACTGTATGGTTTTCAAGCATTCATAAATTTGCATATGTTCTTATCCCTTCCTCACAAAATCTGAAAGATAATACCTTATCACCACCCCCATTTAAAAACTTTTTCATTTGACAGATATTTATTTACTGGGCATTCATTATATGCTTAAAATAGAAAACAAGACAAACAACGCTTGTATGTACAGAACTTATGTTCTATCAAGAAAGAAATAATGTTTAAAAATATAAATTTTCAGATGGCAAGATTTCCATGGAGAAAATAAAACAGGGCAAGAAGACAGAGAGAGAGACAAAAGCGGCTATTTTAGATAAGGTGGTGAAAGTTTTTCTGAGCTAGTCATAATTCAGCTAGACATAGAGCTTATATATAGGAAGAGATTCCAGGTATGAGGGAATGGAGTAAGAGTGTCCTTTGAGGAAGAAATGAGTTTAACAAGTTCCGAGTACTGGATGACTAGAGTGGAGTGAGTAGGGTGTGAAAGGAACAGAGTGTCACATATGATTAGAGATGAGGTGGGCTGGGGCTCCCATGGAGCCTTGTCTCATAGAGAAAAGTTTGTATGGTATTCCAGTGTGATGGGAATGGACCAAAGGTATTCGAGTAGGGAAGTGATGTGATCCAATGCGTACTTAAAGGAAGGGTTCATTTGGCTACTCAGCCAAGAAGAGACAGGGCAAGGGTTGAGGGGAACACAAAAATAGTAGTTTAAAGGCTAATTGATTTCCTAAATAAGAGGTGCTGGTACTTTGGATTTGGTCAGTAACTGTGAAAAGGAGAGAACAGTTCACATCTATTTGAAAATAAAGCCAACAGGACTTGCTGCTAAATAGGAGGTAAGGGGTAAAGGAAAAGGAGGCATGATAGATAACCCTTGGAATTTTTACCTGAAAAAGGTTGGATGCTATTACCTGAGATGGAAACTGAGGCCAATTAAGGGCCAGCCAAGTGGTGTGGTGGTTAAGAGCTGGCTTGGGATGCCAGCGGCCCCGGTTCAGATTCCACATATGAGGGCCAGTGACACTGCCCTCTTAAAAAAAAAATTAAAATACAGGTGTGACCAGTTAGCTCAGTTGGTTAGAGCATGGTGCTGATAACATGAAGGTTGCCAGTTCGATCCCCACAGGGCCCATTGTGAGCTGCGCCCTGCCTAAAAGAGTCAACTATGCCATTGTAGCATGAAAGCAATGTGTAACCAATGACCATGGCTGTTCCCCAATAAAATTTTAAAAAAAAAGTTAAAGTACAAATACTTATCACTGGAGATGATGTTTTTCATCACAGTGCCATCTCTGAGAAAAGTGACAGAAAATATCATTGGCATTTTTCTGGCATATTAAGCTGTTAGAAAATTAGAGAGGTAATTCTTGCTGGCTAGAAATTTTCATCATGTTTACTTCTTGCTATTCTTATTCAAAACATGCAATAACAATTTTAAAAAATTAAAATACATTCCTCCAATTACATTTTAAGTAACAGGGCCAAGATTCAAATTCAGATCAGTCTCATGCTCCACTATTTTGGGACTGGTAAATTGAGTAAGTCTAATAATTTGTTTACTTATTTTAAAGTTGCCCTTTTAAACAATAAGCTCCTCCATGACAGGGATCTGTTAATATCTGATATCTAACCATAGCAGTCAAAGGCACATTTAATGCTGTTTGGATGGTGAGAACATTTGTAAAAAGATATGACAAGTCTATCAGCCACCATGTTTCCCGCCATCTTTGACTGATTCCCCAGTCTGGCTTTCAGGAGGCTACATGCACCCGATCTCATTGGCTTTGCATTCTACTGTGGAAACACTAATCTCATTTCACAGACTGGAAAACGTTCCCTCCCCAAGAAAGTGTATGGGTACAATTACAAACACATGTTCATGGACATAAATACACGTGCTAGTTATTGTCCTCCAGACAAAGTTGTCCTGATGAAATCAACAACAGCTTTTATTGATTTGAGAAAATCAAACAGAAGAATATCTCATCAGCTATCTTATAAAATTCCATATTTGATCAGCAGCTAGACTACTCTAAACACAATATTAGTCTCTTATAAATGAAAAACAAACAACAAAAACCTTACAGTTTCCAATATCAGTGCAATTCTCAGTCAATGTCAGCATGATCTTGTTCTTATGAATAATTAGGAGTCACATGGTTCCATCTACTTTCCAATTATCCTTCTAGAAACTATTTAGACTTGATTCATCAGAAGCTTTGATGGACCCTACCATTAATATTACATTATTCAACTAGTTTTTGAATCTCGGGTCTCCAACATCTTTCTCAGAAAATCAAAAGGTTTTTTTCTTCAGATTTCATGCAATCCTTTGACTCTGTAATATTAAAGACTTCAGGCCCTCCTCGAGGTTATCTTAAACTGATTTATCGAAAAAAAATCATTAGTTACCAACTTGCTTTTTTCAATGACAAAATATAATTCAAACTGTATCGCTCTATCAATTCCAGTTTTTCTAAGTACCCTTCAGAGAAAATTCAACAGTGTAGTGGGGAGGGAGCTAGAGCAGGAAACACTCCCCTTGGCATTCATGCTTGCAACACTGAACTGTTCCTGGAGCACCCACTTCACTCTGAGGAATCCGGTGTTCCTGATACTGGGAGAAAGTTTTCTGTAAGTCCTCTTGAAGCAGAGATCTTTCTCACGCCAGATACTGATCAACTTAAAACACCTTGGCTCAAACCCCTTTCTGATAAACACCAAGATCTTACCATGTGATTAAGACGTTTATTGACACCGTATTTAAAAATGTTAACTGAGACATCCTAAGTGAATCTTCAAATATCCTAAATAAAACTTTGGGGGGATTTTTATTATGACACATGTGGTGAGAAAGGCCTTTTTAATGCGTCAGGCAAGATATAATCTAAAAGCTTCTTGATTCAACTACCCCTCTGCCCAATGAGAGAGAGAGAGAGAGAGAGAGAGAGAGAGAGAGAGAGAGAGAGAGAGAGAGAGAGAGAGAGACACGAAAGAAGGAAGGAAGAGAAGGGGGAAGAGATGGGTAGGTCCAAAGTTACCTAGGGGTCTGTTGGGCAGCATTAGGTGTTGTAATGTTCCTTATTCTTATGATTGTAACCCCCCAAATGGAGGCAAATCAAATGAATTTGTTGCCCTACCATTAAAGCCACAACCTCAGAAAAACATGTCCTAATTAGCAAAAGAGAGGTGGTGATGGTGAGCAGAGGCAGAATGATGTTTGTGCATCACTAAATATTCCAAGTGGTTTGTGGGAGTCCTGGAGAATACATGGATGGAAAGCTCCTCAAAACTCCAAAGAGAAACTGAGGAAGAAAACACTGATTTTTCTGAGTACATCTTCACATTTTTGGAGCAAATTTAGGGACTATTACTTCTGAATGTGATTGAAAAACTGGTACTGGTACCAAGTTTGTCCCCCTGATGTAAACAATTAGGAAACTGGATAAAATATTTGAAACAAGTGTTTTCAGACCCTGAGAAACAGACACAGCACAGGGCTGTGAGTTCTGAGAACAGGTAAACGAGGTCAGGCCTACGATCAACGTGCCTTTCTGGCCAGAGGTAAACACTTCCCAGACTGCAACAAAAGCTGATAGAAAAGCAACGGCATCTCAGTGAGTTTAGGAGATAGTGAGCAGCATTCAAAAAGTGTGAGGGAGTTAAAATGTGAGGGGCAGGGTACCAGAGAGAACAAGCTCCAGAAATATATAGAGAATGTACCTAGTCCTTCATTGAATATTAAGCTACACGTGCATAAAATCAAACTCTGAGAAGCCAGGCATGAAACAAGTAGTGAGATCTGTGAACCAGCAGCTGAGCTGTGACCAACTAGAATGGAGAGAACTTGCTGAATACCTGAATATTTACTAGAGCCTCCTGAAAGGACACGCTTTAAGAGCAGAATTAAATTAACAGTAAAGTATAACATACTCTAGACGAAATCTAAGAAAGCTTAAAAACAGCCTCACAAGAATCAAGTTAAGTCAGGCAGAAAAAGTCGAGAACCATATGACTTCACTGATATGTGGGATATAAAACTGAAAGCAACAAAGGAACAAGACAAACCAAGAAACAAAAACTCATAGACACAGACAATAGTTTAGTGGTTACCAGAGGGTAAAGGGGGAGGGGGGTGGTAGATGAAGGTAAACGGGATTAAATATATGGTGATGGAAGGAGAACTGACTCTGGGTGGTGAACACACAATATGATATATAGAGGATGTATTACAGAATTATATACTTGAAACCTATGTAACTTCACTACCCATTGTCACCTCAATAAACTTTAATTTTAAAAAAATCAAGTTGAACAGCAAGTCATTTAACTCTCTGCCAAAACAAAATTTAACTTTCTAAAGAAAAACTACTAAATACAGACTTTCGACAATATAACATTTACAATATCTAGCATCCTAATAAAATATTTAAAATACAAAGAAGCAGGAGAATAGGACCTATAACCAAGATTCAAATAAGTTAGTACAAATAGATGCACAATGATAAAAATAATGGAATTAGCAGACAAGAACTTTAGAACAGCTGTTAAAGATATGCTCAAGGATTTTAGGGAAAATATGAATATAATGAGGTTCTTTGGGGGAAAAAAATCAACAACATTGACAAACTTTTATCAAGACTGAAAAGATAATGAAACAAAATATAAATTACCAATAACGGAAAGGAAACAAGAGGACATCACTACAGATATTGAATACATCAAAAGGCAAATAAGGGAATGCTATAAAAATCTCTACAGTCATACACTTGACGACTTAGAGCAAATGGACCAATTCCTCGGAAAACACAAACTACAACACCTCACCCAGTATGAAATAGATCATTTGAATAGTCATAAACTCTTAAGGAAATTAAATTTGTAATTTACCTTCACGTTTGTTTATTTATTTATTTATTTTGAGGGCAGTGTCACTGGCCCTCCTATGTGGGACCCAAACCGGGGCCGCTGGCGTCCCAAACCAGCGCTTCACCACCGCGCCACTCGGCTGGCCCTTAAATTTGTAATTTAAAAACTCCCCCTCAAAAGTCTCCAGGCCCGGGGGGGATTTGCTGTAGAATTCTACCAAATGCCTAAAAAAAAAAAATTAACACCAGCTTTCCCTAATCTCTTTCAGAAAATAGAAGAAAAGGAAATACTTTCTAATTTACTTTATGAAGTTAAATGCTATCATGATATGAAACCACACAAAGGGTTGTACACAAATGGCCATAACAGCTCTAATCGGAAAAGCCAAACTGAAAGCAATCCAAATGTCCATACACAGACAGATGAATGAATGAATGGATGAATGAATGAATGAATGACTTGTAGTTTAACCATACAATAGAACATTCCTCAGCAATAAAAACTAACAGCACAACACATTACAAGATGCAACAACATGGATGATCCTCAAAAACATTATGCTAGTTAAAGTAGCCATACATAAGAGTCCATATTGAATATTCTATTGATATAAAATTCTAGATTAGGCAAAACTAATCTACAGTCACAGAAGGAAGATCAGGAATTGCCTACATTTAAGGTGGGATATAGAAAGGGACTAACTGCAGAGACCTGAGAGAAATTTGGGGTGAAACACATTTTGTGTGTTAATTTTACCTCAATAAGGTTGGTGAAAAATAAAACCCAAAGCATTCAACAAATTACACACACACACACACACACACACACACACACACACACACATATACATTAATATATACAAGTGTGTGTGTGTGTGTGTTCACATATTTTTGTCACAAGGCCAACTATATATACCAGAGCAACTGAAGATTAATTTTAAAAGTATGATATAGCATACTGATGATGGCATTCATCAGTATGCCATCTTACTTTTTCCTGTCCAACATAAAACCATAAACTCAGAATTTTTTAAACGTGACCTTGTTGTTTATAAAGTTCCCACTGCAGGAAGGAAGGAGAGGGGCTCATCAGCCAGAGGCTGGGGATTACCAGTTCTTTAATTCATGAAAATTACAGGTTTGTTTTCATTCAAGAGTTCAAATTAAGACCCTTCCAAGCATTTTTGTGTGTGTGGTCAGGAGGGGAGGAGGTTCCTCCCCAAGTCAGGTACCGAGAGGAGATCTCATGGCACCCAGGGATGGGAGGAGGGCAGATTTGGTCCAAGGCAGAAACTTCAGGAAGGTTATTTTAAACGGGGGACCAATAACACATACTAGAGAGAGCTCAGCGTATCTGTCCACAAGAGTCTATAAAAAAGGCATACTATTTGGCAAAGGGTATAAGACATTAAGAGTCCCCGTGTTGATATATTACCTTTCTTGGTAACTACAGGCATGAAGCACTATCTTATTATAGAAGGACCAATTACCTCATTCCTTGATGAGTCTGAGGCCATCAGCCCACACAATCTGGTCAAAAACATTTTCAGAAACCAAAAAAAAAAAAAAAAAACTCAGAGAAAAGGCAGGCAAGAAACATTACAAAATGTTAAACCTGGTTGCCTTGAATGCCAAAAATATGGATATATTTTCACTAACTTTCTATATTTCCCAATATTGTTTTATAAGTATTACTTTTGCAATGGAAAAAAAAAAGTAAACATGTCATTATGGTCTGCATTTATTGGTAATGAAAAAAAAATTTCAGGGACAACAAATTGTTCTGTTGTACTCTTCTATAAATTTCTGTTACTTTTGCAAGAAAATTGCTGCATATTCTAGTCTTTTCTATTAATAAAGAAAATGTGCCTTCCTATACCACAATTTTATCCCATGTTGGTTCCATTTACCACTGCATGTGCCCAATACGTCAGCGCTCCCTCCTACACACCGCAAGCCACAGACCACGTGTGGCCTCCTGGGAAAGCGAAAGGAGTCTCTTGTGATTTTCATCTACCTAGGGAAGGAATTCATTCTACTTCATCCCAAGCTAGTTCAGTAGCTAATACGCTCAGAATGTTAGCAGATGGGCTGTTTTTACTCAGGAGGAAATATCAAACATCCCAAATAAGCTTAGGAAACACAATTTTAAAACTATATACAGTTAAGAAATGCGTGCTCTTCCCAGATGAGGGCTGCCTTTGAAACTGGTGATAATTGAAGATGGTATTTTGTGATGGCACAAAGGCATTGAACACTGAAAGCTTCATCTACAACCCTTTGCTGGAGAGAAAGGTTTTCCAAATCACTTTATGCGTTCTGAAAGATGAATGAGCTTAAACAAATGTCAGTTTGCTGCCCCGCCAGGATTCAAGCAGAGGTGCTCAGGTCTAGAAAGTAGGTTTTGGGTTGGAAAATATTTTTGTTCTTTCCTTCCCAATAGATCACAATGGAAAGATATTGTCAAAAGTATGGCTGGTTTATGGCTTTCGAAAGCTTGAGGAGTCATCATGGGCCATCTCCATATCTGGAACCATTATCTCATTTCTTTAAAATAATTCTCAAAAAATACCTTTGAAACTTTTTTGGTAAGCCCTCAGCTTAAGTCTTTGCTCAGTGAAGATAAAGCAGTTGTGTGGGAACATGGAATCAGGCATGCCCTCAGATGTGGGTCATTTTTCTCAGGTGAGTGAGGCTGATGCCATGTTACTGAGAGCCATAGTTTAGACACTAGACCATTTGCCCTCAACTGCATTCAAAGACCATAAGAGATGTTTCTATCTGTGTGTCCTTTCAATGTGCTGTGTTATCTCTGACTCTGTGCCAAATAACAAGCTGAGTAAATTTACAGTGGATCCTAAAATCGAACGGAGAGCAGACTACACGGACTATTCAGGAAGGAGAAGGAAATTGGTCTTTATTGAATGTCTCTTGCGTACCAAGCACCAGGCATATATGATGCCCTTATCCTTCAAGGTTGCCCCTCAAACCACCACCACCAGCAGTAGCAGCACCTGAGAACTTGATAGAAATTCAGAATCTCAGGCGCCATCCAGATTTGCATTTTAAAAAAACTCTCAGTGATGTTTCACCCAAATCGTAGACATATATATCATCTCTATTTTATATTAGGAGAATATGGACAAGACAGATTAAGGTATTCATAAACAAAACATATAGTAATGAATAAACATGGATTTAAGCCTATTAGAAAACTTAACATATTTCTACTCTACTAGGCTAAATCCTAAACAAGCCAAGTTCCATTAGACTAAGGTTTCAATCCAGGCTCCACCATTAATATTTTCCTGACCTCATACATACCAGTTAACCTATCTGGATGTCACTGTTTTTGTCCTCCTTATTTCATAAGATTGCCATGAAACAAATAAAACTAATATACGTGAAAACGCTTGGCAAAGGATGTAGCACTGGCCAAAATTAACCTGGGCACAGAATTTTCAGTGACTCTTTCTCACTCAGATTTGCAAAGGCAGAAAGGAAAGGAACAAAACATGAGATGTCAGGAAACTCCACGTCACATAGCCAGAGATCACAGACTGCTTATGTGGTTTTGAACTTGGCTAGGTCCACCTTGGCCCACCACAAGGGTATAAAAAGTTTGTAAGGGAGAGAAAAGAGATTTGTCTCTAGGAAGTGTTTCTATGGGGGATGGGCAGAGGTAAGATCATCCCTCCCACATCTCAATCTTATAAAAGGGGACCTAAGAAGACCAAGCAGATGTACAACACAGTGCAATAGTTATACTTTTTACCCCTCAAAGTGACAATTCCCTCCCCCAATTCTCTACTCCACTCCTCCCCCATATCATACCATCTATTACAATTCCTTTGACTCCCTTCCACTGTATTAACCAAATTGCAAAATACTAATACCAGACAAATAAATAAAAGAAACGAAGGACTTGCAAAAAAAAAAGAAGAAGACGACGACCAAGCAGAGAGGTTTCTATTTGTATCCTTAAAGAAGACAACTTAGGGCCAGCCGAGTGGCGCGGTGGTTAAGTGCTGGCTTGGGAAGCCAGTGGCCCTGGTTCGGGTCCCACATATGAGGGCCAGTGATACTGCCCTAAAAAAAAAAAAAGAAGAAGAAGAAGAAGACAACTTAATCTGGAAGGAAAAATGTACCATAAAGCTCCCCATCTCCTGTAGGCTTTCCAGACTAAAGCAATACTAGGTTTTGTATTGTCACACTAAGTATTCAACTGGACAGCAAATTTTAATTACGTACCTTGGGGATAAAAGTAATCAGTGGAGTTTTTATTTAAAAGTGTCTGGGGGAAAAAAATAAGTGTCTGAAAAAGTTAGAAACATAGTCGAAATTTCAACCAAAAACAAGGAAAAAACTAATTCACAGGTTTGGTTTAAGTGGACAGTGAGGAAAAAAATAGAACAGAGTTATATTATGCTATGGAGAACTGCTCTTCCCACACCCTAGTTTCAATTATTAGCACCTTAAAAACAAACACAAGATCAATAGGAATTGTGTTTCCAGAGTAAAAATCTGATTTGGCAGGTAAAGGTCCCAGGGAAGAGATGGAGCAGGCAGGTAAGCTTTTCCCAAATTACCTGTTCTTCTAAATTGAAACCCCTGAAAGACATTCTAATCCAGATGTTATGGCTACTCATCCTGCAGAGGTGAAGTGAAGCCATGAAAGGGGCCTAATTCCACTTTTCTTCAGGAAACCACAGAGGTTTGGAAGAGTAAAAAGCTATTCTCCCCCACAGTGCAGTACCAGGGATAAGAGAGCAATACAAGCAGCCTCTTCTGCCTTCAGAGAAATGCCTGTTGATGATCGACGTCCCAGTCAGACAAGTTAAGGGTGGGGGAATCCGGGAGCAGACGTTTAGGCAGACTCAGAAAGCTGGGCAGGAGCCAGAGACCTAAACATAGGAGCAAGATCACAGGCAGTCGGTTCAAGACACAATCACACAAGGGTAGCTGAGAAAGAGATCCATATCTGTGTTGGGGAAAGAAATTGAAAAGATCCCAGTTGAGCAGTGTGTTCAGTTACCACATGGGTCAGGATACTTTCAAATTCTTATCTCTATCCCAAGCCGTTACCAGAAGCTCAGCACCCACAGACATCATCTTCCTCTCTCTATCCTCTGACTCCATCTCCCCCCCACCCTCTTCCCTCTCTAGACCATCCACATGTCAAAGGGTGGACTTTGAAAAATGGTCATGTCATTGTCCTCCACAAACCCTTCACTGCCTTCCAAGGTCTTTAGATAAAATCAGTGTTCTTCAGCTGGAATCCAAGGTCCCCTGATCTGTCTCCTGCTTCCCTTTAACCTCATCTCTCACCAATTCCCACCCCAAACCCCACAATCTAGCCAGAAGAGCTGCTCATAGTTTCCAAAAACATCTTGCTGTTGAGCCTTAGCATTTCCCATGCTGCAAAGATTTCCAAATTTGCTGATAATAAGAATTACAGGGAATGCTTGTCAAAATGCAAACGTCTACCAATTCTGAATTTCCAGGGCAAAAATCTGTTTGTAACAAACCTTCCAGGTGAAATTTATCATCTAGCAACTATAGTGTAAGCTCTATGAGGGCGAGGACTCCATCTGTGTTTTCAGAGCTTTGCAGCCAGAATCCAGAGTAAGCACTAGTCCCCTTGCCTGCGATGCCTGCTCTCCATTCTGCTTTTCACTTGGCTGAGTCCCATTTTGTTCTAACATCACCACCATTCATGTAGATTAATAGGCAGTTGATATACAGCACATGCACAAATTAGTAAGAAAACCAATGTGTGCATCACATGAGTGAAGCAGGAGATTTGGAGGGTGGGGTGTGAGTGTTCAAAGAGCAGAAAACAATTAGATGTCTGCCACCCTGGGGACAGCATCTGTGAGGCCTAAGCAAAAGGTTCCTGGGCTTAGAAGCAATAAATCCAGACTCTGGGGCATGGGCTACCAGATAACTTTCTGGTCATTAAAAGGACTAAGGTTACAATATAGACATCTTGTCATTAAGAATAATGGGGAAGAGAAGGAAATGTCTTCACCAGTGAGGGGATTAGAAGTCCTAGAGACTCAGCCATAGTAGAACTTAGAAACCAGCTAGGAACCCAATAACTAGGAGAAATACTGCTAAAATTTGAGTGGGACCAGCCATAAGACATCTTAACGATGAATTGCTGAGGGCCCCTGAGAACATAGGATGGAGCTTGTCTGGCACATAGTTGTACATACAGAAGTGTGTTACAACTCAGCTCTGAAAATCAGAAGAAGACGGAGTCCAAAAGCCTGCAACTACTTCTGTCTCTACCCCCTCCCTCCCTGGGTGTGACAAAGATCATTAAATTTACTGGGGTTTTTTTTCTGCCCCCTTTATCAACTAAGAACACACTTTTCTGGAGTGGAAAGTTATAAAAGGAAATAGCAGAGTTGATTTAATTATAATTGGGAGTAGGTGAGGACATAAGAGTTAAAAAATAATGTCCAGGAACATCTGAAACTGGACAAGCAGAGAAACCAAGGAAGAAATCGAGAAAACCTCAGACTGTGCCCTTTTGACATCAGGCCCACCTGGTGAAGCTCAGAATGTTTATTAGTTTTCCATGGCTACATCTATTTATGTAATAAAAATTCATCCATAAAGACTTCAATGGCGGCAAGAAGAAAACCAGGTGTCTCTGAGGTTTCGTGAGGCTCTCAAACTCTCCCTTGTCCTTCCCAGATGTAAGGGGAGAAGCTCAGAGAATCCAAAAGAAAACTACGAAACTTACACAAGACGTAACCACTTTTCCATTCATCTTTAAGCCATGTGTACTTGAGCAGAAATGGAGCCCATGTGATCCTGATTTGTTTACACTTGACTCATCAAAATATCGTTTTCCAGGAGCAATTCAGTGTCCATGAAGGCTTTTTTGAATCTGCTCAGAAAGATTTTAAATCCATTTTCCCCCTGAAAACAGGAAGCTGCAATGGCCAACTGTCAACTGACTGAATCATGAAGAAAAAGAGCTCGGATTCTCTTCAAATTGTCAAGGTCATAACTTCTAGAAGCACAAGGTTTCTTAACACCTGTTCCCCACCTCCACCCCCAAAAAGGACGGTGCTTGTCCAGTGGGTGGGCTGATTTCCCCCAAGTGTTACTAGAAGCTGACTTCATGCAGCAGTTAGAGTTCTGGCCCATTATATATTGCCCCTGTGTTCTTTACTTTTCCATAGTAATCTCACTCCCTCTTTCTTCCTCCCCTGCCTTTAGTCCCCACATTTCCACAATGAAGAGCCTTTAATGTTTAGTTTATATCAGGCTGTGTTCTATTCAACATTGTTTTTTAATATCAAAGCATAGTTGGCAGCAATATGATATAAGTTTCAGGTGTACAACATAGTGATTTGACATTGATCTACCTTATGATGTGATCACCAGACCAAGTCTAGTAACCATCTGTCACCATACAAAGTTATTAGAATAATATTGACCATGTTCCCTATGCTGTGCATTACATCCCCATGACTTATTTTTTTATGGAACTGGAGGTTTGTATGTCTTGTTGCCCTTCACTATTTTGCACCCATCCCCCCACCCCACTCACCTCAGGCACCCATCAATTTGTTCTCTGTATCTATGAGTCTGCTTGTTTTGTTTTGTTTATTCAATTGTTTCCTTTTTTTTTTTTTTGAGTCTACATATAAGTGAAATCCTATGGCGTTTATCTTTATCTGACTTATTTCACTTACGGTAATACCCTTTAGTTTCATCCACGTTGCCGCAGATGGCAAGCCTTCACTTTTTTTATGGCCAAGTAATGCTGCATTTATATAACTGCACACACACATGCACACTGCAATTTCTTTGTCCAGTCATCTATCGATGGAAATCTAGATTATTCAACATTGTTATCAATGATGTGGAAGAAGATACGTGATAACATCAAGATAAGAAGACAGGCCAGAGGCCGGCTGAGTGGCTCAGTTGGTTAAGAGCTCGCTCAAGAGTGCGAGTGGAGCTCTGAGCAACAGCGGTTCGATGCCAGCCCGAGCTGAGTTGCCATTGAGCTGCCAATAGGTGGCAGGATGGCTCAGCTAAAAAACAAAACAAAACAAAAAAAACAAACAAACAGTCTAGATAGAGGTAAATAAATGCATAGCAAAGAGTACATTTTTTTCTTACGAAGTAACAGTTTAAGAGGAACCTCAGCAAACTAAAGTGGTTTCCAGTGGAGAGAAATCTAGAATCCAAATAACTTGATAGTCTAGTAATTGGGACCATACCCCTTCTAGATGTGAGATTCTGTGTTTTCCCTTATCCAGCCCTTTTCTTTCAGAGTACCTCAGCTAGAGCCGGCCGAGTGACGCAGTTGTTAAGAGCTGGCTTGGGAAGCCAGCGGCCCCGGTTCGGGTCCCACATGTGAGGGCCAGTGACATTGCCCTCAAAAAAAAAAAGAAAAACAGAGTCCCTCAGATAGTTTAGAAATTAATAAATACTAACAACTGATTTGGAAAGCTCCAATATAAAGTGTTCAACTTCTAAAATGGGCTTTTGCATCAACTTGTGGCTTGTTTTGTTTGTTTGTTTTCTCAGGCTCTTCTAAAAAGAGATGCCTAACCATAGAGAAGTTACCTTCTCTAAGATTAAAAGACATGAAATTCATGCGCATACTTGAGGCAGCTCATCAATTTACCATCAGCTTCCTTTTGCGTGAGCACATTCCCAAGCCTTTAAAAGAAATATCCAAGAGCCAATCCCTCCTGTCCTTTTAGAACTTTTAGTTATTGAAGTGAGTGACAAATGTATTCAACGATGGAAGAAAATAACACTCATGAGTTCTTATGACATTTAAGAAGATAGGAAAAGGAGATAAACTCTTTTTGTAACTATTCTAAAGGTTGAGTATTTGGCCATGTTTTTGTCCCCCACAGAACCATTACCAGTTGTGACCTAAAGAGATCCAGAGCAAAAGATGGGCATTTGAGTGACAAGCTAAGAGTGCTTGGGGGAGAGTGTTCACTGTGCGCTCCATCCAAAAGACCTCATTTGGGAAAATTAAGACAAGCAAGTCAATTAACTTTACAAGAGAATGGAAAAAAGAATTCAATTGTTCTCTTCAGTTGACCACTGTGAGAATTGAAAAGACTCCACTTGCAAGAAAAATGATTAATTTTTACAGTGTCAGCATGCTCTTTTACAAACTGTACTTTTATGATGCCGTTCTCAGTGTTGGAAGCATTTATACTCAAGAGGAATGCCTAGGCTTTTGCAAAATGAAGGAACAGTGTCATGTTTTAACCATTTGATCTGTTTTTTTTTTAAATGTTTAATGTCTATGTTTAAGCCTACAGAACAATGGCTTTTAAAGTCTTTTAGACTTTGGTAAGACATCTTCTAAGTGTAGTCCCTGCTGTGTCTCTCCTTTGTCTTCCCTCCCACCAGGCTCTGTATGTTTCAAGGGTTCTGTCCACACGGCCAGGTTGCTGAGTGTTACAGGCATGACCCACATATCAGTAAAGATGCCTCAGGCCCCAGTGTGCATTAACACCCTGACTCTCACATCCTCTTTGGGCAAGAGAAAGGCAACCCACATGATTAAAGGGGTGAAAAAGAGTGAGGGAGCCAGAGGTGTTTTACCTACACAAGAAAAAGAGTGACTTGAGCTTAGTTCTTCAGTCCCTTGAGATTGCTTTAATAAAGGCAACACATAGTTAAATAAATAAACAATTAGGCGCCAGGTTCACAGAGAACCAACAGAAGGAAATGCACTTTAGTTACATTGACAGAGCTTGTCCTTGGACAAAAGAAGGTCATTTCAAGGTCTGAGTGATAAAACATGCAAAGGGTCTCCTGTGGGACACTACAGAGCCTCTCCTTCTGTTGAGCTTCCATAAGAGAAAAGCTGTCCTTTGTCTTGGATGGTCTACACACAGAACATCTATGGCTAAGATGCCAATAATGCCGGACAGAGATGAACCCATCCTGTGGGAAAGTAGGCCCAGAACTTGCCTTGGGAATCAGTGCTAGTCCTTAGCAGCATTCCCTGTCAGGGGGTTCCTCTTTGCAGACTCAGAGTCCACAAGTCAAGTTCAGATCTTTTTCCATGGGAATGAGGACATACGACACTCTTGAGTGGTCCTTGGTTTCTTTGCTGATAAGGTGCCAACAAGCTGTGGTGTAGTGGTATTCCATCTAACCTCTTTTCTCACGTGCCCATCCTAGGGCCATGACTGGGAGAGCTCTTTAAATGACACCTGCATGACTCTTCAGACAGTGAACAAAACAAGCTCCTGTGCTCTTGGGGGAATCTCGAAGGTTATCAACATTAAATTCAACTGATCTCAAAGGTACATTTTTAGTGACTCCTCTAAGCTAAGTGCTGGGCAGGTGCACAAAAAAGTATAATATCTGTCTCAACTCACTAAAATATTTTAGGTTAAAATGAGGCATACTCATGTTAAAGAAGTAGAGTGAGACAGCTTTTGTTCAACAACAATGTGACGGAGTGAATAAATGCTAAAGAAATCAGAGATGACAAGGACACCTGTGAACTGGGAAAGACTTCATGGAGGTGATGGGACAAAGTTTAAAAATCTGCATACATCTCTGAGCTCATTTTCCATCTAAGTGACGTCCTAGATTGACCCATACTTTCTTTTTTCTTTGCAAAGCACACGGACCAATACCCACAAGCAGTTGACCACTTTTAGTTTGTAGGTGACTAGTCTTGTTTCTAAATAGGAACATTTTAGAGCAGCTGAATTTGTTTTTACATTGAGTTTTTAGTGTTTTAGTTTTAGTGTCTTTACATAGAAATCCAACTGGAAAGCATGGCTTATATAAAAAAGACAGCATGAGCTCTAATCCCTGGACTCATATTCAGAAAAAATTAATTTGGCTTGGCCATAAATTTTTTCAGTCATTCATTATGTATTCCCTTACATGTTTTTAAGATAAACTAAAATGTTCATGTTTAAATGTATGCACTATCATTTTTAATATTTCTCTGCTTTAAACGACTTCATTAACCTGTCAACTACTTACCCCATAGCATTGGATCATAAGGCTTTTCTTGCCAAAAGTGACATAAGAAGCACTGGACCAGAGGAGAAAGAAATAGATTCTCGTTTTTACTCTCCATTGGCCTTTGGTCAAGCCCATTCCTCCGGCCCCAGTTTGCAATTCTATAAAAGAACTGAGGCAGAGCGAGCAGGTCTCTCTGTGGACCCTCCCAGCCTTGATATTGTATGAATCAGGGATACCAGCTCTCACAAGCTCTCTGTGTATTGCAGGCTCATAATGAAGACTTGTTAACTAACAAGCATTCGTACTTTCTATTGACCCAACATAGCATGTCTTCAAATGTTCTAGGGCTTCAGCACCCCTGGAGTTGATCTTATTTCTCCAGGTGACTCCTTTTCCTCAGCAGGAAATGCGGTTTCTTAACTTTGATCTCCATTGGGCTTGAAACAGAAGGTAGAGCAAGGTATGTGAGAAAAAGACACTTCCTACAGATGGGAAAATATGAGAGAGAGTTATTAGGGGGTGCTCACTCTGGGCAAAAACAAATCCTTGATGCTTCTGGCATAGGCCTCAGGAAGAGATCTGAAAAATATGGTAAATTCTCTTTATAGAGAGACAGGATGCATCTTTCCCAACAAAGAAGCACTACTATATCCTCAGCTGGGAAAAAAAAACAAAACAGAAAAAGGACCTGAAAATGCAAATAAAATGAGAAGGGCACTAAATGTAATATGATATCCTGGATTGGATCCTGGAAATAAACAGGACTTTAGTGGAAAAACTGGTGAACTCTGAATAAATGCTGTAACTTAATTAATAGCAATGTATCAAAGTTAATATCTTAGTTTTGACAAATGTACCGTGGTTGTGTAGAATGTAAAAATCAGAGAGAGGTGAGTACAAGTACAATATACAGGAATTCTCTATACTATCTTCACAATTTTTCTGTAAATCTAAAATTATTCCAAAATAAAAAGTTTATAAAAAGGAAGAGAGAAAGAAAGAAAGAAAGAAAGAAAGAAAGAAAGAAAGAAAGAAAGAAAGAAAGAAAGAAAGAAAGAAAGAAGAGGCTTAAATGACAATAGAGACCTACAAAGAAAGAGAGGGTTTTATAGGGAGAGAGAGAGACAGACAAAGAAGGAGAGAGACAAAAAAGGAGCCATACAGAGTGGGAAACAGAGACAAGGAAGTGGTGAAAACATTGTAAAGAACTATAGCTCAGTCGTCGTTTGTATTTATTTCTTTTGTAGGCTCCTTAGTCTGTGCCCTTAGAGTTCTACAGCTGTAGTCAACAGGAAGTAAGGTGTGAGCATTCAACAGTTTTCTGCTAAAATGCTGCACTGGAATAAAAGCAGTTCCTCCCCTATTCTCTTACTGTCGCATCAAATGCCACCAAGATAGGAGGAAATCCTACAATTCATACTTTATTGCATAAAAGATTTAGTCATTAAGGGTAACTCATGATGCTACTCTTCTCCAAACTCTCAACAAAGGAAATTATTTTTCCAGCAAAACTGGAAATCTCCCTGGGTCACCCCACTTCCTCACTCTGATAATCGAGCTTCTCTGAAAAGTGCCTTTTTTGCTATGAGTCTGTTACCCTTGTCTTTGGAGATTCCCATCCTGCAGCCCAGGGGAGGGAACACTCAGCCCATTCTCCTACTGACAGGGACCAGAGCCCTGGAACTGGAACTTTCTGAGATCCTTTTACTGGGATGATTCTCTTCCAAGAGTCCTGGATTACTTTTTGGCCCAAAGGACATTTCCATCTGTCATTAGAGCCAAATTTCAGGCACAAAATATTTGCTGAAGTCTATACAGTGGAATGGCCATCAGCCCAGGACAGCAGTGACCAAGCAACTCACACATGGGCAAATTGTAGGATATATATTTTCCACTAAAGTACAAAGTGATATTCATAGATGGAGTTTCTATGTGTCTTTTGCAGACATGGAGTAACACACGTTCATGGTCCCTTGGTTACCTTCTCCTTTTAAAGCTGTGTCTCTCCATCATGGACCAGTAGAGCCAATGTGGTGGGAGTAGGAAAGAAAGAAAAAGGTTGTCTAAGGAAATACAATCTTAAGAGTTTCCAGAGGAAATATGACTACGTTAGGAATTATTGTTCATCTTTTTGTCCCTGGCTCTAATAGATATTCGCATCATACATTCTGTAATGTTGGTTGAATTTAATCAAATAGAATCCGATGAAAAATAGAATTTTAGTGCTAGGGTTTATCATCTCAACCAATTCTTTCATTATTTGGGCATATGGCTTTAAAACTAAAGTAAGAAACATGAGTGCCCCCAGTCAGAGTGATTAAAAGGGGCAGAATAGCCCCTCTCACGGCCACTATCATTATCATTTATAAATGGATGTTGACCACAGACTGTAAAGCCTGGGAAATGAGAAGTGCACTGGACAGACTGCTGTATGGTGATGGATGCCAAGCAGACGTGTCAGTGCTTACCTGGGGTCAGGCAGCCATGGGCAGGAAAGATATACGATGCCAGACTCATGGAAAACCTTAAGCGAACCACAGCCCGTAACACAGTTTTCATTCTAAAATGAAAATGATTGATTTAATGTTGCTCCCATCTCATGACATTCACTTCAAAGGAACTGAGAAAGGCTCTGCAGTTCAAATTCCAAATTGAAATACTAATAAAGACTTTTACAACTCTTACGGTGCAGTGTGAGCTGCAAAACAAATGATCTGGTGTTGCACGCTATGTCTCTTTCATATAATAGTTTCTGCTTTGGAAATGAAAAAGTGATTCATGGTGCGGAATGATCCTATGTTATCGGGCCCCAGAGAGTCGTCAGAGGAGAAGGGGAATGAAAGAGAGAGAAAAAGAAAAAAAACCTCCCTCTTTCCATTGCTTTCAACAGAAAAAAAAAACCCTTTTTCCATTGCTCTTCCATTGGGAAAGCTGCCTCTAATTGGAAGCTTTTAACTGTGGTGTACAGACAGGTAAACACACCTGCTTCCGGAAGCTCACCAGGGATGCAGGTAAGTGTACCTACTTCCAGAAGCTCACCAGAGATGCTCAGTGAGTTACTGATCTCCAAAAAGAATCTGGGGCCCAGCTATTTTGCCGGAGTGGAGGAGGACAATAGGCAGGGTTAATCCCATCCCTGAGGGCAAAATAAAAATAAGAGGTGATCACTCAGCTACAGAGAGTAGAGGAAAGGGTTCTCTCACCGGTGGGGGTGGGGGTGGGGTCCAGGTGGTATAATATAGACTGGAAACAAAATACAGCCCATTCCCTTCTCCACACAAAGACATTTGAATGAGAGAAAAACAATCATGTGTCCCTTAAGTTTTATCCCTCTGAGAAAATAGCCCTCTCCTAAATTAGGAACACTGTTAAAAAACAAAACAAAACAAAAACGCCCTGGAGATCCATGCCTGATAAGTAACGCCACCTTATAATGAGGTATTGTTGGCCCTTTGGTTCTTAAGTCGCCTTGAATGGTATCCAACATCAGTCTGCCTCAGACTGGATCGCATTCAATATTGAGACATTATAGTGAGTTTTGGCATCTGTTTAAAAGTCAAAGGAAAAAGCAGCCATTCACCTCTAGTAACATTTTATAATTTCCATCATTTATAATCAGAAAGCAGCTTATTTGTGCTCTGCAGCCACTTGAACCAATATATTCAACTAGGAAAGCTGAAGTAATGATTGAAACTAGCTTAGAATCTAGAGGTAAAAGTTGCTTCTCATATCAAATATTAGGAGATGTTTAGCATACTTCAGAGATCTGCAATCTATAACCCAGGGTCCGGCCCACTGCCTATTTCTCTAAATAAAGTTTTATTGAAAAATAGGCATGCCCATTCACTGACTACATTCGCAATTCAATGGCAAAATTGAGTAATTACCACAGAAACCATATAGTCCACAAAGCCAAAAATATATACCATCTGGTCCCTTACAGAAAAAAAAATTTACCAGCTCCTGGATAAACCATAACTTGTTTTTCTAAACAAGATTATCTTGATTCCAGAACCGAGAAAGACATCCGTTAGTAGAAAAAAGAATTTCTCAATGGTCATGAGTGAGATGTATTTCCAGAGGTATGTATTCTGCCTAACAGAATCAATTCTGAGAACATACTTCCTCGCTGGGAGAAGCCTGCCATTTTGCCAGAGTGTTGCCAAGGCACAGTCATGAAGACACTCAGTATTTGCTGAATGTTGAATGCAAATAAAATGTGGCTCTACAATGACCTTTGTTTGAAGAATATTTAAAAACGCTGGGGCTTGCTTACATGGGTGTGTATTTTTTCTTCAGACCTAAGTAAAAATCTTATTAAATAATTTTCATTTACTTAAAAAGTGATCTAAAGATTGTGGAAAGACCATCATGATTTTCAGTGTTTCGCCTTTTTTTTTTTTAATTTCAAACAGTCTTTTTACTTTCCTTTTTACTTTTAAATGGAAAAGTAAAAAAGAATTATATTCTAGCCCTCTCAGTGTAATTCCCTGAAGACTAAATGATCTAGTTGACACTCCTTTTGACTCAAAACACATTTTTTTCTGTCTCTCTATATTATGGGTTGAAAGAGACTGATGAAAAAATGAATAAAATTAATTCTTTTCAATAGTTGCTTTTCAGTTGTTTTTATTTTGCCTAACCAAGTCACTTGGCCTCAGCTACCCCAGTCATGGGAGCTTGGTTGTGCTGGATACCTTTCACTCTAATCCCCAAAGCCTTATATCCTGTTTTCCACTCTTTTCTTGATTTTAGCAGCTGTTGTCTATTAATGTATCTGAAAGCTTGGAATGTTTCAATTATTGACTGAAGAAATGGGCTATTTTTTACTCTGTGTAATTCCACACAGCTACTGTCCATTTGTCATTTGCAAGAGTATGACCATCAGGATAAATAAATCGCAAACTGAAATTTATGGAATGACCAGGCTATGAAGATATGGATTCTGGGGATCAGGAAGCAAAAATGTCACGATTGTCCCATTTTACTCATCACAACTTATAAACACTCACTTGTCTTAACCGACCCAGGAAAGCTTCATTTTTGTTTTTAAATCTGTCACCAACCTGATCTTCCTGGTTTGGGTGTCAAAACATAGTGTAAATCAAGAGCTAAGTGCTGAACATGTACTGAGTATATGAAAAATGACAGGTAGTCTGGGCTGGTTGAATGTAAGATTACGGGGGAAAGTTGGAAGCTGAAGCTAGAAAAAAATAGGCTGAGCCTGATCACCTTGTTCAGGTATCTGGTGCTTATTCCCAAGGCCAAGGAGGGCCAGTGAAAATATTTAACTAGTCAGGACAACTGGGTTCTGGAACCCCACTCATTTCTCATCAGCTGGTCGATTTTGGACATTTGAGCCACTTATATCTAAATTTTACCAGGAGTTGAAGTAGGAAGGTAAAACCTACTTTATATAACTGCCTACATGGTTGAGAGGAGCCAATGAGATATGCCTGCAAAAATGTGTATAATGATACACATTTATCATCATATTCCTCATAATGGCCCAAGCTATCCTACCAATTTCAGTTCATTAAGACCAGGTTAGCAGAGTGGACCCAAAATACCCGGGTTTGAATT
This sequence comes from Aselliscus stoliczkanus, assembly GCA_033961575.1. Lineage (NCBI taxonomy): Eukaryota > Metazoa > Chordata > Mammalia > Chiroptera > Hipposideridae > Aselliscus > Aselliscus stoliczkanus. The sequence continues at coordinate 10,572,800 of CM066734.1, forward strand.
CTGGCTCTGTTACTTACCATGTGACTTGCCTAAGCTTCAATTTCCTCTTCCAAAAAATAGAAATAATAATAGTATCTACTTTATAACCTATTAAACAATAAATATTTAGAGTGGGAATTAAATAAGGTGTACTTTAAATTTGTGTAAAGTGCTTAGAATCTAAAGTGTGACACATGAGATGAGATAAGGGTTAGCTTTATCATCATTTTCATCTATAGCTCACAATGGAGATGTTACGTGGGTGTGAAGGACCCGCAACAACTTTACCCCATGTCACTAGGGAATGTGTGCCGCGTCGCTCCAGTGGAGGAATTCTACCAGAAGATAGAGGCCTTTCTTAGCTTGATGAGTAGTACACATAGTAGCTGTTCAACAAACATTCATTCCTTCATTCAATAAGCATTCAACAAACATGTGTGGAAGACCTCCTTCATACCACATGATGTAGATTATAGCATTAAGACAATCTAGAGTTTGGATTTTACAAGCCAAACAATGAAGAGCATGCTAAGTGGAGGGTGCTGAAGGAATGCATTGCAAAGTCACCTAATCCAGTCCGAGACAATTAGAGAGGGCTTCCTGGAGGAGACAGTGTCTAAGCCAAGACTTGAAGCACAAAAAGACATTGGCTACATAAAGCAGCATGGGGCAGGGAGAATATTTCTTCAGAGGCAACAAGATGTGGGAAGTCTCAGAGGTAAGAGGGGCCAGGGCCATCCATAGATTGAAAGAAAATGAATATGGCTCAAGAGCAAAATCTGATGGGGAAATGTTGTGGACATAAGAAAGGATCTTGTGGCAGAAAGCACAGAACGTAGTTTGATGCATTTGAACATTGTCCGAAGGCAACAGAAAATAATGAAAGGGTTTCAAGTAAGGGAATACAATATAATCATCTCTGCATGGGAAAAAGAGGAATGAAACAAATGAAGTCACTCTTGCTAAGGGTAGAGAATGAAGTTGCCTAGCCAAGAGATGATGATGACTTCTATTTTTCAACCTTAACATTTGGCCATTAAAGGACATCAGCAGATAGGTTTGATATCCAGGAAAAGGGGAAATGGGAGAGATTGAGAATTAAGCCACAGATTTCGAAGGGTGGAGGGGGTCATTGTTCTTATCTCTGAGTTACAGTTGTGTTCAGTGCTCAAGTAATTTTGTTCCAACTTATAACTACTAATGTGACAGGGATAAATATAAATAAAATATGATCGATGTGTTTTGATCAAATATATATAAAATACACACACACACATACACACACACACACACACACACACACACACACAAAGGGTCCCAAAAAATGTATACACATTTTAAGAAAGGAAAAAACTATTAAAATTGCAATACTCAATATATACTGATAACAAAAGATGAATACAAGTCATGTGTATACATTTTTTTGGCACCCCCGATATCTACATCTATAGAGATAGAGATATATTAGCTTATGGCTTGCCATCTTTTCTACTTCCCCCACTTTCACCTGCCTTTCAAAAAAGACAGATTCTTGCATTTGTCTTCAGCTTTCCCAACCTCCTTTGCTGCAAAGAACACAGGGAAAAAAAAGCTCCAGCAGAAAAACTGAAAGACAGTTGAGAGACCAAGTTGATTTACCTAGTAAGTAATTGATCCAGAAACAGAAGAAAAGAGGGGAGAACCACAACTACATTTGTAAAAGTTTGGGAAAGCTTGATGTGGTTGTAGAGAGATAGTTGGGGTGCAGTGAGATATTGAGAATGAGATAAACGGGGGAAAACGTTTTAACAAGTGCTCTTGTGTTATAAATGGTATAATCACATAAAAGTGTATGAAGATTTAAATTGTGTTTCAATTATTTTAAATGCAGGACATTTCTTTGATTGCAACATCATGCTGAAATGGGACACGAGACTTCTAAATTATGTAAAATTTACCTGTATAATTAGGAAACTTTCTGAATCCATTTTCAGAAAGTTCTGCTCAGAATTATTACCAAAGGGGAAAGAAAAAGAGGGGATAGAAGTCATTTTTTTAAAATATCCAAATACATAAGATATAAAGTAAGAATTCTGGGGGACACTGGTTTTTCCTTTCCAATTTATGCTCACTTGATAGTATTTAATAGGAAAGGTCTTGGGAAAAATGAATGAAAAAACAAACTCCAAGGGAAAAAAATGCAGACCTGGAATACCCAGGGCAGCTGCATGACAGAAGAGATGTTACGGTACAATTATTATCTGCTCAGAACAGCACAGAGTGGGAATTTGTGTTCTTTTGCTGCTTAAAATATTTCACATAAATGAATTAACCAAAGAGTGGAACCTAAATCAAATGATTTAGCATGCTAGAGTAGGGTATCTAAGACCAGAGATATGAGAGAAAAGTACTCCTTTAACTGATGAAAATTTAATGGTGATTTATGGGGAATCCAAATGTATGTATACCTTTTATTATCAGAAGGCCACTATTTCAAGAAAACCTGTTGGAGAGCAAGGACTTTTTGGAGGCCCAAGAAGAAGGTACATGGGTCTGGCATTTGGAGGTGTGGAGACAAAAGAGAGTTTTCATTATAAAATTATATCTTTGTATCTAAAGTTTAAATAAATATTGTTTACACAGAAGGATTAGGGCTTGGGATGTTTTATTACTTTCATCCTAAAAACAGCAATGAACTTGTCTGAACAAATATTCTATCTAGGCCATTGTACAGCAAATAGAAAACTGTGTGTGATTGAGACTGTTGCCTTCCTATGGCCATGCAAATGGCTAAAAGGCTATGTTCATTCTAGGTCCAGAAAAGGGGAGATTTATGGGAAAGGAGAAATTGTATGTGAGAAAGAAATATATTTGGATAATTGATCTTCATTCAGCATTCACATTTATGGAAAAGCTGAGATATTCTATTTTTAAACCTTAACATTTGGCTGTGAAGGAAAATCAGTTTTGAATATGCATCATTGGAAGAGTTGCTTCATTTTGTTCCATACACTGAGCACCCATTACCAGCTCCACATTGCTTGGCAGCTCCCATCAGAATGCCACAGCAACACACTTATACTATTCTGTAACTATCAGAACAGGAGTGTGTGGTCTTACTTAATTAGCAGGATAGCACACAGGAAACTCTTTTCTCTTCATAGTCCCCAAAGAAGGATGGTAAAAAATAGGACCTAGTCCTAATCTGATGGTTCATTTGGTCTCCAGTTCAACTATCCAAAAGAAGAATGCTGGAACAATGAGCGATTACTCAATCCAGACACCACCAAAGGAAGATACAGGTGAGTATGAATCTGGGGATGAAGAATGCTTTTTCCCCAATCCCCTACTGCCCACAAGAGAGAATCAGAATCAGCAATAGGGTCATAGGGAGTTATAATTTCACTCCATCTTTATTTCTAAATGGTTATCTAGGCTTGATAAAGCAAAGATGGCAAATAAATTATCATTATGTGTACGTGTGTGTGAAGATGTATGTGTGCGTGTATATAGATATAGATATATCATTACATGTGTATATATACATATATAAATGATTATACATATACATAGGTAAGATGAGTAAGGTAAGCTGCCCTTCCATAAATTTCCTGAACTATTAACAAGCACCCAAACACAGAAGTCCAAATTCCCAGTCCAGTGCTTATCCTATCAGACTGTGGAATCTCCTGTGGCCATGCCTCCAAAAAAGGTTGGAGCAGTGTTTCTCATTTGTGACATTACTGATATTTTGGACAAGGGAATTCTTTGTTGAGAAGGGAAGACATCCTGTGCACAGTAGGATGTTTAGTAGCATCTCTAGCCTCTACCCACTAGATGCCAGTAGGACCTTTCAGTTGTTACAACAAAAGCCACCTCCAGACATGGCCAAATGTTCCCTGAAGGGCAGAACTGCCCAGTTGAGAATCACTGGGCTAGAGCAATAATACCTTATCTCTTAAATCATTAACAAAGTATGTAAGTTCATCTTAGGAATTGAACTACTCTCTTTTAAAAATATCATACCATTTGTTATTAACACTATTATAAAGCCTTATTATAAAATTCAAATCTGTACTACAGTTTAACAGTGGGTTAAATCATTTCTTTGGCAGCCATGAAACAATACGGAGGAGTCTTCTGACACAAAGGTATGACTTTTAAGCCCTATAGTAACCACACACTGATAGTCTACTTGTCTGTTAGAAGCTGTGAAAATAAATATACATCATCTCATAATCAGTCACTTGCTGTTACTTTTTCACTTGGCATTGCATAAACATTCTCAAAACATAACATGTCACTCCATGTTATGTGTGGATGAAGTAGGATCTGCGAGTATTTTAAGGAACCATTAATACTCTGGGGACCTCTAGGTTAACAGAGATACCAACCAGGAAAAGTTGAATTATTCTAAAGTCAGGGCATAATTTATAATTCCCACAAAGCTAAATGTCAATCCCAAATCAGTGAACCTAAGCACCCCTGCAGTACACGAATCCTTTGTAATTATCTTCCTGGACTCATAGAGTAGTTGGAAAGGGCTTTCCATCATAAATAAGTGGAGAATAATAATTCTCCACTTAGAATATTTTCAGTCTGAATTTTACAGTCATTGCAAAATTGGGCCAGGCTTATTATTCATCAAAGATTACAGAAATGGAAATATTACTGCTTTATCACTTGGACCATTTTTGCATAAAGTTATAAGGTGAAGGCTATTGTGGTATTCACCTCTTGCTATAGGTTTTTGTTTGTTTGTTTTTTAAGGACATCTTCATTATGGACATAGGAATACAAGAAATACAACTCTTAAGTTGGGGCCAAGAATCTTCCAGGAATAACACTGCCACAGGACATACAGTAAAAGACTGGCATTATTTCTTCAAGCACTATGATTGTGTGAGGTTTGGATGCATACAAATTAAATATTTTAAGAATTACTCAAAACCATGATGTCTTGATTTCAAATGAAATCATTCATTCAGCACTTGAAGTTCTGTTCTTCCTGGAACACTAATTCCAGGGAGAGACATTTTCTGGGGTTGAAAAATCAGAGTTGAAAATCAGATGAACACTTTTCAGAGGAATGCCAAGTTAAGTTGTTATTCCTGTAATGCTTTTAAATATAAGATCCTCCTGTGAGTGACCACTCAGTGTAAAATCATCTCCATGCCTGGAAAAAGAATAATCAGGATCACTGTTGAAAGAACTCGCTCCCAGAAACCATTGCCTTAGATGATCATCATCAAGAAAGTCATCAACTCTCTCTCTGAAAGACACCAGACCATGGTAGAACTGGGGGGAAAAAATGGCCAGAAATACAGAAATATCATCACCATCCCTACTACATCTTGCCAAGGATAGGAGGTAAACACTGAGATTAAAAACAATATCACAAGATAAGCCCAAAGTACCACTTCAACTTCTTCATGGTAGAAATTATAATGGATGATTACAAACCAAAAACAGACAATTGTTCTAGTATTGGTGACCTTAGAAATTCTTGGCTTATATACAAGATTACAGTTCAGATCTATTAGGATGAAAAGCTTGAGTCTGAGGGACGAGAAAAGACAAATATGTAACATAGGAAATGTAATGTTTCTGTGACATATGCATAGTATAATAATCCCAACATATACTTAAATTAATGCCATTTTGCTAATAAACGTATTGCAACCAGGTTGGCAATGACAATATGAGAAATCTAATTATGCCTGGTTTGGTATATTAAATAGTTCTTCACAGTGAAGAACATGGGTACAAAAGCATGGGAATTTGGTTGGTGTTGGACATCTGCCCTAAGCACATTTTGCAAAGAAAAACCATTTGTGTATGGAAAAACAATAATCTAGTCAGGAGCAAGCTCCTGTGTGCTTTGTAATCAAAGGGATAGCTTCGAGCACCAACTTGCTTGCCAACATTACAAGAAGTCTTTAAAAAGTTAAAACAGCAGAGATTATAAAGTCCCCATGTTGGCTGACCTGTTTGTTCTTTGTCCTTCTTGGAAGAGCAAGGGGGAGTTAAAGGTAAGCAGGAGGGTAGGTTCTAGTAGGGGGGTCATGCAATATTGGATTTGCAATATTTGGTTGCAAATATGGTTGTTTGCTTTAATTCCACTAAATGAGAATTGATGGGAGTCCCTAGGATAATACTAGAAACATCTTTCTGGTACTTCTAAATAGGAGTCATTTGACTAAGAACTATCCCATGGGGGTGGCCGAGTGGCTCAGTTGGTCAGAGCACATGCTTAACAAGGTTGCTGGTTTGATTCCCACATAGTGGTCTGTGCCCACTGCAACTAGGGTGAAAATGGCAACTGGACTTGGAGCTGAGCTGTGCCCTCCACAACTAAGAAAGGACAGCAATCTGACTTGGAGCTGATGGGTCCCGGGAATAACACACTGTTCCCCAATAAAGTTAAAAAAAAAAAAAAAAAAAAACAAGAACTATCCCATGCCACAAGCATGAAAATAACAAGATCCAGGTATAAGGATGAGAGGTCTAGTTAAAACCTTGCATGTAAATATTAACTAGAACTTGCTACAATAGAAATACGGACATCATCCTGAGAAATATTTTAGGACCCTTCTTCTTCTTCAGAGGAAAGAGGAGACATCACTTGCCCTCATCACAAAGGATGTGAAGGATTCATTTATTTCCTGAGACAGCACAAGGAGACACCTGTTCTCTAAAGACTGGCTTCATAAGACACAGATCTTGTCTCTGAAGAGACTCTATAGCAGTTATCTATTACTGCATGATAAGCCACCACAAAGCTCAGTAGATTAAATACACAATTTATTTCTCATGAGTCTGTGGGTTGATGAGGCTGAACTGGGCAGTTCTTACTAGCTGCTGAATCTGAGGTCACTCATGTGGCTTCTTCCATCTGAGCCATCAGCTAGACCTGAAACAGCCAAATAGCCTCTCATGTTGCACAGTCTCTCTCTGCACGTCGTATAGCAGGAATATAAACTTTAGTTCTCCCGTCTTCCCATTGTTGGCAGTAATATTTATTATAATACTTTTCACCTATATGCTATATATACTGACAGCCTCTTAACTTTCTAAACATGTGTAATTGGTAATTGCTGGAAGCAAAACTTAAAAGAGTGACTAAGTCAGGATTATCATCTGAGACTCGAACAACAGCTACCCATGCATGCAGTTCTTACATCTATCCAGGGAGCACAACTCTTGTTCCTTGGGCCAAACCATACTTTCTTTAGGTAATGATCTCATTCAGAACTTCCCTCTCACTTCTCTCCTCCTTCCCTCCTGCAGAGCCCATCTATCTCCATTAGCTGGAATGCCTTGGTGAATACTCCATGGAGCCAGCCCTACCTTGGCCATCTTCAGATCTGGAATTTGCTCTTCCCTAAAATATGTATTCTCTGAAAGCAAACCAAAGGATTCTCAAGTCCACCCAAACAGCAGGTGTCTGTTTTTGCCCAGAATTCTCCTTTCCTTTTTAAGACATTGTTTCGGGCATCAGAAATATAAATGATGGAGAAGCTGAGTGCAGATCTCTGTGGTTCCACTGGGTTTAAGTTACCACTGAACACTGAGCAGAAAGCAAGGAACTGAGTCATGTATTAACCCTTCCCACTCTTGGGGTGGCTGCAAAAAGCACAGCACCTTCCACACAAGAAAACTAGACATTTACAACTGTGTGTGCTCTTTACCCTCTAACTGCAGTGTGACTTTCGCACACAAAATTTAGGATTCAAGTGATCCATGGGGCAGTAGAACCAGAAAACAGAATAAATTGTAAGTGGTGCCTAATGGTTGCTTAGACTTCTGAATCGAGATGCAAAATTAAGGTGATTTTTTTTTTTTAATGCACAGCTTGGAAAAAAGATGCTCTCCAAAATTCTCTTTATCTAATTAGGTGAGCCAAACAATCTTTGAATATTTGGTAACCATCTCTTTCTCCTAATTGTTTCACGTGTTCAGATCTTGCATAGAAAGCAGTAAGATCTAAAGGATATGACCTCATTTTTTCTTTCATCTTCCAAAACGCCTGCCATGATTTCAGTAGTATGTTGTGGAATCAGTGAATAAATGAGAGAGTGATTGATAATATAATGTTGCATTAATGTCCTGAAATGCAATTATTGTTTGAGTTAGTGTAATGATGATTGACAACTTTTAATATTCAAAGTGCTATTTTCAAAGGGTGACAAAATTCTTCAATAAAAAAGAGCTGAGCTACCATTCAGGATGATATAAGAGTGACAAGAAAGCTTTTGACTAAAATATTTTTATCTACCCTTCTTTGCTCCAAAGAAGATATGAATAGGCAAATTCTATATTCTCAGTCTTATAAATTGATTGCCAGGTAATAATATCACATTGCCTTTGCAATTTCACAGTTTAGAAAGCATATTCCTATATCTTGTCTCATTTAAGATTTTGAGTAACTCTAGGGGGAAGGTGTTATCATGCTGATTTTACTGATAAGGAAATTTAGATTCTGCAAAATAAAGTGCCTTTCACAAGCTCACAGAATGGGTACGTTTTGGAGCCAAGACTCGCATCTGGTCACCTCAGGTTCTGTGTTTTCTCTGCGCTTCAGAGGAAGTGAATTGACAGGCTTTGGGAGAGGCCAAATAGAGACATAGGCATAGTGGAGACAGGCAGAGGAGATGTCACCTTTTAACATATGACAAACAGTAGCCTGGCCTGATAACGGCTAAGAACACACAGGAAGAGCTTGCACCTCTAGACAAATACCCAAGCTCTTCAAGAATCCCCACATTCAATAATCACATACAATTTACCTCAGAAAAAATCCCCACAGCGATGAGCGAAGAACAGTCATGTCCATTGAGAGAAGGATGCAGAGCAGTGAATGGGGCTTTGTCACTAGCTACATGGCTAGCAGCAGAGTGACCCTCGTCACTGTTTCACTGAGATCCCATGCCTGTGTTATGAATCTCCCCTGAGCGAGCTTTGTAGAAGGTACTGACAATTTCATGGAATGGCACACGCTTATACGGGTAGAAAACTTCAGCCAAAAGTTGAGGTGGTTTTGCCTGAATGTATATGGTAACTTAGCTTGTGATACAAAATTGTTGCTAAATATAGTCCTTACAGATAGGCCAGGTATCTTGTCTGGCAGAGCACAGAAGGATGGGTTAGTACATGAGTTTCCCTTCATATCATCTGAGGTCAACAGGGATACCCTGAAACTTGCCAGCTCCCCTCTCTTTGAGCTGGCAGTTGTATCTTCAAGCACATAAGTGAGTAATCTCAGCTGTCAAAGTCACATATCTGCAATTAGAGAAGGACAAATGCTGAATGCTGGGGAGAATAGGAAAGGGTGAAAAAATCTACGTCATGGAATGAGAACTCAGTAAGAAGGTGGATGGGCCAGGGCGAGGGTCTGATACAGGTCAGCATAGTAGCTTGTGTTCAAATCTTGTATTAGTGGAGAAGGAGATAGAAGAAACTAGCACAAACATCAGGTCAGCCTGGAGAGAGGTTCATAGATGGGGAACTCACACCAATTTTAAAGGCTGAGTGCTGTCCGAGCCACATCTGACACTAAGGAGTGGTTCTTCTGGAGGACAGGAACTGGCCTTCCACAAATAAGAGGGACCTATAAATATCAATTGTTCCAGATGAATGGAAATTGGTGAAGAGTAGTCTACTGCCTGAAGATGCTACAAACATGATTGGAAACATCTTATTTCAGAGAAAAAAAAAAAGATTTATCATTTAGAATCTCTTTCTCTCTCTCTCTCTCTCTCTCTCTCTCTCTCTCTCTCTCTCTCTCTCTCTCTCTCTGTCTCTCTCTTTCGCCTTTCTGAAGTGACTGCCCCTAAAGTGCAACCTTCCTGACAGTTGAAGGTGAAGATCGAAGAAGCTAAGAGAAGATTCAGTTGCTTTGCATGTTAGTGGTGGTGGTGGGGAGGGATCATGGAAGTTCCAGAAGGCTGCAGAGGCTGCAGGTTGGAGGCATTTAAGAATGAAAACAAGCAGCTGATGACTAAGCAGGCACTGGAGGGGGCAAGTTGTGTGATGGAGATTATTATTAAGTCTTACTGTATGGTGTTACCATCTCCGCTCTCATCTGTGACATCTTCAGTAAAATTCTCACCATTCTCTAGAAGTTCTAGTAGCACTGAACTGATTTCAGAGATCTGACAAAGTCATAAATAAGTCCTGCTTCAAAGGAAGGGAAGGGACAATGATATAAGCTAAACCTGGAGGCAGTCACATTTGGAATTTACAATGAAGCTCTTTTATTCTTTAGTCACCGTTATAGGGGATGCTAACCACAGAGAGGGTTAGCATTGTACATTTCAGGTTGAAAATGATCTGGAATAAAAACCAGATCATTCAACAGATCAGTCACTCCTTCTCAGGTGGTCTTAACACTGCAGAAGACCAACATAGAAAGGGTAATCTCACCTTCAAATGTCATTATTTTGAAATTAAATAATGAACTGGACCAACTTTAAAACACAAATTAGAGGATTTATTTTTAATAATACTCCAAAGACTGTCAAGATAACAATCTCTATTATTAAGCAGCTATCTGATCTTAAGCCGGCCATGTGCCAACTCTACCCCCAAGTGTGTTCATGTGACATGTGAGGGGAGCTGGGCTACGGAGCACACCGTCCCCAACCCACTGTCACATCCCATGATGTCACAGGTCCAACCCCATTTCCCTTTGACTCTACACATCAGCCTCTCAGGTTTTTATGTCAAATTCAAGTCTCACCCGTCAGAAATATGAGCAACATTAATAATCCAATTGTCGGCTCTTGTTGACAAAAAATTAGTTTATTCAACAGGCTCATCTCCGTAGGAGTTTTAACTCGCAATTGCTTTTCTTTACCCAACAGTTATTGGTTCCAACCCTACTCTGTTGAAGCTCTCTTCCTAGTCCACAAACAAGGTCTTCAGAAAATTCTGTTATTTTCCTATGGTTTTATTTTCAGGATCCAGTTGAAATTCAAACTCAAAATTTCTCTTCCATTATAGTTTGGGGTACAGAAAACATTGTCTGCCCTTTTATTTCTCCCCCACCCCTTTTCCTTAGAGTGGACAGATGTGTATTCCGGTATTGGCATGTCCCCTCCTCCCCTCCTAAGGCTTTACTCCCATGTTGTTCAGAGTTGGAAGAATAAATGGGTAAGGAAGAAACACATGCCTCTTCCTTCATTTCAATCTTCTCTCTGATGCAGTCTTTTCTTTATTGGGTTCTGCCACATATATCCACCTATATCTGATCAATATCAAAGCTCTCTGAGTGACCAAGCATCCAGCATTGGCTCTTTTACAGGACACATCTGAAAGCTCCTGAGAGCATTCTGCAAAGCCATCCACATGGCCCAGTTCTCTGAAGTGGGATTTCTGCCTCTGGCTCCCAGGGTCCAAGTCCTCCAGGTCCTGTCTCTGACAGAGCACCCCACAGCCTCCTGATGCCAGGACCCTTCACTGTGTGGCCTACCCTCTTGAATGAGGAACTGCTAAGTGACAACAGCACAACGGTTTTCAGGGTCCCTCTGACCCATGGGAAGGTCCCTCATCTTTGTTCTCCTGCATCTTTGGCATTCCAATCAGTGTATGTGTGGACTTTGCTGATGCCATCTCCTCTCTTTGCCCTGCCATCAGTCTTCAATACATAAGTCCCCAACTTATGAACTAGTTCCATTCAGGGAGAACGTAAGACGGATTTGTTCGTAAATCTGACAAAGTGCGTCTTTGCACTTCCTAGCTTTTCCTCCACATCCCCACTGCTTTTCCTCTTGCATCTGGACACCCTGGGCTCTGATTGAGCCCTGTACTACTGTCCAGTATTGCACTGTACAGTAAGCACACAGTAGCACAACTGTGACAATGTGTGGCAGACACATGAGCTGCTTCTACAATTTGTTCACAACTCAAATGTTCGTAAATCGGGACATAACTGTAATTGTCTTTCCTTTGTCTAGACACACACAAAGAATACTTCAATAAGTATTATCTGGGCAGGTGATCAAGCAGGGACAGTCTTCCCTTCTCTCAGTTACCCTTCGCTTCTACCAGTGAACCCTAAGAGCCCTCATTCCCTTGCATTTAAAAAGATGAGGGAAGCCAACGCATTTCCACATATGCCAAAGACTCTATTGCAATGGCTATTGAGTCTCACAGATGGCTCAGGCTCCTTGCACTTAGGCTGACCATATGCCTAACTCTAGCCAACAAGAGATGAATGCAAGCGACATGTGTTGCCAGAATGACGCTGAAAATACAAGATGGTAGAGCCACAAGATCCAAGTAGCAGCATCTAGAAGCCCTTTAGGAGGTTTCTGGTCCCAACTGTTGGTTTCTCATTTCAGAATGTGAAATGCTTACTGTCGCTTTGTCCTCAGCCTTGAGCTCTATTGGAAGGCCACAGAAAAAGCCATCCCAGCTACAGATGTTATTGCCTTTCTCCTCATTGGGTCATCTGAAGTGAAGCCACCAACTCAGCAAGTCCATACAAACACAAAAAGAGTGCACTGTAAATTTGTAACCAAATGTGCATGTGTGTTTCCTGCCATGATGGTTCTCTTCAATTCATCCTCCGTGTTCTCTCTCTCTAATTGTCACATCTCCAGTCTGGACTGTGTATCTCACAGTCTATATAATGTACTTATATAGAAAGTGTAAGTTCCCTATTTAGCATTTTATTCACTAAAATACACAAAGCAAGAAAACTTTGACAATAACTGAAACATAAATTCGGAGGGATTCCCATCGTATAAGGGTTACTTGAGTGACAACCTTCCCTCACGTCTCATTGGTTCAACTCAATATCTGTCTGATCAAAATAAATGAATGTTTTTCACAGTACTTTACAAGGAGGCACGTGACTCGGAAACTCATTTTTATCATAGACCTGGAGCCAGTTAGATCCCATGATGCTTTGAGTTATTTGGTCTACCCATTTAAGCTTCCTATTTTCTTTGCTTCTTATGGTGTAAGAAAGTAGGATAGTGCGGGCCTACAGTATATGTTTTGAGGAAGGGACTTTTGTTGGATTTCTCTGCAAGTGTTTTTCTTTAACTGAAGTTTCCCAGCATAAAACCATATAAAGTACAAGTGCCAATTTATAACAATTTTACCCACAAACTATATTTAAGCATGGCATAGTTATTAAATAAAATAAGACTACAGAAACAGCTTTATTGCTTGGGGTGTGGGGGGGAGAATGTATGCTTTCAGAATAGTTAACCCACAATAGCACAGCTGACAACTTCAACTAAAGGCCACGATCCTGCGAGCCTGTAACTCAATTTTACATTGGCTGGGTGTAGTGTTTCATGTCATGGATAGAGTTTCTTTACTGCTTTTAATGGTGGGCCATAGAAGCCTTCTTCCTGCAATTAGTATAATGCAGGATATAAGAGTGGAAATAGAAGACTTTTCCCCTATTCACCTAGGCAATGAAAAAAGTTTAAAATTCATCAATAGTCCCAAGGTTATACAGAGGTCACAAAGATTATCCCCTTGACACTATAATTGTGCTCATGTTTTCAGAAAAATTTCCTGCTTAAAATATTATTCTGGTCAAGCCACATCTTAAAAATGCAGTCCATTGTCCGCAAACAAGTACATGGCCCTGGAGGATATTTTCAGCTGTCCAGGATAGACCTGCATGGCCTGTGCAGACTTCCGATCCCAGGGGAAGGCAGAGTGCTTGCTGAAGACCTTGACCATCAATGCTGGCTCCCCAGTCATCTTCCTTTAGGTCATGAGACTTTGTCTCCAGGTTATCAGTGCACTTGTAACCCCCTATTGCTCTATCTAACCCCAATCTGTCAGCTCAATGCACCAGGGCGGTGCCTCTAGGCTTTTGGTCCAGCTAATGGTCCTTAGCCTATAGCAATCTATCCCTTAAAAATACTGAAGAAAAAAAAAAGAATGCTGAATATATATTTCTTTCCTTATGACTTTTCAAGATAAGTAACTAGTGCGATAAATTATTTAATCTTACAGTTCTAATGATTTAATAGATAAGTATGTTTCATGCACGATCTACCACCAATGAATTTAATTTCAAGAAAACTGAAAAGATCCTAGTCTCCAAAAATACACATTTCCATGTGTTGGCCAAGGCTTGAAATTCCCATTCACCTTGTACTTCCTTTGTTATCTGATAATAATTAAATATTCTCAGGAAGATTAATACATTGAATTATTATCATTTATAAAAATGATAATAAAGAATCTTGAAGAAAGTAGGTGTGGTGGAAACAGAATCTAGAAACTGGATTTCTGAGAAGTGAAATGAAAAGAGGGGAAGAGGCAAATAATTGAGAGAATTTTTAATTTATTTTTTTAATGGGTAGTGTTTCTGTTCCAGTAATCCAGACAGCCTCAATCTTCATCTAAAATTAAGTCCCTATTTTCACAGCTCTTTGGGAATACACTTGAGAGGAAGAGAGCTTTCCAGAGCATATCTTAGATAACAAAAAGAGCCTACTATTGAATGTCTACTGTGTGCTAGGGACTCTGCATATATTTTTCTCACTCAACTCTCAAACAACTCCATGTCAAGAGCTGCCATTTTGCAGATGAAGAATCGAAGGCATACAGAAATCCAACAATAATTGGAAAAACAGAAATGTCAACCATATCACATACTGGATCACCTACTACACCACCGCCAGCATCCACACCACCCTCAGCAAGCAAGGCCTCCCAAATGCAACACTGCCTAGAGATTGTAAACATGATTCTGTATGCTTCTGATCCAACTAAGCGCTCTGCCATAGGGCTGCTGGCCCTGACTCAGTAATGCCATGAAATGATATACAGCCCTCATACAGAGCTCTTTTTCAGGAGATACCTGAAGAGAAAGTAGCATTAATATTAATGTAAATAAATATTTTCTGAAACACAGAAAACCAGATCTCAGGAACAGCCAAAGTCTTGCACTAAATCCGAGTCCTGCTGCTTGAGCACATTTATACTTTATGATCTAAGCAATCCATGGTCTCTGCTCCCAGTTGGTACAGCCCATTCCCAGCAGCCTAGATCAAGTCGATGGTGAGTATCCAGTCATCAGAGCTGGAAATGGACTCAGCACCTCCTATGAGCCAAATTATGACTTCATGCAAAAACCTTTCTCTCTCTCTCTCTCTCTCTCTCTCTCTCTCTCTCTCTCTCTCTCTCTCTTTGGTTTGTTTGTTTCTATAGCTGTAATGATGCATTCAAGAGGAAAATTTTCATGTGAACTTTCAGTTCAATAACTGTCTTTGAGCTCCTCTTCCTGCAAAAGTCCCCGTGCAAAGTAGGCACTGAGAGGACAGATAGATTTCAAAATGTGCCTTTGGGGAACTTATCTAATTGTTGGCACAAATATTTAAGGGAAAATGGGCCCCATTGACCTTCCAGCATAAAACTGTGGAGCACTCCACTTCCTGAGGGAAAGAGAAAACCCTTATCCAGATTGAAAGAATGTCTTGGTCTTCTCCTAAAGTATAATATACTTTCCTTTATTGGACAAAATTGGCTCCTTCTCCATCATGCCTGCTGGGTAAGGAGTCCCTGCCGAGAACTGGGAGGTTTCTAGCCCACAGTTGTTGGCTGAGAGTCATTGCTAAATCTCTCCTCATATGTTGCCTCTCAATATCTTTGCACCCTTTGTCTGAGCATAATGTAAGCATATGTGTAATGTTAAGATCAATTTGCTCTCCACATTCAAATCTCTGCCTTATCAGGGCCTCACTTGGTCGTTACATTTGTTCCCTTATTCCCATCAAAGTGCAATCCTGTCCATCACTGAGGCCAATTAATGTGATACAGATTAACATTTTCTTTTTTCATCCTACTGGGCAACCTGGTTCTCATTAGGACCAGTGAAATGAGAACATCCCCCCCAAAAAAAGTATATTTAAAGTTTGTCCGGAGAACAAAAGAGCAAATGCAAGTGTAATCTGTCAAGTTGACTAAACAATGTTTTCTGGGGTTGAAAATTGCTCAAGAAATTGCTGTTAACTCATAAAGAAGCCATTAGCCAAAGGAAAACTGCCAATTAAGATATAATCGCCTAATCTGCTCATCTCTGTTTTGATCACAGAGCAAAAAGTTCAATTAATCTCTTGATTGGTCTACTTTAGAGATAGACATGAAGCATTGAAGATCTATACTTGGGTTAGCCAGACACCAAAAAGAAAAAGGACAAAATGTCTTTTTTGCCTCAATTACCTCAAAATTTTGCACTAAAAATCTTGCTTTGAGGTTGACTCCTTTAGCTGATTGCCCTTAACCTCTCTTATTATTTTATGAACAGACGCAACCTTAGTGCTTAGAGACCATTTAGCCCAATTCCCTCACTGCACCCGTTGCAAACAGGAAAGGGGGCCGTGCTTCAGTTAACACTACCTGTGTGAGGTGTTTAAGTAGCAGCATTATTTGGGCTGAATGTGATGATGTCACTTTGGGCCAGGTGTCTTACTAAAGGAAACCTACATATGGTACTGTCAAATCTGACCAAGTCTGAGAGGACCAAAATGGGGATGGAGAAGGGGAGGTGGGGATGTGGCTGGAGAGGATACCCTTGGCCAGAACAGCTGCAAAATGACTGACATCCAGAATGGGTCTATGTGACATCAAGGTTCCTCCCTAAAGGCCCCTGAAGTTTTGTTTTAAGTTTTTCGGCTGCATAGAGTTGGTTCTCTGGCACCCTTTGTTTTCTGGCTGATGATTCTTCTCTTTTTCCTTCCCTAGATTTAAAAAAGGAAAGGAATGAAAGGGGGTGGAGCAGGGTAACTATTCTGCAAGCCTCTGGGCCTTCTCACTAAGCAGCCACTTTGCTTCATTGCAGCCAGTCTTAGAGCGCCCCCTGCCGTTCCTATGGTGCTTCACTGTTTCACACAACCCTTCCAGGTCTTAACACCCCAACTTCTGAAAAAAGTTACTACTACTCAACGTGTTGAGTTCTGCTAATCACAGAAAGATACAGCAATATCTTCGTAGACACTGTGCTTCTGTATGCTCAGTAGGAAAAGCTTGGAAAATAGCAAAATTAACTTGATAAAAATTGTTTCCTGTAAAATGCCTCCTAATTCAAATAGAATGCCGCTCACCGGTGGGATTTAAAACAACCTGAATCTTAAACATCCACTTTTATCATGAAAACGACATTGTTTATTCCACTGGTAATATCTTGGGTCGAAATCTGAACAGTATTTCTTCTCTAATGGTAGTGAGACAGAAAGCCCTGCCAATCAAGGCAAGAGTGGCCTGTATCAGACAGCAGGCCTCTGTGTTCAGGGATAACAACTCATATTCATTCGCACAGGACCACTGTAACTTTAAAAAACAACGTCAAAAGGAAAAGAAATTAGAGCTCCAAGGGAAGGTTCTTTGGGTGCTTTTTTTGTTTCATCTCCTTTTTCTCTTACTTTCTCCCCTTAAGGAAAAAATAACAAAAGCTGGTGTAATTTCTTGTTTGATTAAAGGCTAATGTATATTTACAGAAGCCTGCAAGTCATGGGTTGCTTTGAATTTAGTAGCTCTTAGATATACAATAGGGCTACTGTGTTTCAAAGGCTTTGGCCACCCATCAGGACCCACTATTCAGTCTGTCATCCATGCATCTAAACACAGGCTCTCTCAGACATATCCAGATGCCCAACAATCTTTTACATTTTTTGATATGACTTTCTGGTTACTGTACCGAAGCGGGAAAATGTTACTGAGAGATATTCCAATGTGTCCTCCAAAGGGTTTTTAAGCAAGTTCCCATCCACTTGCCACAAGCACAAAAGAACAGCCTTTCTTCCCTTCCGCCTTGCCAAATGTCCATTCTTCTATCACATGGACACAGATTATTACTAAAAACTGATACAATAATAATGGAGCCACCCAAAGTGGGAAAAGTCTTCCCATTGCAGTGATAGCTGATGAGGATTTGGTTTGACTCTGTAACTCAGATTTTGTAGAGCAGTTTCTAATTAGCAGAAATAAAGTTTCTTCTAATACAGCAATAAATAAGCAATATCTACTAAACTCCAGAAGAATGACAATTTAAAAAAGAAAGGACAAAGAAAGCTGACCCCTGAAGGTCAATGCCAGTCAGATTTTAGCTACATTATTAGTTCCTTCTCCTCGCCTTGCCGACACCTTCATGTCAGCAGCAAGGTTTCCCAAGGATCCTTTGTCTTTCCCCCATTGGATCAGGTGATTCATGGAATCCACCAGTTAACCATAACATTTCATTCTACCATGAAAGCAACGTGAACCCAGATTTCACATGGAACCTTCTAACTGCTCAATTTCACTTGGGAAAGCCTCTTGATTTAGCACAATGCCAGAAGAAAATCATTCATTCTGCTTGCAATTTATTTATTTATCTTTAATATAGGACCAACACCTCCCCTACCACATGCATAATTCTATTTGGGCTGACAGAAAGGGAAAACAAGCACACTTGTGTTTCCCCAAAATCTCATCTCATTTTGTGGATTAGAAGGAGTTTTTGAGGCATTACCCAATTACTCCCCAAACACCCAAATATATAATATCTAAAATATTCAAAATGTTAGGGAAAAAAGATGTCAGATGGGTGAAAACCTACCTTATTCGGAAGATATCTCCAAGAGGAGGAGGAAGAGTTGCTAAGTCTAAGCATTCCCTACCACCAGAGTCTAAGCTGAATTCTTCTCAAAACTGCTCAGTACTGGTTATCAGAACAGGATTTGACATCATCATAATCAACTAGCCCACAGATGACTGTTTCTATTCATCACCACCATGAATAATTTGCAACACTAAACTCCTAACCAATCCCTCATTTTCATTCAAATGCTATCGGAACACAATTTGACCCATTTATTCACGGAAATTCTCTAATTCTGGCCAGGTATTCTTCAGAACTTTCCATTCTCTCCCTAACTTCATCACCTACAGCTTTCCCCCAACCACCCGACCTTTTAACCACCTCCAATGGCATGGAAAAACTGATGTTCCAAATATATCACAATGATCAAACTCTGTGTCTTTCCACATGCTATTGTTCTTGCTGCCTGTTGAACTCCTAAACATCCTTCAAAACCCAGAGTCTAGACCACGACCTCTATAGTGAAGCCTCTCCTGGTTCCACTCTGAAACAAAGACTCATCCCAACTCCTAATTGTTGCTTCTGCCTCCAGCACACCAGGGCTCCTCCATGTATGGACCACGGACACCCTGCATGAGAATTACCCAGGGTGCTCATTAAAATTTCAGAATCCCAGACTCTATCCTGACAGACCAAATCAGAAACTCTGAGGGGAAGGCCCAGGAAGCTTCATTTATGAAGCTTCTCTCAACCAGGTAATTCTGACACAAATACAAACATTGATTTTATTGGCCACCTAGTTCTAGTAGTTAGCTAATAGTTATTAGGGTCCAGTGTTATGTCAGGTACTGTGCTAAGGACATCACACGTGTATTAACTCATTTAATTATCACAATAACTTTAGGGAAGCACACAATTTTTATTCCAATTTATATGTCGATCAACTCTTGGATAACATGAAATTAGGAAACGTCGCCGAGATTGCACCGCTAATAAATGGCAGAGAAAAGCTTCAGAACCAGGCAACCTTGTTTCAGGGCCTGAGACTAAATCATTGGGATTTAGAGTCACAAAAATGGTTGTTTGTCTTGTGCCTCCTCTACTAAACTCTGAATCCTTTCGGGACAGGAATTATATATTTTCATCTTGGTGAATGCAGCACTTATCACAGTGTATGAGTGATAGTATCAAGGAATGCTTATTAAAATGTAGAATAAACCAGGAACCATGTTTTTGTCTCTGCATAATAATATCAGTGATTTGTGGTCCAATATCATGGACCACAAAAAATAAATAAGTAAATGTGGCAGTGCTTTGGTGAAGTCATTAAAAATCATAAGTAATATATAAATATTAATATATTACATACTTGGGCCGGCCGAGTGGTGCATTGGTTAAGAGCTGGTTTTGGGATGCCAGCGGCCCCGGTTCGGATCCCACATATGAGGGACAGTGACACTGCCCTCTACAGCTAACAACAGCTCCACCTGGAGCTGGGCTGCGCGAACCCCAGCAACAGTGTAGGCTGCAGCCCCTGCTGCAGTGGGCTGCCACAGGCTACAGTGAGTGGCCGGCAGCGAGCGTGAGCTGCCAATAGCCGCGGTGAGCGACCATCCAGAGGCCGGCGACCGATCTGCCTCATCTGGAAAGAGCGCAATGACGATACCAACATGGGCCAGTGAAGCAACGTCCTCCGCAACTAGACTGAAGAACAAAAAGACAGCAACTTGTCTGTTCCCCTTCCTCGATTCCCCAACGCTGTTCCCCTCCCCCAATTCCCCCAATAAAATCTTAAAAAAAAAAAATATTACATACTAGATGTGATATAGTATATACAAAAAAGAACATAATATAATATATAACTAATAATATATTAATGTATTATACACTACATAATAGTAATATAAATAATATATTAAATTTAAGTAAATAATATATACATTGTATAGAAAGAAAATATATATAATTCATAGCAGAAACCAAAGCCTCCATAGTGTCACATTGTAAACTTCACAGAAAGCAGACCTGGGGACAAGGAAACAGTCCCCAGGTAATTATCAGTGATTCCTCAAACCACATTTTCACATCCTTTCACGTAAGTTTAACTTTGGACAATATAAACTACATAAGATCATGTAGCTGCTTCATTTTCAGAAATGGCTGCACTTCTTCCCTATCAAATACCTAGAAACTTCAGCCCAACAGCTAGAGTAAGTTTTTCAAAATCTCTGAAGATCCAGCTCTCCAAGGGTGATAGCTCCTTTCCAGGTTGGCTCTCTTCCCTACAAGGCAAACCATATCCGTTCATCCCTTTTGCTGACATGGGATATTGACAGGTGGGCCCCCGTGTGTGAGAAATGCCACAGGTGTTACCAGCCACCTCCTAAGCAGAGAAAAGGCCTGGACTCTGAACTATTAAAAGGAGGCATGCTATTTACACCAGTGAGATCAGAACTCACACTCTGTGTGTACACGTAGCCTAAAAATCCAAGGAAAACTGAAAAAGCAATATACCATTCATTCACCCAGATACTTAGCATTATATACATGATTTTTAAAAACATGAGATTGTATTCTCTTTTCTCATCCCAATGTTTCGATGCTGCACCTATATCCATATGCACACAAATGGCCACAGTCCCCCTATTCCTGACCTGTTGCTTAGCCTCTCACATCTTCCACGTCTCAGCTATCCAGCCAGGATCACAGGAACCTACCTGCAGGGGCACACACCCCACACAATACTCACTGATCCTGGCAGCCTTTTCAGAGAAGCTTTAAGTGTGTCTCACACCTAAGTCAATCTGGAAGCCCCATCAAAAGAAATCTCCAGGCCCCAGAAATAAACTCCCTTTCTGCTTCCAGACTTGCTGTGAAAACATCTTTCTCTTTAAAAAAAATAAAAAGAAAAAAAAATGTATATACAATACCCTGCAAGAGCATATGTTAGCTAAACCATTCAAGTGTAAGGGACAGTTTGCTGGTGGTGACTCGAAGTTCAGAGCCAACACTCAGAACAAAGATAATATTTAAAGACAAGCTGTTGCCAGACGTGTACGGAACAGCTCATGACAGACAGTCAGCGCTCTGTGCCTATACCTCTAGGATGCTCCAGCATCTCAGTCATGTGGGGGGACTAAGGTAAGGGGACCATATTCTCAGACGGGTTAAGAAGCAGCCTGGCGTGTGCGGCAAAGTAGAGCTGTCAGCATCCCCGTTCCTTTTAGTGGTGGACCATGTACCTCCTGTTCATTTCTGAGAGTAGTGATGACAATGGTGATGAAGGAGGCAGCTGCTGTCAGTTCCTCCAGGCCCTACAACAAAAAGGAGAGATCTCACCACCGAAAGGAAGATTTTATACGATTTCTCTCTCCTATTGCGATGTGCCTACAGATTCTCCTGCCACAGAATGCAACAGCTTTATAAATTGTAACATGGGGACCCAGCTGGACTTGGCGATCAAAGTCAGAAGTGGTTCGGTTTGGAAATGCTAAAAGGAAGACACCGGGTTCCGTCTGATTGGTTTGCTTGACCTTCCTTGTAAGAAAGTTTTATCCTCCACCTCTCAGGACCACAAAACATGAAACCATTCATCTCTCACTTTAGAACTTTGCCTGAGCCACTCAACACCCCTGACTGAGGCGTGCGTCTCTCCGCTCTGGGAAGCTGGTTTCTCAGAGCCAAACACATTTCTATAAATGCTTCACATGGGAAGGAACAAAACCAAGATGTCAGAAAGCTGACTCAGACGTGACTGGAAGCTGTACCTTTCCTCCCCCTGTAGATTTGCTGCCTGGTGGTGATTTTTCCGGTGTGATCACTAGGCAAGGCTTGGCTCACTGTCACTAAAGGACAGAGTATTTGGCTACCAATATCCTCATTTTTGCCACTAGGGCAACTGTGCCCCAAATAAATGCAAATGTGCCAGTGAAGAAAACTCAAGTACACAAATTCTGCTCCATAGTAATAAGATCTGATGGGCAAAGGCTTCAGGTGTATGGGAACCTAAGGCTTGGCTTCACTCATCCTTCTCAATCATGGAAGCACGTGTGCTGGCCTCAGCTATGGAAGCCTAGACCCAGAAGCCACCAGAGTCTGGACAATAGCCAGAACTCAGGGACCCTTGGGCCCTAGATATTGTGCCAGTCAATCAGCAAATACTTACTGCTCACTTCTGCCTGGACCACAGGGCACCACACTTATCATTTGAAAGAGCCATCACTAATAACAACCTTTGCGTTTAAAAAATAGGGCAGCACACAAAACACTGTCAAATGTGTTACGCTCCTTCAGTCCCGGCAGCAGCCTCATGAGCTAGCCATTACGCTTGTCCTTACTGACAGGCCACAAGACAGACACCCCCTCTCTGCCTCAGAGGAGTTAAACACTGTCCCAAGCACAAAGCCAGCTAAGTTCAGAGCCACACGTAGGCCTGGTCCATGACCCCTCAGCTGTGAACCCTGATTATAAATTCAGTCCTGGCACCCTCCTATGTCCCCAAGAGTGCCACAAAGTTCCTTGGGAAGCACAGGGCCACAGGTTACAGGGGGAAGATAAGCCTGTGTCCCTGCAGTCACAGGCATATCCAAAGGCAGCTGGGCCTCCTTGCTGCACAAGGTAGATCATTCCGAGTTCTTAAGTGTCTAGCCCTCCTCATCAGGAAAAAAGGGAGGTGAGAAAAGACTGGTGCTCAGGGCCCAGTCTTCAGTGCGTACGCTCTGGAATCAGCGGCCATCTTGGAATGCCAGCTCTGCACTTCTTTGATGGATGACCTTGGGAAGTTTTGTCTTTTGTCTTCTGTTTTCTTTTGCTTTGTAATGACCTTACCTTGGCTTCAGTTTGCTCATCTAGGAAACAGAAATAACTCAAGTGCCTACTTCCAAGGATCATTGTAAGAATTACATAATACTGAAAGTAAAGGCACATATTTCTTGACATAGGGTAGGCACTCAGCAATCATTATTAACATTGTTATCCTTATTAATTTTACATTTATCAAATACTTAGAGACTAATTTTGTTCCCAAATGTCTGGACTCATTTTCTGTGTGAAGAGAGCCTAACAAGCATTCATTGCTGGGGGGGCAGGCAGTGGGTTAAGCCTCGGGGGCAGGAGAAAATACTAGACACATTCTCTTCAGTAGAGAAAGAAACTCCACTACAGCAACAGGATCTCAACTTATGGAAAGGGGAAGCAGGCATTAATTAGAACAGAGAGGTTTTTGTTTTAATTGTTCAAAATTTGGAAAAGGAAGTTTTACGTAGGTCCATGCATGCACACACTACCCACACATAGTACCCTCAAGCCCTGACAGTTCTTGATCTTTTCCTCAAAAATAATGCCTTACTTCTGTCCCATTCTCTTAGGGTTTTGCTAAGTAACTAGCTGTCTATAAAAATAAAATAAAAAATCACACTGAAATATTGGTAATTTAAATTTACTTCTCTTAGGAAATAAATTTGAATTTGATTGGAATACCAAATCTCTCTCCATTAGGATTATCTGGGGCTCAGCAGATGGAAATTCATTCATTCATTTATCCAGCAAGCCAGCCAGCCAGCCAATTTGTTCAACAAATGTGCCAGGTACTAGGTGCTGAGGGATGCAAGCATAGCCCTAATTTCACTAGACTTATAATCTAGCAGCAGTGACAAGCAATACACAAGTGAACCAACAAAAAAACAACTACAAATAGTGGTAAAAGCTAAATACAAAAAGTAAAAAGATAGAGGAGGGGGGCAGAGGGCATATATACATGATCAATGTCAGGAAAGAGACTCCTCTTTATTTAAATGAAGTCTATGGATGGCTTTTCACACTGAGGCGTAAAGAAGGACCACCCCCATCATTTCACAGTGTACACAAATATCGAATCATTGTGCTGTGCACCTGAAACTAATATATCATATGTCAATTGTACCTCAATTTTAAAAAGGGGGTTTTTGCTTAAAGAAGGAGTCAAGCCTACAGAGAAGCACAGGCTGGAGAGTGGATGAAACAGCAACAACCTCAAAGCAGAAAACATCTTGGAGTCTAAGACTCAGCAAAAGACTAACACTGGGAAAGCTTGGGATGAAAAGACCATCCATCGCCTTGTAGACCCTGGAAGGACTTTGGAATTTACCGAAGGACTCAACCAGAAAAGATTTCCAGATCCCTTACATGTGTTGCATTCCTTAATATATATATTTTTTATTTCAAGGAAATGTAAATTCTTTTTTAATTTAGGACAAAAAGAAACGTAGTTCTCTTCATTCTTGGCCAGCACCTTCTCACTCCTCTATAATTTCAGACGCTTGCCCCTGCCCAGCGCTGCGTGCCAGAAAGACTACAGGTCGCCTTTGTTCTGGGGCTGGCACTGCCACCATGGTGACCTTGAGCAAGTCACCAGCCGTTGCAAGCCTTGACTCCTAAGGAGACAGAGTCACATGATCTCAAAGATCTCCTTTGCTCTAAATCAATTTGATCCAAACAGGAGGGGAGAAATGGTCTTCCTCTCTCAGGGCTTGGCGCTCACCCTTCCTGCTGCAGACAGTTTGGTACAGGGGTGAAGAACCTGAACTTGGCTGTGACAAACCTAGATTCCAATCATGATTCTGCATGCTAGCTCTTCTCCCTTGAGCAGGTGAGTTGATCCTCTGAAGCCTCTTTCTTCACCTGTACAACATGGATAATAACCATGCCTCATGCATAGGGTTCTTATGAAGAACCAAGGGCACAATTATTACTATGCCATCAATAACATAGGGCTTCTCAAGAAAGGCCGGACTTGAACTGGAGGAAAATAACGGGTGTAAGACTTGAGGTATAATCTCAAGCAGGTCTTTGGAACTCACTCTCATGAATCAGCATCTATTATGCCAGCATCAAGGGTGAACCAACATGAAGTAAGGCTGGATCTGTTTGGAGCCCAGAGGTACAGTCTGGTCTGGTAACTTGAGGCCGTTGAAAGGTTTTAGCTGAAAAGGTATTTGCTCACTTGATGTGAAACACATGGTCCACTGGGAGCCTCAGAAAAACAGCAGCCATCCACAGTTCCCATCTCCTGTATGTAAGGAATGAGAGGGGTGCTTGGATAAAGCTTGATTCTACTTGATATAGTCACTACCAGCAAAGAAATGAAGAAGGAAAAAAAACAATTAAACTTCTAACATGAGCTAAATCAAATAAGCCCACCAACCTCTTAGGGAAATATACAGGCATAAAGCCAGGCTGTTCTGACACGTGTTTAAAGACTACCCAATGTTCAG
Organism: Aselliscus stoliczkanus; assembly: GCA_033961575.1. Taxonomy (NCBI): domain Eukaryota; kingdom Metazoa; phylum Chordata; class Mammalia; order Chiroptera; family Hipposideridae; genus Aselliscus; species Aselliscus stoliczkanus. Next base: position 10,598,564 of record CM066734.1, read on the forward strand.
AGAAATTGAATAAATAGACTTCAAGACATGTGCCTCTTGTAAAAATTTCAAAAGAGTGAGTGCCATTTGACGGCATCGTTTTCCTCCTCCTATTCATCAGAATCACAGGGTTGGGAGATAAAGAAGAGGTCATCTTGCCCCCACCCCCACTCCACCCCCCCCAACCCCCAAACCCCTGACACACACACACACCCAATGTCAAACTATGACTCAACCGCTTAACCAAATAAGAAGAGACCTGAAGCGGAAATGGAGTCTTAGGAGGCAGAGAGAGTGGCCCGATTTGGGCAACTTTATTTTTCTGAGCGCTCAACAACTTATTGGTGAGCTTTACTGTGTAGCATTCGAAGACTAGTCTGCCACTGGAAGTGCTTCCCAAACATGCGTTTGGAAATCAGTATGTATGTTTCCTGAATGGGGCTCTTTCCAGTGAGTGGTTAGCCATTTGGAAAGCCAGGAGGAAGTGAGGATGGGGGGTGGACAGCAGGGCAGGCTGGTTGCCAGATCCATCTCCTTCCTGACTCCAAAGCAGAGAAACACAATCTTTTCTGTCAAAAAGATTGGTGAATGGGAGTGGGGCATGGGCCCTACTTGCTTCATAAGGATTACTCGGTTTAAATGTTCTAGACAAAACGCCTATGCTAAGTTGGTTAACAGTTTGTATATTCAATGTTTTATATACTGGAAAGAAGGAAGGACAAAAGGAAGGAAGGGGATGGGAGGAGAAGCTAAGAAATGGAGGGAACCGGGGAGGGGTGGGGGGCAAAGAGGTAAACATGCAGAAATGCACTAACACACGAATTAAATGATGCAACCATTAATTGACATCTAGGCCTTGTACTCCATGCCTAAATAAGTACACACATGAGTCCTCAAAAACAGGGTACATTATTATTCCCATTTTGCAAACCAAAAAAATTTGATGGTTGGCTAATTACTTCAGAAGCTTGAGTCACTTTTATTTTTCTCTTCTCTTTTTGTAATGTGGAAAGATTGCTTTAAAAATGCAAAATGAATGTTTACTGCCTTATGACTGGCCCTGTGTGTGTAGAAGCATGGAGCCAGGCAGCTGATCACCTAGAAGATGGACGCCTCTGAAAGGAGACAGAAAGGAAAGTACAGCGTGGGACTTCGATGGGAGCACGAAGGGAGCTTAAAGGTTTCATCAAAGGATGCTGACTTGTCAGAAACCCCTTTACTCACCCTGCTCCCCTCTCTGCAAACTGTACTGAAGTTCTCACCTCCCTGAAAAGGGCATTTCAAATATATGTGAAGCTTCCTCTCACTCAACCTAGTCTATAAATGGAATATTTTAATGGAATCAACTTATCCAGTTACTTGACAGCATTTGTTTGTAATAGAAATAACATTTGAAAATGCACAGGTTTCCCTTTCCAAAAAAAAAAGAAGTCTTATATTTTGGAATTGCAACAGTGGAGCTATTTAAGAGAACATGCTTGTAACAACTGAGTGAGCAACAGAACAATCTTCTCTAATTGGGAGGGAAGTTCCTCATTTTTCCATAACGGCATCTACATTACATGTCCAGATGCGCTGCCAGATTGTTAACTCTACACCCCAAAGCCTCTCGTTTTGGCAAGCTCCGATCAGGACACACAGCAGAAGCCAAAACTGCCGAGAAGCCATGTGAATACAGACCAAGTCTCAATTAGCAGGTTGAGAAACAAGCTAATCAATTAGCAACCTGGCCTTCTCCCGCTCACCAAATTAGGATGCCTTTGAAAGCAGAACCGATCTTTGCAAATGAACTTTCCCCTCTGGTCCCTCCTCTGGGAGGTGAAGGATTATAAGAAAATAATTGTATGAATCATCTATATTTCTGGATAATAGTCAGCACCTCCAGGTGTGACACAGATGGTGGACGATACATGAGGAAAAACAAGTTTTCATGGATAAGACACATACATCCAAGCACTCACGTAAACAGCAAATCCTACTTACTTCCGGGAAGGACTCTCAGCCACTCTACCAAGACCCTCCGCAGCACCAATGACCCCATGTCTGACACCCAGTATAACCGCAGGAAGGGAGAGAGAAATCTAACAAACTCAGGACGTGCCCTAAGATGGCTCTGGAGACAGACTGCCTGGATTCAAACTCTAGTGTCACGACCTATGCATTGGGTGACATTGGGTAAGTGACTAAACTGATCCAAGCCACGCTTTCTACATCTATACAACAGGGATAATATGAGCACCTCACTCTTGTTGTGACCATTAAGTGAGTTAATGTCTGGAGGGTAACTAGCACAGTGCATGGTGCCAAGCTTTAAGGGTTAGGATATAATTGCTAACCTGAACTGTTACTACAAAAAGACAGAGGAAGAAGGAAAGGAAGAAAGTGAAGGAGGGAAGGAGGGAGAGAGGGAGGGGGAGAGGAAGGACAGGAGGGAGGGAGGGAGGGAGGGAGGAAGGAAGGAAGGAAGGAAGGAAGGAAGGAAGGAAGGAAGGAAACAAAGAAAAGAAAGGGAGGAAGGAAGGAAAGGGAGAAAGAGAGAGAGGCAAGAAGGGAGGGAGGGAGGGAATAAACAAAGAAAAGAGATAAACAAGAGGAAGGAAAGAAGGAAGGAAGAAAGGAAGGAAGGAAGGAAGGAAGGAAGGAAGGAAGGAAGGAAGGAAGGAAGGAAGAGGGAGAGTGGAGGAGAAGGGAGGGGAGGGGAGGGAGGGGAGATTTAGTTTATCCTCCTCATATTTCTGCGACGATGGAAGAAAATTTAACTGAGCATCTTTAAGAGTGTGTCACAGCCAGGAAAGATGAGGTGCCCTTTAGAAAAGGAAAGCAGGAAGCCAGGAAGGAAGCTAGGGAGGCTGCACTCTCCAAATAGTGCTGGCATAGCCAGTATCGTACAGGCAGCGTGTCACCTTTGGGAGAAGCACGCACATCAGGACCTTCAGTGACCTGCCAAGGTCACACAGTCAGTGGAACTGCAATTCCTACTCAAGACTATTTGTCTTTAAGAGTCACCTTCTTTTCATGTCACCACCCTAAAACATTCACCAACTGCTGAGGTAGAGAGTTCAGTCTGAAAATTATCTGCATGGTTTGTCTTGCTCTGGGTGTGTGATCCTGCCAAACAAAGCTGGTGATGTTAGGTCCAATTAGTACTGTACAATCCCTACTTTTAACACATCTTTTGCGGGAAACGAGTAAACTCATCATATAGCTCAAATGCCCAATTACAAAGTGTTAAACTCAAACTCTGATTGACATACTAAGCAGCTGTATTTTGGTGGTGGTAGTGGTGGTGGTGATAGTTGTGGTGGGTTTTGATGTCAGACTCTGGCCAAAAGGGGGAATTAAGCTCCTTAGGAAACATTCTGAAGAAAATTAAGTTGAAAATAAGAGCTGTCTTTCCAGATACCTCAAACTCCACAGGTTCCAAATTAGTCTAGGCGTGCGATGGCCTGAGGCAGAAGGCTGAAATATGGGCCCAGTTTCATTGATCCGATTAGAAGGACGTTAAAGGGACATGAGAAGGGACACCTAGCCCAGTACCTGGCGCCCAGAAGTCCCTCAATAAAATTCTGTTGGGCGATGAGTAAATGAACCAAGGTGTATGTGTGTGTTATCTTCGTTTTGTTTTTCCTCAAATCTCTTATCACGCCTAAAATCCTATTACTGGTTCCTTTTGCTTGCTTTTTCTATTGTCTGACTCTTCTGCTAGAAAGTAAACTCCATGAGAACAGAGACTTTTCCATGCTTACCATTTTATCCTTTGTGTCTAAGGCAGTACCTGGCACATAAGTATCTGCTGAATGAATGAATGAATGAATGAATGAATGAATGGTGGTATCTGTAGGATCAAGTGCAGTGCCTAGATCAGAATAAATGCTTAATAAATGGAAATGAGCTCTGATTTCTCCTTATACCTTAGTGACAATTCAATTTGGATGCATACAGAGGCTACAATTCATTTATCATATGGCCAAAGGCAATCCAAGACTAACTTTTACAGGTAGTTAGTTCCCTTTCGGGAGCAGGGAGGTATCTTTCGCATCACCAAACCTTTACAATGGTCATGGGTCGCTGGTTCTGAAATGGGAAATCTTCTGCTGGTATGAGCTTTCGGGTCACCTTTGACTTAACAGTCCTCCACCGCCCTCCCTCAAAGCCACTGAAAATCAATCTCGGGCGATGTTCTGTTGAGAGAGAAGCGCCATGCCCTTCACACAGCTGTTTTCATGACCAAATCACACTTCAGCTCTTTCAAGTATTGCCTATAACACTCACGAAAGAAAACAAATCTTTCTTGACACAACATTTTGACCAAGTTCAATCTGGGTATTCATGTTATTCCAACTTTTTTTGGTAGAAAAGATAAACACGGTCTCTGAAAAAAACCATAATCAAAAAAGCACCACCCAGGCCCTTCCAAGGTTTCCAGATGCTCTCCCTTTTCAGCTTGGTTTCATTAAAGCCCCATATGTCAGCAGCCCATCAGCTTCAGGTGTGATTCAGATTGCCCCAAAGCATCAGAAAACCTGCCAACTAGCCAAGGCGGAGAGCAAAGTTGAGAAACGCACGCCCCAGAACAAAGCCCATCATTACAAGGGGAAGGCTTGTCGGGAGGAGGGGTAAAGTGATTATCTCCCTCCCTGTGTTGGATTTAGAAACATAACAAAGAGAACATGGTTCAGATTCAGTCCGTGTCTTGAGGGGCACATGGGACTTGTGAAGTCTAACTCCTGGTCAGCGTTGGCTGCCTCTCAGACAATGGTCATGGTTTGCAAAGGATGCTGGGAAGTCAAGAGTGTCTGTACTCTCACACAGTAGAAACCTCACAGCATGCTTGTTTATTCTTCTTTTTTCCCCTGGGTGTGTCAGATCTGAACTTTTTATAGTGCCTCTGGGTCTGTAGTTAGACACAAAAATGTAATTAGCTAACAGAGTTTGCTGGCTGCGGTAGCCAGGAACTGAAAGATAACTCCCAATGTGATCCAGTCATAGATGAAAACCAAACGCCTGTGAGGGAGGGGGAAGGAATTCTCTTTGGTTACACAGAGCCCCTGCTCAAGACTGAAAGTGCAGAGTACACAGACCCACAAAAAAAGCGAGAAAAAGCACAGAAAATCTCCCCTGATTCCATGACATGGGATACCTAGCCCCAGGTTACATGAATGGGAAGCTTAGCCCAACTCTTAAAAATGTTTCCTCATACAACCAAAACAAATGTAAGACAAAAGTGGTTCCTACACAAAACCAGTACAGACAGACAAGTCATCTATATAATTCTGGAAATCACTGTCTTTTCTCCATCACATTTCCAAGAGCAGTGGCCAGAAGTTTTAGGTTCTGTGTGAACACAAGAGTAGCTCATGAATACTTGTTTGATCTGTGAGCTTCCAGAATAACCAACATGAGTGGCTCATGCTTGGACTGAGTGAACTGACTGGTTATCTTCAGATCACAAAGAGAAAGCTGTGTGCCCAGCTACTCAGAGATGTATGTGGGTTAAGAGGGGTCTCCTTGCAACAGTCTTTATCTTGTGTAAGTCGCGTCTTGAAACATGTTGAGAAGTATCTACACAAAAACCAAAACTGAAGCTCCTAGAGTGGCCTTGATGCCTAGAATACAGAGCAATGTGCAACTAGACAGGATGACCCATCACCAGAATGTGGGGTGCAATTCCTTAGAAATTCTACAAAAGCTACCACACTAATGAAAATGCTCTAATGTTTTCTTGATTCAACATCAGCAACAAATCAGCCTAATGGGACGATAGCAAAGCATAGTGGGAACAGCACTGGGTGAATCAGACCAGACTGCTGCTCTCAATTTATTTCTAACCTGCTTTGTGACCTTGGGCAAGTCATTTTTATCTGTTTCGATTTCCATGTCTGCAAAATGGGAATAATAGTATGTGATCTGGTAACCACAGAGAATTGAAAGAAGGTAAGATGTGCCAAAAAACGCTTTGGTCCTAGGCACATGCCTGAAAAGAATTGAAAGCAGGGACTCAGGGAGTAGCACAATAGCCAAAGGTGGAAACAACCCAATGTCCATTAACAGAAGAGCAGATACACAAAATAAGGTATATGCACACAATGGAGTATTATTTGGCCTTAAAAAGAAAGGAAATTCTGACACATGCTACAACATGGATGAACCTTGAAAATATTACCTAAGTGACATAAGCCCGATACAAATGAACAAACATTTGTGATTCCATTTATATAAGGTACAGAAAATAGGCAAATTCATGGAGACAGAAAGTAGAATAGAGGTTACTGGGGCTGGGAAGAGTGGGGAATGGGGAGTTATATTTCAGTGGGTACAGGGTTTCTGAGATTATGACAAGTTCTGGAAATAGATGGTGGTGATGGCTGTAAAACATTGTGAATGTACATAATGCCACCAAATTGTACACTTGAAAATAGCAAAATGATAAATTTTATGTTATGTGTACCACAATAAAAGATGTATTAGCAAACTAAAAGTTCAATGCAAGTGTTAAGAATTAATTTTTAGAGTTCTACTATATCCTTGTGTCAGTTCACTATTTCCCCTGGGAAATGGAATCCCCACAACTCAGTCATTTCTACAAAAAGAAAAAAAATTTTTAATAAAACAGTTCTCAAGTTTTTATCACCTTACTGAAGACACGTTTGATCATTAGGTATTATCTATTGGAAACGCTGGGAGTACACATATCATAAGAGCTAACTAGAAAAATTCTTTCACAACTTTCTAGCAATATACTGTTTTTCTTTTGGATATACATACATCTAGAAGTGGGATTGCGGGATCATCTGGTAGTTCTATTTTTAGTTTTTGAGGATCCTCCATATTGTTTTCCATAGTGGCTGCACCAATTTGCAATCCCACCAACAGAGCATGAGGGTTCCCTTTTCTCCACATTCCTACCAACCCTTATTTGTTATCTTATTGTTAACAGGTGTGAGGTGATAGCTGATTGGGGTTTTGATTTGCATTTCCCTGATGACTAGTGGTGTTGAGCATCTTTCATGTACCTGTTGGCCATTTTTATATTATTTTATATTATCACTTTTTAACAAATATATATATATATATATATATATATATATATATATATATATATATATATATATATATATATATATATATATATATATATATACGGTATGTATTAATAAGCATATGTAAGAATAGTTCCTGTTAAAAAAAACAACACAGAGGATATTTTTTATTTGACGAATTCTTTTCCAAGGACCTATATACTTAGGTTTAACATATTCTCCACAAGCCTAATAACATGAGAACTAAACCTAAAGAAACATGAAAAACCTCATGTGTATAATAGATATAACATGGTTAAACAGTAGAATGTCAACTGGCCCAACTGGAAGTGATATTTAAAAGCATGACGGTGGCAATCATGATAGCTAAGATAAAGTCAGCAATTTCTACATATTTGGGAAAAGTTTTCAGACACTACACAACTGAAATTATTCTTCCCACCCCAAAATCAAAGAAGTCTATATAATTGCTTCCATAGTTGCTATACAGGATAAAAAGAAAAGCACATTCAGGAAGAAAAAACAAACACATTTCTGCATCTAGGCAGCAGACAATTGGGTAGAATGAGCATTGCAGTAAAGTGAAATGTCTTAAATTTAATGAATATACGGACCTACTTGTGAACAAATTAGGAGCCATTAGTCTAAATGTTCAGAGAGTGGTATTGGAAACAGTTCTCCACAGAAATCATGCATTTTTTCACAACTTAAGAAAAGCTCCCCTTTTTTCCTACCTTTTCAAAAATGTACATAAGCATATACCCTGAGAACACAGAGCTAATATCTCCCACTGAGCAAAGGGCGTGTCTGTGCCCCACAAATGATTCAAGGATGCAGTACTCTCTGGGCTTTCCAGGAAGTGATGCCACAAGGATCACACCCTAGGGGCGAGATGGGGGAAACAAAAGGATGAGGATCAGTGGAGTTGCAAGCTCCAGAGACCTTCTGTTCTCTGTTGAAAGCGACAGAAATAGCAAATTTAACCTGATTTGGAAGGTATTTCAGTCCTCACTGATCTGGGGAATTTCATTCAGCAGGTACCTCCTAACGCATGTAAACAGGTTTGTGTAAACAAGAATAAAAGATGCCTACCAAAAAAAATTGGCATGAATCTCTTGACCTTGGAGCTAAGTCTCAATAACCCTTTAGTTAAAGCAGGAAAATATGCTGAAGTTGGTCGCTTTGCATCATATAGCCAGAACAAATGGCTGATTGTTAGATGTTTTTGCTTGTCCATTCATCCTTTTGGCCCTGGAAGATAATGAATCAATACAGACTCCAGAGTCTCAGTGCATCTGTCATCACAGGAGAGACTGGCTGAACTACGTCAAATCCTGTGGAGCTATTCACAGAGCCATGAACATTTGTGAAATGTGATACCTTCACAGGGTGCCGTTATCGAAAATGAAATCACGTAAAGGGATTATCACATTGAAGTATTACTTTGTCCCTACGAAATGGGACTACAGCTGACTTTTAACTTCTTACACTTTTCAGTGTTTCCAAAGGTGCTGCAAATCTACAGGGACTTGCTTTTATGCTAAAAACTTTTATGTAAAGAAAGGCCCTTCAGGTTTAAGATAAATTAAAAAAATTAAAAAAAAACAAGTCCATATAATTTGGAAGACTGAGTGGAAAACAACAGTGAAATCTGATCAACGTAAAGTTCTGTGTCATGGTTCAGAAAGTCCATGGCAAAACAGCAAGATAAGCAAGGCCTGGCTGAACACATCTGCGTTAAAGAGGAGAGAGGGTGAAAGAGTGGGTAGGGTGGTGAAGAAGTAAGCAAAAAAGGAACCTTTGAAAATTAATTGACTACAGTTCCCAAATAAGCTTACCAGAGCGACATGGTTGTTAAGGCAGTTCATGTAACAGAAGGTTCCATGGGCAGATCAAAGGAAGGAGGGGTCCCCGTGTCCTCTGCACTGCCCAGCCACATCTGCAGCTCCACATTTCAGGAATGGATTGCAGGCAGAAGAAAGCAACCTGGATGAGAAGGCCTGGAAAACATCTTCCCGAAATGATGGGTAAAGGAATTCGGCAAGTATCATCTGAAAATAGGAAATATACAGGAGCTTTCAAATGGAATCTACAGAGACACGCCAGCAAAGGATCAGCTGAATTCTAGACTGTTCCTCAGAAAAATGAGCTTGTCTCTCCTGGGACTAGGAAAGGTAATGCAAGGAAACAGACCCTCGGCCTCTGGAGTCCAGTGTTAAACGCAACTCTCCAAAGAGAACGTTCACACACCTGTCTGCTAAGACCAGGGGTGACCAGCCTCCTTTCCTTTGGGATTCTGGCTGTTCACGTTTCACCAGGCTCTTGCGACATCTCATTAACCCTCTTACAAGAATACTTTTTTGCTTAAGCTATTGGAGTCATTTTTGATCGCTTACAAAATCCTAAATAGTACATGTCTATTTAGGACTTGCAGCTTAGGCACATTTCCTCTTCCCTTTCTGTCTTCAGTAAATAAGAAGTTTTAAGTAAGAAATTATCAACATGCATTTCCAAAACCTAACTCCTTTGAGGCAACATCCAGGATATTCATTAACATGTAATAATGAATAACAATAGGATTCATTTCTGTCCCTAGCTGCTTTCTTAAACTGCAATGTAAGTAGATATATAACAAAAACCTTTTTTAAAGAAGCTCTACCTGTGACCCTGACTTCAAATGCTCCATTAGACATCAAGCTATAAGTCTTCACTTGAAAAAGTGAGCCTGTCATCTTAATATGCCCACTTAGTGCTTGTGGCACTAAGGGAAGATTTCAAATTCCCTACATTCGAGACATGAGCACAGTTTAATGCATCTTGCTTATTGGCCCACCCTCAAATGAAAGCTTGGTGTTTAAAATAATTAAACATTTTAGACAAACTGAGAAGAGAGAAGAGGTGAGAAGCTTTGTACCAGAAAGGCAGTCTATTTTATTCAGTGGGAATCTTCTATAAAACAGTCCTACCACAAAGTCCTGCTACATTTTAGAATTCTACTGAAGGCCAAATGAGGAGTTTCATTGTCCCATTACAATAAAATGATTGAAAAATATAGTCAGAAAACATGACTTGGAAAATAAGAAAATACTTATCAAATCAAGCCTCTAAAGAAAGCAGTATCAAAAATAGTATTTCACAGACACAGTTATATTGCTCAGCTTGAACTATGATGCCACAAACTCAGGGAGAAGTTTATGAAGCTCATATTTATGTTAAATGACTACTTTCATCTTATGTAATGAAAACACCTATAAAAATAATCCACCGACTCACAGTGACAAGATAAGCCATGTGTCATCCCCCACTGTCATTAGCTTCGTGCCTTGACTCTGGCTTCTTGCCAAGCATCAGTGGCTTTGTTTCCCATGTTTTTTAACTCTGCCTAGTTCTAATAGAGCACTCTTTTAATACATACCTGACCTTCATTTAAAACAGCACCATAACTTAATAGTAAATAGTTTAAACCAAGAAAAATTATTCTAGAACATAAAAATTAAGAGTATAAGTTCATCAATTTAACGTATTTTAGGTTATGAGTTCACTTACACGCTAGTTCTTAAACCAAAGAACAAGCCAAGCATTGAGTTTTGGGACCTGATTATTCCTTCCACATGGCATGACAGCAAGCTGGCTCTGCATTTGACATTCACCACATAACCATAAAGAGGATGGTTCCCGTGAAAAGTATTCAAACGCTTCTTTAGTTCTCCAAAGGACAGCTCTTAATCCTTTGAGATTCAAACCATTTTTTTAAAAGGACACATGTTGCCATTTGCCTTGTTGACTTTCTCTTCTTTGGTTGTCAGTTATTTGAACTGTACCACATACTCATTGGTCAATGGCTTTGCAGGTAATTCAAGCAGCTATTCAATATTATTTTCATTGGCTTTATTAAGTCTTCCATCTTTTTCAAGATTTTACATTTACCTTTTCAACCGATATGCTCTTTGCGACATCTTAATATTAGCAAGAGACTAACTGACAATGAAGTTGGCTCTAAGAATCAGACTAGATACTGGTATTTAAGGAGAGCCCCCCACATGGGGCTAATTTGATGTGTTTAGTTTGTGAACCCATGAAAATATTAGAAACTGCTGAAACAGAAAAACTCTGATATTTCATTGGCTTCCAAGATTATCTTGGGTAATGCCACCAGTCAGCAGATTAAGGGGAGAAAAAAAGTTACACATGGACAGCTTTCTAAGCTACATCTGGAAATGGGTGCACATCTGACCCACCCACTTTCCAGTTGCTGGGACTCAGCCATGCCCAGTTGCCAGCCTCCCAGGAGAGAATGCCCTTATCCATTGTTTTTCATGCCCCCGCCTCTGCTTTCAAAGAGAGACTTCCCTAAATATTATCTTCCAAAGAAATACATGCAGTGGGAGAAGACAATCTCTTTAGGAACCATACAGTTTTCACAGTTCACTTCCTGTCCATTCCCGTGGGTGACCCAAATGTTCTAAGGCTCAAATCAACAAGGCTTTGGAATCCAGACTTACAGTTTCTTTGGCAGTAGGATTTCCTCAAACTGTGGTAGGTTTCATATCCATTTGCTTCCAGTCAGTGTCATGTGCCAGTAAACACACCCAGATTTCTTTTGCTTCATAGAATTCTCAAGCCTGTTTTATCTCTTTGATTTGCTGCCATCCTCTCTTTCCCTACCATGACTATTTCTCTCAACCAAATGGCAGTTCTCTTGAGGCCATCCGTTTTGAGTAGAAAGTTTCCCACTTTAACTAGATCTTTGCAACACAGCTGAGTGTTAATAAACCTTTCTCAGTCCAGTTCTTTCCATCTTCCTATTGTATGGAGTCTAGAACATACAATTGGACAATGTTGCAAGACCCCACAGCTCTGTTCTCTGTGCTTTTTCATTTCTGTTTGCAAACCAGCCAATTCTTGCTTAAGCTCATCTCTTTCTTTGAAAAACTAGCTAAGCAAAGCAGGTAACAGTCAACATACTCCAGTCACATTTATTTTCCAACCTAAATCTGTACATTTTGTCTGCTTTCCAAGCTCTCATGGGATAATTGCTTTACCAAATGTTTTGCCACTGAGTAGCATGGGTCTTCATCTTTTTAGGTAACAAGATCAATTTTCCTACGACTTACTGCCAGGAAACCAAATGCTAAATAAGTGTCACAAATTTTGATTTTGATATTAATAATATCACACTACTTTTGGTAACAATTTCTGTATTAGTTAAAGTAACAGTAGTTTCTGTAACAGATAAATCCAAAAACCTCAATGGTTTCACAGGTTTCTCTGGGTTTCAATAGCCAACCAACCAATGATGGGAGAGAGAAGGTCTCTGTGGAGGAAGGTCTTTTTATGGACATGACCTAGAGATGGTACATATCATGTCTACCCAAAATCTTATTGGCCAAAACTCTGTTATGTGACCACTTCTAACTGCAAAGAATGCTGGTAAATGTAGTTCTAGCTGTGGGTCAGGAAGGAATAAGAAGAGGTTTTTGACAAACAGTTATCACACTTTGTTTACAACTATTTTTATGTTGTAGCAAATCCTGCTTCTACAGCTTCCTAATTGCTTTGAATCTGGTGATAAATATTCAGAAAATAAGGACCCCCTATAAATCTTAGAGAAAAGAAGAACTTGTCTACTAGTCAGTTAGAAGTGAAGCTGTGCTATAGGTGAAGTTTTTTTCTTTTTCATGTTGTCAGTAAGTAATTATTGAATCTTTATCTTATTCCCCAAATAGTAAGCCATCTACCTTATCTACCACTGTCCTTAAGATAACAGAAGAGTCCTATGCATACTGCCTACTTACTTTCCCCTCCCCCACCCTCCATAGTATCAAGCCTTTTCTATTCATCAAAACTAGTTCCCAGGAAGAGATATTTAAAGTTTACAAGTTTATTCACATTGTGGTATAAATCCCTGAAGTGGTTTAGCATGTAAATCATTGAGCCAGTATTTAAATTTCAGGCAGTAAAGGACTGGTTTTGTCTTTCTGGAATTTCAGAGACCACACTTTTGCTGTCTGGGAGGGTATTTCGATCCTGAAATCACACTTCATGAGCGGATCCTGCCTCTTTAAATATGAATTACCTTTTCAAGGTTTCAGAGGACAGAAAAAGTAGCAGTGAACTGATTTCTCAGAAAGCCCTGTGCAGCAATCTAGTGTCCTAGAATTTGATTCAGCTGTCAGGATGGAGTCAGAACAGCTTAGGTAGAAAGAAAGAAAAAGAAAAACTTACTTGAAAAGCTCCATTTCTATGCTGTGTAGGAGTTTTCTATATCCTATTTACCTGACATGGCAACCCAACACTTGGGCAAGAAGACAAAGAAAGGTTAACAGTCAGGAGAGAAGGCAGGGATCCATGCATTAAAATGAAAGAACTCTGTTCCATCCAACAAAGGAAAATACATGGAAATCAGTCATATATACTCCTAGAACCCTAAGCATTCTGAACACAGACGGCCCAAGACATTATGTACAGACATCCAACTAGATGTCCATATATATGTTAACTCATTTCATCCTTTGCAGTATACAGTAATGGCCTAATTTTTATAGACACAAACACTGAAGAGTTAACTATTAATATTTGCCTAAGGTCATAGCTAAGTAAAGGAGGCACCATTTCAACCCTGGTGGGTTTAACTCAAGAGTTCATTTTCCCTCTCTACCATGCCTTCTATTATCCAACCTTCTAATATATTTGCTAATCTTCTCAACCAGTACCCGATTCCCCCCACTGTCACCTACCCTTAGAATGTAACTTCTGGGGACATAAAAGTCAGAGGCAAGAGCTTTTCCAGAGGATATTTTGCTTCTTGTCAAACTGAGATGAAAAATTCAGCACCTAATATTCCAATCGTAACAAAAAGGACAACACAAAACCAGTATGCAGTGAGAAAGGGCAAGAAGAGAGTGTTAAGAGATACCAAATCACTCCTTTTTTTAAAATATCTCCCTTCTACACACTTTAATGAAGGCGAGTTACCTAGATACTTTCAAAGATTGGCTCTTAAAGAGTGGGGATACATTCAGCCCCGATAATGTATCTTATGCCTTTCCATGTCCAATCAAATTTGTTCTATAAGAATCATCATCTCCCTCTTTGCTGACGACACAGTTTAACCATGTGACTGAAGGGCAGTAATACCTTTCCTATTTAACTCAAAGCATTACAGACAAGAAATTCCAAATGGTCCACCTCTCACAGCCTAAATCAAGCAAAGGATAAATGAGGAGCTATTGACATCACTGGGCATACACGCCTAGGGAAACTCGCTCTTTAAAAATCCAACATAAAGTTTTCATTGTGCAAGACGAATGAGTTCTCGCGATCTCTGCATCATCATGTCTGTAGGTAATAATACTCTTTGTACACCTAAAAATTTGTTAAGAGGGTAGATCCCATTTTAAATGTTCTTAACACAATAAAAATATATATAATGCTGGATGACATCAAGATAGAGAGTTGTCAAAAACTGGTCAGGACTTTCTTACCTGGAAATTGAGAGATCTTAAGATTATACTTTTAGGGGACCAATAACGGCAGCCTTCCTACCTGGAAATCTTCCTCTCTATGTGATGATGAAAGGTTACTTTTAGAATATTTTTAGAGTATTTAAAGAAGCTGGAATTAGATACTAAAGGAACCCTTTTCAACATCTTTTGTCAAAGCAGAAGAGTTTCTAAGGGGTCAACGCCAATCAATTTCTTTTCATGTCTGTAGAGATAAAACTAAGGGAACAGGTTTAAATTACAGTTGGAAAGCTTTCCTATCAACCTAGGGAAGGGCCTTCTTGAGGATGATAAAGCCCTTGTTTAGATACATTCTGAGAAATGTGGTAAAGCCTCTATGCTTAGACATCTTCAGGAAGATTAAATGTTTGCCCTAGATAAACATCCTTTCCTAAAGTCAGGAGGAAAACAAAATGTTTTCCTGAGGTTCCGCTCAGCTCCATAAAATGATATCTCCCAAAGGTTTATGAAAGTAGCTGAATTTTTTTTCTCTCTGTAAATTCAGGGCTGAAATTTAAGCTTAAAACAATGCTTATGTTGATTATATTTGAAAGCAGCAAAATGGTCCTTCTCTAAAAATCATTCCATTAAAGACAAACTTTACAACATTAACATGCCCATCTTACCACAGAATGCAAGATTCATTCATATTTCCCCTCAATAGGATGTTGGAGTCTGCTCATATTGGGTCAGAAGAAGCCAGTTGGGTCCATTGATAGGTGAATGGATAAAATAGATATGGTATACATAAAATAGAATATTACTCTGCAATAAGAAAGAATGGAATCTTGCCATTTGCAACAACATGTCCCTTCCTTACCTTTAGGATACTTGCTTTCCCAGGAGATACCTTGGTCTCCGTATCAGTTATGCATTGCTGCATAGCAAACCATCCCAAAATTTAGTAGTGTGGAAAAATTAAAATTAATTTTTGGTAATGAGCCTATTGTTCAACTAGATTGTTCTGCAGATATGGGTTGACATAGTTGACCTCCAGCCAGGTTTAATCATGAAGCTGGGGTCAACTGGCTGAAGATTGGCTGGTCCAGGATGTTTCCCCATGTCTGGTGGTTGACCAACTGTCAGCTGTGGTAACAATGGTGGCTGGGCCCTGATTTGCTCATCATCCAGGAGGCTAGCCCAGGCTGGTTCCCTTGGTGGTGATGAGTTTCCAAGAGGGCAAACAGAAGCCCTCACAGTCTCCTGATACCTAGACTCAGAACTGGTATAATTTCATTTTTCCTATATTCTATGACCCAAAGCCAGTCATCAGAACAGCCTAGGTTCCAGAGGTGGGAAACTAGGTTCTCTCTTTGACAGAAGGAGCTGCAAACACACATTGCAAAGGGTGTGGCTGAAGGGAGGGGTGGGAAATAGAGGCCATTTTGGTCATCAATCTCTCATAATCCCTTCTGCAAATAAAATACTGGTTAGCCCACTTGATAGACTAAGAAATTCCCAGACACATCTAAACACTAAGGACAGCTTGGGTTCTCCAGATGACATTCCCACTACATAGATTATGGCTCTTTGAGGATGTATCACCTCTTCTTGTATCTGAGGATAGGAAAAACACCCCCTAAAATGTAGTTATGCATAGCCATGTATTGCAGGGCCAAACTTCTGCTTCCCAGGTGTAGCTGGATCCCATCTACTCCTACATGTGCACATTAACCACCTACCAGTTGTTTGGTCTTGGAAGAGGGATGTTACATAATAGGTTTACCACATAATTAAGAAATATTTTTCTTGGATCCCTCTATCTCCCTCGTTCAGTTTGCCCTTAATTGCATTTTATATTTTAATAAAGTTGGCCCGAGACACTGCACTCAAAGAAATTCAGAGGAGTGTTTAAAGAACTCTTTGATCTAACTTCCCAGATGAAATCTCCCCAAATCCACTTAACTCTAATTCAGTATTAAAATGCCATGTATTGTTTCCTTAATAGAAATAACGCCAACACTACCACAGGAAAAGGTCAAAGAGATGAGAAGCCTCAGTGAGCCATGTCATATTTATGTTGCGTGTGGATATTTTTTCTTCTTTATTCTTTCACTATTGACACTAGCTTTTGAAAATGCTTGAAGGGATTTAAAATTAGAGCTGTCTATTGTGATTTATTAGAATATCTATGGAAGCCAGAATTCATTTCTAGCACTTTGTGCCCTTCTAGAAAAATCATCCATAAGTTTGGGATTCAAATGGTAATATTGTGAACAAAAATTCCATACATAAATGAATTATGTATGGAGCCACCCAGAAAATTTGCTGATGAACATTCCTAGGTATACAGGAGTAAATACATCTACAGGATCTTTTCTCTTTTTTCCCCCCAATTTTCCCTCTCTATGTCCTTCTTTTCATACAAATGACTATCAACATTCATCCCTAAAGGAAAAAAATAAGAAGAAGAAGTCACAAAAGAACAGCATATCACGTAACACAAGAATCTGTGTGCATGGAGTGGACCAGACTCCACCATTTTGCTTAGGTGATGCCTGGAAGAGAATATATGAGCTTGTTGTATATGTAGTAGATACGTTTCTTAGTTACAACAGTATTGCAAAAGTAAAGATCTATTTTCTATGACTGATCTCAAATCTGGATCTTCCATTTCAGCTCAGCAACAGAAAATCTAATTTAGTCCAATATAATCTAAACTCAAAACACAATTTCAACTCAGTTATTTTCTTAAAGGAACTGTTTCACTGCTTCTGAACCCTCACTCACATCACCCTCTACTGAAAGCATGGAGTATTTAAGCAGTCAGGTACTAGTAAGGCTCTGGTGGGAAGGGTGGGAGAAGGGTAGTATGTTCCCATTCTTGGTATGGTTTTGTTCTCATGTTCTCAGATCTATGGGCATCTGGCTCCATATGGAGGGTAAACATCTGACACAGACTCAGTCAGGTAGCATGTTTGATGGTCTATAGCCACCTACTGAGTCCCTGTGCAGATCCACAGCCTGAGTGGTTCCATGGAGGCTGCCCTATGTCCAGCGAGAAATCTCCTCTATAGGTTTTATCCACAGACTGTGCTCAATTTGCCAAGTAAGCTCTTGGATCACATTCACAGCTAACATCCTTTCTTTATATTCTGGGTCCAAAGGAAACTCATGGATCTTTGCCAACCATGTAATGACCTCATGTTATCTATCCATTGGCCTAGTCAGATCATCTTATCCCACCATCTTTGTCAAGCTTCCCAATTTTATGAGCATCTATATCCAGCCTCATTCCAACCCTTCATAGGACAACTGGTTTGTATGCAAGGATGAGTTTAAAATTTTTAACTTTAAACCAATTTCTGAAACCACATTTATACGTCTATGCAGTCTAAGAGAAGTGAAATTCAGAGGAACATTATTGCCATATTTATTGACCCAAGCACCAAAAAAAATCCAATCTATTAATATATAAGAAAACCTTGGGCCGGCTGAGTGGTGCGATGGTTAAGAGCTGGCTTGAGAGGCCAGTGGCCCTGGTTCAGATCCCATATATGAGGGCCCGTGACACTGCCCTCTACAGCTGAGATGGTGAACAACAGCTCCACCTGGAGCTGTGCTGCTGTGAGTCCCCGGGATGGCATAGCTGCAGCCCCTGCTGTAGTGGGCTGCCATGGGCTACAGTGAGTGGCCGGCAGCCAGTGTGAGCGGCCGGCAGCCAGTGTGAGCTGCCAAGAGCCGCTGTGAGTAGCCATCCAGAGGCTGGCAACTGATCTGCCTCAACTGAGAAGAGCGCAATGACAATACCAACATGGGCTAGTGAAGCAATGTCCTCCACAACTAGACTGGAGAACAAAAAAACAACTTCAGCGGGCCAAGTGGCACGGTGGTTAAGCGCTGGCTTGGGAAGCCAGCAGCCCCAGTTCAGGTCCCACATATGAGGGCCAGTGACACTGCCCTCAAAAAAAAACAAAAACAACTTGTCTGTTCCCCTTCCCCAGTTCCCCAACGCTGTTCCACGCCCCCAATTCCCCAATAAACTCTTGGGGAAAAAAAGAAAACCTTGAAAAATAACAATTTACTTTATATATTCACTATGGAAAATGGACCCAACATTGACCAAATTAAGATTTATGAGTAAAAATGTCATAATTTCACTTTAACAGGTTCATGTATAATAATTATAAATTATAACACCAGAGAATTCCTGAGTATTCAAATTGACTATAGTCAGCAAGTGAGTAATTGAGAGTTCAGTAAAAAGATCATCTCACCAATATACTTGAAATATGTGATTTTGTTATTGTTGTTGTTTTTGTTCTTTTTTTTGCTAATAAAATCTAGGGATTTTGCTTTGCTATGAATTCTAGACCCTAAAATTTCTAGGTTGATTTTTACTCTGATTGTTTTGTAATTATTCATGATTTCCCTCTAGCAAGGCTATAAACTCCAGTGGGAGAATACAATGCCTCATCCTTATTCTTATGCCCCAGCAACAAAAGTAAAACTGTATTTTAAATGTATTAATAAATACTGATAATTGCTTGATTAACTGAAACCCTCAGATTCAGAAAATTCCTAAAGAACAAAAATACATATTTTGTCAGGATGGTCTTATATCTGGGTCATATTCTTCTTCCTTGGTCAACATTTTATCACTAAATGTACGAAAAAAATCTCTCCAAATTTATGGAACTGGATTAAGATAAAAGAAACTAGTTGATGAGCATAGTATTCATATTGTACAGATGTGGAAATCCTTATCCGTGACCAGGGGTTGATGCGACCATATCAATGAGCTATTTGGCAGGCCAATAATAATAAACAGTAATAATAATTAATAAAGGCTCTTTCAACAAAACAGAAAACCATAACTATATAGCATAGTTTATTCCCATTCCCGTTCCAGAAGCTTATGAAAAAAATGATATAAGTTTGGTATGTGGAGAAAGCTGCAAATTTGGGAATTAAAACTCTTCAGAGCCATCATTAACATCACTCTGAATTTCTAGCACCACCTTGGAACAGAATTTCTCATCAAGTTTCATTTGAAATAGTCACTATGTATTAAAAAAAGGATATCATGATCAACTAAATTGGGAAATACTGGATTAAATAAAAGTAAACAGGTTTCTTGACTATGAGATTTCCCAAAGCCTTAAATATGCTAATTAACATGATGAATTTCAGAGAGGGAATTAGAGTGTGTACATTTCCAAAACTTACATTACTAAGAAACACTTTTCCTCAGAGAGGAAAGGTCTATATTTGTGAAGAAAAAAAAACTAATTTGTGGGACCTAGACATGAAAAATAGTTTGCATGGTTCAAACATGCATCAAAGAATTTGTTTTAATGCTTTTAGGTATTAAACCCATCCAAATGGTTTGAATACTTCTGTCAAATATTCTAAACATTTAACATTCCCAAATGTCTAGATGTTTGCCATTGTTTAAATAAAAAAATCTTAGATGAGCAGCTAAATTTTTCACTTCAGTTGCAGCCAAATATGTACCAATTACAGAAAGAAAGAAAGAAAGAAAGAAAGAAAGAAAGAAAGAAAGAAAGAAAGAAAGAAAGAAAGAAAGAAAGAAAGAAAGAAAATAGAAAGAAAGAAGAGAGGGAAGGAAGGAGGGAGGGAGGGAAGGAGGGCAGAAGAAGAGGTAAGGGATATACTTAAGCCTTAGTTTTATCATCTAAAATTTAGGATTATAATGGTTTCTACCATAAGGTTTATTACTCATTCATTCATTCATTCATTCAACACATATTTACTGACCATCTCCATTGCTCCAGAACTGAGCCTACAATGGAGAGCAGGGAAGGACCAGGGAAGAGACAGACAACACAGAAGAAAACAAGATAATTTCAGATAGTGATATGAATCGTGATGACAATAAAACAGGGCTATAGGTAAGGACTGATGGATATGTTTGAATGATCGATGAAGACCTCACTGAGAAGGTCATACATGCAACCTGAATGATTCAAATGAGCAAAACAGCAATGATCTGCAGAAGAATGTTTCTGGCAAATGAAACAGATGACAAGGCCTTAAAGTAGGATGTTTGGCTTTTTCAAGGACCAAAGAACTTGGCCTGTGTGGCTGGAGAGGCAGCCAGAGGGTCCTAACAAGCTATTTATAAAAACCTTAGGCTACCACCTGACCCATAGTAAGTGCTCAGTATATGAAGGCTAAGGGGATGATCATGCTGACGACAATGACAATGACATTGTAGAAATAGAGATAAAGTCTAATGAATTTCCAAATGTCAAAGTCAGGAAATATATTTTTAGAGAAAACTTAGAGCTAAAATATATAGCAGTGGTTCTTGACCTTTCTGTTGTGATAATGCTTATACAGATAATATAAGTATTAGTCATGGTAAGTAACACTACTAACAAACAAAATAACAGTTCATCTCTCACTCACATCAGAATCTGCTTTGAGTTCTCAGCTCTCCCCCAAGTGGTACCTCAGTGATTCAGGCTCTTTCCATCATGCTGCTCCGCCATCTTGGAATTCTTCAATTTGATTTTTCTGCCACGCAGATAGGATGGGGAAGAAAGAACAAGGAAGGTACACTGGCTACTTCACCATCTCCCAAAAGTAATGCACGTGACTCCAGCTCACATGTCACTGGCCGGGAGCAGTCACCTGATCCTATCTAGATCCAAAGGGGCTGGGAAACACAGTCTTCCTATGTGCCCAAGAGGGAAATGGAACAGTTCAGTGAACAATCCTAAGCATAACTGGATTGTCTATGCACAATATGCTTAATGTCATGAGCATAGCCAGATTCTGACAAAAAACTCCCCCTTGAACTGGCAGAGAAGTAAAACAAATAGTGCAGCAAACATTGAGAGATGATGGCAGACTCTGGTTTACCCTACCATTTTTTTCTCCCATTCCAGAAAGTTTATCACATTGTCAGTAGTGGCCTTGAATTGGACTATAAACTCTATTTTTTTAAAATAAACCATTAGAAAACTTTTTTAACAAGAAATTATTGAGCAAGCCTCATGACACACTGCTATATGGTTAGGACCCGCTGAATGTACCACATCACACTAGAATACACACAACAAACATAAACGGATCATCATTCGGTTCATTTGCCCGTTCCTCCAGTGATTATTTCCTGAGCACTCATGAGGTGTCTTCCATGGCCACATCAGGACCTTTGTATCATCCCTAGTCTGAAGGTCCACCTGGAGGCCCACCCCCTCCTTATGGTTTTCTCTGGTGACACTTTGACTGGGGAGTAGAGAATTATGGGAGGAGGGGGAGATGAGAAGACTGAGGCACTTGTAGATTTGCAGCTATGAGGTAATCATAGAACTCCAGATGAAGAAACTTGGGCACCTTTATATGGGAAAGGGGATATAATAGAGGACAGTGTTTAGGAGTACAAACGTTTTTAAAACAGGGGAACACTTGTACCAGTCTCCCTCAGCCTTAGTTTCCTAACCCATAAAACCGATGACAGGATTATGATAAGGATTAAATGAGAAAATGCACATAAAACACCTAGCCCAGTGCCTACTTAATAATAAGTGGTAAATGTCTGTACATAGTTTGGTATATGGAGGATATGTGTACTTATCCATAAAATATGACCCATGGGATTAGCTGAGGTAACCAATGAACATCATCCAAGAACAAACTAAGGGAAGGATGACTAACGTGAAGTGAACAGATTATAGAGAAACCACAGAGAGATAATTTGTTGACTGTTTTGCCTGGGATGAGGGCAGACAGGGAGGGAGGGGAGAAGTGTGAGCCAGGCAGTCCTGCAGGAGAGTTCAGGGCATGGCCCCTGTGTGCTCCATCCCAGCCACTTGGCCAAAAGGAACCTTCTCTAAGCTCAGGCCACCCACTCCCCAATCTGGCCCAGTCCTTCCTGGATTTCTGATACAATACAGCAGCTCTAGTACCCACAGCCTATGGTTAGAGCACCTCTGAAAGAAAGGGAAGGGGCAGACCTAGCAAAGAAAGGAAGGAAGTCAGAGAAGAAAATGGGGTGCAGAGAGAAACAGTATGTGCCGAGGCTAGCTGTATTACTAGGTGCTTGTCCTTAGAAGAGATAGGAAGCTGAAAGCTAGACAAACTAAATGTAACTGGTGTGATTAAATACAAATGAATGTATAAATATAACTGATGTCTGTTAATGCAATTACAGTACCATGCAAAGTCTGTGGTGATGACCTGACTTGATGGGGCCATGATGAGCAACTCAAATGATCAACAAACACAGAAAACTGCCAAGCAAGGTCATCCCTAAAAGTTAAGTCAGTATTATTCCAATACTTGGACTCTCGTATCACCAAATTTATTTCAAGAGCCACTGACTAATTTCTGATACTCTGAGTCTGAGAAAAGAAAATATATTAGCCATTGTTCTGGACCCATCAGCCACAAGGAACAAGCCCAGCATTCAATCCTACAATATCGCCTCATGGAATTTCTGAAATGCTGCTTATTTGTTTCACTCTTTCAGTTTAGAGCCCCAGAATTCCAGATGCACATGTCTTGGAGATGGGTAACATAATACACCATTCTCATCTGTTAAAAATACACATCACTATTATATCAACTACCTAGAAGTCACCTTGGAAAGCAGAGAACAAAGCCCTGAGCAAATGTTACTGAGATAATGGCTACAGAGGAAGAAGCTTAGTAGCCAGAATCCACAGGGTGTGGGCAGAGCGAGAGCAATGAAGGCATGGGGGAAAAGATCCTAAAGGCAAACTCCTCTGTGACTGTGAGCCCAGCCTATGCAAAAGAGATGAATGCAGGCAGCCCATGAAAGCTGAGGCCAGATGGCACAGCAAGAACAGAACCATACAAAATGGGGAGACATGACCCCACACATAGGTCTAAGAATGCTCCATTACACTGGGAGTGTCAATATTTTTATTCAATTATATCAGAACGCTTTGGGTCCTCGCGGACAAATATGTAGAAATCTCCTGAGTGTTATAAACCTTTGTTATCTGTATCGGAATGTTTCCAGGCTGGTGGACCTTTTGGTGAGTCCAGATCCTTCTAAAAATCTTTCTGCAAGTCTGATGAAATCCATCTGGCTCTGATTAATTTGCAATTAACCTGCCAAGTACAGTCTCAGAAGAACAGCAGAGTGCAAGTGTCTCTGAGCTATCATCTTGCTACAACTAAATCCTAGAAAAGCATGTGAGGCCCAAGTGTTCAAACAAGGGTGATATCACTGGGGGCTGGAGGCACCAAGAGGCTCCATGAAGGAAAGGGAATGAGGGCCAGGCTGCAAGGAAGCAAGAATTTCTATCGCTTTGTAGACACCTCAGTGTTTAACAATGTCTTACAAATAATAGACATGTAATAACTATGTGTTGATTAAAAAGGGTCCAATAAGGACTAATAAACTTCTCCATAAATCACCAACAGCAACATATCTAAGATTTCCATTAGTTAAACATCATCTCAAGGTTTAAGGACCCCATGTGACCCGCATGAAAAAAATGTGCCTTCCTAAGCATCTAGCAACCTGCTGGGGGTCGGGGGTGAGCACTCGGAGGCACTGACATTCCTAGTCACGTCTAACGGAGACTTTGTCAAAATCAATTCGTCCACACATTGACAGTCAAAAATCTATCCTCTACATGGGATGGGGTGGGGAGGAGACATAAGAATTGGTTGTTTGATTAATTTCATTAGCTTTATTGGTGGTTCTTGTTTATTTTTTCCCTCATGTTGCAGTCCAACATATTTCTGGGGAAGAGACAGATAGCCTCAGTATTCTGTGCCCAAAATATTAGAGGGAAAAGAGGGAAAGAGTGGGATAAGTATGAGTCTGATTGGATATCAGATGTTATTTGAACATCTACTGGATCACTTTTTAACAGGTTGTTTTGCTACTTCATAGACACAGCACTTGATTTTGAGAAGAGAGATAGGTGTTTTCTGAACACTCAACACTCAATGGTTCTCTATTGTTTCTTCTGGAAGTCCCTTCTCATGTCCTCAGTAGCTTTGACTACAAAGCCTTGTCTTCCTTCCCCAGCCTTCCTTGGCTTAGCCCTTCAGCACTAGCTCTGCCCAGGCTTCTGTCTCCAACCCTCTTCTTCATTCACCCTATGCCTTCTCCCTTGCTTATCAGATATGTGTATTCCACTCCTATGTTTTAATCATTATGTATAGATTGATGACTCCCAAATTATAGCTTCACCTAGATCTTCCTGAATTCTAAATGCTTACCGGACATAACCACCTAAAAGTCCCACAGGCACATGTGTGACTTGAAGCCACTAACGTTCTTCCCTGCCCCACTCCTTTCCCTCTCCTTCCAGTTCAGAGACTCTGAAAGAATTATGTACCCTTCAACCCAGCCAGAACCTTGGAGTTCACTCTTTCTCTCTCACTCTCCATTCTCAAGATATTACCAAGTCCTGTTAACTCTAATAGGTAAATAGCTCGCAGAGTGACCCATTTCTCTTTTTAACATCACCATCCTAGTTCTAGCTCCCTCCAAGTCTTATCCTATTGCAATAAGCTTGATTGGCCTCCCACATCTCCATTCTTGTTCCTGTCCAATCCATCCTGCACATTGCAGCCAATGTGATCTTTATAAAATTTATGCAATTCAAATGTGGTCAGATCTCTCTCTCTCTCTCTCTCTCTCTCTCTCTCTCTCTCTCTCTCACACACACACACACACACACACACACACACACACACACACCACTTTGCTTAAAATTCTTCTCTCATTCAATACCCAAACCCTCTGCATAGCCTTCAAGGCCCTGCATGGCTGTCTCCTATCTCTCTCCAGCCTTATCTCATACCATTCTCCACTTGTACTTCACATTCCAGCTGCACTGGTCTTCTGTCAGTACCTCCAACACTCTTGTAAATGTTTCCCACAGCCATGGGGGCCTTGACACATGCTAGTATGCCTGTAATTCTCTTCTCCACCTCGTCCCCTCTGGTATCTAGTTGATTTCTATTCATGCTTTGGATCCCAATTCAGATCCCTTCCTCAGGACAGCCTTCCCTGAACTGTAGACTATGTTAGGCTTTCTGTCACACATACACAAGCCAGACCATCCTGC
Organism: Aselliscus stoliczkanus; assembly: GCA_033961575.1. Classification (NCBI taxonomy): domain Eukaryota; kingdom Metazoa; phylum Chordata; class Mammalia; order Chiroptera; family Hipposideridae; genus Aselliscus; species Aselliscus stoliczkanus. The sequence goes on from CM066734.1 coordinate 10,624,115, forward strand.
TCCTGGGTTTCAGACCACTTATGATTTTATATTTATTTGTGATTACTTGGCCACTAAGTCCCCTAACAAAACATAATATCCATCAGCAGGGACTGTATCTGTTTTACTCGCCATTATTTCTCCAGAGCCTAGTACAATGTCTAGGACATTTTAAGTAGTCAATAAACATGATACATAAATGATTCATGAATAAATGAATGCCTTCTCTATTCTTCCTCCAAACAATATGTTTCATCCAATTCTACATCTTGGGCATCCTTCATCTTTATCTCTGCCTCTCCATCCCCAATGCTGTTCATTCACAGCTTAGCAAACTCTCATCTAATCTATAGAAGACCATGTTTCCATCCTTATGGCATTCCAATCCAACCTACATACCTTGTCAAGAGTGAACCTTTTAAAATACCAATCTGAGCATAGCTCTCCCCTGTTCAAAATCCTCCGGATGTTTCTACAAATGGAGCTAATTCCAGCCTCGGTCTCTCTGCTCTCGTACGTGCCTTGTCTCTGTCCTCTTCCCACGTGTCAGTTTAACAGTGATCCCTAACATTTTTCATGCCATGGCACACATTTAAAAAATGGCAATATTTACACAACATGTTGGAGTCAACAGAGGAGGCTCCAGGACCCCAAAGACTAAGGAATTTGACAACACAGCGATAATCCAGGTGCCCTGCTGCTCAATATTCAAGTCTTGCTGAAGAGTGGCTTTCTCTATGAAACCTTTTCTCTCACTTTTGTGACTCTGCTACACCCTGGCAGACTTTTTAATAGTACTCTGAATACTTCTTTTGTTTACATTCCTGCCTTTTCTATGAGACTAAAAACCCCTCTGGGACAGAGGACATAGCTTACCCATCAATGAATTCTCAGAATATAACAATGGTGCCCAGATGAATGAATAATGAGCAGAAAAAGGGACTAGAAAGCTTCAAGAGTCCTTAGTCCAAATATTTTGGATGGCTGTTGGTTTAATTTCCTTCAATCATCACTTTAATAAATGTAGATTGTTTTTTAAACTAAAGTGACTTCCTCCCTCTCCCCCAAGCCCTTTTTCCTATAGGTAAGCTTCCAAGCTACAACTATGACTAAACAAAGTGCTGGAATTTCAAGTGATAACTGTTCCAAAAAGCAAAATATGGCTGCTGTGTGCAATGGAGTCCCCTAAGGACTCTACCGGCTATTGTGCTTTTCGCTGCCAGAACGTTTTCTGTCAACTGATGATGCTTCCAGAATCAGATGTTTTTCATAAGCAAGAAGAGAGAGATTCCAGAGGTGAAGATCTTATAAATGCATTGAAAAATGTCAACATTTTCGGTTCAAGTTATGATTGAAATGAGTAGAACCTCGTACTTTAAAATGCTAGGAATGTGCTTGATGTGGTAAAGGAGCAAAGAGAGAACAGAGGTGGCCAGAACTATGTTTTTTTATTATTATTTCTCAGATGGATGTGACAAACGAATAAGCCCAGCCAGAAGTCTGCCTTCACCTGGAAAGCTATCACTTTCTAACTGAGAAGCCAGTGACCATCGTAAAGCTAAATCAGGCCAGAATCAAGGAAGCTCACTCAAGGACATCCTACCCAAGAAAGGAGGGCTCTAAGCAACGTGCCCAAACTCAGCAACTTCCTTAAGAACTTTACTTGTGACAGTCAGTTTTTTGCTACTGAATTAAAAGCCAAGGGATCATTTCTTTGTGGTAGTAATAGCCCTGTTTCTTTCCCAACCTCACATTCCGTGGTAAATAAATACTCCGGTACTGTCAACTCTAAATCGTAGATGACATAACGCCTACCCAGGATCTATTGCCTGGGTTGATGTGATTGGAGGAAAGGAGGCCCAAAGGTAGGAACTTTTACTTACAGCATCTTAAAGGAGGGCAGAAGCAATGGCTACTAGAGGGACCTGTTTGGGGTGTGTGTGTGTGTGTGTGTGTGTGTGTGTGTGTGTGTGTGTGCATCCCCGCCCAAGCTTAGGGGCTAGGTCTACCTTTGCCTTGAGGGCGCTGCAGGGACATGCCAAAGGAACCACTGCCTGGAGGAACTTATCTCTCAAGATCAATCAAGGTCACTCCAGAACCCAACAGACCAAATTCATCCAGTTGGAGAACGGGGACGTTTTTAGAAGGGAACACTATGTTGCTCTGGACATGAAGGAGGACTCAGAAAAAGCAGTATTTGGAATCTCAGGGCTCCCACCAGCCCCAGGCTGGTAACCAGAGGTAGCACCAAACCCTATATATACTGTTTTTTTCCCTATACATATTATACCTATGATAATATGCAATTTATAAATTAGGCAATTTCACAGATAGAAGACTCATTCTTACTGAGATTTTAAAAACCTCAGCATACAATGTTTTTCTCCTTCCTTATTAAGTCGAGAACATTCACCTTTCCACTTAAAGAAAGCTCTTTACGGCTTCTCTTCAGCATAACTAAATTGCCAGCATCACTCCTCTTGTGCTCTGGGGCCATTAGCAAGTGGTGACTGGAACAAAAGCACTGTGATCCTGCGACAGTCCATCTGATAACCGAAACCGCTACTATACTACTACCGGGCAGGGAGAATCCACAGTGTGGAGACGCTGGAACAAAGGGATGATTCACATCCCAAACAGGACAGAGTGGGGCTGCGTGACATGACTACATGCTCCTCGGTCGGAACAGTGCACCATTTAAAATTATAAACTGTTTCTTTCTGGAATTTTTCCATTAAATCTTTTCAGACCATGGATGACCGTGGGTAACTGAAACAGTGGAAAGCAAAACCACCTAAAAGGGAGGACTATGGTGAAGCATTTCAAAATAGCCTCTCCACACAATGGATCCCTTTGTCACCAGAGGATAAATTCACTCTCGATCCATTGTTTGCAGGATCGTATCAGCTAACAAAGAAGCCTGGCTCCCATGCTCCAAGCCAGGAGTTTTAATCTGTTGATGCCTCCTGCTCAGTGTTTCTTACGAAAGTAATAAATTTCAAGCCCTTCTGTTTATAAAAGAGAAAACCACACAGGGAATACATTTTTGAATGCCAGGTGTGCCATTAAGGAGTCATGTTATATCAGACTTTCACAGTGGGTGGCTGCATCCCAGGAACAACATTTGGTCTGTGTCATATAGAAATGCATGAAATTTGAAGCTTCACTATTCCTCCCCTACACAGCTGAGGGTACTGCCCAGATGTTCTTAAAGGGCCCATCCATCTTCAATATTGCATCTCAGCATTTCCAGGGTGATGTGACCTGTGAACTCCTTCTCTGGACATAAATCTCCCCCAACCCTCTTAGAACATTTTTGAACTACTAAATGATACATGATAAAGAAATAATTTTAAATAGAGACTCACTTTTACTTTAGATTGGAATAGTATTGGTTGCATTATAACAATTGCACTAATATTATCACTAATAATGATCATGATATATGAAGACTTATTCTGACTTAAGTTCCATTAAGTAAATTTTGTAATATAAAACAATGTACAAAAAAAAAAAAACAAGTAAAAAATGGCATATGTCATATTTGGTTTGGAGACCATGGAATATATATAATTTTATACATGTAAATATATATGTAGATGTGAAAATTACATATGTATATATATTAAAATGGAGACTAAAATTTAACTAAATATAACAACAAATGAGACTTTTTCATCACTTTTTGTTTTAGTTCTCAATTCTACCCTGTCCACATATCCTATATTGCTAGTATGTAGTCTTTATTCCTAATGAAAAGGACAGAATTATTGTCATAGTTCACTGTAAACATTAGTTTTTCAAAGTACTAAAAACACTTCAATGTGTTGTATAATAATTTTCATCAGATCAATGGAACAAAGTGACGAGCATTTTGAGATTAGTTTATAGAATTACACCTATGTTTCAGCATCAGTATAATGATCTTATGTTTAACCAACAATCTAGTATGGGTACAAAGTCCAAGATATATGAGTAAGAATAAAAATCATTTGCAATTGTACCACCACACGAAGGAAGTGCTCAGCTGGGAAATGAATTAGCTGAGTGACAGGATTTTGAGCAGCCTCTTAACAAGCTCACATGTTCACTGCATCCTTATTTACAGCTCTTCACGTAGATTTGGTTTTGAAAGGGGGGATAAAAAGCAATGACATATTTATTGATTAAAACGCACTCCCGGGGCCGGCCGAGTGGCGTGGCGGTTAAGCTCTGGCTTGGGAAGCCAGCGGCCCGGTTCGGGTCCCACTTATGAGGGCCAGTGACACTGCCCTCAAAAAAAAAATAAATAAATAGAAAACGCACTCCCGTCTTTAGTTATGTGGTCCCACAAAATACTTGGCAAGCCCCCAAATTGACAGCCATGGGTTAGAAAATATCACAATCTTCAATCGTGTTCTAAAAGGTTCTGCTAGGGCTGGCGGAGTGGCGCGATGGTTGAGAGATAGCTTGGGATGCCAGTGGCTCTGGTTCGGATCCCACATGTAAGGGTCAGTGACACTGCCCTCTTAAAAAAAATAAATAAATAAAATAAATAAAAGGTTCTGCTGGAAGTGAATTCTGTTTGTCAACACCACCAGGGTTTTTGTGGGGAAAGAGACACCTCTCCCCCTGTCACCCTGGGATTGGCCACATGCCTATCTATTGTTGGAACATCTAAAAGCACACGGCTTTTCCTCTAAGGCAGGTTTTGCCCCCTGTGTTAGGCCCTTTCTTACAATAAATCCCCTCTGAGAATTCTTCTGGGGATTATGTTTCTTTGACTTTTGCAAACTCTCTGCCAACTTCTTCATCCTTTCCTGGGTCTGAATTACCTGTGCGCCTTTACCTGGAACTTGGTTCTTGACCTTGACCTTGGCAAGTCATCACTTCCAGTTCAGAACTCCAGTCCCTGACTCAGTGCTCTACATAAAAACAATTGTTTGTTCCTTTTCTAACATTACTTTTCGTCTTTAGGAAGACAGCTCTGAAACCAGAACTGTCAACCCGGAATTCTACTCCAGCCAAACACTACAGAAAAAATGGTCGCCTCACCTCTACCCATGTTTTGATGAGGCTCCCCAACACTCCTGCTGGGGTGGTGTCAGAAAAAGCCAAGTATGGAGCCAGCATATACATCCCCACAAGCTAGTAACATCCCCTGTTCAGAGCATCAGTGGAAATTACATGGGGGGCCAGAAAGAAGGAGGGAGGGAAGAAACACATGTACAAACCCACGAGTTCCTCACTACATAACTATTTTGCTGTGGAATTTAAAATCAATATCAGGACGCTTGCCCTAAGAGATTCAGGTTGGCATTATAAGCTCAACAAAGATCTTTCTTTTTACAATTAAGATGTATTGGGCCGGCTGAGTGGCGCAGTGGTTAAGAGCTGGCTTGAGACGCCAGCGGCCCCTGTTCAGATCCCACATATGAGGGCCAGTGACACTGCCCTCAAAAAAAAAAAAAAAAGATGTATTGGAGAGCCAACATGATGAGGCAGAAATTATACAGATGTTGGATTAGGAAAAAAAACACAGTGGCAATTCTTCCTTTACACCTGTACTCCTCAAACTTTAATGAGCATCACAACTGCTTACAGAAATCATTAAAATACAAATTTCTGGACCTTCCCCAGAGAGTTTCTGATTCACCATGTGTGGGTGGAGTCTGAGAATTCACATTTCTAACAAGTTGACAGTGATGCTATCATCAGGTGACAGTGATGCTATCATCAGGTGACAGTGATGCTATCTGTACAAGAAGCATACCTTGAAAGCTGCCGCTTCATTACTTACCAACTCTGTGACCATAAGTACACCACTTATTTCTCCAAGTTTCAGTGTCCTCCTTTGTAAAATTCAGGTTTAAAATTTAGATCCAAGCTATCTAAAAGAGCAGGTTATGAACACCAAAATAAGAAAATGGATGTGCAGCCATTTTGTAAATTGGAGAGTATTATATAAATGCATTCCCTCATTCAAAATCTAATTTTATAACACGCATTAGGTGCTGCTACTACGTTACGAGCTGAGAACAAATCCATCATTGGAGTTTATGGTCTAGTATGACAGAGAAACATGAAAAGGATATTGAATTGATGAGTGTAAATAAATGTTGTTTGTCCTTAATGAAAATATTTGAACAAGGGTTTACAATTTCCAAACTGGAAGCAACAGAGTGAAAATACATGGCTAAAAAAATAATAATACTAAAGCAAGTTAATGTCAAATAGTGAAGCCATAGAAAGGTCAAACAAAGATAGTCCTGGTAATCCATTAGCTATGCTTGAGAATACCAGATTCCTTCTATAGAAACATTAATTAAGGAAATCATCTCAAAGCCCTTCTAAATTACTGCCAAGCAGGTACAGTAACTTTTGTGGCATTTTGTGTGTGTGAGACACAACAATCAGATACAACAGAAAAGGGCAAATGAAAAGGGAAAATGTTTCCTGTATTCGTCCTGAGCTCCTAAAGGAAGAGATCCTAACCATGCACTTCTAGCTTTTAACAAAACCTTGTGCTTTGCAAGAGATTCATCAGAGCCTCAGCATGCTGCCTTTGATCAAACCTCACTGGGAAAAACTAGATGTTTCTTTCTTTCACCAAGACCACACTGCCGCTTAAATCACCATTAGGCCAAACGCATTCTCCTGTGTGGGAGGCAAGCTCATCAGAAAGTTCTCTAGGTTTTATCTTTGGGCAAGGAGTTCAAAGCTTTTTCAGGCAGGCAGTGAAGAGGGGCTGTCTGTCCTCCAAGAACAGCCAGCAGGCTGCAAGAGTCCAGGGCTACCCAACTGCATTGGGTGACAAATTAATGGTTTGCTCACAAACTTGAAAGTCCAGCCAAACCAACATAGGGTTGGACTTAAGGTTCCTTTTTTTGCTCTGTTTTGGGTCCTTTTAATATTAAAAACTGTACTCTTTTTCCTGCTCAGTACTTTTAAAAGGTAGAATACATGATTTCCTCAAAAAAAAAAAAAAAGATTCCATAAGGTACTTATGGAAGAAAGAATTTTGTTTGCCAGTATTCACTCTCTAGGAAGACACCAAATTCTCAAATTAAAAATTGGCTTTACCCTTGCTGCTCCCGTGTCTTATTCACAACAAGAGGGCAGGTCTACCAATCTGAGTCAGAAGGGGCAATCAACTGTATTTAGTTTAATATCTTGAATCCAACTTAGAACAGTCTATTCTTCAAAAACATCCCCAAATGGCCCATTGAACCACATCTCTTTCCATTTCCCTTTATCTTTGTCATTCCTATCCCCCTTTCTTCTGTGCATACTGATCCTAAGAACAAAACTATGTATTTTGATTTGAGAGGATCTCAGAGACCCACCGCATCCTGTACATATTTTCATACCTACAATTACCACCATTAGTCATCTCTCATGCTTGTATCACCCCTTCAATTGTGTGACAACTGTATGTTTGCACAGTGGTGAGGGCAGACAGAAAACTGTCACAGGATAGACACCCCAGAAATCAGACTCTGGAAGCTGATTGGAGACAGAAGGCAGGAGATTGGGCAGAGGGAGAAGTTGGGCTGTGATACAATAAAAAGGCCTCAACCGATATTATGGAGAGCTCGGGAGCTGGAATGGTCTTGCATTTGTAACAGGGTTTCAATGGTCTTGGTCATCTCCTGTATATGCTATATACTCCCAATCCTCCTCATGACCTTTCTAGCTGGAGAATAATAATGATAACAACAGCTACAACTGAATCCTGGTCGAGTTCAGTTCAGGATACCTTTTTTTTTTTTTTTTTTTTTTTGAGGGCAGTGTCCCTGGCCCTCACATGTGGGACCCGAACCGGGGCCGCCGGCTGCCCAAGCCAGCACTTAACCACCGCGCCACCGGGCCGGCCCAGTTCAGGATACTTTTTGCATGTATCCTTTAATTTAATCCTCACAAAACCCTGTGATATATGTATTATTATCACCATCTTCCTTCAATAAGGCAATAGATTCCAAAATAGTTAACTTATCCTCTTCCATGACACCAGTAAGTGGCTGAAGGGAAAGATATCTGATTCTAAAGCCATGTTCTGGCCCTATCACACTTCTATTCCAGTCTTCTGCCTCCAAAAACCCTTGGTCACCCACCACTGGCCCTGGGTGCCTAGATCTTGTGCTCAACTCTAAATTCAAGAAACACCAGGCTCTTAGGCCTTTACCATCACACCATGCATCCTTCACAACCACTGAACCAGAAGACAGTATGTAGGCATCCGGGGAACACATCTTTGCTCCTGTGAACACTCCTTAGGACAAAGTGGATCTGCCATTCAAATGCATGGAATAATTCTAGACCCACTGGAGAGCCCCTGACTAGTGTTTGGTTACATCTGTGGAGGCAGTAGGGGTAAGGATTATGTTCCAAGTCCTGAAAGAAATTTAGCCGGGGTCCAACTGGCAGTAGACGCCTCCACATTCAGGAACATTTTGACTCCTGGATGTCCATGACCTTGCGTGCCAGCCCCACATGAATCCAGCACAAGAGGTTGTTATTTAATAGGTGACCTTCTCAAAATAGTTACAGATATTCACTCTCCCTGCGAGGCCTCTCCAGGGACACTTCAGAGACAGATTTGCCTTTTAGCTTTCCAAATAACCTTGTTTGGGGTTTCAGAAAGTCACCCACAACACAGCACTCCCTGTACCTATCATCACTTTACTTTTGAGAGCGTTGAATCACTTGGAGCGTTGTCCTACTATATTCATTTTCACTGATCTCATTTTTTCCCCTGTCTTCATTTTTTCCACTGAAGGGGCCATTTTCCCACATTTTGCCCAAGGCTCTCTTCCGTGAGAGGTGATAATAACTAAGTTAAGTGTTGAAAACTTCTGAGATGTTTCATGTGGATCATTTTGAATTGTTGCTTTTCTTCTTCGTCATAACAGTAAAGACAGAAGGGATGGTAGGCGAGGATATCGCCAAGATACTATAACAGGTATACAGCTTAACCAAGATGAGCTCATTTCCTATTTTGGAAGAGATGAAATTTTTAAGGACTGAATTTCTCAAGTGATATCATTATCCTGTAAGGGAAAAAGGCTGTGAGACAAAGGACTCCGAGGGAGCAGGATACTCTTCAAAGAAAGAGCTCTAGAAGCACAAAGGCAGACCCGTGTGAAAAGGCAGAGGAAGCCAGAGGTCAAGTTGGCCACACCTGAACTCTGTAGGCTTCTAAAAGGAGGAATTGGGCCACAGCGTTAAGCCAATGAAAAAAACATTCATCCATTTCGTCACATCTACTAAGTTCCCAACACCTGATGCTAGGCACTAGGATATCCAAGTGATTCAGTTCTAACCCACGGAACCCCCCCTGCTTCAAGTCCAGTGAAGTCTAACATTTTCAATCATACAGCTGCTTTTTCAATATCAAAAACATTGGCAAGAGTAATGATAGTAAATCCACTCTTACAATCCGTGGGTTGGGAAAATACACATGTTTATGGACCTACAGACTCCTTATAGTAAGCTGGGCAGTACCAGGCTGCAGAGATGCACTGAGCTAATCAGATGAACCATAAAAAGCAACATGATGAGAGGTGAGCCTTGCTCAGCTCTGCTTGAGACAGCACTTGCCTTTTCAATGGAAAACTACTGACAGACCCACTGAACTCACACAAACACCCACTAATTTATATTAGGATGCTCTAAATTCCATATTAGTAATAATAACACTTCTCAAGCTCTATAACATTACAAAGCACTATCAGAGTCATCATGTCATGTGCTCTTTACAGCGATCCTGTGAGATGAGGATTATTAACAGGCTATGAAACAGACTGCTGAGGTGGCTTACCCAAGATCACTGAGCTAGTGTGGTAAAGCCAGGACCCTTCACCTCATCCAGGATCTTTCCAACTCCAACTCCTATGTCCTTCATACTATATCAAGCTGGTCCCATTAATAAAGGTCACACATAGTCCCATAAAATGTACCAGGTATGTACCATATTACAAATGGAGGGAGGGAAGGAAGGAAGGAGGAAAGAGATAGGCACTTAGCAAAGTGTTTTTATAATTTTATCATTCCCCTTGCTTACCTACTTATGAGGCTGTAATTATTTTATAGGTAACTTTATATACAAGGACACTAAAGCTCAGAGAGATTGAACCACTTGCCCAATGTTGCACAGCCTGTAAGCAATGAAACCAGAATTAAATCCCAAGTCCACCTAACTTCAAAGCCCATGTGTCTCACTCCTTACCCTCCTGCCTAGTGCGGTAAATGCGTGCGATTTTGAAGAACTCATGTAAAACCTGAGTATCATTTTTCTAATTCCTCAAATAGGACCTTAATAGGAACTAGCATTTGTTAAGTGTACTTTTTCTACCTCTCCCTCAGATCTCACAAAAATGCTATAAGATATATATTATTAGCCCCATTTAACTGAAGATGAGGTTGAATGTCAACAGGCAGATTGAAGGCAGAGTCAGGATTTGAACTCAGGACTCTCGCTCTACAGTGCAAGCACTTTCCACTATTCTGTGCTATCTCTCCAGCTACTAGACAGATATGTGGTGGGAAACAAATGAGACAATGAATATGAAAGCCTTTCATACTCATGTAATATATTTATTGTATTATTATTATTATTATTATTATTGCTACTCCAATTATTCAGCTGAGATATTAGACCCAGAGGTTAGACTTCAAATTACTTGCCCAAGATTACACTGCAAAGAAATGAGAGCTGGGTTTATATTCCAAGTTCAAAGTCCTATTCCCATGTCCTTTCCACTTCTTGCTGTGTGAGTCAAGTGATGAATTTATTGGTGCCTCAGCCTCCTTGTCAGCAAAATGGGGGCAGTGATAACTAACTGGCTATTGTGAGGATCTAATGAGATCACATATGCACCTACTAGGTGCTCAATAAGATTATTTCACTCCCAGTGCTCTAATCACAGAGCTGTGTCCTGGCTGCCATGTTTATAATGACTTGCCACATTGTTACAACCACAGAAATAAAACAGCATTTCGAAAGGTCATCTCCCTTCTCAATGACCACTTCTGGAAACACTGACTACAATAAGATCTGGGAAAGTCATCCCTCTTGTGCAAGTCACTTGGAGGTGATGCTGTGGTAATCTTAGTAGATTTGCGGGGAGAAATGGTGTTTCTTTCATGTCATCATCCTTTCAACAAATGTCCCAAGCACTCCTCTCACAACGGAGAACTCTCATGACGTAATGCAGTGGAGTTTCAGGGCTACTTACACCATCTCCATAATCAATTCATGCTGTCAAGATGCTTCCAGGAATTGTACAATTCTGCAATTGAGGTTCTCAAAGCAAATAAAAAAGACCCAGTTCTCAAGGGCAGGATTTTCCCACAGGAGCATAGAATTCAGCGGATGTTTAAAGAGTGCCAGATTTATCAGGATACTTCCAACTCTGCATCTGATAAGAAGTGTCTGGAGAATAAAAAATCTCCTGTTTCTCCTCCTAGACCTAAACAACAGAAACCTTGCCACTCCCAGACACCACAGAGTCAGCATTAGCGTTTGCTGCTTGCGAGAAGGTCACCCAAATAAGTTCCTGCCTGGTTTATAAATACATGTGAAAAATGAAATTCCTCCAGCCACTGTGGTTCTGCCATACGTTTCTCCAGGCAATTCCCTCAGAGATCTCTATCTTCCTATTGCTTGCTGATTTAGAGTTTATGGTGGTCACTGAGATCATATAATTTGTGCTCACAACAGACTATCTTCACACCGATACATTCCGTGCAGTTCATTCGTTCAGGGTGAGACAACTCAGTGAAGCAGAAGCTTTAATGATGCTCACCTCGCAGACAGTTTTCCGGAATGGCACGCATTTCTGGTCACCCTTTCCCCTGGAAAACCCACACCACACACATTCCCATGCCGTGTGAGGGATTAGTTGCTCTCTCTGCTGTGCTGCCACAGAGCTTTGTTCTTAATTTGTGTAAGCTTGTGGTTTATCTGTTTGCATGTCTGCCTCCCCTATAGCTGTGAGGTCTCCCAAAAGCAGACCATGAGCCATCGCTAACTGATTTCTTCTAGTCTCATCATCAAGCACAGTGCCAGGAGTCCAAAAAATGTCAAATGAATAAACTGTGAGTTGACTACTTATTTAATATGAGCTTGAGAATACACTCGTGTTGGTTTTCTATGGACAGAGCCAGTGAAGTGAAAATCTAAAAATGGACGATGCCAGTTAGGCCAAGAGTTGCTGTAACTGGTGTTTCTTTATCTGTCATTCACCGAGCGGCTGGATCCTGTGAGTGATGGACAGAACTGTGGTTCTGAAACAAAAACTGTCAGCAATGCAAACCACTCCAACTGCTCTGAAGTCAGTGGTAAATCTCCCCCATCCTCAGCTCTGAGATATGGTCTCCAACAAAACCCAGTGGGGCTCCAAAAACAGTGACAGCCCCTGTGTTTCCTCCGTAGCCTAGTACACAGCCCTTTCGTCAGTGGCTCATTGCTAATCTTTCTCTCCATCAAAATCCCACAGGACATGGCCTGTCTCTTGAAACTGACATGTTTTTGGGTGTGAAAAACCCCCTCCATCCAACAAATGATGGTGACTGATTCCCTACCAGCGTCACATGAAGATGATCGATTGTCCTAGGCTCTCTGGGCTATGAAGAAGCAACCTGGCATGGAGACAAACCCCACTCTTCCAATCCCATCCCAAGCCTATCTGTCTGTGTAACCTATCCTTTCTGCCTTTTATTTACTCATCACCTCCTTCCCATGGTCTCTCCTCTGTGACTCTACACTGAGGTTGAGAGCCAGAAGCAAGGGAAATGGACAAAAGTGTCCACCCAAGCATTTTGTCATCACGCAAAAACTGACGTCAGCCTCTAACCATGTTCCATGGTGAAATCTTGTCCTTTGGAGAAGAATGAGGATGAGAAAAAAGAATTTGTAAGTAAGTAAAATAAAGACTACATGAAACAACGGTCATCATGACTCAAACAGGCCAGTTTGGTAGAAATGTACCAACATTTTTTAGAAAGACACTAAATGAACAAGATTCATCTTCAAGAAGTCAAAATAATGAAGGGTGCTTTGGATTATAAAAACCACCTAAGAATGCTTCCCCGGGTTCTAAAACACGTGCGAAACCATATAAAAGGAACTTTTCAAAGTAGGATGGCAGAAACAGTGCTACCGTACTCATAGAATTTTCTATTACACAAACTGGAAAAATAGATTGCTGGGGATAGTGGAAAGACACAGTAAAAAATTTTAAAAAAAACACGTATTTTTATACGCAACTTCAGAATCAATTGAGGGGCATCAGAGAGTAGTATATGGAGATAAAACATTACCTTATTTTTTACCAATCTCATATGGGAAAATGTAGCTGACATGTAAAGCAACAATGAACTCTTTCTTACTGAATCCTGGAAGTAGGCACATGTAAGGCTAGAAAAACACAGCTTGTCCCTATAAAACTTTCAGCATGAGGGAGCAGGTCAGAAGCTGTTTATAGGCAGCCAAATCTCAGCCCCCATCTCTTCCCCAACTCCACTCCCACCCCCACAGCAAAAAAAAAAAAAAAAAAAGCTGATGTACATCCTCTTCCTCAACCCAAAGTTATTTCCCAATAATACACACCTTCCCCCAGGAAGACATGAGTGAGATCAGCGTGTCCTGCTAATAGAACTCCCTCAACACATTAGGGAACATCAATACTGGAGAAGAATAGTTCTATCCTTACAGTGTTATAATCATTCACACCAATAGAACCTGCTGAATGCTTACTTGACCACACATTTTGCCTTAGGAATTAAGGAAAACAGCAAAGGGAGAGAAGGAAGCTAATGTTTGTTGGGCACCTACAAATGCCAGGCACCATATTAAGGGCTCTTGCATGCATCATATATCATTTTATTTAATCCACACAATTCTGAGAGATGAATATTAGTATCCTTTATTTTCTTTTTCTTTTTTTTTTTTTTTTTGAGGGCAGTGTCACTGGCCCTCGTATGTGGGACTCAAACCGGGGTCACTGGCTACCCAAGCCAGCGCTTAACCACCGAGCCACTCGGCCGGCCCCTCCTCTATTTTCTTTGTACAAATGAGGAAACAAAGGCTTGGAAATGTTGTAGACAGGAAGACATAGAAGAGCTTATAGCCAGTTTACAATGCAAAATAAATACAAATGAAATAACCACAAGGCCACAGCAAAATCTATTGTCCATCCTGAATACAAAGGGAGTTGAAAAGTGAATTCTATGATGTTAAGAATGAGATCATGATATATGAATCCACAACCTGCAGCCAGAGAACAAAGAATGATGAAATGGGATTACTACTGAAAGTAGATACTTCAGGCTGGAGATGGGAGTGGTAACGAAAGCAGAGAGAAGTTCAAAGATACAGAAGGAAGTCAGAAATCTTTGAACTGGTGGCCTGGATGATACAGCTTTGATCAATAGCAGACATTCCCACTAACGTGCACTCCTGTATTTAGGCCCTATCAGCACTTATACCCCAGAGAGGCTGAAGAAGGAAGCCCAGCCTGAGAAGAGGGCTGGGTGGGGAAAAGGGGAAATGAGTGTGGAAAGTTTCCCTTTGTTTCTACCGCCCTTAAACTGTATGTATTTATATTTTACTATCTTCCATTGCTCAGGGTGACAATCAGCAATGGGATAAGCATACACGGTTGCTATGATTCGAATGTTCATGCTAAACAATTCTTTATATGAGACATAAAAGACTTTCTCTGCAACCATTCAAAAGGGGAAGGGCTTGGTCAACCAAATATTTGGAGATCGTATAATACTATAATTGCTTTTACTTTTTTTTAAAGAAAAGCTTACTCGTTTATCCTAGGAAAAAGTAAAGTGGTCCTTAATATTTTTACTACATAAATCTAATAACAATACTACCACCTACTGAAGGTGTTCAAGTAATAACACTAGATCCCATATTTAGAGTTTTACAAATTACAAAGCTGCCTAACATGTGAAATTATTTTTATTCTAGTTTTATAGGTGATGAAACCAAGGCTTGGAGAATTTTAGTCAATTATCTCTTGTCATCCATCTTAAAGACAGTAGGTTAAGTCCAGGGTTCTTTGATTATGAAAAAAAACTTCAAAAATTTCATCATGCTATCCACAGAAATATAACACAAAGATACCTAGAAATTTCTGAAATAGTTCTTAATATCTTTGATCAAATGCCCCTCTTGTTTTAGAAGTGAAACCAAGCAACATGCAAACAGCCAAAACCTTTGGTAGCTTTTTTATTTTTTTCCCTTGTGGACCCATAAGAAAAATACTTTTTATTTTATTTTTTTCCTTGTATTAGGAGTAAAAAAAAGCACTAGGAAAAGTGTACTAGTGAATGCATAATATGCAATTCTTCAGAGGGGAAGCCCTGATTTGCATAATTTGCCAGTTTCTGTGGTATAAATACTTCCACCATGGTCAGTTTCAAGCCGCCAATAGGATGCCACTGAATAAAGAGTTGAGAAGCAATGTGCAAAATCAGCTCATCAGGCTAAGTATTGAAAACGGAATTGGTCTGACTTTCAACTGAAGACATGAGAACTTAGAAAGGAATCTTAGCTTTCCTAATACAACTAAAGCCAGAACTGCCAACTTGAGATTTTTAGCTTGAAAAAGCAAATGTCCAGGTAAGAGGGGGTAAATGAGAAGACAGCCTTGATTTGTCCCCTTTTCATTTTGCCCTTTCCCTTCAAGTTCTCCAATGAACATCACAAGGTCTTGACTACTCAGGGTCCTCTACCATGCTTCCATTGTCTTGAAAACAGTAGATGCTAAAGCTAAGGCACTGTCATGAATACATGATAGGATTTCTCTAATCTTGCCTTTTCTTCCAGAACCACACACGTGAGTGAGTAATAGCTACTGTCTGCAGCATCATCAACAAACACATTGAGATACACTGAGCCAGGGGAGATGGGGGAGAGGAGAGTCTGGTACAGAATGTGGAGTACATGTGCAAGTCAGAGATTCTGCAGGTAACACAAGACAGTGCATATGCACAAGTGTGAGGCAACAAGGTGAGAGAGAGCGCAAGTCCAACAATCCTTGTGCCTGTACCATCTGGGAGGCGAGCAATTCCACCTGTCAATTACCGTGCCTCCCTGAGCCAATAAAAATAAACACATGAAAAGCGCGGTCTTCTCATGAGTTTTCACCATGTGGTTTAGCTCCCTCTACAATCCTCTCCACAAAGGGGAAAAAAAAAAATGAAACTATCATTTTTATTTAAAATCTTTAGGACTGCAAAAAAAAAAAAAAAGGATAAAGATGAGAAAATACTGTTGTTGGAGTTGAGTTGTTTTGTTTTTTCCTCTCTCTCTCTTTTTATAAAACAGGCAGTTTAAAATGTTTAAAAGATCGTAACTCACTATCAATGAATTGAAAGCCATAATTTGAAATGTGTGCTAACACCTAGCCATCCATACAGGGTTTTCCTGTGTGGTTTGTAGAGTTATTCTAAGTGCACATGAAATATGGCTGCAAAATGAAATCTACAGTCCAATACCACACTGGGCTGGAGCAAGTAAAAGTGAGACCATGTACAGTTGGGCAGAGAAACCAAAGATATGGGATCCACATGTCTACCAAGGAAACTTCTGTTCCACTCATCGCCTTCTGGTGCCCTTCAAAACCATCATCACAAGAAAACTGTCAAAGCATTCACCCTTCTCAATGAGAAACTTTACTTAAGCTCACACATTCATGTATAAAAATGCTATTTTAAAATTAGTTGACTTCTTGTTAGTCCTAACGGGTGTTCTAACAGCATAATTAACTATTTGGAAAACCCAACGGAATCCTCTAAAAGACTACTAGAGATAGTGAGTTCGCCAAGGATTCAGGATGCAAGATTAATGTGCAAAACTCAATGATATTTCTATATACTAACAACGCTTAGAAATTCAAATTTTTAAAATACTACTTACCATTGCAGCAAAACATATAAAATATTTAAGAATAAATATCACAAACTATGTGCAAGACCTGAAATCTACAAACATTGCAGAGAGAAAGTCAATCAAATTTAAATAAGTGGTGAGATATAGTATGTTTGTGGGTTGGAAGACTCAATTGTTACGAAGTCAGTTCTCTCCAGGTTGATCTATAGGCTGAATACTATTGCAATGAAAATCCCACCAGTGTTAGTTGCGGCACCTTGAGCTGAGTGGCCACGAGCTGCCCACAGGCGACTGGATGGCGACTGGACTTGGAGCTGAGCTAGCTGCGCCCTCCACAACTAAGACTGAAGGACAACAACTTGGCTGTTCCTGTTCCCCAATTCCCCAACACTGTTCCCCTCCCCAATTCCCCCAATAAAATCTTTTAAAAAATTTTTCGTTTTATATCCCCACAGTGTTCTTTTTTGTAGAAACTGGCAATCTGATTATAAAATTTATCTGGAAATGAAAAGGACCTAGAATAGCAAAAACAATTCTGAACAAGAAAAAACACAAAATTGGAAGACGAACCCTACCTGATTTCACGCCTTGTTATAAAGCTATAGTAATCAAGACAGTGTGACATTGGAGTCCACAAAGACAAACAGATCAATGGAATAGGTATGTTCCATCTATGTCTCATATATATGGACAACTTTTTTGATTTAGATAGAACTGACATATAACATCATATTCATTTCAAGTATACCACATAATGATTCAATATTTGTATGTATTGTGAAATGATCACCACACTGAGTCTATTTAAGGCCCATCACCATATATAGTTACAAATGTTTTCTTGTAATGAAAACTTTTAAGTTCTACTCTCTTAGCAACTTGCAAATACACAATAGTTTTATTCACTATTGTTACCATGCTGTGCATTACACCCCGGTGACTTATTTATAACTAGAAGCTTATACCCCCTTCTCCCATATTACCCAACTCCCAACCCACACCTCTAGCAACCACCAACATTTCCTCTGTATCCATGAGCTCAGGGTTTTTTGTTGTTATTGTTGTTGTTGTTTTATTTTGTTTTGTTTTTTAGATTCCACATGTAAGTGAGATTCCACATATAAGTTTTCTCTGTCTGACTTATCTTACTTGGCATACTGTCTCCAACGTCCATCCATGTTGTCATGAATGGCAAGGTTGCCTACTCTTTCATGGCTGAATAATATTCATATTCATATATATATATATATATATATATATATATATATATATATATTTGGGCCGGCCGAGTGGTGTGGTGGTTAAGCGCTGGCTTCAGAAGCGAGTGGCCCTGGTTCGGTTCCTACATATAAGGGCCAGTGACACTGCCCTCAAAAACAAACAAATATATATATATATATATATATATATATATATATATATATATTCATAGATATGTCATATTCATATATATCATCTCACATTTTCTTTATCCATCCATCAATGGACACCTAGTTTGCTTCCATATTTTGACTATTGTATATAATGCTTCAATGAACATGAGGGTACATATATTTTTTCAAGTTAGTATTTTTGTCTTCTTCAAAAAAATACCCAGAAGTGGAATTGCTGGAACATATGACAGTTCTAATTTAATTTTTTGAGGAACCTCCGTACTGCTCTCCACAGAGGCTGCACCAATTTACATTCCCACCAATAGCACACAAAGGTTCCCTTTTCTCCACGTCCTCTCTAACATGTTATTGTCTTTTTGATAATAGCCATTCTATGTTGTGAAGTGATATCCTTTTATGGTTTTGATTTGCATTTCTCTGATGATGAGTGATATTGAGCACCTTTCCATGTATCTGCTGTTCACCTGTATGTCTTCATTGGAAAAATGTCTACTCAGGTTCTTTGCCCAAACTAATCAGATGGTTAGCTTTTAGTTATTAAGTTGTATCAGTTTTTTTATATATTTTGGATATTAACCCATTATCAGATATATGATTTACAAATATTTTCTCCTATTTGGTAAGTTGCCTTTTCATTTTTTTGATGGTATCCTTTGCTGCACAGAGGCTTTTTGATTTGATGTAGTCTCACTTGTTTATTTTTGCTTCTGTTGCCTTTGCTTTTGGTGTCAAAACCAAAAAGTCATCACCAAGACCAATGTCAAGGAGTTTATTGCCTATGTTTTCTTCTAAGAGTTTAATAGTTTTGAAGCTTATGTTCAAGTCTTTGATTCATTTTGAGACAATTTTTGTGTGTATGTAAGATAGTGGTCCAATTTCATTCTTTTGCATGTAGCTGTCCAGTTTTCCCAACACTATTTATTAAAGAGACTGTTCTTTCCCCATTGCATATTTTTGGTTTCTTTGTCATAAATAAATTGATTATATATATATATATATATATATATATATTTATTTATTTATTTTTGGGTTCTCTATTCTGTTCCATTTTTATGTGTCTGTTTTTATGTCAATACTATACTGTTTTCATTACTGTAGCTTTGTAATATTTGAAATCAGAGTGTGAGATAACTTATTTTTTACAAAAGTACAAAACCAATTCAATGGACAAATGATGCAAATCTCAACAAATGGTGGTGGAAAAATTGGGTAGTCATATGCAAAAAAAAAAATTAACTTTGATCCGTAATTAACACTATATACAAAAATTAACTGGATCATAGACCCAAATGTCAAACTTAACAATATAAAAATTGGGCAGGCCGAGTCGCGCGGTGGTTAAGCGCTGGCCTGGAAGCCAGGGCCCAGGTTCAGGTCCCACATCTGAGGGCCAGTGACACTGCCCTCCAAAAAAAAAAAAAAAAAAAAAAAATATATATATATATATATATATATATATATACACACACACACACACACACATTGGGCTGACCGAGTGGCGCGTTGGTTAACAGTTGGCTTGGGATGCCAGTTCTGAGCAGCAGGGCCCCAGTTCGGATCTCACATGAGGGCCAATGAGGTTGTGCCCTCTATAGCTAAGATGGTGAACAACAGCTCCACCTGGAGCTGGGCTGCCGTGAGTCACTGGAGACAGCATAGACTGCAGTGGGGCTGCAGTGGGCTGTCGTAAGTGGCAGGCAGCCAGCATGAGTGTCCAGCAGCTGCTGTGAGCCGTCATGAGTGGCGGTCCAGTGGCTGGTGACTGATCTGCCTCAGCCAGGAAGAACACAATGATCACTATACCAACATGGGTCAGTGAAGCGATGTCCTCCCCAACTAGATTGAAGAACAAAAGGACAGCAACTTGACTGTTCCCCTTCCCCAATTCCCCAATGCTGTTCCCCTCCCCCAATTCCCCAATAAAATCTTATATATATATGTGTATATATATATATATATATGAAAGAAAACCTTTGTCACCTTGGGTTAGACAAAGATTTCTTAGATACATACCAAAAGCATGATCCATAAAAGAAAAAAATGGTAATTTGAACTTAATCAAAATTTAAAATGTCTACTTTCTGAAAGACTTTTATAAAATGAAGAAACAAGCCACACAGATATATTTTCAAGTCATATGCTTCATAAAAGATTTGTATCCAAAATATATAGAGAACTTTCTAAACTCAATAAGAAAAACACCTGGATTTTTTTTAATGGGCAAAAGATTTTAGCAGACACTTTCCCAAAGAAGACATACAAATGGCAAATAAGCACCTGATATGTGTTCGGCATCACTAGTCATCAGATAAACACACATTCAAAGCACAATAAGATATCACTACATGCATATTTAAATGGCTAAAATTAAAAAGACCAACTATACCAAGTGTTGGTGAGGTTGAGTGCAGGAACTGGTAGGACTACAACATGGTTCCACCACTTTGAAAACCACTTTGGCAGTTTCTGTTAAAGTTAAGCATTCAGTTTCTTAAAAAGTAAATTAAGCATTCTATGATCTAGCCATTTCACTCTGAAGTATTGACCTAAGAGAAGTAAAACAATATGTCCATTCAAAAACTTGGACAGGAAAGTTCATAGCAGCTAGTATATTCGCTGTAGAATATAAAGGCCAAAAGCTGGAAACAGCCCAAACGCCTATCAACAGGTGAACAGATAAACACATTGTGGCATATTGAAACAGTAAAAACAAATGAAGTATTGATATATGTATAACATGAATGGATCTCAAAATAATCATTCATTTTGAGTGAAAGAAGCCAGACCAAAAATGAGTATGTACTGTGTTTATACAAAACTCTAAAACATACAAACTAATCTATAGCGACAGAAAACAGAACAGTGGTTACAGAATGATGCCGGCGATTCAGACCTGGGGTGGGGGGAGGGAGAAATTACAAAAAGGCCCAAGGAAATTTCTGGAGATAATGGATATGTTCATTATTTTTATTGTGGTGATGGTTTCATAGGCATATTATATATATATATATATATATATATATATATATATATATATATATGTCAAAACTTATCAAACTGTACACTTTAAACATGTGTAATTTACTGTATACAAATTATACCTCAATAAAGCTGTGGTTTTCTTCATTTCAAACAAATGAATGTTAGAAATAAAAGAAGAGCATTCTGAAAAGGTGTCAATATCCCCAAGAGAAATCACACCTTAAGCCTTGTTAACTAATATTTTACTGGGGAAAGAGAATGAGAAGTGATTATTAAGGACAAACAAACCACATCACATGCCCTAATGACATACTTACCAGACAATGCAAAATTCGGACAGAAGTTTTCACAATGGCACATAATATTGACCTTCCTTTTCACCCAAAGGTACCACTCAAGCCTGTTGGGAATTAAAGGCTAGGTAGTACCTGGCCTGAAGTAATTTTTGTCACTATTTGTGCCCCTTATCTGTTTAGTTCTCTCCTCTCTCCACCCAGATCGCCAAAAGCAAGAATCAACCAATTCCAGAGGGGGAAAAAAAAAAAAGGCAGGACAATCTCCTGGATCCCAATCAGTCACCTTCATCTCTCATATGATGCTTCCTCAAGGCCAAAAAGGGGTATCAGGATGTCCTGTCACCCTTGGAAACACTTTCATGCCTGACTCCAGAGTCAGGACCTCAGCCTGCTGTGTGGATGTGGTTTCATCTTTATGATCACTTTCCCCTCTGATCACTGAACTACAAAGAGGACATTTGGTTCCCAGTGAAGGAGTTCTTGGACTTCAGGAAGTTCAGGTCCTACTGCTCAGAAACAAACAGAAACCTCAAGAGAAGGTTTAAATAAAAAGATGTAATAGCCTCCTATTTTCAAAACAGCCCTCTAAAGCTTCCCCATCCCATGAGCTTGCTGATCGATGATGCTCAGCATCACATGAATGCCCAATGCTGGCAACTCACCTGGGAGCACCCCCTCTCAAAGCCGAGGAAGGGAAGGAAACGATACTGACTCTGTCTACACTCTTTTTATTAAAAAAGTGAGGGGCTTCTGGCAGAGTCGAATTTCTAGAGAGGCATCATCAATCAGCCAGAGGAGGCCATTTCAAATTCTGCTTCCTGTCAGATAGCATCCTAATTTATGATGAAATTGAAGGTGACTTCTAAATGCACTGAGAGTTGGCCACTTGGCCGGCCAGCAGAGTGTGGGCAGCCCTCAGCAACCTTGACCTCCCTGCACTGAAATGAGAGGAAACTGTGACCTGGAGTTGACATTTCCTCATAGCATCGCCCAACGTTCCCAACACAGGGACCACAACCCACTGATAATACGGCTTTGAAGTGTCTGGCCCGGGGCCAGGAAACATTGCAAGCGTCCTTTGGAGAATATCTGTTTTAGATTACTCCCAGTTTATAGGAAGCCACACATGCTAACTTTAGCCTTTCTCCTGCCTCCAGAATATGGGGATTTCAGGCTGACTGATCTCAAGCTCGCTATTTTGGCTCAGACCTAAATGGCAAGCCTACTGGGTTTGGGTGTTTTTGTTTGGATTTTTCCCCCTCTTCTGTGCTGCATTCCAACCTCACATCTATTTCTCTTCTTTAGCTCTTCACTCCAACTGTTTCGGGGCATAATTCCCACATCTGTGGGACTTTCTATGTCTCATTGGGTGACATATATTCAAAAGGTGTTTCTGCCATGGAAACCTAAATCTACATCAAATAATGCACAGGAGATTCCCCTATGACAAAGAAGTACAGCCCCAAATAGCAATAGTGCTGAGGTTGAGAAACAATGCTTTCAAGTGACAGGAAGACAAGTAGCACCTTTGGCCAAAGCAGGAAGGTTAGGAGAAGGAGCAATGTTGAAAAGAATATGATTAAGCTCTGCTTTATAAGCTTTGTGTTTCAAGTACTCATAATACATTCAGGTTGAAATGTCCATCAACCAGCAATGCAGAAATTATGTGAACATAAACTTATCAACTTGGTTGGTGCAGCCTAAGACCTTGGATTTTGAAAACTTGCCCAAACCCAAAGCTTCACTTAAAGTTTGGCTCCACCATGTACTCTCCAAGTGTTTCCAGCAAATTTATCAGGTTCTCTGATCCTTGGCTTCCTCTAAAATTATTCTCGTATATTTATAGTAAGGGGTACATAAAAAGTAGGGGAAAGCTTGGCACAATGTTTGGCATAAACTGGGTATTCAATAAACATTTTTTTCTTTACTGTTTCTGAAATTAATATTACCTATTTTTTTCACAGTATATAGTCATTGAGAGCCTAGTATGTGCCAGACAGAGTTTCCTATTAGACAAGAAGGGGAAGGGTTGTAGGAGGACCTCTGTTAATTAGCTAATGACTAAGGAAGTTCAACCCTCAAGGAAGCTAAACAGGAGACTACTTCCCAGAAGCCAAGCCAACATGCTTGACCAGCCTGGGTCAGTTCTAAAGATGCCACCCCAGGTCAATACCAGATCTGGGCTGGAGGGCTGACAGGAGAGGGTGCATAAGGGTCCACTTGTCAGAAACAGACCGAAGTGATCCACTGAGAGGCCAGAGTTTCATGTACCTTCCACTACCTTGAACCTGAACTGGAGCTGTCCAGTCAAAAAGCCATGTTTGCATAATCCTAGATCCAGAATAATCTGGAAGTGGACAGTGTCCATGTAAATTGGATATATTTACAACTGGTGTTATCAAGAGAAAATGGTGAGGGTATCCCTTATTGGAAAATGAGTCACAAAATTTGGAGGGAGGAAGACAATTATGATCAATTGTATACTTCTCCACTTTCAGATCTTGTTTTATAGGATTCCTAGGCAATTATTGGATCTGTGATGGCCATTAGATCTATATAACATTGAGGATAAAACTAAGAGGTAAAAGACCCTTGCCATTGAAAAATTGAGAACAGATGCAAGGAGATAGGACATAGAAATC
Source organism: Aselliscus stoliczkanus (assembly GCA_033961575.1). Classification (NCBI taxonomy): domain Eukaryota; kingdom Metazoa; phylum Chordata; class Mammalia; order Chiroptera; family Hipposideridae; genus Aselliscus; species Aselliscus stoliczkanus. The sequence goes on from CM066734.1 coordinate 10,648,299, forward strand.
AAAAGGCAAGTAAAAACCACGTAGGCTGTACAAAGTGTTGTGTGCCAAGTCAGCTCTACTTCCCACCTTCTCACTGTCCCACCAGCACTCTCTGAGTCACCACCCACTTCCTCTTGGGATCTCTGCAATGCAGGGCTCTCTGTTCTACAAACCCATCTAGTGCTGACTTCTTTTCTACGTACGACAGTGATGGAAGAAGGACTAGAGACAATTTCTGTGCACAGAGAGCTTTCAATGTTCCTAATAATAATTTTTTTTAAAAAGACATTAAGAGTCCACACAGAAAAACATGTGACGATCGTTGACTTGGCCGAGCTATGTGAGTTAATACATGGGCAGTGGGATAAAAACTCCTGAACCTTTTTCATTCTCTGCCTAATTAATTCTTCCCCCGAATAATTTAGGAGCGTCTGTGACATGCTGTTGGATTCACAGAAGGGCAATTGAAAATCACTTAGAAAGCTAAGTAAAAACAGTAGTAAACATGGCAGTTTCCAAGACACTTAAACAAAGCCCTTTCCCGCATACATAGCCTCTGATCCTATGTATTATATTTTGCCACATAAACTGAAAACACAAGCATGTCTTCAGCCTACTAGTTCTCTTAGAAAGATCCTTCTTGGAAGATGTGGACTTCTCTCTGAGTTAAGCTCTGGATTTGAGCCAGTCTCCTCCTTAATTAAGAGTGCAACCCCCTTGAAAGGCACCCCCTTGGGGCTCCCACACCAAGAATCTGTTTGGCTTGGCTGAGCTTCCAATGAGGGGCTTAGAAACTTCGAGTCACCTACTGTTCATGTCAGCACTGGGAGTCACCTACTGTTCATGTCAGCACTGGGTCTCGGCTAATTGTTTCCCATGCTGAGTCATTCACGGGATTCGGCTAATTGTTTCCCATGCTGAGTCATTCACGGGAGCTGGTTGACTGTCATCCTACCTGCCATGAGCAAGCCAGTCCTTCCACATCCATCCGGTTCTTATTCCTGGCTGACACTAAGTGTGCTGTGTGGTTTTTACCAACCTATAACCTCCCCAAACTTCTGCATTATCACCAATTAAAGAGGAATAATAGTTCCCTATTTCTAATGCCAGGGTCTAGCATTTACTTAATTCTAAAGATTACAATTTAGCTAAGGACTGTAGGATTGGAGACAAAGATCTCTACAAGACAATCTACCTTCCCCCCTTAAAAGCCATTCCCAACGCACAACTAATATATCCACAATGTATGTGCAGCCATATTACAAGTTGTACCTTCTGAAGAAAGATTGTTCCAGTTCCATATATGAGGATCAAATGTTAATTATATGTACAGTAATCCCCCATTACCTGCGGTTTCACTTTCTATGCTTTCAGTTACTGGCAGTCAACCACGGTCCAAAATCGTAAATGGAAAATTCCAGAAATAAACAATTCATAAGTTTTAAATTGCATGCTATTTTGAGTAGCGTGATGAAATCTCGCGAGTCTTGCTCCATCCAGCTCCATCCTGCCTGAATCATCCCTTTGTCCAGCATCTCCACACTGTAGATGCTCCCCACCCATTGGTTACTCAGCAGTCATCTCAGTCATCAGATCAACTGTCGTGGTATCTTGGTGCTTGTGTTTAAGTCACCCTGATTTTACTTACTAATGGCCCCAAAGAGCAAGAGTAGTGATGCTGGCAATTAGGACATGCCCAAGAGATGCCATAAAAAGCTTCCTTTAAGTGAAAAGGTGACTACAGTACAATAAGGTATTGTAAGAGAAAGAGAGACCACATTCACATAACTTTTATTATGTATATTGTTATAATTTCCTATTTTATCAGTAGTTATTATTAATCTCTCACTGTGCCTAATCTCTAAATTAAAGTTTATCATAGGTATGTACATACAGTATAGGAAAAAACAGTATACAGTATATAGGGTTTGGTACTATCTGTGATTTCAGGCATCCGCTGTGGGAGGGGTCTCACAATGTATCCCCCATAGATAAGGGAGGACTACTGTATATTCATTCAGCAAATATTCGTGGAACATCTGTAAGGTGTCATGGAGTTCACCAGGTATAGAAGAGAATAGGGGGAGATCCTTTTCTTAACAGGAGCCAGAGACACAAACCATGTATGTACTATGATAAGATGTTAGAAATTCTGGAACAATTGTAGGTACAAAGTACTCTGTGCGCAGAGAACATGGTTTCAGAAAGGAGGTGGCACTTAAACTTGGCCCTAAAGGCATGGAGTCATGTCCAGGCCGGAGAGCAGGCACAGCCTGGACAAAGGCAGATCCCTTCCAGGCTGGGAATCGTGAGGAGCCCAGTGTGTTAAAGGAAGTTGGTGCCAAGAGAGAGGTGGGAGGCCATTAGGAAAGAGCCACAGATCAATCTGGAAAGTTAGCCTGGAGCCAGATTATAAAAGTCAAACCAAATAGATTTTACTTTTTTCTCAAGGCAATGGGGAGTCATCAAATACTTTTTAGCATGGTGGAGTGAAGGGTAGGAGAGGGAAAAGGAAAAAAAGATATTGAATCCAAAGTCACAAGTCATTGGAACAGCAGAGGCTATTCATGACAGGTCCCGAGTGGGTGCCCTGGGGTGGGGGAGGGGGAGGAAGAGAAGGCGTGATGAGCTCATTTTTGGATCACAAACAGGAGCGTGTGAGCTGCAATTTGAACAGGGCCAGTCTTTGAATGAGTTACCCACTTGCTCTGGTGGCTTTAGGGCTCCTAAGAGTTCGAAGGTTCCAGTACGTTACAAGCACCAGCTCCAAGTCATGGATGTGACTTAAGTGTTGGACTTTGTGTTCTCAGTTGGTTTGTTGCTTTGATCTGTTTTTCCTTTTGAATGGCTTTTGTATGTGTGTTACTTTAAAATGCCTTTGGGTGCCTATTTGTATCTCCTAGGAGGGTGAGAGTGAAGTCAGATCAATGTTTCATTGCTTTGGGTCAAGTGGCTGAAAGGAGGCCAGAACAAAGCCTAGAAAAAAGGCAACCATCAGAGTCAAGAGAGAACCACTTTTGTGCATGTATTTCTGCACTCAGAATCAAGCTCATCCTTATGTGGGTTTAACGTTGAGGTTTAAAATCACTTGAATTGGACAACGTAAAAAGAAAATATGCTAGTAGTCATGAAGTGGCTTCTTGAATTAATTCCCAAGGACCTTCTGATGTGTTTTTATAAATGAACAGCAATATTCCAATGGAGAAGAGTCCAATGACATCTGCTTCTCATCAGTGCAACGGGAAATGGATGGCCAGAGCTGTGTCAGAGACAGTGCCGAGCTGTCTTCAGTGGGGGGGTCTAATGAATCATCCAGGTGACAGTGACAGTCTGACCTGCCTGTTTCTCCAGCCTCATCTCACACCACTTGCCTGCACATCCTTTGTGTTCCAGCCACATTGTACTGTTTTCAGTTCCATTAATCTGCTGTTCTTTCATATCCCTAGACCATTATATCCGTGCCACTGCCCCAGATGGCTTCCCCAAAGTTCCCCTTCTCTGCCTCTTGAAGTCCTACTCGCCTTTCATGTGGAAAAGTGGAGATAATATTTGCACATGTGACCTCAGAGAATCAAAAGAGGTCATCCACATTATGTTCTCAGAACAGTATCTGGCCTGTTATAAGCACGCAAACATGTTAGCTATTATCATTACTCTTCTTTCTAGATTCAGTTCAAGTGTCACTACTTACAGGGAATGTTCCATGAATCCCTTCCTTGCTAGGAGGTGCCCATCCTGCATGTTCTTATTACACGTAGAGCACGTCTCTGGGCTAATAATAACAATAAGTAAGGACTAGTATGTATGGACTGCCGCGTGCAGACACCGCACTAAATTCTCACAATAGTTAATCCTCACAATAACACTATAAGGTAACTGTACTCTTATTCCCATTTTAGGAAAAAGCAAACAGACAGGTTAAGCTGTTTTTAACCAAGGACTGAAAGCTAGTAGACAGCCAAATCAAAACACAGAGTTCTCTGGTGTGAGAACCAATGTCCTATACTTTATCACATCAAATTTTGTTTGCTATTTTTGTTGTCCTGTTACTTCTCCCCACTAGACTGCAAGCTCTTCAAGGACAAAGATCTCTTTTTGTTGTTGGTTTTCGCAGAGCCCAGCCCTGTGCCTGGTACAAAGTACTTGCTCAAGAAATGTGTGATAAAGTATTATATATCCAGATTCCCACCACACGAAGCAGGAAATGAAGACTGGGGCGTCTTATCCAAATCAGTCCATAGAGGAGGTGGTAGTTCCCATTTCCTGCCTGCAGCTTATGGTTAAGACCAAGCTCTGGAGCCTGACAGGTTCTGCCTGACTAAGAGTCGACTGCAACCACCGCCTCATAATTCTCATAAACAAAAGCATAATGTGGTCAACTGCTGTGCAAATCCAACAGAGGAAAGTCGCTGGACAGGACATGGTTCTTCCCTTTGAAAAATCTGTTTAACAAGGAAACCAACCAGGGCCTGTCTCATGCCTGGATGGCCTGACCTCTCCTTTCTGCCAATCTACATCCATCACTCTGCTGAAGTCCAAATGCCCCTCTCCAAGGTACCCCCATCATCACACCTGGGTGAAAACACAGCACATGCTGTCTCCTCGTGCCTGCAATGCTCGGGCAGACTGTTGAAATGGTTAGTGTGTCCTTCTTCATATGTTACGTCCAATTTATCCTCTATGTTTCATGGTTATAGTACCATGCATGTTGGGAAATAGAGCCCGTTTAGAATGATTTGAGGAGGAAACTGGCAGATGGCAAGTCTAGACGATGAGTGAGAAAAGTACAGGCAGCAAATATAGACAGTGGTTGCAAGAGGTGCTCTTCAGTTGTTGCAAAGACATGAAGCCATAGGTAGAGGTGGGTTCTGGGAAAGGGGAGGGCTTTTAAAAGATGGATATTATTAAGACCAGTTTATGTACTGATTGGAGTGGTCCAGAAAAGAGCGACAGCTGGTGGAGACAAAAAATAGGGCAATGAGGACTCGAGTCTTTCGGAAGGAAAGAGGCAATGGGATCCAGGCAGGGGCCGTCGCCCGTGTAAGAGACCCTTGCATATACACGCAGGTGCATGGGTGGAACTGGAGTCATTCTCATCTGGATCCTTCTCTATTCTCTGTGAAGTGTAAGATGAGCTAACTGTGAGGGTGAGACGGGAAGGTGAGCTTAGTAGAAATGTCTGGTAGGATGCTCAGACAGAGAGGAGTGTCCTTTTGAGATTTGTTGTCATCATCAATAATGTAATTCTCTCCAGGAACCCTCAGGAGCTCAGATGGCTGTGATTCTAAGCTCTGGTCCTATACTATGCACTAAATCCAAAAAGAACAAAAAAGCTAGTCCCACCCTTCATGGAGCTTATAAAGACCTTGAAAAAAAAATTAACCCAACAACTAGAAACAAACCTAGCAATGTATAAAATAGGTGGTACCCTTCAAGGCTCTTCACTCATGATTATCTTTATTAGTCATCTAATATGGAAACGGTAGGGCAGACAATTAAAAAAAAACAGAAATATTTATAAATGAATGAGTGTGGTTATGTCCTGATAAAACTTTATTTAGGGAGACTGAAATTTTAATTTCATATACTTTTCACAAGTCATGAAATGTCAGTTTTGTTTGATTTTTATTCAACGGTTTAAAAATGTAAAAATCATTCTCAGCCTTCAGGCCATTTTAAAAAACTGGCAAAAGACTGGGCTTGGCCCATAGGCTATAATGTGCCAACGCTCGTGCTAGACCACAGTTAGGTACTCAGAGCTGCAAGGAAATTTGTAGCCCAATGAGAACAAGCATGGGCAAGGGCCAGCCGAGTGGCTCAATTGGTTAACAGCTCGCTCAAGAGTGCGAGCTGAGCTCTAAGCAACAGCAGTTCGATGCCCAGCCTGAGCTGAGCTGCCAACAGGTGGCAGGATGGCTCAGCAAAAAAAAAAAAAAAAAAAAAAAAGAGAGAAAGAGAGAGAGAGAACAAGCATGGTCAATTCACATCAGCTGAACAATTATCGAGCACCTGATATGTACAGGCACCATGCCCAAAGAGTCTAAATTGCTCAGAGATCATGTAGATTTACTGAGTAAAAATTGAAAAGACAAGTCAGCTACAGTCCCCATGTGGCTTATAAAATGATGTCACATTTGCATCGGTTAAGTGTATGCTATGAAACGCCTCCACCCATGAAAGTTACCAGCGTCACGATACAGAGCATGTTTCAAAGGTGAAGGACAGTAACCTGCAGTGTGTCTGCTCCATGCAGTATTTTTAAACATCCGTAACTTTGTTATTTTGAAACCAAGTTTCTTCAAACAAGGTAGAGCACACATTCCTTCCTCAGGTTATGGACCAGAAGGCCAAGTCTGAAACTTCCAAACAAAGCTGCTTTTGAGTAATCCAAAGACAAAAAAGCATTTGAAAAATTTCTGAACTGCTGGGAAAAAAATGCATTTTTTCCACCTTTAGATAACTCTGAAATGGGTAAATGGACTTTGCTTTACTTTCCAAAATAAATCCATTTGGGAATGATATTTAGTAAGAGAAGCCAGAGAAATCTTCCATGGGTTCCATTAATCGCCACTGATGCCAGGGGCTTTAAAGAAAGAAAAAAAAAACAGAACTGAGAATCAGAAGACTTGGGTTTCTAACTTGTAGTTGGCTGCAATCCCTTCTCATTATTACACTTTTCCCGTCAAAATGGACTCCAAACAGGTCCTGGTTGGAAATAGGAATATCATGCAAACATCTTCAATAATGCAATGTTCCCATTAACTCTGATAATGATGGGAAGTCAGAGGTCAAGCAGAGTGAGAAGGGTGGCTTGGCATGGAGTGTTGGAGACCAGGCAGAGTGGAGAGAGCACTCAGCTCGGAAGAGGGGTGGGGAAAGACAGCGCTGATGAAATACGTTAAAATATTAGGATATGAGAGCCAATTCTCTCAGTGCAAGAGAAAAGCATTGATAAATATGGAAAGAGAGGAAGCCGGAACAACCTTGGTGGTGTTGAGCGGGAATTGGAGATATCCACGTAAATGCATAGTTTCCAATAATAGATAATAGATACAGACGCAGTATAGGTGTGTGTGCACACATCTATTGTGTGTCTGAGTATGTGAACCTGCACAAATATAACCCCTAGCTCTGTCCACTGAGAGGGCCTGGGAGCAGCAACATCCGCAAAGCAAACAGCACAGCAAGCCCTCTGATCTTTTAAATACCATCCTCGGCTAAAAAACAATCGGGGTTCCTTGGAGAGTGGCTAGATCTGGAGCAAGGAAAGTATAAGATGAACGTGGAGCCAGAGGCAAGGAAATATTCAAAGATTGCGGGGAACACAGAAGCCAGATTGAAGAGGCTCCCAATGGCCAAATCAGGTGAGCACCAAAATAAATAAAGATAGCAACAAAGATAACAAGCCATTGGATGAATTGGAAACTATAAGTCCATTCACATACAAATAAATAAATGAAGGAATAAATTAAAAGTTGGATGAAGAATGGGATGTTTACACAGTTCTAAAGTAACTCCCTACAATATGTTTATGAATTGGAAAGCAAGTCTGGAGAGAAGACCTAAGAAAAATTGGAAAAAACGTTTAGAGTGGAGAAGTCTGTCAGCCACCACCTTAATCAGGTTCTCAATATGACTGTCATTAGTAAAAGACAAGTTGAAATTGTGCACCACCTGATAGGGTGCAATAACAAAAGACTAACAGGCAGAAGAGGGCAGGAACAAAGAAGCTAATGCCAAGAAAAAAAGAAAAGAAAAGAAAAGAAAAGAAAAGAAAAGAAAAGAAAAGAAAAGAAAAGAAAAGAAAAGAGAAGAGAAGAGAAAAGAAAAGAAAAGAAAAGAAAAGAAAAGAAAAGAAAAGAAAAGAAAAGAAAAGAAAAGAAAAGAAAAGAAAAGAAAGGAGGTTGGGTATGGCAAAGTTACTTCGTTACACCAAACAAAGCTTTTCCTATAGCCACCACATAGTGTAAATGTCACCAACCTGAAAAAGAACCAATATTTCAAAGAACCGTGAAATTTTGCCCACAACTTTAAGATAACTGGATAATTTTTGACAAATCCAAAATCAATGAGAAAGGCGCTAGGAAGCGCTCCTGGCCTGCCACACCCAGTGGTTGAGGCAGAGTCAGATATCCCCCTTGTCCTCTGCCGGCCCAACCTGACCCCACCATGCTTGCATTTGATTCCTTTGATCACAAAGAACAGAGATTCACTCTAGTTGCCTTGGGAAATAAAGGTTTATTGTCAGAATGTGCACAGTAATCAAGAAAAAGGGAATGTCAGCCAGGAAGCTAGTCTTCGGCGCAATTCAGGGAAAGATGAACAACCAGCCCCATGGGGAAAACTGAAACAGCAAACTGAAGGATTGTTCTACACCCAAAGCAATGCTAGGGACCTCACCAGCAAGATTTCTGGATTTTTTATTCTCCAGCCTTGCCCTTAGCCTCACTCAGCTACTCTGCTTTTTCTGCTTCTCTGTGTGTTCGTTCGTTAACCTCTCTTCCCACTGGGAGTGACTTATTCATGCTTTTCTCTCTCTCAGTAACCCTGCCTATTCATTGACTCAGCTTCCTCATAACCTCACCTCTATCTCAACATCTCATGACTACAGCCCTACATCCAAGTCCACTTTGTACATTTTTGCACCTTCCGTTCCCTGCCAAAAGTTGCCCTGCTTCTCAATTACATATTCCTAAGAACGACACACTGATGAGGGCAGCTCTTTCGGTCACAGCGTCTTAGCTGTTCAAGGTGGAGCAGCAAAGCTGCCTTCAGCTTGGTGCTTTCCTATTGTTACCTGAAAAAATAAAATGCCAAAGTGAGAGGCAACAAGCATTTATTTGAGATCACAGAATTGCAATTTCAGGAGCACAGAGTTAGGCAGAAGCCCAAATTGCATCCCAATTACAGGGTGAAGGCAAGGGGTTTTTTATGAGAAAAAGAAGGGAAATGATTATATGATCAGAAGAAAGAAATTTCTACTGGTGTTAACTCTTTAGCTATATGTGGCTAGTTACTGGTTCTACCTTCAGAGAGAATGTATATAATCATCAGTCGTTGTGGTCAGGGTGTCTGCTTTCCTGTTGGCTTTACAAACAGTTGCTTGTGAGATGATGTTGCCCTGGCCTGTCCAAAAAAAGATTTTGCCCAGTTCAAACATTCCAAAGGTTCAAGGAATAAGACGTACAAGCAATGCATCTACAATGACTCTACTTCAAAATGGCTCCACTTAGGTCAACGCTTCACATTATCTCTACTCAGCTGTGCCTGGGAGGATAAAGACACATGGTTCAAAGCATGGGATCACCCCAACAGCAGGAGCTGAGATTGGGGCAGCATCCCTAGGAAGGGGTTGTGCGCAGGCATGGAGGGCGATGATTACATGTTCAATACTTAGCACTGAGCACTGATGCATTGTTTAATATTTTGACAACTGTACTGTACTTTAACTGGCTTCCTTTGTAATCTCAGATGCTTTATTTTATGCCTCTAAAATCATTATTTCGAGAGGACTCCCACAAGCTTCACCAGAGTGCCAGTGGGGCCCAGGGCACAAAAAAGGTTTAAGACCCCCTGCCCTAGACTCAGGTCATCATGAGGGTATGGATTGTGTCTCATTCCCTTCTGTGTCGCAAGGATCCAGCACAAAGCCTAGCATGGAACAGACATTAAAACATTTGTAGAAATAATGAATATTTATATCCCTCACATTCAAAAACTATGCCTAGCCCATGGAAGGCCCTCAATGGATGTGTTTAAATAAATAATAACTCAACCTCTGAAGGCCTAACTTGCTGGCCCATCACCTCCCTCATCCAGTTCGCTCTGCACTGCAGCATGCCAAAGCAACCAACAGGCTGGTATAGTATCAACAATCAATTTCTACAACCATGCAAAATCCTTAGTCACTCATAAATTACCACAATGATAAACAGCAGGCCTTGATGGGAAGGGCTGCCAGATTAATGAACAATTCCAGAATCTAATGAGAGGTTTCTAGTGTCTGGAGGGCCTCCTCAATGGGGAATTCTCCAAGACTGGGGTTAGACTTGTTATTTAGCCATCCGTGTTCCAGGCCCTGCACAGCACATATTTTCAAGACAGCTGGTGAGAGAGTCAGTGAGGCAATCTAAGGACTTGGACAGATTTCTTTGTGTGCCGAGTTAATTGGCTCATATGGAGCCTGAACCTGTGAACTTGATTTCCTTAGCCCCATAGCCTAACCTGCTGAGCTAATCAACTTGACCACTTGAATGGACCCAGAGCCTCCCAGGGAAGGTGAACAAAATACAGAACACATACACAGGAAGCTATGGGCACACAGAACTAAGCAGAGGGCAAATTGGTGAATAACATCCTTGATGCTTTCCCTTCCTGCTGATGATAATGACAAAGGGCTTCAAAGTTACAACCTCCTTCCTTACTCCACCCAAGCCTTGACCCTTGAGTTTATGACAGCAAAGAGCAAGAAAGGTCATGTCCTCAAGTGCCTTGCAGGATTTCTGGCAATGATATCAAGAGAATGAATCCAGATTTTTTTGCTATGATATACTTTGAATTTTCTTTTGCCAACTTTATATGATGTTGGCTTTTGATCCACCCAGAAGGATATAGGAGGACCAGGGTTCACATTCTTCTATCGCTCCCCAAGAAAACCCTTCCTGGCTGAATGAAGGGACTGGCCAGGGATCTAATGTGCTCCAACAAATGGGGACTGACAGATGGCTTTGGATGCACCAGAAATAGTACTAGGCATTTCACATCTGTTATTCCATTGAATTCAGAGGGATGGGTGTTTAAAAGCTAGTTAAAACACCCTCCTTCTAACCTGCCATCAGAATTAGTCTTTAAAAGTTATAGAACGTATGAGTTGGATACACTTGTAAGCCAGGAAAATGAGCAAGTTAATAACACATCTGCTATGTAATTCTTACTCAGGATTGATTTATCAGGCTAACCCATTGTCACTGCTATCATGCAGGAGAAATGGTCAATGGGATACTGAGACTTTAAGGTTTTATTTATTGATACGTTTGTGCCAGGAAAGTACTTCATACTACACATGAATTTTGAAGTTGACTGGAGTAGAAGAGCTCTGGGAACCATGCCACCAGTGAGATGTCATCATATGGGGTGACAAGAGGGCAATAAATAGGTAGGATAACCATACTTCCCAATCTGCCCAGAACAGCCTTGTGTCAATGCTGCTTATTCCAGCATGATTTTTAATAGTGTGTCCCCTTTCACTCTCAATGAGTCCCAGCGTGCATAAGCATGGGTCGAAGACTCATGTTAAGATATCAGTTCTACTGAAAATGATCTATAGAATCAACAGAATTTCAATTAAAATTCCAGCAGGTTTTTTTGTAGAAACTGTCAGGCTAACTCTAAAATTCACAGAGCAGGGCCGGCCGAGTGGCACGGTGATTAAGCGCTGGCTTGGGATGCCAGAGACCCCGGTTCGGGTCCCACATATGAGGGCCAGTGACACTGCCCTCTAAAAAAAAAAAAAAAGAAATAAAATTCACAGAGCAATACAAAGGACCTAGAAGAGCCAAAATGACGTTGAAAAAGAACAAATTTAGAGGTTTAACACTACCTTAGTCCAAGACATCATAAGCCTATAATAATCGGCACGGTGTGGTATTGATATAAATAGTAACTAACAAAAACAATAAAACAGAATAGAAAGTCCAGAAGCAGACCCATCTATATGGAAACAACTGATTTTTGACAAAAGTGCAAAAGTAATCTAGTGGAGAAAAAAACAGTCTTTTCAACAAATGATGCTGCAACAGTTGGCTATTCATATGCACAAAAAAATGAACTTTGATCCACACCGTGCATGACACAACATATAAAAATGCACTCAAGGGCCGGCCGAGTGGCGCATTGGTTAAGCGCTGGTTTGGGATGCCAGCGGCCCCGGTTCGGATCCCACATGAGGGCCAGTGACACTGCCCTCTACAGCTAACAACAGCTCCACCTGGAGCTGGGCTGTGCGAGCCCCGGTGATGGGGTGGGCTGCAGCTCCTGCTGCAGTGGGCTGCCATAGGCTACAGTAAGTGGCCCGCAGCCAGCGTGAGCGGCTGGCAGCCAAGCGTGAGCTGCCAATAGCCGCGATGAGCGACATCCAGAGGCCAGCGACCGATCTGCCTCATCCAGGAAGAGCGCAATGACGATACCAACAGTGAAGCAACATCCTCCGCAACTAAACTGAAGAACAAGAAGACAGCAACTTGTCTGTTCCCCTTCCCCGATTCCCCAACGCTGTTCCCCTCCACCAAATCCCCAATAAAATCTTAAAAAAAAAAAAAAAAAATGCACTCAAAATGGATCACAGACTTCCAGGGAAACCAAAAACAGTAGAAAAGAAAACGCAGGAGGAAACCTGACTGTAGGCATAAAAAAACAAATTGATAAAATCAGACTTTATCAAAATTAAAAACGTTTGCTCTGTAAAAGACACTCACTGTTAAAGAATGAAGACAAGCTGCACTAAGAGAAACTATTTCCAATCATATATCTGTCTGATAAGGGACTTGTCATTTAGGACATAGAAAGAAGTCTGAAAACAGAAAAAAAAACAGACAAATCCATTTTTTTTTAAAGGGCAAAAGATTTTAACATTTCATCTAAGATACACAGTGGCAAATATGCACATAAAAAGATACTCATCGTTAATCATGAGCAAAAACCTAATCTAATTAAAACCACAATGAGATACTAATGCACGCCTATTAGAATGTTGAAAATTAAAAATGCCATACCAAGCATTCACGGGGCTGTTGTTAGAACTCAAATACATCATTGGTAGAAATTTAAAATTTACTTTAGAATTTAGAATGCAAAAATACTTTAGAAAATAATTTAGTTGTTTCTTAAAATCTGAAACATACATCTACCCTATGATCCAGGCATTTGGCTCCTGGGTATTTTACTCAAGAGCAAAGGAAACATACATCCCTGCAAAGAATTATCTATGAATGTTTATAGTGGTTTTACATGTTATGGCCCAAAAATGGAAAACAATCTAAATGTCCATCAACAGGTGAACAGATAAACAAGCTGCTGTAAACCCATGCAACGGACTACTAGTCAGCAAGAACAAGAAATGAAACTAAATGGACTATTGATGCGACACAAAATAAATCTCAAAATAATTATGCAGAGTAAAAGAAGCCAAACCAAAAAGAGTACCTGCTGCATGATTTGATTTATATAAATCTCTAGAAAATGCAAACTAATCTACAGTGACAGAAAGGCCAGTGGTTGCTTGTGGAGTGGGGTAGAGGGCAGCGATCAGGATGAGGTGCCAAGGAGGGTATTACGAGGGGATGTGCAGAAACTTTAGGGAGGAGGTAGGGGTGCATTATCTTGATTTTGGTGCTCGTTTCACGGTTTCATCAGGATATATGAGTACATATCAAAACATAAAGATTGTACACAATAAATATGTACAGTTTACTGTGTGACAATGGTACTGTAATTAAGCTGTCCAGAAAATCTGGGAGTCACTTATCCCAGATCTCATATGCATAAGTGGTAGAGTTGGGATTTGAACCCAGAGCCCAAGTTCTCAACAATCTAAGCCGCTCAGTAGCATATAAGAAAGGGTGGTGGTTACTACTATTATTGTTATTATTTTCCAGTCCTAAACCTCTCCTCTTTCATGGACACGGATGCTGGACCCAGAGAAGCAAAAGGAATTGCTCAGGCTCCCCTATGAGTGAGCAGCAAACCTGAGACCATCCTTATGGGTCCTGATACCCAAGTCCCTTGTCTTCCATGAAGCCCTTAGCCCCAGGCCTCCCTGAATCCTGGCCCCACCACCTACTGGCTGAGTGACTTTGGAGCTCTCATGCGACATCTTCGTTTTCTCATTGGTATACTGGGGAGCTAATAAAAATAAAAGTGGCTTAGTTTGGATAAAAAACTAAAAGGTCACTTTAGCATTATTTGACCTTGTCATAGAAGATCACCAAAAAAAGGAGTAGTGGATATTAAAAGGAGAGGTGAAGAACCACCAAGCACCCAACAGCAGCATTACCCCTTCCGTACTTAGCCCAGCCTGTATTGCAGTTATGAGCGGCCACAGCTGTTTGTCCACCTGTCCAAATAAACTTCTGGAATCCCACCAAGAAGCACAGAGGAATATAATGGTCCAGTTACCCAGGTTGTGTGTTGACCGCCTGTGCAGTGTACGCCTTGGAAAACCATTTGGGTATCTGTCTCCCCAGGGCTTCAGGTAGCCAGCACTTTCATAATAAGATCCATAAATCTTTAACAACCTGGTACAGGAAAAAGTCTTTGTAGCATCTCAGGTATTTATTCCCCTCACTTGTGTTCCTTTCACTTCCTTCATTCCAACGACCTGAGCAGTTCTACAAATGGAGACAGTGAAGATCTCCTTATGCCCCCGGTATACCTCTCTCTCTCTCTCTCTCTCTCTCTCTCTCTCTCTCTCTCTCTCTCTCTCTCCCTCTCTCTCTCTTTCTCACACACACACACTTGCAGACGATATTTAAGTAACTTTCTCTTTTAGTTTGGAGTCCCCCTTAAGAAGATCCTAAGACACGGATTCAAAGTATAACTTATCTGGAGGGAATCCCAGACAACACTGACAGGGCATTGAGGAAGAGAGATGGGGAAGGGAAGACAGCCAGGAATAGGATTATTTTCAAGCAGGTCACCACTGTGGACAATTGAAGCTTAATCCCGCAGGTGTCTCTGGGTGCCCATGTAGAAAGTGCCCCTCAGGGTTATGCCATCATGTGGTGAGGAATCAGAGGTATCTGTACACCAGACCCCATAAGTCATTGGCTGACTCGATGATGCTTTTGACAAGCTGAGTATAGTGGAGGAAGACAGACATTTAGTATAAATTCCTCAATGCCTGCTTTATGTCTTCTTCAACTGGGAACCCCATCCTGACACAGGGTAGTTCCCTGGCACTGAGAACCTTCTAGGCTGGAGGCCAAGCAGGAGGCCAAAGCAGGCTCCGGCTCCCAAGACAGACTCCAGGCAAAGAAAGGCAGATGTTGGCATGTGGAAGCTGGTCCGGGAGCACTGAAGCGGTAGGAGTGAGGGTGGGACGCCACTCATTGCTTTCCCAGGGGATGACGGCACCACTGAGCAAGCACTGACTAACCTATTTAGTGTGGCATGCTCACTAAAGACTCATGGGCTCCCGCAGATTCCCAGCCATGTAACCAAAAGACTGTGAACAGAAGCGACAGGCATCATTTCCAGACAAAACCATTAATGAGTCAGCATGCAACCCTTCCACTCTCTCTTTCCCCTACAATGGCAATCCCAAAACTCCACATTCCAGGTTGGCTAGCTCCAGGATGCCACTGAACTGGATCCTTGAGTTACCACTGGGAAAGGAGCCGATCTGGAAAGCTGCAGGACCCACAGCCAGCTTTGGGAAAAAGGACAAATAAAGCTCTAGGTGTTCAGCCACAGAGATTTCCAAATGTGTTTGTTACTGCAGCATAGCTTAACATAACCTGTCTAACACAGTTAGGGCCTTCTGTCCTGATTTCAATTTTCTGTGTGCATTCAACAAATAACTCAACATATAATTATTATGTCCCAAATAATACGTTTGTCGCTGGGGATACAGCAGTGAACAAAAGGATCCAAAATGTCTGCCTTTATGAGTCATAATACGTACTAGTGGGAAGTCACTCTTGCCATAAAAGCGGAATGTTTGCTTCTCCTTACAGTAGCTGTAAGAGACACAATAGGAAGTAAGGATCTGAAAGGGAAAGCTGTTCTGGATTTCAATAGGAGGGATTCAGTCAATTGGCATGTGTAACGCAAGGTTTTAGAGGAAAGGAAACGAACAAAACCAAGGCCAAGTTCTCCTTGCACATCATTTCAACATTTGTTGAATACTCCTTATGGCCCCAGCTCTGTGCTAGATGGCAGAGATCAGAAGGTACATAAAAATAAGGGAAAAATGCTCTGCTTCACAAGCTGAGCCTAGAAATTAAAGAGAAATGTAAACCAAGGTTAAATTCTTTCATGGTCACTCTGTGTCTTATTAAACTTTGGATCCCAGTGTGACACAGTGTAGAGACCCAATAACTGTAGAATCGACCAATCATTGCACATTGTTTCGCTTGATCTGAAAAGAAAAGTCATGGGAAAAAACAATTAATCAGCCCATACCCCTGTACATCCTCACCCTCATCAACGCAGCACTTGAATATTTTGAATACATTCAGAAGAGCAGCTTTTGAATGCCTGCAGAGACCAGGCGTCTGCCTTGCCATGTTACTGGGCAGTGAGCAGTCTACTGAAAGGTCTGGCTCTGGGGATGTGAGAATCAAAGGCTTACCAGCTGTTCAGAACTTAACTTGAACTTGCAAGCTGGATAGCAAAATCTGTAAGGTGGAATTTGAGCTGTGGTCTGACATTCAGTCAGCAGCCTCCCATTTGAAGCATGTCCAGTCTACAAAGGTCACTGTAAATCCCTAGCGGCCATTTAAAAGACTTGTGAGCATATCAAGATATGTCAATGCCTCTAGCATGGTCCCCCATTTAAAGAGAAGTCAAGGCAGTACGTGCATCCAGAATTGAAGTCAAATTAGTGTATTTGGTAAACCCCAGGGTCTCTTGTTGCCATATCTGCACCACCAGTGCTGTTCTCAGCCATTCAGATGCCTCTGTCCTGTTGGCACCCTCTTGGTTTCTGTAATCACAGAGGAGGTCCTGGGAAAAAGTCCTGGGCAGATTCTGGTTTGGGGAAATTGACAAACTAAAGAGCTACCACATCCTTCATGAATGACGATGGTCCAAATAAATTAAATCTGTAGAAACATATGAACGTTTACTATTTAGCAACACAACTTGGGGCGAGGTTGTTCTGCCCCTGAAAACAGAGCACCCTCAGCCTCTTCATGTTTCCGGGTGCTATTAAGAGGTTCGGGAAATCTCTGGCCTGTGATCAGCCATCCAGTGGGCTGTGGAGAAGGCAGGGCACTAACTCCTCTGATTGGACCCTGCCCCTTCATCCATTTGGTCTTCATGTGTCCCCTCCACTCAGCCTGCACTCATTGGCCCCCACGTCTCAATGATTGGTCAATGGCCAATGCATTTGCACCATTTAAAATGCAGAGTACCTGAAATGACCATAGGAGTCTCTTTTTTAGCTAACAGCTCTGTCTTTTGAGAGCCCTGTGAAGTCCAATGCAATGCACCATGACATTTAGCAATCTCTCTCTGTCCGGTAGGTCATCTATTCTGTATCTTACCCCAACAGTGGGAAATGATATAACCTGACCCTCTGATAAGCATCAGAAACCAGTTGCTTCTCACCACTAATCACCTATTTTTGGAACTAACTGCCAAGCAAGCATATGCTCAGTCAGAACTCTAACTCTTTCAAACAAGTCTGTTGATCTTTTCATCTTCCCACAGTGCTTGATTCTCTTTCTGGTCTACCCACCCCACCCATCACTTTAGCCCTAAGGAAAGAAAACCGGATTGTTTTTCTTTTCTTCATCCCCTCCCCACCAGAATCCTCAGCCCTGTAGAACAGCAAACCACATCTTACCTACGTGGAATGCAGAAAAAATGTTTTCCTTCTGATATTAAAAAGTCCTCCCACCAATTAAGTCAACATTGGCCAGGCCGCAGAGCTGGTATGTTATTGCAGCGCAGAGGAGAGCACAAAGCCAGGGTTTTTGCAGCGTTTTGTCAAAAGGAACCTCAGGCTTTGGCCTCAACTCCAGGAAAGAGATGAAAACACTGCGCACGTGTCAGAATGCCAACTGCAACTGTATCTACGGATTGCTGCAGCGTCAGAGGATGCGACTGACCACCTGGCCTTCTTCACCAATGGTGGGGTTGCCTCTCCTCCTCGCAGATGGGATGCAGGCTCAGACCAAATACCATGTTCTGGAAGGTTCTACCCCAGCAACAATAGACCCAATGGCATCAACAGGACGTCTCCGCAGTCCAGAGCTTTGGGAGTTGCTGAACAAAAGGCAAAGAGAAGGCCAGACTGTGCCACAGGGACCAGCCAAACACCCATCTTTCCCAAAATTCTTAGGGTTCTGGCTGTCTCCACCAGCACTCTAACATAGGAAGGTGAGACCAGGGGACATTTCAATGATTCTTTCAACACACCTGCGTTTCAACATGGACAATTTGCAAACGTCTAAGATGGAGTCGCAACATTTGCAAACGCATCCCTGAACTAATGAAGTCCATGTCAAGAATCCCCTGAGGGGACCTGACCCACCACTCCCACTCGGTGTTTGATTGGACTAATGGCAACAAAAGAGTTATTTCCAGTCTATTTTCTCCATGTTCCCATCCCTTAAAAAAGAGACAATTTCAGTTCTTCATCAGAGCATCTGGGAGGACCAAGAAATAATAAGGTCCCCACTTGAAAAGTCCCCCCATAGTACCCATAGATATTTAGTCAATGATTAATCAAATCACCCCAACCAAGATTTCCATTTTACCCTGGTTTCTGAGCATGTGGTCACTTTAGTCCGTGGCATCCAAGGGCAAGTTAATTTTATTAAGAACATTTTTAGAAAGCTAGAATGTCAGAAGTTGACACCGCTCTCTTTCCAGCCCTCTATTCTTGGTAACATCATTAAATATCGGCTGGCCCCAAACGCGAGTTGCACCTTTTTTCAATCTAACAGCCATTCTATGGATCGCATTTGTTTTCCATCGCTGCCAAGGAGACAATCTGGCTCTCATTTCCTTTGAAGAAGAGCCCGTTATGATGAGTCAGGTCTACATTGGGAATAATTAGGTCAAATAAATGAGCCCTTCCAGCTGCCTGTGGCATCACTCAGCACCCATGCTGCAGATAAAGGAGACAGCACTGGGGCAAAAGCAGAGTTGATCTGCTGTGAGTTGCCCCCTCCTCTTGCCCAAGGGATGTTATCAAAACGTAGGCAGGGTTAATTACAGCTCCTCTCATTGCATCTGGAAAAGTGAAAACTGATCCATTAAATCATGTGGCGGTCCCACTGCCTTTCCACCCTCCAAGAGAAGGCTCCTGGCCCAGGAGGAAATACAATCCACCTGGCAGACGCGAAACAGGCTCCTGCCTTGTGTCACAGCTGCCCTTGTGGTCCCCCAGTCACCCTATCCTGGGCTGTCATGTCCCCTGTCATGTCATGTACCAAGGAAATTCAGTGAGCTTGCAGTCATATGCCAGCTTTTGTTGGTACGCTACTCAAATCGATAGCTGCAGCATAGTTCAGGTAGGGCGCACAGGTAATCCCAGTTTGTTCACCATCTCATCCACACATCAAGAGATGGGTCGGGGCCAAATCAGAAATGCCAACCTGCTCCCCAGGTGAAAGAGCACCCCTGCCCAGGTCTGGGTGACAGGAAGTGGGAGGTGGAGAGGAAACCATTGTAGAATAAGATGGCTTTTCCTCCAAGAGTCTCATCACTCAGAGAGAAGACATGAATCTTTTGTTCTTTCCCTCTCTCA
This sequence comes from Aselliscus stoliczkanus, assembly GCA_033961575.1. NCBI lineage: Eukaryota > Metazoa > Chordata > Mammalia > Chiroptera > Hipposideridae > Aselliscus > Aselliscus stoliczkanus. The sequence continues at coordinate 10,667,755 of CM066734.1, forward strand.
GCCTCTTTCTCTTTTTAACTTGACAAAGGCATTTGGAAATGACTGTAATGTAGGATCTCTCAAGATTCTTACCGCCAAATCCTACCAACCTGGATTTCCTACCAAACAGTGGCATGGGTCACGGACCTCAGCCAAAGGCTCATAATGCATCTCATCCTACATAAGGCCAACCAGATCAGGGCCCCTCTCCAAGCAACAGGGTGTCCTAAAGATCCTGCCACGTACTCTTTAAATCTAAGCCACCATCTGAAGCCTCTCATGCAAGTGGGTTATCTTGAATTATGGTTGCTTTGCTCTCCCAAGGGGCGCCATTATTTTGGGGTTACTGCGGCTCCACTGGAAACAAGAAATAGTCATTAATTATTGAGTGACAGCTAGGTGCAAGGCACTTTTCTGTCCCTGCTCCACCTCCAACATAAATGCACACCAGCCCTGCTGTCTCTCTTTTGTTCAGCAGACCCTGAATGGAGGAGACTTCTGCTCTTCTGCTCGGACGCCAGCGTAATTCACAATTAAGGGAGGTGGGGAAGGCTTGCCTTGGGAGACTCAATAACAGAGGCAGTGCTGGCTCACAACCCAGCTCCTACACACATGCCGCCATCCTAATTTCCTGTCACATGAAGTCTTCCCGGTCTAGGCTGGGGAGCCCTAACCCCACAGTGCCTGTATTTTAACCCAGGAAAACGGACATCATAGCCCTACATGAAGAGCAAATTAATTTGTTTTTTTTCAAATCTTTTTGCAGCCTTTAAACAATTTCATTCACTTGTCTTACCCTAACCTAACTTTCTCTCCTGGGATGTGTCTGCAAGGCTCGTTACTAAGAAATGCTGGCATCAGCCATACCATAGACTTGTGACTCAAGCACCTCCGCTTCCATGAGCAAATCTCAGCTGTTCCAAAGTGAAGGCATATGTCACCTCCCCCAAGAGGCTGGATCCAAGCTGTACTGTAAACTTCAGCAGGGTGGGCACACATGGGGAAAGAAAGAAAAACACTCCCTCCACCCCCCATCACTGCGGGAAGGGGGCAACCCCAGGTTCTCTGCCACCCTCAGGAGGTACATGGCTAGGTTTCTTCTGACATCCCAGGCCAGAGATGCAGCGTGGTTCACTCATGCACTGAGTTCAAGGGCAGGAGTGGGTGTGCACACACTTGCAGCCACTGAAGCCTGGGGCTGTGCTCCGTGAGGCAAGGCCGGGAAGCAGAGGTCCAGCAGGACCCATTAATTCATAGGAGCATTGTCCTAGCTGGCTGGACTGGAAATGAATTCACAGCAGGGTGGCCTCAGGGCCCCTGCAGGGATAATCTGGGTGGAGACCACAGAGCTTAATTGCTGGTAAACACAAATGGAACAAAACTTTAAAATACAATTTCCTCTTCTTTTTCCCTCCAATCCTGCATCTTTAATCTGTGACTGGAAGGTTATTAAGATCTTTGGGTGTATCAGCAGTACAGAGATGGAAAATCCTGTGATGTGAAATATGCTTCAGCAAATAAAGCAATTGGAGGGGTGACTGTAAATCCACTACATCTGTTTCTCTCTCTCTCTCTCTCTCTCTCTCTCTCTCTCTCTCTCTCTCTCTCTCTCGATGATGGTTTGGGAGTGCTTGTTTTTACTGGAATTGAAATGAGCTTTATCAAAAGAAGTCCTTCGGAATGAACCCCCCCCCTCTGAAGCAGGACAAGGCCTGTTGCCCACCCCCACCTCATTCTTTTCGTGTGGCACCAGGTTGGGGTGGGGGTGGGTACTGCTGATAAGCTCTTAGCAATTCTGAAGCTCCTTTGCCTGGCAGCTGATGAATACGTTGTCTTTTATGGGATAAGAATAGGTGACCTTTTCCCCCTGGATTCCCATCCTGGGGGCCGGGGTGAGAATCCAGGATTCCTTCTGTTGGTTTTCACACTGTGGGAAAAAGTACCGCGACTTTCAAAGCCTGATAAATGCCCTCAAACAGCTTTGAAAATCACTCAGCGTGAGCACTTACCCCGCTGCACAAAAGTCTAAGTTGGATCTGGACAGGACAGAGCTGGTTCCCTTTGTCAACAGATTCATGGCACTTGTCTTGTTTCTGAAGACAGTTTCTAAGGAATTATCTGGTGCAGTCAGTTTCCTGGGAGAATCCATCACCCTTCCCTAGCAGATAATTTTCAGCTTTGCAAACCATTAGATAAACTTAAAGAACAAATTAGTCCTCATTGTCGGGCCATTCCCACTCCCATCTCCAGTTCACCCCTTAAATCAAGCTATTTTCTTGGGGGATTTGAAGCCAACCTTTCAGATCACATACAGCCTTCCAGCCAAGAGGCTGGGTATATAACTCATAAGAACAATCACCTACCAACTGGTTTTCCAATTTCTTACATCTGGTACGTGCTCCCACGTGAATGGGGTGCCCACCAGTAGGGAAGGTGAGGGTTTGGGTCAGTTAAGTCTTGAAGAGAAAGAAGTAAAAGAAGAACAACAAAATCAGAAGAACTGTTCCAGGAGGCAATTGTAGGTCAAGGGCTTAGAAGCCTTTGAAATAGCTGTTTCTGCTCTGTCTTGATGTCATCCACCCCATTTAGTTTTACACACCTGCCACCCTATGAGCTGTGAGCTATGCCTGGTCACTAAACAACTGCTGGTAACTTTAAGAAAGAGTCTGCTGCCCATATCCAGAACACAATGTATTTGGGTTCAGTTGGCATCCACCAAACTGAATTAAGCACCATAACAGCACAATGTAGTGAGGAAAGCACAGACTTTAGAGTCAGGCAAGGGAGTCCGTATTTTGCCTCTACAACTTATGTCAGTGTGGTCAAGGTAAGTTACTCTCTTTCTCTTCTGCAAAACTGGAATGATTGTTTATCTCATATGACTCAAGTAATAAGAATAAAATGACAAAAATGAAATGACAGAAGGTTTTTCACACACATGGTACCAGTGTCATACAAAATAGTCTCTATTTCCCTCCTTTCTTTTTTCTTTTTTTTTTTTTTTTAGCTGAGCCATCCTGCCACCTGTTGGCAGCTCAACGGCAACTCAGCTCGGGCTGGCATCGAACCGCCGTTGCTCAGAGCTCAGCTCGTACTCTTGAGCGAGCTCTTAACCAACTGAGCCACTCGGCCGGCCCAAAGGTTTGTTTGTTTGTTTGTCTGTCACTGGATGTGGGACCTGAACTGGGGCCGCTGGCTTCCCAAGCCAGCGCTTAACCACCGCACCACTCGGCCGGCCCTCCCTCCTTTCTTGATGGACATACAGCCACTGGAACCCTGCCATTAATTGGGTCTGACATTTTGATGTGTCTTTGTTTCCTGCTTTATATTAATTGGCCAACAATGCCAACAGCCAGCCCAGTTACCGTAACACCTGTATTATTTAAGCACCACACACCAGAACAACACTACGTCAAATTATAAAGACAAGAATTTACACAAAAGGGGGAAAGACTGAAAAGTGATGAGAAGTAAATTCACAGCTTTAGCTGCACATTCTCTCAAAGAAAGGAGTTTCACTGTATCTTACCATGCCATTTCAACAAGAGTACAATATTACAGAAGCACATTTTATTGAATTATATATAGAATTTCAGGATCATTAAGTCCAAATCCTTATCTGATACCTGAATACTATTTAAACTGCTTTTTACTTCTAATTTTTTCTTCGGAGTACTATTTTTAGAAGGCTATTTGAGGATTGATTCCCTGAGGTAAGCAAAATGGTCACAACTCAAGAAGGGGTTAGAAGTGATAAAGGGAGGTTAACTTAAGAGCACTCTCTCACTCATATGTACTGAGCTGTAACTGGGCAGATGCCCTATGCGAACCCTTCAAAAGAGATGGCTTAGAAGAAACTTACAAATCGAAATCTAGTGGTTATTCCCTGGTGGGCCAAGGCAATTGGGGGCTCATGATGTGATGAAAGGTAGAGTCCCAATAGTTTCTCTAGTCCAGCATTTCTCAAAGGGTGGCACACAACCCAGCTGTACCTATATCCTCTAGGGAAGGTGAGGTGGTGCAGTGGATATTGAAAATGATGCACTAGTTCTGAATTCCTGAACAGAGTCTTTGAAGATAGTCTTGAAACTAACATGTTTCACCCCCAGAAAATACATTTTTAATAAATTCTGAAATGTGAAACCATATTTGTAATGTGAAAGGACAAAGCATTATATTCATCATTGAAAAGAGGCAAAGTAGATTATGGGGAGAGAAAGAAAAACCAGAAAATAATGTGCTGATGTGTCAGAGCACAACTGAGAAAGCACCGGTGTAATTTGTTCCCAACGCAACTGCATCTGGGAGAATCTCACTAAAAATAAGACCCCATTCTTCTAAAATGGTTCTCAAAAGCTTAGTCAGATTTAAAATAGAAGAGTAGAAGGAGAGACTATTCATTTGCCTGAATATTTTCCTCAAACACTCAATATTAGATTTTTAGTAAGAGTCAAAACATGAAGTTTTTTAGAGAAAGAAAAGCCTAGCAGAAAAAGCAATTGTTTTGTTGGGTATAAGTGCATCTTTCTATGTATTCAGCCGCACCAGGATAAATACTTCAAAAAGATTCTCAGAATCATATGGTATTTGTCTTTCTCCAACTGAAATATTTCATAATTTTATATTATATGTAACGGGATATGGAGTATAGTATAGGGAATAGAATCAATGGAATTGTGATAGATATACATGTCAGAGGGGCAATGAATCAGAGAAGGGGGATTATCACTTTGTGAAGGGTATAATGTCTCATTATTACATTATTTTGTACACTTGAAACTAATTAAAAAAAAAAAAGATTCTCAGGAGATAATAGTAGGGAATTGTCAACTTAAAACTGCTAACAGGAAATTTTCTTACACTTCCACAAAGAAAAATCAGTACTCTCTTCCAGTTCATTGAGAGATGTTAAAGTGTGACTAATATTTACACAAAGTTAAGTTCCTTCTCTTCATTCTGTTCTAACTAAAGCTCCCAAGAAACTAACTTTAAAATCTTATCACCGGTTAAAATATTTTGAAGTAAAAACATGATGGAAACCCAAGCCCACAGCACCCATGAAATGGATTTTTGTCATTTCACCTTGGTCAGGAGACCCTGTAACCTTATACCAGTCAACACTCTTTCTTCGCTTTCCTTATTCCCATGTCTTCACGTACACCCTGAACCACATGCCATCTACCTAAAACCACACTGAGGAGGTTGTCCACCTAAAGCAATTTCATCAAAATTAAGATACACAAAGTACTACAGAATTCTTAGAAATCAGAGGTAAAACTACCTGGGGAGGGGATCAAGAAAGCTTTCATGAAAATGCTATTTTTAAAGAGTCCTGAAAAGAAGTGTGGAGTTCAATAAACAGATGACCAAGAAAAGATATCACAAAATGAGTGAATGATGAACAAAAATATGAAGGTCACAAAGGAAGGTCAAAATTAAAGAAGGACATGGCTCTCTCACCACTTTCCCTCCACATATGTTACCAGTCCTCTTATCTATTTGACTCCTTCAATATCTCTCTAATCTTCGCTTTATATTCAATTCTCTTATTATTCTTCTAATTCAGACCCTCGGTACTTTTCTTCACCTGAACTATTGTAACTATCTTCCACCCACTTCTTCATATTTACAACTTTTAATAGATTAAAAACATGACCCGGTCCCCAACGCCTACTGAATAAAGCCCTAAATAAAGAGCAATAAATACTCTAATATTTAATGCCCCAACCTATCATTCACTCTGATTTTTGGTTTTAAAATTTACCTCAAGGCAGATACACTGAGATCAAGGAAAAAGTGAAGAGGCCAAGTCACAAGAGGTCTGAGAACTTATTTAAAAGCCATGAATGACCTTGGAGGGCCCAGTCTCAACAGAGTGGTGGGAGTGAGTCACAACAAAAATGAAAAAAACTGGGGCACAAAGGGGAGCTAAGAGGGGAAAGTAGCTAGTATAGATAATTCTTTAGGGAAGTTAGGCTATAAACGCAATATGAATGCTAGATGGCATGTTAGGGGAGGTAGGAGTGACAAGGAATAGTGGTGGTGGTGCTGCTGGTGGTGGGGGGATCAGGAGAAAGGAGATTGAGTCCCCAGGTCCCTAATCCAAAATCACAGAACAAAGGAGAGCTGCTCACCCACAACCAGGACAAAGTGAGAATTCAAAGGTCCCCATCAAGCCAACAACCTACAGAGAAATCTTGAAAACATTTAGAAGAAGCACAGCTTTCTAAAGTAGAAAATTTATTTCAGGATATTTGGGAATGAGCAGAGGCAATATTATTAAACATAAGCTTATTTGTGAATTTGTTTATTCCCCCAACTTGTCCCAGAAAGAATCTAAGGCAGCCACAAAGTGCAATGTGTTGGATAAAAGCCACCACATCCTGGAATATGAGCTAAACTCTTTTGGCCACCAGTCCTCCAAAACCCAAGCAAATAGATCGTAAACAAAGAGCTCAAAGCACCAAGCTCTTAAACAGAAGGAAATAAAACTCCGAAGGGCCATGATGAGAAGGGGCAGGTCCCCCAGGTGTACCTGAGTACGGAACTGGTTCCTACCACATCAAAAGCTATGGCACAGCCCCTAATTCCAATTGCTGAAACATTTTAACAGCTGGGAATTAAAATAAGCTGTCAGCCAGCTCAAAAAAGATTTTTTAATTCAAAATAAATCAGGCTAACAACCTGCAGATGTTTGGAAAGAAAATGTTTGGGTGACTCATTTTGAAAACCCAGTTCCCTAAGTTGGCCATTTCAGAGTTTCTGAATGGCTGCTACCTGCCCTTAGCTTCAAATCACGAGACAAACTGCTATGTTCAGGCTTCACACTGGTCTGCCATGTTGGTGAGCAATCATGGATTCCGCCTGGTAAACTAAACTAAAATTGGGAAGCCAAAGCAGAGAGCTGATCAGATAACTGTGTTCGGGATTCCTGGATCTGCAGAGATCCCTCAGTCTCTAAAGGCAGATGGAGATTATCAGAGTGCTGTTCATCAGTCTTTGTACTCAGATCTGCATTAACCATTTTAACCACACGTCTTGGAATAAGTAGGGATAATCCCAGTTATGGGTTGAACAACAGAGGAGAAACATGGGGAGAAAAAAGGGGAAGAAGAGACTGCAGGAAGAATGAATAATCTGGGACCGGCCGGGTGGCACAGTCGGTTAGAGGGCGAGCTCTGAGCAACAGGGTCATTGGTTCGATTCCCACATGAGCCAGTGAGCTGCACCTGAGCTGATCTGCCGCTGAGCTGCCAACAGGCAGCCGGATGGTTCAACTATACAAGGCTGCCAGTTCAACTCCCGCATGAGATGGTGGGCTGGGTCCCCTGCAACTAGATTGAAAGTGACAACTGAACTTGGAGCTGAGTTTGCACCCTCCGCAACTAAGTTTGAAGGACAGCAACTTGACTTGGAGCTGATGGGTCCTGGAAAAACACAATGTTCCTGTTCCCCAATTCCCCAACTCTGTTCCCTTCCCCAAGTCCCCAATAAAATCTTAAAAAAAAAAAAAAAGAATGAATAATCTCACAGTCTCAAGATAAATGGCCAAAGACAACACAGCAACTCAGAGCCCAGCCCGAGGTCGACCATGGGAGGTGCATGTGCCACTGATGTCAGTGGAGAAAGGAGCATAGAGTCTCAGCTTCTCAGCCTAAGAACCATCTAGGGCTCAATTACAGCCTGGCTTCTTTCAGCTGGTGAAAATGAAACAGACCATAATAATACACATGGTACCAAATCTGGTTCTAAAATCTGGGGAGCTGTTGGTCATCAAAGTGATGAGGTACAGGTATTAGATTGCGGCCAGTGGGATTTGAGGCTTTTCATCCATTCCAATCCAGTAGGTGATTTTGCCCTTCCTGGAAGGTCTGCCTTTCCTCATCAACCCTGTCTTAGTTCAGGCTGCTATAACGAAGTAGTACAGAGAGGGTGACTTACAAACAACAGAAATTTATTTCTCATAGTTATGGAGGCTGGAAGTCCAAGATCAGGATGTCAGCATAGTCGGGTTCAGCAGAGAGCCCTCTTCTGGTTGGCAGACTACCAACTTCCCAGTAGCTTCACATGATGGAAGAAGAGGAAGCTGTCCAGAATCTCTTTTATAAGGGCGCTAATCCCATTCCTCATGACCTAATCACCTCCCAAAGCTGCACATCCTAATACCATTACATTGGGAGTTGGGTTGTTAATGTATGAATTTGGTGGACACATTCAGTCTACAGCCTCAAGTCACCAATGCTGGGAAGCTATCTGTGGCCTGTTTCCCCCTCTTTTGCACACCCATAGTCCTTGGCATGCTCCCCCATTGAGGGTCTCAGACACAGCAAGTACAACAATGATCTGCCTACAAGTCTGTCTCTATCTCTCATCCTTGAAAGCAAGATCTGCATCTTGTTGTCATTGTATCCCCAGGACCCCATTTAGGACCTAGCCATCAGTACCGATACACTGAATTATTCAATCAGCTTCCTTAAGGAGAAAATTATTATTTTAAAAAGAGTAAACTCAAAAGCTTCAAAAATGTTCTTTAGACATGTACACAGAGAGTGCCCAAAAAATGTATACACATTTTAAGAAAGAAAAAAACTGTATTAAAATTGAAACACATTGTAATAGCTAGCATTCATTTGATTAATGCCATCTTTTGAGCGAACGTCATACTATACATTGTTACCATAATTCAATTCAACTTCAAAAAGTAGTACATACACGGGCCGGCCGAGTGGCACGGTGGTTGAGCGCTGGCTTGGGAAGCCAGCAGACAGGGTTCGGGTCCCACATATGAGGGCCAGTGACACTGCCCTCAAAAAAAAAAAAAAAAGTAGTACATACATAATATCTCTTAAAATATGTATACACTTTTTTGGCACCCCTGGTATTTTCCCAAAATTTTGATGACTTTTCCACAATCAAAATGACCTTTACGACTGGAAGCTGAAAAACAGAATATCTTTGACTAAAGATTTTTTGATCAAACCAAGAATGAGAAGGTAGATTCCTCAGAAACATTATACTGCATTTACTTCTATCTTTGGAAACTGCCCTTATCTCACTGATGTAGCAAAAAATAGAAAAGTCTTGCCAAGTCCCCCTGAGCCAGAATTCAACATGAACAAAAGATAAACGGTCATAAGAGAAGAAGAGGCGAGCAGGAATGATATGTTCCACATTGATCCTATCTGCTTTTCTCCTACCCCTATCTGGGGTAGAGCCCAGACTCTGCCATCTTCCATACAGCTAAGATTGTCCCACCAAAGAGTCAGCATCCTTGATAAATGAAAATCAATTGACTACTAAGATTGTATTCCTTCTGATAAACCTCTATAGCCAAAAGGACATATACATTGCAGAAAATAGACTTTTCATAGCCATGAAGATGTCAAGTCTAAATTCTCAAAATCAAGTACCTTTGTACTTGACTCCACTACTTACTAGTTACATTACCCTAGATAAGTCATTTCATTTGGTCATTCAACAAATGCCATTTAAACTCCTGTTAAGTGCCAGGCACCATGCCAGATACTGGAGATATAGTGCTTAGATGGATTGACATGGTCTCCTCCCCCACAGAGTTTCTGGTTCTCCCCACCTTATCACCCCTACGGGTTCCTGATACAAAGGGTCCCAATAGGGCATAAATGAGGCAACACATACCAGGTGTCAAACACAGTACCTGGTCAACAACATGGGCTCATTCAATGGAAGATACCAGTTTTATGATTAACCAAATGAGGTATCATCAAAGTTCTATGAACTGTAAAACACAATGCCATTCTTCTTATTATCATTTCTCTTACAGAGATTTTAGAACATATTGTTAAACTACAGCCAGCATTGTATTTCCAGCAATTAAAAATGCCAAATTTTATATACATCTAAAGATCAAATATGCTTGTTCTGACAGCCTACGCACATGTTAGGTCCTAGAAAATGTTTTTCTGAGCAAGCCACAAATGGCTTGCAATTCCCTGATATAACAACTCACCCACCCTGTGTTCCAACGGGACCCTGTGCAAACTTTGATTTTGCGGCACCATTTTATAATCTGTCCCCTCACCCGGAAGTCAGGAGTCATGATGTACCTTAGCTTTCTATTCCTGATAGCTTCTTGCTTAGTCACTGGGGTATAGTAAGGATTTGGTCTACAAATTGTTCATTATTTTAAAAGCAATGATTAAATGAATGAACTAGAGGAAAGAAAATAGAATATATTTCTTATGCTCTGTTTGTCTTCTTATAGGTAAGATAAATCATTTTGGAAGCATTGCTCCTTACGCTTTCTATGCATCCAAAATTCAACAAGAATCATTGATAATCCTAATAAACACAGGATTAATTATTATGTGCACAGCCATGTATAAAACCCTGAGTGATATAAGAATGACATAAACACTGCCTACAGAGTACAAAAATTTGCAAACTTTGGAGTCTACAAAAAACTGTGGACATGATAGCATTCAAATCTATTGTTTTATTGGTTGGAAAAGTGAAGTTCATGGAATTTGACTTGTCCAAGATCAAAAAAAATGAAAAGAAAAGAAAAAACAATGGCATCTAACATGTGTCAAACACTTACGATGTGCCAAATACTTTACATGTATTTTCGCCTTTACTTCTCCAAACCACACTATGAAATAAGTGCTATTATTATCCCCATTTCACAGATGAGAAAATTTACAATTAGGGTATTAAGTGACTTGCCCAAGACAAAGCCAAGTCTAAGAAGGAGGCTGTGTGGCCCCCTGTTCAATGCTTGTGCTGCTTCATCATACTGACTAAACCACGAAAAGCATTATGTGAGCAGAATGACAAGCAGGAACACTGCTGACCTAGCCAGTAGACAGCTGCATTGGCAGTGACACAAACTGCTGGCTTCTGCAGCTCATTAGGGCCCGGCCCATCTAGGGGGCACAACAGCTGTAACTTCCCATCTATCTCATTAGTTATTCCATGAAATTCTGGTTACTTTCATAATAGGAGAAAAGAAGGTGCTCTTTTGCTCACCCCACCCACCCCACCCCCACAGCTCTGTCTCTTGGGCACTAGAGGTAGAAAGAACCTATGTGGGGGGCTACAGGCTCAGAATCATAGACCATCCCCCAAGCCACTCATTCACTCACTTCACCAGGGCAGGACATGCTAGGATCCATCCTAGCTGTCCCCCAACCCGAGTCCCCCCCCCACTCCAAACAATCAAAGTCCTTGGTTAGGGGATTAAAGTCCCTTAAGAGCTCCTTTTGCCACCTAGTATGAAGAGAGCTAGATAAAGATTTGGGTTGATCAAAGAAACACCATATAACCTCCAAAATGCAAAATACTTTCAAATAAGTACCATTAACTTTCTCTAGACTCTTTCAGAAGCTATGAAACAAATGAGCATTGATGGGTGAAATGTTGTCAAATGAGCCATGATTATGAATCAGCTGAAGACCTCTTGATGATGGATTGCAAAAGAATGAACCAGGAGTGCAAGTTCCAAGATAGGCCACACGCTAGGATCAAAATCACGTGTACAAACTACAATAAATTTCAAATCAGCAGGATCCATCCAGGGAGATTTTATTTATATCTGCTATGAAACTGTTTCTCCTAAGAAACCACAGTTCGGGAGAAGCACATTTTCCCTCATACTGAGACATGAGACACTCTACTTAATTATCTGTTTTATTGTTGTCTTGGTAAGGACACTGTATGATGTAGGAAAATGTTTTCTTTCTTTTTTTTTTCAGAGGGCAGTGTCACTGGCCCTTATATGTGGGATCTGAACCGGGGCTGCTGGCGTCCCAAGCCAGCTCTTAACCACCATGCCACTCGGCCAGCCCTGTGGGAGAATGTTTTCAAAATCCTCCTTACAATAAAAAAAAATAAGTTTCACACAAGTATCCCTCTGTCATCTCTTGGTATAGGCTGGAGACATAGCATCACAGTGAAATTCAGTAAAAGCATCTATGCAAGGGTCCAAAACATAGCCTAAAAACACAGCTTTCTGTTGGTGTGGGCTTAGCTCAAAGGTCTGAAGTGTGGAAAGCCTGTTGCTGTCTTTCAGAAAATTTTCAATAAGGACAATTTCTCACAATTGCCATGGGAAATGATTAGACAGAGAGAGTTCAAGCTTGTCACTTCTGGGCAAAAACAGAAAAACAAAAACAAAAAATAATCTTGGGAAAAATATTCTATGGTTCTGGTTAATAAAACACTCTTTTTCTTCAACCATCAACCAGGAAAATGAGAAGGCTAATGTTCTCTAATAAAAACTAAAGAGACAAACAAGGTTCATGTCAATGTGCATGGACCAAAAAACAAAACAAAACAACAAAAACCACTGGACTAGTAGAATCACTCTTAAATCAGAGTGAAATTCAGAGAGCTGAAATTTACAGCATCTGCCCCCCAAGGCAGCACCTGCCCCTTCAAATGCACTCAAGCACTACAGCAGAATCAACTGCAATATTCATCTCTCAAAATTATCTAGTGTGGGAAATACAGCCCTTTGGGGAGAATGGCTGGAAACCAGAGGGGCAGTCAGATTGAGTTCTCAGGCTGGCAAGCCAGCAGTGATTAGTGTGGGAGAAAGGGAGTCTGAGAAGCAGCCTCTTTAGGCCCAGCAGAGGGAATCCAGTTACATCATAGGAGGGTGAAACCACATCAAAGGCTCGATATTGGCAGCCTGAATCCCATGAAGGACTGAAATGAAATACTACCTATTTCACCAGGCCTGGAGCTCCGAATCAAACAACTTAATTCCTCCACTGAGCCTTGGTTAACGATCAAGATACCCATCTCTCTCTCCCTGACCCACTCGGCACACCCAGTGTAGTCTGTCTTTACGTACGTGTTTCATTTTTTTGGAAAGCTATATGAGATGATGGAAAGGCATAAATTAAAGAGGTATTTTTATGAGGGGAAAAGGTATACCTTTTTTTTTTTTAAAAAGCCTTGCCACCTGCAAAGGCCTTTTAAAACCACAAGCTATTGAAGCTGAAATGCTAGAAGGGGAGGAGTTCGCACTGCAAAACCTAGGAATGTGGCTGTTGGCCCAGGAATCTAAACTGGTTATCTTGGACAATCATTCATTAACAATGCTCTCCAAGAACAGATACTCGGATGCTAGGCTGAGACTGTGCCCAGGAGCTCCTACACTTCACACCAGCATTTTGCCTTAGAAAGGTCTAGAAATATCAAGGCAAGATGAGTTCAAAAAGATCCAGAAATCCTACTAATATCTTCCCAACAGTCCTTTTACTTCTGAACTCTCCCTGCAGTCCCTACATGCTTTTTATCACCTCCATGTCATGCCCATCTCTAACTCAGAAAGTTTTTTCTCTTTTCTGATGACTGCTAAATGCCTAACACCTACAAGAAAAGTTTTCTGAAAACCACATAGGTTTGTAAAACTCTTTCTTAAAGCCCTATCACAATTATAAGCCACCTGTCACCTTTGTGTCCTCTTTGTCCATGGACAGGCAGGCATTGCAGAATGACGTCTCGTGTCAATGATAGAACACATACATGATGGTGGTCGCATAAGATTATAATGGAGCTGAAAATTCCTATCGCCTGGTAATGCCGTAGCCTTCCTAACTTTGCAGCCATCAAAATGTGACAGCTGTCACAACGCTGGAGCCAAGGAAATTTCATAGTGCAATGCATTACTCACATGTTAGCAGTGATGCTGGTGTGAACAAACCTACTGCGTTGCCTGTCATACAAAAGTGTAACACATACAGTATTTACGGTCCATAATATTTGATAATAAATGACTATGTTACTGCTTTATGTATGTACTACGCCATACTTTTTATCGTTAGAGTGTACGCTTTCACCTTTTAAAAATATTTTGTTGTGGGCCGGCCGAGTGGTGCGGTGGTTAAGAGCTGGCTTGGAATGCCAGCGGCCCCTGTTAGGGTCCCACATGTGAGGGCCAGTGACACTGCCCTCAAAAAAAAAAAAAAAAAAAGATATTTTGGTCTAAAAGAGTCTGCTGTGTTAGTGACACCACCAGCAGCCTCATCCTTCTCGTGTTGATTGCCCCTCTTGATGGCATCATTTTCTCAGGCTTGATTTAATATTGCGTTGTTTTGTGCAGTCACGTGCTTATATAGGCTTGTCACCCAGGAGCAGTAGGTTGTACCTTGCAGCCCAGGTGTGTGGCAAGTTGGACCATTCAGGTTTGTGTAAGTGCCTCTATGATGCTCCCACAACAGCGAAATCCCCTCAAGACACTTTTCTCAGATCCTATCTCCATTCTGCGGTGCCTGCCTGTCAGACAATGAGGACACGAAAGTAACTGACAGGTGGCTAAATAATCATAATAAGGCTTTAGGAAAGAGCTTTATAAACCTAAGTGATTCACAGATCTGCAGTGCATGGCTGTATTTATTTGTTCTGCTTCCAAGAAGATGACTTGTTCTTTAAAAGAATTATGTTTCATTATACTTTAGGATTCCCCTCAGCACCGTGTTAGCCAAACAACATAGTAGATACTCAATAAACAGTTGACAGTTGACTTGGAACTCTAGATAAACTGTAGAATGTAGCCTGTTCGGGTTCAGTGGGCTAGGCACAGGAAAACCATTGTTGTAGTTAAAGAAGGAACAGGTTTACCATGGTTTTTATCATTGCCCACGGCCTAAGCGAGGGATTTTTCTGGTCTCATGCTCAAAGACTACAAATTACACATTTAGAAATGAAAGAACAGCTGCTTGAAAAGAAAGGGCACGAGAAACTGTAATAAAGCACTTCCCACCCTGTTTTCATCAAGTCCTCACAATTTGGAGCCATCGGCCAAGCTCAGTACAAATGACATGTGCATGAGAAGGTCTGGCAGGGCTGGGACAGTTTTAAGAAATTGGTGCCCGAGCCGAGAGGAGGCTGTTCAAGGCAAGGGCCTGTGTCCCAGTGAGCCTGGAAATCTAAGACGACGCTGCCACTTGCAATGGGACCAAAAGCTGTCCTGCAAAGAATAATTAACTCTGCAGGAAAACGGAGGTGAATGAGAAAGCAGACTCGAACTGAGTCAGAGCCAGCCTGAGGCACGATTTCAAGCAGGCAAAGTCGAGCCTGAGCTCCCTGCACCTGTCTTTCTCCTCCCTGTTAACCATCCGCCAGGTGGGTCTTTGCGCAAAGGACTCGATTCCAAGACTCTTCAGTCTGCGATCCCACCCACTACTGTTTTTCTCAGCCTTCACTCACCTTCTCTCTCATTCCAGGTATCAACACCTCGTTTAGAAAGCAATCCAATAAACTCATAGAACCACAAAATTTCTCAACACAAAGGTTACTCAGAGATGATTGCATCTGACCCCTTATGCCAAGCAGAGGCCACAGAGCTGGGGTGATTAGTCTTGGGCCCCACAGCTAAGTAATAGCAGAGTCAGGACCACTGACTGGCAGTTCTTTACTCTTCCGGCCATCCCATCCAGTAATTTAATCAACAAATATTCACTGAACACACCCACCCTGGGATAAACTGCCAAGCTGGGATCCCCATGACGTTGAAGACTAAAACTCAGCATTATCCTTTACATCATTTATTCATTCAATAACAGTTCGTTCAAGACACACGATGTGGCAGATGCTGCTTAAACGGTCATCCTACGAATGTCTGAAACGGAATCATTGTGATGGCTTTGTACTGTATAGCAACCTCCCTGGTCCGGGACTACGTTTCCCAGAATTCCCTCCTCTCTGTGGGGCAGATCTGTGTTGATCTCAAGAGAGATCTGCCTGGGATGCAGAAGGCAGGATCAGAGCTGTGGCCATCACATCCTGAAGGTTGGCGTAGGCACCAGGCACCGGAACAGAGGGCCTGCTAGCTCACCTGTTGGTGTGGGACAGCCACCAAGCCTACGGGTCTTCCAGCTCCCAGCCGCCTGTGGCTGCCCTGTGCTGAAGAGTCCAGCTCGTCCTACAGTCTGCCTTGTTCATTCGCGTTTGGAGGCAGGTGGCCGTCCAGACTTCCCTTGTGAGCTGCATCTGCCCTTATTCTTCTGGATCACGCCCAGCTTTTCCCCCTGCCTTCCAGCTCTGCAGAGGGAAGGGACTTGAGGTTTTCCATCAGACCAGACCCAGGGACTACAGCCTTCTCCAGACTTCTCTACCAGCTCCCCCGGTTGTAAAAGGTCAAATCCCTATAACGAACCTCTTATTCCGCCTCATTCATAGTGCTTCCCCCTCCCCGATTGAAGCCTGGTACAGAAACACCCTCTGACATCTCCTTTCATCCAGTATTTCTAAAACATGAGTAACACAGGAACTCCTACAAAAAAATCTGCGGCTTCCTGGTGTTGACAATTTTTACTTTGACCTAAACATATACAAACATGGATCAAATAGGTACAAATATGAATATATAACTATAAAGTTTAAACATCAATAAATCTAAAAAACAAGAAAATTTGAATCTGTTGCATAATTTAATGTCATTTGGCTGAAATGAAGTCATGAGTGAACCCTCAATTTCTTTTGATACCTCAAGATGGTGCCACAGGGTGCTATGGGACCATTCAATTCTTCGGACCCTTTTCTACACTCAGATTACGACAGACACTTCTTTTAGACAGCCTTCTGGGGTGTCACTTGGCCTCCCCTGGATACAAACACATCACTCTGTGATAAATTTAAACTCGAGGCTCCTGAGTAAACATGAAGAAGTTACGCTGCCAGAACCCAGGTCTCTGTCTCTCACCCCTCCCTCTCCCTCCGGCTACCCCCTGGGACCCCATGCCGTCCAGACATAGCTGGATTCCTCGTCCTGCAGCTAAGTCAACCTTCCCCAAGAGAAACAGGGCTTTCAGCCGCCTACACACCAGAGCTTCGGGCCAAGGGAAAGGCTCTTTATTGGAGATGAGAGCAGCACACCCAACTCTACCATATGTCGGAAAATCCAATAAAAGGGTAAATGATGTCTTCCCTGCTCCTTCAGAATAACCCACAATGACCAATGGCCACCACCACACACGTTCCAGTCATCTGGAAATTCCAGCCTGGAAGGCCTAACCCTGGCATCATCCACACCCACACTGAGGAGCCTCCATACACTAGGCATGAAAACCTCAGCATTTCTCCCAGGCCTCCTTTCCTGCCTGGAAAGCCACTAGGCACTAAAGACGTCAGCCACACACAAAGGAGTGTGGGCCTGGTGCTTGGAGGTGGTATTTAACCTCCAGGCACCACTGGGTACATTTAATTCTTTGCAGAGACTGTTGCAAGGACTCAGGCACGTGGTACCTTTGTGATCATGATTATTTCTACAGGCTGGCTTATTTGCTGCATTTCTATATGAGGTGTGATTCGTATCTGTGCTTAAATCTGGAATTGTTGCTTTCCTCTCTTATCCTTGGCCCAATTAAAGATCCAGTCGACCAGTAAAACAGCTTGTGGGACTCTGCCTGCCACCGGCCAAGATAAAATGTTAAATAGAAGTTAATCTGCTCAGATAAACTGGTGGACGGATGGTAGGCTTGTAATGAGATTTTAACAAAAGTTAGGCTGTGAGAAGGGGAACACCAGGACTTAGTGGCACCCAGGCCACCCTCCCCACCTCCAACCTTTCATTCTCACTGTCAGGCGTGGGAGGCGGAGGTGCTGCTGGAGCAGGCTTCCCAGAGCTGAGGCCAAACATGTGTGGCTGGTCCCTGGAAAACCTGCTGCCATTCCAGGGATGTCCAGGCGCCCCCTCTAAGCCTCATCCTCACTGTGGGAATGTATTGACCTTGAAGGAGATGGAATCAAACACAAAAAAGGAAGGATGAAAACCATCGTAAGTGACAGCTGCCATTCCCTGGGCCTTCTTCTCGTGGGCCAGATATCGCTCTTAACTTCTGACCAGCAGTCTCCTATTTAATATTTACAGCATCCCTATATTTATTGAATAAGGAGCCAGACTTAGAAAGCTAAAGGACCTTTCCTGCACTCCTACATAGGCAAGTAAAGAAGCTGGTTCAGGTTGACCCCAAAGTTCAGGTTTTGACCTTGACTGCACCTTCCTTCACTTAGCACAACTGGGAAAGCATGGTTTCACTCTTTTCTGGCCTTTCCAAATTTTATAACATTGAAATCTCTTTCACCTGCCATCCCTGATTAAATGAAAAAACCTCCTTAACTAGGCTTTTCTCTATTTCTTTAAAAAGGTCTGTTTAATCTTTCCCACCAGGAGTTATTTGAACCCCAAAAGGTGCCAAAGGACCCCAACAGGTCCGTTTACATCATGCTAGTGTTTGTCTAGTTTGTCAGGTACAATTCTTATTTGTGTGGCTGTTACGCAGACCCTTTCAACACTCATAGTTTTACCCCAAACCTTATCTGATCTGTAAACCCATGTCAGCAGGGACCCTACTGCCTAGCCCTATTCTTGGCTCAATAAGCTGTACAAATGAATACAGAACCAGGCGGGAAGAAAAAAGGGAGAGAGAGGTTTACAATTCCTCCATTCCTTGAATGGCAGCTGTAAAGATACACAGTATCAGGGAGACACACTTGGAAACAAATAATGAGAACCCAGTGTGAGGATAACGATCCGAGAGGTAGGAAGTAGTGTGAGAACCAGGAGCAGAGAATCTGGAGGGCTTCTCAGAGAAGTGACAGTTGGCCTCAATAAAAGAGTGGCGTTGGGCGTGAGGAACCAACGACAGGGAAAACCTAGAAAAAAAACAGGGCAAGTGCTTCTGCATGCTGCTTTATTCAAGTCCCACAGTAAGCCTGGGCGATGGGCAATAAATACCAGGCCCATTTTCACAGAGGAGAAAACAGGTTCAGAGGGGTTAACCAACTTGCCAAAGATCACAGCTTATAAATTTTGAACCCAGAAGTCCTCTGCTTTACTATGGACGATCAAGCTTGCAATCCGGCCACTTAATGCATGATACCCCTTTATTGTTCTTAAAAGTTCCCAGGTTTTGCAAATCGTTTGATGACCTGGCCTTCTATGCGAACAAAGAGTAGTTGGGTTTGCAGGCTGTTCGTTTCATTCTGTAGACTCTACTGCCCTCCTGTGGTAAAGTTGAGTTATAGCCACCTAGGCTTTCTTCATACATTCCAGTAACACTGATCTAATTATGACCAGTGGGAGGGGGGAAAAGGGGAGGAAGCGTGGGTATATCAAATTGTATTTCTATACAAAGATGTAGTGCATACCTGTTTAGAAAGCCCCGCTCAAGAGGAGTAGAATATCAACACAGGTCATGGAAACTAAGGGACAGAATAGTGGGGAAAGGACTGCCCTAGAAAAAGCTACGATTTTAAGGCCTGGGCCCCTTTGACTTGCCCACCTGGCTACAGTTTTGGGGGTAGGAACAAATGCCTTCAGTCAGTTATGAAATAAACAACAGCCTGTCCCCAGAGAGAGGACATCTGCCTGAGCCCCACAGGCATGTGACAACCAGACCTCATCTTTGGTCTCAAACAAGTATTTGAGAAATAACTACAAACAGCAGTCACTACCAGTGTTGCCTTTTCTTTCTCAGAATTCTTGCTAACTTCGGATGAGTGCAAGTGTGAAACGGACACCGCCCCGTCCCAGCCGAGGGGACTATAACATACAGCTAACAGAGAGCATTCCATTATTCAAGACAAAAAGGCTTTTTACTGCCAGGAAAAATTGCCAGCACTCATCGCTCTTGGTAGAAACGGTAGGAAGCTGGGATTAAGGAGCGCCGTGAAGAATTTAAGCTAGACACAAGGAAGAAATTTCCAAACAGAGTGTGAATGACAATGTAATATGGGGCAAAGAAAGCTGAACTTAAAATCTCGAGGGTTGGATTTGAGTTCCTACTCTGTCACACACCAGCAGTGTGACCTTGGGAGGCTCGTGTCCCCATTCTCAGTTCCCCCATCTGCAAAAAAGGGTGTCACACTAAACAATCTCTAACTGTCCATTCAACCCTAAATGTTTATAAGTCTGAGACCCTACGATGCTTCCCTTTGGAGGCTGGCAAAGACAGAGGTGGGGTGGGGAGAAGGAATGCTTTAAACTGTTTCCATTGGTTTGGACACAGATGTACTTCCAACCAGGGGAATGACTAAAATGACCTTTTCAGATGGCCTGCTCTTCCAAAAGCGAGGGAATTTGGGGATGCTTCTCAAAATAGGCTAAGGAATAAAATCCTAGCATCTCAAGATTTTAAACCTTAATGGTCATCTTATCCAGCCCTGGACTGTGGTTTGAATCCTGCCACCAGGATTCCGGGTCCTTCTTAACTACTCCAATGCCATGAAACTGGTTCTTTTCAAAGCAATTCAAGCAGTCTTTGAAAACCTGGTCATTATAAAGGTCTGCATACGTAGCTAAAATCCACCCCACTGTAGCTGCTAATCATTGGTCCTACTTTTATCCTTGGGAGTCAGACAGAACAAATCTAACCTCACTTTTCTTGTTCAAATATTTAAAGGTATTTTATCAGTTTTCTATGTGTCTCCTGTAGCATCCACAGTCCCTTCAAGCTAATCCCTGTCTAGCTTGGTTTTAAGTGCTTTCACCATCTGGAGGGTTCTCATCTGTCCAGATCTCTTTCAAGTGTCTAAATACAAATTAGAGAAGCAGTGTAGCATGGTGGTCAAGATCTCAGATTGTGGTGCCGTGCTATCTGGTTCAAAATCTAACTCTTCTAGTTAAGAGTTTGCATGACCTTGGAAAAGTTACTATTTGTATGACTTTGGACAGGAACTTATACTTTCCTGTGTCTTTTTTTCCCCCTCATCTTAAAGTGTGAGTTAATACATGTGAAGCACTTAAAATAGTGCCAAACACAATGAAAGTGCTCAACAAATTGTAGCTATTGTTATAATTACTGAAAAACAGCTTCACAACATAAAATAAACCCATCATCTTCCTTATTCTAAACATTATACCTTCACTAATGAAACCATAAGAATTCATTAGCTTTTTTTAGTGTCCTCTGGTACACTAAAGGAGATATAATAAACTTCCTGTCAATTAAACCAACTATCAAATAAAACTTCTAAATAATTTTTATATATCCTACTTCTAAACCACACATCTCCCATATTATACTTGATATGGCCAACCCAACCTTATATTGAAACTTGTTACATTTCACTGCATCTACTGGTCAAGGTTAGTTGGAATCTTCTTCTGTGACCCAATTCATTCAAAGTCTCTCCTACTTTCAAATCATCTACAAATTCTACAGCTTCGTTCGTAAAAACTCCAAAAACAATTCATTAATATTCTCAGAGAAATAAAAGACATGTCACCCATGAAACAAAAACAGTGTTCTTTAAAAACAGAACCATCAGAGGGAAAAAAAAAAAGCTCTTACAAGTGAAAAATATAACAGAAATGATAAACTCAACAAAAGTGTTGGGGAAACTATTTTGAGGAAATCTCCCAGAAAATAAAGCAAAAAGACAAATCGGGGAAAAGTGAAAAGAACACATGAGAAAATGTGAGGTGCAGTCCAAGGTGTTCAGTAGCTAAACAGAGGAAAATTCGGAGAGAGCACAGAAAATGGATGGGTAGATGTCATCAACGGAATAATTCATACATACATACGTACATACATACATATATCCATCCCAGAACTAGAAGACACATATTTCAGATTGAAAGTGTTCATTTTTATCAAGTTCCCAGCACAACAGATAAAAAGAGACCCAGACTAAGCACATCATTGTGAAATTCCAACATACTAGAGGTGAAAAAAAAAGTCCATGCAAAATGAAAAACAGGAATTGTATGGCTTAAGACTTCCCAACAGCAACACTGGAAGACAATGGAGCAATGCTTTAACCTTCTACAAAAATAATGTTCAATGCACAATTCTCTGCCCAGCTCAAGTATCATTAAGCGTGATGTTACAGCATCAGTTAGCTTTTGCTGTGTAACAAATCACTCCAAAATTTATTGGCTTAAATGAAACAGTACATTTGTTACTTATCATAATTCTGTGGGTCAGTAGAGTGGTTCTTCTGGGGTGGGCTAGCTTGGCGAATCTTTGCAGTCAGGTGTCAGTCAGTTCCCCTGGGGCTAGATAATTCTAGGATGGCCTCATACACATATTAGAGGCTTGTTGGTCTACAAGGAAAAGGGTCTCTCACGTGATACAGCTTGTCTCTGTTCCACATAGTCTCTCATCCTCCAGCAGACTAGCCCATCTTCTCCCCGTGGTCGTTTCAGGGTTCCACAAAGCAGGAAGAAAGTGTACACCCAATGTGCAAGCATTTCCCATTTCTGTTTATTTTATGTTTGATAGTGTCCCACTGACCAAAGCCTAGAGTCACTATGGTTGGGGACTAGCCAAGGGCATGAACATTGAGTGGGGAATTGTGGAAGCCATTTGGCAAACAAACCACAACAGACAGATTAAAAGTATTTTTCATAGGCAAAGCCCAAAAATTTGCATCCCACACAATATTTTTCAGAAGTTGCTGGAGAGAGTGTTCCACAAAAACAAGGGAGGAAATTAAAGAGAAAAATAAGACCTGGAATCCAGCAAACAGAGGATCTAAGACACAAGAAAATTCCCCCAAAAAATGTTCTTGAAAGATCCCATGATAGAAGCTCTGTAGCAGACCCAGAGAGCAACCAGTTCAAAGTGGAGGTCAGAAGGTTCTAGAAAAGACAGTTTCAACAAGATGAAGTTGATAGAACACCTTATGTATTTCAACACACTCAGAGCTTTTCACAGTTGGGAAAAATGGTTGGGGTTGAGTTGGCAATAGTAAATAGAAACCTAAGCAAACCAAAAACTGAAACAATGTTATTAAGTCTAAGAAAAGAAAAAAAAACATTGTGCAAGAAAGGAAAAATACTTGTATTTGACACCATTATAGGACCAGTCCCTCTGTTTTGCATTTATTTTGTAAACAGTGTATTAAGGAATTGGAATTTCAAATCAGTGCGAAACAAACAAAATTTTTTTAATCATTGTTTTCATTCACCCTCTGTCAAATCTTCCTTCCCTGCTCGATGGTAAATCCTTTAACACCTCGGGCAGGTCCCATAACGTTCCAGTTATTTGCAGTTATTAAAACTCAGTTCCATCCTGTTAATAAGTCTGGGCTCGTATCTGATTGAAAACGTTCCCTCTCCCTCAATGGATGTCAGACCTATGGCTTCAGGGACTTGGAGCAGGAAAGAGGCCATTTTTTTTCATCACCACACCACCTCCATCCATCCTCAGATTCCAGATCCTTTGGAAACAAGAACAGGAAAGGGAGATATGAGGGGAAGAAGCGAGTAGTGGCAGAAAACAAACATCTCCTTAATTAACTGGAGCCATAGGAATCCTCTCTCTGGCCAACCTCGACAAGCTGGTAAGACTAGGCATGTGGGGCAGGTGCCCAAAGCTAACTCTTTTCTGGGGTTCATGAATACATTGAGGGGAGGATACCATAGGCACCCCTCTGCCTGCATGTTCACTGACGGGAACCCCTGGGAAACCTTACTCTAGCTCCAGAAGTTCCACCATCCTCCCAACTCATGTCACTAGGGGTCCTTCCAACGGCCCCTTTCTGATGCGGTGCCCTCTTCCTCTGGGCAGCCCTCTTACCATGGACTCTCCAGCCACCATCTGCAGGATTCCCTCAGTCCACTGGAGATTCAGGGCTCCCCCTAAGCTAACGTGCTGATGCAGGCCGTGGCACAGAAGCCACCCCTTATCTGAGCCCTGTGGTCTCCCTCCAAATCTTCTTCCTTTCTCAGGCTCTCAGGGACAGATCAGCAAGTCTGATGTCTGGGGTATGGGACACCAGTCTCCCTGCCTTGCAGCAGGCACATGCAGGCTTTACAAATGATTCTCTGAGAGGTCCCTTCACTGGATGCTGGGAAAGCAACTCCTGTGCTCGCCCTGGGCAGGAGGGCAAGCCATGAACTCTGCACTCACTTTCCCACCAAGCCAGGACTCTAAAAATCCCTCTAAAAATCCCCGTGTCTCCAGACTTCTTATGTAAGATGCCACCTACCCTTTCCTCCTGGGTGGGTGTGGTGGCAGGTGGAGCAACACGCTCTTACCTCTCTCTGTTCCTTTATCTGTCTCCCTGACTAAACTGGGTACATGAACGGTATCTAAACAACATCCTGGGTGTTTTCTGCCTTCAAGTATTTATTATCCAAAAGTCAGTGGGAGAGCATTTGACTGCAAAAGTGTCAATACTGGGCCGGCCAAGTGGCTCAGTTGGTTAAGAGCTCGCTGAAGAGTGCGAGCTGAGCTCTGAGCAACAGCGGTTCAAGGCCAGCCCCAGCTGAGCAGCTGCTGATCTGCCAACAGGTGGCAGGATGGCTCAGCTAAAAAAAAATGTGTCAATATTAACCATTCTGAAATCAATCTTTAGGTTATGAAATTTGAATTAAATTATGTGAAAGAAACGAGAATGATGTTTTGTTTTAATTTTCCCAACCTCTTTGCCTCTTTTTTTTTCTAATTTTGTACCTTAATCAGAAAAAAAAAAAAAAAGGAGGAGGAAAAAGTGTTTTTATCATATTGGCAACCTTCACACCACTTTCATTAAGAAACTTTAAGGGTTTTATTACAACTTCCTCTGGCCAAAGTATTATGCCCAGTAAAGCTCTTACATCTTTCCCTCCCGAGTGCAATGTTTATTCCGTACAGAACAATACCCGTGCGCCAGTCATTGTGCTAAGGGCTAGATCTGTGTTTTTCAAACTGTTCCTCATGATCCTGAAAAATTAGTGTGGTGGCTCGTGACCAGGTTATTTTTTAAACACGAAGTAGAATAGAACAGAAAGTATCAGAGTGTATTACACACAGTAAGGGTATTTTTTCATGAAATTTTTGTTAAAGTTGTGTGTGTGTGTGTGTGTGTATGTGTGTGTACACATCATACACATCTAGGAATGCTAAATGGTAACATAAAAATATACATTTCCTACTGCAGATTATGGTCGAAAAAATTGGAAGTGTTTCTGATCTATCATCACATTTAATCCTCACAACAATTTATAAAGTAAGATACAGTTACTGTCCTCAGTTTGAAGATAAGAAAACAAAGGCTGGGGCCGGCCGAGTGGTGCGGTGGTTAAGCGCTGGCCTTGGAAGCCGGCGGCCTCGGTTCGGTCCCACATATGAGGGCCAGTAACACTACCCTCAAAAAAAAAAAGAAAAAGAAAACAAAGGCTGAAGCCATACTCTCAGGTTCAAATAGCTAATAAATCACAGATTTGGGATTCAAGTCCAGAATTGTTGATTCAAGTCCATGGTCTTAACCATATGCTCTCTCTCATTCATAGGATTAAGAAACAAAATAAGAGACCGTGTTCAAAGCTATATTCATACTTTTGATAAATGGCCCAATACAAAGGAAATACTCATAGACTGCCTGCACAGATCGGTTCTGCTTTCCACCCTACCAAAACCATTTCACACGACTCATGTTTAGGATGAAGACTGACGTTTTTACTGAAATTGGCTGTGCAGAAGGGACAGCAATGAATTGGCAGCGATACTGACCCCGTTGTTGTATTTAAGACTTGACATGGAGTCTGTATCGAGGGTCCTGGGCCTTCCCCACCACCCTTCCTCTCATCCTTCCATGCCACATTGATTGTCTCAAACTGCACTGCTGCCCGTCAGCCCATCTCTGAAGGCAGTTGAGCAGCTGGCGAGGTGAGTCACGTGGTTGTTCTAGTAAGTGGTCCAGGATCTTGCCACGCTTAAGCAGTGCTCTGACAGTCGCCACCGAATTCATCCACATACATAACAGTGGCAACAGAAGTGCCCCACTCCAAAAGCCTTAACGGTATTTTTCGTAAATTGTACACATCCTTAGAAGGAGCATAAAAGTCTCTTATTTTCCTCTCTCTGCCCTACACTCCCACGTCTGTCTTCCCAGCTCGCTTCTGGCAATGTGACCTCATGAGGCACTCCAACACATAAAGCCATCAAGCCACACTTACATTTCTTCCCCATAATTTCTATTATTGGCATTTGAAATAGCAGTAGGAAAAAAATATGGTAAAGAAATAGGATGTACTTTTCCTAGGATTTATCTTCTTGTCTTGCCTACTTTTTTTCTGAAAACAGGGGACATGCGACAAGGACGCTTCTGAGAATCGTTTAAAATGATCCAAAGTCTCCACTCACAAATGACATGGTTTTCTACAGAAGTAAAACTAGTTCTTTTCCCTGTGCAATGTGGCAGGTTGAATGGCTTGCTGGCTTTTCGAGTGGTTTTGCAGATCTGACCCCAGCAGTTAAAAATGATTATAAGTATCTGATTCCCTTCACACTCCAACAGGAGCTCTGCCACTGCACAAGGATTAAAGGGGGGAAAAAAACTATAAATGTACTATGCAAGCAGGGCTTGGATCAAGGTGACCAGCCAGACAACCTCACCCCTATAATAACACCCTGTGAAAACCTGCCGGGAATAGAAACAGATCCACTCAAGGCGCAGCATTTGGCACCTGAGTACTATGCATGTAAAAAGGGTAGAGTGTGTTCCTTTAAATTAGATTATGTTAAATAAGCCCCTGATTTCAGCAGTCTTTCCCATGGAGGGCTGCAAGGGAGGAGAGAGCCCCTTTTATGTAAACTGAGGAAGCCTTTATTCACAGCCCAAGACAATGTAGCTATACTGCAGAGCCAAGGGGCCTCACCGATCACAGGGTTGGCAGCCTGGATGCCAGAATTCACTGCCTCCCTTGTCCCTCAAGAACTGCCATTAATGTGCTAGCCATAAAAAAAAAAATTAAAAAAAAAATTCCTAAAATCATGAAAAGTCCTCACAGGTTTCCCCCCTGAACAAAGTAAATCCAGTCCTTGTGCAGAACGCCCCCAAGTGTCCCACTTTGAGAACACGGGGTTCTTTCTGGACTTCAGAACTTTCTATTGCAATCCCGGAGTGGCTTGCTAGTGATCTAGAGTTCCCTTCAAGCAACCGGTTCCATCATTTTGACTGACACACATTAGGTTACCTGGCCAAGTATCCGTCAATCAAAACTGATGTTTACATGGATCAGGAAGTTCAACCACATCACCACGAGCCAGTTGGGAGCAAAGACAACAGCCTCGGTGGAATTCAGAAGGATAACAAATTTCACAGATATGGGACAAAAACTAAAGCTTCAGATACAAAACACATGGAATATTTCTGGTAGCCAGACAGCCCATAACCAGCCTCCAGGACAGCAACTGCCCGGGGATTCCGTGGGCCCTGTGTTTTAGGGAGCTGCCACCCCCAAGGCACTGACTGTACTCTGACCTCGCCAAGCCTGGACCACTTCATGTGTTAAAAAATACCCCAGAACTGTCCGAATTTCAGAAAAAGCAGCACAGTTGCAGCCAATGCTGACCTTGCAGAAGCAGCTAAGGATTCTAGTCCAGCAATGCAATTGAACTCGAAGCCTTCTGCACCAACAGGCCCTTCTGAGCATCTAGTCCTAAGGGACATGGGAATATGCCCAGGGGCCCTTGTGAGGGCCATCCAGCTCTCTGTAGCAGCATAGCTCAAAAAAGGAAAACCAAAATGTGGATACATCTAGGGTTCACCCCACGAGCTCTCTGCCCTCCTTCTACCACGTGAGGATGGAAACAACAAACATAGCATTCTTAGAGACAGAGCTAAAGCTCCAGTCTGACTTGTCACCTATCATCTTAACACGACCTTCATTCTTCCAGAAATGAAGCATGCAAGTTGAATCTGCCAGCGGAACAATGTTACCCTCCTTTGACCTTGGCGACCTTGAAAGAGCACTGCTTTCCCACTGATCTGAGAGTCACAGTTTGAATAATTACTCTAAATAATTACTACAAATAAACGTTCTCTATTATAGTAGCTATTCCATTTCTGGACTTAATGTTATTCACCTTCTTCCAAATAAACATCATTTCCCAATGCCTGGAAAGTTCCGATCTTGTTCCAAATTTACATATTACTTTTCCATTATCTCAGGGCAGCAATCATAATAACATCTTCCTTCTCCTAGAAGAATCCTGGCCACTTCTTGTACTTTTCTGGTTTGGAATTCTCTTATGGGATTTTTTTTTTTCTTTCTCCTCCTCCTCCTTAGTGGAAAATGTTACTTCTAGCTTCTGGATTTAATTTAATTTAATTTAATTACGGTATTTTCCACACATGCCCACAGGCTCTTGGTAATAGTTGCATTTTTAATAAATCTAATATATAATAATGACTTTGTTTTTAATTTTCCACTGAGAGTTGGATGCTGAGTTGAATACAGAGCCCCAGACAGGGGTGTCTGGTTCACTCCATGTGCTTGGGTTTCAGGCAACTGAGGGGCTCCTAATTGGAAAATGGCTGTGCATTCACTTTCTATCCCTGCACACCTGTGTTTAATGTCCTCAGCAAACATCCCTTAGGATGTGAAATGACCAGTTGTTTCAGTCAAAATGATCAAACCAGTTGTACGCGCATTCCCTGGGCTGGGCGATGAAAGGAAAATGAAGGTATGTGGATAGTCCCCCCGCAGCCAAACCATTCTACAAAGCGATGGTGGCTTTTACCCAGTGATCTGCTGCTCTCTGCCTGTAGCCACAAGTCACTGGGCCAACTCAGAGGTGGAATCAAATCCAGTCCAACCAAAACATAAATCCTAAGACCCCTGATCTCTCCTTTATAAAGACCATCCTGGGGGCTGGCCGAGTGGCTCAGTTGGTTAAGAGCTCGCTCAAGAGTGCGAGCTGAGCTCTGAGCAACAGCAGTTCGATGCCCAGCCCGAGCTGAGCTGCCATTGAGCTGCCAACAGGTGGCAGGATGGCTCAGGTAAAAAAAATAATAAAGACCATCCTGTAACCATTGTCCACGTTCACTGATGGACTGCTTTATGACTGTTTGTCTATGTTCAGGTAATTCAACTATATGGTAAGTTAACAAGCTTGGGGTTCTGTTTTCCTTGTCTTTCTCCCTCATCCCAAGTGCTCAGTACAGAGTTCGGTGCCACAATATATGCTCAGTAATATCTAGGGCTACTTTTATTGAATGCTGAGCCTGTGTCAGACAGCACTCTTAGCACGTCACCTGTACTACCTCAAAGGAGTTTCTCACACTATTGTCCCCACTCTACAGATGAGGAAATGGAGACCGACCGACGTTAGACAGTTTGTTCAAGTTCACCGTGCTAGGAAATGGGAAAACTGTCCAACTGCAGAGTCTACGCTGTTAAGCGTTAGGCCGTGCTTTACCAACGAAAGCCCAGTACAGCAAAATCAGCAGCAGAGCCTCAGAAACTACTCTGCTTTCTTAATAAACTGGGTATCCCATTGAGGTTGTGTAATAGGCGTTGGCTCTCCTAGCCAGTAACAGAGATCTGCCCCCAAGAAAACTTCACTATGAATTTGAGGCAGCTATGAGAAAAGTGGACCAGCCAGAGCTTCAAAAGGGAGCTAAAAATTTCCTGCTATAGTCTCTCTCACCTGACCATCACAGGAGGGTGGCTCCTTCAAAAGGATGGCCCGGGGAATAGCTCCACCATGATGCCCAGGTGACCTTCATGTATCCACATAGGCCACACTGACAAAGCCTTGAAACACAGCTCATCTGTGTCTTCAGAGAATGTCTCATGACCCTTCCAGAACACGAGAGCCTGGGAATCCTGTGAGAAGCTGCTGCGAGGCCACTATCCACTCACCTTCCCGTCTGCCCTGCGAGGCCATCATACACAGGCTCTCATTGTCCCCCAGGTTCTGATGGGGTATGAGGCTTTCTGGCTTGCCTCCCTCAAAGCAGAAATGCAGAACATAAATCCACGCAGCCGCAGTATGGCATGGGCTCCATGGCAATGGGGACTCCCATAAGTTGTGTCTCAGTTGTCCAGCCCCTGTGGAGTGTGTATGCTGTCCTTCCTTATGTGAAGGACAAGGACCATGGGGAGCTGGGTACCTTCAGCTATTTTTCCTTTTGCTGGTCTGATAAATGGTCTGATTCTAAAAGTGGCTTGTTCTACCTTTATCACCCTATTCAGTCAGGCCTTGACCTTACATTGTGTCTTGTGTGTGTTTGACAAACTGTCCCATCAAGGCAGTCGCCGACTTACACAATGACATGAAATCAGCCAAAGAAGAATAGTTAAATTAGAGCTGTGTCATTTCAACTGACAGTGTAAACTGATACCAAAACAAATTCATTTCTATAAATATATACATGCATATCGCATGCACGCACAGACAGACAGACAGACAGACAGACACACACGCACACACACACACACACACACACACATTTCTGTTAAAAAGCATCCCTGGGGGCCGGCCGAGTGGCGCATTGGTTAAGAGCTGGTTTGGGATGCCAGTGGCCCCAGTTCAGATTCCACTTATGAGGGCCAGTGACACTGCGCTCTACAGCTAACAATGGCTCCACCAGGAGCTGGGCTGTGCAAGCCCCAGCGACAGCGTAGGCTGCAGCCCCTGCTGCAGTGGGCTGCCATAGGCTACAGTGAGTGGCTGGCAGCTAGTGTGAGCTGCCAATAGCCGCGGTGAGCGACATCCAGAGGCCGGTGACCGATCTGCCTCACTTGGGAAGAGCGCAATGACGATACCAACATGGGCCAGTGAAGCAACGTCCTCCACAGCTAGACTGAAGAACAAAAGGACAGCAACTTGTCTGTTCCCCTCCCCCAAATCCTCAATAAAATCTTAAAAAAAACATCCCTGAGAGAAATAGAAAAGTCACTAACTGAAAGCATTTGACTCTATTTGTCTGTTGTTAAGCAAGCTAATGGTGATTTGGGAAAATAAATGCAAATGTATTCAGTTTAACAAAATTAATATTTACTTTCTATTGACAAACTCAGTAGAATTCCCAGAAGGCCCATATTTCTACCTCAGAATTTAAAATTAAGTATTAATTCTGAATTTCAGAATCTGTGTGAATCCAAATGTTTAGATGAGTCTGAGGATGGATCAATTTACTCATGAGGTCTTCTTGGGCCATAACAATAAAAAGAATGCAGGGAACTTCCTGTTATATGGCAGGACTTGGGGATGAACTATCTGGTTCACAAATACATAGATTGCCAATTTTTGAATACTTATGTTCAAAGATATGTGAAAAATGATTAACACCAAGAACACCACGAGCTTATGTTAAATGACTTTGAATTATTTAAAAGTCAATTACAGGGCCAGCCGAGTGGTGCGGTGGTTGAGAGCTGGCTTGGGACGCCGGCAGCCCGAGTTCGGATCCCACATGTGAGGGCCAGTGACACTGCCCTCTAAAAAAAAAAAAAAAAGTCAATTACAAGACAAAGTAATGAGTAATTATTAAGTGATCTAATTAGCACTAAAAACTAAAATGGTTTTTAAAATTAAAAGGAGAGGAGACAACCCTTGTCCTAAAGACCCAGACAACCCATTGGAGAGGCAAGATTTTCATTAATCACACTAGAAAACCAGCAGCCCCAAAGGCCTCCGAATTATCTCAGGGAAAACCAATTTTCATATATCGGATTGGCACAGCCAGTTCAAGATTATCTGATGAAAGAATGACAAATAACCACATTTCCACTTTTTCATTTTTTCAAGTGTCTTTCCATTTCATTAAATTGAATTATAAATCCCAGGTATAATTAGCTTCATGGACATCATATACAAAGGAAAGTTAAATCACTTCTGTCTGCCAAATATAAATGTGTCTGACACACCTAATCTCACTGGTTTACACACACACACACAAAAGTTACTACAAAGTCATCAACCTTTCCAGTTGGACTGTTTCACTCTATTTTATTAAGAATGATGTCATGTAGTACTCTTTCATTTACTTTTTAAAAAATTTTTTTGCATTTCTTCCCCCGCTAGAAACATCTAACCATAAAGACAGCCGTTGGACTACAGTCATTTGAAACTCATCCAAGAGGTTTCAAATACAGGAGGGAGAAGGCCAGAGAGATGGGGAGAGGCTACATGACACAGATGATAACAAAGCTCTCGTTCTGAAGCAATTCAATGTGAAGTGCACTCTGGTAAACCCCGGACAACTAGCTCATTTATTTCTTACAATAAACCAATGGGTAGATGTTATTTCCATGTAGTGATGGGAAAGTAGGGGCTTAATGAGTGAGTAATTGATCCAAAAACAAAATGCTTGGGCCGGCCAGGTAGCTCAGTTGGTTAAGAACATGAACTCCATGCAACAGGGTTTCCACTTCCATTGCTCGGGTTGATTGCACCTGACCTGAGCTGCCACTGCGCTGCCAACAGGCGGCCATGGATGGTTCAGCTGGTGAGAGTGCATGCTCTTAATAACACGGTTGCCAGTTGGACTCCCACATGGGATGGTGGGCTGTGCAACTAGATTGAAAGCAGTGACTGGACTTGGAGCTGAGCTTGCTCCCTCCACAACTAAGATTGAAGGACAACAACTTGACTTAGAGTCAATGGGTCCTGGAAAAACACAATGTTCCCTTCCCCATTTCCCCAACACTGGTCCCTTCCCCAATTCCCCAATAAAATCGTTTTTAAAAAAAGATCAAAATGCTTCACCCCTAGGTCTGTCTCAGTCTCTGGCCTGGTTCCAGCCACCGCCATCACGCACTGGTACACAGTGAACATACCACAGGCCACAGATGCTGCCCAGCTCCTCAGCCAGCTCAACACGTTCCAGCTCATAAGTCTCATGGCATAAGAAGGGGGACAGAAGTGGGGAGAAGCCAATGGCAGGAAGGCCTGTAAGAAGCAAGCTGCAACAGACCAACCTGTCCTCTCCCTCCCACTGAACTGTGAACACATGAAGGACAAACATCCTCCCTACTGGATCTCATTCACACAGGTCCTAGGATGCTGCCGTGGGCACAGGGGCTTGAAATAAACTTCGTCAAACTGTCTGCTCAGTTTGTGTGCTCACATAACAGGTTTCTCAAATGAGTGGAACACAACTGGATGTCACCAAAACAGCGAGGTATTCTTTTCCGCATCACCTCTTCAAATCCACCCTGGGACTAAGTCCTTTCTCTGCCCCTACATGAAATCACGGGCAGGTCTCACAGCTTTCCTGAACACTCTTAGATAATGTAAAGTGTAATGAAGTCTAATAAGCACCCAACCCCAGTCCAGACTAATTTACATCCAACGTCCTATACAATGGGGGACTTGTCCCCCTCGTCTCCGTCCCCTGCTCAGGCCCAGTCACTGAGAAGTAAATCTGTTACCTGCTGTTTCTCACATCCCTAGTGATCAGGCCCAGGAGAAAGTGATGCGAGGAAAGGAGGAGTCTACTTTGACAGGAACGATTATATATTTGGCATCCGGCCTCATCTCTTCCTTAGGTCTTCTGTCTATTCTTTAGAGACCACTTTTGTTTCCCTTGACAGGCCTTACCTTGCCTCCCGCTGTGCCACCTGACATCTCCACTGGCGTGGGGTTCTAGCACTCAGCTTCTCTGTGAGATAGCTGTGCCTCTCCAGAAGGTTCCACTGGGGGTGGAACCATCTTAAGGGGGGATATACTTAAGTTGATCCCAGGGAAACTCCATTCCATTGGCTCCACATGGGACCCCTGGAAAACCTGCCCACAGTTCCATTGTTTGCATAAATGGAGGTTATTCCCATCATAACCACATCTGTCTCCCACCAAGCAGGCGCAGAGCCATGTCAGCCTGCTGACTTCAGGCTTCCCTGGGGGAGTGTATGAACCATGCCTTTTATTTTCTGCATTCTGATGCTTTGACCTCTGAGGACTTGCTGGCACCTCCTGGGGTTAGCCAGTTCCTAGAGCCAGGAAACACCTGACCTGTGAGAGCACCTTGCATATGCAAACCAACCGATCCCTTGCTCACACTCCCACCCACCTCCTTGTCAGGCCCTCTACTCCAGACCATTATTCCCCTGCCCTAAGGGCCAGGTACCAGGCTCCTAGGGACAGCCCCTGGGCCCAGGGTCCACTGAAATTATTCAAACTGGATCATTGTAAACCTGCTTCCCCTGCCTCATCCAGTCCTTCTCATGGAAACCACAGTCAAGGCTCTGACCTGTAGTTTCTCCTACTGTCTCTGGGTTGACCCAGTGGCTTCCACCTGTGTCCCTCACCAAAACACAGCAGGGTTCCCACTTGGGAACCCTGAGTACAAGCTATCATGTCAATGGCAAAAGTCTCCGATCTGTTGGACTTAGTGTACCTCAAATGTTCTATTAATACACTACGTTTTAAAACAGGAGGGCAGCAAACACCAGGCCCAATGTTTTCCAAGTGCCTGGGGACATTTATGCACCCCTCTAAGCCCTCTGCACTTTTCAGGTGAAAGGACTCACACGCCACCCATTTCCATGGGAGGGAGGGGGAGTAGGACAGGCTACCACTTTTTTTTTGCCAAAGGAATTCTCTCCAACATCTTTTATGACCTTGAGATAAGTGATGAGCAAACAGCAACAAAACAATTTTCACCATCTATATCGGTGGTCTATATAGGTGGTCTATATAGGTGGTCTGCCACCTATGAAATTGTCCTCAGCTCTGGGACATCAGCTAAAATGGACATAGGAAGAGTCCCATTTTAATATACTCTCATGTAGGCTCACCATTTTGCAGCCTTTGGAAAGCCACAAATTGTCATAATTTGGTCCAGAAAATTAGAGAGAAGAAAGCACACCAAGAAGAAAACTATAGAAAAACTAAACCAAAGCAAAGCAAATTAAGCCAACAGCAGCAATAATAAAAATCTCATCTGAAAGCAGGTTGTAGGTCAGTGTATCGAGGAAGAAGTGAGTTCTACTAAGTAGGGTCCATTCTCTGTGTTCCCATGGGCCCCTATGTACACATCCCTGTAATCCTGTGTTGTCAATGTCACCTCCCTAGACCCTGAGCCACTTGAGGATAAGATGTGACTTAGCTTCAAAAGTCCATCAAAAAATACTGAGTGGGGCCAGCCGAGTGGTGTGTTGGTTAAGCGCTGGCTTGGGACGCCAGCGGCCCCAGTTCGGATCCTACATATGAGGGCCAGTGACACTGCCCTCTACAGCTAACAACAGCTCCACCTGGAGTTGGGCTGTGCAAGCCCCGGCGATGGTGTGGGCTGCAGCCCCTGCTGCAGTGGGCTGCCATAGGCTATAGTGAGTGGCCGGCAGACAGCGTGAGCTGCCAATAGCCGCAGTGAGCGGCCATCCAGAGGCCGGCGACTGAGCTGCCTCATCCAGGAAGAGCACAATGACGATACCAACATGGACCAGTGAAGTAATGTCCTCCACAACTAGACTGAAGAACAAAAGGACAGCAACTTGTCTGTTCCCCTTCCCCGATTCCCCAACACTGTTTCCCTCCCCCAATTCCCCAATAAAATCTTTAAAAAAAAAAATTACTAAGCATCTTCCATATTCAAGATACTGGGATAAAAAAATATATATATGAATAAGTTGTGCTTTTCCTGTCCTCAAAGAGCTTACATTCTAATTTCAGCAGATGGAGAATGAGGAAGGTCGAGATAAATAGGTAATTTACAAGAGTGAAAGTGCTGACTGCAGCATATCCAAGGTCATATGAGAACATAAGAAGATAGCCATGCACGTGGGGGAACTCTTCTTGCTGAAGTGACAGCTTTGTCCTGGGAATTAACATGGAACAGATAAAAAGGAAGTGAGGACAGAAAGGTGCTTCGGGCAAGGGATAGGGCCTCCGTCTAACATCATGTTCTGTGCCCAGAACCACTTGTCATTTAGTCTCCTGAGAGTCAAGTTCAAGGCAAAGAGGAACAGGAAACAGGCTAAAGCCGGCAGCCTGGGCAGCAGCGGGGAGGGCTGGGCCACATCAAAGAGCTGAGGTTCCTGGGGAATCACTGAAAGGCCTGGAAGTGATGTGGGGAGGCTGGATCTGCTCAGAGGGAGGCAGGAACTGGGTAAGAACCATGAAGGGAATACTGAAGATTGGAACAGACCTGTGTAAAGTTCTAGAAAATTATGCTTTTCCAGGTGTATCAAGCCAAATCCCCATTCTTTGCCCCAGTTCATTTAGTTCTATGAATTCCAGAACCTGCAAAACCAATCTAATCTGTAAGGCCTAAATTAAGACAATCTCTGACGAACTGAGCCAATAGGTCATCCCAGCAAGGTTGCTCATGTCGAGATTATTCCGACCAAGTGTCGTATGTACGCCTCCAGAAGGCACCAATACATAGCCAGGAAGGGGCGCTCTTTCCTGAGTTTAGATCTCAGCAAACCCTTTCTGTGCTATCTTTTATGTAATGAAAAAAAATAATTTATTTTAATTACTTGCTAAGTATAGTATCTCCCCCTTTAAAATGTAATGAAGAGTTAATCCAGGAAGTTCAATCTAGCTAACATTTATTTCATCGCATTCCATAGGAATTGATTTAGGGAATAATTTTACTCAGCGGTGGAAATGAAAAAAGTGCACAGGACCCAAAATTCAAACCCCCTCAGCCAACAGGCAGTTGGCTTACAGTATACAGATGTCTCCACAGGCGTCCCCGTGGAAATCATGTGCTCTTCTCCACTTTGAATTCGCCCGTGGGAGCTTTAAAACTAAAAATCAAAAGTTTCCTTTTAGCAAAGGTCAGCCCTGGAAAGTCGCTCCCTACCCCACGAAACCAACTCCCGTTTGGGATTCCCAAGCTGAAGTTGATTTCCTGAATTTACCAAGTGCTTCTTCTCATTACTGTTTTATGTCTTCTAAGAGAGGAAATTCTCTCTTTCCAAAGGCAGAACTATTCCCAACAAGTTCCCGCTGCTGCTCTGTGAGAAGCCTGCCAGGAGAATTATTGCTGTGTGTTTCCATACTTTCTGATTTCGGCCAACTGAAAGAAGGACCTTCCCTTCCCTCGATCAAGGAACCAGCACAGAATAACCTGCTGATTCTATCGAAGCAAAAGGCCTGCAGGCCAAAGGTTTAAACGACTGCTACGCATTCCTTCTGTCCTTTATTATAAGACCTCTCCACAATTATCCCTATCAGCTCACCTACCCAAGTAGAACAATGGACTTGGGGCCAAGGGCTGGAGGCAGGGGTGTAAGACTTTGTGGAAAGAATGCCAAATAAGGCAGTGTATCTCAAGTGAGTAGAATGCTGCCAAAATTACGACTATTACTATTTCATTAGGTCTGTGTAGAGAACACCACGCTTAGTAAATGAAAGAAAACCTCAAAGAACTATTGGGTTGTTGGAAAAGTCATGACATATTTTTCTGGGTTTCACTGCAAAAATGTGTCATGACTTTTCCGACAACCCAATACAATGACTGACTTATGCAGGGCCGTATAACCAGGAAACAGCAAATCCTGGAAGGTGCAGGGTTGAGGCTGCCTGACTCCACACCGAATGTTCTCACCAGAGGCAATGAACCCTTCCCTGCTGAGGTCTGATTTAGAACCCTGCTTGCATTACAACAAGATATGGTCCTCAATAATTAGTGCTATAAAAATCATGTAGACCCCAGATGCATAAAAATCATCTCAGCCAGTGTGCTTTCTGATAACTCCTTTATTGCTTGCTTAGCAAAGCCTAAACTGAAATGTAACCCTTTGATAGCACTGTCTCTCTATTCAAATCATTTCACCGGTGTCCCATTATCAAACGATGGGGTTCAAACCCCTGGTAGGTATGCAGAGCCCTCCATTTTGAAACTGGGACTTTACGCACTGACTTTGTGGGTCCCTCGGGTTCACTAAAGCTGGAGCCAACTGTCATGAGCCAGGGGGCAGGTCTGAGCAACCTGCTTTACAATGGCTGAAGACAAATGAGAGGCGCCATCTGTCTCCTTGGGGCATGTTTGAAATTTTACCATCCTATAAAAAGTATGTTTTAAATTACACTCTAATAGTACAGTATTCCCCAAACCGCAGGTTCCATGTACCACCTTCCTAATTTTGGCCATCTCTTAGTAGTATTATATAATATCTCCTATAATGTTTTTCTTTATATTGATTTTAAACTGACCGACTATTATATTTTACCAAGACTAATACTAATAATAATATTTGCGAATCACCCATTTCTTGTGCTAGTGGTACTGTCTTCTGATATACATTAAAATCAATATGTAGCTGTCAAAATAAAAACGTTTCTACATGCGCCATTTACTACAATCACTCATACCAGTAACAGTATGCAGGCCCTACTGCAGGAAACACCAATAGGAAAAAAGTATTGAGGAGTGGCTCCTATCAGGAACAACAACTAGTTCAATTACACTGAAACAAACAAAAAAAAAGGCGAGAAGAGTAAATACTGCCTTTGTAAAGTTTGCGGCCAAGATGAGAAAGACCTTGAATGCCAAATTAAAGAGTTTTGATCATTCAGTTGGAAAATTCTACTACTGAGGAAATAGAATTATCAGTCAGAGCAACGGGATTATCAGAGCCGCACTTCAGGAAAATTAATCCAGCTGCAACGTGTAATAATTAAATTCCTGATTCCCCACACACCCAACCTCCCCCTCTAACAGTGTTCCCCATTGGTCAATGACAACCCCCTCATTTTCCCAGTCACTCAGGCTGAAACCCCTGGTTCTCTTTCTCATTCATCCGCCCCCACCCATCCACAAATCCTTTTGTTTCTACTTTCAAAATAAAGTAGAAACTTAATTTCCTCTTTCCACAACCTACCACCATTTAGTCAGAGCCTTGTTTGTCTCTTGCTTGGATTATTAAAATAGCCTTCTAATGACTTCCCGCTTCCATCTCACCTCCTCTATAGTCCCTTCTCCACAAAGCAGCAAGAGGCATCTTTTTAAAATTTCAACCAAATTCTCCACTGTGTAAGCACAACATTGTGGTCTTACATAACCACAGTGCAATTACCAAAATCGAGAAAATTAGCACTGATACAACTACCTAGTCCGCAGCCTACATTCACATTTCATCTACTGTCCCAGTAATGTCCTTCCATAGCTATTTGTTTCTTCCCAGTACAGGATCCAATCATACATCATATATTACAGTCTATTATGTGTATTTAGTCCCTTTTAATCTGAATCAGTTCCTTAGCCTTTTTGTGTTTCTCAGCCATGCTCTTTCTGAAAAAGGTAAGCCAGTTCTTCTGAAGAAGGCCCCTCCATCTGGGCTTATCTGATATTTCTCTATTATTTGATTCAGGTTATATGTTTTGGGGGCAGGAAAACGACATATGTGACTTGGTGTCCTCAGTGTATTATTTTTAGAAGCACATGATATTGGTTTTTCCATTTTGGGTAATATTAATGTTGATCCTTTATGGATGTCAGCCAAGTTTCTTCACCATAAATAGTTACTATTTTCCCTTCGTACTTGCTTGGTAAGTGAATACTTTGAGACTATGCAAATATACCTTTCCTCACCAAACTTTAATTGCTAGCTTTAACTTGCATTATTCCTTCTACATTTATTAGCTGGCAATGTAAGAGCTTTCCCATATCTCCAATTTATTTATTTATTCAGTCATTCACTTACATTAGTATAAATTCATAAATATTAATTAAATGTATTAGTTGATGATCAAATTTTGATCCTCAGATTGGCCCAGATTTGGCTAGAGGGCGCCTCTTCAAGCCAGCTGCTATGTTCTTTTAAAAATAACAATAATAATAAATTTCTAATATTGGAATCATTTTAGATGCGCATTAAAGTTGCAAAGATAGTACAGACAACCTACATATAGTCCTCATCATTTTACGTTTGTCAAAACTAAGAACCCAGCAGTAGTACATTATTAGGAACTAAATTCCAGTTTTACTGGGGTTTACCGATTTTCTCACTAACGTCCCAGATACCATGTTGCATTTAGACGTCGTTTCACATTAGTCCACTCTATTTTGAATTTCTCAGACTTTTCTTGTTTTTCTATGACCTCACTAATTTTGAGAAATACTGGTCAGGTAATTTTTAGACTATACCCCAATATGAGGTAATTAGATGTTTTGATCATGATTTGACAGGGGTATTGGGGCTTGAGGGACAATACTACAGAGGTAATGTCCCTTTATCATCATATCCTAACAGAGGGTATATGATAGGAACATGACTTGGCACCAGGGTTGTTAACCTTGGTCGTTTTGGTTAAGGTCGTGATTTCCAGGTTTCTCCATTGTGAAATTACTCATTTCCCTTTTCTATGTTCTCTTTTGTTTAAAAATGAGTTACTAAATCCATCCCACACTTTGTTGGGGGTTAGAAAAGGGAGAATGTGGGAGGATGAAGCATCGTCTCCTGGAGGGTGGAACATTCTTCCGTAAGGAAGACTTGTCTCTATTCCTTCATTTATTTATTTTGTTATCTGATTATTTATATCAGTATGGGCTCGTGTATATTTATTTTATACTCTGGGTCATAATATTTTATATCTATCTATCTATCTAGATATATATATATATCTAGATAGATAGATAGATAGATAGATAGATAGATAGATAGATATAGATATAGATATTTTAATCGTTCAAATTATTCCAGCTTTGACCACCAGGAGCTCTTGCAGTTTTGTGACTATGTCCCTTTGGCATCTTTCCATACTTCTGTTCTTTGAGCACTTCCTTATTTCCTGCCACTACAAGAGTCTCCAAGCTCATACTATACTCCTCCGACGCTACCCCTAGAATAAGCTTATTATTTCTCCAAGGAACCTTGAGTCCCTTTATTGGAGGAAGGTATTTAGAAAACAAGATCTGGGTGCTTGGTGTGCCCCTGCTCTTGGAATGTCACTGCTTCCTAGGCCAAGAGGCTGCCTCATAAAACACAGATAAGAGAGAGGGATCATGGTGGTCCAAGCACTTATCAAGTACTTTTCGTTGTACTAATCCAGGAATGGCCAAAGCTGTGCTTCGAAAGCTGCTCTTAGAAAACAGAATTAAGTCCTACAGACTGGTTAACTGGAAGCGAAAGTGAAGGTAGGTGACTCAGAGGATACCGGAATTTGAGAGAAATAGAAGGTGGGGCAGGTGGACAAGCAATGGATGGCTTTTTGTCCCAGTTTGGTGAGAACAGGCCTGGTATACGCCTACTGTCCCAGTGTAATTATTAATAGCACTCCTTTTACCTCAAAAGTGTCTCAATTTGGACAATAAGTGATCTGGTCACCCTAGAGATTATCTTGAAGATAAGGTTTGTGGTGGATACACCACTGATGAGGAATTTAGGGTGTTGTGCTATGACAAGCAATGTAACCATTTTTGTGCACCTCTTACAGAAATTTCTGTGAAGATTTAAGGCACTTTTCAAGATTCCTCAAATTTCAAACGTGCTTCTGTTCAACTTTCTTTCTGGCACTCGGCTGGCTTCCCTGGACTATGGCCGCCAAAGAGGTCAAGAGTATCCATCTAAAAAGGCTGCTGCTCCCTCCATCAGCTGACCCCAGCACTTTGGCTAGGTTTACAATCCTGGAGCTGCTCCCAGGTAAGGCGCCTTTGGTGCTTGAAGAGCAGAAACCACAAATGGAAAGAAAAAAAAAAATGTACCTTTAACGATCTTTTCTCACTTACCCAATCCTCTTTCAGCCTGCTCCACATTTTGGACGCATGTCCACTTTATGTCCATGCCTTCCTCCGCTGTGTGTCTTAGCCATCCTTCAATGCCTCATCTTGAGGGACACAGGGAGAATGGGTCCCTCAGTTGTCTTCCATTCAGATTCTGAAATTTTGAACTGATGTTTATACAGCAAAAAAAAAAAAAAAAAAAAATGCTTTCCCCATTAGATGAA
Organism: Aselliscus stoliczkanus; assembly: GCA_033961575.1. Classification (NCBI taxonomy): domain Eukaryota; kingdom Metazoa; phylum Chordata; class Mammalia; order Chiroptera; family Hipposideridae; genus Aselliscus; species Aselliscus stoliczkanus. The sequence goes on from CM066734.1 coordinate 10,709,283, forward strand.
AAAAAAATGCAGAGAAAATTGTGTGGTGTAATTTGAAAACTCCCATTGTCCACCCAACAATTTAAAATTCCAGTGTTTCCTAGCAACAGCAGAATGCAGTGAAAATACACAGTGCTAAATTTAGAATCTAGACGAACACAGACTTTTAAATAGGTTTATAAAGCAAGACTCACTCCAGGAATTGTGGTCCTAGCAAATTTAATCAACTGCAAAAGAACCATTATAGTGTGTGCAAGTTTAAGAGTTACATGGTTTGAAAGACATGGGCTAAAAGGGTCTCCTGGTTTCTTTCAAACTTAAGTCACTCCCGCAAGGGTTACCTAAGTGCAAGCAAGCCCAGGTGACATTTTTATATTTCCAGGAAGCTCTTGTGCCAAGAGTCAGCCCACAGAGAATGATCAAATCTTCATTAAAACTCCCCAAAGTAGGAATTGAGACCAGGAAATAAGACATTCTCACTTCAGCAGTGTGTTTAGCACTGGGGCTCAAATTGTAAGCGCTACACAGGAAACAGGTCTTAGTCCTGACAGAGGGTGTGTTATAAAAGCCATAGCTCCCACAGCACCCTCCCCATTTCCTGCAGTAAGGAGAGAAGGGGTCTTTCCCAAGGTCAGAAGGCGGGTGTGAAACAGCCTGGCTGGAGTGGCCCCCTCAGCAGGGCTCCTGGAGGACTGAAAACGGGGGCCACAGACAAACCTGGGACCACGTGGGACACTGGCCTGGGATGTCAAAATGGTGCTGCACCTTCCCTCTGACCTCTCCTCCTCAAGGTCAGGCCCCACCCCGGATGGATCTTGCTAACCATCAACACCAGACACACGTGAGATTTGTCATGCTTCACGCTCCTGCTTTCCCAGTTCAGGGCAGTAATTAATTCTAGTTTCATCATCTACTTTTCGTGGGTGTGTTGTCGCTGATGGGGTTTGACCAAAGTGAGGAAGCAGTTATGATGCTTATGCTGGACTGTGAATCAGAAGCCCTACGCTCTTGTTCTGATCCTGCTCGTAACTTCCCAAGTGATTGGAGAGTCAATGTTTAGCCTCCTTGGGATGCATTTTTCTCATCTGTAAAAGGAGAGTTTGGAGTTGGGAAGTATAGTATACTGGAAAGTGCACGGAAATAAGAGGCACAAATGCTGGTTTTAACAGCACATAATTTAACCTCTCTGTGTCTCAATCCCCTTTCCTTTAAAATAGAGATGAGGGGCCCGCCGAGTGGCGCGGTGGTTAAGCGCTGGAAGCCAGCAGCCCCAGTTCGGGTCTAACATATAAGGGCCAGTGACACTGCCCTCAAAAAATAAATAAGTAAAATAAAATAGAGATGATAATACCAGTAGTACAGGGCTATTTTGAGGGTCAAATAAAAAAATGTGAGGGTCGGCCAGGTGGCTCAGTTGTTTACAGTAAGAACTCTGAGCAACAGGGTTACAGGTTCGATTCCTACATGGGCCAGTGAGCTGCACCCTCCACAACTAGATTGAAGACAACAACTTCAGCTGAGCTGCCACTGAGCCGCCAGCTCAGTTGGTTAGAGCACGTGCTCTTAATAACAAGGTTGCTGGTTTGACTCTCACTTAGGATGGTGGGCTGATCCTCCCCACCCCCTACACCGCCTCCGCAACTAAATTGAAAACTGGCGACTGGACTTGGAGCTGAGCTGCGCCCTCCACAACTAAGACTGAAGGACAACAACTGACTTGGAGCTGATGGGTCCTGGGAAAACCACACTGTGCCCAATAAAGTTAAAAAAAAATAAAAAAGGAAAACAAGTATCATTTATTAAAAAAAAAAAAAATGCGAGACGTCTTTAACAACTTTCAAGTGATACATAAACATACAGCTTTACTCCAATTGTTGTGCTAGGCCATCATCATCTAAGTCCTCTTCGCATTCTAAAATCTTGATTTCAAGGACTTTCAAAAGAAACAATAATTCCTACTCATGATACTTCCATAATTCTTCCATGGAATTTTATCTGTTCTTCCTTGAAATAAGATCTTAGAATAAGTGAACCAAAAGTCAGCACCAACAGCCACCTCCGCCTTGCTTTAAAAAAAAAAGAAAAAAGAAAAGAAAAGCTTATGGCTCAGATGTGCCCAGTGAGCAGTAAAACCATTTAAGTCCCAAACTGTCCACCAGGGGTCAGAGTGTTTAAAAGCGATTTTTCTCATGTTAAACTTCAGAATGAAGAATGCCAGAGAAAATACACCTTCAACTCAGTATTAGAAATGGAGTCTAGATTGGGGAATATTGTGTGTGCGTTGTCCTTAAAAAGCACTGAAATGTGCAACATGTTTTCCAGACTTGTAGCACTAAGGGTCCCAAGTTGGTGTTCCTGCTTTTAAATTTGGGGAGTGACAGAGATTCATCTGGTGGTGGTTTTACAGGCGTGGGCATTTGTCAAAACCTATCAAATTGTGCGCTTTGAATATGTGCTGTTTATTCTGTGCCAATTATACTTCAATGAAGGTGTTTCTGAAGGAGGATAGATGGTGTTCAACATCATCAAAACACCCTGAAGGATGCAGTCCAGCTGTTAAAAGAGGCTGGGGGCTAGAGGATTTGGGTTGGGCACAAGGGGAGCAAAAATGAAAGGGGTTTTGCTTTTTACTTTCATACACTTCTGTCTTGGTAGATTCTGTGATGCTCATGTATTGCCAATTTCATAATTTAAGAAATTTAATTTCAAGCTTTATAACTTAACATTGAGAATTTTTTTTAATTTGCATGCTTATATTAATATATTACTTTCAGGTTGTATAGCTTTCTGAGAAGGGAGGAGACACAGAGAAAGCCACATTGCTGATGGGTAGGAAGGGAAGATGAGATTTGTACCAGCATGTCTTACATGGCGAGGGGCAGGTCCAGGTGGAAGGCTCCAGAAGGCGGCTTTGGGCATCTAGGGCCAGCCTGAAGAACTGCTCCAAAGCAGCTTTAGGGAGAACCCAAGACGGGGAACCATAGATTCTACCACTAATCACTGATTTGATTGCTAGCTGGGCCTGGGATGGGGCCCAGGAAACTGCATGGTAGCTTTCAAAGTGATTCTAATATATGGCTGGCATGGAGAACCACTTGCCTTGGATGGAATCAAAAGATATTTTAAGTTCCAAAAGTCTGGAATGCTGATGCTCTGTTTCATTTAGAATAAAACTTGTCCAGTAGATGGTGCTATCTCAGAAACTGAACTGTTCAAAGTGTAAGTGATGGCATTTTTCCTACAAAATGAAAGTTCTGAGTATATGGTTGAGACCAGGCTCTGGAGAGCCTCGAATGGCAATTAAAGAAGTTTGAGTTTCTTGTCTGTTCACTGTGAAGTCAATCCATGCTGTGAGCAGGAGAAAGGCATGATGAAAGATAGTTATCAGAAAAGCTAATTTGACGGAAAACCTATGGATGAGTTATAGAGGACAGTGACTTGTTCAAGGGTGAAAAAAAAACAGAATGACCTTGAGCTTTCAGGGTCTACAGACAAGTAATAAAACTAATAATAATTATAATAATGATGATGATTATTATTACTATAGATAATAATATTAATACATAATTTTATTTGTGTATTATTACTATTATTTTAGAGCACTGAGCACTTTATATCATGGTAACTATTTAACCCTCATAAGCTACAAAGCTATGAAGTAGGAATTATGATTATCCCACTTTTACAGGGGAATAAACTGAGGTTGAATAGCTTACCCAGACTCACCCAGCTGACATAAATGATGGAGCAGAGGTGTAAACCCACATGGTCTGACTCCCCAGTCTGCTCTGATCACCCACACTAAATGGTTTTATGTTTTCCAGCCTCAGTCGTAAATGATAATAACAACAAAAGTAATAATATCGTGGCACAAGAGATGTCTGGCCTGACACTGAATTTAAGATAAGGACTGGGCGTGTCCCCTTTAAACTGTTGAGGTCATTTGGTCCTCTCTCCTTCCCTTTTACAACTTTCCTGAATGTTTATTATAAAGTCTAAAATGGGAGGTAGGGTCACTTATTCCAAAAATCCCACCTCTTCCTCATAAGCAAGCTTCTCCTTGTTTGTCAGAATTAAAGACAATGTAAATGCTACATCACTGCATCCTCCATGTATGACAGATAGAGTGTTGCTCTGTCTCTGCTCTCCCACCCGTCCCCATCTTAACATGGCCATATCCTGACTTCCTGTAGAAACAAGAACGAATCGGAAGTAGAGGCGTATGGTGTTTATTTTTTATGTAAACATACTTTTTGGGCCAGCCGAGTGGCGCAGTGGTTAAGCGCTGGCTTAGAAAGCCAGTGGCCCCGGTTCAGGTCGCACATATGAGGGCCAGTGACACTGCCCTCAAAAAAAAACAAAAAATTTTTCATTGGTATTTGCATTTGTATTTCAAAGTGTTCAAGTCACTCTTTCCTGAAGGCCAGGAAATATATATTAATATATTTAAAAATCACCTATATTAGGCTTTCCATGTAACAGGGATAAATAAATGTGATAATATACTAGTACTCCAGGAATACAATTGGACCCAGATGTTTGAGATTCTTTGTAATGATATTTTAATATATTTATTAAATCAATGAAGACTTTAGTCCTTTAAACAAAGTAAAAATTGGATTTAGGATGAATCTTAAACAATGTGTATTTTCTCTTGTGTTGGCAATTTTTGTAGAAAAATAAATCTACCTCTTCCATTTTCCATCCACTTTTGAATGATAGTTATGAGTTCTAATCTACACAAAAGAGTTCAAAATGCAAGACAATTTGGGTGTTCTTTCCATAAGTACAATAACAGAGACATCCCCAAATAGATGGAATTTGAGGGCTGAGAGTTTGGAGGGTTCAGAGAAATCCATCCCTTTTTCCAGGATGATGGTGAAGGTGGAGGAAATGAAGGTAAATAGCTCAAGGTACATGATCTATGAGAGTGGACCCCAAGTCCCACTTCTAATGTGACAAAACCTAACCACTTTGCCTTCTGCCATTTGTCTAGAATTTTCCCCTGTAAATCGACAATGCACGCTTAACACAGATGTAAATGTCTCTAAGGAGCAAAACATACACTCGTTTCCCTTTTGTTGGAGGAAGAAGGACGTATTTGTTTGGAATTTTCACAATTCAACCAAGAAATGAACCAGGATATGCTACTATAGCGCAACCAAAACAGCCACTATTTGTATTCTAGCATTCAGCAAAAGTAAATGAGAATACAGTTGACCCTTGAACACAGGTTTGAACTGCACAGGTCCACTTGTACATGGATTATTTTCAGTAAATACTGTAAATGTATTTTCTCTTCCTTATGATTTTCTTAATAACATTTTCTTGTCTCTAGCTTACTTTATTGTAAGAATACAGTATATAAGACATATACCTTACAAAATGTGTGTCAATTGACTGTGCATGTTATCGGTATTAAGACTTCTGACCAACCATAGGTTATTAGTGCTTCAATTTTGCGGGCGTCAAAAGTTATACTCAGGAGCCAGCCAAGTGACTCAGTTGGTTAAGAGCTCGCTCAAGAGTGCGAGCTGAGCTCTGAGCAACAGCAGTTTGATGCCCAGCCTGAGCCAAGCTGCCACCAACAGGTGGCAGGATGGCTCAGCTAAAAAAAAAAAACACAAAAGTTATACTCGGATTTTCGACTTCATGGGGATTGGTGCCTCTAACTCCCATGTTGTTCAAGGGTCCATTGTATTCTTGTTTCTAGGCAAACTCAGAGGCCACCCAACATGGACAGAGGAGGGCTTGCAACTTATATTGTCATGACTTTCTGCTTGCCCACAGGGGTGCAAGGAGGCACATGACTCAAGAAAGGGTGAACCATAGAAATGAGTGCCTTCAAGAAACAAAGGCTGGGTGTGCAGACTGCCTTTCCCCAATTGCCAAAAAATATGAGAGAAACCTTGGGCACTTAAAATAACCTTCTTAAAAAGGCTTGGCTATTAAACAGGTTTTGGAGTAGGAAGCTGTTTATAGGTGGTACTGAAAATATATGAAAGTCATCAAACAAAAGGAAAAACACAAGAATTACATCCCGTTTATCTGTCCCTTCTACCTGAATATCCCAGGTTGACTCCTTCCCTGGAGAATTGCTTTCTGGGAACACCTTCAGCTAAGTAAACTGACCGCCAGGTTTGCTCTCCTGGGTAATTCCAATTCAGCAGCTTTTATGGGGCTGTTATCAGGCTGTAATCTCACACCTAAGGTCAACAAGTCTGTCTGTTATTGCCCCCAGTATTTACTTTGGCAAACTTTGGTTGTGAAGTTAATTTAGTTATATATCATCAAAACATAAATTTTATATCTATCTCTCTATATCTATCTATCAAACAAAGCTGAATTCACTATTCACAGTTAAAGATCATATACTATAATACCCAAAAAGAAGGACCTAAGGTTCAGATATCTTTGTAATAATTTTAAAATACCTATATTTTATCACTTAGGAAATTCCAAGGGTTTTAGGAGCTCTGTGCCAGAAAAGGGATCGAAGAGCAAATATATATATTTCTTACTGTAAGTCAAAATATCACACTTGCTTTCAAAAATCTTTCAATATAATAGAGGAATGAAAGATGCATAGCATAATACAAGGTAAACTATGGTACACAGCTTCGTAATCAAATGGAAAGATCATAAATTACATCATGAGATAGGTTAGGCTTCAAATTCCTGTGTAGCTTTGAATAAATTAATTGCTCTTCTTGGGTCTGTTTCCTCGCCTGGAAAATGCCAAAATGATAATGATCACATAAGCTGGTTTTTGAGTATTCAATTAGCAACTAGCAATGAGTGCGTGGCACAGAGTAGCCATTCTACAAATGGCAGTTGTTTCATGGCTGCTGTGATGGCGACCATCAAGAGGAGAATGGTGATGATGATAATGGTGGTGGTGATGGTGAAGATGACAGTGGTGGCGGTGGAGGTGGTGGTAGAAGTACAACACAGTGTTCTCCAAAGGAGATTACTTCTAGCAGAGGAATTAGAGAAGTCTAAACACAGATAGGGCAAATCTCTATGTATCTGTTATCCGGAAAAAGGGAACAGCCCCAATGTTCTTCCTCCCGTCTGTCCATCTTCCAGTGAGCTGAACCACATTCACCAGGAACCTGATGTGCTTCTATTCTCTCTTGCCACTCTGCCTCACCATGAGGACAAGCCCAGGCTGGCCTTCCAAAGAAACCAAGCAGAGTATAGCCACGTCAGCTAGGTGACTTAAATCCCCAGATACATGAGAGAGCCCAGCCCAAATCAGCCAAGTCACTGGGCTGACTTGCAGCTGATCTTAGATGCATGAGCTGTGCTGAACCCAGCTCAGAGCAACAGGACCAATGAACCACAGACCCGCAGGCGAAAATAAATGTTCATTGCTGTATGTCACTGGGGCTTTATGGGTGGCGTGCAGTACTGTTGTGGCAACTGATAAGCGATTCAGAAATTGTTCCAGGAGTGCAGTGCTGCCATAACAAAAAACTAAAACATGTGACGTTGGCTTTGGAGACTGGCCAGTAGGAAGAAGGTAGAAAAGTCAGTGAGAAAACTGCTGTAACAGATGGTGAAATGGGAACCTACGTCATTAGTGGTACAACAATGAGTAAAACTGTCTTTATGGCAATTCGGAAAACCTCTGGATTTGAGGAAGCTGATTTTCAGGGCAAAATGCTCAAAGTGTTATCTGGTCCCTCCAAAGTGCATATGATAAAGTATTGCAAGAAAACGATTAGCTAAAGAAACACTGGCCCAACTGAAAGCATGATTTAAAGGGGAAAAATGGAGAGGCCAGTACTTGAACTGAAAAAAATAAAATAGTTTCTAGTCTCTAGCCTCTCTAGCTAGGAAAGATTCTCACAGTAAAATAAGGCTTGAGAACAAAGATGAAACCTAGGATGTGGCTATAAGACCCTTTGTTAAAACCACTGAAAGAATTAAGACAGTGCCTAGTAGGCCAAGTCAGGTAGACAAAATGGTTTCAAAGAATCTTAAGGTCACTGTTCCATAGGCGCCTGATCCCTAAGGAGCAACCATAAGTATTTAGAGGCGCATCTCAAAAATAATCGTGAAGGTGGATTTTCATGAATGGACTGACCTTGAGTCATATTCACAAGAAACCTACAATATTTTTAAGGGAGTTATATTAGGTAACATGCCACCAGCATGAACTGAAAATGAATGAGGTTGCTTAAAATGCAAAAAGGTTTCTGGGATCCAACATTCTTAAGACAGGTTGAAAACCTTGCTTAAAGTAGAATAGAAAAGCAAGTATGTCTCAAAGGGCAGAGCCTATGAGACATAAACAGCATTCCCTAGGGACCCACTCTGCAAAGAACAGAAGCAGGGCCATTGGAGAGTTTAATTATAAAAAAAAATAAGAAGGCAAATGGGGGCTTTTGTAGAAATACTTTTGTGATCTTCTGGGTACTTGCAAGAGATTACAAGGTTAATGAAAGTTCTTTATTATGCATATTAACTCCAGAAGTTTTGACTTTACTTTTTCTGAGCAGAAGTGTAGCCTAATATGAATGCTTAATTGATACAATTTAATGACACACTCTGTGTAAGTTATTCTTATTTATGAAATTGTGTGGGAGCTGATGTTCTTTAAAACTAGCTGTTCTCTTAATTTTAAAACACGAAATTTGAAAGTCTTGTCGACTAAACAACAAGGATGTTAGCTGAGTTCCTGTCCAATCACAATATAAATTATTCAGGTGTAGAAAGTCAGCATTAATGAAACCCATATTTAAACCCTGTGTGTCAGAACTTTTGAAAACATATAAAAATTTCCCATGAAAAGGATATCAAGAAAAGCAACATCTAGTATAGTCGAGTAGCTAGTATATCAAAATGCTTTTTATAAAGATAACAGGAAGTTAATTCCTAATATAGCATTAAGTTATTTTTTTCCTCCGACTTTTGTGCAAACAGAAAATAAGAAACATGCCTGGCTGCCATCACTGTTGTTAATCAAGCATGTGTCAACTATAAGACTGGTTTATTATTTATAGCTAGAATTTATTTCCACAATGCGTTTGAAGCAGCTCGTAAACGAATGTATTAGACCCAGACCCTCAAGATTTTAATTCCTGGTAAACTCAATGACAAAGATGCTTCAGTCATACTAAAATGAAATGAAGTCTAAATGAGGTGAAGATCTATTTTCGGCGTGAAAGCAAAGGCAATTTGTGAATTTAAACTCTGGTTTTTTCTCGAAATCACCCTCTCTCTAGCCCTGTCTTCTTGCCCAGCTGCAGTTAAAGCTTTCCAGGTTGTTTACTTTTGTTACAACCAGGAAACCTTGGTCTACGGAAGAAAAACGGACTCCCCACCAAAGGCATTACAGGTTCAACTCAAAAAAAGCACCACCTATATATCCTAAGGGCTGCTGAATAGGACTAAACTATTCTCCCCTTTCATAAACCTCACAGCACAGTTGTCCCTCCTTATCCACGGTTTTACTTTCTGCAGTTCAGTTACTCACAGTCAACCGCAGTCAGAAAATATTAAATGGAAAAAATTCCAGAAATAACTGCAGTTTTAACTGGCGTGCCATTCTGAGTAGCATGATGAAATCTCAGGCCCCCCCACCAACTCCTTCCCACCCAGGCCTTGAACCATCATCCCTTTGTCCAGAGTCTCCACGCTGTATGTCTCCTAGCCTCTTAGCCACATCGCAGCCATCTTAGTTATCAGATAGATTGTCACAGCATCACAGTGCTTGTGTGCAAGTAATTTTCATTTCACATAAAGTCTCATTCACTGCACTTCATGTCATCACATCACACAAGAAAAAGGTTGAGTACAGTATAATATTTTGAGAGAGAGAAAGACACTACATTCACATAATTTTTATTACAGTATATTGCTATAACCATTCTGTTTTTTTATTATTAGTTATTTTTTCTTAATATCTTACTGTGCCTAATTCACAAACTAAACTTTATCATAGGCAAATATGGATAGGAAAAACAATATACATACGATTTTGTGCTCTCTGTGGTCTCAGGCATTCACTGGGGATCTGGGAACACACCCCCCACAAATAAGGGGGAACTACTGTACTACATTTCAGAAGTCTCAGATACTGACCTCTGAAGGCTGAAAACTGGTCACATTCCAAACATGGGCATACTAAGCCTTGGTGCCCACTGGACGCTCTCGTTTGTGCTTTCTAGGAAGCTAATATTAAATCCTGTGCCCTTAGGCGATGCCTTCTCTAATCGGGTTACTTCTATTTTATTCTACCAGAAAAAGCCAGCAGTTTGAGATGTTAAAAATAATCACAACTGAAAATGTTGCCACACATGGGGTCGGCCAAGTGGCTCAGTTGGTTAAGAGCTTGAGCTCTGAGCAACAGGGTCACCAGTCAATTCCTACATGGGCCGGTGAGCTGAGCTGCTACTGAGCTGGTGAGAGCCTGTGCTCTTAGCAGCAAGGTTGCGGGTTTGACACCCACATGGGATGGTGGCCTACGCCCTTCCCACTTTACCCCCACAACTAAGGTTGACCACGGCACCTTGAGCTGAGCAGCCACAAGCTGCCGACAGGCGACCAGATGGCTCAGTATGCAACAAGGTCACCAGTTCGACTCCAGCATGGGATGGTGCGCTGTACCCCCTCTCCTCCGCCCCCACAACTAGATTGAAAAGCGGTGACTGGACTTGGAGCTGAGCTTGCGCCCACCACAACTAAGACTGAAGGACAACAAATTGACTTGGAGCTGTGAGTCCTGGAAAAACACAATGTTCCCCTTCCCCAATGCCTCAACACTGTTCCCCTCCCCAACCCCCCGAAGAAAAATCTTTAACAACAAAAAAAAAACAAAATGTTGCCACACAAAGTGTAGCATTCCAGGTCTAAGATCATTCCAGGTCTTAGATAACGTCACAGTATGGCAGGTTCTTGAGTTTTATTAGATAGTGCAAATGTTATATAACTTTATTCTTTTATGATCCTTTGAACCCAAGGACCTTCTCCTCCTCCCTTCTTCCCTGAACCCATTAAACTCTTCCAACATCACTGGATTGGTGGCGAATTTTCAGTTCAGTTGCCTTACACTGTGTACCTCTGATAGACACGGTGGCATTGCTTATTCACTGGTGGTCATCGAGTTCAATGGGAAGGTGAGTGGGTGGCAACTTGATGGTGTGATATCCAGAATTCTAGGAATGGCTGTTGCCCAAAAGGACCCCTCCCTACTAAGTGGGTCAGGGTTAAGGCAAAGCAAATAAGACACTCACCTGGGGGCAGGACTTCAGAGGAAGTCGAGAACCTTCGCAAGCAAAATAAATAATATTTTGAAGCCATTTTTTTTAAAACAAAAATGAGTGCAAAAGAAAGATCTATGGTGAGCTAATCATCAAAATTTTAAATCAAGACAGGATTGGAGTCCGCACTTGCACAGTTCGGCCTCACTCGCCTCGTCTTCATCCTGGGCCTTCTGTTCTGACTCAGTGGTCCCAGAAATTCCACATTTCAGGAACCCCTCTTTATACAGCATTGTCCACTATTAAAAACGCAAATCTCCCAATGGGAGCAGCATATTACATTTCAGCAAGTTATAGTCTATGTTAATTAGTCTAGCAAATGCCTCACAAAAAACAGACTTGGGGAGGCCCGGAAAGAAAACAAGAGAAGGGTAATGCTGAGTTTTCAGGGGATAATAAGTGGGACCACACAGCAAGATGAAACCCATTTTGAGTTTCTTAGCTCCAAGACTTAGACATAAGTTGGTGTATATTCTAGTTCCTGGACATAAGGGGGCGCTGCCAGGACATAGATGAAGGCTCAGAATTCATTTCTGCTTCTAACTTCCAAAACTCACTAGGATCTGCTGACCTCAGGAGAACACCACAGATTTTTTCTCAGCAGCAGATACATTCAGCATTTCTAGATTTTGCATCTGCTGTGAATGTATCTAACTACAGAGGATTTGTAAAAGCTCATCCACGGCCAGAGAACCTATGAAAACTTTCTTTGGGCCACAGGGTGCAAAATATGCAAAGCCAGAATGAAAATATATAATAATAATAATAATAATAATAATAATAATAATTAATAATAATAATGAAAAAGAAGAAGAAGCTATCAGTTCTCTCCATCATAGCTATTAATTGCTAACAAAATAATTTTAAAGATTAGTTACAGTGTTTTCTATGAATCTGAACTCCCTTTAAAAATGTTAAAGATGCTTATTTTTAGTTAGGCATTCAACAGGTTACTTTCTTAAGCAATTGCGGACAGTTTTTCTGGCCACCAATGCCAAAAAAATGTGCAACACATAAGAAGGTCGTCAAGATATCTTTGTAACTTCAGAGCAGTTCCCCCTCTGCCTCTAGATATAATACATAGAACCTCTCCTCCAAACACAAGGTGGTTGTTTATTTTCTTTGTTTTTAACTAAATCCAGTACAAGTTTATATGTGAAAATATCAAATAATCTCTTCCATGCATTTGTGGGGTTTCTCCTCCTTTTCAAAACGTCTAGAGATGAAAGAGTACAGTGTCCCTTTCTAAATGTTCTTTTCGGTTTTCGGTTTTCCTGGTCCTACAAAAGATATACAAATGTACAAAGAACAGACAAAATAGAGATCTTCTGAAGCTAAAGGTTATTTTTAAATTTTGATGCTGAAGGCAGGGAGTGGGGGGACATTTTCCTAAATGACAGAAAAATGGTTAAATCATCACTGGGAAAACTCACAGACCTTCCCCGAAGTAAGTGAAGTGGTAAACACCAGGTCCTGCCAAAAAAATACAATCTGTGACCATAAAGTGAGGAAGCTAAGAGCTCTGTCTGAACAGTTATACTCTTACAAAACAAAGCTTTTAGGCACAATGTAATTTGTGCAGGACATAAGGCTTCAAATCAGAAAGAAACAAAATAACATAGTACAAAATATGGGTACAAATTCAGAGGGAAAGAAGAATACTCCGTGTCTTCTATAGTGAAAGAAATTAACTTATATGTTTATGTTTTCTCTGTTGCCTTAAGGAACTAGAGGCAAAATTTGTGCATAATATCTACACTTTTCTTACAATGTAAATTGTGTGAGATGCAGAGACTGTCTCATGTGGATGAAGATGAAAATAAGGTATCTAACAAAATATTAATATATGTGATACACTAAGAGCTAAACTTTTTAAATGATAGGTTATCAAGCCTCCCGCAAAATAATTTCTTAGAAAATTATTTAATGAGGGCAGGGGAAAACACTTTTGAAATTTGAGAAGACCTTGGACAAATTTTAATGTTCATTAGTAAATCACCTTGTCTCTCTTTATTCTAGAAATAGCTGGTTTCTTAATTGCTACAAACTAAACTTACCCACATCAAAAAAGTACTCAACTAATTACTAGTCAGTTATTTAACCAAGTGTTTTTTTTTCTTGGTTTTTACGCTATGTATTAATAAATATGAATGAATGTTTGGACACAGTTGAGCTCTATGTAGATATGCATACAACATAGCCTATTCCTTTAAGAATGAACCTTGGAAATCCCGATTTTGCTTGGATAAGCCCTTGACAATTCTATAAAATATAAAGCATAACCTTAGCTCACACATACGGCTTCATTCCAGGCTAAGCTTTAGTGTCCTGTAGTCCTTCTGTGGGCAATTTAATTGAAGAGTAGGCCCTTCAAATTGTTTTCCAAATCAATCATTTCCAGAAATTTTTCTCTGCAGCTTGAGTACTTACCAAGTTCCAGTGCCATATATAAAACAAAAATCTTTTGTTTACTAAAGCCTAGAGTTCAGAAAGTTAGTATTTACTATTAAAGAGCCTTCATTTTTTTCTTTACAGTTTGAAAACATTAACCACTTGTCTAGATAAATTAATATACTAATATGTCATGTTATAAATATGTTTGATAACTCTCAAATAAAATTATCATCACACAATTTATTTTATAACATTATCAAATAATTTTCAGATTCTTTTCTCAAATAAAATCAAAAGGAAAAGTATTCAGGAAATAGAAATATTGAATTACACTACAATCTATACACTGATGAGTCATTTACAATCGAAAATGTTGAGCTGTTTAATCATAATAGTTGTAAAGTCATTTCACTTCAACTACGATATTTTCAAAACAAAACCAAATACCCCATTATTCAACTCAAAAGCATTCAATGAGAAAATGCAGAATGTGCTCAAAATTTTTTTTTAATCTCCATCAATTTTGTAGGGTATATAAATTCAAAACTACAGGAATAAATAAAACCTAAATAGAGAATTACCCTGAAAAGGGTATGGAGAGGTATTCAGATCTTTGTTTCATCATATATATTACAACTGACCATTCCTGAATTAAGGGAAAATTGATTTTAAGGGTTAAATGTTTTTTTAGATTTTGATATCATGCTAAACTATTCCAGATAACATGATATTTCTAATGGGAGATGATAGATTCCTAAGAAGATAAATAAGATGTTTAAGAAGAAGATATTGCATTTCATATTCTTTCATTTGTTTCTAAGCCATTTTATACATGTAGGAAGAACTACTGAACTCACAAATCCATGTCACCTTCATGCTAGCTTGATATAAAGCTATCATGATGCAAGACATAAAAATTGACTATCAAGAAAATAAATGGGCACAAGTCGAATTCTATTTAATCTGTAACATTCTCATTATAACCAAATGTGCTATTGATTCTACAAGAGAAAACTAAATTGCTGAATAAAAACATTTAAGGTTTTGCAGTCAAATGAATGTTCCATTTTTAAAAACCTTTCAAGTTTGAAATTTATTAGTGAGTGTCACATTTATAACTACATATTGAAAATTGCCTCCTTAAAATACTTAGCTTCCAGACAACCTCAGACAAGCTAAAGGTTTTAAGAAAAGTAATAAGATTATTGTCAGCAGGAAATTCAGAAGTAAAAAGCTCATTTGCCTGATGTTCCTACAAGCCTTACTATCAATGACTTACTTTTCACAATCAAAATGTTTGGTCAGGGTCGGCCGAGTGGTGCAGTGGTTAAGCGCTGGCTTGGGAAGCCAGCGGCCCCGGTTCGGTCCCCCATAAGAGGGCCAGTGACACTGCCCTCAAAAAACAAAAAAAAAAGTTTGGTCAATGTTCTCAGCCACCTTACAAATCAAAAGTACATATCTAAGTAGCATTACATTTAGATCCATTCTCTTATTGTATAACCAATAACCATATATAATGAATTCATTTTCTTCAATATAATGAAACTTCCTATTAATATTTGTTATTTTTGAAGTAATTTTTTGAATGTCATCTGTATCTTTACTATTTTCTGAATGAATTCAATTATGTACTCTCCACACACACACACATACACACACACCTCAAACCATTGAATGTGTCCAGGAACTAGTTAAATCTGGAAGGAAATTGTCTATATTCTGAAACATGAAGAGGTAATAATACCCAGGTCATAATACCCAGGATTTTATAGCCATTGCTCTAGCTGATCTTTGACAGAAAAAAAATTAATCAGAAAATGTAGCCCAATCAATAATATAGCAAAAAGTGCATGGTCACTTTGTGCCCTTGTTTGTTTGTTTGTTTGTTTGTTTGTTTGTGGGGAGGGGTCTCTGTGTCTGGTACCAGTTTATTTGACTTACTACATGCACCTTCCTGTGTGTAGTTATAGTATATACTAGCTGCTAAAATGCATCCACAATAATGGTCTCTCTGTATTTAAATTGTAGAAATCTATAATAAATGTATTTTACATTACCTCCTGAATCCTTCCTATCCCCTTGGGAATAAAGATAATAAGAAAGACTCCGAAATGAAAATAGTGTTCTAATTTTTTTTTCCAAAGCATAACTCATGAGAGCTGGGTCTTCAGTAGATACTTGAAGATAAATAAAATTTGATATACTTGCCACCATCTTTTGAGAGGCAGTGTAGCCTCAAGGTCAAGAGCTGGGGCTCTGGAGCCAGACTCTCCGAGTTCAGATTTTGGCTCTGTCACTTACTAACTGGATGAATTCAGGCACATTATTTCTCTACAGCTCAGGGGACCTCATCTGTCAAAGGGAAATTAATGATAGTGATAATTACCTGCCTCATTTAATCATTGTGGGGGGAAAAAATGAGTTTAAACTGTAAATAGCTTAAGACAGGCCTGTGGTAAGTACTACATATGTGCTTATTATTTTTTTAATGATTACATGCTTTTCGTGATTATCATTCATCTTTAGCATCTTATAGTGGCAGAAGGCAGCAAATGGGAACTCCAACTTTTATTTCAAATCTCTCCTCTTTCCTTTGCAACTCATTCACCTAATTAAGTCTTACTGTGAAAAACGAACAAGTTTTTCTCACTGTGCTTTGGCTTATTATTTGCTTAGAAAATGGACTGCAGATGAGATGGTTATTAATTTGTGAAAATAAATAAAGATGCTTGACCTTAACGTTGTATTCACAAGTGTGGTTATTTTTAAGGAATCTAACATTTTCTTTTCAATCTTCTTCACGTGGTATGCAAAATTCCAGTTTAGGATTAGTGGTTCTCAAAGCATGAGCTATCTGCCAGTAAATGGTTAAAATGAAAAAGTGTATTTTGCTGTCAAATAATATGCCAAAAGCAAATGTATTTGAAAAGTACCATGTGGGAATGAAAAGTTCATTTGTTAATTCATTCAAGAAATAATTAGTGATTATCTCTTATTCGCCAGAATAACAGACATCAAAGCAGGTCCCAGGGCAGTGGTAAAAATGTATTATCGTATCCAAGGGCAATTTTCTGAACCGAGATTAAACCTTTTCTTCCTCACCCAGGAGTCAATCTGAAAGTCTCTGAAAATAATGTCCAGTTTGTATTTAACCCTTACAAAGTTGTCACAGGACTATAATAACAGCTATGGCTCCTGCACCAAAAAGTCAGCTCACACCCTTGCTAAGTAAGCAAGTCAAGAAGAGGCACAGATACTTAAGGGAGCAATTAAAGGTCCCTGCTCACTTCACAGTCTGTATCATCTAGTTGCTCCTGTCTAATGTCTTGCGCGTCTCAGTGAAACACAAAAGATCACTGTAGTCTGCTCATCCGTTTTCCTCTAAGGACATACACCAGGAAAGGGGTTGAGTGTCTTGCAAATCTGAAATCGCGATGCAAAAATGCACCAGGTTTCTTTAAGGGTCGCAGTGCATTCCCTCTCTTCCTGAACTAAATAAAGCCGCCTTGGGGAGCAATTGAAAGCTGGGATTCTGCTTCCACATGGCTCAGTTACCCAGGCAGCTGGGGCTTTTTCAGCCAAAGCTCTGAGAATCCTTCAAATGCAGTCTTTTTAGCCAGGAGAACGGTTCTTTTTAGTCATACTATGAACTCCTCTATACAAGCAGAAGCCTAGTTAATGCTCAGGGGACTGAAGGCAGAAACAAAGGTCCTCTGTCTTCCGGCAAAGACAAAGAGATTAAAAAAAAAACTAAAAAAAAACACTACATTAATACGTTTTGTACTTGAGTAATATAGCTCTAGAGACAAAATTTTTTGAGGGCTTCCATTGTTGGTTAAAATAATATTTGTTATAATAATAAGTAAATCTACAAGAACATAAAATTAGGCTATATATTTGAGCTCATTTACACCTTTAAAAACACACATTTAAATTTGCAATGCCAACACAAACCAAATTGATGGCATTAATTTAATATGATAACTCATGTTTTGCTAAAACGAAATCCACTGATCAAAATGTGAATACAGTTCTGATGGAAAACAGATGATAGAATAAGAGATATATAGGAGACAGTGAGAAGGTTTAACATATGAATACTCATAGAAGAAAAGAAGATAGGAATAGAAACAATATTTGAAGAGATAATGGTTGATGAAAAAATGCAAATGATTGATTCAAAGCCTATGAACTCTAAGCATAATTTTTTTTTTTTAAATCCACACTCGGTACAGTATAGTAAAGCTTATGAAAATCAAAGACAAGGAGAATATCTCATGATGAATTTTTAAGGATAAAAAGAAAAGGAAAGGGAAAAAGGGAAAGATTGGGCCGGCCAAGTGGCGTGGTGGTTAAGCGCTGGCTTGGGATGCCAGCGGCCCCGGTTCGGGTCCCACACATGAGGGCCAGTGACACGGCCCTCAAAAAAAACAAAACAAAAAAACAAACAAAAAAAGGAAAGATTGTCTTCAAAAAGAAAACAACTGGTATTTCTACAGAAACAACAAAAGCCAGATGACTACAGCATAATAAAATTCTATCAGAAAATGACTGCTGACCAAGCAAGAATTCTGTATCTGATGTAAGGACTTATTTACGGCTATAATAATTAAGACAGTGTGGTACTGATCAAAGGATAAACAAATAGACCAAATGGGAGAGGACAGAGTTATGAAACAAACCTACATATATATGGACACTTGATTTATGACAAAGGTGACCTGCAGAGCAGTACAGTATCTTCTCAATAAATGTGACAGGGCCAATTGGTTAGGCATATAGAAAATAAATGAAACTTAGCTCCAAACTCACACCTCACACTATATATGTATTTTTTTGAGGAGAATTGTATATCTAAATGTGAACTGTAAAACAAGTCTTTTGAAAATATCATAGGAGAGCCTTTGTGATATTAAGGTAAGACAAAGCTACTTAAACAGTACACAGTAAATGCCAATTATATAAAAGATAAGAAACTGATAAACTGAATAACATTAAAATTAAGAACTTTTATCAAAAGACACCATTAGGAGAGTTAAGAAGGTGAGTACTAAGTGGGAAAAAATAGTTTTAACACACGCAGTTAGAATGACCACAGTTCATTGATTATAAAATGATCACATTTCTTTACTCCTCCCTGGGTCTCTGCCATTACATCTGCATTCCAGCCTGCCAGAAAGAAGAAGGAAGATTGGTATACACTACTTCTCCATTTGTTCCACTTGTCAAAGCTTGTCACAAGGTCACCTTGAGCTGCAAAGAAGGCTAGGAGTGTAGTGTTTATGCTAAGTAGCTTTGTACTCAAGGTTCTATTAATGAAGAGGAAAACGAGACAGGATACTGAGAGATAACTAGGAATCTCTACCATGTTTCTGATTGGAAAGATTCCTTCCAGTGAAGTTTAAGGTAACTGTGATAAGCTCTGGGTCACTGACATGAATTTCCTAACCCTGAAGGGCTTCCGGTCTTTTTTGCTTTCCTATTTTCCCTTCTATGTTCCTTTTGCAGACACAAGCGCATTATGAACAATGGGAAAATCTGTTATTTACAACTGATAACTGGATCATTGATGGAGGAGATTATAAATCAATTGTTGCATGTAAGTTCATGTGTTGCGCTTCATGAATATTGATCTCTAGTTTGGGGAATGCTTGTACAAGGAGGAAATTAATCTTTAGATTATAATCTGCTTCAGCCATCAGATTAGGTTCTTGAATTGATGTTTCATCTTTGGGAGCCAATTTCAAGGGCATGGAACTAGAGCTGCATACTGGATGTCCTGAAAGCCTTTAGGGACTTTAGAAAAATCAAATATATGAGACAGGAAGTTAGGAATTTCTGTACGTATTGCATAAGGGGAACGCTAGCCTCAGGGGAGTCAAAGCAAAACACTGAAATCCCAATGAAGTTCATAGAAATTTTTCTCAGAAACAAATACAAGACTTCCTTTATGAGATTATACAATCGAAGTTCAAGACATAGGGCCAGCCAAGTGGCTCAGTTGGGTAAGAGCTCACTCAAGAGTGCAAGCTGAGTTCTGAGCAACAGCAGTTTGATACCCAGCCTGAGCTGAGCTGCCACTGAGCTGCCAACAGGTGGCAGGATGGCTCAGTACAAACAAAGCTCAAAAGTTCAAACATCTAATAAAATGAAGAACATCATTCGTGTTAAAATTCATTTTGTAATGAAAATAACAAGGAAGGAGAAATTACAGCAATCTAAATATTTGAAAAGCAAATAGAAAATGCACTGATTTTAAGAATGGCATTGTTTTGATTTTTAAATATAAATAGTGTATATACAGGTGTTATGTTACAGTCGATCCAGGTCTTGTTCTTATGAGCAGGCTTTGGTGTCTGAATGCCTGGGTTTGTTTCCTGGCTCTACCATTTAATACTTGTTTGGGGGAAGTTACTGATCTCCCTGGTTTTCAGTTTTTTCCACTAAACGTAGGGGGAAAGGAGATAGGTGATAAAACTGAATTTCATGTGACTATTTGGAGATTCAATGACTTGGTACTATTCTTATAAAGTGCTTGAAACAGTAGTTGCACTCAATAAATTTTAGATATTATTATTATCATACACATTCAAAGAGAACATGTCAGGCCCTATCTAAGGCCAATTAAATTAGAATCTGGCCCTGAGTAGCCCGTATTTATTACAATTTAAGCATTCAATGGGAAGCTTGCATACTTTAGCAATCTTATCTCTACACACTAGAACTACTGGAGATTTTTTTTTCTTTTTATGTGTGTATATGGGGGGCGGATGCTTTTTTGTGGTCTCAATTTTTTCTATAATGAACATGGACTCATGTTACTATATTATAAAAATGTTATTAAAAATGTATCACACACATAAATTATGTGCCAGATACCAACACAACGTCCTTGCCTTCACGAATTGTGTAACATTGAGATCAGGCGTGCAAGGAGAAAATTGTAAAACAAGCAGATGTCATAAACCCCAGGAATGAGGTTCCAGTGCAACACCACAGGAGTTCAGAAAGAAACAGCACTTGGAGCTGCTAAAGGGCTGGAAAGAAAAGACGAAATGGTTCACTTGAATTTTAAATTAGAAGTTGAGGCTTTTCCTGCAAACAAGGAGAACAATTGAAGGATTCTGAGGCAGGGAAAGGCGGGATGAGATCTGTTCTAACTCAGGAAACTGGTGCAGGGTGAACAAAAAGAAGATACAAACATCCGGGAGACTACAGATACAGCTGACCCTTGAACAACGTGGGGGTTCGGGGCATTGACCCCATTGAAAAAAATCTGTGGTAAGTGGACCAGCGCAGTTCAAACCCATGTTGTTCAAGGGTCAACTGTTTTAACAGAGTGAAGTGCCTTCCTATCATCCAGTGTTGTCACCTTTTAATTGTCCCATAGACTGTTGAATACCCACCTCCTGGTCTCTCCCTCACCATATTTTTCAAACTTTTAACACTTGTTCATCATCTTCTATTCTTCCCATCATCCTAGTCAATTCCACCATGCAAGTGGATTACCCATCCAATAGTCCATGATTCGATTCCTTGATGCAAATGACCGTGGCCTGCATTCCACAGTGGCCACCACTGTTATGATCGACCCTTTTCACCAAGAGCTGTTCTGTTGTTGCAATCTTAAACTTCAACCTCTTGGACATTCATCTCTCATTCCCTGTTCACACTGATCCTGCCCTGCATTCCCATTGAACCTGCCCTTCTGGTCATCCCTAACTCGTCCATCCTTCAGAGCAGCTCTGAGGAAATTTTCTCCACTCTCTTCCGGCCTCACCCCATGGCTGTACTTTCTCAATGGAAGCACCCCCACTTCCAAGTGAAATACAGACCATCCTATGGGGACTCTTTCAACTACCAATTCACCTGCCTCTTGACTCCTCTTCTTTCTGGTCTCAGGATGTTTTCCCTCCTAAACAAATGGATACTCTTGCTCCTATTTTACATACCAGGGAAAATGAAATGAAATCACTTGCTCAAGGCCACCCAACGAGTCTGCTAAGGAGCTGCAACTGGAAGCCAGATCTGACACCAAACTTCAGCCAGGAGTGGAGAAAATAAGGAGCAATAAAATGAAATTCCCTACTTTGCAGGTTGTGCTAAGATTATGGAAACATATGTAAAGCACCTTTAAGCTCTCTTCACATGACAGCTTGTATTATTTCAGTGCCTAGGCAAGTTGGAAGTTGGTGATGTTAACAAAGTGAAGGAATTCGGGAAAAGAGATCAGTGGCATACCAGATAATGCGTTTTGCTCTTTACATGCTGACTCAGGAGCTGATAGGATAGGCGGGTAGAAACGTCCAGCAAACAATAAGAACAGAGCTCTAGATCTCAGGGAAATAGTGAAGTGAGGAGGTAAGGTTTGGAGCCATTCATGGATTTGAAACCATGATATGATCAAGTGAAAGCATGGACTAAGAGAAGGAAAGAAGGGAGCAGAAAAAGAGATACCAGTGAAGGAGATGGAAGATAAGTCACCAGAAAGATTAGAGCTAAAGGGTGCAGCCTCATGGAAGCTGACAAAAGAATTTAACTCATTGATGAGGCAGATCACTGAATTCCTCTGTAAATTTTTTCCCACCTACAAAAGATGAATAATAACTTCTAAACCTGTAATAGAGGTCCCACTTTGCCTGGTTGCATACTTGATGCCTTATGCCAATATTTTATACTTAATCCCTGAGTACTTTGCAAACTATAGAGTTCTGTTCAGATTAACTGTGGTCATCAAATGGTGGTCCCACAAAGCTGTAATGGTTCCATCTCCTGCCTGTATAGTTCTCTACATGGGATAATTTTCATTATGTCAATGTCTTATTTTATGAGAAAGGAAAAATCACTCATTGATTCATTAATGCCAATTTAGAATGTGTAAATCACTTGAACTGAGCTAACGCCCACCTTTGCATTAGCGTTGGAAGGTTCACTTAACGCACAGTTTAAAATAAAAATAATAACTAACTTCAGAAAATGAAATTACCCTACTGATCATAGTTTTGTGCTGTCTTGTCCGATACTCAACTGTTGGCTGAAGTCAGCCCTTTCATGAAGCTTTCACTCATGGCTATATAGCCCCACACTAACCCCTCTGCCTCTAAAATCATATCAACATTTGTATTTCTCATTTGACAAAACAGTCCCACTCTAGAACCTACAGACTCAATAGACTGAGAGCCATAGCCAATTCGGCCAGCGAAAAATGAGATAAAATATTTTCAAAAAATGAAGGAAGTAAGAACCCAATTCCCGTTGTGTTCATGGAGAATCTATGGCTCAGCTTGATTAAAGGACTTCTACAGTGTGTCCCAAGGACAAAGTACCAGGGGTGGGATTCAAACCCTGCATGGAGGGCCTCCTAAGCTCTGGCCAATGTTGCCTTTGTCTCCTGATTCCCCGCTCAGGTAATGAGGTACCTGGTCACAGACAACTTTTAAATTCTGTGCCTGGTGCCAGCTACAGAATAGGGACTCAATAAACATATTTACTGAGGAAACAGCTGAGAACGTAGAATCACCAAGAATAAAAGCTTAGTTCTACAATAAATTGGCAGACCGGACGAAAGGGGATCACCTGGTCGAAGATTCCACTAACATTATTTTCACCACCACTCTTTTGCTTCCTCGAAATTACATAAGCTCATTTGAACTTTGCATTTTATTCAGGGAAGTTTCAAAATCCCTTGAAACCAAAGCCTGATTACTTGATTAAACAGTTAAATTAAGAGTTATGACTAATGCAATTTTCTAAAGCTTTCACAATTAGCATAGTACCAGATGTCAGACCTTCCTACGCTAATGGTTTCTTATTCTTAATTACTCTTATCTACTCTTACAGCAGATCCAGCAGAAACTTGTCTTAGCTTAGGGCATGGCTCAATGATTTCTTTTAAAAAGACTTGTCTGACTAAATTCCCCATATAATAATCTGTACACTATGAATCCTTACTTTATCCTGACAATCTATAAATTAGCCATGTTCTCTGACTCAGTTCATAAATTGTGTTTTTTCATCACGGATCCTTTGAGGACCCAATGAAAACTATGGATTCTCCTTGCAGAAAGCTTACTTGTGCACATACATGCATATGATTTCAAGTACCCCCTGAAAACCTATCTATATACCCCTTAGGAAGCCCATAAGCTCCAGGTAGGAGTATCTGCTATGGTTTTTCCTTATGTGTTTGGAGCAACACACACACACACACACACACACACAGAACTAAATAAAGCTCCATCAAACTTTTCTTTTGCATTTCATCTATCAGTGAGTGAGTATACGTGGTAGACCCTTAAACCTTTCCCATAATGGTAAAATATAATACAATAGTGTGTTCGTATTTTGAATTAACTTGGTGGGGTTTTTTCCTAAAATTTTCACTGGCTTTCTTCAAAATCAATGCAATTTCATTTTGTGTTTACAAAACAGAAAAAAATAAACAAACAAAGTACTATTCTTCAGTAGCTCTCAGGCTTAGATTGGACAGCCAAATCTCAGTCTCCGACTCCTGTACCATTTTGGAGTTTAGGAAGCATATAAGCCAAGGCACAGGAAACAGAATAGGAAAATGATCTGATATCTGATTCTGATTAGAAGACATGGAAAATAATAACATCCTATATTTTATGGCACTTCCCAGTTTTCAAAACACTTTCCCATGCGCATTATCTTACATGATAACCCCCACCTTAACCTTCTAAGGCAGGCAGTACCCCCACTTTATTGATAAAGAACTAGAATCCAGGACAGTTTCATAAAATACCCCCCAAGATTAAGCAGCTGTCTCAAATGGAAGAGCATGTACTTGAATGTACAGCTTTGGACCCAGATTCTGTTTTTCCCTACATTACAGAAGAAGTCAAGGAGAATGAAATTGTTTGTTTTTTTTCCCGAAGGGGCACATATAGTCATGAGGGGAGGGAGAGGACTTATAAAAATAAAGTCCTTTTGGGCCGGCCTAGTGGCACGGTGGTTAAGCCCTGGCTTGGGTAGCCAGCGGCCCCGGTTCGGTCCCACATATGAGGGCCAGTGACACAGTCCTCAAAAAAAAAAAGAGAAATAAATAAAAAAATCCTTTCAATCAAGGTGCGTGAAATTTTATTTTCAGTTATTCTATCAGGGCATCTGGCTATTTTCAAAATGCTTAGCAAATCAAACTGTTTTCTTCAAATGCACTTGCCCTTGCATTAGTCATAGAGGTTTAATCATTTGTGAAGAATAAAATGACCCTATCTTTACCCAATGCCACTGTAATCACTTGGGTAAACAGTCTGGAGCCATTTGTATTATTCTATATGGGATAATGGGTTCAAAGTTGTAAAGTCTGGAAATATTTTACCACGGGAATGCTGCTATAGGCATTTCCCATTTTGAACCTCTGCTGGCCCTAACTATAGTTACGTTGTACAGGTCAAGAACCTCGCTTTATGGTGAAACATACAACAAACAAACCGATTCGAAAGCTACCCACATATGCACTCATAGAACTAGGACCCAGACCAATTACATCCATCACCCACTCCTGTCTCTGCTGATGGAGATACAGCCCCTTTGCTATCAGCCCAGCTCCAATCAAGGGCTGTATTATCTTCCTGGCTCTGGTTACTCTGTACCTTGTTCTCTGCACTGGGCAGCCTGGCATTGATGAATTCACTGCACTGACCTTGTGTTGGTCACTGAAGGGGAATGGGAGAAAGGGGCCTTTTCTTCAGGCATTTACTTAGTGATCGTAGATGTCGAAGTGTCAATATCAGAGGTCAAGAAAGTGGAAGAACATGAATGTGTACCGGGGATGCCAAAAAAATGTCTACAGGTGGACACTTTGGTCAACGTGGTTCGAGCAGTAGTTCGCCATCATCAGAAGTGTCTGGACGCAGATGGGAACCACTGTGAGCACCTCTTGTCATCGCAGAAGTCAACCATGACTTGTATTCATCTTTTATTATTGGTATATATTATGTATTACAATTTTAAC
This sequence comes from Aselliscus stoliczkanus, assembly GCA_033961575.1. Lineage (NCBI taxonomy): Eukaryota > Metazoa > Chordata > Mammalia > Chiroptera > Hipposideridae > Aselliscus > Aselliscus stoliczkanus. Next base: position 10,734,903 of record CM066734.1, read on the forward strand.
ACAGTTTTCCTTCCTTAAAATGTGTATACATTTTTTGGCACCCTCTGTATTTTTCACAGACACCTACTATGCACTGATAGCTGTTACTTTTTCTAATCTGATATATTAATCCTGATGTTTTATGAATGAAAGAAACTGAGATTCACACAGAGGAGAGGGAATGCATATGCATTAAAACTTGCGATATGATGAGCACTTTACATTTAAACAGAGGTTCAGTGATGTGTGCAGAAACAATAACTCATCTGGTGTTTGAGGTTTGTCTGATTCCAATGCCCATGTGCTTTCAAGTATCACATGAGTACTTCCTAAACTTCAGTCATTTAAATACCACCTTATTGACTTTCGCCAAAATCCTATACCAAGTCCACTATTATTTCCTTAGAGGCAGCATGGTTTAATGGCTTAGAATGCAGTCCTGAAATCAACCTACCAAGTTCCAATCCTGGTGCTGCCTCTTACTAGCTCTGTGACTTTTGGCGACTGACTTAACCTAGGCTTCTTTCCTCATATTTAAAACAGGGATGAATAATAGCATGTACCTCATAGGACTGTTTTAAGGATTAAATGAATGAATACACAGAGGGTGCCAAAAAAAAATGTATATACATTTTAAGAAAGGAAAAAAACCATATTGAAATTGTAATACTCAATATATATTGATAACAAAAGATGAAGACAAGTCATGTGTAGACATTTTTTGGCACACCAGGCTAAAGCACTATAGTAAATGCTCAAAATTAACTAGTATTATTTCAGAATTTTCTTTAAATCAAGCTTTTGCTACTTAAAGCAATGTATTTAAAAGGCAAGATTTTATAGAACAAAAGTACAAATTTGATGAGACAGTTATATTTCAATCAACATTAAATAAATACATAATATTTAAAATAAAATGTTTGTGTATCTCCTAAAATCATTTCCTATACCTAGGTTCTACTTTGGAAATGTGACCCCACACTAGACTGTTTGCTCTCCATGGAGAGAATACAGGAAGGTGAGAATTTAAAGTTTAAAGGTAATCATAGAAGAAGTAGCTTTAAGCTTACTAAACGGATGGAAAATAAGATAAATGAAAGAAAACCAAAGGATAGAAGTGGAATGCAATGGAACAGATGCCTAAACCATTTAGCAAACAAACAAACAATGTTTGCAAGGCTACTATTTCCAAGCTTGACAAGAGAATTATTCTAAAATGTCCTAAACTAAATTACAGCGGGTCAAAGGGTGGGAGAAAGAGTCAAGTAAAGTACTCAATCGATAGCTGTGGACCCAAATGAACAAAAGACCACTCACATTCCTAAATGTTTGCTGAAACATTGAATCAATTTCCAGGTAGCTATTACAAAAAAAAAAAGCCAACCACCAAATGCTACCACATCCTGCTTACGCATGAACTTTCTAGACTGTTGCCCACAACCATCCAAGTAGTAAATATTTCTTCCTTACGGACTATGAGCCTATCCTAGAATTGCTCCCACTTCACCTTTTCCTGCCCCCACCTCACTTATCTATAGCCAATGTATATTCTTTCTTCCCCAAACTCATTGTATAAAAGAGCCCAATCAGCTCCAAGACAGTGGACCTGTTGTCTTCTCCATTCAGTCCTGTTGCTGGTGTTCTGGACTCTATGTTCCAGGACCTGGTCCTTTTTCCGGCTAGTACACGGCCAGAAATCAGGGCATTTTAGGGTGCAATGAGGAATTATACTGGAAGCATTCAGCCCCAAATATTAATAAGGTTATGGAAACTCTTGACAGACAGGGTTCCCTTGAGTTTCACAGAATATCTTGCTTTCTTTCAATATCAAACACTGAGAAATAATTTCAGATCGACAGACATCAGTTGAAAAGACTACGATTCTTGAAAATATGACTTGGAAATGCATTGAGACCCCAAGACAAAGCTGAAACAATGTTCAGTCCCCATAGATACGATCAACTGTTAATATCAATTCCATGAACAGGTTAATGTTTGTGAATGGGGAAATAAGGCAATTAGGAGACTATGAATCAGGAATGTTTTGAACTTCAAGTAACAGAAAACTTACTAACTAGATCTTTTAAAAAACACAGGCGTATTCTTCTCTTATAAAAAGCCCAGAGATCAGCAGCTACTTACTGGTTCAGTAGCCCAGTGATGTCAGGACCTGAATCCTTATATGGTTTTTATTTTATTTATATATCTATATTTTGTTTTTTGTGGGTGTTTTTTTGGTGGTGGTGGTGGTAGTGGCGGTTGGGAACTTTCCATTTTTTGGTCACAACATGGCTGTGTCAGCTCTAGGTATCCAATGTGTACCCAAGAGAGAAAGAACCAGGAAGGGAAAAATTGTTTATTTCATCTTTTTGTCAAGGAAAACAAAAGCCTTCCCAGAACTTTTCCTTCCTTCACCTTCCTGGATCTCTTGTTTGCTAGAAAACGTTCATGATCTTCTCAATTTTGAAAACAAATTTGTTCATTCATTTTTGAGTTTTTGGTTGGGTTTCTTTTCCCCTTGAACAGGTAATTCACATGCTGCAAGGCACTTTTTCCCTGAGCCAAATGCTGAGTGCCTTTCCAATGTGAAGACCGGGAGGCATGAATGGCTGCCTCCCTGGGCTCACCCACTCAGTCCATCCCAGGTTTTCTGGAGACTCAGAGGTTCAAAGCGACTTTGGGATTTGATATGGAAATGTAGGAAGCCTTGGGTAACCTGTGGGACCTATGCTCTGTTGAGGAAAGATTTTCCAAACCTGCTCCCGAAATCCAGCCTTCTATCACCTCACCCTTCTCCTGGTCATTCATTCCACAGCCCATGTCCTCCCTGTATCCTGACTCCTCTCAGGCACATGCAGTGTGCCTCAAGGCCAAAGTTAATTTCCCTCATTTGTTTTCATTTATCTTAAGACGTCCTTGCAAACAGCTCCAATTCTGCTCTGTCAACTTTCTTTCTCTCTTCCTAATAGCTGGCTCCCTCTTTTCCTAAATTATGCTCCTAGGAGCAGACATGCATTGTGCATGTTCTATAATCCAAATTTTCCCTGACCTTGAAAAGACATACAGAAATAAACCTTCTTATGTTAGAATTTAATGACATATGAACTTGTAAAGGACAGATTACTATATATCTAACATACTTAGAGATGCTTATAAAGAACACTCCGGGTGGGGGTAGGGCGAAGGGAGACCAGGACTTGACTGTAAGACATGACTGGCTGTTGAGGTCACCATGAGGTGTGGTTCCTTTCCTAAGGAATAGTATGTTCAAAAAAACATTAAAAAGTCCAGAGTGTTTGCTTTCCCAGCAGTTCCCAATGCAAGCCCTCTTTTACGACAAGGCAATTAGGAATTCTAATGAACATTGTTAGATAAGAGGGTTAATTAATAGGCACCCCCACATTCCAACATCGATCACCAGGGCTCCATAGCAGTCATTTGCTGTCATCTACTGAGCGTCACCCTCTGTCTTCCGGCAAATGTTTTCCATTTTTCAGAAACCACTTTACCTTGTTCCCAGTTGCCTTTTCTCCTTCCATGATGTGATGCCTCAAGTCCAACATGCTGAAGAGAATGTAGTCCTAATGCTGTAACGAAAGGAAATGTTAGTGGAGACCTATTGTATAGACTTGGCCTTTGAGGAGACAGGCTTGGGCACTCTGGCTGGGATATATGTCTTTAGAAGAAATACGGCCCTCCACTGTAGCTAATGAACCAGTCGTAATTACACATATATTGTGTGTCTCTCCCTGTGCTGGATGCTATAGTAGATTCCAAAGCAGGGGACAGCTTTGCTTAGGAGAGGTCGTGAAAAGAGCCAGGTATGGGAGTAGAAGAGACCTTGATTCTAATTCTGCCTCCACCACAGCTGAGCTGAGTGAGTCACTTAAACTCTCTGAGCTTTCTTTTCCTCATTACTAAGAGGGAACAGGCTTTGCAGGAGTTCTGTGGGGATTAAATGAGATCATATACACGTGTCAAGCACCTGGCACATGGAGGTGCTGAGCCAATCTTATTATTAAGATGCAATCCATGTTCTCTAGGCACATGCTATTTATTTGAAGAGATGAGACATATAGTCAAATATTAGATGGCGTAGTAATAGCAATAAGTACCATTGGAATTCAGAACTGAGCAAAATATTTGTGAAATGAATACCATTTTCAGTTAACTTTTCTCTGACAGTATGTAAGTGTCATATACTCATAGAAAATTGGGTGCAAAACGTATAAAGCGTAAACATTTTCGTGACATTAATTCCAAATCTATACACACACACGTTACCCACAAAGTTTTAGAGTAATGCCAATGGAACGTAGATGAAAGTCCATATGATTTTCTAAAGGAATTAAAATTCATCAATAGGAGAGTAGATATTTAAGTTGATAAAACTACACAATGGAATACTATATAGCTATTAATAGAAACAGAGTACATTTTTACATCCTGACTTGGAAAAATAGCTAGAATATATTGTTAATTTAACAAAGAAAGTTGAAAACCAATGGCTGCCAGATGGGAGGAGGGTTGGGTGGCTGAGTGAAAAGGTGAAGGGATTAAATAGCATAAATTGGCAGTTACAAAATAGTCACAGGGATATAAAGTACAGTATAGAGAATATAGTCAATAATATTAAAACTAACCACTGTGCTGTACACCTGAAATGAATATAATATTGAATGTAATGACACTGGAAATTTTTTTTTTTTTTAAATTTGAAAAACAAGTTGAAGTCCAAAATATATAGTGTGAAAATGGCTATTTTATTAAGCATGCTTTTCTCTGAGGTTTGGCACTATCTCAAACACTTTATCCATGTCTGTAGCATTTTTGTTTTATTATAATTTAGTAATAAAAAAAAATGTGCTAAGGAGTGGGTGATCCTTCCCGAACAACTCGCAAGATGGAGAAAGTGGAGGGAAGGAAGAAGCAGATCTTCTGCAAGTTCACCTGCCAGGGCCTTGACCTTGACCAGCTGCTGGACACGTCCCACGAGCCGGCGTTGCAGCTGTACAGCGCTGGGCAGCGGTGGCCAGGCCTGGGCTGGAAGCAGCACCCTCTGCGGAGGCGCCTGCGTGAAGGCCAGGAAGGAGGCTCCGCCCAGGGAGAAACCCCAGGTGGTGAAGACACACCTGTGCATCATGACCATCCTGCCCAAGATGCTGGGCAGCGGCGTGAGGGCATCCACAATGGAAAGACCTGCCACCAGGTAGAAATCAAGCCTGGGATGACCCGCCACCACCTGAGTGAGTTTTACATCACCTAAAGGCCAGGAAAGGACAGCTGGCCCAACATCCGAGGCACCCACTCTTCCCTCTTGCTCGCCTTCAAGGAGCCAATAGATGCATAGACTTCTCTTATATATATAAAAAAAATTATAAGAAAGGCAAAAAGAACCTATAAAAGGAGGTAAGGAAGAAGGAACAAGAGACATCACAACCCCCAACGTAACAAAAGACACTATCTTATCAAAGAGCAATGGGGCTCAAAATATCTGTTTCAAATGTGATGGCCTGAAACGTATTGGAGCGCAGAAGCCTAAGTCAGGGCTCTGTAAAGAGGAGATAGGAGGTTGGATCCTCCAAAACACTGGACTCAGAAACCACAGATATCTCACTGACAGCATTCTTTACACTGAAGTGTTAAGCGTGCCTTGTAATCTGTACAGGAGTACATTTGAATGTTGTGTCAGAGGACAAAGAGAATGCCTGCTTTATAGACCGTGAGCAGAGAGGTGAACTATAGTCTTTTCTTTTCATTCATTCATTCATGAATACAGCATATATTGATGATTGACAGACAGAGACCTGGGTATCTGGATAGTAGTCTGGCCACTCACAAGCCATGTGACCTCCCGGCTATGACACACGTTAGCTGAACTCTTTCCAGTCCACATTATTTGACACCATCATAGTGGTATAACAGCGGTGGTGATGGCTGCAATGACATGAGAATATTTCCTAGGAGTGATACAAAGGAAGAAATAGCCTTAGGCATCTGGTAGGGTCTTCTAATCATGGTATTTAAAGTTTGTTTGTTTTTTAGTAGTCCCATGATGTCAGGAAATAAAATGAAGCAAAATAAGAGATTGTATTTGATTTATGTCCTAAAATGAGACAGCCATGGAGGCAGTTCTATACAAAGGGACGCAGCAAAAACAGCTGGCATTCTAAAATCACTGACTCTTTGCCGGAAACATGCATTTAGTTTTCACAGCACCCCTGGAAATAGTTATCATACCTCACGTAGAAAGCATGGATATGGATGCTGCAAGGCTGCGGTAACTTGCCCAGAGTCACACTGCTTTTAAGTGGCCTAACCAGGATTTAAATGCTCGTGGTCTGCTTCATTAAAATGTACATATATTAAGTACTGAAATATAAGAAAGAGTAAAGTAAATATAAGAAAGAGGTCCGTTTTCTGACATCTGGAAACTGACATATTTCAGCCTTGGTGTTGCTAGGACCGGCCTGGCACTCACAGCTAAGCTTCGATATTCTCCTCTTGAACACAATTTCTCAGAATACCAGCTCCAGACAAGAGGCCACTCTGTACTCTCATCTAAGCAGAGGCAAAAACACAGAAAGAGCAGACATCCCTCTGAACTGGCTGATGTGAGTCACTGCTGCTTCCCTACCAATTAAAGCTTGTGCCTTGCTTCATTCCTCCCACCTCATATAGATAAGATTTAAGATGCCCCGTCATGCAGAGAACAGATCGGTGGTTGCCAATTGGTGGGGTGGGGGATAGGCAAAACGGGTGAAGAGGGTCAAAAGGTAAAAACTTCCAGCTATAACATAATAAGTCATGGGAGTGTCATGGACAGCGTGGTGTCTAAGGTTAATAATGCCGTATTGCATATTTGAAAGTTGCTAAGAGAATAGGTCTTAAAAGATCTCATCACAAGTTAAAAATTATAACTACATATGATGACGAATGTTAACTAGATTTATTGTGGTGATCTTTTTACAATATATACAAGTATTGAGTCATGTTGTACATCTGAAACTAATATAATGTTATTTGTCAATTATACATCAATAAAAATAAAAAAAGATACCCAGCCATAGAATTATCCTCACTTGCAGGCAGCATCCAACCCAGGACAAAGCCCCATTTCCTTGAATCTTCCTCAAAAATCACCTAACACAAGCTCAAATGCTGTAATAAGTCCTTGTGGACACTCTCTTGTTGATATGCAAAGTTCTCCATGATATAGAGTCTCTTCTTTGCATCGAACAACCAAGGCCACTTGTTTAACTATTGGTGTGTCCCTGGTAGTCTTTGGCTGGAGGGCTGTGACAGAAATGGAGGTTCACCCTTACTGCCTCTGCCCAGAACCCTGGAATAATCCTCAAGCAGTAATATTCCTGTTGAAGGTGCCATCTTGGCTGGGAAGTGAGGTCCTGTGGAATTGAGGCCTGGCATTCAGTTGAAACCCTGCAGCACTGGCTTTATTTTGTTTTCCTAGAAATAAAGTGCCTTGGGATTTTTTCAGTCATGGGATTGAGTCTACGTTGTTTGGTAAAGTCGTAGAATGTGGACTTTGCCCTCAAGGAGTTTATAATCTAATGGGGTGCTGGCACTCGGGTTGGTCTATGCCTTACCTTTGGGCATTTCCGCTGAGAGTAGTGAGTTAACATCTGAATACATCTAATTGGACTCTTATTAAAGCTGACACTTTAAGGAAGACCTGGCATTCCTCAAGCATTTACAGAGTCAGGCCCCGTGTCAAGACTCTCCTCAGGCCATCTCCTTGAACCCTTATAATTCATCAGGCAGGAATTTTGATTTTTCTCCACTTTTATAGATAGCAAAATTTAGGCCCAGAGAACTTTTTTTATTCACAGATAACGTACTTCTTGAGGTCAAGCAGCTGAGTGATGGAGCTGGGATTTGACAGTAGTAGGAAGACTCCAGAGCCAAAATGCTCACACTTTAAGTTCTCCTTCATAGTGTATGTCCATTTTTTTTTAATTAAAATTTATTGGGGGTCGGCTGAGTAGCGCAGTGGTTAAGCACTGGCTTGGGAAGCCAGCAGCCCCGGTTCGGGTCCCACATACGAGGGCCAGTGACACTGCCCTCAAAAAACAAAAAACAACAACAACAAAAAATTGGGGGCTGGCCGAGTGGCGCAATGGTTAAGCTCTGGCTTGGGAAGCCAGCGGCCCTGATTCAGGTCCCACATATGAGGGCCAGTGACATTGCTCTCAAAAATAAATAAATAAATAAATAAATGAATGAATAAATAAATAAAATAAAATTTATTGGGGTGACAATGGTTAGTAAAATGACATAGGTTTCAAGTGCACAATTACTGTAATACATCATCTATATATCACATTGTATATCCACCACCCAGAGTCAGTTCTCCTTCCATCACCAGTATATGTTCATTTTTCATAATCAAATCTCTCAATAAAGCACTTTTCTAGAACGTCTGTTGGGTCATGCCCTGGGTTGAATCGTGTCTGCCCTCTTAGGAGATGCTGTGTCTTGCAAGCTTTAGCAATCGTAGAAAGCAAAAGCCATAAAGCCAGCATCAAGCATCACTCCTTTCAAAAGCGTCACATTAACTTTTTCTGAATACCTTTGAACATCGGATGACAGCCAGACGCTCACAGCACTCCACAGTGACCTTCTTCAGGGTCCCCGTTCTCTGAGGCAGATAGAGGCCCTGTTCCTTATCATCGCCACTGCAAGCCTGTATCAACACAGGCCATGCAGAGAATGGACTCCGCCCCCTTCCCCCTGGCCTGAGAAAATGTGGGCAAAATGTCACCCAGCCCTGTGGTTACAAATCCCATGTCAATTTATATCTTGCATCTCCAAGCTTAAAAAAAAGAAAATAAAAGTGCAAGGTGCCAAATATTTTGGCTCAGTACAGGAGCTCATTACTATGGCACATGTGTGACCATGTGCTGAAAATATGAGACCAAGGAGAGTCTGCCATCCTTGTTGCCTCCCAGAAAGACGAGAGACATCATGGCTCTGCTTCCACACGCAGGATAGATAGGACAGTTTCCGAGTGTCCTAAATCAGGACACCAGGCCTGGAAGGGTGGCAATGTGTCATCCACGGGAAATCACCCTTTGGGGCAAAGGGACATGCTAACATAGAAAAGGAAAGAGCAGGCCAAAAGAGAGAGAGAGAGAGAGAGAGAGAGAGAGAGAGAGAGAGAGAGCAGGAAGTAAATAACATGGCGAATGTCATTCAAAACTCAAAAAAGTAAAAATGTCTTCTTAGCAAAAAAGGAACAGACTGCTGTATAATAGTCACGCTCCAACTCATACTTGATTTGCTAGTCCACACAGAAGCCATCCTTATACCTTTTCATGTTCTAACTCCTTTAGATACCTTTGTTCTCTTCTTGTCTGCTGAAGGAGATAAAAGTTGGGGAGCCAGGGTGAACGAAGGAACTTCGGTGACAAACTAGGGGTTTGTCCCTCCTCCTGGAGCAGGGGGAAGCCAGAGGGTTGACAAGAAGCAGCTTGGAGGTGGCCCCGCAGGCTGGCCAGCAACCCTCGGCTATAACACAGGTGGGAGGTAATACAGCTGAACCCAAGAGAAGGGGATAGAAATAGAAAAGGAGGGACTGACATCAAGAGTCCTTTGAAGGGAACATTAATCAAGCTTAATGACTAAGTTGGTGATAGGATGAGAGAAAAGTCAGCATTAAACATGGCAGCAAGGTTCGAGCTGGGTTGAGGGGGACAAGCATGGAGGGTTGTGGGCAGGGTGCTCCCACTAAAACCAATGGGGAAGCATCATGGAGAGCTGGGTTTAGATCTGGGATGAACTCCCCATGAACTGGGAGTGTCTGCAGATTCCCCAAGGACATGCACCTGTAGCAACAGTTAGTGGAGCTCAGGATCCCAGGCAGCACTGGAGATGAGGTGACAGATGCTGTGAACACTGAGCAACAGAGCAACATAGAGCTTGGTGGGGAAGAAGTCCAGATAAAACTGGTCCCCAGGGCCGGCCGAGTGGCGTGGTGGTTAAGCGCTGGCTTGGGACGCCAGCGGCCCCGGTTCGGATCCCACATATGAGGGCCAGTGACACTGCCCTCAAAAAAAAAAAACTGGTGCCCAGAAATATTCTATTCCTGGCATTTCCCCAATATACACCCCACCCCCACCACCTACAAAAGCTCTATAATGAAGTGTCAGCTCTCAAGTGGGATCCTTCTTTCTCCACCCACGGAACTACTCCAAGGCCAGTTTCAAATGTTGAGTCTTCCGTGAAACCGTCCTTGACTCTTCATTCTTTCCTCTTCACTTCCACCGATGGTGGTTGCACCACTATTTAAAGCTATTTAACTCTAAATGGTGTTTGATTGACAAAATGGAATTAGAGATGAGAGAAGGCAGGATAAGAACAGGAAGAGTGTGAATGCCAGATGGAAAGTGTAAGATAATAAAATCCATTGATATTTAACTCTGCTGTCACATGTTTTATGTCCTAGGATTCCTATAACAACCCCATAAAGCAAGGTAACATGGGCTTTCATCATTAGCCTCACTTATAGATAAGAACACTGAAGCACAATGAAGTTAAATGATTTGTAACCAGTGATGTCAAGAGTTGAACCTATTCATTCAATATTTATTGAGCTACTATACCATGTGCCAGGTCCTGTGGCATTGTTCCAAGTACTGAGATAGGGGCTGATGAACACAGTGGTGGATTAGACAAAGCCTTATTCTGGTGGGGGAGACAGGAAATATGCAAATAAATGTATAACATGTTACAAAGTGATGGTGCTGTGAAGAATCACTAGGCAGGGTAGAAGACACAGAGAGAGGAAGGGTTGTCTTTGAGGTGGAGTCATCAGAGATTCTGGGCTGAACGCTGGGCTCAGTCCTCTACTCCACCCTGCAGACGCTTACTGCTGAGGGAAGCTGATGGTCATGAAATGGACAGGCTTCTCCTTTGGCAGATGCTGTGCAGGGGTTTGAATGTGCACATCTAAGCACCAGAACCCGTCCAGCACAAGCTCTGCCCCCACATCCTCATGGCAACCCCAGCCTAAGGTGGTTCTCCTGAAGCCCCCACTAAGTTGCCTTACTTAGTTTCTCATGTAGACAATCAACTCCTTAGAGGCAAGAACCACCTTCACAGGGGTTACAGTAAGTGTATGCTGATTAATCAGTTGATTGATAAACCAGAAGCAACTGAAAGAGCCAGAAGGCTGCTCCCTTAAATAGCCATAAAAATGACATTCAGCTCATTGAAGAGATTCCCAAATCTGTAGGGTGTCTCTTAACATAAGCCTAGCCTGTCCACCATGCCCTGATCCTGGGACCTCCCCTCACATATAAACCTTAATGGGTAGCCCAGGACTAAATCGGTCCTCCTAGAAAACCAGGTTACAGTAAGTAGGCAGCTAGCTCAAGTGGTGACATTTCTGCCAAGAAGGCTGCAGGTGATAGAGAGTGGCAGAGGGCTGTGAAGGAGAGAGCAGCAAATTGGAGGCAGAGAATGAGTCCCAAAGTCTTAAAACCAAACTGAAGAGTTGCTGAGTCATAAGTTGACTAGAGTAAGTGACAGAGACAAATGACTTCGGCTGCCTTTTCTGTTGAATTTCCACGAACATCTCAGTCGTGTGTTTATTTTTTAAATTTTTTATTTACAGCACCATTGGACATCTTTCACTTTTAAAGGTATGCATGTGAGTGTACATTATTGGGGGTGGGGGACTTCACATACAATTAGCAATGACATTTAAACTTCATATTTTAGAGTTTGAATAATTCCCCCAAATGTGACAATTACACTTTGGCAAAATCTCCTTTGAGAACAGAAGGAAGACTTTAAGCAACAAAACTCCACAATACTGTAACATAACTTCCGACTTCCAGAAGGGGGTCGCTCTCCCTGGAAAATCCTCATCTTTTCTGGATTATTCCCATTAGAATTCAAAGCAGGTTCAGCGTCTCAGGCCTGGCTCTGGACCAAGAGGAGACAGCTGGTCCATCTAGCAACGTTCAAGAAAGTCCCAGGTAAACAGAAAGGTCCAGAATAAAACACCTGAAAAGAGAAGCCCCAGAAAAATGACACATCTGCATTGGCTCAACTCCCAATAGGTAAGAACATTTGGTTACAGTGAGGGTTATGGTCTGAGGCAAGTTCCGTTTGAGCAGCTAATTTCCTGATTCAAAAGTTTCATTCCTACTTCATTCAGGGGACGCTTGTGTGCAAATATACTCAGATGCACCAAGAGGTGACAATGTTTCAGGTAAATGACAGCTACAGCACAGGCACGCAGTCAGAATCATTCCATCTAAATTCACAACACCAATCAGGTCATGTTTTCTCATTATTTTTCTAAACCAGTCTTTACCTGCAGTCTTGAATTGCACGAGTATGGAGATACACTTAAAAGCAGGATCATTTAAAAGCAGGAAATGTGTTTTGTCCTCTTGGGAAAAAAAAAACCGGGTATGATTTGGCAAAGGATGAAGTTAGCCATAAATGATAAAGAATTTTTGTTGACATCAGAACTTGTCGTCAGTGTAAAGATGAATGGCTTCTTAGGAACCCATAAAAAGAAACATCATTAAGTTTAAAACCGGTGGAGAATTAAGCACCTTCACCCCAAAAATCAATTGTATGGATATCATCTGGTTTCACTTTGCAGTGGGTTCATCAAATTGAGAACATTCATGAGTTGAAGAGATTATGACAGACTAGTGAGGGTAAATGCTTTTTTCTTCGCTTCACTCACTGTCTAATGACTGATCTTTACAGTCAGATTTGTAGGAGCTTTTCTATTTTTTTTTTTTACAAATTCTATTTTTTCTTTAAATGTCCAAAGTTCCTATGTAGAGATGACTGTAACTTTTTGTGTTTGGTCTCAATTTTAAAACATTTTTTTTAAAGAGCGAATTCTGTGGAATTGATTATGTTAAAAGGATTATTGGGCCCTGGAAGGGCTTTCATCAACAATATCCCTCGAGTACCCTTAGGTTAAGTCAGTGGTTCAGAGGTAGGGACATTTTGCCCCCTAACGGGAGAGATGGGAATGTTTGGAGCATTTTGGGGGGAATGTTAATGGCATCTAGTGGGATGCCATTAACATCATAGAATGTCCACGACAGCCCCATAGCAAGGCGTGATCCCGTTTAAAATGCCAATAATGCTGAGACTGAGAAAGCATGGCAAAGGTTCTTGCTGCCTCACAGGCCAGCTGCCTTGTTATATGTAATCCTCTGACATTCAAAGCACCCATTCCTCCTGCACATCGAAGTTTCTGATTTACCCCCACTAGAGTCTGGCCAGCTGGTGGCAAAAGAAAAAAAAATAGTAACTAAATATAGAGAATATTCTTAATTCTTCTTCAAACAGCATTTCCCTATTTTATTGAAATTTTATCAAAAAATTAGACAGATAATATAATTTTTTTTTCCCATCAACAATGTAGCCTGGTAGCCCTATGGATATTCATAATGGCCAAATATCAAGGGGAAAAAATTGAACCTCTGTTTTGAAAAACAAATTGAAAGTTGGACAATAAAAGTGGACGTAGTACTTCCTATGCCTATGCTGAAATAACGTGGAAAGGACTCTTTTTACAGAAATGAAAGGACACAAAGGTGCCATGCTCCAGGTTACCATGCAGAAGGGCTGGTCCTGGGCAGACCCCCAGGGGATGCCCTAGACTATTTAAAAATGATTTTCAGTTCTTAAAAAAAAAAAGAAGAGAGAGGATTTTCTGGAATGAACCTAAGCACACAGGAACACTAATCTGAGTGACAGCATTTTTTTTTTTTAATCTCAGAGAAAAACAGTGTTGTTTAAATCCACTGTTGTTAGCTGTTACTGCCACCCGGCCGGGCTGATTCAAAGGGAGAGAGGAAAGCTTTGCATTTCCCCGGGAGGATTAAAGTTCAGGATAATTTAAGGAACCAGGAAAACGCAAGTAAATACATCACATGGCAGCCATCACTATGCCTGAGACAGCAGGTCTAAGCACCAATACAAAAATATTGCACTTAATTAGCTTGCTTGGATGTTATTAAACACACTCAAAGTGTCTTTAAAAAGTATTATTTCATATTGGCCCTGGCTCTGTAATTTGGTATGTTCCTAACTGCCCGTCAAGATACTTTCCTGAGGTCAGATTTCATTATATTGGAATTAAATACCCTTTCCTTTCCAAAAAAAATACTTTAGAGATTAAAGAACATTATTTGGTTGTTAAGAAAGTACACATTTCTGTAGCCAGTTGCACAAAAACTGCAGAATTATCATTTTTCCCTTTTACTAAAAGCAGAATGGTGTGAAATTAAATTAGACCTTCAAATGTGGAAGTGAGGGACAAATTTTTCTTTGGCCCCAGTCAAGCATTTCAACCGACATTTATCTGGGGGAATTTGGTCCACTATCTCTGTGGTGAGTTTCATAAAGAATGCCTTGTTTTGCATGAGTACGTGCCACACTTGCAATATCAAAAATAAAATGTTCTCTTTTATTTTACCCTTCTTTTTTCTTTTAGCTATAAAGCCTATATATTGCCACGTCCAATAAGCTCCTAGGGATAAAACATATTTAGGCATTTTTCTATTTACTTAATTCATGGCCAATTTTAAACTCAGGTAATACATTTTCAAGGAATAAAAAAAGATTCCTATCCTACCAATCATAGTTACTTAGTTCAGCCATAGAATGTAAGATTAAGGCACATTTTATTAAACCGTGCTTGTACTGGGAAATGTGGGTGTTTTTTCTGTTACCAACCTAGCACTTTTGGTGGATACCATGTAGTTCTAAACAGAACTCAATGCTTAGAGCCTAAGAAAGGATCATTTTCAGTCAACTTTGCAACCCATCAAAGAAGATCCTAGTTCTCTCGTGAGGCACCTTGCATTTTCTCATGTCTATTTTGAGACTGTTCTGATCAAAATATTGTTGCCTAAACTATTTATTTGTTAAATGACAGGTGCTTCTCCAATAGTAATATAGGTCGGTTACGGTTATGGATCCAAATCAGATTCTAATGAATTTATTTGAACTTGGTAATACGGATCAGAGACACCAAAGAAAAGTGTAAGCTCCTCAAAAGACATTCAAGTCAGCAATTAATTCTCATTTCTCCCTTGGACATACATTTTTCCATCAAGTTACTAGTTGGCAACTATAATAAATACTCTAAACTCTGTCTAATTAAAGAAAACTCTATCTAACTTAATTTGGGGGCAGGGATGAATACTCAATATCATACATTCTTCCATCCCAGAAATGCTCATTTTCTCCTGGTAAATGCTACATAGATTGATGCGATTGTATTAAAAAAAGACTCAAAGGAAATTTGGACAAATAAGTAGGAAATTATTAAGCAATAAATGAAAACAGTCCCAACTGGACTGACTCTAAAAGACAGTATATAAGTATTTGTGTCATACTTATGGGAAGCAGAAATGTTCCCACACTTCCAGGGAAAAGGAAAAGTATTTTATATATTTAAACATTTGAAACACCCTATAGCTAGCTATAGCTCAGTTCACAGCCGAAAGTAAACATTCGTTTTTTCCTCCACCTCACAAAATGAGGTGGTCAAAATGCGTTTTCTTCGTGCCCTCGCCTCCCCTTCCCACCCCCCCACCCCCTCACCCCCACTAAACTCTCCTTCCCCTAAGGTTCTGAGCATATTTTCTACCTTAATAGGTATCCACTTTACATTTATTCAACAATGAGTCAAAGACAAAAATGTCTGCTGTGATAGGACTCCCTGTCTTCCTTCTGTTACAATCTTCCAGTCGACAGGGAAAAACAATGCCATCATGGTTAAGTTTTTGCTGTGTCCTTGGCTATGAGCTGATCTGAAAGGCAGCTAGAAGTTCTAATCAGTTTACAACAGAAATTACTTGGAATCCCATGTCCACAGTCAGAGTCCCAGCCTTCAGCGGCCCTCATGTATTTACTAGTGCAGTTCACTTCGGGAAGTAAAAGGTGCCGACTACAACAGTTGAACAGCAGCAGGAGACATCCAGGATAATAGAAAGGGGTTACCTTATCAGTCACATAAAAATCAACAGACACCATCAATTAACATCCCAAAGAGCCAACCCCTCACTGGACACAGAGAGCACATATTGCGAGTTTGGTCAATGCCAACAACCCACAAAGCTCTTTCCACAGGCCACGCTGCTGGTTCCAAAGTGCTTCGTCTATACAGTCCGTTTCTGTGGGTTAAAAATGTGTGCTGTTGACATAACACTGGTTGCCCTGAGTTTTGGGAAAAGCTTGTCCATGGTCACTCACGCGGCCATCCGAAGATACTTCAACAGCCACTTGCGTTAGTTCTTGTCTACCAAGGCCTTCGCCCCGGTACATGTCCAGAGGGGGACTGCCATTGTGCTCAGCACAGCCGTTGACATGGGCCAGAGGCAGGGCCCTGGGGGGACAGCACAGATGCTTGGTGCAGCTCTTGGACACGCAGGGCGAGTTGCAGAGAGAGAGGGACTCCTTTGGCTCCAGGACCTCCTGCGAGTCTGCGTCCTCGAACTGGATGGTCACGTTGTGGATGCCTGCGTTGTGGAAGATTTCCCGAATTTTCAGACTGATGTCCTGATACCCCCGGTCCTTCTGAGTCTTGATGTGCAGAGTGGCGATGATCTTCCCACTTATAAGTTCCCAGATGTGCATTTCATGAACACTGCTAATCCCGGGCACAGCGGAGAGTTTCCTTGCTAGAAAAGGGAAGAGCAAACAACAGCCCAGGTGAGAGCCAGGACTGCAGCATGGAACTACGATGGGAGGGATACGGTCCCTTGAAGCATTCTCACCCAAGTGATGGACTAAGAAAAATGGCCTCACCTATGCGAGTACATTTCCCCAGTCTTCCTTCTCCTCTCTGAATTCCTCCACCATGCACAGCTAGCTCATAAAAGGCTATTCACGAAGTTGAACAGCAACAAAACCACACCCAGGGTTGCTGAGTTCACAACGGAATGGGCATGTTAATGGGCTGTCAGAGGGAGCAGGATGCCTTTTCTCAAGAGAATGATCTGGGGATATGGGTCTAAAACGTTTACCAGCCATTTTAATACTAGGAATGTAACCTAAAGGAAGCCACCAAATCCTTAGTTACAAGAATGGTTTGGGCAACGCTCTTTGCACTAATGAAAAAATGGAAACAACAAGGAACAGTTAATCAGTTATATAATAGGAAATGATACAGTCATGAAAACATAAGTTTCATATTTAAGGATATATGGGAAAAGGTATATGGGGTATTTGGAAGTGAAAAAGCAAACAGCTAAACTGTATACATGGCATGATCTCTTTTTTCTTTTTTAAAAAACTTGTATATACCAGTGTATACACACACCCCCAAAAGAATTTTTTAGGCAAATAAAGGTCGGTTTTATTGAAAGATTGATACAAAAATATTAAAAGTGGTAATTTCTAGAAGGTAGTTTATGAGAGATAGCTTTTTTTTTATTTAAGCTCTTCTATATTTTCCATACTTTCTAAAATGAATACGTATTCAGAGAAATGGTAGTAAACAGTTCTTATGGGCAGAGACCCTGTAGCCAGCTAGTGTTTGAATCCCAGTTTAGTCATTTACTGCCTGCATGACCTTGGGCAATTTAGTAAGCCCTGTGCCTCAGTTTCCTTATGTGTAAATTTGGAATGATAAAAATAGTACCTCATAGGATTATTTTCAGGATTAAAATGAGTTAATTTAAGTAAAGTCCTTAGACTAATACCTAGTATATATTAACTGTCATAAAAATGTCGCTATTGTTATTACTATCTATTTTTTAAATATGTTTTTAAATATATATATATTTATATATATATATTTTAAATATGTCTTTAAATATATATATATATATAAACACATACTCATATATTACTTTGTTAAAAGGCAATATAAGCCAATATATATCACATATTGTTTTGTATATGTTTATCTTGTTTCCTCGACTCGGAAAGAAGCTTCTGGAAGCCAAAGACAGTGCTGTGTGTTGTATCCACTCCCACCTCTGCCTGCAGCACTCGACTAAGGGTAGGTGTGCAGGAAATGGATAGAGGCTGATTATCCCCAGCTATGCCCATTAAAGCAGCCAGAGAGTTCACCACATCTAACTGCCTCTCAGAGACCGTTAACTAACCAATGCTGCCAGAGAAAAGGCCAAAAAAGACGCAAAGGACATCCAGGGGGAAAGGTCATAGAGCAGCCACAGCTGTTGGCAATGGCTTGACCCACTAAATCTGCATAGTCAATTTATCACCAACATCTGGATGGTTCCCATTTAGAATTTCCACAAAATCTCTACAATTCTTCCTCTCGGATGCACATAACTAAAGGGAGAGGCTGGCCTGTTTGAATGAAGTAATGTAGTCAATTTCATTGCTGAAGGAGGTTGTGAATGATTTAAATTTAAAATACTGTCCCTTTGACAGCGCTATAAGAGACAGGGTGACTTGCATGCCCATAAAAAATTGGTTAACTAGAAAGCAGGATCTGGAACAGGAGTGAGTCATGGCTTAGGATGAGGAGAATAAAAATCAAGTTCTAGGCAGAACTTACCTGAGTTAAAAGAAATCACTGGTACGAAGGTAAAGAGCCCAGGCATGGGTATTGCTCAAACACTACATTCCCAAAAATTTGCAGTTGAGTCACAGAAACATGGGTTGCAAAGGACCTTTGCCTGTTGGAGCTGTGATTCATCTCATTAGGCTACCAAACGTATGAGGGATGTCTGGTGCCGAGCGATTTAAAGGGTTTCAGGACACATAAGTCAAACATGGCTCTGACACAATGCTGGCACTCTGGCCTGAAGAACACGGCGTGGGCCGTGGCGCGAGCTCAGGCCGGTCGGACTTACTCAGCTCTTCCATGTCCACTCCTTTGGGGACCATCTGCAGCAGGATGACAGCAGTCTCCTTGATGAGTGGGAAGGCAGAGGACAGAATGATGATGACCATGATGACGGTCAGGCTGGGGTCAATGTAGCACTGCCAGTTACACACGTCGTCTGGTTGCAGGGGAAGCACATAGAATATGGTGGCCGTGATCACCACCACCACCGACCCCAGCGCATCGCCCATCACGTGCAAAAGCACACCTGCCGGGAAGACAGACAGACATGTGACACACAGTGACTCGGGCTCCCAAGTCTGCAAAGACCTGTTGTTCTTGGTGTTTCTGTTTGGTTAGAATAGCAGGATGGATTCCAAAAGGAAAAAAAAAAAAAAAGGCAACTGTTATTTTTTTTTTTTTTTGCAGAAAACAAAACCCCAGGTCACCATCCCAAGCTCCAGAGACCTGGGATGAGGAATGGCCTGGTACAATTCTGTGCTACAAGATGCCTATGGGAAGAGGGGTTGTGCCAACTCACAAAGCCATACTGCTGCCCCGCACCACCCCTCAGAGGGCACCATGCTGGAAAACAGGCTGCGCACAGATTTCTTCTTTCGGATTGTGCTTTCAGTTGCTTTCAACATTTTTTAGAGGACAGGGGACTGAGATGTATCTTGTGACTCTCTGCCTTCCCTCTGCCTTGATGCCTCTGACCCTTGCTTACATGCACTCGCCTCCTTCTCACTTGGCACGTGGACATTGAAACTGCAGTTGGTTTAAGAAGTCCTCAAGAACAGGGACTCCAGCAACTTTCCCAAGGGATAAAGAGCCACGTGTCACCATCAAATAACATTAAAATTCTACAGGTAACAATACAAATTGGGGATGCCTTGAAGGAAGGGAACAGTTTCTAGAGGTTTCCATGGTGATACAGGAAACATGCAGTCCTAACAGACAAGCTCTATAGGCACAGGAGAAACTGGGATTTAAGGAGTTAGCTGAAAATACTGTGAGACGGATTATAAAATATCAAAGCAAAGTATTCTTTTTTGTTTTATTATATTTTTTACAGGAAGCAACATCAGTCTTTCTATTCAAAGTATGGGTCTGCAGACCAGCATCTCCTGGGAGCCTGGGAGAGACGTTGACTCTCAGGCCGCCCCATCTCTGATCTATTGAATCTGACTGTGCATTTTAACAAGATCCTGGGCGATGCAAATGAACCACATAGGGTTTCTAAAGCATTGCTCTAGAAGAAAGCATATATTAAGAAAGGTCGGTTTTGGGCTGGCTGAGTGACTCAGTTGGTTAGAGCTTCCTCAAGAGTGTGAGCTCTGAGCAACAGGGTTGCCAGTTCAATTCCCGGCCCGAGCTGAGCTGCCGTTCAGTGGCCAACAAGTGGCAGGATGGCTTAGCTAAAAAAAAAAAAAACAACAAGAAAAGATGGCTTTGTCTCTGCCACTAACACACAGATGCGCTCAGTAAAATTAGGAATAATCCAAAATACTATCAACTCACTCATGGCTATGACTCAACCATCTCACTTGGAAGATGCTTTAATTGGGCTACTTCCTTTCGGCAACACTTCCAAGATTCTCAGTATCGTGGGTAAAATGACGCTGTAAACATACTAAATGTAACTCATGGCAACACCCCCAATACAGGAATTATTAAAATAAATACAAATCATTTCAAACTCCTATTACTTACGGTACTAGGATCCTGATTCAATAACTACATGAAGCAGCCCCACCTTCTAACTCTGTGGGTTCTACCCCACTCAGCCCCCAAAGGCACTTCCTACTCCCCAATCCCTATCCTGAGCCACAAAGGGACACTCCCACATTTGGTCTCCACACCTTGTCTCTCCAGAAGGAACTGGGTGGAGATTGAAGCTTTAACCTTCTCCAGGACAATGCAAAATGGCACCATAAAAATATGAAGACCAAATATTTCCTATGTGCCCCTTCACGTCATTGTCACTATCTGACAGTCAGGTATTCTCAGATTGTCTCCTGCTTGTCAGCCTCGCTTCCTCCTCCAGACTATAACTAGCTTGAGGGTGAGTGTCACACTCTCCATGTCCTTCGCTTATATGTCAGCACTGGAGGCATGCAATGCAGGCACTCCATAAAATAGTATTTTCTGATTAGCCATAACTCCCATGGCAAAGAGTGAGTAACTCCCATCTTTTGCTTAATAACAACAACTAGAATGCCAGCTAACACATATGCATCAGAGTGTATGTTAAATATGTTACATGTATTTATACATCCAGTTCTCTTAAGGACTCTCTGAGATGGTTACTGTCTCCATTTTACAAATGAGGAAACTGAGGCACAGAGGAGGTAAGTAACTTACCCAAGATCACACAGGGAGAAAGTGTTACAGGAAAGTTACACTTCTAGGTAGTCTGACAAGAAAACAATTGTGAAGCTAAGTCCTAAATTCCAATTTCAAGTTTTCCTTCTGAAAAATCCCACTATTTGCCCCGAGGAATTATATAAAATAGTTTTCAAACTTACTTTCCCCTGTAATCCACAGTAAGAAGCATGTTTTGCATCCTAGCACACACACACGGAAACAAATGTTTTGTGTATGTGGAGGGGGAACCTATCCTTATATATGATTTGCTACTATTTTCTATTCTGTTTCACTCAATTCTAGTTCGTTTTCTAAGTGCCGATCATACTGAACTAAGTTCAGGAGACTGAGCACTGCCTGTGTGTGTTCTGGCCTCCCAAGCAAAGATGAGGAGGAAGGCACGGCCATTACCATCTGGGAACCACGGTCCACTGGCAGGATTCCAAGACAGGTGCGTCAATAACCTCCCCGAGAGGATTATTCCCTGTGATGGGAAATCTCAGGGAAGGCTTCTGGGGAGATGGGCAATTGGGGCAGGCCTCTGAAGGGGAGATAGACTTCAACAGGTGGCCACACTGAAGGCAGAGAGCACTCAGAGAGAAGGTAGGTGTTCCAGGAGGAAAACTCCAGGGAGACGCCTGATGAGGACTCGACGGGCAGGCCACGGGGAGTCACAGATCTTGACAGTCTTTATGGACCTTGAAAGTGACCCTCTATAAACAACAAGGCTCTCACCTGTGAAGTGGGGGTGATAACATCTGCCTCACTTCTCTCAGAGGCCCGTTCTGAAGGTACATGGAACATTTGAAACCCCACAAAGACCTAAGTACACAGAGCTGATGCAGAGGCGATGATAATGATGGGTGCCATTTGTTGAGTGGGTCCTTCCTCTGGGCTGTCACGTAACTCTCACAACAATATGGTAATGTAGGTATTATCTCCATTACGCAGAGAACGAAAGTGAAGCTCAGAGAGATTAAGTGACCTGCCCAAGGTCACCTAGCTGGTAAAAGGCGGGTCTTCAACTAGCTCTGCCTGACTAAGCACTTCTCCCCTGACTATATGTGTGTATTAAATGGCGGGGGACAGGGGCGATAATTCTGGGGGTGGGGGGCGGTGAGGCAGTGAAGGGAGTGAAGAGAAGGGTAGAAATGTCTAGGAAGCAGTATTGGCACCGGAACAGCAAGCCCTTGAACGTCAGCAGTGTTAGGAACTTAAGTTGGAGGCAGAAAAGGTTTCTGAGCAGACTCTGATGTGATCACATCTGTGATCCAGAAAGATAAACCCAGCAGCATTATCTCAGTGACCTGATTAGTCATAATGCTCACAGGTCAGCTTTGCAAAGACACCACGCCTTAGCGCTTGACCCTCACTTGCTGTCTCTAGATAAAAATCAAAATTCAAATAAACTGGCATATGACATGAATTGGCAATTAGACATCAGTTGAAATTTGATGCATGTCCCAGCACTTGGAAAGCTCATCAGTGCTGAATAACTGGAAACACAGTTCATTAGCTCCGGGCATTAAGAAGTGGAAGAATGAGAGGTCATTCTATTGAGAAAAATACAAAAATTAGAATGAAACACCTCATCAAAGAAGATTTAGTTTCAAATGATGTCAGGATTGCTATTCATCCATTTATAGTTATCCCGACATGCAAACAGCTTCTCTTTCTGACACTGTTGCACCATTTTTTTTTTTTGAGGGCAGTGTCACTGGCCCTCACATATGGGACCGAACCGGGGCCGCTGGCTTCCCAAGCCAGCGCTTAACCACCGCGCCACTCGGCCGGCCCTGCTGCACCATTTTTAATGTATCATGTTATCATATTAAATAAAAACAACCACTGAGAGCACATTGACAAGAATTTTTAAAGGGGTGTGCTCTCACTGTGCTCTGCAGTAGAAGGTGGAGTGTGATTCTTAGAAGGCATTTTTTAGAATTTCATTGGCATAAGAGAAACAGTAATGAGAATAAAGAAATGATTTTAGTTCACAAGAATTCCCATCAGGTGTCTGTTCCCCTGCAGACGGAGGGTGTTGGGGGGGTGTGTGTGTCCTGCTTTCTAAAGCAGAGGCTTAAATGTCAGAAATACAAGACCTTAGTGGACTCTGTCCACTGGAGAAGCAAGCCATCCTGTGTGGAGTCTAGGGGCAGTTTGCCATAATGGAAAGGGCTGGAAATGTGAACAGGAGCCCAAGATACGGGCCTCTGCTGCTAGCTGGGGTGATTCTGGAAGACCCCACACTCTCTGAACCTTGTTTTCTCATCTGTAAAGTGAAGGGGTGGGAGTCCATTTTCCCTAAAGCCTTTGCAGCTCTAACACTCTGTGGTCTTTCTCTGAACCATGGCTCCAAGATGGGGACACAGGACCTAAGGCGAGGCCAGCCTCCCACTTAGCCAGAAATATGGAAAAGACTCCTGTTGGCCCATCTTCCTGGTGCAGATCTGTTTGAGCCTAGCGAGTCCAGCTGAATGACAATAGTATCCACCTGGTAAGACTGTGATGAATACTAAGTGACTCATTCATGAATGCTGCCTGGCACCAAGCATGCACTCCATAAAAATGTTAGCTAGTTTTCCTCCCATGAGCCTAAACATTTTACATCCTTTATCTCACAACCCCAGGAAGTAGATACACACTAGTATTATCCTCCTTTTAAAGAGGCTTAAAGAGGCTACATGACTTGCCCAAAGTCACAGAGCCATAAGTGGCAGAGGCAGGACCCAAATCCAGGCAGCTTGAATCCACATCCCAATCTTTCGGCCACTGCATTATTCACTTTTGTCAATACCTGTGGATCCTAGGACTCAGCCAGGTGTGGCAAGGCATTTTACACCTGATGTTTTTCTACCCAGGAGCTCCAATGGCTTTGGACTAAAAATGAGCAACATCATGGAAATTTCCCTTACATTATGCTTCCTGGACTAGGTGACAATATCTATGAGTGCCTATTCTTAATTCTTCTTTGCTTCTTTGCACCTACCTGTTCTCTTTCACTGTAACAAGAATGAGTCATTCACAGAACATGCTTCGAAAAGTTAAAGTGCTCTGAGAGTGAACTCAATCTTGAAAACCTACAATATATGTTTTTTTAAAACGGAACCTAAAAACAGAAAGATAAATGAAAGGAAAGTGATTTTTCATTACAGATTCTCTCTTTCCCAACAGATTCACCACCAAGCTCTTTAGAAATCCCCCGGGTATGATTAAATTTTTAAAAACTAATTAATTTAGAATTTTTAGGAGGTCATGTGTTCTTGTTATTATTTTCCAACTTCCCTTATAGATCTATTCTGGGTATCATTTTGTAAAAACAGGTGTGAGACACCCAAAACTGAAGATGTCTCCTGGATTATTAGTTTTTCTTTATATTATTCCCATCTAAGTCCACTACACATTTCCCCAAACCTTCTGAAGGTTAAGGGCTGCACTGTCTTTGTTGAAATTCTCAAAGTCAATATTAGGGACTGACTCTTCTTAAGCTGCTGTGAAGCGATGTCTGTGCCCCAGAAGTTGGAAAAGGGACACGCTGGGTACAGCATGGGTGGCTGGTGAGAAATGTACCTCTGAACTCCCTGGACTGACCGTTGCCCAGTGCTGCGACCTTGAGCTCACAGTAACAGGAATATTAGCGATGTGGCTTCCAGGTGCCTCACCAGAACCGCCACTTTGGACCTGGCAGTGGCGATCCAAGTGATCCAACTGACCCATCACGGAGGCAGATTTTTGGCAGCAATAGCAGGTGGTAAGGGTCATCCAGCAATGCCACCTTGGATTGCCGCCCACCGAGTCTCTTCCCACCTTAATCAAGATGACACTTAATTAAACTAGGCTGTGTTGTATGCTCGCACTATCCATGGGTGGGGAGGGGCATGCTGCCAATCCGCAAAGACCCAGAGCATGAGGTGGGTCTAAGTGGAGCAAAGATCAATCAATCATTAGCAGCTAGTGTCTTCCTCAGGATCAATGTCTAGATTAGGCAAGAGACCAGGGTCAGAGTCTAGGCATGGAACCCGCCTACTTTCTAACACACCTGATTCAAAGGCAAACAGAAAATGAAGAGAGTAGCGCAGTCCATCAGGACCACTGCAAAGGACTTCCAACTGAGCCAACGTCAATCCTACCTCTGATATTCAGGGCTTCCGACTTTTTCTCCTTTTTCATGGTCTCTTCTGGCTCATTCCGGGTGTTCAGGGAATCACCTGCATTCAAAGAAGAAACCTTGTGTTGTGTATAAGTTCTACAAACAAAAAGAACCAATGGACTCAAAACCAGTTTTGTTATTTGAGATTCCTCCTCGCTTATCAGACCCCCCCCACCTCTACACACACACACACACACACACACACACACACACACACACACGGCCAGAAAGAGTCAATGCTGGCCTAGAAATGAGTCTAGCGATCCACCTTTGGGCTTAATTCACACTTCCCTTTAAGTTAAAACAAACCAGAAGCAAGTGGGAGCCACCCCATAACTCCCAAGAGGGACAGAAAGATGCGCATAGGGAGAGGGAGAAAAAGTGCAGACAGCATGTGATGCGGGAGTAGACCGGGGGTAGGAGTGGGGGGTGCTATCTGTTGCCCAATGATGACTGATTTCCAAAAAAAATCAATGCTCCTGTACAGGGAATAGAGCGGGGAAGGGAATGGACGCCGAGGGGGCCTGGGCATCCAGAAGAAAAGAAGACATCGTGGGGACATCACGGTGACTATGGAGAGCTCGCAGAAGAGGATTAAAGCGCAACTGCAGAGGAAACGGGTTTAAAGAAAAGCAAAGCAGAGAGGGAGAAAGAGAGGGCGTGGGGCGAGGAGGAAGGCGGCGCGAAGGGGGAGGGGAGAGGATGCAACCGAAAGGCACCTGCTCCGGGTGGGGCCGCGGGCGCCCCCGTGTCCGGGGCCCTGCCCAGCGAGGCCGCGCGCGGCGCCGGGTCCCGGCGGCGGCCGCAGCAAGCGCCCCAGGCGGCGCAGTCCTGGAAGACCAGCAGCCCCAGCACGTTGACCGCCAGCCCCAGGGCGCCCACGATGAGCACCAGCTCGGGATCGTCGATGCGCTCGGGCCGCACCAGGCGCAGCAGCGCCTCCACGAAGATGGTGAAGCAGAGCGCGGCCAGGAAGACGGCGTTGCTGAGCGCGCCCAGCGCCTCGGCGCGCGCGTAGCCGTAGGAGGCCCGGGGCCCGCGGGGCGCGCGGCGCGCCAGGCGGCCCGCGCTCAGCCCCACGCACAGCGACAGCAGGTCCGACAGCATGTTGAACGAGTCGGACAGCAGCGCGATGGAGTTGCCCACGTAGCCGGACACCAGCTCGGCCACGAAGAAGGCGGCCGTGAGCACCAGCATGAAGAGCAGGCGGCACGTCTTGCCCGAGTAGCGGCCCATGTTCCCGCGGTGCGCGCCCCCCGACCCCGCGGAGCCCGGCACCCCGCGCCGGGCGCTTTATAAGGCCCGGGGCCCGGTCCTCGCGCGGCCAGAGTCTAAAGGAGTGGCCGGGCGGCGGCCGTATCTAAAGGGACCGTATGCCGCCGCCTCCGCTGCTGGTGGCCTCTTCCCCTCCCTGCGACCTGGGCCTCTCTTGGCAGGTGGCCAGCAGCCGAGGTCTGTCTCTAGCAGGGCGCTGCTGAGAAGAGGGGGGCGCGGCTGGGTGTCCCTCCTCACAGACCCCCCTAAGCAGAGGTGGAAACCACCCGGTGGCTCGCCTCTGCTGTCCCATCTGTCGCCTATGCCTTGACTGTTGACCCCTAGTGATAAGGACCTTGCCTGCTGTGGGTGTGATCGCCGTACGTGCCCAGACGCTGCTTGCACGACGGGTTCCTTGTGACCCCGGTCCAGCCTGCCCTGGTGGGAGGGCGCTTCAGCTACGCATTTCCAGAAGCTCCAGGCACTCCCTCACTCAGTGTTCCCACTCCCCCCCCTCCCCCCAGGGTATAGCTATCGCACCCTCTCTTTGCGCCTGCAGCCTTCGTAAAGGGCGCATGATTGTTTCTGGCACCCCCTCTTGGCACAGTGTCCTCCCTGTACCCCACTTTAGGATCTTCATTTACAAGACCCCCATCCCCAAGCAAACTACAGGCAGAGCGCTGCCACCCAGCACTCAGATATGCAGTTACTGGCCACTCAGGCCTCTCCTGTGTCCTTATCTCATGCTCTGTTGGAGAGGATATTCTCCTCACCCCATGTGTCCCTCACAGCATGACTTGATGCTGTAGGTCAATCGACTGACCTCCATGAAGGTTTATTCTAAATAGAGCCTTGCATGTTGACACAGGGCTCTGTTCCAAGTAAAAGTCATCCAGAACTCCTAGAAGGCCCAGGAAGGGGACCTCAGAAGAGGAATGTTTGCTCTGGGTCAGTTTAGGGAGTGGGATGGGGGAAAACCTTGTAGGTTGCTTTCTTTTGGTTTGGTTTTGTATAAACTTGTCTCATTCCAAAAAAAAGGACCTGAAGATGGTCTGGTAATTTCTATTCCCTCTCCCCCATTCCCAAACCCTGACCTGGAACCATTCCTGAAAAAAACCCATAGATTTTTTGACTTGGAAATGACTAAAAATGTCTCACTTGAAAAATCACAGGGTCCATTAGCAGCACATTCTAATCCTAGTCCCGTTCACTGCCTTAACCTTGCAAAACAGTCTTGTCTTTTTAAGGCTCTCTGCTAACACATCCTTGATCTGAGGGGTCCACATTTGACCAGATAAGCCTCCAAACTCAGGCAGCCGGTGAAACATCTCCCCACCTCCAGGAAAACTACACTAAGCACTTGTGGAAATGTATCCGTTAGAGCATTCTCTAAAAACTAGTATTAACATGAGTAATCATTTAAAAGACATAGGGAGATAAAGGGCGATGCAAGTTTTGAAGCTGTGTGGCCATGCACAGTTTCACTGCCATAAAAAGGGAGCCACAGGGATGGATGGCTGGTTAGCTCAGTTGGTTAGAGCGCAGTGCTCATAACACTGAGGTTGCAGGTTCAATCCCCGCATGGGCCACTGAGCTGCACCCTCCACAACTAATTTGAAATGACTAGTTGGGGCCGGCTGAGTGGCGCAGTGGTGAAGCGCTGGCTTGGGAAGCCAGCGGACCCGGTTCGGTCCCAAATATGAGGGCCAGTGACACTGCCCTCAAAAAAAAAAACCAGTAATGAAATGACTACTTGACTTGGAGCTGATGGGTCCTGGAAAAACACACTGTTCCCCAATAAACAAATTTAAAAAAAGAAAGGGTGCCATAGTAGCATCTCCTTATATGGTCGTGAGGATGAAATGGGTTAATAGGTACAGAGTGATTAAAACAGCGCCTGGCACGTAGTAAGCACTCAATAAATGTTAGCTGATTTAAAAAAAAAAAGCTGACAGGAAGAAAAAGAAGGTGTGGGGTGAGGAGGAAGAGCCTGGGTGGGAGGATGAGGAAAGGGCCAAGTGGTCCAGAGGTCCACGTATTATCATTAGTGTATTTATTAGTATTAGGGTCACAGCACATGTGTAACAGCATTACCATTGAATCACAGGTGACACACTCTAATACAAGAAAAGACAGGCCAATCCAGTGCTCCTTCCTGCTTCCTGGCTTATACTGTCTTACAACTTTGAAACCTTTGAACCCTGTAACATGACAGCGAGCAAAGCAGTCAACAGGAGAGGGAAAGGCCTTTTGGAAGTCCCTTAATAGAGTAGTCCCTGCTGATTGCATTTCCTTGTCATTCACACCTGAAAGAAAACTTGACATCAGCAGAAATATATCAAGGCAGCTGACAAGAATTATGTCACCACCCTAGGATGACAGTGGAGGGAACTAGAAAGCCAGTGGCTGGGGAAGCATATAGAAGGCAGTGGTGAGTGTCTGAGGTATGCTGCCCAGGGCCCAGCCATGACTTTAAGAAAGGCTATGGGTATGATATTGGCGGGGCAAGGGGGGTGGGGGAGTGGGGAACGGGGCGGATTGGGGGAGGGGGGTTGAGGGGTAAAAAGTATTGATTGGGTTGTCGGAAAAGTCATGATGCATTTTTGCAACAAAAATGACTTTTCCAACAACCCAATATAATGATGGCACTGTGTTGTACACCTGAAACTAATTTTTAAACATCAAAAATAAAAATAAAAAAAATTAATTAATTAATAAAATAAAAAGAAAGGCTATGGGTGTCAACAAAATACACTGAAGAAAAATGTTTTGACTATTATTTTATATATATAAAATAATTTATAAAATGTCTATTTATATGTAAGCGAGTATATAATACTTAAGTATATAAAACTACGATTTGGTGAATTTATATACTATGTGTATTTGTAACACTTTGTAACACAAAGGTCCTTTTGTACCCAAAAGTATGCATTTTTGTCCCTCAGGTTTTAGCATACACAAACTTGAAGAGCTTTGTTACTTGAGGTGAGTGCTTTTTTTAATGACTGAGGCTTGAGATGTGAAAAAGAAAAACTTAACAGGTGGTGGTCAAGCCTAGTTTGAATGGGCTATTGTGAGGGCGAACTGCTCAGCAGCTCGGAGGCGCAGCCCACGGAGAAGGGGACCGTTCTAATATGAATTTAGAGCTGTGCCTCTCGGCCTGCCGAGTGGCACCTCTGTAATTTCTCCAAAATGCCACTGTTCTTACAGCGAAGTGGTACATCTGCTCCTACTGCTAGTCCAGGGAGTGTCGGAACGCAAGCCCCGCCATAACATCAAATAATACAACTTGCTTATTGAGAAAAGGCCAGACTCTGGATAATTTTATTTTGCACTCACTTTAGGACAACTTGAAAAGTAGTGTAGCAGTGCATAATTTTTGAGCTTTGGAGTCAGGCAGACTTGGAAGCAAGTCCCAGTTCTGCGACTCACCTGCTGTGTGACCTGGGGCACACCTCTTTCCTCACCTGCGAAGTAAGGATAATACTGGTATGTGTCTCATTGTCCTGAGACTTAGGTGAGAGAACTGTATGTAAATTGTGCATAGTTTCAGGTTCTTACATAGGACTCAGTGTTAACAAAATCAACCCCCACTTTGATTTTTGGTTTTGTTTTTTGTTTTTTTTTGAGGGCAGTGTCACTGCCCTCACATGTGGGACCCGAACCGGGGTCGCTGGCGTCCCAAGCCAGTAGCGCTTAACCACTGCACCACTCGGCCGGCCCATTCCACTTTGATTTTTAAATCCAAGTTTAGGAAAGGGAAATATTTCTCTTCGCCAAAAGATTAACAAAAGGCTTGCTTTTAGAGGAAAATATACATTTAAGGATTTGTTTTGTAGGGGTTCAGAATGAATCACCCCAAAATGTGCCTCTGTGGGCTCAAGAGAAACTTCTGCCCCCCCCCATTAGTTACCTAGAAGAATTTGATTTAGGGACCTTCAGAGATGACATTTTAGGACCTATCTGCAGGGCAAGGCAAACTTCTAATTACGGAACATCCGCTCTGATCCTCCTGCACTGACCCTCTCCCCCTCTGAAGCCCCACAGTGATCCTTAGCTCAGAATGTCATCTGTGCCTCACTGTCCCTTTCTGTCTTTGAACTTCTCAAGCATGTGGGGTTCTCATACATATGCAACTGAATTTGGTCATTTTTCTCTTGCTCCTCTGTCTCATGTCTATTTGATGATGAGACCAGCCGGAAGAACCTTTGAAGGTCGAGGGAATTTCTTCCTGTCCCCCAGTATGCAACTTAATCTAAGGAGCAGGGAAACTGACGCAGACAGAAGATAAGACATCTTTGAGTTTCTGCAACTAGAAGGGAGTACTACAGTCTGAATGTTTGTGTTGAATTCCTAACCCCCACACGTGATTGTATTAGGAGGCGGGGCCTTTGGGAGGTGATTAGTTCATGAGAGTGGAATCTTCATGAATGGGATTTACGCTCTTATAAAAGGGACACCTCAGAGCTCCCTAGCTCCTTCCACCATGTAAGGACACAGCCAGGAGGCTCCGGCTATGAGCCCAGAAAAAGAGCCCTCACCCGACCATACTGGCACCCTGATCTCGGACTTCCAGCCTCCAAAACTGTGAGCAATAAATTTCTGTTGTTTATAAGTTACTCAGTCTGTGGTATTTTGTTATATCAGCCTGAACAGATTCAGATAGTTTGAATTATAATGCTTTAACATATACATAGTATAGGAACCCAAGTTACCAACTGTTGAATGCATGATATAAAAGAATAACATTGATGTGTACATTGCACCAGGGTTGATGGGTTTGGGCTGGTGCATATATTTAACAGTAATGAGGCCATGTTATTTGAGGCTGGTCTGTGTGCTTCTTGCCATCTCCAGATCACAAGGGCACAACCAGACACTCACTCATGGGGACACCCTGTGTGTGAGGTTTGGAGAGGAATGGGAGAGTGAGGACCAAAAACTGAAAGGCGCTATGGCTATTGGGCACAAGGGGGAGAGGATTCGAGGCAGAATTGGGAATGTAAGAACGATTTATCATCCCAAATCCCTCACCACTTAGTGATAGCATTTAGGGTATGATTTCCTCTGTCTTTGTGACTAGGAGGAAAAAAAGTCAGCTTTGGACCATTTCCAGTTCAGATGGAAGCAAAAAGAACTAGAAGTTGCATGAAACAGGGGAATTCCCCTTGATATTGATTCTAAACCTAACAATAGTTTTAGCTACAAGTTAAGCCCTATCATCATTTAATAATTTACAAAAAGCTTTCACGTGTTCTTTAATTATCCCAGAAGCAATCTCACACAAACAGCAGATTTCTTCACCACCAGTTTCACCTTAATTTTTAGACTATATGAACATGAGAGAGGCCATTTGTCCAAGAAATTGTGAGAATAATTACGGGACGAAGGTTAAACTAAAACCTATAAGTAAATACTTTTACCTTTATCTGCCAAACCTACTGGTTCAATATTCAGGGTTACGTAGTGGAGAGATGAACACATAGGCTTCAGATCTGGGATCCAATCCTGGCTCTATCAATTACTAGCAACTGGGCAAGTCACTTAACTTCCCTGAGATCTACATTCTTATCTATAGCCTGGGGGTAGAGATCACCCCCCATTCCCCCACAGTGGTGTGAGACTCAAAGGAGACAGCATGCTGCCTTCCGTAGATAATCAACAAATAGGCTCCTTTCCGTAACTTTTGGCCATCATCACTCCCAGAACTATTGTTAACTTCTGGGTCAGCAACATTGTGGAGGCCCCTTCACACTTATGTAGCTTGCCCTATATTTTATACGATCATCTATTTCCCCTTGGTTCAAATAATCTAATTAGCTTAGAATTAGCTATTGATTAATAAAAAGCATTACTAATGTAAACTATTAAGAAAATATTTTTTGAATGTAAAAGTATTTAAAGTAAAAAATTTTACAAATCTAGAACTCCAAACTTCTC
Source organism: Aselliscus stoliczkanus (assembly GCA_033961575.1). Lineage (NCBI taxonomy): Eukaryota > Metazoa > Chordata > Mammalia > Chiroptera > Hipposideridae > Aselliscus > Aselliscus stoliczkanus. The sequence goes on from CM066734.1 coordinate 10,767,407, forward strand.
AGCTGTCATAGCTGTCCTTTGTTCATCATGATCTTACTGTCTGTTATTATGTGGCAGAAGAATAGAGAAGCTCAGGGTAACCAGACTGGGAGACATAACTTTATTATAATTATCACAAAAAGAGAGGTTGTATTGGATATTAATAGGGGTCCTCGGGAGAACTAAGAGTGTTGACCTTTGACCCTAAATGACTGTACAGCTTGGAACTGTCACTAAATTTCTGAGCCTTAGCTTCCCAATCGGTAAAAGCACATAAGAACCTCATACTCCTGTGTGCATATAGATATGTACTGAACATCAAATAAGACAATGAAGGTACACCCTATATTCACTGCAGCATTATTTACGGTAGCTAAGACATGGAAACAACGCTAGTATCCTTTAATGGATAAAGAAGATGTGCATACAAACAACAGAAAACTACGCAGCCATAAGAAAAGATGAAATATTGCCATTTGTGACAACATGGATGGATCCTGAGAGTATCATGCTAAGTGACACAAGTCAGATGGAAAAGAACAAGAACCATCCGATTTCATTTATGTGTGGGATATAAAACAGGAAGCAACAAATGAAAAAACAAGACAAACAAACAAACTCACAGACACAGACAAGAGTATGGTCGTTACCTGGGAGGAAGCAGGGTAAAGGAGATTAAAGAGGATAAAAGGGTCAAGTATAATATATGGTGACAGAAAAAGGCTAGGCTTTGGAAGGTGAGCACGCAATCTCATATACAGATGATGTATTATAGAATTGTACACTTGAAACATACGATGTTATTAACCAATGCCACCCCAATACATTTAATTTAAATAGATAATGAAGGTCCAAATATATAGACAGATAAAAGGCATTGTTGTTGTAATTATGAAGCCATGGTGGCTTCTCATACGATTACTTCATTCTTTTTCCCTGCTTATGATATTTCATAGTAGAGATGTGCATAGGTTATTTAAGCAACCCTCATGTCCACTGATGAATACTTAGTTATTTTTATCCACCTGTATTTTTTCATCACTGTGGTCATTACTGTGAGGTACATAAACACTCTGCAGTATACATCCTTGTACATATGTCATTATTCACTTTTCAGAGCATAAATTCCTAGAAATACTGAGTCAAAGAGTATGGGCATTTAAAGTTGTTTATTGCCTGCCTAATTGCCATGCAAAAATATTGCACAAATTTATACTTTTACCATGAGATTTTTATCTTCATTTTATTTTCCAATTGTTTGTTGTTAAAGAATGTAATTGATTTTTTTTTGAGGCGGGGCCGGCCGAGTGGCACGGTGGTTAAGTGCTGGCTTGGGAAGCCAGCGGCCCCAGTTCAGATCCCACATATGAGGGCCAGTGACACTGCTCTCAAAAAAACAAAACAAAACAAAGAATGTAATTGATGTTTTTATATTAACCTTCTATCTTCTGACTCTGCTATGTTCACTTCTTAATTCTTATAGTCATTTCATAGATTTCCTGGTATTTTTTAAGTTAAACAATCATATCATCTCCAAATAAAGACAATTACATTTTTTTTTATTTAAGAAATAAAAAAGTATGAGAGTTCCATTTCCCCCGGGCTGCTAACATCACTGTCCCATAAATTCTTTCATACATTTTTTTAGAAGGAGGATTTAACTTTATTCAATGATGTTTTTTCTGTAGTTCTTCCCATAAGTATCTAAAACAATTACATTCTATTCTATACCTAGAATTGGCACCATAGTTATATATTTCAATTGGTTTAATGATAACAGTCTTTTCACACCAGGGCTTACAAATTTCTGAACTCATCTTGATTCATATTTTGGTTGTCAGAATTTCATTTACTGGGCTTTTTTTTTTTTTTCCCCCAGGAAGGGTTCCTGGATTTTATATATTATTTTTATAATGTCTTTCTGTCCAAAAATTAATGACAAAACTTAGATGAGTATAAAATTTTAGGTTCATGTTATTATTTTTTCTCTCGGAATTTGTAGACGTTGATTCATTATATCGTGGCATTGCATATTGCTGTGGAGAAATATGACTCCCTCCTGATATTTGTTCCCTTGTACGTGACAGATTTGTTCTGCCTGGGTGCCTATGGATTCTTTCTTTATACTTGATATTCAGAAACTTCTCCAGAATGAATGCATTAGTTGCTCCTTATCAATTTTCCCTTTTGACTTGCAGATTTTTATTTAGTTCAGAATAAATTCTTCTATTATATCTTCGAGTATTATTTTTCTGGTACATTTGTCTGCTTTCTACCTCAGGAAACACCTAGTATATAATGTATATGGAGTATCTCCACTGTTCGTTTTCCGTATCTATTATCTTCCTTCCAATTGCTTTAAATTCCTTGGTCCTTTTCTTAAGCCTGTATTCCATATCATGGGTTGTACTTGGTAGTGTTTATTTGGTCTCACCGCTTCCATTCTGGGTTTTCATTTCTGTAATGTTTTCATTTCTTCCATTTTTGCCCCTGTGTTTTGACAGGTCTCATTCATATTTTTATCTGAAAACAACTTCTGTTCCCTGGGGTAATTATTATTCTGCCATGTATTTTTCATCTGTCTTTTTGCTGGTTCCTTTTTTTTTTTTAATTAATTTTTTAAATTAGTTTCAGGTGCAACACAGTGCAATAGTTATACATTTTACCCCTCAAAGTGACAACCCCCCTCCCCCAATTCGCCACCCCACTCCCCCCCATATCATACATATCTATTACTCTTCCTCTGACTCCCTTCCACAGTATAATCCACATCCCGTGACTATCTATATATATTCAATTACAGTTGGTATACAACCTCTGCTTCAGGTGTACAGTGCAGTGATCAAACCTCTACTCCATCCATTAAATGGTCTCCACAACAAGACATGTGACCATCTGATGCCCCACAAAATATTTACACCAGTATTAATTATATTCCCTGAACTGTCTTTCATATCCCTGTGGCAATATTGTAGTTGCCTATTTTTGCTGTCTAATCCCTTCCCCTTCTCCCTCATCCCCACTCCCTCCCAACTAGCAACGCTGTTTTTCCTCTATATCTATGAGACTGTTTCTGTTTACATTGCTCATTCATTCAGTTTTTCAGATTCCATTTATAAGTGAGAGCATATGGTATTTGTCTTTCTCTGTCTGAGCTGGTTCCTTTTTTAACTTTCTCTCAGTAGCATCTCTAAGGGGTTCTCATGTTGGCTGTTCACTCCTTATTGAGCATCTTTGAGTGGGACGCTCACGCCTGCTAATAGTGTGGGAAGGGGCAGAGGAGGAGTCCAAGGTGTACGTGTGTAGAGACTTCAGAGTGGACACATCATCTCAGAACATCTTTCCCAAATCTGCTTCCTCCCGTCAAGGTCAATAGCTCACCCAGCAGACAGTAGACATGATTCACATTGGTGCCTCCCAGCTCAGTTTTTCTTCATCCTCTGGGCTTCACATTTCCTCAAGGGCACCTCCAGAGGAGTAACACTCATGGCCTCTTTGTGTCACTTTCTGACTTTTCCCAGAGACAGGATAACTGCTTGGATTAGTAAGCATGGAAAAAAGAGTGTAGCACGCTCAGCAAACCTCTTTTGGGCTTTGTTTTTTCAGGTGTCCCTCCCACAGAGACCCAAAATCCTTGTCTGCTTGTACATGAGGGCAATAAACTGGGGCAGGCTCTGCCCCGGGGAGTGAGGTCTGGGACTGCATGAGTTTAATTCTGGGATGAACTATTAAAAAACTCTTTATTGTTACACATCTAAGCCATATCCTTCAACATCTGTAATAAAATGGATATATTATGTTCAACTGGCATCTATATCTTATCTATCAAATTGCTCCCAGCTCAGGACAGTAAGAAAGGAGTGTTATTTATTGGTCTTCAAAACCCAAACATACTGGTGAATTGGCAGGAATCTTGAGGATAAAGGTGGGAATCTAGAAGCTAAAGTAACATGTGGAGACAGGCTTCTCATGAGACCAGGAAAGGAGCTGTTGGGTTCAGGGCTCCCGTAAGCGTGAGCCAAGCGGTATTTTGACCTTGACGGATCATAGCAGGCAATTCTGTACTGCCTACAGAATGGGTGTTATAGACATAGGGCTGTTTTAACAGGTCTTCACAAGTTTTGAAAACTGGTTTTTTGGTTGTTGTTTTTTTAACTTTTTGTTGGAGAACAGTATGCATTTACAGGACCCATCAGCTCCAAGTCAAGTAGTTGTTTCAATCTAGTTGTGGAGGGCGCAGCTCAGTGGCCCATGTGGGGATCGATCACGCAACCTTGATGTTATGAGCCTGCGCTCTTACCCCCTGAGCTAACCAGCCGCCCCTGAAGACTGGTTTTTTACTTATGCTTCTGTCTTACTGTGCCAATGAAAGGGCGAGTAGTTTGCTTTCAGAAACAACAGATGGACTGAGACAGAGGAAGAGAGGATTGTCCTGAGGCTAAGCAGATGCAAAAAAAGAAAAGGACATGCACGCACACCTAAATATTCTTAGAGAGGAGATTAGATTGGATTAGATTAGGGACTGGGAAATTTTCAGAGGCAGAAAGTCAAGATGTCAGATAGCCCAATGAGATCTGGAATGTACCCCAGCACCACCAGACAAACCAGATCCAGGAAGCTATGGAAAGTCATCCTCTTAAAACTGAATACTGCCCCAAACAGAAGCAACTGTAGAGTACCGTAGTGACCCCACGTCTGTGTCACCATCGTATGGCGGGTGTGCGGAGAGCAGGTCCCTCGCTTCTGTGTCTCACAGATCTTCAGGGGAAGGGAAAGCCATACAAGGAACTGCACCTGAGAAGCCTCATTCGCCCTGGCTTTGAGACAGAGGACAAGATCCTGACATGAAGCTGGTGCCCCAGGGGATGAGACTTTAGGGGTCCTGGGGAGCAGAAAGGGTATTTTAAACGTGGACGTGATGTGAACTGTAGCCAGAGGGCAGGCTGTGCAGGTTGCTTTTTCCTAAGATGGCCACAGCTATGTCTCCTTCTCCACATGTTCTTGTACAGGGGACCTTGATGCTCCTTCCATCCGGAAGTGGGGTCTATAGACTTGACACTCCTTCCATCTTGTCACTTGCTTGGAGTCCAGAGAATCTGCAGTTGGGCCAGTAAAGGCTTGGAAGCATCGACGTTGTTTGATGCAACACTCATGCTGGAAGCCCTGAGTCACCACGTCATATGACCTGAGGCCACTCTGATATGAGGAAACCAAGGCACACACAGGAGTCATGTGCAGGTGGCCCCGTCAGCAGCCCTAGACTCTGAGACCGTCCAGCCCCGTGGCCGGACACAGGAGTGAATGAACCTGCAGTGATGAGCTTGCTGCCATCATGTCTCCCAGCCTTGGAGTCTTCCCAGCCAAGGCCCCAGACATCATGGAGCAGACAGCCTGTTCCCTCGGCGTCCTTGCCAAATTCCAGCCCACAGAATCCCAAGTTTCACAAAATCATTGTTGTTTTACGCCACTAAATGTGTGGTGGTTTGTTACGTGGAAACCAGGACAGAAAATCATCACGTAAAGATTGGCAAAGCTTCCATTAAGTTCAAACTAGTTCAGAGGCGAAGCCTAGCATAGATATTTAAGGTGTGGTTAGGTGAGCAAAACAGTTACTGTGGATGGAAGGGTGGCCTGTGTGCGGTGCGGACAGGTAAAGAGACAGAGTTAGGTTTCCAGGACGGGCACAGGGAGAATGTGACACACTGAAGGGCATGGAGGCGAGGATATGGCAGTCCGAGTACGGGCCTGGGTTAGATTTTCGGTTTAGCCGGAAAATGCTTTTTGAGTGAGATGAGAGATGAGAGCTGGCAAAATTTGTTTGGACAATGACGGCTTTTGGCAGACCAGAAAACACTGACTTCATTTCTCTCTCTGTGTTAAGAAAAAAGAAATGTCTGACCTAGAAAACAATGACAAAGTATGAGGAAAAAGGTCCAACAAAAACGTCCGCCTTACATGTGGAAGGAAAGGGAACAGCTTTAAGAGGTCGATCAAAACCATTAAACATGAACTACTCCACGGGGCCCCCCTGAGAGAAAAACACCCAAGGAGGCAAAACACTAGAAGCATGTCCCAAACTTCCGAACGAAAGATCTGGCAGGATGATACGCTACTCCAGGCCTGAAACGGTTCAGACGCGGTGGAAAGACAGTATCTGAGGGAACACCTGGCAGGCGCAGGGGCATGGCGACCTTCAACTTCAAAAACAGCTCCAGCTCAGCAACCTGCTAAGACTGACCCTCCTCAGGCCAAAAAGGTGGGAGTGACACAGAAGCCTCCTCCGGGAGCAGGATACCAGGCCGAGGCAGTTCTGGAGGCAGAAGCAGTGGCAGCAGCCCCTGGGGCACAGGATGGAAAGAGGACCACTCAGACAGTGAGTGTAGACAGAGCCAGAAACAGGAGCTCGAGGCGCAAATGGAATTCAAGGAGTTGCTTCCTTCCTTTCTTCCTTCTTCCATTTTCTTTTTCTTTCCCTATCTCTCTCTCTGTTTCATGCTGATTGGGAAGGAAAAGAACCACTTAAAAAATATGGAGCCTGGGCTGGCTGAGTGGCTCAGTTGGTTAAGAGTTTGCTTAAGAGCATGAGCTCTGAGCAACAGGGTCGCTGGTTCGATTCCCATATGGGCCAGTGAGCTTCCCCTGAGCTGCGCCCCAGCTGAGCTGCCAACAGGTGGCAGGATGGCAGCTGGTAGAGCACGTGCTCCTAATGACAAGATTGCCTGTTCGATGGTGGGCTACGCTCACCCACAGCTGGGACTGAACTTGGCCCCTTGAGCTGAGCTGCCGCCCAGATGGCTCAATGGATAGCCTGCGCTCTTTAACAGCAAGATTGCCAGTTTGACTTTCACATGAAAAAAAAAAAAAATCTGGAGCCTAGAATGTCATGGAGATTTCTAACTCTGTAATAGGCAGGAATATTTTACATATCACTCCCTGGTGTTTACCAGATAGGGAGAGAAAGTGAGAGCGATTGGGAATCACAACAAAAATAATTTAAATAAACTCAAAGGAAAGGTATTTTGTAAAATTAAAAACAATAAACAGATAAATTAAAAAAAAATAAACAGATACTTCAAATGTAAATTTGTCCCTTCTAAATTAGAACCCTGGTAAGCCTGGTCTATCCTAGACAGAGCTGCACACAATTACCTTTCTTTTAAAATAAAGGCCAATGTACAGCGAGGCATCAGTTCAAGTACAAGTCAAGGGCATCGAGAAATTTGTTAGTTGCATTTTAAAGAAAACTCAAGCCTGAAAAATTATCAAAAACAAAATACAAACATAAAAGACAAGGTGAATCAAGGAAAACCAAATAAAATACGTATTTGTTACGTGTTTTCCTAGTAGGAAAACACGTAACTAAGCAAATTTAGTCCCTAAGCCTAGAGAAAAAATACTGGGGGCCACGAATTTCCTAGGATCTGAACCACTTTCCCCCACTTCTCCAAGCACATTTATAACTCTCTACCCCCAAACTTCATATACTTCAAGCTAGGATTCCAGACATCCAGAAATTCTTTACCTTAAATTTAGGTTGAATCTTTTCAAGTCAAGAATCATTGTTTCCCTCATATTTTAAACCTCCTGGTATACATCAGGATGTACGTATTAATCACATTTCTTCTTGAAATAGAAGACAACTGAAATTAATGTCAGTCTATGTGATCCATCTAATCCAAATATTTACTCCTGATTTTACGTTTATTTAGGTAAAGGGAAGGATAGCAAAACGTATGTTTTAGTAGAAGTGGTAAATACATAACTCGAGACACAAAAGTTAAAAGCTAAGTGGCTATCCTCAAATTACTTGGAGGGTTTAAACCCTCTAAAATTTCTAATGGAAAAATTCAGCAATAACTAAAGCTACCAAAATAATCATGGTGACAGAGAACACGCATCTTGAAGCATTAGGTATAGTAGGTGTATAGTACCTAATCACTGTACTTAGTTATTTAAAGTAGAATACTATACAGCATCAAATACTTCAAAAGTAGATAGATACTCAGGAATTAGGAGTTAGAAGCCCATATAGTCGAAGTGAAATACTTGCCTTCAGCCCTCCGTTATCTTAGCATGGACAAAACATTGGAAAGCTCTGCTTCTCAAACAAGAGCTGAACTCAGAGGCATCCAATAATAACTGAATTGATAAAAATAGAACTATGGTTGTCTACCCACATTCATGTTGGTTTAAGTTTTGTATAAATTGCTTTTGTTACATGCAGGCAAGTGTATGTCAAGGTAAAGACAAAATTAGAACTAAAAACATAATGGTGAGCTTAGTCACGGAGAAGCTGCAATGGTTTGTACTAAGCATTTGCTTGACGTCAGCTTTCTTACCTGCAATTTATACTAAACCATAAAAATATATACTTGTTTTACATCAAATATGTGAAATGTATGATATGGAATCCCAAGCAGTAATTTTTACATGTTGATTGAAGCATAGGGTCTCAGGTTAACTATTGGCTTTTTAAAAACATAAGGCCCTAACTGATTCCTTAAATCGAATAAAGATACCAGACTCTAGTTTCTTGTTTGTTCCCTTTTACACTTAACACATATTCTAGGTGCTCTCATAACATATATTCTACCAACAGGAAAATTTAGACAGAGACGAAAAGACTGGACCCAGCTGACATAATTTACAGCAGTCACAAAGACAGGAGGAATAACATAAAAAATGCAAACGTAGGCTCCCTAGGTGAGATAGGTATATAATGCTCCTACCAGTGAGAGAAAACTTATCAGCACCAAATAAGGAAAATCCTGAAACTTCTTAACATCTAGATGAGCCATTAGCATTCAATGATACTGGGTTAATCACATAATTCAAAGACTTGCATTGTGATTTTTAGAAAAGCAGTAATTACCCTTTACCAAGTACCTGCTAAGGCCTAAACACGTAGGATCTCATTTTGTCCTTCCTACGTCCACATGACAGGTGGGAACACTGGCTAGGAAAGTCACTCGACCACTGCCCTGTGGCTGATTTGAACGTGGTCTGTTCATGCCATAGGACTCCTTAAAAAGCACTGGAAAGTTCTCTTGAGCCAGAAGCTTCCAATATATTTTTTAAAAGAATTCCTCGTTTGGCAATTAAAAAAACACATGGTTCCATCTAATAATTTCTCTTGTGCATTTATTGTTTGGATTTAGAGTTCTCTTCCAAGATTCAAAATTCCAATCTTTTGACAGATGACCCAATAAATGCGGGAATCATTCCTAGGCTGCCCTTGAAGAGTCTCACGTAAATAGTTCTCCTTTTTCTCAAATAGGACAGACATATACAACAAATACGTATAAATATTTCCATCCAAAAGAGAACTAAGTTTACTATTTACTAGATCACCTTTCCCCCCCACTTTCTTCATTTTATTTAACATACCTTGAATACATGCCTAAGAGTTTATCAGCCTTGCCACCTGTTTGGCAATTTGCTCAACGTAAGCCAGTTAGTCCAGTATTTTTTCAACACATTTCATAGGGATACTAAAATATTATTTTTAAATTCAAACAGAGCCCATGCCACAACGGGGTAAATGAAAGTAACTAATCAAAGGAGGCTGCTTTCAATGCCATGTCCACATTTTCTCACATTGCTCCCTCTATGGCTCCCGTTATGCTTTTCCTCCCTCTCCGTGTGTCTGAACATTTTTTCATGCCCTGGGAGTAAAAATTAAAGAAGATGCCCGCGCCCCACCCCTGCGTGCCCCCCAAGATGAAAGTGGCCTGCTGCCACCCAGCTCACAAGGAGCTTCGGATTGGGGGTGACTCTTGATAAGACCTTTTGGGAAGTCACAGGGACAAGAGGCCCATCAAATGAATCAGGCCTGTCTTGACAGCACCATCAGAGCCCCCACCCCCTGGCCCCCTTTCCAGCAGGCATCTGAGCAAACTGCCTGCCACGTCTGCAGAGCCATTTACCTGTTTCAGAGTCTCCCAGGGGCTTGTGTGCTGGGCAGTAGCAGCAGTCCAGGATGACATAGCTGAGAAGGTTGAAGAACAGCCCGATAATTCCAGCACTGAGAACGAGCAGTGGCCGCTCTGTCTTCTGGGGGCTAATGTACCTTTTGATGGCTTCCACCAGGATACTGAACATCAAGGCCAGAGCAAAAATGGAGTTGCCAAAGGCTCCCACCACGTCTGCCCGGAGGAAGCCGTACGTGCTCTTCCTGTTACGCTTGATATTGCTGGCCCTCAGGCCAAACAAGCCTATGATCATGGAGAGGACGTGGGACAGCACGGCGAACGCGTCGGAGGCCAAGGACAGGGAGTTGCCCAAGTGGGCGATCGCTAGCTCCATCACGAACAGCAGGGTGCTCACGGCACTCATGAAGATCAGACGGAAGCTCCTTCCGGAGTATCGGCCCATGGCGCTCAGCGCTCCAGCGGGCGTCTTGCTCGCTGGGAAAGGCTGAGCCCTTTAGGGGAGTAGCTGCGGATTTAGTGACTACAATTCTTGGAAAACTCTCCCCTTCAGCCTTTCAGCGCTTGTCATATTTGGAAATCACCTTTTATAGGCTGCTATAAAACCATAAAACAGTTTAAAGGGCAATTAAAGGAGAGATGTCATGTGAGCTGGGACTTGTGGAAATGGTAGACACGGGCTTCAGATATGGACATGAGGGATTTCTTCTGTTTGTGTGTTTAATACAGAAGTCAAGAGTCTCTGCGATGGAATCGCTTAGCCAGCGGCGCATTTGTGGCTTTGGCTGTCGCCGCTTCCACACTGCTTTTGTGCAGTCACTGCTTTGGTGAGACAAGTCATTTGACCAAGACCATCAGATCCTGTCTACCTGGGGTGTAAAGTTTTGAGTGCTGTTCACTGCAGGGAACAGGGAAGGTTCTGGATCCGAGCTGCAGGAAGTGAAAGCCAAAGATGAAGCCACCACCGAGCTGTAATAAACAGGCACCCCACTGCCAGATGTTCTCAGAAAGGAGACAGGAAACACATTCCTCACATTAGGGTAAGATAAAACACCTTGAAACGGGAGGAGCTAAAGACAGAGCCCCAGTTAGTTTCACGAAGAAAGACAAATTATAGGGACTTAACTGATACAAGGAAATCTTGGGTTTAATCTTATCTGTTCCTCATAACCCTCAAAGGTTTACTAGTTCCCGGGTAACTAAAAGAATACTGGCCTCTATTATTTTCAGTAGCCTGCCTACAATCAATCCTTTAAAGAAACAGACTGAATTACTAAACCCAATCTTTTCTGAATTTAAAGTCCGACCGTGATAATTTTGTGTCCATGTGACTGGGCCACCAGGTGCAAAGACACTTGGCCAAACATTATTCGGGGGGGGGCTTCTGTGAGGGTGTTTGGGGAGATTAACATTTGAATCTGTAGAATGAATAAAGCAGGTGGCGCTCCCTAACATGGGTGGGCTTCATCCAATCAGTTGAAGGCCTGGAGACGCTCTGGGCTCTCCGGCTGCCTTCCAGCTGGGACCCTGGTTTTTTCCTGCCTTCAGGCTTGAACTGAAACCTCTGCTTTATCTGAGTCTCCATTGTGTCTGCGGGCCTTCAGACTGAAGCTGTACCTTTGGATCTCGAGTTGCCCACGCTTGCTGACTCGCCCTGGGTATCTAGGGGTTTCTCAGCCTCCACTGTTGCATGGCCCAATTCTTTATAATAAATCTCTATTGACACATACATCCTATTGGTTTGGTTTACCTGGAGGACCCTAATACACCGACTTGGATTAAATCCCGACAACTTAGATGTAGCCCTAATTTCATTAGCATCTCATGAATACTCCAGTTGTTAATATTCTAACAGTTAGATTTCTAATACAACCACATTGTGTATTAAGTTGCACTAAGAGTATCTCATTCATCCAATCATGCAACAAATATTTACTGAGTTCCTACATGTCACAGTGCTAGGCTCTGGGGAGACGGCAGTGACAAAAATCCCTGCCTTTGTGAAACTTGCATTGTAGTGGGGGTGGGGGTGGAGACAGATAATTAACAAAATTAAGTCACAGAGTGTACTGAATGTCATATGGTAATAAGAATGGAGACAGAGGCAGAGAAGAGGACAGTGTTGGCATAGGGGTAAAGTTGTAATTTTAAATAAAATCGTCAGGAAAGAATTTACTGAGACGTTCTTTGAGTAAAGACCTGAAGGAGATAAGAAACTCACTCATTCAACGTGTATTTCTTAATCACACCATTTGGTTTTGGTGACATAAAACACATTTTGAAATACCCATACTACATGAGGCTTCATAAAATCCTTTTATAGCGTTTCAGTACTATTCGATGTTCCCAACTCTTAAACATTCCAGTAAAGCTGAACAAATATATTGGTTTAACATCATGTACTGAGCCATATCAAATGTTTTTTTCTGAAGATTTTATTGGGAAACTGGGGGAGGGGAACAGCATTGGGGAATCAGGGAAGAGGAACCAACAAGCTGTTGTCCTTTTGTTCTTCTGTCTAGTTGTGGAGGACGTCGCCTCACTGGCCCGTGTTGGTATTATCACTGAGCTCTTCCCAGGTGAGGCAGTCGCTCGCCGGCCATTGGATGGCCGTTCACAGCAACTCATGGAAGCACACGCCAGCTGCTGGCCAGCCCCACTGCAGCCTATGCTGTTGTCGCCAGCGATTCACAGCAGCCCAGCTCCAGGTCGAGCTGTTGTTCACCATCTTAGCTGTAGAGGGCAGTGTCACTGGTCCTCATGTGGGATCCGAATCGGGGCCCTGCTGCTCAGAGCTGGCGTCCCAAGCCCACTCCTAACAAACGCGCCACTCGGCCGGCCCCATAACAAATGTTTGTATGTGATTTTAAGCCTGATGGTGTGGCAGAGTAGTGCTGATTTAATTTTCCATCTCTAGTACAGGAGAGCTCTCGGCGTGCCATTGGCGGGCATGATGCCATGGTCTCAGGGGGGTCACAAGGCAGTGGCCTCTTACTAACAAGGCCTGGCCCGTTCATTCACTGCTCCGGCTCCCTGGCCACTTGATCACCTGATTTTGTATCTAAAATAGAACTACTTCAAGGAGGTGAGGCCAAGAAGAGGAAAAATCATGTTTGGTTTTACTCACGTCTGTCCACTCTGGCACTTTGCAGAGCAGACACGCAATAAATGGCTGTTTTCTAAACATAGTAAAAGTGACAAGCTAAGGGTCAAAGATATATTTGAAAATAATAGGGCAGAGGCAAGCTGCCTCCCCAAACTTCTGACACAACTGACAAGTCCCGAACACCAGTTATAAGACAGATGACGAATATTAATAACTAGAATCAAATATAAGTAAGGGTGATATGTCTAGACTCTCCAGTCCAAATGCCTTCTCTTCGTTGTTTTCTGGAGTTTCTACTGCTGATGAGACTCAGAGCCGCTGCACTGGCAGCCAACTGATCTGTTAACATCCGATTCCAGTAAACATACCTGACCTATTTGTTTTCTTTTTGCTGCAGTGAACACCAGGCACACATTCACTTGTGTGCCTGTCAGTCGTGTATCTAGTTAATGGCTGTCACCTGAAGTAAAATGCTCATCACTTCTTACTGCTATTGCCTGGATTCAGGTTTACGCACCCTCTTGAAAAGCACCACCACTTTTGAAATGTTTGAAAATTTGTTGATCTTCTAGCTGAATCTTAAGAAAAAAGAAAACTTATCACATGCATAGTTTGGGTGAAGGATGCCTTCCTTAACACAATTCCTGTAGAATTTATTTCAATAGTGAATTCCTTTAGAGCAGCCACCAGCTTCAAACTTTTCTGTGATTAACTCTACTCATCTGCAGCTTCAGAAAATTCCTACAGAAAGAAATTATTTTCATCTCTTTACAGGAATTTCCTTGCAGTACATATTCAGGAATTTCAGAAACAAATGAATACATAAAACAGTTTTAGTTCATGATATTTATTACTGGGGTAGATTAGAGAAAAGTCTTTTTTCCACTGTTAATTTAGGCATAAGAATAGTTGTTTGTCTTATGTGGCTTGCTTTTAGAACTTATCTTTAAAAAAATCATAAAACTGTCTCTACTTGGGAAGATTATTAGTATCGTTTTGTTTTTTTTTAAAGTGAGGCGAGCTGCAGATGGGGGTGCAGTTCCGTCTCTCAGTAACTACGACCAAACAAGGTATAGTATTTGGCGGGGTTCTGGCCGCAGACACACCTGGCCCCAGGCGGCAGCTCGCACAGTGGCTTGAAGGGGATGCAAAGGCTTTTGGCTCCCATGGAAGGAGCGCCAGGTTCAAGATCTTGATCCCTAAAATCAAAAGCAAGAATTCCATTCAATGTTCTGCACATTTCTATTCTTTTTCACTGCCATCCCGCACACATTGTATTAGCTCATTATATTTACCTGGCGGTGGTCTTCTTGATCCAGTCTTCACAGTCAATTTCCCCACAGAACGGAATCTGAGCAATCTAGCAAGAAAAGGCATTTGTAACTCCTTCTATGCCACAAAAGAAACATTTGAGTTCTCTATTAAACTTACAAGTATAAGTATAAACGACAGGTCATGGTACCCTTGCAAACCTGCTAGGAACTTTGCTCAGAAATGCAAGAGATAAAACATCAGGACACTACACAGACGTCTTTGCAATACACTTACATGTCCCAATAAAGTCGCCACAACAAAGTGCCTGAGAGAAGGAACCAAGGGGAGGAGACGTGGGTACAGGCTGCAGATGTCCCCTGCCCCATTTCACATCTAGACCACGGCCTGCTCTACCAAAACAGTTCCCAAGAGAATGGAGGGAGATGACATACTGTGAACTGATTTTTAAAGTGTTATTAACAAGGACAACTAATCACCAGGTAAACCTCACCTTACACCTCACTGTTTTTAACACGTTATAGGTTAAGTAAGCCGTTTTTAAAGTCCAAGGGTATTTGAAAAGTCAAAAATCATTTTGTATTGGGAATAAAAGACCTTTCAAAATTTTTCTTGTGTACATAGAACATACAGAATACTGGGAATACTGGGCAGAATCAAGAGACCCGGGATTTTATCCTAATTTCAAAATTCACTATTTGAAAATCTCTGGCCCTGAGTTTTCTTTTGTAAAATGTGGATGGTGGACTAGACAAGAATAAGATTTCCCAGTTACGAATCCTAAAATGTTCGTATCTACTTCAAAATGAGATTTGTCTGCAATCACCTTTATGTAACAATCCTATGAAAACCTCTTGAAGCTCAGTGTTAGCAGTGGGGAGATCTATGGCATGGATAATCTCCCCACATTAGAAATGCTTCCTCCTCAGCCTCTGATGGATCGACTGCTCCCAGCCACACACCCAAGTCCCTCCTACAAGCTCTTCCTGCACTTGGGACTTGGTTAATCAGGTTTCCAAAAGCTTTCCTAAGAATGATGTAAAAGTAAGTAGAGATTAAGAAATTATAAAAAAACTGAGTAATTCTTCAGGTGAATATTACTGCAACGTGAGGATGCGTTAGTAACGTACGTCTTTTACGTTCATTCAGGAAAATGTGTTAGCCTGTTTTTTTTAAAAATTAAATTAATTAATTAATTTTTTTTTTTTTTTGAGGTCAGTGTCACTGGCCCTCATATGTGGGACCCGAACCGGGGCTGCTGGCTTCCCAAGCCAGCACTTAACCACTGCACCACTCGGCCGGCCCTAGCCTAACTGTTAATTTGGTAATCTCCCTTAGTATAAAAAAGAGGTGATAAATTTGTAGGCAAATCCTGGGGGAAAGGAAATGAGTGGGTGAAAAGAAGGTGAAATGGATGGTAGTAATATTTTGAAATATTTTAATATAGAAATTGTGCAATGCAAAGTGAAGCAAAAACAAACCTAGAGATGTAAGAGCTGAAATCATACAAAGTTACTTCCCTGTATTGAATCTTGGTAAATCATTAGCATTTATACAAACACAAAACATGATAAAAAGTGTACATTCATAAAAGTATTATTTAAAATTCATTACAAAAGACAGAATGCGGGGAAAACTTTAATCACTCTCTCTCTGCAATGACAAAAATATTAAGACTTAATTTCAAAGAATGTTTGGGTAATAAATTTAAGTTGGTTTCTTAGAAAATTTTACTTTTATTAACTCACAGTCCTTACAGATTTATTTTTTATAATGTTAACAAACCTTTTACAGTAAATAAAAATTTTTTTCTGGGGCCGGACGAGTGGCACGTTGGTTAAGAGCTGGCTTGGGATGCCAGGGGCCCCGGTTCGGATCCCACATATGAGGGCCAGTGACACTGCCCTCTACAGCTAAGATGGTGAACAACAGCTCCACCTGGAGCTGGACTGCTATGAGTCCCCGGGAGGGCATAGCTGCAGCCCATGCTGCAAGTGGGCTGCCATAGGCTACAGTGAGTGGCCGGCAGCCAACGTGAGCAGCTGGCAGCCTCTGTGAACGGCCGTCCAGAGGCTGGCGACCAATCTGCCTGACCCGAGAAGAGCGCAATGATGATACCAACATGGGTCAGTGAAGCAATGTCCTCCACAACTAGACTGAAGAACAAAAGGACAGCAACTTGTCTGTTCCCCTTCCCTGGTTCCCCAATTCCCCAATAAAAAATCTTTCAAAAAAAAAATTTTTCTAAGAAAAAATTACTAAGCCTTGAGAAGGTATTTCTACTGAGCTTTTTTTTTTTTTAGAGGGCAGTGTCACTTACATGTGGGATCTGAACCAGGGCTGCTGGCGCCGCAAGCCATATCCCAACCACCATGCCACTCGGCCGGCCCGAGAAGGTATTACTAAAACAGCAATTTTTAAAACTTTAAAATGGTGTAGGTGAAAAAAATTCAACTAAGTTGTTATTAAATGTATTTGGACTCATAAATGATAATTTTGTAAAAATAAATGTTTCAATTCTTTCTAGCTTCAAAGTGAAGTTTAAAGGATAAGACCTGAAATTTCTATTTATGCATATAGTTTATTAATATGAAAGGATGGTATACACTTTCACGCTATTTTATTTAGCATGGAAAAGTTCTTACCTTTTTATTTTTTATAATTTCTATATCTATGTTTTAAAAAGATACAATCTTTCGCATTCTGCAGCAGAACGTTAATGACAAAAAATATCAGTACTCAAAGGACACAGTGATCAACAGATTCGTGTATATGTCAACAGTATATTACATATAAATAATTTATATTTTTTATTTCATTAAGACCACCCCCTTAGGAAAATTTACTGAAATCAAGTCCTATACATCGTATATAAATATTTTCTTCATTTATATCAACAGGAAAAGGTAGAAAAATCAAACTTTCACCTACATTCAATTTCCAAAGATCCTTTCCAACTCTTCCCCTCTTGGTAAATACAATTTTATTTACAGCAGCCTCAGAGGTTGCTTGATGGTCAGCTGACATATCTAAGCTGACCAACCTAAGGTGAGGAGGTGATGCAAGTGACTACTGAATACAAGAAACAAAATTGCTTTGGTCTCTGTGTGCTTTGGACATACAACTAAAATACTATATTCTACTTCAGAATAGATATTGAAAACCCCCAACCAGCTTATCTAGTATTAGAATAAAAGATGATTCCACTAATATCTGCTGAGATTCATTTCTTTGAAAGCAATGGATTAACCGATATTTACTCTATTGATTTATTAACTCTTATGTAATGTCTTAATAGACTGTACTGCAAAAGTGACTACCATATTTCTGTAATACAGGGAATTTTAAAATTCAATTAATGGAATAAAAATAAAATCATTGTAAATAAATTATAGTGAAAGAAAAAACATGTGCTGCATCAGAGGGCTGTCCATCCTCTACTCTTCTCTTAGATGTAGTTTGAGTCAAGTGACAAATTAGAGAAACCAGAAAGGTGAAAGATTACAGGCAATAAGCCAAGAATAACAGAGGGCTAAATACTGAAGAATTATGAATATGAAGCTGAGTTTGAGACCATCCATTGTGTACCCACTTTACAAGCTGGTAAACAGGAAGCCAGAGAGATTTACATTTACCAAGCTCAGGCAATAAGACACGTAATAAGAGATAGTAATGACCATAACCAATTAAAACTTTGCCATAATATTCTTAGCATGAAAAAAAAGATACAAAGGGAAGTGCATTAAATCGAGTCAGAAGAGAGATCTAAATTCTGGTACCAGGTGTGCTTCTGTAGAGCTAGGGGTGAGACTCTGGCCCATGGTTTTCTCATTTATAATGTGAGACACAGGACTGGTTGTATAATCAAACATGTATACCAGCATACTAAAGTTTGTGACTGATTTCATTCCAGAAATTATAATTTTGCAAATCAGGACTTCTTTATGAAAATTTAAAGTTTTGGTTAGGAACATTTGCAATATATTCCACACATAAAGCTGATAAAATCTTAAAGAGCCATGAACTATGTAATCAGAAAAATCTACGTTTTAAGTTTTAAGGAACCAGAAGTACCTACTCATTCTCAAAAAACAGGCTTAGATGTGAGCAATACTCTCCCCTTACTCCTCAGAAAGTTCAATCAATTAATATCTGGGTAAATATATGGTCCGAATTGAAAGCAATGGACTTTTAACCTTATGTTAGGAATCTACACGCTGTATTTCTAAAGCTAGAGCAAGGCTTGCTTTAGGAACTTACATCAAGCTGAAAAAACAAAATTAAGATGTTCAGTAATGAAAACATTAGGGGTCATACAGACTGAATGTTGTTTAGCCAGCATGTCAAGCATGAGAAAAAGCTTTTCTAGAATCAGTTCACAGCATTATCCAAAAATGATAGTGCTGTAATGCTTTAGGAAAGCTGGTGGAAAAGAATCTATAATGCTGAGTAGTATACACTCATTTTGTATGACTAGCCTTGAAAAAGGTATAAATATCATGCTTAAGTGCAGCGAGCCTTACAATAAATACCATTGACTGAAATATTTTTATATCCAAACTTTTCAGAAGTCTCTTACCTTCCCAGAATCCAGTGCCTTCTGAAAGTCTTCCATTGAATTAGCCACAACCATGTGGGTCTTGAGGTCGTTAGAAGCCCTATCAAAAAATAATTTGAAAAGAATACATAATTTTTCTTATTAATGAAAGAACAATAACCTGGAAGTGAGAAGAGCTCAACTTGAACAAGTAATACTTACTTTCATCATTAGTCTTAAGTTTCTGTTGACCAATATTCTATTATATTACTGGCTATACACTTACTACCTATGAGAGTCAGGGTTACTTTTTAAACCTTCATTTTCTAAGTTTCTACGGAAGTGGAAAAATACTGAATAAGTTTAACTATCTCATACAGGATTGCTGTAAGAATCAAACACTAAGGCGTGAAAATGTTTTGATAAGGAAAAACACAAATATACATTATCAAGCTATTTTCACATACTACATAATTCTTTTTTAAGAGCCTCAGCTTTTAGCCATGAAAGTAAGTATTATTCCAAATTCCAAGTCACACATTACATGAGGGCCACTCATGGTTTGACAAGTAAGAGAAAGGGTATTTTTCTTTTCTGGGTCTCAGAGCTAAAACCATGGGAACTCTGCCAGCAACTGCTAGGTAGCTGTCTACCAAATCTGTTTTCCCTTCTTCCGACATTTTTGTAGTAGGATGGGCCCATGTAACTAAGTTATAGCCAATGAGATCCAGAGAAAGGAATGTGCCACTTTCCAGGCTTAGGCCTTCAGTTGCCAAAAAATGCCCCTTTATGCAACTTGTATTAACAAATTTACTGAATAAAAATGTCAACAAAAAACTTCTTTTTAGCCACTAATGCAGTGGTTTTCCAACCAGGGGTGTACATCTAAATCAGACCGAAAGCACTTTAACACTACAGATGACCAGAACCTATGTTAAAACGAATACATCAGAATCTCAAAGTGTGAGGCTCTGGTATATTGTTCTTCCCAAAGCTTCCAGGTGACTCTGAAGAGAATCCCTGGGTTAAGGACTACTGCAGTAAACGCACGATTTGAATGGTGGCAATAAGGACAGGCAGCTTCTTAATCTTGCCTCTCTGACAACATCACCTGTTCTGAATTCAGATGAACTTCAAATGCATTACTGATTTCTAGGCCAAATAAATCCTTGAAGTAACCCCTCAAGAGACTTATCATCACTCCCATTTCAGGGCAAGCAAGACAAGAGAAGCAAAATCACTTGCCTAAAAACACATAAGCAAGCACCAAAGCCAAGGTTAACGTTAGTTTACTCTGAAATGCCAGATTTACTGAGGCCTAGCCTGAGTTAGGCACAAGGTATTAGAAGATAAATGAATAAATAAGAGGCAGGCACTACCCTCCCCGAGGCTGAGTTTCTCTCTCTCTCCAGTGGCAGTGGGCCTTCCTCTCTGCTTCAGGTGGTAGGAAAGGCAATAGGATGCCACACATATGCCATGGATCTTTCAGTGGCTCTGCCTTGGGGTCTGTGATTCTAAAAGACCCCTCTTCATAGGTCGGACAGCCCTGAGTCCCTGCCCCTCACCCTCACCCCCAGTCCCAATAGGGGGTTCTTAGCCATGGCTACACCTCCTGATCACTTGAGCTTTTAACACTGTAGTTGCCAGGCCTACTCTAGACCAATGAAATTAACATCGCTGGGGAGGGCCCAGCCACCGATATTTTTTAAAAGCTTCCCAGATACTGCTGATGTATATTCAGCAGGTGAGAAATCAATGCCTTATTTCCTCATATTTATATGTCATAAAAGCCTGGCTCTAAAATTAACCCAAATCAGTCCAGGAGATAGACAGTCTATTGCTGCAAACCTAACAGGGATCAGAAAGCACTTAAAAGAATCATCATGATGCAAGTCAAAAACACAAGAGAAGGTGAATTAAGAACCATGGGAGTTCAAAGGAAAAGATGACTTTTAGGTGGGCAGAGTTTCTTGGTAAGCTCTCAGGGGGTCAGGGGGTTTGATGATGAAGAGGCGCAAGCCATTTGAAGGAACTAACCTTGTGAAAAGATTAGCATGGATATCTTCCAAAATAGCTTGAAGTTTGGTCTCAGCCTCGTTTTCAACAACTGTCAGCTTTTCTCCGGTATCTCTTCTGACAGCTACAAACTGACAGCTTTTCATATCACGTGGCCCAACTTCAAGTCTAATCGGAACTCCCTAAAAAACAAAAAAGGCAGTTAAGATGGTATATGCATGTCTCCAGCTGAACATGCAGACTTACTTCATGGCTTTATCAACTATAAATCATAAAAATCCAAACAACACAGTTCTAACACAAACTAAAGAAAGAAAGCAGGTAAAATTCCTGAGCTATTACAGAAACCTATTCCGATAAAAAAGCATAAACCTAAGGGGAAAAAAATGCACCGCCCAAGTGGTTCTGAGCTAAGAAAGCGCTTATAGAGAAATGTGATGGTAGGTATACAGATCCGAGCTCCTAACTTTTCTCACGTAACAGCATACATAGAAAATTACATCTGTATGACCTGCCAGGGGAAACAGAACAGACTTCTTTCAAGTGGCTCTGACACGAAATATTCATTGTACTATCCAGCAATATAGCTACTGTTATTCATCACAAAGACAAGGTGAATTAGGATCCATGTACCATTATTCTGATAGTCTGTTTGAACAACTTATTTATTATATGAATTCCTGGTATAAATATCTTAGTGAACCATATGAAGTTTATTAATCATAAACAAGTTCTTCAAGATCATTTTTATTCTAACATAAAAATAAGCTTCCACAAAAATGATTTTAAATTTAGAAAATATATAAACTTTCGACATCACTATTACAAAGCGCTGAACTGTGTCTGCTCATCACTTAGTTTCAGTGAAGAAAAGAACTCAACAACTATTAAAATAGAGAAAAGTAATGAAGATGGCTTGCATTTTATAAAAGTATATATGGAATAAAGAAAATCTAAACCCAAATTGGGAGTAAATGATGCAACCGAAGAATTTACCTTGAGCTCCCAGTGATTGAACTTCCAACCTGGAGAATAGTTATCTCGCAAATCAACTCTAACGCGAATATTAACACTGAGTAACCGCCTTTGATAGTCACTGCATTTTGCAATCAGAGCATCTCTGTCTTCTTCAGAAAGTGCATTTGTAATGCCACAAGGAATAACCACCACCTAGAATCCAGCACATATCACACATTTATACAAAAAAACAGTACACAGAATGAAGTCATATTACTACATAATGTCCAGGAGTCAAAACCTGCTATTAATAGTAGCTATAAATCTTAACACAAATCAACTTGTGTGATTTCTAATCTACATGAATGTCTACCAATTAGCTGCATTGCTTGTCCACGCTAAATCCATTTTCACTTGACCTATGTTTCATGTAATCTATTATAAATCGTTTCAAAAAATGATTTCTAAAAGTCTCATATAAATTAGCTAAAAAAAATTGAGATTAAAAAACAAGAGCACAAATGCTATACAGTTACACAATGTACTATAGGTCTAGACTGTAATATACAGGTTGTTTCTGTATCAGCGAAATCTACCGGAATGATATTCAGAAAATCACCCTTTGAAATTTCCATTAGTAAATACACTGTGTATTTTATAAAAGGAATGACAAACAGAAATGGCTTCCTCACCTGAACACAGGCTACACGGGGTGGTAATACTAGGCCCATGTTGTCCCCATGAACCATCGTCATAACACCAATAGTTCGAGTTGTCAGTCCCCAGGAGTTCTGATAGGCAAACTGCTTCTCTCCTGGTGTCTTTGGATCTTCAAAAATGATTTCAAACATTTTGGAAAAATTCTGCCCTAAATGATGTGATGTTGCTCCCTAAAATAAGAGAGAAATATAAGCTTTAATTTTAATAATTTGTTGAACCTTCAGAAATAAGATCATCACATCTTAAAATGACATTTTATCTTCCCTGATTTTTATCTGAAGTATGTTTTGAAAGCATAACTGATACAACAAAGAGACATATATGCTTGAAATTAGAATATGGTCTAGAAAGTACACGAACTATGGTTTTTAAGAGTCCACTTCTCTAACAAGAAACGCGCTGCCGCTTCAGCGTAGCCACCGAGAACTCGTGCGCAGCAGCCTGATACCTGGATGGCTCTTCCGCTGGCAGATATAAACACCTCCGCTGTGGTGGTATAGTCTCCTCCAGCAAATTTCTCCTTTTCAGTCTTTCTTCCTTTCACAACAGGGATTGCCAGCAGGTCTTCGTATACCTGAGCATATAAGTCAAGTATCTGCAAGACCTGTAACAACATTTTCAATGTAAAAGTGCTCAAATTCATGGTGTGTTTATTTAGTGCAGACCTATAAAACTGTACTATTTAACGCTAACTGTGGTGGGAAAGCTTTTTTATTACTGAAAGGTTAAAGCAGCCAGCCTGAATTTATTAAGGAAGACATTCCAACAAAGCAGTGTAAAAAGAAGCTGAGTAACTTTTAAAAACGTACATAAATTTAGAAGGTAAGAGAAAATTAATACATTTGAAAGATATACAATAACCAGGGTGAAAATTTCCTGAAGAATAATTAACTTCACCCATGGCGTTATAATTTCTTCTATACACTAAAGTTCAAAAATATTTTCATCTGAAAATTTAAAAAACAGCACATTTTCTAATTAAATTTCAGTAAGCAGTTTCTTAAGTCCCTGTACATTTGAATTCATTTGTTTTGTCTTTTTTTAATTTTTTTTAATTTTTTTAAGAGGGTAGTGTCACTGGCCCTCATACGTAGGATCTGAACTGGGGCTGCTGGCGTCCCAAGACAGCTCTTAACCACCGCGCCACTTAGCCGGCCCTAAAACTCTATTTTTTTTTTTTTTTGAGGGCAGTGTCACTGGCCCTCACATGTGGGACCCGAACCAGGGCCGCTGGCTTACCAAGTCAGTGCTTAACCACCGCGCCACTCGGCCTCCCCACTTGTTTTGTCTTTTAACAGGTGATACATAAATTTTAGGTACAGAATAATTTATACCAGGAAATTCTGTTAATGTTATTTGAGATCAATTCAAATTTCAATTTACAGTTATTTATTAAATGACTTACAATAGTTAATACTGCATGACTTACAGCTGGAGAAAGAAAGGAAAAAAGCACACTGTGGACAAAGAAATAGAAAATAATATGGGACGTTCTGAGGAAGACCACTTTTTATACCTCTTCTGCTGCTTCTTCAAATGTAGCAAATGCACTGTGCCCCTCCTGCCAAAGGAATTCACGGGTACGCAGGAACGGCTGAGGGTGCTTGAATTCCCAGCGCTGGAAAAGGAAAGACACAATTTGGTCATTCTGGCGAGCTTTCAGTTTTTGTTAACAATTGTATGAGGTACTCAGAAATCATAACTGGGATCCAAATCCGCAAAAATGCTCCCACACGCCCAATCCTTTGACTATACACACAAGGAAAACCAGAATGTGTCTTTTCTGATAACAACAAAAAAGCAGCGGAACAATGAAAGAATGTAAGAAGGGGCGTGTACCCACCACCACGCTGCACCACTGGTTGAGTCTGATGGGCAGGTCTCTGTGTGACTGCACCCACTTGGCATACGAAGGATACATGACTGAAAACACAGGAAAATACAAGCAGAGTTAGTCACTGAAGTTTGATTTCTCCTGGAGGCCTAAACCAGCAACGTAGTTAATAGGAACCAGAATGTTGTGTTTGCGTAAACGCGTCTCCAGTGTTTGTGATGGTCAGTGAATGGTATTATTATGTATTCCACAAAGCGGATTAGCCAAGGAAGTAAACCTATCCGAAGGTGACCATATATTATGTTCTTCACAATGAGTTTTACATTTGACATCTAATTTGACTGCTTTTCAGGGCTTTGTTTCTAAAAACACTAAGTGAAAATCTTCTAGCATATATCACGTTAAGTTCCTTGCAATCCTTCCCTGTTCAATTCTCACATTCAACCCACAAAGTAGATAACCATACTTTCAATATTAAAGATGTGAAAATTCAGCTTAGAGATGTTAAATAACTTGCTGAATTCAGCACAATTACATATAAGAACCAGAATTATAGTTAAATCTATCTGATGCGTCTACCCAGGGTATGAAAACTCTTGCCCTAAACTGCTAATTTAAGTGAAGGTGGCTGTCTTATCACAGCCTACTCCAGATTATCTAGAATTAGTAAAACAGAACAAAACTTTGCCAATCTGGTAAGTGAGATAAAGCTGGTGTCATATTTCAATAGTGCATGATGATAATATAAAAGATCACCACCAGAAGCATCAAAGAGCAAATAATCCTTAACTAAAGATAATCACTTTGGAGGACACTGACAAGACCAAATTTTCAAGTGGCACTTGCATTTACTATGTGTAATTTTAGGAATGTCACTTCACCTTTCAGAGACCTTTTTTAACCTGCAAAATGGAGATCAATAGCTGCCTCAGCCTCCCTCACTACACTGCGTAAGAATGAGATGTAAATGAAATCACATACTAACCTGTAAAAACCCTACATGTATGTGTGTAGTATTAAAATGACTAACAAAAATTTAAGTAAAAAAGGACATAAAACATTAGTGCTTGCAATTTTATAACCAATTCCAAGAACAAAAATTATTCCAAAAATAAAATTCCTTGGAAAGTTCTGAAAACTTATAGCATGAAATAAAAAATGTATTTAAAAACAAATGATCAAAAAAAATCCTCTATCATAAGGATCAAGAGCTGTCATGAATATTGTACAAAAAAATTTCTACACAACCTCAGTTTGCATTCATCTTTATCAATATTCATTAAACTCTATATATCAACAGGATTATAAATGTCACAAAATGAAAGCTGAGGCTCAGCACTAGACACTGTCATTAATGTTTCAACGAGCTATCTCCTGTGCTCCACGGCCCAGCCTCACCTGTTTCACTCGTAGGACGAATGGCAATGGGTTCTGCCAACTCTGTTTTGCCAGATCTTGTAACCCAAGCAACCTAGGAAGATAAAAGCATTTTATTTATTTATTTTTATTTTTTTATTTTTAATTAGTTTCAGGTGTACAACACAGTGCAATAGTTATACATTTTACCCCTCAAAGTGACAACCCCCCAACCCCAATTCGCCACCCCACTCCCCCCCATATCATATATATCTACTACTCTTCCTCTGACTCTCTTCTACAGAATAATCCGCATCCCGTGACTATCTATATATATTCAATTACAGTAGGTATACCACCTCCGCTTTAGTAATACAGTGCAGTGATCAAACCTCTACTCCATCCATGAAATGGTCTCCCTAACAAGACCTATGATCATCTGACATTCCACAGAATATTTACAACATTATTAATTATATGCCCCAAACTGTTTTTCCTATCCCAGTGGCAATACTGTAGTTGCCTATTTTTGCTGTCTAATCCCTTCCCCTTCTCCCTCATCCCCATTCCCCTCCCAATTAGCAACCCTGATTTTTCCTCTATATCTGTGAGACAGTTTCTGTTTACTTTGCTCATTCATACAGTTTTTCAGATTCCACATATGAGTGAGATCATATGGTATTTGTCCTTCTCTGACTGACTTATTTCACTCAACATAATAGTCTCTAGGTCCATCCACATCATTGCAAATGGCACGATTTCATTCTTCCTTATAGTGGAGTAATACTCCATTGTACAAATATACCACAGTTTCTTAATCCAGTCATCTACTGATGGGCATTTTGGTTGTTTCCAAGTTTTAGCTATTGTAAATTGTGCTGCTATGAACATAGGGGTGCATAACTTTTTTTGAGTAAGTGTCTTGGTTTTTTCAGGATAAATACCTAGGAGTGGAATTGCTGGGTCAAACGGTAGCTCTATTTCCAGTTCTTTGAGATACCTCCATACTGACTTCCATAGTGGCTGCACCAATCTGCAGTCCCACCAACAGTACAGCAGGGTCCCCTTTTCCCCACAGCCCCGCCAGCACTTGTTTGTTGATTTGTTGATGATAGCCATTCTGACTGGAGTGAGGTGGTATCTCATGGTGGTTTTTATCTGCATTTCCCTAATGACCAGTGAGGTTGAACTATTTTTCATATGCCTGTTGGCCATCTGTATGTCCTCTTTAGAGAAATGTCTCTTCATATCTTCTGCCCATTTTTTAATTGGGTTGTTTGTTTTTTTGGTGTTGAGTTTCATGAGTGTTTTATAAATTTTGGATATTAACCCCTTATCAGATATATCATTGGCAAATATATTCTCCCGTTCAGTAGGCTTCCTTTTTGTATTATTAATGGTTTCCTTTGTTGTGAAAAAACTTTTAAGTCTGATATAATCCCATATGTTCATTTTTTCTTTTACTTCCCTTGCCCGTAGGGATGTATCAGTAAAATATTGCTCCGGGTAATGTCTGCAAATGTACTCCCTATATTTTCTGATAAAAGCATTTTAAAAACAGTAGAAAAACAGCACAAATGCTGGCAAATCTCTAATTGAATTTTTGCTCTATCAATTAAGGCAATTTAAAATAAGTGCTGTTCACTGTGAGAAAAGGTAGATACTTACTGTCCTTATAAATGTTTAGAGAAAAGGGAAAGCCAGTTAATCACTTAATGTAACAAACAGACTCATAATGTGCCCTGAAGGTAGAAATATCTTTTAAATGGTTTTATGTTTCTCTAAATTGGCTGTTATAACTTGCCTTTTAAATTATTATTGAAGTGTGAACTGAAAATATATTTGAGTTTACGAGTAAAAAGCAGCAAAAATAAATAAAGTGAGCTAACTTACCTCAGGGGCAAAGTCAGCAACATGAGTCTTCTCTGTCTCTAATGCACCTTGAGACACAAACATGGGAAAATAGCAGTTTTCAACACCCAGTTTCTTGATCTCAGCATCAAAAAAGTCCTGGATGAATTCCCAAATGGAGAATGCCCAGGGACGAAGAATATAGCAGCCACTTACATCATAGTATTCGATCATTTCTGACTTTGTGATGACCTTTTGAAAAGAAAAACAGTCTTTAAAGCCTAAATTGAACCAGAATGCTAGTACAAGGGCCAAGACTCTGATATCTGATAACCCAGCTTCAAATCCGGAAGCTTCCACTGTTGGTATGTCCTCTTGCTGTATGTGTGAAATGGACCGTTCTATACTGAGGAACACCAGGGCCCTAACTCTTAGGACTTGACTTCCAATCCTGCTTCTGCTGTTACTACCTTTGTGACTTTGGACGAATCCCTTTAGCTCACCACGGGAAAAAAAAAAAAAAAATCAAATAATGACTATCTCATCAGGCTACTTTTCAATTCACTACTCTATGTGACCATGCTTTGAAAACTGACATGTTAAATGACTATACTATGTATTATTAAAGGCATTATAATCATTACTTTGTGTCTCGACTTCAGACTCTAAATATATTTAAGTCACCTTTGAGAAACTTAAAACATAAAAACCAACTGAATGTATACTCACTTGAGAATACCAATCTGCAAGATTTTCTTCTTTTTTTGCCTCAAGACCCAACCTGCAGATATGAAAAATAAAGTATAAATCCCTGCATTCAGAAACAGTTTTTAGGTTGAATGGAAATAAAACTCTGAAATTCAAAATACATTAGTTTTTCTTCAGTATAAATTATTTCTATATTTGTATCTCTTCTTTATTCATTCCCAAGATGTTTTTAACCTAGAAAACAGTTCAGTCATCTCTGAAAACATAGCAGTACTGACCACAAAATACTGGGAAAGCCAAGGCTAACAAAAACTATGATTTTAATGCAGGCATCCAGTTTACAAAGTTCTTTATAGGGAAATGTATTTGTAATAAAAATGGAGCCTATTCACGTAGTACTGTCTCACTAAAAAATAAGAATCTTTTGCCACCTCAAACCAAGCGCAATTATAATTAGTAGGCTCAGTGTCTCACTAATAGTAACCTGTAAAAACTAATGAAAACAATGGCTTTATGTGTTACATGTGTGCTTATATTGGTACATACAGCCTTACCTATTCTACAAGTTTTTCTTTTAATTGCAGTAAATAAAAGTTGCAGAGGTAGATGCTTCCAAGACAAATCAAATCTGCAAAAAAGGGCCGGCCAAGAGGCGTGTTGGTTAAGAGCTGGCTTGGGACGCCAGCAGCCTGGTTTGCATCCCACATATGAGGGCCAGTGACACTGCCCTCTACGGCTATGATGGTGAACAACAGTTTGACCTGGAGCTGGGCTGTGTGAGTCCCGGTGATGGTATAGGTTGCAGTCCCTGCTGCAGTGGGCTGCCATAGGCTAATGAGTGGCCAGCAGCCGGAGTGAGCTGCCAAGAGCTGTAGTGAGCGGCCGTCCAGAGGCTGGCAACTGATCTGCCTCACCCGAGAAGAGCGTAATGATGATACCAACATGGGCCAGTGAAGCAATGTCCTCCACAACTAGACTGAAGAACAAAAGGACAGCAACTTGTCTGTTCCCCTTCTCCCGTTCCCCAATAAAAAATCTTTAAGGGCCAGCCGAGTAACTCAGTTGGTTAAGAGCTCTCTCAAGAGTGTGAGCTGAGCTCTGAGCAATAGCAGTTCGATGCCCAGCCCGAGCTGAGCTGCCAACAGGTGGCAGGATGGCTCAGCTAAAAAAAACAAAACAAAACAACAAAAAAAACCTATTCCAGGTAATCCTTTCCTTGAAATGCCAATAATTATTCAGGGAACTGTGGTCTTAGGATCTACCCATGAGTTATGTTTTATAAAAGGTACCTCTTTTTAGAGTTTACAAAAAAGCTTTTATTGATGTATTTATATTTCAATTCTGTTATTTCACTTTGACACAGCTCAAGAGAATGCCTATGCCCTTTCACAACTAGTCAGAGGTAAAAAGATGAGAAGTTCTAGTCTCTCTACTATTATGTAAATTTAGTAGAGAAATTTTGTTCTATAGGCAAGAAAAATAACTGCTGTGTTCTCTTGCTTAAGGAGCTAACCGTGTGTGATGTGAGAGATGACAGGCAAAATTTGAAATTCAGTTCATTCTACTCTGGGGATGAGATTATAGACAGAGGAATAATACGGATGGTATGAAATTGAAACACCATCTATTTCACTTTTTGTTTTTAACCAGCTTTATTTTCTATTTAACCAAACCAGTTTTAAAATCCTATTGAGAATGAAATTCGCATTTAATCCCCAAAGATTTTCATTAGAAAAATCTGTTTGTAAGGTACACAATAATGTGTGTGCAGTTAGACTACCAACTGTGTTAAAAGGGAGACAAAAGGGAACTGATTCATCACGGTGGCCGGAGGGACTGGGAAAATGGGAAACAAGCACAGGACTGAAACTTCACTGAACTATTTATAGTCTGAATCAAGCAAGTCAATGTGTTACTATTTAAATAAATACATGGAAAATTAACAAAAAAGCTATCTGCTGACATCGCACCTTTCACATTTGCTTACTTAATGTGATAGTCAAATTTACCAAAATTTATTAAAAAAAAAAAAAGTGAGAGTTGAATTCATTCAAAACATTGCTTCACTTCAAAGGAACTTTCCGTGTTCTTTACCTGGTCTGTTTCTTGGGTCCCTGTCCTTCTCCTGATCCACCGGAAGACAGCCCACTGCCTTGGTTTTTAGAGGCGTCTTTCTTTTGGCCATCACTTTGTTTCTGAGGCTTATTCTGCTTTTCAGATTTATTTTCTTTTTCTTTCTTTTTCTTATCTTTGTCCTCGGCCCCGGTGGCAGAGACAGGCTTATACTCTACTCCTGTGAGAGACTTGTACTGTGCCTTCAGCTGAAGGAGACCTTGTACAGCCGTGTCTACCTGATCCTTGAGTTTCACAAAAGAGGCAAAAGAGGAGATGATATTTAATTCAAATTGCTGCCTAAGCACCAATGTCCAAAGCTTTCTAAACAGACTTGACAACATAATTAAAGGCAGAGGGGTATGAGGTAGGGTAGCGGTGGAGAATGTTACATATACTAACTACTGAAATAGAAGGATATACAGGGACAGAATTGTGCAAAACAGTGACTGAAAAATACAACTGTAACTGTACTGTTCAAACAGCAGTCACTAGCTACTTGTGGCTATTCACACTTAAATTAAGTTAAATATTGGGTTGTTGGAAAAGTCATGATGCATTTTTGCAACAAAAAACCAGAAAAATTACGTCATGGCTTTTCCAACAACCTAATAAAATTGAAAATTTATTTCCTCAGTCATAACAGCTACATTTCAAGTACTAGTAGCCACATGTGGCTAGTGGCGACTGCACTGCACAGAACTGTTATAGAACATTTCCATCTTGCAAAAAGTTCTTTTAGAAAGCACCAGCGGGCCGGCCAAGTGGCGTGTTGGTTAGGAATTGGCTTGGGATGTTAGCTCTGAGCAGCAGGGCCCCGGTTCGATCCCACGAGGGCCAGTGACACTGCCCTCTACAGCTAAGATGGTGAACAACAGCTCCACCTGGAGCTGGGCTGCCGTGAGCTACCGTGATTAGCCAGCAGCCAGCGTGAGTGGCCGGCAGCTGGCGTGAGCTGCCAAGAGCCGCCATGAATGGCTATCCAGTGGCCGGCAACAGATCTGCCTCACTGGGGAAGAGTGCAATGATACCAACACGGGCCAGTAAAGCAACGTCCTCCACAACTAGACTAAAGAGCAAAAGGACAGCAACTTGTCTGTTCTCCTCCCCCAATTAAAAAAAATCTTAAAAAGAAAGCACCAGTATGTAATATTGTATTCTACTGTCCTTTAAGAGCCATTAAATTACATAAGTTGAACATTTCATAATTATAAAGATGACAGTTAATCAAGTTTTTAATATTACTCAACTTCAAAACCTATAAGGACTAATAGTTTTCCATTCATGAATCTGTACCAAAAACTCTTATTCATATGAAGGTAATACAATTAGTACAAACTACACCAGGGTTTACAATAAAACTTGCCTTTGGAGACTGAAAGAGCTTTAGGAGAATGAGTCAAAGACCAAGCACCAAGGGCCTAGGATAAGCCAGGCACTGCTTGGGTCTAGATCCCTCTCCTAAAGGATCTAACAAATTAAATTTAATAAGCAACTGAAATCTAGTTGTTTAAGTATCATGTCAGAGAAAGGCAATGCCGTATGAGAATGTCCAGTCAAATGTAGTAGCGGGGAGGAAGGATCAACGAAGTCTTCTCTAAGGCAAGATAAGTGAGTTGAGAACCAAAAATATGTGTGTACAAGTTAGGCAGAGTTTATGGGGCAGAAAGTGTTCCAGGCAAAGAAACTAGCCTGTAATGCAACCAACAAAAACACACAAAGCAAATGCCACACTAACCTTAGAGGCCTTTTCAGCTTTCAGTTTTCGAACAACTTCTCCTTGAGATGCTACTTTGTCAAAAAGTGCTTTGGCTTCTGGTGTTTCTGGACCACAAGGTTCAGAGCTTCTGGCTGGACTTGAATGTGAACTTTGAGATAAAGGGGGCTGGCCAGGAACATACTCCTTCCCAGTTTGTTCCTTGTACTGAGCTTTCAGAGAAAGTAAGCGCTCTACGGCTTCATTTACTTTAGCCTGAGATAAAAGAGAAAAAAAGACACATGTTTAACACTTTCTGAAATTTCTGAAAATAACCATTCCTGTAAATAACCATCATGGAGAAACCCAAGCATAAATGTGTTAAATCATCAGCTTAAAATAACAGATTAAAGCTACAGAAAAGTTAAAGATACAAATCATATCATAATTCTATACACGTTATAAAAATAAACATAAATACACATATACACGTAATATTGTAATTTTCCATCTTACATATATAAACAGACAAATAAATAATAAAACATCCAAACAAACTGCCAGTGTCCAAGCCCTGGGGTATATAAGTAGTCAGAATGCACAAAATCAGAGTAAAGATCAGCTTTGCAAGGGCCGGCCAAGTGGCTCAGTTGGCTAAGAGCTCGCTCAAGAGTGTGAGCTGAGTTCTGAGCAACAGCAGATCGATGCCTAGCCTGAGCTGAGCTGCCGTTGAGCTGCCAACAGGTGGCAGGATGGCTCAGCTAAAAAAAGATAAAATTTAAAAAAAAAAAAGATCAGCTTTGCCTAGAGAACATCTTATTTTCTTCAGCTTACTAAAGAGACATTAAATACAGCACTGAAAAAAACACACAGTTTGGGCCCAACTAAAGAAAAGTTACATTACATTACTCTTTTTAAAAATTTACAATGAAAAGAGCAGGTATGTTGAGGTTTTAATTAGATACTCACCAATACATGTCATCCCCTGCTATTTCAACATAATCATACTGAGAAAGACTGAAACAGCCCAAATGAGACCACTGTGACTCTAGCACAGAAGGCCAGCAATGCAGGCAGTGGCAAGCTGGACGCCTTACCTGGATGGTGATACCTATCTAACCACAGACCAATCAACAGACCACATGGAAGCCCAGGCATCAATCAAAATAGAAAAAGTGACTCCAAATCAGGCATCCAAGTTTTGCTGCCACATGGTAGCAGTGCTCCAGGGAGCTAAGAGCAACCCAACTGAAGCCAGGAAGCTACGCTGGGGTCAAAGAGATGCAGGGAGCATCGGTACACCCTCAGAGAGCGGGCATCTGTGAGACAGCAAATCACATTTCCCTGGGCAGCCACTTTATGATACAACGTTTGGCTGCCTGCTGACTTAAGGAGTCTGTCACAACAGGCACAGCGGGAATACAGGCTGATGTGTACTCCTGACCTGTCTCGTGTTTATATCATCCTTAAAATTAAAAGCATTTTCAGAGCAAAATCTACCCGGTCCTAAGAAAAAGGACACAGTTAATCAGACATACAAGAATAAAGAAAAAAAAACAAAACTTCAATCAACTAAAAGGAAGAAAATGGGGAGAAAGTTAAGGGGGTTTCCTGCAAACATGTCTACAAAAAGAGGCCTACTTTTGAAAGAAGTTCCATTTTACCCCATAAGCAGGTAGTCACCAGAGGTCAAAGTCAGATGGCACACACTTCACACAGAAAGAAACCAACCAAACAAAAAACCTTTGTTTGGCAAGATTACAACTTGAAATATTATAAAGGAGAAAATTACGATCGGCAAACCATTTCATTACTGAATGAGACATTCTAAAAACAAAGCCAAAAAAATAAAACTAAAAATAGAGGACCTCTATCCACAAAGAGGGATGGTGAGCCACTGTGCTTGACTTTATGAATTTTTTCCTCTTTCCGACACTTAAGAGCCACACACATTTCTTGGAGCACTTCCTACACATCACAGTCACATGATACAGGATTCCTGTCAGTACCTAAGTTCCCTCCCCAGCCCCTTCCCCACCCACTAGATGGTGAGCGGCTTCTTGTATTTCCTGGCCATGGTGCACAGCAACAGCCAGTAGCAGTGATGCTGGCTGCCGTGGCAACACAGTCCAGCAGGCTGTCTACAAACAGTACGTGCTCTGAGAAGGCGAGTCTGCCCTAGCAGGTGGAATTCACAGGCTTCCTCACAACGCAGTCTCGCGTCCAGCGTACTCACCTTGGGAGCTTTCTCAGCTTTCAGTTTCCGAACCACCTCCCCTTGTGCAGCAACCTCATCGTACAGAGATGTCCCCTCGGGGGCACCTGCTGCGGCTTTAGAAGAGACATTTTGGGGCGCTCCAGCAGGGGGATTTCCAGGTTTATAGTCCTGGCCCGTTTTCTCCTTATACTCAGCTTTCAAAGCTAACAGCTGTTTCACAGCAGCATCCGTCTCTTCCTTTGCAGCTTTCTTGGCTTTCAATTCACGAACCACATCCCCCTGAGCAGCCACTCTGTTGTAAAGGACGAAGGAATCCTCAGAAGTGGCGCAAGTATTAGACATAGGCGGTGCTGGTCTGTCCTTACTAAGAGGAGGAGTCTATGAAAGCAAAAAACCAAAAATAGTTAATGTTACATGTCCTCCCACAAAATTATATCAACCTAGTTGTTTTATGTTTCATGTTAAAACAAAACTTTAAAATCAGAGACCACGCAGTTTTTAATCTGTGTAAATTAAAAGCTCAAGTCAGACATTCCCACAGTAAATACTTCCAAACTCATCTCTCCTAGTAAACCTGTGTGCTTCTGCCTTCCCCAGCTCAGGCTATTTACCATTTATTTACATAGTCAATGAAATAAAACTCTAAGTTACTGTCTTACTGATTCTATTTCCTGGGTTCATGTCCGCATTACATTCTCCATGCTCTCTCCTCTGGCTTCCTGACCTTGTAACACCTCTAATCCTACCTCCAACCCACTCTCCAAACTGTCTTCCTCATAGCTGCCAAATCCTCAAGGACTACCCAACTGCCGACACCTATGGACCCCACACTGTGGGTGCCACAGGGAATCCACAGGGATGCCAGGGGTAGTTTAAACATTTGAGGATATCGGAGACCCGGCATCTGTCAAACACCTAGTGAACTATAAGCTCAAGGTAGTTCAGTTTTAACATTAAAGTAAGCTACATTCCTCTCATTGCTGAAATCATAAGTGTCATATCTTTGCAAAGCTGGATTTTTCACAGCTGCTTTGCTAAAAATCAAATACCACAAGGGGAGGGGGAACGGGTGACTAAGTGGCTCATCTTAGAGAGCGTGCTCTGAACAAGGTTGCTGGTTTGATCCCCGCATGGGCCACTTTGAGCTACGCCCTCCTTAAAAACATAAAAAACGAAATACCACGGAGAATCACTGTGGAACAGGAAATGGTAGTGTCCAATCTAAGTCCAAGATTAAAGGAAGAAATAAAGGCATTATTTTTTTCTTTCAATTTGTATATCATTTTAAGCATGAGGGGCCGGCCGAGTGGCTCAGTTGGTTAACAGCTCGCTCAAGAGTGTGAGCTGAGCTCTGAGCAACAGCAGTTCGATGCCCAGCCTGAGCTGAGTTGCCACTGAGCTGCCAACAGGTGACAGGATGGCTCAGCTTAAAAAAAAGAATGAAATTAAAATATTTAACATTTAAGAAAATATTTTAAGGCCAGCCGAGTGCCTCAGTTGGTTAAGAGTGAGAGCTCTTTGCAACAGGGTCGCTGGTTCGATTCCCACAGGAGCTAGTGAGCTGCATCCGAGCTGAGCTGCCAACAGGTCGCAGGATGGCTCAGCTGGTGAGAGCACGTGCTCCTAACAACAAGGTTGCAGCTTCAACTCCCACATAGGATTGTGGGCTATGCCCAACCGCAACTAAGATTGAACATGGCACCTTGAGCTGAGCAGCCGCAAGCTGCCGACAGGCAGCCGGATGGCGACTGAACTTGGATCTGAGCTAGCTGCTTGAAGGACAATTTGGCTGTTCCCCTTCCCCAATTCCCAAATAAAATATTGAAAAAAATTTTAAAAGTATTTAAAAAATGAAACTTAATGTTTTTTCTCTCAATTTATGTTGAGATTTTTTTCAAATTGCTACTAACTTATTGGGATATAAATATTTATCTAGTTATTTGAACTTAACTACTTAGTAAGAAAAAGTGTTAACCATTTCATTTAGCCTAAGGGTGCCATGAAAAACTTATGGATAGACGGTGCTGTCCGGCGCTGTGTGGACCTCTGGCTTACACAGTAACCCCCTAATTCTTCAGACACGTCACAACCTCTCAAATCCATATCTTATATGAGGACAGAGGCTGTGTCTGCACCTGGGATGTCTTTCAGACTGTGACTGCCGGGCAGATCCCTAATTCATCATTAAAGACAAGGACTAAGCATTACCTCCAAGATGAAAAATAGAAAAAAGCATGTAAGACAGTTTCCTATCATCCACAGTACAGCAGTGCCTGCCCTTTGTCTCTTTTCCAAATCTCCCTGGCTGTAGGGAGCTCCTGACCACGCGGCCCTGGAGTCTGACAGGAAAAGTCCAGACAGGAAACCAGAACCCCAGGTCACTGCCCTGACTCTGTCAATACGACTTTTGTTATCTTTGGCAAGGCCTTTTTCCCTTTTCCCTTATAAAATGAATAGCTAAGAACAGGCGTCCCTCAACATACGCCCAGCTCTCCACAAGGCTCCTGATTAAGCAGCCTGGCTCTGAAAAAGGCAAGGATCTACCTACAGTTCTATTATGAAAAAAACTTTTCTAAAAATATTCTTTTAATCTGGGCTTTCCTACTTTTTCACATAATAAAAATAATTTTAAAAATCTTGTTTTGCAAGGTATTTTAAAATCTTACATGAAAGGGTAACGAAAACCCCAAAAGTAAGTTATTGTCTTCTTCAGTTTCCACAGTAAGAAAGACAACCACTTGTGAAGAAGTCGATTCTAAACCCGAGGATGAGAAAGATCACTCATTAAAGACTTATCTGTAAAAGTCAGTATTTACCTCATTTTTTGTTGTATCTACTTTGGTCTTTTCCTTTGACCCAGATGTCGGCATTTCCTTTGTGTGCCCATCAGGAATGTATATTAAAACACATGGGGCTTCTCTGCAACTGTATGGGCTAAGAAGAAAACGAAGGGCCAAGAAAGTTTATTAGAACTGAAATAGAACAGCTATTAAAACTGAATTCCTCGATTAATCCAATGGCACTATGTTAATGCTTTTCAAAGTATAAATATATAGGCCACTCTCTTGTTATTCAAATCAAAGGTTCTTCAGGGTAGTTTAAAAACAATAAATACATAAAAAAATCGACAGTGCTAATTACAAACTTCCAATTTATGAACTTTCACCGACGTAAACAAGCTAATCCCAGGACAGAGGTACATCTACTCCACCAGCCATCACAAGTGACATTAGTGGATGCTAATGGTCTCTTTTTTTTTTTTAAATAAATTTTTTATTTTATTTTTTAGAGGGCAGTGTCTCTGGCCCTCCTATGTGGGATCCGAACCGGGGCTGCTGGCTTCCCAATCCAGCTCTTAACCACCACGCCACTCGGCCGGCCCTGGTCTCACTCTTGACTTAAAGGAAATTTGTCCACATATCACACCTAATCTGTTTATAAGCAAAACAATTTCTGTGAAACACTTTTTTATAAGAATTTCTCAATTCTAAAGGTTAGAGTAGCAAACTCCACTGCCCCAAGGCTATTCACAAGCAACAGATTTCTTCAAATTTGGGGGTAAAAGAAACAAAGTAAAAATAGATAAAGAATGCAGTAACAATGGGATCTACATATCTCTTCAATATTTTTTTTTTTTTTTTAGCTGAGCCATCCTGCCACCTGTTGGCAGCTCAAAGGCAACTCAGCTCGGGCTGGCATCGAACCGCTGTTGCTCAGAGCTCAGCTCACACTCTTGAGCGAGCTCTTAACCAACTGAGCCACTCGGCCAGCCCCCTCTTCAATATTTTTTAATAACTTCACTGAGATATAATTCACATACCAGAATCTGACCCTTTGACAGTATACAATTCAATGGTTATATAAAGTTGTGGAACCATCACCACTATCTAATTTTAGAACATTTATGTCACCCCCAAAAAACCCTCTGAACCCTTTCACACTAGCACTTCCTAGTCCCCTATTCCTCTAGACCCTGGCAATCACTAATCTACTTTGTTTCTATAGATTTGTCTATTCTAGACACTTCACATAATAAATAAAATCATACAATATGTGGTGTGTTGTCACTGGCTTCTTTTATTTAGTATAATGTTTACAAGGTTTATGCATGTTCTAGCATGAATCAGTACTTCATTTCTTTCTGTGGCTGAATAATATTCCCCTGTATGGCTGTATCACATTTTGCTTATTCATTCATCAGTTGAGGGACATCTGGGCTCTTCGCACCTCTTGGCTATTATGAATAAGGCTATGAGCATTCATGTACAAGTTTTTGTATGAACACACGTTATTATTATTCTTCAGTATACGTGTAGGAATGGAATTGTGGGGTAAAATAGTAACTCTATGTTTCATTTTTTGAGGAACTGCCACACTTTTCCGAAGTGATTGTATCATTTTGCAATACCATCTGTAATGTATAAAGGTTCCACTTTCTCCACATCCTCAATACCTCTTATTGTCTTTGATTACAGCAATCCTAGTGGGTATGGAACACTACCTTGCTATAATCTTGTTATGCAGTTCCCTAATCATTAATAATAAGCTTTTCATGTGTGTACTGACCATCTATGAGAATTTTGGAGAAATTTTTTCTTTATACTTGGACTTCATGAAGATAGATTATAGGATGGTATAGTTTTAAAAATGAATTTGTTAATATTATGCTGTTTCAAAGGTGCCACTTATTAGAGTCAAGTCTGAAATATTAAATCTAGAAGAACAAATCAGACTGAATAGAGATCTATCAGGTACAGTATTTAGTGGAAGTTCAATTTTTTAACCATTTTTTAACTATAAGAACTTGAAGCATTTTCATTTAGATGTTCAGTCACACTTACCTAACAGGTTCATAAGGCTGATCACATATGAAGAATCCTCTTCTCTGGAGTTGTACAATGTCTCCTTTTTTCAAGTCCTTAAGGCAAGGGTCCCCCAGCATTGCTTCTTCACGCTGTAAAGGTGGAAATATAAGATGGAAATACACTTTGTCAAAATCAAAGCACTAAAAAGAACTTTAAAATGCATGCAGCTTTTTCCACTAGCTGGGATATTTCCATTTTTGGTTTTTTTGAGGGCAGTGTCACTGGCCCTCATATGTGGGACCCGAACCGGGGCCGCTGGCTTCCCAAGCCAGCTCTTAACTACTGCGTCCTGGGATATTCCCATTTAAAACAGGTATGTTAAAAATTTTACTACTTAAGCACACACAATAAAACAGTGAAGTATTAAAATAAATAGCAATTACATTTATCATCATTTTTGAAGTTTACATTTATAAGCTGACTGGCTTCTGGAAAACTTTAACCTGATTGGTGTCCTTGCAGGTATAAATACGTTTCCAACCATAAATATGAACTGCAATGCAAGAAGCACATATACACTGAAAGTCATGCTAGCTAGCAACGCACTTAAGAGACGTAAGAGCTCTGGGTTTGAATCCTATCTCTATTGTTTACTATGTCCTCAGGCACGTTATTTAGCTTCACTTTCTATCATCTGTAAAATGGGAACATCACTCTTTTACATCTTATTTTAATAAAATTCTACAAATCTTTTCTGTTTGAGGAACCAAATACTTAAAACTAATTTTTAAAATTCTAAAGAGAAGTTTATATGACAGGGAACGGTGAAATATGGCTACCTTGCTGTTCTTGTTGACATACTGCTTAAAGTCCTCGTCTTTTCCCAGCACTGGTTTTGTGATCAAGTGCTCATAAGTCACACAAATTGCTGGAATAGGAAGAGCCCGTGGCGTCTCTGCGAGCCAAGTGATCTTAGTGGTTTTCTTGTAGTCTTTGTTCTCCAAATTCAATTTTGCATCAAGAGATACAATTTTTCCATCTGCGTTTCTAGATATAAGATTAAAACATGTTTAAAGAAAATAAACAATTACTGCTATAAAAATGCACTATTTTGTTCTGTATCTGTAGCAAATGGATAAGGAAATTTTCGTTGTAAAAATTTCAAATCAAACATTTATTTGAGCTTTTAATATGTGCCAGACATATACTGGTTAAGAGATGAATAAAATAAAATCCCTGCTATCAAGATACTACCAATACACTGGAAAACAGATCCATACATATCTGATAAAGAACATGAAAATGTTTAGAAATTTTAAAGTCACCTGCACTAAGTATTAAAAAATCTGAAATACTGTATTTACAAACACTTAACAATGACTTAAATCATAAGCAATGATGGGACAATTAAGATGTCCGCATTTACATAAATAAATCTTAGCATACTATGCTCCATTTATGTATCCTTAAAATCAGATTTATAAGTATAGCACACTATAATAACTGGAAAATTTCATATTCATCATTAAAAAATTAATTTTAAAACAGATTTTAGGATAAAAATGTTATATATACAAATTCTGTGTAGAGAATCCCTCTACCAAGAAACTGTACAATAATAGATGACAAAAAGGAGCTCTAGACCATTAAAACAATTTGCTATATTTAGATGTATAATTTTCAACATCACAAGCAAAAGCTATCCTGATACCCTATTAGTAAACTGGAACACATATTAAAAAAACATTAGGTTCCAAATTTGCCTGGGGAGAATTTACCAGTTAACAACA
The DNA here is from genome assembly GCA_033961575.1 of Aselliscus stoliczkanus. Classification (NCBI taxonomy): domain Eukaryota; kingdom Metazoa; phylum Chordata; class Mammalia; order Chiroptera; family Hipposideridae; genus Aselliscus; species Aselliscus stoliczkanus. The sequence continues at coordinate 10,808,293 of CM066734.1, forward strand.
TGAATATGTCTGAACCAGGTAATTTTTAAAAAGTGAATCAACATAAATACTTTTCTCCCATGTTTATTTGAAAACAAAAAGTGCTTACTTGTGTATTTTTGTAATGTTGATGTTGCCCCAATTTATAAAGGTCACCATCTCACCCTCTGACAGTGTCTCTGCATCAGCACCTTCAATGAGAACTCTGGGGCTGTACCATACGGACTTCAAGCCCACATCAGGATTCTGATTGGTGAAAAAGGAATGTCGATTTAAACAGCAACTTATTGAATCCAGTATAAAGAAATTGTGAATGTCTGAAGAAATTTATACATTCTTCAACCGTATTATTTAATGCACAAAAGCTATGTGTGTTAGTCTGAATCCAGCTCTGTGACACACTAAAGGAGTCAGATGGGGTGGCCTGCCCCTTAGGCTGCCCTTCCAGCTTGAATCACTGTTTTCAGAGCTATGATAGTATTATTTATCACGAAGTGTCCCTCTAACCAGAGTCTGCTTCACTATTTTCAGAATCTCACTACTTTTGCAGCAAAGGAGGAAATAGTCATTTCTGCCTGGGGGGCTGCAAAGCAATGTAGAACAACAGACATCACCTTAGCAGGAAATCGTGGACCTTTCATATTTTAGAAGATAAATTCTGAAGATAGATTTACATATGTATAGATAAGTTTCCTGCCCTGTCAATATATATGTGAAGAAGAAAATACTTGTTAAATTTCAGTTTTTGTTAGGCAGAACTCAGAAGAAAACAAGTATAAGAAGGTCCTTTGAAATAAATGTTAAACAGCATGTGTTTAACAATTGTTCAAGGAATGCACCAATATATTTGAGAAAAGTCAGTACGTTGTAACATCTTATATTACACCGGACTCGGAACAGAACACTGACAGGCTAAATACAGAACACTCTGTGAGGGAACTGATAATGAAAATGCTACATATCAAACTGAGTAATCCAGTCATCATTTAAAGGGCGTTTCCTAATCAATTAATTCTTGTTTAATTATAAGCAGTAGTAATCTCATTTATGCTATCTGAACTCATAGTCATTTTAACAAATAAGCACCCTAAAAAAGTTTTATTCTCACACACACACACACACACACACACACACACCCCTTATTAGGGTTCCCCTCAAAATAACTCAAATCTTTAAAACTGAAAAACAGCTAAGGTCCCACATAGAAAGGCAATCACACAAGGTTGCCACTTAAAGAGTATTTAAAGTGCTTCACAACATACATGATCTTATGTGTGAGTGAGTCTATGAACGTAAGTTTTCAGGTTATGAGTATATTACTCTATTAGTATATAAGTGAGTCTATGGACATAATCTTCATGATCTAATGAAGATATTTATAGACTATTTAAAGGCTGCAATAAAAGGATCTACTTTCACTTCAAGGTTGTCTACCAAGGCAGTCATGACAATCCAAGACTTGCAGCTACATGCATCTGAAATTCGCATTCTGGATTTAGACAAATACCATTTTCACTTTACTGACCTTTTCTACAACAGAGCAAATAGCAGATGATAAACTCTGGACAGGGGTTGTAATCTGGTATTAGTAGGTCTAATGTCTTGGCTTAAAGACAAAGGTGACAGTCACCAAATAAGCTAGTGAACAGAGAGCGCACTTCAGGTTTCATGTAAAGACAAGAGGGTGACTTGTAATGCCTCATCTTTCAAAGTGACTCCAGGAAGAGAGAAATTCCTATTACACTAATAAGCCATCACCACAGAACACACCAACTGTAACAGTTGTGTGATGGATGTGCTGTGGATTATTACTAGAATAAATGTCTTCAGCAGAAAATCCACAAAAATATTTACTTCAATTAGTACCACCTCCTGATAAATGAGGTTGAGTACATGAGCCCTGAAGCCTGCCCGACCGCCGACGCCCGCCCCCCTTCTTTAACAGAGAGCAAGCGTGTGAGGCCGCAGGGTGACCTTTGGGTGTTTGGCGACTTCTTTCCTCTCCTCCCGAGCTGCGGGGACATTCACGGGGATCACCTCTTTCTTCAGCAACGCAACGTACCGTGGTGCCACCGGGTCAATAACCTGAAACAAGCGCATCCTCGTGTGAGAACATTCGGGATTTATTTAAATTTCGTGAGTAAAATAAAATAAAAGCACAGGAAGACTAACTGGCTTTCTGTGTTACTGCATTTACTAATTTTTTGGTTTACCTACTAACTCTTCACCATTTTAACTGTCAAGTAGAAAAGAGAAAAGCAATCATACACCAAGTCCACATGAAAGACTAGAGTTCCTTTCCAAGAATAATTACTGACAGATGAAAAGAAACCAATTAGTTAAAGCACAATACTAGAAATATTTTGAAAATTGTTTTTAACTCCGGTATTAGAAAGGAAAAATTATCCTGTGAGGTTATATATTGATCCTACAGGCAAATATGATAGTCAGTTTTGTATTGTTGGAGAAGTCCATTTTGAAGGAATACATATAAACATGTGTGTTTAGTAGAATTGTCCATAATCAGTGTCAGGCAACACATCATCATCAAAAGCAAAGAAGCATTAGTTCACTATAATAAGGCAATTCTATAGGTTAAAACTATAAAGAACACACGTCTACCTGTCTGCACGCTATCTCTACAGGGACTACTGTATTCCCAGTACCTGGCAAGGGCCTGGCACACACAGGTAATCGATGAACACCTGCAGACTGACTGCGTGGATGGTCATATTCCCTATGCTCTCACCTACTCCACCTCCAAATCAGTAGCAGCGCCGCCTTCTAGATCTGATATACTGTTCTCACTTCACTGCTCAATTTTAAACGATGCACGATGGTCAAGCCCAACAGCAGTGTTTAGACACCAAATACTGCAAATGGAAGAAAAATGGAGGCCGAAGCAAATGCAGCATCAAACAGCTCTGTAAAGTTATTTTCTTGTCATTATAAGGATGCAGGAAATAGTGGTGTGGTTAATTAAACTTGGCTATTTGCTTTGTTTTGTATTTTTGTTGCTGTTGCCATTGTTTGCTCAGCTTTTTGGTTTGCTTTAAGAGTATTTTTCAGCTTCTAAAAAGAATGGTACTGCGGAAATTCAGAATGAACTCAAGAGACAAGACTCGAGTCCTCAGAGGGTCCCTCGTAAGAATATGAAAAGCTGTTCCAGTTACCCTGCCTGCTGCACCCCATCTGTTTGTATTTCATGCCAGGCCTAAATCAGCACCAGCTTCTCTAAGTCATTGTTTCATTCTTTCCTTCCTTGGGTCTCTAAGGTCATTCTTGCCAGTTAAGGGGGCTTCCTTTCAGCTTCTACTGGGCTAGATTGATCCAAGATTTAATTTGTGAACACTCGGTTCAGTATTGAAGCCAGTAAAATACAATTGCTTTAAAGAAGCTAAAACTAGACAAGCGAACCTGAGAAACTTACTTTTCACTGCAGCTCACTTTTCTCAACTGACAAAAACAGAAGACTGTTTCTCACACTTGACTAATTATTGTAAGTGCTTTAGGGCACTGGCTAGCACAGATTTTCAGGCCACTTAACCCTAAGGGATTACGATTCGAATGGTCTAATGTGTGGAAATCTACTTTTATCAAGCATTCCGAGGACAGCTGGGATCAGACAAGTTTGGGAAACCTTGAATTAAACGTTTAAGTCTCTCTCAGCTCTAAACTGCACAGTTCTAAGAATCTCTGGGTCAGTAGTTTTCCAAGTTCTCCAGAGCCTTAAGGATATCAGGGAGTCGCCCTGACAGGCACCAAGCAGAGTGGGAAGGACAGGCACGCGACTGAAGAACACGGGGCTTCAGACCTCCCACCACACTCCAACCAGAGCATATACACTTTATTCACTGGGGCTTACGGAAAATTTTTTTCATCTGAAGGAAAACTTTCCTTATGGGGGGGGAGGGATGTGAGAGAAGTCTCTACATGCTTTATTTACTAGCCAGGCCAGATGGAAAGGGGTTGAGATGAGTATTATCATATCACTGAAAGACTAACATAAATTTTTAAAGTAAACAGTAAATAAGGGTTGATGGAACTAATTAATAGCTCTTAAATGAACACCTTAAAGCTGTGACTCTTCTGCCCTGACTGAGAAGTTGAAATCTTAAGACTAACATAAAATGAAGAAGAAAAAATCAGTGAGATTAATGCAGAGGAAGCTATTAGAATGTCTTCCACAAGTACCAAGGTAAATTAAAAAACAAACAAAAAAAACTATATATATAGTCCATTTAATTATGAAGAAAAATTATGTCCTAGTTTCCTGTCAAGATGAAAAGTCAGGCTAAATATACAGCCTCACAGTATTTTCAGAGGGATGCTGAGCTTATTAACCACCCCATCTCTCACTGTCCCTTCTTTTCTTTACCATGTTTAATATTCTCAATAAATAAAGTTATTGTCTAAAGGAGCATGTAGAGAGCTCCAGCTTATCTGGATTTAGTTCCCTTGTCTTTTAGCAGAAGACACTTTTAAAAAAAGTTGAGTTATTAAGACTGGGACCGTGTACAAAGAATGTCTTATGCCCGCCCTTAACGCTTACCTCACAATGGCATGGCATTAAATTTAGTTTACTGACGCTTCACTTAAATTTCATTTGCAGAACTTGGGAGAGAAAGGTAGAACAAGCTGTAAAATAACAGAGTAGTATGCAGAGATTGAAAGTGACGTGAATCCTAAATAAGAGATCAGTACCTTGAGGGTCAGAGAATGGGAAAGTGATGGAATACAGCGAGATGCCATGAAGGCCAGCCACAGAAACAAAAGGCGCAGAATGACTTCATTTTTACTACCAATCAAAATTTCCAACTGTGCCATGTTTTTAAGATAGTGCTTAACGATTAAAGATCCCACAGACTTGGGATTAACAACGCAGACTGAAAAAGACTCTACTTTTAGTCCCTCCAACACCCTCATTAAAAGGACATGAAGGGTTTTGTTTAAAGGCACAAATCCAAGACTGGTAGGAGATATGGCAACAAAATTCTGGAAGCTGAAAAACACGGAAGCATCCCTTCTCTGCTCCATACTATCAGCCAACTGCCTCTTCCCTATCTCGGCAAGAGAATGGGCATTTACTCTGTGCAAAGAAGGGAGTCTAGATCCCGCAGACATCAGACACAGCTGAGGTGCGGGCACTGCGCTGAGACCAGGGTATCCAGTAAATGTCTGACACTAGACGCAAGGGCCCTCGCAGTCTTCCTAATTTGGCTCCAAAGCCTCAGCAGCCAGGCCTTCAGAACTTCAGGCAGGTAACTGAAAAACTCCTCTGGAAAAACTGTGTAATCTAAGAAACCAGACAGGAAGTTACTGACATGGAGGTTTTTCAACTAACTGGCCCAGCCTGATGGCCTACAGTGACAAGCCCAATTCTTACTCTTGGTGCTTCCACTCACTTTCAGTCCTCATGTGACACATAAGCAGATTAACTGAGCCTAATCGGACATCTGGAAAATGCCTCCAGTGTCAAAGAAAAACCAAAATAAACATATTATAACCATGAAACAGGAACAGAAAGTTGTTTTGAGAGTTCAGAGAACAAAAAGAGAAATCCTAGAAATATGACAGCATAAATGAAAAATTTAACAGAAGGGTAGTTGAGTACACCTACTAGAAAATAGTGTTAAATGATGAGACAGAAAATAAGAGAGGAAATAGAATTAGAGGTCCAGTTCAAGAGGCCCAACATCTGCTCAAAAAGGTTCCAGAGAGAAGAAAATAGTAAAGAAAGAAAGGAGAGAGAGAAGAAAGAAGAGAGAGAGAGAGAGAGAGAGAGAGAGAGAGAGAGAGAGAAAGAAAGGAAAGAAAGAAAGAAAGAAAGAAAGAAAGAAAGAAAGAAAGAAAGAAAGAAAGAAAGAAAGAAAGAAAATTTCCCAGAACTGAAGGAGTGAGTTTCCAGACCGGAAGCCACATGTTCTTCCCATGGGTATGGATGAAACAGACTGACGCCATGACACTCATCATGAAATTTCAAAGTGAAAAAGACAGGTCATATACAAGGTCTCAAAAATCTTCTTCATCCCAGCCTTCCCTTCTCAGGGGAACTACCAGGGGACACAGCACAGCAAAGCAAAAAGGTAATAAAACCAGAAGGGAGATCCAAGAACCAAGAGATTCATTACAGAACTCAAACCAAGTGAGTCCCAGGGCAAGGGGCAGGCGGACCTGGGAAGGCTGTGCTCGGAAGTTACCCGGCCATCAGCCCAGATCAGACCGGAGCAGCGCAGAGGGTCCGGCAAAGACATCTCCAAGACGAAACTGAAAGAACACTTCAGGCATGTGGACATTTTGGCAGGCAAGTTGAGACAACTTATGCAGAGTTTGAGCCACAGTTAGACAACTAAACAAATGAGAGGCAAGAACAATCAAAACAATCAAGGCAAAAACAATCAAAACAATCAAGTACAAGAAAACCAACAAGCCATGGGAAGAACTAAAAGACCTAAATCCTCATCTTCCATTGTGGGAGGTCAACTGATGGTGCCCAAAACAAAACAAAAAATCAGGAGGTAGCGACACACATCTCATTTAGAGGTATGGGCAATAAATACCCAAAGAATGATCTGAGCGCTGAGAGTGATTTAAACGGAAGGAAAGAAGACAGGGGAACACTGTTCACCTTCACACACCCTATAGTGAGATACTTTTCATGTATTTGAATTAAGTATACATGTATAACTTTATTAAAACTTAAAACCTTTAAAATTTGGATTATTAATAAAATACAGCAATGTTAAATTTGCCTGTGAATTCCACTTATATTTATTATTAGTAACGGCAGCAACAGAAAGAGCCAATTAATTCCTCTATGTATTGAAAAACTGACTAAACACAAAAGACTAAATAAAATAAATCCAAGACATGCGAGACAAGCAACCATTTCTTGAGGCAAGGCATCAGCACAATCAAGCAGCAACATGAAAAAAGAATTTACAGAACACAATCACAGAAACCCTAATTTAAAACGTGGCACGTGAATGATTTGCCTTATTATAGTGTCTAAGCATCTGCTTCCAATTAGTAATTAATAATGTCAATATACAGTATTCCTCATTTGACTTTCACTTAAGAAATAGTAGTTAAAAAGCTGGATTCAATAAGACACAGGAATCATAATTAATGAACCTTCAATATAACTCAATGGCTATGTAACTTTAAAACTGTCCTCTCACGGAAAGGTAGAATGGAATTAGCCAAATCTTCCCTTTGCCACTGAGAAAACTAGAGGAATTTGTTTTAAAACTAGGAATAATGCATTTTCAGTGCATTCATATAGGCAAGTCTTTTATATAAATGTGATTGTGCTGCAAAGCTGTACAACAGCTCAGATAAGTTATAACATAGAATACGCTAGAAGCTATGTGCTAAATAAGGCAAATAAAAGCATTTAGTAATACCTTCTTACAGAGAGCTCGCAGCTTGAAAGCAGAAAAATGAAATGCAAAGTGTTCATAAAAGAATAAAGGAAAAAACTGTTACTGCTCCCCATTACTTCAAGTTTGCTTGTTTTAATCATTGTTATTTGGTATTATTAATAATAAGCTTAATGTTATTTTGATGTTGAAAAAAGGAAAACATTCCATTTTCCTGAGAGTCTGCAAATGATAACGTTCTTCACAACATTTTCTCTACCATGAGCACACTAATGAATTCTACATGTGGGAGTTAGGCATGAGAAAAGAGGACCAAGGGTCACACCCTGTACCTTTTTGTTAAATGCCCAGATTTTGTCCCATTCCATGTTCACAACTGAACGTGAGGAGCCCTAGAAAAACAAAAAGAAAATGACATAAAGGGTGAGCATTAATTCGGATTATGTTCTTTAAATTAAGCTATGCATGTTAGAAAAAATAAGCCCAATTAATAATTACTCACAAGTTTCTTTCCACTGGAATATAAAACTTATTATGTACAAGCTAATTTGGTTACCAGCAGCAGTTCAAGTCAATAGTCCTATCTTTCACTGGGTAAAAATACAACAGCTGCCTCTGCCCAACCCTAGCTTAGGAGTGCACGACACACTCAGTGTTCCACTATTATTAACAGTGCTAAAAACACTGTTAAAAAAAATATTCTGGGGCCGGCCGAGTGGCGCGGTGATTAAGTGCTGGCTTGGGACGCCGGCGGCCCCGGTTCAGGTCCCACATGAGGGCCAGTGACACTGCCCTCAAAAAAAAAAAAAAAAAATTCTGCCCCTGCATTCTAAGGAACTGACAATGGAAACAAGGACAGGAATAAGAAGATTAAAGGGATATTGACAGACACTTGAAAATTCAAACAGAGAAGCTGGAAAAGAAACCATAACTCACTTGAGCAGCAATGAACTGTTTCAGTCCTTCAACTGTCATCCCTCTTCTCAGGACGCCGCGAACCGTAGGAAATCTTGGGTCATCCCTGGGAAACAGGGACATTTGTAAGTACCAAGGAGCGTTTTAAATATGTAGTCACGGAGAGTACAAAATACCTTCATGAATATTATATTCAACGTGTTAAATGTATAGAAGAGCTGGCTGTAATTGCACAGATCACACTACCAGTGAGCCCCAGTTCACGGAAGAGAAAAACTGCTTACCAACCAGCATCGCGCCGTACAATAAATGCACCACCAGAAACACTAAAAGCATATTTGAGGAAAGACACCAGGGTGATAGCTTCAAATACAGAAAACGCATGCGTTGAAACATTATTTGTTGTTTATTTAACAAACACTCAGTGTCTATTCTACACACGAGCACGACCATGAGACCAGGTCTATGGAGGACCAGAGGGTGACAACCAGTTTTCTATTAGATGCTGCCATCCGCCGAGGGCGTGCCCTCACGTGCTTTCCGTTCCCATGGCCCACGGCCCACAATGGGCGCTGTCTGCAGCACTCACGGGGGGAGGGGACCTCACACTGGAGGAAAGGGAGACGGAGGACCAGAAATCCCACAGGCCGACCCATTCCACCTCCTCCAGTCATCCTCCCACCCTCAGAGCCGTCCTCACTGCCTCTCAATTCTAGGCAACAGGAAACCTACCATCCATCTACCAGTCCTTCATTGACAAACCACGTCAGTTTTCTTTTAGACAGCACTGTGTTGTTGAGATTTAGCCGGCTATATTCCCAAATATATGGTTTTCGTATGCCTAAAGCTTCAATAATCCAATAAAACTGTTCATCTCTGTCATGGTATTCTGTTGTTCTCAGGGCATGTGTAACACCTTCAATGCTATCCACTATAGGGCAGGCGAAATCGTACGTTGGGTAAATACTAGGAAAAAAAGGGAATATTTTGAAAATCAACATGAAGCATTTTACCCTTTGCCTCTTAGATTAGGCATTATAAACAGAAACACTAATTTAGACTCTAATTCTTTACAAGTTAAGAATTTTTACAAAACTGACATGTTTCATGACTCATAATAATCAAAGTGTATCAAAACACCAGACTGAGAACAGTAAATCAGTTACCCATTTAATATTCAAACAAAAAAGCAAATTTGCAATTTAACAGACGACTGGTACTGACACAGAAAATTCTACAATTGTATTTCTGTAATGACCAACGTACAAGGGAGGAAGCAACAGCAATATACATAATAATTTTGAAGGAATTTAGCTTTCCAGTATCTTAATTAATCCCACACTCAAGTAAATTGAATTACTTTTGTAATTAACTGCACTCAAGAACAGTTTCCTTCTCTGACAAGTAAAAAAAAAAAGTTATGTAAATTAAACTTCATTGAACATGGAATACGCTCACAAAGATTTCTGCCTAAAATAATATACACAACACATAAGCAGTTTTCACTTGAATTTTTAAAAGTGTATTACTGCATTATGACTCCTAATTTTTAAGATATGACTTCAGTAAGGTGCTACTGCATTAGGCTTTGCAATTATTTGTACTGAAAATGTGTATGCAAATTCACTTTTCCAAATGTATTTCAAGTATCTGCTTAAGAAAACAAGGAGCAATCACTCTATTAAAATGAAGGACATGGGAACCACTAACCTAAAAATGCTATCATTCTAAATATAAGCGGATTAAATAGACAAAATTAAAAGAATTCTATGTAAACTAAGAACTCAGAATATTTGGCCAGATTCATTAGTTTGTGTTTCACATAATCCACTGTGTAAGATTTCACTTTCCTTGACTACAATAGGTTATTTTATAAACAATACACACCGACATGGCAGAAACTGGAATATAGTATAGCTACATGGTATCATATTCACAATTCTTTAAAACATATATTTTTTACTGATTATTATAAAGGTTTTGTGGTGGTTGTTTTCGTTTGTTGTTTATGTTGTGTCTTTGCTTTGATATTTTTGCTCTTGCTGTCCCATGAATTCTACACAATCGTGCAGATTACAAAATACATCTGTAAGGGTTGGATGCATTCTTAGGTTTGTATCAAATAAACTAAGTTGATAAAACATTTTTAAAGATGAAGGACATATATATAAGTACACACACATGCACACACACGTAACTACACACATAAGTGTTTGTTTAGACACACACATCTGCCACACAGTTTAAAGAAAGTCACATTAGCTAAGCAAGTTATCATTACATTCATCAATTACTTCAGAAGTTATAATTCAGCATTGGTATGCAGTAGCCTTCTTTAAAGAATAAAAAAATTTGTTACTTGATAAAATAAATTAATGGAGAAGGGACCATTTAAAGAAAAAAAAAAATCTGTTAAACTGAAAATCCACATAGAAAACTAATCGAAACTAGGAAAAACATATGCTACTTTCTGTATTGCTCATATTTCTGTAAATTTTCAGAACGGACACATTCATGAATTTATGCACAGTAGAATCAAAGTTTTTAAGAAGAAAAGTTATCTTCATCTCAAGATACACACCAAAGTATACCTACTCAACACATAAAAAGCACCTGTGGGCAGACACATGACTTCCATGGTTGGCATCGACCTGAGAAATAATAAGGTAGCACAACCTTCACTGACAGGTGAATTAACAGCTCCCCTTGACCAAAGGCCAGTTCATCTGTAGATGAACAAAGATCAGGTATCCTGACTACTCTGTGTTTACAGATAGCACCAAAGCAAAGCACAGCAGGCTACGCAGCATAATGAACTGAGTAATACTTACTTGTACTTATTTCCAGTTCTTGGGTGTGGATGAATTTTGCAGCGGTAAAGTGTTGGGTCCCTCATGCACCCATTGTTACTGCTCATGTCAATTTTTGCTCGCAAACAACAGGATTGACCAAACTGGCTCCCTTTTTTCATTTCTTCCCACATTTGAAGATTCTTCTCAACGGCTATAAAATGATAGTTATATTACAGTTTATCTAACAGGTTGAACTCAAATTATTTTAATAGTCCTGTAATTTGATGTTATAAGCACACTCCACTGGTTCAGAAATATTGCAATAGTGCATTGGTTTTGATGCAGAAGTCCGCTGATGTGGTACTGACGAAGGCCAGACGAGGAAGCCCGGGGCCTGAAGGCGTCCTCACCCCGCACCGCCTCTTGCTCCACACCGGCCAGCCGGCCCCTCACAGCTAACACGTGCCTCTGAAGCAGAAGCGTCTGTCCCTTCACTGCCTCATCCCGGAAGACAGACCGGCCCGGCCCGCGGGGCTCACGGGTGTCAGCGCTGCAGCCCGTGCCCGTCTGGAAAACACGGCTCGGGCTGAGAGCCTGCACCCGGGAGCTCCCTCAAAGCTCCTTCGGGCACTCCAGTGGGAAGCAGGGCATGCTTGGGTCCGAGAAACGAGAGATGATAGGAAACAGACGGCAACACAAGTTTAATCCCAGGAAAAAGAACTCTCTCTCCCAAGGGACTATGTTCCCACCTACGTCAGACTATCGAAAAACCTGCCTCATGTGGACAAACACAGAAATGAAACAATGATCCTCTGTGGCTAAAAGTCCAGCTGTTAGCTAGCTTTTAAAAAAAAAAAAAAGATTTCTGTAACAATTTCAATTTATTATACTTCCCAAATGTGACACTCAAGATTTAAATATAATAGCATGGATGTCTGGGCAATGTGACTATAGAATAAAAATAACCTGATTCTGAAGTTCAGGGGACAAATAATGAATAAGAAAGATACGCTTTTTTGTCAAGTGGTATTTCAGAGCTATAGGGTAATACCAAGCTTACATATGTTATATTCACATTTACCCACATGTTGAAAGGAAGATTTAGGTACAAATAACATTATCATCAACATTTTAGAAAGGCTAAGTATCTAAATTAAGAAAAATACAAAAATGTTGTGGAAGGAACCATTCCAATGGAATGAATGAAATGCAAAAAAGACTGCACGCAGTGAAATGCTGAGAACACACACCATTCACATGCAGTTGTGATGCTAACAAAGTAATAGACAAAGAAAAAAGGTTTCTAAGAGATTGGCTAACATATGAATCATAATCCTAAATGTGTTTCAAACCAGCATCTTTCACAGAAATCATGTTCTACTAAAGATGCGGAACACAAGCTTATCGATTAGAATATAAAACACTAAATATGCCTTACAGTTTTTTCTGTGTTTGGATTCTATCCTCTGCTCACGTTCAGCTTTCATCTGTTCAGCAGGTGTATCATCCACATAAGCCTTCCCTTCCTGAATTAGCTTCTCTGCGTATTTCATTATGGTTTCAAAATGATCCGAGGTGTAAGTAAATTGATCTGGTTTGATATGCAACAATGCAACATCTTCCAGGATAACCTGCAACAAGAATCCAAAATAACCACCAGTTTATCTCTTGCATTTTCGTTGTGTATTTCCAATCCTTGATATGCATTTGGGCAAATGTAATAACACATCATCAGTCTTATAAAGCCTGAAAATGGTTGTGGAAGTTGCACAATATTAAAAAAAAAAAAAAAAAGATTCATTATACTAGCCTACAAATTTTCAGCTGAGAAAGCTCATCATATGATGAAGCTTTCCATTTACTCTACAAAAGCTGACTATTATTGGTCATACTGATAATTATTTGCCCTCTTTGAATATAATGCAGCGCTTCTGAATAAAGATGATACAAGAGGCTAGGAAACCTCCACATTTTCCAATACCTACTTAGTGTTTGTTTCATTCGTAAACGTAAAATTATATGACAAAAAGGAATCCTGCCTCTAGTGGCCAATTCATTTAAGAAATTGGTACTTATAGGAAAATGTAGCACTGACGTAAACTCTACAATTGAAGAACAAAAAAATAAACTGACGATTTTTGGTATGGGAGCTCGGTATTCCACGGCTTAGGTCTCAGACACAGGATATACGGATGGGGGGCGGGGGAAGCAGCTACGAGCACGAGCTTCATTTAGCATGTTCATCCCATGAAGGTATCAGGTCACCCTCTAATTTCAATGAGCTTGTCTGACAAAGGGTCATCACTGCACCTTTAATTACCTTCTCAAAATCTTCCTTCTCTTTTTCAGGATTTGTGTCATCAAATCTCATGATCAGTTTCCCTCTAAAGTTAACCTGGTAGTGCTGGTTCAGAAGAGCAGCTTTCGCATGCCCAATGTGTAAGTAACTAAAACAAAAACATTTCACAGAGAGACTCATTAACATGCTTTCACTAAAGACTTACGCTTAACCTTTCTGAGGAGACGAGGACTAAGCAAAACTCCATCTAGTCGGCACTCCACTCTTACTTGATTTTCTAACCAGAAGTACTGTGACAGAAAAATCTGACCCCGAGCAGAAGGAAAACAGACTACCACATTTATAAAATAACTGTTAAGAAATAGCTTCATATGTAAAATCTCACGAAGAGACACATTATTCACAAACATTATAACCTTAAGGAGAATCTTTTTCTTTTTTTCACAGAGAAATAAATGGTCATTTAGTTAGAGGAAAACTACTTCCAAAACTGTTTCAATGCCACGCAGTCATGTCTTTAATAAGACCTGATGCTACTGAGAACTGGCTGGTGCCAGAGAGAAGCACCTGTGAGGCTGCCACTGTCGCTGCGGTAACTAAATGAAAGGGCACATGGGGATCAGGGGGCACAGAAAAGCTACTGCCATTTTCTCAGAAGTCTCAATAAAAGGATTTTAACTGAATGATCTTAAAGGTCTCACCCAGTACCAACATTCTGTTCACAACCTATGGAAACACTATTCTGTCCCTACAGGCGGTTCACAGTCACAAGGAACAAAATAAATCAGAGTCACTGTTGGTAACACTACACATCAACTTCATCCTCTATCAACGAGGTGAGTAAAAAGCAACATCCTAACCACTATTGCTAAAAAATCCCACTTTCTAGGGCAGCAAACCAGGCATGAAGCACGGAACCTTAATCAGCTCTCACCAGTTTTTATTTGTTTTAATTGATAATGGTAGCGCAGTCACACTGTTCAACAGTCACGGAGTTTCACACACAGCTCTGATCTCAGTAACAATCGGGGATAAAAAAAGTACAACACTCTGTGTGTCTTTATATCAGTTTTTGAATCAATCCTTTTTTTCTAAATTCATGCAGCACTCTAGATCAATGATTCAGTTTTAAGAATGGTTTACAGGTACAGGCAAATACAGACAAGTACAATGCAATGCATTTAGTTATTCAAAACTTTCTGCATAAAAAAAGGGTCGTCTGGAACAGAAAAAAGGACATTACAGAAAACTAATAAAATAAAAAAACAAGTATGGGATTTAGATGACAATAATGTCAATATCAGTTCATTAGTTGTGACTAAGGTACCATATTAATATAAGAAGTTAACATTAGGAAAACCAGGGTACAGGGTATATGGGAACTTTTTGTACTATTTTTGCTATTTTCCTATAAATTTAAAACAATTCTAAAATGGAAAGTTTATTAAAAATGAAATAAAATAGATAACTGTTACACCCATAAAAAGAAATAAGAAAACACTAATAATCCCTTGAGTACCTGCTGTATGAGTTAATAATGTGCTAGGCTTTACACACAGGAATTAATTTAAAAGGGGTGACGAAATCAAACCATTATCTTATACTTAAACGTATTATTTTACATCTGAAATAATGTGTGCAGTTCTAACAAAACTTCAGGAAAGCTAACAGGACTATAAAATAGTCACCAGATAACTAAAATAATCAGCCCAAGAGACAACCTGTATCAGAATAGTTAAAGAAAACAGATTCATGCTGCGTTAGTACTGATGCTGAACTGCCACATGCAACAGACACAGGCCTAAAATGTTAGGTCATGTGGACTCTAGAGCCAGGGAGCGCAGGTTTGAGTTGGCAAGATACTAAAACACTCCATTGGTATAATGGAGATAATAACGGTCCTTCCTCACAGGGCTGTTAGGATTAAATAAGTTACTCTATGTAAAGTGCTTGGTAGTATCTGCACACAACAGGTGCTATATAAATGTTAGGTAAGAATAAGACTAAAAGGTCTTTCTGGCCTTTCATGCAAAACAGAAAAAAGAGGTTAAAAAAATAAAGAACTCTTTGACAATGTAAGGGGATATGATCAAAATTATGAATATTTTAAAAATCAGAACATTGATTTATATTCCAAATCCTAAAACCGTATTCAGCCAAGAGCATGGTCTCTAAAATTGTCATAATTTAGAACAGATAAACATATTTTATACAGTAAATAATAAACACAAGGAATTCCTTATTCAAGAAGTGACAGAAAATATAAGAAGATTCAAAAAGGACAAATGTTCAAATGGAACACCTATAAACAACCACTGCTAAGACAGTGGCTTTTATTAAACCATTAAAGTCACTATGCAATGGGACAACCATGGCCTCTTACACGAAATACACAGGAGAATATTGGATGGTAGGGACCCAAGATGTTGTGGGAATTAAACCACGTAAGGTAGGTACTACTTATGACTGATTCCAGGCAGTCAACTACCAATCATTTAAAGATTCAGTCTGCAAATTTTCCAGAAGTATTATTTCTCTTTCATCTCCTTCTACTGAAATCAGCAAACTTGGAGAAGCAGAACGAAAACGTGGAATTCTAAAACTGATTTTACTGTCAATGGCATTACAAAATACCCCATGAAGAACTATTGGGTTGTCGGAAAAGTCATGACGGATTTTTGTAACGAAAAACAGAAGAAAATATGTCATAACTTTTCCGACAACCCAATATTAAGAACAGCTAGAATAAACCTGTTTCTCTGCCACTTTCTATTATCCACACATTCCATTTACCACAGATGGGTTAGAATTTGGCCAAGGAATACAAAATCTGAAATTAAACAAAATTTGGAGAAAAAAATCATCGCATTTACAAACAATGGCACAATGCTTTCCTAATGGCTAAGTTCCTGAGACTAAGTGCTTTAATTAGAGGTATTTTATTAGATGACTCTCATTGGAAGGGCTCTATTACAAGGCTTGTCTTAGGCTGACCCAAGTGCAAAGGCAGAGACTACTCTCAGCCTTGGGGACGCTGAGCAAGGCCTGAGGCAGCCCCAGGCTGGTGGCCGCCAGCCGGCACAGGTTTTCTTCCTAATGAGCTATTCAAGTGTTACTATTTTCTCTAGGTGCCAAGAGTAAAAACGGTTGGGAGACCTTCTAATAATGGAAAGAATGAATAGGAATGGGCTTTTCAGGACTTTCCTTCCTTTACTTGGGAAAAAAAGAAAACAAAATTAATTCTACCATAACTCTACCGCAAATGGAAGGATTGCTCAAGGGTACAAATACAAATCCTTATTAAATGAAAGCTTAAAAATCTCAAAACGTAAATGAAACTTAAGACTTTGTATTTACAGGTATTTTTCTATTATAATTAAAATTCTGTCTGGGGTAAAATACAAAGTTCTCCCTCTTATTGATTTAATAAACTAAAACTACAAATTTAATATAGTAACTGTCAATAATTAGGAAAGTATTAAGATGTTTAGAATTTTAACTCACACAATTAAAATCTTACTTATTTTCTTCTATATTATTGACCTATTATTAAAAATCTTTGTTAGCTGTCTAAAGATTTTCCACTAAAGATATTCAATGATCATTTCTTACCCACTAGCCTCTGGAGGAAATCTGACAGTAACCTTTCCCATCTCAGCACCTGGAAGCTCAATAAATTTCCCAACGTCTTGCTTTTTCTCAGGGGCCTGAAAAGTAGGACAGCAACAAAAATTGTTTAATGTTTAATTGTTAAACGTTCAAGAATACAATCACTCCACAAACACAAGTCAGTACTCACTATGTGCCAGGCATGGTTATGAGAAAAATGGTTAACTAGAACATCACCCTTGCACTTGCAGGCTCCTAATCTCGTGAAGGATGTGAATAAAATCAACACCGGTAAGAGATACATGCATGAACACAGGGTGCTTGTTAGAGCGGTCAGCTGAAGTTAACCAACAGCATCTAGGATCATCCGAAAAAGCTTAAAAAGGGATAAGAACCAAACTGGACCTTGAAAAACAAGTAGATATACATCAGATGGAGAGTGCCATAAGGGCACTCATTCCAAGAAAAGGAATAACAGCATAGGAAAGGAAAGGCACCAAGGCAGGAAAGAGCAGTGCGACGCCCATGAAAAGCTAGGAAAGCATGCTGAGTGGGTGGGCAAGAAAGCTGAAACAGGGAATTAGGTGCAAACATGGCAGTCCTTATGAGCTTGGCTTTTATGTTTTAGGCAACGGAAAGTTCTCAGGAGTAATGGAAACATTCATTTGTATTTTCTAGAATGATACCCAGGGCAGTGCAGAGGTGAGCTAGAAAAGAAGAGACCAAAGAGGGAAAGTTCAGTGATGAGATTGATACTAAATCCAGAGCGGGTAATGAGGCCTCAATAAAAATCAACAGCAGTGGAGACAGAAAACAAATCTATGGATATGAGAATTACAGAACTTGTTGACTGATAAGATGTGACAGTAATACAGGGTTGTGCGAGGATTTTTAGCAGACTGAGTGGCTGTAATGTCTTTATCCAAGCAGGTAGTGGTTTGCAAGTCTCACTGCATCAGAAAATCCTAACTTTACTACACAAGCATATGTAAACCAGATCAAGGAGAGTGACTCTGGCTGGGGAAGATGACCTTTTCTACTGTCCTCTACATCACATCCTCCTACACAATCAACAAAAAGGCTCTGCAGAAGCCCAGGACTCAATGGTCAGTGGTTCAAAAACCAGAGAATAGGAGGTTTAGGAGGCAGAAAAGATGGTAGAGCTATAAAATAGCGATTTTAGTTACTTAGAGTTTGGGTTTCCCAAGGGACACACACTGGATGATCATAATCTTTTAGACACAGAATTATGAAGATTAAAACTTTATGTATTGGGTTGTCGAAAAAGTCATGATGCATTTTTGCAATGAAAAACATAGAAAAAAGACGTCCCGACTTTTCCGACAACTCAGTAGTTTAATAGCTACAAAGGCAAGTCAAAACTTAACAAGGGCAGAGTCATCCAAGAAGATCCTTTTTTTATTCATGAAAAGGACATCAACTATGAGTAGGAAGAATTTTCTTTTCAGATCTGAGGTCTCAGATGGACTAATACATCAGCATTTAAAAAAAAAAAAGAAAAAAAGAAAAAGGCTTACTTACCACTTTAGCTTTGGTTGTTGAAACATTCCACTTGGTACCTACTGACTGGAAGGCCTGCTGGGCTTCAAGAAAGCCAAACCAGCGCTTTACATGGACAGGAGCTTTGTTCTGTTTCAGTTGTTCCTGCCATGCAGCATTTCCTATTAGCAAATATAATTTTAAAACCATTCAATAAATCTGCAGCTTCAAAAGCACAGTTCCATGGTTAATTTAAGTCAATGAGATGGCTTAAAGCTGTGCATCCACAATGAAATTTTAAAAATCTGGGCATACAGTGAAATTTTTCTAATACTTTCATATATTTTACAGGATTCACAAAAGTAAATTGAAAATATTTCTTCAGTTTAATTCACTGAAGTGAATACTAAATCCTGTCCTCATTACCACTATACACCCTCTCTAAGGCCAATACTACATATCACAATTAAGAGAGTGTTTTAAGGAGATCAACAAGAGAACAAGATAAAAATTCAGATCAAGAAGTAGTTGGGCCGGCCGAGTGGCGCGGTGGTTAAGCGCTGGCTTGGGAAGCCAGCGGCCCGGTTCAGGGCTCACATATGAGGGCCAGTGACACTGCCCTCAAAACAAAACAAAAACAAGAAGTGGCTCATTTCTTCAGGTGTAATATCAAAAATAGGTACCGAAGCAAAGTTTATTTAATATCACAAAGTTATATCCTTAAGACATTATCTTCCTTTCATGGAAAGTCAAAAATCAAAATAGATAAAAATGTCATAATAAACCTATAGATGAAAAGGTCTAACTAGAAAAGGACTTCAGTTTATGTTGGTTATTATTAATTTGGAGAAAAGTTTAGGTCACAAAAAAGTAAAACAAAAATAGAGAGAACCCAGATTTAAAAAATAAAACATTTTGGCTTATTTGCTTCAGGTCTTTTTTTTTTTAAATAGAAAATAAACTATCAAAATTTAAGTCCTCAGGGCCAGCCGAGTGGCACGATGGTTAAGCGCTGGTTTGGGATGCCAGCGGCCCCGGTTCGGGTCCCACATATGATGCCCAGTGATACTGGCTTCAAAAAAAAAAAGGTGTTAGCCACTGATATAAATAATAAAAAAGAATAAATTATTGAGTATAACTATTGCATTGTGTTGTACACCTGAAACTAATAAAAAAAAAAATTTAAGTCCTCTTTGTACCTGTCATCAATCCCATACTCGTACCTGTTGCAAACTAGTTGTAGAAGAGGGAAAAAGTGATCTCCTAGAGGAAAACTCCAGATCCCCTCACTCATACAACTATTGAGCAACCAGAGACGACAGTGCCCAGAGTAAACTAGCGGGCAAGAGAGACAGCAGAGGTGCTGGCATAAATGGGATGAGAGCTGCCTTGGCAGAAACAAGGCCAGCTCCAAAGGCAAGAGGGGAGCAGAGGTAGTGAGAGAGAGCTGACCTCAAGGGTTAGCAGAGGATGGGGAATTCCTTTGACTGGATAGCAATAAAATAGCCAGAGTGGCCATTCCTTTGTAAGGAAGTCCTAAGTGACTGCCAGTAGGTAGATAGGTAGGTAGACAGAGGTTCATAAACACAGAAGTATGTGTACTTCTTATCCAGGAAAACGTTCAACAATTAAAATAAAATATTATTCAAGAAGAATTATTGATACCTTTGAGGGTGGCCCAAACACAT
Organism: Aselliscus stoliczkanus; assembly: GCA_033961575.1. Classification (NCBI taxonomy): domain Eukaryota; kingdom Metazoa; phylum Chordata; class Mammalia; order Chiroptera; family Hipposideridae; genus Aselliscus; species Aselliscus stoliczkanus. Next base: position 10,828,457 of record CM066734.1, read on the forward strand.
AAATCTGCTAAGCTCAAGGAGTTTCCAACTAAGTATGTTCTCAGAGACAGGCAATGATTGAGCTCATTGATCGCTGAAGTAAACAAATTACATGAAGACAATTTTGTAGCACTAAACTCCAACCAGTGATCAATCTGTGAACATAAAGACAGAAGAGATGCATCCCAGAGTTTATATTTAAACAAAAACAAACAATTTCAGTTAGAACCATAACTTTCTTATCTCAAATGATAGAATTTACCATTATGTGGATTTAATTCTAATTGCCTGGGATCTAAATTGGCACTTAAATGAATCCAGTTTGTTGTTATTTTTCTATGCTTTGTTTGCAGGGGCACTGATGGGTACTTCAGGGAAGAAAAATATGAGAAATGGCAGCAGAACTAACCTCATCAAACCCAACAGGTGGAACTTAACCAAGAAGATCAATTCGCTTGCAGAATTTAAAAGTAAATACTTGGAAACTATTCTTTGCATTTTGAATTTTAAAAGATCTAGGCAAGTCAGAGCTGAACACAAACAGCCAAAAAGGGGAAAAACAAAAAAAAGGCATCTAAAGGGCAGTACTGAAAGTTAGCCTACTATTGGTGTAATTAATTAAGGTATATAGTTAGAAAGGAAAATGAAATCCCAACTATGTGTGTGACGCTGGGCAAACCTCTGAACTTGTCTAGGCCTGTTGCCTCATCTGTAAGGGAGTTGTATACAATGATCTATATACAATGACATCCAGCTATGAAATTCTAAGAAATCTAGGAAGAGGAAGATAGCACTCAATAAACCAACAGGACAGTGGGTATGGGATTAAAAGTTCAAATTTAGAAGCTAGGAGTTTTTCCTGAAATTAAAAAGTTTAAGAATTCCTTAACTTAGTTTATAATTAACACTCTGTTAATATCCTTACGTAGAATAATAGTACATAAGCCAACAACAAAATGAAGTTCTCAAAAGAGCAGAAGCATAAATTGAAACAAAATACAGCCTGGAAAATGTTCATTCCTTACCTCAGTGTGCTCCATCAGGTTGGAGCCATAGAGTCCCGCTGTAGCTGCAACTCGAGCCAAGTAGCGAAGTATGGAATTTAAGTCCGTGAATACCACATTTCTAGAATATAAGCATGAGATGAAGTATCACTGTTAGCAAATCAAGAAGTCATGAGACTTATAAAGAAATATAAAAACAGATATCTTATGATATTTATCATGTATTTTCTACTATAGAAAAAAAATAGATCTAATTTGTTCTTTACTCTGTTTTTATCCTATTCAAAATGTGCAGCTAAATCCAATAATTGACTTCAGAGCAGACTATCTATATGGTCATCCCTTTAGCAGTCTCTACAAGTGTATTCAGCGGTGAAAATATGGAAATATAATTGGGATATTGAGGATAACAGCGGTTTAAAATACATCAAGGCAACATGAAGGCAACTGTCGTAAGAACTTCCTAAAGATGGCATATCAAACCCCATCAAAATTGTTTTGTAAAAATAATTATCATTATTAGTTTTAAATAACAGAAATTTATTCTTCCACAGTTCTGCAGTCTCCACCTCAAAGCAGGGTCACACTCCCTCTAAAGGCTCTGGGGAAGGAGTCCTTCCTGCCTCTTGTGTCAATACCTAGGTGTCCCTTGGCCTGTAGCTACATCACTCCAATTTCTACCTCGGTCTTCATATGGCCTTCTTCCCACTGTGTGTCTCCTAAGGACACCAGTAATTGTTTTGGGAGTCTACTATAATCCAATATGACTTCATCAAAATTATTGTTTAAAAAGACACAAAACTATAAAGAACAAAGGGACTACCAGGAGAAGAGACAATAGCAATAAAGTAATTCTTACCAAATTTATTTCCTGTTACTACTGGTTTTAAATACTTATTTTCCACCAGAATAAGTTATAATGGAATTAAAAATCCTTATGTATAAATCTTTCTGTTCATTTCTAGTTTCTTTTAAACAGATTACAAGCGGAATCAGATAGCTTGCTGACAAATGTTAAGTCGCTGGATATAATTCTTACAGAATAAAGAAAAAAAGAATATATATATTTTTTTTTACAGGGACAATCTACCAATGAGCAAGTAAAACAAGCATACAACATTTAATCCTGAATTTTAAAAATGCTGTTTAGTACTGAAAAAAAAGATACAAAAGCACTTACTCAGATACACGAAGAATATTCTCTTTCCCTTCTTCAACAGAAATGCTTACGTCATCTTTCACATGCTCTACTGCCAGCAAAGCGCCTAAAAATAGTAAGATAAAAAGAGTCCTCTTTATAAACAAAGTAGTATTTAAACCTAAATCGTAAAGCAGTAAGGCTAAATCATAGAGCCTATATTAAGTCCTGCAAAGAGTAAACTTTCCCCCAGTAGTCTGTAAACAGAAAGTACTACAGTCTTTTGGTCTTGGAGAAATAACAAATCAGGAACACACAGCACAACTCCTTTTTTTTTTTTTTTTTTTTTGAGGGCAGTGTCACTGGCCCTCATGTGTGGGACCCGAACCGGGGCCGCTGGCTTCCCAGGCCAGCGCTTAACCACTGCGCCACTCGGCCGGCCCAAGCCCAATTACTTTTGAATATGCACAGCTTCCAGTTAGGGACTCTGAAATTAATCTTCTCCTCCCTCAGGAGACAAGAAGAAATTAGACTAGTGCCTTGTGTAAAAGCTATTGCTAATAGCAGCTAAGTGACGCTGCTACATGGTAGGCAGTGTGCTCAATGCTTTACAGTCATTATAATGTTTAATCTTTGTAGTAACATTATATATGAGGTGGAACGCCTTTATGTCCATTTTACAGAAGAGGATACTAAGGCTTGGAGGGGTTAAATAACAAGCCCAAAGTCCTTCATTAAATAGGTGGCAATCAGGATTTGATTCCAGGTCTAAGGCAGTCCAGAATTCAAAACTTAAAACACAGTATAATGTGCCTCTCAACACATAAATTGATCCATTAATCCTTCGTCCCTAATTCTGGCAACCCATCCTATGGAAGATATTATTCTTCCTTTCTTAAACAAGAAAACCACACGAGGGGCCAAACAAGGGATTTGCCAACGCTGCCCAACTCGTCAGTGGCAACCAGGGTTGGAAAAACGTCTCCAGGAACCAAATGTCTTTGCTTTTAACTACTAGGTCACGCTGCCTATGGCTTGGCAGCCCAAGAATCAAACCCATTTCTTTTTAGAGTGTATTGATCTGTGTGAGGTTCGCCCATCATTACTGGAACCAACGTGCCAACAAACATGAGCGTTTTTAAAACGTGTCAAGTGGCTATTAAATTGTGGGTTTTGTTACAATGCACTCAGAACACCAAAGTTGAAAACGCAATACATAAATCATCAGCTCTGTGCGGCCAGTTGTATCTAAAGATCTGGGCTTCTGGAGCCCTCGACAAGTGAATGTCTACGTTCTACATATATATGCATGAATGAAACGAGATCAATAAACGAATATTTTTTGGGTAAGTTTCCTAAAGTAATAAAGCAGCAATGCTAAGGTATCCATCCACCATAACCTTGGCCAGGTCGAAAATGCAATTTCAGAGCCAGCTGAGTGGCACATTGGTTAAGAGCTGGCTTGAGAGGCCAGTGGCCTGGGTTCGGATCCCACATATGAGGAACAGTGACACTGCCCTCTACAGCTAGAATGGTGAACAACAGCTCCACTTGGAGCTGGGCAGCTGTGAGTCCCAGGGACCGCACAGCTGCAGCCCCTGCTGCAGTAGGCTGCCATGGGCTACCGTGAGCGGCTGGCAGCCAGCGTGAGCGGCCAACAGCCGCTGTGAGCGACCATCCAGAGGCCGGCGACCAATCCGCCTCATCCGGAAAGAGTGCAATGACGATAACAACATGGGCCAGTGAAGCAATGTCCTCCGCAACTAGGCTGAAGAACGAAAGGCAGCAACTTGTCTGTTCCCCTCAATTTCAAATCGAGCTGCAGATGCACCGGGAAGACGGCAGATCCCACGTCTCCTCTGACACTTCCTCCAGCTTTGGGGCGCGTAGTGAAGCCGCCCCACTGGTCCGCAGTGTGTGGGCGTCCCCGCAATGGTCCTGCCACCTTTAATTAAAACTAAATGCAACCCCCGCTGCCATGCCCAAAGCTGCTACGATCGTCCGTCTGCCTTGCTTGCTTTGAACCCCATGCAATGCAAAGAGAAGCCAGTTACGCAGATGGAAGACCTTTTCTAAAAGGAGGGCGGGAGGCATGATCGAGAGACCTCTACGGAGACATAACTAAAAGCGGGGGAAGCGACGATGACAGGCGCTTCGGCTTTAAAACGTGCTTTCTGCGAGCCGCTCTGCTTCTCCGGGAGACACGGGGGGCTGGGCGGGCGCCCTCGCTCTAAAGCGCACAGGCCCGCGCCGCGCGCCCGCGCCCGAGCAGGCGGCTCCAGGAGCAGGTCCGCCGGCCGCCGAGGCCACTCCGCGTCCCGGTCCGGGGGCGACAGGCGGGCCGCGTCTGCGGACCGTGGTCCTTTGCGGCGCGGCGACCTTCCGCCCCGCGCCCCCCGCGGCTGACGCAACCCACACGGGCCGGCGGCCTCGGCCCTTACCCAGAGGAGGGTCTCCTGCGTTCACGGTCAGACAGAGCGTCGCCATCCCCACCGCTCTCCGCGTCTCCCAAGTCAGGCCACCGCACCAGCCCGGAGCCGCCGAGACCGACAAAATGCAACGTGTACGCGCCGCACGCTGCCGCAGCCTTGGCCCCGCCCCTGCGCTGCGGCCGCCGCGCTCCGCGCACACCGCGTGCGTCATCGCCGCGCGCCGCTGGCGTCCGTCACGGGGTTCCCGGCCTTGGACTCTTAACCTGTTGCCGTCTAGGGTCCCGAAGGGCGTACGTGGCTTTCTCTGTCGCTACGGGGAAGACACTAAAGTGGATGAGACTAATACTACTTCGGAAAGCGAGGAAAGCAAGAAACAAGACTGTTTCTACCGCGCGAGGGGCGTGCCCGTGAAGCACGAAACAAATCGCCCCGAAAGGGGTGCATATTGTCGGGGGGCGTTGGGGTTGTAAACAGAAACGGTGCCGGAAGTGCACACGCCGAGCCTGTTGCCTGGGTGACGCTGAGGATGCGGGAAGCTCTTCTCGTGTTTCCTCTGTTTTTGTTTCTTTTCAAAAGGATGTACTTTCAAAAGTTCTTTTCGTTTGAAAATAATGGTTAAAAGAAAGGATTTACTGATAAAAGGCTTTAGTGCCCCAATTTGTCTTGGCTTTTGTTTGCCTGCACTGAGCCAGCGTGCTTTCCACAGGGTCATGTGTTTTCTTCTGTCTTCCCTGACATGTGTCTTACATGTGTGTACATCTGTGTGCATGGGCCAGCGCTGCAGGCGTCGCCCGGGATGCTGTCAGCGCTCAAGGGGTCCTGGACTTGCTCTTAACCCCCAAAGACACCTGTTCTTACTCGAGAATGCTGCTTCGATTCAATATGGGACTTGAGTGCTTAATACAGTCATTGAGGAGTTTCCCCTCAATGTTTTAAATTTATTTTTTAAATTAAGGCTATACATTCCCTGGTCTCTGCCTGCTGTCCCAGCCACACTTTATAACACTCTTCCCCTTGTTCATTTTCTCAGAACCCTTGTGCTTGTTATTCCCACTAGGAATCCCAGCTATTGGCATCCCGTTTCTGGCTCATCCATCACCCCCACAGAGAACGCAAGCTCATCTTCCTACTTGATGTCCTCTACAGCATTTCTCACAATTTAAATAATTTCATTTACTTGTTTATTATCTATTTTGCTTCACAAGACGATGAACTCAACAAAGGAACAGACTTATTCCAGTGTTGTGTCTACTGTTGAATGTTCAGTACCCAGGGCCATGCCTAACATAAAGCTGGTGCTCAAAAAATATTTGAATCAATGATCAAATAAACGGAGGCCAAGGTTAGAGGAAAGATGGTATTTTGGAGGAACTTTAAATGGGTGAGCGTGGCTGGAGTATAGGTAAGTGTTCAGAGTTGATGCTGGAGAAGAAAAAAGCCTGAATATTAAGAGGTTCATATGTTATTACTAGGAACTTGTGTTTTATCCTGAAGGCAACAGGAAGCTATAAACGATTTTGAGTAAGGGAGTGCTATTATTAGATTGGATTTTTTTTAAAAAGTCACCCTGGAGATAATAATGGATGAATTGGAGGGGAATTAACGCGGAGGCAGGAAGATTAGTCAGGAAGACATTGCAGTGACCCATGGAAGAAATAGAAGAGTACGATGGTATAAATTAATGAAGAGGCGATGGGAATGCACAGAGGATGTAGATGTCAAAATATGTCACTTGGGTAACTCAAGCTTTATATAGGAGTCTGTAGGCCTGTAGAAAATACCTTCAGTTACTCTCACCTTGCACATAGATTTTTTTTTTCTTTTTCTTTGAGGGCAGTGTCACTGGCCCTCACATGCAGGACCTGAACCGGGGCTGCTGGCTTCCCAACCCAGTGCTTAACCACGTGCCACTTGGCCCGCCCCATAGATTTTTTTAAAAATTAGATATAGTCCACTGTAGTTAGAGAATTCTGTTCTTAGAAGGACATTAATGGATTAAGGAAGTGATTTCCAAACTTGGCCAATTATCAGGATCATCTGGGGGATGTGTAAAATAATTTAAGGAGGGAAAGGCAAGAATGAAGAGTTTTTTTTAGACATAATAATTCAGAGATACAGTTGAGACATCAAAGTAGGCTTTTGGGTGTAGAAATCTAGAGTTTAAGACTTCTAGGCTAGATACAGATTTTGGAATTATGGGCAAAAGGCCATAAATGAAGTTATACATGTGGATTAGATCATCTCGAACATGGTGAATATTGATATTGAAGGGAAGGGAGATAAAGAAAGACTGATGAGGATAAAGGAGACTGAGTAGAAGGGCTAGAAAAAGGAAGAAGGAAATCAGGAGAGAGAAGTGAGTTGCAAGAGAGAGTGGCCGAAGCTGTCAAAGCCACAAAGGGGCCTTCAGGCTAGATTACAAATTCTCTGCAAGATTATACTACATTATCTTACCTAGTGAGTTCTAAACTTAATTGATTATGGAAGTCCCTGGAAATACACAGAATCAAAATTGCTGGGGTAGAGCCTGTGGCTATATTGTTTTTAAAGCTTCCTAGGTGATTCGGTGATGCAGCTGGGTCTGAGAAGGATCAAACCACTTGCTTAATCCAATAACAGAGAATTTTATTTAAAAGACTGGACAGAGACTAGCTAGACTTAAACAATTTATAGAAGCTTTTCCCATAAATCTGTTTCATCCACATACAAAAGGACATCTTATTGTATTCATACCTGGAAAACTTGTAACATTACTGTGAAAAACAAGAATAAGATTCAGGTAACAACTTGTGCTTGTGTGTGCTAAAGGAATCTGGTTTACACAATAGGAATGTTGATTAAACAGTTGACCAGGGAAGTCAGTTGGAACCAAACCTTTTTTTCACTTCTCCAAATACAAGGAGGAAAAGATAAGTGAGAGGCTTTACAAATTCTCCAGATGTCAAAATTGGTCTGGCTGATTAATGAATCAAGGAATTTTAAAATTCTATTTTCTGCTGAGTTATTAAATATAAATCACTGATCGACACTGAATAAAGGTGGAGCTCTTAATTTCCTCCAATTTGTTTTAAAAATCTTATTATTTTGAGAACCAAAGTCCTTCTGTCCAAGTAAACGAGATGTCCCCCTAAGGAACAAGTGCATTTTTAACAGATTCGGGCACTCGACTTGCGTAGTAGTCGTAATTCCTCAGCGTGGCCAGGACGCCTGCAGAGTTCATGTGCTTCACTTCCTTGTTGTACTGAAGGGCATTCCCATGAATGTCGGTTAACTTGCCTACAGAAAAAAAAAACATCAACACAACGTCAAGGGCTGATTGGAACATTAGGTGTCCAGGTGGTTTTAAGTGCCTCTTGCTTCCCTACACAATAATATCCAATTAATTCTGGATAAAATAAGGAAGTGTTAATGCGCTTGAAATTTAAGACTACAGAGCAATTTTGACTGATTTTATTAAAATAATTTCATTTAGCATTTTTGATATCAACTAATTTCTCTTTTCCTGAGTTGATTACTTTTCCTATTGGTTATAATCCATCACCACTATCCCCATTTTCAAAAGTGATTTTTTTATTCTACCATTTAACATTGACCACTTTATGTTCACAAAATATATCTGTATTATATTATAGTTTCCTTTAACATTCTAATGAGAATGGATCATGATGGATTTAACTTCCTTGTCATGCAATATGTTAATGATATATTGATACAATAATATACTAGGAAAAATTATAGAATAAAAAAATCAAGTGTTTAAGAGTAGATGTGACCTGATGTCCATTTGAAATTGAAGTCATCTTCCTATGTTTGTAATATATTTGTAATATATTTTCAGATTAAAAAAAAATGCTAACTCTGATCTTTAATACTAGAACTGAGATATTTACCAATATTAGCTTAAAAGAAACAGATGATAATGCATATTTTGCTTTTCAAGGAAAAAAAAACCATAAAAGCATTAAAGCCATAAATTTTATTTATTTATTTATTTATTTATTTATTTATTTATTTATTTATTTATTTAGCTGAGCCATCCTGCCACCTGTTGGCAGTTCAGCAGCAGCTCAGCTCGGGCCAGGAATTGAACTGGCGACCTTGTGGCTCCGAACCAACTGAGCCACTCAGCCAGCTAACGCCATAAATTTCAAAAGCTTGATTAAATTAACTATATGCAGATCAAGGTCCATAAGAGAAACCGTAACTAAAGAAAAACGAATTGGCTGAAAATCTACTTTCTCCCCCATGAAATGTGGGGGTTGGACTGGACAATCTAACTATCCTGAGTCTATGTAAAGTAATATTATGGAAATATTCTATCTTAGCATAATATGAGAATGGTATAAAAATGAATTCACCCAAATAAAACGGACTAACCTCCCACAGCATGTAAAATAACTTCCGGAGCACAGGTGTCCCACTTCTTACATCCAGGACTTGCAAATACATAAGCAGAGGCTTTGCCTTCAATCAGCTGAATAATCTACAAGGTTAAACGTAATAGTTATCCCTCAACTATGAAACAAATGAGGTAAAATCAGAAAAAAATTGCTTGTTTCTATCAAGTACATTTCAACTTCTTCCTTACGTAGGTTATAGCCTTTAGCAGGTTTAAATGACAAGGGTATTGTGAAGAAACATAGAATACATGCATAATAATAGAGTCATCAGCGGGGAAAAGTGTGGTCTATAAGCTACAAGGAGGATATCTGAACAGTCTCCATAGTCCAAGTTAAGAGAAAATAAAATTTTTCTCAACCTTGGTTTTCCTTCTTACTGTAAAAAGTATACTGTAGAAAAATTAAAGGTTTTATATCTTGTAAACAATTGACCATTGTCATATAAAGAATAGAGAAATATCAACCACTGCAATAATGTATAAATTGTAATCAGTCCTAACCGATGTGTGATGCTGACAAGTCTTACAGTTTCATAAGTCTGCAGGATCATATCTACTGCTATTTCCACTACCAAAGTATACAATTCTTAAGAGTCATCTTAACAATTCTTGTAATACTCGTATAAAACTGAGGTCATTGATAAAAATTGCATGACTCAAAACAGTGATTTGCTGTCAAGCTTTCATTAGTCCCTTGCCTTTTCTTTTGGTTATACTGTCAAATGATTAGTGCTATAAAACAAGACTTCAAATATTCAGATGAAGAGGCCAGACTGGATGAATGAGGAAAATCTCAGTGAACACAATGTAACCAATTATTCCTTTCAGTGCTATTTATGGTCTAGGAAGTAATCCAAGAGGGTCCTTGAGAAAAGGGCTGGTGAGAGGCAAGGGCTCTTATCCTAATAACTGAATTCTCTTAGATATACAACTTGAACCTTGACATTTTTAAAGAATTCAAATGCTGCTGAAATGTGCCTTGAATGGCAAACTACAATCTTTAATGCCTTCTCCCAAACTCTCATTTCCCATGTCTGAAAAGCTCTGAACGTCTTTCCGTGATCCAGCTGCATTCAGCATGCTGGCAGACGGTCTCTGTACCTTGTTGCCTGCTCCTCCCACTCGCAGCACATCATCCGGGTTCATGGCAGTAACACAGTCAGTAACCAGCTTGTTGCTATGGGATCGGGTGGTGGTGATAATGTGTTTCCCAGCAGGCACTTCTTTCAGCTGAAACCCAAAGGCACCTAAACCTAAAACTCCCCAGATTGTCCTTCCCAACGCAGCATCTGGTCCTGCCTATGTAAATGAGTAAAACAAACAACAGTAAAGCTTGTAATTATGTTTACCATAAACAGGATAGTTACATTAATTAGCATCATCATTTAAAAAAATTAAAACACAGTGTTACACAGTAGAAAAACAATATCACTGACAAAACAATTTTCCCCAGAGAATCAACTGATTACTCTCATTGTTGCTTTGGTTAATAATTGGGTTTCTAAGGTACTGAAGGGAGCAGCTGGTTATTCCCTGGAGTCCTCAAGGAAGGAAACACTGTATGATTCCTATTGCTCTCTGAATCATCAAATAATCTCATTATTGTATTTGAAATAGCACTTTGCCAAAGGTGCTGAAGTCTCCAGGAAATGAAACACTGTGTACGTATTGATGACTACTTTTCAATATCCAAGAAACAAGGAGGATCATGTTATTATGGGAATAGGCAATGGGGATCATGCATTTTGCTGCTATTGAGATGGAGCAACTGAACAGGCTGGTACTGAAAAGTAGCCATGGATAATGGGGGTCAAGATCAAAGATTTTACTGGCAACTGTGGTAGTAAAATGACAATGATAATGCAATCTTAGAATCTGTTATTTTCCTTGGCAGAGCTCAAAGAATTTGCAACCACATTGTTCTAACTATACACATCATCCAGAAAAACATAACCTGTATTTCATGGAAACTAAAACTGATGCATGAAATGATTCACACAAAGTATCAAAGTACCATTATGCAACAAAATAGATATACATTGTAGATATACAGACAGGAGGTTGCACCATCTTTCCACTGTGCACGTATGTTTTGCTGGATACTTATCATGTACCAGGCACTATACTAAAAGCTTTACATGTATCATCTCATTTAATCTCCAAAACAACCCCATGAAGTAGGTATTACCATCATTTTACAGATGAGAAAAATGATACCGGTACTTTTTTAAGTAACCTGACCACAGACTTGAGGAAAATCATAACCAAACTTAGGCTCATGTGTGTTCAAAGCCAATATCCCTCATCATTAACCTACACTGCCTCAGTTTATTGTCAAAATGCTTGCAAGCACTTCATCTTATTTGTCCTATACCAGTACCCTGGGGGTTGTTATAGTGAAACTGGTTTATATGGCAGGTTGGATCCCTTGGGACGCAGCCCTGAGACAGGATGTTTATTAAAGAGTGCCCTTGGGATCAACACCCGTGGAAGGGAGGAATGGCGGCATGAGTGGACTGAGGGAGAAATCAAGCTGTGAAGCCTACCGACCTAACTATAGCTTCAAATGCTAAGATTGCATTGTCATTGTCATTTTACTACCACAGCGGCCCTAGGGAGAGCTCTGGAGCTAGAATGGCTCTTCAGGCTGTACCAAATGGGACGAAATTCTCTCTCTCTCTCTCTCTCTCTCTCTCTCCCCACCCCCCCCCCCCACCCCCCCGTCAAAGGCTCCACACCAACTTTCTGGGGGTAACAAAGGCTAATATTCTCTGCTTACTGATGAGTTAATTAAATCCCATAATGGTTAAGATGCTAGCTCCGCTATAACGATACACTGGGTTTCTTTGCGCTAAGCCACGCTTGATTCCTTTACGTGCCTATCAGCCTCAGTATCTGTTAGAAGCAATCATAGAGTTTTAATTGTTAAAAGTCTTTTATCTGACTCAAGAGAGCAATTTAAAGTAATGGGGAAGAGCTCGGACCGGGGTTTGAATCCCAGATCTGCACTGACAAACTGGGTGACCCAAGGTGAGTCACTAGCCTCAGTTTTCTTTTCTTTAAAATGGGGAAGGTTTCCTTAAAGGAGGAAGGTGAGTATTAAATGAGATAATGCATGTGAATCCCTTGAGTCTGGCAGCATGCAGTAAGCTCTTGATAAATTTTAGCTATTATAATGATGGCAATGATTTAACGTTGAATATTCAGCCTTGAATACTACTACCAAGACAGCTGAGCGATTTTCTATTTGTTGCACCAAATTTTAAGGCATTAGCAAGAGAGAAGGAAGAGAGAGGAAAAGGAGAGTGTACAGGAAAGGTGGTCAAGGGACAGGTTACAATGGGGAGAAGCACAGCAGGAGAAACTGAACTGGTACATGGAATGCACAATGACTAGCTGGGGTACAAGTTGCCTACCTCTTTTCTACCTGCTGCTGCAGCCAAAACCCTACCTACTTTTCTCACCTTTGCTTCATGCCTCTGTTCCCTTAACTTCTGCTTTCCATTGTTCTGTGGGAAATGAATACAGTTTTTCTAATCTCAGAAAAAAAGTGATGGAAATTATTAACAACTTCTAAGCACTCAGATCGTTTTTTTGTTGGTTTTTTTTTTTTGATGAAAGGCACCGTGCATTACAATGTTATCTATGAATGAAACGTTTCTTTTAAGTAACAGTATTAACATACTTTCAAGTTTACATAATAACCAAAAAGTTGTATCTGTCCATAATAATGTATAAATATTAAACGTGTTAAAAAAAATTAATGGATCCTTCCATAATTGAATATGAGAGACTTTCCCAATACTGCAAAACTATTTTTGCCAAATAATTCTAAGAAGCACATGATTATAAATAAAAGTTTATAATCATACAAACGGTAGAATAAAACAAATTCATCTTAGCAGTGGTGATTAATCCTGCTGTTAACGAAAATGGAAAATCAGAAGTAATAGTCCCTACTCTGGTTACTTGCTTCTCCAAAATTCTGTCAAGGTCACACTAATGTAAATACTATAAGTGTTTTATCTCAATAATTTCCTTTAACATTTAATGTGATTTTATGACATATTCCTGTTTTGGAAATACATTAATCTCTTGCTTCTAAGGAAGACAATTTCTTGGGATTATAATAGAAAGTCTAAGTAGGTTAGAGAGGAAAAGAAGAGAAAAGAATGCAAGAGCATATTTAGTTCTGCTATCAATGCTGACTACAATTTAGGCATTCTGTGGTATTACCTGGAAAACAACATGGCTACCATCTTTCTTGGTTGAAATGGTTCATTTCTTCAGTGTGCTTCAAGAACCACCTGTAAATCAGGTGTCTCAGTGACCAAGCTAATCCAAGAACCATATCACTAATTCCCAAACTTTTGCATTTGAATCATAAGACATATATAAAAAATATATATATTTATAATAAACAGTGTGTCTATGTACACATCCATACATACTATACATTCCTGGTATCAATTCCCCAAAGGTTCTGATTCAGTAGGTCTGGGGTGCAACCTGGGAATCCATATTTTGAAAAGATGACTGCATGTGCAACCAAGCTATAAAAATCACTGGATTCAATAATATCGGGAATCATACAACACTATCATTATTTACCTAATAAAATATTTTTTGTGTCAATTACAGCAATACCTGGTAGTTGTAATATGGCTGGTTAATAACTCCTGCTATGGCTTTCCCTTTATAAGCAATTCCAATAAGAACTGTTACGTTGTCAAGAAGACCTATAAAGAAGAAATGAATATCAATTACAGAACTTTCTCATGTCATGACTCATCATCAGCACATCAATTGTTCCAAGTTCTTTTGGCAGTAAAGTTAAGGGATTTGCAATGATTCATTCGTGATCAATCCTACTTCTGGCAAAATGCACAAATTATGAGAGCGAGCTGGCCAGAGACAGAAGTAGGGTCTAAGGCCACTAACTGAATTGATGCACATGGCCTCATTGATACAATTTGAAAACTAATCAGATAAACCAGCCCTAACTCCACCACCATTATCATTAGATTCCTCTGGGCTCTCTCAGCCACCATCCAACTCACTCCTGCCTGCTGGATCTCTCTCTATTCCAGGATTATGTTCTAGACTTGCATTTCAAGCCTCTAAAGTAAGGATTTTCAAAGTGGGGTCCACAGACTATCAAGCAGCATTGGAATTCACTGGCGTCATTTTTACAGTACAGATTCTCAGGCTCCTTCCCAGAGCCAGCGAATCCAAATCTCTGCAGGTGGGGTGCTGTGTGGGTGCTCTTACGCTCAAGCTTGCTAGAGCATCTCCATTTCTCAGTGGAGCAGAGAGATATTTTCAGTGCACACACAAACTTACACACGCACACACACTCAGCCTGGGTGACTCATAGATATGTCTCATCCAAGGACAGAGAGTTTTTTTCTAGTAATTATGAGAAATTTTCTTTTTTTCAAGCTATAAAGCTAAGAACCAACATAAGGACTCCTACGTAGATCTTTATTTCAGAAATAAAACTCTAAGCTTATGCTACACTCCTAAAACCTAAAACCCTGGCTCTGAGCCTGGTCTTTCTTACTTTAATGTTGCCAATTTTATTTCCATTTGCTGCTTTCTGATTTTTCTCATCTTAGATAATTTTAGAAAGGAGAAATTCTGTACTGCGTTTTGAGACCCACCTTTAAAGGTGAGGCTGTAAAGTGAGAAAGCAGTTCACAGATGAAGGGTTTGAGGGTGGGAGGGGCGTGTGGTAGAAAAAGGGCAGTACATCTGTACTTTTCAACAGTTTTCTACCCAAATAAAGCTGGGGGTTCAGGAAAGTCCCTTTGGTAACACTGGTTTAATGTTCACTGTTCTCACCTCGGGAACATTAGAATTGTGGAGCTGTGGGGTCATATTTGAAGGAGTTTGAATTTTCTCCTTCTCTTGTCTTGACAATCACTGGTGTATAACAACCATTAGCTAGGATGGGCACAGATACAGCTTTAGGGCACAGACATAAAACATGACATTGGCTTTTCATACAACACGTGAAATATTAAATGTTTACAACTAAACATACACTAATCCTACTGCCGTCGACTACAAATACAAAAGAGATACCAACCTTCAGTATATTCCTTGGTACCGTCCAGAGGATCAACCCAGACCACAAGCTAAAATAAGAAAATATCCAAATTCAGCATCCAATATATACTAAATAAGTTTAAATAGATTAACTACCCTTAGATTAACTACTACATGAAACTACCCTTTTTAAAATTTTTGACATTATATTACAGATGGTTTAAGCCAATGTTAGCAGTTTTGTAACAGTTAAAAAAAAACCTATTGTTTTGTAATCATGGGAAAAGTCCATTTAAATTAGAGAAAAGCCTGATTTAAGAATTTTAAATATGACATGCTTAATTGATAAAAGCTTACTGTCGCCTGAACACTAAACACAATGCCATGAACATACGGAGCTCTAGATGGTGGGACAGGGAAAACTTTAAAGTTGTACCAAAATATTTTGAACAATATGTGGTTGCTACTCATTTTTATATATAAATGCTTACTTTTTAAAAAATGAGTCTAAAAAACTTAAGGTCACTGTTTATATACAGCTAAGAAAATTAAATGGTTTATTACATTGACAGTAGACTAATAAAAAGGAATCCCTTCTACTTAGAAATTTTAACATGATTCAGGATACGCAGCCTTTAACCATGAGAACTATAATGCTTGATGTGAATCTTTGAGGGAGAGCCTATTTCTGATGGAAGACACCACGTCCCATTTTCTTTGTATCCTCCATACCACAGAGCAATGCGCCTTGCTCACAGTAAGTATTTAATGAATGTGTGTTAAATAAATTAAAATTAGAAAACTAAAGAAGGATGATAGCTATCTGAAGTCACAGATTTAATTTAAGCAACTATAAAAAGGAAGCAAGGTGATACTTATAGCCTTCCAAAAATATAAGGTAGTGATCTGTTTCGTCTCCTTCCATCCTCAATTACCAATGAAATGTTTTACTACCAAATTTACTATATAACACATTAGGTTTTCTCCCTAGAAGCATTTTTAATAATCATTTTAGAGTGGGGCAGAAACCAATAGCATGCAAAACTAAACTCTGAATTAGCAAGTCACACATCCCAGGTGGTTGCCTGAAGCTCCATGTTGGCTCTGAAAGATTTCAAAATCCTGATTTCCCCTATTTTATAACTACCAACTTTTCATCATTGTAGGCAAATTTTGTTTTCTTTACTGTGGCAAAAACAACAACAAAGATCACTATAAATAAATAATAACAGGGGTCATACATCTTCCTCTTTAATAGTACTGTACTGTGACGGGCATGGCTGCTTCAGTATTTCTTCCCACTGACCATCTTCAATCAGCTCTTGGTCCACTTCTTCAGCAGGCAAATCCTAAAGCAGAGAACAGGAGGACTGCTGAAGCTGTTTAGTGTTGGCAAAGTAGCCCTCGTCTCAGCAACAGAAGAAACGCGGCATCATAGGTTTCATTAGGCGTACCATTATGTTTAGAGCTTTAAAGCAAACCCAATGAAATTGCAAAACGACCGCATATGGCTCATCAAAGTTGATTACAAAGGTCCCAGTTTCATTATCCTGGAGAGCGTTTAAAAAGAAAGGCATTTTTTTTTTGTGGACAGTGTCACTGGCCTTCACATGTGGGACCCGAACTGGGGCCGCTGGCTTTCCAAGCCAGCGTTTAACCACCGCGCCACTCAGCGGGCCCTTTTTTTTTCCTTTATTCTTGAGGGCAGTGTTACTGGCCCTCAAATGTGGGACCGAACCGGGGTCGCTGGCTTCCCAAGCCAGTGCTTAACCGCCGCGCCACTCGGCCGGCCCTAAAAAGAAAGGCATTTTTAAGTATTATAAACCTTTATTAAATAAGTGGCTCTGACATTAGATACTTCTACTCTGTCTGTTACATGAGATGGCACTCCCTTCACTTTCACAGTATTACAGGCTTTCGATAAGTAAGCAAGCACACCTAATTTAAAAAAAAAAAAAAAGAATCAAAACCCATTCAAAGTTCTAGGACATGGCCCATTTTATAGTTTGTATGCTGAATATTGTAACAGTGACCACGTCTTCGATGGTCAAAAATTGAGACATCTGGCCTAGAAATGGACCAAAATATTTCATAATCAGACATTTCTTTCAAGTCCAAGGAATATGATGATTTTTGTGTTAAAATGCTAGATATAATATAATCTAATAATCTAATAATGCTTGAAATCATAACAGCAGTATAGAAATCATTACAATGACAATTATAAATCCATGCGGTAAACAGGCCTTAAAATACTCTATTCCTGACACGCCTTACCTCTTCCCCTATGATTGTTAGTTTGGGGAATTTCCGTGCCAGTGAGGAGCATATGCTCATTTGTGCCAGTCGGTCAGCTTTGGTCTGCAGGTCTGTTGGGCAGGTCTGCAACAAAGAACGCAAATTTTAGCAGAACTTAAATGAAATAAGTTGTCCGGATTCCTAAGGCACAAATGTCTATATCATTTAAATTACACTGCCTGTTTTTTTATGTTTGTTTGTTTTTAGCTGAGCCATCCTGCCACCTGTTGGCAGCTCAGCGGTAGCTCAGCTCGGGCTGGGGATTGAACTGCTATTGCTCAGAGCTCAGAGCTCAGCTCACACTCTTGAGTGAGCTCTTAACCAACTGAGCCACTCGGCCGGCCCTAATGCTGCCTGTTTTTAGATTCATTGAACTTAACATCGGAGGAGTCAACAAGATTCTTGGCTTGGTTATTCTCATGGGAGTTACAGTGGTTAAAGTTCAGAAAGGAGCTTTTAAATCATTAAACATTTTCTCCCCCCGGTTCAGAAATTCCTTTCACAAGATCTCAAGATCAATCTTTTGCTTAAACAGATTAAGAGATAAGAGATTTATAACTTTTTAAGGCAGTCAAAGCTAAAAACTGTAAGTTCAGTTATTTGGAGTATTCCTGATACAGATCATTTTCTAACTTCTACTCATTCATCCTAATTCTAATAATTCAGGAGGTCCTCAGGATGATTTGCTGGTATATTGAAAAAAATTATTTCCAAAATATAAAAATGAACAGCAGTAATACTTAATACATAGCTCACCTATGGCACTCTCAATCCATATGTCAGATAGTCGTGCTAGTGAAACACAGTGAAAACTCTTGCAATTGACGGCCACAACGTCCTTTGTTAGTTTGCTCTAAGGGAATTATGGCATGTTGCAACTTACGTATGCCTGTTTAGGTACATTTACAGATTATCTTAAATAGCAGAATTTTTACAATGCTTTGCAATGAACTAAGGGGTGATCATGAAAGTCAAAACTCTTTTATGCCACATTGAAGTTTGTAGGTTATCTCATTGCAAAGTACTATTCTGCTAGAATGTAGTGCCACAAAGGCAGAGGTCTTTGTTTTACTCCCTAAAAGATTATGTCTGGCACACAGCGTGTGCTCTATAAATATCTGTTGAACGAAACTTTTTTTTTTTGAGGGCAGTGTCACTGGCCCTCATTTGTGGGACCTGAACCGGGGCCGCTGGCTTGCTTAACCGCCTTGCCACTTGGCCAGCCCTCTGAAACTTCTTAAAAGAACTGTTCAATGTGAAGATGACTTACATATCAATCAAATTTAAATATCACTGCTCCAGAGAAAAGAAGACACACTGACAGCCATTTAACTATAGGAGGAAAGGTACCCCAGCTCTTTTCTTCTCTAGGATAAATATTTCCTGCTCTTTCTACTGGCATTCTTTTCTACTGGTATTCTGCAATCTCAATATGGGAACCATCGATTATTTCAACTGTTAAAGCCTATTAAGATTATTACATCCTTGAGCTAAACATCAAGGAACAAAAATGAAGTTGGGATGAGATGACATGAGATATTATCAGTACCTTCTCCACAATACCCAGGTCTCCTTCGGCAATAACACGTCTGACTATGGTTCCTGCCTTTTGAGCAATGGAGTATGCTGAGGCTACCAACCGCATCAACACAGTGTAACTGGAAGCCATGACAAGCCCTAAAAGGAAATTGAGAGAATGTTACTTTCAAAACCAACTACTGGTTTCTGTTATTTGAATTCAATTCAACATATTCATTTATTGAGTGCTTACTTGAGACTACCCCAATTAACTGTGGATTCCTCAATAAATATTTACTTAAAGGGATTTATAAAAAACTCCATTTCAGCATTAGCTTTCTCAATTCTATAGTAGTCTTTCTGTCTGCAGATGGGACATTTTTAAGCATGAGGGAAACAGGCCCAGGCCTACAAGCAAGTGAAAAAGTTTTATGTATGAAATGTATAGTATGCAAAGATTGTGGAAGGTGTGCGAGGGGCTAAAAGTATATAACATCTGCCTTGAAGAGCTCATATTATGGTGGGATGGGGTAAAATATTGAAATCTAAAGTCTCTAAATAAAGCTGGTGTTATCAAGAAAGGGATGAATAGCATACAGTATGTGGGTATATGTGGGGAGTAATAAAAACTGGAAGGAATGCATGTGGTTACAATTCATTTATGAAAAATCAATGACTAGTCCTTTAATCTGATTATTACCAACTTCATCAGTAACCAAATAAAGGGAACAACCAACATAACTAATCGGTGTAAAGACCAAGCATGTAGAAAAGTAGTAAGTGTCAGAGTAATTCCTGGCCCCGTTGAAAAAATACGGAGAAAATAGCCTTTAGGATCAAGCATATTTGTCTCTGAAAATACACCTTCAAACCCTGCAATTTTAGTGACTGTTCTGCCGCTGGGATATACCATCTAGATTCCCATCTAGACATTTCTCAGCTGCTAAGTGTCGCCAATGGATGGTCTTTAGCTGCCACGTTTCTTTGGAATTTTATCTGCTTAGAAGAGCCACTGGACCAACCAATGGATGTATAGGCCACTCCCCACTCCGACTGGGCTGCTGCCCCAACTCTGATGGGCCATCCTAGCTTCTGAATGCCCAGTGCGGTCAGCTGAAGCCTTACTGAGACTGCATCACAACCCAACTTCTCCCCCTGCCTCTGCGCAGTCCAACTTCCTCCCATCCCCTCCCACAAGTGACCCAGAGAATACTCCCCAATCTCTTGTACTTTATCTCTGTCTTGGGATACTTATGGGGAACTAACCTATGATAAAAACTCTTCCCCCTCTAATCAAATCAAGTTAACCTAATTTCAATGCAATAAGGGAGCACAAAACAGAATATAAAGGACATTGTAAACCACAATTCACTAATAGTCATCATTCTGCCACTAATTTCTGACTCCATATTGGACTTGATGTGCCTTTCACCCTCTTTACACCTTTTCTTCTATCATCCATATTCTATTCACAGCGATTGTGATCATAAATGAGACAATAAACAAGTGATGTGTTTGAAACCCTTCAGAAGGAAGACAGAATTGAAACTGATGTGACATAATGAATACCATATCGTAACCAATGGCAGCCTGGAATTAAAGATGAAAATAAAGTGAGTTTCAATGAATTGGAATTGTTTATCTTATGACATCATAATCAGGCTATATTCATTTTCTTGGTGTACTCAGTGTTACACCTGGAAAAACTGGTTATGATAATTACTAATTCAGGAACATGTCAAATAGAAAACAGGAGAAATCATTTAGCAAACACTTCGCTGGCCTTACCTCTATTCCTTATACCTATGACCACCCGTAGTATGCTTTTCTCTGTACTGGAAAAGGCAGTCTTCACGCAATTAACCTGTACTACCCAGATGTCTTAACCGCTGAAGGTATTTTAATGTGTTGGTATGCACATACAGTCACCATCTTGTATAAGATGATTTGTGAAAGGCGGATCAGGTTCTCTCACTGTATGGTGTTGTTCTAACTGTTGACAGATATCATTTACCTTTGAGCCAGTTAAGCAATCATTACAGCCTTGTCAGGCTTCGTATATGACTAAATTGCTTTGCTTTATGTTTGCCAAGTCCACAGTACACTCTTACAAAAAAAAAACACATTTAGGCTTTGTCTTTCTACTATATTCATCATGAAATGTATACTATATTTATGAACCACCATTTAAAGCTAATGTCAGTTTTAAGTGAATGTAAAAAAATTAGGTTTGGTGCAAAGCACAACAATGATTTGTAAAGAGATCTGCAAATCAATTTTAGCTGGCAAAGAAGAAAATATTTCTACCATTTTCTCTGAAGTACGTCCTTGGACCAAACTGAATTAGTAATAAAATATTACAATCCTCGAGCCCTAACGTTTTTTTCTTACATGTTTTTAAACCAATGAATATAATTTTGGGTCTCTGTATAAAGAAAATGTAGCTAATTACATTATCAAAATGTGTAAACGAGGTTCCTAGTAGTCTTTTTAATTGTGCCCCTTCCCGGATCTCAAATGAGAATTACCTGTTGATGGTACAAGTGGATACAGAGCAAGGCCAAAAACCTGCCTGCACATTGATCACTTCCTTACAGCAAGCAGTTCAGCTTATACTCACTGTACTTCCTTATTTACCTGTTTTACACCTCCGGATCCTAACACATCACCTCTGTGAGCACGTCTTTCTGTTGTGAACATGATTTTCTGAAAGCTAACTCAAAAACAGCACAGTGGTTAAAGGCACAGGTATTGGAGCCAATTGCCTGTGTTCCAATCCTGTGTGACCTTGGGAAAGCCACTTAAATTCTCTGTGTCGTCATCTGTAAATCATATTGGTTTACCACATTACATCCTCAGGGTCAAAATAATGTTACAAAAGTAATAGAAGGACAGTGTTAAGGGCAAAAAAATTCCTATGGCTTTGGCAACATTATTTTGATTCTGAGGCGGTAATATGATAACCAACATGATTTACAAATGAGCCCATTGTTGTTACATAAAGGGCTTTTATATATCAATATGTAAAAGAGGAATAATAGAAAAATGAGCAAAGGACATGAACAAGTAATTCCTAGAAAAAGAAAGGCAATGGCTGTTAAACACATGAAATGCTCGACTTCACCAATTATGAAAGAAATCCAAACTAAAACAATGGGAAAGGATTGTTCATTTTTAAGACTGGCACAGATAAGAAAGTTTGCCCAATGTTGGCTGGAGTGTAAGGGCACATTCCCCTTGAGCATTGTTAGCAAGGCTGAAAAGTGGTGAAAACTCTTGGAAGGATTATGAAAATCCTATTAAAAGTAAAACATACACATGTATATTGTAAAAGTAAAATATGCAATTATGTATTTTTTAGGGAAACGTAAATAAATCAAGCAAGTCTACAAACACGTAGGAAAGCCAGCAGGAAGAATGTCTGCTATTTTCATGAAATTTAATTTTAGGCCTAAGACAGTCTCTAAATTTGGGTGCCTAGGTTTGCCTTATTTCTACAATGTGGAGCCATAAAAAGACCCCGGAGCATGAAAATAAAGGTACACAATTAAAATGCTGACACTCTCGAATCTAGGTCCGAAATAGGCAATCATAGTCACTTTAATTTTTTAACATAAATCCCTGAATCTCTGCAAACCTGTGCAAAGGGGTGGAGTCAGGCAGCCAATGCACGCCTCGGACCTGCCTAGGAGCTGCCCTTGCCCTGACCGCAGGAGAGAAACTTACGGAGACAAGCCTGGAACAAAGTTAGGCGACAGACACTTCAGGGATAACCCGCCAAACGCGTTAGTGAGCCACAGGTCCCTCGCGGCGTCCTGTACGCCTTCTTTCCTGTCACTAGGACGTTGGTGGACACCCGAGAAGCCTACCTGACCTACTACGCATGCGGGAAACTCGACGCAGGCGCAGGGCCGCTGCGGCCCCGAGACCCAGTTGGACCCCTGACCCGCCGAGCGCTCCACTTCTCCGTGTTTTCTTCAAGCTCTGCATTGGCGCTAGTTGCTGGACGTCGAAGTGAGAGGTGTGTCTAGCTCTTCAAGATTCTTTCGGCTAGCCCTCGTCTTCCAGCCGGCTTTGCACACACGGTTCACTCTTAAAATGTTCTTGGAGTTAGTGATCTCGCGCTAAGGACGACACCTCCATCTCCCCTCCCAACAACAAAGCAACTTTATGCACAATTGTTACTGGTGCTTGCCATTTTTAAAACATGTGTATTTTATTTTATAGCGTTCATCAGATTCTTAAACGGGTCTGTGACCCTTTGCATTTGCCTGCAGATAAGTCCTGGGACATTGCCTCTCCTCCTGGTCAGGTGCATCATATTAATGGCGTTTTTTCTTTTTTTTCTTTTTGAGGCACAGGAGACATATTTACGATTCTTATTGCACTGCCAAAAGTAAAAACAAGCAAAAACAAACAAAAAAATGTCTTTTTTAAAAAAAATTCATTTAGGCATTCACTATATATTTGAGGAGCACACTTGTGCCTGCTTTGTATTGGGTGCCTGTGGGAGCCAGGTATGAGATAAGAACAGCAAAGCAAATAGCCAACGATACTTTTTTCCGAATTAAAAAGCAAGGTACTGATTAGAATACAACAAATAAAGTACAGTAATATGTGAAAGTTGATAGTAAACATACCATAACAGTAAATGTAAATTGCTTCAACTCCTCTGCTTGAAGACAAATTCTTCAATTATTACAATACCAAATGCACTACAGATACATCTCATTTTATTGTATTTCACTGGTGTTGCTTTTTTTTTTTTTTAATAAACTGAAGGCAAAACCTTGTGCCAGCAAAAAGATTACAACTTGCTTCATTGTGATATTTGCTTTATTATGGTGGTCTGGAACCAAACCTGCAATATCTCCAAGGTAGGCCTGTATTTTATCAGATAGAATAGAATTCAAAACAAGAAAAATTATCGAAAGGAATAGTCATTTTGTATTGTTAAAGGTGTCCTTTTTATCAATTATTGACCCCCGAGAAGGATTATACAAGAATGACTACTTGTGGTTAACTGGGCTCAAACTAATATCCAGAGTTTAGCAGCCATTGCTGGGAGACGCCTCTCATGCAGTCTGCATTTCAAGGAAAAGCCCCAGTTTTCCAGCCTTGTGTACTGTGCTCCTGTCATCTGAGCTGACCCTTACAAAGAAGTTCCTGATACTGTTTTTCAAACAATGGGCTGATACCTGTCCCAAGCAATCAGAAGTGCGCAGCTATATACTCATTTATATCTTTACTGGCCAATCAGAGCAGCTCCATCATGACCAATCAGAATGCACAAAATGATTCTGACCAATCAGGACAGTGTCATTTGGACTAATCAAACTGTAAATGTGGATTCCTCATTTGCAGAAAATTGGTCCAATCTGGGACCAGGGTGGGTACTTTTTCTATAAAATGGGCTGCCCTGTTGTCTCAAGGGAGCATACTTTTAGTTTCCTCTGAAAGCTGCGTTTACTTGGTGTACAAGCTCTTCAACTGAATAAGGTCTCTTCTTTTACCACACCCCAGATTGGGGAGGGACTCTTGTTGACACTGGATCGTGTTGACACAATAAAGACACTACTTTATTTTAAACATTTTAAAATTAAATAAGTAACTTCGGAATACATCCTCATTGCTAAAAAAAATGCTAAGAATACAATCTGCCTAGGCCTTTTTTTGGAGGTTGGGTCTTCAGTGGAGTTTTGTTTTATCTCTCTGGATAATGAAGAGAGTAATGTACCATCTAATTTTTAAATTTAGATACTTATTGAAACTCTAAGCACAGAATCCTTATAAATTTCTCCCCACCCTTTTACACTTGTTTTAGCTTCACCCAATTGAACAGCAGTTTTTGGTTTTTAGACACATGTCTTTACTGGGCTTTCCAGAGCTTTCAGCTTTTCATAAAAGCAATTACTTTTGCATTTAAAAAAAAACATTGGTTTGGGGGAGAGAGTAGTCACTGAATGACTTTTGTTTCCATGTGCTTTTATGTAACTCCCACACGTGTGTAATGAGAAACAAACAATTTCTAGGGCCGGCCGAGTGGCGCGGTGGTTAAGCGCTGGCTTGGGAAGCCAGCGGCCCCGGTTCGGGTCCCACATGTGAGGGCCAGTGACACTGCCCTCAAAAAAAAAAAAAAAGTATTGAGAAACAAACAATTTCTATTTTTTAAAAAGCTCATCAGACAGCAATATCAGTAAATGGCTATCACTACATGGCGTTCCAGTTTGAGAAGGCTTTTGCCTACACAACCTCATCTTTCATAGTAACCCAGTGAGTTACGCAAAACCATTTTATTGTCAAACAGATGTAAGAAAATGTCCCATTTTAATCACACGCCCACGAAGAGAAAATGCGAACTATTTATATAATTTTATAATAACTACATGGTGAAGTGATAATATTTTGGATACACTGGGTTAAATAAAAAAATATATATTTTTTTTAGTGAAGGAAATAGGAACCCCATTCTGCAGCACCACCTGCCGACACCGTGCCCCGCCCCTCGGAGGGAGCCCCGCCCCTCGGAGGCAGCCCGCCCCGCCCCTCGGAGGCAGCCCCGCCCCTCGGAGGCAGCCTGCCCCGCCCCTCGGAGCCAGCCCCGCCCCGCGGGGCTGCAGCTGTGACCCGGAGCTGGTGGTGCGGTCGCGGACTCCGGGCGGCTGCGCTCCCCGCCCTTTCCGCGTCCCGCGCGCATGCGCACTCCCACCAAGCACTCCGAGTTGGTGGTTTTTTATTTAGTGGCCGGTGTTCCTGCGATCCCGGGCGGGACCCGAGGATCCGGCGGTCCCGGGGGAGCTGGGGCTGGGCCGCCATGCGCTGGGGGCTGCGCCCTCGTGGGCCCCTGGCTGTGGCCCGGAGTTGCTGGGGGCCGCCCGGCCTTTCCTGTCGCCCGGGGGGGACGGCCTGGGGGCTCTGGGCGCGCTCGGTCACCGGCGCCACTAACCAGTTGCAGAGCTCGAGTAGCGGCCGGTATCGGGAGAGCGTGCTGCTGCCCCAGACCAGCTTCCCCATGAAGCTGCTGGGCCGCCAGCAGCCCGACACGGAGCTGGAGATCCAGCAGGTACGGGCCCCGCGGGTGGGACTGGGCCGCGGGCTGCAGGCGCCTTGGGGGTGTTGCGGTCGGTGGGAGCTTCCCATGGGGTTGGCTGGCTGCACACTTACACCTGGAGGTCAGCCCCTAAGGGGGTGCAGGCTGCAGAGCAGCATATGCAAGGAGAAAGGAGCCATGCCCAGGTAGCAAGCACGCATTCCATACATAAGTCCCATTTGTCGCTTAGGCAAAAACAGATCGAACGGGGATGCCATTCCAAGTGGCTTGGAAAACCGTAACTGGACATGCCCACAAATACATAAAAGCTCGATTATGAGGACACGTGGAAGCTTTGCCTGTGTGGGATTAGCCAGCCTGGAGTTGGAATTATGACTCGTTTGCAGGATAGAGTAGCGGTATTTACTGTCTCTGAGTGCTCTTCCTAAATTAGGCGTCCGTCTCCTGTATTAGACGGACCTTGCTAAGAGCAGAGATCTCCCTTGTTAACTTCTCTAATATCTACAGTCTTTAAAATCCCTGACAGTCAGGATATATTGGTTAAGCACATATGTGAGCTTCAATGGTAAGACAGTTATCAGAGTTCTACATTCAAACCAGTTTGGGGCATCTAATTTTTAAAGCAACCTTTAAATTTTTTTTTTTAAATCCAGTATCTTTATGCCAGGAACTGACAGTTTCAAATGTTTTCTCTTTGGTCTTTATGCCAAATGGATAGTAATATTTTTTTCAAGTAAGGAAGCAGGCCTGTTAGGGCAAAGTGACTTGGCCAAGGTCACACAGCAGGTGATGAGGGAAGTGGGGTGGGATGGCACTGAGTGTTGGTCCAGATTTAGAGAGTCCCCAGGGCTTAGACCAAAGGATAGCAAGAATTCAACGTGCGTGGGTGGAGGTGGGTGGTCTGTGTGTCCTTTCACCTGGCTGGACTGAAGAGTGGACCGTGGGGAGTGCTGAGAGACTGCCCAAGAATTTAATGGTACTAAACTTTTGTAGGGTCGCTGTTTTTAAAGAGTTTAGACTTTATTCTGAAGTCCATGGGTAAGCTATTTATTGAAAGACTTTGAAAGCAGAGTCTTCAGATGGGCATTTTGGAAACCTCACCATTTGTATTTTAGAGTTGACTGCGTTGGAATGAGGTGAGAAATAAGTGCTGGCTGTTTTTTATGGTAAGATTCCAGAGTATATATGTATAGGATGTTCAGACCTGATTGTTCTTTGAAAACAGAAATGTGGATTTTCAGAACTTTATTCATGGCAAAGAGAAAGAAAAGTTAAGACGGAATTTTGTCTTCATGATGGACCTCCTTATGCAAATGGTGACCCTCACGTTGGACATGCTTTAAATAAGGTAATTTATAATTAAGTTTCTAAAACTTGAGGGAAAAAACGTTACTGAAAATCACTTGATGAAAGAGTGTGTTCTAATACCATGGCAACTGTGTAAGTTTGTATTGATGCATAAAACTGGAATGTCTTCATTAAAAGCAGCAGTAAACCGTTTTAGTATTGAGTGAGATAATATTTTGGACTACTGCACTGTTTTCTTTTGGGAAGAATGAAATTGAACTTGGAGCCAAATCTATCCTTTGCCTTTGGTCTTCTATTTTATAATGGTAATATGTTCTTTTTTTTTTTTTTTAGGATTTTATTGGGGAACTGGGGGAGGGGAACAGTGTCGGGGAATAGGAGGAGGGGAATAGCCAAGTTGTTGTCCTTCAATCTTAGTTGTGGAGGGTGAAGCAAGCTCAGCTGCAAGTCCAGTCGCGCTGCTCAACTCAAGGTGCTGAGTTCAGTCTTTAGTTGCTGGTG
Organism: Aselliscus stoliczkanus; assembly: GCA_033961575.1. Taxonomy (NCBI): domain Eukaryota; kingdom Metazoa; phylum Chordata; class Mammalia; order Chiroptera; family Hipposideridae; genus Aselliscus; species Aselliscus stoliczkanus. The sequence goes on from CM066734.1 coordinate 10,856,136, forward strand.
GGGATGACCCACCATCGAACTGGCAACCTTGTTGTTAGGAGCACGTGCTCTCACCAGCTGAGCCATCCTGCCACCTGTTGGCAGCTCAACTCAGGCGCAGCCCTCTGGCCCATGTGGGAATCGAACCGGCGGCCCTGTTGTTCAGAGCACACAGTCTTGAGCAAGCTCTTAACCAACTGAGCCACTCTGCCAGCTCCAGTAATATGTTCTTAAATCAGGGTCTGCTGCCCTCTAGTACCTAAATGAACTAAGAAAGGTAAATCAGTTGTAGACCTATGCCTAATATACCTCGAAGAGGCCTACTGTTCTATAGGAGTTTTGGTAATGACAGACAGTGTTTAACTATGATATTCAGTACTCTTTGCATTATGAATTCTGCATTGATTCTATAATATTTCTTAGCTAAATGTAAATAATATTTAATTACTTACGTTAATAATTTTCATAAGAGTAAACCAAATTTGTAATTGACTGGTTTTTAGAGGGTAAAAATTATTTCTTAAGTAGTAAGGGCTGCTTATTTGCATATTACAACTTTACAAACAAATTAGTAATTTGGGGCATACAAACAAATTAGTAATTTGGGGCATAATGTTTTTCATTTTGAAGTCCTTTGTTCTTTGATTTCTTTTGGGGGTAAATGACATGTTAAAACTTGAAATATCTGTTATTCCTGTGGTTATGTAGAACTTGAATTGGGAGATTTAATAGGTTACTCTATATAAATCCTTTTAAAATTGGGCTTTCTCTGTTTTAAAATGATATTGAGAAGATAATATAAATTGTTGGATGCATGCTTTATGTATGAGTGATGATTATCATTTTCTTCACAGATTTTGAAAGATATAGCCAATCGATACCATATGATGAGAGGTTCCAAAATACATTTTGTGCCCGGCTGGGATTGTCATGGATTACCCATTGAAGTAAAAGTATTATCAGAACTTGGTGGAAAAGCTCAGAATCTTTCAGCTGTGGAAATTAGAGAGAAAGGTAAGTAATCTCTGTTTCTGTTTTAAAATGATATTTGTAAATACTGGTTCCTCGGAAAAGTCTGTGCTATGAAAGACACCTTCTGTTTTATTTTGTTGTTGTTGTAATGAGATCTGTTGGAAATCACTTTGAGTCACAGAAAATTAAGATTTTGTTTGACCTTTGTGAAAACTTATGTTCAGAGATTGAAGGCAAGATTTGTAAGTATTTCTAAGTACATGTTTCAGTTCTTTAGTCTTCATATGTTGAAAAATTATTATTTTAGTCAATGTTTTTATTTACTTTCCTGGATAAGGCTTGTTGACCTATGTCAGTTGATAAAAACAAAAGTACATTATAAAATGCAAATATATTTTAAGTTAATCTATTTGATCCTTTAGTAGATTGGTTCAGGGAAGAATCTTCTTATATATTAAACTATTGAATATTTGGATATGATTGTGAAGATTTTTTTAACTTGTGAAATATCTTATTATTGGCCGAGACTGGAGGTACTGATTAATATTTTTGTATATAATAATATCATTATTCTGTTCTTAAAAAATAATGAAGAATAATTTTTCTAGTTAATTTTTCTAAATGTAAGTTCGTTGTAGTATAAAGCCTGGAAAATACAGAAGATGGTAACAAATCTATTAGCTTTTGAAATTCCAGCTAATTTTAGAATTTGGACACCTTTCAAAATAATTTTCCTGTTAAATAAACTTTATAGTCTGAACTGTGTACAAAACTGCATTTAGAGAGATACATGCTAAACCATATTTAAGAATTTAAATTTACTGGTTTTCAAAAACATTTTTTTCTTTTTTTTTTTTAGCTAGATCATTTGCCAAAGCGGCAATTGAGAAACAAAGATCGGCCTTTATTCGTTGGGGAATAATGGCTGATTGGAATAATTGTTACTATACCTTTGATGGAAAATATGAGGCCAAACAGTTGAGAATTTTCTACCAAATGTATGATAAGGTAATGAAGTTCTTTTTCCTTCAGCTGTGTTAAACTATATGTCAGAAATTCAAGCTTTCATGTAATTAATATCTTTGTCTTTTTATAGGGTTTGATTTATCGATCTTACAAACCTGTGTTTTGGTCTCCATCATCGAGGTATTTATGTGTTTTTGATAGTTAAGAAGAAATTTTGTAAGACTTCCCAATACTTATGTCTAATATTTTTAAACCTTAGGACCGCATTGGCTGAAGCAGAACTTGAGTATAATCCTGAGCATGTCAGTCGCTCAATATATGTAAAATTCCCTCTCTTGAAGGCTTCTCCGAAGTTGGCATCTCTTATAGGTATGGATTATTCATTGCCTGAGTTTATTCAAGTTATGGAATTGTAACACTTGCTAACGTATTTGAAATTTTATTTTCATAGATGGTTCATCTCCTATTAATGTTATAGTCTGGACCACACAGCCTTGGACAATTCCAGCCAATCAGGCTGTTTGTTATATGCCCGATGCAAAGTAGGTATATTATTGCATTTTTTTGTTTTATCCACCAATAGGATTAATTCCATTAACATTATTTTGAATTTATTTTATCCTCATTATCCTCTTAAAAGTTAATGAGTTATAATTATGTTCACATAGACTTTATTAAGCTTTATTTATTTATTTTTTAAAAAGATTTTATTGGGGAATTGGGGGAGGGGAACAGTGTTGGGGAATCGGGGAAAGGGAACAGACAAGTTGCTGTCTTTTCGTTCCTCAGTCCAGTTGCGGAGTACGTTGCTTCACTGGCCCATGTTGGTATCATCATTGCATTCTTCCCATATGAGGCAGATCGGTCACCGGCCTCTGGATGGTCTCTCACCGCGGCTATTGGCAGCTCATGCTGGCTGCCAGCCACTCACACTGGCTGCTGGCCACTCACTGCAGTCTATGGCAGCCCACTGCGGCAGGGCTGCAGCCCACACCATCACTGGGGCTCTCACAGCCCAGCTCCAGGTGGAGCTGTTGTTAGCTGTAGAGGGCAGCGTCACTGGCCTGCATATGTGGGATCCGAACCGGGGCCGCTGGCATCCCAAAACCAGCTCTTAACCAATGCGCCATTCGGCCGGCCCTTTATTAAGCTTTAGATGATTCCATTTAAGACCTTGTTGCCACCTTTTTTGGGAAAATGAAACAGAAATGTAAGGGAAAATAGCACGTTTTGGATTTTGAAGTTAGCATTTAAAGTGTTTTACATCATTTTAGAAAAACTCTCTGGCTTTTCCTTTTTCATTGTTAGTAATTTTCCCCTAAAATTCTATTTTAGGTATGCTATTGTGAAATGTTCCCAATCTGGAGACCTCTATATCCTGGTTGCAGATAAAGTAACGTCTGTTGCTTCGACTTTGAACACATCATTTGAGGTTATTTCAACATTTTCAGGTGAAGATTTATAGATATTCTGACCATCACAGTCATCAAAGTATTGTGCTGATTTGAGTTCAGTACTTTGCTAAACATTGCTCTTTCTGATTCAAAATAGATATGGCCTCTGCTTTTCTGGATTGCAGTAAAGGAGTGTGTGTGTGTATATATTTGAACATTGACAAAGGCACAACAGATAAAAAAATATTTCTGGCAAATATCCAATGTAAAATTGGACAAATGTCCTTTGTATAATGTAGAATGTACAAATATACTTTAAAATTTTTATCCAAAATTAAATTGCTGAAAATCGTTATCTGATTTAATTAAATGAGCAAGGAAAGAAGTAAATATATTTATTTTTGCTATTTTGTGATTTTAATAAGGAAATTGAATAAATCCTGAAAATTATTCCAAAAACAGTCCTTCTATCAAAAGAATGCTCAGTAAATTATAATTCAGGATTGGTTTTGAAATTTACCTATGGAAATCTAGGGAAGTTGAAAATCACCTTTGATCCTTAGAGTTGACATATCTTTGAGTTTCTTACTAAAAAAAAAAAATATTTCACACGAATGAGATACCCCAAAATGGAATTATTGTTTAGGTAAATAGGAAAGCCTTCTAAATGCGTCAGTTCAGATACAAGCCAATTAGAATTTTAAACAGTCTTCACAAAAATATAAAGCATTTTATGTCAGAGGCAGGGAAGGAGCTACAGAATGTTTAACATTTAGTATTATGTGGTCCTGATAGGTTCAATAGGTGAGTTAGAAAATCCAGTTTATTCTTTACTCCACATCCCCTCCCGTCTCTTTTTTTTAAGTGCAGATTGTAACATTATAGACTTCATCGACAAGTTAGATGTTGTTATGGAAGTTAAATGGCATTCTCACAAGGATTTTGCAAGCATTAAGGTTAAATTTAAGATCATTTTTCCAGATTGCATCATTGTTTCAGATTATTACTGTGCAGAGAACTGTTAGGTTGCCATTGTGAGCTACGCCACTATTCAGAGGAGTAGCTAGCTATTCTCATCCCTGGCAAAACAGGCAAGTGACAACTAGCTTACTGTTTATTAAAGTAGTAGGGATGCTCAACAGCTCAAATGGAGTAATTAGTATGGGGTGGGTTTTCTTTCCAGAAAACAATGTACTGTTTGTGATTAATTTAGATGTCATGGAGCAAATAAAAAGGGAAGCCAGGATACTAGGCCGACTCCTTTCTGTTCCAGATTCTGATCTTTTCACCTGAGGCTCTATTGCTGTTTGAAAGACTGCCGTATAAAAGGGCTACTGCACCTGTTGGCAGCTCAGCTCGGGCTGGGCATCAAACTGCTGTTGCTCAGAGCTAAAAGGATTCTTAATGGTGGTTTTCTTTCCCTACAGGTGCAGATTTGGAAAACGGAGTTTGTGCGCATCCTTTAATGCCTGAGAAAGTCTCTCCTCTTTTACCTGCAAATCATGTGACCATGACAAAAGGAACAGGGCTGGTTCACACAGCCCCGGCTCATGGCATGGAAGACTACAGCATAGCTTCCCAGCACAACCTGCCCACGGTACTCTTTTTTTTTTTCCAATTATTGCTTTTGTAGAATTAAAATGATAAACCCTAGACTTTTTATGTTTTGATAATAAACAGTCATTTTTGTCATCATAATTGTGAAATGCTTAGGTTTGTGCAATACACGAAAGCCTCATTAATGCATTCTAATTGAGAAAGATTTCCTAGAATGAATCCAATTATCAGCACAAAGTTAAATGAAAGAATATGTATTAAAATGGAAGAATATATATTAAATGGGGAAAGTTTTTTTCTTTCAAGTATTAAGTCACATAGACAATTACTTTTAGTCCCTAAAAACTGGCAAGTGGATTTTACTTATAACAGTTTTACTAGTTGAAAAGAATAGTTATTGTTTTAAAAGTAAACAGTCCTCTCTAAATTTATTTTATACACGTCTGTTACTGAGCAAGTTTTTCCATTTAGTTACAGGTGAGTCTCAATCATCACAATGTATGTACATTGTCATAGATCCGTAAATTAAAAGAGACCAAATTAAAGATGTGTTTAGTATATTTTACTTTTTGTTATTAAACTTAAGGTACATGCCTTAATAAGACATTTTGCCCTTGGTGATTTAATTGTAGAAATTCACAAATTCCTTTTAACTGAAAAGAAGTACCCAAATTTTCAGCGTAGTGAAAGACTATATATTTTGTATATATTGTTTGGCCAGATATTGCCATAAGATGAAGTGTCTTGATACTTCAATTGTTCAAAACGATGCTTTGTAGGATTGTTTGGTGGATGAAGATGGCGTTTTCACGGCCATGGCAGGTCCTGACCTTCACAACAAGAGCGTCCTTGAAGAGGGAACAGATGTGGGTAAGTATTGTCTATGTTGATACCATCAATATATCGTTTCCAAACACCAGCCAGCTTTACTAGCTATTCTCGTATCTTATACTTTCAACAGAAACAACAGGCTACAATTATATTTTAATTTGCCACATGGTTTGAAAAAGAGCGTGGGACCCTTGCATCTTTTGCTTTGAAGCTGCTCTATTCAGGCAGATCAGGGCAGACAGCAGTGAGCGAGTGATATTACTCAAACTACAGAGATAATCGTCAGCAGTATTGGTTTTCTGGAGGCTGTAATCCGGTCTGGGTCTAAGAGTTGACTGTGAATCAGACATTCCGTGCTCCTTTTATAACCTTGTAAATCACTGACCCACATGGTCTTGGGGGTCCTGCAGCCTTAAATTGTCTTTCTGTAATTACGGATCCAGAGACCAGGTACTATGGAAACCTTTCTTTGCCCACACTACAGATGAAGGCTAATGGTATATTAGTTTCCGAGGGCTACTGTAACAAATTACCATGAATTTGTGGCTTGAAACAACAGTTCTGGAGGCCAGAAGTCTGAAATCAGGGTGTGGGCAGGGCTGTGTCCCCCTGAAAGCTCTATGAAAGCGTCCTTCCTGCCTCTTCCGAGGCAGAAGATGGCTCCTGGTAACCCTTGGTTTCTAAACCGTTCGTTGGTTTATCGCTGTGTGGCTCCAGTTGCTGCCTCCATTGTCACATGTCCTTCTTTGCTCTTGTGTGTCCCTGTGTCTCTTCTCCTCTTACAAGCACACCAGTCATTGGATTTAGGACCCATGCTAATCCAGGGTGACCTCATCTTAACTTGATGTATCTACAAAGACCCTATTTCCAAATAAGGTCACATTCACTTGTACTAGTGGTTGGGACTTGAACGTATCTTTTATCAGGGACCAAATTTAACCCACTGTTTCTGGTTTCTTCTGGAATACCTGGAGACCATTTTAAGAGGCATGGTATGGAAGATTATGACTCGATTTGGAACGTAGAGTTCTAATGATACCCTGTTCATCTTTGAAGTAAAGAGCTGTGTTAGAGGTATAATTTGGATTTTAAGGTTTTACAGTCCTGCATTTTTTTGCCAGGAGATTCCCAATTTATGCCTTTGATTCTGGTAGGTGACTACTCTTACCAACTGGCCCCTATTGATCTAGATTTAATACACTCTCTGGGAGGTTTGAGAATTACTAGGATTTTCATAGTACGTTTTAATTATGTCTGTTGTAAATTGTTATTGATTTTCTTTTAAAAAAAAAAAGTTGTAAAGATGCTTCAGGCTGCAAAGACTTTGTTGAAAGAGGAAAAAGTGGTACACAGCTATCCCTATGACTGGAGGACCAAGAAACCAGTGGTGATTCGGGCCAGCAAGCAGTGGTTTGTCAATATCACGGACCTGAAGGCCACAGCCAAGGTATAAAAGGCACCCTCCTACCAGGCTTGGGTTCCATTTCCTCAGCGTGGAAGGCTTGCCTGTGAGGTCGTGGTGGGTTTGGGGACTAGGAAGGGTTGCTCGTAAATTAGTAGAATTTTAGATCTGGGAGGTCCTTGGATTTCCATTCCTTCATTATACACATGCGGAAAATCAGGCTTCAAGGGATTGAGTGACTTTCCCAGATTTCCTGCCCAGTGGAGTGAAAGCAGAGAATTAGGACAGAACTGAGTTTACGTTTGTTCTGTTTGACCCCTTCAGAATCTGTTTCCTCATCTACGTAAAGGTGGTAATGATGCCTATCTCATGGAGTAAGCAAATAAAAATTTCCAGAACAGTAGTCGCACATAAGCAGTCAAAAAAAAATGCTTTTAAAATCCTTTGCTTCCTTAAATTGAAATTGAAATCCATCTGAAAAGTTGCTTTGTGTTAATAAATACTTTATAACTGATGTTCTAAGTATTAATTTTTGAGCTCTTCCATTCAGTATGTGTGTGTATTAGTGTGTGTATCTCACAAACAACTTGATTCTGTTGAATGAAAGAGCTCAAATATATATTTATTAACCAGCCTGAACATACAGACATTTCGCTTTATAGCTTTTGTCTAACATATTACCACAGTTTGTAATATGTTCATTTGTTGGCCCGGCAATGTGGGGACCGTGCCAAAGCTACAAGTAGCAATTTACATTTCCCGTGTTTCTGTAGAGTGGACAGCTGTGATATGGACTGGTTTTTGTTTTTTACATTCCTATAAAGCCTATTTTCCTTACTTGTAAATGTTAAAGTTTGTAACTTCCAGCTCTGCAAAGTTGTGTTCAGAACATCAAAGTCTGGTGTAGTATGCTGAAGCCAAGTATTTTTTTTTTTAATGTCTTGATAGGCTATTTTCTTTTTTTTTTTTCCTTCTTTTTTTTAAACTGAGCCATCCTGCTACCTGTTGGCAGCTCAGTGGCTGCTCAGCTCGGGCTGGGCATCAAATTGCTGTTGCTCAGAGCTCAGCTCGCACTCTTGAGGGAGCTCTTAACCAACTGAGTTATTCGGCCAGCCCTTTATAGGCTATTTTCAATTGCTCTTTGCAGAAATAGAGAGACTAGTGATGTATCATCCAACTTCAACAACCATCAACTTCTGGCCAATTTTGTTTTTATCTACACCCCTCCTACCATTCATTTTTTACTCTCTATACATTTGATTATTTGGAAGCAAATTTCAGGCATTATTTCTTCTATAAATACTTCAGCATGTATTACGGAAAAATAAAGAATCTTTAAAACATAATTCCAGTGCCATTGTCACTACCTTAAAAATATATATCCATTAGTACTCCGATTTTGTGGATTGCAGATGTTGTTATTCTGCCAGTAGGTGGTGCTACAAATGTTTTTTTTTTTGGGGGGGGAGTGCGGGCTCTGGTATTCCACTAACATGAGAAAACTAAACATGAAACTGAAAATATAAAAATGCTCTTATTAATGGATAGAGAGATTTTTAAAAATGAAGTTAACAGACTTTGCCCTTTTTTGAGCTTTTTACCAAACATTTTTGCTATGTAATGTATCTTTGGTAACTGACAAATGAAATGAAATCAAATGCCAGTAGTTTACAACTTGTGGGATAGAAGGAGGGAGGGTTCTTGAGAGATAGTAAGTAACTTATTTTGAGAAAGTGTTTTTTTTAATGTTTTCAGCCATTCTGTGTAAAGTTAGGTTATATTACCATCCTTATTTTTCAACCAATGACAACAGTAGCTTATTTTTTAAAGCATTTTTTAAACAAATGTTGAAGACAAGTTTGAATTGATTTCCAATTGTAGTTTAATGAAGTGTAATACTTTTAGTAAACCTGTTATTACCAAATTAGTATAAAATCTTTTGTCACATCATCTAAAGGTGACGCCAGCTCTTGATGTTATTTACTGGGTCCTTTGTGGCCCTGTTTTAACTTAGCTCTGGAATCTAGTTGTTTTGGATTTTCTTTTGCGGGGGAGATGGTTGGGGGTGCCATATAAATGAGTATAAACATCTTAAATAAAGAACTGTATTAGGGTAGATAGTGACAGTTCTAGAAAATTTGTCCTGTTTTCTCTCACTGGACTTGATTTGTGAATCAATTGCAGGACTTGTTAAAAAAAGTGAATTTTATTCCTGGATCCGCCCTGAATGCCATGGTTGAAATGATGGACAGGCGGCCATATTGGTGTATATCAAGGCAAAGAGTTTGGGGTGTACCAATTCCTGTGTTTCATCATAAGACAAAAGATGAATTCTTGATCAACAGGTAAAACTCTTTCTAAAATTTTTCAACATTTTAAAGCAAGTTGTATATTCTTTAAAAATGGAAAAATAGTGGACTTTTGAGAACTGATGTGTTACATAAAACATTCTAAAATGATCTTTTGTGACGGGGAGTAAATAATGTAAATTTCAAAAAGATCCTTTCAAATGATTGACATTTTTTTTTTTTTTTTTTTTTTTTTTTAAAGATTTTATTGGGGAATTGGCGGAGGGGAACAGCGTTGGGGAATCGGGGAAGGGGAACAGACAAGTTGCTGTCTTCTTGTTCTTCAGTCTAGTTGCGGGGGATGTTGCTTCACTGTTGGTATCGTCATTGCGCTCTTCCCGGATGAGGCAGATCGGTCGCCGGCCTCTGGATGTCGCTCACCGCGGCTATTGGCAGCTCACGCTTGGCTGCCAGCCGCTCACGCTGGCTGCGGACCACTCACTGTAGCCTATGGCAGCCCACTGCAGCAGGGGCTGCAGCCCACACCATCACCGGGGCTCGCACAGCCCAGCTCCAGGTGGAGCTGTTGTTAGCTGTAGAGGGCAGTGTCACTGGCCCTCATGTGGGATCCGAACCGGGGCCGCTGGCATCCCAAAACCAGCGCTTAACCAGTGCGCCACTCGGCCGGCCCAAATGATTGACATTTTAACACAACCATGTTTTTTTTGGTGCTGATACTTAGAAGTAAAGACTTTTTCTTTTTTTTTTTTTTTTTTTAAATGAGAATTCATTGTTCAGCGTGCCTAGCATTTTGCTAGAATTAGGTATCAGGAATCTAAAGATGAATAGTATTTAGTGGGGTAATCCCGGTATGTCATTTTTCTTTGGGAATTCGAGTCACTCTCTTACTCTGAGTCTACTCTCCCTTTCAGTAGAAATGTTATTATGTAATTGTTTAGATGATTTAAAATTTAAGAAACTAGAACATATTTAAATGTATAAAATTACATTTCTTTTAGTGATGATTACATTCCCACCTTTTTTTCCTTAAGTGTTCTTGTTTTTTTGTTTTAATTTTCAAGGATAATACATGGACATAGTAAATCAGAGTAGAAAAGCTTATACAGTGACAAGAAAATTTTTTCTTAATCCAGACATTGGACCCTTTGAAGCAGTGAACAAACTGAATGGTCCCTGTTCTTAATGAGATGGTAGTCTAGCTAGTTCATCTTCTAGTAAATTAGGGAAGCTTTCAGTATTGTTGCTGTTACTAACAGATGTGTAAAGGAGAATTTTAGTCACTCCTCGTAGGAATACATCCTAGGTTTTCATTCTGTTTGAGTAATTTTGTTTTCATTTGGTTAATGGAATTTTTACTAAATTATGTTGTGACACAAGTAAAGAGTTTGAGCGCATTTTACTAAGTATTTTCACATTTCATTCATTGAGGATCCAGTGAGGTTTTTGAGGGCATGGAGGCCATCAAGTAATGGGGACTTCAAGAGACCCTAGGCATAGAGTTGAGTGTCCCTGCCTAGGGTTTGTTATCGTTTTTTGAAAAGTTTCTACTTTTCGTTGTCAGCAGTATCAGTATTTCTTTAGGTGGTACTTTTATGAAAACATATATTTACAGTGTTTGTTAAGTTTTTATTTTTATTATTCTTTAAATTGCACATATTCAGATAGTTTTTGCATGGACTATTTAGAGTTTTTTTAAATGTTTGATTACAGTGGGTTTTTTTTATTTGTTTTGTTTTAATCACTTGTAGCTACGTATTAGGTAGTACTTAGCATCCTTTGTGTGAAAGTTCCTTTCTATTTTGAAATACGGGTTGCATCACTATTTGGTTGTGTCACTACTTCTCGGGTGATTTGACCCTTTATGGCCGCTTGGCTCAGCGGGACGAACTAGAGGCCATGCCTTGGGCAAATATTGAACCATAAAACAGCTAATTTGCTTCTTCACAGAGGATGTGGTTTTGGGTAGAACCTTGTAGATTAGGTGGGAAATTGGGGGCAGTATTGGGGTCAGCAGGAGCTGAGAACCTGGAGGGGAGAAGGCATAGCATGCATAGAGAAACCGTATGGGCTGTAGGGTATATGAGGGGAATTTCAGAAAGATAAACACTAAGAAAGATTTGCTTGGGCACATTGTAGTGAGACCTGAATTCTAAGTTAAGGAATTTAAGTTTGTAAGTAGGCATGAGGAGTAAGAGTATGTTTTCGAGAAAGAAACTAGATTCTAGGGACCAGGAAATCATTGTAAGGCTATTTGAATTTTATTATAACTTGGAGCCAAGGTGCTTGTCCTAAGCAGTGTTGCTTTTTTTTTTTTTATGAGGGCAGTGTCACTGGCCCTCATATGTGGGACCGAACTGGGGCCGCTGGCTTCCCAGGCCAGCACTTAACCACCGGCTTTTTTTTTTTTAATTGAACGCTTGAGCAGATATAAACTGCTAATATCTTAATACCTGAATTAAACTAAGAATTAAAGTTGAGATAAATTTACACAAGTATTATTTAAAATTCTACCCTGGAGAGTTTCTTTTTAAGGAATGTTTGTAGACTACTGTTATTGTTTCTCATTCTTTTCAGTATTAAGGGAACAAGTTTTTTAGGCAATTTCCTTGAATTGATTGAGGGAGACCATATGTGTATATATTAGTAAGTAGAGCAAACTGATTCATTTGACCATTATTTAATCATGACAGCAAAATAGTGTGTAGGGTCATTGATGTACATAAGCTAGGTGAAATAAACATGAGCTTTATTAGAAAAACACAAGCAGATATTCATTAGGTGCCATTCATGTTTTATTTATAGATAATACATAGCGGTATTACAGAGTCTTGTGTTGCTTGCATGGCATTAGTTGGTTTCCGATTTTGAAGGAGCAGAGATATACAGAATATTGACCTATAGAAATGACAGACACTTGGCTATATCGTCTGTCAATTCATAGGTCATTGTCCTGTACATCATTCGTTAGTTCACAGCTTGGCCCCGTGCACAGAGGGCAAGGGGAGATTGAAGAAAGAGGCAGACCACTCCAGATGGGTAGGTGACGGGTTTCATAAACAGGGGAACGTCACATATGAGACCTGTCTTAGGCGGCCACTGGAGGAGTAGACCTCTGCACCTGCCTGCCAGAATCTTAAAAGTGTGTAACAGGGGCCTTCAGTCACGTGGACCATCCAGATGGTCCCAACAACCCCCGCTTCTTGTAGAGGGAAAGCAAGCAGAAATACATTCCAAGGACAAGGGAGGGAGTGAAGAGCTTTCGGTAGCCTGGGTAGCCTGGGTGCAGCTCGAGGGTCAGCTCCCTGCTGGTGACATCCTGCGTGACCCTCCAGCAATACTGATTCTTACTGTTGACTCACCATCTTCCGTTGTTCCGTCTTTTATGGGACATAACACTTGATTTAAGAAAATGGATATTAATTCCGAATTACGTAGCACACTTTTGAAGATAGCATGAAAGGTTATCTTTTCCCCTATTTACCTGAGAGTCGAGTGACCATGGTTTTCCGTCTTTGGATATGCTTTTCTTTTTTTTTTTTTTTTAAATTTATTTATTTTTAATTAGTTTCAGGTGTACAACACAGTACAATAGTTATACATTTTACCCCTCAAAGTGACAACCCCCCTCCCCCAATTTGCCACCCCACTCCTCCCCCCCATATCATACATATCTATTACTTTTCCTCTGACTCCCTTCCACAGTATAATCCACATCCCGTGACTATCTATATATATTCAATTACAGTTGGTATACATTTTCTGGATATGCTTTTCTGTTGCAGCAAGTTGGTAACCATCAAACGTAACAACATCTCCACTGGAAATTGGTACAGTCCACATGGAGTTGCTGTTACACTTGATAATTCCATTTGGTATGTTAAGAGACCTGCAGCTTTTCTTGATGGAAGCCTATAAATCTCTTAAGTATACTTAGTTCATAGAAATCTTCATTTATGTCATGTTGGAAATAAGTTTAGAGACTGGCATATTTGAAACACTAATGTTTAATTTTGATTTGAATTAATATTCTCATTGGCACTTATATTCATATTTGTATTTTTCTCAAGAAATAATTCCATTTCTGACTTGAACATCATTGATTTTCTGAATTTGTAATCTAATGCCATTACAATTTAGGTGGAAATCTATTCCTGGTTAATAAAGACAAAATATATCCTTTTTGGCATAAAAAAGATAAAATATAGAAACACTTGCTGTCTAGGAAGGAAAAGAACTTTTTAGATAAGTTTCTTTCATTTCAGATAATTGTAATTAATTTAACAATATTAATGCAACAGTTAACATGTACTTAGGGAACTTAGCTCCTGATTTCTGGATATTATGAGAAGTTTACTAGAGACAAGCAAGAAATTTCCAGTGTAACTTGAGTGTACGCTTTAACTATCTCAGTCTTTTGCTCAGATTAATAATGACCTTTGGGTGAAAAAAGTTTACAATATTCATTAAATAAAAAAAGCTTCTTCAAAATTGTTTCCTGTCACCTTTAAAACAAAAGGATAGCATTAAATTAAAAATAGTGTCCTCCTCAAATTTCATTGTGTTCTAGCATTAAATTTACTAAATAAATACGAAACATATAGTCTCTTACCTCATTTTTATTCCGGTAACTTGCACAAGAAAAGTTGTCTTTCAACCCTTCATATTTTTGCTCTTATAAAGACAAAATGCAGGAAACACTGGCATGACAGCAACAGTTTCATTACCTAGTATTCCTAATGCTGCTTCATTTCCAGTAGCGCCCTAAATAAGCTCTCAGCCCAGCTGATATCAAAGTCCAGAATGATTGGTTGTTATTATAGCTGCTCATATTACCTAGTGGATTTTCACTGATTGAAACATAGGGGGCCCATGTAGTGCATATGTTTAGATAAGGCTCTTGGGTAAAGTACAAAGTTTTATGATGGATTTATTATTGCTTTATGAAATACAGCATTAAAATGAAAGCCTATAGATTATGTAGTGATAAGTGGTTTCACCCACTTATCAACAGTAATTTATACTGATCTTTAGGTTATAAGTTAACTGTCTGTGTTAAGTATAGGATATTATTAACAAGGTAAAGGAAGAAAATTCTTAAATTTCCAAAGATAGATGTTGACTTCTTCCCTGTATTTTTTTTCTGAAGAAAATTTAATATCACTAAGAAATGCCTACAAAATTGTTTTAAAACATTTTAAAGCATGATCTCAGTTTTGTTATAAAAAATTACACTTCTAAGTATTTATGCTAGGGAAATAAGATGTCTCATACTAAAGATATATATGGAAGAAGGATATCTAATAACAGTTGTTTATAAAGGAACATAATAATATGAAAAAGAAGAGATAATTTAAGTCAATTTTGAAAGAATGAATTTGCAGCCATTAAAAATGGTAGCTCAGCTCTTAATGATCACCTCTTCCCTTATGTATGAAAATCAAATAAATGTAGCCCATCCAATATTTGCCTATTTCTAGTTTTTTTGTTGCAGTGCTATCATGAGTATCTTTTGAGCACTTGTGCCTTTACTTGTATTTTTTTCCCAAGTTATCTTTTCAGATTTTGAACATTAAATTTATCCTCATTTGAAATCCGGCAAACCTCGAGTTTGTAGGTTGTGTGTGTGTGTGTGTTTATTTTTATTGCAAGTTTTATTTTTAAAACTCTTTGTTTTAAAATTTTTCATTTTAAAAATTAAGTAATATACTTGTCTAAGATCTCAAAATAGCAGTGAGAAAATGTAGCCATTAAAACTTGAATTTTGGAGGCCGGCTGAGTGGCGCAGTGGTTAAGCGCTGGCTTGGGAAGCCAGCAGCCCCGATTCAGGTCCCACATATGAGGACCAGTGACACTGCCCTCAAAAAAAAACAAAAACAAACTTATGCGGGGGAGGAGTGGGGTGGCGAATTGGGGGAGGGAGGTTGTCACTTTGAGGGGTAAAAAGTATAACTATTGCACTGTGTTGTACACCTGAAGCTAATTTTTTTTAAAAAAAATGTTTATTTCACAATAAAAGAATAAAAAAAGTAAAAATAAAAAATTTTTAAAAACCTTGAATTTTGGTTTGACAAGAGGCGGTTGACCAAATGTGGTGGGGAAGTTGCCTTAATAATACATCGGCTGTGAAATTGGAACCTTTCTTTGTTGTTTGGTATTTTTAGTTATAGACTCAGTAAGATATTTGAGGGATAGTTCAGCAATACTTAAAATATAATACTAAATCTTCATTGAATTATCTGCTATGTAAAAAAAGAACTCAGTCTCATTAGAGTTGAATTTGGCATTCTAAAATGGATTATGTTTAAGTATATCTACAGTTATAAGTTATGGACCAACAAACATATTAGGACTTTTTCTTTTTGTAAGAATAAAATTTTTCATGCAGCCTTTTTCCTCACAGCTTTTCCCAGTGTTCATAGAAACGGAAGCTCAGAAACCTAACATGACGTATCCCTGTCAGTATCTAACAAGTGCGGGTAGACTGGTCTTTGTACGTGGTGCTTGTTCTGTCAACACTAATCCGAGACTCCCCAGCGCCCTGCCTTCACCTCAGGGTCACGGTGTCATTAGCACAGGCAATAAGAGTCTTTTTGCCTTTGCTTAGCAAACCCGAGGGAGAGACGAGGTAAACATGAGTTGCAGTGGTCACAGTTAGAGAGGCTGAATGGAGAAGTCAAAAGGGCTTTGAACCATGATTTAGGAGACACAGTCTCAAGGCCTGGCTTTCACTGCGCTACTTGCTTAGGCTCCTGATTGTTAAGGAATCCGGAAGCATGGGACAGTCTATCTGTCAAGAGCTACTAAGTAGGTGTTTCTGTGAATCCAGTTAGAGTGCTTGTAAAGTGCTTTGAAAAGTGTAATGTGTGGTGTATACATAAATGCTTTTATTTTGATTAATACCTAGTAATATTGGTCCTAACATTTCTACCTTATTTCCTAACTATGAAATTTGAACCATTTGCTTTTACTTTTATATTATGTTGGGTTTTGTTTTTGTTTGTTTTGTTTTATAAATTTTGTTGGGGAACAGTGTGTTTTCCCTGGACCCTCAGTTCCAAGTCAAGTCGTTGTTTCCAGCGGAGGGTGCAGCTCACTGGTCCATGCGGGAATCGAACCGGCAAACCCTGGTGTTAGGAGCACTGCGCTCTAACCAGCTGAGCTAACCGGCCATCCAGTATTATATTTTTTAATCTGTTTATTTCTAACACATTTTAAACTGTTTTTGCTATTTTATTTTACTGTTTACCTAAAATTGCAATCTAATGATAATATTGTAAAAATAAAAAGGCAAAATGACACTCATTTTTAGAATCATTCTTTTCGATGAAAATTTCCTACTTAGTATGAACAGCATATCTACTGTAATTGTGTATGATAAATGTATTTTGCTAGTATCTCTCTTTTTTGGTTTCTTTGGTATAATAGTATTAGGTCTAGAGTAGTAACATTAGGTTTATTCAGATTTCCTATTATAGTATATTCATATTTTCTTAACTGATAAGTGTTCTGTGAAAACTGCATAAAATAGTAATCAGTAACTAAATATTGGCGTACAATTAGCTAGTTATTGCACCAAGTTTTTATGGTCTCATCACAAAAGTTTATCTTCACTGTTAAAGTCCATGTAAAATGTGTGATTGTATTAGAAATATGGACTTGTGCCCATTTTAACATTCTTGTTATTTATAATTTCTTCAAAATCGGTGTTGGTAGCATTATACTTTTTAATCTATACTTCACAGTATACAAGTTTAGTGATATTTTGCTGTGGTAAGGTATTTCAAATTTCAATGTGTACAGCATATTTAATTGATAATACTCATTTGATTTTTGCTTCTCACACCAATTTTTTTTTTTTATAAACACTTCAGTTTATCTGGGAATTATCAGACCAGAGAGGTTAAATGATTTGCTCTTTGTAATCATGATTAATAAGAAGTAGATCCAGAATGAGAATTTACAGCTTTATCTTATGCATTAATCTTTGCATTTTCATCAATTCGTGGACCTACAGTTATTAATGGAGTTGGGTAGAAAGGAGGATAATACGAAAGTTGGTTTTAGTATGTGTATTTTAACTAATTTAAATATTAACATGGGTATATGTTTTTGTCATTGATTGACAAAATTAACTGTCAGAAATTTACCTGACTTTAGAGAATCAGTTTGCATTATAGCTAATGCTTACGTAATTCTTACTAATGGGTGCCAGACATTGTATACCGTCTTTCCCCGAAAAGAAGACCCAGCTGGAGATAAACCATAGCATGATGCCTCCATGCTATGGAGAACACACATCCCTCACATGAGGGTTTTATGACCTGTTTCAGGGAGAAGGGTGCCTTTTCCACAAACTTCTTCACCTTAAAATAAATATTCAGTCTGCCAAGATGCCATGTTTTGGCACCTAAAATCATGCTATGGCTGATTTTCCGGCTTGGTCTTATTTTGGGGGGAACTGGGTATATAAGCTTGATTAATATCTGTAACAGCTCACTTAATGATACTGTTATTGTTTGCATTTTATAAACCCAGGTACAGAAATGTTAAGTGCTTTGTGCATGTCTCTCAGAGTTGTATGTTGAAATGAAAGAGATTGGGGAAAAGTCAACCCATTGCGTCAGTCTAGTATTGAAGCAGTGAGGTTGGATTCATATAGTGTCAGAACAAGAACAAGTCTCAAAGGTGGTGGTGTCAGATTGTCTTGGTTTAATTTGGACAGAAATTGGAGGTGGGAGGTAATTATGTTTTGAATGTAAGTACCTGAAGAGAAAATAGATGGCTAGAAATGGGGGAATCAGTAACGGAGATAGGGATATCAGGAGAAGTCATTTTTCTTCTTTTAAGGGATACATGTGATTTATTCCATTTTTGAGATATACTGATATTGTTTATATTGAATTGAAGATGATCGCAGCAGCCAAACAAGTCATTGAAAATAATACCACTAAAGTTTTGGGGGGAAAGATAGGAAAAAATTTCCTGCAGAAAGGAAAAAATATTACTGTGTCTTAATTTTTAAAATGTGTGGTATTAATCACAATAACTTCATTGAACCATTCTACTTGTTCCCCCCGTGAAATAGCCAAACCATCGAGCACATTATTAAACTAGTGGAACAACATGGCAGTGATGTCTGGTGGACTCTTCCCCCGGAGCAACTGCTTCCAAAAGAAGTCTTATCTCAGGTAAGTTTCTACCTGTATTTCACAGCCTTTGCGTGCATTGTATGACCTAATGACGACTAGTGGATTCTTGGGAGTTCAACTAGTTACATTATCATATAAAGTTAATGAGTTAATTCACCATAAATGAGAACCACTACGTTTGCGAGCAGACATTTTTGTTTAGCTAGAGAAACCTGGTAGTTATTTGTTCTCATTGACAGACAAAAATTTTTTTTAAAAGATATTTATTGGGGAATTGGGGGAGCGGAACAGACAAGTTGCTGTCCTTTTGTTCTTCAGTCTAGTTGTGGAGGACATTGCTTCACTGGCCCATGTTGGTATCATCATTGCGCTCTTCTAGGTGAGGCAGATCAGTCGCCGGCCTCTGGATGGCTGCTCACAGTGGCTCTTGGCAGCTCCCACTGGCTGCCGGCCACTCACTGTAGCCTATGGCAGCCCACTGCAGCAGGGGCTGCAGCTATGCCGTCCTGGGGACTCACAGCAGCCCAGCTCCAGATGGAGCTGTTGTTCACCATCTTAGCCGTAGAGGGCAGTATCACTGGCCCTCATATGTGGGATCCGAACCGGGGCTGCTGGTGTCCCAAGCCAGCTCTTTACCAACGTGCCACTCAGCTGGCCCATTGACGGACAAAATTTTAACTGACGTGGTTGACTAAGTAGAAATACTCGTGACTATGCAAGAACAGTGCCTAACATAGGCACATCAGGATGTGGTGGGATCTGAATTAAGAGTCAACTGATTGCATCATACACCAAAAAAATCCACATCGGGAGATAATTTTAAGAAAACTAACAGTTGATGTTTATATTAATAAATGTGTAATGAAGTGGCCACAGTCACTTTTACATACAAATGAATCAATCGTACTTAATTGTGAAATACTTCTAAATGTTTTACATTTTACCTTAAAATCTGAATTTAATGGTTGTAAGTATTTCATTTCCTTAAGACTTCTTCAGGTATTTATTGTATACATCTCACATAATTAAAGTGCTTTTACATGGTCTTACTAGGTCGGTGGTCCCGACGCTCTGGAATACGTGCCAGGCCAGGACATTCTGGATATCTGGTTTGATAGTGGGACTTCATGGTCTTCAGTTCTTCCAGGTAATTCTACATAATAGTTTATTTACCAATTAAGCAGTTTTGGAAATACATGAATGTTACTTAGAAAAAAAACCTATAATCAAAAAAAAATTTATTTATTTATTTATTTTTGCTTTATTTGGAAGATCTCCTGCCCTAATGTAACCTTAGATCTTTGGAGATCATTTAACCCAATGATTTCTAAACTTCTGTTTTTCCAAATGAAATTTTATATAAAACCACAAATACATTAGATAATAATGGGAATGTTCTCCCTCCTCTTAACCTCCTTGGCCCACCTGGCAACCAGCTCTGTAAAATATAGTTTGGAAATAACAGAACTAAATCCCAGCATTTTTCAGAAGAGGAAATGAGATTAAGTTAGAGGCAGATTAGGTGATGGTCACTTAATTTAGTGTCAGACCAGAACTCAGTTACTCTGATTGTCAATTCTCATTCTCCTGTACTGCATGGCCTTTTCACAGCCCCTTCTCTCCCCATACAGACAACCGAGTAATTTTATACTTACTCATAGGGCAAGTTTTTGACTCATTGGCTAAGGGAAAGGAGAGATTGGGCAGGAACTATTGTAGAAGAGAGCAGTAGAAGACACACATTGGAGGATGTGTTTAGATGCTAGAGAAGAAATGTCACCGAGGATAGTAAGTGAAAAGTCAGGGGTCAAATGAAGAGTGTGGCTTGTCCTCACCGTGGGCAGGGACAGGGATGAGGTGGCAGGGAGGCAATGATGGATCAGACAGTTCCTTGCACGGCTACTGAGGGCCAACTTTGACCCAAGACATCACATCCTGTGTGCTCTCTGGAGCAAGAGAATATGGGGAAAATAGCTTGTGTGCAGGATTGAAAGGGACTGGCCCTCGAGTTTTGCTTGAGGTATATTTCTGGTTCTAGGCCTTATTATAGAGAGGACAGCAATACGGTTCCTAGTAGGTAAATATTCCTTCATTTGGGCTTTTTCAGCTTAGGAAATTTGAAAAGCAAAATGCATGTAAATTCATGTTTACGCCACGTTACAGCAAAAATGTCCATAATTCATAATGCCCAAATATGGTACATATTAATAAAATTTTTACAATTTTTTATGTAGTAATTTTCTGAAATATTTCATAAGTTCCTCCTACCATATTTAAGAGAAAATGTTTCTAGTTTAAGTAGTTTGTTTTCCTAAATTATATTGAAAATGTGGGCAAGTAACACTACATAAGATAGGTAGTTCATGCAGTATTATAAACAGGAAGAAGAGTTATGTACGACCACCATTTGAGGGCAGCATCCTGAATTTCAGGGTGCCGTATGTGAAATAGCGCTTGTGAAGTCTATTTCAGAGTTCATTGACTGCTTCGGCCTTGGTGAGAATTGCTGCTAGCAGCATGGTTGCTTTTTAATTTCTGAAATGGTTTTACACATAAGTGCAGCAGTGCAAGTTATACTTGGAGCCATCGACTGGATTAAACTGCATGGAAAGTGGCCGTAAAACCCACCTGTGCCGCTGTCCCTGGTACCGATAGAGTTTAGTTACTCTATTTCTAGTTTGTGAACCAAATATTTGACTGTGATAGAAATCATTTATTAAATGAAATCTGTGGTAAAAATGCACCCGATTAGTAAATCATTTTTTTCTTGCCTGTCTTCTTTAGGGAATTCATTCAAAGAAAGAAAATGTTACTTACACATGTATGTCGCATGCATAGGAGGCTGCCAGAACATAAATAAACTACCGTGACTGGTAGTACATACACACAATTGTAGACTGTAGTTTTGACTTTTTCATTCAGATCTCATATTCCTCCTTAGTCGTTTTCCTATTGTAATTACATTTCTGTAACTTTTAATACTTACCTTTTTGAGGTGCTGACCAAAGAGCAGACTTGTACTTGGAAGGAAAAGACCAGCTTGGCGGCTGGTTTCAATCATCCCTATTAACAAGTGTGGCAGCCAGGAAAAAAGCACCTTTCAAGTAAGTATTGCACCTGAGCTAAACAAGTCAGCATACCTGGAGTACTTCCGCTGGGTAGCAGCCAGTGTGGGAAGCCTGTGCTGAATGCTATCTACAGAGGGTGTCCCCCAAAAAATGTATACACATTTTAAGAAAGGAAAAAACTGTATTAAAATTGAATTGCTCAATATATACCGATAACAAGATGAATACAAGCCACGTGTATATGCATTTTTTGGGCACTCCCGTATGTGGTAAAACACCACCTACCATTAGCTTAGTCTCCACTCTCACGAGAGAAATAAGAGTTTGACGTAAAAAAAGAAAAAGGAGAAAATACAGACAACTTTTGTCACTGATACAGATCACAACTCCTCGAAGGAGTAAAATCAGCAGTGACTGGGGTGGTGGCGACCTACGGAGAGCCAGGTGGTGAAAGATTCAACACAGAGGGACCTAGGTTGGTTGAAGACAGTCAGAGCTCAGTTGTCCTTCTAATTGTAATGACCAATGGTTACTGAATAGAAATTCCTTTAGTGAATTTTCTAAATTAGAGATTCTTGTTTAGTTACAGAAATTGCTTTTCCTTGTACAGTAATAGTATAATAGTAATACCTTGGTTTGTGAATATAATTCGTTCCAGAAACAAATGTATTGCAAGACATTACTGGTTTACCAAGTTAAAACGTATTAGAAATGTTTGCTCATCTTGCAGAACACTCGCAAACCAAGTTACTCGCAATCCAAGGCTTTACTGTATTTTTTTAGAGGTTCTAGTCAGGAAGATTTTTAAAGAGCTTAAGATTTTTGGTATCATACAAGGAAAACCCATTTCAGAGCAACTTAAATGTTTGTCTCTTGTATAACATGCTTTTAAAATTCAATAGAACAGCAGATACATCATTTCTCTTGAATTGTCTTTTTGAAGATAATTTTGAGGTGATAATCTGCTTTTTTCAAGACATACTTTTTCCTGGTTAGTTTTTTTTCTGAGCAATCCTGCTGCCTGTTGTTAGCTCAGCGGCGGCTCAGCTCAGGCTGGCATCAAACTGCTGTTGCTCAGAGCTCAGCTCGCACTCTGGAGCGAGCTCTTAACCAACTGAGCCACTCGGCCGGCCCCCTGGTTAGTTTTAATGATCAAAATCAATATATAATGCTCAGGAAATACTTGCTTAGTGAAGGTAAACATCAAAATTTTTTCTATTTTTTTCTGTGTAAAAGTACATAGCTTACTATTGAACAATCATGAGAAATACGCTGCCGAGAATTAGACTTTCAAGAGAAGCTTTCATACCTGATCTGTCAAATATCCTATTTTTGTGTCAAAATAAGATACTCTTTTAAAGCTGTCAGTCATCTTCAAAAAGATCATTGTAATTGTGTTTATAACAGCTATTTTCCTTCTTAGGACAGTGGTGGTTCATGGATTTACCCTTGGAGAAAAGGGGGAAAAGATGTCCAAGTCTCTTGGGAATGTCATTGACCCTGACATTGTCATCAACGGAGGACAAGTAGGTGGTTCTCTAAAAAAATTTTTGTTTTAAGGCTCTTAAGTTGGCAGCAACACACCCTTTACGTAGATACTTTAATGTAAAATATCTTTTATATGAAGAGCAGATGCCTTACCATGTTCTAAAACTAGACTCTTAAATAATACATGACTTTAATGAAAAAGGGAAGGGCTGGGATTGTGGTCCTTTGACTCATTTCAGGTCTGAATCTTCAGTTGGGTCCGTGAACCATGCTATCCCTTTTGTAATCATTTGAGCTTTCAAAGTCTGTAAACTGTAATTTTACAGTTAAATGGAAATAGTTTAAGAAAAAAAGGAGATTGCAACTTCTAAATGCATGTTTCATTATTCTTGGAAATTATACGCAATTAATGAACACCACATCGGGGGTTGTCGAAAATTTGGTTTATTTTGCAGGTTTTAGAAAAGAAATCACTTGTCTGTTACTTTATTCCTTTGGCTTTTTACTGCCCAGTCACCATTGCTTTGTTTACAGAGTTGCTAGGGAATATTGAAAGGGAAAAGCAGCCCTTCCCTTTCGCCTCTCCCACCACAGAGACATCAGGGCGCTGTGCTGTGTCTGACCCCGTCCCTGATAGGTGGATGGAGACTGACGTGACCGGGGGACACTGGCGTTAGCATCTGTGCAGTGAACATCCTGGAGAGCCCACTCTCCTTTTCTTCACAGTGTTGTTTTTTAGATTTTCTCAATGTTGTTGTTTTTTAGCCTGCTTTCTGAGATCAGAGCCCTTAATTCATTACAGTGCAGGTATATTTATGCTCGTACTGGGCTCACATGTTTCTGAGAAGGGAATTGGTCCACCTGATTGGAACTGAAAGCCATTTATATGTTTGTGTTCTTTTTCCCTCAACGGAAAGGATCACAGCACAGAGCCTCCTTATGGAGCTGATGCCCTTCGCTGGTGGGTGGCCGAGTCCAACGTTTTCACCGAAGTGACCATTAGTCCATCTGTCCTTGGCGCTGCCAAAGATGATATCAGCAAGGTCAGAGTCATCATTCCTCCTGTTTCTCAATGAGAAGTTTATTAAGTCATTGTTTTAAAAAAAAGGCATTTTGTTGGCACTGCAAACCTGAATGAAAACGAGTTCTACACGTTGTGTTTACAATAACCTACATTATTTGTTTAAAAAATTAGTAATACTAATAATTTTATATACTGTCTTTTTATATTAAAATATATAGCAAATGTGAATACTAATTTTATATACTTTTTATGGGCTCAATGGCCTTTCACATTTATTCTACTTACCTTTAGTTTCACCTGTGAGGCAGGTAAAAATAACACTTTTACCTACACAGGTGAACAGAAGAAGCCACTGAAAGGTGACTCGCCCTAAGGTTATAAAGAAATAGAATGAAAATTCAATCTTTATGTGTAAAGTCCAGTGATTGTTTCTATAACTGGAATAAGAGTTTTGTTTGTTTTTTGCATTTGTAGTCTTATTTAGGAATGTTGCTTAAAAGGTATTCCAAAGGAAAAAAAAAGTATTCCATTAAGAAAGGAACACGAGTTGGATAAAACTTACAGAGAAATAATTTTTCAGTAAGAACTGAAGGCATCATAAATTTTTTTTGACTGCATTTTTTTCCCCCCAATAGCTTAGGAATACACTCCGCTTTCTTTTGGGAAATGTGGCTGGTTTCAACCCAGAGACAGATTCCATCCCCGTTAACAATATGTACGTCATAGACCAGTACATGCTACACCTGCTCCAGGACTTGGCCAACAAGGTACATGTGAATTAATGAGCTTTTGGAAAATGCATCAGCACTGTTGTGTGTTGAAATTGGAGTTGCATGTGAGTGGAACAAGCCTTGCTAGCAACGGTAACTTTAGCACTGAGAAAAGTTATACTTGATAAATTCCACATATTCCCAGGTCGACCTTAGGTATGAAGTCTTAGGATTTCTTTCCTAGTTTCTCAGAAAACTACAGAAGTACCTCATGGGAACAGTAGGCCTAGACTTCTCCTCCGACCACATTTTTATCTCAAGATCAGCTCTGTGTTTCTCCAAGAGGAAGGAATAAAGTAAATTGTACTTTATTTGCCTGCAGATGTACCATGGAAATAAAGCATGGAAATAACTGAGTATTCCTGCGTGTCTCCTAAGATATCTTTTCATTTACATATAAGCACAAATTTGTGTTTTCTCAAACACTGGAAACATGGTTGCTTCCATGTACCATCAGAGGCATGCGTGCAGATTTTTGCCCAAGTTTACTTTTCAGGTATAAATGAAGGAACATTGGTAACCTTTTTACTGTTTTGAAGTGATGTGGTTTCATCATTGAAAACCTGGCCCTTTCCTTTGACGAGTGTTCTTTTGTAGGTTCCGGAGTTGAATGTTCAGTATTTTTGTCAAATTTGTCAAATGTTCAGTATTTTTGTCGAATTCGTGATCCAGGGCGTTCGGGGACCCCCGAGAGCTCTTGGTTGTCCCATGTTTTGTATTTGTCTGCCTTTGCAACACACTTTCAAAAGGAACATATTTTGTTTATGATGTCCTACATTTCCATTTGCATGTCTCAACCTCCAAATGTATTTGGCTTTGTTTTCTAGATTACAGATTCATATAAACAGTTCGATTTCGGAAAAGTTGTTCGGCTATTACGAGCCTTTTACACCAGAGAACTTTCTAACTTTTATTTCAGCATAATCAAAGATAGGTATGTATGACTGAATACTAAAATATTTAACAAATATTTCTTGAGTGGTTCCTCTGCTTGGCAAATGGTGAGCAAGTTGGGCAGCATGGCGCAGTTAAGAAGATTCTAGAGCCAAGCCTGATGATGCATTTTTGTCCTGCCACTTACTGTGTATTTGTAAAATGGTGATGTTAATATCACCTCAGAATGTTGTTACAAGAAGGAAGAGAGATAAGTAATGTGCCTAATGCTGTTTTATAAAGTAAGTGTTCGAGAAGGAATAGCTGCTAATGTGAGATAATGAATATAGTACTTCTTTCCTGGAGTTTGTAAATCTTGAGGGGGAGAGAGACAGCCATGTAGGGTGGGGAGTCCCATTTTAAATACCAGCCACTAACTTATCAGTTGTCCTTGAACGCACTCGTCTAGGCTGTTTTCTGAAAAATGGAATTGGACATTACGTAGCAGTTTTTAATGGACATGCCTGGAAGAAGTAAAGTATAATAGAGGATGTGATAAAAAGTTGATAGAATATCTCCCTCTTTAGATGATTAGATGCATAGAATTAGCCACTGTAAGAGTAAGCTCAGAGTGAGACAGCACCTGTCTTGGCAGTCAGAACATACAAAGTGTTGTCAACCGCTGAATGTGTTCTTGTTCAGGCTTTATTGTGAAAATGCAAATGATCCCAAGCGTCGCTCCTGTCAGACGGCGCTGGCTGAAATTTTGGATGTACTAGTTCGCTCTTTTGCACCCATTCTCCCTCACTTGGCTGAAGAGGTATTCCAGCACATACCTTACATGAAAGGTAAGGAACGCTTGATTTGGTCTCTAAATGAGAAAGGACCTGTTGAGGGTGCACCTTCTAGTTGTATCTATTAGGGGCACTTACTCAGCTACCGTGAATGATTTATGGCATGACGACTTAGTCACTGCGTCGTTTCTGAACCTATTTGTAGAGGTAGGATGCACTTCAGAATGGCTTTCAAGCAGCCTTGAAATCTTTTCTGAAATGTATTAGCAGCTTCACTGTATTGGGCTGTATTTTTTTTTTTTTTTTTTTTTTTTGAGGGCAGTGTCACTGTCCCTCATATGTGGGATCCGAACCAGGGCCACTGGCGTCCCAAGCCAGCTCTTAACCACCACGCCACTCGGCCGGCCCAAGCAATCACTTTTTCTTAAATACCTTTGTAAATGTCAGAAATATATTAAGCTTTTTTAAAACAAAGTATAATGCCTTTTATTTATATAATAGTTTCTCCTCTCCCACCAATTGTATTAAGCTTATAGAAAATCAGAAACTAGAGAAGTTTAGAAAGAGGAGGAAAAGCCACTTACCTCACTTCCCAAAGACAACTGTTCATATTGGGACATTTGTTTTATTTTCCTCTAATCATTGTTTTCTTTTTTGAGCTCTTAACTATATATTTTATCCTTTGTTTAAATGTCACATAATTATTTCCACATGTTCATGTAAATGTCTAAGCATTTAGATGGCTTCATAATATTTCATACCATGACTACCTTAACTAGTAATTCCTATTTCCCATGAATACTATTTGATGGTTAGAGCTTTATCTGCCGTTTAGAACGTCTGTAAATTAGTGTTTGTTTTTTAAGAGCCCAAGAGTGTTTTCCGTACTGGGTGGATTAATACAAGTTCAATCTGGAAGAAGCCCGGGCTGGAGGAAGCCGTGGAGAGCGCGTGCGCCATGAGAGATGCTTTTCTGGGGAGCATCCCCGGCAAAAACGCAGGCGAGTACCAAGTGACCATCGTCATAGAGCCTGGGCTGCTCTTTGAGATAATAGAGGTGAGCATTCGTTGGTACCTTTTGAAATGGTGTTAGTATCATACAGTTTCACCTGAAATTCTTTTTTTTTTTAAATCGCTACATAAATAAGACGTATCTCCATTAAAAAATTAGGAGTTGGGATTTATGTCTTCCAATCCTGATACATCACTGATTTGCTTCCTTTCTCTTCTCGTACAAGACATCTACTCTGTTGTTCCATTGTAACGATGCCGGGACAGGAAAGGGATAACAGTTTTATTTGAAATGCATGGCAGTTGAGAATACACAGAAGTTTGGGCAGTCTTGTGTTAAGGGTCTGGTTGGCTGAGAATTTTGTCCACCTGGACTAGATTCAAAACAAATTGGAAAAAAAGATTTCAGGTTTCTTTCTCATGAGATCTGGAAAAACTCACTTGCTCCAGTAGATATGTACATGGTCTCAAAGCATTCATCCTATTTTTATTTCCGGAAGGGCTGTCAGAATTTTCCTCTTGGGATTCTTAGGAATTGACTGGCCTGAGACCTTAACGTACTGACTCAAGGTTTTTCTCCAGTTTTAATGCTTAAGAGAACTGGCAATGCATACATTTGACAGTTTTACTGGTACCATAGTTTTCAAAAAAATGACCATCTCCTTTGGTTGGTAAACTCAATTAAAATTTTTAATATTATAATCGATCAAGATTTGAGGCTTGAAATAGCAAGTACATATGAGATTGTTAATCCGATAACAGAATTTTGATGATACATTCACATTTTAAAACTTCTGGCTGGGAAGTTCTGACTCCATTTTGTGAGGAAACAGGAGCATCAAGGCTATATTCTCCATAAAGTTTTTAGTTAAGACCTTTCATACTAGTAAGAACTGATGTATTTTAAGAGTGTTAGCATCAGGAGGTCATGGTACCAAGGGGTTTCTCACTGAACACAAGAGTTTCCTGTGTCAGTAACCTCGGTTTATGGTCAAAATTTAACTTAGTAACTTTCACATGCTTCCTCGTAGATGCTACAAACTGAGGAGACTTCCAGCACCTCTCAGCTGAATGAGTTAATGATGGCTTCCCAGACTACTTTACTCTCTCAGGAACCACGAGAGATAGCTGCAGATGTGACTGAGCTCAAAGGGACATTCCTAATCAATTTAGAAGGTGAGGAGGAGGTGTGAGTAACAAGTGGCAGCTGGAGAACTGAACAGGTCACCTCCAACTTTCCAGGGGACTGTGTGTGTCTAAAGGCAGATCCACACGGAATACACCTTTCCATGGAAACGACCATTTACAACCTGTCCTACCTGCTGATCTGGGGAACCCAGGGCTGGGGATATAAGAAGTTTTCCTTCCTGTCCTGTGAATTAGTAGTAGTTAAGATTCTGGCTTACCTTGCTTTTCAAATGTTGATGTACATTCTTTGTGCAACAGACAGTAGTTTACTTTCTTTACTATGCGTTATCAGTCTGAGCTCTGAGAGTATGAACAGGGCAGAAAGTTTTGTTTCCTTTTGTCTTAAGTGGGGACGCTGCAATTGTCACTGTAATTTGGCTCTCTTTAAAATTCTTAAGTATGTGGCTGGAAAGCCTGTCATTTATCAGAACTCTACTGGATGATGGGCTAGAAGGGCAGCTCTGCCTGAG
The DNA here is from genome assembly GCA_033961575.1 of Aselliscus stoliczkanus. NCBI lineage: Eukaryota > Metazoa > Chordata > Mammalia > Chiroptera > Hipposideridae > Aselliscus > Aselliscus stoliczkanus. The sequence continues at coordinate 10,885,381 of CM066734.1, forward strand.
TTAGGACCAGAACTGAGGGCCTTGGGGTGGAACCGAGCCGCCTCTCAGGGCCTCGGGCTCCTCAGCTTTCCTCCCAGTCGAGTTGCGTGATTCCACTGTCTTGGCGATTTATGCAATGTGACAAGCTTTATACCAAGGCAGGAAAGAGAGAGAAAGCTTGAAAAAGCGCCTGCAACATCAATGAAGAAACGGTGACCCGATACCTCCCGTCTTTTTCTTGCACAGGTGGTGATATCCGTGAAGAGTCTTCGTATAAAGTCCTGGTCATGCCGACTACCAAAGAAAAATGCCCGCGCTGTTGGAAGTACACAGCTGAGTCTGCAGACACACTCTGTCCGCGATGCGCGGAAGTTGTTGGTGGAAAGTAGGCCCTCCCTGCTGTTGACAGCTATCTGCGCGAGACCCCCGACAGCACTGATGAGCTTACATGGATTGTTTACAACGTTGGAAAGAAATCCAAGGTGCAGGTAGTGAGTGGAAGAGTAAATGCCGGAGGATGGGACTCACAGTAAGAATTCTAAGATTTTCCGGTAACTAGATACAAAATAATGTGTATATGTAGATGCCGACACACACATATGAGAGGGATCGATATATCTGTGATGGACTCATTCAGAACAGACACTGAATATGCTTGCCTTCCAATGTGGCTGAACAGAAAATGTTTTTTATAAATCTTTTTGACTTAGTATTTAAGTTCTATAATATCTAAAAATAAAGTCATTCTAGAAAATTATTGAGTGATGGTGGTGCATAAGTTGAGACTATCAAGTTAAAAAAAAAAACAGTTTTGACTGGGAATGGCAGGGATGAAACAAGTAATTTCATCGCCTTACTAATGAACACCACCTTTTTGGAATAGCTAGTTTGTCTGGTTGCATTAGAAAGAAAAACATCACCAAATTTGTTATTCTCATATAAGAGGAAAAAAAAATCTTAATAGTATGTACTTGATTTAGGAATGTTAAGGAAACAACATGAAAGCTGAAAATTTATTTCACTATTATACATCAGTTCACAACAATGAAAGACAGAAACCAGCGGTATATACAGAATTCCACTACTTACAGTACATTACACTAGATAATAGAGCATTTTACAAACAACTCAATGTTGGATTAAAACCGCTCCAGGGATGATTGATTCTAGTCAGCAGAAAACTGTCAGGGTGAGAGAAGGCTTTCCCTGTTGCCATCCAGTACTTCAAAAATATTTGTCTCTTAAAAAGTAAATGAATTGCAGCAATTTCTAAGTGAACATTATATTCCCTGTACATGTAGTATTATTAAATCTGGGTTTTCTGTGATTTTAAGTTGCAGTTAATAGTGTTGTTGTTTTTTTTTTTAAGAAACCAATTGTAAGTGTTTACTTTGACCTTAGATGAATGTTTGCTGGCGGCCGGTCTTGCCTTCAATCTGTGAAAACCGTAACCCCTGAAGTGCATGCGGTGAAGTGAAGCACAGGAAACAAGGGCGGCTTGTCTGCACACAGCTGTGCATTTTCTTCTCTCAGATTTATTTTTAAAAGCCCTTGATGAAATAGTAAAATACCTAACTGCTTTTCTTAACCATACAACTCAGAATTCGATTTTAAAATTCTGAGTGGTAAATTTTAGGATTACAAAGCTAACTAGAGACTCAATGATTTGTTAGGATTCTATATACCATTATTTCAGCTTATTAATATTCTCAACAATGCCCACACTTGATTGTGTCCTACCAGAATAAGTATAACCAGTTTTATTCTCTCAGATGCTTACTATGTACCCTTCCCTCCAAAGTGATAACGGAATCAAAGTGAAGATTTAATCTTTAAAAATGCTTATAATTCCAAGTTTCTTTGACCACCCTCCAAAATTTATAACTACTTTCTGAATACTTAGAAAAATCACAGGAAGAACTAATCTTTCAGAATACATATAACCAGTGCCTATAAAGCTAGAGATATTTCTGAAAACTCACAGGTGTGTCTGGATGGGGTAATGGAGATCCAAGCAGAGGCTGAGAGGTTGGACTAGCTAAGGTCCTTGTCACACTGCACACAGTGTGTGCCTCGATCAGACCTACAGGCCCCTCCCCCCAAACCTTCAAGAGAGCCTAAAAACTTAATTTTTCAAGATTTAAAATTAAACAGTAAGTTCTTATTTGGATGTGATCTTTTAGTTAAAAGGAATCGACATTGGGATAGCCTCAAACATCAGACATTTTTCCCTTTATGTCCCTGAAGGACATACTCAACTTTGTACAGTTACTAGAGCTGGCTTCTTACACGGAAGGAAACAAATTCCTGTATCACAATAAGTTACTAAGAACAACAACTGTGATCCGTGACCAGTATCAACAATTGCACTGTATGGCTACATTCCAAAGATATACAAGAAGTACTTGGTTATTTGTAGAGCTCAAAGCACTTAGTTAGTTTTGGTTAATTTGGTTGCCATCAAATGGTTATTCAGCACTTGGACAGCTCTAGGCACCATCGGGTACCCAGCTGTGAGGTAGGTTTGCTAAAGCTGTCATATCACTGAGCATTTTCTGTCCTGTGCCCAAGAACACATAACATTCCCGAGTCCCAGAAGCAGACGTTTCTAAACACTTGTAGGAAAAATAAAGTCGGACTTAATCTTTTAGCATCTTTGCCCTTCTTTAAACATAAAGTTTTACAAGATAATACATTTTTACAATTACCTGATGTGGGTACGACTTTGAATCTTGGCAAAAGGTAGATCATGCCTTGTATTATAATTAATTTTTGCTGCGTTGCTCGCATCTCGGATTCTCAATTTTGGCAAGTACGGCAGGTACTTTGGTCCTTGACACGGGTTCTCTCTAATGTCCCTTCTGATGTCTATGATGATCTCGAACCCTTATTCCTCTGGACGGTCACGTGCTCTGGTGGCAGCAGCACGCCCTCCGGTGAAGGAACCTGTCACATCCCGAGCTCCAGGTGACAGTCCAGTGTGGATGAGGCATGAGAACAAATGCATTGCCTAACATTTATTAAAGGAGAGTGGGCTGTTTCTCTATTTGACTGATGGGGACTATACATGGACACATTGAAATTTACTTACAACAATCACATTTTGAGTATGAAATATAGAATCTTAAGAACATAATCTGTAAGTTATAACCAATTTTAAATAGCAAAATTGAACAATAAAGCTACTTAAGTGCTTGAATTAGAAATAAACAGTAAAACATCTGTATTCATAATTAATAGTATAATTAATATTTGTTCATATTTTATCTTCAGTTATTAACCAAAGGAGTGGAATTTAGCCAGCACTGTACTTTTTAAAAGGAATATATATTTTTATTTTATAAAAGAAAAAAAGACATACTCCCTCTGTAAAATTCCAGATCGTACTATGTAAAATAGCCATGCATTAATTCATGTGATAGTCACACAATTTTCGGCTGTTTTCAGTGGACAAGGGTCATAAAGAAGGAAGGGAGATGGCTTCCACAGCTTCCATGAGGTGCAAGGCTAAACTGTACTGCCCGTGGTTTTCTGGTAAAAGCTCAATCACTTTATTTACTAGTTTAGCTGTGGTTGCAATTGGCACTTCTGTGTTTTGAAGATCCTGGGGGTCCTGCAAATGGAACACAAAATAACCCATCAGTTACATACAATTAAATAAGTGTTACTAATTTAAGAGTCATCAGACTAGTTATCTCCCAACAAAAATGCTTTTCTTCAGAACTAAGTAAATTGAACTTACAATGAACACGTTCTCCTTAGCTGTTACTAAATAGGCATTTAAGGTCACACCCAGTGACCCGCCTGCCCTCCCCCTACTGGACTCACCATCGCTTTCAGCCAAGTGCAGAGTGTGGGGGGCAGCCTGGCAAGCAGCTCCATTCCCTCTTTCGTCTGGGTGTGGAAGAGCGCATGCGCCAGCCTCTGCCCGGTCAGCACCAGCAGCTGGCAGGCAAGGACCTCTTTGTCGTGAACCTGGAGCGTGGCCTGAGGAGGGGGACATGGACACCTGTACAGCGGGAGCTAAGAGCCCGACCTGCGCCAGGCGAGGCTGCCGGTCCGGTCCATTCTGACCTGTGGCCACGCAGACCGCTGACGCCGGAACTGGACCGATTTCAACTGCGTGGCTCCCCGTCCACGGGGACTGTTTTTCAATAAATACTGTAAGTGTATTTTCTCCTGATTTTCTTATTTTCTCCAACATACTACAGTGTGAAAATACAGCATAAAGTACATATTAAATGTGTTAACTGACTGTTTATGTTAGTGGTAAGACTTCCAGTCAACAGTAGGCTATTACTAATTAAGTTTTTGGGGAGTCAAGTTATATGCTGATTTTCAACTGCGTAGGGGTCAGCTCCTGTAGCCCCATGTTGTTCAAGGGTCAGTTGTACAACCAAAATATAGTCCAAATCAAACTTAGCATTTAAAACCCAAATTTCTGCCATCACCTGATTTTTTTTTCCCCTCTTATCACCTAATTTTCCAAGTCAGTATGACTATACAAGTCATTTTTAAGCTTCTGGCAAAGAAAGGGAATTATATTAAATCACTTTACAACTGTTAAAAACCCTCTGCTGGCTTCTGACAGCGCTGTAAGTAACCCCAGGCCACAAGACCTACGATCGGCCCCGCCCACCTCCTCCTCCGCGCCCTCACTGTGCTTGGTCTTTTCCTGGACCTTACCCAGCTAGTCCCCACCTTAGGGCCTTCGAACTTATTATTCCTGCCTCAAGCACTGTCCCCCAGTTTTCTGAGTGGCTGGTGCTGCTTATCCTCGGGGGCCTGGTTCACATGTCACCTCTGACCACCCCATTATAGTAGCTCCTGTTTATTCACATGATCCCATTTATTTTCTTCACAACATTTATGACTCAACACAAAATTTAGCATGCTTTTCTGCTCCTAACAGCCAACTGTCAATTCCCTGATGGAAGCAGGGAGGAAAGGAAGGAGGAAAAAAGGGAAGGAGGGAGAGTGGGAGAAAGGGAGGAACCTCGTCTGTTTTTACTGTGACGCCCCTCCACAGAACAGGCTTGGCACACGGTAGTGTACTAAACATTAACCAGAAACGGAATTTGATTAGTTTTCTATTAACATTCTGTTCTATGTTTGTGCCTAGACGTTCTAACAAAGGAAAAGCCAAAGCTTTATTGGAGACCTTACTGATCCTTGACTCCGACCATCAGTTTTAGAACGTGAGCCCCGTCAGCCTTGCTAAGCGCATTACCTCTTCCCCTAAGTGGTCGATGCCGTGGTTGTAGAGTTCCCCCACGTAATGCCTTCTGACAGTATCTTCACTAACTTGAAGGTAATGGGCCAAGTCCACGGCTAGAACTGGCCAATCTTGGTCTTTCCCCAAAGGAGTGCTCGGTGCCTTTTCTGAGAAATCTTTGTCCTTTGCGACTGGATGTTGGGCCTGTACAGCTGCACTGACAACTTTCAATAAGAACTTGAGAAGGGAGAAAGAAACACGGAAAGCCACACCTTAGTCATACGTTTCCTTGAAAAATCTAAATCAAAGTAATTGTTGGCTTTTTTGTCAATGACAGTAGCTTTCCCATTAAAATCACTGAATTATCAAAAAAATAACATAATTTAAAGGGAACCCAGCTCTCAAGAATGCTTTTAAAGTGGACCTCCACTAAAGGCCAGTGTGATTTCTGCTTTACTGTTTTTTCCGAGAAACGAAAAACAAAATCCCAAAACTAAATTACCTGTTGTCGCAGAGAAATAAAGTTTGGATCCATTTCCCCACTAGGTAGTAACTGAATTGAAGTTAGGTCTTTGAAAAATGCATTTTTCCCCTAAAGAGAAAGAAGGGAACAAGAAAACTGATGAGCATGGATTATTACAAAGAGGCGGAAGATTTTTTAAAAAGTCATTTAATTAACTCATGGTTGATTTTTTTTTTTTCTCCTTGAACAGTAACATTTTAGAATTTTATTCAATTATAACAACTATCTAGTATGCGGTAGGCAGCCAGCCCTTCAGGTGGTCCCCAGTGACCCATCCCCTTGAGTGTGGGCTTGTGACAAACTGCTAGTGAAGAGAATTAGGCAGAGATGACAGCATGTCCCTTTCAAAATTAGATCACAAACGGACTGTGGCTTCTACCCAGGTGCTCACATCACTCACTTGCTCTGTGGAGAAGCCCGCTGCCACGCAGTGAGCTGCCATGAGCAACGGAAACCCCGTCCCGTGAGCTTAGAAGTGGGTCCCTGTTCCCCACCCCAGCCGAGCCCTGAGATGAGACTGCCGCCCTGGCCAACACCCGGCTGCGCTCTTCAGAGACTCTGAGCCAGAAACACCCAGATAAGGGGGACCCAGATTCTTGACCCACAAAAATGATAATAAATGTCTATTTTCAGCCACTCAGTATTGGGATAATTTGTTATGCAATAATAAGATAACTTATACATGAGTTCTGTTAAAAACACTTGTTGGAGAATACATGTGTGTTTGAGGAGCCAAAATACAGTATCTGGAAATAGGGTTTGGGTTCCTTGGAAGGAAATGTAATTACAGAGCAAAGAGCACAGCACGGGCCTCTGTGTTGGAAGCCGCAGGCTCCTGCCCATACTTCCCACCAGGGAACAAAAGCAGAGAATCCCACAGTAAAAACTGTATCTACGTCCTGCTCGACCTTCGGTGCCCAAACGGCTCTGAACTCCTTTGAGGCACTTACCTTACTATCGAAAAGAGACAGTGGCTTCACAGCCTTGAGAGAAAATCTCATAACCGCATACAGGACGGAGCACAGGACGGAGTGGTGCTCAACCAGCGGGTAGTGGATGTGCTTCTGCTCAAGGGCCAGTTCCACTATGGACACTGGCCCCTCGACAGTGAGCCAAGCGTCCTCAGTGTCCAGGACGGGCGCCTGCATCTCATCCCTGCTGACATCTGCCTGAGAGTTTGAGGATGGAGACATGAGAGCTTGCAAATATCTCACTGAGCTGCAAGCAGCCAAGTGCAAACCCGACTTTCTCCCAAATTATAATAAAAAACCTAAGAGCTGCTTCTAGTAAGAAACATCACTACTTTTAGGCTTATGTCAAGACTTTAAAATGAATACACGAGGGCCGGCCACGTGGCGTGTTGGTTAAGAGCTGGCGTGGGATGCCAGCGGCCCCGGATCGGATCCCACATATGAGGGCCAGTGACACTGCCCTCTACAGCTAAGATGGTGAACAACAGCTCCACCTGGAGCTGGGCTGCTGTGAGTCCCCGGGGACGGCATAGCTGCAGCCCCTGCTGCAGTGGGCTGCCATAGGCTACAGTGAGTGGCCGGCAGCCAGCGTGAGCTGCTAATAGCCGTGGTGAGCAGCCATCCAGAGGCGACCGATCTGCCTCATCCGGGAAGAGCGCAATGACGATACCAACATGGGCCAGTGAAGCAACGTCCTCCACAACTAGACTGAGGAACAAAAGGACAGCAACTTGTCTGTTCCCCTCCAATTACCCAACGCTGTTCCCCTCCCCAATTTAAAAAAATAAAATGAATACATGAAAATTTTTCTGTAGTCCTTTAAGCCCAATGATTTTCAATTATTAAATATCTCAGACAGTTTAGAATGAAAAATACACCTGTTTTACCTCCATTAAAGTCTGAAGGAGATCCAAGCAGGAGCCAAGGAACGAGGTCATGGCTGTGTCGCTCATCCCCACATCCTGTTTATTAAAAGGAAGATAATTAGCTCCTGCAGCCAAACTGCTCCAGTTACTATCAGAAAAATAAACAGTACACAACACACTAGTCAACTGACTTCCTACACGGGACCGGCAAGAATGAGAAAGTCAAGGCATTAGTGTATTTTAATTCCTTTATAGACCTAACTAATTTTAAGCTTAGACTTTAAAAAAGATGGCACTACTATCAACTTTTAAAAATGAGCATTCTGGGCTGGCCGAGTGGCACGGTGGTTAAGCACTGGCTTCGGATGCCAGTGGCCCCGATTTGGTCCCACATACGAGGGCCACTGATACTGCCCTCAAAAAATAAATAAATAAAAATGAACATTCTGGGTGTATTGTAAAGACACGGTGTCATCAGTCACCATAGATGGTGGCACTCACACTCACTGTCCAAGAATTCACAGACAGGCATTGGACGGCCAAATAATCACGGTATCTGGCAAGATACACACGAGAGGCCATGTGAAAAGTTGCAAGAAAACAGCCTGGCCTGGTTTCAGAGCCTCTTTTAGAGACTGAACAGCGCTGTGAACAAAACGTGAGCCCCCAAGCCTGTGAACTAAATACCAGACTCACGCTCTGGGCAGAGATCACTCCTGTTGATGCCCTTAAAGAGCCTGCCCAGAGACCTCTGATTCACACACAATCGTTTTTAAACCAACAACCAATGAATCCCTCACATCCCTAAGTAATTCAGAAAGTGCATGTGTGGACACACACACACATATGAACTCTAGTCACAGAATCACTCAAACACGTACCAGAATCCAAAAATGGAGACTTTTCGGGACTAAGGCCTGTTACAGCTGGATTTGTATGTCCCAATATCTCTTAAGGTATTTGTAATGAGAATATTTCAGAGTTCTGAGCAAAAGTTAGCTCTATTAATCCCTGGCCTCACCTATAAGCACCAGTATCCAGGGACTGGAATATTATTTAAGACATTTTGTACAATGGTTATTACATAAAGGTACATCGGATTCACTGCTCCAAATCTACTTCAGTTTGATGTCGGATGTTCCACTGTAAATTTCTAATTGGAAGTACAGCAAAAATAAGCAGCAATGGCCCCATGTTACCCTTCTGTCCACAGTCCAAAGTTAAAGACATCTTGTAAAAACCTAGTGTAAATATGCTGACAATCTGGAAAGGTAAATTAAAATTGGCCAGAGTTCATGAGCAGTTCCTGAAGACAGTATTTGCTTTCCATTTTTCTTATTTCCTGATATGTCATCACAACAGTAAAAGCCAAAGTTCTCCTCTACAGATAATAAGATCCTATTGCAAGTGCAGGATTAACAATTACACATCTAATCGTGGGCGACTGACTTACCCTTCGGCATAACCTATCCTTTGGAGATTTTCCAACCTAAGAGACAAAAGGACACAAAAATGCTGGAGTAATTTAATTAAATAAAAAGGCATTACTATGGTACAGTGAGTAAAAAGTGACCAAATTCTAAAAATATACATGTAGCTATATATAAATGTGGCAACTTTTAATCAATTAAATGCTGGTTCCACTCATGTACAACATAATGCAATTAATTTTGTGGTGGAACATAAAAATATATTACAAAAAATGTATCACACCAGTCTCAAACATAATCCTTTTAAAAAAAAAGTATTTTTGAGCTAAATAAGAAAAAACTCTTAAGAATCTGGTCCTTACTTCATATAATCAAATAACTGTTGCCTTAAGACCCAGAACCAAGGCTACAAACAAAAAGCAGCTAAGAAATTTGCTTATTGATAAAGATACACAACGATTTTAAATGGTCAGAAAGAAGGAACAATCTAAAGCAGACAGAAGTTCAGAAAATCAGTTGATTTCCTTGATTCTATGGTACTTAATAGGACTGCACTCTACACTTGGTAAAGGGCAGTAAATGGCAGACAGAAGTTCTGCCCTTCAGGAACTTGATAAGAATTCACAGGCGACAGTGACAATGGGAAGAAGGGGCCCTAGTACCAAGGACCCGTTGCCTCATTACCTCTTGAAATGACGGCCATGGCCTTGGAACAAGCAAGCTCAGCCCACCCCAATTCTAACATATTTCACCCAGTTGCCAGAACCTTCTAAGATTCAATCTGAAGATATCACTTCACTGATGAAGGCTGCCCCAATGTCTTTGAAATAAAAATAACAGCTCCATTTACTGAGCCTTTACCCCACGCGCCAAGCCCCACGCTAAGCAGCTGATCCACATTATTGGGGGACCCCAAACCCGCGGCCCTTCACGCTCCTTGCTTCCGCCTGGGCTTCACCCACAAAGCTACGGCAACTCTGAGCCAACACGCTGCCTGCCGTCTCCAGGACTCTTGCTGGTTCATACATACCCATCCTCCAAAATTCAGCTCAGAGGCCTCCCCACGTCTTGTTATTTACTTCCTCTTGTGCGTCCCCGAAGCACCCTATCGTCTATTCACCCATCCTTTAGACTGAGTTCTCTGAGGGAGGAACTGGGACTTTCATCCCTGCAGCCACAGAACCTAGCACAGGCTTCGACCAAGAAGAGACATTTAATAAATAATTGTAGAGTGCATGATCGTTACTGCTTCCTACTTCAGGACTGTTTTAAAGCCAAGTTATGAGGATGCTGTAAACGTAAACAGTAACCCACACAGAAAAGGCTTGGCACTATTATTCCCTCAAAAGTGGACAGAGGTGAAGTAAAACAGAACAGTGTCATAAAGGCCAATGGAGTGAGTTTCAAGAAAGAAGCAATTACGTGGGCAAGAAAGATGGGCACACAGGAAAGGACAGATTTAAATTTTCTATTTTTGGAGTAGCTGGGGCCGAAAGTGGGTCTGAATTCCAGTGCTCTTCGTGGCTTCGGAATGTCTGTCACTACATTTCAAAGAACATGTTGTCATTACAATGCTAATTCTTCTGCCATCTGCTTCACTGAAGCCAGATGAAGCCACATTCCCGACCGGCCTGTGACACACACTGACCCGGCCTTGCCACTCTGCTCGAAGCCAGGGGCTACTGTCCAGTATGCTGGCAGCCTCTACTCCCATCAGCTGTTAGTGCTCACATGCTATGTTTGTTCCCAAATCTACTTACGCTGGTTGTACATATGGTAATTATGCAATTTAATTCAGTAACTGATGAAATATGAATGAGGCAAAAGAGGGAGTCATTTATATGAATACTACCTCAAATGCTTTAAAAAGATTGATGGAGTAGCTAACTCTTATGTCTACTGGATTAGATGTAGGAAACAACGGTAAAAATTAGGAGATAAGTTATACAAATCTTAAGATTTTACACTCAGAATGCATCACAACTTTAAAGAAACAGGATGTAGAACTCAGACAATGCATTATGGGTGAGGTTTATGCAGGAAAACAAGTAGAACTTCAATTGACCCCTTTGAAAGAAAATATCTTGGCCCTACATGCAAAGACTGGTGAGTCAGTGTACACCGGTACATTTTAATTTAAAGTCAAGTGCAAGTCCTTGCTTGAATCAACCCCAGCCCTAGCTTCTTGGGTTAAGAGGCTATCACTAGGGTTCCCTTTCAAGGGTTTGGGGATCTAGTTCAAGTCATCAAAATGCCAGCACTGGGAAGAACAGTTCATTGAGCAAGACGAAAATGTAGTATCAAACAAAAAACAGTCTAACAAGGCCCCATGTAAATAATCTTTCTGGCATCCGCTAAGGGGATCAAATAAACAAGAAGTCAGGGCATGGAGCTGAATTATCTTACCTTATCCATCAAGTACGTAGCAGCAGAAAACCTTTTAACCAAGAATGTATTCCACATCATAAGTGCGATGCCTAGAGAGCAAGTAAAAGCAGAGTGGAAAACAGGCTTCTGTGGCTTCTCTTTCATCATACATAAAAGACAGCCTTCATTAAGCTTATAAAACTACATGGGCTACTGATTTAGGTATCATTTCTTATATCTTATGTAATATTTATAAAATTAACAAAAACACTTATTGTTTAAGAAAAATCAGAACTGGGCTGCATAAGAGGATATCCACATGGCCAGTAAGCATAAGAAAACATTCACTCATCAGTTATGAGAGAAAGATAATTTAAAATCACAAAGCAATATCATTGTACAACCAACAGAAAGGCTAAAAAAGACAACACCAAGTGTTGGCGAGGATGTGGAAACAACTGGAACACTCAGACACTCCTGGTGGGACGATCAATTGGTAAAACCACTTGCAAAACTGGCAGTATATCAACTAAAGCTAACCATGTGTCTACCACGTGACCCAGCCATCCTACTGCAGAAATGAACACAAAGACACGTACATGAATGTGGAGATCAGCTTCACGCATAATAGCTAAACACTGGAAACAAACCCAGTGCCCAGCCATTGATTCTTCTAAAGGTAACCACCAAATAAAGTGATACATAAAAAATTATTAAACAAATAGAAAAATAAGTTTTAAAAATAACAACCAAACAAAAAACCTGTTCTTCATATTCAATAAACTGTGGCATTGGAATGAACATTCCTTAACCAGTTGTGAGGTAGGCAGTGTAGACATGACACTTTACATGCAGTGATTATTATTTCGTATTGTAGCTGCTTCTGTATCTAGGAGTGAGGTCCCGCAAGCGCCGTCAAGTGGCCAGGAAGATGACTCGGCACAAACTGGGTAAAGTTCTAACTTGAAGAAATGCCAGCCTGAGGTCAGTAGGTAACGTAATTTGATCAGAAAGGATAGAATACTCTAGAGGCCGTATTTCCCAAACGAGTTATTTAAATCATTTTTTCTTGAAAGAAAGATCTAAGAGATGAATAATTTTCAAGTTCTCTTCACGTACAATGAGACATTTTAGAATTTCTGCAATTTGACTTCATATCACCTGCAGGAAGGTGGTCCAGAAATAGCTTTGCTGGAATTTATCATGTGAACATAAAGGTGACACCTCCTCTTACCCAGCCCCAAGCCTACTCTCAAAACTTAGTAAGATGACTCACTGGCCTACAGCTGAGCTCAAGTAATTCTTATAGGGAAACTCATCTGTCTATAAATGGAACCAGCAAACTGTTTAATTTTCCTACAACTGTAACATGTTTTTCAAGGCAACACCTGCAGTCCCCCAGGTACAGCAGCCAGCGGGGGGGACATTCACATTTATTAAAGAAGCACACGGTAGCCTCTAGGGTACAGTATCATGAGGCTGTGGCTACGTAACTTTTTAATCAGGAATTAGTCCTGAGCAGCCCATCCCCCTTTCCTTACCAGCCTGTGAACTAAGCAGGGAATCAGTAATTCATGCATCACATTCTCCTTGCTTCTATCTAGGGAGAGTAGTCAGCTTGGGCGAGGATGGGTGGGGCAGACGTGACAGTTACTGCCAACCCCCTCCCTTTTCTGGACAATATTTTCCCAAGCAGTTAGGATGGCCAGTACTTTGTATACAGCAATACACGGCAACATGTTGGGTGGTAAGACCATCAAATAAACGTTTAACAGGACGGGAATTTAAAGATTCTTGCCTCTTTTGAATCAAACGGTTATATTTTTAACACCCGTTTACTTACCATTCTGCACATGTGCATTGAGAATGTGCTTCAAGTGTTCTATTGACCTAACAAAAAAACGTGCTTCCTTACATAAAGGGAGAAAAAAAGAGAAAAAGAAAACTATCATTTAAAAGGTATTTCAAATACAAATGGAGATTTCTTACATAAATTTCTGCATAAAGCTACATAAGAACGTTGCAATAATGGAAGTATTAAGTAAGTAATTTTTCATAGGATAATGTCATGGTTTCTCCTACATTCACATTATTTATGTAATGACTGATTCCTAGACGCCCCCCAGGTCATACATACTGACGTGGATTCAAAATTTACCGTGGTTTGTACATAACGGTGTTCTCTCCAATAAATACTTGAATTTCACACAGATATGAAAACGGTGGGTTCACTTCTTTGCAAATATCATTCATCAATTATTTAACAAATATTTACTGAGCAACTACTATTCACCAGGCTGTCTGAGGCACCAGAAGTACCGTAATGAATAAGACAGGCCCAAATCCTTGCCCTCACTGAGGTTACGTTCTAGTGGGGGAGCTAGATAATAAATATAAGGAAATTATGGTATGTTAGTTACAAACGCCAAGAGGGAACAGTGAAGGGAAATATAAATTATCAGGGACTAATATCTGAAATGCAACTCTTTCTAATCAAGATAGTTTACATAGTAAAACTCAAATATAACATGTAAAACTTTACCTAGATCTTTGCTAAATAATTTTGTAGCCTGTACAAAAACTAAACACATCACCTTTCATAATTTCAATTGTTTTGAGCCTAATAAAGCTGTGTGTGTCAAATGGTGGAACTGGGGCAAGGAGACAAATATCCAACAGGAAAGAAAACCTAACATATAAGAAAAATGGCCAATTATTTCAAATGTAAACAATTCTAATAATGATAACACGAGTCAAAATGTCAGGCACTATGCACGCATTTTCTCTACAAACTGCTACAACCTTCAAGGCAGCTGCTGGTACAGTCCTCATTTACTTTAGGAGAAAATTAAGTACCAGGGGCTCAGAGGCATTCGCAAAGGTCATGAAGCTACTAACTAGCAGTGATGCGGCTTAAAGTCACCTGTGTCCACTATGCAAACTGCCTGTGGTTTAACAGAAGAATGCGGTGAAACAGCGTTTCTCCTAAATAACACTTCCTTAGACCGGAATCTGGAATTGATTCACTCAGATTTTAGAAATCATGTCCTTGTTCTAGTCCTAACACTCTTTTTTCACTTAGGAATCCATCCCATTTAAGTAGAGGACCTACATACGATTACCATTCAGGCTACAGAGGCATTAACTAAAGGAGAGGGGCAAGATTCAGGGGGGCGGCAAAAGAGTCCTCTGTCCCCAAATTACTTTTTGGCCCAAGTTTAATTGATCAGACCACTCCTTTGTTCACAGAAGTGTGTAATGTAAGTATTTTTTTGAGGAAGGAAGAATACCGTTACCATTAATATATTGTATGATTAGTTCATCAGCGAGGTTTTTCTTCAGGAGTGTAACCCAATATAAAGACGATAAAGGAAAAGAATTCTGATGTGGGAAGGAGACAGGGGGCCTCGGGAAGGCTGTGCCAGCCACCAGGCGCATACATAGACGCTGGCACATCTTGCTTTATCCCGGCGTCAATCCGGCAGGATGGGCGCCATCATTAGAAAAGGGTGGAGGGAGAAAACCAAGGCTCAGGGGATCAGTGACCGGCCCAAACCCAGACCCTTGTCAGAAACGCATCAAATCCAGGGCTCCTGCCCGCAGCCTGGGGCCCTTCTCCCCACGCCGCTTCCAGCCTGAATGTCCTGGGACACAGGGCGGTCCGCAGAAGTGGGAGCAAATGGGGCACAAGCAAGGAGTTCAGAGAGCAACGAGGCTAAGCCTGGACCAGTCAGCCCTGTACACAATATGGCCCTCTTAGTATTTCTTCTGAGGCCAATAGAAGAGGGATGATGAACAAATACAGTCCTATCTGTATGGCCACACACGAGGCTGGCATCAGGCTTGTTACTCTGGCTTTTACTATGATCTCCATAACACTGAGAACGTTCTATCAGGTAGGTGCTACGTCATGCAGGGTTCAAACGGAAATAAAAAATACACGCATCACAGCCTAACCAGGAGTACGGAAAACACACTCGCTGGCTTTAGATAGAGAGACTGAGGCTGAAATCCTGGTGATGTGTCTCCTTAGGCAAGAACGTGAATTCCGTGAGGCCCAGGTCTCTCCTCTAGAGTGAGGGTGCAGCAGCACCTGCACCCTAGGGGTTTACTGTGAGGATTATACGAGAGAGTGGAGACAAAGGCCTAGCAAGTTCCTGGCACGGGGACACCCCAAAGGGAAAAAATCCAGTGTTCAGAACAAGCCATCCAATGAAACGGCCCCGCACATGGAAAGCATCAGCGCGAAAGCAGGACAAACCCAGAGGCGGTAACGAGTCTCACCTCTGGGTCTTTGTTCCACTGAACGACGTACTCCCAGCAGCAGTGAGCGTGCAGTACATCCAGCTCCAGGCTGCAAGGAAACTGCCGGTAGGCCAAGCGCAGCAAGTCTGAAAGGCAGAAGCCAGGGAGACCTGATTCCTCCCTGCCCGGAAACAGCCACATCTCCGCTCTGGTTTCTCGTGTCTCTGTATTTATTACCTGGAATGGCTCCTAAGTCCGTCTCTACCTCTGACACCTCAGGCAAACCTCTGGGGATGCCTTCTTTGGGCTCGTCCGGGTTCTCTGCGTCTCTTTCTTTATTGGCCAGTCGGAGCACTTCAGGGCTGAGGTCCTGTTTGAATATCCACTTGGCTGCACTGTCTGCAATGCCCCCTACAGTTTGGAGACAAGAAATAAAAGGAACACTGGCAGTGTTTGCAGAAGGGAGTCCATACAGGGCGTGACCTGCGTTTCCTGTGAAGAGATCTAGGGGTCACAATCAGTTTGGAGCCTGAAAGCGACCCCCAAAGCCACGAGACCACCAACTCAGCTTGTGTGAGAGGACAAGTGGAGTCCTTGGTATCTGAGGGCACATTTATACTCTCACAAAACATGAGAGACGTAAGTGCATGTGCATATGTGTGTCTGTACTCCACATACCTTCTGTGTTCATAAATTCACAATATTCTTTACCAGCCATATAGACACAGGGCTGAAAACATTTTCAAGACACTTTCATTTAAGCGAAAGCTGGTTGATCAGCATGACCCTTGCCTGTGCTTCTCAGGGCAATTTATTACTTTCAAGAGTCAACAAACTTGCCTGTATGAAATAGTTCTGGGCAAAATTTAGCCACATTTAATCAACAACACGGTGCTATGCCATGCTCCAGTCATCAATACAGTCCAACAAATTATAAATGCAAACCAGAAAACATTCAAGGTGAAGAGTCCTGTTTATTAAATAGCTACAACAAATTGATACATTTATCCGTAATTTACCCAAACTCTTTCTTTCAGTCTTTCCTCCTATTTTGATTCAAATAGACACCTTTCCACAAACAAAATGCCTCCAGTAAAATCACAATTATCAGTGAGAATAAGCGAGAGTAGTGTGCTGGGTGATCTAATTTCTCATGCTTGGCCTCCAAATCATTGTGATGATTCTCTTTCCAGAATCAAACCTGATTATAGCGCATCAGTTAATATTAAAACCGTGTTCCCACACTTTCACTAGATGGCAGCTGAGGTGTAGTGAGTTTGCAATTAAAAACTTTCACAGGTCTTATAAAGAAGGACAGAACAAGTTAACTAAACAAAGACCTATAAATACCCAGGTATTTATAAACCCAGAAATGTAGCATTCCAGTATCAAAGCCTGACAGAGCTGCTGGTGAGAGGGAGAGTGGCAAGATAATTCAAAATGTAAGATGCTTATGGTCCTGCCAGACAGAAGCACTGAAACCCAGTGACTCCAGGACAGTAGAAAGTGATGCATCAGAAGAGAGGGGTAACGCTCTGTGGAAAGGAGGAGAAAGAAGAGAAAAGCTGCGGTCAGTGGCTCATCGGAAGTTTCTGGTAGGAGGTACGTTTGAGCTGGGCCTTGAAAGATAAGATTTAGAATCCATGAGTGGGAGAGGTAGGTGAGGGGCGAGCCCAGACTCACACCCACACAGATGTTTTCTTTGAACTAACATCTAGTGACAGGCGAGCAAGAGATGGCAAAATGGGTTGGGTTCAAAGTCAAAAGTTCTTGGAGCGCAAGCTTCAGAATTTACACTTTGTTCCAGCAGTTTTTGAACATCCTAGCCTCAGTCTCAGGCCCTGAAACTCTTAAAAGTTGGCAACCCCAAAGAATTTTAGCACATGGGTTACAGGTGTCGACATTTATGGTATTAGACATTTAAAAAATATTTTTATTAATTCATTTTAAAATAAAAATAATAAATGCATTACACATCCTATGAAAATAACTACATTTTCCAAAGCAAAACTAGATGTTTAGTGAGAAGTGTGGCACCACCCTTTCCAAGGCCGCCTCAGGCCCGGCTTGGATGTGGAGGCTCCCACCAGCTTCCAGGTTCCCCCTGCTGTGGTCAGCTGTGTGGGGTGCACAGTACACAGGGCAGAGCTGGCCTCGCGCAGACAGGCACTTGGGAAAGGGAAGGCTCGTGAGGTCCTCCGAGCCTTCTTTGAGAACCTCTGCTTGTGTTGTAAGGATGGCCGAAGAGAGGGGATCGGGGTGGGAGGCACCTGGGGGCCCCTGAGCAGTGAACTGACAGGTTCAGACATTGAGATTAACTGAGAAGAAGTATGTGGTGGGTGATTTATGTATTTTTAAAAATCTGAGTGTACTTCTCTTTCCTTATTCTTTCAGTGATTGCTATAAAAAAACAAAACACAACCCCCCCCCCCCCAAAAAAAAGCCCGTATCATCAAACGTGCAGACAGATTTCAGGGTACCTTTTCCTCCTTCGAGCAGCTTTCTCACAGAGAGCCTGGGCAGTGGCTCGGCCTGCAGCGCCGACACTTTGGAGGGCCGTGTGCTGGCTGTGCTGTGAAGCAGGGTCTGAAGAATGAGGCAGTCCTCGAGCTGTTTCAGCAGCAGTTCCCAGTACTCCATGTCCAGAGAAAGGGCCTCCCAGGAATCAGTATCCAAAACCTAACAGAAAAAGCGCTGGTGACACTCCGGCCAAGATGCCGAATCCCCATCAACTTGGATGAGCTCTGAACCTGAAGGCTGCTGGGTCGCCAGGGTACACGACACAGCGCCGCGCAGATGCCGCTCACAAATATCACACTTGGCTGGAGGAAACATGAGGATCAGGAGTGGGCCAGAGCCTTAGGGCAACAGCGATGGACTTTGGACATTTACAAAGACCCCCCACCATTCAACCAATGATGCTTCAGGAAGCGCTCAGGACACAGCTCTTTCTATTAGTATCAGGGTACCGATCTCTCGTTAGCATGCACTGGCCAACATAAAAAAAAAGTGTCTCAATTTCTCTCTCCATTATTATATACATCTTAAGTTAGCAATAGTAAATTTACCCTATAAACTATGAGACAGACGATGGTAAATGACTCCATAGACCTACGTTTAAGTGTCTCCTCCAGTTTAACGCAACAACCCCCTTAGGAAACAGTATTCAATCTACCGTGAGATAGAAGGGATGATAGTTTTGCTTTGTTTTCTAAATAAATGTAAGTCTCCAAGACAAAGCAGACGGTCCACAGGACACTCTCACTGGAGTCATCATTCAACATTATATGCCCCAAACAGCCTATGTTTACAAAAGGGGGCTATGAATGCAATCGTTGAACTTAGGAGCTGGAACAAACGTGAGCAATAATGCAGGCTCACCCCAGCCTCTTTTAGATGAGGAAACTGAAGCCAGGAGACTCAGTTTTAAGGGACTCAGCACCAAGCACCAGCCACTGGCGGGGAGCCACGTCTCAACTTGAGTGCTCTTCCCCTGTGCCATCTGCGGTTGCTAAGTTCCAGTATGCCTGTTGTCTGAGTAAACAAATGAAAGGCGGGGCCCCTCACCGCCTCCTTTCCCTAAAAAAGGAACCTGCTGGACACGCATTTCAGAGGCAAGACGTTCCACAACACTGAAGACAGACAATGTCTCCCCAGAAAGGGCAGGGCTGGACAGGTGCGGGCAGAAGCCCCACCTCTGCCATTACCATCTCTGTCACCGTGGTCGTGATCTGCATGGCGACCGAGTGCCCCACGTATGCACATAACAGAGCAGCCCCATTGTTCTCAGACTGAATACAAGCCGTGCGCATCTGCTGCCACCACGGGGACACGGGCTGGGAGTCCCAGGCGTCATCGATGGCCACTGCAGGTACAATTCAAAAAGAAACTCTTAGTTTCTCGGGGTTTTTTGGGGGGGTCCAAAATTTCACATTAAACGCCGTGTTAAAACTAAATGCCCCAGCGAAGTGCCTGGATCTCCCTGAGTGAACCAGAAAAATCAACCTACAGTCCTTTACTCAGCACACACATATTCCATCTGCTTGTGCTGTTAGCCACCTTGCCTCTGAATCAAATTTAGATTTTCATCATTGCTGAAAACTACTAGCGAACGTTTTAATACATTTTTTTTTTTAAGATTTTATTGCGGAATCAGGGAAGGGGAATACTGTGCTCCTCCAGGACTCGTCAGCTCCAAGTCAAGCCATTGTCCTTCAGTCTTAGCTGTGGAGGGCGTGGCTCAGCTCTGAGTCCAGTTGCCGCCCTCAATCTAGTTGCAGGGGGGAGCAGGACACCGCCCCACATGGGAATCGAACTGGCAACCCTGCTGTCAAAAGCATGCACTCCAACCAACTGAGCCATCCGGCCACCCATCGGCAGCTCAGTGGCAGCTCAGCTTGGGCGCAGCCCACCGGCCCATGTGGGAATAGAACCGGCGGACCCTGCCGCTCAGAGCTTGCACTCCCAACCAACTGCACCACCCGGCTGGCCCAATAGGTTCTTGTTCTAATCAGACCGAACGTAGTAAGGAAAATATGAACTCCACCAAAGACCGTTTGACTCCATTGCTTCACTGAGTTAGGAAAATACATTGTTCATACCACGTTATTTTTGGTGATGACGCAAAATATCAACTTAATTTTCATAAAGCGCACTTCAAATGCATCAAGAGCTTTCTCTTTATACACAAAAGAATCTCTATAGTGAAATACTGTATGCACTGCAGTCTCCTTTTCTCTTTCCTCCCTGATGCTGGGGCATTTCAAGCACTACGCTCTGTGGCCAGGGGCATGAGCCGACAGTCCCTCCCAGGAGGCTGATTCCCATGTCCCCCTTTTTACCTTTCATCCTGCTCAGGAGGAGCAGCATCGTATACAGACAGCAGATGCACTGGGGTTTATCCAGAATATCCTTCTCCTTAGAAAGCCAAACACTCAGGAGCAGAGACTGCAATCAAATTTAAAGCTTTTTTCAGTTTAAAACAAATATTGAACATAAACAAAATCTTGCACTTTTCTAGAGGGCACGTGTGTGTGTGTGTGTGTGTGTGTATGTGTGTGTGCGATTCTTGGGATGGGAAAGAAATGGTTGGTTGTGACAGCTTGTGACATGAGGGGCGGAACACGGTCCCTCGTCTCCCTAAGAAATTCTTTTTCATCTGTCAGAGATCTAAATTCCACCATCTCCGTCTCTTTGCTTTAAGCACTGCCTTCCAATGAGCCTCCATTAAGGCGCATGTTACAGTTAAGTCCTCACTTAACATCATCAGGTTTTCTGCCTTAAAGCAAAACGACCTATAGCAAAACCACTTCACAACAGGCTAACATATAAACAAGAGTTAGGTCTCCTACAGCATCTCGGATTCATCGTTATAATGAAATGACGATGAACAACAGGATGTTATTTCGAGGGCCTGCTGTACCACTCAGCTGCCGGTTTCAGCGGGAGGAGCAGTGCTGGGACCTGGCGCTGGTCTTGGCCGTACAGGCAGTGGACTCAGCAGTGGGGAGCAAGCAGGTAAAACCATATAACTCCAAATTTAAATGGCTAACAAGTCACGTGAAACAGATGGCAAAGAAAAACACTTCAATCAACATAAGTGACTTTTAAGATGCCTATGAGTCAGTGTATCTATTGCGTTTTTGGAAAAGTCATGATGTATTTTTTTCTATGTTTCACGTGGCAAAAATGCATCACGACTTTTCTAACAACCCAATAGTTACATTTGAAACATTTTTTAGATGTATAGAATTTGCACACAGATAATTTGGGGATAATGAAAAGTTGAATGGCAGTGTCACATCTGTAAGTACTGGGGTCTGTAAGCAGCCTGGACTGCTTATGTTACATGAGCCTAACACAAAAAGTGTGCTGCAAAAACAAAACAAAACAAAAAAACAGTGTGCTGCGACATGGCCTAAGATGCACAGTAGGGCGACACCCCGGTGGAGGAAATCAGGCCCCTACAGACTCAGTACATTACGGGGCGGAAGCTGCTGTGAGAGGGGCACCTGCCCCCCTGAACCCCAAGTGGCCAGCCAGTCCACCTGACTAGCTTCCGTGGCGACTCCCAGGACAAAGTGCTCACAAAGACTGGCCACCCCAAGAGTTAATTTAGACTAAATTATATGTAGACAAATTAGATGTCGTGCCTTAGATCTCCCTTCATACTATGAACTCTTCTACTTTTCTATCCAGCTAAGCCCTCCCCCAATTGACCACCAGCTTTAGCAAATGCTGAAAAGGACCAAAAAACCTGTCCTCTGCTTTAGGTCAGTCCGCCTCAATTTCTTGCCCAACCAGGTAATCTCTGCCTGCAGCCTAGTGTATGTGTTTCTTGCTCTTTTTTCTTAAACTTTAAAAATTCCCATCAGTTAAGCTTTTGTTTGTATGCAGGAGATCAGTGTGAAATAGAGGATGTCACAAGCTCCAGCAGAACACAACGATACAATTTTGGAATCACTTACAGGCAATTAGAAAGATATTTTTACACTTCGGGGAAAATTAAGGTGAAAGAAGAAAAATAATCAAAGAAGAGAATACAAAGATATATGAAGGTACCACACAGAAACATAATGGACACACACAACAGGAAAAGATAGTACATACATAGAGAAGGTAACTATCTCCATAACTAGCCGATACAAAATAAGATATCCTTTCAAAAATCGCAGCAAGGAATGTCACATTATATTGCTCATAATGAGAATTTTCATATCATAGATTCACCTATTATAAACGTGAATATATTATTTCACATATAGGTGTCACATATTGACATATTACCAGACGCTATTTGAATAACAGACTTGGAATAAGAGAAACCTTGAGCAGAAGTTTAGTTAATTCCTCTGTTCTAAGTCAAGCAGTACCTAATACTTGTTAAAACCTGTACGTAAGAATGGAAGAGAAAATCCTATGGGTCCTTGTTGATGCTTCTAATACCTAATGACCGTACCTTTAGTAAAGTAACCTGCTACAATACTGACGTCCCCAACGCTTTATCCTTCACTCAATGGACACGCTAGGGGATAGAATGGGAGGAAGGCATCCATTAGCCTAGCTTGTCTCTACTTGAAAGAAACTTGTTTTATCAGGCTTTTGGTTGAGCCTTATTTTCTAGTTTTGGCTGAAAACTAGTTTGTTTTACAGAACCTCAAAGTTGATGAAATCCCACTGAGGATAATTCTAAAGTTTTAAACGTTGTCAAAAACGATCAGCTGTCATCTGTATTACACTAATGTAGCAAACCAGTGACTACATCAAATGTAAGTTTGACAAAAAAAAAATAAAAAATCCATGGATATAGTACTTCAGAAAACTGTGCAGATTTAAAAATTTATACAACCTAGATTATAAGTATCAAGTTTCTTTATGAACATAATTCCAATAAAATTACCAATTATAATTTTCATATTATAATCAGAAAAGAATAGGAAGAGTATGCATTTCAAGTAGATTGTCTTCCTAACACTAATAATATATTTTGCTGAAAAACTTTCTACTCATGATTTTTATATGTAAAAGCCTGATACTCTTTTAATATGGAGGGTGCCAAAAAAAATGTATACACATTTTAAGAAAGGAAAAAACTACATTAAAATTGTGATACTCAACATACACCGATAACAAAATATGAATACAAGTCATGTGTATACATTTTTTTGGCACCCCATGAATAACAGAAATTTATCTTCTAGCTTTAAAAACGATTTGAGAGGGCCGGCCAAGTGGCTCAGTTGGTTAAGAGCTCGCTCAAGAGTGCGAGCTGAGCTCTGAGCAACGGCGGTTCGAGGCCAGCCCGAGTTGAGTTGCCGTTGAGCTGCCAACAGGTAGCAGGAGGGCTCAGCTTAAAAAAAAAAAAACAAAAAAAACCTCTAAAAATGATTTGAAATTGAACAATTCAGAAAAATGTCTCCGGCTTCTAGTTTGGCAGTGGCACGAACTGCTTTGGAAACGAACAAGACGTAAGGAGGATGGTACTGGTGCTGGGGACACAAAGCCCCTGTGCTCGATCTTGCCGAGGCCACACAGCATAGCAAGGACCCGAGCATGCTGGCTGCCATTTCCTCTGATCGGTGTGACCCACAGCGATCAAGCAGGCTTTCTGAAAAGCTTGTCTTTAATTCTTGGGCTTTGTCTTTTTTTTGGAGAAGTGCCCCCTGCCCTTCCCACTTATAACTATTAATTGTGTGAAAGAGGATTAATGTGTATTGTGTGCATGTGGGGGGTGGTAAGAGGTGAAGTGATGATGGCAGGTAACTTTTCTCGCCCCTTTTCTGGAAGGCCAAAAATTTAGTGCTGTAATTTTTCCATGGGATGACTCTTTTACCTACACTTCTTATAGCACAAGATTAAATCCTAACACGTAGTCAAAACTTGGGAATGTTTGATAATTCTGTACTGTGTTAAGAGAAGTTGATTTTGTTCTCTAAGATCTTTTATCATTCTCACGTGATCATTTTTACTGATGATCACAGTCCACTATAAATGCACACATGCATGTCAGAGTCTAAATTTATTTTAGGCCAACCATGGAATATGCTTGTCATCATTTTCAGGGAATGAGAAAAATAAAATAATAATCTTCATGGAAATATTCTTTGATGACTTTAGAAGATTTTCATGTATGTCCCATAACATGCTTTAGATAATGGTTAAAAAAGAAACAAACAAACAAAAAAAAACCCCAGACACTTCCGGAGAACATTCAAGGAAGAACAGCGTCCAGCAACAAGAAACCTTACCAACAACAGCTGAGGGCTAAGTCGAGCTGACTCCAGAGTATGACACATGTCCTCAGTGGAGCTTTCTCCATGCAAACACTTCCAAAAAAAGAAACTGCCTAGTAAAAGAAAAACAAAATGCATTAGCCAATGACTACTTACCATATGGACTAGTCATTTTCCTGAATTGCAATCTAGACCCTCAGAGGAACCAAACAATAGGAGAGGGGAGAAATTAATGGTTCAGTTTGCTTGACTTATTAAAGCAGAAGGCAACTCATTACACGTCCAACACCATCTCATAAGTACACTTATTGACACAACTTTTATGATATGGTACCTATATATCCACAGTATCTTTTGTTGATGGAAAAGTCTACATTAGTTTTTTGGTTAATTTAATTTCAAAACAAACCGAATCTTGGAGATGCTGCAAGCGCCTCCCAAGCTTGCTTCTAGAAGGGGAAGGACTCCAAGAGCACTTTATGATTCTACTCACCTAAAGCCACGTACTCTTCTTCACTTATCTTCTTTATGTTGATCGCCTCTTTCTCACATTCTAAATATTCCAGGAATGTTTTTACAGGCAACACACCATCCTTTTCATCAGAGAACCGGACAGCAGCCCTGGTGTTCTCTCGCTTGTACTTCTCTAATAATGTCCGGAGCTTAAGCAGTTCTTGCTCTTTAAGCCTTAGTAACACAGCCAAGTCCTTAAAAACAGGGGGGAAAAGTTCTGAATAGGCCGTATTCCTATGAAACTGCCCTAGGTGTCAACCCCATCATCTGAAATGAAATGCAAGATAAGCACAAGATGACTTTTTAATTAATGTGATAGCTATCATCTACTCTGCTTAAAACCTAACTCTCCAAGTACTCTACCTAAAACTTGACTCTTACACTCATCATTAGGAGGTTATCTAAACAAGCCAATCTAGAAATACTACATATTACTAAAAGTACTATTTTTGGAAAGTTACTTGAGATTACACTCTTCTAAAATGTTCAAATTTTAATAAATGTGTGTTAGTGTGTAATCAGAAAAAAATTTCATGGTGTTAACTGCTGCTCTTGTGATTCTAAAGAAATTAAAGAACTATTCAATAAGAAATTGAATCCTTATTTATTAAACAGCATAAACATTATAAAAAAAACACACTGGAAAACAAGTCTCGCTGTATCTACATATAAATCCTTTATGTGGCTCTTAGGGCTACAGAGATTGAAAAGTCACAGATACAATCTGACAGCCTTTCAAACTGTTTTTACACACCATACGTGCAGAAACATCACCCAATACTACTATTAGTTTTCTAAATCAGGGACAAGAACACACACACACGCACACATACACACACACTCGTTTAAAAGACTCCAAGTTTGCCATAGCACGCAAAACTTCCTTTCCCCATGCTACATGATTCCAGCTGCATTCTTATAAAACAGGAGTTTTGTTTATTTACTTAAGTCTGCTGTTTTTATAAAGAAGTGGTAAGCTGCGAAATGCTACTGAACACATACCAGGAGTTCGATGCTATATTGAATTTGCACAGGAGCTAATATGCACCGTGTCCCAGAGACAGCGAAAATGAATTACTTCAGATTTGAATTTCAGTTTTGTGTGTACAATATTAGCAATTCAGCCTAGAAGCTGACTGCATATTTTTGAAGGATCTAAACAAGTCGACAGCAAAATATGGTTTAATTCTTAAAAAGTGCTTTAAAAAAGGCCGGCCGAGTGGCTCAGTTGGTTAAGAGCTCGCTCAAGAGTGCGAGCTGAGCTCTGAGCAACAGCTGTTCAAGGCCAGCCCGAGCTGAGTTGCCGTTGAGCTGCTAACAGGTGGCAGGATGGCTCAGCTAAAAAAAAAATTAAAAAAAAAAAAAAAAGTGCTTTAAAAATAAAACATAAAAAGAATAAAAAACATTATCTGCCAATTGATTTTTTAAATTTTGTAATTCTTTTATCCTTTGCACACTATATTAGGGCTATCAAGCGAAAGTAAGTCTATAGAGCATGATTAAATCCATGTATTTAACTTTCTTTGGTGGGTTGAGAGACAGTTTGGACCTTATGGAAAAATCAGGCATTGAAGAATCTATGAAATGTTTAAGCTTCTTGTAGACATACATTAATCAACTTGAACCTTCCTGTTGCTTGAAATGATTTTACACTCTTGGTGAAGTAGGCAGAAAAACAAAAGATCCTGAAAAAACGGCTTTGTCGTTTATAAAACCAATCACATAATATTACTGTGAATAGATTATTGTTATAATGCTTTGTGAAATCCATCTATAATTCCCCCCACCCCCCCAAAAAAAAGATGTTAGAATGTGTGGTTTGTTTTCGCTTCAGAGAGAAAATGATCTCTCATTTTTGTTTAAAATTTTTTTATTCGTGTACGGCTATTTAAAATAAAGGCTTTCAGGGCCGGCCGAGCGGCGCAGTGGTTAAGCGCTGGCTTTGGAAGCCAGCGGCCCTGGTTCGGGTCCCACATATGAGGGCCAGTGAAACTGCCCTCAAAAAAACAAACAAACAAACAAACAAAAAAAAGAGTTTTAAAATAAAGGCTTTCACTAACTTTCAGATACACCAGATAATCTGCAGACCCACTTGACAGATCACTAAAATCACTTTGATAATAACTCTCCTTTATGTAAACAGAAGACTTGAGACCTTGAAGCCAGACAAATGACCAAGGTCACACAGTAATGAGGGAGAGAGAGGACACGTTTCTCTCTATTCCCTACTAAAGAAACTTAGTTTCACTGCATGGAAAGTAAAAATTTTATATACAGTCCTCAGGAATGAACAATACTGCACTGTAATAAAGATCACAAGGTGCTGTCACTCTTTTATGTTTTATAGAACCAAAACATAGAGCGTTTACTATAATTATTTTAAACACTCTGCTATAAGACAGAATATTTTAAAAATGTATTTCACTACGTAGTACACGAAGAGCAAGCTGTATGAGTTTACTAACAACACAGAAAAAGTCTCTTCTGTTTGGCAGAATCATTTTTGTTTTCCTTAAAAAAAATTAAAGTTTTGCGACTGCAGTAAACCAAATATATTTTAATTGGCAAATCTTGTCCAGAAGCATATTATAAGAAGTAACCTCAAAAAATGAGTTGAGCTAAACCAAATATTTTTCAGGTGGTCTCAATGGATGAACATAAAATTTAATATTCTAGCACAAATAATATAAACTCAGCCACAAGGCAGAGGGAGCCAGCAGGAGGTCTTGTAAAGAAAATACACCTTTGCACTTCATAAAAATTCTTGATTTTCTACTCTTTATCACCAATTTAAAAAATTAAACACAAACAGAGAGATTATTTTGTGTAAAAGGATGACTCACATTATCAGAGGAAGGTGTGTCTAAATGAAAATCAAGGGAATTTAACTGACTGGTAGATTCATAAAGATGGAGTAATTTCAATTTATTGGCACAAAACTGTAGCAGTCCTTCGTCAACAGACTCAAGTTCTAAAAGGTAGAAAGAAAAAACACATTAAAGAGATATATTTAATAGAATCATAGAAAGACTTTTCTTTCATTAAATCTCTTAATATTATAATATATAATTCCCTGATGCTCTATTTTATTGAATATTGGGATGCTTACATTACAGGAGATTAATAAAGCGAAGATACTTTTTCTATCATGGCAAAATATCTAACTTTTTAAATGAAATAAGCGGCTCTAAGAGTAGGGGTCAAAAAAATGAAAAAAATTAAAGAAGAAAAAAGAAAGCAATATCTCAGTCTAATACTCAAATTTAAATAAATGATCTGGAAATAGCTTTGAAAACATTCTCCCTCACCCCATGACTCATATGTTACTTGTCAGGCTCACACACCGCAGACAGACAAAATATAAGCTGCCTAGCTCTCCTTATTAGCACGATGCTCAAAGATATTATAATTCAACCCAAAATGACAGATTGTGACATAGGTGTTCTCAAAAAAGGGTGGCAAAGAGGTCAAAAGTAGAATTCCACTTAATATCCTATCAATCAGGTTTTTTTTTTTTCAAGATTAATGCTGGAAAAATACTCTCTCTATAATATATGCCCTTATGATAATTTAAATATTTACGGCTCATATAAAACAAATACTTATTCTTTTAAAAGGCAGATACCTAAGAACCCCTAAGAACTCTTCTTTAGGATACAGTAACCTAAAATATTGTCCAAGTTGTTACAGCCATAATAAAGTTTAGCATACCAAACACTGGAAATTTTTAGGACTCTCATTTATGGACAGAACTTGTAACGAGTGGTAATTTCACAGAACCCCAACAATGGTGTTGGGTTTACTCCCAGCCCAGCGCAAGATAATTTTTGATTTAATAAACGTTGATATTTGTTACAGTTTTGCAGGATGGTGGTGGTGGTGGGGGTTATACATTTACTGTACTTTTTATTTTCTTGATTTGTCTTTGTTGGTTTTTATTTGGGGGCTGGCTGAGCCTAAGGGTCAAAAATCTGCCTTTTACTCCCACCACTCGTACTTTTTAAAAAGGGTGTTTCTAACAAGTTCTGTTCACTAAAGAAGTTCACTGTTTACCAAAAGTCAGCTTTACATGCGTTGAAAAAAAGACTCTCAAAAAAATGCTGCAAGTCTTGAAAGGGCATGTTGTGATTTGTTAATTAAGCCACTTTTAAGTTGGCTTAAATATAAATATAATTAATATACCGCTGGCTTTCTATAAGTAACATGACAAACCAAAAATCACGACCAGATGAAGCCAGTACCCTACACAACTACAATGTAACTGATGTTAGGAAGTCAGAATAAATGGAATTTTGCTAGCTCAGCTGGACAGTTTGGAATTACAATTCCACAGTTACAGAAGTAATTCTCTTCAGACAAATTCTGAACAGTAAAAAAAAACAAACCCAGAAAATTCAGGACTAACACTTTAATCACAATCTGTGATTTTGGAAGTCCTAACTCTGTCTGTGAGGGAATGGATGAGAAGACGTGGACTCCATACACTAAGCCAATCACAAATCAGAAACATTTTTATCATTATCTTGGTCAAAGCGACATTACTTAAAGAATGCTGCATGTACAAAAGTCTCTCTTCCCATGAATAAAACACAACACAAGAAAACTTGGTTGTTTCAACAAACTGCCAGCTAACTTCGTGTAATGCCAATGGCTTTCAAATGTTCTCCAGTTGTGTCGGAATAATCACTTTCATCATTCTCTATTGGTATCTTTCCTCACAGTAGAGGGATTCAAAGGAAAAATACTGACAGTAAAAACATAATATATTCAGTGAAAGTTCAGTGAGTGAATAGAGTGTAAAACAGTCCCCAAATAGTAAAAGGTATGACATAAGTTTCATTTTATCTTATATATATATTATTTTCACATTAAAGTAGCATGATGGTATCATAAGCAGTGAGTAGCTTTCTACAATCGGAGTTATGAAATATGAAGTGAGAGCATAGCCTCCAATCAGTACAAATCGATTACCTTGATTTTTTAAAGTGTCCATTAGTGTCTGAGTGATGTTTCGAAGGCAGGAGAATGGTAGACGTTCACTTGCCAAAATGCTCTCCAAAGCCTAGAAGAGAGACATTGAGCAATTCTAGCAATTAGAAGACAATGATTTTTGGTTTTTATATTTGACATTCATGCCTATACTTTCACTACCCTGAGTTTCAAAAGGAAGCTCCACTTTTGAGATGTTTTAATATGAGAATTACACTTGCATCACAAGTAGTATGTAATCAATTTCATTTCATGACTATATGGTATTAATGACAAAAAGTCCAGACAGGATGAAACCACCTGAAGGCAAGGGTGGTCATCCACACGTGTTTATCTTATTACTCTTCTTTAATGTGAATATATGTTATGTACAGATGTGTGTGTATAAAACGTGAGCTTGAGTCTATGGTGATAGCATCTAATTTTAAAGAAAGAAAGGAAAAAAAGCAACAATAGGATCTGCCACGTGGGAATATAAAAAAGGATGCACATGAATAAAAACATGAAAAGAATTGAGCCTGTCTGGAGGGAAATGAGAAAAATAAAAACTTTCTTAAGAGGGATACGTACTAGCTATGCAGCGGGAAAGTTCATGTATTATTACATACACACTTACTTGTTTTTTGGTTGCAGGGTACTTAATATCAAGAATTAATTCCTTTATTTCTGTTTCAACCAAATCTAGAAAGAGAAAATGAACCAAAGCAAATTTTTCACTTTTATTAGAGGAAAACCTGATTCTGAAAGAAAAAGGCAGGGCCGGCCGAGTGGCGCGGTGGTTAAGCGCTGGCTTGGGAAGCCAGCGGCCCCGGTTCGGTCCCACATGTGAGGGCCAGTGACACTGCCCTCAAAAAAAAAAAAAAAAAAAAAAAAGTAGAAAAAGGCATACATCTGTACTATCAGTTTAAAAGATTTCTGGGTTATCGCACATCATCGTTACAGCTGTTAATACCTCCAGGTGGCAAGCTTCACATCGACAGAGCAATTCCATTTAAAAGTACACATGATTGTTTGCACCTCACCTCATTCTGGGAAGCAGCTGCCATAGCTCCTAAATGCACTGAAATGTTTTGACTGCTCCATGCAGAATATCCTATTAATTTGAAAATGACATATCCACATGCTTGGTTATTTTTATTAAAGGATACCTACCAAGATTGGGAGATTTTGTTTTCAGTAAGGCTGCTAATTTCTTCACTAAGTGCACGTCCTTGGCTCGTTCACTCTTCTTATCACTAAAACAATGAACACGACAAGTTCTGACGGAACGTGAAGTTGTTTCCCTTCTAATTCTGATACTCCAACTTTTATTTTGTCCTTTTTAATTCTTCCTATTTAACTTTAAAGGTATCAGTCTAATGAGGGAAAACCCCAAGAAAACAATAACTACAAAACAAAGCAAAAGAAATGGCAAATGGAGAGACTGGGCAAAGTTAGCAGAGCGACTTCCATGAGCAGACACGATGCATCTTACCTCAGTGCCAAATGGAAAGGAACAATCACAGTTTTCACACCTCCGGAAACGGGATCGACAAGGCAGATCTGGTAAGTCTGTGGCTGCCAACTCTGACTGGTGACATTATTTAAGCCCATTATTTTATAGCCAGGATACAGAAGCCTGAGGAAATCACATACCAATATGGTACAGACATTAGAGAAAGGAGAAACGCCAAAAGGTGCTTTTACCATAGCTAGGGATCCCGACATGACTATCAATTCAGGAGCATGAACTAGGCAAATAAATACAAACCCATACCAAAAAGAGAAGTAAAGCAGGACTCGCGGGCAGACTTACCTGGTTAAAATGTGCCAGAAAATTCAATGAACACAGGCCTATCCTGCAACGGCAAACACGGCATTCCCCTCACTGGCTATCAACAGGGGAACCGGAAGGCATCTTTCCTTTGGAGCCTCCACAGTATAAGTAAGGGATGGGGACAGATGGTAGCACCAAAGCTAGCTTTAATTCAGTAGCATGTCATGGCCTTTTCGGTATGATTTCTTTGTTATTAAGTAACTGTATACCAGATACTTGCAGGAAAAACCACAATAAAGAGCATTTCAAGCTCAAACAACTCGCCCAAGAATAAGTAGATGTAATGAAAGCTAAATGTGAACAAAGCCTGCTTTTCCATACCCAGGAACTGCCAAGCCTGCGGCTTACCTGCAGTGCTTCCCCACGTTGAAAGCGCCCACTCGGGGTCCCTGCTGTGTGCTCCACACTTCCAAAATGCCCCTCCTTGGCGCATAGATCACAAGGAACTGAGCTACTCGACTGGGCCCCTGAGTGTTTCCAAAGGGGGAAAAGTCCACCTTTTCTGGTACTCTTTCGTGGAGGTCTTCCACAATTTGGATCCAACCAATCTGTGCATCCCGATACCCTTCGGAACAGAGAAAAGGGGGGAGCAAATTAATTAATTAATAATAGCCTTCTGAAGCACTCTGGGATTTTTTTTTCTGGTGGGGAGGGGGGTGAATTTAAGAAAAGCTATAAAAAAGGATGTTATTTTTTAAATTATGAAATATCTTCAACAGAAAATAGTAATTATAATATGGAATCAATCATGAAGTCTTATTAAATCTTTATATTTTGCTCTATTTGCTCGGATCACTTTTGTTCTTTAAAAAGCAAGAAGCCTCCTAAGTACCCTTCCCTGATGCCGTTCCCCTCCCTCCCTCTTTAAGAAACTCTCTTCCTTTACATTTAAAATAAATGTCAACTAAAATATAAGAAAACGATCAACTGGTCCCCTGCTACTGAGTGGTAGGCAGTCAGAGCGCCAGGAGGAAGCGCCTGCATGTAAGAAGGTGGAGCTGGCATGGCTGTCATGTGAGGGCGGCCCCCGGCACAGGCTGCTGGTGCCTGTCTTCCCAGCACAGGGAGGAAAACCGGCTGCACCAGCTGCCGGCAGATCAGCAACCCTGCCAGCAATAAGATCACCACATCGGATCTGGACCGGTTTGTACACCGATGTCTTCCGTGTTCTGAGAACACACTCTTGAACTATTTCAGAAAGTAAACAAACACCAAAGAGAAAGAATGTATCCGCAGCATTGACACCTATTTCTACAGACATGCGGCAGGTAAACACTGAAGGGATTCTTTGACAGTGGACTCAGTCTGGGTCAGAGGAATTGAGTGCCCATTACTCTTCACATTGCTAAGAACAGACCAGACCGCACCATAACTATGGTTTCCAACCGGTAGTCTGTGCTGACATGTTACTATCCCAGACGACTCCAAACGATACGTTCTCCACCTCTTCCTTAGTCAAGGAGATTTTGTTTTGTTCAGATTGACAATGTGTCTAAGTTTTCAAGTCTCCCTTATAGTTAGGGACAACCACGTGACTAAGTCCTGGATAGAAAAAGGTTAGAGGGACTTCAGGAAAAGATCTGCAAGGTAGACCAACTCAACTGACTCAGCTGGCAGTTCTTCCTTTCCCCTTCCTCCTTCCTGGAATGCAGGTAAGCAGGCTGGAGCTCCAGCAGCCATCTGCACCATGACACAACCCTGAGCGGGGAAGCTCCAGAGAAGGAGGCTGGGTTCTGAGAATATGGTGGTTTCCTATCAATCCTGTACTTGGGTCTGATATTAGCAGCTAACTGCTACTCCCAACTGACACAGTTACCAAGAAGCTAGGTGAACTGGCCCAAGCGTATGGATATGGAGGTCAAGTCAGCATGGACGGATTTTGCTGGGTTTTGCTATCTTACACCTGAAAGACCTCACATTCTAGATTGGGGGAGATCATCTGACTCACGCGTGGCCGTGTGAAGCGGAATGAATGTAGCAGGGGCAAGAAATTGAGTTCAGGAATTGATGATGACAGTGAGAATAGAAAGAAGTTCATAAAAAAAGAAGTGAAAAGTACCTAATGAAACTTAAAGAATAAATCAATTGGACTACTGGAATAAAGTGTTGCTCATCTGATTTCATGTTAAAATAAAACAAGAAAGCATATACATAAAGGACTAAGTGGTGTTATCGGCCAGAAGCTAATGGATGATAATGTTGCTCAACTATTGGGGTAAGAAGTTGAATAACTTTACTTTTGGATTTTTGTAAGGAAGTACCTTTCCACATGCGTATTGCAATTCCTCTAGTTACATCCAATAAAATGACTCTGCCAAAATCATCTGTTGCTGCTGCCAGCGTGTTACACGGAGACAGACATATGCTTTCACCATGGCGTCTAGAGTCTGGAAGTCCAAATCTGATATTTAAAAGAAAACAAGAAGCTCAAATCACATTCCAACACAGAAACAGGTAACAGAATAATGAAATGCATCGACAAAATAGGCTGACTCTGATTTTATATATAAAATATGAACCTCGCATGGACTAATAGGTAATTTATTAACTATTCACATCTGACATTCTGCACTATAAAATACATAAAGAAGTTTCTCCCATTATAAAATCAAAACATGTGGGTTTTATTTCATGAGTTTTTTTATACAGATATCCACAACTCTGTATTTCTAAGAGAATATCAAGTATGTTGTAACTATCTTTCCTTGATTAAGCGGTATCAGAAAACAATTCCCTCACAACCAACTAATTTTAGAATCTTTGCTTCTACAGAGGCATCTTTGTCTGTTTTATGTCCTTATTCCTACCCTGTTGCCTTTTTTTGCTAGATTCCATATCTTGCTGACACCACTGCTATCAGCCAGAAACAAAAACTTTTCTTCTTCTAACGTTATCTCTAAACCGCCCTGGAAAGTCATCAGTCTTCTCAGAACGGAGAGTAAAAGGAAAGTAGAGGTTCTGACAAAGGACCAAGAGAGCTCACTTCCACAAAAGTCCCTGAGACCAAATGCTTAAACTTGGTTACATCTGTTTGGGATGCCCAGGGCCATTTGGCTTATTTCTAGATTCCTGGGTGAAATTAGAAATGTGCCATGCTATATAATATTTTTAAAGAAGATGAAAAAAACCTTAGAAGATAAAACTTACATAAATTTTAATAACAGATAATGAATTACATCTCTTTAGGTGAATACCATCCAAAAAAGTGTGTGTGTGTGGGGGAGGGCAGGTTTCTATTTCCTTTCGTGGTAGTATTTTATACCACCAGAGGGCAAAACTCATGCCCTCTGCCCCCCAAATCTGACAAATTACACTCAACATCCCGTCACACCTCTGAAATAAGCAAGGAAGCACAAGGCAGCCTTCTGAAGGGGGCACGTGACTCCTGTTTATTTTTCTTAAAGAAATCATTAAGTACTTTTGAAGTTTATACAGCTTTTGAAGTTTATACTGACAAACTATCTAAATTTTTTAAAAAAGAAATTCATTAGCTATCACAAAATTAATTGTCATGCATCTTAAACTAAGTGTATATAGGTCTTTGTGAAAAAAACAAAACAAAACACAAATACACTCTGAGCACCTATGACATGACAGGGAGACTGCAGTGAATAAAACAGGTAAGAATCACTGTCCTTGTGGAATGTACATTCTACTGGAGAAAACATCCTATATTAATGACTTTTCAGAGGCTCCAAAGAGTCATGTGATTAACTGACCACACTGAAAGAGTATAACTCTAACAGCGCCTTTCTAAAAATACGAAAGTTTGGGAAGAACACGACAGACTTGCCTTACAGCTAACGGGGTGGCTGGTTCAACCTTCGGCTTTTGCCTTTGGAGAGCCTCTTCTTCGTGCTTGCCTTTCCAACCAAGCCAGCCACTGAAAAGAAAGAACGTGAGAGTAAAACCAGTTCCCAAGTGCAGACTATCAAACTGTAAGTTAAAAAACCAAGCTCGATACAAATAAGATGGTTTTTAAAATGTAATTGTTAGGTGATTACCTGGCAGCATTAAATAAAGCAGAAGTGAGTTTACTGGCAACTGCTAGGGCAACATGTGATAATAATGGTTGTGTGCTGCCCTGAAAAACAGAACATTTGCGAGAGAAAAGTTAGCTTGTCCAACAAAGGAACAAAAAACACTTTCTAAACAAGGTTTCCTCTAAGAAGTTTGAAAAGCTGTAAAACAGGGGCCAGAAAGAAATATGAACCTTCTTTCAGAGGGTACAGTAAAAACTTTATTTTAGGAGGTAGCAATATCATCGAAACGTTTTAACTCTATAGTTTACATGTAAAAATCAATAGTAGTCTATTTTAGCTTTTGGATTTCCTTCTATAAATTGTAATTTAATCTTAAAAACATTTAAACCAGGATATTAAGGTGGTATTGTTGCAACAGGGCTATAAATTGCCCATCTATACACAACTGACTCTGCCTCTCCTTGCTCCTTTTTTAAAATTAGTTTTATATTTTTACGAAAGTAAAAGGATACTTTAGACAATTCTGAGAAGGCTGTTTTTTAAGTGAGAAATAAGAGCTGCCAGATCTCACACCTAACTTTCGCCTATTTTAAGAAGCAATTTTCACCCCTTCTATCAACTACAGCGGGCAGCTTGTTCTGTCTTCACAATTCCTCATTGACGCAAATCGCTGGTGGCTGACGCCATCAACAACCCGGAGCTTCTCACCATGGCACCAATGTTTAACGCCAACTCAACTGTCCAAGAGCTCGGGGCATCAGAAACAAAGAAGTTTGTTTTACACTGACTCTAGTACCTTTTCAGTTAATCTACAGAATTCAGAGAAGGTGGGTTGAGATTCATTTGAGCTTAAATTGAAACACAGAAATGGAAACTGCTTCATCTTTCTAAGGCTAAGTTACCGCATCCCTTTTGTAGACAAGGTGAAAATCCCACTTGTGCCCTCTATGATCAGGGATGAAATTCTTACCTCTAAAGCATAGAAGAAGCCAGTAAATGGATTGGACCCTACAGTGATATACTGAGACATGGCGGGTGGACTGTTTTTAATTGTTGCATTAAATCCACCTATATTGGAGGCAGTCTTCATTTGATCAAAAGGGGACAGCGTCATGATACCTAATGATAAAACAACAACACATGACTCGAATGCACTGAAATGACATTGGTACTGCAGGTCATTAAATGCTTACTTCAATTCCATTCTGAGATACTAACTGCTTAATTTTATTGAACAGACAAAAGTCATTTTTAAAAGCTACAAAATCAATGTCTTAACATATTCACAAGATTAAAATTGTCAGCTGTAATTTGTCTAAGCTATAAAATATTGCATCTTATCTTTGGGGCTTCCTCTGTGAAGGCGCTCTGCTATATCCATCTCTTCAGCTAGCTGGCTCCTTCGTGTCCTTCCGTCTCAGTCTGAATGTCACCCCCCTGGGGAGGCCTTTGCTCACCAGTTTATCTAGAGTGCCCTCTTCCTTTACTCTCTATCATAACTGAGTTTCTTCATGATGCACACTAGTGTTTTGGTATTACTGTATTTATTCATTTGGTTTAATTGTTTACTGTCTGTCTGCTCACCAGGATGTAAGCTTTCTCAGGGCAGGAGTCTGTCTGCTTTGTATTTCTAGCACCAATATTAGCTCCTGGGACATTACAGGTAGTCGTTCATTTATGTGTTGAGTGAACGATAATAATCAGACCTTTACGTAATGTTCATTGCACTTGCTTTCATTGTGTAGGCTGGGAGATAAATGAATAGAGTAGTATTTTCTATTCAATTCTTTTTCCTAGCCTGTTTTAATGTTCCAAAGTTTAATTAACAGAACAGGGAAGCGACCCTGAACTGAACTCAACACTTTGGAATTTTGCAGCATTTTTATGTGAGCAAAAAAGTACAGATGAACTGAATGTCTGCCAGTGGGGTGCTTATTACGGAGCGTTCCAGACAGCACTACGCAACAGTAAACACAGGTGATGAGACACCCGCCTCGTCTCCTTGTGCCCTCCCCCGGGCCCGCGTGTGGAGGTGACTCAGACTTCCAGTTGGCTCAGACAGTGGGGAGCCCCATCGGGAGATCAAAGAGAGAGAAAGGAGAATGAAATCAGGACATCTACTCCATGATCACTGAACGAAAGTCCATCCCTCAGCCAAGTCTGCCTCCACCCTGTCTCCCTGTCCACTCCACTGCCTCCACCCCAGGCCAGTGCACTCTGAAGGTGCAGGTAACCCCAGGCTCCAGAGCTGCCCCGGCCCTCGTCCCTTTCGGCCTTGGCGTGGGTAACAGCGGAACTGTGACCAAGCTCTGAGATGCTGCACCAGCCTGTGGTTCTCCTGCAGCACATGTTTATAAACAGTCTCTCTCAAATAAAGCCCCTTTTGAGTATCCAATTTCCAGGGCACCATCTGTCCTCCATTTTGACTCTGATAAAATATACATTTAGCAAAATTGATGTGAAAATCTCTTCAAAATTCATTGATTGGAAAAGGGCTGTCACAGTTGGTATGATATAATCCTATTTATGAAAACCTCTCTATGTAATCGCACGCATATCACACGCATAAGTCTGTACAGATGTTTACTGAAATGTCAGTGGTGAGTATCTCTAGATGGCAGAATCTAAGGGGATATAGTTTTCCCTTTCTCTGTACATATTTATGTACTATTTCAATGTTTTAACAGGCAAATAGTACACCGATAAACAGAAAAAAACCCATATTTTAAAATAGCTTTTCTTCTTCTCCACCCCCATTTTAATACCTTAATTCAAAAGCCCATTACTTCCCACCAAGATTATTATTTCTAGTCTTGACCCAGACCGCAACCTCTAAACTTCCACCGAAGTGATTTTT
Organism: Aselliscus stoliczkanus; assembly: GCA_033961575.1. Lineage (NCBI taxonomy): Eukaryota > Metazoa > Chordata > Mammalia > Chiroptera > Hipposideridae > Aselliscus > Aselliscus stoliczkanus. Next base: position 10,923,867 of record CM066734.1, read on the forward strand.
CTAACAGGCTGAGTGGTAATTCATTCTCTTGCTCAGAACTCTTCCATGGCTCCCACTGGGGCCAGGAGAAAGACCTCGAGTCCTGGGCGTGGTACACTGGCTCCTGCTGACGTGCTGGGCCTCGTTCCTGCCAGCTCTCCTGGCGTCCATCGCTCGCCCAGCACACAGCGCACTCCCGCCCGCAGGCCTAGTGGCTACAAGGCCTCCCTGAGCTCGCTCCCTTGCTCAGATCCTGCTCCGCCTTTCATGCTCAGGTTAAACCTAACCGCCCTCACCTTCCCGGACTGGCTCAGGGCTGGGGGCTCCTCTGCTCCCAGCCCCGCAGGCCACTTGTCTACAACAACAATCCTTACGCTGTATGCTGTGTGGCACAGGTTTCTTCCAGCCAGACTCACGCTTCCCAACAGCAGAAACCATGTCTTTTCGCCTCTGTATTCCCGAAGCCTACCACAGTAAGCCTTCAAATCCCGGTTAAGAGGGGAAATCTGCTTTTATCTATATTCTGCTGGTCTAAAGGTTACATTTTTAAAACGGCTAATCCATACGGTAATTATATGGGTTAAACCTGTGTGCAGAAAGATTAAGTCAAGTAGTGAGTGATTTAAAACTACACAGTCCTGCTGCAGAGGGCATAATTATGACAATTGTTACCATTTCTTAAAGCCATAAAACCATGATAATCTGAACACCTCCAAGTGTCTCACAAAAGGCAACGCATTGTCTTTTCACATAAGAATAAATTTACATTCGTAATCAATGAGATACTTCAATCAAAAAGTACAAGAAATAAACGTCAAAAGAAATGAACTAGTGATGCTTACCAATACTAGCATGATCAATAATAGTGTCAATGTCTTGCAGACCCCATTTCTTATAAGCTAATGGGGGTGGCTGTATGTTCTCGTTGCCTGATGCTGCAGCTGTCAAAGATGAAAATGAGACAAACCAAACTTAACTATCACGGATATAATGAAGTTTTATAAAATATCAGGAAAAATGTAATAACTTGATTATTCTAAAATTTCAAGTAATAGGAATGAGACAATGTAAACAAGGCATAAAGTGAGGTTTACTCACCCCAAGACAAACACATATAAAATGCAAACGTTAAAAAAAAAAGTGGATGTCCCAAGTGATTCTGGAACATTCCAATAGTTAGAGAAGATAATTAAAAAGTCTGGACTGTTACTAAAATCAAGGTGAATTCAAACTGCAATTGAAGCCAAGTAAGCCATGTCTCCCCTTTGAGAAAGACAGTGGACAAAATCCTGGGGACAATCCATGCCTTACTCAGTGAAAAACTAAAAACCTATTGATACGCTGGCAGGAGCACACACACACAGCAAGGTCTCTAAAGCAAGGGACCAAGGCCAGGCTTGACAGACATACAGGTAGCAGTGGTAGCACTGCCAGAAAAAGTTAATGAAACGCGAATCATGAACCGCGGTGTGTCCACCTAGTGAGTGAAGAGGGAAAGGGGAAGCAAGCTACACCTCTTGCTGCAGGTTCAGGCTCAAGGTCCCGTTACCAATAAATCTCATGCTACATATTAGAATACAGCGGATTCTAGCTGTTTACGCTGGAAAGTGAAGAAAAGTACTTTAAAAAAGGAAAAATAGAATCCTCTAAGCACTTCTGACTTTAGAGTAAGGCCAAAAGAGAATTTTCCTGTCTTGTGAAATAAAAGTCACAACAATTTGTGGCTAAATCATTAGAATTCTTTTTAGAGCAAATGACAATAAGAAGTCACTAAATAGTTTATGTACTTACTTCCCAGGAGACAAAACGGCTTTATGATCTTATACTTAATAAAACAAACAGGAATTCAAAAACAGTAAAAATTAAATGGTTGACTATACCAATTATAACATAGTTGTCTATTTCTAGTTTATTTTATTGACAGAATCCTTACCTACAAAAAATTGCCAGTCTCTCTGAGCATATATGTTAATGGTAACTATTTTCAATGTCCTCAAGATAATGAAGTTTACGATGGGCTAAATTAAAATAATTTTGAAAATTATGATAATAGGTAGAAAAATTCAAATAAATTCTGACTGAATAGAAAAACTTGTTCTGTTAGAGAACCACGTAAGCAAGCCTTCAGAATTTTACCAATCACATCACCCTGCTTAAAAGACAGTGAAAAATATTCTATTGCAATAGAAGATGCTGCATTTTTCCTATGGAAGAAAATGTTTATTTTGCATCTTACAGTTTCGTTCTAGACTTATGAACAACCTTAAATCAGCAACAGCCTAATTACCCTCAATCTTCAGGGAGCTCTCGAAATCACGTACAAGTTAAACTTTGTGTTAGGGCCACGGATGGAGGCCCCTCTACCCAAACCCAGAAGAAAAAGGGGGAGTCAGCACTAGTACTGGTATTTTCACTGAGTCTAAAGCTTTTCCCCCTCTATTTTAATATCTTTAAAATGGGGATCTTAAAATCAATGGTGTGTCTTTCCCCAGCGGCATTTTTGCTTCTTGGTGATACATAAAATAACAGTGAATGTTGTCATCAATGGCCTCTTAGATCTGATGACACATGATATCCACTTCCAAAAATATCATGGCGTTAAAAAGTAAACTAACGGTCATAATTCTTGATTTGTGCCCTTTTCACCCCGCAGTCTGGAAGCAACATAGTTGCCTATATGTCTATTACCTTTAGGCCTCTAACTTTTCTCCATTCACAAGTGCCCCAAGTTGGCAGAAGGAAGTTGATACGGACTCCCCATTGCGCCCTGCCCACCTTGGGGGACATTCCCCCTGCACGTGGTGGTTTCTTTATCCTCCGTGAAGAGGGAAGCGATGTGGAATCATAAGATTTCAGTAGCCTAGCCCAACAGCTGCTGATCTAGTGAGAAATCTGGTTGCTCAGCTAGATGCAACTAAACTCCTCACCCCAAAGTTGATTCTCAACACATCTGCTAATCTCTCTCTTCACTGGCCATGACGTTGCTGAGTTTGGGGATAAAGCTATTGTTCCTGTGCTGGTCACATGCAGCATGTGAAGGGCGTTGCAGTTTCAGTCCTGGTCTTTATTTACTAAGCAGCCTACCCAACAGAGCTCTCCCACTTTTACAGCAGCGGGGTTTCCCCCTGACGTCTAGTTTGAAGGCCTTTTTAATTTAGAAGACATAGTTAAATCTCTAAGTAGTTTACATTTAATAAGGCAAACATCATCAGAAATTAGTATTTCTTGCCAAATAATTACCTTTGGCTACCTGATTTCTACAAGCACGAAGAGACTGAAAAAGGCTGAATCCATCAATAGTCACAATGGCAGCCGGATATAAGATACTCAACTCTTCATTCTATCAAAAAAAGAAGAAGAAATTTTTGTCATTGCCAAATAAGTGTATCTATTTTTCTACTATCGCTGAATGTCATGATTAATGTAAAATAAAAAAAATACTATGACTAAACAACTGTCAACCAACACACAAAACAGTATCAGGGAGAGAAATGGTAAAAATAAATGGGAAATTAATTTCAGATTGCCTTTGGCAAAGGACTTAAAATTCATCCCAAATACAAGCTTTTGTACCTGGGGAATAATACTTTCAGGATAGATGGTGAGATTAACAACAACAAAAAAAGGTACAAGTTTCATAAAAATGAAATATAGTCATCGTGCAGATATAAACAATATATAAAAGTAGAAAGAAGGAAAAAACAAATTCACTTGAAAACCCTGACAGGTCTCAATACATATCCTCACATACAATCATACACTTCTGTATGATACTATACCACACGTAGTGTTCCATAAAATGTTTTAACTAGTCAATAATGTCACCATTTCTCCATAATAAGTGAATTTTCATCATGCCTCTACAGTGCTGCATTCAATGACTAAACCTTAACCAGGCCTTATTCACGGACATTCAGTCCTGTGTCCACTCCCGCTCTCTGTAGTCCATGCTCCACCCAGCCAGCGTGATCATCTGGGACACAGCAGGTCAAACCAGTTTCCTGCTTAAACTCTCCCATGGCTTCCTTATGCATTTAGAATAAAGCCTGAACTCTTGAACCTGCAAGGCAGCACATCTCTCTAATGTCATCTCACCTCCCGCTGGCTACTTAAACTAGCCAGGTCACCATTACCTCGGTGCTTCGCATGTGCCTGGCCCTTCACCTCCCAGGTCCTCAGCTGCCTAATTTCTCGTCATCAGGTCTCAGCTCAAAAACAGCCCTTCAGAGCGGCTGCTCCTGAGCCTCTCTCCCAAACAGCATCTCCATTCCCTTCCTGCATCACCTTGGCATCCACACCATGACTTCCTTCATGGCACCTATCAGAGACTGAAACCATCTTGGTACCCCTAATTGTTTATTTTTGGGTTCCCTCCATCACCCCCAAAACGTAAGCTCCATGAAAGCAGGAACCTTTTGTGTCTGATTTGCCAAAGAATTCTCAGTGATTCTATGAATGAATTAATATATTTTCCTGATTGTAAACATCACTGCAATAAACATTCTTCTGTATATATTGGGTTGTCGGAAAAGTTATGATGTGTTTTTTCTATGTTTTTCGTTGCAAAATAGCGTCATGACTTTTCCGATAACCCAATATCTTTTCACATTACTTCAGTGTAAATTCCTTCAAGCTGGGTCTACTGAGTCATAGAGTAAACTGCCCTCAATAACGCACCTATCAATTTTATACTTCCACCAATTATCATGCATGTGCCTGTTTCCCCACACTGTCACCTACAGTCTGTTCAGCTTCATCTTTGCCAATCAGAAAGGTGAAAAGTTATCCAAATGTAGTTGCTTGTAGTTCTTAGATTATTATCAAAATTTTGTCAGATGTTTTGACCAATTAGATTTCTTCTTTTGAGAAGTGCCTTGCCCCTTTTTCCTACTGGACTGTTGGGCTGTTTCCATTTTTAAAAGCTCTGTGGGTGACAAGAGGTGGAGGCCAGGGGGAAGGGAGCTGGCAGGTTCCCTGGGAAGACAGCTGAAGAGACCCTCGCTCATACTTGGCGGAAAAAGTTGGCCACTCTGCCTATTTTTCTAATACTTTTCTTTTTTTAAAAAAAGATTTTACTGGGGAATTGGGAGAGGGGAACAGCGTTGGGGAATCAGGGAAGGGGAACAGACAAGTGCTGTCTTTTTGTTCTTCAGACTAGTTGTGGAGGACACTGTTTCACTGGCCCATGTTGGTATAGCCATTGCGCTCTTCCTGGATGAGGCAGATCAGTCGCCGGCCTCTGGATGGTCGCTCACCGCGGCTATTGGCAGCTCATGCTGGCTGCTAACTGCTCACGCTGGCTGCCGGCCACTCACTGTAGCCTATGGCAGCCCACTGCAGCAAGGGCTGCAGCCTACACTGTCGCCAGGGCTTGCACAGCCCAGCTCCAGGTGGAGCTGTTGCTAGCTGCAGAGGGTAGTGTCACTGGCCCTCATATGTGGGATCCGAACCGTGGTCACTGGCATCCCAAGCCAGCTCTCAACCAATGCGCCACTCGGCCAGCCCTCTAATTATTTTCTAACATACGTTTCTGATGTCTCATACACAGTTCTACATTTGAATCTTCCTTTTTTTTTCTCCTGATTACCTAAAATACTTTCCCCTCTTTTCCATTAACTAATTCAATTCTATACCATTACTTAAGACTTAATTCAAACCTCACCTCCTCAATGAAATTTTCTTCAATTTTCCTAGTTCTAAATGAGCTCCTCTTCTCCAAAGTTGCACAGAATTTATTCCATCCATATAAATCAGCAAATAACTAGGCATTGCTTTATATTCCTAATTAACTTCCCTAAATATTGATAATAGATTGTTAAGTTTCTTCTATAGCTTCATTCCCCACAGCTCTGGTTCATGTATCATGGAATTTAAGCCCCCACAGGCACACAATAGTTACATCTGTTTACTTGAAATCTTTTAGAAGCAGGGCAGTACAAAGAAGGCATATTTGGACACCTAAATCCAAATAAAACAGATAAAAAGTTATACAATATTACATTTTTGCCATAAGTCACTATCAAATTCTAAATACAAAAAAAGTTTTTTGGCTTCTGACTAAAGTGTTTTATTGGGCCGGCCGAGTGGCTCAGTTGGTTAAGAGTTTGCTCAAGAGTGCCAGCTGAGCTCTGAGCAACAGCAGTTCGATGCCCAGCCCGAGCTGAGCTGCAGATGAGCTGCCAACAGTCAGCTAAAAGAAAAATAAATATATAATAAAGTGTTTTATTGTAGAAGAAAACATGCTATATTTCATTAACTAAGTAAAAGCAAGGCCAGTATGTGTTACTCAGTTAAAATCGATTATATCTCTCTAGAACATGACAGCACAGTTAACTGTGCCACAAAACAAAGATATCTTTACATTTCCCCCCAGTGAAGACGGAAGAAAGTATGTCATTCATTACCTGTTCGGTCACGCCAGGATGTCGTGGGATTTCATAGGTCCTGCATTTAAGCTGTAGCACGGGGTCCTCATTCAAAAGTTGTGCAAGCAGGAGCACCCCATTCTAGGAGGAAACACAGAGACGAGCCCTGCGGTTTTGTCACCAATACACCTGAACAGGTATGGCCAGGTAGAGACTATCATTCCCCCAGCAAGTTTTCCATGGACGCCAAGTACTCTTTTTTCAGAAGAATAAAGCTTCACTCTTCTACAGCTTCTACCACAACTTTCTACCCCCGCCCCTCCCCCATCCCGGCTTCCCCAAAATTATCAACTACACTTTCCCAAGTGGCAGGTGATGAGTATAATGGGGCTGCATAACCAGGTGTTCCGGTCAGCTGGTGTTTCCTAACTGCTGAACACTGGACTCACCTCTGTGTAGAAGCGCACGTAGCCGGAAGTGAAGCCCACCACGATGCAGGTCCAGTCAGGGCGTCCGGTGGAGCTCCTGTCACAGAAAAATTCATGACTTCAGGAGCTCATAAATCCAAGCAAAGAGAACAAGGGCCTCTGATTTATCCTTACCTCTTCTGGCTTGCTAGTGGGATGCACAGAGCACTCGTTACACACTCCCTGAAAACAAAAACAAAATCATGTGCTTACCTAATGAATTTACCAATCACTGTTATTTCTCTATAATGTAGTGTTAAGGGAGCTCTGTGGACCAGCTTTATTTACTGCCTAAGTAAAAATACAGTAAAACTCCACCATAAGTAAGATCATAAAAATCCATTCACATAAAAGGTAATGTCACATTCACTTGAGGTTAATAAAAAAGCAGTATTTTTTCATTTTGTTTTGTCATGAAAAGCATGGAAGCAAAACTTGACTGTACACAACTGATTACATACAGGACTGAGAGAGTATCAAATGATGACTGGGCCGTCATGTCCCAGCATCCCTCGCTCCTCCACATCAGCTGAGGGTGGGAAGAACTGTCAATCACAGTACATGCATGGGACTCACTGTATTTCAACTGATGGGCTTCTTCCTTTGTATTTTGCAGAAATTGCCCCTCATAACCTATTTCTAAGCACACGGTAGGCTGGATGCTCCTTTAAGATTATATTTTCTGCCACGTAGACTTGAAATATTTGTCAGGAGCTCAGAGATCAAGCCTGGAAATTAAAATAACTCCTTGACTGTTATTTAACCAGTCAAACAGCACCATCACCAGCTTATTTAAGAAATTTACAAACACTCCTGCCCCATATACTGGGTGTGTGTGTGTGTGTGTGTGTGTGTGTGTGTGTGTGTGTATATATATATATATATATATATATATATATATATATATATATTCATTGCAAAAATGCATCATGGGGCCAGCCAAGTGGCACGGTGGTTGGGCGCAGGCTTGGGAAGCCAGCGGTCCTGGTTCAGGTCCCACATGTGAGGGCCAGTGACACTGCCCTCAAAAAAAAAAAAAAAAAAGAAAAATGCATCATGACTTTTCCTACAACCCAATATCATACTAGGTAATCAATGAAGAAAATAAATCTTTTCATTTGTCTATTGTCTTTAAAGTCATTTAACCATTATATTTGCTTTGCATTTCTGACAAAAATTAAACGTCTTCAAACTGCTTTAGACTAAGTGATTTAATGAGAAATATTTTCATGTCTTGATAAGAGTAGAAAACATTTCATTGAGCACATACAATATGTCTGGCATGTACTATGGACTGCCACTTGGTTGTCTTTTATCTGATTTCAAAATCTGAAGAAACATATTCATTCTGATTAGAGAATTCTCAGTAATTCAAAAGAGTTTGTATTTTTTCGGTCCAGGTTCCAGGCTAGCAGCTCCATCACGTAACCACACCAGAGACCTGGTTTTATTTATAAAACTCTTACAGGGTCAGTAGGAAACTTGAATTGACAACTTGGGTTTCTGAAGTATTTACAAGTTTTAAGAATTAATGGTAGCAAAGCAGAGAAGACACTGACTGCCCTTGACTTTCTGGTCGAACAAAATTAGCGATGAAGAGCAGAGAAGACAAAATGTAGAAAAGATGTGATGGGATTCTCTTGGAACTCTTCTTTAAATCCAAACAGCAGTTCTTTGTAAAAAGTAATCACATGATGAGTAAAATTAAAATGTGCTGACCGAATCATGCTTTCCAGCCTCTAACGTTGGGATGAATGTACACTTACGAAACATTCCAAATGATGAAACTCTTAACAGACTCACTTTCAAGTCCAGCAATTTCACATATACATTTAATGCACAAAAAAATAAAAAGGGTAACGGGTACCTACCCTTCTTCCACATTCAGAGAACCACTCCAACCAACGGCAAACTGCATTTCTTCCTTTCCTTTCTCACTATGTTTCCATTTTGCTGAAAAAATTAAGTTATCACATAAAATAACTTCATAATAGACTAAAACAGTAATTTATAAATTTCAACCTTTCCCTTTAGAACGATGAGTGCAAAATTTAATAGTTCTGTATTAAAGAGTTTTTACGAGAATTTAATAGTTCTGTATTTGGGTCTTTCTACAGGTAAATATAAGATAATATCTACAGTTTTTATAAGCTTTTCATAAAACTCAACCTTCAGTCTCTCTTTCCTCCCATTAAATCCTTATAAGTTATTAATTCTTAGGTACCACTCCACCTATTTTACAATAGTTATAAAATCACTTTTATCTTCAAATGGCAAAGAAAACTTTCTATTAGATTTATGCTACTGGAGGGTAAATCTGCTTTATAGGACCATTCCATGGCCAGGTAATATATGAACTCATTTTGATCAGTGAGGTTTTTCATATCCTATATACACATAAACCTTTATTTTAATCTTCAACAAAAAGTATGAGCTGAAAACGTATGCTGCAATTAGGAAACTATCGTATTGTGAGTTTTCAAATTATAGTTGAAAATCACCTCATTCACATCATTACTAAGAAGCGGGCAGTGGCCTTTTTAGCTCTGACTGCCCCTTGCAAGAACTGGCCAATGCCCAGTGCTGTCTCTGCAGTGCCATGGAGTAAGAGATAGCTAAAGCGCTTGCAGCCAAGAAAGAAAAACAAGAGGAAACAAACAGAATAGAAAAGAAAGGGGAAAAAAGATAGAGAGGAATAAAAAAAGGAAAGGAAATTTAAAATGTTGTATCATACATAAAATAAACTGTAGAATGCCACCGTATGATGCGTACACTAGAAATAACATTGTTTTCTTTCTACCTAACCCATCTGCTGTTCTAGTCTTTGCATTACAATAAAGACCCCCGAAAAATAATAGATACTTACGCACTAGAAACACGGCTTTCTGCTCCCGAGCTATAACCATAAGGTCGTTGGTTGGAGATAAAGATAAAACACAATCTTGGAGCCAGGAAGTTTTTTGTGATTTGCCAGTATTTCCCTCTTCTTCCTTTGGATAGAACTACAATTAATTTACATGCAAAAATATCGAGAGTCGTTCAACTCTGCCTGTCCACCATGAATGGTGAGGGGGAAGAAAAATGGGGAAAGAAATCTTCCCAATTCTTTTTTCACAAAATCTCAATTAATATTCTGTATTAAGACATGGCAAAGATGACAAACAAATATCCACTACAAACAAATCCCAGTTTTGAATATTAATGCAAACATTTTTAATGTAGACAAATATAAACTAGCAAGACATTAAAAGAATGTCACATAGGGATCACTCCAGGAATGGTTCAGTATTAGGAAATTTAGTAAATAATCCTATTCCCAAGAGATAGCTAGAGTGTCTGCAGTTAGAGAGGAAAGAAAGAATTGTCTGATGATGATCCCTGCAGGATCTGGAAACAATTGAATAAATTTGACTTCTTTCTATTTGACCTGAAAGGTGTTTTCCTTTTCTCACTAAAAATGTATTCATTATATAGGTAAATTCCAATGGTTAACAACTAAATAGATCTAAAAAGGTCTTCTTTGGAAAAGTCTCCTCACTCTAGCCGCCCAGGTAGGACACTCTACAAACAAAGGATTAACAGGTTTCAGCATGTACTTCCAGGGACACTTTCTGCAAATACATTCACTTTTTCCAACACAAATGGCAGCACACTACATCCATACTTCTATACTTCACTTCTTCCCTCTTCACATACACCTTACACTTCATTCCACATGAAGTGTACTTTTTAATGGCTGCATAGTATTCCACTGTACAGACACACTAGAATTTATTTAACCAGCCCCCTTGGGATGGACATGTGATGTGTACACAATCTTGCTGCTACAAACTATGCGACAGCGAGTAACTTTATAAGTTTGTGAGGGAACGAGTATATCAGTAGGATACACTCCCAGAAGTGAAACCGCTCAGTCAAAGGGAATGTATGTTAGTAAATTTGCTAGATATTCCGAAATTGTGCTCCACATAAGTTGTGTCAATTTATACTCCGGCCAACAGGTTTTGAAAGTGCTTGCTTCCGTAGGCTATTCAAAGGATGCTTTAGCTCTGGATCTGTCAATCTAAGAGATGAAAAGTGGTACAACTCAGTGTACTGCACTCTTAGGAATGAGACCAGGCATCTTCTCACACGCTTCAGAGCCTTTTTCATGAGCAGTCTGTTCCTTTCCTTTGCAGAGTTCCTGTTGGGTTGCTGCTCTTTTTCTAGTTGATTTTGTATGTATTGTTTACATATGGGGAAAAGTGGCCCTTTGAACAGAAGAGTTGCAAATCTTTTTTTTCCAGTCCATTTGGTAGGTTATTTTTTTCCATGTAGAAAATGTTTAATGTCATGTAGGTAAATTATTATCTATTCTCATATGACTTCTGAGTTTTATGCCATGTGGACTCTCACCTTACTCAGCCCTACCCAATGGCTTTTAGACTCAGTTAATCAAGATGGGGGTGGGGGGAAGAGGGGAGAAGTGGCACAGGCCGCTTTCAGTTTTTAAAAACATTTACACATTTATGCTTTTTTAAAACTTTCAATAAGCATGCCTTACTAGCATAATAATACTTAAAAGATTCTAAAAACAAAAAAATCATCCTAGTCAGAAATGTTTGGTAGGAAAAAAAACAAACAAACGAAAGAAAGGTTTGGTAGTATTTCTAGTAGAGATTATTTCTTAGTAACAAAGAAATGTTTAAAATACGAATAAAATATAGGTTACAGGACATCTTTATGGCCATGTAGACCTGAAACCTCTGGGGCAATCATGCAATTATTTCTCCTTCTCAATGGACATTAGTAATTGAATAGATCTGGAAGCTTTTTCTTATGCAAGGTAATAAGCTAAGGGCTGCACCCTCTTCTGAAAGACAGGGACAAAATCATATTGGCAAAACTCCTTGTTTCAGTAAAGCTTATTTTTTAGGAATTTTGCTCCCCCTAAATAATTCAGTAAATGAAAAACATGAAAAGGTGACCAAACTCACTGATAAATTTGAAAATACAAATGAAAACACTGAAATGGCATTTTCACTTCTGATTTTGCAAAGACTAAAGTTTGATAACATAAAGAGGGATCAGTAATTTCCAAAAACCCATGAGAAAAGCAGACCTCTGTAAGAAAACACATTCATCTCTCATAGTTTGTTTCTCAATATTGATAAAAACTATGGGTATAGACAAATACTTCATTCCTTATAAAAAAACACTTCAAGTCAATGGTAAAAAGCATTGGCTCAGAGCTGTTTTCATCTGTGTATCAGAGAGCAGAGAAAGGTACTCTCCTTACTGCTGTCCGGAACACAATCTGGGGCAGCCTTGTGGGAGCACCATTCAACGATTTCTATTAAAATTTAAAATATGTATCCCTTTTACCTTAGAAGTTCTACTTTTAGGCATTTGCCCTAAGAGAAAAATAAGAATGCTAACATTTAGTGAGCACTTACTGTGTTCCCGGCACCATTCTAAGCACATCTCACTTAATCCTCTTAACAATCCTATGAGTTTGGCAGTGTGATTAGTCCCACTTTCAGAAAGAGATGACTGAACTTAGAGAAGTACCTTGCCCAAGGTTTCACAGTCATTAAATGGCAGGGTTGGGAATGAAATTCCGGCAGTCTGACTCTCAGTCATGACACTGTATGCATATGTGAAACCAAAGATGCAGAATAGTTGTAAAGATGACCACAGCATTGCTCGTGATCAAAAAAAGACAGCACAAGAATGAACAAAAACTAGATATCCCTCAACAGGAGCGTGGTGAAATAAATCACTGTGTATCTATACAATGAGATGTTACTTCATATTCCTTGAAAAGTTAGATGATATATATTTGCAGATATGAAATAACCTCCAAATTACATCAAATGTAAAAGGCGAGAAGAACAGACCCAGCTTGTATTAATGTTAAGAGGAGAGTTGCTGGTAAAATGAGTGTTTCCCACAGTCAAAGGTCTAAAGCCCCAGCGAGAGCCCGCCTTTGGGAGGAGGCCCGCCTCAGCCACCGTGCCCTGGCACCAACTGTAGGCCATATCCTCAGTATAACATGAGTGCTCGCCTTCGCCTTTGATCAGTCTGTGCTTACGTCTCGTGTGTGGTAGATGGCACCAGAGTCAAACGACACTAAAATAAGGCAAAATATTTTCCAGTACTGCCCCCAGCTTATTAATGCTCTAAGAATCTCTAAGCAGGCCATGCTGTATCCCATTTCTCAACCTGTAAATCCACATTTCTCTAGGGTCTCTACCTGACCAGCATGCTTTCATCATCCTGTTAGTCTGCTCAGTTCAACTGGCTCTGCAAACCGTATTAGACCCCAGATGGGCCATATTCCAAAGTGCCTGTGAATGGAAGCTTTCCATGCCACCTGCCTTAACTGAGGACCTTAACCCAGAACCTTCTGTGCTTCCTGTTCCAGAAACCACTGCCAGGCAAATCCTTGATTCTATGCTTCCTACCCTTTGGGCTTAATATACTCAGGAAGGAAAGCTCATGAAGTCTGTCTTGCCAGTTAAAAATGAAATTAAACCTTGTCAGACTTCTTCCCAAACTGCCTCGATTCCCATTATGCATAAAGCTGACCAAATATTTCCCTCTAAGCACTTCTTTCCCAAAGCAAAAATATTATAGTGCCAATTAAAACCCCTTGTAACACTGTGAAAAATACAGCAAAGCTATTTACTATTTGTTATACACTCATTAATTGGAAGATGCTGTAATACAACTATCTTCTTTCCCACTTTCCCCAAGCCAGACATGGTCTGCCATGACGCCCACTTGAAGTTAAGTGAGTGCAAAGGAAGTGTGCCTTTTCTTCCATCTCAAAAGCCTGCTCTGTTTGCCTTTCAATCCTTTAGTGTATTTACTAATGGACACGTAGGAATTCCTTAACCTATTCTTTGCACTTGTACGCACAAGAGTTATTATGCCTGACATGGATCCATTATTTGGGGCATATTACGGTCTGAACTGTACCCCCCCAACCCCCAATTCACATGGAGCCCTAACCTCCACATGACATCCCAAATTAAATAAGTTAATTCCCGACTTTTTCTTTTTTCCCCTCATCCCGCACAGTCAATTTCATAGGACGGTCTTACCATTATCTCTAAAATTTATTCTAAATTCACCAATTTCTCATTTTCACTATATCATCATCATTTCTCAACTAAACCACTACAATAGCCTCCTCATCGGTCTCCCTGGTTTCCCTTTGGCTCCCCACTTCAAACTATTCCAAACAGCAGCCAAGATGAACATTTTTTTTTTTTTTTTTTTTTGAGAGCAGTGTCACTGGCCCTCATATGTGGGACCGAACCGGGGCCGCTGGCTTCAGCGCTTAACCACTGTGCCACTCGGGCGGCCCCAAGAAGAACTTTTAAAACCTGAGGAATCAGGTGAAGTGCGGCCTCCCATCACACATTGACAATGAACTCCAAATGCACAAAGCCTTACTCACATCAGGCCTGCCTCCTTCTCTGGCCCCAGGCCGTAGCCGTCTCAGCCCTCAGCCCTCAACCCACACTGGATTCCTTGTGCTCCTTCACACTCCAAGCCCATTCCCGCATTGGGCCTCTGCAGAGCGCTCGCCCAGGCCTGCAGGGCTCCAGTTTTTCACCTCCTCGCTGACTCCGTTCTCTCAGACCTCAGCTTAAATGTCATCGCAAAAGCCATCTAGACCACCCACCCTACCACAGTCACTTCATCACTGCTCTCACATCACTATTTGAATTCTCTGTGTAACTATGAATTAATATTATCACCATTTGATATTTTGCATCTATCTTTTAAAAAAATTTCTCTCTCTACCTTAAGAGTATAAGCTTCTGGGAACAGGGACTCTAAGAAGACCTATCCAATATATATGGTCATTCTTTGTTCCTAAGAATCCTGATTTCACGCGGGTACCAACTCCTTTCCTGTGCAACTACAGGCCTCACAAGTTGGCCCGTTTGTCCTCCAACCCCAGCGAATGATACAACTAACCGATGAAAACCTCATACCCCTTACCAGTGACTAGTTCAGAAATGAGTGTTTGGACCAATTCTGACCAAGAAGATATAAGACACGGTTTGCTAGAGACTTCTGAGAAAGTTATTTCCCATTCCTACGAGAGTCATGGAGATCCCAGCCCTTCTTCCCGCAGTCAGGGATGAGGACACACGTTGTTACGTCACATCTGTGAGAGAATGGAGTCAACAGTGTCTCTGCAGAGCAGACAGAATGAATGAACCTGAGTCCGTGATGACAGAGCTGAATCATCTGATCAGCCAACCATGGAGTCCATACTATCTCTTTCTTCCATGTATGTGAGCCAATCGATTTCCTTGTTACTGCCACCAGTGTAGGTTAGATTTTTCTATCGCTCATTGGTGAAACACACCACTATACCGGGACTTTGCTACCTTGCTCACTGCTATAGTGCCAGCACCCAGAAAAATGCGTAGAACACGGTGGGCAGTTAACAAATATGATCTGAATGAAAAAGCGAAAGAGTCTAAAAGGATAACATGGTAGGCACTTAACAAATATGAGTTGAACAAATAAGTGCAAGAGTCTAAAAGAATAACAAATGAAGGAGAAAGAATCCATAAACTAGTGTTCTCCATTTAGCCCACTAAGCTATAGTCATTAAATCTTTAAGAACGGGTGTCTACTTAAGTACTACAAAGTGAGCACAAAACTGCTTTTAATGAACATTTTAAGATGTCACTCTAACATTGAACTATGTCACCATCACTACTAATGGAAAAGGCCACTATCAAAAAGCATGGATACATTTACAAAGACTTACTGGTTCTTGGGGTTCCGTTTCTTCCCACGCTCCCCAACCATCATCTTCCCAGTTTGTTGATTTACCTATTTTTAAAAAGACAAAAATGCTGACAAGAAATATAGTTTAAAAATATCTTAAAACACTTTCTCTAAACTTCTCTAAAATCAACCCCTGATATAAAATAAACACTATATAAATATTATATATAAATATAATGCTGATATAAGGAAGAAAGCAATGGTAAACTATATTAGAATATTGCTACATGTAACAAAACAGGAAGCGTTTGACCTGAAATTGCAAATCTATGCCATAGTAAAACTGTGCCGGTTATTTGGACATCAAGTTTATTCACATTTAAATCAAACTGCCACGGTAACTTTAAAAAAATCTTAAAATGACAAGTATTTGTTACTTAACACCTTAGACAGACTAAACATAAACATGCACAGTGACAAAAACACACCTAGTTTCACAGCTGTTTAAAAAAAGTGAGTTGTTCTTTAATAAGACAAGGTATCCATGAAAAAGAAAACTGAATACTGAAACAAGACAGGTCTATTTTCCATCTTTTTCTGATATTCTGTGATTTCTTACACATGAGAAAATCCTCCTGGGTGAAAATAAGATGTTCAATAAATATCGCAACAAGAAAATAAATATCCCACATAGGTTTGGAGAGTATGATTCCTTACGCTACTCCGATTACTTGTTTTTATATACTTAACTTTGAATGTATTTGTTATGTTATCACATTCAAAGAGAAGGAATAAAACTGTCAGTTTCTGAGCAACTACCCTGAGACAAGCATTAGATACTTTATATGTATTACCTCAAAATAAATGAAAAAACAGATAAAGTTCAAATAAAATGTGAAAAGAGCCGGCAGGTGCATAATTACAAGTCGAGGCCCGAGAACCAGAATACCGAAGCTCGCATCCTGGGTCCAGCACTTAGCAGCTCTGTGACCTCGAACAAGTCCCCCCATATCCTTTAGCTTCAGTCTCTCCCCATAAAAGCACAGCAAACAACACTGCCTGCATCTAGGAGGGGTGCTGTCAGGGTTTACATCCGATAGCATCCTCAAGCCTGACACATGAGTTCTCAAGCTAGCCATCAAGACGTAGCCATTAAAACACTATGAAATATTGTATTTAAACCAATCTGCTTCGAAATTCTGGGGGAAGGATCAATTTTAAAAGGTAGGACTGAACCTGATATCTAGGAAGCAAATGGAACTTTCATTTATATATAGAAGGTTTTACAAGCTGCTAGAATCAATTACACATAGGTGATAAAAAAAAAAAAAATGTTACTGCCTGGTACTTGGAATCACTGCTCAATAAGCTTTGCGGTAATATTCTCATCTTTGGTACTTAAATACCACATAACTACATCCTAAAATGCCAGGCACATTGGTAGGCACATATTAAGTCATAAAAGAGTATACTATCATTCGATTAACACTGCCCAACTTAGAGATTTCCATATACACGTCAATTAAACAACTTCACAAATGTTCTGTTCATCACCATGTGCCTAACCCTGTAGCAGGAACAGAGAAAAAAGCGAATATACTCTTTGTCCTTCGAGAATGTGGTCCAGTGTGGGAGACAGACAAACGGACTTCTGCTACATGGTGAGTGTTGTCATCAACTAGTAGCGAGCTCGGACCAGGCAGTGAGAGACGAAAAAGCTCACTGATGAGGTTTCTTAAAGTAAGTCTTAAAAAACGGTTAGGAACTTTTCAAAACTACCTGAGAAAAAGGTCACCATGATACAGGCAACGGGGCAAAACGATGCAATGTACATATAGGGCTTAATCCTGGACAGCGCCCCCTAAACCGGGACGGCGCCCCCTAACCCCGGATGGCGCCCCCTCACCCGGGACGTCGCCCCCTAACCCCGGACGGCGCCCCCTAACCCGGGACGGCGCCCCCTAACCCGGGACGGCGCCCCCTAACCCGGGACGGCGCCCCCTAACCCGGGACGGCGCCCCCTAACCCCGGACGGCGCCCCCTAACCCGGGACGGCGCCCCCTAACCCGGGACGGCGCCCCCTAACCCGGGACGGCGCCCCCTATCCCGGGACGGCGCCCGCGCACCCCGGACGGGGCCCCTAACCCGGACGCGCGCCGCCTAACCCCAGGACGGCGCCCCCTAACCCCGGACGGCGCCCCCTAACCCGGGACGGCGCCCCCTAACCCGGGACGGTGCCCCCTAACCCCAGGACGGCGCCCCCTAACCCGGACGGCGCGCCCTAACCCGGGACGGTGCCCCCTAACCCGGGACGGCGCCCCCTACCCCGGGCCGGCGCCCCTAACCTGGACGGCGCTTAACCCGGACGGCGCCTAACCGACGGCGCCCCTAACCCGACGGCGCTTCTAACCGACGGCGCTTCTAACCCGGACGGCGCTTCTAACCGACGGCGCTTCTAACCCCGACGGCGCTTAACCCGACGGCGCAACCCGACGGCGCTTCTAACCCCAGGACGGCGCCCCTAACCCGACGGCGCCCCTAACCCGACGGCGCTTCTAACCCGACGGCGCCTAACCCGGGACGGTGCTCCCTAACCCCAGGACGGCGCCCCTAACCTGGACGGCGCGCCTAACCGGGACGGTGCCCCTAACCCGACGGCGCTAACCGACGGCGCTTAACCCGACGGCGCCCCTAACCCGGGACGGCGCCCCATAACCCGGCGTAACCGACGCGCTAACCCCGGACGGCGCCCCTAACCCGGACGGCGCCCTAACCCGGGACGGCGCCCCCTAACCCGAGACGGCGCTCCCTAACCCGGGACGGCGCCCCCTAACCCCGGACGGTGCCCCCTAACCCGGGACGGCGCCCCCTAACCCGGGACGGCGCCCCCTATCCTGGGACGGCGCCCCCTATCCCGGGACGGCGCCCCCTAACCCGGGACAGCGCCCCCTAACCCAGGACAGCGCCCCCTAACTCCGCACGGCGCCCCCTAACCCCGCACGGCGCCCCCTAACCCGGGATGGCGCCCCTTAATCCCGGGACGGTGCCCCCTAACCTGGGACGGCGCCCCCTAACCCGGGACAGCGCCGCCTAACACGTGTATTCAGCGTTTCCATCCGCCTAAGTGCTGTGCAGACTGCCATTCACTTCAGCATGACAAGGACCCTTTACCATTACTTTTTTACAATGAGAAAAACAGATAAGTGCGTTGATGTAGCTTGACCAGGTTCACGGAGAAGTGGCGGGGTGGGGTTTGAATTGTGAGTTCCAAATCCGGTGCTCCCTAGTATTCTGGTATACTTATTCCTCCTGTAGTTCATGGAGAAGGGTGCCGTTAGGAAACAGTGGGGTGTACAGTAAAGGCAAAGGTAAGAGAATACTTATTATTTTAAAATAGGAACATTTCCTTGATGTTGAGAATGGGAAATCTGTTTTTTGTAACTTGGAAAATTACAGTTTGTTCTTTGGTCAAATAATTGTTAGGCAATCTTTTTATTCTGCTAATGTTTCCGTGCACCAAAAACAACTGCCTTATTGTGGGCTGAGGGCAACCAGGCAACCACATTTACATGGTTTTTGAAAACATACTCTCCCTTGAATGAGAAAAGCTTGTCACACTAAAGTCTACGATTCAATTTTTAAATTGCTGTAAGAATAATGTATTTATCAAATTACCACAATCTCAGAAAGACCATGTGGAATTTATAGCACTTCATGAAAGTAAGCTAGTCATTCATTCATTCATTCATTCATTCATTCATTCAAGAAACACAGCATCTTTTATGTCTTCAGCATGGTGCCTCTGTTGAATGCTGTAGAAAACACAGCCATGAAAAACGTATTATTTCTCCTCCTTGTTGGTATAAAAAGTACCTGACTCAACTCACAAATGACTCATACAACCAAACAGAAAACAACAGCAATGTGAATTTCCGGCCCCTGCAGAGACCCAATATCTCTTTATGGCACAATTCAAAACATCCAGGAAGAGAAACGCCTTGAGAAATACTTTCTGTATACAAGATATTTGTATTTATGACAGTTTAGCCATTTCTCCATGCCCCCGACTGGGGAGTTTCCATTAAGAAGAGGGAAAGAATTTAATCAGGCATCTCCCATAATCACAAGAACACATTTTCCAAAAAAGCCATGGTACAAACAGAGGTTAAAGGAAGGTGAAACAAAACTATTACTCAGGCCAGTTAAAGATGTTTCTGAAGGTTGGTCTAGAGTCCTAGGTGTATTCCTAACATGATAAGAAACTCTAGTCATCCTAAAAATGGAAGACATTAAAAAAGAGAGAAACCCCTCCTGCAAACTGTGCACTGCTCTTGTGGTTATTTCTACTCAGTGCCAGTGATATAATTTCTGCACCTGCCTGACTTCTGTTGAGAATCATTTGACACTGTTTTGCAGGCTGCTACATGACAGCTATTGTTGGCTGTTAAAACGTGCTGGAACCTCAGCACTTTACCAAGGTTATTTCTTATGCTTTCAAATGATGCGAGCAGGCCAAGCACATAATGAAGAGAAAAAAAAGATGATTTATATTGAGAAATAGCTGATGAATGTCTAATAAAGTTGCCATTCATGTAAAGAATTTTACTCAGGCAGTCTTTCCCGCTGGTAACTTTTCTATGAAGGATGGAGTTCTTCAATCAATATCACTATGAGCGTTTTTTTAACTGGTCAGTGATCAAGGTTGTGATCACCAAAGCAATCAGTTTAAAATATACTTGAGAACTGTGCACTGTTTAATGTTCATATGGGATATTACTGTAATACCTTAAGGTCTATAAATTTTGTGTACTCATGAAAAAAATAAGGCTAACTTATCTTTCATTATCAATTACTATAAAAAAAGCTAAAAATAGCTCACCATGATTGCCTCTTAGAATAAACAGATCAAAATCTCCTACAGACCAGGATAACTTGAAAGGCTCAAGCTCTGGTATAACTGAAGAGGTAAGTCAGTTTAACAAAGCATATAACAGAATAAGGACCCCAGGACAGATAACTTCTTTAGGGTGTCAGGGCCCAGAGGGAAAATTCCAAACCCACAATCACCAAGCCATTGGCCTTTCCTCATTTTACCCAATGAGCTACATGGCACTCATTTCAGTCAAAAGCTAGACTATAAATTATAACATAATGTTAAGTGTTTTTTCTCATGTATTGAATAAGTAGCCAACAACCCAATCTCCAAAAAGCAATTCTTTAAATGACACTGTCATCAACTGCCTGTGTCTTT
Source organism: Aselliscus stoliczkanus (assembly GCA_033961575.1). Lineage (NCBI taxonomy): Eukaryota > Metazoa > Chordata > Mammalia > Chiroptera > Hipposideridae > Aselliscus > Aselliscus stoliczkanus. The sequence goes on from CM066734.1 coordinate 10,944,671, forward strand.
TATTTTGCTGAAGTCCAAGCCTATAAAATTGATCAGAAAATTAAGAAAATGGCATATACATATTGTCTTTATAAAACCAGACATGCAGGTTCCCCCCTCAAGGTAGTCTTAAAATCTCTGTGAAGAAGAGATGAAAATAATGAATTAAGAATGACTGAAGTTTCCGGCTTGCCCCCCCGGCACACACACACACACAAATCTGAGGCAGATCGTCCATGGATCATGCTATGAGGAAAAAGTTTCAAGGATCAACTTGGATGCCAACTTGATCTGATCCTAAATATCCTTTTTACCTTCGCCGACCATCACCTGCTTTCTTTCTTTCACTCCAGGTAGACTTTTCACTTCACGTGCTGGTGGGCAGTTGTAGTCAAAATGCAATCAATTCATTATGTAATCAATGTTAATCGATTCATGAGACTATTTTACATTGTTTCTTTCCTACCAAGTCTTCAAAATCCAACGTGTATTTTCCACTCGGAGCACATCTCAGTTTGGGACAGCCACGCTTCATGTGCTTGAGAGCACACGTGACTGGTGGCTACAGCCTGCGACAGCACAGGTCCACAACACTGTGATTCTCTGGGTGCCTGGGTGGGATGCCCACTTGGACCCCCATGGAGTTATATGACCGTGGACAATTTATTTAATCTCTTACGGCCTCAGCTTCTTCTTTAGCAAAACAGAATTCATAACTATATGTACATCTTGTTGTCATGAGAGTTAATATATGCAAAGCACTGGGAACAGTGATACCCTGAATGGCCATTAAAATTATCATTGTCCACATACAGCATACTCATTCCTCAGTCTTATTCTCTGCCGTTGTCTATCCCACATTCGCCAACTAAATGCATTCCCATTTGTCTCTGCGTCTCCAAATCAACTTCTCCTCACATTAATCCTCTGAAGTTTACTTGCACCCACCAATGGTCTTACTCTTGTGATTTGACATCATTTGCCTATATTTTTCGGTCAGAACTTAATTATAAACTGCTTTGGGTCATCTGCTGCATTGTTAACTTGTCTAACATCATAAATGTACACACTGTCTATACAACTAACTATTAAGCGTTGGAGGGCAGAGAATGTGCATACCATGTGCAAACACACACACACACACACACACACGTGAATATGTTCAAGATCATAAGTACTTAATATTTACTGTATTGATGAATATAAAGTCTTTGAAAATTCCTTCTTACCCAAACACTTTCCCCTGTATCTCCATAAAAACAGCAGGATTTAAATTAATATTTTTTAATATAATGAAAAAACCAGTTGTTGATTCTAAACCTTTTACATTTCTATAGAAATGTAAAACAATAAAACTTTTTCACAAACTTTATATACATAGACTTTATATCTCAGATCAAAACCATCTTTTTCAAATAACTTTTCTATGTAAAATTACAACATTGATAATTCTCTTATATTCCATTTCAATTACTGAGACAAAATAATTTAAAAGCACCAATTCCTAGCTTTAGTTTTGGTTAAGAAATAATAGAAGGGCCGGCCGAGTGGCGCGGTGGTTAAGAGCTGGCTTGGGACGTCAGCGGCCCCAGTTCGGGTCCCACATATGAGAACCAGTGACACTGCGCTCAAAAAAAAAAGTATGTTTTGCCAACGGCTGCGGATGGATTCTGGATATCCGCAATTAAAAAAAAAAAAAAAAAGAATAGGAAAAATAAGAGTATTTTTGTTTTAAGTCTAAGTGGCAGAATTTAATTAGATAAGATCCTCTAGGAATGAGGTTCAAAATGGATGGCCTGATATGGATTAATGGATCTTTATATTACACACACACAAACACACTATATATATATATATATATATATATATATATATTTCAACTTTTCAAAACATAACTCGTATTTTTTTTTTTTTTTGAGGGCAGTGTCACTGGCCCTCACATGTGGGACCGAACCGGGGCCGCTGGCTTCCCAAGCCAGCGCTTAACCGCCGCGCCACTCGGCCGGCCCCATCGCTTGTATGATTAAAAGATCCTGTAGTATAATGGAAAACCAATATGCTCATGCAATTAAGTGTGACTTTCAACAACCTAACGTTTTGGTAGGCTAGAAAAAATAATTACAAAGGACACTGAGTTTGCAAATAAACACCATACTATTTTGAAGGGAAAAAAAAAAAAATCCCCATCCTTCTTAAACTCTAAAATGCAAATATTCTTTTTGCGAGTAGTGAATAAAACAGGTTATACTAAAGACAGCTTTAAAATAGCAAATGTGGGCCGGCCCAGTGGCGCATTGGTTAAGCGCTGGTTTTGGGATGCCAGCGGCCCCGGTTCGGATCCCACGTGAGGGCCAGTGACACTGCCCTCTACAGCTAACAACAGCTCCACCTGGAGCTGGGCTGTGCGAGCCCCGGTGATGGTGTGGGCTGCAGCCCTGCTGCAGTGGGCTGCCATGGGCTACAGTGAGTGGCCCGCAGCCAGCGTGAGCGGCTGGCAGCCAAGCGTGAGCTGCCAATAGCCGCGGTGAGCGACATCCAGAGGCCAGCGACCGATCTGCCTCATCCGGGAAGAGCGCAATGACGATACCAACAGTGAAGCAACATCCTCCGCAACTAGACTGAAGAACAAAAAGACAGCAACTTGTCTGTTCCCCTTCCCCGATTCCCCGACGCTGTTCCCGTCCGCCAACTCCCCAATAAAATCTTTAAAAAAAAAAAAGAAAAGAAATCTGGGCTTTCCCTCTGGGCTTTTAAAAAAAAAAAAAAAAAATAGCAAATGTTGCCTTTTGGAGAAATCTAAAACTAGATCATGAGACTGCGTCTCTAGTCTTGTCACTTCCACGTTATGATTCATGTGCCAGATGTTGCTCCTAAAAGTCATTTTACAGCTGTATTATATTACATCAGGGTAACATCTGGCCATAAGCAAAATATTTCAAAGGCTCCGTGTATTAATTTCCCACCTCATTTCCTATTCAACCTACTGAAAAAAGGACATTTCCAAGTATGTGAGACATTTCTGCTTCGTTTTGTCTTTGGATTTTTTTGGGGGGTGGGAAGTAACAAACCTTTCTTGAGGGGTGAAATTCCTTTCAAATTTACTCTTCATATTCTTAGACATTTTTCCTTAAAATTCACAGAAAATCGAGGATTTCAACTGAGGATTCAATTTCAGTCTTTCAAGAAGTCTGCTCACTTAAAATATTCTGTTAGCCTACCTCATTTACTGAAATTATCCTTCATTCTTGTGTCACATCATATCTTGAATCATACTTGCTCTCTATATAAAACTGATAAGCTGATTTCCAACCAACTTAACAAATAGCAACTACCTCCTCACGGATTAGTAACTTGACTTTTCAATCCTTAACTTCTTTTATAACCATCACTGAAGATTAGTTTGAACTATCCCTAGAATACTTGGTAATATAAGGATAAACCCTTGTTCTTACCTTTATCTAGATATATGTGTTCCCTGAATGAATAAAACCAGTGACTTCAAAATAAAAAATGTAACTACAACTCCCTCTGCAAGAATTTTTTCCCTGAAGAGAGACTAGATTCTACTAGCATAAAAAACTGTTTAGTCTCTCACTTGATAAATGATATTGTCATTGAAGCCTTCAAACCATTGAGAAAACACATTTTAATTCAACCATCAAAAAATTACCCATGTCTTTTTTTAGCAGTATTTCCAATGAATGTATTATTCTACCAACAAAAATTTAAGTAAGACATTCGGGTAGGGCTTTCCATAGTTCTATTTCATTCCAAAAATACATTATTTTGATTTGCTTCTGAATAGTCTGTCCTCATAAACTGAGTATATGTTTTCCATTTAACAAGAACCTGAAGCTAGAAAGGAAATTGAATTCTAAAAGTGGGCAATTAATTTGACAGTATTTGCTTTTTCCAATATGAGTATGTCAAGATCAAAAACTAAATGAGAAACTGAAGTCATTAAATGTTAGGAAAGGGAAAACTTAATCTCCATGGTCTAAAATAAAAGATCTTATTAGCACAGAGGCAAATTCGTTTCCATTCTTTCGAGACAAGAAAAAAAAAAAAGGGATAATGTACTTGTTTCTATAAAAGCTACGACTTGTAAATGACTCAGAGGGCTCAACAATATGTAGTGGGGTCTTCTCCGCCAAGACAAGGAAAGCATCACTACAAAGTAAAAAAAAATTTTTTTTAAAAGACTAAACAATAGAGAAGCTGCTCCTTAATTTCCTATGCCTCAGAATTATTAGACTTTTTCTATTTCTGGGAAAATGGAAATAAGAAAATAAAGTTCATATTAGCACACTCATTTCAGCTCATTAAAAAAATGTATTATAGCAATCTAAAATGAGGAGGTCATCCCACTTTCAACAAGCAGGGGTTTAGCTCTTTCCAATCACCGTGATTAAATCAAACTAGACCTTTAAGGTCCCTTTCAGTTCTAGAATTCTAATGATTCCTGATTTCAAATAAGTGACCTTGTATATCACATAAGAAAATATGTTCTGATAATCAATTCACAAAATGACAGCACTGAAAACAACTTTAAGCAGAAATAGAATGTGTCTGCTCTAAAACATTTATTAAACATGCTCCCTTTGCCCCCAAACCTGAGAAAACTTTAGACCCACCTTCACAAAAACAACAACAAAATCTATAGACTTGAAGAAGTTTACTATGCCTTATTCCTTATTCTCCTTTCTATTCATTTTGTTTCTCAAAGGACTCAGGGCAATAATATATTATGTATATTCGAAAGAACTTATACATCTTTTGTAATTGTTTCCTACAACTTCATACTTATGTTATGATTTATTATATCCAAAACAGCATAAAAAGGCAAGGGTAGCTAATAAGGTGAGGGGAGGATGTGCCACGAGGAAGTGTGGGTGAAGTTATGTAAATACTGCTAAGTGAAGTTAATTTCTGCACATTCTAAAGAAGCCAATTCTACATCTTCCTTTCTTAACCCATTCTAATTTTCAAGTATTGCCCATGTGAGAAAATTTTCCTTAAACTAAATTCTTCCAATGCCAGTTTAATCTTGCTATTACTTGCTGCTTTAAAAAAAATTACAGATAAAGTCTGTTAATCTTCTTTTGTTTATTTAATTAAAGTTTATTGGGGTGACAACTGTTACTAAAGTTATACAGATTTCAAGTGTAAAATTCTGTAATACATCATCTATATATCACATTGTGTGTTCACCACCCAGAGTCAGTTCTCCTTCCATCACCATATATTTGATAAGTCTGTTAATATTACTATCACATGAGAACCATTTTTCATTTATCAGAAAAGTAAAAGTCAAAGAAACTGCTAACATAGAATGATGACAAGTATGTATATAAATAGGCACTTCTGTTTACCATGGATAGCAATGAACCAGACTAATTTTTACAGTAATTTGGCAACTGTCTTTATGCCAGCACCATGCAATGTTGATTACTATAGCTTTGTAGTAAGATTTGAAATCAGAAAGTATGAGTCCTCCAGGTTTTTTTTCTTTTTCAAAATTGTTTTCACTATTCAGGGTCCATCTGATTATGAATGCTATGATGAAAAAAAAAAAAAAAGTTGGGAATGACTGAGCCATATAGGAGAATATCTTCAAACTCATTGCTTACACATACCCCAAAGAGTTTTTCAGCAGTATGTATCACTTAATCAAAAGATGTAATATCTGATCTACTGTAAACATGGACATTTTAATATAAATTTACATCATCCTTTTAAATGTATTCAGTGGATCCTAAATACTATAGGGAAATGGTACCTACCAACATCTGTTAAAAATATGATCTTCTCTAAGAGTAATTTTATGAGTCCTTATTTCTCCTTGAGTTTTATTGGGGAATCGGCGAAGAGAAACACACAAGTTGCTGTCCTGTTCGTCAGTCTAGTTGTGGAGGACGTCGCTTCACTGGCCTATGTTGGTGTTATCATTGCGCTCTTCCAGGCTGACGCAGATCAGGCGCCTGCCATTGGATGGCTGCTCAAGGGGGCTCACCGTGGCTCACGCTGGCTGTCAGCCACTCACAATAGCTTATGGCAGACCACTGCAGCATCACTGCAGCCTACACCATCACCAGAGGCTCACAGCAGCCCAGCTCCAGTCGAGCTGTTGTTCACCATCTTAGCTGTAGAGAGCGCAGCATCACTGGCCCTTATGTGGGGTCTGAACAGGGGCCGCTGGCGTCCCAAGCCAACTCTTAACCAACGCGCCACTCGGCGGGCCCTCCTTGAGTTTTTATTTCCATTACATTTCCTCACAGACTTCTATTTAAACGTAGTATAGATTTTAATTATCAGTCTAAAAATTTCTGAGCAAAAGGGATATGAATTGAGAGAAAAAAATAGTTTTCCTGTTTCATAAGGCTCTAAGTATTAAAATTTGTCTTCTTACTTGACTTACTGCAACTTTTGTTAGAAACAGATAACTGAGGAAAAACAACACATACATATCACAAATTTGATTAAAAATTATTAAACATAAATAGCAAAGATTATCTGGAAATCTCAATAAGATGGATGAGGGAGTTTACAGTACCTTAATTAAAGGGAAAGTTTTTTTTAACACCTTGGAGCAACTTACTCTAATAATAATATTCAAAATGTGTGCAAGGTGAGCCTTTCCTTAGTCAAGTGGGCAAGATAAAGTAAGCACTTTTGTAGGCATAAAACTTAACTTAACACTCTGTTCCTTAGTATCCTTCACAAATTTCCATGTAATCCCAAGGGGCTCTTACTGCCATCTGAAGACACCACTACTGCATAAAATCTTTCTTTCTTTCTTTTTTTTTTTTTTTGGAGGGCCGTGTCACTGCCCCTCATATGTGGGACCCGAACTGGCTTTCCAAGCCAACGCTTAACCACTGCGCCACTCGACGCGCCCAACTACTGCATAAAATCTAAACTCCCCCGAAACCTCTCCAGCTTCACCCCTGAGCATCACCACTCTCCCGCCACAACTGACCATTTGCAGTTTTCTGAATCCTATGCTGTTTTACGTCCTTTACCTGACCGTTTTCTCTCCACCTGATGGACATCTATTAAACCATCACGACTTGGTGAAAATGACACTTCTTTGAAAGGCTTTCCTCAGTCCTCTATATGGAACGAACCAACACTCCTTCACTCTCCGACTAGCATAACACTTCTAACGTCCCTTTTACATACTTATCTCCTTTATTGGCTCCAAGCTCCTTGAAGATAGAGACCTATTTTATATACCTTCAAGATTACTTCATGCTTAGTACATAGTAGGTGCCCAGTAAATATTAGCTGAATGAAGGAAATTAAAGTCTCAATTTCCTCAGTCTCAATGTCCTCACAGATTTTATCTGTAAGGTCCTCTTCCAGCCTTAAATAGCTAATGAAATCCAATAACTCTATAAATTTTCTGAAATTCCTGTAAATGTTTTTTTCAGATTACTTCTCTCTCCCCAGTATGATCTCAAACAAGAGAAAGCCCTTTCACTAAGTATAAAAAATGGGTATTTTATACACTTTATAATATACCACACAATGCAAAGTGATTTCATGATTTTTCCCTGGACTTAATCATTCCAAGAATCCAAGTAAACTACAGTAGGACAAGCTATTTTTCTGATTTTTATTTGTAAATTAAAGCATCATTTTCACTGGAAAATATAGTTTTGGCAAAAGGGCTCACCGGTTAAGAGGTTTTTTTCCTCCATTTATTTTCTACTTGAATTGATGGTAGTCACAATAATACCAACATAGATAAACCTAAGAATTTGATTTAAAAGGGTACTAAATGAAATACACTCAAATCCATAGGCATATTACCAATTATCTAGATGTCTGGGTATGATTATATCTCCAACTACCTGGGTTGAGTTCATATCCAAAGGATGTCCTTTACTGTGTAACCTTGGACAAGTATTCACTCTGTATATGCCTGAACTGTATGTAGCACCTGCAATTGTGCCATATCATGTGATACCCACTAGTCACATCTGGCTATTTAAATTTAAATTGATTAAAATTAAGCAGAACTAAAATTTCAGTTCTCAGTAGCACTTGTGACATTTCGAGGACTCAAAAGCCAGATGTAGCTGCAGGCTACCATGTATTGGACAGTATAGACATAGTGATGAAAAGAAACAAGACGATATGATTGAGAGTAACAAATGAGATCAAGGGGGTAGGAGAGACTATTTTAGGTTAGATGGTCAGAAAAGGCCTCCGTGGGATGTTGACACGTGAGTCGAGACTTGAATGACAAGATGCAGCTGGCATACAAAGATCTGCTTAGAGCACCCAAGGCAGAGGCCAGAGCAAAGGCCTCGGGCACAAGTGAACTTGGCTAATCCAATACCAAAAAAAGTGTGTCTGAAGCATAAGAAATAAGGGGAGAGGAGTAGGAGGTGCAAAAAGGGGCAGGAGGCAGGGCCTTGAGGGTCTTGTAATGCAGGTAAAAACCATTAAGTGCAACTGACAGACACAGAGGGTGGTAAAGAGCAGAACATTATGATCTAAACTGTCTTTAAAAGTTCACTGGCTGCTTTTGGGAGCGAGTTACAGGAAACCAGGAGTGGACGCAGGATGACCTTTTAGAAGACTGATGCCACTGCCCAGGTGACAGACGATGGGGCCTGCACTAGGGGAGCGGCAGCAGGCTAGAGAAAATGCGTTCTTTTTCTCTATACTCCTTGGCCATGGTCCTGGACCTATATCCTTCACAACCTGGCTCCTCGAAATGCCCAACTTCATTTTTTAACCCTTCAATATCCTGTACATGTGCTTTCTGCCCCCACCATTCCACCGAAACTGTCCTCCGGTCCCAGTAACCTCCACCTTCCCCAAACCAATGAGAGCACTTTTCTGTCTTTATTGCTGCACTTGCACTGCTCACCACTCTTCCCTTCCATCAAACTCTCTCCTCCCTCAGCTCCTGGGACTTTACTCTCACCTGGTTTTCCTCTCTATCTGTTTTTCTTTCTCAATATTCCAATTAATCGCTATCTGACTCTTAAACGTCAGTACTCAGTTCATTTCACTCTAGTCATGTACCGCGTGATGACATTTGGGTCAATGCTGGACTGCATATACGATGGTGGGCCTCCTACACGATTACAACAAAGCTGAAAAACTCCTATTGCCTAGTGATGTCATGGCTGTCTTAATGCCATAGCACATCACGTTACATGTCTGTGGTGATGCTGGTGTAAACATACCTAATGTGCTGCCAATCATATAAAAGTATGGCACCTACAATTACAGTAGCAGGCTAAACCACATAGGTGTGTTTAAGTACAATGCATTCTATGATGTTCGCACACGATGCAATCCTCTAACCACGCAGTTGTTATGTAGCACGGGACTATACATAATCCTTGAAACTGATCTGACACCTTTTGCTGATAAGTCTGAAATGAACATCTCTGGCCCATCTCCTTACTTAAAGATCTCTACATCTAGTGTTCCACTGGACCCCCTCACTTGGCCATACCACAAACATTTAAAATGCAAAAAAGGTCCAAAACCTACCTCCTTCATTCTCATTATACACACTGGCTCAAGTCAAAAGCCCAGAGGCATCCTTCAGTCCCTCTCAGTCATCAGCTATAAACTCCATCACCAGGTTCTCGTTAATTCCTGCAGGTTCTACCTCCTTCATAGCTCTCTAGTCCTTCCTTTCCAGTTCTGAAGCTCTTTTAGTTCCAGCTCACATCACTTACGCGTGGATTATTGGAATAGTCTCAACCAATTTCCCTGCTTCCTATCTCCCCTGCACGCTGCTGCCAAAGCACAGTAACAGCTGTTCAGAAACTTTGCAGACCACACTGACTTCAAATCCGCCCGTGTCGGTTCTCTGCTTAAAGTCTTTCAGCAGCACCCCATCGCTTTCCCAAGGCTTTTACAGCCTCTTCTCTCCCACTTTCCCTCGCATACGCGTCTCGGGCCACTCAGCTGTTCTCAGTTCTCTACATATCCTGGCATTGTAGGCCTCCCTTCCTGCACACGTTATTACCAAGCCCTTACTCATCTAACTAGGACTTCACAGGCAGGCTTACGTGTTACCACATCACGGGAGTGTCCCCTTAGCGCCTCATCTAAATATATACTTATATATATATATATATGTGCAGCTGTCAATCACACTGCATGGTAGCTTCTCCCTCCACCCCCCCCCCCAGTAAATTCTAAGCTCCCAAAGGGTAAAGACCACCACTGTTACGGGATTTGTAACACTAAAGACTCATACACAGTTTTGAAATCTTCTGAATTAGAAAGAAAACCATGAGGAAGCTTCTTTAGCGGGCCTTTGAGCACCAGTCCAGCATGGCCCAGAGTGGCGGCCCTGTACTACAAAGCAAAACGGTGCTTCACCCTGGAAACATGAAGAACACAAACACAAAAGTACACACACTCGCAATAGGAACGATGCTGGAAATTCTGAGAAGCTATCCAGCATCTAATAAACCAGGCTCCGGCTTTTACACTCCGTGGGCAGGAGCTGAGCGCGCTTTGATGATAATAATAGGCGGAAGGCTTCTCATCTCCATGAAGCCAAAGGGCTTCTCACGGCCACGGCACTGCAACGTCCACGGAAATCACACATTATTAACATAACGCGTGATGTACAATTTTAGTTCCTCGTCTCTTCTGACAGGTTATTTCCCTTTATTTAGGAGACGCCTGACCCACCAGCTTAGGGAGTCGCTCACTTGGCAGTCAGTGATTTCTCCCCTAAATCTGCACGCGAGATGCGGGGGATGGAAGAGGAAAGAGCAGAAAGCCACATTCTCAGGGATGGAGAGCGCGGGGGGCTCAGGCAACGCCGGGCTGGGGCGCCCACAGCGGGCAGGGAACGAGGAGGCCATCTGGAGGGGGGGTGCCCGGCTGGAGAGAGGAGACGCGGAGAGCGGGCTGGGGAGGGGGTGGGGAGGGCAGGCTGGAGAGGGGCTGGGGAGGGGGTGGGGAGGGACTGGGGTGGGGCTGGGCAGAGCGAGCTAGGGAGGGGGAGGGGAGGGGATAGGGAAGGGGTAGGGTGGGGGAGGGGAGGGGGTGAGGCGGAGGAGGGGGCGCGGGCCGGGCAGAGGCAGAAGGAAACGGGGCGCAGTTTGGGGGCCAGAGGTCTGCGTGTCTGGGAGCGCGCTGGGGCGAGCAGGCAGCACCGCCGCCGCCAGGCCGCATGGGGCTTTGAACCCAGGACGGCAGGGAGAGCAGGGCAGGCGCGGGGGGAGGGCCGGGAGCGCCCCCACCCCGGGGCCCAGGCCGCGGGGGGCGCGGGGCACTTACTGGGGTCCCGCCGCAGCGCGCCGCTGGGGGTCGCCTCCCGCAGGTGAGGGAAGAGGAAGTCCCGGGAGGCCTGCAGGTCCTGGAAGGCGCAGAACTGGACAATGGAGCAGGCCATGGCTCCCAGGCACCCGGCTCGGGCCCTCGCCTTCGCGGGCCACGCCCTGCCCCCCGCCGCGGCCACCCCGCCGCGGCCCCTGCCGAGCCCCAGCAGCTTTAGCCAGCCAGGGGGCGGGGAGAGCAGACCGGAAGCTGTCAGCGCACGCGGGAGGCTCCGCCCCGCAGCCACGGCGCATGCGCAGGATGGCCCGCCCCCCCCCGGGCCGCCGACGCCCGGGTCATGTGACCCGCGGCCGTCCTGCGCTCCCACGTCACCCGGGAGGCGTGGGACCGGCTCCAGTGCGCTGCCTGCAGCTCCACCGGGGAGGAGGCGTGTTATGCATTCTGCATTGTAGCCCGACATGATCCAGTTGGGTGTTGCCCTTGCTGGCCTCTGAGTCGCGGAACCCGCCTTTTTTTGTTTTTCTTTTTTTTGAGGACAGGGTCACTGGCCCTCCTATGTGGGACCCGAACCGGGGCCGCTGGCGTCCCAAGCCAGCGCTTAACCACCGCGCCCCTCGGCCGGCCCTGAACCCGTCTTATGGATATCCTGCTGTTGGCACCATCCTGCTATGTCCCAGACAATAATCCCCGTTAAACTGGAGGCAGGCCCGTGGCAGAGGGCGTCATGCAAGTGTCGGAGTTTGAAAAGATTAATTTCCCTTCTGGAACCCAGCTCCGTCCAGGCTAGCTTTAATTGCTGCCTCTATAAATTGCCGTAGTGCAATGCACGCCTACTATAGCAGGTGTTCTGTTGGGTTCTATATACGCTCGCGTTGTGGACATCCCTTTGCTTTCTCCTGCATTCATTCATCTGCCCATTCAACAAATATCTGCTGCGCGTCTTTTCTATTCCAGACACGTTCCCTGGAGCCTAAAGCAAAGAACCAACGAGATTCCGTGTTAGCTCTCAGTCCAGTAGCGGGCGCAGGTAGTAAGCAATTAGTGACTCAACTATGTAATTCAAATTGTGATAATGCTAAGGAAGGAAGGAAATACAAAGTGGGAACCTTGCCTAGACTTCTGTGTGGTTTGTTTTCTTGGGGTGGGGATGGATGATTGTCAGGGTCAGGTGCAGCCTTTGTTGTAAACTAGAAGGTGGGATCTCATTTAACTCTATAGCCATAGTATCTAGCATACGACCTGGCACACAGTGCTTCATAAATATCTACTGAAGGAATAAATAGAATAGAATGTGTACATAAAGTATATAAAATGACCCAATTTCTTTTGCAAAGTACTTTATTTTTTTATTTTTTATTTTTTTTTGAGGACAGTATCACTGGCCCTCATATGTGGGACCCGAACCGGGACCGCTGGCTTCCCAGGCCAGCGCTTAACCACCGCGCCACTCGGCTGACCCCTTCATTTAAGTTTATATCCATAGTATCTAACATACGACCTGGCACATAGTGCTTCATAAATATCTACTGAAGGAATAAATAGAATAGAATGTGTACATAAAATATATAAAATGACCCAATTTCTTTTGCAAAGTACTTTATATTTTTATTTATTTATTTACTTTTTTTTTTTTTTTTGAGGGCAGTGTCACTGGCCCTCATATGCGGGACCCGAACTGGGGCCGCTGGCATCCCAAGCCAGCGCTTCACCACCGCGCCGCTCGGCCGGCCCAGTACTTTATATTTTTAAAAATACTTTTCTATACATTGTCCAATTGGATAGTCACAATGTCAGCTAAAAAGTTATCTCAATTTTTTAATGAAGAAATTTATCTAAAGGTTTCTGAGCAGAGCCTTGAAGTTCAATTATCTAAAAAATAAAAGCAGAAAAAGGAATTACTTTAATGTTGGCACAATTTACAATAGACACTCATGCGCTTTCCAAAGAAACCTAAAGTGGTCTGTCCACTTTGTATGACAGAAAATGAAATGGAAATAAATTGAAGGCAATAGATGAAGTCCAGAGCATTCATTTCTGTCAGGGCTATGTACACACTTAGTCCTAATAATAAAACAACTATAGAGCCCCGGTTCCTACTCCATTAATCCCTGTTTCTAGAGTAGAATGAATTTCCCAAAATACGATAGATAATTCCTACATTATCAGGTTAACAGGACTCAGTTCTTCACCTATAAAATACATCGTTGGATTAGATATGCTATAAGGTTCCTTAAGTATCAGTGACCTATAATTAAAGCTTGCAGAAAAGGCAAGCTTGTTCGGTGCTCCCATTTTCCATCTGAAAAAAAAAATGCATGGCTCGCTCAGATCATCCAGTCCTGATAATTAAACCCGAAAATATACCAAATTAGAAATAAAATTTAAATTTAGACTCTTAGCTTTACAGAGTGAATAAAGAACACATGACACTTTTTGGAAGATACAGTGTCATTCCTTGAAAGCCAGTCAAGTTCCTTTTCAGGCGAATGCATTTTTGTGGAAGTAACTGCTCCTGGCTGATTCTACTGCCCTTTGTTCTGCCCTGAGGCATTCATATGTCTCTTGTGTGGCAGCCATTGAATTTCATTACTGCTCAGTTTCAAGGGTGAAGTTTCTGACTGCCTTCCAAGTAGTACGGAAAAGGCGTATTCATGAATGTTTTTAAGGACTTTAGATACCCTTCACAGAAATTACAGCACATTCATGCACTGAACTCTTCCCCCAGGAAGTTGTAAAGCTGAGGGCCGGTGGGGGCGGCGGCGGGGAGGCCTCTGGAGTTTGGCTGCCATGGTTTCTGCGGAGTGTGGGAGGATTGTGTTAGACAGTGAATATCACACAGTCATAAGAAAGCACATTGCAGGAAATGTACAGGCTTTACATATCCCAGCATAGTCATAGGCTCGCTCTCTCTCTCTCTCTCTCTCTCTGAGGTATGAGTTCAGAAGCTAGGAAAAACCATGTGACCAATATAATCACGGGAGGGTACCAATGTGAACTCTGCCCAGCATCCATTATGGGGTGTTAGAGCACTGATAACTGTTGTGAAGAGAAAGATGCTTACTGAGCATCTTTAGCTGCAGGTCCTTGCCCGCCTTTAACAGCAGCCTGAAGCTGAAGGGGTTGAGATGCAGGATGAGCGGCAAAGTATGAAAGAAAGGGCGTTGAACTTGGAGTCCGGAGATCTAAGGTCTGTCTCATCTAGGCCTCGAATAAGTCACATGAACTCCAGCAATTCATGTCACCTCCCTGGGCCTTAGTCTCTTGATCTTGAAAATGAAGAGACTGGACTCTGAAGGCCAGCTCAGGGATGTGTAGGTTTTGCCAAGAAACAGAAGGGCAAGGTCTGGGAGTTGAGGTTGCTCCAAAAGAGTAGTCTATTTGCTGGGTGCTCATTAGGTACCAGGAATGACTGAATGCCCTGTGAACATACATACAAATAAGACTTTATATGGAAGAGGTGATGAGTAACCAAGACACAAACAGGTAAGAATCTCACAAGGGCACAAAGTGGAGACAAATACTGGTCTTGGGATTCAGAAAAGGCTTTCTGGAGGTAACATCTGAGCTGCGTCCTGAAAGCATCATAGATTTTAGCTGGCTGATGATGGTAGAAAGGGGAGGGGAGAAAGTAACCCAGGCAAAAGAAACAGTATCACACAATGCTTGAGAATAGCAATAACTCATGTACAGAGAAACACAAGCAGCTATTTCTAGAATGTAAAGTGTGACACAGTGGTTGGGGGGTGAGTCCAGAGACCTGGCCTAAGTCATTTTAAACTTCCTTGTGTTCCATTTCCTCCAGAAATGAAGGACCCATCCATATTTCTTAGTTTGCATAAAGGTGAGAAAAATCTCCTTTTTGGTTCATTTTCTGCATGCATACCATTCTCCACAGCTTGCTTGCAGTCTGAAGGGCTGCAGGGAGGGGACAAGTTTTGGTAGGTTGGGGGTGTTAATTTGGCGTAGCTCCACATGATATGCTTGACAATTTCCACACAAGGCTAGATTTGTGTTGACTATTGGCCTTCTGTTCCTGCTTGGGGTAACTGCCACAGACGAATAGATTCCGTAGCTGTGGGGCTTTCCTTTACGTACTCAGAGGAGTATTGCCTCTCGCTGGCCCTCTAATTTCTGCTCCTTAGGTTGGCATTAGGTGATCAAGTATTTCATGTGTCTCAATGTGGTTTCTTTCCAGTAGGTAGTAATCAATGATAACAGTCCTTCTAGCAGTCACTGACTTAATTTATGTTTTTCACTTGCATTTTTGAATCTTTCTACAAATACATCTCTCCCCACTGTCCTAAGCAGTGGAATCTTTCATTTGTGGCCATACTCCATTCTTTTCCTTCTTGCACCAATAGGCACCTGGAAGGTTTGACCATTCAGGACTGTAGACCAGCACAAAGGTATGCTGGAACATTCTAAAGTAGTTAACCCTGAGCTATGTGCCTCTCTATCCAGTAGTCTTTGAAATCCTTCAAAACTCAGCTCAAATATCACCTCCTTAACAAAGGATCTGACTCCCCAGGCAAAATTAGGCACTTTGGATCACATAGCTTTTTACTATGTATGTATTTTAAAACTTAGCACTTGTGTTATAGTTTATGTTTGCATATCTGTCTCCACCACTAGGTGGTGATGTCCTCAAGGGCAGAGATTGTGATCTGTTTATCTTAGTGACATTCATTCTTTCATTCATTCATTCATCCATTCATTCAATACATTTTTTTAAAAACCTACTAGCATATACATGACTCATACCCAATACACAAAGGAAACATATCTGTATTAATAGATAAATGACACACACAGGTAAATAGGCAATTCTAACTCCATTTTGAAAGTGCAATGTTGGGAACAGTACAAAGGAGCACATAAGAAGGGCGCCTCACTTTGGGGATCAAGGAGGGCTTGAGGAAATATCATCAGAAGCTGAGATCACAAGGATTGAGTAGATATTAGACAGATATAACCGAGATGGAGGGTAGGATGGGAGGGCAATGCATTCTCAGACATATATAAAACAGCTCAAAACCTCGGAAATGAGAGGACATAGTGTATTTAGAGGGTTGATTATCCTTCAGCCTGTCTAGAACTAAAAGAAAAGTGTTAAGATGAAGTTGAAGAGGAAAGAAGAGGCAAAGTCACAAAACGACTCAAGGGCAGGTTCTATGGCTTATTCGAGGAAATTATATATATAAACGACATGAAATGCAGACCCTGCCTGCCTTCAGGGCCATAGGACAGACAAGACATCACTGTCAAAATAGGTAAATCCAGGGACCAGCTGAGTGACTCAGTTGGTTAAGAGCAAGAACTCTGAGTAACAGGGTCGCCAAGCTGAGCTGCCTACAGGTGGCAGGATGGCTCAGCTGGTGAGAGCACATGCTCCTAACAACAAGGTTGCCTGTTCAACTCCCGCATGGGATGGTGGGCCCACCTGCAACTAAGATGGAACACGGCACCTTGAGCTGAGTGACCACAAGCTGCTGACTGTTAGCCAAATGGCGACTGAATTTGGACCTGAGCTAGCTGCACCCTCCACAACTAAGATTGAAGGACAACAAATTGGCTATTCCTCTTCCCCAATTCCCCAATAAAATAAAATAAAATAGGTAAATCTAAACAGGTCCCATTTGATTAAACATCAAAAGACAGTGGTACAGGCAAATATGCTGAGGTCCAGAGAGATTGCTGCAATCAGGAATTGCCAGGGAAACCAACATCAAGGAGATCGGACCTGAACTTTGTCTATAGGATGAGTACCATTCAACTAGGAAGAAAAGAAAAAGGGCACTCTGAGTTTTACCACACAGAGGTGAGAGCATGGAAAAGGCAAGGTGAAGGAGAAAGCAAATCCCTTCTAAACTTTTCATGATTCCTTTTCTTATCCACTTCTGTTTAATTAAAAACTATTTTGAGGACGTCAAAGTTTTGGCTGAAAGTCAAGGGATTCTGTCTAGGAAGGTCTATTCATAGCCTCAGAGCCCAAGAGGCTCAGGTTCATATACTTAAACTGAACTGAATATACAGCTGACCCTTGAACAATGCAGGGGTTAGGGGTAGTTACCCCCACACAGTCCAAAATCCGAGCGTAAATTTTGACTCTCCAAAAACTTAACTACTAACAGCCTACTATTGATCGGAAGCCTTACCAATGATATAAACAGCCAATTAACACATATTATGTCTCTTACTTGTATTATGTACTGTATTCTTATAACGAAGTAAGCTAGAGAAAAGAAAACATTAAGAAAATCATAAGGAAGAGAAAATATATTTATTGAAAAAAATTCACAGATAAGTAAGTAGACCCATGCAGTTCAAATCCACATTGTTCAAGGGTCAACTGTACATTTTAGTGTGGATGGGTGGTCTCAAAAAAAGATGTACAGAAATACCAAATGTGCTCAGTGTTAGTTGTTCCGTTAAAATAAGTACCATTTTTCAAACAGGATCATTTTTTGCTCTACAAAAGCCACCAACACCTTACAACACCACACAGGTACCTGAACACTACAAATTATGATCTACCCTTTCCTCCCTCCCTAAACTAGTTATTGAATATTTACCAGCACACCACTGACTGTGATCAAGGTAATTAAAAAAAAATAGATGTTTAACTTATTGTGTTATCTTAATTCTCAAATCAGCTTTCATGAGCACCTGACGTTTATTTTTATATGAAATGGATCCTGTTTTGTACATTTTTGAATTCTTGTTCAAATGTTTGCAAGCCAGTGCAAGAGGAAGGAAGCCCTTGCTCTAAATCACAGCACCTCAAGCTTGAGTTCCACCATCACTGCTTTAATGGTATAATCAGTCAAGTTGCTCTCATCTCTCTAAACTCAATTTCACCACCTGTAACATGGGTACATTATCCTTACCTAATGGGTGTAAACCACCTAGCACAGATTCAACTTGACACATACCATATTTCACTGAACCTTGGATGTCATTGCTTAAAAGAGGCACCATTATTTAACATACCACAAAGCAAGAAACTTTATCAGCTAAACTATAACATAGCTTTTCTTGATCAAATATATCTCTATTTCAGAGGTATTAAAATGTGGGGAAAGGGAGCTGGCCGAGTCGCGTGTTGGAGTTGGCTTGGAATGTCAGCTCTGAGCAGCAGGGCCCCAGTTCGGATCCCACATGAGGGCAAGTGATGCTGCGCCCTCCACAGCTAAGCTGGTGAACAACAGCTTGACCTGGAGCTGGGCTGCCGTGAGTTGCCGGCAATGGCGTAAACTACAGTGGAGCTGGCCGGCAGCTGGTGTGTGCTTTTGTGAGCTGCCATGAGCCACCGTGAGCCGCCATCCAATGGCCGGCAAACGACTGCCTCATCCGGAAAGAGAGCAATGACAATACCAACATGGGCCAGTGAAGCGACGTCTTCCACAACTAGACTAAAGAACAAAAGGACCGCAACTTGTCTGTTCCGCTTCCCCGATTCCCCAATGCTGTTCCCCTCCCCAATTCCCCAGTAAAATCCTTTTTTAAAAAGTGTGGGGAAATGTATCTTAGAATCAATGATATTGACAGTGAACTCTCAGGTATTTTTTACAATCGGAACACTTGACAATGAGAAAGTTTCTCAATAGGTTCCATCTATTGTGAAAATAGGTAGTCTGGGGGATTCGGTACTGACCCAATACAAAAGAGAAATGGCTGGAATTGTTTTCTTACATTCCTATCCAACTATTCATATGATTTTGAGTTGTCTTTGTTGCTAAAGTTTTCAAACAATGTACACATTTTCTATTTAAAAAAAATGAAGACTGACCACACTTTTCTGTGACATTTGGACAAGTATTCTAAATGAATTTAGTCTATTGATATTTAGCCCCTGAATCAGACTGTACTCTGCCTTCTCTCTTTCCCCCAAGGGCTTTCTGAACTTAAAAGCTTAAGGGAAAAAAATTTCAAAAATTTATGTGACAGTCATGATACAGTCTTTGTTGCTAACAGAAAAACAGTAACACAGAACTAAATATTTGGTTCTTTCTTGCCAATTAGATAATTTACATCATACTGGGTAGAATAACCATTTTGGTGATATGTCTACCTGCTGTTTAAGGGACAAAATTTAATTATGACACTTGAGATAAATCATCAAGGATTATATAACTGCACATATATTAAACTCAAAAGACAAACAGTCAGCAGATAATTTATGGTGATTTAAGGACTTACTGATACAAAGATTCAAGCAATTGAACCAAACGTACATGGCAAAAAAAGCAAGGAGGCGGTAAACATGGCTCTTTTTTTTTTTTATTATTATTATTTGTTTTATTTTTTTTTTTTTAGCTGAGCCATCCTGCCACCTGTTGGCAGCTCAGTAGCAGCTCAGCTCGGGCATCGAACTGCTGTTGCTCAGAGCTCAGCTCGCACTCTTGAGCAAGCTCTTAACCAACTGAGCCACTCGGCTGGCCCTTAACACTGCTTTTTAAAAGATCAACAGTCAAAGCAAACTGCAGCATTGAATCCAGTTCAAAAGCCATTTATTCTGAATAAACATTGTGCTTGAAAAAATAAAAGGTTGGATAATCATTTGTAAACAGGACAATAAAACATGGCAGAATTTGAAAAACCAACACTATGATTTTTAAATTGTCCAGTAATGTCCTTTATATCTACCAATTTTTCAATGTAGCTATTTATTTTTTCAATTTTATTTATTTATTTTTCTCGTGAGCAGTGCTTGATTTATTATCATTAAAAAGCAATAACTTTCCATTTTTAAAATTACTACCAATAATGACAATATAAAATCAATATCCGTTTTACCTGTGAGAATGAGCCACCCACATTTTATTTATTTTAAATATGTGTAATTTCATCTCATATTTTATTAACCAACTAAGCCACATGCCATTAATCCTTTGACATCCATTTGTATTCTATTTTCATTTGTCCATTCTGTTTCTCTTCCGCCCGCCATCACCACCTCATCTCTGCACACTAATTACATAGTCTCTGTATGCAAGACACTGTACTATATAGCAATCTTGGTCAAGCTCATCCTCTCTAGCTACATCAGATTGCCTAAAAACTCATACCCTGTTGAAGAACAATATTTTTTTTGGTAAGGTTATGACATTAAGCTCTGCAAACCTGGCAAAACCCATTTTGAGATGATTTTTCTGAAAGAAATTGAAGTTCAAAAGTGCTGAGATGTTAAGCATTGAATAAAACAAGGGAATAAATAATTCACTAATATATTAATAAATATTTCAGGGCTGAATGGAGTCCTGGTTAATGCACGTTAATATCTTAGTAAGTGAAACTCAATGTTTTATACGTTACAACTTCAATACCTAGTATTACTGACCATGGATCTATGGATAAAATATTTAACCAAAGTCAGTAATGAATGTGAAAAGAGCACTTTAAGGGTGGTTTAATAAATGAACTCATTGCAAGACGTTCAAAGGCAAAGATATGTATTTATCATAGTCCTAACTCTGATTTCATTGTACTTATTCAGACTCTTCCCAACCTTGAAGAGATTGTCAAGGTGAATTCTGAACACAAACATTAAGAGAATCATTGCCATTTTACTTAACTGATACCCTCTCTTTATGCTGCACATATGTTCCTTAAATGTTGTATTCAGATGGATATTTTAATTCAAACTTTATTTTTATTATTTCAACCACTAGTAGTCCATTTTTCAAACTTTGTCATTCTTATGCAGGATGAAGACTTTATTGGTGTGTTGTCTGTAAAACTGTCCCTTGGGTCACCGCACATTAGTGATCCTGCAGAGATGCTACATTCAATGAGTAAGTTAAGTCTCACTAACCTTTAAGTGCAAGGCAGAATATAAATTTGGGAAATGTTTTACAAAGGGGCACTTTTGACATTTTGGGTTCCATAAGTCTTTACATGGGGGCTGTCCTGTCCTATCGACTGTATGATGTTTAGCAGTATCCTGGCCTTTACATACTAGATGCCAGTAACTACCCCTGCCCCCCATTTGTGACAATCAGAAATATCTCCTAACATTGCCACATGTTCCCTGTGGGACAAAATCCTCCTCTGTCAAGAACCACTTGATTTTCAGTAACATGTTTTCTAGGAGGAGCTTATACTTAGGAGTTATAACATAGGAAAATGTCCAAAATCCTTTACTTTAAACAACAGAAAATGTTTGGTAATCTATATTGATAATTCTTGTAAAGTCGGCTCTATTGACATACAACTTGCATACATTAAATTGCATGGATTCTAAGTGTCCAGTTTGATGAGTTTTAACAAACATATACACCCATGTACCTTCAACCCCAGTCAAGAATTGTGGGGGGCCTGCCCCCGCCGAGGACCAGGGGTTCCCTCAGGTGGGACGGCGTTGGCGAGGAGAAAGAAAGATGGAGATACGGGAAAGAGGTTCACAGGAGTGTCACACCTTTACTATTAAAGCCTGGACCCTTTCATAGGGGCTTCTGACCAGTAACTCAATTACAAGTTATGTTTCACATGATCATGATGTTTTCTCTTACTCAGAACTTTTACTTTTTTGTAATTGTGTTTTTCCAGGGTACACTGTGGCCTGTTCAAGGATTTTACTTATCATCTAAAGACTGGTTACCATGACTACCTTACAGGATGCATGTTTCAGTTATTGCCAAGAGTATAGCAGTGGCTGAGTTTAGTGCAAAAAACTATTTCTATGTGATTATAATACTTAGTAACAAAAGGAGTCTCAAACTTTTTCTACAAAGAGCTGCATGTTATTGCAATACCTACAAAGAGCTGCATGTTATTGTAATAGACGGTAACATCTGTTTCTCAGTCAAAGCTTCAGTATCTGTTGCTACAGCAATGCACAAAGCAAAGAGTTGAAAGAAAGCTGTTAATTAAAATAATTCATGGTCAGTAAGTTGCCTCTTATCAGAACTCTCATGGCCGAGAGACCTTGGTCTCCTGGTCTCCAAGGAAACCTTTCACAGCTGCATAGGCAAGTAAGCTCAAGGTTGGATGATATCACCAGTTTCTCACAGACACTGTCTGTTTCTCACAGACAGGATTTGTCCATGTGACCAGAGGCCTGAGCCTCAGTTTCCAATGGGCTTGAGTCCTCTATTTCTCAGTCCTGGAGTACCCTCGGACTGTAGCCTGTTTTAGGGAGTTTCCTTCTCTTTAGGAAATCTTGCCCCATCATTGACTTACACAACCAGCTATCATCAGGGTACCACAGGAACTTGTCACAAATGCAGTGAATGTATTGTCTCCTATAGGAAGAAAAGCACATGGGTTCATAGAGACAGGAGATATTACATGACCCCATTTGCATGCCTCTAGCTATGTTAAAAGCGTGTTTGTTACATTTTACCCAGCATTTCCAGGTGCTTATAGCTGGAAGACTGCCAGGTATTTTTAATCCACCTTATATGTAACTGGAACTAGAATTCTCTCAAGCTCTTTCTGAGACCTTGATGTGTGGCTTTTATGCAAAACAAAGCTTTGAGGCATTGTTTTCCACTGTGCAGGAAAAACTATAAGGAAAACAGCAAAGCAAGAAAACCTGAACGAAAATGAAATCAGCGCATGTGTTTAAAAGGCCTAGACTCCTTGGCCTGCTCTTTGTATTAAGTAGTGCTCAGGGAGGCACACAATACAGTTGGAAAAAATGGATTTTTGCCATCTGCGTGAGTCTTTGCCCTTCCTCTTATTCTCTGTTTAACCCTGGATGTGTAATTTCTCCTCTGAGAGCCTTCATTTTCACCTTCCAAAGACAAACAATGATGCTTGTTTAACTCTCTTGTAGGGTTACTTTGAGGTTCAAATGAAATAATGTACAATAGGTGACAGGGCTCTGCCAACTGCAAAACGATGGAAATTATAGTTACTCCTATGCACTTTCAAGTGGCCATGGGACTAGTAAATGGCACTGGCTTTTATTCCCTATATTGAATGTTTCTGAGAATTGTGGGTCTGTCCCATTCATTTGCTTACATTTTTATGCTAAAACTCTTTTTTTCTTTTAATAGGAAAGGCTGGATTAAACTCTTCACAGAATATGATCTGTGATTAATTAGGTTGAAAATTGGATTACCCATATCATAGGTGGAAACAGGGATATTTGGGGGTCCCTATAACTTGCTGCTGAAGTTAATCCTAAGCAATGCACTGGGTGAGTGGTACGAGCTGTAAGAGCAGGGCTGCAGGCTGCCGGGGGCTGTCCTGTGGTAGGATTTCAGACTTTTTCTTGGTTCATTATCCTGATCTGGTCCTTCAACCCTGCTTGTGACTCTGTGGCATGCCTATCATTTTAATGAATCCCGTTTTCCTTAAAACAGTTGGAGGTTTTTGTTTGTTTGTTTGTTTTAATTTACAAATCAGAATCGTTACTGATATAGGATGATAATTTCTTAAACGTGTTTTTTTTAATTAACTGAAGTGTGGTTTTCTGCCTCAAATGTCAACCATATTTTAAGAAAACCCAGGGTGGAAGTCCACACACAAAGAGTTAGAAAACCTTAATTTTGAAAAGAGGAATTATGATCAGTCTTCCTTTAAATAATGAGACCCCCTAGTGTTGTTTACAATGATTTCATTTCCAACATAGTCCCCTTCTGAATCTGATAAATGTGCCAGCTCAATGAAATCGAGTCTGAGTGTAAAGGAAAGAGCGCTTGGAACGCCTTTGCTATCTTGGCCCCTTGCGAGATGGTCCTCAGACCAGCGATCCCTGAGCTGGGGGCTGGATTTTTTTCATCTTTAGAATAATGTGAGAACGTTCTTATCACAAGGTCTCAACTATTGTTCATAGACAGGAAGCATGGGATGCCGAGGAGTAAGGATGGCAAATAAATCAATAAATAAAAAGGGAGAAGAACTGAGGTGACTCTGCCTCAAATTAAAGATCTTTTTGGGTCTATCAGCGACACAATCAGCATCTCAGTTGAGGCCTTTGATGGACAGGAAGCCCTTCTCATCACCTTGGTGTTGAAGACACCAGCAGCCTGAGCTATGTGTTCACTCATTCATTCCACCAGCCACGCCTTCGTGAAATGCCTGTTAAGAACCAGCTCCGTGCCAGGCCTTGATTTGGCACAGATTCCCCTCCCTGCCTGTGTATGGTGGGTTGGGCTGGAGAGTCTGAGGGTAGCGACTCAGTTCACGTATCCACCCCCCGCAGAGTGCCATGTGTGCCATGGTGGGGACGTGGCACTTGATAAACAGCCTGCTGTCTGAGACACAGGCTGTCTCACGTCCTCTCTCTCGCAGGAGGCAGACTATCAAATGCAGGTCTAGAAAAGTCTGAGTTCCTAAAGTATGGCGGTTAGTAAGACATTTTTTGCCTTTTACATCTTCCACATTTCTGTTCACACCATAATTACCCTCGATTCTCAACCACAGACCCCTGGGAATCCAGCTATGAGTGGCTCCAAGCCCCGTCCTCTGTCATCCATAGATTGTGATCTGTGAGGACAAGAATACTGTATTCTAGTTATCCTTGCATGCTCAGAGCATACCACGTGGTCACTGTTTAAATAACATAGAAAAATTTCAAAGTTATTTCTCACAAAAAAATTTTCATACCCTTGGCTGCTTACTACCTAGCCCATACAATTAACTGGGTAGCTGCCAGTGCTCTCAAAACTCAGCTTAACAATCACTTTTTTAGGAGGAACTTCTCTGATACCAAGAGCAAGGTCTGGGCCCCCTGTTATGAGCTCAGAGAACACCCTAGATTTCCACTTCATGGCACTTACTGTGTCGAGGTGTGCTTGAGTCCTCTGTTAGAATGCAAGCTCCAGGAGGGCTGCACCTGTCAGTTCTCTTCTCCTTAGTATGATAAATCACAATCAGGGCCTACAACACAGTTGATGCTCCATCAACATTTCTGGAATAAATACATTTTGATCAATAGTATTTGTAAGATAAACCTTTCCTCTCCTTCTCATCCTCTACTGTCCACAGAGCTATTTACCCTCTTCCACAAGTGTTTCTTGTTTTTTTTTTTCTACTGTCAGCTTCCTATTTCTACCACCCACTGGTTGGATACAGGGTATCTTGATGAATCGGTATCAATATTTCCATGCTGGCGAGAGGTCTCTATTTTTGTATTTCTCCAGGGCCTGGATTGACAGAGCAAAGGTCTCCTTCTGCCCTCCCCCCCACCCCCCGGAACTTTGCCTTTTAATCTTGTTCCATGGGGATGGGCCTAGAGAAAATTTCTCCTCTATTTATTTAGAATTGGAGATACTCTGAGCTCTTGTCCTACTTTAAATCAACCACTAGAGGGCGCAGTGACACGCTCTGTTGCTGCACCTGAATTGGTCCTGTAGAATATTAGCGCTAGATGGGTCTTCGTCCTTGGAGGATCCTTGCAGGGTCTGCTGATATGGATCCATCCTGACAAGGCTGGTTCCCTTGCCAAGAATTTCTTGGACTGCCAATGTCATCACCCAAGTTTATTTATTGATGGTCCATATCTGTGCATGTGGGCTGGAAGGAGGAGTAGCATGAGGTCATGTCAGTGGTGCTGAATTCCAGCACTTACAGAGAACAAGATGTGGTGAACATTGCCCGGGCTAGCTGTTGTGTTTTTGTTCCATAAGCAAGCTTTCCTATTCCCCCTTACTCTTGTCACTGTCCTTCGTCCCTCTCCCTCCTCCACTCACAGAGCCATGGGCTAGTAACAGTCATCTGGCTGTTCCCAGCTTCCTGTTCCTCCCAGACACAGTGATGGTTCAGGAGAGGGTATGAAATCAGCTGGTTCTACCAGAGTCCTGCCCTGGGATTTCTGAGTTTGAAATGGGACGTGATGGTGCCAGAGGATACGAAGTTAGAGGACTGTGGTCATCTTTTGGACCAAATAGAGATGATTTGCTACCGGAAGAGATGAGCAAGGTAAGCACAGAACCAGAGATAAAAGCCAGATAGAAGGTTGACTCGCAGTCCTAGTTCTTCAGCCTGGCTCCGACAGCTTTTCTTTGGGGTACCCTAGGTATTATTCCTAGCTACGTGAGGCTATCCACCCCACTTCTGTTTTTTTTAAAAAATTTGTTTAAAGGTAGTTTCAGAGAGAATTTTGTCACAACGAAGAATTTTGACTAGTACAGGGACAGTTAAAACTTGGAGTGGGGTATGATCATCTTTCTGCAGACCCAAAACGAAGGGTCAAGCCAAGAGTCCACATTTCAATACCAGACTTGTGAGTGAGCAACATCTTTTGTTGTTGCTTTTTTTGTTTTTGATTTCCTTTCCTTTCCTTTCCTTTCCTTTCCTTTCCTTTCCTTTCCTTTCCTTTCCTTTCCTTTCCTTTCCTTTCCTTTCCTTTCCTTTCCTTTTTTGTATTTCCTCGCTCTTGTATGTCCTGGTTTGCTCAACCAGGAAGAACATGTTGCTAGTAAGGGCAAGAGTGTAGGTCATGTAGTTCCCTTAGTTCTGCTCCGTCTATTACACAAGACTTACCCCTAAGAACACCCAGCTGTGTTCCAACACGTGACCTTGACTGTGATGTGAACGTGTGTGGCTTGCTGCATGTCCATGCTGACTCTGGAATGGAGCTATCACAGAGTTCTAGTCCCAACTCTTTTTCTTATGGGGAGACCTCCCCCAAGTGAGTAATTTATCTCCTTTCAGCCTCAGTTTACCAGGTAACAAAGAATATGATACTCGATTAACATGATCCTAAGATATAGCCTGGCTCTAAAATGACATTATTCTCTAAGAACAACTAAAGTACATCCCCTGTGAATGGCAAGTCAGTCTAACTGTTCTTGTACCCAAAAGGTACCACAGTTAACCTTACTGTTTGTTTGTTTTTTATCAGCCCTTAGGGCAAGCTGGGTAAGGGATAATTAAGGATCTTTCAAATAGACATCTTTGCTTCTGGCCCAAGAGTGTGGCCATGCTTTTTGGCAAATGATTTGTTACACTTAGGGTTGAGACCTACATATCCCAGGGCAAGCAAGTCCCTTCTTCTGTAATATTAGTGGTTGTGAAGCAGCAATTCTTTACTTCAGGGGCTCGGAGAAAAGAGCTTTCCTCACGTTCTCACCTCTGCCACCCAGACTCTCTTTGACACCTCCACCTCCAAACTGTGAAGAATTGAGGGTTGCTAGGAGACAGGGCTGAGGTAGCAGGCAGTGGGCCTTGGCTCATTGGGGGTGGTAGGAGGGTGAACACAGCCCTTGAGTGAAGAAGAGAAGCAAATGCTTCCTGAACTCCTGATCCAGTTTTAAAAACAGGGTTAAAGTATAAATGGGGGCCGGCTGGGTGGCTCAGTTGGTTAGAGTGTAAGCTCTGAGCAACAGCCTTGCTGGTTCAATTCCCCCATGGGCCAGTGAGCTTAGCCCGAGCTGAGCTGCCTCTGAGCTGCCAACAGGTGGCAGGATGGCTCAGCTGGTAACCGCATGTGCTCCTAACAACAAGGTTGCCAGTTCGACTTCCACATGGGATGGTAGGCTGCCTTCCCACCCCCACAGCTAGATTTGGAGCTGAGCTTGTGCCCTCCACGACGAAGGTTGAAGGATGACAACTTGAATTGGAGCTGACGGGTCCTGGAAAAACACAATGTACTCCTTCCCCAATTCCCCAATAAAATCTTTGAAAATTAAAAAAAAAAAAGTACAGGGCCAGCCAAGTGTTGCATTGGTTAAGATTTGGCTTGGGACACCAGCTCTGAGCAGCAGGGCCCCGGTTCGGATCCCACATAGAGGGCCAGTGACGCTGTGCCCTCTACAGCTAAGATGGTGAACAACAGCTCAACCTGGAGCTGTGCTGCTGAGAGTCACTGGCGATGGCGGAGGCTGCAGTGGGGCTGGCCGGTACCTGGCCTGCGGTTTCGTGAGCTGCTGTGAGCGGCCATCCAATGGACTGCGTGGGACTGCCTCACCCTGGAAGAGTGCAATGATAATACCAACATGGACCAGTGAAGCGACATCCTCCACAACTAGACAGAAGAACAAAAGGACAGCAACTTGTCTGTTCCCCTTCCCCGATTCCCCAACACTGTTCCCCTCCCCCAATTCCCCAATATAAATCTTTAAAAATAAATAAATAAATAAAGTACAAATGGGAGTGGGCTAGGGAAAGGCAAGGAGGAAGCTTATAGATAAGAGGCAGGGAGTCCAAGGTGAGACATTACATGAGGCTGTGGACATGGAGATGGCAAAGCAATGGAAAGCTTATTGCTCAGAGATGGTACATGCAGAGGAAGCCATTCGAATTAATGAAGCTCCTGGCGAACTGGAGTGGGGCTAATAAGTCTCTGCTCTCCTCATGGTGGCCAAATGCCTGCAGGACAGCTAAGATCCACGTGACTGAGGCCGTCTCCTCCCTCATCCCGAGCTTGTCTCTGGGAAGCCCTCAAGCTGATCCAAGTGCAGATATATTTGAGTTACTCCAGATGGCAGGAGGCTGATCCAAGAGAGCTCAGAATTACTGGACGGGGGGGAGGGGAATGATTCATTGGACCCTGCGGGGAGCCCCTAGGACACAAGGTTAAGACCACTGTAAGGCAAAGGATGGTCTGCTTAGCTGCTCGTGCTGTGAGCATGGCCATGAGCTTTCTTGACACATGGTGACAGCACCTGGCATGTGGTAAGAGCTCAACACATGATTATTATTTCTATTGTTCTAGTTACTATTGTTCTTACAGAGAGTACCAACTATTCACCTCCAGGTTTTGCCTCTATATTATTCTGAGGTGATTATGGTTTACAAATATCTTTAAAATAGGCCTTGATTTCTTTTAATGCCCCTCTCAGGGTTCTTGTCCCATTCCTGTCCACAGTTACACACTCAGCATCAGTTCCCTTCAGCCAATCACCAGTGATGATTCACTCCATCACTGCCCACATAACCCAAACTTGACAGATCGGAATACCTGACTCAACAAAACACAAACCACAGCCTGCCAGGTAAAAGCCACCTGACTTACACTTCTGGTCTTCAACTGCGGAGTGTTTTGTGTATGTTGCATGTGTTGTATGGACTGCCCCAGAAATCACTGCGTTTTGGTGGGGGCAATACAGACCGCAGGTGAGTCTGCTGTCTACCTCTCCTGGCTGCTGACCTGTACAAAGCTTCCTCTGCCTGGTGACACTGGCTTGTTGCTCAGAGCCAGGGCAGCAGCAGCAGCAACAGAAGCAGCAAGGAAAGCACGGTGACAGCACGTTCTGCTTTAGAAGGAATCACATCCTGGGATGATGTAATGCTTCCCAGTGCCTGCTGGTTGGGTCACAGGCAATCTGATGTCATCTGGAGGTGGGAGCTTCCGGGAATGCTGCCACTCGCAGCTTTGCCCGGCAGACACTGGAGACAGCAAAGCAAACCAGGCAGAGCAAAACAAAACGCTCTGTGCCAGCGTCAAAAATCTCAGGAGTGAAATCACCAGGGAAAAGAAAGGGAGCTGTAATACTCCAGAGACTCTGAACCCTCATCCTTTCGCATTCAGACCCGTTTATAATCAAAAGGACCTTGGCAGGCTTATCCGGTTTAAACATCTGCCTGTAAGAGAGATGATATCTTAACTTCAAAGCAGGTAGAACTCTCCAGGGGAATAATGGTGAACAACCTGCTTTGGGGAGTGGCTCCAATGTCACTACCTTTAGAGCAGTGGCTCTCAACTGGTCCCTCTCCATGTCCGAGAGGAGTGGCGAGAGGAAAGCAGAGATCCTTAGACTTTCTAAGAGGGGTGAGACAGACTCCTGGGGAGAGCAATGCGGGGTCAGTAAGGCAGCTTCTACAAACTCCCCGGATGGGTTGAATATTTTAAAAATACAAAGCTTCATCTTTCTTAATCATGATAGTATTTTTAGCTGCAAAATTTCAAGTATATAGAAAAATTATAGGCTACTAAAAGAAATATTCATGTATATCCTTCACCTAGGTTCGCCAATTAATAACATTTTTCCATATCTGTTTTATTCTCTCTCTCTCACACACACACATGCATACACAAAACCTAAAGAGAAAAACAAAACAATCTCTATCATCTATCTATGTATATCTAATATATCTAATTTTTGACAATTGTGATAAATTGTCCACATTTTTCAAACCAAATGTCACACTGCTCCTTTCCTTCTTGATCCTCTCCCTTATGTAGAGAATCTCTTCTTTATGTTTTTACTTTTTTTGAGGGCAGTGTCACTGCCCCTCATATGTGGGACCGAACCGGGGCCGCTGGCTTCCGAAGCCAGCGCTTTAACCACCACGCCACTCGGCCAGCCCTGAGAATCTTTTCTTTAGAAACAGGAAGTTTGTTTTTGTGTTTGGTTCTCTGAAACCAAAAGATAAACCATATTTACTTTTGCCCCCTCCGTTCAAAAAGAAGAGGCTATCTCTGCCATAAACACACTGCCTGCCTCTTGATTTTAACCAGAGATGAAAAGGAATACAGAGCATGTAAAATGACTTATCCAGGGGCAGCCGGTTTGCTCAGGTGATTAGAGCACAGGCTCATAACACCATGTGGGAGCGCTGGTTTGATTCCAGTGAGCTGCGCCCTCCACAACTGGATTGAAAACAACTTGACTTGGAGCTGATGGATCCTGGAAAAAACACACTGTTCCCCAGCAAAGTTAAAAAAAAAAAAAAAGATAAGCTATAAAATTATCTTGCTGCTGGACCCTGTCTTAAGCTCCCACCTAGTCTTTCTACTTCTCCACACTGTGTCCTCAGACACCATCATGCTCCAAATATACACAGTAAGTCCTCACTTCTGGTCACTGATAGGTTCTGGGACTTGAAGCAAAACAACGTAAAACACGACCAGTTTTCCCATAGGCTGATGGACGTAAACAGGAGTTAAGTTCCTACGGCATCTTATAATGAAACGGCATTGAACAAGGTGATTTCATTCGAGGACCTGCTGCTATAGGGACCACACGTGTGTCTCACCACTAAGAATAACAAGGCAAGAGAATGATGGCTTAGTGAACATCTTGCTGCAGATGACAGTTAGGTCCTGGGGGTTCCTGACATGTCCCTGCCCTCACGGAGTTTCTAATCTGCCAGACGACACAGATATTAAACAAATAATCTCACTCGTGATACATGTTATATTAGGGGAAGCACAGGGGTTTAGGGAACCCCACTGCAGGGAAAGTTGCGCCTGGTCTAGGCCAGGGAAGGGCTCCCTGGGGAAGAGATGTTTAGCATAAGATCTGAAAAGACAGTAAGAGTTTAGCAGGCCAGTTGGGATAAGAGTTGGAGTAAGCATTCGAGAAGGAAGAAAATTCCTGTCAGAGGAAACAGCTTGTTTGTAAGGAGCCCTGGTGGCCAGAGAGGGGGAGGTATAGTCCAGAACTAGGACAATGAGGTAGGTGGAGCTGGCTGTAGGCCCCAGGCACAGGGCACAGCATGGGTTGCTGCTCACCCTGGCATGCCCCATAGCCGGTGTACGTGCAGTAGATCAGTTCCTCTCTCCTCCTTCTGAGAGGAACAGGTCTTTAACAGGCCCCTCTCCTTGGCCCAGACACTTTCCCTCGAAAGTTGGCATCAGTGTCAACAGCTTGGCAGGGCATCTCATGAAGCAGTACTTTCTGCCGTGTTACAGGTGAGCAACTGAGGCCCAGAGAGCAAAAGTTCCCAAAGGTCACGGAACTTGTGGAACCTGAACACTGGTTAGTGTGACCCTGAGACCACACTCCTATCTATCAAGTGCTAGACTCTTAGTACCTGAGAAAGGCAGAATCTGTACAAGGGGGAGGGGTTGGTCGACAGCCTTCCAGATCCGAGAAGCACAGACTCAGGAGACACTGTCTGCAGCTGTGAGAAAACGGGCCCAGTGCTTTGTTCTAGTCACAGCACATACTAGAGTTTGAATAAGCTGCCTTTTATCGTAAATGTTGTTTTTCATGATCTGTTGAAGCTTTCTGGGTCCAACAAATCGTTTCACTTAGCTAAGTGTTGGAATTACAATAGAAAATATTCATCCCTGTAAGTATCTATATGACAGTTGAATGACATCTCCAAAAGACTGAAAGAAAAAATAAACTATCAGCCTAGAATTTTATATCAAGGAAAAATATTTTTGACAACTGAAGGCAAAATAAAGATATTTTCAAAATAACGAAAGCTAGAGAATTC
This sequence comes from Aselliscus stoliczkanus, assembly GCA_033961575.1. NCBI lineage: Eukaryota > Metazoa > Chordata > Mammalia > Chiroptera > Hipposideridae > Aselliscus > Aselliscus stoliczkanus. Next base: position 10,976,987 of record CM066734.1, read on the forward strand.
AGTACCAAAAACCCTTTCCTATAAGAAGTGTTACTGCAAGTTCTTCAGGCTGAAAGAAAATGATATTAGAAATGCAAATATACATGAAAATGAAGTGTGTTGGAAATCATAAATACATGGGTAAACATTTAAAAATCTTTTTTGTTTTTTAATTTTTTGAAATACAATAGACTGTTTAAACCAAATATAGTAACAATGTATTATGGGGTTTATAACATATGTAGAACTAAAGTGTTTGACAACAGCAGCACAAAGGGCAGAAAGTAGTTACTTTATTGTTAGGTTCTTACATTGTATGTGAAATGTACATACTAATTAAAATTAGAACGGAAAATAAAAGGGTGTAACTAAAAAGGCAGTAGAGATACAATTAGTTACCAGAAGGACTCAATTAAAGAACACATAGGAGAAATAAAAAACAAATAGTAAGACTTAATTCCAACCATATGAATAATTACATTAAATGTAAATGGTTTAAACCCATTAAAAGGCAAAAATGGTCAGACTGGATAAAAAACAAGATCCCACTGTATTTGTTTACAAGAAATATATTAATACTTTAAATAGAAAGACACAGATTAAAAGTAAAATGATAGAAAAAGATATGTCATGCAAACATAGTGTAAGAAAGAATAAAAAGTAAAAGCAATGGTTAATGAGAGAAAACAGAAACAAGAAAATAGAATGAGCAATGTAAGAAGTGTAATATGTAATGAAGAGTCATTCCAGAAATAGAGAACAGAAAATACCGAGAGAAGGAAATGATCAAAGAAATAATATGAGAACTTTTCGTAGATGTGAAGGATGAATGTCTCCAGATTAAAAGGGCCCACAAGTGTCCAACACAGTGGTAAACAAAGAACCAAGGCAACTTTTAGAACACCAGCAGTAGAGCATGCCAAAAATTCCCAGAGAGAAAAACAGAACATATCCACCAGTTCTGGCACAAGAATGACATCAGACTTCAGAATCACATCATTGGAAAGTGGATGACAATGAAGTGACACCTTCAAAAGCCAAAAATACACCTTTATATATATATATATATATATATATATATATATATATATATATATATATATATAAATAGTATATGGATATAATATTATACACATACAATACATATTATACATAGTATATATAAACATTATATATATGTATAATATTTATATTATTGTTGATCTAGAATTCTACTCAGCCAAGCTATCATTTAAGTGTGACACTAGCTAAAAGAACTTTTCAGGCATGTACGGTCTCAAACATTTACTTCTCCTTTTCAAAAAGCTACTGAAGGATGTGCACCATCAAACAAGGGAGTAAACCAGGAACTAAGCATCCAAGAAACAGAAGTTCTAACACAGGAGCAAGAAGAAAATTCCCAAGATGATGGAAGTGGAAGTGTCCTGGGTTTCCAGCTAAGCATCAAGCCTAGAGCATTCCCAGCTCAGATTGGAGGAAGACAGCAGAGCACACCAGGAGGGGTGTCTCCAAGGGTGAAAACAGGTCTGGCAGAATATCCGGTACATTTGCACAGGAGAAACCTTTTATGAGGATGACCTTGCAGGCTTCCTTTGCAATGAGGAATGAACATGTCACCTAATTCTGGCCAGTGAGGTGCAACTGCATTATATTGGGTGCAGATGCTATGAAAGCTATTGTTTTCCAGGGGAAAATCAAAGACTAGCTGGTACACTGACTCTGTTATTGTTACCCCTTCCTCCTACCTGGAATAAGAATGTAGTATCCAGAGGACATAGAAAAGCCATTGTGAGGCTATGCGAAAAAAAGCCACATCCTAAGGGTTTTGTAGCATAAGGACCAAGGATCCTGGAGCATGGATGATCTAATGACAGAAACAGTGGTTTCTCAAAGTATGGTGGGAAATGGGATCATTTTAAGTGGAACTGTATGCAGATAAGCATTAAATAGCATTGAATCATGCAAACCAAAATTTAATCATTATTAATAATCCATTTTTCTTTTCTGCCGAAATGACCCTTTTGCTTAATGCACAATAAGCCCGAGCTAATTACTGCCTTGACCTTCACAGTAAGGGCAACGTAAAGGTCTCCAATTTTTCATAGGTCAAAACAAAAGAATATAACATAGTTTGATAATACAGAACAATATATAGTAGATAACCAAGAAAAAGTGAAAATTACCGCTTAACAAACTAGTCAGCACAACGAAAGATATGAAGAGGTGGGGTAGGATAAAAAATAAATTTTCATATGTCTCCGTTACATGCGTTATAATTTCCTTTTACTGTAAGAGAGAAACACAAAAGACATAGCAGCTACTCCAGTCCCAAGATAACTATTTCATCAAAGATAATCCCACTTCCCAGTATTAAATTATACAAATGAGATCCTTTTGCCTCATAAGCCTGGTTACTCTTTCAAAGTTCCTCCCATCCACCTTTTCTCCTGCCTCAAAAAGCTTTTCAAAATAAATGAGCTGAGACATATTATTCCTCACTCCTAGTCTCTGGGACTTTCATATCTAATGCTTAACCCCAGACCCTGGGGAATCACGTGATCCTCCCCAATCAGATTTGATGAAACAGCAAGAGGATTTCAGGGAAATACTGAAAAATCGAATTGCTGGCAGCAGGAACAAGTTTTTCAAGTTTTCCAGATGTGGGTGAATTGTGTCTACACAGATACCATTTAAAATTTAATTTTAAATCCTTTGAGTTCTTTAAACACAGATATTTAATGAACTGTGGGAACAGATGACAATTTTTAATGATCCATAATATCCTTTTCTTAGTAAAATGATCCACGCTTCAACAAGAGGGAAGGGAAAATACCAACAATTTTCCAGGCACTGTTCCTCCTTTAATCCTTACATAATCACCTTGAGGAATGGTATTATTGTTGGTGATTGAGCTGGAACTCACAGAAGTAGGTAACTTGATCAAATTTACTTAGCTATTTTTTTAAAAACTTTATTGGGGAACAATGTGTTTTTTCAGGGAACAATGGGTTTTTTTCCAGGACCTATCAATTCCAAGTCAAGTTGTTGTCCTTCAATCTAGTTGCAGGAGGTACAGCCCACCATCCCATGCTGGAGTTGAACTGGCAACCTTGTTGTTAAGAGCATGTGCTCTCACCAACTGAGCCACCCTGCCACCTCTACTTAACTATTGAAATTGAGATTGGAACTCAGATGTGCTTGATCCTATTTTTTTTTTCACTATTCCTCTACACTGGGAATCCTGGCATCCATTGCTATAGAATTTCACCCAGTGAGCTGCTGGTCCTTTTGTTAACAGGTGGACCTTAGGGCCTTTCTAGAAATGACCATTGAACTAGTAGTATTAGCTGCTGCTTCTTCGACTTACTGGTTGACTAACTGCCTCTGTGCAAAAAGCCCTGTACTACAAGGAAGAAAATGGAAATAACAGCAGACACCCCAATAAATTTAATAAAATTTTTTTAAAAAAGCAATAGCAGAGTCTTGAGTATTAATAAGTATCCAGGTACTCAAATGTAAATGGAGGAAGACAATATGTAAATAGATGTTATTTATTTAATTTGTCACCAGACATTAATTAGTAAGCCAGAGACAGCCTCATTTTTCATCTCATTTTTTTTTCTTATTCTAAAGACAATAACTATACAGGAAAAGCTCCTCTGATCCCATTATTTGATATATTTCCTTTAACTCTTTTTAATGCATAAATATATATGTATATATGTAGATATTTAATTGAGTGATATCTATATATACTTGTGTGTACTATTTTTTATACACTATTGTATCAACATTTTACCATAACATTGAAATGATTTCAAAATATGATTGTTAACAACAGTGTAATACTCATAATATTATGATGTATTTATTACCTGTCCATCACTAGGCATCTAGATTATCTCCAATATTCTTATTTTTAATAAATAACATGACATCAAACATCCTAGACCACAAATCTTTACCCATGTTTCTACTTATTGGCTTAGGATATTTTTACTCAAGAGGCATGGAGAATAAATTTTTGGAAAATCTTGACACATACTGGGAAGATGTACAGTGGAAATTCCTAAGCAGAATTGGAGTGCATCACTTTGGGCACTTTGAGCACCCAGCCAGAGGTGATAAGGGACCACATTTACGTCCCTAATTCACTCACCAATTTGATCTGCATTCTTTGTTTCTTTGATTTCCCTGAGTACAGCTTTCTACCCATTTGAAGATACACATTCCGATGGTGCCTGGTGCCATTTTGCATGGCAATTTATTTATCAAGTTCCATAGTCACCTTTTGTGAGTGTGGTTTTGTAGAGTTGGAATGCTTTGCTGTCTCCATATTTTCTGGGATCTACATAATCTCACTGCAACTGAGATATCAGAGTGCCTTGAATCTGGAAGGGGTCCTTCAAGTTTTGATTAGACGGAGGTCTCTTTTCTAGCATTCTGAGCACCTGCAGGAGGAAGAAGCTAGCACTGGGTCAGATTCCTGAGCACAAACCCCTCCAAACCTGGGGAGAGAGTGTCTACATTGACAGGCTGACTTCTACCATGAGACTGGATATCGTGACAGAATAAGCTGTGAGTTGTTAGGATGATGGAAGATAAATGGCCCTGGAGGGAATTATGGATAGTGTAATTTAAAGATGGGTTCAATACACTTCATCGTTTGAAAAAAATTGTCCTGATAATTATTCTGATTTAAAGCAAATCCCTGTGAGTGCTGGGAATGTCCTGATAGTGGTGATGATAGTGAGATACAACCATGATCTATGGAAGGGAGAAAACCTCATTACTGTTCTCATGATAAAGCCACCTACAAACTCAAAGCCCTTCATGTGCTTTTGCCAAGGTGTCCTCTGTTATGGAGATCGGACCGTAAATTCTCAATGTTATTCACAACAAAAGCAACAACAAATCCTGGGGATAAGGCATGCCACAATAATTATCTCATTTAGCTCATGCAACCCTGAGAGGAAAGTAGTATGATCCCAGTTTTCCATATGAGGAACCTGAAATAAGCAAAGGCAAATAACTTGCCCAAAGCTCCATAGTTAATAAGTGGCCAGGGTAGGATTTGAACCCAGCTCAACAAGCCTAAAGCCCCTGGGCTCAGGCTTCCTTCCCCAGTCTCACACCATCTCACCAGACCCTCTCTTCTTTCCCTGTTTCCATTCCACTCCCTAGGGATTCCCTCCTGGGCTATTCCCAAAAAATCAAAACCCCCAATTTTTCACTAAGAAAAGCTGTAGACCCATGAAGAAACTCAAGGTCCCTGTTCCTTAGAAAGCAATTGTGGCAGTTCATAATGATGCCTCTTCTTATCTCCCTCACACACATACAGAGGGTGCCAAAAGAAAATGTATACACCTTTTAAGAAAGAAAAGCTGTATTAAAATTGTAATACTCAATACATACCGAAGCAATTACAAGAGGTGCTCAAAGTGGTTACCATCAGTGTCCATACACTTCTGATTACGGTGAACTACTGCTTGAGAATGTTGACCAATGTGTCTACTTGTATACATTTTTTTGGCACCTCCAGTGTTATGTCAATATTCAGAACAGCTCTGTGAGACAGGTATTACGATTCCCTTTTGTAGGAGAAAAAGCTGTGTCACAGTAAAATAGCTTGTCCAAGACTGCACTGTTTTTAACTAGTGGAGATATAATTTATTTATTTTTTTAAAGATTTTATTGGGGAATTGGGGGAGGAGAACAGCGTTGGGGAATTGGGGAAGGGGAACAGACAAGTTGCTGTCCTTTTTCAGCCTAGTTGTGGAGGATGTCGCTTCACTGACCCATGTTGGTATTATCATTGCGCTCTTCCGTGGTGAGGCAGGTCGGTCGCTGGTCTCTGGACGGCCACTGACGGCAGCTCTTGGCAGCTCACACCAGCTGCTGGCCGCTCACACTGGCTGCCAGCCACTCACAATAGCTCACGGCAGCCCACTGCAGCAGGGGCTGCAGCTTACACCGTTGCTGGCAACTCAAGGGAGCCCAGCTCCAGGTGGAGCTGTTGTTCACCATCTTAGCTGTAGAGGGTGCAGCATCACTGGCCCTCATGTGGGATCCAAACCAGGGCTCTGCTGTTCAGAGCGGGCGTCCGAAGCCAACTCTTAACCAATGCACCACTTGACGAGCCCAAGATATAATTTTTAATCACATGCATTTGACTCCAAAATTACTCTTCTTCTTTGTTATTCTCTTACGCTTTACCTCAAGATGTGCCAGAAATTCCAACATCTGTATTTCTAAACTACGGCTCTCCCAACTGACTCATGCCCCTGGGAGCAGCACAAAAATCCATATTCAGACCACATGTCCTCGGTTTGGCTTAGGAAAACAAGGTCAAGGACAAGAAGTCTTGGAAATAGGGACTGTCCCAGAATGAGCCTGATAACCCTGCCTGCCCTTCTTCAGTGACTTTCTCCAGCTGGGAGGTGCCACAGCAGGAGTGACGGGGCTGGTGGCCTGGAGTGGCTGCCCTGCTTCCCAGAGCCGGGCTAATTGCAGCTCTGAGGGAGTGTGGCTCTTTCTGAGTGAGCGGAGATAAAAGCCACAGAGGCAAACAGCAGCTGCTACTTTTAATTTTCTTTTTCTTTCTTTTTTTTTATTTTTTATTTTTGTTAGCCATCTGGAGGCTTTACAGGGAGGGCAGGACTCAGGAGAGAGGCTACATCATGGGCAGTAACGGGACCTTGGAGTTGCCTCCAGCTTCTGGGTTTTCTCGCGCGTGTGGCTTAGCTTCTGCTGCCAGGGTCTCCCCACGGCCCAGAAGCCACAACTCAGCAAGCATCGCTGATGAGCACTGGCTTCTAACACTCTTGCTGAGGGTGAGCTCAGCTATGAGGAGATGTGCCTTATGCCTTGTAGCTCCTGTGAACACTGCCGAGAGACACGAAATCAGCTTTTCCAACAGGCACAGTAAAGAAGAGTTTGCGCTGAGAAATGGCTACCACACATCAAAATGCCATGTCCAGCCCCGCAGAGCACACCATGCCTTCTCTGGTCTCTTCCTGCCTTACCTTGCTTTACATCCAGAGGAGCTGGAGAGCCAGTCAGCCACAGAGATGGCCCCCGGCTTCATGCAATTCCTCTATTCCTGATATTCCCAGGAAGGCTCCCAGAGACACCTGGCCATGACGCACCTGTCATCATAATTGTATCATGTTATGGCTTCTACTTATTAAGTAAGAACAGTTCACACCATCATCCTCTACCCTGCTATCCTGTAAAATATAGGCAGCTCTAATATGTGTCAGAATTTTAACTCAGATTCCAGGTACTCTGTGCACACCTGATTGCTTCCTTTATAATGTTGGTGAAATAAGCAGAAAGCGTCCACTTGTGTGCCAATTCCAGGGAAGACCAGCTCATCCACTGGATCTGTCTTGGAGTCCAGCTGAGGGCATTAAGAAAAAAAGATCCCCATTTAGACTGGAACATGAGCGTGTGGCCACTTCTCAAAGGCAACATCTTGGAAAAAACAGTGGCTTCCTGGGAGCCACCTGGAATGTGCACTGTGAGCCCATGTCTGCAGCCTGATGGTGGAGGCAAAGCAGCTGTGGGGGTCAGCACTTGAGGGTCAGTGGCCTGAGGGGGAGGAGATACGGGCACGATGGTCACTCATTCTGGGCTCCTCGAAAGGTCCTAGCTTGGTCAGTCGTGATTCTTTTCAGTAAAAGTCGTTCACAAAATAGGGAAGTGAGGCTTAATTTGCCTTCATAAGAATTCTCAAACAGAGGAAAACAAGTCAAAAGTATTTTCTTCTTAGGCCACTTGGTTGTATTTTTGGTTTAGGATGACCCAAAGCTGGCAGGTGGAGGGACAGCAGCTGAGTGGACAGGGGTGACTTGGGTTGCCTGAAGCATCCCAGAGCTCTTTGAATGAAGCAGGCCCAGACAGGCAGGTTTAAGTCGCAATAGAATGACAGTGTGGCAGGCAGGGGGTCACATTGACAGGAGGTCAGGCTTAGCAAAAGGACAGTGTGAACCACCCGTCCCCAGAACAACGTGACCTGACACTGCTGACCCTGGCATTCATAGCCACCACTAAAAACTAACTCTGCCCTATGGGTACCAAGTCATTCATTCCTCACCCACTTTGAAAATCACATGGCTTTTGCTACTTACTAAAATATACACATGCAGGAAGAGATGAAAGGAGTAAGGGGCAGCCAGCCTCCTCTCTCTCACAGCAGTTCTAGGGGTTGCTTTCCACGTGAGTCTGGCCCAATAGCCTCCTGACTCTCCAGCCCTTCCAAGAACATACAAGGGAGGGAACCCCTTCCATCAAATCAATGACCTCAAAGGTCTGACACCCGTATTGAAGACTAATTCAAGCACACATTTTGAAAAGAGGAGAAGTAAGAGGAAGTAAAGTCAAATAAACCTTTGAAAAGGGATGCAAGTATATATTTTGAAAACCAGGGTGGTCACGTTTATCAAAGTAAAATCAACATCTGAAAAGCAGTTGGGATGTTTGAAAAACGGGAGAATCCCAATATTTGGTCTGAGGGGCGAAGGAGAGATGGCTTTGAGAGAGAAAAACGACCTTGAGAGTATTTTTAACTTCTGTTCCTTGACTGCTGGGGGCGAGGGTTTGATGCTTTCTCTCACCATTCCGATCACTTTGGAGGTGTAAATTCACACATTTACACCTGTTGATTTACTAAGTTATGACTACATCTTTCCAAGGGTTGTAAATGTGACCATTATGGTATGAGACACTTGAAGGTTGTTAAATGGCAAGAGGCAGAGAAGGAAGACCCCTGGGAAGGGTCCTTTTAGAGCAGGATCAAGTTCACAGCCAAAGCAAGCTGCAAGTACAGACAGTTCCCATACACCCGCTGCTCTCACACATGCACAGCCTTCCCCACCATCAACATCCCCCACCAGTGGGACATTTGTTATCATCGATGAGCCTACATGGACACATCATCATCACCCTAGAGCCCATAGCTGGCATTAGGGTCCACTCAGACCTCCTTGTTGGGTCTACTGTACAAGTTCAGTACCACTATCCATACCAGATTGGCTGAGAGGCGATGGAGCCTCCAGAGCTTTCCCATTTGTCTTTGCAAAGCCCTTATGCTCTCTGCCTGTCCCTTCCATATTTAAGGCAATGCTGGGATTCCCCATTTGATGGCCTGTCCTGTCAGGGTTAAGTCCAATGCCTAGGTTTTTTCTCTCTCCCTCCCTACATCAGAACTTGTAATTATGTTTTATTTCCCTGGGAAGAAGTTCAGCGTTTTTCAAGGTCATGTCTAGTTATTTATACACAAATGTGGGCTAAGGTGCTAATGAGTGATATTGAAGGCCAGAGAATGCTATAGGAGGCAATGCTTACCCAGAGGGAACACACCCAAATCCTGTGATTTCAAGAAGCAGGCTCCAGCAAGCCAGGGGGGTGTATAGTTCTGGACTGTGAAATTTGGGAGTACCTCTCAAATCATCCTAGATAGGAGGCTACCAGCTCTACCAATGCAAAGCAAGAGCCCTGTGTTTGTAGTACCTACTTTAGATGTGAAATGCAAGGAGTAGGATCCTGGAATGACCCTTTCCCTCCCTCTCCACCTCCCTCCTTTTGTCCGTCCTTCCAGGTCTCCTAGGGTCACTGACCTTCGGGCAGTAGGACATTGGTAATGTTTAGCTGGCTCTCTGGACAAAAAAAAAAAAAAATTCAGTTATGAGTTTATTATGAATTTTACAGATATAAAGGGAGTGTGGAAAACAATTTACAAATAATAAGACATGCAACATACTTGATTGGAATTTCCACATAGTAATTGACCCTCACAGAATTCTTTTGCTAATTTTTGCTGAATCTATAGTTGCAATTCAGCTATGACATGACAAATAGTGTTGCATTCCAACTGCTAAATCTTTTCCCAATAAATTTGTTATTATACCTGCTATGTAATCTGTTGTTTATTTACTATTTATCACCTGCATACAAATTACAGTTGATTCTTGAACACGTAGCGTTTAGAGGCACCGACCCCTGCAGTAAAAAAACCATGTATAACTTTTGACTCCCCCAAAACTTAACTACTAATAGCCTACTGCTGGCTGAAGGCCTTACTGATAACACAGTTAATCAATACCTATTTTATATGTTCTATGCATTATGTACTGTATTTTTAATAAAGTAAGCTAGAGGAAAGAGGATGTTATTAAGATAATTTTAAGGAAGAGAAAATACATTTACAGTATTTATTGAAAAACTCTGCATACAAGTGACGCAGTTCAAACCCATGTTGTTCAAGGGTCAACTGGATAACCATTACACTGAGATCTCTTTCAGCTCTCGTAATACTTGTAATTTTTTTTAAAATCATGGTTTTCGGAGCTGGCTCGCAAAACTCCTGAAAATTAAACTGGCTCTTGTGAGCCAAGCTGGCTCCTGCACAACTGGGCCATAGGGGTTGGTGGCCACCTGGCTTAGTTGTCTTCACATCTTTTTCAAAGCAAGGCTAGGATGTAAGACTCAAGAGTCAAAAAACACCAAGCGGTGTTTGCTTTCTGCTGTGCTGGACCAGGAAGAGTCTGCTGACATCTTGCTGACTTGACACTCGGAGATGTCTGCAAACCATCTAACAGACCAGACTGGGCGGGGGGGTGGGGGGGTAAGTGGGGGCGGCTCTGTTAAAGGGTCTGAGTCTCTTTATCATGTGACACACCCTGTCAGCCATGCCTTTTAGCTCCTGGCTCAGGCAGAGATGCCAAACCCTGTCACTACAGAAAAGGCATGGCTGAGGCGGGAAGGGAGGGCAGGAATTGAAAACAAGCAGTTTTCAGTTCACTTTCTTCAAGCCTCATGGCTTTCTACTCACCTGCTTGGCACAGTGTCCATGACAGGGAAAAGGTGGCTCTCCAAGGATCCGCGTGGCGATCACAATCCAGCACCATCTCCCTTTCTGCCCTGTAGTCACTCCGCTCTTCACTGTCGATGTCTGGTTTGCCACAAAAGCTAGTCCTGAAAGTAAGAAGATTTTAAAAATGACCAAACCTATAAATAACAGCAACATGCTTTGGGGGGGAGGTAAGTAGAAAGGACCAAGGTATATTTCTTTACTCTCTTTATTAATGCCCCATCCAGGAACCTGTACTTCTGTCTGCTCCAAGTGGAAGCAGGGTACCCCTGAGACTTGACTAAAAAACTCACATGATTTCCCCTTTCAGATTTTCTATTGATTTGGCAGACAGTCGATGGCCCTAAAGTTGAGTTTTGTGTTCTTGCCAGTCTGGCTGCCGTGCGTTGCATTTAATTTTTACTGTTATTAATGCTACCATTATTGATACCATAACTTCAGGAGGGATGAGTAGCAGGCAGAGCAGGAGTATGTGGGGCAAGGTAGGCGACAGATAATATTGTTACCTTTACAAAAATCAGGACATTTTTAAACGGAGGTAAACTTCATTTGCATGTCGTCTTAACCATTTTGAAGTGTATAATTCAGTGGCGCTGGTACATTCACAGTGTTGTGCAATCAGCATCCTAATCTAGTTCCAGAACATTTTCATCATCTCAAAAGGCAACCCTGTACTCATTAAGCCTCAGGCACTCCCCGTCCCTGCTGCCCCCGAGCCCGTGGCAACCACTAATCTGCTTTGTGTCTCTATGGCTTTGCCGATTCTGGACATTTCATGTAAATGGAATTATGCAATATGTGGCCTACTGTGTCTTGCTTCTTTCACTTAGCTTAATGTTTTCAAGCCTCATCCATGTTGTACATAGCGTATATCATTATGTTTGAACAAAAAAAAAAGGGGAAGAAAAGTCACAGACCCATTTCATCTGGCTGGATATCTCCTTTCACCCTGTTTCACTTGGTGGTCCAGGAGAGAAAGAAATGCCATTGCAAACCTCTGATTTGGTGCATTCTCCGGGTCCCAAGGAAATGGGAAAAGAGGATTCAAAGAAATAAAGTCTACATACCCCATGTGAGCAGCTCTCCCTCCAGGCATGCCAGGGTCAAATGGGTTTTCAAAAGTCTGGTCATATTTTGTTTTGTAGTTACATATACTTAAAGAGCACTGTGTTAGCAAAGCCTAGGTTCAGGAAGAACTGACTTAGTATACTGTCTCTTTGTTTTATTTTCCAATAGCCATGGGGAAGTAAAAGATAAAACCACGGCAATGCATAAATCAAGATTATAAACAAAAACCTACGAGCTGATCAGAGAGAAAAATGGGTAGCATTTCAATGACTTCATCACTGCAAAACAAGCTCTCAACTCTTGGCAATTCTGACCAGGGAATGATACTATTTGAATCCTTGCTTAAATGTTTCCTCGTGGCTCTGTGCCTCATCACAGTAGGAAAACAAAGTCACTTACTAGGTTCCTGTTTATCCTTCTAGTGTCACTTTTTCTCTAAGCTTCTTAGTATTAATAGATTGCAACTTCTGTCTAATTCATGTTTGTGTAACCTGAATTTATAATGGTTTAGAGGCCCTTGTCTGTGTAATAATAAAAGACTTTAGACATCACTTTGTGTTGTTATATTAGTCAGAGTATTAGTGTTAGCTGCACTGGCGAAACAACCTTAATATCTCAGTGGCTTAACACAATAAAAGCTTATTCTTTGCTCACATCACAACTCAAAACAGGTCTGACAGCTCTCTTCCAAGTGATGACTCAGGGATTCAGGCTGCTTCTATCTTTCTGGTTTGCTGTCCTCTTGGAGTCCTCTGCATATCATCTGAACTGAGCTGACCAGCAAGCAAGCAGAGGCCAACCAGAGGAGGATATCATGGAGATTTTAGAGTCCAGATAGAGGCCTCTATATCACTTACAGTCATGTTCTTCTGGCCATTGCAAGGGGTCTGGGAGATGAGTTCTTCTGTGTGCTCAGGACATGAGAAGGATATTGCTAAGCACCTCACCATTCTCTGCAATAATTCTTCCTGCCCCTCTAGCATGCTTGGGAAGAGGTGGGTTGGTGGAAGGTTACTTCATGTTTGTTCACAGGTCAGTCGTGCCACACCTGTGCCTCTGCTTTACACAATTCCAGACTGGTAAACTCTACCATGGGCCACCATTCTCTTTCCTGCTGACCACTTTCTGCAGTTCTAGAACCTTCTATCTCCCTTTGATTCATGTTGCTATCATGAAGCTGACCTCAGGATAAGGGAAGTCTGTTTCCCCCTTTACCATTCTAAGACAAGGCCAGGTTGTAACAACAAAACTTTACTGCAAGCTTTAATATCACAGAAGGAAATTACAAGAGGAGGTCGTGGGAACCTCCGTCTATAGCCGGTTGGTCAGAAGCACAGATGACAACCTGGGTTTGGGACTGACATCTGAAGTGTTGTGGCAGTGGGGCAATAGCCTTGTAGGACTGAGCCCTTAACCTTTGGGGTCTGATGCAATCTCCAGATAGAGTGTAAGAATTGAGTTGAATGGTGGGATACCCACTGGTGTCTGAGAACTGCTTGGTGGAGTGGGGGGAAAAAACTACATCAGAATCATAAGTGACCCTTTCCATGATAATCGAGGTTTCCAGAGCAAAGGAATGCTTGTCCTAAGATAATTTTTTTTCTACTGCCTGTAACGTAGAAAATTGCTCAAAAACTTGATATGAGCTTTTTCTGGATTTAATCCTCTTTTTTAAGATGTCCAGGATGATAGGTTCAAGTTTGGGTCAAAACTCAAATTACTTGACACCCATCCCTTGCAGGAATTCCTATAGAAGAAAATTGCTGCCAAGCATAGAGCCTGAGAGCCGAGTCCTGAGATGACAGCTAGGAAAGGTCTACATGCCCCTTGCTTATGGATCTCCAGGTATTGTGGTCCTTTTTCTGTCGTACTGGCATCTACCATGGGCCCAGGGCAGCTCTTAGTAATCCCTCAACTAATACTTATTGAATGAATGGACCACTGGTTCATTTGAACTGGAGTCAGTTCCATTTTTTTGGCTTTAAGGAGAACTGAACGTTACCTGATGGTTATTCAATGTCCTAAGCATTTCTTTCTTATCCATATTGTGAATCCATGGACTTTCACTGATATTTTTTGGGGTCCCCAGCTTTTTAAAACTCTCCTAACTTTCTTGACAGGCAGAATTAATTGTCACCTCCTCTATGCTACTATAGTAACTGGTTTAAATAGTTAGTAAAACATTGGTCATATTGAATTTCAGTTCCTCACACCCAGGTCTGCCTACCCAACTAGAGTATAAACCGCTTTAAGGTGGAAATTCTCTTTCTGTGCGCCTGGTGCCTATTAAATGCTCAAAAGAAGTTTCTGGAAAGCACAAATCAATAAATGAATTAGTTATGTTTCCTAGGGTAGGTATATCAGTCTTCGTGAAAAAAATCACTGTAACCATTATCAGTTTTTCTCTGGATAGGTCTTCTTTCCATTACACACCTTTCAAATCCTAACCAGATAGTTCTGCTACCGCCTAGGACTGAGAATTGTACATATTTTCTCATTCGTTCATTCCCTTAAACATGTTTTTATGTGTCTGCGAGGGCCAAATATTATACCAGGCCTTGAAAATACTTGATGGTGCTGATGGTGATGGTGATGAGTGTTTGAGAGCCTCAATAAATAGCACTTCTCTTTTCTGAGTTCTGAAATAATCTAGAAATAAGACAAATAAACCAGCACATAGAGTCAAAGTGATAACATTAAAAAGATTCTTGATTAAAACACATATTGGAGAATGAACCTTCTATCTGTAGACAAATGGGCTTCTCAATACTAAACCACGGAATTAAATAGACTCAGCCACACAGACTGAGGCAGTGATTCCCAACTTGATCTGTCCCTATAAAATCAGCCATGGAGAAACGGAATGTGTGCTCTCTGAGGGAAAGCTGACCCCCAAGGGAAAGGACATGGGAGGATTAATTAATTGATGGAACAAGGTCTTCCTGTGGCTACTGCAATTTTCCTGTCATTTGTGACCGGGCTCTCATTGGTGATCTTTCTTATAACTAATACTGGAAAGTAACAGCTCAGCTGTCAATATGCCTGGAAGATGCGGCCACTGCTGATATCAGTCACAGACACTTCCACTGCTGTGACGGCCCAGCAACACCTGTGCCCAGATTGCCTGGCCGACTCCTATGATTGCTCAAGTCACCAAAGTGGCTGAAGAAGTTGTTGGCACAGAAGGTTTGCCAGCTCAGCGTCTCTCAGAGGTTACGGATAAGGAGCGCTTGTGGTTTTGACTGGCTCTTTCCCTGCAGCCTGCCCAGGCATAAGATTCAGGCTGGGTCAGTGAGGACCCAGCAGGAAGACATCTCTGTGGGACAGACACAGCTGCCTGCAGGCCAGTCATGGGGATGATTCTAAACAAGGTCATTCATACCATCTCAGAGGGACACCCCCAGAACTGAAAGAAGACAGCGTTCACCCTACGGACATTTCGCTTGTGTTCCTACACTGGATCACCTCGCCTGCACTGAATTATGAATTAGTTAATGCTTATAACTCTTTTCATTATCTTGTGAATAGCACAATTATCTGCAATGTGTTGTTATTTTCGTGTTAAAGACATGAATATGCAAAATGTAAGCTTGCAAAATGTGTCTGTTTTTGTAACCTGGTCTTGGTATTTGTTACTGTTGTAATATTTTAGGAGGAGAGGCCCCCCGCATCACCCCTTTTGCCCTTTTATCCCTCCCATGTTGGACCTCTGTCCTTCATCAAACGTGTTTGTCTTAGAAGTCTTTTTCCTGAAGAGGAGCTCTTTTCCAGAAAGTTCCTCTGTCCCTTGCATAACTAAATTCCTGTGAAACACACTTCCCTCCACAGGCATACACATCCATTCTTCAACGTGCCTTGACATGCTTGAATCCTAGAGTGAACCCAGCTTAGGCTCATGCTGGTTCCCTGCATGAATAAGGTATGAATCAGGGGGGGCTTATCTACATTAATCCAAGAGCTTAATTAAACTAATAAGAGCAGCCTTCACAGGGTGGGTATAAAGAGGACCCTGTTTCTTGGATTTGTTTCCCTTCTTTTTCCAATTTAGCTTGTAGTCAATATTTAGCCCTGACTAAATCTGTATGTTTTAACAGTCACCCCTAGAAATCTTACGAGTCTGATCACAATTTAAGGAATTTTTAGAACAAAATTCTGTGGGGGATTTGAGTGAACAAAGAGTGTTTGGGAGTTCTAGATCTTCCTGCTATTGTTTTGCTCACAAGAAGGGTTTCACATCTGTTTATATTTAGACATAAATGTATTAATGACTTATTTGTGTTTCTCTTCATTCCCTGGTGAAGGTACTTATTGAAATAACTGAGGGGATGCTGGCAGTGAGGAGGAAGTAGATAAAACTTACATGCTTGACTTAAAAAATAACTCTAGTCATGATTGTGTTGCTATAGCGCAGGTGATCATTTTGGCTTGTTATCCTGCTGCTGATGAGCTAATCTAACCAGCTCCTCTTCCACACACAACACCATCCCTCAATTTTGGGTGCCCATAATTTATGAGAATCTGGGGTTAATTATTGACACTGCTGATTCATTGGCTATTTTAGCTGAAGCCACCACCCGCGCATACCTGTCTCGGGTCCAGGCGGAAAGCTAGGTGGCCTGATGCTATCTTAGGTAATTGGAGCATTGCTTCCGGAAGTGAGAAGCTGCCTTTAAATTATTCAGTGAGCCTTCCTCCAGCTCACAGGCCTTTCATGACAGTAGGGAAAGCAGCAGCAAAGTTCCATGATGGTCTTGACGCAGCAGGATTTAATAATGGGAAGGGAAAAAATAGGGGAGGAGGAGTCATCAGTGGGAAGATGCCAAGGAGGGCATAGAATGTTGGAAAGCAAGGCTGCCCACCTCTTTTCCAGGTGGGAGTGTTGGAAGTGGGAAGGTGCAGTGATTCTCAGTCAGGGTCACTGCCACTCTTGGGGACATTGGATAATGTGTGCATTGTTTCCTGCTAGACTATCTGTACCTTGAGGGTAGGGGTCTTCCTTATTTTATTTCAATGTGACATACCCAGCTTTGGCACTTAGCAGGCTCTTGGGAAATGCATGATAAATGAAATGTGCTTCTCCTTTTTTTTTTTTTGAACTTCTCCTTTTAACTCTATTCATATGCTCCACAAAACAGAAATCACAAAATAAGTCTATTTCTTTCCCTTCACTACTTAGCTCACATTCCTTCATATATTTGAAATTGGCTTTCTTTTCTCTCAGTTGAGTGGTCATGTCAGGTACCTACTGGTTTCAAAGGGATTAATTGCTTGGAGGATAAGTCTGTACATATTATAAGGCAACAGAAATTAAAGCATTCCCAAGTTTGATTGGCCACCATATCACGGGCTTCTGGGTACAACCCATCTGCTGCAGACATTTTTTTCATCATCCTTTCTACATAGGCTAGATTTTTTTAAATTAGTTGTGCTTCAGTTAAATGATTAATATACTTTAGAAGCAACAATGCTCATTACGATAAGTCCATAGCAACCCCAGTGTTGCTGGAGTGCTTCATTAGGTGAAGTCCTATATATTTGTGTCCTAAAGCAAGTTCATTGACTCTCTTTCATGATAGGCAGAAGATAGGCCAGACTCCATTCCACATATCCCAGCAGGCAGGATGGCATGAAGGAAAATGAGAGCATGGCAAATCAAGCATGTGGAGAGCTCTGCATGGCTAGAGTGTTGAATAGAATGTGAACTTAGGAAGAGCTAATGGGCAAAGCTGGGTATCATGGATATTTGCCGCTCATTTCAGAATCCGTTCCTTCTCCATTTCATTCTTTGTGGCCTAGACAGGGCTCCCACTTTGGGGTGGTAACTGGATTGACGCCTAAGCCAACTGATGTACCATATTCTCTTGGCAAAAGGGTGGCAATGAGATTTAGGCTGGCCTGCTCAGCATGAATCTCTGGGATTTTTTTTCTTTTTGAGAATTTTTAGTCAAAGACACCCATTCTTTTCTACCAGATTTGAACCTTAGAAGGAAGTTGTTCCTAGGGCAGGCAGCAGTCATTTGGGGGCCAAGAGGAGAGGGCCTATCTAAGAATGGAATCAACATAGAGGAAGTTGAGTCATGGCACAGAAAGAAAAAAAAGGGTCCTGGAGATATTATTTGAGCCCTTGCAGCAGGGTGTGCCTGAACTTCTGAAATTTCCAGCACAGAAGCCAATACATTCCCTATTGGGTTCAGGCCAGTTTGGGTTGTATACTCTTGTTAATTGCAACTGCAAAAATCCTGATGTATATACTGGGTTAGCCAAATTCCTTTGTCAAGTCCAAAGTGTGAGTCCAGGGTGAACGTTGAGAGAGAAAAACCAAACAGTCTGTGAGAGGGATTGTTTTGTCTGGGGAGGACTACGGAATAAGCAATAGCTGTCATGAAGTGAGAGGATCTGTGATGATGCCCCGGCATGGGGCCGTACAAGTGGTTGGGTCGGCAGCTGAAAACCTACTTATCTTACAATTCTTTTTCTTCTTTTAAGTTTAATTTTTGGGTTAGTCCCAACTATCCTTCTTTAAAACACAGTTTTAGTAATCTAAATATGGGATCTAGAGCTTCCCAAGGCCAGCTGACCTTCTGAGAAATATCTGAACCATAAAAGCCAAAAATAAACTGAGTCCTTTTCTGAAAGTTTCAACCCTCGGAAAATCAAAAAAGGGCCTAGGTTTCTCTAGTTCCATGTACTCCAAGTCTTGGTTATCAACAGCAACGGACAGTTTACACACAGTTCTCTGACACTGCTCTCTTTCTCCATATTCTTCTTGATAAATGGGTAAAAAACCTGTAGTAACATCTCACAGAGAGAAACTGAGGTTATTTCAGATAGTCCCAAACACAAGATAAATTACCCAACAACCCCGAACAAAGGCTCAGCTTCTAATGGCCTCGATTCCATTATTATTTTCCATCCTTACTGATCAGAACTTAAAGTGCAGACATACCCCATCATGGAGAGAACCACTTTTGCTTTTTCATTGACCTGCTTTAATGTGATTTTGACCTTACTTCTTATGAAATGGTAGCCCTGGTTCATTACCTCATTTTCATTACCGTGACCCTCACATCAGCTTCTTTAACTCCTCCCTCCCTCCCCTCCTTCCCCTCTGTCTTCCCTCCCTTCCTCCCTCGCTCCCTTCCTCCTTATTTTCTCCTTTTGGAAACACTTAGGGGATCTAGATTTAGCTCATTCGCTAAAGTATGTTCAAAGGCATAGACAGAGTCCATAAGACATCAAGAGGCTTTGGTCAGAAACTCTTCCATCTTAAACCTGCCTCGTGGAGTGAACTATAAGTTGGCTGAGACACAAAGGACAACATTGCAGTTGCTCTTTCAATGGTAACATCGCAAAACACGAACCAAAACATGATCCTGCCACTCCTTAGACACGTCACAACAACTAAGCTCTGGCTATCCGACATTTGTGGCACCTGTGTCACTTGTCTGGCATGGCATGTTTGCCAGACAGGCTAAAGAGCAGGTCAGGTGTGAGGTGGGCAGGGTTAGGGGACGGGTGGCTTAGACTTCTTTTGCCTTCGAGCGCACAGGACGATGGGAATGTGGAGTTGGGAACATGAACATCACAGACGAGGGTTCTGTCAATGTGGGCTTACATCCAACACGAGGAAAACCTGAAATTTTGCTGTAAACATCGGCCGTCAGCAACACACATTTTCCAATTATTTCATATGGAAGACCAAAAGCAAACAATAGAAAAGTGTGCCTTTTTTCCTTAAGTAAAACGATCATAAGAATGAGGACAGGCACCCGAGGCCTGTGGGTAATTAGGTAATGCCTGTTAGCAGAGCTGCCCCTAAGCATGGCCATGTTCAGGCCAGCATTTGCAGAGAAGCAGGAACACCTCACAGAGTGGGAGACTCACCCCTGAGGCAGCCAGGCCTTTATATCCCTGACACTCCTTCCCACTAGCCCTGGGCTCCCTGGTTCTGCTCTGCTCAACTGCACTGTAGTCCAGACTCCCAATCACTGTCTGTCCCTTAGCTTTCCTGACTCTGACCTTTGCTTTGAACTTGACTCCATGCTGCTACCCTAACCACTCTTCGTGTTGCTAATGTTGTTGCCTATTTATTGCTCTGTATTCTCCCAGCTCTTCCTCTCCTTGGTAAGCAGGCCCTTCACTGTCCTTCATGGTCTGGTTCAGACACTCCTGACCTTGGAGAGGACTCAGATTTGTAATTAGTCAGAGTCCTCCCAACAGAGCTTTAGCTTCTTTCTTTGGCAAAGAGTTCAGTTTATTTGAGGCAAGAGCCTGTATAGCAGTGGTTGTTTTTGTGGACTCAACACAACTGAGGGATATAAGCAATATCATCAGTAATAGTGTCTCCTCAATATAGTGACTCAACAGGCATGGACAGTGGACTAAGCCCCCTGGAGGGAATTCAAATTCTCCCAGCGTGGGAGGAAAGTTTTACAGTAAAAAAACCCAAAACCCTCCTTTGCTAGATGCTTGTGAGGTACCTGCAGGGCAGTAAGCCTTTTTTCCAATACCTGTTTCTGTTTTGGGCATCACTGCTATGTAAGGGCTAAAGGAAGCATACCTTTCAATGGAGGTGGCCAGCGTTTCACATTTCCTCCACAGAGGCCAGGAAGGAAAGAAACCAAGGGACTGTAGTTTGGAAGCTTAACTGGAGTGTCTTTCCCCTCAGCCCAGGGCATTTAGAGTGTGTGTGTGTCTTGGTCCATTTTTCTTTTTCTCCGCCCACTATGAATAGATGCCATCCAGAGCGTGAGTGGGCGTCACTCAGCACAAGTGCTGCTACAATTGTGGTGAATGTATTTTCCCTGCACTCTCTGAGCAAACTGAACAAGCTGGAAAGAAAATTCTATGTGAATTTTGGCTGTAAGGGTGGCAGACTGAGTTGGGATAAAGGTGGGTAAAGGGAAGAGAGAGCTCTCTTTTTTCACCCGTGCCTCTCAATTGCCATGTGCCCCTCAGCAATTCTCTTACTATTTCTGACCTTTTTTCCCTAAATGAAATTTGCATCACGTGGTCAGCAGCACAGTGAGACCCTTGAGTAGTGGTTGAGGGTGCTGTTTCCTACTTGTACATCCCCAATACTTCATGTATTAAAAAACACTGATATTTTATTAAGGTTGCCATCAGCTCTCAGTGGTTGGGGGAAGTTATTATTATGTGTCAATAGTCCCACTTTTCAGAGGGAGCATGGGCATTTGAAAGCAGCACCATTTTTTCAGAGTCAAAACAGTCTTGTGATAAGAGTATAAACTTCCAGGCAATAAAAGGAAAAATACTAAGACCTTAATGCTCTTTGTTTGTTTGTTTGTTTAATTATTTTATTGTGAAATAAGCATTTTTTAAATTAGTTTCAGGTGTACAACACAGCGCAATAGTTATACTTTTTACCCCTCAAAGTGATAATCCCCCTCCCCCAATTCACCACCCCACTCCCCCCCCATATCATACATATCTATTACAATCCCTTTGACTCCCTTCCACAGTATACTCCACATCTCATGACTATCTATATATTCAGTTACAGTTGGCATACAATACTATACAACCTCCGCTTCAGGTGTACAGTGCAGTGATCAAACCTGGACTCCATCCATGAAGTGGTCTCCCTAACAAGACATGTGACCATCTGACACGCCACAACATTTTTCAACATTATTATATTCCCCGAACTGTGTTTCATATCCCTGTGGCAATATTGTAGTTGCCTATTTATGCTGTCTAATCCCTTCCCCTGCTCCCTTATCCCCCCCCACCCCCCCACCCCCCCCACCCCCCGCTCCCAACTAGCAACCCTCCTTAATGCTCATTAATGCATCTAGGAGGAAACCCCTGATACTGCGCTGCCTTTAATGTTTCATTTCAGCAAAGCACAGCTAACACTCAGTTTAGGAGTTTCTAAAGCAAATATGTAGCCATAGGCATTTGGAGAAAAACAAATCACCAATAAAGGCAGGATAACTGTGGCATATCAGACAGGAGGAAGCCTGGCTAAGATGGCCGAATGCAAGGCTTGTTGCTTATCTGGCCTTTCATTCTAAAACCCAGAATCTTGGGCCAGCTGAGTGGCACGTTGTTTAGCAGTTGGCTTGGGACGCCAGCTCTGAGCAGCAGGGCCCCCGGTTCAGATCCCACATAGAGGGCCAGTGACACCATGCCCTCTACAGCTAAGATGGTGAACAATAGCTCGACGTGGAGCTGGGCTGCCATGGGTCGCTGGCAATGGCATAGGCTGCAGTGGAGCTGGCGGGCAGCTAGTGTGAGCTTTTGTTAGCTGCTGTGAGCGGCCGTCCAATGGCCAGCAAGCTACCGCCTCACCCGGAAAGAGTGCAATGATAATACCAACATCGGCCAGTGAAGTGATGTCCTCCACAACTAGACTAAAGAACAAAAGGACAGCAACTAGTCTGTTCCCCTTCCCCAATTCCCCAACACTGTTCCCCTCCCCCAATTTCCCAATAAAATCTTTAAAAAATAAATAAATAAATAAATAAAACCCAGAATCTTGTCTGTAATTGTCAGGAAAAGTTTGCTTACTATAGATATGTGTATCAATACACATATTTAAAGGGATTATGAAACTATAGATTTTTATAAACACAGCAGACAACATTACTTCTAAATGACTAAACTTGTATGTGAATTAGCTATGTTTACCTTATAATAAACTTAATCAGGCATAATACTCTACAACAAACTATATATACTATCTATCATAGTTCAAATAATTAACCTCAAATTTCTCCATAGTAGGAACTATTGAAACCTTATCCAGGAGTGTCTTGACTTTATTCTGATCAAGTTTGCTCATTCTGGGCCAGATTCACAGATGTTCTTATTTATGGCTTATGCTATTTTTATATCAAGGACCTTATATAATTGACAGAGAATATCAGTCTCTATTGTCTGCCGTGGCTCAAAGTTTGAATTTTAAGTACTGACAATTTATCAACTGCAGTTTAGAGAAGTAGCAATCTTCTAATATTATTTGAAAAGTGCCTATCACTAGTTACCTATTACTCAAAAGGGGCTTCTCTCTCTATTTTTATCATTTGCCAATATCTTGTTTCTCTCTAAATGCTTATTAACTGCTGCTTGCAAGTTTTGTCCACAGGCTGCCAAGTGGGAGGAAGGGAAGGCAGAGTGATGGGCGTTAAGGAGACTTGTCTTATAACCTTCTGGGTTTTCAGTGGGAAGCAGTGTGTATCTCTAATCTGAAGTGAAAAGTCCTCTGCCATTGAAAATAAGTCAAAGGTGCCAGGAGCAACACTATTAAAAAGAACGCTGGCTGCAGAGATCCTGGATTTTACTGTTTAACCATTAGATACACAATCTGGGACAGGCTAACAGAGTCATCTTTCAAAACAACAGAAAGTACGACGTAGTCTGGAATCCTGGGTTCTTCAAAGAGAGCAAACAGATTTTGAAGAGTTAGTTTAAAAACTTAAAAGGATTGGTGTTTAAAAGAAGAAGGTTATTCCCGACTGCCAAATTTCAGGATGATCCAGCTCTTTATATCTGCTCATTAATTGTCTGCAATGAAGCTTCTCTATGCAACTCTTTTGTCAACTAGCCTGGTTTACACACCAGGAGCTATTCTTTTTGCAACTCTATCCGCTCCCTTCCCGTTCTCCAGGCTTCTCCCCAAATTCCTAGCCAAAATCATAGTTCAGGTGCCTAACTAGGTTTTGCCTAAGATACATTTCCCAAACTAGGTTCTAAGCCCTGTTCCATAAGCTGCTAATAAATGTGCCTTGAAGACAGTATGATGGGCTGTAAACAATATGGACAACACTGAATTAAACCAAGAGGAACGGTTCATTTACTGCAGGATTTCTTAGGATCTTTCATAGGTTAATTGATAGTAACTTGCAAAGAGGGACACAGCACAGTAGTTCCCCCTTATCCAAGACCTTCAGTGGATAGTGAAACCATGGATAGTACCGAACCCCACGTATATTGTTTTTTTCCCTGTGCATACAAACCTATGATAAAGTTTAATTTATAAATTAGGTACAGTAAGAGATTAGCAACAATAATGAATAATAAAACAATAATATGAATACACTGTAATAAAAGTTATGTGTTCTCAATATCTTATTGCACAGTACTCACCCTTCTTGTGATGATGTGAGATGACAAAGTGTCTTGTTAAGTTAGGAACTTTCACTTTTTCACTTAAGGGAAGCACTTTATGGCTTCTCTTTAGCATTCGAATTCCTGGCATCCCTGCTCTTGCATTTTGGAGCCATTGGTCGCTAAAATAAGGGTGATTCAAACACAAGCACTGTGATACATCAACAGTCAATCTGACGGCTACTGTGACTAGTGGGCAGGGAGCGTCTAGACCATGGAGCCAATGGACGGAGAAATGATTCCCCTCCCCAGGGGGACGAGGCCCAACTCAAGAGATTTCAGTGCTCTACTCAAAACAGCGCCAGATTTCGGCACGCTTCTCGGAACAGTGCGGGATTTTATCACGCCACTACGAAATAGCCCAAGATTTCGAGATTTCACCACATTACTTAGAACCGCGAGGAATCTCAGGATGCCACTCCAAATGGGTGTGAGATTTCATTACGCTGCTCAGAACGGTGTGCAATTTAAAATGTAAGTTGTTGATTTCTGAAATTTTCTATGCAATGTTTTCGGACTTCAGTTTACCACAGGTAACTCAAACAATGGAAAGCGAAATGGTGGACAAGGGTGGACTACTGTACCAGTATTTCCCAAATTTGTGTGATCACAGTGGACTATTTTGGGTAGGTTTGTGTTAACATTATATGATGAGATGATCAAAGAGTTTTAACCATAAAAGAACCATAAAATATATTAAGATAGATTGTGTGTGTGTGTGTGTGTGTGTGTGTGTGTGTAGAAAGAGTACAAATATGAATTCAACTAGAGCAAAAAAAAGATGTTAAATTTCCAAATGTTAAAAAAAAGGCCTTCCTCAGGGCTGGCCGAGTGGCACAGTGGTTAAGCCCTGGCTTGGGAAGCCAGCGGCCCTGGTTCGGTACCCACATATGAGGGCCAGTGACACTGCCCTCAAAAAAAAAAAAAATAAAGGCCTTCCTCATATTTTTAAAGTAAATGATGGTGGATATCTAATGGCTATGCTTTTATGTTTCATTGGGTATTGTAACAGTTTTATTTTAAAATGTCATTATTTACAATATACTGGCAATTACATTCTGGTACATATCATGTTTATACGTCAATTTAAAAATGTGCAATGAGGTACACAGTCTTCACAATTCTTGGATTTGCAACCAGAAAACACAGGAGACCCCTGTTCTATGTGTAAACGCACGGTGGAAAGTTCGCAAAATTAATTATCCAGCCTCGTATATCATATCGCATGCTCACTTTTTGTAATAGGACTCTGGTTATTAATTACAGAAGGATTTTGCTAAATGTTGCTCAAGATGAAGTTTTTGATTACTAAGATTTTCATGATTGTTTTTGTGGAGAGCTTTCTTTTCTCTCAAACTCACTGCCTGACACTGTAGTTAAAAAGACATGTTGCAAGATGTTCCAAAGATCTGTCTCTCTAAATCAGGCCTCTTCATCTGTGTCCCAGGGCTGCATGCGTTCTCAGAGCTGCCGTGATGGGAAGGGAATTTTAAACCCTGAGGTTACACTGCTTCCAGGATGTGAAAAGTCTTGGTTTCTGGCCATGGGTGTGGGAGGTTGAGGGATGAGGGGAGTACAAAACCCATATAGTAACCAAAAAAAAAAAAAAAAAAATCGGAGCTGAGAGCAACACTGATTTAGTGTCAAAAGAATAAGCATGGATTGTCCACCTTCTATAGTCTTTAGATTTTGAGGCAACATATACCACATATATGTATGTTACCCCAGCTCTTTACCAAATAGCCTAAAGGACTGCTGGTTTGGATTGGGGCCCAGGGTAAGAGAAGGCAGGTCCAAGCCGTGGTACAAGCCACCCTGCCACTTGGGCCTTATAATCAAGAAGATTCAGTGATGCTCAAAATGTCAGTGGGAAACAAGAATTGTCTCTATGGACTTCCCCTGATGGAGCTTCTAACCAGCCTAGGTGTTTGGAGCAAAGCCATGCTCTCCTTTGGAGAAACTGCTTCTTGCTTTGATGCTGGGCTCCAATAGAGACTGGACATGTTACCCTGGCATAGAGTGACCTTGTGACCTTAGCTGTCCATCATAACGTGGGTGCCATCTGATTCACTAAAGCATAATGAGTACAGCACAAATAGTTGTCAAATGGACGGAGCATATTATGAGACGGGGCTCAAACATGTCTTGAAGGCACAAGCACGTCCCATAGGCAAGTGACCTAGGCCCACAACACTTATGCCTACAGATGGGGCTTCGTGATGGACTAGGCCAGCCAGAGTGGAATGCTGCAGCATTAGAAGCCACTCAGGGTGGCCCAGGGTTATAGTGGTGAAAGAGCTCTTTCCAGCACCTGCACTTTCCCTCTCCAAGGCTGACCCAAATCCCCATCACTGCTAAGTGCCAGCAGCAGTGGTCCAAGATGAGCCTGGATATGGCCTTGTTCCTGGGGTGGGCGATAAGGAGATGAGACAGCCATCATGAGGCAAGTTAATTACACTGAAGCCTATTAAGGGCTGAGTTGTGCCCCCTTCAAATTCATTGGTTGAAGCCCTAACCCCCAGTACCTCAGAATGTGACTATATTTGGAGATAGGGTCTTAACGGGGTGACAGAGTAGGCCCTCCCTAACCCAATATGACTGATGTCCTTTTCAAAAGAGATTAGTCAGAGTCCAACACAAAGGAAAGGTCATGTGAGGTCACAGCAAGAAGGCAGCCATCTATAAGCCAAGGAGAGAGGCCTCAGAAAAATCCAACCCTGCCAACACCTTGATCTTGGACGTCTAGCCTCCAGGATTGTGAGAAAAATGAATGTCTGTAGTTGAAGCCTCCTGGTCTGTGATACTTTGTTAAAGCAGGTCTAGAAAACTAATATAGAACCTTCCCTTCATGGAGGGCAGCCACACTGGGTCTGCCCAGGTCAAGTAAAGATGGTAGCATCAAGTAAAGAGCGCTGACCTGTGGAAGTTCTGGCCTTGGTCTCAAGACCATGGCTTTTATGATTTCCTTTTTTCACTGCCCATTCCTTGCTCTTCACAGGAGCCAGCCATGCCTGGACCTGATGGAGAGGACCTTATATGCCTGGAGGCTTGAGATGGATATGAAGACCGCTGGGACTTTGTTTGCTCCTTGGGGAGAGGAGGAAGCATGAAATTACCACAGGAGTGGCCTGCTGTGTAGACACACAGACGTTCAAGCTTCCACCAGGTGATTCCAATCCCTCCTCCTTCTGTGCTCCCACGTGACAGCTGAGAGGGGCTGCCTGCTCCTCCTGTTTCTGGCTTGCTTCATCATCCTCTTCCTCCTCGGTGAAACCAATTGCTTCCTTCAACCATAAAACCAACTCCTCTCATTGTTTTCTCTGTTTTAAATGCTCAGAGTGGTTTCTGCTGTCCTGTTTAGACCTTGACTGACTCGGTGACCTAAGAGGCCCTGATGAGATGGACCCTGCTGACCTGTCCAGCGACACTCCAGAACACTCTTGCCATCGCTCTGTAGACCTCCCAAGCTGCCTTTTCCCCCCATTTCCTTGAATGCGTTAGTCTCCCTCCTGCAGGAAGACCTTTGCACATGCTTTGTAGAGCAAAAGAGCTCTGCCTTTCTTTGTCCGTTATTTCCACTTCAGAGTTCTTATAAATGTCACTCCCTCTGGGATGACTTCCTGGACCTCTCCTGGAGGTCAGACTCTGTCATATCATCTCAGAGAATCGTAATCTTTTCCCCAGAACACTTAGTAAGTTTCAAATGACACACTCACTATTAGGTAATCAATCTTCCTTCATTAGATTGAAATTCCACGAGATCGAAGATTCTAAATTTTTCAAGTCACCATTTTATCCCCAGCATCTAGTACAGTACCTAGTACATATTAAATGTTCAATAAATATTTGGTGAATGAATGAGTGAGTGAATGAATGAATGATGAACACTAAATCTACTCTTTCTCTGGAGCAGCCATTCTTCACTTAGCCTGCATGCAAGAATCACCTGGGCGGAGTTTTAAAATGTACCGATACCTGGGTCCCAACCCCAGAACGGTTTAACTCAATTCGTCTGCAGTGTGGACTAAGTGTCAAGATTCTCAAAAGCTTGCAGGATAATTCTGATGAGCAGCGAGTCTGTTGTGGATGGAAGATTCAAAGAGTCTACATACACGTGTGCATGTATGTGAAGTGTGTGAACACCTGTGTGTGCATGTGTGCATATTTACAGTGGACACATTTATACCCTTTAGGAGGGTTTGGAAGATATCAGTAGTAGGTCTTTTATCCCAGGGTTTAAGCAGAATATCACTTTCACATCTTTCACTCCAATTCAGTTTCAATTCAGAAGCACTTCTGAGGTCCCTTCCAATCTTGAGAGCTTAACATTTGTTTGGTTTGGGTTTTTTTGTTTTTTTTTTTTCAACTTTATGTTGCTGCCAAGTAAAAACAGCAAGGTATTAAGCTACCTTAATTTTTTAGGTGGAAGAACTATTTTCAGTTCTGGAATCAATGCTCTGATTTGCAGTTAACGAGCCTTGACATGCCACAATCCTTGTAGAAAAATCTCAATGTATTAAAATTCCAATCACGTAGATTCCAGGGCTCTGTCTTCCCATCAAGATGCTGCATTCCCAGAGTTCAAGCCAGCCCCCCCATCCCCCCAGCTACATTTCCCCAAATGTTTCAGCTAGTGCATTGCGTGACATCAATGATGACTCACTAAGCTGCTATTTGAGGCAAATCGGCCGTTAACTTAGTAATCCTTTCAGGTGGAGATCAGACATCTGTTAGTGAAATAATTTTTTTGAGGCACAGGGAAACATTGCCAGCACCCAGCTGGTTAATGCAAGCAGATTTTCCTGGGGACTCAACTGCTTGGAGCTCAGATTATTAGTTTTTTCCTCCCGCAACACTGAGGTTTATGTGCTATTTGCTGACTGAAGGCCCTGAAGTGCCGTCCTCACCAAGGACAGGGGCAAACTCAAGCACTGGTTCTCAGTGATTTTTTTTTTTAAAGCCTGGTAGCTCCCTGCAAAGTGCCCTCACTCACCCTGTTGTCTGCTAATGCATAGCAACACAAGGCTTTCTGTGGAGCTTTCCTTCCTGTAATTTCTATTAGTAAATCAGAAGCACATTGGACATGCTTTTAAAAACCAGATACTATCTCCCCTCTTGAGATTTTAATACAGTCTCTTCCCTTGAAAGAATTACTGGCTTGTTGCAGAGTGTGTGTGTGTGTGTGTGTGTGTGTGTGTGTGTGTGCAAGAATTACTGGCTTGCTGCAGTGTGTGAGTGTAAGAATTACTGGCTTGCTGGAGTGTGTCAGTGTGCATGCGTGTGTACGAATTAGTGGCTTGTTGCAGTGTGCGTGTGTGTGTGTGTGTGTAAGAATTACTGACTTGCTGCAGTGTGTCAGTGTGCATGCGTATGTACGAATTAGTGGCTTGTTGCAGTGTGTGTGTGTGTGTGTGTGTGTAAGAATTACTGGCTTGCTGCAGTGTGTGAGTGTAAAAATTACTGGCTTGCAGTGTGTCAGTGTGCATGCATGTGTACGAATTAGTGGCTTGTTGCAGTGTGCGTGTGTGTGTATGTGTGTGTGTGTGTGTGTAAGAGTTACTGGCTTGTTGTAGTGTGTGTATACGTGCAGGGTGACAGGTGATGCCACTCCACTCTGAAATCGGCGCAGTGACTTTGGGCCTCCACGGGGCAGATCAGAACCAAGTAACTCTGATGTCCCTCAGACCTGGCACACACCTCAGGCCCTGCCTAGGCCAGGACAGACCTACCCTTGCAACGGGCAGGTACCAAGGAACTGCAGGTGCAAGTTCAGCGGGGCAGCTCGGGAAGCGCAGTTCTTTGCTCTACGGCATTTTGCATCTTTTCCATCTCTATTTTTAAATGTTCTTGGGTTTAGTAAACTCCCTTCTGCTGACCTGTTTCTGTACAGTCAGGATGACCATTCCATTTGTTTCATTATCCTTCCTTGAAGGAGTCTGAGAGGCAGTGTTTTTCTCCAAGCAATCCACCTACACAAACTCTTTTATGGAGTGTGGTTTTAAATGGCATCTTTGAATAACAAGCTCACTTGTAGCAAATAGAAGTCTTTGCTATTTCCTATATGGATGGAAGGGTTGTAATTTAAAGCTTTTGGAGTTCAACTTCCTTACGTCCACCCTTGATTCTCCAAGACTCATTTTTAGCCTGGCCATTTCCCCATGATCGTCAGCCTGCTCCAGTGTCACCAGTTCCTTCCTCATTTGCCACAGACAGTGCTGAGATGGACATTTGATTTGGTCCCTTGAAGTTCTTTTTGTCGTGTTTCCTCAAGCGGTGTGTATGTACCTTCTGTGGAGGCACATTTGCAGGTCCCATTAGTGGGGGACAAGGAAGAACTGAGAAGAGTAACTGCAAATGAGCCCTAGGAGCAAAGGTGGACAAGAAAGCAGCTGTGAGTCTTAGTGAAAGATGGAAGTCAATGCTTAGAGCCAGCAGGGCAAGTTCAAAGTTATAGGTTGACAGTGAGTCCTGGTGGTCAGGATTATAGGGAACAAATCTGGAAGAAGGGGTTTAAAATCATCCTGAGTAACTAGGACATGTCTTCTAATTCTGTAAATTTCAGAGGATTTGATTATCCCAGAAGGATTCCTGCCAAAGCACTGAAGGCAATGCTGATGGGACCACATGTCCCAGGCTGTTGGTCAGAGTCATAAGCTATTGTCACAAAGTTAGGGGCACCGCTGGAGAGTTCCCCTCTGGAGGGAAAGGCTGCCCTCCAGTTCCTCCTTAATTTTCATTTCCTCCCTTTCACTCTTAGAGGATCTCCTGTGGCACAGTGATTGAGTGCCTACTGTGTGCACTGCTTACACACTGAGAATACAATGGTGAGCAGGACAGAAGCTTCCATTTGGGGCAGTTGCCCCAGTGGAACAGTAATAGGATTGATGGAAAGACGCCAAAAGCCACAGGCAAAGAATCCGGGTTCTCTCCTTTATGTGAGAGATTCAACATACACCCCATTGGGGATCACGGTGAAACTCAAGTCAGAGGGGCAGTTTTCCTGGGCTTCAGGCGCTGGGAGGACCCTCAGCAGCTGATGACCCCCTTATGAACTGATTGCATTGGAAGGTGCTAGAAGCTGATCCCTTTGCCGCTCTAGGGAGGGTTTTATATCTTCCCAGACCTGCCCAACTGTGCTAGAGGCTGTCACTGACATCTGTTTGTCAACCAAAAACAGGTGACAGGGAACCACCTCAGCCTTTTTGGAGAGCTTGCTGCAGGGCCGAGTAGACTTAAGTCCAGTCTCTCAGAGCCTGTTTCCCAGGTGTATCATCCCCTGGCCGGCCTAGGCTTTAGGACTGGCTGAAGTAAAGAAGGCAACAGCTGGACATATGATATCATCTCAGGTAGAGACAAATGATTTTGGACCAACAAGCAGGGAGGGGAATGTGAGCCAAGGGATGCTGGCTCTTTGGGGTATCAGGAGGTGACATTTAAGCAGAGTGAGAGCAAAACAAGCAAAGGCCTGGAGGCAGGAACTAGCTTGGTGGCTTCAAAGAGAGCCATCAGGAGGGTGATAGGAAGGCTGTGAGTGAAGGGAAAGTCGTGGGAGGTGAGGTGACAGGGTTGGGTAGGGACAGGAACACAGAAGGCCTCAGGGTGGAGGTAAGGAATTGCTCTCTCTTCCTCAGTAACTGGGCCTGTGCAGGAGTGAGAAGACGAGGAGAACCACCCTTGTCTCTTGTCCAGGGGTCAGCCAGGCCAGGAGGAGCACGCCTTAGACAAGGAAACCCAATGGAGTCACCCCTTGCTGGGCCAGGCTGTCAACCAGGTGGAAAGACGATGAGGCTTGAGTTCAACGAGGCTCAAGCTGCCCAGGATGTTGATGGAAGTCCCTCGAACCTTATCTTGTGATCTTGGCTTGAAAAGAAAAGGATGGGGGTCTTTTGTGCTCAATCCAGGGATGTCAGATTTTATATTGGGCCCACTTAAAAAAAAACAAAAAACTAGTTATACTATATATTATGCTTATGGTAGACAAACAGCTCTTAAGCTTATGCATTTAAAATTTATATATCACCCTCTCTTTCCAAAAGAATTTAAGATGGTATGAAATTTTGAGGAGCAGAATAATTTTTAAAGGAAGTCGTGGCTATATCTTAGACTAAAGCAACTCTGCAAGATTTAAGGAAATAAAGGCAGGAAAAAGCTCCCAGAGATCACATTGAGATGACAGTAGAGGACTTCTGGAAAGTTCTAAAATTCAGTAAAGCATTTGGTGAGGGGGCGGGGGGGACAGTATCAGCATTATAAGGTTTTATAAATCTACATTTGCCAACAGCACACTCTTACTAGACCCGTATTATCTCAGATGTCACTAGCTGAATATGTTCAAGTGTCTACCTCGATAGCTCAGAGGTCTGTTGAGGGTGGAATTAATACATTTGTCATACAAATGTCATTAAAGCAGACAATAGAATCATAGAACCATAGACGCTAGAGTCATTTAATGCAAATTTCTTCTCTATGAAGACATTTCCTCTACAAGCCTTTTCTCAGGTAGAGTTTGAGGATAGCTGCTTGAATACTGACAGGTTGCTAACTTACTTCCCAAAGCAGCCAATTGCCCCATTGGTGACTTTAACTCAGCATCCCCAAATGTGTTTTATAGAGTACTTGCCTCAGGAGATGTTAACAGATGAGTCTTGAAAACTAAATTAATAGCGCTTAATTCTGTGATCGGTGAAGTTTGGGAAATATTCTTCTTGGAGAAATTTTAAACATACTAACCCATTGCAGGGATGGAGGAGTCCAACCATGACAAATTCTGTTTACCTTATCTAACCCAGAGCTTCCTAAATTTCTCCCATGGTGCATCTAGTAACTTCCAATGGGAGAGTAGTCTCTGGAGAAATAATCTAGGTAAAAATCTGTCTGAATGGTTAGAAATTTCTTCATTTATTGACTAGCAATCATCTTCCCTATAACTGTCACCCACTGGCTTTAATTCTTTCCTCTGGACTTACTATGAATAAGTCAAATTCTTCTCCCCAATGCCAGTCCTGTGGCTAGAAGAAACTGCCATGTTCCTCAAAGGTCCTTTTTTTGACCAGAAAACAAAAACAAAGCAATCCTCAGCTTCAGCCACTTCAACTGTACCTTACATAACTTCTCACCATTCCCTGTAGTTTGACCAAGGCACAAGTCTCCAAATGTGGTTTTACAAATGCAAAATACAGATGATTGCCCCTTGATCTGGGCGCCACACTTCCAAAAACAGATTGCGTTACTTTTTTGTAGGGGTCACATTAGCTGTTGCTTCACTTTTAATTTCGTGGTCAATGAAAAGCCTCCAGGCATTTTTCCTTTGATTGGTGGTCAGACCGGTTCTTCCAAATTTTCTCTTCATAGGACGGGTGTCAGGACAAACTGCTTTCTTGCCTTGTCTTTCCTCAAGCTTCACAAACAACTAGTGTCATTTAATTCCCTTTTGCCGACTCAGTCCCTCTCTATATTCTAGATCAGGGGTCAGCAAACTGTGGCTCGCGAGCCACAAGCAGCTCTTTGGGGATGTATCGTCTCAAAAGTTTGCCGACCCCTAGAAGAGCCAATCCTGTCCTCACAACAATTTAAAAATTATTCAAGAGCCATAAATATATTTTTATATAATCACCATTATATGAATAATATTTTTTAAGAATTTTATAAATGAGACTATGATAGTTTTATTTTCTTTCTTTCTTTCTTTCTTTTTTTCTTTCTTTCTTTCTTTCTTTTAAAGATTTTATTGGGGAATTGGGAGAGAGGAACAGTGTTGGGGAATTGGGGAAGGGGAACAGACAAGTTGCTGTTTTTTTGTTCTTCATTCCAGTTGCGGAGGACATTGCTTCACTGGCCCATGTTGGTATCATCATTGCGCTCTTCCCGGATGAGGCAGATCAGTCGCTGGCCTCTGAATGTCGCTCATTGTGGCTATTGGCAGCACACGCTGGCTGCCAGCCACTCACACTGGCTGCCGGCCACTCAATGTAGGCTGCCGGCCACTCACTGTAGCCTATGGCAGCCCACTGCAGCAGGGGCTGCAGCCCACACTGTCGCCGAGGCTCGCACAGCCCAGCTCCAGGTGGAGCTGTTGTTAGCTGTAGAGGGCAGTGTCACTGGCCTTCATACGTGGGATCCGAACCGGGGCCACTGGCATCCCAAGGCAGCTCTTAACCAACTGCGCCACTTGGCCGGCCCTTTATTTTCATTTTTAATTTTACTTCAGAGCCTGCGGCTCATGAGCTGCAGTTTGCTGACCCCTGGCAGCTCTTCTGTCTTGAAAGTTTGCCGACCCCTCTTCTAGAACAACTGCAGATCCTGCGTGGAGAGACACCTGCAGACACGAGACCCATCACCATGAAGAGCAGTGTTGCTGGGCCATGTTGTTGATCTCACTCTAGGGACTGGTCCTCTGGCTCTTGCCTTGTCTTTGAGACCAAGTCACTGAGTCACTCTGGCTGATTTCATTCCAAGATCCTGTCCTTCTGGAAAGGGAATCCCACCTTTACTAGTTCCCTTTGGACACCAGGCTGTTGACTCTGAAAACCAAGCTGGGACCTCCAATTACAGGCAGCCCCCCATGATGCCACTAGCAGTCTGCCTCCTGCAGCAGACACCTTTTGTCAGGGTTAGCCCTCTGAGGCTGGCCACGGATCTAGCTCAACTTCTGCTTGTCACTGTGAAAGAATTCTGCCTTCTCTCTCTCTCTCTCTCTCTCTCTCTCTCTCTCTCTCTCTCTCTCTCTCTCTTTCTCTCTCTCTCTGCCATCTGTGGGCTTCTACCAGGAATGGCAAATACACAACACATGTGCAGACTCCTGGGCCCCTGCACCCATGGCAGATGTGGGTAATTAATCCCAGTGCTCTTTCCAGCTCAGCCTAGACACTGTCTCAGAAACATCTTTAACCTTGAATTTCTGGTATCCTCACCCAGTCAACTGGAAATATGCAAATTGGAGCCTATTTGTCATCCTAATCATATGCCTCCAAAGCATGGGCCTATTCTTGCCTTGTGTGTACTGTTTTGAATATAAATTGTTATAAAGTTAACGTTTTCATAACCTGGAGCTTAGTTTGGGGTTTAGGGGTCCTGACACTGTCCTTTCACATCCCTGCCCCTTTCTCATGTAGGTAATGGTTAAAAGCACAGGCTCTGGAGTCAGACTGTTCAGGTTCAAATCCAGATTTGGGAAACCTATCAGTCTTATGACCTTGACCAGTGTACGTAGCCATGTGAACCTTGGTGTTCTTGTCCGTAAAATGGGCATAGCAGCAGTACCCAACAAATAGAGTTGTCTAAGGATCGAGTAAGGAAATGTTTGTAAAGGGCTTTGCATGGTTCCTGGCATACATTAAGAATTTAAGAAATTTCAACTAAAAAGAACCACACACAAAGTACTTGTCCCAGTCCCACTTAAGTCATCCTTGGGATTGTTTGGGGTGACATTATTAGAATTCTATTTAAAATTTTTCTGGAAATGTTTTCCTTCTATTAACCAGGCTCCCCTTTAAAATTTCTGGTCATGGTATTTTACCTATCTTGTCTCTGAGGATCTGACTCTGCTTTCCATGCCAGTTGGCTCCCAGCATTCCCTTCTTTGGTGACATGACCAGGTCACCAGGTATTACCTGCCAGTTACCACTGGCAACCAGGTGGCCATGTTTGAGTCCAAATGGAGGTTCATGTCTTGACTCTGTCTATCTTCTCAGGGAGGCCACCCTAAAAGAGAGATCGTAATTCCCTCAGGCGGATCTGTGCAATATGTGCGTAATTCAAACCAAATGTTAGGATGGGGCCCAGCAGCTCTGGAGCCCGGATATCAAATAGGAGCTAGTCCTGAGGCACTTTCTCTAGAGCCCAGGAGCCAAGCTTTCCACATGGAGTCACTTTAGACTGAGCTAACGGCAAGCACTAGAGAAAGACATTCTCCAAGGCTGGCCACGTCCCTCTCTCCCCAGGTTGTTTTCAGAGGTCTTGGCACTTCCAATCAAGGGGTCATATCTAGTGCACTCGCTGAGTGCACAGGAGAGGGATCACATTCCCAAGATGAAGCAGGGAGAAGGCATTCGTCAGCAGTTGTGAAAGAGACTAGCAGGCCCACAGAGCTTGGAGCACACATTACTAAAAGATTCATAATGTCACCCGCCCTCCCCCACATATGCACCCCCACCAGGCTCCTTGCTGGCCAGCTTTCCTTTTTCTTTCTTTTCCTCCCTCCCTTCCTTCTCTTCCTTCCTTCTTTCCTTCCCTCCCTTCCTTCCTTCTCAACATCCCCTGGTACATGTGTTACAATTGCTGAGCCTACAATGACACATCACTATCACCCAGAGTATATACCCATAGTGTACATCAGGCTTCACTCTTGGTCTTGTACGTTCTATGGGTTTAGACAAATGTACAATGACGTGTATCCACCATGACAATATCATAGAGTAGTTTCACTGCCCTAAAAATCCTCTGTGTTCCTCCTATTCATCCCTCCCTCCTCATTAACCCCTGGGAATCACTGATCCTTTTATTATCTCCATATTTTTACCTTTTCCAGAATGTCCTATAGTTAGAATCATTCTCTATGTAGCCTTTTCAGATTGGCTTCTTTCGCTTAGTCATACGCATGTAAGGCTCCTTTATGTCTCTTCATGGCTTGATAGTTCATTTCTTTTTAGCTCTGAATAAGAGTCTGTTGTTTGGCTGGGCCTCTGTTTATCCATTTATCTACTGAAGGGCATCTCGATTGCTTCCCAGTTTTAGTAATTATGACTAAAGTAGCTATAAACATCCGTGTGCAGGTTTTTGTGTGGACATAAGTTTCCAACTCCTTTAGGTAAATACCAAGGAGCACAATTTCCAGAATATATGGTAAGAGTATATTTAATTTTATAGGACACTGCCAAGCTGTCTTCCAAAGTGGCTACACCATTTTGCATTCCCACCAGGAATGAATGAGACTTCCTGTTGCCACACATCCTCACCAGCATTTGGCATTGTTAGTATTTCGGCCACTCTAGTAGGTGTGTCATGGTGTCTCATTGTTTTAATTTGTATTTCCCTGATGACATATGATGTGGAGCATCTTTTCATAGGCTTATTTGCCATCCGTATATCTATTTTGGTGAGGTGCTTGTTAAGGTATATGGCCCAACTTTTATTCAAATTGTTTATTTCATTATTGTTGAGTTTCAAGAGTTCTTTGTGTATTTTGGGTAATAGTCCTTTATCAAATGTATCCTTTGTTAATATTTTCTGCCCATCTGTGGCTGGCTTTTCATTCTTTTGACTTAATCTTTCACAGAGAAGAACTTTTTAATTTTAATAAAATCTAGTTTACCAATTCTTGCCTCAGGCTATTCTTTCCTTAGAATTGGAGAATTCCAAGAAAAAGTCAGAATTAAAAGAACGCAAGTTGATTTACCATAAATCCTAGTCATTCCAGGTCCTGGGCAAGGGGGTGACAGGTCTTTCCCAGACTGACACAACATGCGCTCAGACATGAGAAACTTAGAGCCCAGGCATCAGAAACTGGGCCAAGAGTTGGCACCGGTTCTTGGAAATTTGGCCGAATTCTAGGGCTCAAGGCTGGAGGAGTAGTGAGTGTGGGTGTGATTGATTCTAACTCTTCATTGGGCTGAGAAGGTTCAAATCCCTCCCACGCAGGCCAGCTAGTCTCTAGAGGTGGAGACAAGCCTCAATCCAGTACAAATCAAAAGTCTCCTGCTATGGGGGCAGGAGGCAGCCCTGACTAGGAATGAGGCTGGACCTACAAATATGGCACTCAGCCCTATACCGATTCATTCTGCTGGGTCCTGTTTGGGTCAGCCAAACTGACTCTGGGAGACAAAGGACATGCTCAGTGTTGGCTAACAGACACCCATCACTCCATCCACCTCCATTCTCCAGCTTGCATGGCTGGGATTAGCTGGCAGTGAGGACAGTGAATCTGGGGATTCAGGTGCATTTGACAAAGTCACGCATGTAGGGACCTGAGATGACACAAGAAATGCTGAGAACCCAGATCTGGAAACACTGAAAAAGACAGATGGGAACTAACATATGACAGTAGGTCAGTAGGTCAGGTAGAATATGGCAACTCCAAGGCTCAGTGGCCTTACATATGTCTCCAAGGTCACAGTGACCCAAAGGTTCAGGTTCAACAGGTAAAGGGATCTGAGGCTGTGGTCTGAGGAGCAGGGACACAGACACCGGTCCTGACCTTAGGGCCGGAACCAGGTCCCCTTCTTCTACATTCCCTTCGGGCTACAGGTGGCCTGCAGTCCCTGGGTGAGCAATTGCCAGAGGCCTATGGGTTCATCCTGCTTCTACAAGAACAATAATAGAGATTCCAGCATAACTGGGAAGGTCTTAAATAGTCAGTGTGGTTAAACTAGATAGAGACGTCCCCTTGGGCAGCGAGCATTTTGTTTGCCCAGGAACTAACATATGAGAGTAGGTCAACTACCTGGGGAACCCTAGGACTTTGTTCATGTTTGTAAGAGGTGGGTGGAGAGGCCTGGGGGGCAGGGGGGGGCACAGGCTGGTGACTAGGAATTTGGGGATTTGACAGGAAGATCAGAGAGTGTGAGGCGAAGTAATGAGTGTGTGTGTGAAAAGCTTTGTACTTTCTCCTCATTATTAACACCCAGCATCACTTATT
This sequence comes from Aselliscus stoliczkanus, assembly GCA_033961575.1. NCBI lineage: Eukaryota > Metazoa > Chordata > Mammalia > Chiroptera > Hipposideridae > Aselliscus > Aselliscus stoliczkanus. The sequence continues at coordinate 11,015,671 of CM066734.1, forward strand.
AAGGTGCTTTAGGATCCTCAGATAAACATCTCTGTCAAGTTAAAAGTTGAGGGAACAGTAGTAAAGGCTGCTTTTGAGAAAGGCCAAGTGTAACGTGAATTCTCTGCTGACAAGTGGTTGTTGTTGTCTTTCTGCTCTCTGAGCTTTCCGCTCTCTGTATATTAACCAAACTATGCCAGTCAGCACCAAGCCAATCTCCTTGTTCATTCCCTTCCGATGTTGACTTGTGCCCACCTCATGACTCTCACTGCATTTCAGTAAGCGATTTCTTTTCTTCACTCTATCCCTACAACTGAATTCTCTCTGATTCCTTAAAACCTGCCGAGAAATCTAGATCCCCTGAGATAGGGACCTTCCTTGCCCTCCATTTCCCATTGAACATTTCTCTTAGGAATTGGGACCTTCCTCTTTTTCCTAGTTCCCATGACGGGGTCTTCATTCATTGCTGCTAGACCTCTTGGTGCTGATGGATTACCTACCTAGACATCTCTCTCTCAGGTGATGCCAGACCTCCTGCTCTTCCTGGGGCCTCTGGAATCTAGCTTTCCCCTCTCTGGGCTATCTTACTGCCAACCAACCCAGGTAGCACCATCACTTTCTCCCTGCTAGTCAGTTGTTCGGTAGATTTAAGGAGAGATGAAACAAGAGAGAGAGGAGAGACAGGAGGGGAGGAGAGAGAGAGAACAAATTGGTTTGTAAATAGAATCTTTTCCTTTTACTCTCATCGGGTGACTAATAGGAAATGAGCTGAGGGGAGGTAAGTATGAAAACAGTTGTGGTGTCATCATAAGCTCAGAAACAGACAATCTCATCTAAAACTGTCTGGCTTTGCCTCAGAAGGTCATATGGATCAATCGCCCGGGATAAGATCTATTTCCTGGGATTTGCAGCTGCCGGAAGTCTCTTATCATCTTCTCTACAGACAAAAGAGCTACACAGTTTGACTCTCAGTTCATTAGGGAAACTGTCATGTTTAACATTCTATTAGGATGGAAACTGACACTCGGTCCCCTTCAGAGACGTGCGTCAAATTTCTGCCATCTGAGTCTTCATTAATATCCCAGGCCACCCATTCCTGTGGAAGCAAGACTTGAACTTGAGTTACTATTTTCTTTTCAAAGCTCTGTGCTGACCAAACCACATACTGTCTTTCGATTTTCTTTGTGATGACTGAAAATATTATTGAAGTTACACTCAGCAACCACAGCCAGCCAGCCAGGGAAAGCTAACTGAATTCACATACAGCTGTCATTCTGTTCATGTTCAGCTCTCAGTGGGCTAGCTCAGAACGTTGGGGGTTTTGGAAAGACTATGGGCCATCACCATGACGTGATAAGTAGCTCCAACTGAGTATTTCCTGTGGGGTAGGCACAGTGGTGAGCTAATATTCGGCCTCAGGGAAACTAAAAACAAAGCCCCGATGTGCAGTGTTGCCAGTTTGCATGGTGTACATACTCCCGCCAGGGCCAATTTCAAGCTACCAAAGCTGGTGAGAGTTGAGAATGGGAATTGGGAAGAGATGTGCAGACTAGGTTCTCACAAGCCAGTCACAGCTCATCCGGCACATTGTAGGCACTTGATAAGTATCATGTCCTTCAGTTCTTATTACTTCTTTATGAAGTGGGCACTGTTACTATCTCCATGTTATACATCAGAAAGTTGGGGTTCAGAGTTTAAGCAACTTTCCTAAGGCCTCGTGCCTACAAAAGGGAATAGCAGAGATTTGTACCTAAGTCTGTGTACTCCAAAACTATGCCACTGATGGAGATATAAGATCCAAGTATCAATTCATTTCCATTCCTTTATTGGGATGCAGCAAAGAAGGGTCTTGAATCTGCAACATCTAATTTCCTCACCTTTAAAATGTTCACAAAAAGATGTTCCACCTCCCTAAAGTCAGAGGAAAGTAAAGAGTATTTCCTTTAATTAAGAAGCAGAGATGATCAATACACTTTATAAACCCTTTTCCTATGGAAAGACAACAGAGATCATGGAAAGGATTCAGACTGAGCATCTCTTTTTGGCTTACGCTGATATTTTGTGACTTAGCTTTTCCTAAGCATGAAAAGTATCTTCAAATTCTTCTCATGGTCTTTCAACTCATAGTGAAATGTCATGGTACTGTAAATTCTGGAATGAGTGTTTCCATTTATTATAGAAAATTCTTTTCTCAGAATGAAGCTTGTACCTTGTGCAGAAATACTTACCTGGGGCCCCAGACTTGTACTCACCAACCAAGGATGTTCATGTTTGTTGTTCCATACCGAAGAAAGGGCCGTATGGGTCTCATTTAGGGACACACATACACTTTCACCCACAAGATAGATTTTTGTAAAAGTAAAATTAATAAGTCAAACCATTTTCTTAACTATTCTAGTGATTAAACCAGTCATGTGTGCAGAGAATGTCTCTGCTACTAGATCAAAGTTTAATATTTTTTTTCTCCGGGGCGAGTACAGAGAGAAGGAACTACAGTTTGGATGGGCTTAGATTTTTCACAGTCAAAACTATTGTGCATCAACGGCCCAAAACAGGATGCATAAGTCTGGAAAATGAATTCACCAAAGGACAAAAAAGACAAGTGGATTCACTCATGCTAATGCCTCCAGATGGTGCTAAGCACTGAGCATGGCCCCCTGTCCTGGACATGTCTTGCATATGTATGTCTCACGTTTCAGAGGGCATCTGAGCAGGCCTTGTGTGTTCTGGAAGACTTCCCGGGTAGCAGAGTCTTTCTGAAGAAGTTTACATCAAAAATGGAAAGTGGGAACCATTTCCTCTCAGCTGGACCTTTGGCTCCCTGTCCCCAGTCATTTTGACTTGTAAATTATTTTAGCCATGGTAAAGGGGACACTGAGAGGTTGAGGAAATATCTCTGCATTCCCTGGGGATATATTGCATCTCAAATAGACTTCCTGCTGTGGCCTCTTTCCGAACTGCTCTTCTAAATTGATGACAATTTGCAGTCACCACTGCCATCCATTTCCACCCTGCCTCCATGGTCTTCAGCTCTTGCTTCTGATGAACAGTTTCCACAGCAACCAGAGTAACGCCTCCAGCCTGCTACCTGCTGAATGCAGGGATGAAAAGAGTAAAAGAAACACGAGCTAAGAGCAATGACTCTTGAATATATTCATTTGAAAGGAACTGCAGCTTAATCATCAATAATTATATAATTATAAAAATCCAAATTGTGTAGTCAAACTTTGCTTGTGATGCTGTGTGTAGTGTTCTTTTTTGGCACACCTCCTAGAGGATCTCTCTCTTCCCTTTGGTTAATGGGTTTCTAATTCCTAGAAGCAGTGATGTAAAAGAAGGTTTCTCAAGCTGAAGGCTAGGGCTCTCCAAGAGGTCAAAAGTCCTGATACAGAGAAACAGCAAAGAGTGGAAAACGGCAGGTTCTCAAACAGAAAGAACTAGCAATCTCTAGGATTTTCTTCTCATTTTGCCAGCTTCCCAACCTGATTGCTTTTCTTTTTCTTTCCTGTCATCTTCACAAATCTAAATGACATTAATTGATGACTGACAAGAGAAAGCTTAGCAAGATAACAGATAATGTGTAAGGAAGGGATAATAAGAAGTAAGAGGGTTTTATATGGTTTTGAGAGACTGCTGCCTCTCAAATTGCCTTACTCACTGAAAGCTTGTGAGTTAGCGCTTTGAGAAGCCCTGAATGGTAGACCCTCATGACCTCTTCACTGACTGAGTGTTATTTATTCACCCAACTAATATGTATTCACACTTTATTGGCAGACATACAGGAAGGAACAAGACAGACAAGTCCTCATAGAGATTCTGTGGGTAACTTGGCTTTTTCTTTTCAACTATTGGGTTGCTTGGGAATGAAAATAATCTCAGCCAAACAAAGATAAGGGCATCACAGTAACCAGGCTGGCCAAGAATGACTAAGATCAGGAGTCCAGTTGCCCAGTAGGATTTGACAGGGTAGGTTCAAAAAGCATGTGTGTGGTTCAGACCAGAGAAGTCTGCTGGGGAAAGTGAAGCAGGTGTGGCCCATGGGGTTAGAGGGGACTCCATGTTTGCACAGTAGCGTAGGTAAGCTCTCACCCTAGAGCACACATTCTTTCCTTCTCACTGTTTTTACTGTTGCTGCCTTCATTTTTGAGGTATAGTTTTGTTGGGTATAGAATTCTTGGTTGACAGTTCTTTGTTCTTGCAGCACTTTGAATATGTTATCCCACTGACTTCTGGCCTCCACTGTGTCTGATGAGAAGGCAGCTGTTAATTTTACTGAGGTTCCCTTATATGTGATGAGTCATTTTTTTTCTCTTGTTGCTTCCAACATTTCCTCTTTGTCTTTTCACAGTCTGACCATGATGTGTGGGTTCAATCTCTTTGAGTTCATCCTATTTTAGATTTGTTAGAGTTGTTTTTTTTGTGTTTGTGTGTTTTTGACTGTGTAGATAAATATTTTTAAAATAAATTTGGGGAGTTTTCAGCAATTATTTTTTTGAATATTCTCTCTCATTCTCTCTTTCTCCCTTCCTCCCTCTCTCTTTTTTCCTTCTGGGACTTCTACTATGTGAATATTGGTTTAATCAATGATATGTCACAAGTCCTTTATATTCTGTTCGTTTTTCTTTATTCTTTTTCTTTCTGTTTTTCTCATTGGATATCCCTTTTTGCTGATTCTTCCACCAGTTCAAATCTGTTTTTGAGCATCCCTAGTAAAATTTTCATTTTGGTTACTGTACTTTTCAACTCTATGGTCCTTTTCCATAAAAAAAAAAATTATTTATTTACTGATATTCTCTACTTGGGACATTATTTTAATTATTTAAAAATGATTTCTTTTGGGCCAGCCGAGTGGCGCGGTGGTTAAGCGCTAGCCTGGGAAGCCAGCGGCCCAGGTTCGGGTCCCACATCTGAGGGCCAGTGACACTGCCCTCCAAAAAAAAAAAAAAAAAAGATTTCTTTTAATTCTTTGAACATATTTATAGCAAATACGAAATCTGTCTCTCTGGGTTCCCTTACAAATGGTTTCTATTGACTGCTTGTTTTCCTGCATATGGGCTACATTTTCCTGATTCTTTGCATTTATGGTAATTAAAAAAAAACACACAACAGGTCATTTTAGGTAATATAGCAACACTGTATTTTGATCCCCCCAAGGTTGTTTTTTTTTGGCTAGTTTATTTATTTGTATGGTGACTTGCCTGGACTGATAAAGCCTGTTCAGTGTGCAGCCACTGAAGTTTCTGATCAGGTCGTTAATGTTTTTAATTATTCTTTTTATGTTTAAGTCATGCTTCTCTGCAGTCACTCCTGGGTCAGCATAGCTGAGTGATTATCCAATGATTGGTTAGAAGTTTACCTTAAACATCTTGAGCCAGCAAAGCTTCCACCCATTGCAGAAGGGTCTGTGTGAGTTGATGCTTATAGTCAAAGCTCAGACAGCGGACAACTCGACCTTAGTTTTCATGTCCTGCTTGCACAGGGCCTCATGCTCATTTAGGGACCCCGGGCCTCATTGGTCTTTTCTAAGTGTGTGTGAGTGCCTTGTACATGTACACAGTTTTCCAGGTTCCCAGGAATATGTGGGAGCTTTTCAAAGCCCCAGGGGCAGTCTTGTTTGCCCAGATATCCCTTTTAAATTTTTGGTTGGTCTCTTGCTTATTCCAACCTTACTGTAGCCTTAGGCAGCTACAATATTAACCTTCCCAATTGTTTTTCACTAATGGCTATTGTTTTTGCCAGTGCCCTAGGGTATGAATTTTGGAGGGGGAGAGTTTCAAATCACATCAGCCCTGCCACATGGCAGTGAGGCTGCTGGTTTTCATGATTACTGTGCCACGTACCTGGGGAGGGGGACAACTTCAAATTCAAATTCTACAGACCCCATTGTTCTTACAGAGGGTCAGTTATTTTTCTGGAATAATGTTTTTTAATTTGCCATATGCCTTTGGTTGATTTCTAGAGTTCTGAAATTGTTGCTTTGAAATTGTTGTTCAGAGTTCTGAAATTTTGTTGTAACAAAATTGTTAAAATTTTGCCAGTTTTAATAGTGCTCTTTATGGGAAGATTTGCAAGGTTCTCCCTCCACCATTCTGGAGGTGCTCAGCTAACTCAGCACCTCCATTTGGCACTTAGAATTATTATTAATATATATATTACAGCCACAAAACTAAGTATGTTACTGGTTGGGATGGTACCAAAATAAATGTAGGCAATTAAAAGTCTAGCCGCAAAAACATATTAATTTGATGGGAAACATGCAAGCAACAAGTTTTGTAGATTTGTCATTGGAAAGTGTTTAATAACTAGCCTCCCTTTAGAACTTCCATACTATTCTTTGCAATCTCAATGAGTGCAGGCATTAAATTGTTTTCTAATCATCTGCTAAGGAGTCTGTAGTCTCCACTATACTACGAGTTCCTTGAAATAAGGGATTATGTTTTAATAATCTAAGGAGTCTCTCAAAGGAGTCTCTGGTCAGAGTCTACAATAGACAGTCCATAAATTCCTGCTCAACAATTATTGAATGTTATAGATGTTTTTAGAGCTGGTCCAAGACTGAGGGCAATCCTAATAGTGCCTAAACTGTGGAACAATTTGAACATTTCCAAAAAATTATTCTTTGGGCATATAAATTTCAGAAATTAATTTGAGTTGTTCTTTTATGCACACTCTGCATTTAATTTTCTTTAACCTAATTTGGTATTGAATTTTGAGACACCTTTCCTTCAAGTAGCATATTCCCTAATGGAAAGTGCTAAAACCATTTGAGTACTTCTGTTACTTTTAATGGCACCTCTGTGGCTTCTGCTAACGTCTGACGAATGTTTGCAATAGCTTGAGTAAACTATAGTCAGCCACCACTTTGAGAACACCTGATAAAAAAAGCTCAGCACACTTGTTAATTAGAAAGTGATTAATTATATTAAGTAATTAATATCACATTGTTTTCAGTATCAGATTGTCCACGTGCACTCTTTTACCTCCTGCAGCTCCCCGTATCCCCTATGAGATCACTTCTATGCTGAATCCCCACCATTGTGACAATATCTCTGAGTATAGGGACACAGGTATTGCTTCCCTCTTTTTTTCTTCATCTCAAGTGTGAGAATGGCTTCCCCCCTAGTTGTACATAGTACCGCAGACTGCCACAGATAATAAGAATTCATCAGCGTTTGAGAATAATGGAAAGGAAATAACCACATTGCACGGGCCAGGATGTCTGGGGTCCTGTCTCAGATCCACTGTCCACCTCACATGCTCTAACATCTATGCAGTCATGGAGAGCTCACCTCTCACCCCTGGAATTGCTTTAGGTGTCTTCATGTCTCCAAGTCGGAGCCCCACTCACTTCTGGCTCCAACAGAGAAAGGAGTTTCCCTCTCATGCAAAGCTAAGGCCCTACTTCTGTTTCTTCATCTCCTGACCCAGAATTCTTCTCTTTTCCCAATAGTAAGCAATCCAGGTATTTAGTTCATTTGAAGGATCCTTTAACTCCACTCACACGAGTGTGGTCTAATCTTATGATCCCCAACAGGACAATCACAAAATGGCATAGCATCACTACTATTTTCCAGAGCCCATGTCAGTTGGTGTAAAAGAAAAGTAGTTATTTTATACAAATTATTTTTTTCACTTCTTATTAGATATTCTTAAAATCTGGAGGTTCAGTACTACCTACTCTCAGTTTGTCACATAAATTTGCTAAGTATTCTAAGCCAAGTGGCTTTCTATGTACCATGATAATTATAACAATTGTCAAGTTAAAGTCCCTGAAAATGTATGTTTGGAATGAGAGAAACATTTTCTGGTAGTTAACTGTTGACGACTTTTAGGCAAAATTTGATAATCATATATACTGATATGGCAATGGGGGAAAGAGAGTCATTACACAAGGGGCGGGTTGGGGGACATAGAAAAGGAAAGACCTCATGAATGGAGTAGTATTTGAATTGGATTTTCAGGGATAGGTAGGATTTTAACAGGTAGAATCTGAGTGCAAGCCATTTCTGACAGATGGGGGCAACTGCACATCCAAAGGCCCACAGTGAGAAAGAAGTGAGCACGCTTGGGCAATGCTGAGGTACCCAACTGAGCCACAGCCTTCGCCATCAGGGAGAGTGGTAAGGAATAAGCTGGAGATCTAAGAAGGGGACAGTTTTGGAGGGCACTGAATACCTGCTAGGGAATTGGGATAACTTTTCTCCAAAGAGAGGAGGAAAGAAAGTGGTGAGTTAACCCCTTAGAGTACCGAAAAGGTAACTGGGGATTCAGCAGCCCTGTTGGATTTTTGTTTGTTTTGTCTGTTAGACTAATATTTTCCATGTTAATGACAAGTTCTCCAATAAAATGTCATGTTAATAAGGCCACAGCACCTAGCAGATGGATTTCCTAGGGTGAGTGAACAGAAATATCTGCCAAGCTCCTAGAAAGTGCCATTTAATGAAGCGGATGGTGCCAAGAATTGGGTTTAAGGGAAGGGAATGGGAGGGGTAAGTTTAAGCAAGAATTTCCCCTGGGAGTTTTCCATAGAGTTGTGTTCTAGCACTTTAGAGTGTGGTGAGTGGCAGGGAAAAGGTCATTCCAGGATTTGCACATGATTTATATTTTTTATTGAATATGCCAATCTAGGCAACGCTGAGACTCTGAATCTAGCATCTCTTGGGTTTTCACATTTGCTTTTCTTTATCCCACCCTACCACTCCCATTAATGACCCAGCACACTGCAATTACAAGGACCTCTGCTCAGCAACATGAGCGATTCCTATGATGCTTAGGAAAGGAAACTCACGTGTCCCTTCCCTTCTCAGCTCCGCCAAGCAAAGGTATGCGGCGCAAATACAGATGGCAGCTGGTTCTCCATTTCTAGATGCAGGACACAGTCTAAGAGATGCAGTTCGGGTGACAAAAAGTTAGAATTTCCAGCAATTTTGGATTGTGTATGGGCCCTTGGTAAACAGTAGTGGAAATTAGGACTGATCTAGAAAGCTTGAATGGTGCCAGGGATTAGGAGGAGAGGATTGGGAAGAGAGGGAAGTAAAGAGCAAACTCAGCAGACACTCGTCAGGAATATTGGGCCAGAACCCTGGGAGAGGCAGGCCTGGACCAGTCACTGCCTAACTCCTGTCAAAGCCCAGAAGGGAGAGTCCAGCACGGGATGGAGTGCCAACCTCCAACAGCCAACAGTTTTTTCAGGGACTAATGCGACTCTGTTTGTCCTGGAAGATTTCCTTCCGTTCCTCAGGTGTTCTGACACATACCCAACATGTTGACACCGGACCCAACTTCTCTTCCCTTCACTGTGGTGTACGAATTGATTACAGGGAATATATTTCCTCTGCATACCTTTGTCACCCACTTGCTGGCTCAGTGAATTGAGCTATTTCCCTGCTCCCAACCCCCCAAGCAGAAAGCTTTTTGTTTTTCGATGAGTCCTACCTTGAAGAAAGAGCAGGGTACCAGGTTGTGAGAAACACTGAAGGCAATTCCTTGAGTCCTCTTGGAAAACATGTTTCTGGGAGAATGCCAACCCCATTTAACAGGGATGGCAGGGCTACAGATGGAACTCAGGAAAAAAATGATCGCCCCGGGCCAACTCCACAGACAAAATGATGAGCTCATTTCTCCTCAGTAAGCGTGCTCTCAGTTTGCTGGTCAAAATCTGCCAGAAAGTTCCAAGTTCATATGCTCAGAGCTGTATATCTCTCTTTATGTCTCTCTGGCTCCATTTAATGTTTAAATAGCCCATTTCATTGAGCCTTAGGCTGAACAGCGTGGAGTCATTTATTCATAGCTGAGGTGGTAATCAAGCTAATGAAGGAAGACTGAAAGAAAAGAGAGTCAGCTGAATTTAAGCGTAGACCATTGCATGGTGTGGGGTGTGTTCAACTGCCCATTGTCACTTATCATTTTTCTTTGTGGATTATTTGAAGTGCACTTTATCCTTAGTTGACTTTCCATATAGAAAATGTCTTGCCCATCTCTCTCCTATATGTCTCTTTTTTATGAATTCCGGGAAGGCAGCCTTATATTGTTACCTACGCAAAACAGAATTGGAAAGGCAAGTCAAGAGCAGTGATTCAGGAATGACACTGTAATCTCTAATTTCCTATGTGACCAGGCCAGCCACTCAGACTCTGTGTCTGTTTTCTCACAAAACTGTGAATGAGTGGGTTGAATGAATAAATGCTAACGGTCCTGGCCAACCTAAAATTCTAGGCTTCCACTTGCTCAGGCTATAAAGCTTGGCACCATCTTTGACAGCCATTTTTCTTCCATACCCCACACCTGGCCATCAGCATATCCTATGGTCTCGACCTAAATCTGAACACTTCTCACTCCCGGCACTGCTGCTACCTTGGTCCAAGCAACCATCATCCCTCCTGGGATTACTGTAAGTCTCCAAACTCTTTTCCTTGCTTCTCTCTTTATGTCCTCTCAATTCCCGACATAGGAACCAGAATGTTGTTTTAAAACAAAAGTGAGGTCACGTCGTTTCTCTGCACAAAACACTCCAGTGATTTCCTGTCTCAGTTGCTGGAAAAGCCAATTTCCTTGGACTGGCTTCTAAAGTCCCACGTGATGTGACTTCCGTTTGTCTCTGACCTCGTCCCCTGCTCTCAGCCTTCAGTTGCTCCAGCCACACTGGCCTCCTTACACGCGAGCAGTAGATTCCTGCCTCAGGGCCTTTGAACTGCCATATTCCCCCCAACATAAGGTGCTCTTTCCCTGGAGAGCCACATGTTTTGCTCCCTTGCCCCCTTCAGTCACTGAGCTAAAGAGGCTGTCCTTGGCTCCCCTTATATAAAACAGCAACCTCCTCCACACTCGCCCCAGCACTCCCTTCCCTCTCTGCTTTATTCTCTTCAGCACTTATCACCATCTGATATTTCATGTTGAATTGTTTACTGTCCTATTTCCAGTCTCTTGCACATGAGAATATAAGCATCTCAAGGCTCAGGGACGTTTTGATGCTCACTGCTGTATCCCCAGGGCTTAAAAACAGTCCCTGGCCCATAATGGTTACTTAATAAACATGAATTCAACACATGAATGAATGATGAGTGAATACATGAACAAAAGCTTCTATGGATTAGGAACTTGCCTCCCATTATACCACCAATGGCTTGGTACAGGCCTCGTCTCTCTCCTCAATCCTCAAATATTTGAGTTAAGTCTCTATTCCCTGGGCTTTGGGCTTCTATACACTCAAGGTGAAAGGACTCCATGGTGTCTGCTTTCTACTGGGTCACATCCGCCTCTATGGCAGAAGGTGTGGGTTAGCCTCACTGTTTGAGTGACGATAAGGCAAAGGAGAGAAATTAGTGTTTAAAAAAGAAACCAGTTAAAATTTCAGAACTGTTACACTGCCACTCACTTCACACTCTACATTTCGCTGATTTGTTTGTCTTCCTTAATAGACTACAAGCAACTGTCAGAAAAGAGTTGTGTTATTAAGCCTCTCTGCATCCTTGGTCTCCAAAATGGCACATAGGAGTTTCTCCCTCCGGTCAATATTTGTTGAGTCTATTTTAATCAATAAAACAGAAATACCAAGGGCTCCCACCAGCAGGTTGCTGAAAGTCCTATTTCTCTTTGGTTTTAGGTAGAGAGGAAAGAGGTGTTTTAGTGAGAATGTTCCAGCAGGATGTAAACACGACTGCCGAGACCAAGCCAACACCAGCAATCCTTTTACAGAACTGAGATGTGAAGGCAGTTCCACTAGGGTTTAAGTCCCAGCCCTGTCACTATTTGTGGACCTTTGGGCAATTTACTTAAGTTTCCTCATCTCCTAATAACCTTATTGGCAAATATTAGATTACCCTCAAGTCATACAGTAGAAAGTGGTCAGGCTGAGATTCAAATCTAGGCAGGCAATGCTGCGTAAGAGTCCACACTGTTAAGAACCATACTGAAAAATAAGTTAGAAAGGACTTGAGTTAGTTTTTTAAATGAGGTATCATTTGAGCCTAAAATCATATACCCAAGGCAAGAAAACTCCAGAAGATGTGACATCAGAAGTACGGAATATTATTTAGCAGCTGCCAAGGGGTTGCTGTGAGAATTATGGGAGCCAGCACACATGGCACAGGACCTGGTCCACAGTTGGCACTCACCAAGCATTGGTTGTCATCATTATGACTTTGGAGCCATCTCGGGGCCACTTCCTCAGCCCTCAGTCTATCTGGCCAGCAAGTCTATCTGGAGGGGCTGCCCAGCAATTCTATGGTTTTTTGTTTGTTTGTTTTTTTAACGGGGAATTGGGAAGGGGAAACAGCCAAGTTGTCCTTCAATCTTAGTTGTGGAGGGTGCAGCTAGCTCAGCTCCAAGTCCAGTTGCCACCCGGCCTCCCGTCAGCAGCTAGCGGCTGCTCAGCTCAAGATGCCATGTTCAATCTTAGTTGAGGGTGGGCATAGCCCACCATCCCATGCGGGAGTCAAACCAGAAACCTTGTTGTTAGGAACATGTGCTCCCACCAGCTGAACCATCCAGCCGTCTGTTAGCAGCTTAGCTGCAGCTCAGCTCAGGCGCTGCTCACTGGCCCATGTGGGAATCGAACTGGCGACCCTGCTGCTCAGAGCTCATGCTCTTAACCAACTGAGCCTCTCAACCGGCCCCTGTCCAGCAATTCTTAATGATGTGTGTTGACTGCTACAGAGAGACGTCCCTGCTTCCTTACTCCGTCCCATAGTTGGGTCCCCAGATGAATATGAATGAATGGGAGGAAGCTCTCTTCTGTAACTTGGGGACACATGACACTTCTAAAGCAAGTCTGGTGATTCAGTCTTGGGGAGACCCATGTTCAGTCTCAGAAGTTCTTTCTCTTTTCTCATATCTTCTACTTTGTAGCTGTGTCACTGAATATTATCATCTCCTCCCTCCCCTGCCACCACTAGTCCCTAGAGATATAAAAGCCAGGTCTAAGATACCAAACAAAGCTAAGCTACTCAGTCCAACAACTGGTTAAATCAGATTTACCTATGATTCTAATAGCAAATCCAGGCCCCTGACCTCCAGTGGGGTACATATTTCACTACTCACCCTGCTTTTCTAGGTGAGCTCTATGCCAATCAAAAGTGCTTTGATGGGAGATGCCTTTACATTTTATTTCTCAATTTTGTTTCCATAAAGACACAAATTAGCTTCTTTCTTAAATGATACTCAAAGGATTTTGCCATCACTTTATATATTTGCTATCAATAAGGATATACAGATATACATATGTATGCCTCACACACACACATACATACACTTGGATATTGCATAGAAGTTCCACATCAGAACTCAGACTTGTTTTTATATTGCTCAGAACATATTGCTCAGGGAGAACTGCCCTGCCTTTCCTTACAAAGATATAATTATAAGAACTACTGATGATTTGTAACCAGGAAAGGACTGACAGTGACAAGTCTAATTAGATGTTGAAAAAGAGTGATGATCCACATTTAGCTGATTCTGACTCCTACTGATGAACACCTTTCTAAACACAAACTAGTCATGTTTACTTCATTGTTGAGGCAAATTGAACTAAATAGAAGAAGCATTTGGATCTGGTGTTCCCATGGTAGGAATTAATATATATGTGTGTGTTCGTGTTATCAATATGTATGTTTCATATACAGAGATATACATTTTCATATATCTATATCTATATTATTGCTTTTATTTCTGTTTTCGAGATTAAAAAAAAGGAACAGGAAAGATGGAGTTGATGTCCTTTTTGTATTTCTCTCACTAGATACAATGGAAAACCCTGGACATTGTATATAAAACAACATAAGAAGATTCTGAGGAGATGACTGGCTAAGGGCCTTGGCACCCAAGATTCCTCCCCCAGTGGTGAGTTTCCTTTTTGCTTCATGTTTCCCAGACTAAGGTTTCAAGAAACTGGCATCCTCAAACATCAATGGGTGCAGCTAAAAAAAAAAAAAAGAAAGAAAGCCTAACAAAAGCCTGCTCTTTCTAGCCAAAGAACCAGGAAAAGGGTAGCCTAGCAAAACTATTAGACAATAATTACTCTACTCCTGCCAACACCCCAGAAGACACTGTGGCCCCACTCCACCCATGCCAACAAAGGCCCACTGGGGAGGTGAGATTTCCACTTCCTCCAGGCAGTAAAGGGGTACTCCCACTCTCACACCCTCCATCTGTGGAGGCCATGTGGGGGAGCCATAAGGGGGCGCTCTAATGCCTCCCAGCCAGGGGGCATCAGTGGAGCTTAGTAGGGAGCTGGAACTCCCAGGCTTGCCCAGTAATAACTAGGAAGACCCCTTCTAGTGTCAACCAACGCCAAGGAGGGGACCCTGGTTTCTACCCAGCCCCCATTCCACTAGTTGGGGCAGTGTCAGAGGAAGTGAACTAGAACAGAAGGTTTAAGTAAGATCCAGTGTCTTATAGCACCCCAAATGTCCAATTTTCAATAGAAAAATTACCTGTCACACCAAAAACTAGGAAGATCTCAAGTGGAATTTAATAAAAAGACAATTGATAGATGCCAACAGTGAGCTGACAGAGATGTTAGAACTATTTGACAAAGATTATAAAGTAGCCATTGTAAAAATGCTTCTTCAGTGAGCAATTATGAGCATCTTTGAAACCCCCAGAAAAAGAGTCAGCCAAAAGACTCAGGGGGAAAAAATAATCTTTATTTCACCAAGTATTTTGAAGAATTGTTGTCAGTTCCTGCAGTGATGAAAATAAATTCAAAGTTTTATTCTAACTGACTAGGAAATCTCACTGTCATTCACAGGTAAATTGAGAGTAAATAAAGGTGAATGAGGTTAGAGTGGACAGTCTAAGACAAATCATGAAACTTTGTAACTCTCATATCATTAGTAGGAGAGCTCTTTTTTTTTTTTTTAAGATTTTTATTGGGGAATTGGGGGAGAGGAACAGCTTTGGGGAACTGGAGAAGGGGAACAGGCAAGTTGCTGTCCTTTTGTTCTTCAGTCTAGCTGTGGAGGACGTTGCTTCACTGGCCCATGTTGGTATCGTCATTGCGCTCTTCCTGGGTGAGGCAGATCGGTCGCCGGCCTGTGGACGGCCGCTTACAATGGCTCTTGGCCGCTCACACCAGCTGCCAGCCGCTCACGCTGACTGCCCGCCACTCACTGTAGCCTATGGCAGCCCACTGCAGCAGGGGCTGCAGCTATGCCATTCCGGGGACTCACAGCAGCCCAGCTCCAGGTGGAGCTGTTGTTCACCATCTTAGCTGTAGAGGGCAGTGTGGGATCCGAACCCAGGCCGCTGGCGTCCCAAGCCAGCTCTTAACCAACGAGCCACTAGGCGGGCCCAGTAGGAGAGTTATTTAATGTTGAAACCACTGACCATCTTCCACATACTATATATGAAGAGGCATATCTTTTCACTCTGTCGTCCAGGGATGGCACTGAGGAAAGTCTGATACCCTCCCTGGTGTCTCAACTATCCAACCTCACGGCCATCAAGTCCTGGTCACTAGCTTTGCCACTTGGGTTCCCATATTTCATACATCTTAATGCCATCTCATCTTCATGAGTAGTCTTGTGTTTTTACCTTCCAGGAGGTCACAGCTATGGTGGTTGAGGAAAAGACAGAGGGCTAGAAATTGAGTGTGAACAGCCAGCTCACCTCATGCCACCTGTGGCTATTCTGCCATTCCACCACACGTTGTGGCAGCCCCTTTTGATCACTCCCATTAATCAGTCTTTATTGTTGTTGATAAAGTTCTTTGTTTTTGCCGGAACTGTTTGACTAGTTTCCGATATTCATAGTTCAAAGTTATACAGAAAGGGAGAACTGAATATCTGCACTCTATAGACAGAGATATACTGGACTTTGACAGATAAAAGATACACCCTCACTTCATACCAAAACTATTAAAGGTGACTTAAAGATTTACATGTTAATTAAGCAATAGAAGGAAATGAAGGTGATTATAGAGAGGGAAGGTATTTTTAAGAATAACACAAAGATAGAAACCATAAAGAAAATATTTAAGTGGTTGGAATTATACTAAAAGTAAAAATTTCTGCATGTCTTGATTATCTCTGGGTAGTTAGATGATTGTATTTTATTTTATTGCTTCTCTGTATTAAATTTTTAGTAAACCTATAAAAATGAAAAATTATTTTACATGCCCCATACAATAAGCAATATTGAAAGTCAAACATCAAACTGAGGGAAAAAATTTCAACATATAAAGAATTGCCTTCCAGAATGCAATATATAAAGAATTCTTACACATCAATATGAAAAATACTCAGTTCCCAATACAAAACTGCGTAAGTCATTAACAGAGTATTCACTGGGTCGGCCGAGTGGCGCTGTGGTTAAGCACTGGCTTGGGAAGCCAGCGGCTCCTGTTCGGGTCCCACATATGAGGGCCGGTGACACTGCCCTAAAAAAAAAAGAAAATAGAGTATTCACAAAAAAAGACACTACAAATGAGTAATAAATTTTAAAAAATAGTTAATGTAAAACCTTTAAATAAATGCAAACAAAAACAGTAATAGAACACATTTTGGTGGTTCTATCAAAATGTCAGAGATTAAAATTAATTGTATTTGTAGCTGTTGGCCTTGCAAATTGGTATAATCTTTTTGGAAAGCCATTTGGTGATTTGTCAAGAGACTTAACATTTTGTTTACCTTTGGAATAGCAATTGTACTGCTAGTAATTGATGTGTAGGAAATTGTCATAAATATGTACAAAGTGCAGATTTCATCCAAAGAATTTATCAATAGAAAAAAATTCAAATGTCTCCCCAAATAGGGGATTGCTTAAGTAAATTACGGTGTGCTCATAAGGTTTAAATATATATATATATATGTATATATATATATATATATTCCTTTATGAATGAATTTTCAGGTTAATATCAGATATGAAAAATATACAGTACATTTTCTTTAGTAGAAAAGCAGTACATCAAATCGTGCATATAGTAGTTTTTTGTTTGTTTTGGTCAATAAGAAAATTCATGTGTAGAAAAAAGACAAGTAAGATGTAGACATCAAGTGTGAATAGTGGTGGAATTATTTGGCTTGTCTGCGTTATATACGTGTTTTTCTTCGATTAGCATATATCCTGTGGGAAAATATTTAAATTGTATTTTACGACCTTGGCAGCCCTCAGGAGCAGATAAAATAGGCCTCACTCTTTGTATGGCCCATCACCCCTCAACAAAGGGGCGACGCTATGTTGCTGACAGCCCTGAAGACCACTCAATCTCTTGGTGCAAATCTGGGCACAACGGAAACCAGGGCCCGGTGCAGACGACAGCGTTTCAAAACGCGCTGGGGTGAATAGTTCCGTCTCTTCCTGGCTCAGGAGGGCAAATGCTACAGTAATATTTTTGTCCACCGATTCAGAGAGAAAAACCCAGCCCAGGAAAGACACTCCCTTCGTTTGTGCATTGTGAATGTCTTGGAGAACTACAGGGAGGGGAGGGGGGAAGGGGTTCCCTTTGGTTGCTTTTCACTGAATAGCAATGAGCCAGTAGAAAGCCCCGTAACTAATTGGCTCTGTCGGAGGGGGAAATGCTATCAAGACTTTTTCCTTTCTTTTTCATTTTCTGAAAGTGCAGTGGGCGCCGAGACGTGACACTGTCGTATTCGTGTTCCAGCCACTTCTCTCTCCCCTGGACAGGGGAGCAACTAGAATAGCAACCGAGATTAGCATGGAGGGACCCACACCGCATTTGCATCTGAAAGTGCCCACTGCACACAGCTGAGGCCGCGTTTGTGCTGGAAGAGAGGGAGCTTGAATAAATCCTCTCCTGCTGCCAGTCCAGTCTAGGGACTCTTAGCCTCCATGAGAGCACCCCCTGGGTTTAGGGCTAGCATCTCAAAAGAAACAGCCCCTATTTCCGGTTACATGACGTGTGCGGTGAGGGATTGCAGCATGCATATTTTTTAGTTCCTCAACTTCTCTCCGTTCACTTTGTCTTTTTCTCTTCCTTCCTGCTGTGGATTATTCCACTTCATTTACCAGACAGGAGATGTGGTCTGATCTTCCTTTGTTTCATCATTTGAAGATGTGTGTATGTGGGGGTGGGGATACCGGGGCATGGGGGAATGGACAGTTATTGAAGCCGGACAGGTTGAACTTCTCCAGCCCTGGAAATCTGATTAATTTTTCCCTCTCCGAGGATGTGAGGACAGCACCTTACTTGGACAACCGTTCCCATACCCAGCTCTGTCCTCTCTGAGGCAACACAGCAGGGACAAAGGAATGGAATTCCACATCCTCCTCTGGGAAAGAGAAACGCTTGAAAATTGAGTTTTCCCAGGCTTCTGCTGGGACTCCAAGGAAGACTGAATTGCATAATCTCACAAAAATGCGAGATGTAACCTACGCCTCCATAAACTCTCATAATATAGAGTCAAGGGATTACAAAAACCAAGAAACATATGCACGATTTCCTGACGTGAGCACAATTTAAAGGCCTTGATTGCAAAACCAAAGTGCCTCCAGACCAAAGAAGGACAGACCCAGGAAATGTAAATCTCCACGGAGGGGTCCTAATGCCAGATGGGGTTCTTTCATAATAGCTACTGGAGAGAACCCAGAGACACATGCGAATGTCTTTTCTATTGTACAGTAAACTGAGACAGTCCATATTGGAAACTCTGCCCATTCCTCCAACAGAAATTGTATCTAAGGGCAATCTAGATATCGCTGTTTCATGGATGTCCTTCTCAGAGGCAGAAGGTTAATTTCTCAATAGCCAGTCATTGTATTTCTTTGTGTTTCAAATGTGTTGAGTGTTTGCTGTTGATCAGCGATGCTGGGCTTGGGACCTTAGCCAATGGCTCAGATGGCCACAGCAACACCATCCCATTGGTGGCCAGGACTAACCAACATGAATGAGAGTGGATACCTGGGCTGGCAGCTCTGGGAGGGAGGTTACATAGGGATCATGTTTCCATTAAATTAAACAACTGTTTATTGGACACCTACTTGTGCCACATACTATGTTAGAGCCATACACTGAGATAAATATGACAGAGAGAAATATGACATAGCACCTGCCCAAGGATGTCACAATCTGATGGGGAAATACACATTAAATTTACTGTAATCTAGTAAGTGCTAAATTAGTAATATGCACACTATTTTTATATGCAGACCTCAGGGGTAGGGGAAGGCCTTAAAAAAATCCTTCAGACATCATCCAAAGAATTTATCTGGACTTGTTATAGGGATCTATTTCTCTTGACCTGAAGTCAGTGTTGTCCATAGTAGGTGTGGGTTCCCTAGGGAATGCAGAAAATAATTGGGCAGATGTAGAAATAAAGTATTAAAACTTATGTTTATGCTTTTTAATGTACCCTTTTAAAATTTATTTTTGCATACATTTTATGATATATGATATAATGGTTCCGAAGTAAATGTGTATCATTTTTTAAAAATAATGTACCTATTGGGACGGAGGTGTATGCTCACAAAATTTTGACACAAGAGTGTGAACAAAAGTTTGAAAATGATTAGGCTCCTTTGTCCCTTGTGTCCAAGACCCTGGATGTTTTCCTCAGGACTTTGGGCAGTCGGGCTGTGTCTTAGCAGCGTTAAGCTCAGGTGACTATCTTCCATCACCTCTGCTTCTCAGAGAGGACCCTCCAATTATTCTGCATCCTTCCTCCTTTGAAGGCTGCCTGTAGTCATATGACTTGTCCCACCTTTGTGTCATAAACGGATGAAGAGGCAAACACCCAGTGATGAAGTAAGTTGTCCAATATTACAGGGCTAGTATGACTAATGTACTTTCTGGCAGAAATTTTAAAAAAAACAAAAACAAAAAAACCCCTGATATTGTCTGAGGTGTTATGCTAATAAGAAACTGGCCAAAGTCTTAAGCAGAAAAGCAAAAATCCCCAAACCTGTTTACTACAAGAACTAGAAAGGCCCTGAGCTGAGTGAGGCAGGGTAGATGAATCAGCATACCTATCTGCCATTTGTGAGATTTTGTAGTCATGCAGGCCTGAATTAAAGTATCCACTTTGCCAGTTAGCACCTGTGAGATCTAAGCACTTACCAAACCCCTTTTAAGTACATCAGTTGCTCTTCTTGGGTTGCAAGGAATAGAAACTAGCTCTGGATGACATAAGGCCTCTCAAATGGAATTTGTTGGAAGGAAATGGGGTCATTCTCAGAATCAAAGAAGTAGCTGAAACCCAGGCTTTGTGAACAACAGGATTGAGGGCAGTTCCAAGGATCGTGGCAGAGGTGTTAAACAACTTGGATTTTTAGGGTGCTCAGCTTGGACAACTCCACTCTAACTCCTTTTGAGTCTTGGGTGTATCTCTGCTCAGAATTCAAATGCTCAGGATAGATTCTAATTGGTCACTCAGAGTTCAAATCCCCAGAATAGGTTCTCATTAGTCTGTTTTGGTCATATGTGCATCTCTGTGGTTCTGTGATTGGACAGAGTTGGGATGCAAACTCTAGTAGATAACAGAGTGAAGGACAGGTTGGCCTTCAAGGGAAGGAGAGCTGAGCAGGCAAAACCAAGTCATGTCTACTATATTAAGCTTCAATTATCTCATCTGGAAAATGGGAGTAAACATACAGATCTCATAAGTTTTTTGTGAAGATGAATTGAATGAGATAACATTTGCAAAGTTCTTAATACAAGGCCTGGCACTTGGTAAATGTTCAGTAACGGTAGCCATTGTTATTATGAATTATATGAGATTATATGGAAATTGTCAGGCTCTTGTTCTTATACAAAATTGGTAGAAGTGGCTTTAAGTATGGCAATCTTATAGAGGGATTTATTTGATTGAATGCCAATGATGGAATGGGATAATACAATTAATCCAGTGAGAGATTTTTGTTACTTTTATACTTGCTTTGTGCATGGAGTCCCACTCCTCTTCATATTTCATTATTCTTAAACTCTGTGATTCCAAGTGCAAATTTGCCAAAAAAAAAAAAAAATTGGTTTTTAAGTCACCTCCTCTTTATTTACTGATTTCATAGATCTTGGCATTCTTTTCCTGGTTCCCGTGAGTTCTCCAAGGTTTGCAAAGGAGGGGGAAATCCTGCCTTTTAGGATAAGTTACTCATAGGAAGTGTCAACACAGCACTAAACAGCCAGTCAATTTTATGAAGACCAAAAAAAAAAAAAAAAAAAGGCAGTCAAATCCCCATAGACAGAATTTTAGATAATTAGTGGAATTTTTTAGTCATTGGGCTAAATTGAATGCATATTTAAACATCACATCAATATAACCTCAGACTTGGCATTAATTTGTTCCAGGGTTGATAAGCAGTCTCCAGTTGTACAATTATTATGGGCTAGATGACCCATGTCCCCATAGCTGGTCATGGTTTGTGATGGATAATGAGCATGCCTGGAAGGGGGGTGGGGTGGCCGAGCTGGGAGCTTGTGAGCACGGAGTCAGGACAGGTGGGATGTGCCCTGGCCACACCTGGGCCCTGGCAGCTTTTTTATCTCCCTGGCAGAGAGCTAATCTCTGCCCTGGGACAAGTTATCCCGGGACAGAAAGTCTCGTGAGAAAGAGCCTTGAGATGGGAGCATTGAAAGGGTTTGTTCAAGTTCAGGATGACCAGAAACATATTCAGAGGCAGCCCCAGCCAGCTGGTGCCAGCTGCAAAATAAACAGATGGCTCTTGCATGCAAATGGGAGTGGTGCTTATACGTGTGTAGGGGTTAGGTTGCCGCTGACAAAGCAGAGGAAGAAACTGGAGCAAGGAGCTGGGTAATCCAAGCAACAGGCCCATTTTTGTCCGCCTGAGCTGAGTAATGCTGAAAGGTCGGTGAGCAGAGCTTCAGCAAAACAGCTCTTTGATCTGGGGAGTTTCTCCCGGGCTGGATTGTGCAATCCTCTCTTCCTCCCTCTAGCCGGTCACTGCCTTGAACAGCCTCTCTCTCCCCGTCTCACTAGCTCACCGTGTCCTTCAAAACAGACAAACAATATTCCACATAGACATCTGGGGGAGATTCCAGGCAGCCTTCCCCTCCTCCCTCTGCTACCCTGAAAAATAAACCATACTTTCATTAGACAGCCTTACACCTCCAATAGCTTATTGTGGGCATGAAGCAAAGGATGCTGAGCTGGTATCTTCCTGTCTGAAAATCAGGCAGATACTTAGGGCAGTGGTTTTTATGCTCTCAGCCCATTAAACCCTTGGGAAGAACAGCAAAGCGAGAGTTTACTAAACAGTAAATTTAGTGGGTGAGTAAACCACAGCTTTATCCGACTTCTAAGCCAAAGTAAATATACTATATACATACATACACACACTCATGTACACACACGTGTGTCTGTGTGTACATGTGTGTGTGTTCAGTAGATAAAATGCTTACAAGGGGCTCTTTAAATAGCAAGGTCCCTGAGTACATTTAAAATAAGATTTGATTTGCAACATGAATACAACTTTTGGGGAATGCATTCTTTGCATAAATTGTGGCAAATGTACAAAGACAATGTTTAAATGCAATCAAAATCTTTGGCTGAAGAGTAGTCAGCTACATTCATCTTTGGTTTACAAGAAGCAACATGTGTTTCAAAATAAAAAAAAGAAAACCAATATTTTTCAAAACCTTCCCTTGGCCTGTAGTTTTGGATCCTCATAATTTGGCCCAAACCTTATCTTTCCAATCTTCTTTCTCACTCATTAGCCTCCTGCACGATTCTTCTGTTTCTCTTTCTTACAAACTAAATGACTAACAATTGCAAAGTACATGGACAGTTATACAGACTATGGGGTCTAACACTGAACCTGAGAGTTCTCTGTGGTTCTCAGGCTTTGGGGAAGGAGGGGCTACAGAGAGTGGGGCTCCCAGTGGAAGTGGAAGGTTGTCCTTTTTTTTCTGTCTCTCCCTCTCTGTCTCTGTCTGTCTGTCTGTCTCTCTCTGTCTCTGTCTCTCTCTCTCTGTCTCTCTCTCTCTGTCTCTCTCTGTCTCTCTCTGTCACACACACACACACACACACACACACACACACACTCACACTCTAACTTCTGTAGAATATGGTGCCAATACCAACAGGTGCTAATAGTGTGGACGGAACCCAGCCTGATGTCATGGGCAGGTTCTATTTTAAAGGACATTTTAATCACGTAGGTCTCAGAGATCACCGATTTCAATCTTGTGTTAGGGTCAGAGCAACACAGGTTCCATTTTCCAGAGTGGCTAAAGCCTGCTTTGCTGACGGAGCCTGCCCAGCCTTCAACTTAGAACCTGGACGGTGATGCCTCTCTGCCTTTCAAGCTTTCTTGGATATCAAAGATTGACTTCTGCCATGACACAAACTAATCCAATCTGCCCAGCAACACTTTTGTCTCTGTCCCGGGGCAAGGAGAGCCCAGTGGAAATGAACTCTGACCCCTGCCCTAACCCCTATGCCCTTGTTCAGAAGCCAAACACCCATGCTTCTGTGTCACAGCCTGTACCGTGTGTCACAGCATCTATCTAGCACAGTGGGGAGTCCGGGAATAGTTGAGTAAGTGAAAGAGTTCCATTTCTATTTGAATGGGAAAAAAATCAAATCAAAACAAAATGTGAAAATTATTTGTATTGTTGGAGCGGGGAGGGTGGGAAGAAACTTTCCTCTCCCAGCCAAGGTTCTTCTGGGCTAATAGTTAGATCTACATGAGATTCGGAGGGAAGGAGGGTTTTTGTAGGAGATAGGAGCAGAGGTTCAGTAATTAGAAGTTTGCCCTGTCCTGTAGATAGAGCAAAAAAGTTATCTCTGATAATCTCTTATTATGGGTGAGGCCCTTCATTTAAATTCTTCTAGGTAGTTCAGTGGGGGCAGAAGTTTCTCTTGAACCAGAAGGGTCTTGGTTACCTTTAGCTCAAAACAATCCACATACCACACAGGTACATCCTGGGGTGACTCATTGAGTATGAGAAGCTGAATTTTTATGTTTTAATTCAAATGTGTTAAAACCATGGAGACCGGTGTGTGTTTAGTTCTCCCTTCTTCCAGAAGCATCTCTAGGAGGTGAAGCAACTGTTGACTGCTGCTGACCACTCCCTGGCAGTGGGGCTCAGAATGGCAAAGCAAACAGGTATGAGATGAAGGTGAGGAACCTTGGGTGTGAGTCAAACATTCTATGGGAGCTTTGAGACCTAGGTCAAGTTAAAAATCTGTCATCCTCAGTTTCTTCATTCACTCATGATGACAAGGTTTTTAGGATAACATGAGCTCTTCATGTGAACCTACTTTGGACATGGTTACTTTTTTTTTATTTTTGAGGGCAGTGTCACTGGCCCTCATATGTGGGACCTGAACCGGGGCCACTGGCTTCCCAGGCCAACGCTTAACCACCGCGCCACTCGGTGGGCCCCATTGTTACTTTTTATATGGCTTCTTTTTCTTCTGGTAATATATAAGCACAAAGAGCCTACGTTGTGAAGATCTGAGGGGGTCAAGTGGTGTCGTTTCTTATGTCAAGGCAAGATTAAAATCTAAACTGTGCAAGATGATGGTCTAGGTATTTAAAAGTTTTCCAGAAATGAAATATTCACAAACACCTCTGGTAATATGTTCAAAATGTTAAAAAAAAAAAGAAGTTGCAGACCCAAAATGGAGTCCTTTGCCGCTGTGACAGCAAATCAAGACTTAATTCTGGTTTCAATCTTTCTCAAGAGTGTGACCTTTAAACAGTCAATCTGAAATATTCTGATTGGCAGTGGCGAGGTCATCTGCTTGATAACACCCCTGCCTGCCTTCCACCCCCCACAAAAGGTGACCTGTCCTGAAACAAGCCTTTCTTTCTGTTGCTCTTACCTTCTGGCCCTACCCCGCTTCTGCCTATAGAAACCTTCCATTTTTGTACCATCCCTGGGAGCGCCCTTCTAGTTGCTAGACAGGATGCTGCCTGATTCATGAATCACTCAATAAAGCCAATTAGATCTTCAAATGTATTCAATGGAATTTTGTTTTTAGTGAAAGTTTTACTTGAATCTTGAGAAGGCTTTGTATGTGACATATTGGGTTGTCGGAAAAGTCATGACGCCTTTCTGCAGCGAAAAACATAGAAAAAAATATGTCATAATTTTTCCGACAACCCGGTAGTTGGTACTGCCCTTAAGTCTGATAGCATCTATAGCATCTAAAACACCTGCCAATTAGCTTCTGTTATGAGCAAGCCCCTCCCTTTTCTGTCCATAGGGTCTGTCTCTAGCTATCCTTTCTGAGGAGTCAGGGCAATGAGGGATGATAGGCTATGTCCTGTGGTCCACATGGAACAGTGACAAAAATCACTGTCCCACTTGACTTTCCCTGAGGTAACCCCACATTGGACTTCATTAAAG
Organism: Aselliscus stoliczkanus; assembly: GCA_033961575.1. Classification (NCBI taxonomy): domain Eukaryota; kingdom Metazoa; phylum Chordata; class Mammalia; order Chiroptera; family Hipposideridae; genus Aselliscus; species Aselliscus stoliczkanus. The sequence continues at coordinate 11,040,920 of CM066734.1, forward strand.
GAATGAGACTTTTTCTTTTAACTGTATTGGAGAACAGCATGTTTTTTCCAGGATCCACGAACTTCAAGTCAAGTCGTTGTTTACAGTCTTCTTGTGGTGGGCACAGCTCAGTGACTCATGTGGGAATTGAACTGGCAACCTTGATGTATGAGCCCGCCCTCTAACCACCTGAGCCAAAGGGCCTGTGAGACATTTTTTTTTTTTTGAGGGCAGTGTCCTCATACGTGGGATCCGAACCGGGGCCGCTGGTGTCCCAAGCCAGCTCCAAACCACCGCGCCACTCGGCCAACCCCCTGGGAGACATTTTTAATGAAGTGCTTTAGGTGATTATTCCAAAGCTGCATAAATTGGGAAACATGACTGTGATATTGTGATTTATAATAAATATATATTTGGTCTTTGTCCCCATTGCTGGCACAGACTCCTAAAACCCTTGGGATGTCCTAAGTGAGGAGAGCCATAAAGAAGTCTTACATCGGGCCAACTGAGTGGCACTTTGGTTAAGAGTTGGCTTGGGATACCAGCTCTGAGCAGCAGGGCCCCGGTTCGGATTCCACATGAACACCAGTGATGCTGCACTTCCGACAGCTAAGATGGTGAACAACAGCTCAACCTGGAGCTGGGCTGCCGTGAGTCACTGGCAATGGCTTAGACTGAGCCCCAGCTGCAGTGGGCTGCCATGGGCTGCCATGAACGGCTGTCCAGAGGCCAGCAAGTGACTGCCTCACCCGGGAAGAGCACAATGATAATCCCAACATGGGCCAGTGAAACGAAGTCCTCCACAACTAGACTGAAGAACAAAAGGACAGCAACTTGTCTGTTCCCCTTCCCCGATTCCCCAATGCTGTTCCCCTCCCCCAATTCCCCAATAAAAATTTTTTTAAAAGAAGTCTTATACCTTCTGTTATGTTAATGAGGTGACTTCTGGACCACATCTAGGGTTGGGGCTGGTTGCCCAAAAAACCAGTCCTGTGATTAGAGTTGTAACTTTCAGTCCCACCCCCCTGAGACCTTGGGGACAGGAAAGGGACTGGAGGTTGAATCCATCACCCGTAGCCAATGATTTAATCAATCGTTTCTATGTAATGTCGCCTCCATAAAAACCCATAAGGATGGGATTTGGAGAGAGTGGTGTGCCTGGAGAGGGCATAGAAGTTCCGTGTCCTTTTCCCATACCTTGCCCTGTGCTTCTCTTCCACAAGTGAAATGTTCCTGAGTTCTCTGAGCTGCTCTACCAAATTAACTGAACCCATGAAGGCCTTTGTGGGAACCTCTGATCTATACAGTCCGTGGGTTAGAAGCCTGGGTAACAACTTGGACTTGCAATTGGCACCTGAAAACGTGGGGCTGAGCCCTTAACCTGTTGGATCTGATACTATCTCCAGATAGATAGTGTCTGAACTACATTGTAGAACAGTCAGCTAGTATCCGAGAATTGTTTGGATGTGTGTGGACTCCTCCCACCCCAACGCACACATGTTGGAATTGCTGACTACAACCATTAAGGGTGGAGAAAAATATTGGCATTCTTCCCAGGTTATTTCCTTGGGCCCTCTGGGTCCCATAAGGGTCAAGGTCTCACTGCCTATGCCTGCTGGAGAAACTTACCTTGATTTTTCCCAGCAATATCAGCGTGTCTTGCAGACTTCTCTTGGTCCTACACTCTTCCCGGAGCCCTCTCCTTGGCACTCCTTACCACTTCTAGTGCCCTCACCTGCCCTCTGAGTGTCAATGGCGGAAGGGTGGGGGCCCATCCCTGTGTTTGCCTGTCCCTCAGGATCTAGCAACACATATGGGGGAGTGGAAACACGAAAGCTCCTCCAGTTTGTGGCTAGTTGCCTTGAATATGTTGGAAATCAAACACAACCACAAAGATTGTTTTCCCTCTTTTTGGTCTTCAGAAAAAATTGTTATTCCTCCCATTGACATGACTTTGACTCTCTTGTGAATACTTCATCAGCTTTATCCTGCAGAGGGAGAATTGATGGCTCCCTCTCTGCCCTGAGTTATTTTACAACCCATCTTATATAAACTTGACCCCTGAAGAGCAGCATGTGTAATCAGGTCTGTTGAAATCCTCAGGGGTGTGGTGGTGGTGGTGAAGATGGTGGGTTGGAGGAATGATCTCAGATGACTCCATCATGATCATCATCATCCTCTATTGAATATTGGCTCTGTGTCAGAAATAATAATAACAACTCTCATAGCTGATTGTTTACGATGTGCTAGGCAAGGACAGAGGGGCTTTCCCTGTATTGTTAGCATAACTTCATGATAACCCTATATTGTAAGTACTATTATTCTCTCCATTGCACAGAACAGGGCACTGAAGGACCAGGGCTACACAACTGTGTCCATGGGCACAGCCAGTAAGAAGCAGAAACTGTGTTCAAACCCATGGCTGACTAACTCCAGTGGTTTTTCTCTCATTCTGACTATAGTTGGCACTTCCTAAGTATGGTTGATTGACTGGTTTTTTGAAAGACCTTTTGGATCCTTGCTGTCGAAAATACCAGATGTAGTTATATGTTGTTATGGTTGAATGATCACAGCTGTCTACGCCAAAGGGGATATGAGTATGCTCAACACTGAAGTTTTCCCCAACTGAAATGGTGTTTTTAAAAAGCCTCCCTTTCTGATTTGCTAAGTGAGTGCAACGCTCCAAAAGGGGGCCACATTGGCAGCCCGCAGGATAAATTCACCTATTTATGTAAGAAGTGGATGCAGTGGCCATCTGCTTCAACCTGACCTTGAAAGACCTCTACAGAACACAAGGTTAATGCGTCCTTCACATCTTGTTCTGTGTTGGCTCCCATGAGCCCAGCTGACATAGGTGCTGGACCGGTAGTTATAACTGCTAGGAGCCTTTAGAGCTGGAGTTTCCACACCTCCTGCATATTAAAATACCTGGGGATTTAAAAATATACAGATTCCTGGGCATCCTCCAAACTTTCAGAGTCTGAACTTGACCAGGAAGCTCTGTGTATTTTCTAAATTCTACCCCAGGTTTGGGAATCACACACTGGGGAAAGTTCTGTCCTCTGTGTCCTATTACTAATTTTCCTCCTGCACCAACAGCTTGCTGATTTATACCCTTCCTCCTTCACACACATACTATGAGGCAAGTGTCTTCCTAGTGTCAGAAAAGCTGGAGGAAATGTCAGGCTTTGTCAACTGAAATCAATATTTACTTGAGAAGCCTTTTGGCACGTCTGAGTTACTAGCAAACGTCTGTCCAAACTGTTCAAAAAACTAAACCTTAATCCACCGGCTCTATTTAAATACAGCCTCCACTTCTAAGCTGCATTCACATTTTTGTTAACATATTTTCCTCATTATTTCTTTTCAGTGTGCTTCATTGCTTGTTTATTTCTCCAACATTGTTTCTAGAGACCAGAAGGCAAAAACACTGAAGCATGGTTAGAAACAGATTGGAAAAAAAAAAGAAATCCCAACCCCTTTGATAGAGACTAACATAATATACTTCTTGGCAGTTGTTTAAGAGAAATGCTATTGCAGTACAGTAACCTTGTAGTGATTACGTAGAATTGGCAATGTTGCAAATCTATGGAGATTACAGGCAAGAAGGAAGATGTGAAATAAGTGGCTTTATTTCTTTTGCAGGTGTTGGCGGAGAAGGAAAGGGAGGATGGAGAGAGAGAAATGTGCACATGAGTTTGACTTTGGATGCTCCTGGCATTCTCTCTTTCATTGTTGCCTTATGTTGTTATTTATTATGTCTAACCTATGTGTTTGAGAGTCCTATTGTTATGTTATATAACCCTAGCTGAGGTCAGAAATCTGGAAAAATGCTTTCTAGGAACAATCATGTGTTTCTCCATAGTAAGGAGTCTTCACAGGTTGGCTAAGGAGATTTCATGATTAGAAATTGCATTGATAGGGCCGGCCGAGTGGCGCGGTGGTGAAGCACTGGCTTGGGAAGCCAGTGGCCCCGGTTCGGGTCCCACATATGAGGGCCAGTGACACTGCCCTCAAAAAAAAAGAAAAAGAAAAAGAAAAAAAGAAATTGCATTGATAGGCCTCAGTTTGACAATAGGCCTTTATGTTTCATAGTCATTCAGAGAAGTCTTACCCTGATATCACTGACCGTTGGACTTTTCTTTTAAAGCAATGCAGCGTTTGACCATACTGAGGCCCATTTCCTATTGTCCTGCCTCCTCTCACACCATGACTTTCTTTCTGTAAAGGGTCCTTCCCTGTGTGACCCTCTCTATCAAACGAGCTTAATATCTCTTATCTGTGAACTCCCCAGAACAGCCTGATCTCTGAGCCAGGAATTAACTTTGGTAGCTTTCCTTTCATAATAGAGTGGTTGAAGAGTTGAGAATGTTATCATTTCTAGTTAGGTAGAAACATCTCACAGAGAATGTTTACTTTCAGCCAACACTGAAGATGTGCATTATAATAATTTAAAAAATAAGACATGTTTTATCATTTCCTTGAGTCTGATGATGAACTAAGTTTTTTCACATGCAATCCCGTAACAGTCCTATGAGGTAAATACTATGATCATCAGATAAGATGTGTAAAGACTGACTAGTTATTAGTCAAATCACTTCTCTTGAATGTGCAACTAGAGTATATATGCCAGGCACTCTTGCAGTTAGAGATAGCTAGAGGACTGTGGGTATAAGTGGTGCATACCACTGGCCCATGAAAACCTCTTGTCAGTCCTTCAACCTGTCCCTCTTCCCTTATCTGCAAAGGATTGAGCAGGGAACCCCAAGACTCTAAGGGAATGTTGGAACCACAAGATAGAAGCAGCCTGAGTTCCTGAATGGGTGTGTGGAGCAGAGCATGCCATAGTGACATAGGCAAGAAAGAGGTATTTATTCTGGTTGTTTTGCTATATTAGACAGCATTCTTATATTGGTGCCTTGGGGTTCTGTATATAGATATGCAGTTGAGTAACAGATAGCAAAAAAAAAAAACTGACATTAAAGACTGAAAAGGTGGCAACCCATGTTATGCAATGGTGAAACGTTTGGTAAAACTGAGACCTCCCTTAGTGTGGAAGGCAATCTCCGTGTGTACTGAAACTAGCTCCAGGGGAACAAGTTGTAAACCATCAAAGTGTTAGTGAAAGTGGGGCTAATATTGGCTATCTTTAATAAGGTGTGACCCCGAGATAGAGTGAGAGAGAGAGCGAGAGGGAGAGAGAGAAGATGAGGCAAAGAAGAAAAGAAGTAAGTTCGGTTTGGGTATTATATGTAGGAAATAACACGTTTAGTGTGCCTACTGGCTTGTGGAGCTGACTGGTGGCAAAGTATACTGGAAGCCTATGAAATGTTTAAAAGACTTGAATCGCCAGAGAAATGAGCCTACACTTTCCAATATGTTAAACAACCACTGAGCATCCAAACATGCTTTAGTAAGAAGTGGACTCCTATAAAACCTCCAAGGAAGACATATACCCCGGTATGCCCTTCAGACATGGACAAAGCAATTATTGCCTGGAAAAAAACACACCACAAAGGGCAGTCATGAGCCACAGAGAATGAGGGACAAAGGAGTTCTTCGCAGAGAACAAAATTAGGACTTCTCCAACCTTAGGGAAGCAAACCTTCTTTGTGACTGTCTAGCTACAAGCAAATGTTGTGTGTGTCCCTTCTACTTCTTTCTAAATACAATGTCATTCCCCTAACCCATCGTTGTATATTGGATGTGTCCTGGGGAGTGGGGCTGTATAAGTTGTATGTTTTTATCAAAAGTCACAGATCTCTGGACTAAAAAGGGCCATGAGTGGACTTGATGGAGAGGACGGTGCATCCCTTGGAGATCCTGGACTTCAGCTGGGTCCACAGGTTGGAAAGGCTTTGGGTTGTCTCTTGTGGATTGCCTATGTGAAGGATTAAGTGTGAGCAAATGCTTGATGACCAAATGAAGTCTGTGGCAAAGGCTGAATGACTGTTTAGCCACCTACTGATTTTTCGTCTGGGCATACAGATGGTTGACATTTTTCTATCCTCCGTTATGGCTAGGGACAAGCATGTCGTTGAGTTTTGTCTGATAGATTATTGATGTATGTCATGTACACCATCCCAGACCTGTCTCATAAAACCGTCTCCTCTCCCTCATTTACCAGCTTGGCTTAGAGGACCCAGCAGAGAACTCCAAGGGGACAGTGGACCTGATGGGAGTAGGTGGAACCCCGTTCCAACCTGCACAGGAATGAAAACTAAACCCATATTGTGTTAAACTCTCAAGATTCTCAGGGTGAATTTTATAAAAATTTGCTACCTTCACTGATGGACATAGATGTAGAGGAATTAAGTCATCTGCCCGAGGTCACGCAGCCACCAAGGGCTCTGGCAGAAATGCAATTCAGGAGTGAGCTCCAAACTTGGGTCTGTGGAAGAATGTGATCAGAATCACTTGGGAAACTTCTCGACATACAGATTCTTCCGCTCTACACCCAAAATGCTGTTTCTGGTGTTTGGGGTGGGGAGGGGAGTAAAGGGGCTGTAAATCAATTTTTACAAGCTCCCTGGGTAACATTCCCTAACCAAAGCTCAGAAGCACCAAGTGCCAGCAGTTATTCTAAAACATACAAGCTGAATTTCTGTGGAGAGATGTCAAATGAGTAGGATGGTCATCTAATTTATTGTCCATCTGAGACACTTTCAAGAGTGAAAGGGGGAGCTATTAATAATTATGCTGGGAAACCAGGCAGAAAACAGGACTTTCCCAGGCAAATTGGCACATAAGAGCCCTGACACATGAGAACACAATGCAGCTGTGTCCTCTGCTGAATAAAAATGCCACTTCCCATTAAGAAAATTTTCAGTTTTTCTGGAGAGTACTATCTGCCACCTGCAGAGGACAGAGGTGGCCTTCAAACTAGGGGCAAAGATGAACTCTGCACAGAAGTCCTAATAGGCAGCCCCAGGTACTTGGAGGAACAAACCCAAAGTGTCTTATAGAGTTGGAGAAGCGACACCAGAGTCCCCACAACTGCTCACACAGACCTAAGAACCGCCACAGGCTTGAAGAGTAAATATAAGCAGTGGAAAATGGTAAGAAGCACTCTTGATTGAAACTAACAGAAGCTGAGAAAGAGGCCAAGTACAAAACCAGAATTCAGATTGGAGTGGCAGAGGAGCCGTTTGACTAATCTTCCAAGAAAGCACTTTGTGCTCCAGGCTCCCTTTCTGAAGGCTTCAGGAGCTGGTAGCATCTACAACATATAAACGATGCTCAATTTGAGTGTGAAAACAAAGTACCAGAGTTTAGCTCCTATTCACTCTTGGGACCACACAAAGATAATTTTGGTGTTCTTAAATAGTATGTCAGAGTTCCACCACTTACTAGCTGAACAATCCAGGACCATCTTGATCTCTCCAAGTCTCAGTTTCTCATCAGTCCATTGGGGATAATCATAAATCTCTCTACCTACTTCACGAAGGGGGATTGGGTGCATCAAACAAAATAATATACAAATAGTAAAGATTATTGAGATGAAAGATAATATCAATGTGAACAATATTAACAAAAATGTATGCAGTATAGTATCAGGTAATAACAAGTTTCCCAAGATATGTGAACATTTTCTTTGTGAATTAAGTTGATCCTTAAAGAAGTGAGCTAGTGTTCTTTTTTATGTAAGGGGTGGGTGTGTGTGTGCGCATACCCCAGCACTCACGTCCCTTTTACCTGATATATTATTAGTATTTCTTGGTGCTCCTTGGCAAAAATGCAATTTCATCCCAGGTTTACTGAATCTCTGGTGGTAGCGCCCCCAAATCTGGTTTTAACAGGTTTCCCAAGTGATTCTTAGGCATTATTTTTTTTAAATTAAAGTTTATTGGGGTGACAATGGTTAGTAAAGTTACATAAGTTTCAGGTGTACAATTCTGTAATACATCAGCTGTATATCACATTGTGACCACCCAGAGTCAGTTCTCCTTCCATCACCACATATTTGATCCCATTTACCCTCATGGACCACCTCCTCCCCGCTTACCCTCTGGTAACCACAAAACTATTGTTTAATCTATGCATCATTTTTGAGATGAATTTCTTTAAGCAATGGGACTCTAGGAATCAGCCTTCCCAGGTTTGCAGGCTAATTAGTTATCAAATGTTGTTGTCATTTGGCCCGGGAGGAGGAGCTAGCCAATCTGTCAATTGATCGATACCTCTCTGGAACTGAGTTCTCCAGTAGGAGGATGCATTGCGGTGCTCGGTGTTGTGACGAGGATCTTTCCTGAATGGAAGGCCAGTTGTGGAGCATGGCACGTGATTGGTCACAAAGGAACAGGGGGCTCGCACATTTCCTTGCTGCCATTCTGCAAAGAGCAACCTAAAACCAGCCACTTGGACTTTCCCATCCACTTCTCCCAGTTTCTCTAGAGCTTCCGGAGATAGGAGTGAATGTCTGGTCCCAAGAGTTCTTTAGATAAGGCTTCATGCAAGGGAAGGAGAAGAATTAAAAATGCTTCTCTCTCTCTCTCTCTCTCTCTCTCTCTCTCTCTCTCTCTCTCTCTCTCTGTCTCAGATGTCAGGAAGCTTTCATTCATTTTGGACTAATATTGATTTCATTCATTTAACTAATATTTATTTCTCATTTGTTATGTGCTATGAGCCCTACTACACAATAAAGAAACAATACTGAACAAAATAGACACAGTCCTTCAGGATAAGGCCTCTCTTGATCCTATTGTCAGACTCGCTTTCTTATTTCAGCCTAATCTTGGATGTTCCTGTGATGGTTAATTTCATGTGTCGATGTGGCTGGGTCATAGGGTGCCCAGATATTTAGTCAAATGTTACTTGGGGGTGTTTCTGCAAGTGTATTTTGGATGACAACACTTAAATTGGTGGAGTTTGTGTAAATCAGATTGCTCGTCCTTGTATGGGTGGGCCTCACCCAATCAGTCAAAGTCTGACTAGCACAAAAAAACCAGCCTCCCACCAACAAGGCAGAATTCTCCAAAAGACTGCCTTTGGGCTTTATCTGTGATATTGGTTCTTCCTGGCTCAAAAGAAGACTGGCTTCAGCCTGGAACTGGAGCATGGACTCTCATGGTTCTGCAACCCGCTGGGCCACACTGCAGATTTTGGTCTTGCTCCATAATCCCGTGAATCAGTTCTTTATAATAAATCTCTTTTCTGTACACACGCATCCTATTGTTTCTGTGTCTCTGGAAAACCCTGAGCAACAGGGTTTCTCATATTATAGTTGCCTAACCTAGTTGCTGAGTTCAGCATGCACCCAAAGGGTTCTCTTCACGTTCTCCAGAGCAGTTACCTGCTTCACTGGAAGAGTAGATGCAAAAGAAAAATATATAATTTTAATGGGCTTAAATGCAGCTTCTGTTCTTCCCTTGGGAGTGTCTAAAATGAGTACACAGAGCTCATTAAAGTACTGGGTTGTCGGGAAAGTCATGACGCATTTTTGCCATGAAAAATATAGAAAAAATATGTCATGACTTTTCCAACAACCCAATATTAAGCAGAGGGGGGAAGACAGTGAACCCGATTTTGTAACATGGTGGGATGGCTGCACAAGCCACTGTTCTACCTGGCAGCTCTGGAAGCACAGGTGACCTCTAATGACCCATCGCCAATCCAGTGGGTGACAGAGGGAGAACAGGTCTCAGGTTGTGCCGATTCCTCGCACATTTATTGGAAAGCACAGCTACTGTGGGAATGTGGGGAACCCAAACTGGAGAGGGATGTGTGTTTTGCTCTTCAACATACACAAATCTATTTGAAGAAGGACCAAGTTCTTTATATACTAGAAAGAGGGAACAGCAAAGCAGCATGTAACTAAATGGATGAGGACAAGCTGTCAGTTTATCAGTGGAGAAATGTGCTGGTCATCATCTGCCACTTCCGAGCTGAGCAACCTTAAGTAAAAGACTAGACCAACCGTTTTGACTGTGCTTCTTTCTCTGAAGGATGAAGGATAATAGCATCTACGTTCTAGGGCACTTCGTAGGATTCAGTGAAATCTGGATAAAGCCCCACAGTGCCTGGTGCCCCTAATTGCTATCCTCCATGAAGAATGAACTAATCCCCATTATTTCTCAGAGGAGGTGGAATCCTGCTTGTATCTTATGCTGAGGGTAGTAGAGATCTCTGACATGGGGTTTGATTTTATCTGCAAACACTGAGAGTTAGGGGAAAGGAATTCCCTTAGCAAGTAGCAAGAGAAAGAGGAATGGGTATGTTTAGGTTTCTGAGACATGGTAGGTTTTGAGCGGCAAGATAAGCTTCTCGAGGTAAATATGAAATACAGATCCCTGAGCTGTGAGGTGTTAAATAATTTACTGCCTGGCTTAGCTCACAGAAGTCATTGCCACGTCTGTGAACTCAGACCTCTTGTTGCCATAGGATTTGGAGTTTTCAGTTGTAGGCCTGTGGTTTTCGAACTACAGCATTTATGAGAATCACCTAGAGAGTTCGTTGAACCACACACGGTTGGACTTGACGGCCAGAGTTTGTAAGTCAGCAGGTCTGGGGTGGGACCCGATCGTTTGGCGTTGCTCACAAATTCTAACCAGGAGATACTGATGCTGCTAGTCCAGGGACCACATTTTGAGACCCACTGCAATGATGGAAGAGACAACAAACCAGTGAGAGAATGGCTGGTGAGGAAGAGGAATGACTCATGGGCATGCTTCCATGGGTGCCTCCTTTCAACTCCTATGGCAATTACCGTCTGGACCATGCATCTGGCAATTAATCACGCCTTGTCTTTTGACATGTCTTCTCTTTGCCTGAATGCTACATACATATTTCTATTGGGTTTATGCTTAAGAACCAGACAGGAATTGAGGCCACCAGGGGGACAGCCAGTGGGAGAAAGAGGAGGGGGTACAGCCCGAAAAGGCAGCAGGAAAAGGAGAATTAAACAGAGGATCTGCTTGTGGGAAAGTGGCGTTAGAGCTGGACTCAAGCTGCATCTTAAGAGGCAGGAGGGAGACAGCAAGGAGGAAGATAATTCACATGACATCCGGGAGGTGCAGCGTGGGAAAGGCAGACGGGCACCAGGAAAGCTATGAGGGTAACCAGGCCCAAGGAAGATAAAAGGGGGAGGGGGTTCATGGAGAATATGCTATCTCCTAAAAAAAAGCCACCCCAAAGTTGTTGGGCATTTTCTTTTATCCTGTGCAGAAGACAAGAAACTATGGTACTGAGGAAAGCGCTGATGTGTGTATGTTTGGTGAAGATGTTTACCCCTAGGGGCCCAAATTTATGGACTCAAGTAATTTGAGTGGGCAAGTTCCAGAAAAATGGATCAGGGCTAAATGCTTGGGGAAATAGCTTTTTAAAAAAAATACCAACCCAAGAGAAATGGAGCTAGAGCCTGACTCAAAAGAAAAGCCAGGGCACGGATTGGTTAGAAAGAAACAGAATTGGGTTCTTGAGATGGAGAGGTGGTCAGTGTTTCGTTTTGGAATTGCTGTCCTTCCTTTTGTGGGCCATTTGCAAAGGGCAGCATTTCTCACCTACGTGAGGCAGGTGAGTTCATTTGCAGTGCTAAAGGTCTCAGGCAATTCTTGGGAGGCATGGCAGCCAGGGATGTTTTAGATTAGGGCACAAAGCTCTCTGAGGAGCTATCACTTTTGGACCAGAACTATTTTTACATCCAAAGAACAAACAAAAGAGATTCTGGCAAAAAGCAATAGTCTCCTTTTCTATTTCTCTTCACCCACAACCCTGTTTTCCAGAAGCCGGCCCTTTTCATTGTTTCTATTTTTAGTTCTTTGGATACATCCAAACTTCTAACTAATGATTTTATACTCCTTTTCCTTGCGTTATCCACATGTTATATCTATTGGCCCTTCAATACGAAAGCTGATATCTAACTTACTAACATTATTCCAGTTCCTCCCCTTGTCTTCCTACCAAGGTTTGATCACTTTATTTTTAGTTCCTCCACTGGTTACCTTCAAACTTGACTCTCTAATATACTAAATTTTCTATTTCTTGTTATGTCAGCTTTGTACAGAGTTGCTTGATTCTCCATTTCATAAAATGAAGATATTTTCTTCTCTATCTTTCCTATTATTTTTCCCTCTCTCCCCCATTTCATCCCACATTCTAATCAAATCTTTCTACTTATACATTGTGTCAAAACGTTAACACTTAATTTTGCTCCTGCAACAACCACCATGTCTTGCTGAGTCCATAGTTGACTCTAAAAGTGAAAAATCAATCTGTGCTTCACGTTATTTTGATTGTTCTATGCTATGCTGAGAACTAGGATTACATATCGTTCTGGGAGTCCAGTGGAAAGACCTATGGGCTAATCAAAATAAGATGTTCCTATCTTCAAGGTCAAATGGATATTCTTTTTTTTACATTGTATTATTTGCTTAAAATCTCAAGATGGTTTTCTTTGCTTAATATTTGATCTATGTCTTTCTTGGAGAGCTTTCTGTTTTTCCTGGAGTTGCTAATTTTCTATTCCCTTTTCTCATAATTTATCGTATCTTCAAGTTTTGCCAGTCTTTAACTCATTTTATCTACTCTACAGTATCTTTTTCCAGAGACCCATCTCCTCCTGGAGTCCTTGGTCCACTTTAGGCTAGCTTCATAGCTGACATCTGAGAATTGTCTTCTATGCTTTCCTGAGTTGGATCTCTGGATCCCATATCATGTCTTCCTTGGTTTACTTCTAATTCGCTGTGCTTATCATCAAGTATTATTCTAAGAAGGGATCACATTTTGTATCTTTGAAAATACTTTATTTTGCCTTCACACATGCTTAATAAATAATGTACTGTGTATAGAATTCTAGATTAAGAAAACTATTTTTTTTTTTGAGGGCAGTGTCACTGGCCCTCATATGTGGGACCTGAACCGGGGCCGCTGGCTTCCCAAACCAGCGTTTAACCACTGCGCCACTCGGCCGGCCCTAAAAAAAACTATTTTGAGGACAAATATTTGGACAGCCAATGTTGCTGGAGAAATTTGATGGCTGTCCAATTCTCATACCTTTCTAGATGACTTGTTTTATTTTCTCTGAAAGCTTTAACATCTCTCATTTGTCTTTGGTGTCTTGAAATTGCCTATCAATGGGTTGAGGTATGAGGATTTTTATTGTTTCCATTAGCTGAGCTGGCATCCAGTGTGCCTTTCTCCTCTTAAGAAACAAATTTTTACCTTCACAATATTTACTTATTGCTCCTTCAAAGATTTCCTTCCCTTCTTTTCTCTGTCCATTTTCTCTAAGATTCATATCAATCTGACATTGAATCAGATCTTTTAGATTGTCCTTCTGCCATTTGTTCTGAGAGATTTTCTTGATTTTATTTGCAGTTCTTATTTGGCAAATTTTTCACATTTTCCCCTTTTTATGTCATTTTATTATTTCATAGATACCAAATAACAACTTTGCAAATCTCTCTGAATATATTGATTTCTGTTGTTGTTTTTACTGTTAGTTCTTTTCTGTTCTGTAAATTATCTGTGCTATTTCCAGCGTCTGTTCTTGTATGTTTATTTTGGCTATCTGCATCTACATTGCGTTTTCATAGCATATACCTGAGATAAAACTGGTGTCCTTGTTTCTTTCTATTTAAGAAAAAAAGGCCAGGGCTGATTACTTGGTGCATAGTTCTTGTGATATTATGGAAACTCCAGATCGGAGCTCTTTTGTAGAGCTAAAATGGGATGGCTATACTGTACACACCTTTGTATAGGTAGCTCCCCAACTCGCCCTCACGGCTTCCTTCAGCTCTTTCTAACCAGTTGGAGCCCAAGGTGGGTGTAGGGTGCGAAAGAACGGCTTGCCTAAAATTGCCTGAAATCATACATCATAACCACCAGCAGCAAACCAGTGATGACCTACAAGCTAGCATGATGACCCAGAAAGTGAGAAAATGCATATTTTTCCCTGTACAGGATGATGAGAAAGTGTCACCACTTCACACTTACAACAGCATTAGAATTAGGTCTGTAATCAACAGACACTTAGGGAATAAACTAACATGTGTCTTTGTGTGTAAATGTGTGTGAGACAGAGACAGACAGAAAGGATTTAAATATATTTGTTTCTTACAGAAGGGCCTGCTCTGGACCACAAGGTATTCCACTGAAGTGTCTCCTGATTGAAAGAAAATGGACCCTATGTAATTGGTCCTCACCACACCAGCCCCCTACATACATATAAGCAGGTCTGTACTATCAGGTTTTTTTTGTTTTGTTTTGTTTTTAACATTTAGTGCCTTAAAAATGATACTACTAATATTTAAACACATTTTTGTGGTAAATGATTTAAATAATAAAAAATTCAAATAAATTTATAGACAAAAATGTGAATATTTTTGTTCTTCCCCCTCTGACTCATCTACTTAGAGAGGAACATGTCATTTTGGTGAATATCATTTTGTTCTTTTTAAAATGCGTATATATAATATATATATACATACAAACACACACAGACACAGACACATACACACACTCCACATGGTTTTGTTTGTTATCTGGTTGTTTAACCCACATGTGATCATAATATATATTTGAAGGCTATAGACTATCCTTCAACTTGCTTTTGCACTTAGTAGGTCTTGTAGAGTTTTGCACATCACTGCGTGTAGCTCCACCTCCTTCTAATGGCTGCCAGTATTTCATATGATGGATACAGTGTAACCAACCTATAGTGCATATCTTTGTGTATTCATCTTTGTCAATATATCTAAGGGTAGGGAAATGGCTGAATCATAGCACTTTTAAAAACTGTTCTCTCAGATGGATTCCTCCCTGAATTTTGCATTATCCATCAGTTTCTGGTCAAACATTTGATGTTTTCAGTTGTCTTTAACCCAGTGGTTAAGTACATGGACTTCGAAACTAGACTGTCTTTGTGTTCCAATCCTGGACCCATTCTTTACAGCAGTGCGACCTTATGCCATATAGTTAAATGCTCTTTACTTCAGCTTCCATGGTTAGAAAGTGTTAGAAAGTGTGGACAGAGCCAACATCATCAAGCTGTTGAAAAGATGCAATAAGATCATTTCTGAAAAGTACTTAGAATTATTCCTGGCACTTAGTACTCAATAAATGTTAACTCTTCTTATTTTTTGAGGTTTGAGGAGAGCCCATAAATAACATCTCACTTCCTCACCTGAGCACTGAACTAATTAAGATACAGGCAAGGAGTAAAATAGATGGAGATCAAAATATCACCTTTGTTACTGGTCATGTGCTATTGTAGAGTGTGGCTTATATCTCTGGATAAGGGGCTTCCTTACACAGAATCCCAGAAGTAGAGGAACTCACCCAGTCACAGTTGTCATTGAACTGGAGCAGGCCTGTCCCTGTAAAATTTATAGTAAAGGGAGCCGAATAGATGCTTTCTTGGTCACTTATATATTTAATTTGGCAACTAACTCCATGCAGCCCAGTGCCACTATAATACAGGGCAGGTGTTGTCCATGCTCCACTGGGTCCTATTAGCACACGTGGCTGTTTCCGGGCACACTGTTCACACTGGTGTCTTCTACTTCCAAGAGCCAGCACTCACATCTCTCTGTGGGAAGCCTGCGCCCAAGCAGCTGTAATCCACTTCGCCTGCCAGTATAGACAGCAGGAAGCACCTGGAAACTTACAAGTCCTCCCAACCCCTCACCCAAGGTGCCTCATAACCTGTGACTGATGAGTGAGAGGTGTAAATAGTCCAGCTCTCTGGGGCACTGTCTGCAGAGCTCCCCTGCAAGACTGAGCCATGGTTTCCCTACCTGGCCCCACTCCCCTCCTCCCTAAATCACTTTCACACAAGTCCTCATCTGGGGAGACCAACCTAAGACAGAGACCCATTCTGTTAGAGTCTAGTGCCGTTCTTATTTTTTTCTTATTTTCAATTGTTTTCCTGGTTTCAATGGCTGCAGTAAAGATTCTATGGGGATCTGAGAGTGCAATCCTGGCACTTCTTTATATTTCATGTGGTAGAGTTTTACGCATACAAGAACTACATTTTTTGTTGTTGTTTTGTTTTGTCTCCTCAATGAGTTCTAAAAAACTGACATCACGTAGTCTTAAGCTATCTGAAAGGTATTCAGAGAATGTGCATATTTATCATGCAAAGAACGTTATACACCATCATCAGAATTTTAACGTTATTTTTCTAAATGCAAAAATATAGATATTCATAAAGATCTCAGAGAAAATTCAGGTTGATATGAATATTGTATGAAATTATTATATGGGATTGAACAGCTCAGTACCTGCTGTTAGAGACATTTTAATGGTGAAGTTGCTTTTAAGAATTACTAACTAGTGAATAATTAAAATGTCCGAATGGATTCCAGGCCAATTAGTTTGGTTGCAGATAAAAGGTCCTACAAAATCCAGGAGAACCAACAAGGGTGATTTTATTTGCATGCTAAAAAAAAAAAAAAATTCAGCGTGTATACCAAAATGTGCATTTTCTAGAATAATTTAGCTTTCATGCCCAAACTGGAAATGTGATACTAACATAAATGAATCCTATAATAGAATGCAGGAAAACAATGGTATAGTAATAATACCTGACATTTATATATGCTTTATTACTTTTCAAATAAATTTTACAGCTTTTTTATCCAGATTGCTAGGCCTAAATAAAACCTGTTTATAACTAGAGGCTATAGTTGTCTTCACTTTGAATGGATTGATGTATGAATTTCAAATGACCAATTTGATATTTTTATACCAAATTAACTGGTGATTTGGCCAAACCAACTGGTCTGACCTGTCATCCTGATGACGAGCTGATACGTCCTGAGACAGTGTTGGTCAGTCTATGCCTTACTTCAGCCATGCTCTGTCTCTGGGCCTTTGGAGAATCAGGTTCCAAACGTGGCGGACTTGTGTCGCTACGTCTCCAACCCTGCATCCTATGAATCACTTGGGGCAGTGGCTGACAATATCCTGGGTAGCTGTGTGTAGGTTTGCATCTCCCTTTACTCCTGCTCTCTGTGTTCTTTTGCTCCAAGATCTGTTTCTATACTGCTGCTCACCTAGGTGGTTCTGCCAGCCTTAATACTGCCATTCTGTCAATTCCATCCATGGCGCATAGCAGTGAACTCCATTCATGCTTTAGGATAGGATCACACCATTCAAGACAATATTCAGTTGTTTTTTAGGTTGAAAATTTTAGTCCCGGGAAATATATTTGGCTACATAAATATAAAATCTTTCCTACTAGTAATATTAGTCTAGTAGTAATCATAATAATTTTAATTATTATACCCAGACTCCCTGTATTTAAAAGCTGTAATCAAATTGTATTAAATCAGGCATTTAATAAAATCCACAAGGGCTTTTGGTTATTAAATTAATCCAAAGCCCACAAGGTGGCTTGAGTTTCTTTAAGTATCCAAGCAAGTTGTGGACACATAAACAGCAGAAAATTAATTATTAAAATAAAATAAATTTAGGAATTTTTCTAGACATTTTTAAACAAGACTCTTGCTTAGCAAATTAAAGATGCTAGTTGAGGTTATTTTGTGGACAACACAGGCCCCAAAATATTTTGAACTGAAACATTCTGGTGACAAAGAAAAAATATTTGTTTTGCTGAAGTATGAGGTGGTTTTCATTTTTAATTTACCCAAAGACACATACATGACCTTTTGTTGTCTACTTAGTTCTACTGCTGTGCTGTTAGCCCACTTCCCCAGTCGTCCATGACCTCTTGCAGATACTTATTTATTGGTGAGTCAAGAAAGGAACAATTTGCTTTCTTTTCTCCTATGGAGACGGGGGGCAGCCTAACTATTCTTCCTAGCATGCTCCAATCCTATTTTAACGTCATAAGAAAGCACCTTGGTCAACTAGTTGCCCACATGGGTTTCTAGCTGAAAAGAGCAGCCCTTTCTCAGACCCAGGTAAAGGTTTGGTTTCATAGCTCAAGGGGAAGATGCTTATATTTTCCCTGCTAGTGGCAGGAGAACCTCAAGGTCATTATTTGGAACCCAGGCTATGACATAAAAAAATAGATATCTGTTCAACAACAGCAATCTATTTCCTTGTTTTCCCTGAAGACACCATATTATTGGCCAAGTTCATGTGAAAAGCACCAGTCAGCCTCATAATTCATAACCTGCCCCATTTGTAACAGCTGTGAAGTCTTGTTGGATTCATCTTTTGGTTAGTATTCCATTTTAACAAATCACTCCAAAGGCTGCCAGAGATAACAATCTCCCTTGAGGAAATAAATATTATGTATTTTGGCTTTTCTCCCAAACTGAAACTGGATCATTACAATTCAAGGTAATACCCTCTCTTAACTCAGCCTCTAATTAATAATAGCAAAGAGTTTTTACCAGTTGTTTTCATGCTGCTATAGAGTTCCTCTCATTAATATTTAGTTCTTTTGCCCCTTTTGAAGTATCATGACTTGTTGGTCTGAGTCATGATGGGATGTCAGCCATTCTTAGATCGGGTCTAGACAGGGCACTCAACCTGACCAAGGTAAATTTGATATTCAGTCATTTAAGTGGATGGCTGTGTGCTTGGCAACCTGATGGACTCTGGGGTAGTTTGATTCAGATTTTGTTGTTCGGATAGACTAAGAAGCTTTGTCAGCTATGTCACAATCTTTCAGGCATGGCAGGAAGTTGCTTCTCCATGGCTTTAAGCATCACTGAAGAAAAAGAAATCACCGATGCTATTAAAACAAATGGGCTGTTTCAGACTATGATACCATTAGTTCATGTAGACCCACAATCCTAAATAATAATAACATCTCTCCTTTTGGAGTACTTATTCAAGAGACAAACATGAATCAACTCAATATTTCTCATATATTAACTCAGCAAGCCCTTACAATAACTCTAGAAAGTAGATGCCATTTTTACCCTGACTTTTCAGATGGGGAAACAACACACACGGAAGTTAAATAACTTATCCAAAAATCACACAGCTGGTAAGTGGCAGAGTCAGGGTGTGAACGAGTCATGGTACTACTTGGTAAACACTCATCTCATCATCTCAAAGTGAAGTGGTCATCAAAACAATCACCTAATGCTTTCGGGACCTCTCCATGCTCTCCTAAAACAAAGCTCCATGGTCCAAGTAACGGGGCCAGTGACCCATTTCACCCCACCTGTGTAGCCATACCTTCATATTCCAGGTGCTGAGTCTTTTGTCTTTTCCATGCCAAACAGATGGGGCAACACTAGGTGGCCCATCTTCTAGGAGTCCTGTAATCAGAAGGGTCCTTTCCACTGGGAAAACCATGGCTTTAAGAGGGAAAGTCTGACCTTTATAGAATCTTCCCATGATGCCACTGATGATGACTCCTCTTGCTTGAGGCACAGACAGTTACAAGCATGTCTGGTACCATTCACTGAATTTCTCTTCCACATCTGTTAATAAATCAATTGTTTTCTCTTTCACTCAGGGCTGCATTTTGGCAGTATAGGAATTACCTCTGAATGGCATTGAGCAACTCATCCCCTGGAGAATTCATTTCTTACCTATGAAATGGGTGTAGGAATGTAAACTCTTGAATGTTATGGCAAAAACAAATCATCAACTGACAGACATCTAATCTTTTTCGTAAGTTTTTAGGTATGAACAGCATTCCATAGCTGACTGATGACACAGATTTTCAGCTAATGCCCTCAGGAATGGAAATCTATTTCTTTGCTTATATGTTTTTTTTTGTTTTGTTTTATTTTATCTTAACAGTTGAATCTCCTGGCTTTGATCCTTGTAATCAATTCAGCTTGATTTGGGCATGTTGCATTCTTCCTGCAACATTTTTCATGGTGCCTTTTCATGTTTTCCACAACAATTCCAACACATTTTGGACTTTCCAACACATTTTGGAATTTCAGGCAAAAAGAACTATGAAATATCTTCTCTCTGCCCACCCTTCTCACTATGAGTATAACCTCCATGAGGCCAAGAAGTTTTAATTTGTTCATTGATTTATCACAAACATCTGACACATAGTAGGTGCTCAAGAATTATTTATTGAATAAATAAACCTCTAAATGTACATATCCAGATTTTGGAGAGAATTAAACCATTTTAGTTATTAGCCTTTGATGACACAAGATTCTGTTAGACCTCAATCTCAGTTTACTAACTATGTGACCCAGAGCAAATTCTGTCTCTTTGAAATGCAATTTCCTCACATGATAATTGGGGTTGATAACTAATTCACAAGACAGATATGAAGATGCTTAGGACACTAGCCTGCATGTGTCAGCCCCTGGGGGCCCTCGGTAAGAGTTATGGTTCCCACCTATCTGTGATCTCAGAGCACTCATTTACATGTAAATGACAGGTAAAGTGTGATCCTCATTGTTTGTCAGTGGGGTGAGGTGGCAAAGGCACACTTGGCTAAAGGCTATTTAGGAAGCTGGCTATTTAGCTATAATTACAGCTTACTTTCTTCGTTCTCTGGGTTGCCTAAGGATGACTTGGAATTTAGAATATCCTTTGGGAGTTTGAGGGAAGGGATTAATCCAAGTGTCTCTAACAGTTCATTGTGTCTTTGTAGTAACCTTCAGTGGTGAGGAAGGAAACATGTGTTATCAGCTGGTGGCTTGAGCTTCTACCCATCTGGCCTGGGGGGGGGCGGGGTGCACAGAGATTGAAAGACAAGATACTGAGAACAGGTGATGACATGCTTGAAGACTTTAAAATGTTATTTATAGCCCACTGCATTGGTCACAGCAATTTCCATTGCAACTTTCCCCTGGAATTCCTGGGGCTGGAGAACAACAGCGTCCAAGTCTCCTTTCTTAAAGGAAACTGAGACTGACCCTTTGCTGACTGTGTTTGGCAGGTTAGGGTGGTGGCTGGCTGGCTGACTCCGGATAAACATTCCAAAGTATGGCCTGGGCTTGAGTTGCCTTCCTGTTCCTTGCTGTAGGGGATGCTGGGTTTAGAGGAGGCTACAGGGGAAAGATTTGCCCATATGTCTGCAGTATCTTATAGGTTCCAGAGCAAAGTCCCACCCCCAGCCAGAGAGAACACATATGTGCTGAGTAATACACTCCTACTGGGATGGCATGGGTGGGAGAGGGGAGGCAGCGAGACAGATAACAGGAAACTTTGGATTGATGTTTCCAAGGGAAGCTGGCTTTGCCTGTCACCAGCATTATCCTTGCACTGGCAGCAGGACCAAAGAGAAAGAGCAAACCGATGATGAGTCTTGGCAGAACACTTCCTCAGTTTTTGCAAAACATGGCTCTAGGTGCCAGTGTTTGGTAGGAAACTCATAGCTATTGCTTCAGTGCCATTTGTGCTCCATTACTGTATCAGCCATAGAGCCATCTGTTTAAAAGTCTCCTGTTTCTTTAAATTGTGAGCCATCTCCAATGAGATGCTGTAAGAACATATTGAATAAATGTGTTCCTGCTTTTCACTAGGGCAGCAAGGGTGGCTTGATTGTCCTATTTTGTCATGACTCAGGTGGAACCAGCCATAGATAGCACCTCAAGAACAGAGTGATGAGTTGGTGGAGGGAGGGAGGACCCAGAATGGAAATAAGGAGACCCATGCAGAGGGTTCAGAATAAAAGAGAAGGGCACATTAATAGGAGATGTGGGCAGGCAGTCATATTAGCTTGGACCTAATTCACAGATGAGGTCAGGGTGTCAGAGCCCAACCATGAGGTTCTGGACATTCATATTCTTCACTGCAGGATCCCAGCCAGAAGCTAGGGGTATGAGCAGCAGGGTATAAAAGAGGCAGAAATGAGGTCAGAACCCCAGTCAATGAGACGGGATCGGGGCAGGATTCCAAGCCCAGGGTCAGGCAGAATTGGACTGTGGGCTCTGTGAGGCAGGACCTGCCTTGCTTTTGTTTCCATGTGTATCTATGCCAAGGACAGTGCCTGATATGAACATGCAGTGGGAAATATTTGTTGAATGAACAAGTGGAAGGAAACAAAGCAAAATCTAAGCCATGTCATCCGGACTGAGCTAATACTGGCTGGGCGGGTTGGTCTGGATTAGGGAGGTGTGCAGGTGCTTCGGACAACAATAGGTCCCAGGCAGCCCAACCAGTTAAGTCCAAACCCCACCAGTGGGTGGGCTGAGCTAGATGGATTATATTCTGTCTGTGATGTGATTGACCCAGGAACTGCCAGGGCCAAGGCCTTTAGTTAGAGGAGGGCACCTGGAACCCCACCTACCTGGGTTGATGGAGGGTGACATTTTCAGGTGAGCCTCCAAGGTGATTCCCCTGAAGGGTTTCATTCCCTTAGATGACATCCCTTTGTAATGATGGCTCTATCATACAGGACACAAGTGGTCGGGTTGTGCACTTACAGCATGACAGATTTAGAGAATTTGAAAGCTGTAAGGGGCTTTGAAGGCCATTTAATCCCACCTTCTTGTTATATAGTCGAGGAAATTAAGATGGAAAAGAGATAGTGACTTCTTTGGCCAGAGTCCCAAGTATTTTCTTTTTTTATGCTGTTTGTTTTTTCCTCTTTACATGGCTTGTGTTTTGTTCTGTGCCCCAAGTAGATCGTAAATTCCCTAAGAAAGCCATCCTTGTCATATCAGCATCTCAGGGACACATTGCCTAATTTCATGGACAAGCAGACTCAAACACAGCTAGCTGTTGGCTGACTGGTAGACTGAGTGAGCAAATAAATAAAATAATATCTGTTTTGAAGGGCAAGCTAATTGTCTTGAAATTCTGATTCCCTCCATAATGAGAAAGTTCCAGAATGCTCAGTGTGGCTGCTCAACCTCTCATGTGTGTCTTGTCTTCAGGATTCAGGAATCATTGAGAGTAGAAGTCATCTTTCAGGTCACACCGCCTCTGCTCCAGGATCTGGTAATGGAAAAAAGGAAGATGGCCCTGGGGGGCTGTTATCTCTCAAGACAGCAGATTCAAGCCCAGGCAGGAAGGGCCTTCCTATCTTAATTTTACAGGGGCCGTAAACCAGAAAATTATCACAATTCGTTTTTTTGTCTTTTGGTTTTTTTTGAGGGCAGTGTCACTGGCCCTCATATGTGGGACCCGAACTGGGGCCCCTGGCTTCCTAAGCCAGCGCTTAACCACCGCGCCACTCGGCCGGCCCCCACAGTTAGTTTTTTTAAAGGGGAACCTTCATGGTTGGAAAAGAAAGCCTAGCATAGTGGCTGTACTGGTTAATGGTCTTTATTGACTGGCTTGAAACCAGGTGTGCACATCAGAATGACCTGAGGAGTCCTTTAAGCATACATGCCCAGACCCAACTCTAAACATACTTCAAAGATGGGATCTCAGCCTATTTATTTTGGAAAATCTCCCCAAGGAAGTTTGATATATAGTCTGATTAACTAAATGCATTAAAAAAATTAAAAAAAAACACAGAATTATTAGAGAGTAACCCTTCAGCACCTACCCCAGGGAAGGTGAAATTTCCTCTGGAGTCGCCATTTTGAATGATCTATTTCCACTCTCTTTACCCCTACCTCCATCAGTATCCATAATCCATTTCCACCCATTCAAACTGCTCTCACAAAGGATCTATTAAAGCCATTCACACTACGCTGTAGATAACTGATGAGACTTGATACTACCATTTAGGGCTAACTGAATTGATTTTTCTTTGGAATAGTATTAAAATAGCTAAAAATGCGGGGGTGACATGTCTCTGAGCCTCAGCACTGTTGATGTGCTGAGCTGGGAAATTCTTTGTTGGAGGGGCCATCCTGGGCATCGTAAGATGTTTAACAGCCTCCCTAGCCTCTGCCTACTTGATGATACTAGCAATCTCCTGAGTTGTGACAACCCAAAATACCTCCAGACGTTGCCAAATACCTGCTGCAGGACAGAATTGCCCTGATTCCAGAATCACCAGACTGGAGAAGAATCCAGTATGGCATATCAGTCGGCACTAGGGTGACGAGTGCACTAAGATAGACCCTGTGGGAATTCAGAAACAGGGGAGACCATGGTGGGCTAAGAGATCTGGAGAGTTCCAAATAGGAGGCAGGATGTGGATTGGTTGGAAAAGGGAACTAGTGCCTCCACTTACTCCTTTTGAACTCTACTTGTAGAGTTATTTGAATTTTTAACTATGGTAAAGAAGAACAGGGATGATGCTAATTATGGGATTTTAGGCCTGAGTTAGTTCATGGCCGAAGTGTTTGAAGAATTGGAGAGACTTTCCAGGTGTTCCCCAAATCCAGGCACTCACCTTGATGTAAAAATGGCCCCGAACCCTAGTCAGAAGAAGTCCTGGGAAATCGGAGGGCGGCTGAGGCAAATTCCAGAAGTCAAGTCGCTAAAGAACCAACTGCTCACTTTCCAGGGCTACCAGAACTCTCCAACGCCCCACAACACTGGGAAAAGACAGCCCTGGGCCTCCCCACAGGCCTTGGAACAGTAATAGTGTCGTTGCTTGCTGTGAAACAATAAAAATTAACTACATGAAGGGTGCCATGCTGGCAGGCCAGAGGCCTCCACTGGGAAACATTTCTGAAGTCCGAAGTTGTGGTAAGGGTGGGGTAAAGGCCATGGCTCATTTTTAACTTCCCCATGGATGAATGGATGAAACTGACTCCAAGGACAGAGTTTCTATGGCGTCAGGCACTATTCCTATTCAGGCTGCGGTGTCACCTGACAGGCACCAGGTGAGTAATGCCCTGGGCGGTGGCACCATTGTAACCCTCTGCCATGTTCCCCAGGGCCCAGTTTTAATTACACCAGGATCCAGTGTTTCACACTTATCCTGGATGACATTGCTCCTCCCAGCCACCTTTCCATTGTCCTGCCCCTCCCTTAGTGGCAGCATTCAGGAGACTACTGTGGCTTCCATTCTATGTGCAATGATGTCACAACTGGTGAGGGACAGAGTTCCCTTTCCACTGTGATTACAGCCTGGTAGGGTTCCCTTTTCACTCTCTCTGTGATCCAGTGACCGCGCTCAGCAGTCCTTTGCCTGGGCTCTGCCTTTCCCTGGACATGTGATTTCCCGGTGACACCTTGCCTGTAGTCTGTGAGAGCCCCTGAAGTGCCTGAACTATAATAGCTGAGCCATGCCCAGATTCCAGACCCCTCAGGGGGTCTGAGGCGACAAATGTGGATTAATTTTCTGTTAATGTGGTTTACAGCAGGTGTTAACTAATGCCACATAGACACAGTTCTACTTAATATCAGAATTGGACAATGGTATGTCACAGTTGTTTATTGAAGTCAGAAAATTCATAGTAAAATATGAGAGAAGGAGATGAGCTAGATGGTCCTTTGGGATCTCACAGGGCATTAGCTCTTGGGTGGGTGGGTGGGGGGGCGATCCTCTGCCCTGGGGGTCCACAGACTTGTGTTATGAGCAAGCCCAGACTTGTTCAGGCACAGGGGAGCTTCACTGGCTCAACAAACTCCCAGGAGAGTGCTATCTAAATCAGAATGCTAATTTGTTCATTTACCCTGAGGACTAAAACTGCCAAGTGGGTCAGATGTATCTTTATAAGTTGGAGCTTTTCAAGGCTCGCTGCCTTTTTTTCTCCTTCTAGTTTCTCCCTCCAAAAATCTCAAACAAACACACACCTATATGCATATATGTACAGATATATCTATAGACAGATATAGATATAGATACAGATATGATAAATAGAGAGAGATGATTGAGATAGAGATAGAGCTCTCACACATTTCCACTTTCAGACAGGCTTCTGTGAGCTCATCATACCATTGATTAGGCCACAGTTTGCTTTCACCATCAGCCATGGTTTGAGTAGATTTCTAGACCTGGTTAAACCTCCTTGGTCCTAGTAGACTTCTGGAAACCCAGATGAGCATGGGTCTTCCCATTTGGCCTTCTTCCTTAGGGCTGAGCTTTGCACAGGCACAAGATGACTTTTCATCCACATTCCTTCTGAGTCCTGGGCCAAAGAGTGCTGACTACCCTGTGGCCACGGATGCCATCTGTCTTTGGTGCTCTTGGTGCCAATGCCTGCACTATCCCAATATGCTGCTTAGAGACAATGACTCCTTTACCCATTGTAGCAGGCACTTCTTGTGCCCCACTTCACATTCTCTTTGCCCACCTTTCACTCCAGCCACTGCTGCGACAACCAGCATCAGGCATGTGGAAACCCGACGGCGTAGAGCTTCAGCTGCACTCTGTTCTCTTTTCATTTCTACCTGGCACGTCTTGGAGACTTTAGAGTAGGACAACTGCAGGAGCCTGCTTGTCCCTCACACTGGTGCAGCCTCAAAGATGGGGAGTCTAAGCCCTACCAGCAACCCTTGACTAATGGGGGAAGACGCCAGTGGATGAATTCTGAAGTTCATGCTAGATGGCTCCTCAGAAGTTCCTGAAGGCGGGATCCATCCCCACTCGCCCACAGTGGTGATCCTTCAAAGATGTACCCTGGCATGGGCTTCCCCCCACTCCCTGCTTGCTTCCCTCTCCCCATTTCCCTACTCCTGTTTCCTCGGATTGCTTCCCAAAAGCAACTAACTGCATGTGAGCCCTTAACTCAGGCCCTGCTTCCCTATCTGCAGGACCCTGGCTGAAGAGCCACCCAGAGGCTCATTCCATCTGGGCTCTCGCTCTCTGATGCCATCACTTCCTGGCTTCCCTGTCCATGCTCCGCTGGCCTCGCTGGCCTCTGACTGTTCCCCTCCACTACTACTGCCACTGTCCCACACAACAAGGATGACGTGTCCACCGCCCAGGCATTATGTATTCTTTGACCTTCTCGACTTAAATGGCCTCGATGCCACTTCAGTGTCCCCACTGGACATGGACATTACTCTTATGATTTCATGTCTGAAATCTTAAACATCAGTATCCTGGGGGTTGGGGGTGGGTGAAATGGGGTAAAGGATTAATTGGTAGTTACAAAAGTCACAGGGCCATAAAGTACAGCATAGGGAATATGGTCAATAATAACGTAATAGCTATGTATGGTGTCAGATGGGTACTAGATTTATCGGGGCGATCACTTCGTAAGTTAAATAAATGTCTAATCCCTATGTTGTACACCTGAAACTAATATAACATTGCATGTGAACTGTAATTGAAAAATAAAACAATTATTAAAGAAAAAGCATCAGCATCCCATCCTTAGCCCCTCTCTGTGCTGTTTCCTCATTCTTACCCTGTTCTCCCATCTTTAAACCTCGTGGAGGTCTCTGGTTCTTCGACCAACTGTTTTCTTTCTCTTTCAGCTTCATCCCTTCCCCACCCATTGTACGCTTTATGCTTTGTGATATCAATCGCTCTCTAGGAGGGTTCTTTGCCTTTCTGTACAGTTTGCCTTCTGAAACTTATTATTTTTATCATCCAGTGATTCTATTTGTCATCAAGCAGCTGAGCACGGCTGCACAGGGTCACACTCTCAGGCAGAATGGTTGCACTCTGGCTGTGATGTCCACACCCAGCTGGACATTCTTCACCCCCCAGCACTGCCTGATCATGTGTCTTACTTCCTTGCTACCATAGCACTCTGCGCTTTTGACACATGTATCCAGCACGTATTTAATGAGCACCTATTATATGTCAGACTGGACATTCTTCACCCCCCAGCACTGCCTGATCATGTGTCTTACTTCCTTGCTACTATAGCACTCTGTGCTTTTGACACATGTACCCAGCACGTATTTAATGAGCACCTATTATATGTCAGATATAGTTAGGGATGGAGTTCTGAATGACAAATAAGGTCCTTGTTCT
The DNA here is from genome assembly GCA_033961575.1 of Aselliscus stoliczkanus. Classification (NCBI taxonomy): domain Eukaryota; kingdom Metazoa; phylum Chordata; class Mammalia; order Chiroptera; family Hipposideridae; genus Aselliscus; species Aselliscus stoliczkanus. The sequence continues at coordinate 11,068,521 of CM066734.1, forward strand.
TTGTGATGTTTACATTGTGTTTGAATCCTTGTACTCTGCTTGGCTATCTCCATCTTTAGACTCTCCTCATCTTATTTATGTTTTGGATCCAAAGTGTATGGCATATAGTAGGGGTTCTGTATATTTTTGTTGTACAAACGAATGAGTTGGATTTGTTGAACAAATTAATGCAACAACTAACTTCTGCAGATAACTAAGCCGACCTACAATATCCAAATTTTCTGTTCACTGAAAGGGTCATCTGTTCTCAGTGTGACTACAAAGTGCAAGAGAGAGAAAAAGCATCATTTGACTCCACTTCACTGCCCCAAGTGTTCATTGTCATTCTCCATTTGGACACCAAGTTTTTAAAAATGTGTGGAGCAGTTTAGGACCAAATAGACAGGACAGTTATCCCTCTATGATTTACCTGGGCTCCCCTGTCCATGTCTGCTACGGGTGTCTTCGTTGGCCTCTGCCTCCCTGTTTTCCCAAGGGTCTTTTCTGGTTAGCTGCTCTCTGTCTGCTCCAGACATTTATTCCTGGGTTGGGGAGTGCTAGAGTATTTAGGAAGCATCTAGGTTACCATCCAGTTGCTGGTTGGTTGGAGGAAACCTCCCTGGCCAAATGAGCCAACATTTGGGGGGTACGTCATAGCAGTGAGGAGGGGCTTGAGACAGAGAAGGCCCCTTGCTCCCAACTCCAGCTTTCTATGTCCAGAATATTTTCACTTTGGAGTCTTTTTACCTAATTACTACATCGGTGTGGTAACTGAGCACACGGTCCCAGGAAGCCAGGGTGAAGAGCAGTAATCAGGCAATAGGGGAAAAGGGAGAAAGGGCAAAGAGAAGCAGTTTCCACTGATCTGAACCACCGTTCCCTCAGTGTGTCTGCCCTGGCCACTCATGTGAACCCACCGCCTGGCTTAGGTGATAACGCCCTTTCCATCTCTCCTTATCACAGGAACATGCCGTGTTTCTTTAGACGTTTCCTAGGCTGTGGGCACTTCGGATATTTTTTGGGTGTAGCCCCAGGATATGGTTATTACTAGTTATTCAACCGATGCTGTTAATTCATTATTTTCTTCTCCAAACTGCATAATACTCAGAGCACGGAAAAGGATTTCAAACTCAATTTATAATACGCCAGCATTTTGCAAGGACTTTGAAGGTGTCAAGAAATTCTAAGAACAAAATCTTAAAGTAAATTATTATGTATCAATCAAATACATGTATTTTGTGAAACTCTCCATTTTTTTTTTTCTGATAGGCGTGTGATCAAGATGAGGAACGTCAAGTTAAAAAACCATACTTTCATGATGTGTCCCAACTTTTGAGAGTTGGTGTCTGATGCCAGGGGTACATCAGACCCTTTAAGATTCCCATCTCTGACTCAGAAACCCGGGTTCCTCCGGGGAGAAAGGGATGCAGTCAAAGTACAAGCATGGATTTCAGCTTATGTTTCAGTGGAGCACAAGGAAAAGAAGGAAACAGAACCGTTGTGGAAGGTTAGAAACCTGAGGATGTCAGAGCCAAACGTGGAAGTGGCCTCTCCAGACTCTTCTAGGCTATGCCTGTCCTGCCCCACGCACAGCTCAGATGAGAGCCTTTCTCCACACCGCGCAAGCTGCCTGTGCTTCCTCCACTTCCTCACCTCTGCACAAGCTGCTACCTCTGCTCAAAAGCCCTTCTCTCGCCCCTCCTCACCCCTGCTCTATTTGTCCTGTCTAAAAGGATAAATGGGCTAGGGGAGTTGGGACTATGGTTCCATTTCACTCTGTACTTCCCCTGCCCCTTCGCACGTGATGTTTGAGTTGCTGCTTTAACTGCTCACCTCCCTCACGAGCCCACAGGCTTCTCCAGGGCAGGGAACAACTCCATCTTGTGCCTATTGCAGCCCCAAGCGTCCAGCTCACACCTCACTCGTGGCAAGTGTACAACTGAAGCTTATGGGATGAATGGACTTTCAGCTACGCCCTCCACAGAGGACTTACCCGGCTGACCTCACAACTTCACCCAAGTTTTGCCGGGTGCCTCCTGTCTGACTTGGATTTAGGAAAGCCACACCCAGCCATGCATCCTGGTAGAAAAGTTCCCAAACCACTTAGACATCAAAACCCTCTTTAACATTATAACATGTTGCTAACACATCGACAGTAGGTCAAGTGATATAATGAGGACTTGGTTTATACTCATACCAGAAAAATGACTGACAACACAATCGCTGGAATAAATGATTAAAATGTAATCGATTAAAAATTTTGTGAGCCAGTGAAAAACGTTTATACGTAATTCCACATGGGGTTCTAGGGATGGTATTTTGTTTGCTATGTAGGTTATCGTTAGGCAGATCTGGAAGAGGCTGAGGTCCAGAGGGGTCTACGAGTGAGGGAGGGACAGAAAGGATAGAGAAACAGAGATAAGCAGGCGTGGCTGCTGGCAGAGTAGAAGACAGTCTTGGAGAGTGATACCCCAGGAGATGTTTTGTAACGACATTACCCATGAAGGGAAGGAAAGATTTCCATGTCATGTCATGGAATCTCTGCCATGAAATCGTCGTTAAAAAAGTGCACACTGGGCCGGCCGAGTGGTTCAGTTGGTTAAGAGCTCACTCAAGAGTGTGAGCTGAGCTCTGAGCAACGGCGGTTCGATGCCCGGCCAGAGCTGAGCTGCCGCTGAGCTGCCAACAGGTGGCAGGATGGCTCAGCTAAAAAAAACAAAAAACAAAAAACAAAAAGTGCACATTAAGGCCCTGTTGAGTGGATTGTCAGTTCTGGAAACTGGGAGACAAGCTGTCAGTAATGGCACAGGAAAAACACCGGTGATGCTGTGGAGACAGGCAACTTCCTAAGTGCCTCCTGGAAGGGCCACCTCAGCACAGTGACACATCTAAAACAAACAAACCTGCCTTCAAAAGCCGGAAAGGCTAATAATGATTATTATTGAAGGTTACCTTGAGGGGTTAGCAGGAGAGAGAAATTTCCTGCCAAGCACAGAAGAAACTAGGAAGATTGTGTCCGTCCTTCTCGATATACAAGCTACGTTATTCACTAACGCTGCTTCCAGATCTGTTCTCTGTCTTTCAGAAATTCTGATGACTCTCTCTGTCTCTAAATTTATTTTCTTTGTGAACTTTTATGTGAACTCATTGATCCTTTCATAGTTTGTCCGGCCTTTTTATCCCATCAGCACAAAAAGCTACAAGGAACTAACATAAAACATATAATAATCTTTAGAGCATATGATGACAAAAAAGGTATTTAAAGTTTAATGATTTTGTCCCTTTTATAAAATTGTCACATAAAAATTGGAAAAATAAAACATTTTGAAAGGAACATAAAAATTTATTTTATATGTTAGTGTAAAATGACATAAAAAATACATTTTCAATGAAAACAGTATCTTTGTGTTTTTAATGGGTTTTTTTTCCAGAGTGTCTTAATTGTGGTAATGATAGTGTTGAATCAAAATCCAAATGTTAACTGCAGCATTAAAAATATTTTTTTCTGGGCCGGCCGAGTGGCACATTGGTTAAGAGTTGGTTTTGGGAAGCCAGCGGCCCCGGTTCAGATCCCACATATGAGGGCCAGTGACACTGCCCTCTACAGCTAAGATGGTGAACAACAGCTCCACCTGGAGCTGAGCTGTGCGAGCCCCAGTGACGGTGTAGGCTGCAGCCCCTGCTGCAGTGGGCTGCCATAGGCTACAGTGAGTGGCCGGCAGCCAGCGTGAGCTGCCAATAGCCGCGGTGAGCGACATCCAGAGGCCGGTGACCGATCCGCCTCATCCGGGAAGAGCGCAATGATGATATCAACATGGGCCAGTGAAGCAACATCTTCCACAACTAGACTGAACAACAAAAAGACAGCAACTTGTCTGTTCCCCTTCCCCGATTCCCCAATGCTGTTTCCCTCCCCCAATTCCCCAATAAAACCTTTAAAAAAATTATATTTTTCTTTTGTTGCAAAAATCCATATTGTACAAGTGTGCTATAGAGAAAAGAAGAACCCAAATTGCATGTTTTACAAAATCTTGGTACTCTTGACTTAGGTTATTCCAGTATAACTCACTGTTTTACTTTGGACAACTTGCCTCCAGGCATTTTTAGAAATCAAAGGGGTAACCATTTTGATGTGTTCTAGCTTTTGATTATTTGATTGTGGCACAGTTTGGGAATCTCAAGACTCTTTGCTTGAAAACATCCTTCTTTTAGCCACAGATCTGTGGAGAATGAGTTTGTGTAGCATAAATATTTAATATATAAGAAACATTAAATATTAATTTATGTTGAAATTGTAAGATAAGATGCATAATATACAGCAGCGGCATTAAAAAAACTGACATGGATTAACCTGAAATCAATGCTGCCTATGCATCATCAAGAAGGTGAACATTTTGCATCCTTGTGTCAAGTATTAATCTTTCAAGGAAAGTCTTCTAGGATATGGCAGATTATTGCATAACATTTGGGGTCACTACATTAAATATGTTTTCTGTTTCTCTTTCTAAGAACATTTAGATGAAAAAACAATCACTAGATTTACTTCGCTTTCGAGAACATCGGTTAATGTCTTGAGACATAATAGTGTTTTGGGTCAACTCTAAGATAGACCATAAGGATTTCAGCTTCCTGCTATTCATACTCTTGTGTAATCCTCTCCCCGGAGTGTGGATGGGACTTACAACCTATTTCTAACCAACAGGGAAACAGCAAAGGTGATGAGATGTCCCTTCTAGTGTATGATTAGGTTACATAACGCAGTGACCTCTGCCTTTTTAGGAGACTCTCTCCCTTGCTAGCTTTAAGGAAGAAGGTTGTCATGTTGAAGAAGCCCTTATGGCAAATTATGGGAGAGTGACCATGGCCCAAGCTAACAAGAAATTGAATTCTGGGGGGTGACCTGTTAGCTCAGGTGGTTAGAGTGTCGTGCTGATAACCCCAAGGTTGCAGGTTCCATCCCCGCAGGGGCCATTGTGAGCTGCACCCTCCTTAAAAGAGTCAACTATTCCATTGTAGCATGAAAGCAATGTGTAACCAATAACCATGGCTGTTTCCCAATAATATTTTTTTGAAAAAATGGAATTCTGTCAACATCCATGTGAGCTTGGAGGCAGGTCTTTCCCTAGTTGAGCCTTCATTTAAGACCCCAAAGGGCAGACATCCCAGTCAATCTCAGGGTGGGAGATTCTAAACCACAGGACCCAGTGCCTGAATTCTCAGCCCACAGAAAACATGAGAAAACATGAGATGCATGCTGTTTTAAGCCACTAATGCTGTGGTTATTTGTTCCACAGTAACAAAAAATACACGGCACTGATCTGAGTTCTAAGTCAGAATTTAAATATTAATACCAAGAACTTTTCAGGTTTTATTAAGAATGTCCATGAAGCCAGGGACTTCCAAGTAAAATCTGAATTACAGGGAAGGTATTTTCTCTTTGAGCAAATGCTGGTTCCTTTGGATGACATAAATTGATACGTTATGGACGTTAAATGATCCTCCTTTCAGTTGACCCTTTTAAAATGAGTTAATAAAATAGTAATTTTCAAAGATTGACCATAGAACAGTGTCTAGCTCTTCTATCTGGACTTTTAAAGGACCTAGAAATTTTGTTTCTTTCCCCTTTTTAGGCAGGTCCCATTCAAACAGTCTTGCTGCATTCTATAATTTCTACTTAGGCAGTTTCAGATCCAGACAAAAAGCAACAGCAGCTGATATTTATCAAGAATATGTAAGTGCCAGGTACTGTATTGTGTACTTTACATTGATTTATTCATTTAGTACTCATAGCAACCTCAGTGAGACTGGTACCATAACTTCAGAATGATTGACCAAGGTGGGAAAGTCATCCTCACTAAAGCACGAGGCATATTTTCTCTCAAAGCATTGGTACGCTTTGTGTATAGTGTAGCTTTATCTCATATGGCATAATAGGGGCACATGGGGAACATCTAGCTTAATGCTAACCCATTAAAATAGAGCATCACGTAGCAGGCAAACATACTCCATATCCACCTGACCTACCTCCAAGGCAACTGACACAGTTACGGCTGTGTTCTTGTCTGGTTATACCTGCCACAGGTGCTTCACTCTGAACTCTCCGCAGAGCTGTGTATAGTTTCGCAATATGCTAGTTTTATCCTTAAAGATTTTTTTCCTGGACCTCCCAAGAAGCGTAAGAACTCTCTTACTGACTACCAATAATGTACATTAGAATTTCTTATTTTGAGGAGGAAATCTTCATACCTCCCGTTGCCCTCTCTCTGTCTGTCTCTCAGCTTAGAGGATAGAGGTGAAGGAGGTCAGGCTTCTCCATCTAGATTTTCATTGCAAGCACCATCACTGTATTAGATAAGTACATGAAAACTCAGGTAATGACGATGGTAAAGTCTGCAAGTAATGTGCAAAGAGAAGGTGCCGACAGACCTACCAAGGATAAAATGATATCCTGTATTTCTAGAGCTTATTTCCTTGATATGCTAAGGTGTTGATAAATATTAGCAGATCTCCTCTACTGTCTCAAATGATGAATAGCTAATTGAAAAAAACCTGCATTTGTGGCGGAGGCTGAAAAAAGAGCCTGCCTTCTCTGTGGAGGCCCATAGGAGCTTTTTAAGAATGAAACTTTGAACAACTTTCTTGCCTTTAGGATCTGGTTCCTAGTTCATCTCTTGATGCCAGAAGAAAAGGCTGATGCAACAGGATTGTGAGGCCATATTTTGGGGTCACTCGGGGGTCTTTTGATGCCCTGAGAGTTAATCCTTCTCACAAGACTGCCTCTGTTATTGGCTAATATCTGCATTACAGAGCCCTTTTATCTTGCTGCACTGTGATGTAAAATGTGGTTCTCCATGATCATAAAATTGGTTTAAATGCAATTATTTCAAGACTAGTTAATGGACATTTATTATTTAGCAGTGCCTTTTAGGTCATTTGCAGCCAGGAAGGAGAAGCTAACTCCTCTATCCTCTCCACTTTACTAAGAAACATGTGTTCATTACAGAAAATACCCGATAACAACTTCAGCTTATTTGTTAATTTAGGAGGTTTATTTCCTGATAAAATAGGAGTGCAGTTATTTGGCTACCTTAATTGGTACCAAAGAGCCTTTCAAAGAGAAATACTTCACTCTCATTACAGCCCGTTTCTAAAAGGCTATATGCTGCCATTTAGAGGTGTTCCCAGACTTTCTCCCCACATGAATTCATCGTTCAAGCTACCTTCCTCAAGGTTATTATCCAGCTCAGGCAGAAGCTGCTATTATAGAAAGCCAGACAGTTTTCTCCTATTCACTAGTGACCTCTAAGACGTCTCCCCCTATTATCGTTTCGATTCCAGTCTGTTGAAAGCCACTGCCGGTAAAATCTATAATGGTTGCTTCAGCATCTTCTCCCCATGATCCTTCATCCCAGGATAGCAGCTGGGCTCATCTTGGAATCGACAGCAGTTCAGCCCTTCCAACTGGTATGAAGTTCCAGCGAGAGTTTATAACATCAGCTCAGGGCAGCCCCGTTTTTGCTAGCATAGGTTGGGCCAGGGAGTGGGGGTTCTATACAAGAGGGAGACAATAGGGAGGTGGCATCTAATGAAATGATGGTTTAGATTTGGGGCTCTGGCAGGGCTATTGGAGTCCATTTATTCTATATTCATCATCAGTCTTCATCGTCACATAGTAATGTGATGCTAAGACCTTCCTCTCTGCTGCCTGCAGCTGTGGGACATACAAACATGGCTCTCACCAAAAGCACAAATCATTAGAACAAGGAGTGACCTCAGAGGATATTTACTCCCCACCCACCCAGGGAGGGGAGTGATGCCAGGTCCGTTTGTTCGGCATGGCACAGGGCACTGGGCTATGGGACATGGTTGTAGCCCTTTTGGTGAGAAAAACAGACAAGTCAATCTGCCCTTCTGACCAGGGTAATGAGTGCTATTCTAGAAGCTTTCCCTGGGGCACAAAGGAACACGTGGAAATGTGACTATAGCAGCAGGTCACCAAGTGCTTCTTGGAGGAGGTAAGGCTGAGCTCCTTTGGAAGGCTGAGTTAAAAACAGCTGGTAGGAAGATAGCTGGCTGCAGGGGGTGTGGGGGCAGGAAGCCTGAGTGTTGCATCCAGCAATGTCATTCACAGGACCTTGAACTAAAAATCTCTCTCTAAAAAAACCTGTGTCCAGAAAATCCGATTGAAAAGCACAGAGAAAAGCAAAGCCATGTTCCTTTCTCGGACTTTTCTGTCCTTGGCCACCATCATAGGTGAGAAGGCTCGGAGGGACTGCTGTCCACAGTGCTTGTCAACAGCAGCGGGTCCTGGGAATCCGGTGACACGTGCTTTCTGTATTTGAAGTGACAAGTGAGAACAGTTGCTGTCTGAGGTCTTCTACTGTGAAAGCCGTCTGGGTGTGCACATTGGAGGGTTTCTCCGATTGCCCTGGGTTCTTCCACAGGCTGCTCCTGTCCACATTTTGGACATGTTGTGAACGGGCTTCCACCAGTAGCTCTCTACAGCAAGATCAGTCCTTTTCTCTGGCTCTGTATTGTTAACGCTTATGTAGTAATTCATTATTCACATATACTACGTGTCTTTTTAGTGCCGTGCGCTAGACTTGAAATTACAAAGATGACATGGTTACAGTTCCCTAAGACATGTGCAGGAGAGAAAAACAAGCAAATCAATGACTGCAAGACAAATTATATTCTTTCTATCTATCTATCTATCTATCTATCTATCTATCTATCTATCTATCTATCTATCTATTGTCTATCAATCATCTATTACACCTAAATAAACCCCACGCCTCATCCCATCCTAAATAGGAAGTTGGACCGTCTACAGTTCCTCTGTTTACACTTGGATTCACATTTACTCTCACTGAAGTCATCATGAAATATCAGGGAAAGCATAAAAATAAATTTCATCAGGAAACAAAATATGGCTACTTGCATGTTGTATAATCATTTATGACGTGAGAACTGAATGCCTCTTGGGCAATGTAACACTGGGAACGTTAAATCTATGAGGGAACAGCAGGGTGGGCGTACATGGAGGTGTCTATTCTGCCCTTTGGTGTCCCTGTCCATGTTCTTTCCAAGGACTAAGTGACCCAGGAGACATAGGTCACTGACACTCCAAACTATGTGGCAGCAATGCAGTATATGGGCAAGTTGATGGGGACATAGCACTCGTCACTCCCCAGTGCCCACATAAAAACTTGCTGATGTTCTTACATTTATCATACATTCTCACCCCCCCCACCCCCACTCCCAACCTAGATATGAGGATGGATTAATGTTTATTTCAACCAAAGTGAAATTTGATAAAACACTGTTCTAGGACCCAGAAGGGAAGCAAAAGTCTCAGGTGAAATAACTTAATCACAATACAAGCAAGTACATGATTATATTAATTCATTAATTTCAGGAAGGAGTTGAGCATTTAGGTATTACGATGATGAAGATTGGAGAGTCAGAAAAAAAGATTTAAAAGTTGAACAGGGACTAAAAATGGGGACCTCCAAACTGAGTGGTCAGTTGCTGGATGCCAGTGTTCGTGAGCAAAGGGGATTAAAATATGTATCCCAGAGTTTTCAATGTTGAGGGACCCAGCATTGACAATAATGTTTGATGGCTTGTGACCACAGTGAATGATTTCAGTTCAGCTTTGAAGCTAAGGAGGAAATGAGGAGGTGAGCAGAAGTTTGAGAGCAAGATCAGTATGAAGAACAAGCAAGACAGCTGCTGATTGGTACTTGGTTGGTCTGGAGCGAAGTGCTTTATTTCTTTTCTTTCTTTAATTAAAATTTATTGGGGCAACAATGGTTAGTAAAATTACATAGGTTTCAAGTGTACAATTCTGTAATACATCATCTTTACCTCATATTGTGTGTTCACCACCCAGAGTCAGTTCTCTTTCCATCACCATTTATAGAGGGTGCCAAAAAATGTATACATTTTTGGGGGTATGCTGTTATTTTCCATTTTAAGAAGGAAAACTGTATTAAAATGGCAATATTCAATATATATTGATAACAAAAGAGGAATACAAGTTACGTTTGACTTCTGCAATTACAAGAGGTGCTCAAAGTGGTTACCATCAGCGTCCAGACATTTTTGATTATGACGAACTACTGCTTGAGCAACGTTGAGCAACATGTCCACTTGTATACATTTTTTTGGCACCCCCGGTATTTGACCCAAGTGCAGCATTTTCTAAAGGGACAATAGCTGGTATTCAAAAACTGTTTTTAGAGGCTGGACTTACTTTAGGGGAGCCACTTTAGGGGAGTATATGAGTTCTGGGCAGATAAATCACCATCCTTTTCCCAGGCCCCATCGTGAGCTGTGGAAAGCTGGGGTGATGCAAGGCAGCTGTGGTGAACTTAATCTTGTTGAAAGGAAAGGTAACATCTTGTAAGGTCAATATCAGACAGAGATGATGACTGATGGTCAAGAGAAGAGGGAAGGTATGATAGAGAGAAGGGCATGACAAAATGGGAAGGAGGAGAGAGGGGATGAGTTAAGAGAGGATGGGGCAAGAGATGGGAGAGAAGAAAAGGAGTGGATTTTCCATTTGCTGGCCTTGGAGGTTTCTAGGTAAATTGATTTAACAGCTCAGGTCTATAGAAGCTGGGTGAGTATTTTGGTATCAAGCCTTAGGCATATAATGAAGTATCGCTGTAGATATAAAACCAGGCATGTATTATCCTCCAAATCCTTGTTTGTCTCTCTCTAAAGTGTCAAATATACTATGCTGTTGTTTCAGCCATCGGCTGCCCAGAGCAAGGATCGCACACCTTCCTGCTATACTTTGAGATTCTATATTTCCAGAGAAAAAGGCAGGAATACAAATTTATCAGTCTCCATTATCTTCAATCCAAAAAGGAGACTTAAATCCAAGAAGCTGTCGTTTGTCTAGGAGGAATGATTTGAAGACTGAGAGATGTTTCTAAAGTATGTTTGTTTTCTGTGTGCATGGTTTTTGGGGTATGACATTATTTTCCATTTTACTGCATATGATTTCCTTTGCCTGGAGTATTTTTCTTTCTTTATTAACTCTATCCTCCAATATCAGGTGTTATTTTATTTAGATGTCTTCCCTGACTCCCTGCCCCTGCCCTTGACCCATCAAGGTTGAGAGTCATTCTGTATGTGTCTACAGAGATTATTCCCCACTTTTCCCATCAGAATCCTTACAATGCCATACCATATGGCTGACTTCTTTAATTGTCTGCCTCCCTCACTGGAAGGTAGACTCTGGGATGGGGTGGGAGGGGCATGGATATTTTGTTCACCAGATTTCCTAGGATACAGCAGAAGCGCTTGTACTTAGCAGGCACTCCATGGATACTTGTGACTTGAATTAAGTCTTTTCAACAATTCTCGCTTCCTTTCCTTTTTTTCCCCCTCCACTTACTATCTACTGCTGCCCAGCCTCTTCTCATCTCACATGGGGATTATAGCAAAACCTCCATGCCCCTCACCACCCCATAATCCTTATCCTCCCAAATCATGCACCAATGACAGATTGTTACACCGTATTCTTCCTGTCACTTCCTTGAACAGTTTGTAATTGTTTTCGATTGCCTATCGATTAAACTCAAAATCCTTCCATCATTCCAATACTTTTGTGTTCCAGGCTTACCTAAATATACAAACTCGGGTACCTTCTATTCCCAAATATAAACCCCTATCCCTAGACAGAATGTCTTGTAGATTTCCTTATTAATCTCCCATACATGCTAATATCAGGTTTACTTCATTTACTCTTTGCTGTTACCCCAACTTCTTCTCAGGCTCCCCTTCTATCTTTCCAAACCCTCTCAACCTTCAAAGCTCAAGCCAATTTCCGTGAATCCTTCTTTTAGCAATTCATGCATGCACTAATCTTATAACCATCTCTGAAATTTATAGCCAGTTATAAAACATTAGTACTCTTTCATTTGTTTCTAATTTCATGGACAATTTCCTCAACTTGATTTTAAGATTCTTGAAGTCAAGAATTATGCCTTGAAATAGTGTATCGGAACCTGACCTAGCATGTTAGGTTGATTGATATAATATAATATTGTTAAGCCAGTTGACTGATCAATATCCAAAAAAGTCACACAAGAGTGACATAAGGTACTTAAATTTAAGTTCTTTTAAATTAAGTGTTACCTTGTTATCCAATGGAATAAGTAAAAGTCCTATATACCTCAACTCCATCCCAGGCAAATCTTCCTTAATGGGAACATAGATTGCAAATTGTGACCTTTGTCATGGGCCCCAAGCATTGGGGGACATTTGAAGTCACAGCCAGCAGACAACTGGAGCTTTACTTGGCAACCCAAACAAGCAGCAAGCAAAAAGCAGTGACAGTGCCAACTGAAATGCAGCCAGGGCTTGTTGTAAGAGCCCTCCACCCTCTGTCACTAAGGAAATGGAGTGTGGACTTTTTTTTTTTTCATGCTGACGGGGCATGCGTAAAAGGATGAATCACCGTTCCTGCCCTCGGGGCACTTAAATCCAGTAGAGGCAGTACAGCAGCACACACGTAGCTAGGACCCAATGTACAAATATGTCAGGTGCAATAGGTGTGTGTAGGGGTGCAGCCCAGCTCATCCCAGTGTCTCTGTCTGGGATACTGAAACAAAACGGAAAGTCAGGAAAAGATGCCATGAGGAGCAAAGCAGCAAAATTTCGTTTTGAGGCCATTTGAGGGTAAGGCATTCAAGTAGAAATGCACTTAATTTCATTGGAGGTAGGTCAGAAATAAGTGCTCTTGGTGGGAATGTCATTTTGGCCAGTTGGGGGCATAAAGATAACAACTGAAGCAGGGAGATAAGTTACCCCGAGGTTGTGAGTGAGTTTTCCTACATGTTATTTTTCTCATCTGTAAACCGATGTTGATACCACTTGATTTCCACTTCATGTGAAGTTCTGAGAATTATTCTTAGATCTTGAAAGTGCTTTATTTAACTTGTACTGACTGATCAAAGGAAGTGGCTTTCCTCTGGCTGCTGAGAAGTTCCTGGGAGGTTTCAATCGAGGAGAAGGAGCAGGAAACTACTTTCCCCTCACACGCAGGGCACTGCGGTTGAAAGGAGGTGGCGCCTTGTCTAGCTGTGACCCCAGCTGGAGGGCACTGAGAGAGGTGGCACATCTAGGACAGGTCCCAAACAATCGAGTAGCTGTACTGACACAATGCTCCTTCAACCACCAAACTACAACAAAGCATCCTGGAACCAAATTAAGGAAGTTCAAGGGCCACCAGTTGGCTCAGGTAGTTAGAGCGCAGGCTTATAACACCAAGGTTGCCAGTTTGATTCCCACATGGGCCAGTGAGCTGTGCCCTCCACAAGACTGAAGATAACGGCTTGACTTGCAGCTGATGGGTCCTGGAAAAACACCCTGCTCCCCAATAAAGTTTAAAAAAAAGAAAGTTCAAATGAACTTATATCAGCATCGTAATAGTTACCTGAAGCACAGTTAATGATGCCTCTGTCTGTTTATAGTAGAGGACTGCAATTTAAAATGCCTATCTCTAAAATACCTAATGTTTATACTTGTATATGCTCCAACTAGATAGGGCTGCCCTTTCTGCGTGCTTTCTATGGATTAAGCACTGTAGTCGTGCTTTCCACCCAGAAGGCTAGCTTCACCTGGGCTCAGAAAGAAAGACCCCCACACTTGGCTTCATTCTCTGCAGTCACCATCTTGAAATTCTTAATTTTTGAATAAGGGAGCCCCCATTTTCATTTAACACTGGGCCTTGCATATTATGGAACGGGTCCTGTACGCACGATGTTTTCTGTCATGCTTACAACTACTCTAGGTGATAGGACATTCAATGCCATTTCACAGATAAGGCAACTGGCACTCACACAGTAATTTGCCAAGATTTTCAACGCCCCCTTGAGCTGGTCTTTCCACTCTGGCCTGTGTGACTCCTAAGCCTTTGTTCTCAGTCTGTGCTGCCTGATGAGTGTCTATCCAAGTGTGCTGACAGCGTCCCTCTATCACGTTCACCTGAGGAGCTTGTGACATGCGGATTTCTAGTAAGCAGGGCCTGCGAATGTGCATTTCATTCACTGCCTGGGTAATTCTTGTCTGCACTCAAGTCTGAGAGCTAAACCTCTACATCTGTGGCTTTCAAGCCTTCTTGGTCCCACCCATGTAAGAAATACATTGTACATCAAGACACAGTACACACACAGATGACCAAAGTGTCATGAAATTGTGCTTACCCTTACTACACATGAGGCACTGGTGACCATTTCATTCTATTCCAATTCGTTTTTTAATGCCCATAGTGATTCATGGTACAGATCACTACTTGTAATTTGGGAAACACAATGTCTAGATGAAGAGGGACTATTACATAAGGCTTGAATCGAACCCTGGAGAGAGCTGAGGTAGAAAGGAAGCTACTCTTCCATTTAGAATTGCCTAAATTAGAGGTTTTAAACTTTTGTAACGCAACTCATTAAAATCTGATTAAAACGAAGGTCCCATTCTACAGAAAAATTCACATTCACACAGACTTTCTCATGTCTTTTCAGGGAGCTTTTGGACCTCCCTCTTTCTCAGACTCCAGATAAATAATTCTGAATTTAATTGTAGCTCTATGCAGAAGCAAGAGTAAAGAGTGTGCAACCTCCCATCACTATGTCATTGGGAGGGGGTGGGGGCTCGAAATACCAGGAATTTATTTCCTTTTAGTCTTAAGGTTATAAAGCCTGATGCCCATTGGCTGCTCTTTATTTTCTAGTTATCTGATATCACAGGAATGTAGTCATTAGAGACAAAGGCTGCCATAGGATAAGGATAGCTGATTGGAAGCAGTTTTAAAGGACGCAGAGGTTGTTAGTTAGTCGAGGTGGCGAGGTCACTAAAAACAAAGGGTGGGAAAGAGAACGGACAGCGATGGTCCCTGACTCACTTGGGCTCCACTGACTCAGGATGGGGAACTGGGACAAGGAGGACCGAGAATTCCCCTGGGACGCGTTCTGCTCTGACTAGACACAGCCATGGCATGTCTCAGGAATTCCCGAGATGGCCCAGGAGTGGAGTGCAACCTTGGAGTTGTTTGGGCAAGCCTGGAATTTTTAGCTTTCTTTACAAGAAGGCCATATCTATTCCCAGTGATTAAGGAGCTCCTCAGATGCAGCTGTGACCTTGACAAGGAGACAAAAGCTGAGAAGATGCTGTCTGCAACCCCTCCAGCCCTGACTGCAAACGCCTACATGCCTAGTCACATTGTCAGCATTTAGAAGAGTTTGGGGGAGGGCCCGGAAAGAGTGATGGAGAATTGGGGCGGGGGGTTGGGTGGGGGTGTTCTTTAGAGCTGCTCAAAGTATGGTCCTCGACTCACCAGGGCTGAATTCCACATTGTTCATTGTCATTTGGCAATGAGCTCAGTACAAATTGGGAGTGTTTAGAAACGTATAGAATTTGACAGAGTCATTTTATGTCTGTTGAAACTAACACTAAATTTAAGCTTTTGTATGTCTACATTTAAAATTGTTAAGCTTTTCTAGGAATTCATTCTTATTGCATTTCACGAAAGTGCCAGATGTTGATGGATTTGAAATTTGGTGTGTGTGGTGGTGGGAACCTGGCTGGATAGAGTAATAGATGTGTGGTCAGAAGCATAGGAGAAAAATTCAAAGACCCAACCTAGGCACCCCTCCCTCAGAACTGGGCCACATAGAAATGAATGGAATTTTCAGTGATATTTTGGTTGCTATCTGAGAGGGCTCAGGTGAATGAATGATCACTACTCTATTCTGGGGACTTTTCTTAGGGCCTCACAGAGATTTTTGTATTTTTACCACAATCAGAAGAGCACTGTTAAGCCTATAGTTACACATCTATTTATTTACATTATTTGTTTCCTTTTGAACTTCCCTAGGACTTTGAACCTCTTTTCTATACATTGACTATGAAGTGAAAATGGCTATCTTCATTTAATAAGCAGAGAAACTGAGGCACAAAGAATAAACATCACCGAGACATGTTGAAACTAGGACTTAGACCCAGAGTTCCGATCATTCCATCCATCTGGTATGGCTTAACATCCAGATCTCACTTCCTCCCCAGAGGAGAGGCTGCGGGGGGCAGGAAGAGGGGTTCAGGGTTATGTTCATGTATTGTTTATTGTTGAAAGCTCTTGCTATCACAAATAAATGGTCTATAAAAATAACAGACAGAAAAGCAAAGCAAACATATTTCTCCAGTAATGCATTCAAGCATCTTACCAGAATGAGTTTCCACATGTTGAACAGCCAAATAGTCTTTGCAGTACAAATAGTTGTGGTCTGATTTTGGGAAAGAATGTCAGCAAACATGCAACACTATACATTTCAACTCTAAATTCAAATTGTACTCTACACTTAGGGAAATAGAAAGTTTTGTGATTTTTCTATTTTGGGGGTCTATAGGCCCAAGGGAGTGAGTGGTGCAAGAATTCAGAGCAGCCCAAAGACAAGAAAAGTTGAATGGTCCCACTGGGAGAAAACTATTAAGGAGTTGAAAAGAGCAAGCAGTGGTTCCAGCATTATTTTAAAGCCATCTCGTTTTCAGAAGCTCATGATTCTATTTGAGGAAAGGTACCGTTATTCCCATTTGGGTCGGTTTCTTTTTCTTTCTTTTTCTTTTTAAAGATTTTATTGGAGAAGGGAACAGTGTTGGCAAATTGGGGAAGGGAAATAATTGTGTTTTTCCAGGACCCATCAGCACCAAGTCAAGTTGTTGTCCCTCAGTTTTAGTTGTGGAGGGCGCAGCTCAGATCCAAAACCAGTTGCTGTTTTCAATCTAGTTGCAGGGTGGGGCGCAGCCCACCATCCCATGTGGGAGTAGAACCGGCAACCTTGTTTTTCAGAGCATGTGCTCTCACCAGCTGAGCCATCAGGCCCCCTGTCAGCAGCTCAACAGCAGCTCAGCTCAGCTCAGGCACAGCTTACTGGCCTATGTGAGAATCAAACTGGCAACCCTGTTGCTCAGAGCTCATGTTCTAACCAACCGAGCCACCCGGCCACCCCCGGCAGTTCATTTCTTTTTGTCCAGTTGACAAAGAGAGTCCTGGAGCATTTCTAAATCTTCCGAGGGTCAGCCCATCTTGTCTACCATTTCCTCAGTGCACCAGCTCAGGCCTTTTCTGAAACTTCCACACACTACTATGCAAATCTAGGTGGGATTTCCTAATCAATACCTTGCCTAGTGGTGGCCTGTCTGTTTTTCTTTAAATTTTAACTTTATTGGCATTTTGGGGAACAGTGTGTTTTTCCAGGACCCATCAGCTCCAAGTCAAGTAGTTGTTTCAGTCTAGTTGTGGAGGGTGCAGCTCACTGGCCCATGTGGGAATCGAACCGGCAACCTTGGTGTTATGAGCCTGTGCTCTAACCCCCTGAGCTAACTGGCGGCCCCTGGCCTGTCCATTGTTAAGTGTGCACTAATTGAAGACCCTTACAGTAATTTCTTGCATCACAGTTGCTTAAGCAATTTGACCTGTACTCACTAAACGAAAAGACCTAAATCCTTTAACAGTATAGGTAGTCCACCAGCTCTTTCCCAACGATCATTCAGGTAATGCTTCTCTCCTACATATACCTGTGCTCCCAGCCATCATTCAGGTAATGCTTCTCTCCTACATATAGCTTCCCTCCTTAGCCATTCTCTCACACACAAACACATACTCTCCAGGATGGAAGTTACATCTTTTCATGATTTCTTTCTTAATTCTAGTTTGTTCTTGATTCTAATTCTAATTTGATTTCATCCGTATAAAAACATCAAACAAGCTACATAATGCAGTTTGGCCTGGGCCCTGCCTCTGGGGCCAGACCTGATTTATTTCACATTTATAGCAGAGAGGTTCACAACTGTTATTTACATAGTTTTCCATCCTCAACTCCATGTCTCAGTTGCACATATGTTCTCTTATATAGGAGGCTGACAATGGTTTGTAGGAAGAGTAAAACGGAAGAGACATGAGAGGTATGGATATGGGAATCAGTGATCCTTATGTAGATGTCCAGGCATCCAGGCAAGAGACCCAGAAATGGATGAAAAGAGGCCTGAGGGCCGGCCGAGTGGCGCAGTGGTTAAGCACTGACTTGAGAAGCCAGCGGCCCCGGTTCGGGTCCCACATATGAGGGCCAGTGACACTGCCCTCAAAAAAAAGAAAAGAAAAAGAAGAAAAGAGGCCTGGGGGCCCCATTTTTCCAGATCAGTTTGTCATGAAATGCATGCTACTAGGCAACCATTTACCCTTTTGATGCTGCGTTTCTTCTTTGGGGAATGAACTAAGGGTATTTGTCTGCTTACCAGACTTTTAGTGTGGATTACAAGAGGTAATGTAAACAAAGACTTTAGAAAAAAAAACATAAACATCAGCTCTTCTTGTTTTATTTTTATTCAGGTTTAATTGACATGTAACTTTATATTAGTTTCAGGTGTAAAATGTAATGACTTGATATTTGTATATATTGCCAAACGATCACCACAAGTCTAGTTGACAATGGTCTCCATACGTAGTTGCAATTTTTTCTTTCTTATGATGGGAACTTTTAAGATCTACTCTTTTAGCAACTTTTAAGTATGTGATATAGTGCTATTATGAATTATGGTCACCATGCTGTACATGGCATCCCCATGTCTTATTTATTTTACACCTGGATGTTTGTACCTTTTGGACCCCTTCACCCACTTCACTTATTCACCTTCAGCCCCCTGCCTCTGGCAACCATCAAACTGTTCTCTGTATCTGTGAGCAGCTTGTTGTTGTCTTAGATTCCACATGTAAATTAGATCATACAGTGATTGTGTTTCTGTCTGACTTATTTCACTTAGCATAGTGCCCTTGAGGTCCATCCATGCTGTCACAGCATAGTGCCCTTGAGGTCCATCCATGCTGTCACAAATGGCAAGATTTCATTCTTTTTAATGGCTGAATAATAAATCCAGTGGTGTGTGTGTGTGTGTGTGTGTGTGTGTGTGTGTTTTCCTCCCTCCCTCCTTTCTTTCTTTCTTTCTTTCTTTCTTTCTTTCTTTCTTTCTTTCTTTCTTTCTTTCTTTCTTTCCTTCTTTTCTTCCTTCCTTCCTTCCTTCCTTCCTTCCTTCCTTCCTTCCTTCCTTTCTTCCCTCTTTCCTTCCTTCCTTCTTTCATTCTTTCTTTCTTTCTTTCTCCATTCATCTTTTGTTGGACACTTAGGTTGTTTCCATATGTTGGCTATTGTAAACAATGCTTCGATGAACATGGGGGCACAGATACCTTTTCAAATTATTATTTTCATTTTCTTTGGATATATTCCCAGAAGTGAAATTGCTGGATCATACGGTAATTCTATTTGTAATTTTTCGAGGATCCTCCATACTGTTTTCCATAGTGGCTGCAGCAATTTACATTCCCACCAACAATGCACAAATGTTCCCTTTTCTCCAAATCCTTGCCAACACTTATCATTTCTTGTCTTTTTGATACTAGCCATTTTAACTGGTGTGAGGTGATATCTCATTGTGGGTTTTATTTGCATTTCCTGATGATTAGTGACGTTGAGCATCTTTTCATGTACCTGTCGGTCATCTGTAAACATTGGCTTTTTTTTTTTTAAGCTTTTATTGGGGAATTGGAGGAGGGGAACAGTATTGGGGAATCAGGAAAGGGGAAAAGACAAGTTGCAGTCCTTTTTTTCTTCAGTCTAGTTGCGGAGGACATCACTTCACTGGCCCATGTTGGTATTATCATTGCGCTCTTCCTGGGTGAAGCAGATGGGTCACCAGCCACTGGACAGCTGCTCACGGTGGCTCTTGGCAGCCCACTGCAGCAGGGGCTGCAGACTATGCCATCGCCACCAACTCCAGGTTGAGCTGTTGTTCACCATCTTAGCTGTAAAGGGCACAGTGTCACTGACCCTCATGAGGGATCCAAACCGGGGCCCTGCTGCTCAGAGCTGCATTCCCAAGCCAACTGTTAACCATAGTGCCACTCGGCCGGCCCAAACAGTGGCTTTTAATGAAGATGATGATGATAAGTATCGATGCTCCTATATTAACCTCTTCACCTTTATTTGCCTCTAGTACCATTTGACACTTAGCAATTAACACTCCATTTTGTTTTAACTTCTTGTATCTTTGTAAAGATTGCATGTTGCCTAACTGCATGAGCCATGTGACCACATGTAGAAGTGATTATAAAACAATGAGGATATCTCTTAAAAAGTCAGTTTTCAAGGTTTTATGCTTATTCCAAAATGGCTGTCATCTTTCAATGTTATGAATGCATCTTTAAAGCATGATCCAACTTGATGAATACATGAAAATATTGTTGAAACCATTACACTTCTAATATTTGATCAAATGTGAGATTATCCAATTTAATCATTCATTACTACTCATCAAAGTTAGATCTGAATGAGTGCACTAAAAATAAACCCTTGAAAGACAAAGAGTTACCACCACTGAGTACCCACAAGCTCATGCCACATGTTCCAGGGACTGTTACAAAAGGGGAGTTCCTTTTTGGGGTGAAGGTTCAACTCTACTTTTGTTACATAAGACTTGCCATATTTATGTAAAAATTTGTTGCAACATGCTACAGTCAAACCTTGTGCACAACTCCTCTTAGAATAGTACAAAGCACATAGCAGGTACTCAGTAATATAAAATTGATTTGTGGTTTAGTGTTAAGGTTAAATTAAGGTTTGATCTGAGAAAGTAGATAGCAAAAGAATGGTTAAAAATATTACAGAGGAAGTACATTTTTTCACATATAAGTAAACCTGGATTCTAGCCATTGTAATCTTCTGTGATGCATATTCCACGATTTTAATGCTCTTAAAAGGGGCATTTATAACTTTAGGAATTTGGATACTTGTTTGGAACTAGAAAAAGAAGATAAGGCAAATAGTGGAAAAAGTTAATCTGGAGCCTAGTCAACTGAACTATTATGCAATGGGTGGCACTTGCCCCGGGGGTGACCATGGAGACCCAGTTTGGAAAGATTAAGGGACACTTAAATGGAGTCCTTCACTTATAAATGACAGATACTAAGGTCGTCTGAAGAAATCTGGGATCAGAAAACATATGTTCAAACTCAGGAAAATATTTGATCTATGATTCAAAGGTTAACTGAGTAACTCCCATGTTCCAGGCACTGTACTAGGCCCTGGAAACATAGTACGGGAGTGAATGCTCACAGTGTCTCTCTGTTAGCCATTTCTATAAAAGCTATGAAAGAAAAGGGGAATATACCACCAAAATGAGTCATATGGGCTTAAGTTTTATAGGACAGAGAAGAACTTTCTAAAACTGTTTCTTCATCTGAAAAAAGTACTGCTAAAATGACTATAAATGCAGATTCTTATTTATTACATGACTGTTGCAGAACTACTAAACTATTGAAAGTTTATCAGGGCCTAATGAGAATAGGAAGACAGCTACCAGTGTTGCAGATAAAGCAGTTCATAACAATGAAATGTGAAAGTATGCTGGTGTCAAGATAATACGGGTGACATAATATTACAAAATGTAGATCACATTCAAGAATCCTGGTCAGGAAGCCATCTTTATTATGGTTTTAAAGTACCCAAGCTACTTGTGGAACCAGTTGAAGCCGTTTATACAAAAGCTTATTGGAGAAAGGCCAAAATATTAAGAGAAGGCAATTGCCTTTAGATTGGAGAAAAGATCTAGCTACTGCAATTCATTACTTAAAAAAAAAAAAAATTAAACATGTTTACATCTGTTAAAAGAAAAAGTAACCAATGAATTACATAAAAGGTTATTTGTATTATGGGAAGCTCTGGTTTGGAACTGTCTAGACACCGAAAGTGCCTATTAAAATGTAAACGTCGTGTGGGTGGGGAGTTTTATCTATTTTGTCTACTGCTTTTTCTGAAGAGCTTAGATTATTAGTGCCTCACATCAGCAGGGCTCAATGTTTTCAAATGAATGACTGAGTGTATGAAAAGGAAAATAACGAACGGTGTCAATATTTATGTAGGAAAGAAAGAAAATCATCAAAATGCAAGTCATGTGACATTTAACACAGAAAAAAACAATTGGAAGGGATGGACTACATTACATTGAGTTTATGGAAAGAAACTACAAAACTGAGATTTTTATACTAGCAAAATAAGTATAAAAATATAAGGGAACAGTTGATCCAGAACGTAGTCCATGAAATCAGGTAATCAAATTACAAGGTTGTTTAAAAGGGTGTTGAATTACAGTATGTTCCATTCGTAGTGCAAATGCCAAGTGAAAGAAACTAAACTTACTGTGGGGTGGCTACATAAGATTTCCAAAGGATTGTTTTGCTTCCAATGTGACATCACCAGGATGCAGTTTGGAAGGTACAATAATATGGGCGTATCCATAATCTATGAGTCTTAGGTAACCAATGTCCCTTTGTTTGAAGATGAGGCTATTGATGCTGATTTTCATCTGTGTTTTTTCCATGTTGCCAAAGACCAGTGTGTAACTCACTACCAATAGGCACTTCCATGTGTCTTGTCCTTTGTTGGGTGTCCTGATTTGCACTGCCAAGTGATGCTTGACACTCATTTTACTGGAAGTCTTTTGCTTGGGGAGAGCCACCCAATTCCTGATGCCTCCCCCAGTGGTAGATCCACCAGCTGTTGATTTTAGCACGTCATCATCACATTATTGCACTTTTAACTTTTCATCCAACCTTTGAAATGCTTCCTCCTGACCTGGGAAGTACTTGTTGTGAGTACACCTTGGGTTATGGGGATGCCCATTTAAAAGACAGTTTTATGAAATATCAGTGCTGAGCAACTCTTATGTGTGGATAAAAATGATTGGCAACTGTAAAATCACAGAGTGGTAAAATTTAGCAGCACTGTTATGCTTCTATTCCATGGGAGACAAAACAGGGTCACTTTGCTACCCTGTCAATGACATTTATTGGGAAGGTGTTTTGTATCCTGAGTAAACTCTTATCTATTTCTATAGTCCCTATTGCGAACTTTAATGATTTTCCTATAATATATATTCAATTCCTATATGATGCTCCTTAGAAATTCAAAAAAAAAATGTGGAGGTGGAGGAAAATTTAGATGGGGCAAGTTAGTGAAGGTCATTTAGGAAGGTCATTGTGGGCATCTACTCATTGCTAGGCACTGGGCTAGGTCCTGGGCAAAAAGGGTTAAATAAGACATATTTCCTTCCTTGAACCAGCTCTCAGTTGGGTGGGTGACCAGCCGGGTACACAGTGCAAAGAGAGCCACAGCTGAAAAATGCCCAGGGTACAGAGGCAGTACTGACAGTGATGAGTTAACTCTGTGGGTGTGGGGAGGAGTAGGGGTGCCAGGGAGGCCTTCCAAGAGAAAGTTTTGAAGGGTCAACTCTGAGTCCATCAGGCAGAAAAGAGGGGAGGATATTCCAGGTAGAGAGAAGAGATGACAAAATGGCACAGAGGAGTCAGCCATGTGGTGTCTTTTGGGAGATTCCAAACAGGGTGACATTGCTGAGTCCAGGGAGCTTGCAGGCAGATTCAATGTCACTCAGACATAGAACGTATTTGTGAGGTGTGGAATCGCCCCAACTGAACCACCCCACTGAGCTGACTCCTGGGCTGACACTGACAGCTATGAGACAAGTGTAGCGTGTATAAGCACAAGGATTTTCAGTCCTCCTGGGATCACACAGACAATGTAACAGGCGTTACTCCCGTCTTTAAGATAAAATCTATCTTTTCTTTGGAGGCCCTTTGCCATTTCAGCAATTCCACATTTTTAATAATTTTACTTATTTATCTTTTTTTAATTGAAGTTTATTTAGGTGACAATGGTTAGTAAAGTTACATAGGTATTAGGTGTACACTTCTGTAATACATCATCTATATATCACATTTTGTGTTCACTGTAATTCTACATTTTAAGTAGTGACTGTTGACACGCAACAAAATTTACCGTCTTAACCATCAGAGAGCCACCGGGACCCAGTTTATGTTATGAAAAGAATAGGTTGTTCTTTTCCTGATGGCCATTTATCACACTTCTCTTTAGCTGGGACAACTCTTTGTTACCTTCCAGAACGGCCCATCTTGTAGTTTTCCAGTGTGGGTTACATGAAAGATTGTAGCTAGCCTTGTATTCTACTGAAACAAAGTATGCCCTCAAGAAATAGTTACTGACTGGCCACGTCTGTCAGATTCTTGGGACACTTAAAGCACCAACTTTGAGATATAAGAAGTGTACAGTTTTATGAGTTTATGATGAACTCTGTTGAACTGGTCACATTTGGGAAATTCTGTTTATAAATGAGTGCTATCTGCTAACACTCATTTGTAAAAATTCACCATGTTTTTCGTTTTTGAGGGCAGTGTCACTGGCCCTCATATGTCGGACCCAAACCGGGGCCGCTGGCTTCCCAAGCCAGCGCTTAACCACCGCGCCACTCAACCGGCCCCTAAATTCACCATGTTTTTTATTTAGCTGTGTAAAAAAGAAAATTGTAATACTAATTGCTGGTAAATTATTCTTTAACTATGGTAAAGAATATTTCCTTTGAACTGTGCAGTGCTTGGCATGTGGTAGAGTGCTTCTCAATAAATGTTGAGTCAAAGGATGAAGTATTAATAACATCTAATCGAGGTCTTTGATTCCTCAGCAACTAAACCTCTTTATTCTCAGTTGTTATCTTATAGAGAAGTGCTGTCCAACAGAGATACGATTTAAGTCACATATGTATTAATTTTATATCTGTCAGTATATCCACACTTGGAAAAGTAAAAAGAAACAGTTGAAATTACTTTAATAATGTATTTCATTTAACCCAACATGTCAAAATATTAGCATTTCAATATACAATCAAGGTAATATTTATTAAAGAGATATTTTACACCCCTCTTTCCTACGAAGTCTTTAAAATGCTGGTGTGCATTTTATAAAAGCACATTTCAACTCAGATGACAAATTTTCATCAGAAATGCTTGATCTGCTTTTAGAGCTCAGAATATGTATTGTTGAGAAGGTAGGTTCATGTACCCAAGTTCTTTTCCAACGTAATTTAAAATTTTCCAATAACTGAATAAAATATCAGCTTATAAATTATTTAACATGAACTCAAAAAAATTCAGTCCCTCAATCACACTAGTAACATGTCAAGAGCTCAACAGCCACATGGAGTTCATACCTACTATATAGGACAGCGTAGTTCTAGAGAATTCTGCTCCATAAGGCTGTTGGTAGGCAATGCTCTTTTAGCACATTTCAGCATGGGTTGGGCACCTGTAGATCTTAGTTTTCTTTTGTTTTCTCAGTACTTCAATTCCTGTCTGAAACCTCTCTTAACTAATACCTTAGATCAGAATCCTCTAAATTAAACATGCCACATTTGGTTAATAACCCTAAAGAAAATTACTCAGAGCCTTAAAATATTCCTTTTGTTGTTTCTTCATAGTCACAGGCACAAGAAGCTATATATAGTGACACCAGAAAAATTTACTCATGAATATTCTTTATTAAGGCTATGGCTAAACAGTTTGATTCAATCACAATAGTGCCTCATGCCATTTTAAGGGGGTAAGAGCTCACATAGGGGCACACACTCCTTTTAAACAACGCAATGAGTTTTTCTAACCGATGCCAAGTGAATTTTCCTTATATAACAAGCCTCAAAGGGTAGACACAAATTATTTGAATGCCATTTTTTGAATGGAGTTATGTCTAGTCTATTTTGTTAACTGGACTTGTAGACTTGAGTTATCCACCCAATGAAGACTCCCTTTGAATTTAGCTCCACTGTTACAAACCTTTCTTTATGGGTTGATTTTAAAAATAAGTATCTCAAGGGGAGTGGAGGGAGTTAGAAATGGGTAAAGATGGTCAAATAAATGACAGAAGGAGATTTGACTTTGGGTGGTGAACACATAATGTAATACAGGTGATGCATTATAGAATTGTACCCTTGAAACCTATATAATTTTATTAACCGATGTCAGCCCAATCAATTTAATAAAATTTAAAAAATAAGTATCCCTTACTGCTGTTATGCAATTTTCAGTTTATTATCAATATATGAACATGGTGTAGCAAATACAGCTAAGGGATTTGCCCATGGCTTTGAATGTATACTTGAAAGTCTTGGAAGCGAGCCACTGTGTCCGAATCTTGGGTTCTCCTTTGAGCTTGGTCTCTAAGTAGCCATTCTACCTTACAGGAATAATAAGCCTTATGGGGTGAACCGGTGGGTTTTGTGACTGGTGTGAGATTAACACCACATATCTTCTTCTGCACAATGTTAACCTGGTGCAATAAGTCAGTGGAGTGGACTTTTGTGAAATGGAAATAAAGGTTTGTCTGGGTCCACACAAAGGTTAAAGACATAGGTAGGATAACATGCGAGTGGGCACCGAAAAGCAAATGATTCATATTCCAAAGGGGTTGACCTGTTCACAGATATCTGTTTATTCCCAGGTTAACACGGGTATTGTTGTAACACAAGACACTCTGGCGTGGCTGCAACAGTTCGTGGTACCGCTGACACTGCCGTTAGCAGCCCCTATAGGCAGCCCTGGCTCTGGCTGAACAGAAAAGTACGAGCTTCTGCCCTGGCAACGTCAGTGCACCTGGGTGATTCAGGATGTCCGCAGAGAGGCTGCAAAAGCTTGCTGTTCCCGGCTGCACACCGTAATTCAGCACGCAGCCTTGCAGCTCCAAAGGCTGAACTGTTTGTTAACACCAAAGGGATCTGGTGATTTTCATTTGCTTTGTGAAACTGGCAAGTGTTTGCAGGATAAACTGCTAAAGAAACAAATACATAGACGGCGTTCTAGAAATGAAGACACACTGGGTGAGAATTTTTTTCTGAGGGTCTCTGTATTTGCTATGGTTAGGTCTTTTGGAACATGTTGTAAGGGTCAAGTGTTAACTTTTCAGAAACCACCTCTAATGAGTCAGGATAAACACCATCTGGTGCAGGGTTGTTGTTTTTTTTCCAATGTATGAACTTCAGGAGAGAAGAGGAATTGCCCATGATCTTGAGGTTCCCATTGGAGGCTTAGGGCAATGGCTCAAAAATCGGATCTATACCCTTCTATCTATTGCTCCTTTTAGCTTCCTGCCCACCATGAAAGGAACTGAAAAAGAAATCTTGGAAAGTGGAGGAATCGAGAGATGGTAAGGTTTTTGTCCTAGAGGCTGAGTGCATACAATGTAAGAGGAAGCAGCAGCATTGCTTTCTAAGGAGGCTAATGCGCCCCTTCTGTAGGGACGTCTGCAGGATGTGAGAAGTGGCAGGTGGATGCATGGGGAAGGAAGCCCCCTGGAGGAGGCAGGACAGGGCCCAAATCAGAGACTGCTCTCCTGCCTCCCTAAAACAAGCTGGCCTACGAGCCGCTTCCTTGGGTCCCAGGAAGTGACGATCAGCCAGTGTAGAGTCGTGACTCCCGGGTCTCATGCACCCCTGCGGTGGGCCCTGGGTGACCTCTTCCACGGACCCCATTCCCAAGAGGCCTCGCCGTGCTGCCCACCGGGGCGAGCTGCCTGTGCTGAGCTCCTCCGCCTTGCTGGCGCTTCTGGGGGCTTTTGTGCCCTTGGCGCAACTATTAGGGTGACCCTGACTCCCCAAGGGCTCCCTGCAGAAGGGGACTGAGAGAAAGCTTGGCGACGGGGGCGGAGGAGAAGCATTTAGGAAAGCCAGAAGGGCCGGCCGAGGGGCGCGGTGGTGAAGCGCTGGCTTGGGACGCCAGCGGCCCCGGTTCGGGTCCCATCTAGGAGGGCCAGGGACACTGCCCTCAAAAAAAAAAAAAAAAAGAAAGAAAGAAAAGAAGTGCCGGGGTGCAGGACCCAGGGTCGGGTCCACGCGATGCTTCCCCAACAAAACGGACCAAAAAAATAAATAAATAAGAAAATAAAAGGGGGGGCGCTCTATTGCATCAGCGCCCCCCCGCCTGCAGCAGGCAAACCCCGAACACGGAGCAGGGGAAAAGCGCCCGACGCCCCGAGACGCGCGTGCCGCGCGGGTGCAGCCCCACACCCCCCCGGGGGCCCGGGGCCGGGCGCAGGGGCGGCCCCGCATCGCTAATGAGGGAATGAATGGCGAGGCCCCGCGCCCGGCGCCCGCCCACCCGCCGCCCGGCGCCGCCGCCGCCGCCGCTCCTCCGGGCCGAGCGCGCAGCCCAGCCGGGACGCGGGTCGGGGCGCCGGGGCTGCGGCGCGGCCGGGGCGGGGCGGGCGGCGCGCTCAGGGCCGCGCTCGGCGCGCCGTGATTGGAGGCGCCAGGTCCCCTGCAGCCGCGGCCCCGGGAGCCTAGCGGGGCGCCCGGAGCCCGCCCCTCCCTCGCGGCCGCCGCCTGCCCGCCCGCTGCACCGCCGCGCGGCCTGCGGGAGCCCCGGCCTCGTCGGCCCGCGCGCGCGCGCCCCGCTCCTCGCGCCCCGGCCTCGCCGAGACCCCGGCCCGCGCCCGCCCAACATGTCGGCCCGGACGCCATTGCCGACGGTGAACGAGCGGGACGCCGAGAACGTGAGTAGCCGGGGCGCGACCCTCCCCCGGACCCCCGCGCGCGCGGCAGGGTCCCCCCGCCCGGAGCGCGCCTGGCCCGCGCCCGCGGCGCAGCGCCTTCTGCATCCCCTCCCCTCCTGGGCGCGGGCGGGGGGCTGCGAGGGGCGCCCGCTGCGCGCACGGGGTGCTCCGGGCCGGGATGGGGCGAGGGCGCAGTGCGCACCCCGGGTCGCGTTATGGCTCCCCGGGCCTGGCGCATCCCCCGCCCCAGTGCCCGCTCTCGGGTCCCAGCCCAGCCCCGCGGACCGTGCCTTCCACGCTGGCTCCCCGGGCGCGTGCAGCCCGTTGCACACCCCCCACCCCACCTCCGCATGGCCCCATGACTTGGCTGTTTGTGGCATTGTGTGTCCACATGTGGGGGCACCCAAGGGGGGAAGGTCTGCATGCAAGGCACGGGCATGGTCGCACAGATGGAGGCGAGTGTGTGTGTGTGTGTGTGCATAGGAGTTTACACGGCTGGGACACTCTTCCGGAGGGATGAGTGCAAGCATTTCACCCACAGCTTCATCTGCCTGTGGCCCTGGGGTTGCAGCAAGATGTTCAAAAAAGCCGAAGGAAGCCAAGGGCTTGTCCTCTCGTCCTCCAGTCGCTGGTGATAAATCAGGGCAGGTTTGACTTGATCTGCCCTCCTCCTTGGAGGGTCACAAGGTGCATGTCTTTGAAGGAAGGATTTTTCTATGTTTTTGATCAACTGGCCCTCGGGAGTTTTTAATCTAGATGCTGACGTCCCGGGTGTCTTAAACTCTTGAAAAAAAAAAACAAAGGAACAAGATCAGTTGTATTTCCACCTTCTGAAAAGTACAATTTGGTGTGCGTGCGTGAGAGTTCTTTTGTGGGAAACGTTTTTTTAAAAAAAAAAAAAAAATAACAGCAACAAAACCTCTCATGATGTAAATAGGGCCTCGGACTTCTTTTAAGGAGCTTGGGTGCGGGGAGGGAGGTGACAAGTTTGGGTGGCTGTGTCTCTAGTTGTCTATCTAGTGAACTCATGGACTCGCCAGCTCTTGCTGTACCCAGTGCCTTCCTAGGGTTGGTAAAATACAATAAAGAAGTCCTTTGGCGTTCTTAGACAAAAGGTACGAGGGAGAAGACACGCACACTCACCTCTGAAGTGGGAACAAGATTATTTGATCTTGGAGAGGAGGGGAGCGCGGTGACTTAATATCATTATATAAAGGGAGAAGAAATTCTAGGAAGAGGCTATTGTTAGAAGACCTAGGAATTTATGTCAGGGTATGCTTTTGTCCTCTCTAGTGTGATGCATTTAAAATGGTAAAGATAGCATAAGTCTGCTGATATCATACATGATCACTTAATTTGCAATCATAGCTGTGGTTTTAAAAAATATAATTGATACCTAATTTTGAGAGATTGAAGAAGGTCAGGGGAAAAAGATGAAGGTTCTGATTCAAGTTGATTTTAAAGCCAAGTTGGTACAGAATTTTTCCCACTGGAACTCTTAAAGAGACTCCTGTCATTCAGTGTGAATGAAAAGTAAGACCTTTGTTTTCATTAGCAAAACACTGTGTGTGTTAATTAACCTTGGGAGGGAGGAAAAAATACATTGCTTTTATTTTCTTTTGGATTTTGAATAATATATGTAGCTCTTTCTATACTTGTATGAATTGGGTACTTTATTCAGACAGGAGATAGCATTATAGAAATATGCACCAAGGAATAGTGTAAAATGCAGTATCATATGTAAGACAAAAAAGCCTTTTTAAGCTGAGCTATAATCGTGTGATAAATTTTGTTGTATCTTCTGAGAATGATATGCCATATAGAAGGCATTTGCTCGGTTTCTAAACATGTTAGTTCTGTCACTTTTATGGTCCTGTCTCTTGTCATTATGTTGTACGTAACTATACCTACAATTAGCTTTACCCACATCCTGATTTTTTTCCTAATTGCTGTAGAAAATATTTATTATACTACAGCTATTAATTTATCAATAAAAGTATACACTTAGCTTTGGTTTTGAGCTGGAAGGGGTACAGAAATTGTATTTAAGACAAGGCCTCTTCCCTCAAGGAACTTACAGAAAAAGGTAAATAGAATTCCAAACAAACACTGTGCAGTAAAAAGCAGTGTAAATTGGGCTAAATTGGTTTGTAAGTGCTATAGGTATTTAGCAAAGGGACCATCCGTGATGGCTATTTAAATCACCAATTGGTTTGTCTCTCTTTATTCTCTGGTTGGTAGTAAATGTCATTATCTATTCTTATTTACCTCTCACCAATGAAATAAACTAACAAACCTGCTTATTAGCTAATAGATTAATGCCAGTATTGCAATCAAAATGTACATTTTCTTGTAGTCATTTCCAGTTAAAAAATGGCTGTGGAAAGTTGCATTCGTATGACTGTGAAAGGCTTCTCAGCCTTTTGGAATGTTAAGGGCGTAACTAGAAAACATTTTTATTACTGCTAGAAATTAAAATAAATATGGTAATTAAAAAAACCATCTTGGTATTTTATTGAAATCATTTATAGTTTATATGCAAATTTGTTTAGTCATACATGAACATATTTGGGATTTTGTATCCTTGGGAGTATGCATATGCGCCCTTCCCCATGTCACTAACATATATCAAGGATAAATTCAAAAATTCAAAAGAGGAGTGTTATAGCACTTATCTCTTATATACCACTACTGTACATAGTAGAATGAGAAAGAATTGATTTCTTGGAGAACATTCTGTGTGTACTTTTTCAGAAGGATTTTCTTCGATGTGCATTATATTGTGTGTGCATTATTAACAGGCCTCAAATAGCTAAATATAACAAAACAACCAACGATTCACTTTACAGGCAATAAACACTTCATCGTGAAGTAGAAAAGCTGTGTTGCAGATAATAGAATTAAATTTATGCAAAATGGTTTTGATTTTAGGTTGTGAAGAGCGTAAGTCCAGAAAAAGAATGGGTATTTGAAAAAAAAAGAAAAGAATGGGTATTTGAAGTAGTTCTTTTCTTCTTTTAGATTATACTTGGATAGTTCCAGTGTGAATATAGATTATATATATTACCATTATTCTCATGCGCTGTTAGATGGAGCAAGAAGAAAGTTTTTTGTTCATGTTTGGGAAAAACTGATGATGCTAATTTTTATGGATCCAAAATGTCCAGACTGGCTTTCTGTGATGAAATTTTGATGAGTATGAAGAAAATCGATTGGACTCCTTTCGGGGATGTTTTAAAATGGACTTTGGTTAAAGTTATTTTGAAACTTTTAATACAAAAGTCTTGCTGGTGCTTCTTTCCTTAGATCTGAAATTCTCTGTGATGACTGTAAAAGTAGTGAATGTCACTGAGGTGGCCACCGGTAGTTTGTCTTCTGGGAATCATGGCTAATGACCACTCCCCTTGGGTTTGCTCAGTGCCCTGTGCATCCTCACGTCACAGGACCTGTCACACTGCGCTCTAATTGCTGATTTATTTGGCTTTTTTGGTTCTGTATTTGCCAGTGCTCAGCTCAGTGACTAGGAATAACATACAAGAGATCAGTGCTGTAATGCTCCTCTTTTGAATTTTTCATTTGTCATCAAAATACATGAGTGCCTGGCTTTTGATCTCTTTAGAGTTTCATTTGGGATCCTGATTCGATTATGTTAGACCCTAACTCCTCCGTATGTCTTAACTTCACATTCATTTTTTCCCATGAGTTCATTGCCTCTGTTCTACAAGCTGTATGATTTGTTTAGATCTAAACTCTGCGGATTTATATCTTTCATTAATTTTGGAAATGCGGCAATCATTATGTTTTTGAATATTGCCTTACCTCTCTCTTCCTCTAGTGCTTCCGATGCTCTGATTAAATATGTTAAAATTTCTTATTCTATCCTCTTTATGTATTAATTCAATTCTCATTAATTTCTTCCCCTATTGTATTGTTTCTCGGCACTACAATCTGTAATAAAATCTACAGTACAGTTACTGCACATCATATGTTTAGATCTCTGTTTCAGTTGGCTAAATCTCTTTGGCTGTATTTAAATCACTGTTAACCACTCTATTGAATTTGTTTTTCATTGTAGTGAAAAACACATAACATGAGATCTGTGCTCTTAACAAATTTCTAAGTGTATGGTACAGGACAGTTAGCTGTAAGCACAATGTTTACGTCAGATCTTTAGAACTTTTTCATCTTGCATGACTGAAGCTTTATACCCATTGAACTACAACTTCCATTTTTCTTTCTCCCCAGCCCTGGGCAACCACATTCTAACTTCCTGCTTCTATAAGTTTGATGACTTTAGATACTTTATTTTAGAGGAATCACGCAGTATTAGTCATTCTATGGCTGGCTAATTTCACTTAGCATAATGTCCTCAAGATGCATCCATGTGGCATATAACAGAATTCCTTCCTTATTATGGTGGAAAATATGCCATTGAATGTATATAACAGACTCTTTACCCATTCATCTGTTGATGGACATTTGGGTTGTTTACCTTTTGGGGCTATTGTGAATAATGCTGCAATGAACACAGGAGTGCAAATATTTCTTTGAAATATGGATTTTTATTTTTATGAATAAATACCTAGAAGTGGGATTGCTGGGTCTATTTTTAATATTTTGAGGAACTTCATTCTGTTTTCCATATGGCTGCACCAGTTTAGCTTCTAACACTGCACAAGCGTTCCAGTTTCTCCAAATCCTCACCAACATTTGTTATTGTCTGTTTTGTTTTTTGATAATTGGCCATCTGAAGGGGTGTGAAGTGATATCTCATTGTGGTTTTGCATTTCGCCAATGATTAGTAATGTTGAGCATCTTTTCATGTCTGTTGGCCATTGATACAACTTCTTTAGGGAAACATCTGTTCAAGTCCTTTTTCCTTTTCTAAAAATCAGGTTTTGTTGTCTGCTATTGAATTGTAGGAATTACTTACATATTTTAGATTTTAACTTTTCAGGTATATGGTTTGCATATATTTTCTTCATACACAGGTTGCCGTTTCACCCTATTGATTATTTCCTTTGCTATACAGAAGCTTTTTAAAAATTAATTGATTTTTCAATTACAATGGACATTAGATATTATTCTGTATTAGCATGTGCACAAGCTTTTAAATTTGATTTAGTCCCACTTATTTCTACCTTGGTTGCCTTTGGTTTTGGTGCCCTAACCATGAAATCATTTCCAAGGACAACATAATAAAAATTTTTCCATATGTTTTCTCCTAGTAATTTTATAGTTTTGGGCATTACATTTAAATTTTTTATTCATTTTGAGTTGATTTTTGAATATAACATAAGAAAAAGGTCCAAATTCTGGATATCTAGTTTTTCCAGCACTATTGTTCCCCTTGTGTATTCTTGGCACTCCTGTCAAAGATCATTTGACCATATGTGCATGCATAGGTTTATTTCAGGGCTCTCGATTCTATTCCGTTGGTCTGTGTCTGGTCTTTATGTCAGTATCATTTGTTTTGATTACTTGAACTTTGTAATGTGTTTTGAAGTTAGAAATTGTGAGGCCTCCAGCTTTTTGGTTGTTTCTCAAGATTGCTTAAACAATTTAGGGTCCTTGTGATTCCATATGAGTTTTAGGATTACTTTTTCTGTTTCTGTAAAAAATGCTGTTGGGGTTCTCATAGGGATTATATTGAACCTGTAGGTCTCTTGGTAGTAGGGCCATTTATCAATATTAAATCTTCTAATCCATGAACACAGGATGTCTTTCCATTAATTTGTATCTTTTTTAGTTTCTCTTAGCAAGGCTTGTAGTCTTCAGTGTACAAGCCTTTGTCCCTCTTTGCCTAAGCTCATTCCTAAGTATTTTATTGATTTTGATGCTATTGTAAATGAGATTGTTTTCTTAATTTCCTTTTTGCGTTATTTATTGTTATGGTGTAGAAACACAAGTTATTTTTGTTTGTTGATTTTGTATCCTGCAACTTAACTGAATTCATTTATAGTTCTAACAGTGTGTGTGTGTGTGTGTTTGTGTGTGTGTGTGTGTGTGTGTGTGAGAGAGAGAGAGAGAGAGAGAGAGAGATCTGTAGTGTTTTCTATAAATAAGATCATGTCATCTGAGAACAGAGATACTTTTATTTCTTCCTCTCCAATTTGAATGTCTTTTATTTCTTTTTCTTGCCTAATTGCTCTGGCTGGAACTTAGACTACCATGTTGAATATAAGTGGCAAGAGTGGGCCTCCTTGTATTGTTCCTAATCTTAGAGGAAAAGCTTGCAGTTTTTCACCAAGGAAAGTGATGTTAGCTGTGGGCTTTTCATGTATGGCCTTTTCTGTGTTCACACAATTATTCCTAGTCACATAATTATTTATATTCCTAGAGAGTTGAGAATTTTTATCATGAAAGCATTGAATTTTTTTGTCTAATGCTTTTTCTGTATCAATAGAGATGATCATGTGATTTTTATGTTTTGTTCTGTTAATGTGGTATGTCACATTGATTATCCTACGTTGAACCATCTTTGTATTCCAGGGATGTATCCCATTTAGTCATGGGGTAGGATCCTTCAATATGCTGTTAAATTTGGTTTGCTAATATTTTGTTTAGGATTTTACATCTATATCCGTTAGGATTATTGGCCTGTAGTTTTATTTTCTTGTAATGCATTTTTTTCTGGCTTTGGTATTAGAGTAATGCTGGCATCATACAATGAGCTAGGAAGTGTACTCTTCAATTTTTGGAATAGTTTGAGAAGGATTGGTGTTAATTTTTCTTTAAATGTTTGGTGGAATTCCCCAGTAAAGTCATCTGGTACTCAGCATTTCTTTGTTGCAAGTTTCAAAATTACCGATTTAATCTCCTTGCTAGTTATGGATCTGTTCAGATTTTCCATTTCTTCATGGTTCAGTCGTAGCAGGTTGTATGTTTGTAGGAATTTCTCCATTTCTTGTAGGTTTTCTGATTTGTTGGCACATAATTGTTCATAGTAGTCTCTTATGAGTCGTTACTTCTGTGGCATCAGTTGCAATATCTCCTTTCTGATTTTAAGTCTTCTCTTCTTTTTTAGTTTGTCTAACTAAATATTTGTCTCTTGTTGATCTTTACAAAAAAACAACTTTTAACTTTGTTGACTTTTCTATTGTTTTTCTAACCTCTGTCTCATTTGTTTTTACTATAATCTTTATTATGGTTTTCTTCCTACTGCTAGGTTTGGGCTTGGGTTTTTCTTCTTTTTCTAGTTCCTTGAGGTGTAAAGTTAGGTTATTTGAGATATCTCTCTTTTTTTATTTTTTCTTTTTTTTTTTTAGAGGACAGTGTCACGGCCCTCATATGTGGGATCCGAACCGGAGCCGCTGGCATCTCAAGCCAGCTCTTAACGGCCGTGCCATTCAGCTGGTCCAGATATCTCTTTTTTTAATGTAGGAATTTATTGCTATAAACTTCCCTCTTAGTACTGCTTTTGCTACATCCCATACATTTTTACATATTGTGTTTTCATTTGTCTTAAGAAATTTTTTTTTTAATCTCCCTTTTGATTTCTTCCTTGACCCATTGGTTGTTTAAGAATGCATTTTTTAATGTCCACATGTTTGTGAATTTTCCAATTTTCTTCCTGTTATTGATTTTTAGTTTCATGTCATCAGTTTGGATAAAGATACTTGGTATGGTTTCAGTATAATTAAAATTGTTGATTTGTTTTGTGACTTAATGTCATCCAAACTGGAGAATATGCCATGTGCGTTTGAGCAGAATATGTTTTCTGCTGCTGTTGAGTTAAATACCCTGTGTATTTTTCTTAGGTCCATTTAGTCTATAGTATTGTTCTGGTCCTCTGTTTCCTTCTTGATTTTTCTGTCTGGATGTTCTATGAATTATTGAAAGTGGAGTGGTGAAATCTGTTACTGTGTTGCTGTCTGTTTCTTCCTTCAGCTCTGAAAATGTTTGCTTCATACATTTACATGCTCTGATGTTGGGTCTATACATATTTGTAATTGTTATATCTTTCTAGTGAATTAACCCTTTAATCATTATTTTAATGTCCTTGTCTCTTGTGACAGTTTTTGACTTAAAGTCTATTTTGTCTGCTGTAAGGATGACTGACTGTGCTCTGTTCTGGTTACCATTTGCATGGATATCTTCACATCCTTTCACTTTCAGCATGTATGTGTCCTTGGCAGCATATAATTAGAATTTTGTTTTTTTAAATCTGTTCAGCCACTCTGTTTTTTGACTGGGAATTTTAATCCATTTATATTTAAAGTAGTTATGATAGGGAAGGATTTAACCTTTGCTATTTTAATTGTTTTCTGTCTGTTTTGTAGTTTTTTGTCCATCTTTACATCTCTTGCTCACTTTTTATGTATTTTGTTGATTTTTTTGTTGTGACATGCTTTGATTCCTTTCTCATTTTCTTTTGTATATCTTCTGTAGGTATTTTCTCTGTGGTTACCATAGGACTTACCTAAAACACCTTATAGTTAAAACAGTCTATGTAAAACTGATAACTCCTTCAATCTCATACAAAAATTCTACATTTTTACTACTCCCTCCCCTACATTTTATATTATTGATGCCACAAATTAAATCTTTTTATATGTGTAACCATGAATATATTTTTGTTATAGTTGTTTAAATGCTGTCTTTTAACTTCTATACCAGAATTAAAATACACTATCATTGCAGTATTATAGTGTCCTGTATTTGTTTATATATTCCCCCTACCTAGCAAACTTTATATTTCCGTGTGCTTTCCTGTTACTGTTTAGCATCCTTTTGTTTCAACTTGAATGACTTCCTTTAGCATTTCTTATAATACAGTTCTGGTGGTGATGAACTCCCTCAGCTTTTGTTTATCTGTGAAAGTTTTTATATCTCTCCATCATTTTTGAAGGATGGTTCTGCTGGATATAGCGTCTTGGTTGGCAGGTTTTTGTTTTTTTTTCTTTCAGCAGTTTGAATGTATTATCGCATTCTTTCCTGGTCTCCAAGCTGAGAAATCTGCTGTTAAGCTTGTGGGGTTTCCTTTGTATGTACCAACAAGTTGTGCTTTTTTTTTTTTTTTGCTGCTTTAAAAAATCTGTCTTTGATTTTTTGGGGTTTTTTTTTTTTTGAGGGCAGTATCACTGGCCCTCATATGTGGGACCCAAACCGGGACCGCTGGCTTCCCAAGCCAGCGCTTAACCACCGTGCCACTCGGCCAGCCCCTGTCTTTGACTTTTGACAAGTAGACATCTTTGCATTCATCCTGATTAAGTTCTCTTGGATTTCTTGAATCTGGACGTCCATTTCCTTGTCCATATTTGAGAACTTTCAGCCATTTTTTCTTTAAACTTTCTCTTTTCTCTTTTTAGGACTCCCATAATGCGTATATTGGTCCAGTTTGTGGTATCCCATAAGTCCCTTAGGCTTTCTTCACTCTTCTTCATATTTTTTCTTTTTGCTCTTCTGATTAGATCATTTCAAACAACATGTCTTCCAGTTCGCTGATTCTTTATTCAGCTTGATCAGATCTGTGGTTGAACACCTCTACTGCATTTTTCAGTTTAGCTTCTTTAGCTCCAAAATTTCTGTGATTTTTTTTTTTAATGTCTTCTATCTCTTTGTTGAAATTCTCATTTTCTTGCATCATTTGCATGAAGTCATTGAGCATCTTTATGTCAGTTATTTTGAATTCTTTGTCGGGTAATATATATACCTTTGTTTCTTTAGCGTTCACTTATGGAGATTTTTTTTTTTCCCCCGTGATTGGGGTATTTTGTTGTTTCTTTGTGCTTCTTGTATGTTTGTGTTAGTACTTAGACATTTAAAAAATTGGGTACTTATTCCAGTCTTTTTAGACTGGCTTGATACATGGAAAGATCTTCACCATTCAGTCTAGCTGGAGATACTCAGGACTCTCAAACC
Source organism: Aselliscus stoliczkanus (assembly GCA_033961575.1). Lineage (NCBI taxonomy): Eukaryota > Metazoa > Chordata > Mammalia > Chiroptera > Hipposideridae > Aselliscus > Aselliscus stoliczkanus. The sequence goes on from CM066734.1 coordinate 11,106,830, forward strand.
TTTTCTCAACTTGGGTGTATACATAAATTCCTGACTAGAGGGATTTGTGGTTCCTTTTTCTTGGGAGCCCTTAATCTCTTACTCCCTCTGGTGTCTGTCTGCTGTACTGTAGTTCCTCTGAAGCAGCAGCTCACTGAGCAGCTCTTATCCTCAGCAGTCCCTAGGCATCTAGTATTTGCTGATTCTCATCAGCACCCTAAGTAGAGCTGTACAGAAACCAGTCCTTGAGCAGTTCCCTGAAAAGCCAGAGTGTTGGACATATGCTCCACTCCTCTCTTTACCCATCTGTTGGATTTTAAATTTTATTATTTTTCATTTCTACAAGTTCTAAGGTTTTCCCTCAAATCAATCTGGCCTTTTTTTTATAGTCTCTTGTTCCTCGCTTATTTTTGTGATTTCATCTTCATTTTCTTAAACATTTAATATGTAGTTATTTAAATTCTGTGCCTGGAAAATCCATTATCTGAAGTCCCTGGGGAGTTAGCTTTATTGTTTGTATCTACTGATTTTCATTCACTGTTTTTTGTTGTTGTTGTTTTGTATTTGCTGGTCTTTGCTGATAAACTCTTATTTGCCCAATTGTTATCTGTGCGAAACTTGGGAGTCTAAATTGAGGATGCCTTCTCCTAGGGAAGGTTTGTGTTTGCCCCTATTGGGAATCCCTACAAACCCGGGCACTTTAGTCTCCTCTAGGGATCCTGGCTCAATGAGGGAGTTTTAGGTGGACAGTTTTCTAACCTGTTTATAAAAATTCCAGATCAAAAATCTTAGTACATTTTAGAAGCCATTTGTTATAATTATTAAAATGATTAGTTTTTAAGAACACCTAATTGTCATCAGGGAGAGTTTCTACTAACATTGCTTTTATAAAAAATTTCCACATAATTGGTGGGTAGATTGAAATACGAGCATCATAATTAAAGAAATGAAACCAATAATGCACTACTTTTATTTGTGTCAGGTGCTGTCTCTAGCTATGATAGTCATTGAAATCAAGTACCAGTATAAACTGGACTTACCATCAGCCCTTCAAATCTGTTAAACCTAGTGACATGGTTTGAAAATATCAAGAAACATACTTACATTGCATCATATTAGTAAGGTTTTATTAATCTCTGAAAAGTTTGAATCATTAAAATTTAATATTTCCAAAATCTTTTCATCTTTTTTATGTTTTTTAATGTCCATAATCTGTTATTAAAGCAATACATATGTAATTTTTGCATCAGCATTTCTAAAGTTGTCCATACTTAAAAATTGTTAAAGGTCGGGGTGCTTGATAAAAAGGTTGAAGACCATTCAATACCATGGAGAGTTTAGCATTGTTCTGAAATTCCAATGTGTGTAAACTTTATCTTCCTAACTCAATTGAAAGTACTTTGGGGTTAGAGGTTACCTCCAACATTACTTCTATATCTCATCACAGTTTCATAAATCAAGGTGATTTATTCTCAAGTACAGTGAGTTTATAACCAACTGGGGACATCATTTCAAATTCACATTCCCTAACCCTTGCTCTCCCCCTCTCTATGTTCTTCCTAAATTTCTCTAGGGTGGGGTCCAGGAATCTCTATTTTCATAAACCCAAGGTAATTCTGATGCTGCTACCCGCTGGCTAGGATTGAAAAACCACGTGATTACGTTGTACTGAATCTCATCCTTTCATTAAAATGAAACAAGAATTATGGTCGATGTTTATTATAGAAGGTGGGGTGGGAAGAATAATGAATCAATCCTTTCAGGAGGTGATGAGAGCAGTCGAAAATAGGAGGGAATTGTCTGGCTTGGAGAGAATCAGGTTGACATGTGTGGCATTTGTGGGTCTGTGATTGAGGAAGGGGTGATAAGGAATTTCATGTTCTTTCCTGCCTTCTCCCAACTTTATCTGGTTAACTATATTTGGAGGGGTGGGTGGTAGCAAAATAAAAGAGTTTGCCATATAGTGCCTTTGGTTATAGTCCGATTCTTTTTTCTGAGAAAGTATTATTTAATACTTTTTTGATCACTATATCGGTTTAGTTCAGGTTGTAAACAAATCAAAAGCTGAGAAGCATCCCAAGTTTTAAGGAACTCCCTGTAAAGGATATAGTAGCAGGATTATTTTAAGTCTTTAAAGCATGAGTGCCTTTCTTTTTGGGATCAACAGTGCTGCTTTCACAATATCAAAAGAGGGTTTGCTTTTATTTCCTTTTCTATTTGTTTCATCTCAATTGGAGATGATAGGGATACAAAGGCCAATGAAACCTGTTTCCTGCTCTGGAGGGACTCAGAGCCTGAAGACGGAGATAGACACAGAGACAAACAAGTGCAATAGAAAGTTACAGTTCCTTGTCATTTGAGTGATCAGAACACAGAATAAAGAAGGAAAGGGGAGGCGGGAAGGAGTGCTGGAAAAAGGTTCATAGCCTTTGAACCCAGTAAGGCTTGAAAGATAAGCACTCCGTTGCCAAGTGGCTCTGTGGAAAATTGAGTTGGTGGGAAGAGAATGCTGGGCTGAAGGAGCATGAAACAGGCCCTGAGTGTAAAGTTCAGAGGAGGCGGGGTGGGGGCAGGCAACATTTAGTGAGAGGTCCAGGCAGGAGACTAGGCACACCCCAGCATGCCTTAGCAAGAATTGGTGCTGGAGGCAGTGGTCACCATTGGATGATTTAAGTATAGGGCCAGTAATGATTAGATTTGTATTCTCTGTATGCCTGTGTGCTTTGTAAACACTCCAGTTTTAAAATTTCATCGCCTGCTTTCTCTTTTGGTCTATGAAAGAGTCTTTAATATAGTATTTATAAAATCTGTATTTGACGTCTTGGTTTGGTAGAGGGAGATGGCAGTGCTAGTGACCAAGACTCTCACCTTGACCAGAGTTTACTTAAGCTCCTCTGAGCCTTCTTCTCAACTAGGCTTTAACCTTGGCCTTCCTGTCTGTCTTATCCTTTCGGGACCTGTACATCCCAGTCTTAGCAAGTAATTCTGCTAGTCAGTTCCGTACCCGACCACCCTGGGTATCTAATCAAGGTCCTCACCCATACCTTTGATCTCTTAGTTCTTGACCTGTCTTCAGCAAGAATCCAGTTACGCTAGTTTAGCAAGAATCCCCCACCCTCCATGCCTTTCTTTAGTAATTTTCCATTGATTGATCCCCTTACTCTGCACCTTGGCTGTAAATCACACCAGCTGTCATTGCTGTATTCAGAACTTGACCTCTCTTCCCTATCGGAATATCCCTGTTGCAGTAATCCTGAATGAAGTATCCCTTAGCATTTTAACAAGTGTCAGAATAATTATTTCTTTAAGTTTATGCTTTTTTTTTCCTTTTTTGAGGGCAGTGTCACCGGCCCTCATATGTGGGACCGAACCCCAGCCGCTGGCTTCCCAAGCCAGCAATCAACCACCATGCCACTGGGCTGGCCCCTAATTATTTCTTTAATACCAGTTAAGAAAAGAGTCACATTTTTTGATGAAATCCCATACACATGGTGTAATATGTATTGGGGGAAAGTTATAGAAGCCCATAGTGACCATAAAAATATTAGTAAGCCAGAAATTAGAGCCTCTCCAGATGTAGAGCAAAAGGTAGGTGATATCAAAGGGCTAGGACAAGGATTTAGCAAATGCTGGGACTGGCAATTCATTATCCTTTTGACATCCTGTCTTTGTGATTTTGATCAGTGATGAATACAGTTGACCTGGGGGAAGGCTATTTAGCTGCTGAGTCACTAGCTAGTTTGTTGTCACTCACAGTTCATCATTAAGTGACTTGGTAAATCATTTAACCCTTCTTCCTCCTGGCACTTACTGGTTCCTCTCCTTTTGGTACTTATCTGTCTTGTGTAGCCTTCTCAACAGAAATTAATTATTGACTAAAGAGCCCTGCTAAATCATGTCATTGATCTTTCTGGCCACTCTAGATTCTTTCTTTTTACTGTTTAAATCTCAAAAACTAGAGGGAAATAAATTACCTACCCATGGCCACTTTTTAAACCTGGGGAATAGACCATCTAGTAAATTCTTACCTGCTAGTGCCTAAAGGACATGCTAATGAGCAAAGCCTTGAATAGAGAAGACTGATAGCTTGTTGATGACTTCCACCCTTTTCTCTACCTTTGTCTCCAGGAAGGGAGAAAAACCAAGGGGAGGGAAGGGTAAGCCAAGGAGGAGACTATTCTCCTTTCTGATGGAATTGAATATTTGTCACGCTGCTGATTCTACTTGGTATGCACTTTGCGTCAGTACTTTCACACTGTACTGTGGTTTTCTTAAACCTGCCCCACATTTAATGATGCACACTCCTTGAGGGCAAAAACGCCATTACTGCTTCCCATATCGGTCAAGCAATGGCGCCTGGCATGATTGGCTTTCTGAAATTTTCAGAACTGCTTGTTGTCTTATATTAAAAACAGCAAGAATACGTCAGCAACATAAATTCCCCTTCCTAACGTACCTTAGCCCAGTGCTGTGTGCATAGTAGCTGTTCGACGAATGTTTAATAAATATATACAGTTAAGGTTCACTCATTTTCTGGAAAACTTGGAAGTACTTTAAGAATCTGAGGGGGTGCTATGTAGATACAAGATTTGCTTTTTAAATTCTGGTCATTTTTTTTTTTTTTTAACGAACTTCTGAGATGTTTTCAAGAGAGATTTCCCCCGAATTCCTCATATTCATGTTTATAAGTTAAAGTCATCAGTGAAAATTTGACTGTACTCCAAAAAATTTATTTAGAAAGTGCATTGACATTTAAGTTGATATTAGCTTTTATTAGGAAATAATTATTAGATATTGTTATGTTTATGTGTACGTCAACGTATCCCTACTGAAGGTCTTAGAGTAGAGCTTTGACTACAAGAGCGTTAAATTCAATCAAATTTAGTGATTTAAGGAACAAACATCCATTGTAATTTCTGGCATGCTGGAAGGTTTTTGGACTTGTGGGAGTGAAAGAACTGAGAAGTTTCTAAAAGAATTTAATGCCATATTTTTAGATATAATTTAGACCAATGTTGTTGTTTTTTTATCCCCTGGGGACTCAGTTGATGTCTTCTGGCAAGCAGTAGTGAAAGACCTCCCAGAGGATTTTTGGGGGAGTGTACAGGAGAGTATTTTAGGGAAGAGTGCCTCTAAAAATAAAACACAGGCTCCCCCACTCTCTGCCTGCCTCCTGAAGAGGGGTGACATCCTTTTGTACACCCCAATTCAGTCACAGAGGCAGTGTAACTTCATGATTAAGGCATGTGCTCTGAGGTCTTCAAATCCCAGTGCTGCCATTTGTTGGCTCCGTGACCTTGGAAAGCCATGTCATTTCTTATGCCTCAGGTCCTGCGTCCATAAAATGGAATAACAGTCGTCGTGCCCACCTTTACAGGGCTGTCGTGAGGTTTAAATGATTGAACACCGTGCCCTTGGGATAGTGCTTGGCGCCTCGTAGAAGCTGAAGAAGTGTTAGCTGCTACTGCTGCTGCTATTGTTCCATTTAGATAGAGGAAGTAAATATGCTGAAGTTTTAAGTGCTTGCCTGAGGGATACTGGATTATACATGACTTTAATTTTTAAAAATTTCTGTATTCTAAGTCATGGGATTATGTTCCTTTTTAGACCCAAAAATCTTTTTAATTACATTAAATTTTAATACAAAAAATTGTATTAAATTTACAGTGTGAAGTGAACTTTCTGGTTTGCTGGAATGCTTCCACTGAGTGTAAGAAAGCCAAGGGAGAAGCTGAGTTATCTGCTGCAGGTGGCATCAATATTCTCAATGGCAGTGGACATACCTGTGGTGCTGTGTAATAAAGAGCACAAACATTACAGTTTGTGACACCCTTGGGGTTGGTTTATTCCCAGCTTTAGTCATTTATAAGATGTATGACACTAGGCATCTTTCCTTACTGTAACATGAGTGTAATACATAACCTGGTTGGAGGGTGGTCGGTTTCAAGTTATTAGGTGTATGTTACATACTTTGCAAGAGTAGGTGTTCAGTAATGGTACCAAAGGAACAGAGTCAAAACCAAGGTGATGAGAAAATTCACAGTTGCTGATCAGGATATGGCCTTTGTACTGCCCCGCAGTGATGGAAGTACTTAACTAAACTCATGTTGTTTGGGCTTCCCTTTTCCCCAGGCTTCCCATTTTCTTCATGTCAGTATATTCATTCTTCAGACTGAGTACAGATACACTGGGACTTGATCACTGCATTAAACATGCTAATGGAATCTCTCTCGAGACTGCATTGATCTAACCCAAATATAAAAGCAAGTCTTAAGTCAGGCATTAACACGTTGAAGATAATTTTGATAATGTCATTGTGTATACTGGAATATAATGTTTTTCTGTTGACTGTTTGGAATCGTGGTGCATATAATTTTGCCCCTTAGAAATTAGAGATAATGACTTGATGAGCAAGGTTTTGGTGGAGTTCTGAAAAGCTCTTCTAATTCGTATTTGTCCTTCTCTGTTAAGGAAATACAGTTCTCATCATTTTACTAAAAATGACGCTTGATCAGTTTCTCTTTTTTTTAATTCAGAGGAATTAATTTCACCATAGTCAAGTTTATATAATAGTGTCTTAAATTAGAAATACAGTCCCATGTTCAACTACCTTTTAAAGATAAGAACATTGCAATTTTGCTGTATTATTCCAACTGAGTTCAATCCTGGAGGCAGGATCCTATGAGCCATATACATGAAGGCTTTCCCTGTGGGATGAAAGGTCCACAGTTGTGGGAATTTGCGCAAGCTCTCTGCATGTATGGTTGCTGCTTTGGAGTCTGGTATAATGAGGCTGAAATCCGCAGGGCCATCAGGCCGGAAGGAAAGATGACTGGGAAGTGGGGAAGCACAAGTCATGGGACTCTGCAAAGACAGAGTGGACCTTGTGTCTGTCTCTCACAGCTTTCCCACCTCCAAGAGGGGTGCCCTGCAGGATAAGCTGACACCCTTCATCGCAAAGCTGCACAGGCACCCGGACCAAGATTCAGAGCAGCTGGAGCAGGTGACCCAGTGGCACCCAGGATCTGCAAAGCCTGGCTACTGCTCCACGCCCACAAGACACGCCAGCCTGTCATCTGTGTCAGGCATGAGCTGCAAGCGTGTCTGACCTTCAGAGCACAGAAAAAGCCACTGTTTCTGTTCTGCCTTCCAAATCTTGTGCCAATTTCTCTTTGGCCAATACTGACCCAGAGCTGGGGAGGGAAAGGCATTCTGGGAAATACAGTTCCAGCTTAGCTAAGTTAACATACAAGAAGCCACCACAGCCTTTGACCATCATCTCACGTTACCTTGGCCACAGTTCTCTTAATCATACTTCCAAATAAAGATAAAAATAGCAAAATTATGCTTTTGCCTAATAGGATGCAACTACCCTATACTAAAAATTTGTTAACCCTCTCCTCAAAAGAAGATATGAAGTCCCTTTATTCTTCTTTGGATGAGGTTTATTTCTCTTCTGAGTCAGAGTCTTCTTTTTATACCTTATAACTTCAGTATTAACATAAAAGATTAGCTAATGCTAACACTTTAATAGTGAGTGATAGAGAAATGGGGAAGAGGAATGAAAAGAAAGAAAGCATTGGTTAAAATATATCCATAAGGAAGAAATACTCATAGCTGTTACCATCCTTATTTCTCAACTCGTCACATGGTCATAGATGGCGCTTACAATTACCTTCTTCTACTACTAATCCCGTTTCCTCTTGGCCCTCACCAAACACTTGAGCTGATTATAATTTTTTGCCTGTTGAAGTAACCCACACCTTCATTCCTGAAGACCCAGGGCCATCAGAAATCCTGCCTGTATTGGGTTATTGTAATTTTCCACCTCAAGACTTGGGAGTAATAAGAGGTGCCCCAGAGGACCCTGCATTTAGACATACTCCTTCTTACGCCATTATGTAACAGCAACCCAATTTCCCCTTGATAGCCAGGATCAGTCACCCTGGCCAGTATAATGACCCCCTTCTTTGCCTATTGATTCACTGCCATGAAGCATTCTTAACTTGCAGTGTAAGGGGACATCGCTGTGGCACCTGGTGGAAGCATTCCTCACTCGGGTACTGAGACTCCTGGGCTAGTTAGAACCCAAAGCTGCAGAGACGAGGAAGAAAAAAGTCACTAATGGATCACTAAGGGTTATAGTGAGAGGAGCCACTCCCATTTCTAGCTCTTGATGCCTGGACCAATATATCCTGGCCATGGGGGAAATGGCCCCATGGACTACTCACTGGTCCTGAGTGTGCATCGTATCCTGGAAGATGCTACCCCAGCTCTGCAAGGTGTCATCACCCAACTGGCATTGTAACAGAGTCTTTCAAAGGCCATTCTACTAGTTTATCAAGCCAGCTGGTTTAGGGTATTGGGGAATATAATAAGACCAGTGCATTCTTCAAGCATGAGCCCATGGCCCTGCTTCATTTGCTGTAAAATCACTTCCCTTCTTAGAAGCAGTGCTGAGTGGAATAGCACGATGGTGAAAAATATATTCTGTAAGGCTGCCCATGGAGGATTTGTCACAAACCTTATGGACAGGGAAGGCAAATTCATATGTACAGCAAGTGTGTATTCCAGTGAGATCAAAACTCCGCCCCTTCTGTGATAAAAATAGCCCAGTTGAATCCACCTGCCACCAAGTAATTGACTAACCTGTCCTGTTCCTCCTAGGAATCGTGGCATCGTTTGGGTAGCCCAGTATTATTCTGTGCAATTGGTAGTTTAGCCTTGGTCCATGTTGCTAGGAAGATGGGTGGCTGGAGAAGGAGGCTGACTGGTATCTGCAGCATGAGTGCCCTGTGGTGAGCATTCACAGGGGACACAACTGTCCCGGCATGCTGTGCTCATTCAGGGAGGTCTAGTCACATATTTCCTCTTAAGTTTCAAATCATGTTCCTTCTATGTCCTTGATCATTCAGCCATGCCACGAGCACCAGTCTGTGAATCTCCAGAGACCCATACTTGATACTCTCTCTGTCTTTCTGAGCAAAAGAAGCAACCAGGTGTGCTGCTTAAAGCTCCACCCACTGGGGTATTTTCTCTCTGTCATTCTTATCTACAGGGCATGGCAGGGCTTTGCTCCAGAGTCTCCCAAGTCTGCACTGCCATTCACACATAGGGGCCTGTCAAAGGCTCAGTACTTGATTTCTGTTTGTCACAGACGCTTTGAGCTCCAGTGAGTGAGTCTTCTAGGCTCCAGTGGGAGAGCAATGTGACAACTGGCATAGACCTGATACTGACTAATGATGATGTGCACTTTTTTAGTACTCTTATTGGCCATTTGTATATATTTTTTTGTCATGTGTATGTGCAAGTCTTTTGCCTATTTTATTTTATTTTATTTTATTTATTTTTATTATTATTTTTTTTTTTTGAGGGCAGCATCACTGGCCCTTGTATGTGGGACCGAACCGGGGCCGCTGGCTTCCCAAGCCAGCGCTTAACCACCATGCCACTCGGCCAGCCCCTTTTGCCTATTTTTAAATTGAATTGGTTGTCTTTTTTGTTCTTGATTTGTCGGAGTGTTTAAAAAGTACATTCTGGATATAAGTTCTTTGTCAGAAAATATGTCTGAAATTCAAGGAAGGGTCACAATTAGAGATAAAGGTTTGTGAGTCACGTGGCATAGATAATATCGAAAGCCGCATGACTGAGTAAATTCACGTCAGAAAAATGTGTAGCTAGAAAAAAGGGGAGTACCAATACTATACTGGACTGAGTTGACATGGCTCCTCCCTGCTTGCTACAGTTTTTTAAAGTTTATTAATTATATAACTGAGCTTTAAAGGAGGCAGGAATAAAGAGACATCAAAGCCAGAATGGTGAGCACAAGCCAACAGCATGACAGTCCTTGGGCTCTTGCAGCCAGTGTTAACACCTTGAAATGTGGCTCCAGCACCCTATGGGGACAGGAGGTGTGACATCAACTCCCCCTGTGCTGGGGGACTGGAAATAAGCCTCCTGTTGAGATGCAGCCTCAATAGCTGCATCTCTGTGCAAAGAAAACTAAGAAAAACTCTGCCTCTTGGTCGGGGGAGTTGACAGGGGAGTTTGTCATCTGCCCAAGGCCTTAAGTTTAAGGGGTAAAAAAGTTATTCTAAAGAAATAAGAATTCCTTATAGCTGTATGCTGTGTGTGGAGTGGAAACCCCAAACTGAGAAATTAATGTAAAAATAGTTTCATGACTATGGTAGACTGGTAGGAACAAATGAAAAAGTGCTTAGTAGAATTACTTTAAAAATCTGGAGCTCATAGAACTGTCACAAAATTTTTTTTAATGGATTACATGAAGAAACTATCTTTGAGTAGTGTGAATAAATACAAAACAACAACAGCAAGAAAACCCCAAACAGAGAAATGCAACTTTAACAAGTGACAATATTGAAACAATCTGAACACTCTTAAATAGACTAGAATACAAATTTGTTTAAAATAATTGTTTAAGTCAAGAATAAAAACCAGAACCAACAAGTGAAAAGAATAAGTTAATGAGAAAAAGAGCTAAATAGAAATTCTAGAAACGAAAGATGTAATCATTAAAATTGAAAACTCAATAGAATGGCTAAGCAGCAGATTATACCTAGACAAAGATAGACTTGATGGACTGGCATATAGATCTGAGGAAACAGAATGAATAAATCATAGAGAAATTGACACTGACAGCATTAACGAGCAATTAAGAAATAGGGAGCATAGAATAAAAAAGTACAACATACATTTAATAGACATTCCAGAAGGAGATAATAGATGAAATATTTGAGAGGCAATAATTGAAAAAATGATGGCTGAGAAGATTTGAAGAGGTACATGTCTTTAGATTGATGCACACAGAATACCTAACAGAATAAATAAAAAGAAACCCATACCTAGTGGAATTGCAAGCTCAAAATAGAAAGAAAATCTGAATAGCAGTCAAAGAGAAAACATGATTTCCAAAGTAACAACAGTTAGATGAGCAGTGGAGTTCTCATCAGCAATAATAACTATTAAACAATGGGATAAAATATTCACGTATGTGAGAGAATATAACTATCAACTGAATTTCTATTCTTAACTAAACGATCCTTTAAGAGTAAAGGACAAAATAAAGGCATTTTCTGATCAATGAAGACTAAGATTTTTCTACCTACATTTCCTTACTTCTTGTCCTACCAAAAGGAAAACGTAGCTTAGGAAGAAGGAAATAGAATCTAAAAGAAAGTAGTTGGATGTAAAAAATTATAATAAGCAAAGAAATTTCAGGTTGATAATATAAATAAACACTGACTGTAAAACTAACAAAAAAAGAGCAATTTCTTATTTTTAGGATGTTGGGAAAAGTGAACAAAAATGCTAGATAAGAATAACATGGAAAATAAGAGAAGAAACGTTGGACTAAAACTTTTGAGGTCTTGGGTTATGTATGAGAGGAGGATGGAAAATGGATTATTTTTACATGTAAGGCATAGTATGCAGTTTAAATTTTAACCAAAAGAAATACAATGTATATTAGCTTGGAGTTAGAAGGAAAATTAAATCTGGTGTAAGGAAGAAAAGGACAAACAAGCTAGGTAAAATAATCACAAAATATATAGCAGGATTAAACTCTCCTGTTTAAAGAAAGGGTTTTTCGGGGCTGGCCGAGTGGCTCATTGGTTAGGAGTTGGCTTAGGACACTAGCTCTGAGCAGCAAGCAGCGTCCCATGTTCGAATCCCACATGGGCCAGTGACGCTGCACCCTCTACTGCTAAGATGGTGAACAACAGCTTGACCTGGAGCTGGGCTGCCATGAGTTGCCTGCGATGGCATAGGCTGCAGTGGGGCTGGTCGGCAGCTGGTGTGTGCTTTCGTGAGCTGCCGTGTGCGGCCATCCAATGGACGGTGACCGATCACCTCATTTAGGAAGAGTGCAATGACGATACCAACATGGGCCAGTGAAGCAACGTCCTCCACAACTAGATTGAAGAACAAAAGGACAGCAACTTGTCTGTTCCCCACCCCCAATTCCCCAATAAAAATCTTTAATTAAAAAAAGGAAGGATTTCTCAGCTTATAAAAAACTAATAAAACCCAACTTTAATTATTTAAAAATGACTAAAGCATAATGATACTGAAAGGTTGAAAAGATGATAAATATCAGGTATATTAGTATTAATATCAGACTAATAAGATAAAGGACATTATTAGAGATAAAGAAGGTCATTGCCCCAAATAAAGATTTTCACAAGGAGCTATATTACTGAATCTCTAAGTGTATAACAACATGGTCCACAAATATATAAAACAAAAAATTTTATATATTAAAGAAATTAACAAATAATAAAAATGAACTTTTAATGATGAATCAAACAGAAATAAAATTAGTAAGAATAAACAAAATTTGGACAAGCAAAATAAGGTTTATTCAGTAGACACAGATAGAAGTGTATACTCAAAACAATATACTCTTCTCTCTGAACATATATAAAATATTTCAGCTAATGTACAATTAAGATGAAAGCTTACTACCCTGACTGCACATATTATAAATGTTATAAATATGTGCAGTCAGGGTAGTAAATAAAGGAATTAATTAGCTAGTTTTAGAAAGAAAACGAAATAGGTTCAAGTTCTGGAATTTAAAGAACAAGTTAAACATAAGGAAAGTAGAAGGAAGGAAATAATGAAAATTAGAGTAGATGTTAACGAAATAGAAAAACGAAGAAAAATGAGAGAAATCAGCAACACCAAAAGCTGGCTCTTCGGAAGGATGACTAAAATAGAAATGGGTGCTAAGGACAGGGCCCTGGTGTGCCAACGTTTGGCACTGGAGAAGAGGGGCAAAGGGCACCGAGTAACTGTGAGGTTGGGAGGAACATCTGGAGAGTGTTGTGCTGCAGAAGCCAAGAGAATAAAGAAAGAGAGGTCAGCTGTGTCAAATGCAACTGCTGGATTTTTCCACAGAGCCGTGACTGCTGACCTTGACAAGACCAGTCCCAGCGGATGGTGGAGACAAACATGGCTGGAGTGGGTTGAAGCCGAGATTGAGAAGTGTCAACAGCAGCTTACAAACAACTAAAAAACTTCTTTTAAGAACTTTTTATGTGTAGGGAAGGATAGACCCATAGTTGGGAGGGGATATTTGGCTGTGGGAGAATTTTCTTTCTTCAGATGAGATCCAAGGGTATGTTTATGTGCTATTGGTTGAAGTCCATTTCAGGGCGACCAGTGAATGATTTAGGTGAGCAAGAATAAATCCAGGAGCAAAGCTCTTGAAGAGATGACACTGAGTGGGAGCATGGGAGGTGGTTTAGGCTTTTGATAATGGCAGGGTCTTTTCATGAACAGTGTGGATAGGCTGTTGTTCTGATGTGGATGGAATGCTGATCGGCCTCTGACTATTTCTTATTATTAGTGACCCATAAAACAAAACATCAGTTGGCAGACGAGGGTCTAGGAGGAGGGAGGAGAAGGCATGCCCTGGAAGCTTTAGAGAAGGGTAAGTGAGTATACTTAAAATATAGAGGATTGTCAGATGGTGATGAATCTTCCTTTGGGACTTAAAACCAAAACTGGACGTGAAGTGAGGTAGCCCACTTGTATATGTGCCTCAAGGAGGTTGAGCTATTTAGGGGCAGGTGTGGAATAGCATGACTGAGTTTCACAATAGTGAAGGTTTGCCAGACAAATCTGAAAGTGGCAGTGGAAAGCACGGGAGTCAAGGATACGTATTTGCAAAGGAGTGGTTATAGTAAAGGATCATTGCATGGCACCTGAGTACGGAGATAAGTGAGGTTGGACCTGAATGAATGGCAGTGAGAACTGGGAAGGGTGGGTGGGTTAGAGATTTTGAAGTTGAAGAACACTGAATATTCCAGTGTGAGGTATAGGGGACAAGAGCTAACTGCCTCCAACAAATGCTCTCAATGCTCTCAGCCTATGACGAGACTTACTCAGAGAGTATATATGAAAAAGAAAAAAGTCACAAAGTCAAGAGCACAGTGTGATTATAGATTATTTCTATTGGTGCATGATAAGATATAAGCATTTTTTGGAAAAGTTCATACTATTCTCAAACACGATTTTATTATTGTCGTCTCAGTTATAATTAAGGTCTGCTGGAATAATAGACAGTGGTTAATGAGAATTGGGTTTGAGTGAATGAACAGGCACTGTGTCAAGTATTCTGCATTTGGAGTTTGGCTAAGCAGCTGTTAATTGTATTCTGTTTATTTCTAATGTTCTAGATTTCAGAATTTCACTGATAACATAAAAAGTAAATAAATAAACAAAAGTTGAAGCCTTTTGGAAATGGAAGGAGGTTGCCAACTTTTTGTTTTCAAATAAGTGGGGGAAAAACTCACCATGAGCTATCAGCATAATTACTTAAAAGAAAGTCCAGCTTAACACCAAGCAAGTAGGACACGACCTTCAAATATAGGATGGGCCTTTTATGAGAACATTTGGCAATCTTATACTAACATACATATACACATTTACATACAAGCCCAAATATATTTTCCTCAGTTTTCTGAGGACCTATGTAAATTTCTGTCAATTTGGGATGACTTCAGAAACACCTGACTTGATTACTGAAAACCTGGGCAGTAACCTAGTTTGCATTTTGTTGATACTATTATCTACAAAAACAGTAGCCAAGGTAGAATTTTAGCTATAAGGAATTCAGGAATTTGAAGGTCCACATAGAACCATGTGAGATTTCTATTAAATGGTCAGGCCCCTTTCCGAACTCGTACCTCCACTAACCCAATTACATTGTGTGCATATCCATACCCCTCCTCATACACATTTAAGCAGGTAACTTGGCTAGGGGCAGGCAGTAAAATAGGACAGAAATTACTTGGCTAACTGGGCTGGCAGTTCCTAGCAGGAGAAGGAAAAATCCTTGTAAGCAGTAAATTAACGTAATTCTTGATTTTGGTGAACAGAAGCGCCTGCAAAGACAAAGAGGAAAATTATTGGAAGAGATAACACAAAAGCGTGAATTATTTACCTGATAATTACCTGAATAAGAATGGATAACATTTATTGAATGTCTACAGAGTGCCTCCCACTCTGACTGTGCATTACTCATCCATTTTCTCAACAAATATTGCATTACTACTTGTGTGTATTGGGCAGTGCATCTAGGCACCGGAATACAGAGGTAAATAACACAGTCAAGAATTTTACTTTTGCTGGGGAGGTCGTAGGAAAACAGGCAAGTTTTAAAACTAACACTATCAGAGAGTCGTAAGTGATATGAAGAAAACAAAGCCGAGTAAAAGGATGGAGAGGAACTAATTGGTGGGAGGCTGTTTCAGAAATGGTGGTCGGAGAAGACCCCTCTCTGCAGGCAGTGACAATGGGACATAGCTTGTTAAATCAGTACTATTATCACACCATTTTCCACTGTAGTAGCCTGGGAGTACCCAAGATAAATGTTCTGTCCAAGGTCACGCAGCTACTAAGTTGTAATGCCAGGATTCAAGCCAGGCAGCCTGCCTCCAGCCCCATTTCTCTTACTCACTGTGCTAAAGCCTATGGAGATGAATTATTCAATCGTGTTTGCAATGGAAATGTTGTATTTGAACCTAGCCGTATTTTTTTTCTTCAAAAAAAATGGATAATCGTGTTTATACAGACTGAATATACTCTTTCAGTGCGTTGTCTTCCTTTTGTCCATTTCCTTGTAAATCAGCACATTAGCGGACAGAAGTAGAAAAGAGAAAAGTTGCCAAGTTAAAATGGATTGCATGCTTCTTTACTAAAACCTTAGTTTGGTGAAGGACAAAGTAGAAACCATTGCATTCAAGGGCTCGTAAATAGCCCGTGGATTTAATTTCTTTCTGTTCTCTGTGATTTTCATTTAATACACATACATCAGAGTTTCTTGTTTTATGATTGTGTGGTCTGTAGCTTCTTTTTCTGGCTTGGAGTGAAACTATATTTCACTAGAGGCTGTTTCTCATCTGATGAGCATTAGAGATGGACTGTGTTAAGGATACCCATTCACAGATCTGTGCGATGATCACTCATTCATCCCACCCATGAGAACCTGTCACAGGCCAGGTATCATGTATTAGATGTTCTGCTTAACGTGAAACCACAAGTCAGCACTTTTTACCTGCCCTCTGGAGATGGACAATGAATTATTTAATTATAGTGATAATTGCTAGAAAGGTGAAAGGCCAGATGTATCTGCACGTTGCTTCCTATATGTATTATCAAGATAATATGTGTCCAGATAATATGCATTACCCACAAGGTGGGTAAAAGGAGAGCTACTGAATGACAGGTCTGGTGGCCTGAGAATAACTGTTTCGTGTTTGCAAACAGCTCTAGCTGACAGAAAAACAACACTCTGTGTACCTATCTTGTTAATTACCATTCCGTATCAAAACTGTTTGTATTCGTTTTTCTCATTAACCTTTAATATGTAGGGTCATTTCTTATCATTGTTTGTTCATGTTGGTTCTCCATGAATATTTGTCAAATTCAACTAAACAATGTGATACCAAAGAGGAAATTGTCCAAAATAAAATAATGTCCTCTTCATTTTCATCTTTTTCTTTAGAAGATTACATTTTTTCCTTTTTCCTTCTTTTTTTTTTTTCCGAGAGGAAAATTCTGCTTATTTAGAACGGCACAAAGCTACTTATTTTATGCAAAAGGCTGTGTGAACCAGTGTGTACTATTCTGCTTTTCTATTTCAGTAAGGCATTGTTTGCTCCAGCTCTTCCTTAAGAATGGAGTAGTAGGTGTGAAAAATAAGTCGAATTTAAGGAGGAAATTAGTACACTTAATCACATCCATCAGATATTTTTCCATTCCGTTCTCACTGAGCATTTACTCTGTAACGTGGATGATCATTTTCCTCAGCAGTGACCACAGCTTGGGGCCTGTGGATGCCTGGCATGAGCTAACCACTGATTCTGATGCCATATATGCAGTAAGGTCCTTCTGGGGGCCACCAGTATCCCGATGGTAACATCCAGAGAATTCTGCATTAACACCTGCTTGGGTAACCTGGTCCATAATCTCGACTTGGTGAAGTTGTCTTCAGTGTTTGAAGGAACAGAAGGAAATGCTAAGAGATGCAAGTGTGCTTGCTTGCACTAGTCTGTGGGCTGGGCTACTTGGTGAGCCCCTGATCCTGGATCTATGGCGAGAGGGCCATTTGGAGCAACAGAGCATGAGTGGGAATGGGTGGAGGCAAAGGGCTGCCCAGCCCAGAAGTTCTAGCCGTGGATTCTGCTGGAGACTCTGCCAGTCATGTGGCCAGTGAGAGATTCCAATGGGATTTCTCCTTGTCCGTGTCCTTAGAGCTCTCTTAGCAGCTCTTTCATCTCTTCTATACCAACTTGTTTTTAGTTACGTGCAGACTCGAACAACCACAGGCCTCTGGTTACAACAGAGCCTGCCTTGCACGTGGATCAGCCGATGAGGGCACGTCCCTGTGGCCACTCGGCTCAATACGGGGATGACACTGGGGATGTTGAGTAGGAGGAAAGGCTAGGCAGGTAAGGCAGCATTTAGTGAGAAGCATAGGCTTTCGAGCAAGACGGACCTGGCTTTGACTCCTGGAACTGACCTTCACTCGCTGTGTGGCCACTGGCAATTTGTTTTACTTGCCAAGCTTCTGATTACTCATTTATAAAATGAATAGTGTTCTAGATTTTCAAGTTTACACTGAGGATTAAATAAAGTCATGTCTAAAAAAGCACTTGTCATGGAGGACATTGTTGGCATTGAGTAAATGATGGCTGCTATTATTATTATTGAACTCGTGGTAACATTATTCCTCTTTACGGGGAGTACAAGTGATTGTCCATGTGTTCTGGTTATAATGAGAGAAAATGAGGGAGGAGGGGCCAGATGAGAGAACCACCGTTTAAGACATAGATATATGCTATTTTTCATCTTGACCTATGTATAACGGGGGCGCCAAAAAACTGAATACAAGTAGACACTTTGGTCAGTGTTGTTCAAACAGTAGTTTGTTACCATCAGAGGTGTCTGGACGCTGATGGTAACCACTTTGAGTACCTCTTGTAACTGCAGAAGTCAAACGTGATTTGTATTCATCTTTTGTTATCAGTATATATTGAGTATTACAATTTTAATAGTTGTTTCCTTTTTCAAATGTGTATACATTTTTTTGAACCACCTGTATATGTGTATATATGAAGAGCAAAGGGGAATGTGTACCAGAGAGGTCAGGCTAAGCCTCACGGAGAGGATAGGGGCCAAGTTTTGTTGGGCCTACCTAACCGGCCACTATGAGGACTTGGATTTTTACTCTGAGTACAGTAGGGCAAGGTTAGATCAGGGTGACATGATATGAGGCTATTAGGAGGCTAATGCAATAATCCAGGTAGCCCAGACTTGGGTGGTAGCAATAGGGAGGGTGAGAATAGCTGGATTCTGGATATATTTTTAAGGTAGAAGCAACAGGATTTCCTGACAGATTGAATGTGAGATGAGAGAGAGGGAGGTCGAAGGGTCTGAGTTAAAGATGACCCCAGAGGTTTTGGTCTGAGCTCCGAGAAGGATGGATTTGCCGTCAGCTGAGATGGAGAAGACTGTGGCGGAGCAGGTTTTGCCGGAGTTGGGCCTGGAGATCAAGTTGGGACATGCGGAGGCTGAGAGATCAGCAGGCATCTAAGTGGACATGTCACGGTGGCAGTCTGGAGTTTGGGAGAGATGGCGTAGATAGAAATTTTGCAGTCGTCTGCGTTTACATGTTATTTAAAGCTCTAAGACTCGATGGGATCACCAAGGAAGTTTGTGTAGTGTACACAGAGAAGCCAGGAATACCAAGGTCTGAATTCCTGGGGCCCTTCACTGTTAGGAAGCTGGGGAGAAGGGAAGCGGACAGCAAGGTCTGACAAGGCACAGTCAGGCAGAAGGAGAATGTGAGAGTCAAGTCAAGAAAGCAAAGGAGGGACGATGGATCAGCCATTTCAGAAGATGCTTGTATACCAAGTAAGGTATTTTCCCTCTGTTCTTGTCTCTGGTTTTCATCCCCCACCCTCATCCTTAATTTAATTCTCTGGTTTGAGATGTAGTCTAGAGTAGTTGTTGCGAACATGGCTCCTAGACCCACACTGCCCGGGTTTGAACCCCAGCCCTGCTATTAGATAGATAGCGGAATAGCCCGGTCAGGCTGGCTCCTGTGTCCTTTTGTCACAACTTCATTAATAATTGCCATCTTTCTTGCTTCTGGCACAGAAGAAGGTTTATCTTGTAAATCTTCTGCCCCCTCAAACCTGGAGTCAGCCATTTCTCTCAAGAGGGTACCATTGTAACTCAGTTGTCCGGAACTTTTTTGTGAACAGTCAGGAAATAGGCATTTTGTTAAAGTTCATACTGATATTTCTCCTTCAAATTTAATCTTGCATGATTTTTACTTTGATTTTTTTATACTAAAAATTCTAAATAATATTAATATATAATTACTTGTTTTCTTTATCTTATATATGTATATAAAATATAGTCTCCAAATAATCTCTCTATTGATCAGACGACTGAATGATATCAAAGAGTTCTTTGTCTGTAAGTATATTCCAATAAGGATATACAAGCAAAATACAGCTCTAAAGTCACTTAAAAAATTTTTTTCTGGTTATACTACCAATTTAACATATAGTTAAGTTTGTTTCATTTTGATTTAAATACTACAAGAGTAGTTTTTTTTAGTTTTGATTTTGTTTTTTGAATCTTTAGACTATTTACATAATTTTAAATTGAAGCTATATAACAAGGTATATTCAGAGAAGTCTTACTTCCCTGTGTGTCTCTCATTCTTGTCCCCTTCCCTACATGTAACCATTTTCATTAGTTTTCAGTTTATCCTAGTATGTGTGGGGTTTATTTGTGCAAATATAAGTAAATGTGTATATATGTTGTATAGTACATTTGTCTCAAGTGCTTTTTTCCCCCGTTTCCTGGAGTAATTCTTTTGCATGATTTCTTCATCTGGTCCTCCCTCTCCGCGTCCAGCGTCGAAGCATACGTGCAGTGTGTTGGAATCCCTTACGAGTAGCTTATCCTCTGGGGAATTTTATCTAGACTTGCTATTTGCTCAAGGATAATGTAGGCGGATTCTCCTTGATTCACTTCCCCATTCAGTGGAAATAGAGCGAGAGCCGACAGCCAGGTATAAGTTCCTAAATTTGTAGTCTCTTTTCACTCCCTCAGCAACTTGAGGTAAGTGGTGAGAGGTGAGGGGAGATTGGGCAGAAGGGGCCAGTGACCTCAGGTAGAGGTGTGTAGGTAGCCTCAGGGAAGGTGTATTTCCTTCGAACAGTTTCACTGAGTATTAAGGGTTTTGGAGTCACATTTAGCCCATAGGGGAATGCACCGTGTTTTTTGGCTTTCTTTTCTAGAATGAGCAGATTGACAGTTCTTTTTACTACTTAGGAAGCTGAGCTGGAGAAAGTAAGAGGATCTTAGCCACATGGTTCTTCGTTCAGGTCCCCAGTAGCCTCCATTTGTCCTGTGTGCTGGTTACCCTCCTCCTGTTAGGAGTTGTTAGGAAGGCCCCTCTGAAGCCATTCACTTAACCATGTTTTACTGGTTAAAGTTTGACAAGTGGGGTTGTGGCTGCATTGGTATTATACTGTAACTTGTTTCTTTCCAACTTTGTTAAATTTTGGTGGATTCTACAGAAGTTATTATGCAGATGTGCCGTCATTCCACCATTTGCCCCCAAAAGTCTACTTCAAATTTTAACTTTTAAAAATATATCTCTGACCGTGTTTCTAGCAATAAACATCTGAGTTTGCATCCCAATAGTGCAACTGATTATTGGAGTGAGTTTGAGTAAGTTATTCAGCCTGTCTAACTCTGTATGTCACATAATGGACATTCAGTAAATGCTACTTCCCTCTTCCCTCTGCCTGCTCTCTTAGACAAAAAGTGTCTCATTATATTGAAGGGTTAATATATGTGCATATAGAACACCATCCCCAATATTAATAAAGATACATTAGAAGAAGAAAGTGTTCCCTCTGCTCCCATTTTCCAGTCCCGCAGATTCCCTTCCTGGAGAAAACTTACCTTTTGTCTCTTATGTAATCATCTGGAAATATTCTGTGCTTCTCAGAGCAGGTGGATGCCTCTATGTGGACGCGCGCACACACATTTATGAAGAGCGTGCCCTGCACAGAACCTGTTTCCTGTTGGACATTTATACTTGTTTTATTTTTTGCTCTTACAGAAAATGCTGCAGTAAATAAATATCTTTGCATGCTGTCATTGTTTTAGCTCATTTATGACTCTGTCTGTAGAATAAATGACTGTAAGTAAAATTTCTAGTCCACTGACTGTAGGAATTTCTTTGATAGATATTGTAAAATCCCTTTATGCAGAATTTCTATTAGTTTTCACTCTGATCTATGATATACGAGTGTCCCTGTTTCTATGATAGCTTTACCAACTAATGTCAAACTCTAATCTTTGCTAATCTGATCATTTCAGTGTAGCTGTAATTTGTATTTAATTTATTATGATTGACTATCCTTTCATATGTTTCAAAGTCATGAATACGTCCTTTTCTGTGAACTATGTATCTAACTTTTGCTTGTTTTTACTTTCTCATTGAGTGTTTTTTATTGATTTGTCAAAAGTGTTAGGATTAAAAAATGAACCATTTGCCTTCCACGTGTTACAAATATTTTTCTCAGTTTATTAATTATCTTCTTTGATTTAAGGAAAGTTAAAAAAAACAACAACCAGGGTTGTTGTTATTTTTTATTTTTATTTTTTTAGCTGAGCCATCCTGCCACCTGTTGGCAGCTTAACGGCAGCTCAGCTTGGGCTGGGCATCGAACTGCTGTTGCTCAGAGCTCAGCTCACACTCTTGAGCGAGCTCTTAACCAACTGAGCCACTCAGCCGGCCCTGTTGTTATTTTTTTTTTAATGATGTCAAATTTTTTTTTTTATGGCTTCTGTTATGTATCACAGTTAGGAAGGCATTTCTCATGCTGAGACTGAAAAAACAGTTGCTTGCCTGTCATATATTTTTTTCTAGTGCTTGCTTTTATGGCGTCTTAGTCTTTTTTTTTTTTTTTTTTTTTTTTTTAAATTATATCCTTAATCCATTGGGAATTAATTTTGGTGTAAGGTGTGATACGTCATGCCTAGAGGTCCAACCTAATTTTTTTCTAGTTGTTACAATACCATTTGTTGAATAATATATTATTTCCCCATTGATATGAGATACTAACAATATTGATATTGACATATCACTAATTCTCCTTTGGATTTGCATCTATTCCTTAGGTAAAATTTTATAAAAATTTTGTCACCTGGAAATGCTATAGAATTTCCTCTTATTTGATTGTTTTGTCATTCATGAGTCACAATTTAATTGTAATGATTTTTCTGGTTTTCAGTAAGTCACGATTGTAAAAATTTCAACCTTCCAGAACAAATCCATAAATAAGTGGGAAACTGTTCCTTTGTTCTCTCCTATATCCAACTGAATTGTTTATATGAGAAGTTAAAATAAAGAAACATAAGCTGCAGTAATTCAGACAGTATATTACCTACACCATATACCTACCTGAACCATTTTCACAAATTGGAAAAAATGAATCTAAGAAAGGGAACTGCAGGGATGTAAGAAACTACCATGAATAATGGAATCAGTGAAAATTATTGCTAATTAAAAATAATTTCTTATGTGGCTATGCGGTTTTTAATGCAATTCTTTAAAAAGTTTTAAAAGGAGAATGGGCACATGTTGAACAAAAACCTGAAAAAATGTAGAACAATTTTTGGTGGTTTAAACACAACATTCTATACTGGTAGCATCTGGTGATTGTCCTTCTAGTGTCACTAATCCAGTCACCCATGTCTCTGACTACCAGTACTTTGCCATCTAGTGGCTTTCTCAGCTAGTCTTGCTGTGGTTATTCTCTGATCTCATTGGGCACTCCAGTATATTGGACTCTTCTGCTCCCTGTCCATCAACTCTTTTTTGTCTTCATTTCCTTCCCTATCCGCTTTAGATTTTACAATACATCATTGCAATAACTCACCGATAACCTAACGCATTTTGCCACTTTCCCTTTGTTGGGTACACCTGTTGGGCAAACTGCAGACCAGGAAAAACTCATATATCTGCTTCCTCAAATCTATCCTTGGGCACAAGTATCACTGATGAAAGTGACACAACTGGACAGATTAGAACCACAATAAATTTGTGGTCACGCACTAGATTGTCAGTACTGCCTGGTAGCCCTCCTGGGCTTTTTCGGTTAACTCGTTTTTCCTCTACAGAAATTATTTCAGATCTCTTCTACTCTCTGCAAACCGGTGGCCTCTCTTCACTCTTAGCAGGTGACCTTACCTCCAACCACACAGAGAAATTACGAGCCATCAGATGGAAACTACCTTGGCTTCCTGTTATGGAATGTACACACCCTTCTGCATCTAGACCTGATTTCTGCTCCTTCCTACTTGCTGTAGAAGAGATGTCTTCCTTCCTGTGTCAGAGCAGTCGCTCCATCTGTGCTCTGCACCTTCTCACTTGCCACCTTCCCAGGACCTTTACTTCTCTTTTCCTGCTCTTGTCCCCACAGCTTCTCTCTTCCCACTGGATCCTTCTCTTGGGATTTAAACATGCTCCAGTCTCACCCATCTTAAAACAAGCAAATGAACACCACCTCCCCCACTGTACCCCTGTCACCCTGTTGCCTCTTCTTCAAAGTCTAACATCTCAGGGGAATGATCTGCCCTCGCTGACTCCATTTCCTCATTTTCCACTTTTCCCCAGCCCCCTGCACTTGACTTTTACGCTTCAAATTGTTTAAATAACCACAAATAGGATAGACGCCGGAGGGAGAGCTCCCAAATCCCTAGAGGGGAAAAAAAAGGAACAAAAAATCCAATGAATATAGGCAAAATAAAGCAGAAAACACTTAAAGTAAAACACAAAACAAAAGGCAGAAATAAGATGGAATATGTCCGGGATTACAATGAATGTAACAAGTTAAACTCTATATGGTGTGATCCAGTTTTCTAACATTCTAGAAAAGCGATAGTATCAGAAAGCGGATCAGTGAACAGAGGGCATCGACAGCAAAGAGGCACAGGGAACGTTTTGGCAACGTGAAATGTTTACATATTTACATCGTTATGGCGTTTCATGACTTTATGTGTTTGTCACCACTCACTGTATTCCGAAATTCGGTGAATTTCATTTTGTGTTATTTATACCACAGTGGAGCTGACAAAGTTTAATAGAAGCATCCTACTGTTAGGTGGTCGGAAAATCGTGATGCATTTTTGCTACGAAAAACACAGAAAAAATACGTCATGACTTTTCCGACAACCCAATATATTACTTGTCTTCCAGTCAGTTACTATTTACAAGTCATCGTGTAAACACAGTACTTTTTAACTGAAATGTTAATTGTATTACATAAGGAGGATGAGAAGAGGGAAGAAGGACTAAAAGATCTTAATCTTAGTGGACCCTAGTACGAAATTGAGAGATGTCTAAGACCGATGTGCCAAAAATTAGCAATAAAAGCATTTTGTGTAGAAACATCTAAGCAAATGCTAAAAGGAAGGAAAAAGGCTTGACGTCTGGAAGGGTGGTACGGGGGAACTGATATTTTTTTCTTAGTAGTCTATTAGAGTTATTTGACACTCTGGACCATGTGCATATATCATTCTAATAAAAATTAATTTTAAAATTGGGCAATTGCTAGAAATAACTATAGAAAAACCCAAAATGGGCACTGAACCCAGCTTAGGTGAGGGGGGAGTAGGTGCTCTGATAAGGTGTGTGGCTTTTCCTGGGTGGGGATGTCTAAGCTGAATATGAAAGGATGAGTTCCGAGTTCACCAAATGATTCTTTCCGAATGTAATTGATTATTAAGGCTGTTTCCTCCTCCTTATTATTGTTGAACTCAAGTAGTGCTTTCAAAAGATTGTGTTGACTTACTTGCATTTTCTAGATTTGTATTCATGCCAGTGGTGGAAAGAGGATACAAGTAAATCTTTCCCTTGTCTATTTTTCTCCTTAAGAAGCTGGTCTATCTAGTATCACTATAATGTTGAATGAGAGTGTTTAATAGGTTATTCTCATCTTGTTTCTGTTTTTATGGCTTATCACTCAGTGCTATGATGTTCAAATTGAGTTGATAAACTGTAACATTTTTCTTGTATAGAGTTCACTTTGCCTTCTGCTCATGACTTAATTTAATCCTGAGCTGAGTTTTCAGAAAAATTAGAAAGTAGTGACATATAGAAAAAAGACTGAGCTTGAGCCATGCTTTGCATGAGACTGGTGATGGTACCTTTAAGAAATTCCTCATCACAAGTTTTTAAATAAGCTTTGGTCATGTACATGGGCAACATAAGTCTGAATGAGTTCTTCTGCAAATAAAAGGTATTACCTACTTTTGCTAATTTGTACTACCCACCTTCAGCTATTAAGAAGCCAATTAGATGTACAGTGCAATGGTCAGGCATCTACGCAGTCTGTGAAGTGGTCTCCCCAATAAGACAAGTGCCCATTTGACACCCTATGTAATGTTTACTCATGGGCAGCTAGTTGGTCAGTGGCCGAGTTATATGCCCAGACAATGAAAGAGTGGACATGACAAGTATTTGGTCTAGTTTAGAGAAACAGAACTATACTCAGGAGGTTTTGTTTTGGCATCAAAGACGTTTTAATGAAGAAATCCTGGACTATGTGTCATCTCAACCTGAAGAGGTAACAAAACCTTTAGAGGAGTGATGGCCTATGGGCTCCTATCTATCTAACCATTTACATTTTCATAATCAAAAGCATATGCCTAAAGCTGTGCAGAACATTTCATTTTAAACGGCTATAGTCACCCTGGCAGAGGGAGCTAAAGTCCAGTAGAAATTATAACTAGAACAGACAAATTTTAAAATTGTGTAGTGCAGTGTATTTTCGTTGAAGATGAATTAGTAGTGAAATTATTTCTAGTCTTTTTTTTTTTTAAAGATGTTTATTGGGGAATTGGGGGAGGGGAACAGACAAGTTGCTGTCCTTTTTTTCTTCAGTCTAGTTGTGAAGGACATTGCTTCACTGGCCCATGTTGGTAGTATCATTGCACTCTTCCCAGGTGAGGCAGATCGGTCGCCAGCTTCTGGACGGCCACTCACGTCGGCTCTTGGCTGCTCACGCTGGCTGCTGGCCACTCACTGTAGCCTATGGCAGCCCACTGCAGCAGGGGCTGCAGCCTACACCTTTGCGAGGACTCGCTCAGCTCCAGGTGGAGCTGTTATTCACCATCTTAGCTGTAGAGGGCAGTGTCACTGGCCCTCATATGTGGGATCCGAACTGGGGCCGCTGGCATCCCAGGCCAGCTCTTACCCAACGCGCTGGCCCATTTCTAGTCTTTTTAACTGTGCTTTTATAATTGAGTTAACAGTGAACTCTTGTAACTCCTCTCTTAGCATACATCTGTGGATGGATATACTGAACCTCACGTCCAGCCCACCAAGTCAAGTAGCAGACAGAACATCCCTCGGTGTAGAAATTCCATTACATCGGCAACAGACGAACAGCCTCACATTGGAAATTATCGTTTACAGAAAACAATCGGGAAGGGAAACTTTGCCAAAGTGAAATTGGCAAGACATGTTCTAACTGGTAGAGAGGTAAGTTTCATGATGCCTTTAATATTTACTTGGATATTCAATATTTACCTCTCCAGAGTCTTGTTAAAAACCTTTCTGATAGCCGATGCTGGAAATAAATGACAGTTGCAATATGGTAAATGATGGGATATATGTGACTGGAACACACACAGATAGAGCTATCTCATAGCATAAAAAGGTGACCTTTCAATATGTAGAGAAGAATCATCTGTACATAGCAGCGTCTTAAAGATCAAGTCTGATGCAAATGAGCTTCTCTCAGACTTGTCTTTCATCAGTATGGTTTCTATAGACATTTCTGATTACCTTTGCTACCCAACCCCAAGATTAGGGCTAGGGTAAGTTCTTAGTAATTACTGCTTAAGATAAATTAGGTATAAATGTGTAGAAAGTAACCCACTAATTTTTATCTAGTATGGAACACATTGAGCAAGTGTTGTTTTTCTCAGGTAATAAGAGAATTGGGTTTTAAAATCCCATGTGTTTTAAATTGTGTATGTAGCAAAATTTTACATATTTAATAATAGCTATTATTAACATTGATATATTTAATAAATTATATGTTAAAGGTAACAAATAGTTAAAATCCAGTGTTCTATATTACTTAATGTTTACTGGATCCAATTAGTACATTCTGAAAAATCTCAGTCATAAATGTTTTTAGTAAGTTTTCATTTTGCTCCATACATAATATTATGGTCACTTCCAGTTCAGTTAGTCCTGTCTTCCATTCTGACCCCAGGAGCTGTCAAATACAGGCAATATTAGGCAAAGACTTGGCAGACATTCAAATCCATTTTGTTAGTCTGCTCTAAGTAAGCTTGGGTGTCCAATTTCTCTACTCATCTAATCATTTTATTCATTTAATACTGTTACTGAATTTTACAAGCCCCTTTTGATAATTGTAACTTATCAAGATCATGAGTAAAAGATTAAGATACAGGTAATTTTTACTTTATATGGGGAAACTTAGAAGGAACAACAAAAGCATAATTTCACTGATTTAGAATCAAGTAAGTTAAAAACTTAGATCAGTGAAATATATTCTAAGGCTGCCAAATTATCAAAACTTTACCATCCAATTATGTGAACCAAATGTAGCTTAATTATATCTAGTTAGGAATGAAACAAAAGATGTTTCTTTAAGTTTTTATTCATTAAAATATATATTCTCAAATATAGTTTTATGATTCTCTTTTTTAGGTTGCTGTGAAAATAATAGATAAAACTCAGCTAAATCCTACCAGTCTACAAAAGGTATTTAATTTTTTAAATAGTAAATAATTAGACTGTTGAGTTTATTAATTAATATGAGCTCTATAAAGTCATTTATCCTAAATTTCTGATTAGGTGCAATACCACAATTCACCACTATATGAAGAAAAGATAAAACACTAGATAAAACATAGTATTTATAGTTGATATTTAACATTTATCAAGTACCTGAAAAATATCTACTCAAATGTATGATCCATATGAGGGGAATTTATTGATTTCAATTCAGTAGAATAAAACTTTGTGTCAAATATTTTGAAGCATCCAAGATTCCACTTTGTTAAAAATCTATTTGTAAGTGAATATTGTCCATAGGTGGGTTTCCTTTTAATTATTTCACTATAAGAACAAGTCTTTCAGCTAACTTACAGTAAAAGATACGAACATTTCTTCAAAGGGTGAAAATATGAAGCCACGGGGAAAGAATATGAAGCACTTAGAATGGGGGTTGCCCTGGGAAACCTGATAAAGCTATTTCATGTTGCTTTATTAATTGCTTACATGGGAAAACTTTCTCAGATAGACGGTTTAGTTGTTTATAAATGAAGCACATAATTGAACATTCTTACCATATATGTTAGGTTTGTGTATAGTGAGATAAGATAATATACATTGTGATTTTTTTAGACTGTAAAAGGATGATAGTCACATATGTAAATGTTACAAAAACAGCTTTGGATTCCTAAGACAGAACAAATCTTATAAGAAATTTTTAGTATTGTGTGTTTAACTACACCTGCTGTGACTCGAACATTTAAATTAAAATTTTGTGTCTGTGACCTCAAGGCTTTCCGCTTGGCTTAGTGCCAGATAGCTCAGTTTAGTTTGTATATTTCTACTTAGGTATCTGTCTTTGTATTTACTGAGATTCCTTTTAAATTTAGCAACCAATATAACTCTTCATGGCATTGATATTTTGGTCAGTGAGAACACAAAAGGTTTTCCTGGACTCTTGTTTCTCTGTGAGTGTGAGATAATATACCTTAGCAATGTCTCCTGGAAGAAACTTCTAGCACGAGTCTCTCAGCTACCCACGATGCAGTAGAAACAGTTACAAAAGGGCATGCTTCCTCGGAGGATGACTTCTCCTGGGAGGATGAATTCTCCAAAGACGCTGTTTTTGCCTAGGCTGGAGCCACAGTGGGGCTGATTTTTGCCCGCCCCTCTGCTGAGAATCCTTTAAAAGGCATGAACTGCGTGACTCTCCCCCTTGGCCCTGTCCCTGGTGCATTTAGCTTTTCCATTCTTCTTGGGTTAAGCTGTGGGTGGTAAACTGAGTGATTTTAAGTTAGAACGATTCCAGGCCTGTTGTGCTAGTTGCCTATGCTGTAATGTAACTCCCACCCTGTCTTTCCCAAGAGGGCCCAGGGAAGGTCCTAGAACCAAAGTGCTTGTGGAAACAAGCAAACATGAAGCTGACTGGTGCTTAATTTATCTGAATGACTAAGAAAATGTACTCATTGGTGACAAGAAATTTCTCTACAAATTGTGTTAATCTTGCTGATAAAGTGTTGCTTTTCCAAACAAGCATATAAAGAACAAAATTTTTGTTTTCTTTAATCTGTGAAAATAAAAGCTAAGATTGAAATTCACGAAATGTAACCAGTCCACTGTGTGTATGTTGTTGTCTTTTAAATAATTTTCATTTATGTCGATAGATTTGGTTTCTGTTACAAGTTTTGGAACAAACAGCTAAAGGCTTGATACGTTCTCATGCGCTATGTAACATTCAACATTTGGCCTTACCCACTAAATGCCAGTAGCATTTCCCAGTCAGTCAGATCTAAAAATAAGTAATGGAATGAAAAGTAACTCACTCGTTTTCCTTAGCATTGACATTCAACTCCTCTAGTAAAATAGAGCAACACGTACTCTCCATGTCTTAGGCGTGCTTGCTAAAGGGAGATGATGCTAGCACGTATATTTGAAAAAAGGATTCCTTTTCATCTTATTCCCAGAAGTGTTTGGTGAAATCTTGTCCTGGGTTTGATCTGAATTTAAGCTGATTCTCCTTTATTGGCTTCTATGTATAACATATTTATAGGAACTATGACTGCCTTTGCCAACATCAATGATAAGATAAGAGTAACCTAAAGTTGATACCCCAACTGTTCAAAACTTCTAAAATATCAAGTTCTTAAGAACCATCTGGTCTTTGGACTTGTTAAGCATCTTTGTCTTCAACAATTTCACATAATATGCTCCTATTATTTGTATCACATATTTTGAATGAATGGAATCCAACTTAGACAGTTTTCATAGTTTTAAAAGTATTTGCGTAGATGCCGTATTTACTTCTTCCTCTTTGGAACACTGGTCCCACCACAAAATATATTAGTATTTTTTAGAGTAGAGTCTATGAACTTTACTGGTAGTTCCTGGGGAATCTTTTAAAGCAGCCTAGTGATGCTGGAGGGAAAGCAAAAACAGTGAAGCACTTTTATTCATAATTCAGACACTTGAAATGAAAGATTAATTATCATTTCCTCAGAAATTCCACGTTTTGAAACTTGGACACATCTGTATGCACAGATGACAAAGTTTGTGTCCGCCGGTCTCAGCTCAGAGTCTCCAGGGTGCAGTGTATCTCTTTTCTGTGTACTGTTTATTAATTTGCACTTTCTATGTCACATTACATTCCCAATTCACAAAAATGGCTCAGTGATTCAGAAGTGATTTCCTGAGTAGTAAAACCATAATGAAAACAGAAACAAGACTGCGACAACTCAGAATTATGTTGTTAAATAAAAGAGGGCTGTTGCGTTGAAGTTATGGAGAATGTCAGTCCCTGCAGTAGAACAGTGATTTTGCATAAGCAGGGAAAGTATAAGAAATGTCAATAATTGACTTCTGAAAATTGGACTTGAGTAAATGCACTTACTGCTGTATCTGGTGTTTTCTGTTATATAAAATGTTGTCAAGTGGCGACCGATGCCATTTAAACTTTGGTGAATTTTCAGATAAAGCCGATAGGCCTCTCTGGTAAGCCAGTTAAGTTTTCTAGGACATCTGCAAAATCATCTTCGTCGTATTGATGAATTTGGTCATTAAATGTAGAGGAGGAGGACAGGACTGTAAAAGCAATATTGAAATTAATAATTGAGCAAATTATCAAGAAACCAAACTTATAAAACCAATCACAAAATCGACAAGTATTTTGATCAAAGAGAAAGCGGGAAAGGCTCTTTGGCAGCATTCCTTCACAAATATCTCTGATGGACATGTGTTTAAATATCAGTTACTCTCACACAGGCGTGCTTTATAGCATGTTTTACTTTATAGTGAAACAAAACCACTTAAGTTCTCAGTTTTTCATCCATATAGCTCTTGTCATGTGTGAATCATTTGCAGCAAAAGTCTTGGCCAATTCTCTTGTGGGTCAAATGAAAACCTACGTGATAAAAGAAGAGTTAGCATTTTGTGAGCTGGGCTGTAGACTTTGAGAGAGTTGTCTTTGAATCAATAATGATGAAATGCCAGGAGGGCCTTTTTTTGTACTCTGCAAGGAGTCATACTGCCATGTGAATGAATAAGATTACACCTAACGCCCAGTCACTCATTGCTTCATCCTCCATGAAACTGGTGGTCAGCAACACGCTTCTGATCTTGAGTTGGTTTTGAAGGAAAACAGAGCTTATTGTAAAATCGTGTCTATTGAAAGATGTACCTCTTTAGCCTACAGTGTGAAGAATTGGCAGGAAGTGTATCTTTCACACTGAACTATTACAGATTTTGAGGGAAAAGGTGTTAAAACAAGTTTCTTTTAAATTAGTTAACATTTAACTAATGTTAGTGTCTAGCTAAAATATCAATAGTTTAAATGTAAGATAAGAACCAGATTTTCTGAAAAGACCAAACTGTGTTTTAAACATTTTACTGACCAAAAATCTGGCTTTTCTAAACCTTGTTGGGCCTCGTTAGTTACTGGAGTCATTTATTCAGGGAAACCCTTCCTGTCTCTACGACAATGTTAAATTCCCTGTCCTCCTTAAAATTAAGCACTCTTAACCGAAGATTATACATAAAGAAGCACTTTAGTTTGTGTGGGGTCTGGTAATAGTTTTGTTGGTGTTTGTTTTTGATACTTATATTCTACCCCTGATGCTTGACACCTCTGCTCTGATTGCTTTGCCTTTATTGGCTGGAAAGCTTACATCTATTTCTGTATTCTCCAGAAACTGTATAAGATTCACTGAAATAAATTTGGAGGAACTTTTTCTTGGAAAGGGAGGAAGCTAGGAATCTTTAAATCACCTAACAATTTTAGACTAACCATCTGGCTGTTTTAAAAATCATGTTCTCATATAGTTATTTGAAGAGTTATACTTATATTTTTTTCCAAGTTGGGCAGTTTGTTGACATAGTAAACTAGTCTATTTTTAATTTTTGGATGGGGACTTCAAAATGTCTTTCCCATTTTTGAAAAAGTTGCTTATATTTTTTTCATACTAAAATGTTTCATTTCTTTTTTTTTTTTTTTTTTTTGAGGAAACTACAGATATAGTTGAAACCCTATGTGTCATTTTTTGGTTCTGTTTCTATCTTTTTCTACCTCAGAAAAACTACTGTTCTGAATGTGATCTTTCTTATTCCCATTCAACTTTTTAAAAGTTTTCACATGTGTATCTGTACATAAAATACTACATATTGTTTATTTTTAAACTTCCTATCCTTCTGCATCGTGCATTTTTCATGTAACATTGTCTTACAGCTTTATTCATGTTAGTCTATATAGTTTAGCTCATTTTTATATTTACTACTATTATTATGTGAATATGCCACAATTTACCCATTCTCCTTTTAATAGGTATACTACAGTGTGCCCATTTTCCTGTTAGTGGATATTTAGATTGTTCTTGGTGTTTTTGTGTTTCATTTTGTTTTTTATTCTAGTTAAGTTAGCTTTTTTGTTTTTGCTATTACACACAATGCTGCAATGATCATTATTATGTACCTCTTTTTGTGAAGACGTATAGAAGAATATATCTCTTCAAGTGGAATCGCCAGGTTGAAGGATATGCATATTCTCAACTTAACTAGGTATTGTCATGCAGCTCTGCAAAGTGCTTGAACCAACTTATACTTCTGCTAGCACTGGATGAGATTTACTGTTACACCACTTTCTTGCTCCACTATTATTAATTTTTCCAACCTTATGGTTGCAAAATGGTATCTTGTTTTCATTTCTATGATTACTAGTGAAGTTGGTCATGTTTTAAAATGTAGTCTATTTTATGTTTAATATCATCTCTCTGAAGTTATGTGAGTTGATATCTCAAGCAATTATATTTACTTAGCACCAACTTGAGCCCATAGTTGTGCAAGACCTTGGAAATGACTCAAACAATATATAGTAGTACCAGTTCATAAAAACTTAGAATCTTATAATCTATCTATGAAGATAAAACTTTGGGAAAGTGGAACAGCCTATCATTTAAAGACTATTTTCTTCTGTTGCTTTGCAATGTGTAATTGACTACAAGTTGTCAAATGTGTACAGTACTACTGAACAATCATTTTATTTCTTTTAGTTAGAAATCATCTCTTCTACATTCATTTAATAATATTCAGATCTCTTTTTCTGAACTACTATTTCATGGTAAGATCCTAAAAAGTTAGCCTGAGTTGTTATACTGCTATGAGCAATAACTTTATAAAATATTTGATGTCTGAATAAGATGTCTGAAGGTTGAAAGGAGCAATGTGATGATGATCCTAGAAATGAAAACACAGAGATTTTAATCTCTAGGGTTCTGTTAATGTAGGCAAATCATATATTAAAATCCCTCATTGGATGGCACCTCCGAGAGAGTTTAAACAAGGTGCCATTAATCTCTTGGAACTGAATGTCACATGCAGGCTAAAACAGCACCCACGCTTGACATTAACAGGCCAGTAAGGTGCCGTCCAAGAGGCAGATAGAATTTGTGCAAAGCTGACAATGAAGGCAAACCCAAATCAGAGCAAACTCCTTGAAAGGCCAATGAGGCTGTGTCAAAAGGCACAGGAAGGCCTGGATGTCACCCTCCTTCTGAGGGTGACAGTGATGAGCCCAAGGATGACACAATGAGCAGTTCTGGGGGATAGATAATGTACATTCAACCGGCCCCTGACTTCAATGCTCTGGGTGATTGTGTAAGCCATGTCTACTTGACTACTTAGGCACCAGGCATGGAAGAAACAGTAGTTGAGAGGAGAAAAAGAAAATGCTTACAATTGAGGCAAATGCTGATTAACGCTAATGCGTTTGGATACTCCTGACCCTAAACCCTAAGCAGGAGGGACTGAATTGAAAAGTAAATACCTCTCCACAGAACTGAGGATGGTTTCCTAACTTCCGTTACCTGGAACAAGATCAAGAACCAAGAAGGAAGCGAAGGCCTCTGAACCACCAGAAAAGCTGTCACCAAGTCCGAACAGTCAATTCCCTGCCCTTTCGTCATAGACGCCCCATCTCAAGTCTTCACTCAGCACTTATCTCTCTAACTCAGTATACAATTTCAACAAACTCTGACTTTTTTTCCAGCCCTCAGCAAAGTCAAAACCATACGTTTGCAGGGCACTAATGAATTCAGAGCTCAGTTATTAAATTGATGTCTGCTAGAAACATCATGATGTCACAGCTTGAAAATGAGAAAGAAAAAAATGGAAAATTAGAAATTCACATGGACAACATATTTAACATATTTGCAAACCACTATGTTCCTTACTTGTACCTGGACATATGATACACACAACAGTTGACTTTTTAAATTGTAACTCCATCTCAGGGTAGACTTCTTCTCACTGTCTAAATGTTCAGCTCTCCTCCTCCCCTCAACCCTCTCTACCTTTCCTAAGGAAAAGCAGGCACTGATAAGATTGGCCCCCTTGCTGGTAAAGGTCTGCACTGGGTTAAAAGACCGCGCGTGTGTGCGTGCGTGTGTGTGTGTGTGTGTGTGTCTCACTGTTGCTCCCTCTCCCTGCTCCTTTTGACGCAGCAGCTGGCACAGAAATCTCTGATATTAGTCCAGTCTGTGCCCTGTGCAGCCAACTGGAATATTCGAGTTTAGGCAAGGGTTCAGAGGAGGCGTGGAGAGGGAGAGACATCTTCGGCCTTTACTGAATCCACATGTTCTAGATGTGGTGCGTTCATGACGCAAACAGATCTAGCTAACAATTAAGAGCTTCTTTGAGAGGGAGGGTGATTAGTGGGTCAGGAGTCTGGCATTTCATTACCCTGAGTCAGTATACCACTTACAACACCGCAATCACTTCTAGCACCTACTCTTCCTCTTTCGGAATATCCATTATTGGTTCTATTTTCTAGAGCTAGTTACTTGATTTTGAATCTTAACACATACTCAAAGGCAATATACAGTGAAAAAAAAAAAGCCAAATTGTGCTTTTAAAAATGGGCCTTATATTGTTTAAAAGTAAAATGAAAGGATGGGCAATTTTGATATTCATATTCCAAGTGACTTATTTTCATTTCATTTTGGTTTTCTATAAAGCAGCAAATATATTTTTATTCTTTAATATTACTGCATGGGTCTCCCTAAAAATGCTATTGAAAATAGTTTGTTTTCTTTTCGTTCAAGTTTTATTGAAACATAGGTGTATACCATTTAAACTTTCATAAAAGATCTGATCAATCAATAGAGATGACTAGAGTCAGATCCCCCTTAAGGGAGGTTGTTTTTAGATAAAAATCATGCGTGAAGGATCATTTAGTATCAAATCCACAGTATTTTCCTTTTATTCCTAGTTAATTAAGAGCAGTCGTATAAAAGTTTTATTGTATATATTTTACACACACACACACACACACACACACACACACACACACAGCGCCATTGAGTTCATCTGCCAGGTTCCTGTAGAGTCTTATAAGCAGATTCATTTCTTCACATGGATGTTTTCATCGGTTCTCTGCTTAAATGTTCTTTTTTAACAGAACTATATCTACCTGTTTTCTTTAACAGTTGTTTCGAGAAGTACGAATAATGAAGATACTGAATCATCCTAACATAGGTATGGAATTTATATGTAAATTAATGATGAAGTATTTTCCTTCATTTGAGGGTATTTGAAGATACAATTTTAATGCTTTATATACATAGAAAAAAACATGAGAAACTGATACTTTGGTTAAAAATAGACTATAAGGAAGTTAACTTGAAGGCTACAAATTGCTGTTTTCTACTAGCCTGTTATCTTCTGCTTGCCGCTAATATGATGGATGTGACTTGGAGTTAATGCATATAAATGTTTTTTGTGTCTCCCTACTCATTCTCTCTGAAGAGAGATTTTATGCCATTTCAGTATTTATAAAAAATGAATTCCAGGTAATTTGATACTGTGCGTTGTGGTTTGACCATAGTTTATGGGCAAAATAACTAACTTGAATTTAAGAAAATAATGAGTTAATTTCAATTTTAGTGAATTTGTTTCCATAAATTCTGGTTTCCCCCATATTTACAAATACATTTATTGATTATATGTATATGAAGTCATTGGATTATAAGAAATGGAAAGCAATTCTTTTATTAATCTGTTTATTTTTGAAACACTTGTTTCTTGCACATTTAAATACCTTTGTTTATTAGAAATATTAATGTGATCATTTGTGGTGTATAACTTCAACTGTGTCAACCTGCTGATTTAATAGTTTTTAACCAGAAACTTTTATATCATATAATTACAGAATTTTTGTGTCTCTGTACTAAAGATTAACGTTCTAGGATAAGCTGATGATGGTATACTATCTTTTAAAGCTGTAGTTAAAATTTTATTCTAAAAAAAAGTTTTATTCTGATTTTAAGATTTTCCTTTTATTACCTATTCTAATTAGAAAAAGTAATGGTTTTTTTAATCCCAGAAACTTAACTTTCTTTTGATCCAGCAGTTGGTTCCAAATCACTTCATGGTAAGTAGCTTTCTTTCCCAGTAGTAGTAACCCTTGGAAAAACTTTAAAATTTCAAATTATTACTAATAATCTTTAATAAGTACTCAGATTTTCAACTGGTTTAATGTTACCTTAAATTTCATTAAAACATATCCAATATGTGCTAACAGTTACAGAGTTATGTCTCTAATTTCTTTTTCAGTAAAATTGTTTGAAGTTATTGAAACAGAGAAGACCCTCTATTTAATCATGGAATACGCAAGTGGGGGTAAGGATAAGGGGGATTGAAAAGCTATCTGTGATGAGACATACAGAATTGTCAACATCTAAAGGTTCATCCTAACACTTATGTCTTTGTTGTTGTTAATGAATCTATAGTTTTATTAAAATGCCTTTAAATGATATCTTAAGGAAAAATCAGTGTCTGCTTTCAAGACCTATTGATCCTACATTTAAAAGTTGGATTTTTGGCTTATTTGAAAATTACTTGGAGACATTTTTCAAAACTAAATTTGCACTGTTACAAAAGAATGTTTCGATTCTGTTATCTAAATATTACAACATATCATATTATGATGATGATTAGACGTTCTCAGCTATAATAAGCAGGAAATCTCAAATTCAGAATGTAATAAAGTCTATGGTAAGAGCATATTCTAAGTTAGATATTTATTTCACTGTTTGTTCGTATATGACAGATTCTCAATATACATACATTTTTCAAGATAATCCATAAAATGTTTCAGTTTAAACAAGTATTGATCTGTATATTTTCTAAGTTAGAAAATCGAGTTGACAGGGGAATAGTAAGATGCATTTGTTCTAGACTGTAATGTATGTTTTGACTACATAGTGTCAAAAATAGGAATGACCTTTAAACATTGATATATATAGAAAACCATTTTCATCTGCACTTTTCCTCAAATGAGAGATACATTGGCTCAAAAATCACAGCTCTGTTAGGCATAGGACTTAACTTTCTCAGAAGCAGGTTTAAAATTCATGGAGTTAAATCACTCAATAAGTAAAAAAAAAAAAAAATACTTGGAAGTTTTTAAGGGGTCAGAAAATTTAAGCATTGAAGAAGGAGGGCAGCTGTAATTATTTAAACCACTTTGGCTAATTAACTTTTTTGCTAATCAATAGAAAAACTTAATGTTGAATCCTTTTAGCGGATAAACTGCATAGATTTTTCTGTGATTCAGATTTTATGTAATTACAATAAGAGGATTTATTCTACTCCATAGCATCTAAATTATAAAATTTTATACTGTCTCTTAGATTTCAAAAATTTTTTACTACAAATATTTAATATATTTTAATTGCCATTTTTCAGTTTTTTATGCAGATTAAAAGTTTTAGTAGATTTTGGTTTTTGCAAAGCTTTTTTCCATCCTAAAAATACTTCAATGTAGGTTTTTTTGGCTTAACCTGAAAACCTATGTTATTAATATTTATTATTATTGGATTTTAAAAAATTGTTCAGCTTTGCAAATGTACATAAAATGTAGGTCTATAATAAAATTAATGAACCTACAAATACCACATAATGAACTACTACTCTGTTTTTCCATCCTTTAGTTAGATTTATATATCAGTTTGTGAGCATGGGAACCCTGTTATTTTTAGTTTACTTAGACTAAACTGATTTTTCAGATTAGTCATCTGAAGTCTAGAGAAAGGGGCTAGATATGCTTTGCTATGAAAAATTATAGACTGCTAAATATCTGTGGACACCATTCTGTTTTTATGGAGGTCCACCACACATAATGCGTATGTGTTAATACGTATGTGTACGATTTTAATGGTGGACGGTGAGTACAGTCAACTCTCTATTGGTGTTAGTGAAGGGGCGCAACGGCTGCAGGACTCGAGAGTGCCCGCCCTCCTCCCTGCTGTCCTTCAGTAGCGTAGTCGGGAGGGGCGGCGGAGTGGAGAGGGAAGTAAGTGTCCTGGAATTCAGCCCAAACCAGAACCCAATGGTCCCTCAGTCAATCCTGATTCCTGGTGATACGTTTCCTTTGGTCTTAGCAGTCAGCGATCCTGTAACAAAACCATCATGGTTCTGGCAGTAAATCTGGAATCATTTTCTTGCCCTTTTAATCTATACATGGCAAGATGACTCTGGAAAAGAAAACACTGAATATTTGTCCTCCGAAGTTTCCAGATATTTTAGGATTCAGTCTGCCATGCACACGGAACTCTAGTATGAACGAGAGTGGGGCCACACAGTGGCCTCTTTGTTGGGAGTGGATCAGTTGATTCTGGGTCGCTAATGGGACAGAAGATGTCCAGTGGTAGGAAGGCAGGGACCTCCTTTTGATTTTGAACCACCTTTTGTCCGAAAGAGCCTATTAAAAGAAGGGGTGAAGGCTGCTCTGGATTGGTGTGTTTATTCCTTCTTTTGTTCATGCAAACAATATTTACTAAACGTTCACGGTAACATCCTGAGTGCTAGGAACACGTGGGTGAACAAAAACGAAGTCCCTGCCCTCAAGGAGATTAACTTCTAGTTGGGGACGCAAAGCATAAACACACGATACATAATAAGTGAAGGACTGAGTCATGTCCACATTTGGGTCTCAGTGTTCCAGGCAGAACTTAAGAGTAGTCCAAATTTTTGAACTCTCGTGTGTATGTATCTTTCCCAGCCTGACCTCACATATCTAGAATTCAGTACTATGATGGGTCATCTAGAGCATTCATTCATTCATTCTCTGTTTTCATCACCCCATTAAATCATTTCAATATGCTTAATAGAGCATGCTATCTGACATTGTAGATGTATTAGTTTCATCTGACATACACCATTATACATTTGATTTTTAATATTTATATTCTAGGATTGATACTGCATATATGTATATGTAATATAGCTGTATACCTAGATACAAATATATAATTTATTGAGTGCTTACTATATGCCAGTCACTGTGCTAATAAGCACATGCATTATTTCATTGAAGCTTCACGAAAGCCATGTGAGATAGACAATAGATAGAAACTGGATCTTAATAAAGTTAAGAAATCTCCCCAATGTCTCCCAGTAGCTACTTATGGCTAAACCAAGATTCATACCAAAAATGTTCTCACTCTAAAGCCTGAGTTTTTAACCACTTTGCTGTACTTTAGAAGAACGCTTTAAGCCATTTTGTGAGTTTTTATAATATGTGTGTATATCTATGTGATGTAAATTATAATTACAAGAAACAAATTTTTCCCTTACACTGAGATATTTTATTTTTAATATTGTAGCTCAACATTAATTTGTTATTTTTACTATTTTTGACTAGAGAAAAATGAAGAAACTTAAAGGCATGTGAAGTGATGGATCTAGTGGAGATTTTCTAAAGTTTCTAATTGTCTTTAAATTATTTCGACAAATATGTATTGTCTATCAACTTTGTGTCTATCATGAAGATGGGGATATAAAGAAAGTGCGGATGTGATACTAGTGTTCAAGTAGTTTGCAGTTCATTTGGGGTAATA
The DNA here is from genome assembly GCA_033961575.1 of Aselliscus stoliczkanus. Lineage (NCBI taxonomy): Eukaryota > Metazoa > Chordata > Mammalia > Chiroptera > Hipposideridae > Aselliscus > Aselliscus stoliczkanus. Next base: position 11,147,069 of record CM066734.1, read on the forward strand.
GGAGATGCACATAAGGATGATTTAATTCTGAGTTATTAAGTACAGAATAGATGAAGTGAGTCTGGAGAGAATCGAACGAAAAAGAAAGAAATCAATGTGTATGGAAGTAGCGAGATGGAATTTGACCAATACTGCGTGACCAGGAGAATTTAAAGGAGAGAGAGCCAACATAATATGACATTTGTTATATTATTTGAAATGTACACCCCAAATACAAAACCAAATGTAATTTTTGATTGCCCATGCTGTGGCTTCCCTTTATTAGAACAGATAATAAAGAGTTGACTGTATTTTTTTTTTTACATAATAATTGAAAGCAGAGAGCAAGTTTTCTTGGTTATGTTTTATGACTTATTTTTCAAGAGTTTTGCAAAATCATAAAGTTGCTATAGATACTCAATTCTGTGTGTAATTATTTTTCTTTTTTTTTCTTATGCATGTAATAATTTGTGATTTACATAGAACTGTCCGAAAATTGTGGGCCAAAACTTCTTTAAAAACAAGGCAAAAACTCGACATTGCATATATTGTTAATTGAAAATCTGTGTATATTTTACCGCCTGCTTTACCTTTCTGATTCAGGTGAAGTATTTGATTACTTAGTTGCCCATGGAAGAATGAAAGAAAAAGAGGCCCGTGCAAAATTTAGGCAGGTATGGAAAGTAGTTTTCAACTTTGTTTTGCTATTTTTTAGTGATGTACAATGGACAGTGTCACAAACTGGGCTTCACGGTACATGGCATTTTAAAAATAAAAATTTCTTATACTTTTTAAGAATGGAAAATTGAAAAGCAAATCTGTTCTTCCTGAATTTAAATTGAAAAGAGTTACAAATGGTTATTTTTAGATGACCATAAATAGTGAAATGTTGATAGGTGAGACTCATTAATTCTTTGATAGCCTTGGAAATATAGGCTAGACTGAGATAGAAAAGAAACACTTAATACTTTATCCAATAATTGTTATCACGTATTGTTAGTTTTATGTATGCAGTATACTTGTATATGTGTACTGTTTAAAGAGGTTATTGTGTTATTCTCTTTCATAATTAAAGATGTCTTTGTGTTAGAACTCATATTTTTGTAGATTTAAAGACTATGGTCAATTTTATTTAGCCAGGCAGGCAAGGAACGTTGTAAATGTAGCAGAGGAATATGGTAAAATATTTATATTTCCAGCCCAACTTGAATATGACTTGTTACAGAAATGACAAAATAAGGAAAAATAATTTAAGTTTAGCTAGAATTTTATTTTTAATTTTTAGGAATAGAGGGATTAAATTAGCATACTAGATAGATTACTGTAGAACTGACAAATTAATGACTTGTAAATTGTTCATAAAATTTACTGAAATAAAGTTTCAGCAGACAACTATACCCAAAACCTTGGGATTTTAAATTTTTGGAATTTAAAATATTTCATTTAAAAATAGCCCAATGCCTGTTCTGTAAGCGTGAACACTGATTCTACAATTAATGGGGCCCTGTAATCAGGAAGTTTGGGAAACCCTGTTATCGGATTTTCTCTTAAGAGATTTTACATGCTGTTAACATGTAAGCAGTTGGAGAAATCCTGAAGAAGGGGAAGATAAAACCTGTTGAACTTTTTTTTGTCGTAGCATGCTCCAAATTGATCATTTGTTTTGCAAAACCTCTGTTAGCATCTCACAGACTCATGACTTTTGGAACATAATTTGCAAAATGCTTTATTCCAAAGAGACACACAGCCCTTTTATTCCAGATAGATTCCTAGAAGCATTCATCTTAAAGGAGCTGAACCTAAAACCAACCAGTAATAAGGAAGCAACACGAGAAACTGAATGGTATTCAGCCACACACTGTTAAATTCTTCCCTTCCTGTCCAGGCTTACCTTAATTAAGTAAAGCACTATTATCATCACCTTAAATACCATTGTTCTTTCAATATCAGTCAAGCTACAGTAGTTTTAGTTAGTAGCTGATCAGCAAGAAAGCTCCAGTTGGCCTTAAATATTCCCATTGGGATCTTAATAGATATTTTAAAGACTGTTCCTACTCGTATTCTTTTTAGTCAGCTGGTTTTATTTATTGATTGACAAATGTATAGAAAAAGCACCGGCCCGTCTTCACTGATGGGTTGGAGCAGAATAAGAGGCCGGGGCACAGATATTTTCAAAAAGATTCAAATAATCACTAATTGACTTTTTAAAACAATAAAGCCTGAATTATTTTGAAATCAGCTTCATGTTCCTCATGTTGCACAGGTTGAGTGTCAAATGAGTGCTATTTAAAATGTAAAACAGGGCCGGCCCAGTGGCACAGTGGTTAAGCGCTGGCTTGGGAAGCCAGCGGCCCCGGTTCGGGTCCCACATATGAGGGCCAGTGATACTGCCCTCAAAAAAATAAATAAATAAAATGTAAAACAGTGGGAAATATTTTCTTTCTAATTATTCATTTATTATAAATATTAAACGTATTTACTATCTATCTATGTTACCTCCAAATAAAAAAAGGTAACCAATTCACATTTATTTTAAAACCAGGAATACACACCATACACATGCCAATATGTAGTTATTTAACAAAAGGTTATATTTGTTTTTAAATTTATTTTTGAGGTGCTTATTTTTCTTTATAAATTTAATTAAAACTCAAAGAATTAATAAATGTATATTTCCTTTTATTTTATTCACTCTATTTTATGAAATTACTTAAACATTTTTAAACAAGTGCAGAAATGTACTATATTAGCAAGGATATGTGTATATATATATCCCTAACTCTACTATTAGATACTAGGACAGTGTAAGACCACACCTGCAGCCATTGAACATACAATGCCTCTGCATTCCTTAGGGTTTGAGAGAGTGCAATAAAATTGCAATACTGACTCAACTTCTCCAATATCAAGGCTAATACTTCAAGCTGGGGAATTCCCAACTCACTTATAAGTAGTTGCAAAGCAACCCAACAATTGCACCTCACACCAAAACACTGACCTGGCTGGTCTTAGGGACAGTGCAGGGCTGATTGTGAATCATGGGTCAAAATCCCAGAACAGAAAGACCGTAGGGAAGTTCCTACGTCCTGTTTATGGAGGCGCAGAAGGTTTTGGGATGGGGGGGTCCATAGCAGAACACAATAGAGCCTGGGCTTGTGGGTAGGGAGTCTTTCAGAGTCAGAGACCAGAACTTCTCTTCCAGAGCAGGAATGATGCCCCACTACATAAGGGTGGTATATTATCAACCACCACGTTTGACTGCTAGAGGTCAGAGGTCGTAGAGTGTGGGGAACATGAATGCTTTTAATATGGAACATTCTCTTTAGTTATGTTTCCGTTCTTAAGGCTCGAGGGTTTTATTCCTGAAGTGCTTATAGAACTGCTTTCGTGGACGTTGTTCTGACTAATGTGAAATGCATGTCTGGTAACCAAATCATTATCTATCACGTGCCTTCTTCACTGTGTGAAGACAAAGACAAGGTCATTATCAGTTAACTTCTGTCATCCATAGTACAAAAGTAGCCTTATAATATGAACGTCTATAGCCCATATATTATATTCAATATGGTGTATTTATATTTACTGATAAATGTATATTACCTCTTGGCCAATGAACATATTTTAATGAAAGTTGGATATGAGTTGGAATTTTGAAGCATATTGTTTAAGAAGATGAGTACTGCAAATATTCATTGGAAGATTCTGCTATATTATTGATCATAATTATTCACAATCGCTCTGCTCAGAAACATGGAGTAGTTCTGTTGTACCTGCTTAGCTGAGAACTCAGAGACTTGCCAACCTGTCCGTCAAGGTTTACTATTACCATTTCCCCACCCAATTTTCAAATACATTGTGTGCCTCCACATCAGTGCATTTCAATCCACCTTCCCCCCTATCTCCCCATCACCAGATCCCCATGTCTTAAACTATTACTGTCCTTCAAGGGTGGCTTATATCAAATTGCAGCAACTCCAGGAAGCATTTCTAACTAGATTGATTCTGGATTTTTTTTTTTAATGATTCTCTCACTTCTTTGCACTTTTGCATTTCAATCCACCTTCCCCCCTATCTCCCCATCACCAGATCCCCATGTCTTAAACTATTACTGTCCTTCAAGGATGGCTTATATCAAATTGCAGCAACTCCAGGAAGCATTTCTAACTAGATTGATTCTGGATTTTTTTTTTTAATGATTCTCTCACTTCTTTGCACTTTTGCTTCTATGATTCTGCCTCGTATGATAGTTATTTATGTACCTGTTTTCTCCTCCTGATGGACTTGGAGCTCCCTACGGGCTGGGTCCCGGTAGTATTAGGTTTTGCATTCCCCTACAACCAGCACATTTTCTTGCACATAGCAGGTACTCAATAAATGGTTGAATCAAAATAAACTTAGTTGAATTACATTTTACTCATTGTGTGTTGATTTTGTTTTGAATTCATGTCTTCTCTGTCTTTGAACCATTTGTGTACATTAAAATAATTTTATAATACTGAACTATCAGTTTCACTTCTACTTGGAAGTTGGAAGTTTGTTTGTTTTTTTTAAACCCATATTCCTATTATCATGGTCATACTTCGTATCACCTTTAGACTTTTAAATATCTCATTTCTCTTTCCATTTGTAAATGCCTGACCAATATTCAACATTCAGACTGTGTTTGCATTTAACCGAAACCACAGAATTGAATGTTTTGCTGTGCGTTACAATGGTCGTCTTCCATTATATGAGATAGAATTATATGGACAAAATAGCTCTTACTTGAATGCTGTCAGAATCTTTCCATTTCTGTATGTAATGTAGTAAGTAACTATCAAAGAAGTGTTTATAACCTATTTCTCATTTGTATCTGTGGCTTTTAATCTGTTCGGTTCCTTCCTGTTAGCCCTTGTCCCCAAAGAGTCCTATATAATGGTTGATGACATACAAAATCTAGTTACAGGTGTAAATTACTTGGCTCAGTTGAGTTAATAACAGAATTAAAATTAAATTTCATTGGGCCGGCCGAGTGGCGCGGTGGTTAAGCGCTGGCTTGGGAAGCCAGTGGCCCCGGTTTGGTCCCACATATGAGGGCCAGTGACACTGCCCTCAAAAAAAAAAAAAAAATTCATTTTTCCCTTCTTTTCTTTTGATAACTAGGTTTCTTTTTAAGGCACAAAAAAATTCCCATTTCTTTATATATGAACAGACAAATATAGGATATTGCCGAATATCCCACTGGTAAGTTCTTAGTAAATTGGCCTCACTAAAGAAACGTGCCTTGAACACATTTAATGTAATTCCTAAAATAGAGTTTTGATTTTTGAACTTGAACCAACTGTCTTGGAATACTGATGCATATTTGCTAAGCTCTTAGACCAACACTGGAATAAGTAAACCATTTGGCCAACACTATAAATCGTACACATTTGATCATGTAAACAGAGAAATATAACAACCCATAAAAATCCTCACAGACTCTGACAAAGAACTATTTTAGTGTGTTTTAGTAAGAGAATACTGCTTTTCCACATTTCCCACATTTAATAGTGAAAGTTTCATTAATTATAGACTCCTGAATTAAAGGAATGGTGAAATTATTAAATATTACTTTGAAATCTAAGTTAGAAATTTATCTAAATTGGAGGTGATAATTGGAGAAAGTTGTGATTTTTTTTACCATAAAATAATTTTTAATCTTTTATCCAAATATGTATTTCAGATTGTATCTGCTGTACAGTATTGCCATCAAAAGTGCATTGTTCACCGTGATCTTAAGGTAAGCCACTGATTTCATAACATAAAATTCTTAATTCTTTTTTTTTTTTTTTTTTTTTTTTTTTTTTTTTTTTTTTTTTAGGGCAGTGTCACTGGCCCTCATATGTGGGACCGAACCGGGGCCGCTGGCTTCCCAGGCCAGCGCTTAACCTCCGCGCCACTCGGCCGGCCTCCAAAATTCTTAATTCTTAACAGATAGTTTATAATATTAGAACTATCTTCGACCGCCTGCCTAATTGTGCCAGGCACTATACAAGGAAATTCCTTTTTATTTAATCCTCACAGAAACTTTATGAAAAGCAATATTCTCACTAAGAAAATGAAGAAACTATAAATGAGATGTTATCTAGCATTACAGGCTAAAGGATTTGATTTGCCATTAATAAGCTTATTTTAATAGATAAATGTGAGACTTTGTCCCAAACTAAAAATGCCTGAGGTCCCATTCGGTCAGAAGCAAGGTCAGGGCACATACCCAGGTTTGTTTGATGTAAGAGCCAGTGCTCATTGTTTACATGAAAGCCCAAAGTAATAAGGAAATTATTAAAATATTTTTATGAACATCAAATGCATGTGAATAGTGTAAACCAGCATACTTTGGAATAAGAAATGTATGACAGCCAAGAAATGTTTGTGGCAGTGAGCGTGGAAGCGCATGTATCACTTTGAAGTACCGATTTCATTTCCTTTGGGTATATATCCAGAGAGGATTGCTGCATCATGGGGTCCTTCTATTTTTCATTTTTTGAGGAGCCCCCATACTGTTTTCCGTAATGTCTGCACCAATGCACGTTCCCCTCAATAGTGTACAAGAGCCCCCTTTTCTCCACATTACATTTTTTATGATAGTCATCCTAACAGGTGGGAGGTGATAGATCATTATGATTTTGATTTGCATTTCCCTGATAATTAGTGTGATTTTGAGCACCTTTTCATGTACCTATTGACCATTCATGTATCCTCTTTGGAGAAACAGTTTTGGCCATTTGTTAATTGGGTTGTTTTTTTATTACTATTGAGTCGTATGAATTCCTTATATAGTTTGGATAGCAGCCCTTTATCAGTTTGTGTTTTATTTGCAACTCTGTCTTAAACAGTAAGTCTACTCCCGTATTTTGGCTACATTTTTCTGAACTTACAGATTTTTCTAGTTCTTAGCTTCCTCCTTCACCTATTTTAAGGGGAAATCACTTCCACAGAGAAAGAGAAAGGACAATTCTCCTGCCTGTCTGACTCCCAGTTTATCACTTCTTTCTTATATGAAAAAAAAAAAAAAAAGCAAAAAATCACATTCAACACCCCATGTTCTCCCTCCTGTCCAGTGAGGAGGTTCCTGTGTGCTCCTGGAAGGAGCAGAAATCCCCCCAGCTCCCAGAACAACCCCCCACTGATATCAGAAGCACCCCAACTCTCCTCTTCCAAGGCAGCCTGAGTACTTTGTTATCCATCCAGACATCTTTAAAGAGACTGATATCAACATAACCTGGTTTTTTCACACAGTCCAGAAATATTCTGATGTAATATAAACCTCTTAAATTTATTTGCTGATATAATAACTATGTCATAAATCATACCACATTTTTATATGTTTTTGGGTGCTAGATATATCTCCATTTTCCAAAACAAATATCTCAAACTAGCATACCTTAAAAGAAGAAAAGCAGGAGGCGGGGAGGAGGGAAAAGCGACATGATGTACAGAGAGCCTGACTGATGACCGTTGGACTGTCCAGTGATAAAAAGAACGCTGATCTTCATTTTAGTCAAATTGTACTCCTTCTTGGAACCTGATAAAACACATCTGCGAGTAACCTATAACTTTGTTAGTCTATCAGTTGTAACAGTTTGAAACAAAACATAACAAAAGCAAATCCTTTATTGAATTGCTTGCATTTATAAAAGGCACATGAAAAGTTTTTTCTTTGAGTGATTCTGATTTAGGATTTTGGAAAACCAGCATTTCAAAACACAGAGGTGGTGGGGATCACTGCTTTCTAGCATATTACACAGCCAGAAGAGAATCTAGTTTTCAAACAGCAAAAGGAAGCTTAAAACAGACGAAGATCTAATGGAGTCTGTATTTTGTCTTATTGTTTTATTGAAAGAACAGAACTTTGTTGAGGAAGCGGTCTATAAGAGGGGACAAAGGATTGGATTCAGTAGCCACAGAAGCCCTGATTGGCTAGGTATTAGCCTCGCCTTCACCAAAGATACTCTGGTAAAATAAATAGAGCACCTTTGGGTAAACTTGGTGGCTTAAGCCCCAGACAGATTAGTTTTATGTTTACTTCTGTTCTTCAGAATAGGTTGTATTAAGATACAGTTCCAGGGCGGCCAGTTGCTCAGGTGGTTAAAGCACAGTGCTCATAACACCAAGGTTGCCGGTTTGATCCCCACATGGGCCACTGAGATGCGCCCTCCACAACTAGATTGAAACAACTACTTGACTTGGAGCCGATGGGTCCTGGCAAAAACACACTGTTCCCCAATAAAAATTAAAAACAAAAACAAAAAAGATACAGTTCCAGGATGTTTTGTGCCTTGAATAAAAATATGGGTTGAAAATAACCTATGGAACAAAATCGGTTTTAAATAATTTTCTTAAACAGTTGCAGCTATGCATATAAATGAGAGCTTTCCTTTTACATTTAATTAACATTTAATCTTCTGTAGATGTAACTCTGAATAGGAATACTGAAGCACCATGCTGGCCTTCTAAACTTGGTATGACCTATGACAATGAGAGGCAGGAAATACATGCTTAGAATCTGAAACAATTATAATGAATATTTTCTGATATGTAGGCTCTTTACATTGTCCTTTTTATTATTTTCCTCTTAGGCTGAAAACCTTCTCCTTGATGCTGATATGAATATTAAAATTGCTGACTTTGGTTTTAGTAATGAATTTACAGTCGGGAACAAATTGGACACGTTTTGTGGAAGCCCGCCCTACGCTGCTCCTGAGCTTTTCCAAGGAAAGAAGTACGACGGGCCTGAAGTGGACGTGTGGAGTCTGGGGGTCATTCTGTACACGTTAGTCAGTGGCTCCTTGCCGTTCGATGGCCAGAATTTAAAGGTATCACCTACATTTGATATTCATGATTTATCCACAAGCATGATCATTTTAAAAGCTGGTTATTGGTGATTTCTTTTGCTTTTTTAAGGAACTGCGGGAACGAGTCTTACGAGGCAAGTACCGTATTCCCTTCTATATGTCCACCGACTGTGAAAACCTGCTGAAGAAATTATTAGTGCTGAATCCAATTAAGAGAGGCAGCTTGGAAGTAAGTAGCGTTTTGTACTCTAGATCTAAAGTTTAACAATTAAAATATTCCAGGAACCAAAGAGCATTTTTAATAATTTTTTTTCCACTGCGTGTTTTTAGGGAAATTGCCAAATCATCAAATTTGTCTGTGTTTAGAGCTAAAGAAACTAACGTGATTCTTTCACTACTGAAAAGTTATCACTGTAGGTTTCTCTAAATACTCTTTATCTCTTCTTTGTCCTGAAGTGAAGTCCGAAATTAAAACAACATAAAAATAGGGATAAAGTTGACTTTTAATTAGTAAAGGAGGAAAACCTCGCCCCGGCAGAATTGCTTGATCCAATACAGAAACCTTGTATTTAGTAAGTACAAATATTTCAAAGGTAAAAGAAGATAATGAAAATCGTAGCCCAATGAATACTTCACGGCTGTATCTGAAGTTAGTATCTGATTTAAAAAAAAAAAAAGTAGTCAATAGAAATCTCTCAACATCAGTATGGAAAATTTACAAATATTTAAAAATGTCGAACATATTGGAAGCACGTATTCCATTTCTTAACACACCGTTGTGTTGCTCCCTTACATACTGTAGTAGATGCTATTATAAATGCACAAAGCATATTATAGCAGAATAACATCCTGATACTACAATTAGAACCACTTACTTAAGTATTTTGCCCATCTCTTGTTTACGAGTGATATTTTCGCCTGTACTAACATAATATCCGAGAGTCAGCATGTATTGTTCACTAGTACTTTTGTGTCTTCATTTATTTGCCTGAATAGCGAGTACAGAAAAATTCAGACAATAACCTCATTTAAACTGTACTCTTTTAGTGTAGCACTGAGGCTTTCTGGCACGCACTCCCTGCTGGTTAGGAGGCAGCCTTATAGTGAACCCTCCCTGTGTACAGAGCTCTCAGGTTAGTTTGGATTTTGTAATTGTATTTCCACAAGTATTCTTCACTAAACGTATGTTTTGATGGAAGTTAAGGGATGGTGACTTCCATTGGGAAATTATTTTAAATGCTTTACATCAGTGAGTCCATCATCAGATATTTTTTGCTGAATTATTTGTTTCAATGTGATTAGTTCCTTCCTATGATTTTTGTGTTTTTTTTTTCTTTTGGATGGCAAAGGATATGTTAATAATGTTTTAAAAGGGAAACCTGTGCAGTAGAAAAGCCCACTTTCACACTACTGCTTTTCTAAACTTACATTCAGCAATTATTCATAGAAAATTCTGTGAAGTGGTTAAAAAGTTAAAATTGTTGGGTCAGCCGAGTGGCGTGGTGGTTGGGCGCTGGCTTGGGAGGCCAGCGGCCCTGATTCAGGTCCCACATATGAGGACCAGGGACACTGCCCTCAAAAATAAATAAATAAAAATTTAAAAAAAAAAAAAGTTAAAATTGTTGACTTTCATATCAGTTCTAAAGTTTTAATCCTGCATTATGACTCACTTTTATCATAGGAGCCCGGTTTACCTGAATGTCACTTAATAAAATGTCCATAATGGAGGCATCAGCTCAGCTAATAAGCAGAGCAAAAAGACCATATAAAAATTTGTATGATGTTACAAATCTCTGGACAGGTGATAAGATGTACTTAGTGTCTTAAAGGTGATTCATTGACAGTAGCCAAATATTTAAGTCTTTCATCCTTAGCATTAAAATTCAAAGGATTAAAATATTAGAATTCTGAGTTGAATTTAAAAGCCAAATTATTATTATGAAAACATTGAGTCATCATTAGCTCAACTTGATGTATTTGAATATAGTTTGGAACCCACTGTTCCAGCTTATCAAAACTAAGTTTATCAGCCATGGCACCATGAGTCTGCATTGGAAATATTATCATAATATTTCAGATATCACCATACATAAGCTGATCTGCTTCACAGTTCCCAGAAATGACTTTCCAGAGAAACCTGACACCATTAAAAAGAAAAGAAATATTTCTTACACCAACACTTAAGAAACTCCCCTTGAAATAGCAATGATGTTGAAAATTATGAGTCTTCACTTTTATTTTTCATACCAACTTTATTATCAATTTACAACAAAAAAAATCCATGAACTATTAAAAAACAGCTGTTTTCTAAACACCAATCATTAGTGTATAAACATAAAATTTTATATAGTAGTGTTTCCATGTCATATTTTTTTTTTCCAGTAAGTTTTTTTTTTTTTTTTTTTGCCTCAGAAGTTTTTAGTATGTACTTTTTGCTTTATGGTAAGAATGAGCTGCTTTCTTATCAGCTGTTGTCCTTGGGTCATGTATCATAATTTATTTAAGTATTCTCTGCTTATTGAATGTTTAAGTTGTTTTCATTGTTTTTGCTATAAATAACATGATATGCTTTTTTCCCTTTGGGATATGTAGTTGGCTAAATTCCCCAGAATGTAGTCACGGGGTCAGAGGGTACAGACAGTCTGATGGATCCTGTGTTTCATTGCCAGATCATGTGTGACCCACGGCCTGTGAAGGGAAAACATTCTCCACGGCTTGATTCAGGAGTGGATTTAATAATTTCTATTATCTGATTCCTTTATGGTAGTCAAATACAATAAAAATAGTTGTCAAATATAAAAAAAACTAGTTTGCCATGATTTCCTTAATGTGTATTGATTTCAGTAGAGATAATGCTCAATGTTTTTAATGAATAGGTTTACAGTCCTTCTTCATGTACAGGCTCTCTGTGCCTCTTTACTGCTTGTCCAAAGGGGTCTGGTAATCAGCCTTGTAGTATTGTGTCAGCTTTATGCCTGTTGATATGAAATATTTGCTGATAATTCTCATATTTTAAAAAAAATGGAACTTAATTATTTTCTGGTGTTACTTGAATATCATGAGGTATTGATTAGAATAAAACACTAGTCTTTCTTCACTATATAATTTGTTAATATTGAAATTAAATTGATTTAGAGAATCTTGTATGGCTACTTATTGTTTTGCTAAACTTCTTGTTTCACTTATTTAATACTATCCTGTTGCTTCTCAGCTATGACTGCATACTTTATTAAAGTATTTCTTAAAGCCTTATCAATAAACTACCTTGTTTATTCCCCCATAAAAAATGAATTAATTTCACATCCAACTTGCTTGACATATAGTTATTTTTAGATCTAAACAGTTTTATAATTTTTTTCAGGCTGTAGATAATATAAATACTGGCAGCCCTTCTTAATTGCACAATAATGGAACTAATAATTTTTTTCCTATTCATTGGAATATTGGTATGTATAGATTTTTTTATTAGAAAGGAACTCAAAAACTTTCCAGCTATCCCCTCTACCTGTATCTCCTTTCATTTCTCCAGTCCTTAACCAGGATGGACTCGTCCCTTTCAAAATAATGCAAAATGTGAGCTAAAGCGAAGCTCCTTCTGAACTGACCCTTCTGTCATCTTCGGTCCTCCTCAAAAAGTATTTATTTTTACTTTGAATATCTTTTTCAGCTGCTGCTAAGATACTCTTAAATATCTTGTTGAAGTCTGCCCAGTACAAGTAACAGTAAAGCAAAAGAAATACTTAATAATAACCGTTTGTTTAAAAACGGAAGATTTCTAAGTACAAACTCAGAAGCATATGGTGTACTTTGCAAAGGTTGGAACCGTTTAAGAAAAATTATTCCCACCTGGCCACTCTATAGTCCATAATGTCTTTGAGCACCTAAGTGTAGGGTGTGTATTTCCATTTTTAATTTGTTTAATTCCTTATATTCCATCCAAATCAATTATTTTGTTAGAATTTCTCAGCAAATAGTCATTTGTGTTCATTGGCTGGCGTGATGGCTAGAGTAAACTTTCTTCGGTTAAGTTTGGAATCTTGTTTGACCTCTTGCTTCTTGTTTTGAGACATCTAAAAGAAATCAGAAATGGATTCATGTATTCAACTGGCCTCATGCAGTTTTTGGCCCCGATTTATACCCTGCCTGAAACCAGCCAGCTAGGGTTACCTGAACACCCCCCTGTCACACAGCACCTCCGTTTCTTGGGGACATTTCTCCTTGGCTTTTAATTGAACTCGGGGGTTCCCATCAAAGAATTGTGTATCAGCATGAGGTGCACACCACTAAGGAATGGGGGAGACTTCCACCTGTCTCCTCTCTTTCATTTATCCATGTTTTGTTGCTTTCTTTATTTTGCTTTGACTTACAGCTGTGTTTTTGAGACAGACTTTGCTAAATGGACTCTTGGTAATCCCCAATGACTAAAATAATAAGAAAGGAAAGCAAAGCCATGCTTTTCTCTACTCGCCGCCCCATAGCCCTTTCGTCATCACTGCGAATTTCCACTTTCCCTGGATCAGCCTTGCCTCAAACCTAATTTTGTGTGAGGCCCAACAGTGTCAAAGCTCCTTCTGTGTGTCCTCAGGTTGTTCCTTTCCCAGGGCTGTCTCTAAAATGTCACCGATTTTGCTTGTTAATACGCTTCTCCGTTGCCTGTCAGGTCAAGTGTACATTCATCACCTGAAGATAACTGTATCTCCCAGTCTTTCATTGTGTTGGTTCCAAGTCAGAGTGGAGCGCATGCGCCCTGTTCCCCCGTCACATCCCTCTGCCTTCACTTTCCCACCAACCCACGTGCTGCTTCTAGTTCAAGAGTCAGTTCAAGTACCACCTCCGTGTGGTTCTTTCCCAAAAGCTCCGTTCCACACTGCAAGTTGTTCTATTTGGTGTTTCGTAATACTCACTGCTAATAGCGCCGTTTTGAGTAGTTAATTCTATTGTGTATTCACATACTTTCAAGTTTCATGAGTAAATCTTACTTCCCCAAATAAAAGAAAAACTGCATGAGGGTTTGGTCCACATACATATTTTTTCCCGTGAAGTGGACAAATACATAGTGATTATGAGATGAGCATCCAATAAACAGTTTTACTGAGAAACATTAGAAATTTTGGGTTATCTTAAGTTTGCTTTTAATTGCTTAGCTTCCAGCTAATCTATAATTGCTCCTGTGTTTCTTACGTAATTCCTGGCTCCCCTATTCTGCCAGACACCTGAGGTAAAATCCTCAAAACGCTTCCGATTTCATCCTTTCCTTTCTTCCCAAAATGGATTTTGTTGTCAAGTGCCATAGACTATTCCATTTCCCCACGTTCAGTTCAGTCCTCTGTTGTCTGTCTCCCAGACATTTTACCAGCCGCCTGAGCTGCCTTCTTGTTGCCAGCCTGTTCTCTGCATTTTATTTTACTCAGGCCTTATTTTAAAATACTACCCGGTTTAAAAGCAACAACAAGCAGTTGTGCTGAGGAAGATAGTGCAAAGCACAGCCTTTGTCCTCAAGGACTTTAAATATAGTGAAGGAGATAGACCTGTACATGACTAGCTGGAATAAAAGGTAGAATGTAATAACAGGATATAGAACGTGACAATAGGATATAAACAGCGCCAAGGGAACACAGAGGGACAGATGAGTAATGCAGACAAGAGGTTTTATTCATTGAGTCTATAAATATGCATCGAGCATTTAAGTGTTGGGTACATTAGGTGTGGATATGCACTATTGAACAAATCAGACCTGGGTCATTCTTTATTTGGGTTTATGGTCTAATAGTGTAGATAGATAATTAACAGGTAAACATAAACTACTTACCTCATGACATGTTGCATTAAATTATATACAAAGATTGGAGTGCCATGAAAGAGAGTAACAGAAGGAACCAGAGTTTGTGTGGACCTTATGAGATAAAAAGAAACTTAGATGGAAAAATAGGAGGAAACGTCCAAGACATGCCCTCGTCCTTTTCTCCACTAAGAAATATAAACCGGCAGTCATGAACTCTTCATGTCCTGCTACCGTGCTCTGAACATGGCTGTCTGGACCCCACCCATCTCCTTGGGTCCCTTGTCACAATGGAGAGGTGACTTTTCTCTGGTCCAGGACCTACCCATTCATTCCCGTGCTGGGTACCTCACTCCTTTAGGAAGCCCTCTGTCCTGTGCCACCCAGACCTCCCCTCTATTCACCCCTTTTCCTCAGCCTTTACACATGCGGAAATATCCCGTTAAAAAAAGACATCTTTGGGGCCTGCTGAGGGGGTCAGTTGGTTAAGAGCGTGAGCTCTGAGCAACAGGGTCGCCGGTTCGATTTCCACATGGGCCAATGAACTACACCCAAGCTGAGCTGCTGCTGAGCTGCCAGCAGGCTGCAGGATGGCTCAGCTGGTGAGAGCACGTGCTCCTAACAACAAGGTTGCCTGTTCGACTCCCGCATGGGATGGTGGGCTATGCCCACCTGCAACTAAGATTGAACACAGCACCTTGAGCTGAGCGGCCACGAACTGCTGACAGGCGGCCAGATGGCGACTGGACTTGGAGCTGAGCTAGCTACACCTTCCACAACTAAGATTGAAGGATAACAACTTGGCTGTTCCCCTTTCCCAATTCCCCAATAAAATTAAAAAATAATAATAAGGCATTTTCAACCCCACAGTCCTCATCCAGTATTGCCTTCTGGTGCCTCTCTTTCTGGGCCAGACTTTTTAAAAACTATCTCCACATAGTCACCAACTCTTCACCCATCCATTTGCCTCTAAGCTTTGCCTTCTGGCTCCACTGAAAACTGTCCTCAGTGGAGTCACCTGTCCTTGTTGCTAAGCACAATACTTTTTTAGTTATCACCTTATTTGACAGGATACCACTGTCTCTCCTTTTTAAAAACTCTTACCTTGCTGCTTCCATGTCACTCTGTGCAGATTTTCCACCTCCACTTACTTTTTGGGTCACTTTTCTTTCTAACCCTCCAGTGCCGGTGTTCTTTGAGGCTCTCCCCTGAGCCCTCTCCTCTTCATTCTTTATTCATTCCTCTTGGAGAACCCCAACACTCCCTCAGCTTGTATCATCATCTGCTGACCAATCCCAAAATCTCCATCCCTAGCCCAGATTTCTCTTGAGCTTCAGAAGTGTTTACAGGAATGGCTGTTTGGCTCTCCCATGGCCCCTCAGACTCACCTTGTCTGAGACTGAGCTCCATCTTCCTCAGCCAGTCCACTTCTCTTCCTGAGTTTGGTTTCTTAGTAAATGCTATCAGCCTCTACTCAGTTGTCTAAACCAGAAACCTGGGCATCTTTAATATCTCTGGGCTATTTCACCTCTTCCCCCCCATATCCAATCACGAAATTTTGTTCATTTCTACCAGCCATATATTGAACATTTCTTTTTTTTTCTGTTGCCGCTGCCTACCTCATCTAGATTCCAGCTAACGATGCCTCTTAGTTGGTCTTGTGCCTCCAGCCTTGAACCCCCTAATCTATGCCCTGCACACTGGCCAGGGAAGCTTTTCAAAATCACATTGTTCCAAGGTATCCCTGTATGATTGAAAGAAACCTTTCTGATTTGGTTCCAATTATTTTTCCATCCCCTTCTTGCTCCACGGGCAGTGTCATACTGTGCTCTCAAGTCAGACTGAACCCTCCATCCCCTGACACGTGGCCTGCTGTTGTTTCCCTGTGGCCTCCACCCCTGCCTGGCCCTCGTGGTTTGGTTTTGGTTTTGCCCCCCTTGCAATTCCTTGTTGTGTGATTAACTCCTTTTTCGTAAGATTTTTTTATTGGGGAGTTGGGGAAGGGAAACATTGTGTTTTTTTTCCAGGACCCATCAGCTCCAAGTCAAGTTGTGGTCCTTCAGTCTTAGCTGTAGAGGGCACAGCTTACTGGCCCATGTGGGAATTGAACCAGCAACCTTGTTGTTAAGAGCTCGCTCTCTAGCAACTGAGCCACCCAGCTGGCCCACGTGATTAACTCTTAATGACTCTTCCAGAATCTGTCACTTAGCATTCTACTATTTAAAAGGCTCATTCCATCAGTTATTATTTTCAAACTCTTAGATTTTTTCATCTTAAATTTGAGAACATTACTAAGGACTTAATTCGAGTTCATTTGAAAAACCAGATGTATGTATATCTAGCCTATGTTTGTTAGTTTTCTTCCTTGCCCCATCTCATTCATCATAACAACAACAAACTTCCAATGAGCTCCCATGAAAAAGGAATGTGTGGGTAAAAAACCAGATTCCTTTGTTGGCACTGGTGTGTGTGTGTGTGTGTGTGTGTGTGTGTGTGTGTGTGCGCACGCTCAGATAGGTAGGATTTGTTACACATTTATTTTAAACATGTGTAAAGGCTCTCATTTTTAAGCACCTGAGCTGCCCGCTCTGTATGCCTCCCTTGCTTGCTGCATCTGTGCATTCCATCTGTAGAAAGAGGTAAATAAAAGTTCGAGGGGCAGATGGGCTGGATGAGAGCGCGACAAGTACTGGAGGGATTTTCGGTGCTGTGCAGCTGCCCTTACGGAGTACGTGCGATTCTTTGAGGATTTTTATTTACCTTCCAACCAGGAAATTCTGCCAGCAACAAAATTTTGCTTCTGCAGATGCTGGCGCCTGATTGTTGTCTAGACTTCTGCCAGACATAGTATTTGAGAAGGGGCAGGTGAGGAGCAGAAAGGACCCTAACGTTCTGGAAAATCATGTGGCGGCAATTTGCAGCTCTGCTTTGTCCTTTTTTTTCTCCTGATATGCGCCTTTCTCAGCACTTTTCCTTTATTGATGAATAATCACTCAAGACTTAGCAGCAGCATTATTATTGTTTACATTTGTAGTGGGTCTCCTTTTATTTAAATTAGTTGGATACTGTACTGAACTTGCCATTGCTCAAAGTGGTTAGAAGAAATAAGTTGTGGCTATATAATATTCCGTTGTGTATATATTATACACCACGTCTTCCTTATCCATTCTTCTGCCGATGGCCATCCGGTCACTTCCATTGTCTTCGCTATTGTCGATAATGCTGCAGTGAACATGGGGTGCAGATATCTCTTCAAAATCCTGTTTTCAATTCTTTTGGATAAATACCCAGAAGAGAGATTGCTGCGTCACGTGGTAGTTCTATTTTTAGTTTTTTGAGGAACCCACACGTTGTCTTTACCACAGCAGCAGCGACGCCATTTTTCATCCCCACCAACAGTGCACAGGGGTTCTGGTTTCTCCACATCCTCGCCAACACTTGTTATTTTCATTTTTTTTCCGATAGTGGCCATCATAACAGATGTGAAGTGATAGCTCACTAATTTCCTTGGTGATTAGTGATGTTGAACATCTTGCCATAGGCTTATTGGCTATTTGTATATATTCTTTGAAGAAATAGCTATTCAAGTCTTTCGCCCACTTTTAAATCAGGCAGTTTTTTTGTTGTGATTGAGTTGTAAGAGTTCTTTATATATTCTGGATATTAACCTCCTATGTGATATACAGTTGGCAACTATTTTCCTCATGTCATAGGATACCCCCACTAGGCTGCCTTCTAACAGTCCCGGACCGACTGCTGTTTCACAGCCTCAGCTGACATTTGACTCTGGTAATTCATACCCACCCCTATTTCACTCCAACTCTAGACTTAAATGGTAGTCGCTGTCTCCTCCCGTATTCTCTGAACTACCTTTCCTGACCAACCCTGAATTTCATTCTCCATGCTCTCGTCTAATGTTTTAGCAAATGGTGATTTTAAAATGCAGGTGTATTTTTGGTAGAAGACCAGGAAAGAAATGATAATCTCTTCATTAACCTTAAATGTAAAAATAGAAAACAGAGGTTAACATCAGTAAGTTCTCACGTTAAAACTTTCAAATGTGAGAATATTCCCTTTGGAGGAACATGGGCACCTGGCCATTTTGAATCGCTAAGTTTGGTGAGTAAGTGAGACAGTAGTCATCGTTGTCATGAGACATGTAAGTGTGTCCCCAAGTCCTACACCGCATATTGGCTTCCTAATCAAACTGGAAACAGTAACTTGCGTTTGAAAACATCACATGATTCTTGATGAGTGAGCCAATAAATGTCACATTTACTAAAATAGAGCTCACTTAAGGGGCTGAATGTTCTGGCTGGCCAAACATAATGTAGAATTTATTTCCTAGCAAATAATGAAAGATCGGTGGATGAATGTCGGTCATGAAGAGGAAGAACTAAAGCCATATACTGAGCCTGAACCAGATTTCAACGACACAAAAAGAATAGGTAAGTATTTAAATATTGTGAGCGGTGTTGTCCCTTTAGTCTGCCAAAGTGGAGTTTAAAAGTATATATAGAAAGCAGTTGAAAAACCTTGCATTATCGTCTTTTCTTTCCCCAAATATACACTGACGATTACAAATTTCAAATTCCTTAGTTGTTCTCATGTATATTATAATCTAATTCAACTGTTGACAACAGTGGTATGGAAATTAAAATTATGTAGATAGAACTCATTCTTTCAGCAATTTGTAACAGGGGGAATGACTCATTTAGGTATCTGCACTGATCAGACTGATAAGTGCCAGCAAAACAGCATGTATTTTAACCAAAAACGTAGAGGCCCTGCGTTAATAGGGAGGAGCCCGCTAGCTCTCTCCTTCTGGCTTCCACTGTCTCAGCAGGGCCCATCCTCCCAGGCCCAGCCAGAGCTCCGCTTCCAACCTGTTCTCTTCTGGTGTCTCTCTTCATTCCCAACGCCACCAGAAACTCACAGCTGAGTCATCTCACCTCTGCTCCTATCTCCGAAGGGCAGAGGGAAGAGCATTCTAGGGTGTTGGGAATCTGATCAGAAAACTGTGGCATCCAAGCTGCCTTCAGATCAGAAAGCAGAAATGGCTGAGATGAGAGAACCCACTCTCTGAGCGACTGAGGGTGTGCTGAGGGATTTTGTGTGTGTCACAGAGAGATATTGTGTCTCTGGCTGCACATAGGAACTCAGCTCAGGAGTGTGGTAGGCAGTGAGAAATAGAGTGAGTTCATGAATATATAACCCATGATATAGATACTTTCTGTATGAAAAGTGGTGAGCGAACAAGTGTTTGAATATATGGTCTATTATGGTATATTAAGAATCCAGAAGTTTTTATAATGAATGTTACCCTTTAAAATTTCAGAACTTAGTTTTCATATCTAATGTTGCTAAGCTTGCCCACTTTTGTTGGTTTGTTTACTAAAATAAACCCATTTTCAGAAAATTTGCATTTTTTTTTTAAATTTCTAGACGTCATGGTCACCATGGGTTTCGCACGAGATGAGATAAATGACGCCTTAATAAATCAGAAATATGATGAAGTTATGGCTACATATATTCTTCTAGGTAGAAAGCCACCTGAAGTAAGTGTTCACCTTTTCAGATTAATGTAAACTATTTCTTGTGCTAGTGGCAGCTAAGTATAAGATACAATGTTAGCAAATATATTCTTTGTGGTATCAGAAATAATATAAAGACGCTAACATTCTCACTATTAGAATTCAAAACTCAAGATGCTAAGTTGTGAATGGACTTCATTTCTGAGTACTAAAAGAGGTTCTGTTATAGAAGAGCTGTACTAGTGCTTTAGCTCTGAGACGCCATTCAGTCTAATTTTTGAGAATGTCGCCCCCCAGAGTTGTGTATCCAAATGCAGCAGTGCTGCCAAAGGAAATTCAGTTATTCTGGGTATGCAGGAAAGACAGTGTTGGAAACAAGAGGAAGTGACAGCATTTACAAGCAAGTGTGTGTCTTAAGTGGTTTATATAGGTGGGAACCCAGGAAAGGGTTGGTGATATTTTACATTCTACAGTATGGAGTGGCTTTGAAACATTCAGTGGGGAATTCTCAAGGCCAGGACAAATCTAGTCTAAGGAGATAGATTCAGGAAATAACTGGATGCAAATGGTGATTGAACCCTAAAAGCTAATGATCTTTTGGGACAGTAGATAGAAAGGTATAAATCAGGAGCCAAGAACAGAGCCCAGAGCCCTGACAATTCGTTGAAAATTTGTCATCCGTGGGAGGCATTTTATAGGCTAGGCTGAACTTATTTATAATTAGATAGTAACTCTTAGTGAAGCAGTACATTCAGCGGGCATTTGTTGAACCCACTCGGTACCAGAAACTGCGTGGTCCTGTGAATAGAAAGACGAGAAAGTATCTGCTCTCAGGATCCCTCAGTTTAGTGGGGAGACAAGCAGTGAACAGCATGGTGCCATGTAGTACGTGTATGAATTTGCGGGCGGGGGGGTGGGGCACAGGGGAGTCGGGGCGCTTAGGGGATGAGCTCCTGCAACAGGCCAAGACTTGGAAGAGGCGGACTTAACGGCACTCGGCCTCCCGTCTGAAATGAGGGATAAAAGACCCTCAGATTTCTAGCATGGGTGATGGGTTTTGTGAGGTCCGTTTGCCAAGACAGGAAAAGAGTGGCTTTCAGGGGACAGATACGAAGTGTGTTCAGTTTGGGGTGGTTGAATTTGAGATTGCTCTTGGACGGAGCGGTCTGGTAGCCTTTGGCTTTAAAGAGCTGGGTCTGGAGGGAGTGATTGGAATGACATTAGTAGATTTGGGAGATATCATCAGAGGAACACACAGTAATGTGCCAGGAACTGTTCTAAGGACTTCACAACTGTTAACTCATGCACTCCCCTCAGCCACCCTCCTGACCAGGCACTCACCATGGTGGAGGCGAGGAGGCCCACTGGAGAAGCGTCAGCAGAGAGGCCAAGTCAGGAGAATTTTAAAAAGTGGGAGATGGTACAAACAGTTATTTCTAAAGTCTTGGAAGCATTTCTCCTGCAATTTTAGGTTTCACTTCTGAGATCTTTCATCTTCCTATTCATTTAAATATAAAGGAAGCACTGATTTTACAAGTATATTATCCAGCCCCATGCATGAATTAAAATGAAGTTTGAACTATCCTGAATATAAACTAAGGAGGCTACTTTAAGTAGTTAAGAGCCTGAATTTTGGAGCGGGGTTCAATGGTTTGAATCCCCTTTGCCTCCTCCACCCCAGCCAACCTCTCACTATGCGACTTAGGCAATTAATTTTTCTGTGCCTCCATTTCCTGGTCTATAAAATGAGGATAATAATAGTACCTACCTCCTGGGGTCATTGAGGGTTAAATGAATTAATTCTTCTAAAGTCCCTAGAACAGTGCCTATGTGCTCTATTGTCTATTATCATTTTCATCATCTCTGTTAGTCTGCTGTTTGTCATTAGCATCGTTCCATATGAGTCTAGGTTTCCCAATGGGATGCCAGAGATTCAGTTAAAAGTTTGCTGGCAGCAAACATCTTTCATGTCGCAGACGGAAAGATGGTGCATCCATTCCCCATGTACCATGCTCAGTTCTAAGTTGGTGTAATGTCTTGATCAGAGCCAATAAACCAAATAGCGTTCTGTAAATGCGGTGGAGGAAACAAAACAAAAGAGAAACTATGTGCATATACATGTGTGTATAAAGCTCAAGTGTTAGGTTTTATCTTGCGTTTGAATCCAGAGATGTCCTTTGACTCCTCAGTTTTTCTGTCTATCAAGTGCAGGTTAATAAATCATAGGCTTTTGTAATGATTAAATCAGTAATTTATAGAGAGAGCTCAGCACGGTGCCCAGTATATAACAACCACTCAGTAATTGTACCAATTCTTTGGTGTTTTGACTAAACCAAACTCCAGAGCATCAAGACAAGGTTAACAGAAGGTCACACATGCTCATGGAGGCGTGTTATAACCAGCTCCATCCCATCCTGTTTGCCAGCCAGCAGTTCTGTATCTAAACTCCATTCTTTCAAGTTCTGATTATGCCTTGTATGGCTTGGAATAGGTTAGAAAATCAAGAGTGCGTATTGTTTGCATAAACATTTTGGGGTTTCCAATGCCAGCGGTCTTTCTTCTTCTTCCAGTTTGAAGGCGGTGAGTCATTATCCAGCGGAAACTTGAGTCAGAGGTCACGGCCCAGCAGTGACTTAAACGACAGCACTCTACAGTCCCCTGCTTACCTGAAGGCCCCGCGAAGCATCTCAGCCAATCAGAAGCAGCGGCGTTTTAGTGATCATGGTGGGGGAAAAGTCAAAGAACCGAAAAGAAGGCCCGAGTCTGCCCAAACTTGTGTTTTTTTAAGCATTATCCATTCACATCTTCATGTGCCTAGGTCATGTCAGTTTCCACAGATTTCTATTGCTGAATGATAAATATAATCTCTTTTATAGGGACTGACCTCATTTTTGTGATTAAACAGTTTAACCTTACTTCAGAGTATCAAATATGCAAGTAAAGATGTTTTTTTAGTACAGTTTTTGCTTGTAAGAAAAAAACTATGTCAGTTGTTTTGTAGCTAATTATGCTTTTTTTAAATTATTATCCTAGTTGGTCCGTCCATTCCCGCTGCCGTATCGTATACGAAAAGGCCTCAGGCTAACAGCATGGAAAGTGACCAGAAAGAGGAGTGGGACAAAGATGTCACAGCTCGTAAACATGGCAGCACAACGGTTGGATCAAAAAGCGAGATGACTGCCAGCCCTCTTGTAGGGCCAGAAAGGAAAAAGTCTTCAACTATCCCAAGTGTGAGTAAATATTCTGGTCTGTTGCAGTTTGGGGTGGTTATTTGTTGTGAGAATTTTTTGTGCAGAAGATTTTTTTTTTTTTAATCTTTTTAAAGGAAAGTTTCAAAATTTTAAAGTGACTCATACATTTAAAGAACATGCAAAAGGGGCCAAGCTTCTCATCAATGCAATTTAAGAACAAAAAAAATAAACTAAGAATTCTTTAAATCACACTTAACCTCACCACAGAATCATACATTCAACTTTCCTGCCTCATTTTTCCTGTTTGTAATATTTACTTAGTATTATATTGGTGCATTTAATTTTACATTTACAAATAAGCTGTCTGATGAAGGCAGACTGCTAATAATTACTTTATAAAATGTGCTCACATTATTCACGTAAAACAGCAAACCAAGAAAAAAAAAATTATATAATGGGAGCTAGACGAGAGATTGAGACATTCTCCTGTAAGGCAGCAACAAAGAATGAAGGGATAAAAAATATAAAAGAAAATTAAGATATACGAAGGATAGAAGTAGAATTGGTGACATTTAGATAAGAGGATTTAGAAAGGAAAGGGGGCAAAATGAAGGGAAGAAATATTTGAAGAAATAATAAAGGATAAAGGAAGAAAGAAAACTCCATATTAAAAGTACTCCAAAAGGCAAACAGAGACCAGATGTAAAACCTACTTTTGGACTCGTGAATGTGGAATGTTAGAACCAAAACCAAAATGCAAAATGTTTAAAAGATTCCAAAATAAGCCAGCAGATGACCTCAAAAGGAACAAGATTCAGACTGACATCAGCTTTCCTGATAGTTATATGGATGTAAGGAAATAAATAGATTAACAATATATACACATATTATTTTTAAATATCAAAAGAAAAGTACTTCAAACCATCAATTTATACCTAGCTGAATTGACGTTTAATTGTGAAGGAGTGAGAGACACATTCTAAAGCTTAAAACATCTCAACTCTCTTGCTGCCCAGTAAGTGACCCCATTGGAAAACACTGCACCATTACAGGAAGTATAAGAAAGTCGTATCTAGAAGTTTGCTGTATAATTTGTGGGAGTTGAAAGTGACCAACTAGCTCATGAAAGTATACTCGTATATGCGGGAACATCCAAAAACCAAAAAAATGAAAATCCAGAACCAAAGTTTGGGATAATACTACCCAGGAAGTGAGGATAGGGGTGGAGATGAAAGGAAAAGGAAAACACGCATTTGTCCGCAGAAGATGGGAAATAGGGATAAGTTTAAGAAAGCAAGATAAGTTCAAGAGTTCAGAAACTGTAGGGCAAGCAATGTAAGAACAAAAATGGAATTTATAACTTTTAAGCTAACGGAGGCACAAGAAATTGATCCAGCTTGTGGAATGTAGGAAAAGAGAGAGAAAAAAAATTAAAGTGTTTTAAGTAGAAACATCAAATAAGATCCAAAAAGCCCAACATAACCTTAACTGCAAGTGAGTTACATCTCCACATCTATTGTTTTATACAGTTAATGGAAATCACAGCTTTTTAAAATGTGATGTGGGGCCGGCCAAGTGGCGCGGTGGTTAAGCGCTGGCTTGGGAAGCCAGCAGCCCCGGTTCGGGTCCCACATATGAGGGCCAGGGACACTGCCCTCAAAAAAACAAAACAAAACAAAACAAAAACTTAAAATGTGATGTGATTATCTAGGCTATGAAATACATGTGCATAACCTCTTCGAGAATTGATGGCTATAACTATAAGCACTTACTTTTCAACTGATGTGTTTGGAAGTGATTGAACTCTAGTAGGGCTTAGTACCTCATTTTTAAAAGTAATTTTCCTAGGCAAGCCATCATTTTCCCTTAGCTAAACATCAGCTAGAGGACAGCTTCCAGAGCATCCTCACGTATGTAACAGGAAGAAATAATTTAGTCCCTTATATTCTGCCACACCCCCAAATGAACCTGTCATTCAACTCAGCTTGGGCTAAGTCTTTCCTAAAAAATGTTTTTAATAATCTTAGCTTGTTTTGCTACCATAGTTCTATAGGTTTTAATTTATGTTTCTTATGTAACCGGTGACAACATTCTTTCCACCTAGGATCCTGAACTAATGAAATATTTGGAACCTGCCTTACACATTTTGTGTATATGAGGCTTTTTGGCTTCTCCAAACTTAACTCAGGCATATATCTATTAACTTTCTTAGCCCTAGTGATTAAACAGATTTCAGTTACGTATCTTAAAGAATCGAGGAAGCTGGGTTAGCCACAAAGGGACATTTTTGTCTGTTGGAATAAGGATTCAGCAGAAGTACCTTATGCCTCCTGAAAATCATTCCTGCGTAGTTTAGTGCTTCCTAACAACTGTCAAGATAGTGGCAGGCACAGAGGGCTTGTGTGCACGGTAAGGAGAGCCTGACCCACAGTAAGAGGAATCTGTCCCTTTTGGCTTATTCTTGCTCTTTTCTCCAGAGCTTCTCTGACTAGGCTTGCCTCCAGGGTAAAACCTGAAACGAGGAGATATTCTCCGAGTGCTGTGCTTGTACCTCTGTTGGTAGCCCCCTGCATTTGACCCTGGAGCTTTAGTCCCTTAGCGTTACCTTTGGCTGTGGGGCTGGGATTCCCAAGCAGGGGAAGAATGGCTTCCCGTGGGCCCGCCATCTTCACCGCCACCCGTTTTCTGTTGGTGACAATATTTCTGTGGTGTGGTCTCTCACTCCTAGTCCCGTAAGGCCGCCCGTACCACTCACCTGCCCTTCTCCCCACACGCAGCTTACCAAGGAGAGAATAAAAACCAACCCAGCTTTCTGGCTTCTTCCAAACAACTGTTTGCTGCGGATGTAGGATAGTGAGCTGCCGGGGAGCGGGGAGCTAAAATGTAGTGAGCTTGTTGTGCTCTGGCTGTGACTCCTACAATCCGAGACAAGTGCTGGACAGAGCAGCTAGTAATAAGACTCTGGTCAAGTAGAATGCTACCAGGGCTTTTTTTTTTCAGAGTCACTTGCAGCTTAAATTCATTTCTTTGACTTGCACAACTGCAGTTAGAGCTTTAAAATGGCTTTTTTCCCCTTCTTCAAGAACAATGCGTATGCTGGAGGTAGCATGGCAAGAAGGAACACATATGTCTGTGAACGGACCATGGATCGATACACGGCCCTGCAGAATGGCAAGGACAGCAGGTAAGTGTCTTCGTTCCAGCGAGTCCCACCTCTGTCCCTGTCCTGCCAAGTGCTCCTGCTAAAACGCCTGTGCTGATGGGTCAAGAGGAAAGGAAAGACAAAGCAGTAAGGTGCACCCAACCACTCTTACTAAGGCACCTCCTTCTGTACCAGAGGGAATGGGTGGGAAAATATTGGGTTGTTGGAAAAGTCATGATGTATTTTTTCTATGTGTTTGTTGCAAAAATACATCATGACTTTTCCGACAACCCAATATTTCGGAAACCCAGGAGGTAAATGTCTTAACCTGAGAAGCTCCAAATAAAATCTTTTTTACAACTGTTTCTTATTTCCCTATAACAAAGCAGATCATACCATCCTAGTCTGATCTTCATAACTTGAATCTTATTCTCTGATCTACCTGCTGCTTCCTTCTTACCTGCTCCTCTTTCCCCCACCCACCAAGTCATTACTCATCCAAATAGCAAGGGCTTCTAAAGAAATGCGACCGGCTCAGGTGATCATTGAGAACAATAAAGTTCTCAAAGTGTTTTGTCTTAAACAATGATAAGCCATATTATTTTTATTATTTTAAAATTTGAGCTTCTTTTCATCATGAGTTGTAACACAGGACTAGTCATCGATGTAGTACAAAAGATCCTCTTCTAATAGAATTCTATTCTCAGATCCATCCCTAGTCCTGTCAGTAGACTGGACAGAATTCCTTACATTTGTTTATTCTCCATTCAGAGACGTAAAGTGTTGTTATAAGGCCTAGAAAGGTATCTTCCTTGCACATAAGATCCTTTAGGCTAGAAAAAGAATTGGGAATTGATTTCCAACTTGCTTTTTTTCCTATAGAAGCCTTACTCTGCAGCTCCTGTAATCTATAATGCTTAATGATATGAGCTAAAAGTGTTTTAATAATGTTTCCAGCAATAGGATTTTTGCTATAATTATGAATTCTTATTGCACAATGAACCACAGCAACACATCACAACAAACTGAATTTTGGAAAGTGAAATGTGTCTCTAGTCATAATCATTTACCCATAAAAACCCTCTCAGAATCATACAGAGAGGACAGGTGTGTGTGACATCCTTTCCATGGGAGGTGGTGGTAAGTTCAACCAGTACAGTTTTAACAAGAACATTGTTTTGTTGATCATTAATAATGCCACTGATGTTCATTTCCTAAGTGTTTCAGTCATAAAAGGTGTTAGTCAATTTAGATTTTTAAAAATCTGGTTCTGAAATTTTAGTGAACTGTATCTTTTCTTCTTTCTTACGTTTCCATGGGCTTCTCAACCGTTTTATGTCGGAAGCCTTACAGAAATGTCTGCAAGTAGCTTATCGTCCGCCGGCTCTGCTGTCCCCTCAGCGCGACCCCGCCACCAGAAATCCATGTCCGCTTCAGGTCACCCCATAAAAGTTACACTGCCGACCATTAAAGACAGCTCGGAAGCTTACCGACCCGGGTAACGTGCTGGCTGCCTTTCGTTGTGTTTGTTGTTAGAAGTTTTTAAAAATACAGCACTGTCTGAAAACACATGCTGGGCTATATGTGCCACCTAGAGCTCTGTGAAAAGGTGCGGGGTTTGTGGCAGGGGAGAAGCTGGATTGTAACATAAGGTTACTGTACCTCCTAGCTGTTTTCTGCAATGTTTCTGATTTAAGTCATGTTCTAGAGCAATTTTCTTGAAGGATTTCATTTTGAATCCATTCTTAAAAGTGTAGTATTGCTGCCTAGTTTATCATTTGGGTTAATTGAGTTTCTTATGGTTTAAAAACAAAAAACAGACACTGGGAGTTGAGCCCTCTGTGCAGTCATCCTGGCTCATGCTGGTTACTTGTTCTTAATAAACTGGCTTTTTCGTTTCCCTGTCGATGAAACAGAGGCTCCCAAAGAGCCTGTTCAGGTCTAACATGATCCGACTGTTTTTCTAGTATTTGTCGATGTTAGGATTTCTCCACTTCCGGAGCGTCTAGGACGGTTAGGTTTGTTAATCACACCAGTGGTGTCGTGGAGCATTGTGCTATCACCGAGGCCGACATTATGAATAGGGAATGATCCCGTTGAAATGCTTTTGGACAAACAATACCATTCCTGCTCCGTGTTTGCTGAACGGTGTGGTGTGATCCTAGTTTCTAGCACGAGTGAAAGCTGTCTCCGTCGTTATGCTGGATGAGACGTCTTCATTTGTCCCCACAGTACAACCCAGCGAGTGCCTGCCGCTTCCCCATCGGCTCACAGTATTAGTGCCGCCACGCCAGACCGGACACGTTTCCCCCGTGGCAGCTCCAGCCGAAGCACCTTCCACGGTGAGCAGCTCCGGGAGCGACGCAGCGCAGCTTACAATGGGCCACCCGCATCACCGTCCCATGAAACGGGCGCATTTGCACACGCCAGGAGGGGAACGTCAACTGGTATCATAAGCAAAATTACATCCCGATTCGTGCGCAGGTCAGTGCCGATGTGCGGAGGTGTTGGGTGTCCTCTGGGAAACCGGTTTTTTTCTTTAATCCTGATAGTGATTTTTTTCCAAAATGCTTACATGACCTTTTATTAGAGCTGCACTTTTTACAGACGTTTGAAGAAAAAAATCAAGGAACACAGAAAGTCTCTTTCCTTAAGGAAAAGAAGAAAAAATGGACAGCATGAGAATTTAAAAATTTTATAAAATAGAGTGGTAGAACAAAATTTGACATCAAAAATGTGTTTTTTTTTTTGAGGGCAGTGTCACTGGCCCTCATAAGTGGGACCCGAACCGGGGCTGCTAGCTTCCCAAGCCAGCGCTTAACCACCGCGCCACTCGGCCGGCCCAAAAATGTGTTTTAACGAAAAGATTGACCCCAACTTAAAAGCCTTGATTTAGAAAAAGGAATAGTTCACATTTTTGCTTCAAATACTATTTCTTAAGAATACCCTTAAATTGCTCACGAATACTACATAGTTTTCCTTGTTTCTTTCTTGTAAGAAGCCTATATGCCACAGTCCCAGAGATTACTTATGTAACTTAACATCTTAAAATCTTAACAGAAAAACATAGTAAACACAAAATGAATACAAGTATAGTAAACTAATCTAATAGAATAGTAAAACTCTAATAAGTAGTAAAATTGCACTCTTTTCTAACACATAGGCATAAATCAATATACACAAGTTGCCGAGTACAGTGTAAGTTGATGCGACTCGATCTGTTACCAGGTCCTACTAAAAGCCTCCTGAAGTCATGCATGTACAGAGCGCTGTGCTAAGTGCCAGGCAGGATACAGAGATGAATGAGACAGCACCTCTGTCCCCCAGATGCATACAGTCCTGAAAGAAGCAGTCTGCAAACAGCCAGCCATGGTGTAAAACCAAACGTGCGCGGAACAAGGCGTGGGGGCAGCGTGCGGGGGGCTCGGGGGAGAAAGTTAGGACCCCAGGCAGGTAGTTATTGGAGCACATAAGAAAAATACGGGTGAGAAGTCATTATACTCGCTTTCCAAAGTAGTATTAAATCCTTGATTTTCAGTATTTAGCATCCCTAGCATTGCAAGGAAGGGGTATGGAAAAGGGAAGAGGCAGCCCTGCTCTCTCGCCTTCTTCGTGGAGCCCTGTATGGACTCAGCTCATGGACCAGTCTGTCCAGGATCACACGGCTGGATTTAAAGCTTGAAAGACTCAAATGCAGCATCAGTTTCTAACCAGATCACTCCATGATTTCGTCCCATTTGGGCAATTACCAGGCAGCATGACACCTTGCTAAAGAAAGGCCTAGAAGCTCCCAGCAGAGTCAGCATGACTGAGACCGTGGTGCTGGCTGAGCATCGTCTGATAGCGAGATTATCAGCGGCTCCTGCTGTTGGAATTGGGCTGATCATTTAAAGCCATTTTTAAAAGCCAGTACTTGCTCATGGTTAAGCAAGAATTAATTTTAAAGTGAGGATAAAATAGGTTTTGAGCTTAATGCGTGATTACTAATTGTGCATTAAACATCGTGCAAAAGGTGTTTCCGTTTGCAATAAAAATGTAGATTCTAGAGGGACATTAGGAGCAATGGACGAGAAAGAAAGAAGTCAAGACAGAATGTTAGAGCGAGAAAGTGCCGTAGAGAGTCTGCTGGCAGGTTAGGATAAAGGATTGTCATATAGTCATTTGACAAATATGTGAAGACCTACTACGTGCTCGGCACCCTGCTAGGTGCTGTTGATCAGCACTGAGTGAGACTGACCGGGCCGTTCCTTCCTGTGAGCAACTTATTCTCACAACATTCCACACAGTGGGAACGCTTTCCTCACTTGGTTTCTGGTCTTCCTCCTGCCGCTCCAACTAGTGGTCCCTTTCCAGGCCCCTTTGCTCATTCTTTTTAGATCCTTTCCTCCTGACCTCGAAATATCAGACTGGCTGTGCTCATCTTCACTCTCCGGGCAATCCCGTTCAGCCCCATGACATTGAATTCCATCTTCCATTAGCAACTCCCAAATGTGTCTTGAGCCCAGATCTCTCCTCTGAACCACAGACCCGTATATCCAGTGTCTACCAAGCCTCTCCACTTGGATCTATACTAGACTCTCAGACAGAGAGTGCCAGCATTCTCCTCCTCTCCTCTGCCCCAAACCTGACTCTGCTCATTGTCCGCCATTGTGGGTACGGCCACAGCACCCTTCTCGCTGCTCAGACCATGAGCCTGGGTGTACCCTTGGCGCCTCCTTTTCTCATACCACACATCAATTCCATCAGCACGTTGTGTTGGCTCTGCCTTCACAGTACTTCTCGAATTGAACGGCCTCCATCAATTCCCGCCCCTGCCTTCATAATCTAAGCCACTATGAAGCTGCCGCGTCCTAACTCCTAACAGGTCTCCTAGCTTCTGCCCTTATCCCTCCTGTTCTGTTTCCAACCATGTAAGTCCTCGATAAAGCCCTTGGCTTGCTTTCGATTTACTCAGAATACCACTCAGAGCCCTGACTGTAGCCTCTGAGGCCCTATATCGTCTGGCCAGGCACCCATTTCCGCTCTGACCTCATCTGCCCCCACTCTTCCCTTGCTAGATCCACACCAGCCGCACGGGCACCTGACTCTGTGCTCACCACCTGGTCAGCATTTTGTACTCACCATTCCTTCTGCCTGCAGCCCTCTCCCCAACGCTTGCATGGCTCCTTCTACAGCCCCTCAGATCTCTGCTCCAGGGCCTTCCTCGGTGAGGCTTTGCCCAACCCCCTATGTAGACTCACAGCCTCTTCCTCCCGACACCCCCTACCTGGCTTTATCGTTCCCCGCGGCACTAACGCTCCCTGACAGAATGTATACGTTTACTTGTTTGTTCATTGCCTGTCTCTCACCGTTAGAAGATGGTCTCCATGAGAACAGGCACTTTCTTTGCTTTGTTTTATCTTGAATCTTCTCAATATTGAGTGCCGACGATGACACATAAGGAGGCATTCAGTAAACATTATCGAATGAATGTAGGAATAGCATGGAAGGCCATGTAAAAAGCAAACAAAGAGATAAGGTTATAATAAATCCTGATAAGTGCTGGGAAGAAAGCAGGTCCCGAAATAGAGAATGAGTTAGGGGGATCGGAGTGTTCAGAGCTAGCCTCTGCCAGGAGCTGGTAAGTTTCTCAAATTTCAGGCCGGCCGAGTGGCGCGGTGGTTAAGCGCTGGCTTGGGAAGCCAGCGGCCCCGGTTCGGGCCCACGTATGAGGGCCAGTGACACTGTCCTGAAAAAAAAAAAAAAGTTTCTCAAATTTCACAATGCTCGTATTAAATTCTAACAATGTCATTTAGTAGAGGGTTTTTGGGCAGGGGGAGTAGGAGGGATGGGGGAGGTCATTTGCGATCCTTTGTCAGCAATTTGGTACGGTTTTTAATGTCTTGATTTTTAACACATTTTAATTAATTCTGGATTTGGTCAGGGAAGACAAAAAAAATGCTCCTCCAAGGTCACTTGTCACCATGTGAACAGCTTTGGCTTTTACAGATGTGTCTGTGTTCACTGCAGTGCGTGAGGCCTGCCTTTACGTGGCATTTTGTAGTTGAGATTGGGCTGGATCATCTGGCACAAGTGACTTCAATGCAGGAAGACAAGCAAAGCATTGGTTTCGGTCCCAGGCACGAACCCGCTAAGTTCCTTAGCAAGTGATGGACTGGAAGTATCATTGCTCTTTCTGCATTTCCAGCATATTGAACTTTGAGCGTGGTTGGAGGTGTGGAGACAAGCGAGAGCCTTATTATTTAGTACTCGCCACTCATTTCTCAGGTTATCCATTCTTCCCACGTGTCTCTTCTTAAGTCCATCCGGGCCTCAAGCCCAGCCCTTCCTCCCTGTCCCCTTGGCCATCCTCACTTCAGGTACCTAAAGCCTGGAGAAGTGGATCCTACACGCTGGCACCCCGCGTGCCCAGCCCCAGAATGAGTGTGCCCCGCCCAGGGCTGACTTTACGGCTTGGGAGCCAAGACACCTTACACACTTTGAGACCAGCCGAGTTCATGTGGCACTAAATGCTTCAGCAGATGATTTTATAGGGGGGAAAAAAGTAAAGGAATTTGGGTTGTTAAGGTTTTGTTTTTGTTTTTGAGGGCAGTGTCACTGGCTCCCATATGTGGGACCCGAACCGGGGCCGCTGGCTTCCCAAAGCCAGTGCCCAACCACTGCGCCACTCGGCCAGCCCTGGGTTGTTTTAAGAAGGGAAGGATAATCATTCATGTACTTAAAAACCACAGAGAGGAATCCAGTTAGTTCTTGGCCAGTAAGAAGACTGTGTGAAAGTGAGCAGGTGAGAGAGTTGTTTACCAATAGGAAAGCGATTCACACTGGAACCATCCATCGAGGGAGGCTGGAGATGTACTCTTTCTATTAAATAGCTTTTAGACCCATTTGCTCTGGATAGGTTCCATGTAACTAGTCTGTATGCTAGGGATTACATCAAACCTGATGACTTTTTTAACCCTAGCTCACTCTTATATAGGGAATCACCTAATTAGATAATTGATTATGTTGCTATACATAAGATACTTGGCTTTCTAAAAACATGTAAGTGTTGGAGAGCCCCGCTACATGGCGTGTGCTGTTACGGCCAGCTGCGGCTCTCCACACCCCCGGCTGCCTCCCACGTGGATGCTGACAGCTGGCTCACTGGACTATTTAAAATCATTGCCAAGTACGGAAATTTTTCTGGTCCCTGTTCATAGTGGCACCCAGGAAGGCAGGAACAGGGCATGGAAAACGACATGACAAGTCAGTTGCTAGTTCCACAGCTGTAGCAGGGGAAGTACCATCGAAGGGGCGTTTTGTTCCCAACGCTGAAAGGTCAGCGGTGTGGAGTGGGTGTCTGTCTGCTCACAGCGATTTATGAGGCAAAACATAAGCAGGACAGAAACGTCCGGTGAGGCGCATCTGCCTTCCTGCTACAGGAGCTGTGCCTTCGCAGCAGGAACCAACAGCTTGGCGGCCTGTGTTGCCGAGGTGACCGACCGCCCTTCAGCACTTATCCATTCAGCCACGTGCACATGAACTTGTGCGTTTCATTCTGCACCTCCTCAAATCATGTTTTACTTACTTTAGTGTGCTAGAATAAAAATAGATCTGTGTAGATGAAACTGAATTTTTCGTTATGCTTCCCAGTGAAAATGCCGGTAATTAAACATAGAAATTTAAGAAACCCCAGTTGAATGCATCTATTATCCTTTTTAACTCAGAGAGGCAAATGATTGTTACACATTATGTTTGTCAAGAAAGGCCTGTAGTTAAAGACCCTAAGAAGCATAAGACATTCCTATTTTTAATCACCAGGTTAGAATGCCTTAAGGTTTTAGACCTTAGTGGATGGATGTGTTTTATTAATTTAGGGGGGTGACGAAAGTAGCACCAATTTTATTCCTGTTGCAGTCATTTTACATAAATAATGTAAGTGTTTCTGGTGTGGCTAAAACATTAAGAAAATATTAACTTACAGGTTCAAGTTGATAATGTTTCCCAACTATTTAATAGTATTTGACTGTCACACAAGCCATCTCTTTATATATTTAAACTGATTTATAACTTGATACTCCTATATGTAGATATTTAAAATAACCTTTGAAAATGACAAAGTAGTTAAAATCTTGGTAGACTTAAAAATGTTAATTATATTCAACAAAAGGACAGTTAGTCGTTTTCCTGGTTTTATTTCACAGGTGGATATCCAGGTAAGATCAATGTTTCTGTTTAAGATTGAATTCAGGTTTTTAGACTTACCTGCTTGGATAGGCTGTGGGTTTGCTGTTAACATTTTATCATGTTCATGACTCATTAGTGTAATTTCTGAAATAAGTGAATTGCTTATTTAAAAATTGATATTTATTTTTAGAAATACTTATATATGTGTTGAGCTTTATTTCTAATTGTGAGGTTAATTTATATATTTTCTAAATTGAGCGACTACTAGAATTCTGTTTAATAACAAATATAAAGTTGAATCTTGCTGTTGATAAATTATTAAATAGTTTTAACTTTAGGTTGAAGTAAACTCAACCAAAATGATAACTTTAAAAACATGTCTGAAAATTGGAAGATCAGGTAAAAACAAAATAATCCTAAACTGTCACCTGGCTTCTCTATGACGATACCCAGTAGACGCTCAATAAATAAATGCCAGTTAAGTGTGGTTATGTTGAAAAATGTGAGAAATAGTGTCAGACTTCCTAGTAGTAGAAAACTGATAGAAGTTTGCTTGAGTTAATTTTAAAATCATTTCAGATGTAGGTTTTCTTGATATATTTTTCACTCTCATCATTAAATCTCAACCTTCACTTTGTTTTGAGGGATCCAAGTGAAGGCGAAGCCAGTGGCAGAACCGACACCTCAAGGTGAGGAGCCACTATTAATACTTCGCTGCCAGGACCCTGTGATGCAAACGTGCTTTCGAAATCCTGACAGCTCTTAATAGACATGAGAACTAATCAGTAGATAGTGTGTGTGTGTGTTGAGTTTTCATATTGGGATGGGCTTTCCTAATGTTGCCTAGGATTTATTTACGTTCACTTCACTGTAAGGTGGTGTTTTCTGAACATTATTTTGAATTGTATGCTTTGTCGAGACATCGCCTTTCTGTCCTATCGAACATGTCTTAGTAGAAGAATCAATAGGTTAAATGGACTGATCCTTTTCTCACTAAAATGATGTAACTAAAATCAGTCTTAGATAACACAGAACACTGAGGTAACCAAATGTGCAGGGGAATTTGATGTGAGGAACAATAGATTGTCGGCGAGTGTGCAGTGGTGGACCACATCTGGGCACGCTCACCCTGCTGTGCTTCATGGTTTTGACGTTTAGGACCGCTTGTGGTTTTGTTATGGCGATGGGTCTCACACTTGAGCAGTCAGAATGAGGGGGAGGGTGGAGAAAACAGCTGGCTGGGCTCCGTCTTCAGGGGCCGCGGGACAGCTAGCAACCACGTTAATGCCACGCCAGTGCCTGTGTTCATACTTACAAATGGGAAACCTAAGAAACAAAGGCATTCAGTTACCTGTCGTGCACACCAGCCGAAGAGATCCGATATGAACCCCAGAACCTTGACAAGCAGCTCCGCAGGACAAACGCCCCTGCTTCCGCCAGCTCAACATGAGCCTCCACCTAATCTCTATTTTTAAAAATTATTTGAAATATAAAACATAATGAGCTTCGGGAGAAGTTCACTGAGCATTCCCACAGAGTCCTTTTTACGAACTGTGCTGTGCTTATGTTTAATCATAATAGCTGAAATGTTTCGTTATTGAGTTAGGCTCCTGAGTCGTCATGGGAGAGTTGACGGGAGCCAAAGGGAGGCAGGACACACGATTTCAATGCTCTCCTGCCCGTTAAGTGAACACGAAGGACTTTTGTTTTGAGCCCCTCCCTCACTGGCTCATCGTTCTTGAGCCCCCTTCTTTGCATCTCATCCTTTCTACTAAATTTCCCTCAGAGACACTTAACAGTGTGCAGTGTCACAAGTGGCTGCTGATACTGCAGTTAATCTGCATGCATTTCATCCTTTTAATGTGACTACATGTCCCTTTTGTTTGGCCTTGTTGGGCTTTTTTGTTGGTTTGTTTGTTTTTGCTTTTGAACAAACTTTTTGAATATTTGAAGACCTACTGTCCATAAGGTACTTGCTGGCTATTTAATCCTCACAACCACCAGGTGAAAAGCATCCATTTCACAGAAGAAGAAAGAGTAAGGAACATAGGTGGGGCCAAACCAGTTGTAATGAGGTTCTGTCATTTCAGAGAGATGGGTGGGACATGATGGTGAAAAGCATTGGCTCTGGGACCAGACCCCACGGGTTTGAGCTGTGTTCTCCCACTTACCCAACTGGGTGACTGTAACTCTTTGGACCCCCCAGTTCCTCACTCGGACTGCCTCCTAGGGTTGTTGTGAGGGGTCAGTGAGGAAATGACACATGCTAGGCACTTAGAACAGTTTCTGGCACCTACTAAGTGCTCAGCAGATGTTAGCTGGTATTATTAGTATCGGCATTTACAGGGCCTTTCTACAGTTAGCAATACCATTGCTGATGCCTTTGAGAAACTTGTAGGAAAATGTTTTATATGTGCCCGTTGTCCTAAGTCACCAGGTTTCCTTGGTAGAATGCAAGGAAAATTAGACTTGGACTAAGACACCTGATTTCTAGTCTTCACTTTTCAACTCATTAGCTGTCTGACCTTTAAGAGAGTGATTTAAGTTTCCTAGCCATTAGTTCTATTTTTAAAATGAGCATTCAAGCTAGTGGTCTCTTGGGCCCCTCCCAGCCTTAGCATGTGTTGGTTCCATAACCTGAGTTGCATGTGTGGTCCTGATAAATGACGCTGGTCAGATCTACACACCCAAAGAGGCCTGTGGCTTAGAGTCATGAGGAAAAAGAGGAAGAAAGAGAAGACACTGAAAGAAATACTCCCCATACTTATTTAATGGTCTTTCTTTCCTTATTTCCTCAAGTTTGCGTAGTTTACAGAGCTTTGGGGGCTCAGATACCTGGGAATGAGGGGCAAACATAAATATACATGTATACATAAAAATTCATGTATGTAAACGTATACATGAATATACATTATATGATAATATTGATATAAAATATATAATAGATTATAAACTTTTCAAGTATGTGAGATAGGTGAACAAGTTAACCTATATCTGGATAATTGCTCAATAAATTTAATTACAGGTTCTTCTGAATCACAAGTAATCTATTAATTGTGCCTTTCTGTGACTGTGTGAAATAAGTTTCCCAGTTCTATATTATTTATGGGAGACCTGCAGTAAGGAAAATTCCATAAGGCTGATGCACTTAACAGATACTACCATGAATCAGCTGCTGTGTGCCCAGCACAGTGCCCAGAAAATATCAGCGAGCATCACAGGCAAAGCTCCTTGGCCCCCTGGAATTGACGGTCTCATGGCAGATTGTGACAATGCATAATAAACGTCATAAATAAATGAATAGTACATTAGAATGAGATAAATGCTACAGAGGGAAAAATGGGGCAGGGTGAGGGAGGTTGGCCATGCCAGGGTAGGCGTAAAGGATGCAACAGTGTGGTCAGCGTATATCGGATGGAGAAAGAGAGCAAAGATTTGAAAGAAGTGAGGGAGTTAGCGATGCCACTGGCAGAGGGAACAGCCTGTGCAAAAGCCTTAAGACCGGACCATACCCTGTGTGTTCAGGGAATAGTGTAGAGGCCAGTGTGTCTTGAGAGGAGTGAGCAAGGAGGACAAGGATAGGTGATGGAGCTTTGGGGGTAGGAGTTGGAGTGTAGGCTATTTAAGGAAGTCTTCATCACAAGGCTTACACCATTAGCGGACCCGAGGTGTACCCTCAGGTGGGTGGTGTCACCTGGCATCTTCCCCTCATTGCAATGCCACCCCTTCGCTCAGCGTTATCAGGTGTAAATAACCCTCTGTAGCCATGACTACTATCCTTGTCCTCAGTCTCTCCGACCCCCCAAAAAGGTAGCATTTTCTTCATATTTCGAAAATGAGTATTTACGAACAGAATGCTAGCGGTCTCTTTTTTTGCCCCCATGCACAGAAAGTGGAGAAGCTGCTTTTGCAAACTTAAACAGAAAAATATGGAAGGAGCTGAAGGAGTACTAAGGCTGCAAACTTGTTTCCCACAAACAAATACATTTAAGAAAAAAATGCTATTTTAGATGGAAGATATTAATAGTTAAGTCAAAACAGATGGCATCCCAGGGTCTGTTTTTGTGACAGCAAATGACATAAATCTTGGTATCTATGCAAAGGGAGTTTGCAAAGTAGGTAGTTGTATTAAGCACTGAATTGTGACCACATAGATTTTATGTGTGAATGAAATGTTTGTTTCCACTCTTGCCCTTTGCCCTCTTCTTCCAGAAGTACATCCGGGGAACCAAAAGAAAGAGACAAGGAGGAGGGTAAAGACTCCAAACCACGCTCTCTGCGGTTCACCTGGAGTATGAAGACGACCAGTTCCATGGACCCCAATGACATGATGAGAGAAATCCGGAAAGTGTTAGATGCTAACAACTGTGATTATGAACAGAAAGAGAGGTTTTTGCTCTTCTGCGTCCATGGAGATGCCAGACAGGACGGCCTCGTGCAGTGGGAGATGGAAGTCTGCAAGTTGCCCCGGCTGTCACTCAATGGCGTCCGCTTCAAGCGAATATCTGGGACGTCTATTGCCTTTAAGAACATTGCATCTAAAATAGCAAATGAGCTCAAACTGTAAAGACACTCAAATTTACAGGATCAGGGAAGATACAACCGTATTATGGGGTACAGTTTTTGAATGTACTGGTGGTGCCTAGTGTGATTGGCCCATGAATCTCCCCATGTAGAATTTGCCCTTAATGCAATAAGGTTATACATAGTTACAAACTGTAAAATTAAAGTCCGTATGAACAATAATAAATATCTGTAGCTAAAAAAGAGTAGGTTCACATGTACAGGTAAGTATATTGTGTATTTCTGTTCATTTTCTGTTCATAGAGTTGTATAATAAAACAGATGACTGCTCAAAAACTTGTATAGTTGTCTAGATTTCTGCACATAAAGGTACGTTTGATTCTTTGAGTTGAAAATATTCTTCCCTGTTATTTACATTATGGTGGGTTTTTTAAATTCATACCTCCATCATGCAATTTCAAAAACTGTGTCCAGACTTAAAAGTGCACAGAAATAGCCTTGACGATTGTAGCATGGACTTTTAAAAGTTATTTTTAAATCCTATTTAAAGTTAACCCAGAAGCTGATAAATAGATCAGCTTTATTATACACAAAATTATACCTGCTTATCTTGGCTTTTACCCTTGTTACCAGGCAAGGTTTAGTTGAGAAGATACAAAATGTTTACAGTGTTGGCACTTAGACTTTTTAAAATAAAGTAGGTGAAAATAAATAATAGCTTTGCCGTGAGCTTACTAAGAAGTCCTGGGGGGAAAGTATAACCTACACCAAATTTCTTTTGGACATTTGAGTGTTTTCTGGCCCACTGCTCATTTTAGCAGCACAATGAATAAGAATCAATACTTCATCTGGCTGTTATAATGTAAACTGTCATTTAGGGTTGCTGCCTTCAGAATACCGCAATGTCATTGCGGGAATATAATAATACTGGGACCAGTTCATAGCACAAAGTCATCTTTCCTGTGTTGATCAATGCATCAGTTAAGAAATAATGCCACCTCAGGAATTAACTGGCATTGGGGACATCTGCCTCGCTCCCCTCCCCTCCTCTTCTCCCACCCCCGACCCTGTAATATCTGTAAGTACTTAAGAGACTTTTGAGCAAAACATCCTGTTTATAACAGTATATTATTGATTTACGCTTACGTGGTTGTTCATTTTGTTCCCATGTAACCTGTTTGTTTTTACTGTGTGCCAGATTTCTTGTATTTATTCCCCATCGTTAAGCCTATCACGCGTGGCTGTGTAAAATTGGGTGTGTGCCTACTTTTCTTTCATAATTAGTGACGTATGCAATGTAAAACCACTAGTAAAGGTACACTTTAATACTCGTTATTTTATACTGAATTAGCCTTGGAGGTTGACTGTGCAATGTTATTTAATGTTGTAATTACTGTAATATCTACATAGGGGCCCCATCTGCACACTCCTGAGAAATAGAAAGTGTATTCAGATTTTATCAGTTTAAAGAAAAATAAAGCTGTGATAAATACTGTAATTCCTACCTGCATTAGAACGCTCGAAGTGTGGGCGATGCTGTTTCCATAATGGCCCCCAGGAGAGGAGGACTTTTCCATGCTGTACTGTACGTGATGTCGCTTTCTTCTGTACCAATTCTGTTCTAAAATCAAGTGTATGTTTGCCTTAGCAAAGGGTGGTATTTGGGGGAAAAAAAACAACAACAGCTGTGTAGCCCCCTTTTAACCTAGTGTTCATTCAAAAAAAAATTGATGCAAATCTCTTCACTCTCACTGGTGCATACTGAAATTTTACTTGAACAGTTCTCATAATAAAAGCACTTGTCTTTTGCTCTTTATTAGAATACGTATGACCTGTTTTCTAGAACAAAAGTCTTCTGTACGGGGAGTTTATTTCCTATGTTCTGAGTCTAGTTGGCAGGTGGTGAAGCAATGTAGGTTTTCAAGATGTCATTATGACAAGAAAACTTAATCTTTTTATAGAAATCCCTACTATTGAAATACTTTTTTAAGAAAACAGACATCGTGCCTTTTCCAAGGTAGAAACTGATTTTTTTTTTTTTTTTACAGTTTCTCACTCTAATCAACTCTTCTGTGTTTGTGGCAAGGAATTTTACTTCAATATTTTTTTATGAACTGCAAATGAAATCTTGATATTCACTTTAGATTTCCTGTTTTATATATTCATAAAAAACATAATTTTTGAAGATTTAAAGGCATTTTACAATATTTGCATAAATAAATACCAGTTTCTGTTCATTGGCTATTCGATATCAGGATTTCCTTGGTTTCTGTTTAAATATTATTTGATATGACATGCTAATATTAAATTAATTATCACGTAGAGACTTGGGCACAGTATTAATTTAAGAAATTAAAATTCGATAAATAATATGAAATGTATTCCAGAACCTTGGCCCTATGATATTCTCTAAGGTAGAATTTGATTTAAAGTCCAGGGCCAGCCAAGTGGCGTGGTGGTTAAGCGCTGGCTTAGGAAGCCAGCAGCCCCAGTTCGGGTCCCACATGTGAGGGCCAGGGACACTGCTCTCAAAAAACAAACAAAAAAAAGTTGATTTAAAGTCCAAAAGGCTTTATTATGAAGTGATTTTCACCAACAGTACCATTTCACAATGTGGGCAACAAAAAAATGATGAGTGAGATGCCAATTTACTGTAAATGAGGGATTTTATCAGCATTCATAAGTTAATCAAGATGCTCTTTTTAACATCAAGATGATCTTCATTTTTAAAATATCCCTTGAGCTGCCTACTGTAACCTAAGACATATAAAGGAATTGTCAAAGATGATTCCTTCTCCACAATTTTGAGTCCCTTTGGGAAGACAAAGCATAAACACACAATAACAAAAAAGCACACACCCAAATAGCAAACGATGAACACGTTCAAGCAAGCTCAGACAACAGGTGGATGCTACAGGCGTTCAGAGAAGGGTTAGTTTTCTATAAGCATGAGAAAGGAAGGCCTTTTGAAGGGGGATAAAATTTAGGAGGCAAAATGGAAAAGACCCTTTAGGTGAAAGGAATACGTGAGCAAAGACTTGAAGTAATCATGGTTGTAAGACGTGTTGGAAATGAGCCACTTGTTTTAGGGAATGCCAGGGTTCACACAGGTTGTTGAAGAGCAGATTATGTCAAGCACTGATTGGCAGCCGCAGCTCAGACTTGAACTGTGGTTAGAGGGGAGCAATTAGGAGGCACAAATAAATGGAGAGGTATTCCATACTCTTGGAGTGGAAGAATTCATATTGTGAAACTGTCCATACTCCCCAAAGTGATCTACAGATTCAATGCAATCTCTATTAAAATTCCAATGGCAGTTTTTACATTTGTAGAAAAAACAATCCTAAACTTAGTATGAGACCACGAAAGACCTGAACAGCTGAAGCAATCTTCAGAAAGAAGAACAAAACTGGAGGCAACATGCTTTCTGATTTCAAGCTGTATTACAAAGCTATACTAGTGAAAACAGTATGGTACTGGAATAAAAACAGATATGTAGATCAATGAAACAGAATAGGGAGCTCCGTAATAACCCCATGTATATATGATGAGTTAATTTTTAAGAAGAACACACAATGGAAAAAGGATAGTCCCTTCAATAAATGGTGGTGTGAAAACTGGATACCCACATACAACCACATGAAGCTACACCTGTATCTTACACCATACAGGAAATCAACTCAAAATGGGTTAAGGACTTGACCATAAGACCTGAAACTGTAAAACTGAAGAAAACAGAGGTAATCTCCTTAATATTAGTCTTGGCAATGATATTTTGGATTTGACACCAAAAGCAAAGAAAACAAAAGCCAAAATAAATACATCCAACTGAAAACTTTCTGCACAGTGAAGAAAACCATCAACAATATGAAATAGCAACCTATAGATGGGAACAAATATTAGCAAACCATATATAAGAGGTTAATATCCAAAAGATACAAAAAACTCATGCAAATCAATAGCAAATAAAATAACACAATTTAAAAATGAGCTAAGGACTTGAATAGACATTTTTCCAAAGAAGACACACAAATGGACAACAGGTACATGAACAGACACAACATCACAATCATCAGGGAAATGCACATCAAAACCCCAGTGAGATACCACCTCACATCTGTCAATCACCAAGAAGATGAGAGATAACAAATGCTAGTGAGGATTTGGAGAAAAGAAAGCCTTGTACCCTATTGGTGGGAATGTAAATTGGTGCAGCCACTATGGAAAACAGTGTGGAGGGTCCTCAGGAAATTAAAAATCAAACTACCTTATGACCCAGCAATCCCACTTCTGGTTATATTTCCAAAGGAAACGAAATCACTCTCTTGAACAGAGATCTGCTGCCCTCCTATGTTCATTGCAGCATTATTCACCAGAGCCAAGATAGGGAAACAAGTGTACAACAATGAATGAATGAAAGAAGAAAATGTGGAGTTTATATATACAATGGAATATTATTCAGCCTTTAAAAAATTCTTGCCACTTGTGACAATATACATGAATCTGGAAGGCATCATGCTAAGCTAAATAAGCCAGACAGAGGAAGACACATGCTGCACAGTATCACTTATATGTGAAATCTAAGAAAAGAAAAAAAAAAGCCAAACTCAGTAGAGTGGTGGTGGCCAGGGCCTGGGAGGTGGGATAAATAGGTAGCAGTTGGTAAAAGGGTACAACCTTTGATTTATAAGATGAATAAGATCTGAGGTTCTAATGTATGTAGCATGGTGACTATAACTGACAGTACTGTATTATGTAGTTGAAATTTGTTAAGAGAGTAGATCTGAAGTATTCTCATCAAAAAAATGGTATGTGGGGGGGAGGAGTGGGAGGGGAGAATTGGGGGAGGGGGGTTGTCGCTTTGGGGGGTAAAAAGTATAACTATTGCACTTTGTTGTATGCCTGAAGATAATTAAAAATATAT
Source organism: Aselliscus stoliczkanus (assembly GCA_033961575.1). Classification (NCBI taxonomy): domain Eukaryota; kingdom Metazoa; phylum Chordata; class Mammalia; order Chiroptera; family Hipposideridae; genus Aselliscus; species Aselliscus stoliczkanus. The sequence continues at coordinate 11,191,124 of CM066734.1, forward strand.
ATAAATTTAAAAAAAATGTATGTGAGGTAATGGGTAATCAACTTGATGGTGGGGATCCTTATACATATATCAAAACACATACACTTAAAATGTTACAATTTTGTCAATTATACCTCCATAAAGCTGAAAAAAAGGAAAAAAATAGAATTCCCATATGATCCAGCAATTCCACTCCTAGGCATATAATCTCCAAAGAACTGAAAATGGACTCAAATGGATATTCGTACACACACGTTCATAGCAGCATGATTTACCATAGCCCAAAGTTGGAAACCAGCCAAGTGGCCATTGGCAGGCAGATGAGTGGATAAACAAAATGGAATGGATATATAATGGGATGATATTCAGCCTTAAAAGGGAAGGAGATTCTAACATACTACAACATGGATGAACCTCGAAGGATATTAATGCAGCCAGCCAGTTTCATAGGGACAGAAAGTAGAAGGGTGGTTGCCAGGGGCTGAGAGAAGAGGAAATGGAGAATTGTTGTTCCATGGGTGCAGAGTTTCAGTTTTGTAAGTTGCAAAGAGTTCTGGAGATGGGTTGCTCAATAATGTGAATATACTCAACAGCACTGAACTACACACTTCCTTATACATGGTTAAGATGGTTAATTTTATATGTATATTTTACCACAGTTTAAAAAAATAGCCACGACACCAAGGGCAGAAGGAACCCCCAGGAGTCACGCCCTTACCCCTAGGAAGACATCTGTTCTTCAGAATCACTATGGTTTTCCAGAATCAGCACATAAGCCTCAGTAGCTATGGCTGCATTGAATGGGATGCGTCCGCTGTTCTCCTTTCAAGACGGGTGATTCCAAATTTGTATACTTTTGGGTGACTTAGAATCACACTATCTCCCGTGTCTCTCCCTTTTAGAGTGAACCGATTTGGCGAAAGGATGCCTGACAAGGACGAGGAAATGTGAAGCTAGAGACTTCTTTCCTGATGGCATTTGGGTATATCACTAACATGAATGTCACCTTGGTTCTCGCTTTAAAAAGACAGTTCCCCTTTTCATTTTTCCTACTGCTTTCTTGCCGCCCTTCTTCCCATCAAATGAAAAATGCATTTTCACTATTAGTATTATTTGAAAATTAAATGAAAGCAAACTAGGCATACAGCAGACATTTTCTTTTCTCAGCTGTTTGTAAAGGAGAGCTAGAAAGAGTGGACGGATGCAAGCCCTTTGTTTCAGAGGTTCAGTACAAAATGGGTTCTCCAACATGAGCTGGAACGTTTTCTTTCTTTCAAAAGTGTAACGCTGTGTGAGGTTTTCCTTAGCTGTGGAAAGAAATGAATCCAGACTGAGAAATCGTTTCCCTGTTTTAACCTCGTCTACACTTGGTCTTTTCAGAAAATCAGATGTGGTCTGAGAAACCATTTCATTCACACCCTCATGTCTCTGTTGAGAACAGTGGATTCAAAGATGTTGCAAGTGATTTGGTCCAAATTCTGGCTCAGGAAGGCTCTGGAACCCCCGCTTGCTGTGCAGCTAGTGCTTTCCACGATTTTCATCAGCAACAATCCCTTGTACCTTTCTCTTTGTGGTCTCCATTTTAGAACGTTTGGTCTTCACGCTGCATGTAAGTCATGATACATTTGTCAATCATAGATTCTGGTCAGTGAGAGGCAATCCTGCTGCCAGATTACATGTATAGAATTCCAGCCAAAAGCACAGAAAGGTCACACTGTTTCTTTTAAACTTTTTGACACATTGAAATTGTTGTTAGTTCCAGGTATTACCAGACAGGACCACTAGAGGTCAGAGAAAAACCTTGCCCAGGATGCAACGCTCCCAGGCTACCACCCACCAAGATTGGAACCCTAAGTCTATACAACACACACCCCACGGCCCCCCCACCACAAAGTGTTGGTCTCTGGCCCACACATCCCCTAGATGTAACTATTAGCATGTCTTCTTCTCCCTATTCACGAGTTTGAGGCTAACACCCTTCACAATTTAAGCTGGATTTTGCAATTTTTTGATTCTCTTGGGTTATTTAAATGTCTTTCCATTGGGCTGCAAAGGCACCTAATTCCATTCCATTGGATCCCTCCTATTCAAATGTAAACTTTCCTAAATTTCCTGGAACTTGATGGAATTCTGCATTCTTTTCATATTGTGTAAATCTAACAGAGCCAAGAAACAGATATTAAAATGATATATTAAAAAATAACATAGTCTTTCACAGGCATATTCTTTTTATATCATCTGTTTGTTTTCTCTTAGAATACTGTGATGACCCAATGGCTGTTCATTAACTGAATTTGTTTCCATTATTTGTGGTCATTAGTTCTTTTTGATGATCAAAATGTCACAATTTAGCCAGAGGAATTCCTTAACTGGCCCACGTAGCCTTTTGCCAAAAATACACATATTTTTACAAGTGTCTTTGCTTTCTCATAACAAGACATCCCAGGCCCATTTTATATTCTAAGCCCCAATTCCTTTCAGGGGAAATTGATACTAGAGACCAAACTGTGAACACTAGGGATGCTTATCTGACTTGGTGCTACTGGAATAATGTGACTTGTAAACCATTTCAGTGGAACAGAGATGGAAAAATACATACATATACATACACACACTTATGTAATAACTTCATAGCCATTTTCAATTTAGTCCTACAGTTACTTCACAATCACAATATTTAAATTCATCATCCTATATTCAAACTATAATTATACCTCTTTTTGTAATAAATAACTCATATAATTGTCACTCTGAAGCTCTTAATTTATAATAAAGCTACAGTAATAGCTTATTTATTTCACTCGCCAGTAAAAGAAATAGATTCAAAATAGTGATACCAGTACTAATACTAATTATAAAGCAAATGAAATTCAAATGTTTATTTGTACGTGCTTTTGTCCTTAAAGGGCACCATAGAATAGAGCAGAAAATTACTTTGGTCTAGAAATCTCTGAAATGACTTTTCACTCTGTGGGTTATGGAAATTCTGTCCACATGTTTCAGTTCCTTTTCAGTTCGAAAGGGGTCAGCATTTGACAGTTCTGAACGCTTAGGATTTTTCACTTCTACTTTCTACTTTGTGGCAGTATTCAGCCCCTGGCAAAGGGTGAGTCAGCTTGATTCATTCTCATCATGAAGATAAATGGAGATAATGCAATGGCTCAATCTTCAAAGCACTGAACCTTTCATTTGGTCACTGTCTGGCTCTCCTACAATGACTCATAGCATAGTTACATGTGTGAGATTTACACACGTATATATACATATGTGTGTGTGTATGTGTATATATGTATATATACGTTCTCAACAAACCTGGGCAAACCCAATCTGACTTCTCTTCAATTTCTGTTAATATATTTAGAATCTACAATTTCGTGTCACCAATTGAAATTTCATTGTACTAAACCCTATCCTAATATGAGAACTTTTCAATTTATCTTCTTCCTCTACTCCCATCTTCAAGTAATTCTGTTCTTTGTCATATATGATAGCATTCCCTTCTCGTCAATATATCATGTATCATAAGTAGTATTGGGCCGACCGAGTGGCGCGGTGGTTAAGCGCTGGCTTTGGAAGCCAGCGGCCCCGGTTCGGGTCCCATATATGAGGGCCAGTGACACTGCCCTCAAAAAAAAAAAAAAAAAAAAAAAAGTGGTATCATATCAAACTACAAGTCTAAAGTATAATAATTTATTTAGTTTTATGATATATGTGAGCTGCAATCGCTTTCCATGTTGCTCTTTCCTAAATAAAGTACCAATTATTAAGGTATCTTAATCTACCTCCAGGAAAGAAATTATATACTGGGGATGCCAAAAAAATGTATACACATGACTTGTATTCATCTTTTGTTATTGGTATAAATTGAGTATTACAGTTTTAATACAGTTTTTTCTTTCTTAAAATGTGTATACATTTTTTTGGCACCTCCGTGTGTGTGTGTGTGTATTAGAATATGCATATGTATATATGTACATGTATTAAAATGAAATACTGTTGGCAAAGAAGGATATATACCAATGCAGATTTTTTAGGTTTTGTCAGAAAATTTCTTTTAACTTATAAGGCCCTCATTCTGACCTCATTTCTGTATACATATATTTTTTTTCTATCTTCGGTATTAAGTGCAAATAACTCAGTCATTTTCCAAGTCTTCAGTAAGTAGCTTTTGGATAAATGCAGCCAAATGAGAGCTAATTCCATTATCCTGTGAATTCTCTTAAACGTTAGGTATCCCGGAGCTTTAAGCTTCCTCCACAGGAGGCTCTGGTTCTGCCTCGGTTGCGGAATGATTCAGAAGACTCTAGATCTGGCCATAGCCATGGGGAAACTCTGATGTCCCCATATGTACTAAACCCCTCCCCAGGTAACTGTGCGCACACAAACCCAAATCACCCCATGGTGCTTTCCAGGCGTGGTGGCTGCAGGGAAGCCCCGGTGCCTGGAACGCCAGAGAGGGATGTGTCTCTGTTAGGGGCGAGCAGCCAGGCACAGCAGCTGACATTCCTGGACAAGTCACTGAGCTGGGTGGGAGGGCGGAGGAAGGGCTTTGCCAGGCACTGTAAGACGACTTGGGGGAGGGGGCGAGGACAAACAGCCACGCTTCCTGTTCCAGTGGAGGCTGGCAGGCTGGACTGGAATCTGGAAGAGCCCCCAGTTTAAAAATTAACAAATCATGTAACTCATGTAACCCCCAGAATTGTGCTGAGAAAGGGCAAAGGAGGAGCACTGGGAAGCTTTCTGGAGCGTTCGTTGGCCCAATGGTTGGTGCCAAAGGTGAATCAAAATGCTGACACAGCTCCAATCCCTTCCCAACCCAAACACTGACAAGATCAAAGACTTTGGCCCCTTGGCATGGCCTCCCAGAAGATTGAGACTTGGCTGGCCAGAGGTGAGCGCAATCTAATTAGAGCTGTGGCCCAGCAACCCCTGTTGTGCTCATTTCTGGGGGCCTCACAGCCATCAGCCCCTCACAGCAGCGGTAAGACAGGAAACAGCTTGCTATCTATCTCTGGGAAAGAGAAAACAGAATTTTACAAAGTTCTTCAGATTTCAGGTGAAACAATTTATGGAAGACTCTCGGTTTACACTCGTAGCAAATGTTAGTTGTCGCATCTTTTAACTGTAATCCCATGCACTTTGTATTTACTTCAAGTGTTTCCTCCATCTTTGGCACTGAAATCTCACCCCTTAAGTGAAATTAAAATGTGCTATGTCTGCAATTCCCAAGCTTGCATTCAATGGGATCTGCAGAAATGGAATTACCCATGATATATTTTTAAAGAAAATACTCAAAAACCTAAATGCAAATGTTAAATTTCTCCATTCTGTTATGCCATCTATTTTTTTTTCATCCCCCTTTGAATTGAAAGACAGTTAATGTAGGAAGCCCCCAATTAGGAATAATCTTTTCAAAAAGAAGGTTTTAACCTGAGAGAAGGTGGGGGTTGACCACCCTCTCTTCAAAAACTAGGGCTCAGTTGGGATTCACAAACTGCTCCCCCTCTCACTTTAAATTGCAGCCTTTAAAAAAATTAAGTCTCTTGTATCTGTTTCATTTTTTATAACCAGTTCTTATCAGCTCCAGAGATATTTCTTCTCAAGTCGAAGCCTTTCCTATAAAACATAAACTAAGTGTTAAACAACTTTAATTCATAAAACTTCAGGTCCATACAAGGCCCCCCCACCTTTTTTGTTTTTTGAAATTCACACATTTATTACAAAATAACAGATCGAGTAAAATCTTCATATGTCTACAAATGGACACTTTGTTTTCAGTTAAATATCTGTAACACTTTCTATGCAAGTTATTCCAAATAAGCAATTGTTTTTTGTTTTTTGTGGGGGTTTTTTTGTGCCAAAAAAACAGTTTTTAATATAAGAATAATTTTATAAGTAATTTTTTTATTCTTTTATTGTGAAATAAACTTTTTTTAAATTAGCTTCAAGTGTACAAAAATAGTTATACTTTCTACCCCTCAAAGTGACAACCCCCCTCCCCCAGTTCGCCACCCCACTCCCCCCCATATCATACATTTCTATTACAATTCCTTTGACTCCCTTCCACAGTATAATCCACATCCCGTGACTGTCTATATATTCAATTACAGTTGGCATACAATATTATACAACATCAGTTTCAGGTATACAGTGCAGTGATCAAGCCTCTACTTCATCCATGAAAGCAATTGTTTTTAAGGCTTTTTTTTTTTACTCAATAACTGATACATTTTCAGGAATCTTAGCTCTCCAATGTTTTTTTTTGCCTCTTTGAAGGGAAGGTTCCTAATTCTTAGCAGTTAGGAAAGATTCCTCTGAATTAGCGCTCACTCAGCATCCTTCCCACTCTTTTTCCTGTGTGCAGAGACTGGAAGGTGGAAACAATCCCTTGGGTCCTGGAGGGAATTTATCGAGTTAATTTATAATGAGGCACACTCCCTAGAGCTTTGGAAGGCAGCTTTGGGGGAAAGCCATGCTTCTGCTAGTTTTGCTGCTTTTGCTGTAATAGTAAACATGGCCTTCAAGGTGCTGGATTTTTCCTGTGCCAGATGTCAAGATCTGGTCACCAATCTTGTGAGCATCAAGAGACTGGCTGGAGATGTCTGTGTTTTGCCAGTGTAGACGTAGCAGGTATGGCTAGAGCTGGAGCTGGAGCTTGCTGTGAAGATGGTAGCTAAGGTGGTGGGTCCTTGCAGCCAGCAGCCCTGGCGGTGTCGTCCTGGTACCCCAGCTTCCTGACTGCAGTACAAGCAACAGCTCTGAGATGGTTCTAAGAGTTACACTGGAGGTGGCCCAGTGTGCAGCCTGCTCTCCCAGCCCTTCCAGTCATTGGGAAGCACTGAGTGTCCTATACTGAATCCTGTTCCACGTGGCCATCTAGAAAGGCACAGAGGCTCAGGATAGGAAAGCCGGAGGTGACCCACAGGACTGCTAAGGATTGAGGAGGGAGTACGCAATGGGGGTGAGAGGGCATTTGCTGGGCTGCGGCCAGTAGAAGAGAATGTTTCAGTGGGGGATTTCTAAAGAACCAAGGAAAGTGCCATTCAAACACCTGTCAGATCCAGAGGTTGAGTCAGCATCTTGGGTGGTTCCAGTGAAGGGAGAACTTTTCGGCCCTCTTCTCTTTGGGCCTTAGAAGAGCCAGAGCTTGGGAGCTGAGACACATCAGGTGGGAGAATAGAATAGAAACTTATTGCTTCCCCACACCCCCTTTACAGACACACACCAACACACACACACACACACACACAGAGCCCACATCAGGGGCTGCTTGAAGGAGGAAGGATTAACATTAAATCAAGTTCAAGGCTCTGAGTATTATATGGAATTTGACATTGTAAGGTTTACAGTTCCATAAATTGAGACAGTGTTTGCAGCTTGGGAACTCTGATTACCACCGTGTGATCAGAAAAATTATAGGACTGCCCGGCTTTCCACCCAGGAGCGTAGGAAGCACTCCCACACTGAGTAACTTCTGGAGACAATGATAAGAAACCTAAAGATGGTTTCTGATTACATCTTGAGTCCTTGCTCACTGGTGATAGAGATCTATTTTCAGTTGCTGTGGCGGTTTGTCTTTAACGAGCAAGCTAAATGTTGTTGTGAAATTGGAAAGTATTTTGGACAACACACATTTTAGATTCCATAGGCATTTCACCTTTGTCTCCATTTGATACGCAGTCTTGGGAAGGCAGTGTCTCTGAAGTCAGTTTTGTACATAGAAAAGGGATTATTAGGGTCTGCTTTAGTTTATAAACTAATAGTTACTTTAGTACAGTTACAAATCCACAAATCTACCTTCCCATCACCTTTTAAATTCAACTTGTCTATTTTTTAATTTTATTTACAGACCTAATAAAATTTAACAATCACTGTAAGGGACTTTTACCATTCACTTAATTTAATTACCTTCACCATTTTAAGTGACTTTTACAAACAATATATTTGATTCTCTTTTCAAATTCTTCAACCATGTACCAGACTATATAATTCCTATAAATATAGTAAATTTAACTTAGTTTTGCATTCCTTTCCATTTAAACTTATAAGTCTAAATCACTTGATTATACATTTTAAGTTGGAATCACAAAAGCAGTTTTTTTTAAATATTTGAATAGGCTAAATTATAAATATTTCATCTATAGCAATATATCCAAATCATTCTTAACTGTATTACACATTTTAATAATATTAAAATAGGAATGAAATAACCCATATTATTTTATACTTAACTCTAAAGTTTCCAAGAATTAAAAGACATTTGCCCCCATAAGAAAATAAGGCATCCTGGACAGGCTGACATTCACAATACACGGAATGCATATTTACGAGAGCGATATTCTTGAAAACTGTGATTTTAATGATTACCTCATATGATGTCTTATGATTACACCAGAATTTGGCTGTCCTGCCCTCCTTGGTTTGCTCCAATTCTCACTGTGACCCATTCCAAGGACACAATGCTTTGCCTTTCTGAATATTTCCTTCAGAGAAGCACCTAGAAAGGTATGGCCATTTTTCAGGACTCTTGATCAATATTTTCTGATTGCCTTCCTCAAAAACTTGTCACCAATCTGCATCCCATGAATACTGTATTACCACGATCATCGCCCCATGCCCTCAGCCGCACAGAGTGTAATCTTTATTACAATCATCATCATCATCTTCTGCATCTTCATCATCTGCCAGCTTGCACGTGGACAAATGAAGCCTCATGATTTGGGGTTCATGTCCTCCGTGGCCAGTGCGGTTGAAAGTGGCCTGTAAGTTTAGTGGTGCACTGACCTTTCGGGGTATCCCTCACCCCCCAGGTGGGGATGCGGGCAGGTGAGCTGAGCGCGCTCCTCCTCCCCAGGCCAGGCCCAGGTGGGGCCGCCGCAATCCCAGGCCCCACGGCCAGAGGGCGCTGAGACCCCAAGTCCCCCTCCCCGTCCGGGCAGCAGGGACGGGGAGCAAAGGTTGGTGTCTTCACACTCCTACTCCGACCATCGCCGGAGGAGCCGCGGCATCATGACCGTGGGAGCCAGGCTCCGAAGCAAGGCGGCGGGCAGCCTCGCGCGCCGCGGTCTCCGGGGGCGCGGGCGGGCGGAGGCGGACGAGGAGGCGAGCGCCATCCTGGAGCACCTGGAGCTGGGGGACGAGGGGACCGAGGGCGCAGCGCACGCCGAGCGCCCCGGGGCCCGCAGCGCGCGGCGGGTGCACCTGGCTGTGCTCCCCGAGCGCTACGAGCCGCTGGAGGAGCCGGCGCGGGAAGACAAGCCCAAGAGGAGGTACCGGCAGAAACTGAAGAAGTACGGCAAGGTAGGGGCCCCCGTCGCCCGCTGTCCCGGTCCTGGGCTTCCAGACTGACCCACGGGGGAGGTGGAGTCGGGTCCCCACCGTCGGACTGTTCTCAGCCTCTCTGCGCTGCCCCTGCGTCCTCCCTCGGGCCCCCACCCCCCTCGCCAGCATTCACTACTAAAGCCCCCAAAGCTGTTCCCTCTGTGACCTAGGAAGTGAGGAAAAAACTACAGCAGGGATGTCACTGGGCGCCGTCCCACCCGCTACCCCGTTGCTGGCTGGTTCATAACAGTCCCAAGGGTTGCTCCTCATCCTAGGTGTGTCTTACACTCCCATGGGTCCCGGGCAGGACAGAACTCAATGTTCCTACCTTAGAGATGGGAACACTGAGCATGAGACCCGTCAGGTGACTCCTAGAAGGTGACCCAGTTGGAAAGAAGAAAGTTGCAGCCCAGTTTGTCTGTTTTCCTGCAACTTTCAGGGTATCCCACTAGCAGAGAATTGTTTGTTTGTTTTTCCCCCCAGATATTCCCAAGGCTATTTCCAGGGCCTGGGAACTCAACACCTACACAAGTATGCAGCTATCTGTGTGTTCTGGGGCCTGTAAACATACTGCCATTTGCCTGGGGGGAGGGAGGAGATAGAGAGGGAATATGTGCATGAATATGGGACAAAATGCCAGGGTCCGTGTCCTCCTTAGAGATCAAAGCCCAAGTGCCCCTGCCTGGAAGCGCTGGCCACTACTACTGCTCCTTCGGGCTGAACACAGCCACCCAGGGGGAAGTCACAAAACTCCTGTGTCCTGGCCAAAGGCCGAGGGCCCCACCTGATTTATGGTCCAGTTATCTGTGTCCTCCAGTGGCCCTCATCATACCTGAAACCAGCCAGTCTCCATACCTGGACGCTTAGCTTTATCATCCTCTTTAAAGGTATATCAGCAGCTTTGGGAGCAGCATGCAAGGAGGCAGAGGTGAAATATATTAATGAAAACTATTAAGTTGGGACTTTCAGGCTTAGTGTCATGCTAAAACTAATCAACCTTCTTCCTGGTCCCATTTGAGCCATCATTTGCCTCAGCTGGTGAACTGATTATAAGGACCTCTCAGCTCAGAGGCTGGCACATGCAGATGCTTTTTGGGCATTCACTACGTGCCAGGCATTGTGCTAAGCACAAGTGATACAAAGTGGATACGATGCAGCCCTGCCCTAGAGAAGTCCAGGGCCTCCCAGGGAGACCTGGGCAGCTGGGGCACCACGTGGGGCTGCATGGTTCAGACCCTGGCAGCGAATCCTCAGGGATGAGGCTGGGAAGTCAGGCAAGTTTTCAAATCAATGGTGAGATGAAAACTGGGCTGAGAAGGAGTTATGGTATCACAGGTTAACTTTGAGGTCCTACTCTTCATACCCACGAGGATCACTATTATCCAGAAAAAGATAAGAAAAGAGAGACACTCCCGAATAACAAGTGTTGGCAAGGATGTGGAGAAATTGGAATTCTTGTGAATTGTTGGTGGAAATGTAAAATGGGGCAGATGCTGTAAACAATTTGGCAGGTCCTCAAAAAAAATTAAATATAGAACTACCATATTATCCAGCAATCCTGGGTATATATCCAAAAGAATTGAAAACAGGTACTCAAACACACACACACACTCACGCACACGCACGTGTATTTACGTATGTATATATGTGTGTATATAATATATACATATATATCTATAAATTTTCATAGCAACATTATTCACAGTAGCCAAAAGGTAGAAACAACTCAAATGTTTATCTACTGATCAACGGATAAACAAAATTTATACATACAGTGGAATATTATTCAGCCATACAAAGGAATGACATTCTGATACATGCTACAACATGGATGAACCTCTAAACCATGATGCTAAGCGAAAGAAGCCAGTCACATAAGGTCACACCCTGCATGTATGATTTTATTTATATAAAATATCCAGAATAGGTAAATCCAGAGAGACAGACTGGTGGTTGGCAAGACCTGATGAGCGGACAGGGATGGAGAGCAATTGCCTGATGGGTCCGGGTGGGTGTTCTTTTGGGGTGATGAAAATGTTTTGGAAGGACACAGATGTGGTGGTCACATTGTGAATGTACTCAATGCCATTGAATTCTTTACTTTCAAATGATTAGGTTTTATGTTAGGTGAATTGCACCTCAGTTAAAGAAAAAAGGGAAAAAAAATTCACCAGGTAGACAGGGAGTGACATCCAAGATGGAGGGAACAGCACGAGCAGAGACGAGGGTATGTGGAGGCTCTAGAGTGTCACACGCTAGTCCAGTAGACCCAGCAGGGCAGGTGAGGGGACGTGGTCATGCGACGGTTGGCCATGCCCTTTCTGCCTTTCAAAAACAGGCCACTTTCAGCTTCCACTTTTTCCGAAACAACCGAGAAGGTAAAATAGCTGACCCTTGTTTGCTGAAAATCCACGGGAACAGTCACAGCTCAGCTAGAAATGTGGGGAGGGGACTTCCCTGCTTTTGTCACCAGGTGAAACTTGACCTTACTTGTGCCCAGTGAATAAGGAATGACCTGGAAAAGCTCCACGTCACAGTCACATGTCCCATAGCGATGGTCCCGTCAACGGGGGACCGCATATACGACGGAGGTCCTGTGAGGTTATAAAGGAGCTGAAAGGTTCCTATCACCTAGGGAGGCTCTAGTGCTGAAGGGACCTGCAGTGAACTGCCTGTCGCATAAAAGTACTGTGCTTACCACTGGTGACAATTGCCTACAGTATTCAGTACAGTCACATGCAGTGCAGGCTTATAGCCCAGGAGCAGTAGGCTGTGGCCATCCAGCCTAGGTGTGCAGTAGGCTGGACCGCCTAGGTGTGTGTGAGTGTGTCCTGTGATGATCACACAACGATGAAATTCCCTAATGATGCATTTCTCAGGCGTATCCCTGTCCATTAAGCGACACGTGACTGTGTGAAGGAATGGCTGGTTTTTCCTTCAAGGAAAGGTGATTCAAGTTCCCATTCATCCGTGAACTGCTCAGATTCTTCATCCAAATCCCTTCCTGCTTAGAAAAATGTTTGGCCCTTGTAAAATGTGAAAGGATTGATCACACTCCCCTGCAGCCCTGTGGCTCCAGCCTGGGGTCGACCCCCGTGCTGAGCTGGTCCAGCCACTGGAAGGAGACAGTATGTCTGGGACACGGTTCCCAGTTGATGTGTAAGTAATGATACTAGTGTTCATATGGTACCTTCATTGTTGTGACAGTGCTGTTTTCTGGGCTCAGGGAAGGGACACGTGTTTGCTGTGCTCCCTCTCATAGGGTGCCTAATGCTGTGTGCACAGGTCATGTGCAGTATCCCTGAATCCTGTCAACTGGGGACCCCATTGTGCAGCAAAGGAAACTGGAGTTTAAGGAAGTTAAGCTATTTGTTGAAGGCTGCACAGCTAGAGAGCAGCAGAGCTGGTGGCCGGAGTGTCACCTGGCCCCTGCCTGTGCAGAAGCAGTTGGGATGAAGGAGGAGTTGGGATGAGGAAGCTAAACCCAAAACTTAGCATAAAATAATAGGTGCCTTTTCCCAGGCACCTCAGAGCCACAAGGAGAGGTGTGGATAAGGAAAGTAATTAAATTTTGTTAATTAGGCAGCTAGAAGAAGGTTGGCGAGGGGAAATGTAAGGCGTGGAATAACCTTTAGCTCCAGAGGGAGAAAGACGTTGCCACGAAACATGGGCACTGGAGCCCGGTTGGCTGGACGCTTACTGCTTGTGCTACCTCGGGCTATGCTCCCCATCTCTGCATCAGTTTCCTCATCTGTAACATGGACTAATACTCAATCTCCTCTGAATGACATTGAAATGGCCGTTGATAGAAATTTCACATCTCTTTGCCTCACGTATTCTCAAATCAGTGTTTTGACAGTGTTCCCGCTAATGAGCTATTTTAGTAGCTTTTTTCCCTAAATTGCAAAGATGAAGTGACAAGCAGTTTTTTTTTTCTTTTTTTAAATACCAGCAGGTTTTGTTTTTTTCTTTTTTCTTTCTTGTTTTAAATACCAGGCTGAGAATAATGGAGGTGCAAGTACTCAAAATGTCCAATGTAAGGCAGGACATCCATGATTTCGGTGGCATTCCTTATAAAGGATGCTCTGGCCTATTAGACTTGCTCCCAGAGGGATACTTTTGTTGTTGTTATTTCAAACAGGTAACTCAAAGTCTCCCACTGAATCTTATTACCCTTTTATAGAGATGTAGCTCTTAGCAACCTCCCCCACCCCATACACACACTCGGCAGGCACCCTAATATCTAATTGAGAAGTCCGCCAGGCAGTGTCCCAGGAATCAGCTGTGGGTGAGACAGAAATATACCCTGGCGGTAGAGGGAGGTCAAGGTGGGTTTCGTTGGCAGCCTCACTGCTGTCTCCAAGACCTCAGAATTGTATGGAAATATGCAGTGCTCGGAAGGACTTTGCAAGGTGGTGACATTTGTTCTGAGCCCCCACGTGTTTGGGGGCCAGGGGCGGGCTTGGAACAAACCTGGTAACTGGCTAACTGGCCCTGGGAAATGAGGCAAAATGGTTCTTTATGTATGTCACCCTTGTGCGTGAGGCATTACCTAGTTGCCTAACCTGACCCTTTGCTCTTCTCTTCTATCCCTAAAAATAGAATGTTGGGAAGGTCATCACCAAAGGATGCCGCTACGTGGTCATCGGCCTGCAGGGTTTCGCCGCGGCTTACTCCGCCCCCTTTGGAGTGGCTACCAGCGTGGTGTCGTTTGTCCGCTAGTGGGAGCTGCTGAGGCGGGTGCCTGCAGAACAATGGAAGCCAATGATACCGGAGCCGTGCAAATCCAGAAACATCCTAGACTTGAACCCACAAAATATTAGAAGAAAAAAAAAAAAAAGGTCTTTCTTTGTTGAATTGGATAAGTGTTATGAATGGGACACCCTCTTGGACATGGTGGCTCCAATGGACAATCCCATAGAGAATGAGCTGGTATTTGAGTTAGTGTGCTAAAACTGGAGCCTACTCTGAAGGTGGCAGGGAATTGACGTGGAAGCGAACCTTTAACAGACATGAGCACTCTGGGTGGCAAGCAAGAGTGGGGATGATGGAGGGCAAGGGAGGGAAGATACAAGAGTGAGATAATTAGCTACATTCTTCTGGAAAAGTCATAGGCTGTGACCTTTCAGACACTCACTAGCCCTTGGCGACTTAGGTTCTGAGGGTATGAAAGGAGCAGCTCGTTTCTGAAGTCATGTCCCCATCTCCTTCCTTCCTCCATCCCTTTGTCACCAGGAATTTAATTACAGGCTTGAGAAGAAGGAAGGAAGAAAAGTCTTTTTGAAGGCTGTGACACTTTGAAACTGTGTTCACAGTGTGTCGTGACTGTTTAAAGTAGATAAAAGCTTGTCACCATCACCCTTCTCTGACAGGAATGTGCAGCAGGGGAAAGAAATGGCAAGTGCAGGTGCAGCCTGGGTGGGTAGGAAAGGTCGAGTGAGAGAGTGTCCCTGAGGGCTCATGTCTGGCCCAGTCTGGCCCAGTCTGGCTCAGTCCAGCCCAGCCACATGTTAGCAGCTGGCCAGACTCACCCATATACATGTGGCTGGCTGATATTTTGGGCTTCCTGACTCAGGTGCCAGTAACATCAACTCAACATCTCTACGCCAAGCCAACAAAGGCTTGGGGGAGAGGGAGACACTATACCTGGAAATAAAAGTGTATGATTTAGGGAAGGAATCAGTAAGGAAAAGTGTATGATTTAGGGAAGGAATCAGTAAGGAGGAGACAGGTGCAAAGGAAGTAGGAACAAGACAAAAGGACATTGGATGAGAGAAGAAGTGCTGGCTCTAGTCCTGAGTTATCAGTGCTGGGAAATCTTATGTGGGCCAGGCCTCTGGCTCTAGGTAGGGACCCGGGGAAGCTGGGGGCCCAGAGGTGCCATGGCTGGTGCTTGAAAACCTTTGGAAGCCCATGAGCTCACATTGGCTGCCTTTGTGGCATCCTTTCCACTTTGTGCTGCCCAGTTTCACCTCATCTCACCTGGATCCAAAAGTTAGGGTGGGCATGGTCCTGACACTCCCCCAGGATGACCCATGGACTGCCACTGGACCATTGGACAGGGAGGTGAAAGAAAGAGGGGTCCCTCTTGCCATGCCCTCTGCCAGCCCGCATGATTGGCCACTGCTCTGACTTTGTAGAATATGCAGAAGTCCAAAAGTTATCTCTGATCAGGGTCAGTGGCAACACCTACCTGCTGCCCCTAGAAGTTTCCTCAGGCCATAGAAAGGAGGCCTTCATAGTCATGCTTCACTGATGGCCAAGCCCTACCAGATGGCACTGGGAAGTGGAGATGGTGGGAAGACAGATGGACGGACAGAAAAAGAAATGGGTGGAGGAGGACGTTGGAGCCATGATACTAGACTCAGCTTCCCGCTCCGGAGGCTCCTGTTGAGATGCACTTGGACCCAATTCCTGCATCGTTAATATTTATGAGGCAAAGAGAAAACAAATGTCCTCGTTTTAGCTCAGATGATGAATGTGGATAGTGGCACATTTTCACACATGTAAGATAATTATAGCTTGCCTGTCCACCCTGGGAGCTGGAAAGAAGAGATGTGAGTTGGAGAAAAGCAAAGCACAGCTTCATGGGAAAGTCAGGCTTGCCTGGCCTGCTGGTCAGAGGGAGGGAGCCTGTGGTGGGCCTGGAGGATGCCCCTTCCCCGTGGCCCAGGGATGATGACCAGTCCCAGAGATGCCCACCGAGTCTCCAGGGAAATGGAAATGTGAGCCCAGAAAGCGACAAGAGCGACTGAGACCTGTGGGGCGAAGACCTTCCCCTCCCTGCCCCCCAAATTGGAGATACTATCAGGCCAAGCACATTTGGCCCTGAAATTCTTGAAGTCTATTTAAGAATTAACCCAGAAATTTGAAAAACTGAGACCTCGTCAGGGATTGTCCTGGGAGCCAGTTGCACAGGATGGAAGATGCACTTCACACGGTCACTCAGCCGGAGTAGTCATTTACTCCACAACCGGGCACCCATGTGGCAGATGACCTGCTTGTCTTTTCTTTCTCTTCAACATTTCCTTTTTTTTTTTTTTATTCTCACTCTACTGAGAATTGAGTTTTAGAGGTATCTCTTTACATGCTTGCCTTTGAGGCTTCTTTTGTATCCTTTTCTTGCCCCCTTGTGTAAATAAAACCCCAACTGGTTTAATTTTCTGCGTGGAGAGATTTTTTTCGGTCCCCTCACTTTCTAGCCTTGCCAAAGAGAGCATCACCAGCCAAGGCCGAGGACTTCCTGCAGCAGGTGAGGGCCAGTCGGGGGATCTCCCTGGAACAAGCCAGGGGGAGCCCAGTGCTGCTCTGAGGCCCAGGACGGGAGGGAGAGAGGCCCCGACTCACCTGGGACTCGGCTTGGGTGTTACAGGTGGGGCTGGAAGTCTGGCAAAACAGGCTTCACTGTGCAGGACCTTCAGCTCATGCAGTTGTTAAAAATGAAAGTTTCCAGAACCTCCGGTTCAGATTTAAAGATTTTCCACAAGTAGTTTAGAAGATTCTGAATCTGTTCTTCCTCTCCCTGAGCTGGAAATGCTGGTCCTTTAGGGGCTGCTGCAGTTGGCACCGGCCAGTGGGCTCCAGGGTGGGAGCCTGGGGTCTCGGGCCTGCACGGTACCAGCCCCATACTGGGCGTGGGTCCCACGCCCACTCAGCCCTCACAGTGTGATTGGAAAGGTCTCACCTCTGGGGAGCTCAGCGCCTTCTCCCCGCTGCAGCTCCATCTAGAGACACAAATCAGGATCAGAATTGAACACCTCCAGGACTGGCTTTGCTTTCTTTGAAGGGATTTCCCAGGTGATCCCTCCTGCATAACCAGTTGACAAGGCTCTCAGGACATGCTTGTGGTTCAAGGCTGACAAACATCAGGGCGAGAAAGTGCTGGCAGACACACGCCTCGGAGCTCAGCCTTCCTGTCACCTGCTCTTTCATCCCAAAGTGGACCACTTCTAGACTCGCTGTCTTCATTTAAAATGGAGAGAAATCACTTAAAGGGAGGAAAATCATTTGTTTGATTTTGTTTGGCTTCCTCCGAGAGATGTTTAGAATTCCCTCAGAAGCAGAAAGTGGTAAGATGGTAAGATAACACTTTTTTTTTTCCCCAGGGGATTTTGAGTTGGAAAAAACACTTTACATGTTTATCTTTAATCATTGAAAGAACTCTGAGTTAGGTATTATTATCCTCAGGCCCACAGTCACAGAGCTAGGAAAGCAACGACACTTTCTGTTGTGGATAATGGTTTGTGTATTTTGAGATCTTTGGCGTTTGAGGAGAAAAGGGCATATAAGTGAAATTTCTTTATCGCCATCATTTTTTCATACAAGAGCAGACATGAATTTGTCTTTCAGTGGTATCATTGCCATAAATTAGAGAGTCATTCGTGTGACCCCCACAAGCCCCGAGTTCCCCCTGCTCCCCGGTTCTGCTGCCCGTAGGATCAGAGAAGAGAAACAAAGATACGATCAGCATCTATGAGGATGGGGTGTGCTGGTGCCTTAGTGACCTCGTTTTATTTGATTCTCAATTTCATTTCCTTCTCATTAACAGAGCCAATGATACTGTGTTGACCGAGCTGTGAATGAATCAGGAAGGTTGGCTGGAAATAAATGGCAAAGATTTATTCAAGGGTCTTGGGGTTTAAAAACCAGAAACACGACTAGGCAATACCCAGAGTGTTCCAAAGAAGAAAGAAAAGCTAAGAGTTTCCTATAGTAAAAAGTACACGCTTGAGGGGACTCAGTCCTACATTCTTATTAGCCTCTGGACTCGTCTGAGATGGTCATTTTCTGTATATCCAGTGGTCCAGGTGGTCTAGACACATGGGCATTCTTTCCTAAGTCCTTCAGGGCGTAATCCAAGGATTATCTATAGGATACACACACACACACATTCGCGTGCGCGCGCGCGCGCACACACACACACACACACACACACACACACACACAAAACTGGATCCGAAAGTTTAAGTTCCCAGGCTAGTTAAAGCAGAAATAGAATTATTTCCTCATGCCGCAGTCTACATGACTTTAGTAATTTAACAGCTTGACCATAGTGACTTCATTTTATGTCTTCACTCTTTCATAGAATGATAAAAATAATAGATAATATTATTATGATCTGGGTTTTATGCAAAAACTAAAGCTCAGGGGAGGTAGGGAATTTGCTCCAAGGCGAGAACCCACAGCTGTTTTCTCTGTGCCGGTTTCAGCTGCCACGCATTCCTTTTCCTCTCAGGCTCCTGTTACCACCTGTGACGTGAGGAAGAGGGAAGCTATAAACATAATCACATCCAATTTGCATTCCTGGCTGCAATATTGTGGTCCAAGTACATAGACACGCTCTAAAATGAGAGTCAAGGTACTCACCAGCCCATCCTACTTTGGATTTTTGAGGTGCCGAGATTGCTTAGCTGCTGACTTGCCAAGGTCAAGGTACAGAGCGGGCAACATGGGACGGGCCCGGGAAGGGGTCTGTGACCCTGAGTCCGTGTGGTTGAATTTATTTGGTCACACTTCCCTTGTGTGATTTCTGCAGCCAGAGGTACTGCTCCCATTGACTGGTAACTGTGTCCCCATGGAGCCAGCCCTCCACCGTTCACCCCTGGGCGCAAGAGCCACAGGCCAAGGCCCCAAGGCGAGCAGGAAGCCATTCTCCTAATGGAAAGAGGGCTGGCACAACCTAGCTTCAAATCCTCTAGCGGCGAGGCCGTGGACAAGTTCCCAAGCTCCTTTGAACTTCAGGGTTTGATTTGGTTTCGTTTGTAGAGTATTGCTTAGAATTTAGAGCTGCCGGGGAGAGAGGCTCAAGGGCTGCAGAGGACAGAGATGAACAATTTATCCCTGAAGGGGGAGGCTTGATGGGCAGGAAAGGGTTTGTTTGTAGCTTTTTGTCTCTTCCAAAGGAAGGACTCTGATCTTTCACCCTGAACTCAGTTTGTTTTGCCTGTGGCTGGGTTCCCAACACTCCAACCATCTTATCGGGAGCACGGGATGCACCAGTCCTATCCACTCCTCCAGCGCCGTGTTCAGAAAACAAGCAGGCTGCCTGAAGACCACTGGGAAGGTCCTGGGGGCTCTTGGGGTGGGGGTGGGGGTGCAGGGGTCGCCATCATCGCTCACCCCACATATGCAGAGGATGTAGTACTCAGTAGTAACCATTGTGAGAACCGGGAAAGCCAGTCTCCACTTTTGTTAATCACCCAGGAGTCTCTCATTTGTTTGCACTCATTCATTTAGTCGACAAATCAGTTTTGAGCCCCTGCCCTGAAGTCCCTCTGAGGTGTTGGGCCATGGGGTCTTCATGGGCACTTGGGCAGGGGCTGTCCTGCCTGGTGGGGCATGGAGAACCATCTTTGCTAACACAGGATGCAGGGAGAAAGCATCTAGTTCCTCCCATCCTCTTGCTTTCAGTCCCAGGAAGTCATCTGAGCAGTAACTGGTCACTTCCCCATCCTGGACTCTGTAAAGTAAAATTTAACTGCCTTCGTCCAACCTTGCTCTGGTCTGCTGAGTCTGAGGAATTCTCTTGCACCCTCGCTCTTTGATTATTACTTATCTTTTATATCAAGGGGCTCATTCCCTTCTCTGCCTCCCTCTTGGCCACTTAAGGAGCTCTCAAGGCCACTGTGACATTCGTAGCCTGCAGCCTGCTCTCGGGCAGCCCCCCAGGAGGAAACAGAAACAATGGGAGCCACTTCCCCAGCGCCTCTGGCCCCCGCTAGGAGGCCATCAAGTTGTTTTTCTGGCACAGCTGCTGTTTCCCCAATCCCACCACACCCTTTGCCCTGTTCTCATTCCTGACCAAGTTCCCCATGGCAGAAGGGCTGCCCCCTGGCCTTTGTCCCAGCCTTTCAGTCAGCCGCCTCCCAGCCCTGGGCTTGGAACTTGGCTTCTCTCAAGGCCGCTCCCTCCATGAAACCTTCCCTGAGCTCCGCTGCTGGAATGAGTCAGTTCTGGAAACGGCAGCACTGCGTATGTCCTGAGTCCCAACCCCATTTTATTCTGCTGTAAATTAGAATTAGTTCCTAGCACCCATGGTTCCTGCATATACTGTCCCCACCGGCCTGATGTTTGCATAGGGTGGGTGCTGGATACGTGGTTGGGTTAGAGGTGGGGAGGAGGGAGAGAAGGCAGGGAGAGAAATAAGGAAGAAAAGAGAGGAAATAGCACAGATTTCTATAGGAAGCTTGGTGGTGAATCTAGGGCAAAATTGGTCCCTGTGTATCAATTTTATGGCCAACATAAAACCAAAATCTGTGGAGAGTGCGGGAGCCGTGGGCACTTCCATTGGACAGCCCTGTGCTGGAACAAGCAAGCAGGCGATCAGCAAGGCCTCCCTGTGTGATTGTTGACAGCACTGAGAAAATTCTCAGAATGAACCCACTGCCGCTCGTCCTGAGTGTATAGAAAGTGTGTGTGGGTGGCAGGCAGGGTGGGAGCCTGACCAGGCAGCTCAGAGGTCCGGTCATGGGCTGCCCTAAGAATGATGTGGAAGTGAGTGAGTTTGTCCTGTGGGTCGCTTGGCCTGACTGATAAGCAGTGGGATGCCCAGAGGGAGTTGGGGGATAGAGTGGGAAGGGATGAGTTTAGGGAGCTGGGGGCAGCAGTCCTGCAGGTGTGGACTTTGGTGAGGACATGGCACTTGCTCAGAGTGCAACGAGGCGCCATAGCAGGCTTTGAGCAGACGAGGGCAGGCCCTTACTTACGTGTTGACAGTGCTCCATGGTGCCATCCACCCATTTCATGGCAGAGGAGGTAGCGATCTCACCCAAGCTGCCCCACCATCTGAGGGTGTGACTCGCCATCCCAGTGCGCTCTCACTGCCATCCCCCTGTGCATTTACTTCTCCATTCGTTGCTCGCTTGTTTAGGGTCCCACTCTCCCCACTTGAATGTAAACTCTGTGACAGCAGGGACTGTGGGCCTTGGACAATGCCTGGCACATAGTAGGGCCTCAGTGGACCTTTGCTGATGTGCAGGCAAGGACAGATGAAATGCAGACAATCCAGAGAGAGGGGCGGGGACACTGGAGGTCCAGCACTCACGGTTCCCTTGGGGATTCCTGAGGCTCTCAGCCAACCTGAGGTCAGATATGTGGGTGTCTGCTTGGACCTCCCCTGACCCCACCATGGCGCTGTATCTTGGAGAGTCAGACAACAGTGGTTGGCCATGTGGTGTCATTTATTTATCAGTCCCTTCCTTCTGTCACACACTCAGCGCTTAGACAATTGTCCCACAAGTGTTAACCTGAGCATATACTCTGTGCCCGACACTGAGCGGGGCCACCACACAGTAGCCAAGTCACGGAGCCTGCCCATTACCTCCCAGTGAGGGGCGGATCAAAGGGAAAAGACAAAGGAATCAACAACTGCTGTGGAGGAAGCAAAGCAGGGGACTGGACCCTCCGGCGGTGGGCAGGGAGGCCTGTCAGAGGACAGCCGAGGGGCAGGTGTTCCAGGAGCAGAGGAGGCTGCACAAAGCTGTCAGAAGAAGGGACGCCTGGATGGGGCAGGAACTCAGCTCCGTTCATGAAAGGGAAGCCAGTGTGGCTGGAGCACCATGGGGGTGGGGTGGGCTGTCCCATGCAGAGGTGAGAGGCAGGCAGCAGAGGGCCCCCGGGACCTCAGTGGTGAGGGGAAGTGAGGGGAGACTTCTAATGGGTTCTTAGCGAGGACGGGGCAGGACGACAATGGGACCAATGCCATGCTTTAAAATGACGCTCCTCGCTGCAGTGGGGACAGGCTGGGCCTAGATGGGCATCACTGAGGTGAGAGAGGTACCTGGGCAGTTGGTGTTTCAGGAGAGACAGCCCCTTGCCTGGGACAGCGAGAAGGAGCAGGGCTCCCTGGGGATTACTGAGAAAACCAAAGTGACAGGATTTGCTGAGGTGGGTGTAGGGCTGAGGGACAGAGCGCGGAATAAAGTAATTCTCTCCGATGCTGGCCTGAGCAAGGCGTGGGGGAGAAACAGAAGAACGCCAAAAGTCCTTTGAGCTCAAGGCCAAGGCTGCTGTTTATTTAATTTGCACAATGCCTCCTTGCTGGGCCAGAAATATAATAAGGTACAAGGCCAAGTCCTAGCGTTTTCTGCTGCAGCCACAGTTCTTTACTGTGCCATTGTTGTCATTTTCACCTTGGAGCCTGGGCAGTGACATGACTGGCTCCGTCCCTGACCTTAGCCTCCCAGGAGGAGGCGGGCCTTACGGTACACACTCTCCCAGTTGGTGTCTCCGGACACTGGAGTCTGCCGAGAGGCACATTCCAGGCTCTGGGAGTGTGGGGGTGGGGTGTCTTCTGGGCATGCGTGTGAGGCACCACTGTGTGGAGGCAAGCAACTCTCCTGCATCCGGAAAATTCAGGTCCTGTGAGGTGTTTACTCCTCGAAACAACCTAATGACACAGATACTATTATCCCATGATTTAAACAAGGACACGGAGGCAGGGAGACCTCACGAGGGCACCAAGCCTTACAGGAGACAGCTCAGGTCCACTCGATTGCAAACCCCACCCTCTCGGCCATGCTTTCCTTCCAGGTAGAACCTGAAACCTGAAACGCTGGCTTTTCCAGCTCTGGTCAGCATTATCCTCCACCCCCCACATATCATATGCTGGTTGTCCAGGTGATCTGTATACTAGACTTTGTGTGGCTCCCAGAATGACAATTGGCCCAAACTATTAGGAGGATTCTGTGGACTCCCTCTCTCCCTGGGAAATATGGCGGGGAATGGGGGGGCACTTCCTACCTACCCCCATACCCCTTGTTGTTCAATTAAGGGGTGATCTTCTGGTGATCTTGCAGGCCAAGGGGGAGGGAGGAGAATGCCGCCCCCGGGGAGACAGAGTTTAGGTGGATCAGATTGGGTGGGGCCGCGGGGGTCACACCATGAGATGACCTCCTGTGGATGTGGGGTGCCAACCACTTGGACTTTGGCACAACGCCTCCAGCAGTCAGCGCACCTGGCATAACGTGTGTGGTGGACCCATACCTAGCTGTGCACAGAAGGTTCTTCTAAACCTTCAAGGATTTAAACATCTCAAAAGCGTTTTTGTTTTATTGACATTCATTGTGTTCTGAATATTCAAACAGAGGAGATTTGAATGGAAGGAAAGAGGAAAATGAAAAAGACTACTAGTTTCACCATCCAGACAGTACTATGGTGGACATCTGCCAGGTGGTTCCATGCCTTCCATGGGTATTGCATCTCAGTTTTAAGAAGAGAACAGGGCGATGCTTGCAGCCCAGGTGTTGTAGAGAGTAGATCACACCTAAGCCTGATTTTCTGGTCAGACTTACAAAAGATGTTCAAGACTTCGGCAGGTTAAATAAATTAATAGAATGTAAGGGAGCCTGGAAAATAAAGATTATTTTGTGAGAAACTATGGATGAGGAGACACATTATATGATTTTTTTTTTTTTTTTTTGAGGGAGTAAGCGAAGAGAGGGGAGTTGGAGGAATGTATCAACAGGCATTTGCTTTATAGGGGCCATGTTTTGGAAAGGCCAGCCCCATACGAGGGGATTCTTTCTCTTGCCAGACATGTGAATCCTATTATAGCCCTTCCTTCCTCACTCTGAGCAGGGCACATGCTGCTGAGATGAAAAGCTAAGCTCCCTGCAGCAGCCAAAGAAAACAAACACAGAGAAAAAGCAACTGAAAACGGAGAGAGGAAGCAGGATTCTGCATCCTGGCCGATAACGTCCTCAAAACGAAAGCTGCAAGACATGTGGTCATCGAAGGAGCTTGGGATACCCAGGACCAGGTGGGGGGGCAGTGAGAGGGTCCCTGGTCCTCAGTGTCATCAGCCCAAGCCCCACAAATTTGCACTTGATACCAAAGGGATATCAGCGCCCTTCCCGTATCCATGTAGAGGCCCAACAAATTCCTTGGATCATTTATTCATCAACTGTCAACTGAGATTTTACTGTGCCCACCAGTAGACACACAAGTTCCAGCTGATGGAAGGCCACCATGCCATGAAGAAATTTGCCGTGACAGGCACATCTCCACTTCCTTCCTCTGGCCGGTCCGTTCCTTGCTCCCTGCTCTAGCCATATGTTCTTGGCACCCTATCTTTGTCCAGGGCTTTTGTGTCTTCTCCTCCTTTCCACACAGGGAAAGTGTGAGGAATCCACCATGGTGAAGGACATGCCTCTTTCTTGCTGGGTCTTTTAGGCGAGACAAAGGACGTGGAGTCACCCGGCTAGTACAGGCATAGATACCTTACCCTACTTCTATTGCTGTGAGGACCAAATAACATTCTGTCCCTGAAAGAATTGATAGACTGCACAATGTTATTATTCAAGTATCAGGGGTAGGATCAAGTGTGGCTTTGTTTCTCCCCGTTCTATTTCAAAATATTTAGCCCCCAAGCAGTACTGTTCGTCCCCACTGCACTGAGTTGAGTCAAGTAAAGTTGTGTGTTAGGACTTGCCAGGAAGGAAAGCAGGACTTCCTTTCACTGCCCCATAGGACCAGCCGCAAGCACTTCCTCCACGCCCTCCTCTCCAAAACGCTGATGGCAGCGTCCCCTGGTGGAAATCAGGAGCAACTGCCTGGGAGAGCCCGCGTCCACCCAAAGGCCTAGAGGAGTCTGGTGGAACTCAGGTTGGGCAGAAACCTAAGTCCCCCTAAAGGGGACTGGCTTCAGTCAGGCCCAGCTGATTGTTGTCATGAAGAATATAAATCTCACATTACTGGTTATTTTGGGTTTTCAAAACAAGCTAGAAACTTTCCTATTGAAAAAAAAGCAAAACCAAAACCAACTGTATAAGCCAAAAACAAACAAACAAACAAACAAAAAACAAGAGGTAGGCCAGGGTTTGGAGCTGCAAGCCATCAGGAAGCCTCAGTTTCATTAAAGATGAAACATTAATAATAGATAATCCCAACACATAAACGAGGAACAATCTTGGTAAAAGAAACGTTTTCTATAAAATATAAAAATCACAACGATGAAAATACTTGACAAGGAGAAAAAAAAGACAAGCTCATTCACTCACTTCTGAGTTTTCCCATTTATATCTGGTTAATATATTGATTTTAACCAGCAGAAACTAGGAGGTTTCAGTAAAAAATTATAGGAGGAAAAACTCAAAATAGAAAAAATTCTTTTCATTAAGTTTTTCTTCCTGCTATTGGGGGAAAAAAAAAAAATCAGTCATCTAAAGATAATTCAGCAGCTTCCAGAATGACAATGTCCATGAGGGTGTGTTTGAACATTTTTAGGAAAGAAATTCATATTCCCTCGTGCAACATGCAAAGCTTGCACAATTTGGTCCCATCCTGTCTCATAGACTCACCTCCTATAATTTCCTATGCTATTCTACTTACTAATCATCCCAAACTATTTTCCTCTAAGAACATTTCAGGCCTTTTCATAAAATTCTATTTCTCTTTGAGGGGCTCTTCCTCATTTCTGCATTTTAAAAAACTCCTACTCATTTTTCAAAACCCAGTTTGCAGGTTACCTCCCACCAAAGCCCTGTTTACATAACACTCCCCGCCAAGCCTTCAGGCATAGTAAGCTGCCCACCCCAACCTATGCTCAGAGTGCTCAGCCTGTATCTCTAGTATAACAGTCATTTTGTTTATGTTATAATTTTTCGTTTATTTGAAATCTACCCAAAGACATAAAGCTTTGAAAACTCATCAATTAGAAGCTGGTAGGGCCGGTTTGCTCTCTAAAGTTTTGCTCACCCAGAGCCCAGTATACTGCCAGTATAAGTATCATTGTAAATAGGGTAATTTCAAAGTTTTTTTTTTCCAAAGTATTTTTTAAAATAATTTTAGTTTTGAACTTTTTGGAAGAAGTAATAATTTTTATGGTCCAAAATGCAAAAGGTAGAAATGTGTATATGAGTGAAAAGTTTCCATATCTTCCATGTTTCCAGCCTTGCAGTTTTTCTTCTTATCAGTAAAACATGCCACTCATTTTTTTTGTTGTTTTCAAACAGCCTCTGGATGAAGTCCACCTTCCTTTCCACACAGTGTAATTCTTTCTCCCATCTGGGCTTGTTTATCTTCCCAGCCCTCTCCTTACACTCAGACTTTGCCCTCTGCTTTTGAGCCTACACAGAGCTTAGCCATATTCTCTGTCCTCCTTCCCCCCACACACTCTCTCTTCATTTAACGAAATGTGTCCCTCATCATTCTGGCCTCAGCATCTCTGTCCGAAGTGGGGGCCCAGTGTCCAGGTCTTCTCACCTTGTAACCAATTGTTTACAGGCTCCTGACTCCTTGAGATCAGAGACTGCCCCTCTATCCTTGTTCAAGACTCGAGACCAGCATCTAGCACACAGTAGGGGCTAGAATGGCAGTTGCTCTCCCCGTGAACAATATTTGGCCATGGCACCTGTTTTCCTTGAGGCCTTCTGAGCTCTCGGCCTCAGAATGCCAGGGCTGGCGTTTGGCAGTTGAGGCACAACTTCCCTGGGCATCGGGGCCGCAAACCCCCAACTCTAACATTATCTGGGAGTGTCTCCTCCTTGCAGCTGAAAAGAGGTGCGAGGCTAACACACAAGTAACCCTGTGAGCTGGGTGTTCTCCCCATCTGGGAGGAAGAGGAAATAGGGGTCACAGTGGTGCACGGGCTGGTGGGCATGCAAAAATATTCCTTATTGGGAATGGGTAAAACGGCATGAACGTTCTCCTTATCAGTCTCCTGTGAACATTGTTAGCAAAGGTTAGTGTTCCTGAGCCCAACTCACTCCTGGACAATGAAAAACTAGACCTTCTACCTTAAGAGGCTCAAAGGCAAGTTCTGAACCATGGTGAAGTTGCCTTGATCGGTCCTCTCCGTGGGGACTTTGTAGATGACATCTAGGCTGGTAACCCTCTCTCTTCCTCCAGCCACCACAATGCCACTCCCTGCATTCTCTCTAGCTTCAGCCCCCACCTCACTGAATGTCAAATTACTCCATAAATTGCAAAGTCCTACAAAATGCAAGGTGTGAACGATCATTAACATTACTATTATTTTAACTCCAGTTACTTACTGACATTGAAATTTACATACGCTATAGTGATTCTGGATCTATATATAGTGGGTTTTTGAGACACTGTATATTAGTAGGGTTTTGTTCTGTTGTTGTTTTTGTGCAAGGGCCCAAGGGCCCCAAAGAGACTACTTTTGTTTTTTGTTTTTTTTAGCTGAGCCATCCTGCCACCTGTTGGCAGCTCAGCAGCAGCTCAGCTCGGGCTGGGCATCGAACCGCTGTTGCTCAGAGCTCAGCTCCCACCCTTGAGCGAACTCTTAACCAACTGAGCCACTCGGCCGGCCCTACTTTTGTTTTTTTTTTTGTTAGCAATGTATTTACTTAAGTTCATTCTGACAGCAGGCTTGTGTGGAGGGAGGGCTCCGATCTCCCTCAAGTGGCTGTGGAGGTTAAGGGGATCCGTGCAAGTTTACACACGCCTCATCACAACACCATGCTTGAAAGAGAAACCCAAGTCTTGGCCAGTGGGCATGATAACAGTGTGTGTTAATTGAGGAGGCAGATTTGATTTCACTGCCCTGGGATTTCAAACAGGGGCTGTTTGGGGAGAACTTCAGGCCAGGTTTGACTGTCACTTTATTTTAGGAACAGCCAAAGGGAGCTTGGCTCCTGGGGTCCCCTCCCTCCTCCAGCCCCTTCCCACTCCTGGAGGACAGCTCTCTTTTCTAGAGGGTGACCAATCTGCATTTGGGAGGTGACCCCACGGCCTGCCTCCTTCAGCTCTCCTCTAGCTGTGTCACAATTAAGGAACAATCTTTGAAAAGTAAACAAACTAACTCAAATCCTAACTTATGTAGGAAAATCTGCTGCTTCCCAAATAGCCTGTTTGAATGGAGCTGTTAAAGACAACCAAGCTGTACATTTGTTTGAGGAGTGAAAACAGGTCGTATTCAGTTACTGCTGACAGTAGGCGAAAGGGGCTAAGCTTCATCATTTGCCTAGAGGTGACTGGGTGTTTTCAAGGGAGAATCAGAGAGTAGAGAGGAGGAGAGAGCAGGGGCTCTGTGAAAAATGACAAAGGGTTAGTAGGTGTAAATGGGATTCGGCCAGCTGTGTCTGGCTGGCTGGCGATTGAAGGTAGGCGTCTGTCCTCCCACAGAAACTGGGAGATAGGCCCCGTCCTCCTGCTGATTACATTTCAAAGGCATGGCTTCAAGTCCTTGAGAAAGACATTTCTGAGTTGTAGGCTGTGCACACACATCTCAGAGGGACAAAGGAAGGATTCACAATTGTAAGGCCTTTGTAGTAAGTGCTCTAAGAAAAGGAGGTCAGGGGCTTCTCCTCTCAAGTTGGCTGGAACAGTGAAATCTCCTGGCAGCAGCGAGGGGTCTCAGGCAGGCATTTTAATGGGGTGGGTGGGGGCTGGGGTTGAAACCAGAGGCCAAATGAGTCCAGAGCTCATGCAGCCTGCTCTGCTCAGCCAATATATGACACAGGAGTTGGTTCATAGAGTAAGCGTTGTTTGTTGTTTTTGTTTTTAAACTTTATTGGGGAACAATGTGTTTTTTCCAGGACCCATCAGCTTCAAGTCAAGTTGTTGTCCTTCAGTCTTAGTTGTGGAGGGCGCAAACTCAGCTCCAAGTTCAGCAGCCGTTTTCAATCTATTGGGTTGTCGGAAAAGTCATGATGCATTTTTGCAACAAAAAACTTAGAGAAACTATGTCATGACTTTTCCAACAACCCAATAGCTGCAGAGGGCACAGCCCACTATCCCACGTGGGAGTTGAACCAGCAACCTTGTTGTTAAGAGCACATGCTTTTAACCAACTGAGCCATCCTGCTGCCCACCGGCAGCTCAGCTCAAATCGTTGTCTTCAATTTAGTTACGGAGGGCGCAGCTCACTGGCCCATGTGGGAATCCAACCAGCAACCCCGTGGCTCAGAGCACACGCTCTAACCAACTGAGCCACCAGGCGCCTAGAATGTTTGTTATCAGAGCACCAGTGGTCTGAGAAGGCAGCAGGTTAACACCTCCCAAAGCTGCCTTAACATTCTTAGACCAACTTGGGAGTTTTTAACGGAAAATCTGGGCGTTTCACTAGAGGATACATGACAGTTCCAGGGCTCTGCATGGAGCCTTCCTTGTGGCCACATAATTCTCTGGTGGAGTCAGCAACCCAGCAACAATGATGGGATTAGCCTGGTAGACCATAGAGATTGTGATCAATAAGCCTAAGGGTATTGATCCTACATTTCAGGGTAATATGCTAAAACAGGGAACTGGATAGGACAGAGGACGATCTATTGTCAAGCTATAGGTAGGTAGGTCAAGGAAAGGCGAGGCCTCTACCATAGGGGTGCTAACCAGGCTCTGTTTCAGGGCCACCCTGAGCACTTGGCCGTAGACTGTAGGAAGAAGCTATGCTAGTATCGGATCACAGTGCACAAGCTTCCTCGGAGCGGGCTGAGGGCGGAGGAAAGCTCTGTCATCCTCGGAGCGATGGGCCAGTAAAAGTAGTTTGTACACGTTTTTAAACCTCCTATTCTGTAGCTTACGATCACTTTCACTGTTGGGTGCGCCCTAATTAAACAATCTAGTGGGCCGCATTAGAAGAGAAGTGGGTAATAGATGGGGGTGGGGGCGTGGGTGAGGGATTGGCGCTGGGGGGGTGATTGTCGCGCTGCAGGGGACCCGGAAAAGGGAGACGAGAAGCGAAAGTGACCGCCCTAGAGAAGACGGGCGGTCCGCCTGCTTGCTTTGGGCATCGCCAGCGCCTCCCAGGGGCGCACGAGCGCCCAGCTGCTCTCTGTCTCGCTGGCCCCCATGGCTGCGTGGTCCCTGCCCCCGCGCTTAGGTGCGCGGTCCCTCCCTCCCTGGGCCCTTCCCTGCCTCCGGGTAACGCACTCACCGCCTCTGCGCGTGCAGCCCCGGGGTCCCGGCCCGGGATTGGGCCCGCGCTGGCTCCTCCCAGCGCTCAGGCCTTCAGAGGCTCCACGCCTGGTCCTGCAGGAGTCGCTGACCGCAAGCGCTGGGCCATGGGCGCTGCGGGCTCCTCTGCGCTGGCCCGCCTCGGCCTCCCCGCGCTGCGCCTTCCTGCGCAGTCCCGGCCCGCCTGGCTCGGGGTGGCCGCGCTGGGGCTGGCCGCGGTGGCCCTGGGGACAGTCGCCTGGCGCCACAAGCGGCCCAAGCGGCCCCGGCGGCTGCAGCGAGTGGGCACAGTGTCGGAGCTGTGGATCTACCCCGTCAAGTCCTGCAAGGGGCTTTCGGTGAGCGAGGCCCAGTGCACGGCCATGGGGCTGCGCTGCGGCCACCTGCGGGACAGGTATGGCGAGCCCGGGCAGGACACAGCACGGGACCTGCTGGGGATATGGTGGGGTTGGGAGGCCGGGCTTGCCCTGTGGAAGGGGAATAGAGGTTTGCCACGTGGGTTTCCAGGGCTGCTTGTGGGAGCCTCTGCCCTTGATCCCTTAGCTGGGAAGGTCAAGTTCTTGTGTGATTCAGGTTCGGAAAGGTAGGTAGGGGCCAGCCCCTGCTCTTTTCTGGTTGAGGGGTTCCTCCTCTGTAACAGGACCGGGTCTGACCTGGTTATCTCCAAAGCTCCTCTTCATTCCAAACTTTCCGGTTCTATCTGAGTATGTGACACAATAGTAGCAAAGTAAAATACCATGGGCACTAGTGGGCCGACTGAGCAACACTGAAACCAAGTCTTGTTCAAGGATATTAGCTTTGGCCTCTTGTTGGGGCTTGTTTGTCATCATCTCCAGAGGTGGGGACATCTGACCCACTTTAATTAGTAATGAGCAGAGTGAAGTCTTCTGCTGGGGACAGGGGTGTCATGGGGACAGCAAGTGTAATATTTACCATTAAGGGAAGAGTGTGCGCTCTTCTCCCAGGAGCAGCATAATGCTCAAGGGAAGAACTTTAGGGAAAGTTCTACCCACATGGCGCCTGGAACATAGACATTTCATTGTCCCTCAGGAAAGAAAAAGTGCCCTGTCATTTCACTCACCCCAAAGGTGAGGCACAGACACATATCACTGACACAGAATTACACAGCAGGATATGGTGAGGGCTGTCCCCTGGCAGTGATCCACTAGCCCTGGAAAGAGTGATCAAGAAACAACGAAACTGCCTTTGCTGCCTTAGGGTCAAGATGTCTTCCTCTCTGGCTGGATGATCTAGCTGTGGTCTTGTGTCCAGGGGGAGGGAGGTTTGCAAGTTGGTCATTCAAGGAACCTTCTTGCAAAGGGAGTCAGCTGTGCTGAGGTCACTTGAGCACATGTGTGCTCACTCATCTCTGAAGAATGCTTTTCTCTTGAGGAAATGCGGGCTTCCTCGACATGAAAAGACTTCAGCTTGTTTTAGAGATGTGTTGTGTGTGCAGACCATGTAACTCGGGGGATTGCCCATCCCCCTTGCACCCAGATGTCTAACCCTGGAGCATTTTTACAAATTGTAATTTTCTGCCATCCCCATCCCAGACCTATAGAATCAGAATCACCAAGAGGGAAGTCCAGCTTGTGTAGTGTTGCCATCCCCCAGGTGACTGATGTTCTAAGTAAAGGGTTTTTACCTGGGATCGTTAAGAAAAAAGAAGAACATGTTTAGAGTTTATTCAAGTGTGAAGGACTAGAAGAGGTTGCTTCTTGCTGGGAAGGCTTCCGGCATATAAGGCTGGACGCCCTCCAAAAACCTGGAGAAGCAGATTTTCCTGATGCACATCCATGGAAAATGGATTTGTGCTACTTCCTTCCTCACATGAGAGGCTGAGGTTATTTCACAGAGAGAGAGTTGCAGTTCTTACCTGTGTTCCCTCGGATCATCTTAATGGCTGGCTTTCCCACTTATTGTCACTCCCTTGCTGTGACTCTTGCTTCCATGGAAAGAACATAATTTGTTCTTTGCTTTTCTGCATCTGTTTATTCTACAATAAACGGAGCTGAATAAACTTTCCTTTGTTTTGAACAATAAATGCTTGGGATGAGTGGTGTGGTGTGGAGACCAGGGGGGGAGGGAGGGAAAGGCAGTGGAAGGGACATTGATTCAGTGCTTAATATGCAGCAGACTTGGAGCTAAATCCTGTCACATAGATGATCTTATTATTTAAGTTTCATAACAATCTCATGGGCTTGATAGCATCTCCACTTGGCAAATAAGGAAACGGTATCAGAAAGGATGAGAAAAGCAAGTCCTTAATAGGTTCTGTGACTTTAAGCAAAAGAACTTATAAGTAAACCAATAAACAAGAGTGAAGTTCCTGCAGCATCTCATCACCATTGTAACGAAATGATGTTGAACAAAAATGACATTATACAAGTACCTGCTATGTCTCACCCAAGATCACACAAAACTAGTGTGTACTGGAGGGATGTGAACTCAGCTATCTGTGAGCGCAGCCCTCATGCTCTTTCTATGAAACCAGTGTGTGATTTGGAAGTGGACCAGGAGCAGGAGACCTTGGCTGAAGATGTTAACCTCTCTGAGCCTCATTTTTCTCAATTGCAAACGAAACAGGTTGAACTTGATCTCTAAGATCGTATCGAATCTAGATTTTATTTCTTAAAAGATCATTGACACTTGAAACCAAGCTTGAAAAAGAAAACAAAAAAAAACCCACTCTGTTAAATGATTGCTGTTGTTCCCTCAACTTGAAATTTCAGTAACAAAACTATAAATCATCTAGAATGCAGAAAAAAAAGGCCCCTTTATTTAATTCTATTTTGAACCCATGTCTTTGGAGCTGTTCCAAGAAGCTGGAGCCTTCCTCTGTGTGCGCCCTGTATCTCACATTTCTAGAGATATTTTATCAAAGCTCTTAACAGATTGTGACTGCATGGCTTCAGTGCCCTGAGCTTTGAGCGCGTTTAAAGTCCTCCCAGTGTCAGAGGAAGTGTAATAGATATATATGATATGGGGGGGAGGAGTGGGGTGGCTAAATGGGGGAGGGGGGTTGTCACTTTGAGGGGTAAAAAGTATAACTATTGCACTGTGTTGTACACCTGAAGCTAATTAAAAATAATAAAAAAAAAATAAAGTCCTCCCAGCAAACCGCTGGCATGGGCTGTCTGGCACGGACTCTCAGAGCAATGGCTGCCCTCCGTGATCTTGTAAATCTGCCCTCTCCTTAGCAGCCACACAGGACTCCACCATTTATAAATCTGCCCAAACCCTTGCTGAAATCAGCCCCTTATTTCTTCTACACAGACGATTATTATCTCTTGGAGGAATGAGTTCCCTAAGTTGATTATCCCACATGTTATTTTCTCTTGGATTATTCCTGCCTTCCCCTTCCTTTCTGTGGTGGTGGGGGTCTCTGCTGCCCCCCACCCCCGTTTCAGCCTCAGTTCTTCCGGCTTCCCAGGCCAACATGTGAGTTTAGAAATTAGA
The DNA here is from genome assembly GCA_033961575.1 of Aselliscus stoliczkanus. Lineage (NCBI taxonomy): Eukaryota > Metazoa > Chordata > Mammalia > Chiroptera > Hipposideridae > Aselliscus > Aselliscus stoliczkanus. Next base: position 11,224,745 of record CM066734.1, read on the forward strand.
TTTTCTGACTCTGCTTCCCCACGCCATTGGCCGCTCGGGGCACTGGTGTTTTTATTTAGAGAATCTGAGCTCTGGGTTCTCCACTGATCCCCACACCACATACTCATGTTTTACTTGCAAAATGAAGGTGCTGGCTTTTAGTGTGTCGGACTCAGTTGGGATAACGTGGTCACCAAAAAAATGTACACTCCCGATTTATCCTTTTTTTCAGATCGGGCAGAATAGAGCTAATTACTCATTCACTGGGCACCACTGTGTGCAAGAGGTGAAAAATCAGTACCCTATTGACAGGGTAATGAGGCTGGTTGGGATAGGTCACAGAACCCCACAGGTGAGCAGGCCAGAGAACCCTGGGAACCACAGGAACCTGGGAAGAAAACTGGCCTCCTCAGAGGTATGGGGACATGCTACTGCCCAGCATCACCAGTTCTCAGGATGGGAGTAGCCAAGACAATCCCTAAAATAAATGCCTTTGCACTCTTGTCACCCTCTCACCTGTACACATGCCAGTTAGCAGGGCATAGGTGCCAGTCCGAGTGTGCTGCCTTGTTGTAAAGAAGGGACAGTGTAGCCATCACATCAACAGGCAGGGAAAGGTTACCTAATTGGAAGGCTCTGGAGGGGAGACTACCTATCAGGATCAGGTGAGGGTACCTGATGTTAGATGTCCTCAGCAGGTTATCTCAGACACTGCCATCTGGCTCTAGTCATATTTTTGAAAGGTCTTTGGTGGGGGAACCTCCTCTCATTCTGGATGGGGCTGTCCTTTTCCTGCTTTGCTCAATATCACCGAATTCCTCACCCACTGTACTTATTTATTTGCCAAGTCTGTGCTTTAAAATAGTGATGTTGAAACCTGTTTCCCCCTAGCGGCAGTATACTTTTTATTTTTTACAATAATCAAATCATTTGTGTGGTATAATCCCCAGCATATACTCTGCTATAATAAAAGCATACCCAAGCTAACAAATTCAGCCTTCCTTCCCATCCTTCAGCTCACCCCATTGCCTTCAGTGGACAAGGTGGAGTGTGGACACTGAGCCCGGAACACTGGGCCCTCTCACAGGCGGATGGAATTCTTATCTCACCGTTGACTTTCATGAATCTGCTCACAGTCAGAATGTGTGCACCAAGAGGAAAGGCTGTTGAGGGGTTTGCTGAGGAACCATTATCTTGCCACAGCAAGTTACACAAAGTAGAGGGCGAGTTGCACACTCTCGGAGTCACAAACATTACATGACCTTTATCTAGGGTTTCAGGCTACTTAGGTCAGTGATTTTTGGCCAACTGCACCTGGTTCCACAACAGAAAGAACTAGAAGACATTTCACTGCAATTCAGGGCTCAAAGATGTGTTCGACAGGCCTGGGGACATTTCTGACCAAAGCAGAGGCTCCAAATAAGCAATATACTTGGTTGTCCGAGCGGTGAGAGAAGGTCTCACCACTAGCCTAATTTTCTGGATTTTTGGAACTGGGCATTTTCATACATGGGCCAGGCACTGTCTCCCAGGTCTGTTTCTGCCATAGAAGCTTCTTTTAGGGGCACCAACTTTTGGACCCAAAGAATTTGGCCGCATCTGGATACTTGTCTAGAAAAAAGTGGTTGCTTCTGGAGTTTGGGGCAGGGAGAGGTTTTTATTTTTTATTTTTATTTTTTAGCTGAGCCATCCTGCCACCTGTTGGCAGCTCAGCGGCAGCTCAGCTCGGGCTGGGCATCGAACTGCTGATTGCTCAGAGCTCAACTTGCACTCTTGAGTGAGCTCTTAACCAACTGAGCACCCGGCCGGCCCTAGGGAGAGGGTTTTAAAGAAATAGGAAGCTAGAGGGAAGCTATTAAGAGGGTGTCAGTGGATTTCCTGAGTGTGCCCTCGTTTGTTTCTTGGCAGGTTTTGGCTGGTGATTAAAGAAGACGGACATATGGTCACAGCGCGGCAAGAGCCTCGCCTGGTCATGGTCTCCATCACCTATGAGGACAATTACCTGCTCCTCACGGCCCCAGGTGTGGAGCCGCTGGTTTTGCAGAGCAAGCTGCCTTCTTCCAACGCACTCCGCGACTGCAGGTATTCTGCCTGAGGGCATCGGAGACCCGCAACCAGTCCTGATTTCCTTTTAGTCCATCTTGCTAACGTTTGTACAGTAGGTAATGAGGTTGGTAAACCAAGGAACTATTTAAGAGAAGTCTAGTCTGGGTTGGAATACAGCCAGTGGTCAGGTGTGAGTGGGTGATGCAGGACATGATTTTAGGGTACGTGGGATTTGTTTTAATCAGGTGTGGGAAGACAAGCAGACACAGAAATAAATGACTGTCATGAAGAAAGAAGTTTTTTGTAGTCACAGATCCCTAGAAACAGGAGGCCCATGCCATGTAGGGCCACACTGGGAAGCACCAGGGTTCGTCAGGAAGCAGAGGGAAACAGGAAAGATGTGTGCAGGAGCCTTGATTGTGGTTTCTGCGGGAAGGACTGGGCGAGGCAGGATAAACAGGCTTAGGATTGGCTAGTTTGAAGAATTCCAATGGGCTCTGGGGCACAGAGGCCGTCCCTGGGTGTCTGGTACCTGGTCCTGGGTCATTAGGGCAGGAGACAGCGGCCAGGAGAGGGGGTGGTTGGTGCTGGGGCGATGCACTGGTTGGCATGCATACGAAAGCCTAGTGGTTTACTATCTCTGGGAATTGACTAGCCCTGGGAGGGGCAGTTTCTTTAGAATCAGCGAGGCTACCTGAGATGTCAAAGCATCAAACATACAGAAAATTTTTAAAAAGCATGATTAATACAAATACAGGGGGAGTACAAAGAACCAATCTTTAGGATCTCTCTCTTTGTATGCAAGTTGAATGGATTTCTGTTTGGAGTTGCCAGCCCTCTGGCCAGGCAGACAAGGGAGTCAGTGGAGATGTTACCAGCCGTATCTCAGGGTTGGGTGACAAGGACTCTGGAGTCTTTCACGGTTTCTGGATGGCATGGGAGTAGAGAACCCTAGGAGTATGGAGACACCAGCCCTGGGAATGGTGCATCTGGATTCACACAGAGCGGGAGGGAAGGCAGCCAGTCAGCATACCACCCTGCCCAGCTTGTCAGCCATGCTGCAACGAATCTGGCCTGTGGTTATTTACAAGCCATTTTTAATGGATCCATTGTCATGGGAACTGCTAAAAAACAAGGAAATGGTATGAAATAGATGGTCAGTGACAAAGAGAGTAATTATCACAGTCAGCTTACCAGGGCCTAACCTAAAGTAAAGTAAACCAACAACCTCAAGATGAAAAAAAGTAAAGGACATCCTGTAACACAGCCATCTGAACTGAGAGGAGTGCGTGTTAATTTTGATAAGAAAATGCCAAATTTGTATTTTATTAGAGTAAGGCTCCCTTGTCTCAGGTCCTCACCATCATTAGTTTTGTTATCAGTCTTTTTATTCAGCCATGAGAAAGAAAGACATCATGATATTTGCGACAACATGGGTGGACCTTGAGGGTGTTATGCTAAATGCAATAAATCAGGCAGATGACAAATATTGTATGATTTCACTTATATGTGGAATAAAGTTAAACAGCAAGAAACAACCCACCACCACCCTACTCCCCCCGCCCAAAAAAAAACCAAACTCATAGCAAAAGGGCTCAGATTTGTGGTTACCAGAAAAAAGGGGGGCAGTGAATTGGAGGAAGGTGGTCACAAGGTAGAAAATTCCAGTTTTAAGATAAATAACGGAGATGTAATCTACAGCGTGACGACTGGTTAACACTCCCGTGTACTATGTTTCAAAGTTATTAAGTGTGTTGACCTTGAGTTTTCATCACAAAGGAAAAAAAACTCTTTTTTTCTTTCCTTCTTCCTTTTTTTTTTAAAGATTTTATTGGGGATTTCGGGGAGGGGAACAGACAAGTTGCTGTCTTTTTGTTCTTCAGTCTAGTTGCTTCACTGGCCCATGTTGGCATCGTCATTGCGCTCTTCCCGGATGAGGCAGATCAGTCGCCGGCCTCTGGATGGTCGCTCACTGCAGCTATTGGCAGCTCACACTGGCTGCCGGCCACTCACTGCAGCCTATGGCAGCCCACTGCAGCAGGGGCTTCAGCCTACACCATCGTGGGGCTCGCACAGCCCAGCTCCAGGTGGAGCTGTTGTTAGCTGTAGAGGGCAGTGTCACTGGCCCCATATGTGGGATCCGAACCAGGGCCGCTGGCATCCCAAAACCAGCTCTTAACCAATGTGCCACTCGGCCTGCCCTTTTTCTTTATTTTTGTTTGTATCTTTATGAGATGAAGGATGTTCACTAAACTTACTGTGGTAATTATTTCACAATATATGTACGTCAAGTCATGATGTTATACACCTTAAACTTACACAGTGCTGTATGTCAATTCTACCTCAATGAAACTAGAAAAAAAAAATTTTTTTAATGTGGACCATAAAGGAAGACCTTAATGAGGTATTTTAAAAAATGGATAGGGATAAGGGAGTAACTTTATAAGGGGTGAAGAGAATAACTATTGCAATGTTTTGTACATCTGTAACTAATTTTAAAAGAAAAGAAATCAATAAGAATAAATTATGCAAACACAGGGGAAAAAAATGGATAGGGATAGAAATCAAACTGCCATGGCATTAGGATTCCATTGCATCCTTTTAATGGCATAATTTTATTATAATATAATATAATTTTATAGATTCATATTTATACTGTATTTCATAATATAATTTCATTTTAAATATTAATACTTACAATTCAATGGAAATTATGTCTTTCACAATAAATTAAACTTATGAAAAAGTTTACATGTCAATTTACAATTCTGTGAGGGATACCAATCTTTGAGAAACTCTTTTAGGGGCCCACAAGCTAAAAAAAACACAAAACCCTGAAGACCATTGTGTTGTCTAATGAAATCTGTGCCCACCATGTGGGGTAGGTACTGTATCATTGTCTCCAATTTACAACTGGAGACAGAGGGTCAGAGGAGTTAAATGACTTGCTGAGGTCGCAGGCTAGCGTAGGAGAGGTCCAGCCTGCACCAGATCTGCCAGGCTTCAGGCTCAGGGACATCCCTCTCCCCTTCTGAAAGCATCCTAAATCCTCGCTACTTGAAGTGTGGTCCATGGACCAGCAGTTCAGGCATCCCAATGCTTGTGAGGAACGCAGAACCTCAGGCTCCAACCCAACCTATGGAACCACAATCTGCGTTTTTACAAGAGCCTGGTGAACTGCAAGCATAATGGGGTTTGACAAGCTCTTTCCTGGAGCATATTTTGCCCCCTTCCCCCCACTGCTTCTGCCCAGCTTTGGCCCACAGACCACTCGCTGGCCCTCGGGTATAGTCAGGTCCCAACGGCCCAGCCGGTCCATCGTGATGCCGTCAACCAGTGTCTTGGTGTAAGGAGGTAACCCTGGTATTCTCTCATCACCCTTCCAGGATTTTTGGCCTCGACATTAAGGGCAGGGACTGTGGTGACGAGGCAGCTCAGTGGTTCACCAACTTCTTGAAAACGGACACTTACAGGCTGGTTCAGTTTGAAGAGAACATGAAGGGAAGAGAAGTAAAGAAAATTGCCCCGAGTGTTGTACAGAATTCCCAGGTGAGCTTCTACCAGTACCCCTTGTCTTTCTGGCTTCCTTTTTGTCCTATATGAGCCTGTCTTGGGATCCCAGTTAGGAACGTGTAGTCACAGCCCAAGTGAGTGGTACTGAGGGCGCCACCTGGCCAGGTATTAAGGATGGAGAGGGAGGTGGAGACTGAGAGAGTGTGGGCGGCCCTCCAGGATGCATGGGGGATGGAATGTAGGGGATAATTGTGCAGGGAGAAGCCAGGGGTGACTCTCAGGGAGATGGGAACTCAGGAGAAAAGGGGAGGGGGAGGCGAAAGGACGAGGTTTGTTTGGTACTAAATCCAGGTTTCCTGAAATTACAGAAGCAGGTTTTTCTCCTAGCGCTGCCTTCACATTCAGTGCGGGATGGTTATTTCAGGCACTAAGAAGATACTTTTTCCTGAAGAAAACTGTCCTCTATGTCACCTACAGCCAAAAGACCAAAGCCTTTGATTGTACAGTGAGATAAGATTTAAAATGCAAGCTTCTCAGGATGTCTCCCCCATACTCCTTGAATGCAGAGGGGGTTATCTGCTTTGTTCGCTGCTATTTCTCCACTTAGGACAGTGCCTGACACATAGTAGGTGCTTATTCAATGCATGCTGAGTGAATGACTGAAAGAAATCACTAGTAGGGTCGAGCTGATTGGCCGCACACCCTTCTCCTGTTGGATGGTGATGCTGTGAGAAGAGGATCACCTGTTGGGCACGGGAGTGGGGGAACAAGAAAGAAAGTGATGCCTGGAGGGTAAGGTTGGCCCCAAGTATGGCTGCTGCCATCACAGCGTGGACGAGGAGCCTGGCCCTAAGCCCAGAGCTGACTTGGCTGGATTATTATTATTTTTTTAAGTCTGCAGCATCACCATCTCTCTTTGCCGAATAGATACCACCTTCCTTTTCTGCACTTCGGTGGTTTTGCTTCTACAATAGACTTTGTTTAGCTTTGCCGTTGGTCTGAGGGATTTCATGGGGCAGTGAAGCTTGATGGTGCCGTGTTCTTGGCTTAGGTGGCCTACCCGGACTGCTGCCCCATCATGATCCTCTCGGAAGCTTCCCTGGCAGATCTGAATACCAGGCTGGAGAAGAAAGTGAAAATGGATCATTTCAGGCCAAGCATCGTGGTGACAGGCTGCAGTGCTTTTGAGGAGGTAAGTGGCTCTGAGCTTTTGTTAGGCTCAGAGGTGCTGTTCAAGACGCTGATGGAGCTGCTTAGACACTCCCAGGTTGGCAGCAGTGGGGAACATCCTTCCCCAAGTCACCTTGACCTTGTTGTTCCCTCATTGCTGCTGTCATCACCTCACTGGCCTCAGGGGGGCGCTGGTCACCTTTTAATGCTTGGGTCCCCCAGCAAGCAATGGGAACTCCAAAGTGTAACAAGTCTGGGACGAGGCTGGAATAGAGCATCGTAGCTCACAGATGACTGAAGGGGAATGGTGATGAAGAAAAAAGTCATCTCTCCCTTTGTGGTACCACCCAGGAGTGTTTTCTTCAAAGGTTTGAGACTCCTGGAAGCCCCAGGCCCCAAAGTGATAGCCGAGAGGATACAGGAAAGCTGCTTGTGAATGGGCCCTGGGGACATCCCATGCTATGGCCTGAGTCCTCTCCCACATGCTCTCCTGTGTGGCTGACACGGGAACTTTCCACCCTCCCCACACGCAGCCCCTAGGAAGCCGAAAGGGGCAACCACATCAGAACCCAGTGGCAATCTGCAATCACGAGCAATCGTGTTAAACTTTGTGTGTGGCGGGGGAAGCAGTTAAACCACTGGGGTGAACAACAACAAATACCATTGATGGGGGTTTACTGGGTGCCAGGCCCTGACCTAAGGAATCCTTCATACGAATTAGTTTCTTTGATCCTTACAACCACCCTGTGATGTCTGTATTAATTTCTCCTTTCCATAAGGAAGCTGAAGTTCAGAGGTGTTACACAGCTTGTTATGCGTGTAAATGGTGGCTGTGGGGTTGGAACCCAAGGCTTGCCAGCTCCAGCTTCGGAGATGTTGAGGTCAACTTTCCAATGTAGAGAGGCTCTTGAACCCCTTTTCAATTCTTTGCTCCCTGGGGTGACTGCATTTCCTTTTGTGGGAATAAAAGATGCCCCTATTTCCTGGTCAACATTGTCCTTTAGCATAAACCTTTGCCGAGAGCCTAGGAGAAATCCTTGCACATGTCAGCACATCATGTTATTTCATGATTTAAAAAAATAGTCATGGATACACAAGTTACCTACTTGTTGATTTTGATCCTGTCATTTGTAATCTATTTTCTTTAATGCCTCTTTACATTTGTTAAAAATGTCTCTTTTTTTTTGTTTTTTGTTTTTAATTTTATTGGGGAGCAGTGTGTTTTTCCAGGACCCATCAGCTCCAAGTCAAGTCGTTGTTTCAATCTAGTTTGGAGGGCGTTTTTCCAGGACCCATCAGCTCTAAGTCAAGTAGTTGTCTTCAGTCTAGTTGGGGAAGGTGCAGCTCAGTGGCCCATGTGAGAATCGAACTGGCAACCTTAGTGTTATGAGCCTGCGCTCTAACCACCTGAGCTAACCACCCACCCCAAAAATGTCTTTTAATTGACCATCTATTACGGGCCAGGCACTGCGTGCAGGAGCCCTGGATACAGAGATGCAAAGGTACAGGTTCTGCCCTTCAGAATTCCCTGATACGAGAGGAATGCCAGGAGGCAATGTCAGCCCAACATGAGAAGTGCTTTTAATGCACACACTTAGCAAGTACCAAGGATGCTCAAAAGTCGAGATGCCTAAATCTGCCTGGAGACAGGAGGTGTGGGGGCAGGGGGAGTGTCAGATCATGGCATTAAGGGGTCCCCAGGAGCATTTCAGGAACATGGGAGCCCAGGGAGTAAAGAAGAAGTGGCAGGAAGAGAGTGGACCCAGAGCTGGCTGGAGGCCACCATGCCAAGGAATGTAAATTTTATAGTGTGTATATTGATGAGCTGGTAACGATTTAGAATAAGGAAGTAATTAAGATTTGCAATCATCCAACAGATAGCTACTGATGCCCACAATGTGCCAGACATGATATTACTCTGGCAACCCTCTAGGAAGTCCATCCGGAGGTAGACAAACCTGAGGCAGAAATAGCAGCTCCATGCTTAATCCCCAGAGAGTTTTTTCTGAAAACTATGTAGATTAGCAGGCCTTCCCTGGGACCTACATAAGAATTGTGACGCCACTTGGGACTCTGCCTTGGCAGTGACGTCCCAGGTCAATCTTGTGCAAATGGTGCCTGGAGAGGCACTGACTCAGGAGGGCTGAGAGGCGCTGAGGTGGGGCGGGGCAGGAGGCACGCTGACCTTCTCAGGCCATTGGCGCCTTGAGGGATAGGACTTGATTTTGTGTGCACCGTCCAGATTTTCTGAGAATTGGAGGTTACACAATGTGAGGGACCTCTTTAAGAAAAGAAAATAACAAAAACAAAATTAGGTGCAAGGCCTTGAAAGGGTCCAGTGTAATATGAGGGCCAGTGACACTGCCCTCTACAGCTAAGATGGTGAACAACAGCTCCACCTGGAGCTGGGCTACTGTGAGTCCCCGGGACGGCATAGCTGCAGCCCCTGCTGCAATGGGCTGCCATAGGCTACAGTGAGTGGCCGGCAATCAGCGTGAGCGGCCGACAGCAGGTGTGAGCTGCCAATAGCCTCCGTGAGCGGCCGTCCAGAGGCCGGCGACTGATCTGCCTCATCCGGGAAGATCGCAATGACGATACCAACATGGGCCAGTGAAGCAACGTCCTCCACAACTAGGCTGAAGAACAAAAGGACAGCAACTGGGCTGTTCCCCTTCCCCCATTCCCCAACGCTGTTCCCCTCCCCCAATTCCCCAGTAAAATCTTTTAAAAAAAAGGAAAAAAGGAAGGGTCCAGTGTGAGGGGCTCAAGGTTCAAGTCTCCTTGGCTTTTCAATAAACCTACCTATTTCTTCTTCTACTTTCCCATGCTGTCTCTTAGGGTGTACATAAGTACGGAGCCATTGGATGCTTCTTAAACACCAAATGAATTAGTTCCCAGTGTTAGTAATGCATATTACGAAAGATTGAATTCGAAATTGGTCCACATCCCAAAAACTGTTTCACAGAAACCCTGTAATTGGGCCATTCTTTTCTGAGAAACTTTCTTTTTTTTTTTGTAGCTTCTCAGCCTTTTGGCTAAGATCAAGTGTAGAAACTTTCTTTTAGAGAAGACAATTTTTCTTGATTTGTCTCCCCTGAAGGGAAAATTGTCTTGATATTAATTTTAGTTCCAGGCCTTGAACCAGGGGAATACGAAGAAACAGAGCTCCCATTTCTCGCCTAAAGATTTTTTGCTTTCTTGTAACTTGCCCAATAAGAATTTTTGCTCTCCTATAACTTGTCAAACTGACTCAAAGGCTAATATAAGCCTAGTTATGTTCTCTTAGGCAATTTGAATGGGTGGAGTCTTTTTTCTAATAATTAAAAAAAATATATATGAAGTGACTGTGTTCCAGTTTATTTGCTGTTCTATTACTGCACTGCGATGGGCTTGCAGAAATAGTAATACTTGTTTTCTAGAACACTCTTAAGTTTTCTAGAAGAGTCCCCTGGTTATGCACATCAAAAAAATCCTAACGAGGCCCTGCTGAGTGGCGCCGTGGTTAAGCGCTGGCTTGGGAAGCCAGCAGCCCCGGTTTGGGTCCCACATACGAGGGCCAGTGACACTGCCCTCAAAAAAAAACAAAAAAAAACCTAACTATAAAATGATGCTGATGTTACTGATTTATTCTCCCTTAAATTAGGAAACCGAATAGTTAGTAGTCTGATACATTAACCTATCTACCTGGCACCATTGCACAACTATAACCCTTTCAATTAAGGGGACTCTGTTAAATATTAATGTGAAATTATAATGCACATACATATTTAATAAACCAACTAATAATAATAATAATAAAATAGCAATCCCCTCCTCCAATTCCCCAATAAAATCTTTAAAAAAAAAAAATAGCAATCTAAGCGTGGTGGAAAAAAATCCAGGTCAATATTTATTGCAAAAATAGAGTCATAGGAAAATACAATGTGCAACATTTACTCTTTGAGAACCAAAGTACTTTGTCTTTTTCCTACATAACTCAGAATATTAATCAGATTTTAAAACACAACTTACCTTGGCTCAGCGTGGTGTGTTTGAATTCTGGGAATGCACAGCATTGAAATTTAAAAATAATAAAATTGACCAATGCTTCTTATCTCTGTAGCTGACTGTTGTGGTGGTGGTGGGGAGGCGGGCACGTTGCTTGCTGTCCTGGAGAGCAGGGCTTGACATGTTTGTTTGGACTGTCCTATTTGTATCATTCCTCACTCTATGTTAAGAAAGAACAGTGGAGAAGCCTGCAGAGAACCTTCCATGTGGTATCTGTCCCTCAGAAAGTGCTTCTCCAAGAAGCTTCTAGAGACGCGGTGGATATTGAAGCCAGACAGCTGTGGTTGAATTCCATCCCTCACCCGCCCACCCCCACTCTCCTGCCGCCATGTAAATTGGGTTCTCTGGTATGATCCTTTGCAGCTGCTGAAAAACAAAGTTTTTGCAAGTCATCATTACCTGACTTTTCTGTCCCCAGTCATCAGAGTTGGGATGAGTTAGGATTTTATTTGGGTGCTTAGATAAGAAGCCTATGTTTTGACATAAGGACAGCAATCTCTGCCTGGCTTCAAGGATTTCTGAAGTAGCAATGATAAAAATAACAATATAGAAACCAATAACAAAAGTACTGATAACAATTATGACTCGCCGTTATTAAATGCATATTATGTACCAGGCACTGTGCCAGACCAAATATGCATTATTATCTCATGTAATGTTCCTAGTTACCTTTCCCAAACTGCAGGTCACAATCCATTATTGATTTATAATATCAGGTTAGTGAATCCTGACCAGCATTAAAGAATAAAAAAGTCATAGAATAAAATAAAAGATACCAGAGTTGGGCCAGCCGAGTGGCGCGGTGGTTAAGCACTGGCTTTGGAAGCCAGCGGCCCCGGTTCGGTCCCACATTTGAGGGTCAGTGACACTGCCCTCAAAACAAAACAAAACAAAACAAAAAACAAAAGATAGAGTAAACCATACGTAGAAAGGTTAAGAACTACTTGCAAAACTTGTTTAAGTTATATCTGGTGTGTGTGTGTGTGTGTGTGAGAGAGAGAGAGAGAGAGAGAGAGAGAGAGAGAGAGAGAGAGAACATTAAGAAACAATATGAAATGTAATTTTTAAAAAGACCTTTTTAGAGCAGGTGTAGGTTTATTGTACAATAAAATTGAGAGGAAGGCACAGAGATTTCCCACATAACCCCGGCTGGTATAGTCGCCTACTGAAGGACATCTTGGTTGCTTCCAGGTTTTGGCAATTGTCACGTATAATTTTCTACCTTGGTTCACGGTGGTCCATGGTAGAAAATGTTTCATAGCCACTGAGGTGAGTAGTAGTTTCCAGATGTGGAAACGGAGGCTGAGAGAAGTTGAGTAACTTGCCAAGTGTCACATAGCTCCTGTGTGCCAAGCGAGGGCGTGTGCTCCAGCTGTCTGTCAGAAGTCCATGAATTTAGGCTGTCTTCACAACTCTACCCCTTTTAAGCCACTGCCAGGCCACTTAGCAAAATCAGCATTGGGCCCCCACTCACTCTGGGGTCAGGAGGATCAGGTGTCTGTCTGCCTTTGGGAGAAGCAGGGCCAGTGGCCGTGGAATGCCCAGACTCTATGTGGAGATGGAAGTATTGAATGTATGTCTTATAACTGATTTTCCTCTGGTGAAGTCGCACTCCACAAAGAACCATCAGATTCTAACTTGGCGTCCATTGTAGCTTAGCTTTTTTTTTTAAAGATTTTATTGGGGAATTGGGGGAGAGGAACAGCATTGGGGAATCAGGGAAGGGTAACAGACAAGTTGCCGTCCCTTTGTTCTTCAGTCTAGTTGTGGAGGACGTTGCTTCACTGACCCATGTTGGTATTGTAATTGCGCTCTTCCCGGGTGAGGCAGATCGGTCGCTGGCCTCTGAAGTTCGCTCACAGTAGCTATTGGCAGCTCACGCTGGCTGCCGGCCACTCACTGTAGCCTATGGCCACCCACTGCAGCAGGGGCTGCAGCCTACACCGTCACCGGGGCTCGCACAGCCCAGCTCCAGGTGGAGCTGTTGTTCACCATCTTAGCTGTAGAGGGCAGTGTCACTGGTCCTCACATGTGGGATCCGAACCGAGGCCGCTGGCGTCCCAAGCCAGCTCTTAACTAATGCGCCACTCGGCAGTCCCCATTATAGCTTAGCTTTAAGGAGAGAGTGGGCTTGTCTTGCGAGCTGTACATTTCTCATTATGTATCAATACACTGGCCTTGGAGTGTATTTATGATTCTCGTGGCAAACTGTCCCTCAGAGAGGGTCTGCTCTTGAGGTGCTGATAGAGTCAGTGTCTCAGACTGTAAGTCACAGTGCAGCCTGGTGCTGTGTCCCCTCGAGTCCTTTTTGGAAGTGCTTCCAGGTGTCGTCTTACATCGCTTTCTTCTGCTTAGCTTCATCGTTCGTACATCGTTGGTACAAAGAACGAATGGCTTTAAAGATGTATGAATTTGTAATTCAAAAGATAACTGTACCTTTTCTCCTAGGATACTTGGGATGAGCTCCTCATTGGCAATGTAGAAATGAAAAAGGCTTTGGCTTGCTCCAGGTAAGGATTCTCGCAAGAGTCGACCTCTGGGGTGTGGCTTGCCCATTGGTTCTTAACCGTCAGGTAACCCTTGGTTATTGCATGACAGGTGCATTATGACCACGGTGGACCCAGATACTGGAATAATAGACAGGAAAGAGCCACTGGAAACCCTGAAGAGGTAGGACTCTGTCCGGTGTATTCTTACTGTTATCCCCACTAGAGCTACCTGTCGTGGAGGTGCTCTGAGCACCTTCCACTCTACCTTCTGGTTGGTTTGTGTCTATCGACCAATGTGAATGTTGCTTCCTCCCTTTCTTTCTGGATAGGTTTTGTAGTGCTTTTGTATTATACAAATTTTTAATTATATAATAGTGTGTTTTGCAATTTTCCTATCTCTCATATCAATGTTTAATAACATTTATATATATATTTTTCCCAATGAAGACCTCGAATACTTTATTTTTATTGCAACTCAAATTTCTTTCTTAGCATCCATATCAAGGAATATGAGAATAATAGACGTTGCATAATGAAATAGAAAAAATGGAATGCAACGAGTTATCAGGTCTGTTTACCCAGAAGCTTCTTTTAGGGTGTTTTCTCATTTGTTTTGTTATTTAAGGAATTTGGGCTGACTTGCTTCACAATGTGAAATGTATTTTTAAATCAAAGTTAGCATTTTGGGGGGAGATGTATTCAATTTGCTTTCCTTTTCCTCTTACTGTTGGTTTCTAATGAGTTTAGGTTAGAAAAGAGGTTATTTCTTGAAGCCTTCAGATTTACAATTCTGTTTTGTTTTTTGCTTTTTAAGATGCAGTGAGGTTAATTTGTTTTCTTTAGATAGGCCCTTTGAAAAAATTCACTTCAGGGCCGGCCGAGTGGTGTGGTGGTTAAGCGCTGGCTTGGGAAGCCAGCAGCCCCGGTTTGAGTCCCACATATGAGGGTCAGTGACACTGCCCTCTAAAAAAAAAAAAAAAAAATCCATTTCAGCAATAGTCCTGCTCACCCACCAACTACATCTCTGTCATAATTTTTGCTCATCAAAGAACCTCAACTTCAGGCTTATAAGCTTGGAGGGGTGGAAAACACAGTTTCTAAATACATTAAACAGAAGATTTGGAGCGTTCAGGGCAGTTCCATTTTAACCCTCCATTGGGTGCAACTGATCTCACAGATTGTTTTGAATTTCTGTTGATTTTTATACTGAATTTATGTAATAAACATATATTGTTTTTACTTTGTGGAAAATTAAAATTTCATTCTGAATAAATTATAGGCATGCTTACACGTTATTTTCATTTTCAATTTAAATAAATAAATGTTATACATGCATCTAGTAGATGCATTGCACCCGAGCTGGTAACTTTTGCATTGCACCTGACGGAGGGTTAAGATTCCTTGAGCATTTGTTTCAATGTGTTGTGAAATGGGAGGTACACATGTAAATGAAGTATTTATTTTAAGTAACATATAAAAGGTTTTTTGTTTTTGTTTGTTTGTTTTTTTTTTTTTTTGTCTCAAACTGAAACCATGGAAAAATTAGACTCTCAGGATACTTCTAGAAACAGCAGGATTATTTGCAGTTTGACTACATGGCCCATAGACTTCTCCATCAACATTTCAGAAAAGGCTGGCCAAATTACTTAACAACGTGGGGATGAAAAACTCTTGAATTCTATTGAAAGCACTTAGATTATTATTCCCTTTTTATGCTTGATGACGAATTTTTGCTTCTTTCAGCTACCGCCTGTGTGATCCTTCTGAGAGGCAAATATATAAGTCGTCCCCACTTTTTGGGATCTATTATTCGGTGGAAAAAATTGGAGACTTGAAAGTTGGTGACACTGTGTATCGGATGGTATAGTGATGGACCCACGAGAGTGATACGGTAAACGGCTAGCTTTGCTTCTGGAAGGCCTGGAGGTCACTGCCACATTTTCTCGTGTTGACACGTTTTTTTACGTTCTGTTGCTTTAACTGTTGGGAGAATGAGCAACTTGTGCTCTGACCTTCGGAGTTGGGATGTGCCCTTTATCTTTAATCCGCTCAGGCTTCTGTGTTGTCCCGCCCACTTTCTCCCTCCCACTTTCCCATTCAATTATACAATATTGATGCAGGAACTCCCACAGGAGACAGTATGTGTTCAGTTCATTAAGGAGTATTATTCAGGAGTGAGGATATGAAGGTGAGCGACCTTCAAGAGATAAATATTTTTTTCTGTCTCTTATAGAAAAGTGAAGGGGAAATGTTCAAAATCAACTTGGGGGAAAATGGTACATGCCTTTGTATCAAATAACTTTTTAAAATAAGATTTCAAGTTTGAGAAAAGTCAGTGCATCAAGGTGCCTAGATTCTGAATCATAAAGGTAGGAAGTAATATTCTTATGTTGATTTTATTGGGCCAACTAAAAGCCTGACCCTGGAGCATAATGCCTGACCCTAAAATTATAGGAATGAGAAAGTCAGTGGGAAGACCTCAAATTGAGGTCTTTAAGTAACTCCTCTCGTAAAATCCATAGTCCAGTTCTTAAAATCACCTCATGTCCAAAACTCTTGACCATCCTTTTCTCTCACCATGGCCTAACCTTCTCACCTGACCATTTTTAAGGACAACATGGGATAGTGGTCCAGACATTTCCTAACTGGTTTGACTTATTTACCATGGCAACAATTACTCCATGTGCGGGCCAGTCCTAGGTACCATAGTGAATATAAAGATGAGAGAGGCTTTGCCCTTGAGGTTGGCAAAAGGGAGAGAAACTTCTATTGGCAACCTATTATGATCAGGCATTTGCATAACTGTAACCATATTCCATCACTTCTAAGTTGCCTACTTTGTCCATATTGTAACATTTCTGAAATCTTAAAACATTCATGATGCATTTTGAAAAAAATCTTTGCGATGCATACAATAATAATCCATCTTGGGATCTGATGAAATCCAGCCAGTGCTAGAGTGAAAACTGTGAAATTCCTGAATGCCTTCCATTTCTAAAAGTCCTCTCTGGGGAAAGTGGAGCCAAGAATACCTGGGGTCCACTCTGACTCAGCGAATTTCCAGCTGTCTCAGCTTCCCAGGAAGCCTTGTGTGTTAAAAAGCCTAATCTTTTTAGGGTGTCTGTGAGATAGGTGTGATAATCACACTTTTCATGGACAGAAAACAAAGGCTCAGATAGGTCAACTGACTTGGGGCCACGGAGCTGAGAAGAGGCAGAACTAAGAGACCATGCTCTTTGCATGGCTTATGCCAGATATTTTTATGTGTAAAGAAATAACAACGCTGGGAGAGAGACACAGTGCCTCCTGGCTTCAGAGGAGAAACAGTTTCTTCCTGGGTGGGGCGATGGAGGAATGATGGAAGGTGGAGATGAAACCTGAACTTGCTGAGAAACGAAAGTCAGGAGAGCGCTCCAGGGGTCTAATGGGATGGAAGGTCCTAGAAGGACCAACCTACTGCAGGGACCGATGAGGACGTAGGGGAGATGAGGATGAGAGAGGAGGTTCTTGAAAGTAAGTGTGCAGGGAAAAGTAGCTGCAGAACATGTTTAAGTCTAAATCATGATCAAAACTGCGCTTTTGGTTGGAAGATCCTGCTGAAGGCCATGTGTGGGATGGACGGGAGTCAGGTGAGAGGAGAAATGAAAGTCCCGGCAGGTGTGTGACTTTAGTCGGAGAAAGTGGGCATGGAGAGGGAAGCATGGAGTGCCCAGGTCCTCAGCGTGGCATAGATGCTGTTTGTCGTTTGTCCCTGCGCTCCCTCTCAGCTTTATCACCCACCACTTCCCCACACAGACCCCTGCCATTGTGCTTCCCTGCTCTGAGCACGCTTCTCCTCCGCAAGCGCCAGGCTCTCAGAGTCCCACCTGGGGAACTTGGAGTAAAGTCTTTCCTGCCTCCCGTTCCCCAGGAGCTCCGAGAGGTGTCCTCGGGGGTGATCCATTTCTGCTGGACTTTTCAAGTACGAGATGTTACTCATTTACCTTAAGTGGGAGCTTGCTACCATTTCTGCATTCTGGAAGCCCTCCTTTATATGACAGGTTGACTAGGGCCTTTCAAAAAAAAAAAAAAAATAGCAGCTCATCCTTGCACCAGGGTAACTTGAGTTGTTTATTTATTCATTTAAAATTTCATTGTATAAAAGTTGATCTGTTCCGTTATGAATGCAATACATGTTCATCGTGGCAAATTTAGAAAATATGAGAAAAGTTGAAGAAAGAAATCACCCATTGTCGGTGTTTATAAATTTTATTCTGGTTGGTTTATTTGTTTAATGTAGCTGTGATCTCTGTGATATATAACATACATATATTATACAATATATCATGCATATATATATATAAATAATTATATATAATGTATATCATACATAATATATGTCATATGATATATATATATATCATATATTGTTTGATATATACACAGTAGTATATATCATGAGCAGTTTCATAGCCCTCCAATCTTTAAATGTCATTTGTGATGGTTTCATAACATTACATTGTATAAGTATATAACACTTTTTAAATACCCTTTTACAGTATTTGACAGTTGGGCTATATCCAGTTTCATTATAAATAATATTGTAGTATATATCTTTGTATGCAGAGCATTTTAAAATTGTATGTTTCTATAAGTTAGAGTCCTGAAGTGGAATTATTGACTCATGAGGTATAGGCATATTTTTTTAGCATCGTGAGGAATTGCTTTGGAAAGAATTCTTCCCATTTGCACCCCACATGTCATGTGAGACACACCCCTTGCTCTGGACTATTGCTAGAACTGGGTGGGTCACTCTGTCTTGAGGCTGCTTTGTTTTAAAGGTAATTTGGTATAGGACATGGTTATACTTCCTGCATTTGAACCTCAATAAGTGACGGTTTTGTGGGCACTTGAATTATTTATGACGCGTCAGAGAAATAAGCCAATAACCAAAGATTCTTGTTATTTATTCAGGTTTCAGCGATTAGGAGGCATTGATCAGGATTTTAACGATGGCAGCAATACCACCTCAGCAAGTCCTTATTACCCAGCTTCTGATCATCATCCTGGAAATGAATCTGTTTTTGACTTTTTGGAGTTACGTGTGCTCCACGTTAATGGGAGGAAAGTATTAGAGGTGATTTGGGAATAAGAAGGTATATAGATTTTACGTAATGAAGACTTTTTAAATAAACAAAATTGTCTATAAAATTATTTTGAGTGTTACTATAGGTATTATCCTTCTCCAACCCCTGACATTAAGATTGTTAATGTTTAAAGAATGAGCTAAAAAGCTGCACAAAAAAATTCTAAATGTTTGCATTTTATTACCTATCATTCCATGTTTTAAGAGAAATGGAATAATCAGTTTCTTGATGTGCCTTTATATGTGAACACACTCAGAAAATCCTAGTAGTGGATTTTTACATGACTGTTGAATCCTACTGATGTTTTGCTCATGTGTCTTTGGTCCAGACATCATAGAATCAGTTTGTACCTGAGTATGAAAATTATTTTATAGACCTTGTTTTTATATTCGATTACACCTCTTTTGAGCCATATAAAAGCAATTGTGTGTAACCTTTGGATACACCACCTGAAATTTCAGGTGTGTTAAAGTTGAAAATGGGATTTAAAAGAGAATGGATACGAGAATTATTTAGAGCTGGAAAAGACCACCCTCCTCCCTCTGGGCCTAATCCAAGTGACAGACACGATGTCATTCATGGACTTGATATAGAAAACCTTCCTGGAGGGGTGTTTTGGAGGCTTTGTGGGACTTCTTCTTTTTTGTTTAATGTAAGGTAAACTAACAAACTGAATATTAAATAGATTTATTCCTAAATATTAGGCTTTCATTTCACCGCTATTAAAACTTTTGAATTATTAAAAAAAAAAAAGAGAATGGAATTTTGAGAGTCAGAGTGGGGAGAAGGGAGGTTGCACATACTTTTTTGAAATGAATATTTTTTTTTTATAACAAAGAGAAATGAACTCTTTTGGTATGACTAAACGCAAATTCACACTGAATGAACTAACTCACTGACAGTTTTGTGGTTTCTTTAATATTAATAAATGAGAATCACCATTGTACTTTTTCTTTGGTATGTGAGTCTGTTTCCAGGGCCTTTGCATTTTATATTAGAACTTCAGTCACTGTCACTCATTTTTCTTTCCCCTTTCTGATTGCCTAGCAGAGACACAACTGAACCCCACACACATTACCTCCTGTCGTTGGTGGGGGGCAGGGGACGTCAGGAACTACACCCAGCGCCCATCTGAGGCGTGATGACCGGAGACTGTGGGGAGAACTCCCAGTGGCCAATGAAGAGCAGATGTTCACTCCTCATTTTCCTTTGGTGGGTTCTGGGACTGAAACGAACCCCCATTCCCATTGCCCCCTGCGGGAAAAGTGTTAAATTAGCTAGACCCCTGGGTAAATTTTGGAAATGAGGAGATTGAAAAAACCATGCTCACAAAAAGGCAAACTTGACAGGGCAAAGTGTGATTTCGAATTAGAAATCAGGCAGCGAGTAGATCCCAGCCTTGGGGATAGTAGAGAGCAAAGTCAACCATGAACAAAAGGGAGCAATTTCCCTTTAAATTTTTGGAAAGAGGGCCGGCCGAGTGGCTCTGTTGGTTAAGAGCTCGCTCAAGAGTGTGAGCTGAGCTCTGAGCAAAAAGGCGGTTCGATGCCAGCCCGAGCTGAGTTGCCGTTGAGCTGCCAATAGGTGGCAGGATGGCTCAGCTAAAAAAAAAAAAAAAAAAAAAAAATTTTTGGAAAGAGAGAAGCAGAAATACACAAAAGTTAGTGCCCCGGAGTTGTCTTTTCTGCTGACAATGTGGAGCTCACGTGCTGCATTGTTCTGAGGTGGGTTGCTCTTCACTTTATCACCCCCCACCCCCACCCCATGGCACAAATCACCATCAATCAACCCTTCTTCTGGGGGGACTAGGTTTACCCAAGCCTCTTCTCCCTCCAGCTCATTGCTGGATGAGGTGAGCTCATGGATGGACCCCAATAGCTAAGCAACACTGAGCTGTATACTCTGAACACAGTTCTTGGGTTTGCCAGGGTTGGGGGAGGAGAGGGTGACCTGAGGTTGGAAATATGAAAAGGACAGATAGAGTCTGTTTCATCAGAATCCCAGTGGCCACAAGCTCCCTTGTCCATGCATGGCTGACAGGGAGGATGAGGGAGGGCAGCTGGACACTCAGTGTACGCCCCGTGCTGCCCACCCGCTCCCCACTATCCCCAAGGCAGGGATCTGCCCGCCGCCTGGTTTCTAATTGGAAATCACACTTTGCCCTGCAAAGTTTTATCTTTCTGTCTGGTTTAGGTTAAATAAACAACCCACAAATACGTAAATAAATAAAGTGGTCATTTGTAGCCATCAGGGAATCCTCATGGCCTTGCGGCTGCAGGTGGCCAGAGCTGGGGGAAGCCGTGTTGAGAAGAGAGACAGTGGGAGGTGAGCTTCCGGGCCCCACCCCCAGCTCCCAGGGTGGCCGAAATGTCCCATCAAAACCAGCAGCCCCAGAGGCGGGAGCGCTTGGCTCCAGCTGGGATGAGGCTGGTCTGACCGCAGGGTTCAGCACCAGCTCCCGCTGTGCCCACAACAATTCGGCCTTGGGTGCTGCAGGGTGCCCTCCTTGGCCTCCCCACGCAACCCTGGCCCGCCTGGCTTGGGGTGGCCTCACTGGGACTGCCCTCAGTGACACTGGGGACAGTTGCCTGGCACCACTCACAGGCCAGACAGAGTCGGCGGCGGCTGCAACAGGTGGGCACCACATCACAGCTCTGGATCTACCCAATGAAGTCTGCAAAGGGTTGCTGGTGAGCGAGGTCCAGTGCACGGCCATGGGCTGCACAGCAGTCACCTAGGGGGACAGGTATGCTGAGCCCAGGCAGGGGACAGCACAGGACCTGCTGGGGATGGGGGTGCGGTGAGAGAGACCTGCAGAGTCTGCCAACAGGTTCTTCCTTCCCTTACAAAAAGATCAGGAGCTGGGCGGGGCATGGACAAACAGTGAACGGGGGACATCATCTCCCAACAGCAGACCCCTGGGCAGGGACACTGGGCCCCTGGGACCCCGCCTAGCTTTCCCCAAAGATGGCTATCTTTCCACCTCCCACGGGCCCTTTCATATCTTGCGTTCCTGCTGAGGTGTGGCCTGGGTCCCCAGGTGTGGGTCTGTGCTCCAGCAGACTTCAACTCCCATCCAGTGGACGTGGTGAGCCGGAATTGGTCCCTGCCTCTTTATTTTTAGTCACTGTCTCCTTGGGGCAACTTGGAGCCACCGGAGCCCAGTCCTCAAAGAGCACACAATCATAAGGACAGTAGTTGATGCTTAAGTTTCTTGCAGCTTGAAAAGCGCTGTAGATTATTCTCCCTAATTCTCTCACTCTTTTATGGATAAAGCAACGGAGGTTCAGGGCCACACGTGGGAACAGGACTCTTGTTTTCTTTGTAAAACAGTGGCTTCATTAATGTCCTATCTGGGCAGGCACCATCTGTGAATTCCTGGGGTTCAGAGGAGGTTGAAAAGGCCCAGCCGAGTGGCTTCAGCTCCTCTGGATCTGGCTTTCGGCCAGCCCTAGGCCTCATTGGAAGGCTGCACTTCAAATTCCTTCCTCCCAGACCAACCCTCATAGCTTCTGCGGGTGACACACAGGACTGATGGGGGTTGTAACGCCGTCTCCTTCCAGCTCCCCAGATGGAGGGCACTTCATGGCACAGCTGAAAGGTGAGCTATTTATCTGCATCTATGCTTCAGGAAGGAAACCAAGAGTCCTAGCTATTCCATGGCATGGACAGCAGACTGTCAAACATGGTAAAATTTGTTTTTATAGGCCCAGGGGCAAAGAGCATTGTACTCTTATGGTATCAATTCAATAACCATGTATTGAGCTCATATTACAATGGATAATAAGAGCTGGCATTGGTACTCAGATATTATGGTAAATTCTTTATTTTTGTCATCACAATACCAAAAAGTGTGACCAAGAGATGCAAACAAAGACACCTAAGTCTCATGTGGTAACTGACTCAATGTGACAAGTGCCAGGAAGCACAGAGAAAGGAGCACAAGACACTGTTAGGGGTGGCAGGAATGACTTCATAGCTGGATCTGAAAATTTAAAAGTCATTATGAAGTTTCCAGGCAAGTAAGTTGGTAGACAAACATTCTAGTGGGGTAATAAGCTGTGTAAGCACAGCTTCAGATGGCAGGGGGAAAGGCTGGTACACTCTTAAACATTTACCAAAAGGAATTTAAAACAGGGATTGAATAAACACTGTACACCAGGGTTCAGTGCAGCGTTAGTCACAAAAGCGAAAAGGTAGAAGCATCCCAAATGTCCATCAACGGATGAATGGATAAACAACATGTGCTATATACACGCAGTGAAATATTATTCAGCCATAAAAGGGAATGAAGTTCGGATACGTGCTACAGCATAGATAAGTCTTGAAAACATTACTTTAAGTGAAGTAAGCCAGACACAAAGGAACAAACATTGTATGGTTCCAATGATATGAAATGTCCAGAATTGGTAAATTTATTGCGACAGGAAGTGAGTTAGAGGTTGCCAGGGGATGGGGAGGGGCGGGGAGTGAGAAGTTATTGCTTAATGGGCACAGAGTTTCTGTTTGGGGTGATGACAAGGTTTTGGAACTAGATAGTGGTGATGGTTGCACAACATTGTGAATGTACTTAATGCCATTGAATTGGGCATTTAAAAATGGTTAGAATCACATTTTTAAAAAAATCCATTCTCTGTTGGTGGACACTTGGGTTGTTTGTACCTTTTGGCCTTGTGAATAAAGCTACTGGGAACATGGATGTACAAGTATCTGCCTGAGTGCCTGTTTTAAACAGGGCATAGACCTAAGAGTGTGCCAGATGTTTTATGCCCCCAATATTTTACCAATAAATTTAAATCTAAAAAAATAAGAAAGGCTGGCCTGTGTGAGGGCTCGGGGTGTGGGGTGGGGTAACATTGGCTGGACGAGCAGCTGGATTGTAAAGGGTCTTGCCTGCCTTGCAGAAGAGTTAGCATTTTATCCTGAAAAGCATGGAGGGACTTTGTATGAGGAGGTAACATGATCAAATTTGTGTTCTAGAAAGATCAGACTACCACTGTTACTAGGAAGGATTACTAGAAAGAATATTCATGGGCTGCTACCAAGGATTTGGCAGAGGGCAGAGCTCTGTCCTTGGCCAGGATGAAGGGTTAATAAAAGAGAAGTTAAGGAAAGGCCTTACATTAGCCTCATTTTTCTAGTGTAGCAGGACACCTCAACCATGATGGCCGACTGGAGGTGATGACCCAAAGTACCTGCTATCTTTTTTTCTAATGTCTATGCCAGAAACACAAGCTCACTTTTACGATGGTAATCATTCAATCCAATGTGCACTGAAATGACCAAAATGGCAATTTGCTTCGCTTCCTTGGTAGCTGAGATGTAACCTCCACAATTGCATTGTTCTTTTTCTGGAAATGGTTCTTTCTATGGCTCTTATTTCCCCTTTCCTCCCACACCCCAAAGTACCTTTGGATCAGGAGTACTGGCCCAGAAAAAATATTGTCCATATTAACAATAGACCACTCAGTCAATTGCAGAATTCACAGTTCTGAATATTGAAATTTTGATTTTTTTTTTTAAACGGGAAGGTGGATTTGGCAAGGTGTGTGTGACATTGTATACTGCTCAACTTAACTCCAAGCTCTGCAAACAATACAACGACAGTCTTGTTATTTCACTCTGCAGGAGCCCAAGGCCTACTGTGTGCCAGGTACTATGCTCCCTCGAGCCGTAATGTCTTTCTAGGAACTAGGTTCTTGTCATCTCCTTGGGGTGTGTTCAATGAAAGTCATCAGACTTTCTGGCCATTGAGATGAATATAGAATGAACATCGTTGATTTCTGTGCCATCAGGGAGCTCAAAATGTTCTGAAAATATTATATCAGATGCTTGAGTGATTATGAAACCCACTAGAGGGAGCTGACAGACTTAGTCTTGCTGTGTGCCAAGTATGTTCCAGACAGACACACACACACCAAGTCACAAATACCAAACTTATGAGGAGGACATGAAACATGACCGTGCATCGCTGAAGGCCCTGTAGATACTGGCTGCCCATCATGGCGGTGCATGTGTATCTTGTGTTTTGAAAATGGCAGATTTTGGCTAGTGATCAGTGAGAAGGGGAACATGGTTACTACTCATCAGGAACCTCGCCGGGTCCTGATTTCCCTGACCTGTGAGCATGATGCCCTGACCCTCAGTGCTGCCTACATGAAGGACCTGTTGCTGCCCCTCGAGACCCCCACCACAAATGCAGCTGTCAAGGGCAGGTAAGGAAAAGGCGGTTCTGGGCCTTAGCCTAGGGGTTTAGTCATGCAATTTCGAGAAAGTGCTGACTACAGAGGGAATCCTAAGAAAGATGATCAATAATTAACCACTGATTGCAAGTGCCATATGTAGGGTCAAGTACTCAATATCATGACCATCTACAGAAAGGAATAACACAGGGTGGCTTGTTGGCTCAGGTGGTTAGAGCACAGGCTCATAACACCAAGGTTGCTGGTTGGATTCCCACATGGCCCAAGGGGCTGCACCCTCCACAACTAGATTGAAGGCAACTACTTGACTTGGAGATGATGGGTCCAGGAAAAAACACACTGTTCCCCAATAAAATTTCTTTAAAAAAAAAAGGAGGAACAAGGAAGCAGCTTCAGAAATGTATGTTGACATGGGGTTGACAGACATTAAAAGTCCTATGTAGAAAATCCTGGGGACAAAAGCATATTGACACATCATCAAGAGACGAATAATACCCCAAAGGATAGAGGACCAAAATGGGGTGCGAGTGACTGGGGACAGGGTTGTGGAAGATGTGAGATTAGATCTATATACAACTGTAGGACCTGCTCTATTTTGCCTGGAAAGAGTGGGAACCTTCCAAATCTGAGAAAGAAGGTGCAAATGGCTATGGGACCCATGATGTTTAGGTCTAATGAAAAAAAGTTCCAAAACAGAAACAGAGAGCTGTGACCAGAAGGGTGATGGGATCTGCAGTTGCCCAGGAGAGAGCTGCCTTCTCTCCTACGGTTTATTGCAATAATCTCTTTTCACTGGTCTTCTTGCTTCTACTCTGGACCGAGCCCACCATCATACATAATCTATTCTCAACACATCAGTCAAAGTAACCCTGTACATATAAGTCACATCATATCATTCTCCTCAAAACCCTCTCAACATTCTCCCATCTCTCTTCAAGTAAAAAATAGGGTCTTTGTGTGGACTATCAAGGCCCTACATCATCCTATACCCTGAGAGCTCCAGAGCTCCATTTCCTGTCACTGTCACCTTTTTTCTCCCTCTGCTCTAGCCACACTTGCCTCCTTTCCACCCCAGGACCTTTGCACTTGCTGATGCGTCTGCCTGGCATCCCTTCTCTCTCATCCCTGCATGGCTCACTCCCTTACCTCTTTCTCTTCCCTGCTAGTCACCTCGAATCTTGCCCCTTGTTCTGGCCTTCTTGAAAAGCCCAGATAAAAAGCCATCTCCCCTGAAAAGTCGGCTCTGATCACCAGACCCAGAAGAGATGCCTCCCTTCTCTAAAGCCACACTGTGCCATTCCTGTGCTCCTCCCAGGCTCAGAATGTCCTGTTTAAAATCTTACCACCACCAGGGAATGTGTACCGGTTGGAAGACTTTCATGGGCTCTTCTCCAGTGTTTTTTAACACAGTTCTGGGCCCATAATGTGTGTTCAACGTGTAATAGTTTCTTCCTTCCCTCCCCTTTGCCAAATAGATACTTTCCTTATGGTGGCATTTTTACCTTATTTATCAGTGATTCCATCACAGTTTTTGTTGCCCATAAAAGGGGCCCTGGAAATATTTCTTTAATTAATAATCAATTAATTTCCTAACTGGAACCTTTATTTCTCTCCTCTTGGAATTTTATATTGTTTTTGTGTGTGTGTGTGTGTGTGTGTGTGTGTGTGTGTGTGTGTGTGTGTGACCACAGCGTCCCCTGGTGGCGAAATTTACACAGAACCGGTGGGGGCTGCTTCATATCTAGGTGAGGTGCCCACCTTTCTGGACCCTCGTGAAATATGCCACCAAGAGTCCCATTGCATGATTTAAAAAAATAATAATAATCTGTAATACGTATTTCAAGAATCATACACACTATTCAAGTTAAAATTCTGAGACTGGAATTCATGTCTGGCTTGTGATCAACCAAAGACTGGGCAGGTTCATATTAACTCATGGGTTTTTGAGGGTAAACTCAGGACTACAGTCGGATGTCCTTGTCTCCTCAATGCCCTTCCTTCTAATGATTACCCAGAGTCCCCTGACCCTCCCTTTGTGTCTCCCCAAATCTCTGCCCTGGAAGGTTCAGTTCAGACCCCCACCTTTCCCATAAACCTCCCCTGACCAGAGGAGCCTAAAGATTTCTTCTCCAAATGGCCAGAACGATTCTGGCCTGCACAGATAAACCAGCACACGTACTTGGTGCTTCCTACCTTCCAAGGCCTTCTCTCCGTTTTTCTGGACCTTTGAAAAAGAACATTGATCACTAACGTTTCATATACGTTATCCTGTCTCCCCTGCGGGGTTTGCGCGATGCAGTCCATTGATCTAATTTGTCCTGAAAGTGGGTCTCCAGGGACCCACCCCCACCGTAGGCAGGCGCCCAAGGAGCTTCCTGGGATCCAGGGGAGATGCAAAGAGAAGTGAGGCTGTTAGGCCTGCTCTCAATTTGTTCATATGCTACCAGGGGAGACGCAAGACTCGCACATGTGATGGTGTAAGGATCGTGACCCACCTTCGTCACGCACAGAGGGGTCTGACACAGCCTCTCCATACCCCCTCCTCTCTCACCCACTCCCTCAGCCCCCCTGTTCCCCCTCCCCCTGCCCCCTTTAATCAAGCAGGTTCAGTCAGGGAGGCTTCCTGAAGGAGGTGAGTTTCAGGCACAATTTGACAAGTGAGAGGAGAGGAAGCATGTCATTTCATACACATACATATGTCCTGTCAAGTGAATGAAGTGACACATCAAAGGCAGAGAGAGGGGCCGGCCGAGTGGCGCGGTGGCTAAGCGCTGGCCTGGGAAGCCAGCGGCCCGGGGTTCGGTCTCACATGTGGGGGTCAGTGACACTGCCCTCAAAAAAAAACAACAAAAAAAAAACAAAGGCAGAGAGAGGAAGGAGGAAGGTGTGTGGTTTCTCAGGACGGATGTAAAGTCTGTCATCTTTGATATAAGTGGCTTCATGAGGTGTCAACTCGGGAGAAGTCCCCCCACAGGGGTGTGTGGGCCAGGGCTCGAAGTGCTCATGTGAATTTGGGGCTTTGTCCCTCAGGATTCATGGAATGAGCTGCTGATTCATGACGTAGAACTGAAAAAGGCCAGGTAAGGCACTTCTGCTGCTGCCGGGCTGGCGGGGCTGGCGGGGCTGGCGAGGGCAGTCCGCTTTGTCCCTTGTATGATGCTCTCTGTGTGTGTCCAGGTGCATTTTAACCACAGTGGCCCAGACACTGGCGTCATGAGCAGGAAGAGGCCGCTGGAGATCCTGAAGAGGTAGGGGAGGCAGAGTGCCTGCTCGCACTAATCATTTGATTTTTCATTTAGAATTCATGATTCCAGAAAACTAATTTAAACAAAACAAAACAAAACAAAACAAAACATTGTTTAGGTATTTGGGCAAATTATATTATGAACTGAGTATTAGATGATACCAAAATTTTATTAGGTGTGATAATGGCATTATGGTGATACAAGAAATGCCCGTAATATTTTGGAAAAGGGTGTTCAGGTATATAGGGGAAATGGCATGATGTCTGAGATGTGTTGTAGAATAACTTCAGCCAAAAACAAACAAAAAAAGACACATGAAAAAAAAAGTGTCACAAAGCTTGGGAAATAGAATCTGGGTGATAATTATGGGAGAATCCATTGCACTCTTCTTTCTTTTGTGTTTAACATTTTCATACCAAAAAAATTTGAAGTGAAAGACACAATTACAAAGAATAACTTTAAATTGCATGGAAAGATAGTTAAGATAGTATTCATTTTAAAAAGTGGATTACAAAATAACAAATGTAGTATTTACCTTATTATTTTTGTTTATTTGATTTTACTTTGTAAAATATATAAATGCACGTAAATAGGTAAAAGACTGGGTGCCTATAAACCAAAATGTTAATGGAGATGCTCGTTTGGTAATGGAATTATAAGAAAAAATACATATATTTACATATATATTTATTTATGTTTATATTTATTCTCTAAGCTTTCCATAACGAAGCTGCATTCCTTTTCCTAGAACAACAATTCAGCATGCACACACCTCAGGGCTGTTATCAGGGCCAAATCTGGGACTAAGATTTTACTGAAACTTTGAAAGTAAGCTAACGATGCTCGTCTTCATTGGTTCCCTCCACGCTGAATCTGAGGTCACAGGTAGGGTGTCAGGTTTCATTGCTGCAGTCCCTGAGACTCTCGGTCTTGACCCTGACTTGTGTCCCCAGGTGTCACTTGTAGATGGGGAAGGCATGGGGGTGGTGACATCTGCTTGGGGCAAAGCCCTGACAGACTTGATGAAGGAACAAAGTTGCAGTGTGGCCATCTGGCATTGAAACCATTGTGAAAGAGCACATTTGCACATTAAGGGCGGGGGCGGTTATGCTTGGGGTTTGTGGGACCAGGCTCGTCCCCTGGAATGTGAGTCCTGCTGCCTCCCCTCCCTTTCAATCTCTCACCTAGCTGTGGCCCTATTGGGACCAACCATTTAGTCTCCTCTGGTCAGCACCAACCTTCTCTGCTGCTTCCACTGTCCCTGAAGCTACTACCTGTCCCCTCCCTGTCAGGAACCCTGGCTCTGCCACACAAGACTGTGGTGATCAGCAGCAGGTCCCCCTGTTGCTCTGCTCTGAATGTTCTGCCCCATGAAACGAGAGGGGCGGAACGCAGTGATTCTGTGGCAAACCAGCCAAGCGACTTGGGGAATTGGCTGTCATCTTGTTTTTCATGCATCTTGTTCTGTCGGCCACCAACACATCGCTTGGTGTCTGGCACTTTTCTCTCTGGATTTAGAAAGTGTCTGCACTGGCAGGGGTTGCCTCCTAAAAGCACTCCCTGTGTTTGGGCTGGTCCCCTGAATCTTTAGCGCCCCCCTCCTGCATTGGGAGCCTGTGTTTATAGAAGGACGATAGTCGACCCCAAACACAGAGTGAGGGCAGGCAGGCTGGGGTCACAGGACACCTGATCTTCTGCAGACTTTCTGCAGCCCCACAATTCCCCCTAATTGCCCCCCTAAGCCCCCAGGAGACAGAGCAGCCAGCCTGGGTGTCTTCTCCTATCTTCCACCGAGATTTAAATTGCCATAGAGGTAGTAATTTATGTTCTCCCCAGGACAGGTGGCCATAAATCGGGCAGAGAAAGGCCCGGCCGCATGATATCAATCATGGGAAGTGAGGCAGACAGTGTGTGGAGAACACCCTCTTTGCTCTGGGACCCACACTGCTTTCCCTCTCCTGTGGCCTCCTGGTGCCCAAGGGCAGTGTGGCTTCAAAATGCAAGTTCTCAGAAGGGAGAGGTCTCTGCTAGCCTTACCTAGGATGCCTGTCACCCCAGGCCAGAGGTGAGTGGAACATTTGTTTGTAAAACACTCCACACAGGAGGCACAGGGAGGCCTGTCTGCTAGCAGGAAACTTGGAATTGGCTCTTTCTTTCTGTCTTTCTTTCTTTCTTTCTTTCTTTCTTTCTTTCTTTCTTTCTTTCTTTCTTTCTTTCTTATTTCTCCTTCCTTCCTTCCTTCCTTCCTTCCTTCCTTCCTTCCTTCCTTCCTTCCTTCCTTCTTTCTTTCTTTCTTTCTTTCTTTCTTTCTTTCTTTCTTTCTTTCTTTCTTTCTTTCTTATTTCTCCTTCCTTCCTTCCTTCCTTCCTTCCTTCCTTCCTTCCTTCCTTCCTTCCTTCCTTCCTTCCTTCCTTCCTTCTTTTTCTTTCTGTAAAGATTTTATTGGGGAATTGGGTAAGAGGAGCAGCCAAGTTGTTGTCCTTCAATCTTAATGGTGGAGGGTGCAGCTAGCTCAGTTGCAAGTCCAGTCGCCATCCAGCCGTCCATTGGCAGCTCAACGGCAGCTCAGCTCGGACACAACTCGCTGGCCCATATGGGAATCGAACGGGCGACCCTGTTGCTCAGAGCTCACGCTCTTAAGCACCGCGCCACTCGGCCGGCCCCTGGTCTTTTCTTTCTTATGGGATAGTGCCTTCCACGTGATCCCCCACAGCTTACATAGTGGCCAGGGGTTGTCGTTGTTGCTTCCAAGGTATCTTGCTCCTAATGGAAAGGACAAAGCACGTCTGTTATGTGGATGCAAGACTTCTGTTGGATGCATAAATACTGTGGCAATAAGGACGGCTGCCACTGGCCCCGTGTGTTAGGTTGTGCTGTGCTGAGCTCATGAGGGAAGGGTACAGTGGTGGTAACACATGCCACCCCAATCTGGCTAATCGCCTGCTTGTTGTGTGACATTGACAAGTCACTTAGCTTCTTACAGTCTCCGTTACTTTATTTACAAAAACTGGACTAATAATACCTCTCCTGGTTGATCAGAGTAAGGTAATAAATATAATTTATTTAAAAATAGATGATAAAATACCATACCTATGGTCACTGAGAGTCTTAGTTTATGAATTTGACACCTGGGAGAAGGGGAAGTCTGGAGACACTTCTTTGCATTCTCTGAGGCTGCATTAAATGAGCTCCAACCTGCTCAGTCTGCAGCACTCCTCTCTCCGTGGATTTCCACAGTTCTGGTTAGGTCATAACCTGACCATAGAGGTAGAAGGTCGTGAGCTTCAGAAGCGACTTCTGCCCCTGGGTGGGGACCCAGCAGTGACCAGGGAACCTCTCTAGTCCTGCAAGAGTCACTGACCAGTTAATCAGTAAACCAGGCAGAGAAAGGAATGAGCAGTCTTCACTGGTGCACAGCACTTTACAGGTAACAGGGTGTCCACTCACTACACCCTTCAAGTATGGAGACTTCTAAGTTAAAGAGAGTTTGTAATTTATTAATCCCAACATATATAGAACTGTTTGGGGAAAAAAATCATAGCTCCATGTATGAGACAATACTGTTTTTAGTCTGTTGAACAAAGCTTCGTGTGCACACGAATTAATAACCTCGCACACTAACTCCTCATCCCCACAAGGGGGCGCTGCTGATTTCATTTATTGAGTCTTCCCACAGCCCTGCAGGGGCTGTATTAGCAGGAACAGTCAGGGAGGCAAGAATTGGGGAGGCCTGGCCTGGCCTGGCAGGCTGGGTCACCTGAGAGCCACCTCTCCACCCCCATTGCTTCCCACTTCTATTCCTAAACAGCAAAATGGACTGCCACCTGCAAACCAGGTGGCGGAGGCTGCCTGTGTACAAACCAACCCCTTCACACCACCCTGCACAGTTTAAACGGTTTCCTTTGCGTCCCCCAGGCCTAAGTGACCTGGTGGGGGTGTGTGAGTGGGTAATGGGCAGGGGAAGGTGAAACCTGTGAGTGGCCACTTCTTTGTGCAGAAGAGTAAATATTAACCCCCTCAATTCTTTTCAGACCCATGTGTGTACTCAGGAAGCCCATAGATGCCCAGGGGCCACATCTTTGGTGGGAAGAATCTAGGCTATGGAGTCAGCCAGACCTGGGTTCCAACCCCAGCCTGGGATCCTGGGCAAGGCTGTTATTCCTCTGAGACCCACCTATAAATTCCCAGATAGGCTTGTTGTAAGGATTAAGAGAATATGTGTAATGTTCTTTATAAGCTGTGAATCTATGATGCACAGAACTCCGACTCTAACTGCCCTCCCTGGAATCATCAGAACCTCAGACTGCAGAGCTTGGCAGCTAGGAGGAATCTAAAGTCATAAAAGTAGCTGATCCGTCCCTCCTCCTGAAGAGGCTCCCTTTGGACAGGCACAGATCCCCAAACGCCCCTGGAATTGCACGCCAACAGAGGAGAGGCAGGCTAAGAGAGGTGTCTGGATTCCCAGGGTCCAAGGTCATTGCAGAGAGCTGACTATGGAGCAAGCAGATACTCTTGTCAAGGCAGGGCAGCCTGGGTCAGCAGCTCATAGCTTTCCTTCCTTCATTGATTGTTTCATGTGTTTGTTCAACCAACGTTTGTTTGAGTAGCTGCAGTATACCAGGCACGGTACCAAGGTGTAGGAATATAGCAACGAACACCATGGATATGCTGCCAACCCACATGGTGCCCGCATGGGGACCAGCTGAGGATCTCCAGGAGGCTCTCGATTGCACCCCCTCTGTTTTCTCATTGGCCATTTCTGATTTAAAAATCAGGACCAAATTGTTGCAACCGTTCTTCTTTTTTTTTTTTTTAATCATGGTAGAATGACATTCTTGCTTTCTATTAAAGTGTTTTAAATATAAAAATGGAAGTAAAATTGGAGTTAGCTGAAATGAGAAACTGAAAGGAAACTTTCTCCCGTTCTAAGGGGGAGGGGAAGAATCTTGCCATGTGATTCCCACACATCTGCTCACTCTTCCTAGGGCCTCTTGTGTTTTCTGCCTGACAAAGATGTTCATACTGCTGCTAACAGAGGATTTTACTCACCAACACATTCATCTGTTCTGCACATGATTATGGGGCACTGGTGACATAGGAGCCCAGCGTTGGGTGGCAGCAGTCCTAGGGCATTAGACCTCTCCAGGGACTCCCTGTCTTGTAGAACAGAAAGACCTGTGCCCTGACACTTCAGGACAAGGCATGTGCATGTCCAAGAGGCAGGAGGAGAAAACTGAGGGATTCTGCACTTCCTAAGAGATGTGGTATTTGAGCCAGGCCCTGAGGGAAAGGTAGAATTCCAATGCACAGGGAACTGGAAGAAGGGCATTCCACAGGAATATCAGAGGCATCACTGAGCCAATCAAATGCAAGGATGAAAGGACATTGGGGAGCCCAACGTGGTGCTGCATAGGTGCACATGAGGGGCAGAGGATGACAGGTTTGAAAAAGCTGGCTGGGGCCAGGTAGGGGGTCCTTGCACGCTAGACTGAAGAGTTGGAATGTTTTTCTTGAGGCATTGGGGAGCCATTGAAAGTTTCTGAGCCTAGGAATGATCGGGCCACAGCAAGATGAAGAAAGTAATATAGTATCGTGTCAACAATGAATTGAAAGGAAGGGGAAGGGAGAATGAGGAAGAGAGTTGGTTAAGAAGTTATTACCATAATCTAAGCATGCACGAAACACGCTTGTCATCATGGGAGAAAAAGGGTGAAAATTCAAATGATGTGATGCAGGAAGGACCTCAGGACTTGGCAACCATGAACAAGCTATGGAAAGCCAGAGGCAAGGTGTAAAGGATGACTCCAGGGCTCCAAGCCCAAGCGACAGGTAGGACGGTGGTTCTGGTGACAGACATGGAAGAGTCAGGAGGAGCGATGTCTGGGAAAAGGAAGGTGACAGCCTATGTCTAAGCATATCAAATACCCAAACTCTTGAAAACGGGAATATTATGTGGAGACATGTGGGGATATGGCCACTGGTTACACTTCTGTAGTGTGTGCACTAGGAGGCGCTGTTCTGTTAGACTTTGATGGGAATGATGCTCTCAGGAGTTGGGCAACATGGCAGTCCTGTGCAAGGTGGATTCTTACCTTAGTCAAAAAAAACCAAAAACACCACTTTCTGTTTGAGCCCTTGCTTCTGTTTGTCTGGGGCCCATCATGGTCTCCCTTCTACCCCAGTTATCACCTGTGTGATCCTTCTGAACAAAAATTTTACGGAAAATCACCTCTCTTTGGACAGTATTTTGTTCTAGAAAACCCAGGGACAAAGTGAGAGACCCCGTGTACTTTCTGGCCAGTAATAGGAGTCATGAGATGTGTTTTAAAAACATACTCAAAAGTACCAACATTTGAAGTACGGTGTTGTGGAACTTCAGCATTTTCTTTAGATCTATGATTTCCGAGTTTTTTTTTTTTTAAAACTTCTTTGTATCTCAATGCTTCTAGTGTCCTGGTACTCAAATCCAAGAAATACAGTCTTGATAACTTAGTAGGACCTCAGGAAGTCACTTCAATGACAAGATTCTAAAAACTCCCTGTTTAACGCTGATGGTGGAATGATTCTTTCTCCTTCTTCACTCACCTACCTAGAATGCTAACCTCCATCATCTCATCACCATTCCTTAGGGAAAGAGAAGAGAAAGGGGAAGAGTGGGCAAGCGAGAGGAAAGTTCTGGAAGGTTTTATGACCTCATGCACTGGGCATTCATCCAATGGAAATTAAATAGGTCCCCAAATAAGGGAAACCTATTTTTCTCCTCCAGCCCCAGGCTAGCTTTTGAAAGGGCATATAGAGCTTGACCTTCAGGGAACACTTAAGAACCACAGGTCATCCTAGATCTGTCACTGCTGCTCCTCAGACAGTGTCCTGGCACGCAGCGCCTCTGGGCTGTGGGACAGCAGAAATGTGAGGCTGCTAAACCAGCTCCTGAGAGCAGTGTTGCTGTCAGACTCTGACATGGAACGTGCAAAAAAGCAAGACCAACAAAAACTTCCTGGCCATGAGACAAAATATCGTATCTATTCCATTTGTGATCCCAAACTTCTCCCAACATATGAGTGAACAGTAGCACTAGGGAGGGGAACAGTCCTAGTTTGATGTAGTCTGAGACACTGTTCCATGTTGCGGTAGAGAGGGAGGTGGGGTGGGGTGGGGGGGAGTTGGAAGGGGTGGGGGCGGGGAGGGAGGGGGGAAGATGCTGCCCTTCTTGTAAGAGCAAAAAGGCACCTTCTTGAAAGGAGGTGGTGCCATCTAGTGGCGTTGATTGGGAGTTCAGCCCAGCTGTTGAAAAGATTGAAAGAATACCTGTGGATGGGTTTTAGCTTTTTAATCCTAGAAATTCTTTTGTTTTGTTTTTAAAGGAAGCTGGTGCCTTCCAGGTGTTTTCTGCTTCTCTGCGTTAGGCATTTGGTTTCCTAAAAGCACTCAGGAAGGTGTCTGTACTGTCACGGAGTCCCCCATCAATTCACTGAATGCTCCTCTTCGAGTTCACGGAGAAAAAGTTCTGAAGTCCACGCCTGAGAGGAAACCACTGAAGACCTTTCACAGGAGAGAAGGGAAATGCAAGTCAGTTTTGTTTAATTACCAGTATCTAATGTTCCATTGATGGAATTCTATAACTACAATCTGTATATCTTTTCTCGCCAGTTTGCCCTTTGAGTGTATGAGGGAGCTGATTAAATCATGGTTTAAAATTGTTAATAAATAGAAGCTACCTTGATCTTACTAGCTTCTTGGCACTGAGTTGGGCTCTGAGATCTGACTGAGATGAATGGACAAAGCCAGCAATCCTGCTACCTGACCAGGGTGGGGTCTCTTACAAATGGGTCCACTCACACACAGCATCCCTGGGCAAATACCCATTTTTGAAGGAATGTCAAGTATCCAACGCTTTTTACCAAAAGCTGTGCATTTTTCACTGGTCTTATAAAAAGGGTCAGAAATCATGAGACTCTAGCCTAAGCTCTGAGGTCAAGTTACTAGTTAACAGGTGGTGGATATGTGTTTTCTGGTTGGTGAATTATAGCAATTTGCTTTCTGTGCTCTTGGTGTGAGGTGAAGAATTAAAATAATCGACTCACCTGGCCCATCCCCTTCCCCAGTAAATCCACTTTATGCTGAAACTACAGACTGATTGTGGCAAAAATAAGAGTTCAGTCAGTAGCATTACTAACGGGACCTCAGGAACCCATGGGAAAATGCCCATAGGACTTAAGAAAACATGTGAATATTGGCTTTCTGAGAGTAGCCCATAATTAGGGACTGATGAGAAACTCAAGGTTACTTTGGTGGTTGTTCCTGGGTCCTTATATTGAGTAGCAAGCTGAATGCCTTCATCATGAATTTCTAACCCCTTATAAATCGTAACCCATTTCCCCAGGGACCCAATGTGTGCAAAGGCCACACTTCATGCAGACGTGGTCATTGTCTGCATTGCAGGGTAACCTTAAAATGGAAGGGGGTACTCGGACACCCTCCTCATTTGGGGGGAGGGGAGTCTCCTGTTCCTCAGAGTGTGTGGAAGAATCCTATTTGAAGAGAAAGGTTCTTTTGACCTCTAGAATGTCAGATTGGCCTCCAAGCCTTCTGTCAGTGAGATTTAAAAGCCATTTACTCGTGTTTATTTTATATTTATGAGTTGGTTAATGCCAAAGGCAGGCAGGGCTGATGTCTCGTTTATTTTGGACACTGAACATTTGCACACAATTCCTCCTGAACTGTAGGACCCCTGCAATATAGAGCACCCCAGCCCTTCAGAAAGGTCTGAGAGCTGCGGGTGGTGGAGCCTCGAGGTCAGGCCAAAACACCCACCCCTGGTGGCTGTTTCATTCTGGTCACAGCAGAGAGTTACCAACCCAGACCTGGAGATCTTGGAAAGGACTATGGGCAGGCTGCATAAAGGCTCATGTTCACGGCTGGTCTGCTGAAAAAGTTAGAAATTCACAACCAGGAGATAGAAGCAGCAACTTCTACACACAATAGGAGAGGAAACTCAGGGTGGGCTGCTGGAGATGAAGCCGCTGTCCAACAATGAGAACTACCCCTCTGCTGCCGCCACCGTTAGTAACCAGGGGGCCAGGGAAGAAGATGCACTTAGCGGAGGGCCGCCCATGTGGTGAAACTTTGTGTGGAGGCTGGGCAAGCTTGACTAGCCAAGTGTGACTCTGTGACATCATCTGTGAGGCTGTCACCACTAGTGCTGGCATGCTAGAAGCCCAGGCAGGTGCCGTCCAAACCTCTGAGAGTGTGAGCCGTTAAAACAATCCATGACGGCAGACAGCAGAGATGGAAGGTCACTCAAAAGTGCTAGCTTTGCTCTCAGACCAGGCCTCCATGGTGGGTGTAATCAGGATGTCGGTGCCATATTCTAACACTGCACTTCCCGAAGTGCTATCGGTGCATGGAATTCTCAAAGTTTGTCTGAAGGGAGGCTTCTCAAAGAACCCCATGGACCAGTCACTTTGGGAAGTCCGGCATGCCTCATTCCTCTTCAAAGGTCAGCAGCCCACTGCAAGCGCTGGAGATCTGCAGTGAGGACTTCTTGGTGTTCAACACCACCCTCCCCGCCAAGTTCTACTTCTGACTCCCTTTTGAGAAACAGTGCTGTGATCTCTAAAGGGAGCACCAGCCAGGGGCATGGAATCGTGGTGAGCAGGAAAGGTGGGTTCATGGGAAGGCTGAAGAAGTTAAAAGGGGCTCCTGCCACATGGAGGAGGCCTCTTTGGGGATAATGCTGCCTCTTGTCTTCCTTGTGAAAGGATGAGACTGGGGCTTAAAAAGTTAAAGAAGGTATGGAGAGGGTGTCTTAGACCAGCTCTCCTGTTATGGGTCTTAGGGAGAAGTGTTCCCTTTCTTTGGACTCATTTTCTAAACCTGCATTCATGGATGGAAAGGATGGGAGGGGGTAACCCCGATTCTAGTCCCAGACTTACAGGCGTACCGCATAAATGTAGGCATTCCAGGGTAGTTCCCATACCAGGGAGGGGTACCATCTTTCTGTCTGCTGGCTTCACTTCTCCACTGCAACTCCTCTGAAGTAGATTTACCTACCATCACATTGAACAGAATTCCCCCATGGCTCCTACTGCCCCCAACCACACGCAAATATGCATCTTATACTATCATCTCCTATCAGCAAGAACAGACATTATTTGCATCCATCATGTTCATAGACATGGGCAAGTGAGTTATGATAGCATCTCAAGTTAACCCATTCCAAACAAGGGGAAGAATCTGGCTCAGCACCACAAATGTATTTGGAATTGGGATAATACAAATGCATTTTTGACACTTTTTTTTTAAAAAAAAGCTGAGCCATCCTGCCACCTGTGGGCAGCTCAGTGGCAGCTCAGCTCGGGCTGGGAGTCAAACCAGTGACCCTGTTGCTCAGAGCTCGCACTCTTCAGCCAACTCTTAACCAACTGAGCCACTTGGCTGGCCTAAAAATGCATTTTTTTAAAAAATCTGAGGCATCTCAATGTTAGCTCTGACTGCACTGTCTTCAGAGGAAGAAGCCCAGGCCATAGTTTTGACTATAATCCTGCTCTCCCTCAAACACAGCTGATGGAGCCTGGTAGGGCCTTCTGGTCCCATGATCTTCAGCTAGCTCAGAAGAAGGAGTTGCCTTAATTGCATTATTAGTCTTCATGGACAGGCTGTAGGTTGTATTAAGTAACAAAAAGGGCTGAGAAATGACTTCCCATCCAACTTCATCCAAGGCTGATGGGTAGGTCAAGTTCACTCACGTTTGGCTATTGACCAACCTAATCTATTGACCCTCGGTGGTCCTCACTCATGCTCCCTTGCCTGCACAGAACATTCTAAACTGCTCCTCCTCATCTCTCCCTCCTAAGCCCACAGTCCCTGATTTTGTCCCTGCATTCCCCTCTCTCTACCCTCTACCCGTCCCTGACCTGTGTCTTCAATAGTCCAGACTCCAGTCCTGGTGGAATCTTGTGGGCTGTAAGTCAAGTCTACCTTCTCTCTCTCTCTCTCTTTTTGGGATTTTCTGGGAGTACTGTCAATAAAGTATTTTTGTCATAATTATTTCTGATAAATATTTTTACACCTCATAAAGTCTCAGAGAGATTGCATTTCCTTGGTCTCAGGGAGGGCCACCTTCCAGATGACTTGCCCAGCAATTAAAGTGGCTCGTTAGTTGGAGGCCCAGGACGGCCGAGGACAGCTGGAGAGTTCTTTGCAAGCAGCTCTGGTTAACATCAACCAGGAAAGCTCTTTGTAAACACATAAATAATTGATCGTCCAGCGCTCACATAGCTACTGAGGATCTGAGCCTGTATGACTCATTTGCGAGCCATTCCTGTCGTCTGGATGCCATAACATTGGAGGAATGATGATCGTTTCTTGGAGATTCTTCTGTGGCTAGAGTTGCCAAGACCAAGGCTGTAATGGTTTGTTATGATGACCTTTGTTATTCCATTAGGCTCAATTGCTTTAAAAAATGATGTGTGCATACTTTCGGAACGTTTTTACCCTTTACGTTGACCTGACATCATAGTTTATATTACAAAATGTATTAATGACAGAGGAGTGTTTTCATGTCCCAAGGACAAATTTTAACAACCATAATCTGCCCTTAGTCATCATAAATATAAATGTATTGGTCAAACAGATCTTGTTAATGTGGCCAAGACAAATGCAAGTCTATATTTTAAGGCAGTCGAAGTCCTAGGGAATCTATTTGGAGTTTTTTGTGGCGCTAAGAGATCTTGTATACGTGCTATCAAAAGACTGAGAAAATTAACATGTTTTCCCCCTCTGGTTTTACGTTTGGACAGATATAAACGTCTCGGGGATGTGGAGTTGAGATTGTTCACATAGTTTCTGGACTCCATTAATGCCTGGCGGGGTGAATCTCAGTTCTTAAAGCCATATTCTTCTCATTATCCTCACAGGGCTTTGGAAAAGAAACAAAAAATAAAGATTTGAAGTCTTAGCAGTGTGTTGCTTAACCACATTTTCTCGAGTCTTACACAGCGTCTTAAAGTTTTAATTATATTAATTCCCCTGACCCCCACATGGTGCTTCCTGGGCCGGGGGGGAGGAATCCCTTTCCCTCAGATGTTTGTCTGACATTTTACATCATTCCAGTTGGCAATCCAGAAGCTGGCAGACAATGTTCTGGGCATAAGCTGTAGGATGGATCAAACACGCTGTCTTCCTTTTCGTTACGCCACACTCAGAAGTATTGGCTTTTATTCATGGTGTCCACATTGTAAGCTTCTCAGGCAGGATATAAATCCTTGTTGAATAAATGCTTTCTAATTGTGTTTTTATTTTGAACCATGAAAATGCAGTTAAGTCAGTCATGTCTCAAATGCTACTCTCTGAGAGAGCCGACTGTTCACAGAAGGTTAGTTCATCTCCCCCACATGGGGTAAACATGGTGCCATAATTTACCTCCATGTGGATGATGGTCGCCTGGCTATGACTGATGAGCACGCCAAATAAAACCATTGACCCTTCTTCCCTTAGAAGAACCTTCTCTTCTGAATCTTCTGAGCTTCTAAAGCCCTTTGGCAACACCACACGTATTGAGCTTTAGAAATGTGATTTTACCTGGAGCTCCTCTGGGACTAGGGATTGGGGTATGTACAAAATTGTGTTGGTGTGAGGTCTGTGCTGTGATAATCTACTGTGTGGTTAAAACTTGTGGCTCTCTTTTATTTATTTATTTTGTTTATTTATTTATTTATTTTTTGAGGGCAGTGTCACTGGCCCTCATATGTGGGACCTGAACCGGGGCCGCTGGCTTCCCAAACCAGCGCTTAACCACCGCGTCACTCGGCCGGCCTGTGGCTCTCTTTTAAAAGTGAGGCATATACACCCAGGTTCATAGCAGCACTATTCATGATAGCCAAAATGTGGATGTAACTCAAGTGTCTACTGACAGAAAAATGAATAGACAAAGTGTGGTCTATACATACAATGGAATATGATTCAGCCTTCAAAGGAGAGGAAATTCTGGCACATGCTACAATATGGGTGAAGCCAGAGGATGTTATGCTATGTGCAATAAGCCAGTCGCAAAAAGACCAATGCTGAATGATTCCATTTATCTGAAGTGCCTAGTGTAGTCAGACTCATAGGAACAGAATGTAGAATGGTAGTTGCCAGGGGCTGGGAGAGAGGACAGGAATTATTGTTTAATGGGTACAGACTTTCAGTTTTGCAAGATGAAGAGTTTTGTGGATGGATGGTGGTGATGGTTGCAAAACAGTGTGAAACTCAGTGCCTGAACTGTACCCTTAAAAATGGTTAGGAGAGTACATTTTAAGTTATATGTATTTTACCACAATTAAAAAATAATAATATTAAAGAAAATAAGGTGAGGCACATCAGAGGCTTGGAGTTAAATTAATTCAAACTCTCAGGCCCCTTCCTGGAAAGAGAGCCCAGGCTGCAGCCACTGAAAGAACCCTAACCCTACCCAGAACATCAAGAACGAGTCTTCTTGCTGAGCCTAAAGAGAGTAAGAAATTGAAATGTAATGTCTTTGAACTTAACCTTGATTGAGGGTCAGATCATTTCACTTCAGACTTTAATTTCTTGTTTTAACTTCTTTGGACCTTAACTTGTAAGGGGTTTAATTTTGGATTTGGGACTTTCTGAGGGGGTTGTGTTTCTGACGTTTTGAGGGGGTTAAGTTCAAGTGTAGAACTTTGTCTTGTTGGCATTTTATTGTTGGCCTGCCTTTATGATATCATTGGGTTTCACTGCATAACCTCTGCTAGGTTATGTTGGTCAATGTGGCTGGAAATAAGTCGAGCTGGGAAATACAAGAGGATCTACATTTTCCTTCTTGACTACAGAAAGGCCTTGAAGAACATAATGTACTGTACTGACCCATCTCAGAAACTTATGGGACCAGAAAGATCTATAAATGGAGCAGTGGCTGGTATTGGGTGGGGGTTGGTTCCCTCTCTGAAGATGTGAGGACTTCCTGTTGACCACAGGCATGATGGTTAAACACAATGGGTTCAAAGAACAAAAACAAATGAGGAATGTGGGGTAGAGCTAATAGCTTCCCTACAAGTTGCTTCAGTATTATAATCACACGTATCCCTGCTGTGTCCTAATGAAGGGATAGTAATTAGTCTTGGCCCCTGTCTGCCTCCCTGCGGGTGGGCGCTGTCCTACTTAGGAGAGATCTAACTGGTAAATTTGGGAGCACCGCTGAACTCTGCTCCTCTGCCCCCCTGGGTCCCCACCCCCTTGCTTCTTGGACTGTCTGCCTTCAAGGTGCTGGGACTCTGGTCTCTTGGGGCCAAGTGTGAGCTTGGCAGAAAAACCCTGCCCTAGGTGGCGAGGACTGCAGTTTTGTCTAGTGCTGCCCAAGGCAAGGAGGACAAATTCAATACAGATGACCCTTGAATGACATGGGTTTGAATTCTGTAGGTCCACTTATTTGCAGATTTTCTTCAATAAATACATACAGTAATTTTCTCTTCCTTATGACTTTCTTAATAACATTCTCTTTCCTCTATTATAAGAATACAGTAGAAAATACATATAACATACAAAATATGTGTTAATCGACTGTTTATGTTGTTGGTAAGGCTTCCGATCAGCAGTGGCTCTTAGTAAAGTTTTGGGGAAGGCAAAGCTTATATGGGTATTTTCGACTGTATGGGAGTCGGCACCCCTACCCCTGCATTGTTCAAGGGTCAGCTGTCCTGTGACTCAATATTGGAAATCCCATTGCTTCTGTATTCCTCAATCAAGTCCTCCAGCCCAGCTTTTATCAGTAATAAAACAGATATTTTCATCTTAAAAAATAAATAGGACTTTTTTAAAATCTAAAACTATATCCACACCCTATTTGTGCCTCACATTCATGGAGTGCCAAGAAGTCTGCACAGAACTTTGGCCGCTGCATGGGGTTGGATCTTCCTGACAATCTAGTGAGGTCAGATGGATGTGACAGCCTTCTGTTAGCTGCTCCAGAATGATAATTATCCCTAGTGGCATAACTCATGTCAGTGAGGTTTGAAAAGGTTAAGTAACTTGCCCATGGCATAGGTGACGGGCTAGAATGAGTCAAAGCTTTTGACTTCTGGCAACGTGCTGCTAAAGCAACTTATCTTGCCAATAAGTTGGCAAGAATTTCTTCAAAGGGTGGTAGTATCTTCAACTAGAAACCAGTTTAATTCTACAATCTTATTTTGAAACTTTTGCTTATGACTTCATAAAGGGAACTTTAAGACTGGTGTATGTAAGCCATAGAGTGTATGTGGCTCACCTGGGCACCTTGTTTGCAATGGATATTTTTGTATCTGACACCCAGATATCCCAGCGTGGGTTTGCAGGAATTCTGATTTTCATAAGGACCCAACTTGCTAAACTCCTGTCTGATTTCCTGTAGATCGGGTTTTCACATATCCTCACCCCACTTTAACATTGGCTTCCTCTTTAATGGTGTGTAAATGCTGGCATGACAAATCCTGGCTTTCTTAGAAAAATAGAACTCCCTCGACTATATCATGGTTAAACACGGAAGTGCTTATGGGGTTTTTAAGCTTATGTGCTTATGATGGGTTTACACTGATCCAAACATACATCCCCTAGCCCTCAGGGAACCACAGTACCCACTTCAGTATATGTGGACAAACATCTGTTCCTTGAAAAACAGCAGAGCTCTGGAGGTACCAAATCTATATCCTGGGCCTCCAAGCAACTGAGTTAACTACCCCACCATTAACTAATCCTGAATTCATTAGCCAGGAAGGGACAATGCTTGGGGCTTAATAACTGTGTCCAAAGTGTGTATCAAATGCCTGTGTGTGCATGTGTGCGTGTGGTGGTGGTGGTGGTGGTGGTGGGGAATAAATGAGAAAGGAAATTTTGTAAGAATATTTGCTTCTTTTTTTTAATCAGCTAGTGCCTTTTAATAAATGGACAAATAACAGGCCCCAGATATAGCATTAACAACATAAAGGCAGTGAGAACCAATGGTATGGTTTTTGGTTTTGGGCTTAATTGTAAGACAAAGTAAGGATTTGCAAAGCTGGTGGGTGATTGCCGCTTTCTCTCAGAGCACAGGGAGATGGTGTGTGTGCCAACTGGTTTTCCTCTTTC
Organism: Aselliscus stoliczkanus; assembly: GCA_033961575.1. Taxonomy (NCBI): domain Eukaryota; kingdom Metazoa; phylum Chordata; class Mammalia; order Chiroptera; family Hipposideridae; genus Aselliscus; species Aselliscus stoliczkanus. Next base: position 11,268,664 of record CM066734.1, read on the forward strand.
CACCTCCCAGCCAAGCTTCAGAGGAAACTCTTTTCATGTGAACTGGAAAAGATGGATTTCAAGCTTCATTGAGAGCTTTAAAACCTTAAAGCCTTGAAAATAACCTGTCTCTCAGGAATCCTCAGTCCCAAAGAATTATAAAAAGCTTTTCCTTGGGCCGTGGAATGGCCGTGTTATTAGCTACGATCACTTAAGTCTCTGAACAGAAGGATGTCATAAATCTGAAAGTATTTGTTCTGGTTTGTGACTAAGCAAAACTGTATAATATTAAATCAGATGTTGTTATAAACATATAAAATGGCACTTTTTTTTTTTCCAACTTGGGGCATTGTGGCATGAAGCTTCTGGGAATGTTAAAAAAAATGTTTTTACAGTCTTGGATTCTGAGTCTGGTTTCAGCAAGGTTTTCTTCTTTCTGAGCATGAATGCTAAATAAAAGTCCTGTTTAGCTCTCTGTGTTTTCCCAGAGAGTTTTGCAAGGCTGAGTAGAGGCGTTCTTACTCCTTTGCAGGCTGTTCTATGGAGGTCAAACTGGAGACCTGGGAAGCGGGCAGAGTGTGTGTGTGTGTGTGTGTGTGTGTGTGTGTGTGTGTGTGTGTCCGTCTGTCTGTCTGTCTGTCATGGTGAGGGGATGCACCCTGGAATGTTTGGGTTGGAGGGGATCTTAGACACAATCTAGTTCACCATCTTTCTTATTACCCAGGTCATGTCCATGACCCTGGCTGGCCCTGTGTGATGACAATCATGACTCTGGGGAAAGCTGCACATTTGCCTCTGGTAAGTGGTCCTTGGCCTTCAGTTTTCCACTTCAAAGTGATGGTCATGCTGTTACATGGTGCAGGCAATGGTGAGAAAAGGATGACAAAGAAGTCATGACATACAGAGTAATCAAAAGTCGTTATAGTTTTTCTTGTGTTGGCACTTCTGTCTAATTTTTCTTAAGTCTTTGAAAACTGCAATTTCTAAATATATTACTTCCTATAATTAAGAAAATAGATGTATATTTTTAAATATCCATTCTAGCTTCCAAACATTTGTGTATTTATTGATCACCTTTTAAAAGGTGATTTAGGATATTGATAGCATTCCCCTGACTGTTGAGAGTCACACTGTTCAGCATGGTAGTCATTAACCACATAGGGCTATTGAAATGTGCTGGTCCAAATTGCGATACACCGTATGTGTAACATACACACCAGATTTCAAAGACTTGTACAAATAAAAGAGTGTAAGACACTTCAGCAATCATTTTCAGTCATGGTGACATGTTGAAATGATAACAATTTGAATAAATTAATTTCCTCTGTTTCTTTTTATCTTTCAAATGTGGCTACTAGAAAATTTAAAATTATGCATGTGGGGTATTGTATAAAGGATAGAAGGTTAGCAATCCCCTTACAAGGATGGAAAGGCCCTTGAGCCTGCACAACACAACACACATAGAGCTAAGGCATTGCTACCTGCTTGGTGGCATCTAAATGTGTTTTGGGGAAAGGAGAGTAACTGCTTCATGGGTGTGAGGTTTTCTTCTAGAGTGATAAGAACATTCTGGAACTAGACAGTGGTGATGGTTGCCCAATATTATGAATGCACTAAATGTCACTAATCGTATATTTGACATCATATGTATTTTAACACATTAAATAATTACATAGGTGATACACATTATATTAATACTTCTGTTGTCTATGCTTTTTTAAGTTAGAGGCAGAAGGTGTGGCTCTACCTAAAACCGTGTCTCTAGAAATAGGGAAAAACATGGAAAGAGGCAGCGATGGGCAGAAGACTGCTGCGAGCTGTTGAAACGCTTTTCTCTCTCCTTTTGGTAAAAATATTTATATGCGTCCCAGTTTCCTGCCGTGTGGCCCCTATCTGTTCACAGTGCCTCATCTTGTTTATCTCATTCCACTTTTCCTCCACACTTAGCATCCTGCCCACTGCTAAGTTTCTCAGTAAGATAACTTCTCCCCCCAAATTCCTTGCAGCTCATCTGGTGTTAAGGAGTTAGCGATTTTGACAGTTGAAAAGAAAATAGAACACCCAGATCAGGCGCAACAAGCACCCCCACCTCCCAGATACTGTTGATTAAGAAACATTAAAGTCTTTCCTGTGCATCTCTGGAATCCAGCTTCTTAAATGTAAACTCCACGAGGCAAAACTGGTCTTTACTGTTAGAAGTCAGGATGGCCGCTGCAGGGGTACTGGGGGTGAGCAGGGAGGGCAGTGGCTGGCTTGGGGTATCAGAAAGTGTTTCTGGATGTGGAAATATTCTATCATTGGTCTGCGCCGATAACCTCAGTGTGTCCACCTGGTGAAACTGTACTGAGCTTGTGACTTGTGTATTTTTCTGAATGTGTGCAGCACAAAATTTAAAAATCAAAACACTAATCACCCCATGAGGTGCATACGTTTTTGAGTGTTAAGCTGACAGTCCTGGAGTGAGTGAATGCAATGGGGTAGGTTCGTGTTCCATGAGGAGGGCTACCTGGGGACACTGTATACCCTTCCTGTGCGACCTGGATTGACAAGGCCTGTCAAAGAGGCCCAGAAAAGGTGGCCTCCAGAGGTCCCCATCCACCCACAATCCTCAGACGAGGGATTTGTGAGTGAGTGACTCACCTCAGAAAATTCGCCTGGGTACCTCACACACACTTAGGGGCAGCCACACACACACTTAGAGACCACAGAGAGGGCACATGGGAGTGAGGTGTTGCTTACCAAGAGGCTTGGCCACTGTGGGTATAGGGAGACACCTAAGGACAGGCACATTCTTGGGAGAGTTTAGAATTCTTCCCTTGCTGTAAATAGACACTCCCAAGGAGAGGAGGGGCTGTTGGGGAGTAACCGGGCCCTGCAGTTATCACCTACGGAAATCCTGTGTGGTGGTCAATACCGCCCTCAGCCAAGCCTGGAGAAGTGATTAGGGGGAGAAGAGAGGGCCTGACAAGAAGAGAGGGGCTAATGTGGGAGGTTATTAGTCAGACAGAGGCCGGGGGAAACCAGGGGTGAGGGGGATTTGGGTTGAAGGAGCCTAAGAGGAAATGGGGGAGGAAAAATAAATAAACGAGATAAGCCATTTCATTCGCTTCCTCCCTTATTGCCCTTTTGTTTTGTGCTCAGGACCAAGGTCTCCCCTGAGAGCTCCTCTTCTGGGGACAACAGTCTGGAGGCCCGTTTTGAAAGCCAGGCCTGGATCCGAGCTCCCGGGCCTGCACCCTGCCCTTCGCCCTGCACTTGTACATACACCTGATGGCCTGTTGGACATGCTACCCAGAGCCAGCCCCAGGCAGGCTTCCCACAAGCTCACACCTCTGCCCCCACCTCTACAGGTGCAGAGAGCCCAAGTCTCCATGCCCAGCTAGATCCTTGGACCCCCCACACTGGAGATGCCAAATGCTGGGGTCCCTGTGGGGTCATGGGTCAAGATAGGTTAATAACAGTGTTGCTGGCCTGTGGAAAGGTTTTCCTTGTCTTGGGTACAACTGGAAGTGATCACTCATGACCCGCTCTACCCACCTTCTGGAAGGCAGAGCTCCAGGTTCTAACACCAACATCAACTGGTTCCCTTGGGATAACGTTGGACCTCATGAGACGGGAGAGAGGGAAGGGTAAGTGGCCGGGAAAGCAGCCTGTCCACGCCCAGCTCTGCTGGCTGTGTGATGGGGGCAGGCCTCTTCATCTTCCTGGGCCTTCCTTCAGACATCCATAAAATAGGGATGATGATGATAATGCAACATATATCACGTGCTGATGGTACTACCTCACAGATACCTGGGGATCTAATGGCGTATATGTTAAAAGCACTTGGCAAACTGCAGCGTGCCTAAATACTAGCTTTCTGGTGGAGGTAGACAGCCCGTGTGCTATGAGGTAGGTGGGAAGTAAATCGTTACCAAGAACTGAAAACACCAGTGTGCAAAAGGTCTGCTTTTACTTTAGAACATCTTTAAGGAGACTCGTTACCCTAACTAGATCAGCCAGCCCCATCACTTGCCCAGAGCTCATACGGAAGTGAGAAGCAGCAACCGAAAGCCAGTCCTTGGGATGGCATCTGGGGCTCATATCTGAGATCACTTTGTTCTCAGTCCACCCGAGTGAGCATTTCTGTCCTGCTAGGCCACATGTCCACAGCAGTGACAGGATTGCCACATGGAACTCACTTCTTCACAGCAGTCGTGCCTCTAGAAGTTATCTCTACGTTGCTCATTTACACCCAGGCTAGTGAACCCCTCTGCTAGATCTGCCTCATCAAGCACCCTGCTCAGTTTGAAGATGTGATGGGCCAGGGTGGTATAGAGAGGGAGAGGAGGCCAGGAGTGGCCCTTTGAGTAGGATCATGAAGACCGTGAGCTATTAGAGGCAGGGAAGAGCCCTGAAAGCTGCTCATTAAATGTTTATTGAGCAAATCTACCATGGGCTAGGCACTGTGAGTCTTGGGCAGCACAGAACAGGCCCTGCAGTTATTAATGGACCTTTCACACAGTAGGGAAACTGGGCATTAAGCAACTAATGACACAAAGAATTACAGGATCCCCCCTCTACGTGAAAGCAAAGGGCTCCTATGAAACCCATCCTGTGTCAGCCTAATTGGTATAAAGCGAAGAAGCAATCAGCTGAGCACACATCTTGCTAACAGATGCACAGAGTGAACCAAGAAAAAGCCCAGGTGCTCACAATCTCAGCTCAGAGCTCTGGGGCTTGATGCTGATGGGCTGAGTGTGGTTCCCAGGAAGGCGCTTGTTGGGGTCACTCTCGCTGCTCACTGCTCGGGGTGCCTGCTGCTTTGATAATGGCTCAAGCAAAACAAACGCTCGACATTATTTTCACTTTTCGCCTTTGTTCGTAAAGGTGAAATCATCTTTGGATTTCTTGCAGCTAGCAAAAACAGGTAGGAATGGTCTTTCGTAAAAATGAAGGCATGATGGTTACTAGACTCAGTGTGGCAATCACATTGTAAGGTAGACAATTGTTGAATTGCTGTGTTGTACACATGAAACTAATATAATGTATGCCAACTACACTTTAATAAAAATATTTTTTTAATTTAAAAAACAAATGAAGGCATAACGTGAACTTTCAAAAAATGGGGTTACCAGTAATCGCAAGAGGATGCATGCTACGAACAGGAAGCATAGGGTGTCAAGGCGACATTTCCGCTGAACCCCGAAAGATAATGCCTCTGCCCAGTGAAGAAGGGGAGGTGGCTGGGGTCAGAAGTGGGGAAAACATTCTCAGCAAAAGGAACATACACGTGTACCTATTCCTCCATGGGAAGGGACATAATGCCATAAATAGTCCACCTACCCCCAACTCAACCTTTCTCCTCATCTCAACACCCTCTTTTTCTGAGACAATGCAAATACAGAGAGCTTTGCTTATTACAAAACCTTCCCAATTGTGCATATTCTTATTAGACTCGTAAAACTTGCCTATTCCTTTTGGTCACCCCTCCCTACCCTTCACATGACTGGCCAAAAGCGAAAACCAAAGAAAACACACATTCCCAGAGTTTATTATAGTTATCATGACTCAGACAGATTTGAGGACTAGAATTTAATGGAGGTTTTCCTAACATTCCTTCGGGACTTCAAGGACTTTTTTTCCCACCAGCCATGAAGTAGGATTATAAAAACACATTTCTTTCTTTAAAGAAGAAGAAGGAGAAGGAGAAGGAGAAGAACCCCTGTGAATTCAAAGTTCTGATTATTCTAAAAGCAGAACCCTTGTTCCAAATGTCCACACACCTGCCTTTTCTCCCTCATTCTCACTGTCATTATTTCTCTGGTGTAGTAATAAGCAAAATAGAGAAGGAGTTGACCTTGCTCCTGACCCTGCTGTGTGACTTTGGCCAAGGCACTCCCCCCTCCCCCTCAGCCTCAGTTTCTTCAAATGTAGGAAGCAGAGATGAATTGCAGGACTCAGGTTTCCTTGGAATGCTAACATTCCTTGGTTCTCCTGGAAGAACTTCAGTAATAGGCAATTCATTCAGCATCTCCAAGTCCCATATGTAAAGCCAGGGTTAATTGAAACTCTGCTTTCTCAGGAGGGAAATTGGAGGCAAGGCCTCCTAAAGATCACCTAGCTGAAGCCAACTTAGGTATCAATAAAGGGTCTCTTCTCCCCCAGGCCAGCCTCCCCCTCTCCGGCTCACTTCTTTCCCCATATTCACCAGGCTGTATTTCCACAGGCCTTTCGAACTCCAAAAATCCCTCCCTAGTTTTCCCAGGTGCAGCTGCTACTCCCCCGATGGATCTCCTCTCCTGTGAATGTCCAGACCAAGAAGTAAATGCCTCCAGCGTCCAAATCTGTAACACAAGTGAGAGAAGACGTCGGGGTGATGCACAGGCCCACACAGCGTAACAGGTAGGAACACAGTCACCTGAGGAGGACTCAGATTCAACCAAAGGGGATCTAAGTATTAATTGGTACTAATGTAAAGTCTCAGTGTCATGGAAAAACCACTGGTTTAGGAGTCAGATCACCTGGCTTCTAGCCCACCTCTGCACCTGTGAGATCTTGAGCAAGCTACTGACTCCGTCTGAGCCTCAGTTTCCATCCCAGTTACAAGGAGAGGTGATTAGACATTTCCAGAGTGACTTCTGGCTTTCATGGACTGATTCCTGGTAATTAGTTGCCTCTTCTGAGACCACATAGCCTGGCAGGAAGAAACACAAAAAAATACGTGAGCAAACCAAAGCATCCCTCCCTTTACAAGAGTGGCCACCCAGACAGAGCTCTGCTAGCCACAAGACAGGAGTGGAAATCTCACCTTCTCTTTTCCCAGAGGGCTAAGGGACAGGTCCAAACGTAATGAAATGTAACATAAAACACAAACAGACCACACCAGAGCTGAGCTCTGCTTTTCACAGCACTTTGATGCTTGGCATATTTATCTGGATTGGGGGGGGGTTTAGGCTGAAATGCTCCACCTCTCCACTCACCCAGCAACATACTCTAACTGGAGCTTTGGAAAAGGAGCATGGAGGAGCAAGGGGAATTTTGGATGAGAGGCCAGGAAATGCTTCCTCAGGGGAAGGAGAAACCTGGCACCATCAATAACGTTGAGTCTATAAAATCATTTTCCTGTGGGGTTCAAAGCTCACTCGTTGCACTGTATTTATTCCTCAGTGACTCTTACTAATTGTCTCATTCTATATGGGACTTCCTTGTGCTATTGTTTCAACTTTTCTCTAAGTTTGAAATCAGATCGAAATTATGTTATCGACAAAAATCAATGGGGAAAGAATTGATTGTTTAGTAGGAGTAATTGAAATAGTAAGGGGTTAAAAGCAATGATATGTCCATTCCTAAGGGAAACGGATAAGTATAAGACTGTGTGCACAAATAATGGAATACAATGCAATAGTCAGAATTAAAAATATATGTAGCAACACAATTAGATCTTCAAAATATACTGTTGCATGAAAAAAGTAAGAAACAGAATGAATACACAGCTAAATACAATTTGTGTAAATTAAACACACATACAAAATAATACCATGATATTTACAAGCCTGCACATAACTAGAAACATAAATTAGGTACTCTGGGGTGGGTGCTTACAGGGGACAGAGGAATGAGAGTCAGGGTAGAGGAAATAATAAACAGGGAGAGGAAATAATAAGCTAAAATTAATATAAGAAAGGAGACTTGGGAGGACTGATGGTGATGGTGTGACATGGAGAGAGAAATATGATTAATTCATTAAAATTTTTTTTAACTTTAATTACAGTTGGCATTCAATATTATATTCAATGTTATATTAGTTTCAGGTGTACAGCATAGTGGTTAGACATTTATATAACTTACAAAATGATACCCCCAATAAGTCTAGTGCCCACCTGGGACCATATATAGTTTATTACAATGTTATTGACTATACTCTTTATAGAATGTACTTTATACCCCTGTGATTATTGAAATATGATTAAATATTTGCCCCTGGTGTCCAAAGTAGCCAGGAAGTTGATTGAAGAAAGAAAAAGATCCCTTTCAAGATGCCTCTTAAACTCAGATTTTTATTCATTGATTCATTCCTACGACACATACTTACTGTGTCCCAAGCAGCGTGCCAGATGCTGTGTTAATAGTTAGAATAAGAGAGGAGCGTTCCCTGTCCTCATTTTAGATGAGGGAGTATTCATTATATACCACTGGAGAAGCCATGGGTGGTGTTTGAGAAGACGAAAGTCAAGAATAACCACTTTTCAGTTCGGGGAATATAATAATGTAAAAATTTTGGATGGAGTAGAGGCTAGATCACTGCACTGTACACCTGAAGCTGATGTTGTATAGTATTGTATGCCAACTGCAACTGAATATATAGATAGTCACGGGATGTGGAGTATACTGTGGAAGGGAGTCAGGGGAGTTGTGATAGATAGTATGATATGGGGGGGGGAGTGGGGTGGCGAATTGGGGGAGGAGGGTTGTCACTTTGAGGGGTAAAATGTATAACTATTGCATTGTGTTGTACACCTGAAACTAATAATAATAAAAAAAAGAATAACCACTTTTTTGCTGAGTTTGCACTATTCTGCTTCTATGAATGGCTCACACAAAACCATTTTATCATTTCCCCTCAATTTATGTGTCCCTTCCATTTGCAGAATTCCCTCTTAATTCCAGGTATCTCTAAAACTGCCAGTTTTGTTTTGATTAACTGGATCTGTTATAGCGCCCTATGTACTGTTAAGGGTGAAGAATTGTGAGATCTGAGTTAGGTGAGTCTAAAATCCACTTGAACTTGGACTTGTTGTCCATCCCACTCTTGGGACCCTTGTTACTATCTTTTACCAGAGTATCTGGTAGACATGTCCTATGAGAATATAGGCTCTTCCCACTCTCCTCTGACCTATGATAATACTCAGTTATATTGAATTAATAATTAAACAAAGATGACCAACATTAAGTCTGGAATAATCTCATTACATCATCCTGACCCTTAGTTTTTACAGACGTCTGCAGTGAGGTCTAATCAGTATTATTGTATGCTACTTAGAAAACACACACACACACAAAAAAAACCCCATGGAATTTAAAGCAGTTTTACAAATCTTAGCATGAATTACTAATCTTTTTGTTAGTTGTCAGCAGCTTGGGATCCAACTAATAAGAAATATATATTTTCCCACAGAACAATACAAAACACATTGTTCATGCTTTGGGGGGAAAAAAAAGAAGAAATAATAAAAATAAGATATTGTGAGAGCTTTGAAGTGCCTGGGACACAATGGCAGGTTCCTTTGTTGAACAGCAGATTTTCCTCATGCCACTCAGCCAGATTCTTATCAAACATTTCTGAGCAGGAGACAATGAAAATGACCCAGCATGAATAAAAGAACAGATGAGAAATGTGCTGTGATAGAGGCTAAACGAGGCCCCTTCTGGGGCTGGGATCCTCACTGAAAACAAATAGCCCGAGGTGGGGAGAGAGGCACACTTTATCTTCGGCATTCTTTTTATAGCTCCAACCAGAATTGTTTTCCCTTGAAAATGAATGGAGTGCCGGGAAAGCTGCTTGGCCCTCTTCTCTGGCCCTTTCCTTGCACCGTGCAGCCATTTTAATGAGTTATTTCTCACAGTCGCCCTACCAGGCAGGTCATCATCAATTCCCCGCTTTAGAGGCAGAGCTTAAGTGAGGCAAGGGCTGAGAGGTGACTCAGTAATGGACCTTAAATATGTGAGGGTCATGTGGCTGTGGATAGGGAGCAGCTGTCCCCAGAATCTTTCCTGAGTTCAGAGGAGAGGGTGTGAGCTGAATGTCAGCATGGAGGGAGGGATATTGGAGTGAAAAAGAGTTCCCCCTCGAAGTGCGAAGTGCAGAGCGTTCCCTGTGAGATGGGAAAGCTTTCTGAGGGCAGGCATCTGTCTCCTACCTCCTGGCTTTATCACCACAGCATCTACTGGATATACTCATATGTGTTCTCAGAAAAATCCACGCTCAATTGGTTGACTGATAAGTGGTATGGACAACTCCCTATGTAGGGATCTTTTGACCAAGGCTAGAGAAACATGGATCTTGGCTGATTGGCTCTTCCAAGAACGAAGGACCAAATGGTCCTACACGGTCACTACTGTTTGTTGGGTTCCATAATTCGTTCCTGATATTGGCTCTGTTCAGTTCAATTCAGTCCAGTCAATATTTCTTGATCATCCACTGTGTGGATGGCCATGGACAGAGCTTTGGTGGACTGCAGAAATGAAGTAGTCATAGCTCCTGCCCTCACAAAGGAAAAGGCGGAATGGGAGAGGAAGAGATGCATACAATTTTTGGCAATACAGGTATCTGAAAATATGAGAAGGGCTATCTTAGAAATCCACTCCAAGTCCCTGAGAACACGGAGGAGGAAGCAATGCATCCCAGTTTGGAAACTGGGAGAGGAGTGATAATAATAACACAAACTAATATTACTATGTGCCATGCAGGTGATAAGTGCTTTACTTGGACTAATTTATTTAATCTTATTGTATACAATAGCTGTATATGATAAGTGCTAATGTTATTTTCATTTTATTCATGATAATATGGAAGCAGAGAGAAGTTTAGTAACTTACCAGCAAGCAGAAGAAGCAGAATCACAGCTGACAATCTGAGAGCAGAAGCTGGGTCTTGAAGAAAATGAACATATTTAGCACATGCTATAGTCCAGTCTCTGGGTATTATCTATAAGGTAATCTCTGGGTATTATCTATAAGGTATTTCTTATAGATAATTCATTTACTTATCATGATAATTCTGGAAATTGTATTATCATCCCCATTTTACAAATTGGAGACTCAGAGATTAAATTATTTGAACAAGTTACATGGCGTAGAAATATCAAAATTCAAACCCTGGCAATGGTGGTCCCAAAATATGTCATTTTTTCCCCCCATTATCCACAATGCTGCCTCAGGAAAAAAAAATGGCCAGTGGTCCCTCAGGGCACCAGGCAGGCAGTCATGTCCAGCTGAAGGCAATTGGGAGATCCCAGGTATGGACCCTGAGAAGCCTCCAGCCCACTCCAGGTGTGTCCCCAGAAGTGAACTGCCACCTGTAGTCCTGCAGCAATAGCAGATTTCTGGTAGAGCTTCTAGCATTTCAAAGCTGGTCAAGTTGTCCACAGGGCAGTTGTGTTAGTCATCTACTGCTGCATAACAAATTACCACAGATTTAGTGGCTTAAAACAACACCCATTAGTACCTCCCAGTTTCTGTGTGTTGGGAGTTTAGATATGGCTTAACTGGGTCTGCTCAGGGTCTCACAGGTTACTATCAAAGTGCTGGCCTGCTGTGCTCCCACCTGGAGTTCAGGCTTCGCTTCCAAGCTCATTCACATTATTGGCAGAATTTAGTTCCTTGCAACTGTAGGACCCCTCAATTCCTAGACACTGTCCCTCTTCAAAGCAGTTCACAACACAGGTATTTGCTTCATCAAAGCCAATGGGAGAAGGTCTCTTTCCTGAGGAGGGCTTTCACTTGGTTACGTCAGAGCCACTCAAGATAACCTCCCTTTGGATGAACTCAAAACTAACTAAGATCTCGAGTACATCTGCAAAATCTCTTCATCCTTGCTATATAGTGTGCCCTCATCACAAGGGTGATATCCTACCCACACGCAAGGGGCAAGGATTATATAGGATATGTACACACAGGGACTAGAATGTGGAGGCCATCGTAGCAGGCTACCTGCCACACAGAACTCATGCCTGGTGCCTGTGGATGTGTTGGCTTCCTTGGGCTTAAAATAAGACCCCATTATGTAGGCAGGGCCAGTGCAGAGTTTGTCTATGAGCTGCATGCACTTTGGAATTCCACGGCTCCATTTCCTCTTGTGCAGGGCTCATCCACCACCCATCGGTCAGTTTTGGCCATGGGTCAGCATTTCTGTTGAAAGATTTCATGGGAAAAGGATGACATTTATGTCCAAAGTTGAGTTGGTGATTAGCTTTGGTGATTATCTTTTAATTATCTCTGTTTCTCCTCTCCCCCATTGTTGTTGACAGTCAAGATTTAGCTGTTCACATTATTTATTGAAAGAGCTAAAGAGGAAAAGGCCAAGTCTAACGCCAAATAATTGAAAGGAAGCAACATGTCTGAGGACATCTAAATGTCAATTGATAGAATAAGCTTCTAGACTTGAAGATTTTTATCTTTAAACAGTCTTGGGAAGCTTCATTTTAATTCAACCAAGGAACTCTTATAAATGGAATTTGATTGCTTTTTCAAGAGTTGTCTATTGAAATCCCATTTTAGGATTTGGGTGTTTTGTTTTTTTTATCTTTTGTTTTGTTTGTTTTACCATTTTCACGCACATACACTCAGCCCAAAAAGGATTGGACAATAAAAGAAAGCCAAGCATGTGGTACTAAACAAATTTGTAAGAAAGCAATTTAGGGATATCAATCTCATTTAAAAATGTCCAATATTTCAATATCCTTAGACAGTTCATGCAATAGAACTGCCAAAATGGAGACAACTTGACTCCAAAGTCAACTCTGATGGTGAGCCAGCTTTTACTGAACAAAAACAAAACCCAAACAAAACCAAAAAAAACACCCACCATTCTGATCAAAGGCTGATCTTTACAGTGTCTTCAAGACTGAAGAGAAGTTTATCCTACTACCTTCCAGTGCTTCAGTGATTAACTCGGCTTGGAATACAACCAACTCACCAAGGCTCAGCTCCTACAGCTGGGCACGAAAGGTTTTGACTAGACAGCAGCGCAGAGAGACTTTTGTGGATTTGACATCTGGGCCCAGTTTGGGACCAGTGTGAGCCTGGAATATGCTTTCAGATCCCCTCCGCACCACCTACCCATTCCAGACAGCCTCAGCCTTGAAGACCTTGGTGATTTTAACCATCTTCCTGGGTCTGTAATGAAGATGCTTATAAATATTACAAGAGATTTATCACTTCGGTGTGAAATTCTCTGATACCAACAGGGAGTTTTTCAATGCAACTGGCAACAAGAAGCATATGGCCAGAGATTCAAGTTACTGCCTTTTTTTTTTTTTAATTGTTGTCTGCCAAGGACAATATATTTTTTTTCCCTTCTTCAAAATAAACATTGTGCAGGAATGTGCCTCAGCAAATGGCTGGAGTTCTATTATATTTCATGCAGCTTTCTAAACAATTTCCAACCCTGGCCTGGCCTGGTGTCAAACAGAAGGCAACCAACAATAGCAAAATCCCATTAAAGCCGAGAAGGTTCCTTCCTGAGGTGAGCCTGGCCAGAAATAGTCATCTTGGCTCATTCTCCACTTTGGCACCGGGGACTAATAATGCACGGTCTCTTAATGGAAATTATCTAATTTCATCCAAGAGCTCCTCCAGAGAGAGCCGGGCTGACGCACTAACAGTCCATATAACAACATTCTTCTTGAAGTGCTGAACAATGGGCCTTTGGAGAGGCCGTGATAAACCACGTCAGATGCCGGACAAACACGAGTGTAAAAATAGGCATCAGAGGCACTGACACAGCCACCTAATTTCTCAGGAGGGAGGCCCACAGAGGAGGGTTTGTTCACAGGGCTTGTTGGGAATAACTTCATCAGACCTGATGGGAGAGAAAGAAAGAAAGGGAGTGAGAGAGAGAAAAAGACAGAACAAGATTAGGAAGGGGGTGGGATTAAAAAGGTAATAGATGAAAAAGAGAAGAGTAAATTCTCCATTCATAGTACAGATACGTCTTCAGCAACTCCATGTGGTTACTGAATATAAATCATGCTTTGGGTGTGATTCCCATTAACATCAGGGGGCTGTTTTTCAAGTGCTATGGGCAAGGACCGGCCAACAGGAAAGAATGGCCCATTTAAGAATATAAATGCACCATTTAAAAATAGTCATTCTACTTTAAAATATAAAGTGCTAATTCCATTACTTAAATGCTCTTCATTAAAGTAACTTTATGCTTCCCAGGTATTAATAAATATTGAATTATATACAGGGAAAAGGAAATTTGAATTTCATATAAGAAAAAAGATTACAGTTCTGTGAAACATATATATACACATATATATGAGTTCTATAACACTGTCTAATATAGAGTATATAGAATATATCTGTAACTATGTATCTATGTATCTATCTATCATCTATTTATCATCTATCTATCATCTGATCTAACTAGCTATCATTATCATCTATCAGGTCTGTAAACTATCCCAAAAGCACTTTTCTAAGACCAACAGGATCATCCTAAGACATATACCCGGTTTTATGTTTTTCATGTTGTTATTTGTTTCATGAATATATTTTTAGCCCCGTCTAAATTTTAAGCACTGAAAGGGTAAGAACTGGCTTGTGTCTAAAATGGTTATTAAGGGCCGGCCGAATGGCACATTGGGTTAAGAGCTGGCTTGGGATGCCAGCAGCCCCGGTTCGGATCCCACATATGAGCGCCAGTGACACTGCCCTCTACAGCTAACAACAGCTCCACCTGGAGCTGGGCTGTGAATCCCTGGGACGGTGTAGGCTGCAGCCCCTGCTGCAGTGGGCTGCCATAGGCTACAGTGAGTGGCCGGCAGCCAGTGTGAGCTGCCAATAGCTGCCGTGAGCGACCATCCAGAGGCAGGTGACCGATCTGCCTCACCCGGGAAGAGCACAATGACCATACCAACATGGGCCAGTGAAGCAACGTCCTCCGCAACTAGACTGAAGAATAAAAAACCCAGCAACTTGCCTGTTCCCCTCCCCCAATTCCCCCATCAAATCTTTAAAAATAAAATAAAATGGTTATTAAGATAGTATCAGTCAAAACCGGTTACTTGACTGAGTCCCATCATCATGAAATGTCAGAGTCTCTCATGTGTGGACATTTCAAGAACTAAAAACTGGAAAACTCTTCAGGGTGTTAAGCCAAGACTCAACCCCTTGTTAACACTTCCACACCCACTACCCCTTGATCTGTCCCCTCCCACCAACAAGTTAGAAAACAGTGTAGGTCCCGGAATATGGAAATGCTTCCCTAGACCACAAGGCCCTGAGTTGGGTGGATCACAAGAAACTCTCTTTGGGTCTAAGGTGAGAATTTGCAATTCTAGGCTGATGCACGAGAATATATCCCAGCTGCACTCACAGCATTGGAAGATGGAAAGCAAGTCCTTCCTGCCCCCCCCAAATCCAGATATAGTATATTTAATACATGAAAACACTTGGGTCTGGGGAGGGAAATTCTGTGGCTAGGGAAAAAAATACCACAGTGAAAGGCAACTTCTCTGAATATGCTTTTGTTTCTTTTCAAGCTTGGACTATGGGACTATAACAGTATTCAAAAATGTTAAGTTAAATTGAAATAAGCTAGTATGAAAGTATTAATATGAGATAACATGGAATTTAGGGTCAAAAGGCATTAAAAGGAAAAGGAGGCAGATCCATGGTAATTAAAAGTATAGTCCACCAGGAAGTTGTTAATCTCAGCATCTAACAACAAAATCAAAATATACAAAATAAAACCAATAGAACTACAAGGAGGAACCGATAAAGATACAAGAAAAATAAGATTAAACATACAAAAATAAGTAACAGCATAATAATAACATAATTATTAATTATAATTATAGAAGAATTATAAGAATAACATACATAGAGCCAATATGTGTAAAACTTGGTATTCAACAGAGACAATACATTATTTTTTATTATTAGTTTCAGGTGTACAAAACAACATAGTGATTAGACATTTACCCCCCTCACAAAGTGATTACCCCAACAAGTCTGCTACCCCTCTGACACTATGCACAGCTATTCCAATACCATTGACTAACACATATTATTTTTTAAAACATTCAAAAAAATTAGTACATATGTTGCTGGGTTATGTTTGTTAGTATTTTGTCAAGGATTTTTGCACCTATACTTAAAGGGATATTATTGTATACTTATGATGTCATTGTCTGATTTTGATATCCAGGTAACACTGGCCTCATAGAATAAACTGGCAAATGTTACCTCTTCTATTATTTTTGGGAAGGATTTGTGAAGCATTCGTATTAACTACGGCCTTATTTTGTGTTAGACATTTTCTAGTATACCATTTCAGCTTTCTTGTCATTTCATATATGTACACATATGTAAAGTTATTTATATAGATGAAGTTATTTTTACTTACCTAGAAATGTCTTAATTTCTATTTCATTTCTGATATATAGGAAGAATAAGAACAAAGGGAGACTGGAGAAGAAATGAGCAAGGGCCCCAGCGGCCAAACAGGTTCCAATTTATTAGCTGTGACCTTGGGCAAGTTACTTACCAACTGAAAACTCCATTTCCCCAAGTAAAATGGAAATAGTAACGATAGCTCCTTCCTGGGCTTGGTTTTAGCATCAAGTGAGATAATGTCTGTAGGTGCTGAGCAGAGTGCTAGGCCCCCCCGTTTATACCATTTTTGTCTACTGACCCAGGGAGGTCGGCAACTGGTTGGAAAGTTCTAAGAGAAATTTCAGAAGGTTCTCCATGATCTAGATAACTAAATTGTACGTGTTCTGGGGGAAGGGAAAAAAGGGTGAAGGGAGGAGGGGCTAGCTGAAACCTTTGTACCTCCCAGCAGATCAGGAAAACAGGCCACACCTGTGTGGAGCTCCAGGCTGTCCAGGACACCTGCTTCTGAGCACTTGCAAGGAAGCGCCTTAAAATCAACCTGTAGGCTTCTGGGGCTCCTGCCTCTGGAGGACCTGAGATGCCTCTTTTCCTGAGGAATTCTCCATTGTCCATGGCTGCAGAAAGAAGAGTGGATGGGGAGGGGAGGTTGGGTGCCAGAGAGAGGAGGAAATATTTGAGGCTCAGAGGTATTTATTTCTCAGTGCTGCACTCATGGAACTGGAGTTGGGGCGTTGCTGGCAAGCGAAATCGAAGCCACTCTCAGGTTGCAATGGAAAAGGATGACCTGGGTGTTATGACTGAGGGTAAGAAGAATGTGAGACGGTTTGAATAAATGCTTTCCTAGGCCTGCTTCCAAACTATACCTAGTTGCTGGGGTATTGTAAATATTCAGGGTGATGCACTTTTAGTAATGCAGACATCTGTACATATGAATTGGACACAGTCTTATGCCAGTCACTGAATTCTGATCATGGGCAGCCTGGTACCAAAGGTGAGAGGCAAGGAAGTGTTGCACTGAATGCTGGAGAGAGAGAGAGAGAGAGAGAGAGAGAGAGAGAGAGAGAGAGAGAGAGAGAGAGAGAGAGAGAGGTTTCAGGCCGGTGTGGAGAGCTGGTGGAATTTGGGATTCCTTTTGACAAGGACATATGGGAATCTGGGAAACAGGGCCCTTGAAGAGTTATTGTGTTTTTACCAACTAGGGCAGCAAAAATGGAAGGCTATGAACATATCTATTGCATGAAAGAATAAGAGAATCAGGCACTCTCACCAGAAGTCAGGGAAATGCAAATTGAAATAATATCTATTTATACCCATCAGATTGGTAAGAATTAAAAGGACCAATTATAGCTGGCAGAGATGTGGGGAAGAAGAATCATGTCATAATTGACAGTGGAAATGCGATTTGTTACAGCACTGTTGAAGCTAACCACTAAATGAGAAGGAAGATAAACCCTCTGAAGATGAAATGTACCCTAACTGTGTTTTATTTTCTACAGTGAGGATATAGAAGGAGCACTATTATTGAGAATATATCCCAGACCCTGCCTCCCTCGACAGGCTGATGGCCATTTCCAATCAGCTGTAAGGTCTTCTGTTTTGAACCTACCAGCTTATTTAGGCATGCCTAATTATAAACATACACAACAAATAGACCAGAGTTCAAAAGTATACACTCAGGAATAACTGATCCCTTTCACATTTTACTCACATCTCCCGGTAAAGGAAGCAGCCACACAAGAGAAGAACTAACCATAAAGTTGGGTGTTACATTATCATCAGGTGCCTTGTCTACAAATGTGTGACTCACTCAGTGAAATCCATGTTCGAATGCAATGTGTTCTCCAATGAGGACTGTTCAAAGTCCCTGATGATCCTGTCAATGTTACCTCCTAAACATTTTTCATTCTTCCTGTTGTCTCCACTTACACCCACGTCCCCCACATTTCAGTTCAGGCCATCCCCGTTGCTCTTGGAATCAAAGTTTCTATAACCAGGCTGAGCTAGGAGGACTCCGGATAGCAGGATCCTAGTCCTACTGGAGTCCTTTGTGACCCCGGGTTGCCTTTCCACTTCCTAACGACTCTGATTCTCTTGCAAGACCCACAAAGACTAGTATTATGGGCATTTTTCTACCTAACACTCAGACAAAAGAGCCATTGACCGTAAAATACTGTGTCTACATGAAATAGCTATAATCTAGTTATCCCAGTATATAGCTATGAACTTCAAAAGTGAAAGTTGATTCTCATTTGTAATTCAACAGGGCATTGAACTCCTACAAAACTATTTGGTGCTGGTGGGGGGAAAATGAATGGCAGAGCTCCCATTTTTTCCTCCCTTCTTGCCATTTACAGCACTTGATGACAGAGAGGAAAATCCCCAGAAAAACTCCCAAAATGCCATCCTCCAACTTCCCTCCTTGGCACCCTGCAAGGGCCCTATGCCCAACATTCTTGTGTTGCTCCCTCGCTGCCCCCATGGATGCCTACGTCCTTGGTTGTATCTCCTTTTTTTAATTAAAGTTTATCGGGGTGACAAGTGTTAGTCAAGTTACACAGGTTTCAGGTATACAGTTATTTACATATCACATTGTAGGCTCCCTTAGTGGTATCTCATTCTCAGAATCTCCTATCTTTTCCCTGTCAAAACGGCTCCTTGCCCTGAGGGATTTGCATGATGAAAAGGGTCAGATACATGAATTCATAGCATGACGCCTAATCTCCAAAGAGCGAACCCTCCAGGAGCAGAACTTCAGCTACCGAGAGGAAAGGTTCACCCCTTGTGAACCCATTGTGAATGAGGGTCTTCCTAATAACTCCAGTCACAAATGACTGATGTGTCACTAATCGGCCCTTGTGTCACAGTGTTCCTGTGACAGTCTCTGGGTTGGACACAGTGCTGTCCTCCAGCACCTTGCCTGAAACCAGTGCACCTTCCGATGGAGGGCAGAGAGTTTTTCCTCCGATTAAACTGTTTCCCCTAAAGAAATTGGCTGAGTGGTAGAACCCTGCTTGGTGAGTCAGACACTGCTCCTTGGAACACCATTTCCTAACTGTGTAACCTCGGGCAAGCCACTTAACCTCTCTGGAGGACCAACTTCCTAAACGCAAACTGGATGGTAATACCTCCTCTGCATCCTTACCATGGGTTATGTTAAAGAACGAGTGACATAATAAATGTGAACTGGCCCTGAGATCTGTAACGTGGAAGGTGGCAGTTTCCCTCACCCTGTCTGGTGATTTTCAAACACATAATACAAGACCTTTCCATATTGTCGGCTATATGGAAGGAAACAGCTGCTGGTCCAAGCCAATTTTAGAAACCCGCCGTTTCGCAAAACGAAGGGCCAACTTTCATCACAACAAAGTTGCTGTCACAGGACGGGACACAGCCAGAGAGCAATGCAGAGATGGTCCAGCAGGTGGCAGCAGAGAACCAACTTTTGGTACCAGGCAGGCTCATGAAGCGATGGAGGAGGTGCTGGGGCCCTGGTGGGCTGAGACAGGGCTAGCAGGCTCTGTTATTAAATCCAGAGATATCCCACTTTTAATGGGATGCAGGAGGGCAGGTGAGGACAACCCTTCAGTTCCACAAAGTCCCTCTGTTGGCTCCAGCATCCTTTCCTTTCAGAGGGTCCCTTCCCATGTCTGCCTCTTAGTCCAGGTGTGCTCACTTGGGAAACTCGTCTCAAAGGAAAGGAAGGTTTTGCTTGTTTGTTTAGATAACTATTACTCTGGGAATGCCTTTCCTCTGTCTCATCACTAGAGTTGTTTTGAGTACATAATTTCAATTACACCTCCTTCTCCTACCTTAACGTTCGACTTGCTCACTGGAGGCAAAACCCCAGCTATTTGGATTCAGTAATCCAGGCAACAAGCTCAGCTTCTCCAAGCTAATATATTGGGAGTGGGTGAGCCCTGTTTCCAGCTACCAAGTAGAAGCCTGTTCAATGAAGTATTAAATCCCTTACGGGTTAAAGAGGGCCGCTCGTATTTTACTCTTACGGGGACATGATTTCACTGCAAATATATGCCAGTCTGTGTCACAATGTATCATGTTGAAATAGGGTCTACCATTAAGTTTTATGAAGTCTGAGCTGGTTTTTGGCTGGACGTGGAAAAGATGACGTGGAGGGAGAGAGAAGTCACTCGCTCTTTGCAACAGGAGAAAACTCCAAGCTGCCTGCCCTGCCCTTCTCCCATCTCTAAGATCCCCAGTGTGTGTGTGTGTGTGTGTGTGTGTGTGTGAGAGAGAGAGAGAGAGAGAGAGAGAGAGAGAGAGAGAGAGAGCGAGATGGTACCTGTATGTGAACTGATATATCCTATGAATGGGGAAAAGAAAATATATGAGAAACTGTGAGAGGAAGGGCAAGTTGGGTCAGACCCAAAGGGCTGGCTGAGGCTCTGAAGCCCGACCTGTGAGCAGAGGTCAAGGGCAGGGCTATGGCCACATAAAGAGATGATCACCTGTGAGTCTGCCATGCGTGGGAAATGAGAACAAGGAAAAAGAAATAAGTCAAGTGACTATGGACCTCGTGGTCTTATCACACTGTTATTTATTTTTCTTATCCTATATCAAAGGTCTATCTTTAAAAACAAACAAACCTCTATTTAGTTCTGGAATAGTAAAGTCTCCGGGAAAAGGGAGTCACGGCCTACTTAGAATAATCCAAGGGGTGTGTGTGTGTTGGGGGGCTTGTTTCTAGAGTCCTAAATTCTAATATCTGGCATCCACAAGGAACCAGAAGTCCCACCCCCACCACTAAATTTGAGCGCTGGGTCCAGCAGCCTATAAATCTTCAGCTGGTAGAATGACAGGCAGAAGAATATAAGCCGAGTCCCACCTTGCTGCAAATCCCTCATATCCTCAGAGAGCTGGAAAAGCTGTGTTTCCTTCTCTTTGGACTGTGACTCTTTCATTGTTTCCCTCTCTTTCTTGGAAATCAGGAGGTGGCATGTTTGAAAGGATATTTGAAATTAAGGAGGCGAGTCCCAAGTCCAGAGAGCAACTGCCTCGGACGTTATTTTGCCCAGGATCTACAAGAAAACAACCCAAAGCAGGCAGCAAGCAGATCTGGATCACCTAAGCCCTTGCAGAGCTATGCGACTGTGATAAGCAAAACTTAGCATTCATTCTCATTGAGCTTCTATGCTCAGTTGGTGTGTATCTGTGTCCTGAGGTTTAGGATAAGCATTTGCACTGGTGATTTAAATATGGACACTCGGAAGACAGGGATAACCCAAGGGTAATGGAACCCATCTGTTGCTTCAGTTGATACATAAACCTCTGAGTTAGGTCCCTTCTTTTAATCCTAAATCCCCATAAACCGTATTGTTACATTATAAAATGGCCCTTCTCCGGCATTCCTAGTATGGTGAGATAGTTTGGTTGTGTCTACCCAGGAAAAGAGAAGGGAGAGCGTTGTATGTGTTAAAGACAGCCAGCAGAATTGATCAGAAGCCTCTGACATGATGACATCCCCCCACCAAAAAAACAACAACAGTTGTTTAACCTTTGAATATACAGGACTCCCTCTATTGCTCTATTGTCAATTGTAATTTGCTGGTGCAGCTATGCAGCCTAAGACCAAATCATCTTTAGAAATGAGCTTCCTCAAAGGAAGGCGCGGCCACATTTAAGCTCAAGTTAATATGGTTTAGTCACTCTTCACTCATACTGGATGGAGCACATTTGCTAAATCCTTGTGGCTACCAGGCCCCGGGAGCCCTCGCTTCTGCCCCCAGGACCTCCCTGCCGGTCTCAATTGCTCTGGACCAGTTCATTTCGCCACAGCTCAGAGCCGCTCGGAAAGCAAAGATTAAAGGGGAAAGTCGCAGCTGTATATTTATATTTTCATTGCTAGAAGGGAATTGATTTCCGCGCATTTATTTTGGTCGTTGTAATACACAAGGGCGGATTTGCGTCACCCAAGCAACTTGTCGGTGGAGATAAAGTTGCACAAATATTAAAAGGGGAAGTGCTAGGAGTCATTATAGAGTTTTTCTCCGGAAGAAATAAGGATTTCTGCAGTATCCTAAAATACTAAGGCCGCTTCTATTTTGAGACCAATCTCGCAGGCACATCCGCTCATTTAGTCGGAGTTTGAGCCCATCAAAAAACAGGAGATGACCTGAACTCCGGCGAGCCCAGGGTTTCCTGCTGCTTTCTTTGCTCGGAGGGGTGGGGAGTAAGGAAGAGGGGAGTCTCCCGGCTCAGAAGAGGGCTTGGGGGCCGCAGACACTAGGCCTGGGCCTGGGCAAGGAGGTGGGTGGGTGGGTGGGGGATACAGGGGGTCGCTCCAAAGATTTCCCGTTTCGCGTTTCCCTCCTGGAGCTCGGGCTCCACCAAATTGGCGCGGACGCGGTTGCAGTGAAGCTGAGGGCGTGGGACAGCCGAGGGGCTCGCGGGTGAAGGTGCAATTTGCAAGCAAGCCTCGGGCCCTTTGCAGAGACAGAGTAGCGCGCGGCCCGGCTAGGAGTCCGCGGGGGAACCGCGCGCTCTGGGCCTTGCCTTCGCCCCGCCTGGCCCGCGCACCTGCCTTGAAGTGCAGCTGCGGGTGGTGGGCGCTGCGGGGGAAAAACGGAAGGCCCGCATTCAGCCTAGTCTGCACCCGGTGCCCATCCCTAAGGTAGCGTCTAAGTTGCGGGTATTCGGCCTGGGATGGGCCTAAATGCGCCTCTTCTAGAACCCTGATTTTGGGCTCAGGCCGCGCTGCTGGAATGTTGGCAGTCCAATTGGAACTGCAACCGAATTGGAAGTGACACTAGGAAACAGGAGCGAGGGTTTATGGCCAGCCACCTCGACACACACTTGAGCTAGTGACTTTCCCTGAGGGCTGTGAAGTTACAGAGGCCACGCTCTCCCGCCGGAGTCTTGCTCAAATCCTCACCTTTCGCTTGCAACGCCTTCCTTGGAGCCTTTCAAGGGGGGGTCCAAAGTCTCAAGAGGCTTCGTGCTTGTCACTCCTTTGCCTCTGGCCAGGAGGCTCTCCCCACAGGTACCTGTGCCCTCAGCCCATCACACCCCTCTAATTCCATCTCTGGAAATAACACCTCTCTCCTGGCTGCAAAGAGCAGGGCAAAATAACCCTTTAGTAGAAAAGAGATGGAGGGAGAGAGACTGAGAGATGGGGACCACGGGGCCCGCTGTTCTCAGTGCTGGCTGGTGGGAAATGATGGACAATGCTTGATTACTTTCCAGGAGAAAGTCAAGACTTAAAACGACAGCATCTGCAACAAGGGACTAGGAATCACTAGAAATTAATTTAGCGCAAATCCTGAACTCGAGATAGGTGTGGCAAGTTCAGTTGCCTTCCTGGGTTTAGTCGGTAAGAAGTGTTAGTGTTGAGGTGAAATTTAAAAATGCCACAGAAGCTTTATTGCAATTATACTGAAAATTTTGGGGAGGGAAATTACCACAGCAGCTTCGTTAAGAGATGCCTAGTAGGACGATCGAAAACAAAAGATTTCGTGGTTTCATTATTATTATTTTATTTTCTTCCTGAAAATGTGCAAGAAGGGCTCATCTGGGTGGCCCGTGGTTTGTTTGGGAGAGGGGTGGGGAAATCCATTCTGACTATAATTTAAAAGAGAACGAATTCTTAAAACAGAGATATTGATGTTGCAGGACCCCCACCCCCCACCCCCCCACGGCACCTACCCTGCGTTTTAAAGACGCGAAAGGCTAATGGAAGGCTCTAGCCGCCACTGCAGCTTCTGTGACCAGGCCCAAGGGGTTCCTGGAAGCTGTCTCTGAATTAAACGTGGTATTTAACCCCAAAGTAATCTGCTTGTGTGGGCACTTGCAAAACAGCGGAGCCCACGTGATCCGGGCCTGTGGCGGAGGAGGGAGGGGGTGACATGCACTACAAGGTGCAGCCGAGCAGGGGACGCGCGTGCCGCTCTCCCTGGTTTCGGTTTGTTGTCTCTGAGGCTCCGAGGGAAGGTTTGGCTGCGTCCACGGCAGACGTTCGGACACATTCATCTTATGTTGTTTGAAAAGTTACTTATTCAAGTTGTCACTGTGCGACAGCTCGGCATAAAGCTCCTTGGTGACTGCCCCTCCTCGCTGCGCCGAGGACTCCAGCGGCGCTCCATTGGGCGGAGGAGACGCAGGGCCCCTGCATTCCAGCCGGAGAGCTCGGGGCTGGGCAGCACGGGGCGGGGGGCCCCCGAAAAGAGGGAGCGTGTGGCCGACACCGATTCTCGGGAGCATAGGCCCGATGTGAAGCAACACTGGGCCCCAGTGAAGTCAAGGGAAAGGAACCTAGAGGGCCACCAGCGCGTCGCGGAGGTCGCGCTTTGCACCCGCGATCCTTTTGCAGGAGCATCCGTTTCTCCAGGCGAGCGCGCCAGGAGCGGGGTGACAAGACTCTCCACGTGCGGGGCCGGCTCCGCGCTGCGGACGTTACAGGAGGGTCAGCACTGCCGTGAGCCGCGGTCGGGGCCACTGCACCGCAGCGCGGAGCGCGCGGGACCCTGCAGGGCTGCAGCGTCTCCAGCGCGCCCGGGGCAGCGGGGCGGGGCCGAGGGCGCGGGCCACGCCCCCCTCGCCCCCTTCCCCTGCACTGCCCGCTCCCATTGGTCCGAAGGGTAGCCAATGAGCGCTCAGATCGAGGTCCTACCCAGAGCCGGACTCGCAAGCTCCTGCCAAAACTTGGGGAGTTTTTAGAGAGGAGTTTTTTTTTTCCCCCTTCTGATGACTTTTTTTTTTTTTTTTTTTTTGTAACGAACGGATTATTATTGTTGTTGTTTTAAATTTAGCTCCTAGGGCTTCGCTGTTTGGGGTGTTTCTCGCGGGGCCCTGTCTGCCAGGCTTCCCTGGAGCGTGGGGAGCCCCGGCCCCCGCCCGCCGCTGCTGCTGCGCCCCGCGCTCGCCTCCAGCCCGCGGGTCCCGCGCCGCCTGCAAAGCGAGGCCAGGGCGGCCTGGGATCGGCGGGGATCCGGGCCTCGCCGCCCCCCTCGGTGGCGCTGGGCTGTCCGGCCTGCCGTCAGTGCGCACGGAGAAGCGAAAGCAGATCCCGCTCGCAGCCTCCTGCCCTGGGCGCGCCCCGTGCCTCGCACCCACCCACCCACCCAGCCACCCGGCCACCCGGCCACCCGGCCCGCCAGGATGTTCGCCGCCGGGCTGGCTCCGTTCTACGCCTCCAACTTCAGCCTCTGGTCGGCTGCCTACTGCTCCTCGGCCGGCCCGGGCGGCTGCTCCTTCCCTTTGGATCCCGCTGCGGTCAAGAAGCCCTCCTTCTGCATCGCGGACATTCTGCACGCCGGCGTGGGGGACCCGGGCGCGGCCCCGGACGGCCTGGCGGGGGCCTCGGCCGCCGCCCTCACCGCGCACTTGAGCTCGGCTCACCCGCACGCCTCCTTCCAAGCGGCGGCCAGGTCCCCGCTCCGACCCACCCCGGTGGTGGCGCCCTCCGAGGTCCCGGCCGGCTTCCCGCAGCGCCTGTCCCCGCTCACAGCCGCCTACCACCACCATCACCCACAGCAACACGAGCAGCAGCAGCAGCAGCAGCAGCAGCAGCCGCCTCCGCCTGCACCCCGGGCCGGCGCCTTGCAGCCCCCCGCCTCCGGGGCGCGGGTGGTCCCGAACCCTCATCAGAGCGGCTCGGCCCCGGCCCCCTCCAGCAAGGACCTCAAGTTTGGAATCGATCGCATTTTGTCTGCAGAATTTGACCCCAAAGTTAAGGAAGGCAACACGCTGAGAGGTAGGTCTTGGGAGAGAGATTGCAGGCCTCTAACCAGGGGCCTGGCTGCACTCTCTGTCCCTGGGCCAGCGTGGGGTGCCTTTGGGTGTTTTTACAATTTAAGGACACATTGGTAAGAGAAGGGATAAGAAAAGGAATTGTGAGAAGACTTAAAAGTCACCTGTTCTGTGTGAAAAAAAAGGACTCTCCAGGGATGCTTTCAACACAGAATCAATATTCACAAAAATGGTTAAATGTCTAAATGGTAAAATTGCTAAAATGTCTATTGCCTGCCAGTCTTTAGAGAGAAAACTATATTATTTGACAGGGAAAGCCCTTTTGGGGGAACACTTTGCCTCTCATTGATCTGATTTCTAGTGAAATTACATCGAAGGAATGTAGTAAAACAAAATCGACTCTGAACTCCCAAGAGGAGAGGGCAGAGTGGGGCTGCTTCAGGAGGAGGGTTTACGTTTGTGGATTCTTGGAAGGCCCCTGGAAGTCACTTTGTTTGGGCCATTTTCTGGAAGGCCTTTCCTTGTTATAACAGCGTGGACTTGGACCTATGGGCACACACGAGACATTGTGTGTATCACCCCTTGGCTACAGTCTGGAGAGAAGGGGTTTCCGGCTGGAGACACGGGTGTCTCTTGACTTCGCTTCAGGAAAACCAAATCGAGAGCAAGGGGGAGGAGGAACAAATCGCTCGAGAGAGCGTGGGTTTGCTCGAGGTGTAACCATCTCTTCTTCTCTCTGGTCCCCAGATCTCACGTCCCTGCTAACCGGCGGGCGTCCTGCCGGGCTCCATCTCCCGGGCCTGCAGCCCTCCGCCGGCCAGTTCTTCGCGTCTCTAGATCCCATTAACGAGGCTTCTGCCATCCTCAACCCCTTAAGCTCCAACCCGAGAAATTCAGTTCAGCATCAGTTTCAAGACACGTTTCCAGGTACAGAATGGGCAGGTCTGCCGGCAGAAAACTCAAAACGCCTCGCTGGGCGACCGCGGTGTGACAATCCCAGAGTTGGTGCAGGAGGCCACCGCATCTCGAGAGAGAAACTGAGAATTTTCTCTGCGAGCTGGCTCATTCTTCGGCCAGCAGGAGGAAAGGGATGGGGGGCCTGGGGAGCCACGAAAGTGTGTGCATGGGCGAGTAGGATGGGGTGGGGGGCTTTCCCTAGTCTCTTCACAGGGGAGGGTGGTTTGAAAATGCAGCAAGAGATATTGCTTATTATCGTATACACTTTTTTTTTTCGAGGGCAGTGTCACTGGCCCTCATGTATGGGATCCAAACCAGGGCCGCTGGCTTCCCAAGCCAGCTCCCAACCACTGCGCCACTCGGCCGGCCCTGTATACACATTTTTAAATAACCTCAAACCCTTTTGCCCCAGGAGGTTGTTGCATCTGCGCTCGTGGGCATATATGAGTACACACACACACACACACACACACACACACACACACACACACGAGAATCGAAGCTGTCATCTGTAGATCCTTCAGGCCCCGAGGGACATTTTTGCTCACTCTTCATGTCTGATGATCAAGCATTAAGTTTACGTTTTGTTTTTTTTTTCCTCTGGAATTAACAGACTAACCGCTGGGCTTCTCCACTCACTATACCCTCGCTTTAGGCCTTCCGATTGCCTTCTTAAAAGCCGTGAAATTCCTCCTTGGAGGAGGGCTTTCTGAGTACGGGTTGGGCCAACCGTTAACACAAACCAGTTTTAGGCAGCACCAGGAGCCAGCCTCCAGGCCCGCAGGCGGCAGACTGGGCACTAACTAACTCTGTGTCTTTCTCTTGCTCCACTTCCGTCCGGGCAGGTCCCTATGCTGTACTCACGAAGGACACCATGCCACAGACATACAAAAGAAAGCGCTCATGGTCACGGGCGGTCTTCTCCAACCTGCAGAGGAAAGGCCTGGAAAAAAGGTTCGAGATTCAGAAGTATGTGACCAAGCCAGACCGAAAGCAGCTGGCGGCGATGCTGGGCCTCACGGACGCACAGGTAAGCCAGCTCCCACTGCAACGGACAGCCCCAGCGCGCAGCCCCGCGTCTCCCGGCCCAAAGGTCGCCTCCACCCGACCCTCTCTCCTCTTTTGGTGGAAACACAAGGTCTTGAATTTCAGGAAACTTGGTGGACTTCGCTTAACTTGAGGCAGGAGAGAGGAGGAGGGTGGAGGAGACGGACGGAAGACATAGCCCATCCCCAAAGATGTGTGTCAACAAGCACTGCCTGTTTATTTTGGCCAATAGGCAGAAAGAACCCCCGAGAAAGCAAATAGGCTGTGGGAGATAATAATTATGTACTCGACTCTAGTGCAATTCGCTGTAGGAGGCGGTTTATTTCAGAAGAGATAAAAATCCAAAGTCAAGAGGTTGTTGTTGTTGTTTTTCTCTTTCTCTCTCTTGTCCGCCCGCCCTCCTCCTCCTCCTGCTGTTAGCTGGATTGTGAAATCCCCAGTTGTGAGGAAGTGAAAACATCATTTCAAACGGAATTACTTAGCCCCAGTAGGGCAAGGAGTCCGCTTGGAGCGGCCACAGCCCGATTTTCTAACGGCATAAATGCTGAAGAAAAATCTCTGGTGTGGGGAGAGTGAGGGGGAGAGGGAGAGGGAGAGGGAGAGAGAGAGAGAGAGAGAGAGAGAGAGAGATTTTCTTAGACTGCTGAAGAGCATTTCAGCAGGTTCTGGGTTGTGCATACTTGAATATTTTTTTCAAGAAAAAGCAAATCTATTGTGTCTGAATTCAATATTTTTTTCCTTTTCTCAAATTCAAGAGCTGGGCTTTTTTTTCTTTTTGTGTTTTGAAACTGCTGGGAGAGTCCTGCTCTGGCACACCCCACCTCCATGGCCCGGGCTCCCTGGGATGCTGAAGGTTCTGAGCAGGGCAGAGGCCAAAGGCAGGCTCCTTAGGGTGCCCCCATTCTGTCTCTGTGTCTTTCTGTCCTCCATTACACAGCTCCCCTCCCCAGCTCACACAGTGGAAGAGCCCAGCCGTTTTCCACCAGCTGTGGATGTTATTTTTAAAAGGGAAGCTGGAACTTGTGTGAACGCATTGGGTCCCCCAGGGGATCATATATATTTATATAGATGTCCCCTCCCCATCCCTACCCCCTTCCTCCACTTTGCACAGGTTTAATTCCAGCGTTTTCTGAGCCCACAGTACGATTCGCTTATCCTGGGCAGGGGCTGGGTCCTTATCAGCTTCTGGGTACACACAGGCTCTTTTTCTGAAGGTCCAGTGGTGCCCCTAGCCCACTGGGATTAACTCTTTGAACCCCTTTCCCCTGTGTGCTTCCCACGGTTCCTCCTTAAAAAGAATTGCTTTCCTAGAGACCTGCCTCGGGATAGCGGTGGCAGAGGAGGGGCCGGCTTAGCAGGAATTCTTAACATTGGCTCACCAAACCCTTGAAATTGTGTGCTGAATCTTGGGGATCTGTGCATTGTTCTGGGCCACGGGTCCATAATATTAGTCAGACTTCTTGGGAGGGTCCTGACTCAAATGGGGTTAAGGAGGCATCGATTTAGAGTAGACATCCTCTGTCTTTTGCAGGCCGGGGTGCAAGAACTTGCGTTTCCAATAAGCATTCGGGTCATTTCAGGCTCCAGGTCTGCAGGACCACGTTTTGAGCCACAGGCCTCGTCGGTTTGTAGGCGAGGATCCCCGGTGGTGATCCATCGCCTTGTTTCCCTGGGCAGCCTCTGGGCCCCTGCTTCTAGCGCGGTGTCAGACCTCTGGTAGAGGCGCTGAGGACCGTTAGCGGTGGTTTCGCGCCTCCCGGAGTGGCTCCCAGGTGCGCAGCGGTGGGAACTGGAGCGAGCCTGTGTCTCACCTCCGTATCCCTTCTTGTCTCCCCGTGCGGCGGGGGCGCAGGTGAAGGTGTGGTTCCAGAACCGGCGGATGAAGTGGCGGCATTCCAAGGAGGCCCAGGCCCAGAAGGAGAAAGACAAGGAGGCGGGCGAGAAACAGGCCAGCGGAGCCCCAGCTGCGGACGGCGAGCAGGAGGATCGGAGCCTCAGCCGCTCCGAGGGCGAGGCAGAGAGCGACAGCAGCGACTCCGAGTCTCTGGACATGGCCCCCAGCGACACCGAGCGGACTGAGGGGGCCGATAGGTCTCTGCACCAAACCACAGTCATCAAGGCTTCGGCCGCTGGCGCACTGCTCCCTGCCAGCAGCGGTGGGAACGGTGGCAGCGGCGGGAGTTTTAGCTTCAGCAGCCTCAGTAGCAGCAGCGCCAGCGCGGGGAGCGCCAGCAGCCATGGCAGCGGCGGCGGCGGCGCCCCAGAGTTGCTCCCTGCGCCCCAGCCCACCCTCAGCAGCGCTCCCAAAAGCCCGGAGCCCGCCCAGCCGCCGCTCGGAGGCCTATAGACTGGACCAGAGCAGAGGCGACCTGGGCCCCTGCATGCAGACGCCCGGCCTTGCAGTGTGGCTGGATCTTGTGCCTACTTTATGGTCGCGGCTCCCAGACGCAGCGGCGGAGCCTCCTTCCCCACGTTTGAGTGTCGCTGGCCGCTTGGTGCAGTCCACACTGCACAGAGCAGTCTCACTGCGCCACCCGACACGTCTCCCTGGATACAAGCAGCGCATACTGTAATGTGGGTGACTCAACAGTTTCTCCCTGCCGTAGGGGTCGCAGAGACATGCTGCACATAGGACGCCACAAACTTGTAAATAAAATGTTTACTACGGTTTGTAAAGGCCGCTTGGCTGGCTGGGGGGATTCTGCCGGTCAGGTCTAGGGTTTCCGTCCTGGAGGGTAGCTCTGGGGCTCCCCAACTGGCGGTGGGGACTAGAGCTTTTGGGGGAAGTTCTGCAACCTCAGAGCTACCTTGCAGCAGAGATCAGTTTTGGGGCTTAGGAGTTCCACCAGTTCATAGGTGTCATCCGTAGCCCAAGCCAACCACCACTGAATGGGCACTCTGTGACCCTGAGTATGGCCTGAGAGCGGAGCTGGCTGGAGAATCTGTTGGGCCTACTGGGCAGATGGCTGCCCCACTGGGAGTCCGAATGCAACGTGTTTGTGATGAGTGTGTGTGCTGGCTTTCGAGGATGCAGAGGATGAAGATTTGGGTTGGAGAAGATGGTGGTGCCAACCGGGGTCAACCTGGCTTCAGCCCAGGCTCACAAGGTGGCCACTCAGTGCTCGGCCTGGAGCGGGAAGGCATTTCCAGGGCAAAGGGTCCCTTACTCGAGTGTGGCCTGCAGTGTCCCGGAGGAAAGGACAGGCAGACCACAGAGGTTAGGGCTCAAAGGGCGGCCTGAGATGGCTTTAAAGGTGCCAAAACAATTGCACAGCAGGGAGGTGACTTGTTCAAGGTCACACTAAGGCCAAATCCCCAACCAGAACTCAGGTCTCCTGGCTGACATCTCACCAGTGATAGATCTATGACGAAACTGCACCCCTCTGCTCCGATCCACACTCTTACAACCTCCCTTCAAAATCGGGCCATTGCAGGCACCTGGGTCAGCTCTTTTTTCCCCCCAAAGCTGCTGTGATTTGAGAGGCAGATTCCCCCATCACACCACAGCTGGAATACATTTTGCTTTCATATTGCTACGAGGATGGGCCATTCTAAGTTTTTAATGCAAGGCTGAAGAGTCAAACATCTCTCCAAGACCTGTCCTGCTCCAATTCTCCTTCCCTCAGAAGTATAAAATGTCTGGAGTTTGTGAAAAAAAAATTATTCTCAGAGATTTTTACAAATAGACACTGCTGACAAGTCTGATCAGCTGGGTCTATTTGGCACTAAGCTAGGGGGTGGGTATAAGATGTCTCTGACAGGCCAACTATCCATGCCGGGGAGCTGGTTTTCTTGAAGAAAGCTCTATGGAGAGTGGTGCTCCTGTGGAGATGAGCCCAGGATGAACCCCAGTCCCCGGGCCAGAGTGAGAAGTCTCCGTGGTGGTGGGGCTTAGCTTCTTTCCCACTTTGACGCATTTGCCTGAGCACATTGGAAAACCTCTGTTCTAGATTTACAGGCCCGG
The DNA here is from genome assembly GCA_033961575.1 of Aselliscus stoliczkanus. Lineage (NCBI taxonomy): Eukaryota > Metazoa > Chordata > Mammalia > Chiroptera > Hipposideridae > Aselliscus > Aselliscus stoliczkanus. The sequence goes on from CM066734.1 coordinate 11,300,417, forward strand.
GGGCAGAGGAGAGGTCCCAGGCTTAGCCTTCTCTGGCAGGGGTGGGCATGTCCCAGAGCACAGCCCAGGGATGCAAGGCTGACCATTTCCTGCCCCATCAACCTCTTCCCCCTACCCCCACTCCCACCTCCCTGTTCCACCAAATGGAGCTGAATGCCTAGAGGACTGTGCACAGTGGTGAGGGGAGAGGGACAACCACGGTGGTCTGAGGCAGGAATGACAACAGAAAGGTAGAGAGGCCCCAGGAGGGACCTCAAGGCAAAAGGGGATGGGAGCCAGCTGTTACCCCTAAATGTGCCTCAAGAGGGGTGGGCATCTTTCTAACCCATCCTGGATCTCAGCCCCAGGCTGGGGTGATTCCTTCCTGCCTTCCACAGGCTCTGCTACTCCAACTGTGGGTTTTCTCTGTACCCCAGTTTTGCTTTTATGACTCAGATCCGTTTCCTCCGACTTCCCAAATATTGAAATTCTGGAACCAGGACTTTCCAAGAACATGAAATTATGAGGCACATGAATCCAGTTCTGGAGTTAGGAGAATAACGTGGCAGCCTGTATGCCTAGTTGGGGAGAAGCGGGGCTGGGAAGGGCAGCGGGGAGGGGTTGGTGCTTTATGCGGTTACCCTGTTCTTCCCGAGGCCCCAAGGTGCCCGCAATCCCCCCAAATCCCGCTGCCGCATGTCTCCGCCTGGGACCGTGTTTTCAAAAGTGAAAAAAAAAAAAAAATAGCCCGGGGACTGCAATGATGTGATGGCAGGTACAATTAGGCCTTACCTCGGCCAGGCTCATCCAGGCAAGAGGGCCCGGTGGCGCCCGGAGGATGGGGCGGAAGGGAGGTGGGCGGTCGGGACCTTGGGGTGGGAGTCGGGGTGCTCCTGGAGAGTTTGACGGACGTGCGCCTTCTTCCGCCACTCTCCACCTTTCGCCCCTGAACACTTTGGCCGCCCCTGAACACTTTGGCCGTGAAACTCTAGCGGGGCACTACCCTGGGCAGTGGCGTTCTTCCCCCTTCTCATCCGGACCCAGTATCCCAAGTCCCGGAGCAGTTTGAAGTTCATTTGGAAGAGCAGCCACAGGACAAAGGGCCTCTTCAGGCGGGCGGGGTGGCGGGGAGGAGAGCGGCATTTCGGGCCAGGTCGCCTCATTCCTGGACGGCTGGAATCTTCCCGATCGCGTTGGATGCCGGTGGGAGAGGCAGGGGAAGTTAGAAATTCTTGAACTCAGACCGAGATCTCTCCGACAGGGAAGAGAAGGACTGGGCGCCATCGGTCCGCGGACGCCAGACCGGCCGAGGCCCCGGGGGCTGGGGCTTGGAGGGGGCGGGTGCGCGCGGGCCTCCGAGCCGGCTCGGCTCCTTCCCCACGCCCCTAGGACTTGCCTTTTCCTAAAAGCAGTAATAGCTCTTTGCTCCCAGCAGGGCTCTGCCTCGCCAGACGCAACAGTCCCCGCTGCGCCGCCGAGCCCTCTGAGCAAGGTTACCATGACGCATTTGGAAGCACGGCCACCCGTGCGCGTCTCTCTGGGAAGGGAGACGTGAGAGCCTAATACCCCGCCATCGGGTGCACAGGCGCGGGCGCGCACACACATCAAACATATGCACGCATCAAACATACGCACGCGCGCACACACACACACACAGACACACACACACACACACACAGAGGCACGCAGAGCGCGGTCTCAGACAGACACATGAGAGACAGTCTAGCGGCGATCTCAGCTCCTTGAGGATAACACCACGCAAATAAAGTTCCCCGTTTTCCTCCACTTGGCAAAACAAAGTGAGGAGCTCCCCACTCCCTTATTCAGCCAGTGTGCGTGGGTGGGGCGCTTGTCTCTCTAAGTTTCCTTGCGGCAAGCTTCGCGCAACAAACCACTGAAGCTGGCGCGCCGCATTCTCCTCCATGTGTCTGTCGCAGACGAAAGCGCACAGGGACCTTGATCCCTGGAGTTGTTGGGAGCAAGTTGCAGTTGCTGTCCGGTCTCCACCGAGGCCAAAGCCTTTGGTCCCTGCGGCACTTCAAGGTGAGGCATTGCCTCCAACGGAGGCAGTGGCCCGCTTACCAACCGGGTTGATCACCCCTGGCCTGTCTGCCCGCCATCCCCCAAATCCTTGTGTGTGTGTGGTGTGGGGAGGAGGGAGCAGTTACTCCGATTGTCACAAATCCCTCTGACTTCCTAGGCCCCAGCAAAGGGGACCAGTGGCTCTGGGATCTCTTGTGTGGCTGCTCCCTGTAGCTAGGGTCTGAAGTGGGGGTGTTCTACATACTTTGCTGCCAAAACAGAGCAGGTGAGCTGTGATCGCTTGACCTGCCAGTGTCTCTGGTTCTCAGTACAGGAAGCAGTAGTCACTGGAAGGGGACCCCAGGTCTCCATCCTCCAGGCACAGCAGCTGCCTTAGCTTCTGGAAGCTTTGGGGGTGCCGAGGCCCGCTTAGGAACCAGGACCTGCAGCAGGGGAGTTTCTAGGGGGGGCATTCTAAACTTGAACTTCAATCCGTTTCTGGATGTGACCCCCCCCCCCCAAGCCTTTGCGACCTCAAAGATATTATCTGTTTGCAGGATGAGCCTACAGCGGCACTGGAAATAGGGATGAGAAGCCAGAAGCTGAGGTCAAGGCACCTCCTCTCATTTGTGCCCCCCTGTCTCCCCTCCTTTAAGAAGGAAGAGCTGAGGGAGGTTGTGTGAGGTCTGCCATACCACGTGGTGACAGCAATGTAAAGAGGGCTGAGAAGACCCAAACACACCGGGTCATCTCATTCCCCCTTTTTTAGCCCCTGAAGAAAGGAGCTGCAGGATTCACTGTCTTTGGAAGGACGGAGCTATCCGGGAGTTAAAGGAGCCCTTTAATTGCATGACTTGGGGCTGGAGGAGATTCATCCTGATTTAACTGCTCACACCCACCTCAGGCTCACAGCCTCACCTTCAAGGCTGTAATAGGATTGGCTGAGGTCCCAAAGGTAGATGCACAGCCTTCTCCTCATACAGAAGGCCCTGAACACCTGCAGTGCGCGCCCCCTGCAGCTCCAACTCTGGCCGTCTGGACTGCTTCCACAGCGCTGCTGCTACACTTTCTAAGAAATTCTCCCACCCCCACACTGGTTCGAACAGAGCAAAGCTCTGCCAAGACTGGCCCAGGGTTTCCGGCCCGCCAGCAGGCAGGCTCAGAATCCCTGGCCCTTGGGTCCCTTAGTAGCCTTGCCCTCTGTCACTTTTGGAACAAAGGCTAGATGTCCAGGCAGGTGCAACTGCTTCTGACTCCTTCATTTTAGGGTTGAGGCAACTGAGGCTAGGAGGCTTGACACTTGCCCAAGGTCCTCCTGGGAGTGAGTGCCAAGATTTGGATGAGCCTCGAGGTTAGTGCCTTCTGAGGTGCAAAAGAAGGAGAGGGCATCCTCCCTCCCCACTTGACCACCTAAATTCCAATTGGGAGTATCCAAGCGCAATGGCTTTTTAGAAAGAGCCTAAGAGGTTCCAGATGGCCTACTTCCTTTTTTCCTCGGTGGTCCCTGAGGAATGGCCCTCCCGGAGTCACAGACCTGGGTGTCCCCCACCCTTCAGGCTGTGCAGCGTCTGTAGCAGGTGTAGCTTTGCTAATAGTGCCTAGGGTGCTCCTAGGAGGTGGCGTCATCCTCGGTGCTTTTCCGCTTCTGTAGGTAGTCGCTGACTCAGCATTCTGAGCAGGACTCCGGGGCGAGGCTTGATCATGTCTATGGGCTCCTTCTCTCCCCTGCCCTTGGACCCAGACCAGCACTGGCTGACTGAGCATCCCTCCCCCCAACCCCCCTGCAGTCCATGGCGAAGGAGGCCGGGATGACGGCAGCAGCCACACCACTTGAGGAATGCCCATAGCTGGTGGCTTAAGTGACCCCAACTTCTGTCTCTGGAGGTTGGGTATGGGAAGAGGCTGGGGGCGTAGTGCTGAGTTGAGTGCTTCAAAAGGAAAATGCCTGACCCCAAGCCAGCATGGGGGAAGCCAGTAACCATTCACCAATTACTAACCGGGAACCTTGGGAAATGAACCACGTGGCTTCAGTTTCCTCACCTGTATAATAGGAATCAAAATTACTTATACATTCCTGTGGGGGTTAATTGCGTTAACAAAGGTGAAATGAGAACAGTGGGTGACTGTAGGCTTAGATATCATTATATTCCTTCATCCATTCGTTTATTCTCTGTACTCTTGTAGATTATTTAGTTTTTTGAGGGCAGTGTCACCGGCCCTCACATGTGGGACCCGAACCGGGCCGCTGGCTTCCCAAGCCAGAGCTTAACCACCGCGCTTAACCACCGCGCCAGTCGGCCGGCCCTCACTGTACTCTTTATTGAGGTCTTTGTTAGTATGTGCACAGTTGGGGGGAAAAAAGGAAAAAGAATGCAAGACAATCCTTACTCTCCAAGAGATCACATCCTTAGATGCAGGCTTGCAAATGTGATGTACTCAGTGTCCGGGGGAAACTCCTTAAGGACAAGCCCCGGAGTGCGGAGTGTTTGGACCGGCTGCCGGGTGCCAATAGGAGTTGCCACATTGACCCGTTAACTCCGTGAGATGCCCACTGGCACTTGTTCCTCGTGGTACTTCTGGCACGGGGCCCAGCACCGTGTGCACACAGCCGATTCTCCATACAGGGCTTGTAGGTGTGGTTGGGAGTTTTCCTTGGGAGTCGGAAGTCCCAGGAAGAAGCTAGAGTTTTCTGACACTTTGAGTTTGAAGGAAGTTTCAGCACCTGTCTGGGGTTCAAGGGGGGTGGGGGTGGGGAATGTTTCTGCTGCTGAGATCATGTCAGGGCAAATGGCCTTTCAGGAGTTTTATTAAGTTCTTATCTAATCAGGCAGAGGGAGGATCTTCAAAACGGAAACAGGACACCAATTTGTCCCTTTTCTGGGGCAATGCACGCTGTGCTGCTTGAGGACAGGTCTGGGTTCCTCCGCGAGGTTGGAGACATTCTAGCACCTAGCACGGCGCTTGGCACAGGAAACGTGCCTCGACAAGGGTTTACTGAACGCAGGAGCAGCAATCACTGTGGCCTTTGTGGTTATTTATAGTCTCAGCGAATCCTCAAGAACAGTATGATCCCGTGGTTAGCATTGTAAACACGGGAGGAAGCTGAGCAGCAAGGCACGGAGCTACAGAGCGGTGACCCTGCGGGGAGGAAGGGACTTGGAAGCCCCAAATCGTTGGGCTGAGGATACACACGGTCCCCGATACTGAGGCCATCAGAAAGCAGCCAGAGAGCGAGTTGACAAGGGGTGCCCAATGCACAGGGAGAAACGCTCGCTCGCGGTCCTACATTTGTAGTGTCCGGTGTAGCCCGGGTAACCGGGCATCATCCACTTCTCATGTAAGTTGAATGACTCGTCCACAGTCATCCAACCAACGGTCAGCTAAGAACTGGGAATGAATCAGAGGTTTTCTGTGCGTCCTTGCGCCCGGGTCTTGGCCCAGCCACGTGGGGCGCTGGGATCTGTGCTCGCATCTCTCCGCACAGCGCCGGAGAGCATTGGCCTCGGAGAGTCTGCACCTCTCGTGCTGCGCAAAAGCGTCGGTGTATTTCGTGGAGTCCCGGCGCTATCCTCAACCCCAGCTCGCCTCCAACGATTTCTGGGTCTACAAATGTCAGCCTCGCTTCGATTTGCCAGGGCTGTTTATCGTTGTTGCTCGGAATCGGGGTGAAGGGTGCGCCCCGCGCACTTCCTAGCACGTGGTGGAGGCTCAAGAAAGGAGCGAATGAATGAATAGATGAGCAAACGAATGAACTGATGAGTGACTAGAATTCCTTATCTCAAGATTCCCACAGGTGTTGGTCAATGTATCCAGCCATTTTCTGGATCCCTCTAGGGAGAGAATCGCAGGCAGCAGATAAAGCTTGAAGCCCCACACCATTGCGGGTCGCCTGGCTCCGACAAACCTTTGGATCTAGTGGCGAGTCCCGGGTCCTCTAGCTTCCCGAATCCCCATGAAGCCATAGGAGCACGGAGTCCAAGGTCTGCACTGGTCCTCAGGCCTCGACCTTGCCCGGGTTGGTCCTGACATCACCTGGGGGTAGGGAAGACAGCGCTGGAAGACCGTCCCTATAAGGCCATCCGCAGTGATCTAAGCCAGGTCACCTTGTTCCCTCAGGGTCCCAGACCTCTGTTCTGACTTCCTTCCTGTGTGGAGAGCGCAGTTTTGTGGTTGAACTACTGGGGTAAAAAGCTAGAAAGGAAAGGCGTCCCACTAACGACTCGCTCTGTGACACACAATTTTAAAATGAAACGTTGCCTGTAATTGAGATTTTCCCATTTCCTTCGATCTTCACTCTACCTAGCACCACCCACCCCGTTCCCATGGTTGCAGTTTTCACTCAGGATTTTTAGAGGAGGGGGGCCACGCTGGCTCAGTTCTGGGGCGCCCACCGCGGAAGACGTGGGGGCACCCAGGGCGCTCCAGGGTTGGTGGACTCCAGCCTCGTCTATGAACCGAAGTGTAACGAAAGGCAGTGATTAATAGTTTTAGTACTAAAAACCGAACAGCCCTCGTAATTAAAAACCAAAAAAGGACCCGCAGAGGTGCTGTCCTCCCCAGGGACATCGTTCGGGAGCCAAGGGCAATGTGCCTGCGACACTTGGGCCACCGTAGCCCCGGTGTGATCCATCGATACACGCCCTACTATGTGCTGGGCGGGTTCTGGGTTGGGGGCTGTCTGCGGCTCCAGCTGGAAGGTGCTTGCTCTGAACCAAACCGCGTTGGTAGGGGAACCTTTCTTCTGGATCTCATTCCCCTTCGGTTTTGGTTTTCCAGTCGCAGAGGACTGGGCATCAGGGGACGCATCCTGCCTCCTAAATTCTCTCCTGCTGTCCCATTGTGTGTTCCTCTTTTCTTTTGGTCAGTTTGCCCAGCGCCCTGGAGACAGTCACTGTCCCCTCCACAGACTAGGGGAACATATCTGATACAGAGCACAGTCCCAAATTCAGGCACAGGTCCCGGCTATACTGACCAACAGAAGGCGCTTAACCAGTGGAAACTGTTATTAACCTATAACCACGAGTACAGTCAGTACACTGTTAATTTCTTCTGGCTAAGGACTCATCCTGATCTCCCAAGGTGGGTTTCAAATCTCCCAAGGTGGCTGCGTCAAGTGAAAATGAAGGAGAGAGACACAATCCTTTCCTCCTTTTTAAGCAAGAACTGAAAGTCTTGTATCTCCTTTAACCTTTACAGCCACACTGGGCGGGAAGATATTATTTTTCCGCTTGGAGAAGCAGAGGTGGGGTAATTTCATCCAGGTACTGTCCTTGCAAGGGGCGTGGTCGAGCCTCTGACTCAGAAACCCACAAGTTGCTTGCTCCAATTCCTGAACTGGTGGGCTTCTGTGATTCTCTCCTCAAAAACAAATTTCAAAATTCAAAGAAAAGATTTGTTGTCCTTTTTTGAGAATTATTCGGATCATTATGTCAAATATCCACCTTCCGTTGTGAGTGTAGCCGCAACCACAGAGAAATCAATTCAGAATAGTATTTCTGCACTTCCTGGGAAAATGCATTCGTGGTATGCCCGGTACGGTCGACGAGTTTGACAACTGCATCAGGGGAAGGTCTGTTACAAAAACACCTTTAAGCAAACGGCTTACTGCCCTTACAGCCGTTTGCTAAGTGCACTTACTGTCTCCCTCCACGTCAAGATGGAAAGGTGTGAGTGGTCTGGAAACCAGAGACGCTTGCTCCTCGATGCTCCTTTCTCTTCCCATTCTCACCTGGCCTCCTCCAGGCCTGGCCTCTCTCCCCCACTATGCTCCCTCTCCGCACATTAGCCTCCCACGCAGAGGCTGGGAGCCTTTGGCAGGCTGTGCCCGGAGTCCTAATGCTGCTCTGGCGCCATGCGCCCGGCCCGGGGCTGCTGCGGGTACTAGTGGCGCTTTGTCTCCAGGCTGCGTTACCAGCCCAAGTGGGGAGCCCGGGGCGGGGAGGCGGCGGCGGCAGCAGCGAGCAGACCCTGGCCTCCAAGCGCCGCTCCGGGCGGGCTGGCGGGCGGGAAATTTATGGTCTGTGTACACTTTCTGGCTCCAGAGCCCAGCGCCAGGACTATGGGGCCCCATGCGCGCCCGAGGCCGCGAGCTGGGGCCGCAGTCACCACGGCCATGTATGGTGCCCACGAGTGTCTCCTTTCTGTAGCGCTCAGGCCAGAAACTCTCCCGGAGGGCGCGATTGAAAACGAAAGTCCAGGCGGGAGGAGGACGAGCCTAGGAAACCCGCGACTCTCTACTGGAGGTTTGGAATCGTGCGCCACGGGCGGGCACCGTGTGGGATTCCAAGCTCAGCGCAGGGCTGCGTGGCCCGAAGTGTGGACAGGTCACGGGCCCCGCGTGTCCCCACCGCGCCGCTTTCTCCTGGAGTCGCGTCTAGGCCTAGACTCGGTCCTTGGCCCTTGGGGCCCAGAAGTCATTCCGTTTGTCGCTTTGGCCCGTGGCAGATAAATGAGCCCATCAAAAAGCCGGGGTAAATGAGAGAATGCCTTGGGCCTTGGGTGCCAAAGGAGGCAAGAAAGCGGCTCTGGCATCGGGCTGGCGGCAGGTGACGCGATGCAGGACAAAACTAGAGGTCCGGAGTGCTGGAGCCTAACTGCTGCCTGGTTAGCTGGGGGGTGGGGGGGATGGGGGGGTGTCCACACTGTCTTTCCCAGGTCCTGCCACACCCGCTCTCAGGAGCTGTGAGTTAAACCAGGTTGGCCAGAGCAAGGCAGGCCCCTTTCCTCTTGCCGCCAGCACTGGTGTCCTGGAGTGTGACTGCGGAGTGCACCTGTAAGGACAGTTTAGCCCAAGGCAGTTTAACCAAATAATACCAGACACTACTTTTGGATGTATACGTAGTCAATTGTTGAGTGACTATATGCCAGGCACCATTCTAAAACTTTATATGTATTAACTTTTCTGCTTTAAAAAAAAATTTTTTTTTTTTACCAAATTCCAGTTAGAGATTACTTACGTTGTCCCCATTTGACAGAAGAGTAAACTGTGGCAAAGGAAGTTTAATGAACTTGCTAAAGTACAGACAGTTAGCAAGTGGAGTTGGGAATAAGCTCTCCCTCCCTCCAGGCCTATATTATCTAAATCACTTACAGTACTAATGAAACAAGTGTTTATCTCCAGTATTAAGAGTCAGGCAGGTGAGAGCAGGCTGAGTTCCCCGTAGAAAGCACCTGTCAGCTTACCCACTTAGTCCTTCTCCGAGGGGGCAGCACACTCGCCAGGGCGCAGGGGGCTGCAAGCCATTGGGTTCAGGGGCTGGGGTGGCCGACTCCATAAATACCAGCCATTTAGCAATTACCCTCTGGTGGAGGGGGTGTTAACTGCGCTGGGCAATAGTAATTGCGAGTCTCTGGGACCCGGTTTCTTGCCCTCTGCTTTCTTTTGATTTACTGTTGGGTCTGGATCTCGACACCAGGAGCCTCTCAGGGAAACCAGGCTTGGTTAAAACACAAGCTCCCGGATGCCCAAGACCCCTTAGGCAGGCAGCTTGCTCTGTGACAGCTTCTCTCCAAGGGTAACTAATGCTTGTGGGTGTCATTACGTTGCATGGGAGGTGGGGAGTCCGACCTCCGAAGTAGGGAGTACCTCTAATGGGGTGCATCCTGGGGTAGGGATGCGGCATTGAAGGAGGTGGCGATTTATTTGAAAACAGGAGAAAACAGCAGTAAGAAAAGGAGCAGGGTAAAGCATGAAAGCATGGAGTGAAAAAAGAGGCACAAGGAATAGGAGAAGATGGAAGCCATGAAAAGAAGTAGAATTTTGAAGCATTTTTCACATTTTTTTTTAAGCGAGTGGGTGGGGTTGACACAACTGGTTTGGGGCTGGGCCATAAATTAATAGATTTATTCCCCAATCAGGAAAAAGCCATTAAGATATTCTTGGCTTCATCTGTGGGAAAATAATTTCTTTGATTGAGTTGCCCCAGAAGACCCTCTGGAGCCCTCTGCCCTCTGCCTCCAATGGCCTGCTCTTTCCTGCCTGCTAGAAAGCGGGGAGAAGCGGGAGACTCCAGGGAGAAGAGAGGCCTTTCCATCTTTTCCAGCATCTTGAATTTCACTTTGAGCGTTTCTTTCTACTTTCTTGTTTTGATCCCCGCTGCCTCAGAGACTTGGAACCTCAGAAGGAAAATTGTCCCTTAGCACACTGTCTCTGTGGCCTGCTTTCCTTAGGTCGCCTTTGTTGACCATGACTAGGCCCTGGGCTTCTCTTTTAATACTCTGGAAGAGTTTGGGTCTGGGAGCAAGAGAAACCAAACTATGAAGCAAGGGACAGGAAAGTCCCCGAATCCAAATGCAAGGAAGGAGTCGCAGAGCAGGGTGGATGAAGAAGAACTGTTCCTTCCGAGCACGGAGGAGCTAAGTGTTTTGTGTCTGTCCCTTCCAACTCAAAGTATGGTCCTGGGACCCTTAAGGATCTCTGAGACCCATTCAGAGGATCTCCAAGGTCAAAGCTATTTTCACAGTGAAAGGGTTATTAACTTTCCCACAAGGGTGCAATGGAGTTCCCCAAAGGCCACATTAGGCACGATGACATTATGGCTCTGATGGCTTATGGAATGTGTGCAGATTCTAGTGTTTTAAAAACGTTTTGGTTTTATATTTTACCACAATGAAATGCATGCCAAAAATATGTTTTGGTTTCCTGTCCGTACCTGTGCCGTATGGTCATTTACATTTAAATTAATGAAGATGAGGTGAAATGTCACCAGCCACATTTCCATTGTTTAGTAGCCACACATGGACAGTGGCTGTCACAAAAGTCAGTGTAGAAATAGATTCTTTCCATCCTTTTAGTTCCTTCGGACTCTACACTTGCTGTCTTCAAGATCTTAGACCATTTCCTTAACTCTGAGCCCCAATTCCTGCTTCTGTAAAATGGGATAATAGTTCCTGTTTATAAATTATGGAGAAGCAGTAAAGCTGGTCATGAGAACATAAACTCAGGGGAAAAACTGAATGGGCTTATATTTCAGCCCAACCCTTTGGGCTTTGGGTTACTTTCAAAACTTCTCCATGGTTCAGTTTCCTTATGAGTAAATTGGAATAATAATAAAAGTAATAATACGAATACCTTCCTTATAAGGTTGTTGTGAGCATTTTAAATTAGAAAATAAGTGAAAAGCACTTAAAGACCATTAACTATACCATTGAAAACTAATACCACATATGTGATAGATATTGTTATTACATATAAAAAGTACAAATCTTACTGGGTAACAATAAGATTAAATTCCCCTCCCCTTTCATATATATATATATATATATATATATATATATATATATATATATATATAAATAAATATATATACTTTATATAAATGTGGTTAAATACAATAACATAAAATTTACCACCTTAACCATTTTAAGTGTACAGTTCAGTCATGTTAAAATATCCAATCTCCAGAAGTTTTTCATCATGCAAAACTGAAATTCTATACCCATTAAACAACAACTCCCCATTAGTAATATTTCCATGTCGATGTGAATTGGTTTCCAGGCTTTGAAATTTTAGTCAATACTTTTGATGAGGTATTAATCATTCCAGTTAAGAAATCAGTCAGTCATTAAAAATAGCTGAGCTGGTTGGGAAAGGACAGCTAGAGTTCCAAAATTGTAATTAGGTTCCATCAAATATGCCATTTCCATTGAATCCTCCATCTTTAACTACTTGGATCCCAACAGCAGTGGATAAACCTGGGGTTAGAGAGGTGATATTCCCCAATTACCGTTCATCCTGGGTTTAGGGAGTTAATGAAGGCTGATGGGTTAGATCACTGAAGTTTTGAAAGGACATTTTCCAGGAAGTGCCTGAAAAGTTGATGTTACAATAGCAGATTTAGAAAAATAAGCTCAAAATTAGTCTCTGATTTCATCTGGTAATAGCCATCACAAGGAGGACAAAAATAAGAATATTTAGCAATCCTTTAGGCACAGTAGACAGGAAGAGAGAAACAAATTTTCCTAAAGTAATAGTAGTCACTAAAAAGAAATGAATGCTTCCATTCGGTAGAGTTCTCTCTCTCCAAGGATTTCTGTAATTTTGTTATTGAAAAAAAAAAATTTAATGTGAAAATATTAGATAATATAATAGATATACTTGTAGGATGATTTTAGATGCAGGTAAGAGAAAAGTCAATTTAAGATGGCATATGCAATAAAGGAAATTTATTGCTTGGCATGATTGAAAAAGTGTAGTGGTGGAGTGAGTTTCATGTGTGGTTTGATCGGGGCCCCGGCTCTGTTTTCTGTGGGTTTCTCACCCTTGCATTCTTCTCTGTATCCACTTTATGCTCAGCCTGGCCTTTCTCCTGGTATCAAGGCTTTCCTCGCATCTCTGCAGACTATACCGTCCAGAATAAGAAGCTGCCTGTAACCTACAACCCCCAGGAAAAGACCTGATGGCATTGGCTTAGCTCACAGACCTCTCCTCGCTCCAGTCATTGTGGTCAGGGAAATGGGACACCCCTATCGCATGTCTCTACATTGTCTCTTCATTCCTGAGCGCAGGGATGCCGGAGAGAATATTCAGGGGTCATTTGGAAAGGAGGACAGAGAATGGAAATTAAAGAGGCAGTACAAGAATCCACTGCAGTTATGTATCTTCATTCAGGGCACAGTTAAGTTGTAATCTTATTTTTCATGATTAAGATCACTTCATTTGTCATATAGCTGAGTGCTATGTAGACGTATTAGACAGCATTTGACCATGGCTGGAGGGTACATATCCAGTTGGAGACATCTCTCTATTTTTGAGATGATGGCTGCTTTGCATATCTTTAGCATGGTTCCCCTTGGCATGTGGTGTTCTCTTCTTATCTTATCAGCTTATCAATGCTGTGACTTGTCGAAGTCATCTCAGATAGTTGTTAAAATCCAGATTCTTACTGCTTCTGTTTTAGCTTCTGTTTTAGTAGGTCTTGGATGAAGGGATGACTGGATATTTGGGTATTTAACAAAGGAGCCAGATGACTCCTAATATCAGGCTAATTTAAGAAATAGTAAACTCAAATTGGTTATGCTTTTTCTCTTTGCTTTGGCTTCTGGGGAGCTTAGCAGGCTAATTTCCAAAAAGTGTTCAGGGCTGCATGGCATGAATTTTGGATATTAGTCTAAGCTTCATAGTTTTTATCCCTATTGTCTTTATCTCCTGAATTTTCTTATTGAACAAAATCTTATTGTACCACATATATATATTTCGATATACTCTCTTAAATTCTTTTGGAGTGAAGTGGAATATATCATCAGATAGGATTGTGGCAGAAAAGAGAAGACATGCTCAGCAACACTTGGGAAATCATTATTATCCCAAGTCTAATGGGTTAGGAACTGTATTAGCTACTTAGGGTTACTGTCCCACATTACTACAAATGCAGTGACTTAAACAGTAGAAATTCATTCTCTTACAGTTCTGGAGGCCAGGGAGTCCAAAATGAGTTTCCTTGGGCTAATGTCAAGGTGTTGGCAGGGCTGGTTCCTTGTGGAGGCTCCAAGGGCAAAACCCACTCCTTGACTCTTTTAGTTGTGCCTGGTTGCCGCTGGCATTCCTTGGCTTGTGTCCATGTCACCCTAGCCTCTGCTTTCCTGGTCACATAGCCTTTTCTTCTGTGTTAAATGTCGCTCTGCTGTCCTCTTATAAACACACTTGTGGTGGCATCTAATTCCCACTCAGATACTCCAGGATAATCTCCCATCTCAAGATCCTTACCTTAATCACGTCGGCTAAGTCCCTATTGGCATCTAAAGTTCACATGAGCGGGTTCCAGGAATTAGGAACTGGTTACTTTTGGGGGTGGTGGTGCCACTATTCAGTTTCCCACGTGAGAAATTGTGTTGCTGGAGCCTGGACCTGGGGGAGAGAAGGTACCCAGCCATGGTGGTGGGTGCAGGGCCCAGCCGCTGTCAGAATGGTGTCCCCAAATTCTGTGTGGAGGGCGCAGGAGACAGAATTACCCTGACCTCTTTTGTTCTCACCTCTCTGCCACACGCCCTCATCTGCCAATGCATCCCACCAGCCAAGGGGGGGGCGGTGGATGGGATCTATAAACATCAGCCTGCCGGGTACAGAGCAGGGCAGGGCAGCGCACAGCAGGGCATAGATCTGGAAGATGACAAGCACGCAGATAAAGAGAAAGCCCAGAGCACTGCTGAGCTGTGGGCCTCCTTACAGTCCTGACCTCTGAGCTGTGTTTCGCAGAGGACTGTCTAGAATTAGCTGCTCAGCCCGCAGACACACACTCCAGCACTTTTGCGGAGTCTTGGGTCTGGGCTCTTCCAGGTAAGAGGAGATAGTCCAAGAGACTTGAGGCTGAGTTTCAGCCCAGAGTTTGGATTTCTTTTTGTTATCCCTAGGGCCCTCGTTTAAGGTGGAAAAAGGGCTGTTGGGTTGACATGAAAGGGACTGGAGCAGCAGTAGGGTCCTGGGCGTGCAGGAAACCACACTCAGCCCTGGTCCCCTCTCTCCATCAGAAGAAGGATCCAGTCCTAGGAAATTTTGCTGCGTATCTTGTCTTCAGGAAGCCCATGCTGTTCTGGAGACTCGCAGTGGGATTGTGATACCTTGAAGACCGTAGCTGCCATCTCCACGGAGAAATTTAAAACCGAGCTTGGATCAGCGAGCGACGGGAGTCAGACCTGGGTTAGGGTGAGTGAGCCCACGGGGCTGCAGAGCCAGCCATGGGCACCACAGCCCCAGCCCGCATATTTCACAGCTTCCCTTCCCTTTGACCGCTTCCTACCAGGTACTCCCTGGGCTTCCTCTGCAGGGGGCCCACCCACTGTGGGCCATGCCCACAACCATCAGTTCAGCCCTTTACCTCCTCCTCCACCAGCTCTCCCCGTTGAGACTTGAGCAGCCCTTCCTGGCCAACCCACTGGGACTGACATCAGGTGTTTGGGGGAGCTCCCATGGACAAATTCCTACCTTCTAATGATCGCCTTGATTTTTTTATTGACATTTGAAACTAAAGACAAAACCAGCTGTTTCTTGAGGAAAAAAAAGCAAAACATGAAAAGAATCTCCCATATAACCCACTGTTGCCCACACCCCTGCCCAAAGCCCAAACCAATAAAATGAATCTAACCAATAATTCAACCTCCCTGCCTGGTGTACTGTGACTAAAACCAGTAGAAGCAGCACAGCAGGGGGTCCTCATTGACGAGACATTTATCATTAGTCATTTTATTAGGTTTAATGTAGCCAACAGGGACTACTGATAGTTTCAGTATTCTTTTTCCTGAGGGATTTGTTTTTTTTCCTCCCCAAAGGACAAATGTTCTATAGTACAGACATTTAATTGTCTTTGGAGTGTATGTAGTTTGGTTGAAGGACAAACTTTTCAATATGCATCACTGAGAAAGGATTCCGCGGTTTGTAACCTCTACCAATTCGCTACTTGTCTCTTTTTAGAAAAACTTTCTCTAGGGTTTCGACGCTTACCTACCCTCATTATTACAATCATCCTCTAAACGAGACATTCATCCGTCGTGGTGGGAAACGATCTCTTTTTAGTGTTAATGCTTGACAATGTCTTGTTTGGACAGAAATGACCATCCCTTCCCTGGTAATTGAAGCAAGTTCCTTAAAGTCAGGCAATTAGGTTAATGAGACAGTTGGCCTTTTGAAGTTGAATGGAAGCAGGGATGAGCTCACCTCTCCTCCAGGGGACACTAAATCAATGCAGTGTAAAAGGCAGAGGGACATAGTTCCCTCCTACAGTTTCAAGGAAAGATCATGCACACGGAATTAGCTGCAAGCATGGAAATTAGATGGGGGGCCCCTTAGGCTTCCTGGTAACCACCATGCTGTGGAGGAAGAAACAACAGCTGCTCGAGCTATCACTGGGGAAGATGACAGGCCTGGATTAGGCCTTTCATGGGGGCCGGAGATTTGCAGGAGCAGCCCCGGGCCCTGACACAACACAACCATGGACGCATGGAATGTCCCATGCTGAAGCAGATGGAATGGCTGATAAATGAGTTGAAATGGTAGAGGTCCCTCCAGTGAGAGCCAGCTGGATTTACTGAGAGCTGCTCCACGGAGGGCCAATTTCAGGGGGCCAGGCTGCCTTTAGATGTTAATCAGAGGCATTCCCATGTTCTGTCCCTCACCCTTCAAAGGAAGGTGTCAAATGTCTTGATGAAACACCCCTCCTGCTTACTCAGACATGGGGAATCAGGGGATAAATGACTCAGGGCGCATCAGGAGAAGAGGGTTAGGCTTGGCTAGACTCATGGTCACAGGGTAAGAGTAATTATGTCATAATTGGTCTGTGGGGCAGAGCTCAGCCAAGGCTATGGTCCATGTTTAAAGGCAACATCTGGAAGTGGGGGGGGGTTGGGGATTATAAGGGATGTGGGTACGGGGGTGAGGAACTCAAGAGGACTGCACTCTGTGATGGCAGCCAGCTCTTGCCAAACCCTCTTTATTGCAATACCACATATGGCTGCGTGGACGTCAGAAACAGCAGAATTGCATAATGAAATCACTTGCAAAGGATGACTGATCGAACAGTCTGGGAGGTCTCTTGGCAGAAACGGGCCACCTAGGTCACACTTAGCTGAAGGGAAGGGAATGCCCCTGGGAGAGAAAAGAATAGTGGTGCTTTTATGCAGAAACAAGGTTGATTTTTTTTTTTTTAAGAAATTTTATTGGGGAACAGTATTTTTCTAGGACCTATCCACTCCAAGTCAAGTATTTCTCTTTAGTCTAGTTGTGGAGGGCACAGCTCCGTGGCCCATGCAGGAATTGAACCAACAAACCTTGGTGTTGGGAGCCTGCGTTCTAACCTCTGGAGCTAACTGGCTGCCCTGAAACAAGGCTGATTTTGAGCTCCCCTGCTCAGAGGGGCCACTCTTCTGAGACCGACTTTTCTGCCACACCCCTTCTGCCTCTGCTGCTGCCTGGGACCTTTCATGGGCTGCAAAATAGCAGAACTGGGAGGCACCATCATGCACCCTCTAAATTTGGGGAGATAGAATTCTTTTCTTCGTGATGCTGATAGGAGGGAGAAGTAGATGGGGACACAGGAAAACCCTTGCATCAAGATGTTTCTAGGGCCCTGCCACAGATCATGCTGGGCTTTCTGCCTTGGGGGTCCCTTATGTCGCTCCCATTGGGCAGTGATTATGAAGGCAGCTGCCTGGAGGGAGGAACAAGTTACTTTAGGGACTAGTGCTAGAAAGGTCTGGGGCCACGGGCAAGTAGGTGCCTGGTGTTGCCTGCCCTCTATGGTCGGATCCCCATCTCTCTCTACTTCTAAGCCTCCTTTTCTCCAAAGCCTGCCCACGTGTGTCTTCTTTCCCACTCCAGGGCAATCCAGATGTTCCTTTTACCCTGAGCACCTGGAACATATGGGAATGCCCATTGCGAGTGTTTAGGGCTCTGGGTCCTCCTAGGATTAGTCCTTTCTGCCTGAGCCCTTCATGGTTTGTCTGTTTGTCTTCTTTTTGTTGGAGTCAGACAATCAGAGCGAGCTCTTCCCGCATTTCAAAAAAGTTGAGTCTAGGAGACAGTGGTGCAGGCCTTGGGAGCACCAAACCCAGTTCAGTTGCCAAGACTGTTCAGATGGTAGTGTGCTCAGAGTACACTGTAGGATGTGGGGCAGAGGATCTTGGATCCCCAAAAGCCTAGGTGAATCACCCTGCTAGTGTGTTGCTGGACTGATCAGCAGCACGGGCCAGGACCAAAGGAATGTCAGAGGCAAATTTCTGGGCAGCTGAGACGGTTTATACCAGGGTGGTCCCTTCTCTCCTGAGTTTCTCCATTTCTAGGCTTCTCAGAACCACTTCTGTGAGAACTTTTGGATGTGTGTTCACTTCAGCTTAAATCTTTATCGTGGATTTTAGTGCACCAGGCCCTGCATGCTGGGGAGACTGCAAGGAACAAGAGAAACATTTGACTGACAGTCCAAAGGAGATGCAGACGAGAAGACAAGAAATCATGATATGTTGTAACAAGACACACTAATGTAAGGGGACTACTGGGTGCTGGACTGGGATCAGACGAGGCCTTTTGGGAGAAGCTGTGCCTCAAACAGGACCCTTGACCTGTTTTTCAGGCAGAGGGACAAATGTCTTCAAAGGTCTAGAAGAAAGAGAATACATGGCACATCCCAGAGTGTGTGAGGCCAGCATGCAGGGTACGGAGTACAGAGCGGAGAGTCAGTTCAGCATCTTTACTGTCATCATGCAACTCGTGCTCTAGACCAGGCCAGGAAGCTGGCTGCACAGCCATGTATGGAGCTTCTTCCCAGCACTGGGCTTTGACTTAGGAATTGTGGGACACCAAGATGGGAAAGACAGAACTGCTTTCTTCAAGATGCTCCCTCTGCCTATGTCCTCTATGTCTAAGGAGAAATATATTTCCACTCTTTTCTGAGGGTCTTTGTCACCGTGGTCTTTACATGGATGCTTTCAACATTTTCTCCCGTGGAAGCAAGTCCTGATCAAAGTTAGAGGTACTGTGCTTGAATACTGTCTGTCAGCTGGCTGTCCCAGGATAGATGCTGTGTAGTGTCGGGGACTTACACCCACCCATCCATGTTCTCTGTTATTTTCTTCTGTGATCAAAGAGCCTAAAGGCTTAACAAGTTGGGCTGGGCGAAAGTCTCCAGTTGACATTATTTGCCACACTGTGACCTCTAAGATCTTTCTCTTTTGCTTCCAATCTTTCCCTCTCAACTTTGCACAAGAAATTGTTCTTCCTTCTTCTCAACCAGCCCACATCCTTTTTTTCCCCCTTACATGTCAAAATCAGGTGTACCTCTTCCAGGAAGTTCTCCCTGATTAGTTCTAACCAGCGTGCTGGCATCTTCAGTGGACTCTATCCCACAGATAATTGATGTCTTTTAAATATGGGGTTTTCAATCATTTCTGAACTTTGGTTTTAGTTTCCTGAGTTGAGGTTTTTTTTTGTTTTTAACCTTTGTGCTGCTGCTTTTGCAGTTTTGAGACCCGTACACCAGGTGGTGGTAGTTTCCACATGCTCTGGCTGTACATTCTGAATCATTTGCAGAGGAGGAAAACGGAAGGGGAGAACTAGTTTTTAATCGAGTACCTACTATGTGCCAGGTCTCTGCACCACAGCTAATTTCATCATAAGAAATAATCCGTATGAGGTAGGTATTATTTTCGTTTTCTAGCTAAGGAAACTGAATTTTTGGGGAGGTAAAGTAACTTCCCCAAACACACCATCCTTCGTGGCAAAGCTGGAATTGGTACCTGGATCTGAGCGCTCCAGCTTTGTGTTTAAGATGAAACACAGATTTTCTCTGTTTGATTATGAAAACAATAATGAAATCAACCACCATGGCAAAGTGACTATTTCTAACAACACCTCTGGGGTAACTTGGTACCCTCCTCACTGATTCTTATATTGTAATAATCCAGAATTTTTGTAGATGGGCAAAAAACTGTCTTGTAGAAACTTTTTATCAGCACTGGCCACTGTCTTCCACCTCCCTCCTCAGACCCCCCTCCCCTCCCACCCCAACCATTAGCAACTTAGGTTTTTGGATGATTTGCCAGGATTTCTAGGAAAGCTTTTATGTGCTACTGAGACTTGGAGAGCATCCCAATCAGGTCCTTAATTCCAGAGTTAAGGTTCTGTAATACAAAGGATCAGAAACAGTGAGAGGTTTGGGGGCTAGAATGGGAAGCGGGGAGGATTCCAAGCATTAGGGGCAAACCTAGGGTCTCAGATTAGCATTCAAGCCAGAGGAAAGAAATCCCTTAGTCTCCAAGGTCAAAGAGGAGATTCTAGGATGATTTGCTGGGCAGAGCAAAGATGAACGCAGTCCCAGCTTTGCTCTCAGAGTTGGAGGGGAGTTGTTTAACTTTCACCTTGGGTCCAACAGGACAAGAAAGGTCATTGTAGCTCTCTGTAGAATGGGCCCATTCCAGCTGCAGGTGTGCTCAGACTCTGGGGCAGAGGAAGGAGGGCTGCTGGGTCTAGGTCAGGGAGATGGAGGGCAGGGGAGGCTGTGTGCTATCTCCCTTCTCCAATTCATTGCTTCTTTTTTCCTTCAGTATGCATGCCAGATAAACAGCTGTAGCAGCAGGAAAAAGATAAACCCTTTAAAGCATCTAATATCCAAAAGTGCACACATTCTCTACAACCCAGTTCTTTGGAAGTTCTTTCTCTCTCTCTGTCTCTGTGTCTGTCTGTCTGTCTGTCTGTTTGTCTCTCTCTCTCTCTCAGCTAATTTTTCATATTGCTTTTACTTTGAGGGAGGAATTCTCCATCCAGTGACTGGAGAGCTGGAAGACCAGGGTTCTAGACCCAGGTCTCCAGGTAAGAAGAAATATTTCTTGAAGTATGTCTCTTCTCCCCTCTGGGTTTCAGTTCTCACATGTGTGAAATAAGAGGGTTGGAATAAAGGCTGTTTTTACCCTTCGGCGATCGTCTGCTGTTTATTTGTCTGTGGTATGGCTTCCATTCAATTCATTCAACAAATCCAAAGACTGCCTTTCTGGGTGGGTTCATGAAGGGCTTCAAAACTCAAAAGAACCCAGCTCCTTCTAGTAGCATTTGCTTCACAGCTACAGATAAATTTCTGGATGTCCTTTCTAGGCCGTCTTGCCCAGCCCCGGTAGTTGCACCATCTTTCTATGAACAAATCGTCTCATTTCTCTTGTGGACACCTTTCTTGAGTCTTTGGTACTTCCCAGATGAAGGAGATTGCATGTACATGCACAGCGGTCTCTGTTATCTGCTGAATCTCCTGCTGCCATCAGTTACCTGAGGTCAACCCCGGCCTGAAAAATATTAAATGGAAAATTCCAAAAATAAGCAATGCGAAAGTTTAAATCATGCATCGTTCTGAGCGGCATGATGAAATCTTGCAAGTCCAGGTTTGCCCCGCCCCCAAGGTGAATCATTGCTTTTTTCAGCGCTTACTGGGCAGATGCCTCCAGCTGTTAGTGACTTAGTAGCCATCTTGGTTATCAGATTGTTGAGGAGTTCCTGCTGTGCTTGTGTTCAAGTCACCCTTATTTTAGTTAACAAGGGCACTCAAGTGCAAGAGACATGATGCTGGCAAATCCTCCATGCCAAAGAGAGGCCGGAAAGTGCTTCCTTCAAGTGAAAGGGTATGACTATGGTAAAAAAAACAGTATATGCAATGTTTAGTACTATCTGTGGCTTCAGGCATCCTCTACTTTTCAAACATATCCCCTGCATTTAGGGGGGATATATGTGTGTAAGTATGTATGTATGTATGTATGTATGTATTCATTCATTCATTCATTCATTCATTGCAGTTGTGTTCTCTATCTAACAGCGCAAGTATCTGTGCTGCTCACTCTTCCCACTCATTTGACTGTAAGTTTCTATTTGCTGGCTTTTTGGGTAGGGATTCCAGAGAGTACCAACGAGGAGCCAACAACTACCTCACCGGTGTGGTGCACTGACCGAGGACGGGCTTCTGACCAGGTGCTGCGGGAAAGAGATGAATCAGACACGTACTCAGAGCACAGTGGAGGAGAGAGATGTGCAGATGTCGGATGACGACACAATCAGTAAGTGCCAAGGGGGAATGAAGGGAATGGGCACACTGATGGGGGCAGGGATACCTGCTTGGGCTCTAGGGAAGCAGGCAGGGCAGCAATGGCTTCCGGGCCGCTGTCAGAAGGTGCCAGGCTCTACAGACTGGTGGATAACATGGGGAAAAAGTGTCTGAGTCACCTGGGAAAGGTACTTAAGGCCTGCAGCTTGGAGTTTGTGTGTCTCTGTCAGAAAAGTAGTTGGGGCAAAAGTAGATCTGTATGGTGAACCTGTTTTATTTTCTGACAAAAGCGGTTCCTAAGAGCATCCTGTAATAATAAGACATCAGCCAGAGAAGAAATATTTATTGAGCGTGGAGTAGCTGCATTCTGAGGTCCAGCTGCTGGCATTAATATTAAGGAGAAGGATGCTCAGGTGGTGAAACACCGGAGACCAATTTGGCGGTTCAGGCTGAGATGCAGCCTCCTGATGGACTTAGCTCTTCAAGTCAAGCTTTGTATTTAAGGACTAGCCCGGCCCCATTCTGGGCTCTCTATGGGTGCTGCTCAGAGGGTCCAGCTTTCTGTGGACAGGGAAGGGGCAAGTAAGGGTGCCACTCTTCTGGAGCTGGTGAGCAGGGGCAGGCAGAGTGCAGGACAGTCCTTCAGGGGCACTGCCAGTGCTAAGAGCTGGGGCGGTGCATTCCTGGAACAGGCTCTCAGGCCTTGGTTCCCAGGGTCACAGAGCTTGGGAGCCGGGCAGTCCATGGGCTCACTCATAGGTACACCCTTCATACATCGTCCTGCACGAGGGACCAACATGTGCAGTGAAGCCAAAGGCCCAGCAGTGATCATTTCCCCCCCCTGGACAAGTCGCTTTGACACCCTGAGCCCCATTTTGCCCACCCCGCCCTCAGATGGTTCTTTGTAGGGTTATACAAGATAGTGTCTGTGTAAAGAGTTGGGGATATGGAAATTTTGCCATTTTTATTAACAATTTGCTCAAAAACATTTATAATTAATGCATATTATTTTTTTCGTTAATGCTCTATCATAATTAGGTGTGTATGTGCCAATATTATCAAGTGACTAGAAACTAATGTTATGATTTGAAATGCTACTGGGAGAAGCACGCTGTTGGGCTTGGGATATTGGGCTCAGAGAAGTTATGATTGTTTTCTCGATGTAAAAATAATCCTTTTTGATTATAAAAACAATACATGTAATTCACAGGAAAATTTGAAAACTTCAGAATAGACAAAAAATAATTCTGTGACATCATTGTCTCACCACCAACTTCTGTTTTATTTCAAGAGGCTTGTTCTATTTCATGACTTGTTTGCTTTGCTTGTTTCACTTAATAGGATGTGGGGAGCATTTCCCTGAATGAGATTTGCTCTGTAACGACACTGAACACATAGGCTATCACTTCACACAGAGCTAGGCTCATTCCCATTTTAATTCTTATGCGTAATGCTGCAATGAGCATGTTTATGGATAAATCTTTGTATTCATCAATTTTATTAGGATAAGTTTATAAAAACATATTATGGATCAAAGGCTTATTGTTTTGTGTGTGTGTGAATTTTTGTTTTCTTTTTTCTGGTACCAACTGGAGCTTATGGGTAGCACAGTTTTCTTACGGCTTCCAAACACTTGATATTATAATGAAAAGCATCTTTACCAAGAAGCTAGGCAAAGGTCACAAAGGGAATCTCATTCAATTTGAATATCTTTTGTTATCAGTGAGGTTCTATATTTTCATAGTGTTTATTGATTGTTAGTATTGTTTCTTTAGGCAATTTTGAGTTAATGTCCACTACTCATTTTGGATTGGGGTGTTTTTTCTTTCATGATTACTCGTAGGGTTCCTATCTAGATTAAGGCATTCGCAGTATGAAAAAAAATTTTCCCAGTGTTATTTGTCTCTTAATTTTGTTTATGGTGGTTTTTATATATTCAGAAAATGTGAATTTTTATGTAGTCAAGCACTTCATTTATTTCCTTTATAGTTTTAGCTGTACAAAGTTTTTCCAAAGCTGACATTATGTAAATGTTCATCAATATGTTCTTTAGATATTTTTATGGATTCAATAATTATTTGCCTTGTTATATAGTAGACTGTCATTCACCTGGAATTTATTTTGGTGTGTTGTACCAGGAACTTTATTTTTTTAAAAAATATTAGGTCCTATCATTGCTTATGAAATACTTGTCCTTCCCTCAAGGTGACTTGAAATGTTATCTTTAAGTGATTCTATTTTTAAGTAGAAAAAATATCTTCATTGTAGGAATGCATTACAAACTTGCTCAATTTTATGAAAAACAACATAGTTTTAGTTGTCAAGGTATATGGAGATAGTAAGAACAGCTCTGAAAAGGAGGTGGAGTAATGGTAATAGTAATAATAATAATAATGTAGAACCAAGTGTTTATCAACTGGTAGAAGATTCAACGTTTTACTTCATTGGTTTTGTTAAGTTCATCACACTAATGTATATATGTTAGGAGTACACTCTATGCTTCCTTCTTTCCTTCATTCTAGCAAACATTTGTTAAGTGATGATTTCTGCACTAGATTTCAAAGGGGACCCAAAAGTAAGTATAGGTTCTTTCCTTAAGTTTGTCATCATCTAGTTGGGGAGCATATTGCCTGGAGAGACTTTTAGCTCCAGTGAACAAAAGACTCACCTTGAAATGGCTTAAACTACAAGAGTGGTGATATTCATTTACTGAGGCTAGTTTAGTAGTTTCAAGATGTCAGGGCCCTGAGTTGTCATCTCTTTGATGTTCTTGGCCTTCTTCCTCATTGTTGCAAAAAGGCTGCCACTGCTGTAATCATTTTGCCCTTACCTGTCCATGTTCAAAAGCCGGGACAATGGGCAATGTGGGGTAAGTGAGGTCCTGCTCCTGGGGCCTCCCTCTTATTATGGAGGAAAATCTTCCTGGAAACCCTCTATCTAGCAGACTTCCTCTTTCATTTCATGGATCAGAAATGGGTCACAGGACCATTCTGGGCTGGGACAACTTCTGGAGACTAGCGCATCTCTGGTCACCATTGAATAAAATCCTGGTTCTGTGAATAAGGAAAGAGGGGACAATGACTTTTGAGGAGGCAAGTAATACAGTGTCTGCCACAGAGTGATATTCATATATATATATATATATAAATATATATACTAAATATACATACTAATATATTACAGTATATATGTTTGTTTTTATATTTTATATAGTATATATTATATGTATAAAAGTACTTTGTAAGCTGTAAATCAGTACATATATAAAAAGGGTATAGATGCATTGAAGATGTAGGTACCTCAAGTGTATATATATTATATATACTTTAGTATATATTTATTTATATTTATTTTTACAAAGTATATATACAGTTGACCCTTGAACAACATGGGTTTGAACTGAGTGGTTCCACTTATATGTGGATTTTTTTCAGTAAATACTGTAAATGTATTTTGTCTTCCTTATGATTTTCTTA
Organism: Aselliscus stoliczkanus; assembly: GCA_033961575.1. Classification (NCBI taxonomy): domain Eukaryota; kingdom Metazoa; phylum Chordata; class Mammalia; order Chiroptera; family Hipposideridae; genus Aselliscus; species Aselliscus stoliczkanus. The sequence goes on from CM066734.1 coordinate 11,325,396, forward strand.
ATAACCTTGTTTTCTCTAGCTTTATTTTAAGAATATAGCATATAATACATATAACATACCAAATATGTGTTAATAGATTGTTTGTCATTGGTAAGGCTTTTGGTCAATGGTAGGCTATTAGTAGTTAAGTTTTTGGGGAGTTAAAAATTATACATAGATATTTGACTGCTTGGGGGGTCAGCACCCCTAACCTCCACATGTTTCAAGGGTTAACTGTATACTTTAGAATACATTTTGCACAAAAAAATATACTAAAGTAAACTAAATGCTATTAGAAGTAGTTTAATACTGTCTTCCTTCTTGCTACCTCGGTAACCTAACCTCTGGGTCTCAGTTTTCTCATCTATCAAGTGGAGAAAGAAATCCTTGCTCTGCCCACCAGGGCTCCATGAGGATCATATTAGATGAGTGCTTTATGAACCATCAGGCATCAAATATCTACCCGTTTCCAGGGCCCACATTGTCCTTCTTTGGGACAGCCTAAGTGATTCTGCTGACCTGTAGTTTGGCATGGTCGATTTGGTGACAGAGCAGGAGGCCAGAGCCAGGGCCGCCCCAGGGCTGGGATGAGGGGAGTTTAGCCACAAAGCTGGGCTATTGAAAAGCGCCTGTCAGCTCGTCATTATAGTTCTGGGCACAAATCCTGAGCCAGACCAGGAGCTGGGAAAGCGAGGAAAGCCCTATGTGTGGGGCAGTGCTTTTCAATACTGGGATTCTTTTGGCTTCGCTGTGGGAAGGCACATACCGAGGAATTGTCCCACAGAGAGAATCTGGGAGAGATGCTGACAAAGCAGAGTTGCCTTCCCTTTACGTGGTGCTTCCTTTCCTGGAGATGGGCTGGTGAGTCAAAAGCTCCCCAGAGATAGCTCGAGGCAGGTGCACCTTCCACTGGCTGATGGGGGTGGTGTTGGCAGAAGGCTTGTTCCCTCAGGCAAAGGGCTGTAGCTGAGCCTTCCTTTAAAAACAACTTGGACAAGGGGAAAAATTGAGTTCGTTGGAATGGGAGGTGGGCCAGGGGAGGACTTGAAGGGGCACCTTGGTGACTAAGTTCAACCGTTTCCTTTCTGTGGGTGTGGGAGAGAAATATTTCTGAATTTGCCCTGACCTTTTAAACTTTAGCCTGCTTGCTAAGCTGGTTGAAGCCCAAGTTCCTCTTCTAACCACAAAAGTCCTTCGCTTTCTCCCTGGAAACGTGGAGCCTTGCCATGACCACATCTGCCAGAAACTCCCCTCTGTAAACCTTGCTTGAACCTTGGTCCACGTTTAACCAACCCGCTTCCATTTATTGAGGCAGCTTGGTAAACAGACGGCTCTGGGCGCAGTTAATAATCTTGTCATTTGTACCTTGTGGTCTTTTATATCTACCTCACCCATCCAGTTAAATTAAACTACCATCAGTCTCTTCCCCGCCAGGCTGAAGATTAATGGGCCTTCAGCTGTCCCCTTAGAACACAGGCAGTCGTCACGTCCTGAAGAGAAATGCAGTGGCTAATAAATTATGGGCTGTCATCATAGAAGATGGTGGGCGACGCCAGAGTCCTTCTCAGTTCACGGGGGTTTGAACTGGGCATGTGCAGGGTCTAGGATGGGCACCTTGTCACAGCATCTGCCAATGAGGATGGTTCTGAGAGGTGCCCAGGAGGCTGGGATATTGGGACCATGGCAAGTGCGTGGCCAGTGAGCAGTTTCCGTTATCGGGTTTCTGGAATATTGGAGCAGGTATCCCAGAATGGATGGCCTTCTAGCTGGTTTCTAGGGAGCAGCTGCTCAGGTGTCCCAAGGGCTTGTCTTCTAATTCCTCAGAAGGCTCTCTGCCTGTTGAATGTGGCTTCTAGGTCATATCAATTAGTTGTAGCCTGAGCCCTCACTTAGCACCTGTGGGGCTCCCAGGAGCCTTCCAAAAAAAATCACCATACCATAAGCTCCAAATGGGCTTGCAAAATGTGTGGTGGTCCCATGGGAATGCCTGCCCCCTGCCCCACCCAACACTCAGGTATCCCCACCTCTCCTGCTGGCCCTGTTACTGGAAGAACTTCCAAAGCCATCCATCGAAATAAACCCAGTTCTATTTTAATTGAATAGATTCACTTTATGGTTGGTCATTCTTCTATCAATGGATTCAGTTCTAAAAGGACATAAAATGTTTTAAAATAGAAATCTTACTGATACCAAATATTCTTTTCTGATGTCCCTTAGAAGTAAAACCCAGAGTATGCCTATTAAAGCAGTTCTCTTGATCCAGCTAGTTAAATGCTTTTCTTCATTTACTCCCTCGATTATTAAATTTCAGGAAAGCACTGACCTTGCTAGTGACATTCGTTCTGTTCTGGGAACTAGTTCCTCTGCTGGTTGGGTCTGTCTAAAGGGGAAATTGGCAGGATGGTGGGCCTCACAAATCCAAGGAACCATTAGCTATTATCTCATCCTTTACCCATCAAGGAATATATTGGGTCATTGGAAAAGTCATGATGCGTTTTTGCAATGAAAAACATAGAAAAATATGTCATGCCTTTTCTGACGACCCAAGATAACATTATAATACCACAGAATATTAATTAAAATGCACATATTTCCTGAAGAGCTGTATGTCCTTGAGCAAGTCATTTCATTTTTCTTTTTGACGTTTTATCTTCTTCATATATAAAACGAAGATACAAATGACCTGCCATTTTGTTGTGCAGTTTGGTTAAAAAAAGTTATGAAAATCTATCTGGTCCCAGAGCTCAGCGCTAGTAATATAAATGGAGAGGTTGATGAATTGTCTTCACTTCAGAAGGTGTTTGTATAGCATGTCAACATTAGACAAGGTGCTTAATATGCATTGTCTGTTGTTAGTGTCTACGTTATATATTTGTTGTGGCTATAATTAGTTTACTCCCTTTACAGAGGATTGTGATAATAAGTAACACTGATTGTTTTCTATATGCCAACCATTATTTGAAGCAATATACATGTTTCAACTCATTTAATTTTTACATCAGCCTTGTGAGATGTAGGTGCTATTATTATGCTAGTCTACAGAGAATGACATCAAAGCACAGAGAGGATCTTGCTGAAGATCACATAGTGAGTAAGTGGTAGAGCTGGGGATGCAGTGCAGGTGCTTGGGCTCCAAAGTTTTCTCTTGTAACCTGTGAAATTATAGAATTAGGGTAACACAGCCAGTGAAAAGCTCAGGTCCTATCTCAGATCCCAAGCTTTTTCTCTCTCTGCCCATGTTATCCCTTGTTTATCTAATATCCAGGGCATTTGTAAATAGTTTAAAAAATCGTTATGGAAACTCTATGTCCATATGGTACATAAACACACACTTATCTCCGTATATTTAGACAATGTCCCTCAAATATGTTTGTACTAAGAACCCAGCAGACACTTCCCATTCAGATTAGAACAAGAAAAAAGTGATAAAGGGCCTCCAACTGGAGCCTTTACGGTCTTGACAGTCACCGTTTATGCTGAAATGTGCACTGTTTTCAGCAAGAAGTACGATCCCTGTTTTCAAAGGTCAAATAAATCACCTTTAAAGTCGTGAAAAGGTAAACAGACTGATGCCTGGGCAGCTTTCTTGAGTTTATGAGGTCTTCTGGCAACAGGGATATACAAAACCCCCCATCAATCACCCCCCCCACCCTCACCCCAAACTCCCAAAGCATTTATTCCTGGGAGGTGGGGAACCACAGGGTAATTTCCCTGCAACTATGATTAGGAAATATTAAATCAAATGAAAACAGAACCCCCCAGAGTCAACGTACCTTTACAAAAAAGCATTTCACCTCGGGCCACATTTTAAAAATGTATCTGCGATTCAAGGAGGCTGAGAGGGTGGTAGGGGCATTGGGGTGGGTAGACGGAGGGGAGGATGGCAGGGGAAAGGAGTGTGGAAATCTCTGGGGCAAGCCGGTGTGACAGGACATAAACAACGTTGTTGTCAGTGATGAAAAAGAACCCCGCAGTGCACTGCCATGCACGTTTGACTACAGTCCGTTTCCATTTTTCTGGTATCATCTTTTAAGGCCTCTAAAAGGGCCCTACGTACCTTCCTTCAGCACATTCTTAAGTTATATATATATTCTGTGCTATAAATCTGTGAGTCATCCTGGAAATGACTCTAACGTACAAGAAAACAAATGTCTCTTAAAGACCTTTTCGTGAGAGCACTTAAATGCTCGCTATGATTTCTCCATCATGTAACGAGAGCCTACCTTGTGTAACCAAAACCCTGTAAAGACGTGATTACGTTGCGCCTTGCAAACTGCCACATAGAGCCTTGACCGTCTAGCTAAAATGAAGTCCATGCCAAGACCTCTGGGTGATTTAATCTCTTCTCCAGTCTTCCTTTTAGGTGCAGTTATCGCCCAAGGCAGTCCCTTCTTTCTGGAGAAGCTTTCTCATGCTTAGATGCTGCGTGGTGCTTCCCACTGGTTTAGCTATCGTGGGGACATTTGGGAAGGAGGCAAGCCGTGGGCTTTATGTATTTTTTCCAGATATTTATGTGTCTCTTTTTTATTTTGTTTTTAGTTCTAGGAAATGTATTACTGAGACTATTCTTAAAAATGAGTTTCAGGTGTACAAAATGATGTAATAGTTAGACATTTCCCCTCACAAAGTGATGATAGCCACTCCCCCCAATCTATTGCCCCCCTGACATCATATGCATCTATTAGAATTCCATTGACTGTATTCCCTATGCTGTACTCCATATCCCGTGACTATATATATCTATATCTATATGAAATTATAGTTAACATACAATATTGTTCAGCTTCGTGTGCTTTAGAGCTTTGTAAGACTCCGACTTCAGAATTTTGTTTCTTGGTTTATTTATTTATTTTTGAGATGGGAAAAGGGGTAAAAAGAAACAGAGTCCGGGGGAAGATGAAAACTCAGTTTGTTTTTTCTTAAACTCTTGCTCCTTTCAAAGTCAAATTGTGTTCTATTAGGGAAAGCATTATACCAATTATATTGGTTATTAAGTAAAAATTAAATTTGATTTTTAGTTCCTATTTTTTTTTTCTGGCCTGGGATTTGTCTGAGCAGTCTGGTGAGACCACCAAGTGTTCTCATCAACCAGAGACCTAATTGTGGTCATTTATTATAGTCACTTATCTGATAGTAGCTTCATTATCTGTGATAGTTTTACAGGGACAAAATCCACCAGGCATCCAATGGAGTATATAAACATGTTACCTTGTGACAGGGTGTCTGTTACTTACTGTCAGCACTAACTGGCCCTGGCCACATATCTGCAGCTTATATGAAGTAACGATGAGTTTAATAAGCTCCAGTGAAAGCTGTAACGTAAACATCGCATCAGGAGTGTTTGCCTTGTCAGGCCTCTTAAACAAATAAAGGTGATGGAGAAGTACAAACAGCACAGGGTTGGAGCCTAATGAGATGGCCGTCGGGTGGCAGAGGGAAACTCCAGACTAGGTTATCATGACAGACAGTGCATTTGTGTTTATAATGCATAAGAAGGCATGCCACCCAGAACATCTCTTCAAGCGAAGTGCACCCCAAATTCTGATGTGGGAACTTGGGTGAATTTGCCATCCGTTTGGGAGCACATATGTGCTGAAAAGGGGTACTGATATCTAGTACATCATCACTTGGTTTTGAAAGGCACCATGATGGCATTATACAGCTAGCATTACATGGACATATTCCTTTCATTAGAAAAATTGCATGTATGATGGGCAGTCGGTTTCAGTTTGTCTGCATGGGAATAAAACCACAAGCCCACCTATGAATAGGTGGCAATGTATGTGGGCTGCACAAATCAGAATACATGGAGTTATTTTTATATAGCCCCACTCCATGGCTGTGCCTACATATGAATGCATGGCTATTTGTATATCCTTCTAACCTTAGCTTGGTGGAGGGAGACAGGTGCCCTTGCCCAAGTAGGCAGAGTTTTCCTTGCACCCATGGGGAGAGGGGCATTGTGATGTGAAAGACACACAGGAAGACCAACTTCCCCAAATTCCTTCTTCCCTGGCTCCCTCCCTCTGAGTCTTCCATGATTCTTGCTAGTAGGGATTCATTGCCTTCTTCTGGGACTAAAGTATTCTTTCTCTTTGACTTTCACATGTAAACTGCTCTGGAAAGTGAGCATCTTAACCTTGACTGACCCAGTGGCGAGTGTAAAAAAGTGATTAGAAGACCCAGGTTCGAATCCCTGACACTTCCTGCTTGGGTGAGACTTCAGAAAGTTTTTTGCCTCTCTAAGTCTCAGTTTCTTCATCTGTAAGATGAGGATGCTCTACCTTTCTTTTTTTGGTTTGTTTTTTTTTTACTGTATTTTGGGAAGTAGGGAGTAGGACCAAATAGTGCACTATTATTATTCACTCAACAGTTATCAAACTGTATCCTGAAAGAATGAGACACCAAATAGGGGGATTCAGTGGGAAAGGAGGAAGGAGTTCAGAGGAGAAACTTGGTCTGCTGCAGAGATTCTCAAAGTGTATTCTGCGGAATAGTAGTTTAATTCTTTCTGCCATTGGCAGGTGTTATTTAAAAAGGGGTGCTATGGTCAAATACATTTGGGAAAGTGAGGTTAGGTAAGTTTCTCCAAGACAGGACTTCTCAGAGCCTTTCATGATGTGTCTTATAAATATCTAAGAGGGGGGAATTTAATATGGTAAGGGGTCTTCAAATACAGCAAGCTCTTTAACAGTGCTATGGACTTAATCCACGCCCCCCATTCCTATTTTTTTTTTTTTAAAGTTTGTAGCAGAGGATAGTGTTTTTTTTAAAGATTTTTACTGGGGAATTGGGGGAGGGGAACAGACAAGTTGCTATCCTTTTGTTCTTCAGTCTAGTTGCAGAGGATGTTGCTTCACTGGCCCACGTTGGTATCATCATTGCGCTCTTCCCGGATGAGGCAGATCGGTCGCCAGCCTCTGGATGGTTGCTCACCGCGGCTATTGGCAGCTCGCATTGGCTGCCGGCCACTCACTGTAGCCTATGGCAGCCCACTGCAGCAGGGGCTGCAGCCCACACCATAGCCAGGGCTCGCACAGCCCAGCTCCAGGTGGAGCTGTTGTTAGCTGTAGAGGGCAGTGTCACTGGCGCTCATATGTGGGATCCGAACCGGGGCCGCTGGCTTCCCAAAACCAGCTCTTAACCAATGCGCCACTCAGCCGGCCCCAGAGGATAGTTTTATTAGAGCAGAAAGTTACAACTCTGGAAATGAGAGGGGGTCCTGACTGGCATGCGCCCCCATTCCTAGTTTGAAGCCCTAACCCCAGGGACTGTGACCCATTAGGATGATTTGTCCTTTTGAGAAGAGAGCAGAGCTCTAGCTCCCTTCTCCCCGACCGTGTGAGAATATCTCGAGAAGGTGGTCATTCTCAAGCCAGGAAGAGCGTTCTCACCAGGAACCAATAGGCTGGCACCTTGATTTTGGACTTCCAGGCCCCAGAACTGTGAGATAAATGTCTGTTGTTCAAGCCAAGCAGTCTGTGCTATTTTGTTATGGTAGCCTAACCTGACCAATACAAGCCGCGAAGCTGCAGTTTGCTTCTGGTTTGCCATGAAATTATCCATTCCAAAGAACCCTCTTATCAATGCTGAACTTGACCAAGGGCACAGCAGGGCTCCTTTCTGCTTGGTCTTTCCCAGATCCTTGACCCTGCTTGCCTTATTTACGATGGCACAGCTCTATAGACATTTGCCCTTTGGGGCTGTAAAGGGGAGGCTTTTTCTCTCCATCTGTTTCCCCTCCCTCCCTAGTCCATTTCTTTACTACGTTTGATTACATTCAACCACCATATATTAAGCACACAGGAGAGAATGTGCCAGAGACCTACAGATGCTTTGATGTATGGGTAACATACCATGCTTTTAGAATGGCAATGAAGAAATATGTGCCTAGCCTCTTCCCCAACAAATGGCAAGCTACCCATACTTCCTAGCAGGAAGTCCGGGCCGAAGCCGTGGTTTAAAACTCAGGAAAGACATCTGTGATGAGAAAGCTCAAAAAAAAAGAAAAGACAGAAAACAGATGGTTGTTTTGAGTTGCTGGGAGATTGAATTGATTATTTATTTGAAAAAAAAATAGAGCAATATAGCACATATTTATATATGTAGAAATACTCATTTATTATTATTTTTTAAACTGGCTAATTCATAGCAGCGAGTATCCATCATGTTCTGCCACTTGAATAAATAACCGACTTTGACATTTTCTTAAGATCCTTTGTCCCTGTTCCCCTCGCACTCCGTCAGGGAACAGCCTGGCCACAGTGAAAAATCTGAATCATGAGAGAAATGTCAAAATCCCCACAGGGTTTTTTTTTTTTTTAATGGTGGTGGGCATAAAGAAATCAAAGATGGCACTAAGTGCCTTCTGTTTCCTCATAAATGTCAGGTCAGGGTCCAGCTGACTTATTTTTAACAGTGCAAACTGCTGACCTGTCCCCAGAGAACCAGAGTTTTTTCATTAGAATTCTCAGGAGCAGGGCTGTGGGCAGAAGGAAGGGGAGAGGAAAACTTGATGTCCTTGGCAGCTGAGCACCACACCAATTTAGATTTTGGAAGCCTTGGAGCAATTAGAAGATCGCCATGCCATCTGCAGGCATTAATTGACTGGCCTGACCACCTGCTGCTGAGGGTTTGCTTTATTTGACAAGGGGCAAAGGAGAGTAGAAGAAAGTCCGATAGCAGTGAGGACTGTTACCAGCTCCTATTTACTGAGTGTCTAAAACGTGCCAGCCATTGTGTACTTATTCTGTCTAAGCTTTGTAACAAGACTTAGCACTATTATTATAGCAACATATGGCAACACAGGCATTATTATCTTGCCTGTTTTCAGATGAGAATACTGATGCTCAGAAAGTGACTTGCCTACAGCTCTGTGGCCTATAAGGAATGAAGCTGGGACGAGGGCATCCATATGCATTTTTACTACCCTAGGTGAATATACGCGGGTCTCCTGGCTGGTTCTCCAGGCCTCTCCATAACATTTCATTTGCATGAGTAACTTGCTGCCATGTAAATGAGCCAAATTGCTACTATAAGTAAGATGAATGACCTGTAATTTAATTGGGGCACAAAATTAATGGAGATCCTGTTTTTCTTGTTCTCCAAAGTTGGTAGACCTCAGGGAGACAAGACACACTTTTATAAGACAAAATTTATATAGACAAAACTATCAAGTTGCAGAAGGTAAGAACAAAAGTACTGGCAAAAAGGAGAGTATAGGATTCATAAAAACTCCTGCAAACCTAGGACAATGGAATCTTTGGGTTTTGGGGACTAAAGGCCATGTGGTCACACCCCCTAGATTTAAATTCCATGAGGGCAGAGGCTTTGTCTTATTTACTATTGTAAAACAATGCCAGGTACACAGCAGATGTTCAAAAAATTAGAAAATGAATGAGTATCTGGATATACTGGGGGTGCCAAACAAATGTATACACATTTTAAGAGATGTTAACACTTTGGTCAATGTTGCTCAAGCAGTAGTTCGCTGTAATCAGAAGTGTCTGGATGCTGATGGGAACCACTTTGAGCTCCTCTTGTAATTGCAGAAGTCAAACATGACTTGTATTCATCTTTTGTTATTGGTGTATATTAATGCAGTTTTTTTTCCCTTTCTTCAAATGTATATACATTTTTTGAGTACCCTCTGTATATGGATCTCTTGGCTGGTTCTCTAGTCCCCTCTAGCACTTCATTTACATGAGTAACTTACTACCATGTACTGAACTAGTATTTAGCCTTTCCTTGTTTGTGGTCCATTTGGACATATTTGAATATTTGGCTGCACATCTGAAGGGATTGATTGTTTTAAAGCCATACTCATCAATCCAATTGTAATACACAATTACTACTATAGTACAACAAAAACTCACAATGTTTGAATAAGCATCCAGCAGTTTCTGGACAGTTCACTTATTCACTATGCAGATATTATTGGTTACATATTTTTTTAGGGCAAATTACAATTACTCATATCACCCATCACAGAAGCTAATATTGCCCATCACTTGCTTTCCCGGACTCTTGCAGCTGGGGCATGACCATGGGGTCCAGTATTGGCAAATGGAACTTGAGGGACATGTGACTCTAACAAAGGAGACCCATGGGAAATTCTTTGCTGAATATCATCATGTCTACCCGTGATGGCTGGAACCATGCAGCCATTTTGCATTTATGGGGATAGATGCTTACAGTCTAAGATTAAACGATGGAATGAGCCTGGTATTTACTGATGTCATTGAGCTGCTGGACCAGCCTTTGAACCATCTTCCTCCAGACATTTTGTTATGCAAGATAATAAATGTTCTTACATTTTATCCATTTTAGTTGGGTATTACATTATGATCAGACAAAGGTATCCTTGAGTACTTTTGATGTTTGAATAGAATTACTTCTGGCCCAGTAGCACTTTCTTATACACTTATGAAATAAATTTCGTACTTTTTTTAGTAATATTTTGTTTTCCTTTGGTGCAAGCTAGGCATTGTTCCTTGCTCTATACAATTTTGTCTCTCCACTCAGCTCAATGATTTAGCTGAGGAACATAGCTGTTAGAGTATATACTCAGTATAGCAAACATTCCTTTTGAACATTGTTCACCATTTGGCACTGTACCATGGCATCAGTGTGCCACGGCTGACTGGTTGAAAAACGCCACTGAATTGACATGCTCAGCCTTAGTGTCTTCTCTTCCATAGACTATATATTTCTAGAGGGCTGGAAGATAACTCATTGATCATTACATCCCCAGGGTTTAGCCAACTTCCCATTGTGTCATCATAGGAACGATTCATATACATAGAGTGTTTATTTTGTGTTGGGCATGGCTTTAATTATTTTGGATGTATTAACTCACTTAACTTTAAATTATCCAAAGAGATGATGAATGAACCAGGCAGCATGGCCCAGAGTTCATACTTGAGCCCATTCTATTCCACCTGTCACTAACATAAGTTTCCAAATAAATGTTAACTGAATTGGACAGAACTGAAATGGCTCCTTGACGTCATGCTGTCCGTGAAATAGGCACTCAGTAAATATTTGTTGAGTGCGGTCCAGCCACTGCTCAGTTACTGAGGACAAACCAAGGAAGAGTCTCTGGAGACGCTATGCTTTGAGCAGGGCTCCAAAGGAGACAGCTGCTCATGGCCACACTGGAGCCATTTCCTTCAGGGTCACCTGCTCAGGTTCCGCCCAGGCCCTGACTCAGCAGACGACGATATCTGCATGGCAGGCCAAGGGGAATAAGTGATGATTTAAGCCTAATGCCTCCTGGGAAAGAATCTCTTTGGCAAAACTAGATTCTCCCCTGGAAGCCTGAGCAGAGGGCAGGAAGACTAGATAGTTCTCCCTGTTGCTAAGGGTGACAATTTCCCTGAAATCAAATGAAGTCTGCTTTCATCGTTTCTGCCCATGCCTGAAGGCTGGGAGAATGCTGTAGGTGGGGAAGGGGAGTAGGTGTCTTCCATGGTGTCTGCCACTCACAGCATCAGTGGGGGAAGGTGACAGGGCTTGTGAGTTCAGGGCACAGCAACCCAGCGGTGCAGTTAGGGATGGGAAACCCAAGGGCCTCATTCATCAAGTTCATGGTACCATATTTTATATGACAGTGATCAAATGTCATATATGGATGCTGTAATTTTTAACATGGGGCATATAATGACACAAGGAGGATATGTATTTAAAAACACCAATAGGAACTAAATATATGTGCAGTAATACCTTGGTTTGTGAGCATAATTTGTTCCAGAAACAAGCTACTCATATTGCAAGACATCGCTCTTTTATCACATCAGAATGTATCAGAAGTGTTTGCTCATCTTGCGGAACACCCGCAAACCAAGTTACTCACAATCCAAGGTTGTACTGTATTTAGTTGAGGAGGCTTTGTCAGAAATGGAGGTGGAGTCCTACAATGGTAAGTGGCTGACTGAGTTGGAGAAAACCTGTGGTTGCTATAATCATGATATTTGTTACTGACTACACACCTTGCTCATGCCTGACAAATAGAAGCTGTCTTGTAAAAATCTCGTTTTTATCCTTAGATGGTGGGGGCATACCAGCTGTCATATTGGGCAAGCCAGCAGGATGCCTCTTCCATGGTTTGAACATGAGCGTGAATAAGCCCCCAAGGGGTCCTCGCACTCCCTCTCCACTTATCATGACCTTTGTAGTCCCAAACAGCTGTGATAGGTGTTCCATTTTATACATTGCTGGAATGATTTAACACCTCTGAAATATGTGACAGTGGATTTAGCCGTGGGCAACGACCATCTGAGCTAGTAAGTGATTGTACTCAGAGCACTTCAGTGGATGGAGCTGTTTTCCCAAGACCCATGGGACATTTATATTTCCAACGCTCAGCCAGGTCCACCTGCCCACGGGGACTGTGTGGGCACAAGTGATTCCAGGTGCTGACCAGCAGCCCTCCTTGTGGCCTTCCCTGCTGGGCTGTTGTTTCTCTGCCATGTGACCACAGCCTCTTGCTGTCTAGAGCTGATAACAGGACCATAAATCTCTCTTCTGGCTGCAACTTGACACCTGAAACCTCAGCCCAGGCTTGATGTGAGAAAACAAGATAAGACATCAGGACCCTGTATTTTCAAGTTATCCAGGGAGGTAAAGGGCAATCTTGGTAGGTTGCAGGCAGCGAGAGCTTTCCTCCAGGCGCTATCCACACTGCCAAGTAACTCTCCGAGAGTGAGATGAATGGCATTACCTGTTGATAGCATCTACCTGCTGGCTCTGCATCAGTTTTCTAAACTTGTCAGCAGTTCTGTAGATGCTTCCCCCTGAAATAATATACTAATGGGATTAGGCAGAATCGGGGGAGCATATGCCTGAAAGTGAATGTGTTGGCCCTGCAGAAAGCTGAGGAATTGATGGATTACCATGACTTGCAACCTGTCTGTCGCAGTCTGAATGTCTTGATCTAGCTGTCATCCAACCACATCCAGGGGAAGAACGCCCAGCCGTAAGGGCTCTCCTTAATGGTGTTGGCTGCCTGTGATGGCTGCACTGTTCAAGTAGAGGCACATTTGCTCCTTCTCGGGGTATCATTAGGAATGCATGCGTAAGAAGGGGATGTTGAACTTGACAACTTGTAAGAGGCTTTTCCATTATGAGAGTCTATGACTTAATCCGATAGCTGTATAAATCTTTAGGCCTTAATAAACACTTCCAAAAGTGGGGTTCAGTAAGAGAAGTAAGCCCTAATGTGTAAGGCATCTATTATACTTTATGATTTAATTTTTCTTCTATGCATCTAGAGCAGTGCTAAATGTACTATTCTTGGGAGAGGGAAAGAGTTACTCAGAAGTTGTTCTGTGGTTCAGAGGGGGACATCTGAATGCAAATGTCATGGTCTTTCAAGGAAAAGACAAAGCTTTATCTAAAAGAAGGAATCCTTACCAAGGATACAACTACTTGTAAAGACCCAGGTGTATGGGGTGGGTGGAGACAGAGGAAGCGAGCAAAACTATGGTTTAAGCTGTAGATTGTCACATACTCTGAAACACAAACACACTTACACATAGTTGTATAGCACAATACAGTTTGGTGGTCTTGTTCAAGGGCAAGGTATGGCCAATAGGACAGCCTCCCATGAGCTTGGTATCTGATGAAGTAGGTCAGATATAGGTGTGACCGGCTAAGGCTCATTAACTCCAGGTCATGTCATCTTCTCATGTTACTACTATGTATTCTTTCTCCCCCACGGCTGGTTGAGCCCATCGTGACAAATGGCATGATGACTTTCATAGAGGAAAGCCTATGAGGTGCCTCCCAGCAGGGCTGCACCTTGAAGTCATTTTTTTTAAATAAGATTTTATTGGGGAATTAGGGGAGGGGTACAGTGTTGGGGAATCAGGGAAGGGGAACAGACAAGTTGCTGTCCTTTTGTATTTCAGTCTAGTTGTGGAGGATGTTGCTTCACTGGCCCATGTTGGTATTGTGATCATTGTGTTGTTCTCGGGTGAGGCAGATCAGTCGCTGGCCTCTGGACAGCCTCTCACGGCAGCTCTTGGCAGCTCACACCGGCTGCCGGCCACTCACTGTAGTTTATGGAAGCCGACTGCAGCCCCACTGCAGCCTATGCTGTCGCCGACGACTCATGGCAGCCCAGCTCCAGGTGGAGCTGTTGTTCACCATCTTCGCTGTAGAGGGCACAGAGTCACTGGCCCTAATGTTGGAGCCGAACTGGGGCCCTGCTGCTCAGAGCTGGCATCCCAAGCCAGCTCTTAACCAACATGCCACTCGGCCAGCCCTTGAAGTCATTTTGATGTCTTCCTCTCAATTAGGTTAAGCTTCCCAAACCAGTGACATAGGGAAGCACACCCAGAATGTGCTGGGAGATCATGATAAACACTCCTGATGCTTTGCAGCTGGGTCCATCATCTGTGCATTTCACAATAAAATTTTATGAGGCATCCAGACACCCAGCTGGTTGTATTCACGGGGACAGCATTTCCTCTGCCACACCATTCAGCTCTGCCCTGATGGGGACTTGCTTCCTTTTTCTGCCAGCCTCTTTCCAATGACAGTGACACTTCATTGTCACACAGCTCCTGGGACAGGATTTGAAGAATGTCATATCCAGAAAGATGTTCTATAGTGGTAACTTCATTTTATTAGATGTGGAGAAACTATTCCATGGTACCAATAACCCTTAGGGCTATTTGGAATGCCGGAAGCATTTTAGAAAGGGTCACACATCCCTTTATTCGTTACAAAAAACCCTCCCAAAACCTGAAAACCCAACCAACTTCGAGTGGGCAGTGTCCCCTAATTTCTCATGCAGTGTAGCATAGTGGTTAAGAGAGTGGGCTTTGAAATGAGACAGATCTGGTTTCACATCTCTGCTCACTACTTATTCTGGACTTGACTTCCTCGTTTGTAGACTAGGAATGACTGTCTATACCTGTAGGGTTATTATGGCCATCGACTAAGAGGCTGCATGGAAAGTGCCTGGCACTGTGCTGGGCACACACTCACGCTCTCTGAATTGTGGCTGTTGTTAGTACATATCCAAGAATTATGCTGCATTCTAGGAATTAAATGCTAAAGGTTATCTCATTCAACTTTCTCCCTAAGACATAAAATCCCTTCCTAGTGAGGAATCCTCTTTTTCTTCTATTTTATTTTATTTTATTTTATTTTATTTATTTTATTTTATTTTATTTTATTTTATTTTATTTTATTTTATTTTATTTTATTTTATTTTATTTATTATTTTATTTTAAGTTTTTCTTTTCCTAGTGAAGAGTTCTCCAAGTGAAGGATTTATATTTCTGCGTTGGGAGCATTCACAGTGGCCTTCATTAAACCACGCCATCCTAGCCCTGTATAGAGAGGGCCCCATCCCAGATTGTTGCACCAATTCAGAGTCGTTGTTCCCTGGCAGGTCCATCTAACAGCCTTCCTTCCCCTGCAGAAGCGTAGAGATGCAGAGTTTGTCTTTATTCCCTTTTTAAATTTAATTTTTAGCTTTGCAAGGTAAACACAAATATTTCTTCCTTAAAAAAATTAAAATATCGTACATAAAACTACAGTCTCTTTTGACCAATTTCTTCAGTTCTGCTCCTCTTTTCCCTCTGTCCTCAACTCCAGGGTAACCACTGTTAGTAGACAGATATGTACCTTTCCACACATTTTCCAATTGACTTTCATGCCTAGTGTTGTGTTTATAGAAACTATTTAGGTTTTGTGTGTGTATGTGTGTGTGTTAAGCAAATGTGTTCCTACTGTATTTTTTGTATTTAAAAGAAATTTAATGTATCTTAGAGACCTACCCATGTTAGTACGAAGAGGTTAATTGTGCTTTTGCTGCCTGTGACAAATATTATTTCGTATTACTGGTATGATGTATCGGTTTATTTTGTGCTTCCCATGTTGATGGACGTTTTGTTTGTTTCCAGTTTTTCAGTATTATAAACAACGCTGCAGTAAACGTGCTTCTGCACACTTTATCACTTTTATTATCTTGTTCACATGTGTGTTTTCTAAGGGAGAAGTAGAATGCTTGGTTACAGGGTAACATCACTTAAAGTTGAAATAGATGCCGCCCAATTGTTTTCCAAACTTGGCTCTACCAAATTGACAATATTAGAATGTCCGAATCTTTCTGTTGCCCGTACTGAAAAGGAGACAATAGCTTGAAAAAGAAGTTTTGAATCAAGCCATGCAGTAGTTACAGCCAGTGGGGACCCAATCACTGGCCAGGCCTCTTGGAACCTGCTGTCAGTCTTCGGACTTATTGTCAGTGTATCAGCTGTTGGTTAGTTGAAGGTGTTATTGGCTGACTGTGGCAGGAACGAAGATACAATAAGTAAAATCCTCCCTCAGCTCCAGCCTGTCTGAACCCACAGCATTGTCAAGTCTTGCAACTGGGTTTTGGTGACTCGGCTGGGAAAGAAGGTGGATGTGACCTAGAATACAATGGGGTGTTGGGGACACCTCTGGGATCTAGAGCTGCCTTGGGGCTCCAAGAGGCCTTAAGAGAGCCTGGAGAGA
Source organism: Aselliscus stoliczkanus (assembly GCA_033961575.1). Taxonomy (NCBI): domain Eukaryota; kingdom Metazoa; phylum Chordata; class Mammalia; order Chiroptera; family Hipposideridae; genus Aselliscus; species Aselliscus stoliczkanus. The sequence continues at coordinate 11,341,887 of CM066734.1, forward strand.
AGCTGGTCATTGTGACTTTCATTAATCTGTGGTTAAACAAAACAAACACACAACTAGAAAACAAACGCTGGAGTCGTCGAAACATTTGTCACGTTTACCCAGGATGAGGAATCCATTAGGTTCAGCGTCCTGTCTGGAGCAAGTATGTGGATCTCATGCCTCCCTTTGCCTAGGTGTGCTGGCAGCCGCTCGGGGCTTGCGAAATTCAGATATTGCTGGAACTCTGCTTCATTTCTAATGATTAAGCCCTTAACGGAGCGCCTTTTCTGTTCTAAGCACTGTGATCAGTCTTGGGAAGTGAAAGGTGAACAGTGTACGCTTCATCCCACAGAGCTTGTAGTGTGAGGCAGGAGGTGATGGTGTCACGATGATGCATGCAATGCTATAGGTACTGTGGATAAGAGAGGTGCCTCTCCCGGCATGCAGGAGGCCACTGTCCCCTGTGCCCGAGAGCCTGGGTAATTTGAATGTTCCTATCCAGTGTTTCTGAGAGTGTATTGGAACTTTAGCCTTGTTGGTCTCTGACCCAGAAGGGCATTGAGCCCTGGAGAGAAAGGCAGCAGTGTGAGGAGATTCACTTGTCCTACCAGCAAACAGTGATACCATCTCACATGGAGTCTCCACAGAAGATGCTGCCAAGGGGGTTTCAGGGCTGTCCTGGCTCTTTTGGCCTTAAGGAGACCCAAGGGCATTTCTGACTAGAGCAATATCTAGAGGGGCCCCAAAGCTGCCAGTTAAGGGAAACTTCTTGTATTATCACATCACGGCTAGAGGTGCAGGCTCTGCAGAAAGAATTAGACCTCCTCTAGGTCAGGACAGGAATGCTGTGCGTTCTCCTGTCAGTATGAAGAGTAACCATGCACTGCACAGGGTGGCCAAAGGAGAGCGCCCAGACCAGGAAAGTCCCTGTGTCCCCAGGGACAATAGCCATGTGGATAATCGTGCCAACGTTGGCAGCTAGCAACCTTGGATCGAACATAGGCTATAGGGCCAGCTTGCCTCTTAGCACTGATTCCTTTCCCCAAAACCCTAATATGCCTTGGTTTGTTTTTGCATGTCTTACTGAAATTATGAAAAGCTCAGAATTGTGAGTCACTAGAACTGGGATAATTAGAAAAAGTTAGGAGACTTGGTTTTGGGAACAGAAAAGAAGCATGATGCCGGATGCAGAGCAGGAGCGAGACAAAGGAGAGGCTCTTAGCACAAAGTTGCTCTGCAGAGGGAGTCTTTATAAACCTCTCTCTCTGTGTCTCTGTCTCTCTCTCTGTCTCTCTCTCTCTCTGTTGGAGGGAGGGGGGGTTAAAGATAGTTGAGCAGATGATTAGATAAAGGTTAATGAAAGCTTTTTCTGTCTCAAGCTCCAAGGGTCCTTCCAATGTTTCTTGCAGCACACAGCAGGCAGAACAACACAGAACCATGGAATCAGAGGGGCAGAGGGCATTTGGTGAAGGACTGGATAAAGAATAGGTGTCTCTTGGTATGTGAATTACCCAGGGCAAAGCGAAAAGAACCTATAAGCTTGTCATTGAAATGCTGGGAAAGAAATGTCAGGAAAAGCATCTATGCACTGGCTATCAACCAGGGGTAATTTCTCCCCTGGGGACATTTGGGAATGTCTGGAGATATTTTTGGTTGATATGACTGAGGCAAGTGCTACTGGCATCTAGTGGGTGAAGGCCAAGGATGCTGCTAAACACCCTATATTGCAGAGGACAATCCCCCTATATTAGAATTATCTAGCCTCAAACACTAATAGTGTTGGGGCTGATGAACCATGTCTAGTGAGAAAGGGACAATAAATACATGTTTCAATTAAAATAAAATAAAAAATAGTATAAACAATGTAAAAATATAAAGATTTAGTTTTCTGGCACTAAATTATGAGTTGGGAATATTTAAAAATTTAAATTGTTTATTTACTTTGCTGTTTTTGTGTTTTATTAACTATGAACATATTTAGGAAAAAATTTTTTTAGGTTCTTTTGGAAACTTTGTCTTCCAATGCTATTTTTCTAATAAGTTTTTATATTCCTTAATTTTCATACCATTGGAGTTTCAAGAATTTAATTCTTGCCATTGGTGAAGAGCTATTGTGTAACAGTTATTGATTAAAAAATGAAAAAATTTTGTCTGAAACATTGTGGTCAGAATTTAAGAGATAGAGTTTGCAACTGGGCCATCTAGAGAAGAGATTTTCCTGAAAATTCAGGTCACCATTATCATGGTATTTTCACAAATTAATCAGGTTGGTCTTTTGCCATGGGCTTGATAGCCTGAACCAAACATACATAGATAGTAAGGCTCTGAAAAAACATTTTTTTGTAGGCCATTTCACACTGCCTCCCCATATTTTATTCTATAAAATTTCCAAACATAAGTGAAAGAGATTTACTGTGAATACCACCAAAATTATACAATTAATTTGTGCTGTATTTGTTTATCACATATCAATCCACCTCTCTCTTATCTCTCCATCCATCTCATGTTTTAATATATTTAAAATAATATATTATTGGGCCGGCCGAGTGGTGAGGTGGTTAAGCACTGGCTTGGGAAGCCAGTGGCCCTGGTTTGGGTCCCACATATGAGGACCAGTGACACCGCCCTCAAGAAAATAAATAAATAAAATAAAATAAAATAATACATTATTTCAGTTCACTTCACTCCTAAGTACTACTTCACTATTCATTCATTAGCTACGTAATTATTAAAATCCATGTAATCCAGGAGTTTTTCATGTCTTCTCAGATACCTCTCCCAGAGGCTTACACATTTAGAGGCAGACGCTGTTATTAAACCTGTGCATCCTTATGTAACTTTATCAATGCATTTATATGTAGAATAGAAATAATATAGTTTTAGCAATCATAACTGATGTAATATCCTGTCTGTTAGCCTGTAATCAAGTATTTGCATAGGCTCCAATTCGCCGACCACATAATCCATGCCTCTTCATGTTTGGGATGTGGTTTGGGTATGGCTTGCATGGAAAACTATAGGGAATAGAGATTCCTGTAGTGTTGCTATTTTCACAAGAAATTCAATTCTGGTTCTTGGCTCGAAGTGCCTTTCTCTCCCCATATTGCCTGACTTCTTGAAGTTGTAGAATGTGCTAACAAATATGCCACAAGGAAATTGGATTCCGTGACAGAATGACCAGGCCCCAGCCGATGACCTTGAACAGGCCCTGTGTTGGGCTGAGATGTTCTGGTACCAAGGAAGTGGGTGATCTGGGATGCAGCCGCGTCTTGCCACATGCTGAGTGGCTGGCAACACTGCCCGCTGAGTTGTTGTCACTCCTGGTCTGACCAGTGGACCCTGAGTCCCGGAACCATCTTCTTATACCTGTGCTGCCTGACGCGTGCGTGCTCACACAGCTCCAAAAGCAATCTCTCTGGACTCTGATAGTTTCTCGTAAGATAAAAACAGATGCTAAGAAACAAAGTTTGTGTTTTTTTTTTCAACCCTATTTTATAGCATTATATTTAAAGACAAACTGCTTTAAGATACTGCTATCTACATCTGTTTGTATCATTTAATATCCTGCCAAAATTTTGTCTGCTAACATGATTTTAATGGGTCAAAGTAAAGCTACAGTCTTCTCTCTCACACAAGGCGGGTCAGTGATGTTCATTTTCCACTGCCCCGTCTCCAGACCTCTGTCACATGAACCCCATCTAAGAGTTTCTCTTATACTCTGGACAGAACACTTTATTGAAAAAGAATTTTTGTAGATAGCTGGGACAAGGGAAACAAACTTGCCTAACAGCTCTGGTTTGATTTTCTTCTTGAGCTTGCTTGTTTTGGAGATTCCTCAGAAAAAAAACTTCAGAAATTCAAGTGTCTAAAGTTATGTTTAAAGCATCCCTTTTATAACTTTCTGAAATTACCGAGATGTTAAGGGGCAAAAAGAAACACCCCTACTGAGTGATGGATCTATTTTCCTCATCTTATTCCTGCCAAATTACTAAAGTTGACTTTTATATGGTGACATCTCTAAAAGCCATTAAGTGCCAAGAAGTGCTAGGAGATGCCCCTGGCTTGCCTGTGTCTATGGTGAAATGGAATGTATTCATTTAAATCTCAGCCATCCTTGCTCACTATTTCTTGAAACACAAATCCTTAAGCTGTAGCTAGTACTGAGCCGTGCTTTGAGGATTGGAGGGTGCACACCTCTTCCAGCAGCTTTCCCCAAAGCCTTCAACCTTAGTTGGTTCCATGGTGTCATGGCTCCAGTGGATATGCACTCAAGGTTGTGCTAGGTTCCCAATCACTGGATTTGAAGGACCACTAGAGGAAGCTGGAACTTGGAAGGGGGCTTTGTACTGAAGAAACTGATGACAGCAATGACAAGAGAAAGGCAAATTCAAGTGCACAACTGGGACACCAAGCATAGGAATGATTCAAGTTGTTGGGCAGTGGGATTGTCGGGGCAAGTTAGCACTACGGTTCTGTCTGACATCTGATGCTAGAACATTAGGGTGCTGGAACTCAGGACTAAAACACTGGCCTTTCTGGTGATTGTGCCCTTTGTGGTAGCAGCTCTGTAGATCCTGAGAACATCTGTTTTGGAAGAGGTACAGGAAGCAGGAGGTACCCTCCAGGGGTGGGGTTGGAAAGGATCAGTAGGTTGCTGGTGGCGGTGGTAGGCGTCCAGTCACTTCATGAACGGGAAAACTGGGTTCAACATAGCACTCTGTAGAGGGGTTGTCAGAAGTGAAGGAATGTTTACTAATATATTAGGTTTATTTTAAGTGATAATTTTCCCAATTAAAAAATTAAAATCAAAACATCAGCAATATATACAAAAACTCGTAGAAGAGCACAAAGAGGAAAACCCCTTTCATGATTCAATGAACTAGAAATAACTATTTTTCACAGTTAGTACATATCTTTCAAATCTTCTCTCTCTGTCTCTGTCATTTAAAGATGGGTAACATACGTATAATTTTGAGATCTTTTTTTATAAGGTGAGGTCCATATCACTAATTGCTAAGCTATTTTTACATACAACTTTAAACACATCTGTATTCTTTAGAATGTATTTTTTGAAGTGGAATTTTTTTGGATGAAAAAGAAGACTCTTGTCACCTAGAAAGGTCGTATGACTCAACACCCATAGAAGCAGTGTCCTCTTTGTCTCTATGAGGCTTTCCTGAATCTGAATTCTACAGGGGACTCATGACAAGGTCATGAAGAATGAGAATCAGGGGGCACCTTAGTGTGAAATTCTCTGGACTGGAGAATAGAGCGTTCTTGAGGCTTCTAGTCTTGGCTTTCATATTTGATACCTGATATGACACCTTGGGTGAATAACTTCCTCTCTGGCCTTTGTTTCCTCATTTGTAAAATAATATGGTTGGATTTGATACTCTTTAATTCCCTTCAAATGTTTGCATTTTCTTATCCTCAATGGCAGTGGAAACACTGAGTGACTCACCCAGCTCTGGAAACCAAATATTTACACTGAACACTTGGTGTGAACTTGGTTCATCTTTCAGAAGAAGACCCTTCGTGCATAGATCAAGAAGAAAGACAACCTTTTGATCCTGGAAAATAAAACTCACTGTCACCACCCCAGATCTGAGACATCAGCATTTTCAAAAGCGAGTGGCCACCCTCCTTCTTTTGTGCCCCTCTCTGCAGGAGAGACAGTAAATTCTCACTTCACAAAATTAATTTCTAGGGTCTCATATTTTTTTCCTCTTATGTGGCTTCTCTATCATATAAACAGGTAGAGAAAGGACAAAAAAAGGGAATGGTGGGCAGCAAATGCAAAATCATCAATATGAAAGTGGAATTTCATGAATGAGTCCAGGCAACCAGATAGAGAAGGGGGCTGCCATGTGAACTCAGGGAGGTGGCTGGACTGAAACCAACTCAAAAAAAAAAAATTAAAAAATCATGGAGCCAGCCTTGCATCCTGGCCCTTCTGGGGGCTGCCTGTTTTGCTCTGAATCAAACACTAGGATTGTCTCTCAGCTTTTTAGGCAGCACACAAGGCACAGGGTGCAATCTGCTCATTAAATCAATTCCTTGGTTGATTAGGTCATCAGCTGAGTGATCAGTTCTTGTCCCTGGGTGCAGTGGAGTTGCTGTGAAAACGCGCTTCTAAGCATTTAGAACCAAGCAGTTTGTATTAGGAAACCAGTGGGACTCTGGTGGGAAGGTGGCCATCTCCACATGGGTAATTTATTTCAAATCACACCCAGGAAATCCAGTTTATTTAAACAAATCCTGAGCCAGGAGTCGGGGCAGAAGGAGAGCGACCCGGAGCAGCCACAGAATATTAAATGTTGTTTGAGCTGGATAAGGCAGGATCGGGAGATCCAGTGACTGTTTAAATTATTAGAGAATGTAAACTCATCGAATGACATCTAATCCGGCCATATTTCCCTCAATTATTTCACCCCAGCAGGGTTTACTTTCCCATCAGTACTGGATCACAGGGCTGTCAGCTGGCGTTTTTCAAGGGTGATTTGTTGCTCTAATGATGATACTGAAATCTGTTTATGGTTGTTTATCTCAGGGTCATCTTTCTTCCAAGACAGCTTTCTCCTCCTGGGATTCTATTTGGGCAGCTCTCTTTAATTCCCCAAATAGAACAACTGTCAGGGTTTCATAAAGGCTAAATATTCTGTCCATGTTAATTTTATGACTGATGACTGTATCATAATACGTGAGCCAACTATGTTAATAATGATTCCTTATATACTGGAGATGCTTGAAAGTTTACCCAGCGCACTCATATGGATTATTTCATAGGCTAATTATAGATAGCATGGTAATCACACATATCCATTGTACTAATAGTAAAAATAATAGTGGGCAGTCTACAGTGTGCCAGAAATTGTTCTAAGCAATAGTCCCAGGATGTGGGTACTACCATCATCTTCATTTTACAGGTAAGGAGGTGGAGGCACAGACAGGTTAAGCAACTTGCCCAAGGTCACACAGCTGGTAATTTGGGTTACATACTAGAGGTATGGGCATGAGGGCATCATGGTATGGAGCAGGGCTTAACAGAGCTTTTAGCTGAAGACTCCATTAGGGCAGAGGGAAATGAATATGCAATTCAGGGGGGATTTAGCACTCAAGTCAATAGTGGTTCAGAGAAGGCTCAATATTTCTTTGAATTGTAAGTTTTTCTTCTAATCTTATGCAAAATTTGCACTCCATAATATACCTGAGTTTGTTTTATCCAAAATCTACCTCAAATTTCTGAAGACATTTGCTCCAGGATGGACCGTGTTTATCTTGGGGTCTCTGGTTCTCTGACATACCACTCTCTGGGTACCATGGGGAACATGGGTTGTTCAGTTTGAGAATTCCAGGTATCTTGGAGAGATTGCTGGGCTGTGAGTCAGGAGAGAATTAGAGGCTGGTTCTGGCATTGCTAGTGAGTACCTCTGAGGCCATGAACCAGCCACACACACATCAGAGCTGGGAGTTTCTCGTGTGAAATACAGGGTTTTACCAGAGCAGTTTTCTTACACTAAACTCCTGAAACTCCTTGGGGCTCTAGACGGATGGGGGAAAGCAGGCAACAGTGCTATCACCTCTGTTACATAGTACATTTTGGGCTTTCTGGTAAGATTTATATAGGACAATTGAGTTGCCTCACTTTGAATCTATAGACAAAAATGTTTCGGTAAAACTTACAACTGACCAAGGCGATTTCTATGGCCAGCCTAGCCTAGGAGTCTAAAGAGAATGACCAAGTTCTCTGCCCTCCCTAGGATTCTCTGTCTTCATCTTGGTCTGATTGGGGCTCATTTAGGAAATGTCTTCAGTGTGTAGATTGTGACCTAGCCATTTGTCTTGTCATGTTTTAGGCAATGTCCCCTGGGCTTTTCTTGTCATGGCCAAACATAGGCCAAAAACATGGCCAAAAATATGCTTTTCTTGGAAGTGGGACTGGGACTGTCAATTTGATTCTTATGTCTGTGTCTTTTAAGGACATCACATAGGTCCATCTGGCATTTGTTCATTCGTTCATTCATTCACTTTTTAAAATTTGAAATGTCTTCATCCAATAATAGTCTTATTAGTCCAAAGGCTATCAGGCTGGTAACTAAGTTATCTGTCCTTCTGGAAGAAATGGCATAGGCGGTTCTTGGACAGTTGGGAAAGCCACATGATCTCTTTGTTGGGGACAGTTCTGACTTATCTTTCTCTCTCCTGGGCGCATCATAATAAGGCTTAAGAAACCAAAGACAAAGAAAAACTTGAAGGCAGCTAGATAAATATTGAAAGGGATCTTCAAAGGAATAACAATAAGACTTTCAGCTTATTTCTCAAGAGAAGCAAAACCAGAACATAATGGTATACTGTGTTTAGTTTTGAAAGAAAATAACTGTCAACTTAGAATTCTATACCCAGAGAAGATATTTAAAATGAAGGCAAAATAAAGTCATATTTATATAAAAACAGAGACAATTTATTGTGAGCATACCTACACTAAAAAGTATTATAGTGAGTTCTTCAGATAGAAGTAAAATAATCTCAGATTGGGGGAAAAAATGTAGAATGGAACATAAAACAACAGAATGGATAAATATATGGATTAATATGCACTACTATCGTTTTCATAAAACAACAATAATAATGTGTGTGGAGTTTAAAATATATACATAATGAAATGCATAACAACAAAGCTCAAAAAGAGGGAGGGGGATAACTAAAATTTAAAATGTTTTTAATTCTATGTTTCATTTTGAGAAATAAAATTCTAATTAATGTTAGAGTTTATAAAATCAGGGATGGATGTTCTAATTTTTAGGGTAGTCCACTACAAAGAAATAGAAAAGAAATGAATGACTAACAAGCTAATAGGGGAGAAACTGAAATATTTTTAAAAATCTTTATTGATAATTCCAAAAGAGGGCAAGGAAAGAGAGTAAAAGGAAAACATAATAAGTGAGACAAATATAAAACAAATAATAGGATGGTAGTTTAAGTACAAATACGTTGATAGATATATTAAATATAAATGGACCAAATGCCTTATAAAAAGTCTAAGATAGCAGACTGTATTAAAAACCAAAACAAACTATACGATGCCTACAGGAAACAGACCTTAAATATAAACATACACACACCATTTTGAAAATAAAATGATGGGAAGAGTATGACATGTAATCTTAATCTAAAATAAGCTGGAATAGCTATTCTAATGGACAAAGTAGGCATAGAGTCCAGAAGTATTATTGGAGCAAAAGACGATAGTTGAAAATGATGAAATGTCAATCCATTAAGGATGTAGAATAATTCTAAGGTTGTATATAATTTATAACATAGGCTTAAAATATATAAATCCAAAGGTGACCAAATTAAAGGGAAAAGTAAACAAATCCACAAATCTGGAATATGCAAAATTCTCAGGTAGCTCTTGAGAATGTCAGGGATCCAGTTTACTTTTCTCATACATAATTGCAAAAGGCGTTTAATGTATAAAAGATGTTCTCTTTCTTTTGAATAATTTCTTGTGAGTAAGGAAGAAAAAGTAAGAAGGTATATATATGTATTTTTAGTTTGAAAGAAATATGCACATTATTTTTCCAGGGAGAAAATGTATATCTATATATAGTGAATGAACTTCTTTATTTCTTTTTCCTTGTTTTTTTTTCTTCTTTTTTTTCTACTGGACCTCAGGTGCAGAGAATTCACTTACTTATATTCCTTAAGTCAATGCATATTGTTATCATCTGTACAAGGCCTCTTTCTTGTTTAAATTTGTTTTGTTTTTCTCCTCCTTTTTCAATTTCTACTCCTACTCAGTCTCAAAATTCCACCTTTCCGGTCTGCCTTCCCCAAGAATCCTGGGAACTACAATTTTTTTGAATCTCTCAACAGTAAGGTTCCACTTTATATTTTGCCAGCGAAAAGCAATTATTAAAGATTTGGAAGGCAGACTCCATGCAGATGTCCTTCATTTTCATCCATCTGTGGCACGCAGGGCTTAGACAGATGAGATTTTACAGCATTTTATTGCATCAGCTTGAACGTCAGTGGTCATTTCCCGCAGCTTTTGACCTGGTTGACGGAAACCTCCTAATTCTCTGAGGGGTAGAAGCATCCTTCCTTGACCCTTCTTCCTCTATCAACTTCATCAATTTTTAAGTACCTAATTCCCTGTATTAAATCCTTTCTTGCTTGAAATACATCTTGTGTTAGTTTTCCTGACCCAATCTTGACTGATAAAATATTTGGTGTCAGTAGTCCTCCCAGGGAATACATGTTTCTATATGGAAAGCTGGGATTTGTTATGTGACCCAGTTATAGTTGAAAGCAGTGATGACATAATTGCCAGTGACATGGATATTAATACTCCACGGCATGCGTGACCAAGAGCATGATTTAAATTATCACCTGTTGTTGCCTACAACAGATTTTCTATTGACGACAAGACTTGGAGTGACCAAATGGCTGTTGCAGCAAACTTTAATCATGGAAGTAATGACTCCTGGGACTATGGGATGGGACGATGGCTTATGACTGCTCTAGAGAGCTTAAATCATCTGATTAAAGCCCAATCAGGGAACCAGAGAGCTTAGATGAGCTAAAAGAAAGTCTTAGATACTGTGGTTGCAGGGCCAAGGTATAAACAAGTCAGAGCCACAGTGTGATCCTGTGTCTTAGAGAATGACCCTGCAGGTTGAATTCACAGCCTTGCTGCGTCATATGTGAAAATTATAACGTTGCTTTGCCAAGGGAGAGCCCGTACAAAGTGAACTGGGCCCATGTGGGAAAGGTTTGGAGGAATCCAATTACCTTAAAGCCCCACGTCTAACTGGCACTCTCTTCCCAGCGGCATCTCCTTCCCTAACTGGGGAGGCTAGCCCTTTCTTGCTGGAAAAGCCTATAAGAGCCTTACCTGCAAAAGTCTGCAACAGCAGTTCTCTAAAAAGCAGTTTCTAGTTTTCCTCAAGTCCTGCTCTCACGGCTCCCATCAAGGTTCCCCACTCAGCTTGTGTGTATGGGTACTGTTGAGGCCACTTTTTATTTTACTTTTTTCCTGTGGTGGTTGACTGAGGTAGTGTAGTTATTGTCTAAAAGTTTTCTGCCTTATGACACTGCTCCTTTCCTGGTTCTTTGGCCAGAGAGAGCAGGCTTTCGTTGGGGACATTTTTGGTGTGTACTCTTTGGTGTTTCTGACTTGCTAACTTCTTAGGCTCCAAGCCTGGCATATACCAAGCAAAGGGAAACCCCAGGAATGCCACTGTGCTATTCCCCAGTTCCCAAAGTCCCTAAACAGTCTACCTTCTTCTCTCCATCTTGCAGAATCTTCTTATGTATTTTTTATATACAATGTCCTCAATCTTTCGTTGCACTTCAGTGGAGAAATAAGGAAAAATTCTCCTATTCCATCATTCCAAAATCCCTCTCTATTTCCTCCAGAAACCATTTGTTTTGACTGGTAGGGGTCTCTCAGTCATCATCTAGTCTGAAGAGATATTGATTATGTCCCCATCTGAGTATCACACTTGTCCACTATGTTAACGGCATCCTGGCGGTTGGATGTGGAGCGCTTCGTGCATTACATGATGAATCAGAAAGTGGGAGATAAACCCATTAATATTCTGAGCCTGACACTTGGTGCAGTGTATGAGCCCAGTGATGTGGAGCATGGCAAGAAATCCCCTCCAAAGTTAAACTAGAAAATTCTCTACACCTTGTACCCCTAACACTAAGAAAAAGGCATAATGTTTGGTGGACCCCTTTGGATTTTGGAGATAACACATACCACATTTGAATGCACCCCTGTGACCCATTTACTAACTTGTAATGCTGTCAATTTTAAGGGGTTCCAGCATAAGAGACAGCTTTGTAGCTAGTCCAGGCTTCAGTTCAAGTTTCCCTTCCACTTGGGTTTTATGACTCAGCAGACCCAAATGGTAGTTGAAGTCCAGTAGGGACTGATGTTATGTGGAGTCTTGGGGAAGCCACAATAAAAGAAGCCACAGTAAGAGAACTTAAGTACAGATCCCTGGGGTCTTGGTGTAATACTATACACCCTTAAACAAATTCTATATTACTTTTGAGAAACAAGTCTTGCCTTGCCACTTACTGGGTCATAAACAACGATTCAACATCTGATCATGATATTACCAGTGGCCACATAACTTGAGCTTCTCAACATGAACTGGGTGTTATCTGGTCCCCTAAATAAAAAGTTGGGCATATACAAAAGGACTATATAATCAACATGAAGTTAGCTGAGAGGGTTCAAGAGGTAACTATAGCAACAAATAGATTGCATGAACAGATGACTCAGGCTGGCATAATAGCTACTGCTGCTGCAGTTTCATCTCTCTCTGGATCCATTTCTGCAAACTCATGGGAAATTATTCAAGATCACTTGATTGAGAAAGTAAAATTGAGTTTGACTTGACTATAAACTATCTGGAAATGGATTATTGTAGCTTTCTAGTTCCACTCAGTGTTGGTCCTGAAAAATAAGTAACAGCAAGTAAGTAAGAAAAATCTTTCTAGTGGGCATAACGTCAGGTGATGCACCTGTGGCTGGCTTTGGCTAGATGGAAGGATGTCTGCAGGTATGAATCAATGCCATTCATGAGCAGACACTCAGTTTTGGCAAGGGACTTGGGAGGGTTGATGACACAGGACTATGGAAAAGGGGTATGAGGTTGGGTCTCCAAAATGGGGATAGAGTGAGAGGGTATTTGTTCCCTTTGGAAAGCTCAATAAAGGGTACCTACTGTATAGAAGATTCAAGAGGACAAATGACCCTTTCTGTGGATGACATTCAGCTTCTTCTCCCAGCCACTCTAGTTTTTGCTCAATGGATGCATGAATTAAGTTGCCATAATATTGCAATAGAGGTTATGCGTTGGCTCAATAACATGGACCTCCCCTCACTAAGGCTTGTGACACTACTGGTCCCCAACCTCCCATTAGCAGAAGCTGATGCTAAACCTGATATGACATTATTCCTTAGGCAGACATCTGGTGGTAGGTTCATTACAGTGGACCACTTACATAAAGAAGAGAACAGCATTTTGTTTTTATTGGAAAAGACATTTATCCTAGATAGAAATTTGCTTTTTCTGCCTGCAGTGCTTTTGCCAGCTTCACCAGCTGTGGACTTGGAAAATGCCTTGTCTACCATATGGCATTCCATACAATATTGTGCTTGACCAAGGAAATAATTTTACAACGAAAAGCGTGGTAGTGCTTTCATGCCCACAGGATTTACTTGTCTTATTTTGTACTCCATCTCATAGAAGCATCTGGTTTTATGGAATGGTAGCATGACTTGGTAAAGACTCAATTATTGTGCCAGCAAGAAGAGCACAGCTTGTGTGGGCGGAGAACTGTCCTATAAAATACATTATATGCTTTGAACCAGTGACCAATCCATGATGTGTGTTCTCCCACAGCTAGAATGCACTTGTCTAGGAGCTAAGAGAAGAAGAAGGAATGATGGCTTTTTGCACCATTGTTCCTACTAACCATTATTCATCATGGAGTACTTGCAAAAATGTGTTTCGCATGCTTGCATCTTTGGGCTCTGTTGGTTTAGTGATCTCAGTCCCTAAGTGGGGACAACTTTCTTTAGGGGACATTGCAATGAGATGGAAGTTCTCCATTTTGTTTTCCTCATGTCACTGAACCAAGAGACAAAGCAGGGTCTTCCTGCATTGTCTAAGGTGATCAATCCAGGCCGGCCAAGTGGCACGGCAGTTAAGAGCTCGCTTGGGATGCCAGCAGCCCCGGTTCGGATCCCACATATGAGGGCCAGTGACACTGCCGTCTAAATAAATAAATAAATAAATAAATAAATAAATAAAATGTATTAAAAAAATAAAATAAAGTGATCAATCCTCAAATAAGGTTGCTGCTTTAAAACAGAGCCAGAAAGTCCATCTATGTGGCATCCAGGAAATTAGGGGTGCCTGCTAGTACTTTTGTGCCAGTGAAAAATTTTAAAGGAAGACTCTAGCAGCCCATCACAGGCAGGGCCACTGATGGTTAAGACCATTTAGAAATGACATTTTGGGTCACCGTACCAGATCAAGAACCATGGCCAGCAGAAGTGGTAGCTGCAGGACAGAGGAGACAGAAGTAGGCTGTGGAATAAGAGTTAAAGCATCAACTACGATTTTGAGATCAGCTGTAGAAATGATGACTGGAGCAGCTATTGCTGTTTTCTCAGCTTAGGTCCATATGCTATGCCTTTATTTGTCTATATTAAGCAATACAGAATTTCCCCTCTCCCTTCCCCCTGCTATTTTATATAAAGATATGCTATTGGTGATTAAGCACATTATCTTTGGATTGATTACATGATATTGAAGGCGGATTGTGATTGAACTAGATGATGATTACAATGATGATGTTGCACTTGTGGAGAGAATGAATGCCTCTTTATTTGTATGAAGGATAATTGCATCATCGTGGGCAGAAAGCATATTGTGGACGCTATTGTTTGGAAGTTGAATACAGAAGGGTGTGTGTGGGTCCTGAGTAGCCAGAAGAATGTCTGTTGGTACTCACCCCATCCCTACCTGCCCCTTTCAGGTGCTCCCCTGCACACCTAAGCTAGAAGTTCACGTTTCATATTCCCTTATGAGACTTCCAGTTAATATTTCACTCATGAGAGATGCCCTCACTAGAATTAGACAGCCATTATTCTTCCTCTGTAGTGGCAGGCAGATGTGTGGGCTTTGGCAGATGTGAGATCTTGCAGCTTCTCCCATAAATCGCCTCCCTCAGTGCTAATGCAGCTGTAACCATCAGCGGCATTTCCTTTCGTCCTTGTGGGTGACAGCACCAACTTCCTGTTTTTTATGAAATCTGGTGGTGAACTTTGGAATGAGCAGTGGTCTTTCCTACCCTTCATTCCTCCAGTCCCCCAACACCGTGGAAAGCACTTCAATCTCTGCATTAAATCCTTTCCTGGTTGGAAGTTCCTGTTTTTCTGGAATGGATCCTAACTGATATGCCCTTGGTAGAAAATCACTCTTATGAGTCCTTAAATTTATGTTCTTGTAACGAGCAGGTATTGTGATTTTATGTATGCGTTTGTGCATTTGATGTTTTCTTTTTCTTTTTCACATTAATGGAATTGCATTGTAAGTCTCATTTTGTTTCTCACTTTTCATATATTTTTGGGATTTATCCTTGCTTTTCAGTGTCTTATTGCATAGTAGGCCGTAGCATGACTTCTTGCTCATATTTTATTCATTCTCCCAGTAATCAAAAACTAGTGTCTCCAACTGCCTGCAAGTATAAACAGTGCCACAATTATTGTACATGTACACCAATGGACCTATGTGAGACCTTCTCTGAGATTTCTACCGAGGAATGGATTCACTGGGTAAAAAAAAACAACAAACATTTAGTTTGGCTGTACAGTGGGCGGGCTCTTTCTCGAGTGGCAGTTCCAGTTTATACTCTCAGCAGCTCTTTTTGCTTTCTTTATTTTCTGAGGGCAGTGTCACTGGCCCTCATATGTGGGACCAAACCGGGGCCACTGGCTTAACCACCGCGCCACTCGGCTGGCCCTCTTTTTGCTTTCTGATGACTGTAAAAGTTACCACTTTGTATTTCACTGTTGTTTTAATTTGATGTCTCCAGTTATGGATAAGTTTGAGTACTTCTTCAAACTGTGCTGCTTCTTTTGTGAATTCACTGTTTATATCTGTCCATGTCCTACATGTCACCATATGGGGACTGATTCCTCTAGAAACTTCTACTGAATAATCTGTTTTCCCCCATTGTTTCTTTTTTGTTTGTTTGTTTGTTTTTTTTTGTTTTTTGTTTTTTTAGCTGAGCTATCCTGCTACCTGTTGGCAGCTCAGCAACTGCTCAGCTCAGGCTGGGCATCGAACTGCTGTTGCTCAGAGCTCAGCTCGTACTTTTGAGTGAGCTCTTAACCAACTGAGCCACTCAGCTGGTCCACCCCCATTGTTTTTGCTGTTACCTTTAACATGTGTCAAGTACATACCACCCACTCATATACCCACACACTCACATGCACACTAGTTTTTCTGAGTTCTCTATTCTGTCCCATTGTTCTTTTTGTCTGTTCCTGATGCAAAAGTTTCTTTTTTAGTTCATAAGAATTTATACTATGTCTTAATATATCAGTGTTGCTTGAATTGTCATTGATATGTTTTACTCGTAAAAGAAAACATGTTTCCAAATTGTGTTGACTATTTATACTTCTGTGTGAATTATCTGTTTATACTCTCTGTTTTTATTTTTATAGTTTGCACTTTTTCTTATTGTTTTGAATTAGATTTTGTATTTTATGGAAAGTGGCCTTTGTCAGTAGTATGAATGCAAGACTTCTTTAGCTCTTAACATCACGCTGATGGTTGGTTAGCTGTTATGGGAATTGAAAATAATGTGATTTAATGGTGAGTGATTGTGCGTGTGTGTGACTGTGTGTGTCTATGTGTGTTGTGTGCACATATATAAATATGTACTGAGAAATGATAACAGTTACAAATCACCAAGGCTTAGAGCTGGAGGGCCTGCTAGCCTAGTCATTTTCAAACAAAGGCTCACAAAAATTCGATAGTTTGCCCAGATTCCTACAGCTCATCATTGGCAGAATTCACCCTGGACCCCAGTGTCCTGACTCCCAGCTGAGGTCCATTTTGGCACACCTTCTGGCCTTTCCTTCAGAGGGGTGGGTGACCAGTCATTGGAGGGTAGGAGGTGGCTGAGGGAGCATGGAGTGGGGGAGGAGGGCCGTGTTTAGGCTGCTGGGAGGCTGTAGGGCTCTAACTAGAAACACTGGCTCTTTTCAGGGTTCACCTGCAGTACTCCATTCTAGGATTCACATTTTTCTTTAGGTGCCTCCTTCACGGCAGCGGGGGCCCCCACAGCTCTGAGTGCTAATAGTACAGCCCAGAGCTATGCAGTAACTCAGCAGACCCAGAGACAGTCACCATGGGAGAGTTGACAAGCATGAGGGCACCTCTGACTCCTACTTGTGGAAGCACCACTGGGCATTGTAGCAGGCACTGAACAGGTCCTTGGGAAGAAGGCCTGTCCTTTCCAGTGGTATAAATTTTACAGAAGGTCCCAGAAAACAGGGAGGTCCTGAAGCATAGGCAGTTACATGGAAATGGTGGTTCTGTGAGAGGCAGGCACTGGGAGTGAATTAAGTAAGAAGATGGGTGGAGGGCCATGTCTCTTAAAAAGCTTGTGGATTAGCACCTGGGAGCGTGGCAGGGAGCAGTGTCGGGGTGGTGCCTGAGGGACCCTCTTTGGGGTGTCTGAGAGGGTGGGAGTAGACGGTGATGATGTCAGCAGTGGCTTAAGTGAATTACCCGAAGTCACCAAACGGGGACAGGACTGGGACTCAAACCCACCTCTGACCGACTCTACAACCCATGCTCTAACCACTACCATAGAAAATTAATATTTTCCTTTTCTTATGTGGTCTCTACTCTTGAACAGCAAGGCTTTGCTTACTATCTGTAAAGCTCAGACCAAACCCACATGTTAGCTCACATTGGGGTGATGGTTCCCTCCCTGGATTCCTGCACCAATTATTGTTTTACTTATTTGGTGCACACAGTTTTTTTTTGTTTTGTTTTGTTTTTTTCTTCCCCCCAAACAAAAGCTTTCTCTTTGTGCATGATGATATGGTTAATAATCTCTTCTTCTCTCAGACTATAAGCTTCTAGAAAGTTTACTCATCTTTGTACTGCTGCCTCCCTTCTCCTCACACCAAATATACCACAGTGCCTGGCACCAAAGATGCGCCATGATATTAGTTTATTTAATTTTTTTAAAGGTTTTTTTAAATTGGGGAATTGGGGGAGGGGAACAGCGTTGGGGAATTGGGGAAGGGGAACAGACAAGTTGCGGTCCTTTTTTGTTCTTCAGTCTAGTTGTGGAGGATGTTGCTTCACTGGCCCATGTTGGTATCGTCATTGCGCTCTCCTGGCATGAGGCAGTCGCTTGCCGGCCTCTGGATGGTCACTCACCGCGGCTCTTGGCAGCTCACGCTGGCTGCCAGCCGCTCACGCTGGCTGCCGGCCACTCACTGTAGCCTATGGCGCTCACTGCAGCAGGGGCTGCCGCCCACATCGTTGCCGGCCATCTTCACTATAGAGGCAACCAGGTGGAGCTGTTGTTCACCACCGTAACTGTAGAGGGCAGTGTCACTGGCCCTCATATGTGGGATCCGAACCGGGGCCCCGCTACTCAGAGCTGGCGTCCCAAGCCAGCACCTAACCAACGCGCCACTTGGCTGGCCCAGTTTATTTAATTTTTTGAAGTGATAATAGAAAGGCAGTGGCAGGGAGAGAAGAGAGCAAGAGACTTAGAGTCCCAGGGCTCCAATTTAACTTTCAATTGAGTCACCTACCATTTTTGAAAACAGAAGCCTCCGTTTCTTTATATATCAATCAGGCATAATAATAAGACCACCTCACATAGTTGCTATTGAAAATGAATGAGAAGATTGTTGTGAACATCCTTTTAAAACTAAAGAATGATACACAATTGTTGCTAGGATGATATATTTCTCTGGCTTAAGCTCAAATGGTGTACATCCAAAACCAAATCTCTATCTGGTTTCACTCTTTTCTCCCCACCCCACCCTCACTTCACACCCCTCAGGTGGCCTCTAGGTACCTCTCTTACAGTATTCCACACTCTACCATGAGGCATGTAAATGAAACTCAGGAATCATGGTTCTGCATCTCTGCTACCTCACAGGGCACCTATCATTTGGTAGGTGCTCAGTAGGTGAGTAAACAGAATGAATGAATATTTGTACCTATGAACAAATTTAGACTCTGCACATGGTACAATGAGGCTAGCATGGCAAGGAGGGGGGATATCTAAACGTATTATGAAAGAAAAGGGCTTTTTCTAGCCTGTGCACTCATTCAGAAGCTTCGAGACCAGGAGTTGGATGGAATAAGTCCAACTTCTCAAGTTGTATTCCTGCTCTAGAATTTTATGATTTAATGAAGTGTGTTGAGTAGCACAACAACATAAAATGTAAGAAGTTCCACCCAAACTATAAAATACCCCCCGTTTGGATTTTACCAAACACTGGAACTGTTTCTCCGTTGTTATTCATGTTTTATGCATTTTTGAAAGATAAAATGGGGACAACAGCAAGTAGCAGCATCTGTTGTCCACATTTCCCTCCCTCTGACGTTCTCGGGATGCTTCTTTCTGTTAGTTTTTTTTTTTTGGATCACATACATCTGAGAATTAAAGGATAAATGCTTCATTTACTGCTACACAGCTTTCTGGGCTGCCTGTGAATGGAGAGAGCTAGGAGGCAGGCAGCCCTCACGCTCCAGGTTGGGGAGCGCAGGGAGCCCCGAGCTGCCTCTGAGCTGGAGGCTGGAGTCACAGCAACTGCCAGTCTCTGACTTACTGTTTGTTTTTTGTTGCAGATGGAAGACTCATGCTTGAAACAGTCTGAGAAGCAGACAGAACAGCCAAATGCTGACCGCATGGTGGGGACTTTTGCCCAAAACAAACTAGGAAAGGAAGTGTAGAACCCCATAGAAAGCCTAACAGATTTGTAGTAGTAACTCCTTCTGATGACACGTCCATCCCACTGCCATGCTCAGGGCATAGCTGCAGGGATGCTATTTGAGGGCATTGGTCATGTCCAGACCATTACGTGTGGTCTCCTGTGATAAAGATAGTGTATCATTTCTTCTACCCCTGCCATGAAGGGGTTATCATTGAAGGTCTACCAGCGTGAGTGGGAGAGTGGACAGGGTCCTCCTCATTGTGTGTATGTCAATCCCACTCTACTGTCTTCCCAATCGGACTCATCCTTTCCACACTTAACACCTTTGCTTTTGGGGTTCCCTCCTGGAATGCTCTTCACAATATTTATGTTAAAATCTTACTCATTTGTCAATATGATGCTCAAATGCCACCCCTTCTGCAAGCTTTGCTGGAGTCCCCAGGCTGGAAGCCCAGCACCCACCATATCTACTGTCCCACTTGGCCTCACACATCTCCAGCTGGGTACCCATTGGCATTGGGTTGTTAGCATTTCCTTTCCTTTGGCTCTTAGCCCTGGAGGGCTGGGACTTTATTTTACTCTTAACACAGCTCTTGACTGAGTCTGGTCCTATGTCTGCATTACGGGCTCATTTCCGTTCCTTGTCATCTCTCAGTTGGACAACTTTAGTGAATGCCTCCTAGCTGTCCGCCCCTACCTCCTGCCATCCTGCTCCAGCAACCCATACTCCTCACTGCCTCCAAACCATCTTTCTCAAATGCAGATCTGTTAAACACTTCAATAGATTCCATTGCATTTTGATAAAGTCACTACAGACAAAGCTCCCCACAATTTGGCTTCTTCCAGCCTGTTTCTCCCAGATCTACCCCACAAGGACCCTATCATCTAACCTTGGTGAACCACTTGCTTTTTCTGGAACATCCCATAATTGTTTATATCTCTTTGATGCCATTCCCACTGCCTGCAATGTCTTTCCCAGACTTGATTACCAAGAGAACTAGACCATATTAGAAAGCCCAGTTTAAATATTACTTTCTTGGGGAAATCTTCTTCTTCTTGTTAATGAATTTGTAGAGTCCCCTTTTTAAATACACATTGTATAATGAAAATTACATGAGATGATACACATAAAAAACTTCATGTAGTGCCTGATACTAAGGTTGTCTGTACATGTTGCTATTATTATTTGCTATTATTATTCCTAGGAGCTATACCAGCAGGCCAAGCCCTAGGAGGGGAAAAAAAGACACCATTAGAATGAAGAACACATAATTTTGAGTGTGGAAGGGTCTACAAAAAGACCCTCAGCTTTATTAACACACATATAGCAATATCTAACAATAGAAAAAGTAACACCTTCCCAGGATAAAAAGTGGTCATTGTTTCCCTTTGCTATTTTATTCCCAACTTGGAAGAAGAGGCAGTGCATCTAAGCCATTACATCTGAGTTACATGCTTATGCAGATACTCATTTTGGGAGTCCTGTCATTGTTCAATCAGCTTCGTCTACCTGAAATGTCTCCATCTTCTTGGTTTAGCTAGTGTCACCCTATTCTCTAGGTGCATTTTCCTCTCCACCCCTTTTAAGAACTGTCCCCCAGTTATTTCAGTCTATTGGACTGATTTTCTGACTCTTGATGTTTTTTTTTTTAAGTGCAGGGAGTAGGGGGTTGGGGAGAGAAAGAAAGGGAGGGAAGTCATTTAAAAAAGGGGAATATTATGGTATTTGCCAGCCTGGCAAACTCATCCACAGTTTTTGGTGAGGGAAGTGGATCTGGACTTTTCCTTAATTAGGGCATTTCATGCCAAGTGACCCTCTGGTTCCACTTAATTGAAACATGGGTGAGCATTGATCCAGATGGTCAGAGGCCTTTGAGGTAGCCGGGCTGGAGGAACTTGTCCCAAATGTGGGTCCTGGCAATTACAAAGAACATTCAGACACTCCCTCTTGAGTGTTTATTGGGATGCATAGGGCCAGTCAGGTGGTCACATGCTGAGAGGCAGGGACTGAGAGAGTAGGTGAGTCACATGATAGCACCTCACTGAGTAACAAACCCACCAAGCTCCAGTGCTAAGGGGCATATCATAATCCTGTCCCTAAAGCTCCTGAGATGATGACTGACCTTGCGGTCTACTTTTGGTGGGACCTGTTTCCTCAATTCCAGCGAGATTCCTGCCTTATATCACTAGCCTTATAATAACCCTGCTCCACCATTTTCAAAGGGAGGACAGCCATGAAGTGATTCAGATGTCAAATTCCTGTAGAGCAAGGATGCCTCTCCTGTTGCACCTGGGCAGAGATGAGTATGTTTCAGTAAGGGCTGGTAGATTGGGCTAGCTCGACTGAGTTGACAAAATACTAAACTCTTGATAGCTAGAGCTGTTTCTTCTTCCAGAATCTCTCATAGAGAATCTAGCCTAGATATGGGCATATACTAGGTGCTATACATATTCATGATACTTGTGGCCTAAAGAACTGGCTCTAAATTTTTAGATGCATTTCTTAGCAGGAGCTGCTACAGATGGGCTGAAAAAACACAGGGAATTTTATGAGCCATTCTGGTCTTAATTTATGTCTCTAAATAAAGCTCATAATGCTAATTCCTTGCCAACCTTGACAGGTGATGTTAGAATCAAGCTTTTTTTATTTTTTTATTCTTTTATTGTGAAATAAACATTTTTTAAAAAAATTAGCTTCAGGTGTACAACACAGTGCAATAGTTATTCTTTTTACCCCTCAAATGACAATCCCCCTCCCCCAATTCACCACTCCATTCCTCCCCCCATATCATACGTATCCATTACAATTCTTTTGACTCCCTTCCACAGTATACTCTACATCCCGTGACTATCTATATATTCAATTATAGTTGGCATACAATATTATACACATCAGTTTCAGGTATACAGTGCAGTGATCAAGCCTCTACTCCATCCATGAAATGGTCTCCCTGACAAGACATGTGACCATCTGACACTCCACATAATATTTACAACATTATTATATTCTCCGAACTGTCTCTCATATCCCTGTGGCAATATTGTAGTTACCTATTTATGCTATCTAATTCCTTCCCCTTCTCCCTCATCCCCACCCCCCCTCCCAACTAGCAACCCTGGTTTTCCTCTATGAGACTGTTTCTGTTTACTTTGCTCATTCCTTCAGTTTTTCAGATTCCACATATAAGTGAGATCATATGGTATCTGTCTTTCTCCGACTGACTTATTTCACTTAACATAATAGTCTCTAGGTCCATCCATATGGTTGCAAATGGTATGATTTCATTCTTCTTTATAGCGGAGTAATACTCCATTGTATAAATGTACCATAGTTTCTCAATCCAGTCATCTACCAATGGGCATTTCGGTTGTTTCCAAGTCTTGGCTATTGTAAATAGTGCTGCAATAAACATAGGGGTGCATATATTTTTTCGAATTAGTGTCTTGGATTTTTCTGGGTAGATACTCAAGAGTGGAATTGCTGAGTCATATGGTACTTCCATTTCCAGTTTTTTGAGTTACCTCCATACTGATTTCCGTAATGGCTGAACCAATCCGCAGTCCCACCAACAGTGCAGCAGGGTTCCCTTTTCTCCACACCCTCGCCAGCACTTGTTGTTTGTTGATTTGTTGTTGATAGCCATTCCGACTGGAGTGAGGTGGTATCTCATTGTGGTTTTTATTTGCGTTTTTCTGATGATTAGTGAGGTTGAACATTTTTTCGTATGCCTGTTGGCCATCAGAATCAAGCTTTTAAAGACTCCTCTCACCCTCACAAGTAGCATTGGTTTAGCACTGTACAAAGAAGCTTCGTGTCAATTATTTGCACTTCATACAAACCCTGAGAATTAGTATAATTACCCGCATTTTAGAGATGAGGAAACAGAAGCCTAAAGTAGTTAAGGACCCACATCCACTGTAAGAGGCGAAGCTGAGACTTGAATTCAGTCTTAATCTCTGGACCTCTCAACTAACACAAATCCTGTTTTCACACCAGTCACTAGTGTTCTTTTAGCTTTTAGGAAATCTAAAAAATTGAAAGAAATGAAAACATGGTTCTTGTCAGTGGGGAGGAAAGATGAAACCCTGGGCTCCCATTTTTCCATTGGGTCAAATACCTCCATAGGTACCCTATGTTGGTAGCCGTAACTGTTGTTCATAAGTTATAGGCATACTTCATTTTACTGTGCTTCTCTTTATTGTACTTCACAAATACTGTATTATTTACAAATTGAAGGTTTGTGGCAACCTTGTATTGAGCAAGTCTGTTGGTACCATTTTTTCCAACAGCATTTTCTCACTTCATGTCTCTGTGTCACATTTTGGTAATTCCTGCAATATTTCAAAAATTTTTATTATTATGCTTTTTATGGTGAGCTGTGATTAGTGATCTTTGATGTTATTGTTGTAATTATTTTGGGGTGCCACAAACCACATCCAGATAAGACAGTGAACTTAATTGATGTTATATGCAATCTGAATGCTCCATCGACTGGCCATTCTGCTGTCTTTCTCCCTCTCCTCGAGCCTCCCTATTCCCTGAGGATAATAGTATTAAAATTAGGCCAATTTTTAATGCTACAATGACCTCTAAATGTTCAAGTGAAAGGAAGAGTCATACATCTCTCACTTTAAATCAAAAGCAAGAAATGATTAAGCTTAGAGAGGAATATATGGAAAGCTGAGACAGCTCGAAAGTTAGGCCTCTTGTTCCAAACAGACAGATAGTGAATGCAAAGGAAAAGTTCTTGAAAGAAATTAAGTATTACTCAAGTGAACACACTAATAAGAAAGTGAAACAGCCTTATTGCTGATATGGAGAAAGTTTTAGCAATCTGGAGAGAAGATCAAACCAGCCACAACATTTCCCTTTAACCAAAGCCTACTCTAGAGCAAGGCTCTAACTTTCTTTAATTCTATGAAGGCTGTGAGAGGTGAGAAAGCTGCAGAAGAAAAGTCTGAAGCTGGCAGAGGTTGGTTCATGAGGTTTAAGGAAAGAAGAGATCACCATTACACAAAAGTACAAGGTGAAGAGGCAATTGCAGATGCACAAGCGGTAGGGTGTTATCTAGAAGATCCAGCTAAGATAGTTAATGAAGGTGGTTACACTAAACAACAGATTTTCAATGCAGAAAAGACAGCCTTATATTGAAAGAAGCTGACATCTAGAACTTTCATAGTCCTGCTTTTAGAGAGGAGATATCAATGCCTGGCTTCCAAGTTTCAAAGGACAGGCAGACTCTCTTGTTGGGGATTAATGCAGCCGGTGACTTTAAGTTGAAGCCAATGCTCATTTACTATTCTGAAAATTCTAGGCCCCTTAAGAATTATGCTAAATCTACTCGCGTGTGCTCTATAAGTGGAACAACAAAACCTGGATGACAGCACATCTATTTATAACAAGGTTTACTGAACACTTTAAGGTCACTGTTGAAACCGATTACTCAGAAAAAAAAGATTCCTTTCTATAATAAATATTACTGCTCACTGACAATGCATCTGGCCACCCAAGAGCTCTGATGGAGATGGACAATGAGATTCACGTTGTTTCCATGTCTTCTAACAAAACATCCATCTGCAGCCCATCTGCAGCCCATGGACCAAGGAGTAATTTCAACTTTCAAGTCTTATTATTTAAAAAATACATTTTGTCAGGCTATAGCTACCATAGGTGGTGATTCCTCTGATGATCTGGGCAAAGTCCATTGAAAAACTTCTGGAAAATATTCACCATTCTATAACAGATGCCATTAAGAACATTCACAATTCATGGGAAGAGGTTAAAATATCAACATTAACAGGAGTTTGGAAGAAGTTGATTCCAACCCTCATAGGTGACTTTGAGAGGCTCAAGATGTCAGTGGAGGAAGTAACTACAAATGTGGTGGAAATAGCAAGAGAACTACAATGAGAAGTTAGAGCCTGAAGATATGACTGAATCACTGTAATCTCATGATAAAACTTTAACAGATGAGGAGTTGGCTTCTTATGGATGAGCAAACAAATTGTTTTTTTGAGATGGAATCTACTCCTGATGAATATTTTTGAGATGACAACAAAAGATTTAGATTATTATATAAACTTAGTTGAAAAAGCAGGGTTTGAGAAGACTGACTTCAATTTTGAAACAAGTTCTAGTGGGGGCAAAAGGTTATCAAACAGCATCACATGCTACAGAGAAATTGTTCTTGAAAGGAAGAGTCATTCAATGCATCAAACTTAATTGTTGTCTTATTTTAAGAAATTGCAACAGCCTCCAAGCCTTTAGCAACTGATCGTAATGATCAGTCAGCAGTCACCAACATTGAGGCAAGACCCTCCATCAGCAAAAAGATTACAACTCACTGAAGGCTCAGATGATGAGTAGCATCTTTTAGCAATAAAGTCTTTTTAAATGTGTGTACAAGTACATTGGTTCTTTTTTTAGACATAATGCTATTGTACAATTAATAGACTACCCTATGGTGTAGACATAACTTCCATATGCACTGGGAAACCAAAACATTTGTGTGACTCACTTTATTACAGTGGTCTGGAACGGAACCTGCAATATCTCCAAGATATGCCTATACTTGAAGGCCAGAGATGGAGGCCACAATAAAATGAAAAATGTCTGAAGTCTCTTTAACTTACAGCCAGTCCATTAAGAGTGAGACTCGGGGACCGGCTGAGTGGCGTGTTGCTTAAGAGCTGGTTTGGGATGCCAGCTGCCCCGGTTTGGATCCCACACGAGGGCCAGTGACACTGCCCTCTGCAGCTAAGATGGTGAACAACGGCTCCACCTGGAGCTGGGCTGTGCGAGCCCTGGGACGGTGTAGGCTGCAGCCCCTGCTGCAGTGGGCTGCCATGGGCTACAATGAGTGGCTGGCAGCCAGCGTGAGCTGCCAATAGCCGCAGTGAGCGGCCGTCCAGAGGCCGGCGACCGATCTGCCTCATCCAGGAAGAGCGCAATGACGATACCAACATGGGCCAGTGAAGCAACGTCCTCCGCAACTAGACTGAAGAACAAAAGGACAGCAACTTATCTGTTCCCCTTCCCCGATTCCCCAACGCTGTTCCCCTCCCCCAATTCCCCAATAAAAATCTTTAAAAAAAAAGAGTGAGACTCAGAAGACTAAGAAACAGAGTAGGTCAGAACCTCATTTGAAACTTCTCAGAGGCTTCAGTAAGTAGCAAATGGAAAAAGTAAACAACTAAACAAACCAGCCCCCAAACAATCCAACTATTACGGAGACTTCAAAAGAACTTTGGGGGCATTGCTCTCTTGGAACATTACAACACATTTTCCAGGATTTCAAGGTAATTCAAAACAGATTATAGAGGAGGAATAACAAGATACACTTTGATTTGGGAGCAACCAAGACCATCACTCGCCCTTGAAACCAGATACTTTGTTGAAGGGGTTGGGGAACCAAAATGGCTGCACCTTTGTCCATCTTCTGTGTTACTCAAAAGCCATCAGATAGTGGGATGGTGTGGGGGCACCCCAGCAAAGACCACAGGGCTTGTGGGATAGAAATGAACTGGTTCTGTCTGCCTCAGTTTCGATTTTACTTTTAATGCAGCAGCAGCTCGTTCACAGAGACAAGAGGTTGTTGCCTATTTCTCCTTTTGTCCCAAGTCGCTTGAACTTTGACTCAATCAGCAGTGGCTGAGAGGCATGAGCAAGGCTCTCAGAAAGGCGTCTGACTTCACTAAAATTAGTGCAGTGTAATCATGACTTCATGTTGCCCAATATAATGCATCTTGTGAAAAGAGAGTATGATGTTTTTCAGTTTTTAGCAGCATCATCAAAAAGGACTTGTAATCATCCCTCTTGAGGAAGAGGAGCAGAGTGTGGATGAGACAGATGACACACAGCCCCAGCACCCCCTCTTACATTTGGTTTGGATTAATATTTGCATTTCAGTGGAATGCAGGTGTTTCTAATGATCTGGGAATTCAGATCATTTCAAGCTCAACACTGAAGACACAAACAGGACTAGAACTGTGTCTACAGACCTGAAAATATCCAATGGTTCCCTCCGGAGAGAGTGGCATGTAATCCTTCCCAGCAGTGGCAGGGGGAGTGCTTTACTTGTCATGACCCCACAAAACACCACTCCAGAAATGGGGGGCCTTGCACCTCTTCTGTTGAAATGGAGAGCTAAGTGCCCTGCTTTCAATGAACCTGTACCACATTCCAAGGGAATAAAGTATAAGATTTAGGGGACTGTCTTTACAGTGATGTTTAGGAAACCAGCCAACTTTTGAGTCAGATAACTTAGGTTTTGAATGGCATCTCAGGCACTTTTTAGCAGCATGATCTTGGGGATGTTACTGAAGGTCACTGAGCCACTTTATACATGGGTAAAAAGGGTATAATAATGCTTACCTTGGTTGTTGTGCACAATAAAGGTGATTTTGTGGCAGGTAGGCACTCTATAAATGATTATTATGCTATTGTTAAGAAGTACTTGGCTCAACTGAGTGATGTTGATAATAGGGAGGTTATGTATTTGTGGGGGCAAGGAGTATATGGGAAATCTCTGTACCTTCCTTTCAATTTTGCTGTGAACCTAAAACTACTTAAAAAATAGTCTTTAAAAAAAAAGAAGTACTTGAACCTAGCTTGATTTATTTTGTTAACAAGAAGTTGGAAATAAGATAGGTTGCAAACTAGCCATTTTGAGGGTGGCACCAAAATTTCCTGATTAAGATGCAAAATCTTTGTTTTCTTTGCCAAATAATAT
Source organism: Aselliscus stoliczkanus (assembly GCA_033961575.1). NCBI lineage: Eukaryota > Metazoa > Chordata > Mammalia > Chiroptera > Hipposideridae > Aselliscus > Aselliscus stoliczkanus. Next base: position 11,370,108 of record CM066734.1, read on the forward strand.
GTGTAACAAATACTTGTGAATCTGACTCCAAATCTAACTCCCAATCTATTTGTGGTCAACTTTGACTTTCTACTCCATTCATTTTTTTGTATTGTTTGAATTTCTTAAATTTATGTATTATTGTAATATTCAGAACCACAAAAAGTATTTTTAAACCCTGATACTGGGTTGGCTTTTTAGGGACATGGCACTTGTATTCCCTGAACTATTATTGTAAAGGAACTTAATTATATTAAATGTAATATTTCATATTAGAAGAGTATTTAGAGAGTAGTACTGAAGTGAGAATTTTCTGGGTTGTCTGGATCTAAGAGTAAGCTTCATATTTTGACTTGCATATCCCCCCACTCCCACCAATGTTTAATATTTTACTCAATCAAATCAGGACACATAAAAAAAGAGGTTTTCCACCAAATGTAATAGTAAATATTATACCAAGCATAGCAAATCTGTTTAGTAGCTGAAAGTAATTGAGTATGACCATTGAAAATTTGAGGTGGAAATGAGAGAAAACAAGGGGCTTCTTAAGAATTAACACATATTTTGTATAGCAGTTTCCGAGTTTAGCTTTTGAAAATTTAGGACTTTTTGATTACATTTAATTTGCAAGAACACCTGGCCATTCCTCATAAAAATCCCTGATCCCTTTTAAAACAGTTGCATTGAAGAGTATCTGACTCCTTTCCTAGAGCAGCATATGGATGCCGTGCTCATTGCTTAGAGGCAGCAGACCAGGCAGGGAGTCAATGCCTCCCAGAATCTTGATGATTGTAAGACTGGTGGAGCGAAATACACTTTTCTTCCCTCTGTGTCTCTAAACTAGTTTGGCAAGAGTAAAAAAAAAAAAAAAAAAAGATTCTTGAAAACACTTTCTAAAAAAATGTTTCCCTGTTTTAGAATTACTTGAGGGTCTCATCAAAAGTGCGGATTCTAGGGTCCCACCTCACACCTTCCATCAGCATCCTTGTTGACGCTTCATTCTAATAACTATAAATATTGATGCCTACATTGATCAGTTCTAACTCTGAGATTTACAGCATCAGGTACCAACAGGAATAATGATAGATCCATTGATTTTATATATTATGTGACTATCTCTAAGCTAGGAAGGAAATCTGCCTGTAAATGAAAGAGATTTTGCTCAGGAATTCCAAGAGATTCTTGTCTGCAAGCTAAGTATCTATAGATTCTTCAGCAACGAGTCCATAACTATCTACATCGCTGTATCTCGAGAAGTTGTCCTCTCAGAGGAGGGCTCTGACACCCAAAGACACATTGTATGCTGGGTAAAGTTTTGGTTTTTGTCAGCTGCTTATTTCTCTCCCCAGCCACCTCTCCCCAGTGTCAAATGGCTTATCTCACTCTGGAGTGGCAGCCCCAACAGCAGGTTGCAGGTCACCCCAGCTTATCACCACTTTACATGGCTTCTCCAAGCAAATGGTGAGCCCTACTTGACTCGGGGCGAGAGCTGTATTGATGGTTCACTTCAGACAAACATCTGGTTTTCATTACCCATGGTAGCAGACCAGAGTGGGGTGCTGTACGGGCTGGTGTGGTCACTTCACAGCCATCAGGATGAGCTATAAAGAAAATTTAACATATCCTGTAATTACAGTCAGCCCAGCACAGAGGGACTGAGGAATCTGATTTCAGGCTGGGAGAAAATGTTTATTGTATCTGTTCCACACATTTATTTACTCAGAGGTCGGGAGGCCTGCTGAAATATGGCCACCCCCACTCTGTGCTCCTGCAGGGGCACAGCGCCTTCTGTTTAGGTCAGGAAGCTCCGCTGTGGCTCCAGGCAGATGGTCCCTTAATGCTTTCACAGGCTTTGGAATTTGGGCTGATGGGAATGGACGGGTGGATCTTGCCTGGAGTAAACAATCTTCACCCTCCACAGCGCTGGGTTCCCCCCTCTAGTTCCTTTCCACCCCTCTGGCAGGACCCCCAGTGGGGCTTTCCCCACTGCCCCCTCTTGCTGTCTGGCTGGGGACATTGTGTCAGTGAATTAACGTGTACTGCTCATCAAATATGCGCTAGGCATGTGCTGGGCATTTTGATGACATTTTCTCTTTGACTCCTCACAACTTCCTGTGAGGTAGGCTTTATTCTATCCACTTAAAAAGTGAGGTTAAGGGGGTGACTGGTTAGCTCAGTTGGTTAGAACATGGTGCTGATAACACCAAGGTTGCTGGTTCGATCCTCACAGGGGCCACTGTGAGCTGTGCCCTCCTTAAAAGAGTCAACTATGCCATTGTAGTATGAAAGCAATGTGTATCCAATGACCACAGCTGAAGAGAGTGAGGCTAAGACTTGTTACCGTGAAGGAAACAATACTATCTTCCTGACATAATTGGAGGAGAGAATCCTCTCACTGGCGCCCCAGAATGAAGGATAGTAATGGAGCTTACCTTTCGGGGTCTTTCTTTGTAGAATTTTTGATGGGGTGACCTCTGAACCGTGGGTTGGAGAACAGGATTGACAAACCAGAACTACCCTGGGATAGGAACCATAAAAAGCAAGGCAACTGGACACTCCTCCTTTCAAGGGCATTAAACTCTAAAATTGAGATGTCTGTGGAGAAATAGGAGTAAACCGCAAGCTAAGAGATTATAAAATACAGAAGGGTGACCACAGGAATTAGGCCAAGCTTATTGTGGGTTGATCATTAAAAAAGGGCAGTGTGTGAAGGAGGAGGGTGGGGCAGGCCTGGCCTCAAAAGAACACTACAGGGCGGAGAACGGGGGAGTCTTTGGCTTTCATTTGCTGGTCTTTAAATCCCAAAGTCTCTGAGCTGTCTTCTTCCCCCTGTGAAATGTTGCCTTCAGGAAAAAATTAGATGAGTTCCTCCAAACAATAGTTTAAGTGGCTCATGTCAAGGACTGTATTTCTGTAGAGGCCATTTCATGCATTGGCAGGTTACTTAGGGAAGTTTGGGTGGAGACGGTGTCTGAACACATGGACCGGTTAACCGCTGAGGAGGGGCCGTCCAGGAGGAAGTAAGGCCTGGAAGCTGACCAGTCGGCGAGTGGGCAGGTGATGGGGAGAAGCTCCCCTGTGGCTTCTGAGGCATGAAGCTTACAGTTGAGAAGCAAACTTTCACTCAGACAATGCTTCTAAATACCAGCCTTGGTCTGGGTTTCCGTAGTCAGGGATGTGAGGCTGGTTACCAGGTGGAGACTTGGACTCAGTTATCAGAAGGGCCTGGGTGGAATTCCTTTTCTCACACCTGGGAACAGGGATAGAGCTAGACCAGTTACAGGAAGAGAGTCTTGATGCTGAGCTGGGTTTCTTAACTCCCTCTTGGTGAGACCAGTCTTGCATAGGAGGCCAGAGAGCCATGGGTAAAGGAGGAGGCAGCTGAGTGGGCTTCGGGCTAGGCAGGTCCACCACGTGTGCCACATTGAAAGTGCCTCCCCTCAGGCCTTTGTGTACAAAAGGGATAAAGCTGGGAGCTGGAGAGTTGGCATGAATATCTTGTGGGCACGCCCATTGACGTATGTGCGGGGGTGGGGGGAGCAGGTGTGACGGCAAGTCTAGTCTGGGGAGCATAGTTCTCCCAACTTTGCCTCTTTCAAATTAGTTATCATGAAAATCCAGAATCCCTGAAAATTGTATAGAAATAAAGAGAGAAAAATCTAAGTTTCCAATGTAGGTGCTAAAAAAGGTCATGATAATATTCTTTTATGCTTTAAAATTCTTCACATTTAGGAGGCTGATGCAACTGCAAATAAAGGGAAATTTCTAGACAATCAGTATCTAGAAGTTCTGCTTAAATATGATACTCCCCCCTTTTCCCTCCTGCTGAAATTCTACTAAGGTAATAAGAAAGGAATAACAATAATAATTTTAAAAAGCATTAACCTACAAGAGAAACAAAGATAAGAACACAATTTGGAAGCTGGGAAGCAAATAGACCAGTGGTTAAATGACTCTGCAATTTAGAGAAAGTTGAAAATGAAATGTCTTCAGGCAGGAAGGGTCATAAAAAAGTAAGCTGCAGAACTTTGGAAAGAATTCCAAATTGAAGACACCAGTCTGAATAAAAAGCCCCTACTCTACTTCCAGAACCTGAGCATCCGGGTTCCTACCTCTCCAGGAGCCTCTAGACCTCTGAAAGCTCATTCCCAGGAGAGGTGAGAGAAGCACTGGATTGAAGAATACCAGGCATAGCAGAGGAGGGGGACACCGCACAGAAAGCAGGATTAAGTGAAGGTTTACATACCGACCATTGCTATCCCAGCATTCTTTCCTGATGCAGCTCTTGGAATGTGGATAGGGTTATATCCTCTTGACAGGAGTCTGGATGCTTTGTCCTTCGGAAAACTTTCTAAAGAAAAAAGATCTAAAGATACTATTAAAGGTTCCCCAAGGCAACTACCAGGTGTGTACCTATAATAAAGCTTACTATTGAGAAGACATCTACAAAGAAAAAAAAAATGCTTCTAAATAATATTAATGCTTCATTCACTCTTACATAGGAATGGATAATCAAGGATCACCAGGCATTTGACAAAACCCTCTAAGATGAAAATAGAGACCATAATTACAACAATACAGAAAAGTGGAACTCTGAGGAAGGAAAGACAATGCAAGCAGTTGAAGCACACTTCGAAATAACTCTTCTCCAAATAATAACCTCATACATATATAAAAAGATATGATGAAAGAATAATATACTGTTTATTAAAGGAATGTTCAGAGAACAGGAAGACCTTTTGCTAACTAAAAAGCAAAATAAAGTAGCCAACACAAGCTTTGGAAAATATGGTTGATACATTGACAAAATATAACAAAGAACAAATGGTTGGAAAATATGAAAGAAGAGATAAGAAAACGAAATGACCAGGCTGGGAACTAAGAGAAGTCCCAAACAGAAAGAATAGAAAAAATGGAAGGGAGGAAATTATCTCACTAATTGGAGTTAAAAAAAAAAAAAAATCAGAACTGCAGAAAAAACAGATGGGAGGAAATTATCTAAGAAAGAATAAAACTAAATGATATTCATTTCTAAGTTAAAAGGGCCCACTAAGGGCATTGTTAGAAAGATCCATACCAAGAACATCATTGTGAAATTTGGGGATTCAGAGACAAGCTTAAAAACTTTGACAGAGAAGAATAAAAAGGAGGAAGAAGGAAAAGGGGTAGAAGAAAAATCAGGTCATACCCCGAGGAATGGTGACCATAATGGCATTGGCCTTCTCAAAAATACACTGGAAGCCAAACCACGGTGAAGAAACAGCAAACTGTGCCTTAACTATCAACCCAGCGTGAATGTACAATGAAGATGAGAAAAGTCTCAAAAAATTTATCTTCACTTTTTCTTCATCTGTTCTCCAATGATAGACATTTGGGTTGTTTCTCCATCTTGGCTATGGTGACTACTGCTGCAATGAACACAGGCATGCACATATCTCTTCCAGATCCTGATTGTAATTCTTCTGGATAAATACTTAGAAATGGGGTTCCTTTATCATAAGTTATTTCTAAGTTTAGTTTTCTGAAGAGCCTCCATAGTTTTTCCATAGTGACTGCACCATTTTGTCTTCCCGCCAACAGTGTGCAAAGGTTCCAATTTCTCTACCTTCTCATTGATGGTTATTTATTTATTTTTTAAATTTAATTTGATAATAGCTATATTTTATGGACTGAATGTTACGTTGAAACCTGAATCAGCAGTGTGATGGTATTTGGAGGTGGGGGTCTTTGGGAGGTCATTAGATCATGAGGGTAGAGCTCTCATGAATGGGATTAGTGCCCTTAAAAAAAAGAGAGACATCAGATCTCTCTCTGTCTCTCTCTGCCATGTGAGGATACAATGATGGGATGGTCATCTGCAAACCAGGAGGCAGGCTCTCACCAGACACCACATCTGTCAGAACCTTGATTTTGGACTTCCCAGCCTCCAGATCTGTGAGAAATAAGTTTAAGTCGTTTATAAGCCACCCAGTCTACTGTACTTTCTAATAGCAGCCTGAGCTGACTAAGATACCACCCCAACAGGTGTGAGATGGGTGAAATCTCATTGTGGATTTTGATTTGCATTTCCCCGTGGGCTATCCATCCAGTGAAATATTATTCAGCCTTCAAAAGGAAAATCCTGCCATATGTGACAATATGGATAAACTTTGAGAACATTATGTTAAGTGAAACCAGCCAGTCACAGAAGGAAAATACTGCATGATGCCACTTACATGAGGTGTCTAAAATAATTAGACACAAAAAAGCAGAGAGTAGAGAGGTAGCTGCCAGGGGCCAGAGGAAGGGGGAATGAGGAGTTATTTTCCAGTGGGTTTCATTTATGCACGATGATTAAGTTCTAGAGATCTGCTATCATTAACACCACTGTGTTTCACACTTAAAACTTAAGAGAATAGATCTCACATTGAGTATTCTTACCATGATTTTTAAAAAAATAAAGGAAAATATTATCTCCAAAGATCCCTTTGATACAGGCCATGAAGTGGTGTTTCTCTAAAACAACAGAGTAATCCAAGAAAGCTAATAAGGAATCCAGGAAACGTGGGCGAGAGGTCATTCCAGGATAATGGTGAAGTGAGATTCTACATTAAGTCAGTTTTACAGAGAGACAGAAAGCAATCAGCCCAGAGTGAGCTCAAGGCTGGAAGCCTCCAGAACGGTGATCTTTGAGGGGGAAAAAAAAAACCCCAAAATATGAAAATAATAGATGACCTAGTATGTTTGCCTGAACAAATTGATAGTTTGAAAGAGAATTCTTGAGAAGTACATAAAAGACAAGGGAAAAAAAAATGGAGGCAATTATTGACTTCAGGGAAGCAACATTGTTCAAAAATAGAACTGTTGATTGTAGCGTGCTCACCTGTGAATAATATTCATATATTCATCAAATATGAATAGAATGAAACATGTGATATAACTCCAGTATTAGTTTCCTATTTCTGTGCAACAAGTGACCCTGGGTGTAGTAGTCTGAAACAGCACCCATTGTTTAGTTCACACTTCTGTAGGTCAGAAGTTCAGGCACAGAGTATCTGTGTTATCTTCTCAGGGTCTCACAGTACCGAAATCACGTGTTCCTTTTTGGAGTCTCTGGAGAAGAATCCAAATCCAAGCTGATTGACATTGTTGATAGAATTAATTTTCTAGTGGTTGTAGGTATGAGGCCCTTGTTTTCTTCTTCGCTGTTGGCTGAAGACTGCTCTCAGCTCCTAGAGGCTACCCTGTCCACCAGCAGTTCACAGCGTGGGTGTGTGCTCTCTTCCAACATAGCTGGGGTATATCTCTGTCTTGTTCTTCCACCCCTGGCCAGGGAAAACTATACTTCTGAGGCACTCATGTGATTAGATCAGAACCACATGGATAATTTCTCTAATCTAAAGATCAGCTATGCCAGGGGATATAACCTATTGTTCCATTCTTCACAGTTCTGGAAATTATATTGAGTATATATGCCATGGGGAAGGAAATCTTGGGGAATATCTTAGAATCTTGCTTACCGCAACTACGGAGGATGCCAAAAAATATACATTTTAAGAAAGGAAAAAAACTATTAAAATAGTAATACTCAATCTATACCGATAACAAAAGATGAATACAAGTCATATGTATACATTTTTTTGCCACCCCCCCACCCCCCGGTATATTAGGAAAGGAAGAGTGTATTGGCAAGGGAAGGCTGTGGTGATGGTTAGTTCTGAAATCTCTTCTTGCATTGTAGAATGACAATCGATATAATTTAAAGTGAAAAATACAAAAATAGCCATGTAAGTATGTTATATAAAATATAGAGATAATTATCTAAAACATTAAAACTGTTAAAGTGGTTACTTTAAAACATTTTTTGCCTTTAACTAACAAATCCAAATTTAAGAAAAAGTGTGAGTTTTACACCATAATAGAATATACTTAGCATCAGCTTTGCATATCTATCTATCTATCTATCTATCTATCAATCATCTGCCTACCTACTTACATACCTATCATCTATTTTTTTTTTTTTTTTTAGAGAGCAGTGTCAATGGCCCTCATATGTGGGACCCGAACCGGGGCCGCTGGCTTCCCAAGCCAGCGCTTAACCAACGCACCACTTGGCCAGTCCTCATCTATTTTTTTTTTTTTTACATTTGCAAGCTATGGGTCAGTTACTGTGCTAGGTGTTAGGTGGCAGAATCTTTGCCAACTAAGATCTCATAGAATAGCAGACTATGAAAAACTGAATGAAGACTATAAAAGGAAGCAAAGTCTGCCAGGGTAGGGGAACCCGTTTCATATGGCTGTGAGTGAAGGACAGCTGTGGAAAAGACTGTTAGCAAAGCAGTATCTTTTCAACCACATTTTATTTAATGATTGCTGTCTGCATATTTTCATTGATTAATCCTGCCTAATTGACCCAATTAAATCATTAAAATATTCATTGCTAAGATACCCAAATTTTTCTGATATATGGCATATATATGTGGTCATTGTTCAGAAGTTCAGGTTTCCCTTTCATTTTTTAAGATATTTTTGCTGGATATCAGATTCTAGGTTGACATATTTTTCTTTACTAATTGAAATATGCAGTTCCTTTATCCTCTGGCATACATCATTTCTAATGAGAAGTCTATTGTCTTTTGTGTGTGTATCTGTGTGTGTGTGTGTGTGTGTGTATGTGTGTGTGTGTACATAATTTCTTTTTTCCCCTTTATTTGTAGTTTTCAAAGTAAAAGATTGAAGTACTGAGACTTTCATCCTTTGTCCCAACAATCTCACCCAAAGCATTTGGTTTTGGCATCTGCTTGTGTAAAGCACTTTGTGTGTCCCCTTTAAAGGGGAGGTAAACAGAACCTATGGCAGCTATGAATATTAGATTTATCCTAACTGCTAAATTATGTCCATCATCTTTAGGTACTAAGTGGGGATAAACAAGGGTAAGAGTATGTTGGTAATATTTTAAAAGATTAACACCAGCCAAGTCAAGAAAGTCACCCAAAATAATCTCACTACTCCATTTAAACTATTTTTATTGGTAATAAAAAAAACACCCCTTCTAATTGTTAAATTTAATGATCCTCTGCCTATATCATTTTTCTTGCCTTATCTGCCTCCATTACTATTGCTTACCATTCTCTTTATCTTAAAACTTGATTTTATGATTTCACTCGTTCCTGGTTGTTTAAAAAAAAATGTGTAGTCCTTTCAGTCTCTCTTATGGATTTACCATTACCTTTCAGTTCTAGGTTCCTACCATCAGGTTGCTTTTCTCTCTACATATTCTTCCTTCTTCCTGGGCACTCTATCCAGGGCTATGGCTCCAATTATTCCTTGTGTATGAATTACTCCCAAGTCTAGCTCCAGCTCAAAATTCTTTCTTGAGTTCCAACTTACATATCCATTCACATGAGAGAAATATATCCACTTGGAAGATTCACAGACTTCCTTAACTGAACAATAGCAAATATAAATGCTTCATATTTCTCCCCAAATCCACTTTCCTTCTTGGGCTCCATCACCCAGAGAATGATGCTGTCTTTCACCAATTGCTCACAATAGATAGAAACCTGAGAGTTCTACTAAATTCCTCCTTTTCCTTACCCCCATCTGGTCTCCAAGTCCAGAAAATTCTACCACCTAAAATACCTTTCCCACCTCTTGTCACTGTCTTAATTATTTAGAAGTGAGAGATTGTAATAGCCTCTTTCTCACTGGTCACAAGACTTTCATTCATCTTCCCTGAAACTATCTCCCTAAGTCAGAGTTTTCTTCCCAATAAACAAGTCTTATGGTGTTACTTCCCTGCTCAAATTCTGCAATGATTCTTTTACCAACAAAATAAAATCTAACCCTTTTTCCATGACCTGGCCTCTTCCTACCTGTCTGCCTTCTACCATTATCCCCCTTGAATTTACTTTTCAGCATGTTACCTTGCACATGTTTTATAAAGAAAGAGTGAATGGATGAACCACAGTCCTCTAAACACACACAGCACATACACATCTATTTTTTCTAGATTCTGTACACATACTGTTTCTGCTGCCTGGAATGCTTTTCTCCACCCCACTCCTTATGGCATCTTCCATGATACCTCCTTCTACCCAGGCAGATGCTGACACTCCTCTTTTGCTTCTATGGCACTTAACACCCACCTCCAGGACAGCAGTGACTACCCTGTATTACAGTTGGTTGTTTGCTTCCCTGTCTTTTCCATAGACTCTAAGCATTTGCAAGCTGGGGACACTGAATTTCCATCAGTGTATCCTCCAGGGCCTGGTCCAGTGCCTGCACACACAATAGGTGCCCCATAGTCACTTTGTGAGTGAAAGCATGCTTTATCAATAATTGCATGGGTAGAAATCTTTTGTTTTTAATTTGGTGGATTAAACCCAAACCAAAATTTTAACGATGAATGACTTCTGGTGAGGGCTAGGGGTAAGTGGAAGCCACTTCCCTCTTGTTTGGTGCAAAGTGGAGAGTTGGGGAGAGTCTGGTACCACTTCCTCTCACCGTTCCTTAGAAATGCCACCCAACCCTGACCATCCTTTTCTTCCTCTACATCTTGTCTGACTTTGGTTTTTGAGGAGAAGATAAGGGAAGATGAACAAGATGAGAGAGAGAAGATGAGGTATTGAAAGGAGATTTCTACCTAGTCAAAGCGGAGGATGAGATCTACCACTTCCAAAGGGAGGGGGACAAGAGTGTCCTCTTGGTTGTTCCTGGGCTTGAGTATTCAGAGAAACGACTTGAGTACTTTCTCTGGACCCACTAAGTGCTGCCTAGGATTGGCTATGTAACTTGCAGGGCCCGGTGGAAAAAGAAAATGTGGGCCCCTTATTAAAAATTTATGAAGATTTTTAAGACAGTGAAATAGAGCATTAAACCAAGGCCCTTTGTACCTTCACAGGTAGCATACCTGTGAAGCCATTCCTGGTGCTTCTTGGTGAAGGTTTCAAGTACTCGGCTTTGGTGATGAGTTTCTTTTACTAATTTGTTGAATTGAGAAGTTCTTATGAAATCTTTCGGACATTTAAAAATGGATAAAGATAAATGGAAATATTGACCTATCCATCACCAGCTTAAGGCATAAATGGTGACGAATACATTTGAAACACTTCGGGGAGCACCTTCTCCCCAGAAGTAACCAATATCCTGATGAACCACAGCTGTTTATCAGTCCTGTACGTGTTGATACTTTGACTATATATGTCTAAGCAAGGTGAATATATTAAAGCAATGTAGCGGGGATACTTCTTAAAGCAAGTGAATGTGGGGTTGAATCTTGTGAGGCCTGTGACCAACCGACTCCAAATCAGTGTGATAAGGGAGTCCTGGCTTGGTTCTTTGCATTTTTATTCATTGTTTATAGTTTCTTCAGTCCACTTCTACCTCCCTTCCTGCCCTTTGTAGAATCTGTAAACAACATTTCCTCTTCAGCAGAGTATGTCTCCTTCGATTTTGTTTTCCTAAGGACTTGCTTCTTCGGTAATGTGAAGCACCAGAGTCCTGGCTCCAAGTCCGTTTGACTTCCTTTCTCCCTCACGGCCATTTTGGCTCATGGTGCCGGGGACTTATGGGGTCGGTTGAGTTGTCACTTTTTTAACATTTTAAGTTTAGCAGGACTTGGGAACTTAGGAAAGCAAGTCTGCAGGGAGACAGAAGCTGTTGCGATTAAAACAGGTATATATTTAAAAACTAGAATGGAGTGGGTTCAGAGATGACTATTGAGTGAACAGTGAACGTCACATCTGAGAATTATAAAGAAGGACTGTGGGAGCTGGGGGGTGGGGAGGCAGAGAAAGTTGTGCTTGGCTGGGCAGCTCTGCCCAGGGAGTAATGCAGGAGGAAGTGTGGGGAATATTTTGCCAAAAATGGCAGCGTGGCCCACAAGCATGGCGACTTGGAACCTGGAGTGGTCTCACACAGTTATAATAATTAGAAAATTAATAGTTAGCATATCCTCCCTGCCTTCAAAAACGTAAAATGCCCCAGGCCTTTCACATCCTCCAGGTGACTTCTGGGAACCATGTAGCACTTAACAACAGTAAAGAAAGACCACTGCGAATGGCTGGCTTTCCTGTCTTTAAGGATTTATCTACATAGCAACAGTCACAGTTGGATTAGGACACGGAGTTCGGATTTTGGCAGTCCTCTGATCTGAATTGACTGAAGTAAAAGAAACAAACACATCCCTAATTGCCTGACCAGATACTTCACGCAGCACCGCTCCAAGCTGATGTGAATAATATGGTTGCAAAACGCCAATAATAACGACTGGGATTTCCAGCGCCGAGAGTGATTGCATGTTTGACTCATGTGCTGCCCCCCTAAATCACTCTGGCCTAATTATTGTTCAAAACAGATGAAGATAACAGTTAACATGGCCCCAGTGAATCATCATGTCAGGACTCACGTTGCAGGCATAGCCTTTCCGCCAGGAGAATTGAGAACGAACTCTGAGCGTGGCCACAAATGACGGCAGAGAGTAAACCTGCTAGAAAAGCCTGTGTCTGGTCTCCAGGAACTTAGCACAAGATAACTGTTCCATGGGAATAGAGGCTTCTCATTAGCCTCTTCCATGAATAAACTCGTGCAACGGGCCATATGGAAATCTGATCTGCAGCTCCAATTCCTCCTAAAATAGAGCATTCCTAACTGTAGATATTTAATTTCCTTCAGAAACACTCTTCTTGCTCTTCCTTTTCTTAATTATTCGGGTTAGTTCGGCATTGGGGAGGAGACAGTGGAACAGGCAACAGGAAAGACTTCTCTAAAACTGGTCCCATACTCTACCCTCAGTAAGTACCATTGGCCTCCTTATATATAAAGAAAATTGGGAGCCAGAGGTGTCCTTCAAATCAAGTGTCCCTTTGTGCCTAGAGCTCCATGAACATCTATGATATTCAACATGGCAACAGCCTGTTATGGGGAAAGCATAGGTAGCTTGGGCTTAAACTTGACTCTGCCACCATTAGCTGTGTGACTCTGGGTAAGTTGTTGAACCTCTCTGGGCCTCACTTTTCTCACTGATAACTTGGAAGTGATGATACTCTTAATCAATGCTATCAGTTACTTTACAAGGGGAGCAAGGTCTTAGTAAATTCTTTAGGGAAGGGCTTGAGGGTGTGCTCTGGGGACAGATGGCCTGAAGTTTTATCCTGGGTGCATGAAAGACCCTGGGTCCTCTGGTGACGGGTGCCAGTTGTATCTACTTATTTGTAATCTCTTTTGTGTGTTTTTTTTTTTTTTTTTTTTGCTTTTTGAGGGCAGTGTCACTGGCCCTCACATGTGGGACTGAACCAGGGCCGCTGGCTTCCCAAGCCAGCGCTTAACTACCGCGCCACTCGGCCGGCCCTTGTAATCTCTTTTGAGATGTTCTCAGGGAAAGGAACAATGTATGAGAGGCCAGTTCTGATGATCCTTACATTGAAATCACTTCTGTTTTCAAACTGGAAGTTTTATTTCTTTTAAAGATTGATTTGACCTCCCTCATTTTTTCTTCCTCCTCCTGGATGCCAGCATATGTGCTCTCAGGACCAAAGAGGTTTAGAAGCAAAAATATCTCAGCTGCCACACTAAAATGATCTCAATTGCTAAAGGAAATAAGATATAATGTAAGGAATGCAATATGAAATTTAAAAATAGTATAAAAACGGAGTTCATCATGATTTATTTGTAATGGCAACAAGCTTGAAGTAACCTAAATATCATATAATAGGGGCTCACCTAAACAATGGAATACTATGCAGCCATTAAAATGTGGTTGTAGAAAAATATGGAATATCATGGGAAAATTGAACGATATGTGGCCAAGTGAAAAAAATTGATTTTAATCGAAACATCAGAATATGAACAGATTTATACATATATGATAAATTATAGATGCTTTGTTTCTATTTAATTGTTTGAAAACACATGACATAATTTACTTTCTTAACTATTCTTAAGTGTACAGTTCAGTATTGGTAAGTAAACTGCAGGTTCTCAAATAGTGTCATTTCATTCAGTGTTGTTGTGTTAACATGCCATAAAAACTTAACTCTTGTTTATATTGATGAGCCTTTGATGAAATTGGTTTTGTTATACACCATTTTGCTTATCTAGGAGAACCTCTCGATGACATTAAATGAGGACTTACTATATTCACATTGTCATGCAACCCATCTCCAGAACTTTTTCATCTTGCAAAACTGGAACTCTGTACTCATTAAACAACCACTGTTCCATGTTCTCTTCCCCTGAACCCCTGACAACCACCATTCTACTTTTTGTGTGCATGACTTGGACCAGGGGTTGGCAAACTTTTGAGATGGAAGAGCCAACCCTGTCCTTCACAACAATTTAAAAGTTATTCAAGAGCCATAAATATATTTTTACAAATAAGGAAAATTTAAAGTAATATTATAACAAGTAATAGTATTAATTATATCTTTATTAAAATAAGTAAAATTCACACATGTACATACCCAAAGAGCCACATCTAGCTCTCCAGCTGCAGTTTGCTGACCCCTGACTTTGGCTATACCACGTGCCTCATATAAGTGGACTCATACAATATCTGTCCTTTTATGACTGGCATATTTCACTTAGACTAATGGCCTTCAGCTTCATTTATCGTATAGCATGTGACATGATTTCCTTCTTTTTTAAGGCTGAATAATATTCTATTATATGTATAGACCACATTTTATTACCCATTCATCCACTGATCGACACTTAAGTTGCTTCTATCTCTTGGCTATTGTAAATAGTGCTGCCATGAACATGGGTGTGCAGGATCTCTTTGAGATCCTGTTTTCAGTTCTTTTGGATATATATGGAGAAGTGGTATTGCTGGATCATATGGTAGTTCTATTTTTAATGTTTTGAGGAACCGTCATACTGCTTTCCACAGTAGCTGCCTCATTTTATATTGCCACCAACATATATTTCTCCACATCCTCACCAACCCTTGTTATTTTCTGATTTTTTTATAGTAGTTATTTTCCTTTTTGTACTTTAATATATTTCCCCATTTATTTTTTACCCTGACTAACCACTACTTCTGTAATCAGAAAACCTACAATATGTGTAATGTAAAAGATATGGTGGAAGGCCAATGTTTTCTATGTCATAGTTACAAGGACTAAAGCATTGGCATTCCTGGGATGCTGTTCGCATGAAGATCTTACTATTATAATTCCATAACCATGAGTCTATTTAGCTGAGCCTTAGGTACTGTGTCTAACAGCATGTCCTGAGAGAAAAATATCACAGTGGCATCAACACTTGTTTGCACATTAGGAAGCAGAAGAGATGGTTTAGGCTCTTTCTGGACTTCCATGAAGGGACTAACTGAATTTAGAAAATTAAAACAATCAGTTATTTTAATGAAAAAGATCTGTTCAACCAAGTACCTTGAATTTTTTTGGAACAATGGGCTGATGTATTGAAGTTGGAAGAAAATAATCAGCATGCTATGTGGCTTCGTATAGTTCAATATCTATTCTTTGTCGGTGCCAACTGTTTCGACAGTTGGTCAAAGTTAGCTTCAGCCATTGGCACCTCATCATATATTATTAATAAATTTCACAATACCACACAGCACCACCACCACATGGCCATTTATTGAAGGTCCTACTAAGAGACAGATGCTTTGCATATATTGGCTTCCTTAATCATGTCTGTAAGGCAAATTATTTTATTTTGTAGAAGAGAAACTAAGGTTTGGAGATATGAACCAGTTAAGACTATTTGGCTATGTGCAGAAATGTTAAAGGTTGATTCGCCTTTTTTTTTTTTTTTTTTAGCTGAGCCATTTCTGCCACCTGTTGGTAGCTTATTGGCAACTCAGCTCGGGCTGGGCATTGAACTGCTGCTGCTCAGAGCTCAGCTCGCACTCTTGAGCAAGCTCTTAACAAACTGAGCCACTCGGCCAGCCCCTTAATTCACTTCTGATAACACCTCTCACAGAAGTGGACTCAGCTGCTGGGGGAGACTTTTAACACACCAAAAAAAAAAAAAAAAAAAAAGGATATATTATTATTTTTTTTTTGATGAAAATCTTTAATTGACAAATCTATTAGGAATGAAACCCTTGACATTACTTCTAGCAATGATTACCAAAAACCTACTATTTTTTATATAATTTTTTTTTACTTTATTTATTTATTTATTTATTTATTTTTAATTAGTTTCAGGTGTACAACACAGTGCAATAGTTATACATTTTACCCCTCAAAGTGACAACCCCCCACCCCCAATACACCACCCCACTCCCCCCCATATCATATATATCTATTACTCTTCCTCTGACTCTCTTCCACAGTATAATCCACATCCCGTGACTATCTATATATATTCAATTACAGTAGGTATACCACCTCCACTTTAGTAATACAGTGCAGTGATCAAACCTCTACTCCATCCATGAAATGGTCTCCCTAACAAGACCTATGACCATCTGACATTCCACAGAATATTTACAACATTATTAATTATATTCCCCAAACTGTTTTTCATATCCCAGTGGCAATATTGTAGTTGCCTGTTTTTGCTGTCTAATCCCTTCCCCTTCTCCCTCATCCCCATCCCCCTCCCAATTAGCAACCCTGATTTTTCCTCTATATCTATGAGACAGTTTCTGTTTACTTTGCTCATTCATACAGTTTTTCAGATTCCACATATGAGTGAGATCATATGGTATTTGTCTTTCTCTGACTGACTTATTTCACTTAACATAATAGTCTCTAGGTCCATCCATATCATTGCAAATGGTACGATTTCATTCTTCTTTATAGTGGAGTAGTACTCCATTGTATAAATATACCACAGTTTCTTAATCCAGTCATCTACTGATGGGCATTTTGGTTGTTTCCAAGTCTTAGCTATTGTAAATTGTGCTGCTATGAACATAGGAGTGCATAACCTTTTTTGAATAAGTGTCTTGGTTTTTTCAGGATAAATACCTAGGAGTGGAATTGCTGGGTCAAACGGTAGCTCTATTTCCAGTTCTTTGAGATACCTCCATACTGACTTCCATAGTGGCTGCACCAATCTGCAATCCCACCAACAGTGCAGCAGGGTCCCCTTTTCCCCACAGCCCCGCCAGCACTTGTTGTTTGTTGATTTATTGATGATAGCCATTCTGACTGGAGTGAGGTGGTATCTCATGGTGGTTTTTATTTGCATTTCCCTAATGACCAGTGAGGCTGAACTTTTTTTCATATGCCTGTTGGCCATCTGTATGTCCTCTTTAGAGAAATGTCTCTTCATATCTTCTGCCCATTTTTTAATTGGGTTGTTTGTTTTTTTGGTGTTGAGTTTCATGAGTGTTTTATAAATTTTGGATATTAACCCCTTATCAGATATATCGTTGGCAAATATATTCTCCCATTCAGTAGGCTTCCTTTTTGTTTTATTAATGGTTTCCTTTGTTGTGAAAAAACTTTTAAGTCTGATATAATCCCGTATGTTCATTTTTTCTTTTACTTCCCTTGCTCGTAGGGATGTATCAGTAAAAATATTGCTCCGGGTAATGTCTGCAAATGTACTCCCTATATTTTCTTTTAGGATTTTTATGGTTTCAGGTCTTACATTTAAGTCTTTAATCCATTTTGAATTTGTTCTTGTATAAGGAGTAAGGAGGTGGTCCAGTTTCATTTTTTTGCATGTGTCAGTCCAATTTTCTCAGCACCATTTATTGAATAGACTATCTTTACTCCAATGTAAATTCTTGCTTCCCTTGTCATAGATTAACTGTCCGTAAATGCCTGGATTTATTTCTGGGCTCTCTGTTCTGTTCCACTGATCGATGTGCCTGTTTTTATGCCAATACCAAACTGTCTTGATTACTGTAGCCTTGTAGTAGGTTTTGATGTCTGGTAGCGTGATCCCCCCAACTTTGTTCTTATTTCTCAGAATTGCCGAGGCTATTCTGGGTCTTTTATGATTCCATATAAATTTTAGGATTATATTTTCTATTTCTGTGAAAAATGCCCTTGGTAGTTTGATAGGAATTGCATTGAATCTATATATTGCTTTAGGCAGTATGGACATTTTAACTATATTAATTCTTCCTATCCATGAGCATGGTAGGTGTTTCCATTTATTTGTATCTTCTATGATTTCTTTCTTCAGTGTCTTATAATTTTCTGAGTACAGATCTTTACTTCTTTGGTTAAATTTATTCCTAGGTATTTTATAGTTCTTGACGCAATTGTAAATGGGACAGTTTTCTTAATTTCTCTTTCCGTTAGTTTATTATTGGTATATGCAAATCCACTGATTTCTGAACATTGATTTTATATCCTGCTACTTTACTGAATTCGTCTATCAGTTCCAATAGTTTTTTGATGGAGTCTTTGGGGTTCTCTATATACAGTATCATGTCATTTGCATATAATGACAATTTTACTTCTTCCTTGCCAATTTGGATGCCTTTTATTTCTTTTTGTTGTCTGATTGCTGTGGCTAGAACTTCCAGCACTATGTTGAATAAAAGAGGAGAAAGTGGACAGCCTTGTCTTGTTCCTGATCTTAAGGGGAATGGTTTTAGCTTTTCCCCATTGAGTATGATGTTAGCTGTAGTTTTATCATATATGGCTTTTATTATGTTGAGATATGATCCCTGTATTCCCACTTTGCTAAGGGTTTTTAACATAAATGGCTGTTGGATTTTGTCAAATGCTTTTTCTGCATCTATTGAAATGACCATGTGATCTTTATCCTTCATTTTGTTGATGTGGTGTATCACATTAATTGATTTACGGATGTTGAACCAGCCTTGCGCACTAGGGATGAATCCCACTTGATCATGATGTATGATCTTCTTAATATATTGCTGAATTCTGTTTGCTAATATTTTATTGAGAATTTTTGCATCTATATTCATCAGGGAGATTGGCCTGTAGTTTTCCTTTTTTGTGATGTCTTTATCTGGTTTTGGAAGCAGGGTGATAGTGGCTTCATAAAAAGAGTTTGGGAGCCTTCCCTCCTGGATTTTTTGGAATAGTTTGAGAAGAATAGGTGATAGTTCTTTTTTGAATGTTTGATAAAATTCACTTGTGAAGCCATCTGGTCCAGGACTTTTGTTTTTTGGGAGCTTGTCAATTACTGATTCAATTTCCTTGGTAGTAATCAGAGTATTTACATTTTCTGTTTCTTCTTGCGTTAGCTTTGGAAGGTTGTATGCTTCTAGAAAATTATCCATTTCTTCCAGATTGTCAAATTTGTTGGCATATAGTTGCTCATAGTAATTTCTTGAATTTTTTTGTATTTCTGTGATGTCTGTAGTCATTTCCCCTCTTTCATTCCTGATTTTACAAATCTGAGTCCTCTCTTTTTTTTTTTTTTGATGAGCCTGGCTAGAGGTTTGTCAATTTTGTTTATCTTCTCAAGAGACCAGCTCTTGGTTTCATTGATCTTTTGAATTGTTTTTCTGTTCTCTATATTGTTTATTTCTGCTCTGGTCTTTATAATCTCCTTTCTTGTATTCCCCTTGGGCCTCTTTTGCTGTTCTTTTTCCAGTTCTCTTAGGTGTAAGGATAACCTGTTGATTTGAGATTTTTCTTCCTTCTTTAGGTAGGCCTGCACTGCTATAAACTTCCCTCTTAGGACTGCTTCCGCAGCATCCCAGAGATTTTGGGTCATGGTGTTTTAATTTTCGTTTGTCTCGAGGTATCTTTTGATTTCCTCCTTGATCTCATTTGTGACCCACTCACTATTTAATAGCATATTGTTTAGCCTCCATTTATCTGTCAGCTTCCTGGATTTCTTCGTATAATTGATTTCTAGTTTCATAGCATTGTGGTCAGAGAATACAGTTGAAATGATTTCAATCTTCTTAAATTTATTGAGACTTGTTTTGTGGCCTAACATGTGGTCTATCTTAGAAAATGTTCCATGTGCACTTGAAAAGAACGTATATTCTGTAGCTTTGGGATGAAATGCTCTGAAAATGTCTGTTAAATCCAGCTGGTCTAATGTGTCATTTAAGGTCTCTGTTTCCACATTGATTTTCTGTCTGGAGGATCTGTCCATTAGTGACAGTGGGGTGTTGAAGTCCCCTACTATGATAGTGTTACTGTTGATCTCTGTCTTTATGTCTGACAATATCTGTTTTATATATTTAGGGGCTCCTATGTTAGGTGCATAGATGTTTACTAGAGTTATGTCCTCTTGTTGGATTGATCCCTTCATTACTATGAAGTGTCCTTCTTTGTCCTTTGTTATATTCTTCAATTTGAAGTCCATTTTATCTGATATAAGTATCGCTACTCCAGCTTTTTTCTCAGTACCATTTGCATGAAACATTTTACTCCATCCCTTTACTTTCAGTCTGTATGAGTCTTTGGATCTGAGGTGAGTCTCTTGTATACAGCATATGCTGGGGTCTTGCTTTCTTATCCATTCAGCCACCCTATGTCTTTTGATTGGAGCATTTAATCCATTTACATTTAATGTGATTATTGATAGGTGTGTATTTATTGCCATTTTGTTATTTGTGTTCATAGTCTTTCTTAGGTTGTTTTTCTCTTCTACTTAAAGAAGCCCTTTTAGCATTTCCTGCAAAGCTGGCTTGGTGGTAATGAATTCCCTTAACTTATTCTTTTCTGCAAAGCTCCTTATCTTGCCTTCGATTTTAAATGATAACCTTGCTGGATAGAGCAATCTCGGTTGTAGGCCTTTATTTTTCATCACTTTGAAAACCTCTTGCCACTCCCTTCTGGCCTGCAAAGTTTCTGTAGAAAAGTCAGCTGATAATCTTATGGGGGTACCCTTGTAAGTAACTTGCTGCCTTTCCCTTGCTGCTTTAAGGATTCTGTCTTTGTCCTTAACCCTTGCCATTTTCACTATAATGTGTCTTGGAGTGGGCCTGTTTGGAATCATCCTGGTTGGAACTCTCTGCACTTCCTGAGCTTGTATTTCAATGTCCTTTGCCAAGTTAGGGAAGTTTTCAGACATTATTACTTCAAATATATGCTCAATCCCTTGCTCCCTCTCTTCTCCTTCTGGTACTCCAATGATCCATAGGTTATTGGGTTTGATGTTGTCCCCCAGCTCTCTTAAACTATTTTCCATGTTTTTCATTCTTTTTTCTTTTTGTTTTTCTGCATGGGTGATCTCTGCTATTTTGTCTTCTAAGTCACTGATTCGATTTTCTGCTTCATCCAATCTGCTAGTGATTCCATCAAGTTTGTTATTTAATTCAGTAATTGTGTTCTTAAGTTCTAGCTGGTTACTTTTCATGATTTCTCTATCCTTCTTTATATTTTCATTAATTTCCTTGAACATTCTAATAATCAGTGTTCTGAACTCTGTCTCCGATAGGTTGGTTACCTCTATTTCCTCTATTTCCACTGATTCAGGAAGTTTCTTCTGTTCTTTTATTTGTATTGTGTTTCTTTGTCTCCCCATTCTGGCTTACTCTTTGTGTTTGCTTCAATATAACAGATAGATCCCCCAGGTTTCTCAGTCTTTTCTGGGTAAACTTATATGGTGTGTGTCCTTTATATTTGAATTACTCAGTCTCCCTATTCTCCTGTGCGTGTATCTGAGGTGTTCCTTGTGTCGTGCGTCCTCACTTATTGAAGTTTTAGTTTTGATTACTTTTGGTTTGTCAGTAGGTGGGATTGACTCCCAGATTGATTAGCTGTGAGGATCAGCAGCGTTTGCAGTTTATGAGCTGCTGTGAGAGGATTGACCCCTCTGATGAAACTTGGACCCTATGGGCCCTAGTACCTGTAGCAACTTCCTTTTGGGTGTGACTCTTGTATGTCAAACCCAGAAATGCTCTGGTTTTATCTAAAGTTGGCCTCCGGGTATGATGATTCTTGTGTCTGTTTGTTTGGACCCACTGCTGCAGAGTGATTTTAGAGCATAACAGATCAACAAGAACAACCTCCGCAGCCACCAAAGGAAACCAAATTCTCGCACAAGTAAAAAAAACCAACCATCAAACTACAGTCAACTTGTACAGAAATATCAGTCATGCTAATGAAGAAAACAAACAGAAACAAAACAAAAACCACACACACAATAATAACAGAAGAGGAAACAAAATAAAATACAATATCCTAAAATAAAAAATAGAATAAACATGAGAAACCGATTAGCTATACCTAAAAAAATAAAAAATAAAAATAAACTAAAATAATAATAATAAAAAAAGTAAGAATAAAAATTAAAAAAATAAAATTTGGAGAAAAAAGGAAAAGAGGAAAAGTATAGCAGTGAGAAGAATGAATAAAATAAGAGAGAAAGTGAGGGTGGGGAAAAAAGAAAAAGAAAAGAAAGAGAAAGAAAAAGAAAAAGATATATATATATATATTTGTCTACACACCCATATATATGGACATATATTCACCTATATACACCTATATATATGCCTATATTAAAAACTACAATATGATTAGAATGAAATAGAAATAAAACCCAAAAACAACCAAGATAAGCAGCCAATAAAGGGAAAACAAAACAGAATAAAACCAAACAAACCAAAAATACCCGTGCCGTTCTAGGCTAAAGTCCACCAAGCTCTCTTCAGTTTGTCTGCTGTACAAAAATTCCTGTGCGTCTTGTGGGAACAGTAGGCCACCTGATGCCTAGCGTGATCCTGGCACTGCAGGTTTGCTGTACTTGAGTGTGGTTGTGACGTGTGATTGGTGGTTTTTACAAAGTCACTGCCTTTTTGCTTTTGCCTGTCCCAAGGCAGGCTGCACCCCCAAAGGCTCAATGAGTGTCTCTGGGCACCCTTTCGGTTGACAGCGTGTGGTTCAGATCCCCGCTCCGCGTCTCTCGGGGACCTGCGTCTCCGCCCGGCGTGCTGCGTTTCCACGCGAGTCTTCTTGTTTCCCCTCCTCCCGGGTTTAAGGCTTCTGCCTCGGAGTCGGCGCGCCCGCGCGGATCTCCTGCTGCTCTCCCAAAGGGTCTGCCGGGATTTAGGGGCAGGATATATTATTTTAATGGTGGCATTAAAGAAGAAACTGACCCTGGATTCTTCTATGCGTATGCTCTTGACTTGAAGTCTTTGTGAAGTTAATTGAATTTTCAGTTTGGTTATACTGCTTTTAAAAATAGCTGCTGAGTCATTGATGTTGATGTAGTCTAAGATCTTTGAGAAGGCTATTTTGAGATGCATAGATTTCCATCCCCTTTTCCCAATAGTTCATCATCAGAAAATAAAAACTAACCTACAGAACTCTGTATACCAACACCACTGAGTGAATAATTTCAGGCTAGGTTAAGGAAGAAATCAAGATGGAGAGAATTCTGCCTCCTTGTATTCTCTGCTTTATTCCGAGAGGATAGAAACATCCTTCAAATATGAGATTAAGGGATGAAACTGGAGTATTTTTTTCCACCTTTTCATAGCAGCTCTTTTAGTAAAAAAAAAACCCCCAATGTGTACAGTATAGGGTCCTGGTGAACATATATGCTGGTGAGGATTAGGAGACAGGAATACACAAAAAAACACACATTTTAAATCAAGAGGCTTGCTTCGCTGGTATCAAGGAACTGCAATGATAGCTCCTTTATCTCATTTTATCCTCACTCTCCCTCTCTGCTAGGTACTATTATTTCTCCATTTTACTCTGGAGGAATCTCACGCTTAGAGAAGTTAAGTGACTTTTCAAGGACTGGGGAACCCAGGTCTGCAAAACCTGGAACCTGTGTTTATGAGCTGGATGTATTCCTGTCTCAGATGTGATGGTCCCCTCTGAGAAGAGCTCATGCAGCTCCAAGCCAGCAGGTGGGACGAGCAGAGGCCCTTGAATTTAAGGATTACTCTCCCAGTTAGACTCTTCTAGGCTCCATCTCAATATTTGTCCAAGAGCTTGTGTGGCCGGAGTCCCTGTGGTCCTGTCCCCCACTGGCAAGCTCTCAGTTTTCTGTGTCCCCAGTGGGGAGAGGAATGGGAAAGGAGGCAGGGAGGTAGGGATAGCTTTAGCTTGTCAGGTGGGTCAGCCAGTGTAGTCCCAGGGCAGAGGAAGCAGAGTAGAAGGGAAAGCTAGTTAAAGCAGTAATGCTTTATGGCTTACTAATGAATTCCATTTTATAGCCCAACTCCCTTAAGTTGTCTCTTCCTGTGATTAATTCATGTTCTGCTAGTCCCCTTAAAGCAGACGGTTGTTGATAGGGAGTGTTCAGTGTTGAATGAGTAAAACGTACTAATGCATGTTCTCTTCGACTAGAGATAACCTTGCTTTAAACATGATGAATGCAGCCTTTTCAGGGAAGATATCATCAGGCAGGGGACTTGCAGCCCATACGTCAGACACTGGGGTGTAAGCTCATTGCCTAGCAGCGTTGCAATCTCTCTCTCTCTCTCTCTCTCTCTCTCTCTCTCTCTCTCTCTCTCTCCTGACCATTTTGAATAACTTGATCTGTCTGTCAGTGTCCCTAAAATGAAGTGATTCACTGATGTAAATAACCCAATGGACTGCTTTGTTCTGGAATTAATCAACTCCCCCTACCTCTCCGCCCTTATCCCCCCAAAAGTACTCCATAACTTTTTTTTTCCCCTACTACTAACAATAAGACAAAGAAGCATGGTTTCTGGGAAAGCCATAGAACTTAAAAGTCATTAAATTACACAGGCTTCGAAGTGACTCCTTTTGGAGCCCAGAGAACTGTGCTTCTCCTTATGCTTGCTGGTGTGTAGACGCTCGCAGACTTGGACAGAGAACAGAGCGGTGTTTCTGGTTGGGATTATGCACTTTGTAGTCAACCTCAGTTGCCTTCATCTCAGACTTCTTAATGTTGGCCTGGGCCACTGAACTATATGGAATAAAACCACCAGTCACTGGTGATTGTTATTTAGAGGGTTGTGTCCAGAAAGCTCTAGAGCAAGGGGGGGAGATTGGCGAGGAAGGGAGGTGAGCTGGCAAATTGGCTGGGACTCAGAGGAGATCCTCACACAGTCCCCATGCCTACTTGAAAACAGAAAGCAAGAGGAGAGCAAAGCAAAGCTGTCTTCCTGTGAACCAATTATTTACGTGCCTAGTCTCTTCCATCTCTTCCACGCTGTGGCAGGAGAAAGCTTTGGGGGAGGCGGGGTAGGGGTGGGGGTAGAAAAGTCTTTCTCCCAGAACTGATAACCAAATAAAATACTGTTATATTTTCTGTCTAATAAGCACAAGAAGTTCCATAACTCCCTTGATTAAGCATATTATCCTTCTTCGGAAAGTCAGCTTGATTTATGCAAAAAGTGATTTGGACATACTTTCTCCGGCCATGGAGATTTCATAATTCCTCGTGTATGTCTGGAAAATCTCCTCTCATCATGAGTCCAAACCAAATTAATGTCTTCCAGAGTGACCTGAGGAATTAATGAGGTTTCTGCTGTCGGTTCTGCCCATCCAGGGTCAAGTAAATCATTTGCTGGCTCTCGGGCCGCCGTTTTTTTGCTGCCTCTCTGACTCCACGTTCAATGATAACAACATTGCAGATGCCTTTGAAATATGGCATCACCGACACTCTCCTTCCATCTGCTGGGACATATTTTAGGCTCTGCTTCTCTTTTTGCTGTAAACTCGGCCTTTAATGGAGTCAGTAATTGCTGATAAATGGGGTATCAATGAAGTCAGAGTGCTGGAGGTTTCCCCATTCTTTTCTGCTGATGTGTGCTATTTAAATCTCCTCTGACATGACCGAAAATTATTGTGTGCCCAACTCTTTAGTTCCACGACTAGTGTTGTTGGCGGAAGACTTGACTTTTTTTCCCCCTTCTTTTCGGACAAACTGGATGGTAATTAGCTTTCCGGAGGGGCCTTTTTCTTGTCAGAGGAAGCGCCACAATCTGTCTTATGATGGTGTCCACAGAACTTTAGGAGTTTTCTACCCACCTCCCGCCGTCACCCTAGAGCTAGAATTGACTCTTTGATGGCCCTAAGCTCTATTGGGAGGTTTCAGCAGCTTTGAAAGTGACTTATCTGGTAACTTGACCACCGGTTTCTCCTTTGTTTCTTTAACTGTATAAATGAGGACTGGAAGTCAAAGCAACAGATATCTCCCTCCTAACCTCCTCATTTTATCCAATTTTGCATTTCTCATGAATATTTGGTTGACTTGCAGCTGCTAATGAGAAAACAGCCCAGACGGGGCTGGGGAATTCTTATGTGGGGCCTTAGCCATGTGTCCAGAGGAACCAGGAGACTGCTGCTCCCACTGAAATCCTTTCCAAGTAGAAAAGCCTACGGAAGTTACCCACTGACCACCGAGTTTCTGCTGCCAACTAGATATCTGGCTATACCCATGTTTCAAGGAGGCATGAAAGGTCAAATCTCAGTCTCCTTGACCTTTCAAACCTCAGTTTGCTCAGCTATAAAATGCGGGTGGCCATACTTGCTGTGCTTGTCACATAGGATTTCAGAATGTGGCTGCTGATGATGGCGAATGTTTTTTAAGCTCTTATTATGGGCTAAGTATAGAGCGAAGCCTCTTCCCTGTATTATTTCACTTAACCCTCACAAGAATCCTTCCTGGTGAGGCAAGTACTATTCAATATCACCATTTTACTGACAAGGAAATAGAGACATCTATCAAACCATGAGTTTAAAAAAAAAAGTCTTAGAGCTCTTGTGTTTTTAAAATGCTTTTTCATGTGCTATTTTGTTTTCTGCTTCTTAACAATTCTGTTAGGTTCTTCTTATGTTTCATTCATTGGAATTTAGAAAGAGGAAAAGAGACTTTCAGGATCACACAAGCCAAAAAGGGCAGCATAGAAGGAGACTTAGCAATGTAAACATGCCTCAAGGGGGGAAAAAAAAGCCATGTAAATAATGTAATTAGATGCCCAATTGTCTTTGATAGGATATGATCTATTAGCACATGAGTGAAAAACAGCATTGTCGCAGTCACACTTTAGATTAGAATGTAAAACCAACCAACAATAAACCAAACACAAGCAGAGGAAAACCAAGGAAGGAAGAAGTGGGACTGGGGAGAAGGTGTGGAAGAAACTGGTGGCCTAAATGAGGAACTTCAGGGAATTTGGTAAAAATTGGGTTGGAGGAAACCCTGATGAATAATTTTGGTAGAACTTTGAAAATGTCAGGCAAGCTAAACCTCTGTGATGCCTCTCATCCATTTTTGATTTTGTTCAGCTGGGAAACACCTAGAAGTTCACGCCCATAACACACAGCTGCTTCCTCTTTAGCGTGTGTGAGCACGTCGTCTTGTCCACCAGCCTCACTCACTGAACCCCAACTGATGGAAGAAGATGGGGTGGGAGACCTCATTCCTCGAAACTGCTGGTCGCTCTCTCAGGACCTCGTGAGTCAGGGATGGTTTAGTTATGGTCAAAGATGGGACCAGGTGAACTGTCTGCCCAGAGCATCCAGCCCCTGGGTGGTGTGGTAACACAGACCCTTCACAAACAGGAGGGTCACAGCAGCATCCACGAGAGAACTCCCCAGAGACAGGCTGAGTAAGGAGGATGGATGACCTGTGGCAGCCTGTGGTTACTGCATTGGAAATTTCCACGTGGTTCATTTCATTTCATTTTTATGACCTACTGCAGCGCTCATTGGGAAATTAAATAAAGCTAAACTGTGTTTCGCTTTTTGCTGGCCAGCCCTTAGATCCTGAAAGTTACAGAGTGTGACCTTCTCGGAGGTGATATGCATTCACCCCATACCTGCAATCTTAGCTTTGGGGGCTGTGAGGTGTCTGTGAAGCCCCCTGTTGCTCTCACTGTCATTGCCACTGGGTGGAATCAATGATGGCCACATGGTGATATGTGATGTGCTTGTGCAATGAGCAAAATCCGCATGATTTTGAGCAGACAAGAGTCTGCGTGCTTCTAACACAAAGCCCAGCTCAGGCTCCAGGGGAACCCAGTTAGTGCATATGAGTGAGTGAAAAAATCAAATCGTGTGGTTGTCTCTGGTCAGTAACTAGGGGAGACATATATTTCTGGATGGGAAACAGAACCTCTGCAAGGGCTCTGGCGGTGGGAAGAGAGCCTTTCCCACCTGGGTTCTGGCTTAGAAGGTTATCTCCTATACATATTTTTATTGGGTAACAGTGTTTTACCCAGGACCCATCAGCTCCAAATCAAGTCATTGTCCTTCAATCTTAGTTGTAGAGGGCGCAAGCTCAGCTCCAAGTCCAATCGCTGTTTTTAATCTAGTTGCAGGGGGGTGGAGGTGGGTGGGTGGGGGGCAAAGCCCACCATCCCATGCAGGAGTCGAACCGGCAACCTTGTTGTTAAGAGCATGCTGAGCCACCTGGCCGCTCAAGGTGGTCATATTTTGACTTTGAGGATGCTTCTGAGGACAGAATGAAGGTCATGTGGGCTCAACACAAGGATTTGGAGCAGAAGCCAGCAAGCAGAGACAGGCTGCAGGGGCTCGGATGCCAGGCTAAGCAGTGTGTATGCTATCCCGAAGGCAATGAGAGGACAGTAAACATTTTTTCAGCCA
The DNA here is from genome assembly GCA_033961575.1 of Aselliscus stoliczkanus. Lineage (NCBI taxonomy): Eukaryota > Metazoa > Chordata > Mammalia > Chiroptera > Hipposideridae > Aselliscus > Aselliscus stoliczkanus. The sequence goes on from CM066734.1 coordinate 11,398,469, forward strand.
TAATGTGATATGAATGCAGGTCTGTTTGCCTCTCTCTCTCTCTCTCTCTCTCTCTCTCTCTCTCTCTCTCTCTCTCTCTTTCTCTCTCTCTCTTTCTCTGTCTGAGAGAGAAGAATGGGATCACCAGTTATGCAGGCCATGTCAGGGTCTGACAAGGATGGTCATCCAGAGGTTGTGCAGGGAAATTTGACGAGGGTTCGGGGCAGTGGATCATCCCTCCCAGATGGGCAGAGAGAGAGACCAGCTTCCCAAAGCTGCTGCAGGGAACTTCAGCCTGGGCCCTCAGTGTGTTCCGGGGCTCACTGCATCCCCAGGAGGATGAACAGAGAGGAGAACCGCTTTGTGGGTTGAAGTTTCCAGGTGGCTGCCAGGAGTGGCCTTTTTCCTATGCGGGCAGCACAGCGCAGGTGGGGCTGCATCCGTGATGGGGCGAGCAGGGGTGTGCTCAGCCAGCGTGGGCTCTGGTACAGAGGCTGGGGTGGGACTCAGCCTGAGTAGGGATGTCCAACACACAACAGCAGTGCACCTGCATTTTCCTCGCACCCTATCAAGCCCCCAGGAACCTGTGGAGTAGCAAACACGTAGGAGGTTTACAAATTGCACAGGGAATGTTTGCCAAGGACAGCGATCTGCTGTGACATTGCTTATGTGTGTGTGTATTGGGTTGTCGGAAAAGTCATGACACATTTTTGCAATGAAAAACAGAAAAAAATACGTCATGACTTTTCCGACAACCCAATAGTTTTTCCTCATCGTCATGCCATCTGGTTTTGCAGATATCTAGACAATTAGGATTAGAAAGCTAGGATGTCAATGTTACCACACAGCGTATGAGATAATTGTTACTAGTAAGCCTTCATTAAATGTAAATTTGGGCTGTTAAAAGCACAGTGACTCACTGAGAGGTGTTTGAAATACCCCTCCCCCTCTTTAGTCCTCACTCAGAGCCCTTCCGTCTTCCTCTTTTCCTCTGTCCATCTTCCTCTCTGCTTCTCAGTCCTAGGCGGATCCCCACAAGATTGGTTGAATAATAACATCTAACAACACCAGGTCCCTTCCAGGAAAGCTTCAAAATAAGAGAATTGGATGAGAAAAGCAGTTGCCACATATGTATGGCCTTGAATGTGCTTGTCATCATGCCACGTCCTCTTATGCATTTCCCTTTTTCTTCCCCAGTTGCCATTGCAATTTTACTCCATTTATTGAAAGAATCACATTGAGGAACCAGTTGCCTCGTTAAGACACATGCAGGCCTGTCCTGGTTAACTCCAGTAGGAGGAGGCCAGCCAGGAGTGACCAGGGCGTGAGCTGATCTTGGCTCACTGGGCTGGGAAGAAGATGGGTGGAAGAAATGAGTCCAATAGACAGAACAGGTGGTAAATTGGCAGGTACTAGGTATGGGAAGTCCCAATCCCAGGTAACAGAGTCTAGCCAAGTCAGTGGAGCGAAGCTGTGGGTATCCAGATGGGGGTGACAATAGCATTTATTGAGGCCGCTCCATGCCAGGCACCAGTTAGATGATTTCCTAATCTCTGACGCCTACATGAAACTGATGCTCTAGCTAACTTAACCTCATTTAATACTCATACCAGCATTTCAATGCAGAGATTATTATCAACATGATTTTATAGATAAGGGACCTAAGGCTTTAAGAGGTTAGGTTAGCCCCAGGCCACGCTGCTAGTAAGTGGCAGGGCTGTGACTTACATCCAGGGCTGGGTCTAGAGGCTGTGTCTCTTCTTCACCACATGTCACTGTGTCCACAAGGAGGAGGCTTTCAGCCCCATCAAAATCAGTGGAGCTTCACCGATGTTATCAGGAGGCTATGGCTGTGCTACGAACCACCCCATACCTAGGGCTCATTTTCCTGAAGCCCGTGATCAGCTGGAGTTCCTCTAGCATGTAGCATGGGCACATGCACACACACATGCACTCATACACTCATGCATGCACATACATGCGTACACACACACACACACACACACGCTCAATATGTGGACGGACTGTGGCAGAGATTAGACTGACTTATCCAAGCAGCAGGCCAGCTTTCCTGATTTTGTACTTCTCCCTCTGGAAGCCTGGAAGTTGATGGACAGGCCTTGGGACTACTGGAAGCTCAGGCCACTCCTTAGTGATGTGGGGCAGGAAAGATCTGGGCCTCTGAATATCTGGTTCACAGAAGCTGATGAATAAATAGTCGGCTGGGGAGGGGACAGAGGCAGTATGTGGCTTAGACACAGGAAGATAATAAGTTAGAGAAATAGAGGGGGAAAATCAATAAGGAAAAGAGAGGAAATAGGTCAGGTTGACAGGACCACGAGGCTGATGAGCAGGAGGAGGGATATGATGTGAAGCTATGGAGATAATGGGCTAATATAAATTAGTGTGCAACTCACAGGGGCCACAGCAGAGGACCCTGGGGTTATGTGAGTTTCATGTGTCTTTAGTTCAGAATGGGCTATGATTTCAATTCTCCTGCCTGAAAGGTCTATGGTAGTTTAGGGATATGTGTTTAAGCAAAAGGAGGAATTGAATTTTCTGCTATTGATGGGAGTTCACAGGAACTGTTCCTACTTGTGTGTTCATTACCCAAATGATGTTTTATTGATCATTGCTGTTGGTCCTAAAAAAATTCTTTCTCTCAGGCTTCACCTTGCTTGGGGACCAATTCCTTCATCTGGAAACTTCTCTGTTGGTCTCTGATTCCCAGTCCTGGCTCTCCTCTCAGCTCTCTGACTCTCTGTAGCCATTTCTCTGACTCTTTTCCATCAGCCCATCCATTCAGAGTTGAGCTCCAGCAGTGTTTATCAGGTGCCTATTGCTGTATAAAAACTCACCCCCAAACTCAGTGGCTTTAAACAATGAGCATTTATTTAGCTCATGGGTCTGGGGGTCCGCTGAGCCCTTCTGCTGTCCTGGGTTAGGCTCAGCCTACCTTGGCTGGTCTCCTCATCTCTCTGTAGTCAGCTGCTAGGTCAGCTGGAGGCTGGCTGGGGTAGCGTGGCCTCAGCTGGCATGACTTGTTGTGACTCCAGGTGGGCTGTATCCTCCAGCAGGCTGGCCTGAAGTTGCTCATGTGGTGGCAGCATTCTAAGAGAAAGAGCTGAAGTGCGTAAGGCGTCCAGGGGCCTAGGCTTGGACCTCGCAGCATGTCACTGCTGCTGCAATTTATTGAACAAAGCAAGTCACCAGGGCAGTCCAAATGCAAAGGGTGGGAAAAGAGACCCTCTTGTTGGAAGGAGATGCAAAGTTACATTGCAAGGGGTGGGAGGTACGGAAAGGAGTGGAGAATTGAGGTCATTTCCCCAAACATTGTGTCACCCTAGAATTCTGCCTGTGGTTGTTCACATGGTCTCTGTAGATCAATTCAATCCATGCTATGGTGTTCCCCTCACCCCATGCCCCATGATGTCATATGTTTGGGACACATTTTGAGGCTGCGTACTGTTTCTCCTTAAAGTTTCTCTCACTAATTTTAGCATGCAGCAGGGGACTTTGCCTGCAACAATTGACTTTGTTTTAATGGTGATTTCCTATTCTCCTCATTCCATCTCCATTCATTAATTGGAGCTCATCTGTCAGAAAGATTTGTATTTATTTATTTATTTATTTAATCATTTATTTACATCAGTGTGGACATGTGGATATTTATTTTATTCTTTGGATTATTGTCCAATACTGCCGTTCTCATTTGTTGCTCAAATTGTTCCAGCTTTGTGCGTTGGGAGCCCTTTGAGATGGGTACCTATGTATGCATCATCCTTTTATTTTAGTTTTACTTTTTTAGCACTTACTTCCTTTTCAGCATTATAAAGCACTCCAGGCTTATCTTGTATTGCCTCTCCCCCAGCTTTAGATTCAGCCATTTCTCCAAGGATTCCTTGTTCTTTTTTTACTGGAAAATGGTATTTAGAAATCAAGATCTGGGCAGTAGTGTGCTCATTGCAGCTGGGTTGTCACTGCTTCTAGCACCTCTGCAGCAAAGAAGCTAGGAAATATAGGGACATATACTCACCCATGTATGCACACATATCTGTGCATTTCTGTATCTATATACCTATCTATAAGTAGATTCCATTAAACACAAGTTTGTCCTGGTTCTAATCCAGTCAGTGCTTTATTCTAGACTTTCATTTGTTGTTTATTTGTAACGTTGTAACTTTTTTCTCTGACAATGAGAAACCTGGATCTTACTAGCGACATTGTATTTCCTTAGTTATTCAACCCTAGTGTACATGTAAAGCAGTTTCAAAATTGTTTGCCTGTATCCCTGTGAGAAACAACTAGAATATTCATGTGCAGTTCTTTTTGGCCTTTGGCCTTTACAGTATGCAGTCAAAACACCGTTTTTTCAAGTTTCTTGGCTAAGTTCCCTTTTTCTCTAGCTCTTTCACTGAAGTGTTGTCATACATTTGTTATATATTTACTTTGTTTGTCATGATCTGCATTATCCCTGGGTTCTTCAGACCATACTGGTTGATATTTGTAAAATGCTCACACAGTTCACTCTTTGTGTTGTACAGTTTTATGGGGTCTGACAAATTCACAGTCATTTATCCACCCCCAAAGTACCATAAAGAATGGCTCAAATTTCCTAAAATTCCCTGTATGACTCCTTTGTAGTCAGTACTCCCTCACCACCATCATTAACCACTGATCTCTTTTCCATCCTTATAGTGCTGCCATTTCCAGAATGTCATAAATGAAATCATACAGCATGTAGCATTTTGGGATTGGCTTGTTTCAGTTAAAAATATATTGAAGGTTCATTCACGGTGTTATGGGAATTAATAATTTGTTCCTTTTAATTGCTGAGTAGTATCCAATTGTATGGATGTACCATAGTTTATTTTATCCATTCACCTGTAGGACCTCTGGTTTGTTTCCAGTTTTGGAAAATTATGAATAAAGCTGCACAAAACATTCACATTCAGATTTTTATGGGAACGTGAGTTTCCAGTTCACTTGAGGAAACACCTGTAATTGGGATGGCTGGGTTGTACGGTAAGCACATGTTTGGCTTGATTAAGAAGCTGCCAGTTTTCCAAAGTAGCGTTACCATTTTGCATTCCCATCAGCAAAGAATGAGAACTCCTGTTTCTCATCCTGTCCAGCAATTGGAATTGTGAGTGTGTGTGTGAGATTCTCATAGGTTTGTGGTAGTATCTCTTTGCGGTTTTAATTTGCATTTCCCTAATGATAATTGTGTTATTTTCTTGTTAAGTTGTAAGAGTTTCTTTTAAAAATCATAGTCAGGATACAAGTCTTTTTATCAGGTATGAGATTTGTAAATATTTTTCTAATTTTGATAAAGTTTAATTTACCAACTTTTTCTTTCAGGCATTGTGATTTTAGTACGTTATATTGAATTTTTAATGTGTCCCGGAACACCTTTTAAGTTAGAGACAATTTAATTTGCTTAATAACATACCACGACATGATTAACTCTACTACTACATTTTAATATTTATAGTACAATGGTCATATTTTTGTCCTTGACTTATTTCTTCACAATATCTAACATTGGTTGTTACCATTCATTAGCACCTCTTTAGAAAGCTTTCCTATTAGATCAGCTGTTGTGTTGAGGGGTGTCATGTTAGAATAGGTTTGGGGGTAGAAGGAGAATTAGCTCAGGTGTGCATCAGGTCTGCCTTGGTCAGCTCTGGGGACTGGAACGACCATAGTCCCTTCACCTCTCTGAACCTTACCTTTGTCATCTGACCTATTCTTACCTCCCATGATTGTCGAATAGATCAAATAAAACCAGGTAGATGTGCCCATGAATGTGTTTTTTTCATGTTTCTGGTTTTTTATTTATACCTGTCCTCAGATTCTTCCATGATGCCTAAGAGAGCAGAAACAATGGAGGAAATAGAGAATGACAGAAAGTTCTGTGGTATTGGGGAACTAATATCACCACCACAGGAGCAAAAATGGGGGTTCAGGTCATCCACTCATTCTTGGACCTGCCTCTGTAGGAGTACTTTGGAAAGGCCTTACCCCATCTCCTCATGGGGGGCTTTGGTCCTCCCTGATTGGAAGATCATGTAAGATTGACCATGATAGACAGCTTACCTAGGGCTTATGTACCGCCTCCAATTTCACTTTTGGTATAAAACAGTGAAGACTACAGACCATTAAGTACAAGGCTTTTCTTGGGTTGTTCAACTTTCTCTTGTCACTTAGAATTATAAAAATCATGGAATGTTATTTCTGGAAAGGACTTTAGAGATACATGACTATATTTTCTGAGTCCTGATTTAGAACACAGGATGGGCACATGACCTCCCTGAGGGCTAGTGGTGTATTTCTTACCAAATAATTAGAGAGGTTTTTTCCCCACCAGATCACCCAATCCTCCGTGTGCTTTCCTAGCCCATAGCTTTGATCCTGGCAGGGCCCTCCATCTGGAATGCCTTCTCTTTCTTTTTTTTTTCTCCTCTTGTTGAACTTCTCCTTCAAGGTTCAGCTCAAATGTCTCCTTTCCTGTGTCGTATTCTCTCTCTGATTCTCCTCCAATCCCTCGCTTCCATAATGAATTGCTCTCTCATTTGAGTTGGCATAGCATCTTCATGTAGCTGTTTTGGCATTGTGTTAAAGGTATACTTCTGTGCATGTCTCCCTTTGCTAAGGCTCCAGTGCTTGGAGGACAAGAAGTGTGGGTATTCCCGTCCCAGGGCCAGGTGCAGAAATGGCTTTCATGAGTGCTCATTGCTTTGAATCTGACTCCACTCCTTTATTTTAAAGGCAAGGAAACTAGTGACTTCCAACATCCCCTTTTCAAAAATTCCCTTTTCCTAAAGATTACTTGATCTATGTTCAGCACTCCAGGGAAAAGATGGTTTTTGTTAAATTATTTCTTAAAGTTCTTTTTAGCACAAAGATCCCACAATTCCTCTTTGTGTAAGCTATAAGACCAAGCCCTTAAGTAAGCCGACTGGAGAGCAAAGAGTTTGCAGTCTTCAGGGATGCACGTACAATTCTGCTTCTGGGAAGCCCAGCTGACCAAACTGCAGGAGGCCCCTCTGTAGATTGTCTGGGATTTTCCTGTGTGGGGTGGACACAATTAGATCTGCAGAACATCTGATCCTGTGAAACAAAGGCTGACAGCAGGATGAATAGGCTGCTACCACATTCTCATCGGTCTTCCTACAAAGAGACACACATTCTCTCATTCATTGTGTCCAGAAACCCCAAATTTATAGATCTCTTCCTTTGCAAAAAAAAAATCCTAAACCAGGTTTATTTCCATGGACTTGACCTTTGGCGTTTAGACTTTCTCCCCATTGGCAAACCCAAGGTCCATTTTTTCCTGCAGACGGCCATTTTGGCAGTCTCCTTTAGCAGCCTAAGGAAAGAACCAGAAGTCTACATATGGAGAGCTCATCCCCGGCTGCCTAATGGATTCAAAAGACATCCTGAATATTCATCATTTCTCCTTTTATGAGCACCTTGGCAATTCCCTCCAAAGGTGAAGGCTGCCGTAAATTCAGAAGTGCCATTTAGTGAATACCAATTTATTCTCAATTCAGGTCTCGTTTTTCTTTTTTTCCTGCTCTTCAGCTCAGCGTTGGAGCTGCTGAAGTTGCAGTGAATGCATGGCTTTGTCTGGGCTCTGAGGAGGCAGGCTTGTCTGTGCAAATCCAAAGCCTGAAGACATTGTCTGCCCCCCAGCCTACTTGCCAAAGCGTTGTGCACTTACCCTGCGTTCTCGGCGGCTCCCTCTCTGGAGAATCTGGAAGCAACCTAACCTTCAGGGGAAATGTTCAAACCATTCTGGAGCCCTTGGCTTGGTGACAAGTGTTTTAATTAATAGTTGTAAATTAGCAAATATTATTTTTCAGCACTGTGTAAGGCCTTACCAGCCTGGTATATGAGAATCCATCACAGTGTTCCCCAAAGCTGTTGTTCCCAGGAGACTGATATGGGCAGTTGTTCAATGGAGATAGATTCAGAGAGAGAGACAGAGGCCACTATTATTTTTGTTCATTTAAACAGTTTAGGCTGGTTGACCCTGAGTATTGACTAGAGAAGGTGGGTTGTGAGACTGTCTACTGCAGGGTCCACTGTGTCCCCCGCTAGGGTCTATACTGGTAGTTGTACCTTTTCTCACACCCACTTCACTATCCCTCACATAACTGCACACAGCTCATCAATTTCCCATAGTCCGCCTCTCCTTACTGGAAAAATGGGGGCCTGAAATTTCAATCCCATTTGCTTTTGTAGCTTCTTACTCTAGAAAGAAAACACATGTACTTATTATATATCTATTCATGCTGATATGCTCTTTCAGTCAGACTTCCAAGTCCGTCTCCTAACTTATTCTAAGATTATTTCCTAGACAAAGTAGAACAATTGTCAGCCCCCAAAAAGCTAGGGCCAGCCAGTGCTGGCAGCTTGCCCAGTGCCTCCCCGGTGACCCACCTTTCTTCCGCCCAGGTTGTTAAACTTCCATCTGAAGTCAGGAGACTATGCCATTTCTCTTTCTTCCTTTATGCATCCCAACTGTCTTAGTGAATTTAAATAGCTCTTCAGCCTATCACAGAAGCTGCAAACCATGGCTCCCAGGCCATATCTGGCCCATGGACATGTTTTCCTTGGCCTTCGCACTGTTTTGAAATGTTGTTAATTAGTTGCCAACATTTACAAATTGGGACATTTCACATTAAAATATCCAGACTTTGGGAGTCTCATGAAAAAATCGAAAGATCTCAACACCCTGGACCTGCATTTCTATTCAAAAGTTGGCTGGAGCTGAACCAATATGGAGCTGTACATGCATTTACTAGGTTGCCACAATCCCCACCACTGTTAGTATTTCATACCTGCTCTGCTCTCAAAGCTGCCTGACCTGTCTGGCGTCTGTAGGCATCTGAGTTTGGGAGGTATGGCCTAATGGAAGACAGAAAGTCTGCCTAGGAAGATTATATTTCCTGATTTGTTGCCCCTCATCCCCAGTTATTCTTCTCATAGAAAGGAAGGGACCCAAGGAAGATTTGTGACTTTTGCCAACTTGGGAGTCCTTTCGGCTGTCCACTAGGGGAGGGAGAAAAGATGGAAATCTCACACTGCTAATTTTTAATTTTTTTTTCACACTCAGCGGCTGTCAGTGGGCTTAGTCTTAGGTCTTAGGATTCTGCAATTCTCTAGCAGGAATGTAAGCAGGTTGGTTAATTAGAAACAGACTCTAAATGCAGTATTGGAGGGATGTAACTGAGAAGCAATCAACTTAACAGGAAGTGACTTAGGCCTCATCTGGAGTTGGACAGGAGTCAATTCCATCTGGTCAAAACAGAAGGCCAGTCACAAAGGGAGAGAAAAATAGATAAAGTGGCCAATGACCCCAACAGAAAAGATGGATGTCAAAGGCTTTCTAAATCAGGATGTTTTGTAATAGTAAAGGACCATTAATCTTGTTCTTTGTATTGATTGAGAAGAAAGAGAGAGGTGGCTGGTAAAGGGAGTTGGCTTGAACAGTGAGTAGTAGAGAAGTTAGGCTGACTCCTACATCCTGCAGGTGGGAAGCTGGTACAGAGACTCGGCATGACTTTGAGAATGGCGGATAGGAGGGCGAATCATTGCTGCTTACAAGCAACCATCTTCAAAATTTTGACTTACTCTTAGTTTATTCTTCTGTTGAAGCAAGGAATGCAAGGGTCCTCCAATGTGTATCAGTAGAGAAAGCTGAGGGGTGGGTTTGGAAGCCTTCCAGATCCAAGAGCCCAGGATCCTGAGAAGTGTAAAACTTCCCATCTCCGACCCCCTGGGCTCTGGGTGATCTATTAGTGAATTGGAAAGGTTGCAAGGAAGAAATACTTTGTACCTTTTTCGGTGGCACGTAAGATGACAAAGCTGAGCAGTTCGCCCAAGCTTCTCTGTCTTATTTTTTTTTTTTATTTCACATCACGCTCATTCAAAATCCATATGCCACGAAGTCATGTTTTAAACATAGGCCAACTTCCTGCTTTTTGTGTTTGGGAACATTCTGATGTTCGGACCATTCTCTGTAGGCTATTTAGACCTTTGACTCTCTAACTCCCAACGTTTTGGAATTGGTTCATGGCTTCTGCTTTGTCTTCTCATTTAAAGTCATGATCTGGTCCCACTTGGCTTTTGATTTTAAGTGCCCTCCTTGTAATCCACTCAGGCTGCGAGAGAACTGAGGAATCGGAAGTATTTTATGTTCCAGGCTGCAGGCCTTATGAGGTGCTGACAGTGTTTTGCGGGGATATCTGTTCTGCTTTTCCAATTGAAATTGGTGGAAGGACTGGAGTAGCCCGCTTAACAGGGGCAGAGAGCAAATGAAACTGCCTTTGAGATAAAGCTGAGAATGTGACGATGGCGTGTATCAGCATGGCGCAAGGAGGTGAGGTGCGAGAGAATAGGTTGGGGAGATAGGGAGGAAGACAAGTTTTCTACACATATCCATGTTGCAGAAAAAGCCAAGGGGGCCCAAGACATTTAAGAAAGAATAATTAATTTGAATAACCTTTATTGTAAACATCCAAAGAGGCACTTTTTTGAATAAGAGCAAGTAACAGCCCTTGTGGAATGGGTCCATTGCAAAGGATCTGGCACTGTGCGTGACAGGCTGGGGGACCAGTCATTGGGCTTGTGGGTACAGGGGGGATTTCCTTGCTCGGGCTATTCCCAATGTGCCTGGAGACGAGTCAGGAACTGCTCTGGGTTTTCTGTTTGCAAAACAAACAAAAATCTGCTTTTCTCTTCCTTTGAAAGACAATAACAAAATGTATTGTAGACTACTTTTTTTAAATCAGCGTTTTTGTGTTTTTTTTTGGGGTTGTTTTTTTTTTGGAAAATGAACTTCAAGTTCTCTTATAGAAAAAGTTTTCTCCATGCATCTTGTGAACATTTTTGCTTCCTTTATTTCTCACCTTTTGTAATTATTTTGTTGCCATAGCCAGAATTATATTTATAACATGTCAGTCGGCTCTGAATAGCCCATGGTCAGAGTGAAAGCTCATCCTGCCCATTATTAAAATGTTATCTTTTTTTCTCAAGCCTGGGATGTACCACTGTACCTGGCCATAATCAAAATCTGCACTATTTTCTAACTGAAAATCAGCATGTTTTCATGACCATTTAGCATCAGTTCTTATCGGCGTTGACAATAAGTACAACTATTTTAAGGTTACTTTAAACAGGCCTTAAATTCCTTGGAGGATGGTATAATACTTAGTGCATCTCAATAACTATTTGTCTGTTGGAACGTTCATCCATAAATGAATAAATCTACTTTATGTCTGGAACTGAGATGGGCCCTGGGGATACATTAAGGAACTCCGTGTCCTCCTGGAGCTTAAAATTGTAATTTTGGGATTATAAATTAGTAACTTTATTTGGGATAGGAAATAAAGTCTTGCATGTCAGGACTCAGCACAGTGTGGGTACCCAAGAGATGTATCTTAACATAGGGATGGATTGGTTAAGCCACCAGAACTTGGATAGGTTTGCAAGAGCTTGGTTTCTCCTTGCTGATTTCTATTCAGCCTCCATAATCATTAGCTGAGCGTTGTCACTGATCAAATACTTGTGCTGTACTTCCTCATAGGAGTTCTAGATTAAGATCACTCTCTACTAACCTTACAGTCCTGGGGTGTATATAGGAACTGCAAGTTTGGGCTTCAGGCCTTTTCTATGCTTCGCACTCAGAGGCTTTTATGAACTTAAATTTGGAAATACCATCTAGTCCTGTGTGTTTTGCAAAGGGTGCAAAGCAATTTATGTTAAAAAACGTTTCATGGAAAAGAGCATTCTGAGGTCAAGTAGGTTTGGGAAATACTGAGTAAAACTGTCTTACCAGGTTTCCTTCATGTGAAACATCTCAAAGTGTGTATGTGCCCATGTATATTGTGCCCATTTGATTGGGTTAGAACATGTAGAATTTTACAAATATGTTTGGCCACATAATGTGTATAACAAAAGTGTCTTGAAGCATTTTCTTTAGGTCTAGTGTTTTGTGAAGTCCATATTGGAAAGTAGTGTGTGGACCCACACTCCTGCTCTACAGACTAAAAAGCTCAGACCAAGGATTCAGTGACTTGCTGAAGAGCCTGGAGGCAACTCTTAGCTGCTGGGACTTGAACCTACATTTTCAGCCAGGCAGGCTAATGTTCTTTCCCCCCTGGTATGCTATGCTTTTTTTCTTCCTCTCCTTTTTTAGTTAATTTTCCCCATCCCTGTGGCTTCAGCCTACCAGCGGCCCCTTTAGGCTTTCCATGGCCATCAAGACCCCTTTGGAAAAGTATGAGTTGGCCCTTTCAGTTCCTTGAGTTCTGACTAGAGCTTTTTCATCCTATACTCCCAAGTTCAGCATTTCAGCCAGCTCAGGGCAGTGCCTCCACTCTTGTACCCTTCACCCATCTGGGGACAGGACTTTTGTGGTGACCACAGATCCCTTGTTATTACTTCAGCTCCATCGCCTGTCTTCCCACTTAGTCCCACCAGGCAAGGTTACCCATTTGACGTGATGGTTGTACAATGTGCTTGTACTTTTGGATGAGCTATACTTAGGTTGCCTTCAAGCTCTGGTTTCCTTAGCAGATTTTATCTGACTACTAGTAAGGACCCCGTCTCACCCACCTCTGTGCCAATTCCATCAGGATCTACATTCACATTTTGAACTCTTCTGTTGTCACAGTGTGCTATTAATTTATGTGGCATCTAACTGTCTGTGATCATACCTGTCTGTGACCATAAATAAATATAAGGAAAGGAAGTTGGCAATAAAAATTTTATTAATGCCAAAAGAAGCTTTGGATCACTTGTTTTACCCAATGTCTATCTACTTAATTAAAAAATATTCTGAGGTGCTTGACTGAGACATCAAACAGATGACTGGAGAATATTTTTCAGTGATTTCACTTTACTTTGGTTATTTGCTTAGGTGATGAATTGTTTCTGTGGCAGTTTATAAGAGGAAATATATAGAGAATGAATTTTTATTCATTTGTATTTGTTGGAGTTTTCTTTTCTTGGTCTCAGTAGTTACTGAGATTCTATCTTCCCCAATTCCTAGTTTTAATATGCTTAGGGTAAAAAAGCTATTATATAAAGAGAACTATGAATTATTTTAATTAACCCATTTGATTAACAAATGAAACTAGACTTACCTTCAGGGTGAGATGAAATTTCTCCTTCAGTGTTTTTGCTAGGGGTATTATTTGACGGAAAAAAATGATCCTGTCTTTTACAGAACACGTTGCCCTTACCCCCCCCCCCCAAGCAAGAATAAAGACTAGGCCTGAAGTTCCCATAAATGGACAAAGAAATAAAACAAAAATGGTTCCCATGTAGCCTGGCTTTTAATGTAATCCTTTACTTCCCTTTAGAGGAAGGTCCTGCTCATTGGCTAGTCCCACCAAGAGACACATTTAATTGCTGATTCTTTGTTTTTGCTTTTCTTAGTGTTATATTTATGATTACCAAAGCTTCTTTAAGACATTATGGCTAAGAAAAATATATATAGTTAAATGTACTAGAGCTCTTAAGGAACTTTAATAGGCGATCAAAAAAACAGTGAAGATTTATTTAATGTCTCCCTTCCAGGAAGATATATTGTTGGTTCAGCTGCAACTTCTTAACTTCATCATATTTTATATGCTTTGGCCATCATAGATTGCCACAGGCCCATTGCAGGGTGTGATTTAAAATGTGTTCTGATTAAGTGTACAGAAGTGATCCTGTTTCCCAATGGAGGGAGGAGAGGAACATCATAAATATACGTTGTTTAAGTGTAAATTCTACTTCGCACTCATGGGTTATATTGTACTTGCATGTTTTATGCTCTGTTGGTACTTTAAAAAAATAATTTCATTTGGGGGCATTTCCAGGGATCAACTCAAGAGCCAGACAGCAGGGACCCACTTAGAATTCTCTCCTTAGCATTGGTAATGGGGGCAGAATAAGGCAAGTAGAGGAAGTGTATGGAACAGAACTCTCCCATCTACAGAGAATGGGCACAAATCTAAGTCTACCAGTTCAAATGGGCAAGGATATTTACTTTTTTATTTCCTGACATCGAGGCTTCCAATTTGCCTGCTGGGCAGAAATTCCATCTCAGTAATTTGTTGGATTCTTGCCTTTTTTCAGGGAGGTCCCAGACTCGGGGTAAAGGGCCCCTCATCTCCAGACCCCGTGTTCATATTGACATCATTATGGTCAAACCACCGAGTGCCCTTGATATCTCATTGCTCTTTGCCTCCATGCTGGGGATGGGGTGCAGTCATTTCTGCTGAGCCTGGGGTCCTGACGGTCCAGGGGTCATTCTCCTGAGGTCCTGCTCAGCCATGGCTTGGCAAGACCATGCCGCTTCCTCAAGCACCATCCTAGTGAGTGGAGGGGTCTCCATGGTTCCCAGGCCTTGCCAACCTTCTCCCCTCCTAGACCGGAAAGATGACTCTAGGACTCAAAAGGCTTTCCCTCCCCTGAGCTTACCTCCCCTTCAGAATGGCTCTACTTTGAGTTCTGCTGTTAATTCTGCTAAGATCACTGTGGCAAGAAAAAGGGTGAATGGGCCCACCTGCTTAAAATGAGTGCTAATAGTGACCAGGGCAAAATATAGGGAGAAGAATAACACATTTATAGTTCAGTAAATTATCCTTTTACATAAATTTTGTACTAGGTGAGCAGAAATGTTATGACCACAGGAAATGGCAATAAAAGTGGCCTGAATTGAGAAATTGAGGCAAGTACTATTGTACTCAGTGTCCACTAGAGAATTGTGGGTACCCAGTAGAACAGTTCATATGATGTAAGCAGTAAAGTAAACAAAGACTGAACAATAAATAAAAAACAGGCCCCAAAATCTGCCTAGTGAAGAAAAATGTAGAGGGCAATGAAATGAAGACCCCCTTTTCTTTTTGTATGTGTGTGGGCAACAGTTAATAAGTATCATTGTCTAATTGGTCCCATCACTAGAATCCAAAGCTCCTTTGGGCTCCTGCCTAATATTTGGTTCACATTCATAGCCCTAATCCTAAAATCCTAGGGACCAGATGCTTTTAGATTTTTTTCAGTTATTCCAAAGATAATATGGTGCATGTATCTTATACTACATAACACCTTCTGCATGGATGGCCAAGAGCAGTACTTTTTAACAAACTCAATGTTTTTTTGTTTGTTTGTTTGTTTTTTTAACAAAACACATGAATATTTTTACCAAATGAAATAAAGATTTTAAGTAGTGTCACATTCATTGAGGTCAGGTGTTGTCATATAAAATAAAATCAGGTAAGATTTTGTGGCGAAATAGTTACGAAAAACTTTCAGTGTTCAAGTCATTTTGCATTTTGGAATTGCATATAAGTAATTGTGGATCTTCAATGAGAATCAAACGGTGATCCTAACTGGGCAAGAAGATTTATTCTCCACGCAAAACCTTTGGTTACGTGGTACGAATATCATCTGTCTTCTTCCTGCTGTAGTAGTCGTTGCAACAGAAAAAAATGATTTTCTTTGGTATCATGTCAGTTAAATGACATTTAAAAACTTTAAAACAAACTAGAGGCTGTAGTCTTCCTCATTCTATTCATTCAGCAGTGAATGAGGGCTCCCTCTGTTTTAAGAACTGTTCTGAGTATTGAGGACGCAAAGTCCAAAAGACAGTCTGTGTTTTCACAGTGTTCCCCAGATGGTGGGAGAGAGCGGAGGGGTAGTGGGTAGTGATAGACAATGCGGAAAGTACTCCATTAGGAGAAAACACAGAATGCTATGAGAATAGAAGAAAAGTGGCTATCTCAGATACAGGGCACGGGGAGGGGTGAAGGAGGGAGGAGATGGCCCTGGGCTGAGTCTTGAGTGCTAGCCAGGCATTACAGGTGAATGGAGGCATTACAGGTGAATGGAGGCAAGCAGGTGGAGACAGGGAGCATTGAGGAAATGTTCCAGACAGATGAACTCACATGTACAATGACATCATTAGAAAATGTCAGCTTGACAGAGAGGGGACCAGTGATGACAGAAAAAGAGAGTCCAGGTGCCAGGTAATGAAGGATGACCCTTTTGAGGATCATACTTGGGGAACCAGCTGTTGACAGCAGGACAACTGCTGCCACCAATCCTTTTCCAGGGAAGACAAGAAGGCATTGGAGACACAGCTTCTGACAGATTGGTACTCTACCTATCAATTCTACCTGTTGTTGAGTCAAAAGCAGAAATAGACAAATGGGACTACATCAAATTTAAAAACTTTTGTATATCAAAAGAAACAATTAACAGAGTGACAAAAGCAACATATGGAATTGGAGAAGTATTTGCAAATTATGTATCTAATAAGGGGTTTATAGCTACACTATATAAGGAATTCCTACAATATAATAACAACCACAATAGCAAACCCCAAATAATTCAGTTGAAAAATGGGCAAAGGACTTGAATAGACAATTCACCAAAGAAGATATACAAATGGCCAACAAACATAAGAGATGTCAACATCACAAACCATAAAAGAAATGTCAATCAAATCCACAATGAAATATCACCTCCCACCGATTAAGATGGTTGCTACCAATAGAACAGAAAATAACAAGTGTTGGCCAGGATCCAAAGCAATTGGGACCCTTGTGCACTGTTGGTGGGAATGTAAATTGGTGCAGCCACTATGGAAAACAGCATGGTGCCTCCTCAAAAAATTAAACATAGAACTACCATAGGATCCAGCAATCCTGCTTCTGGGTATCTCCCCCAAAGAATTCAAAGCGTATCTTGAAGATACTTGCACACTCACATCCGTTGCATCACTATTTACAATGGCCAAGAGTGGAAGCAAACCCAATGTTCATCTCCAGATGAATAGTTAACGAAAATGTGTCATATGCATACAATAGAATATTACATAGCCTTAAAAAAGAAGGAAATTTTGTCACATGCTACAACATGGATGAACTTCAAGGACATTACGCTCAGTGACATAAGCCAGTCCCCAAATGACAAATACTGCATGATTCCACTTATATGAAATATCCCAGAAACAGAAAGTAGAAAGGTAGTTGCCCAGGGCTGGGGGAGGGGGAGAGGAAATTAGTGTTCAATGAGTAGAGAGTTTCTGTTTTGCAAGATGAAAAGTTCCTGACATCTGTTGCACAACAATGTGAAATTTACTGAATTGTACACTGAGGAACGTTTGAGATGGTAAATTTAATATTATGCTTTTTGTTTTTTCTCACCACAGTAGAAAAAACATCTTGTTGAGTAACAAGGTGCTGATGGTTGTGGGAGCTTTCTCAGGACCAGGAGAGCTGGTATGCTGCAAAGGGGGTGGCAGTCGATGCTGTGGCAAGCTTCAGGGCACAGATGTGTAGATGACATGTAGAACAGGCAAAGGGAGCTAGAGGCAGAACCAGCCGTGGGCAGTTTTAAACGTTGCAACCCCCTCTGCTCCCCGTTCTTGACTCTGTCTTGTTCTCTGAGTTGTCGCCATGTTACTTCCAGCCCTTAGAGCTGATGAATTATGGGTGGTAGTTGTTTCCCAGGTGCCGTGCATTCTTCCTTAATTACTTCAGTTCCTATGATTACAGTGCAGACCTGCCGGTAGGACACGTGGCACCAGGGCAGGTATAAATCCCTCAGCAGACTCCCACACCATTCCTAGGATGTAACACATACTTTGCCACCGCCCAGAGAGCATCATCTGGCTATGCGTTCCGCCTCCTCCCCTCTCCACGCACTCACCCTGAGGACTCAGGCTGTGGGGCCGCATTTTTTGCCAGTCTCAGTGACGGTTGACAGTTTTACCTTTCAGAAGAAAGTGAAAAATCATCCTGCCTCCATTTCACCCTAGGAAGCCAGGTTGTCGAGAAGGAATATCCTGTCCTTTTCGTGCATTCAAATATTTATTCAGGGGCTTCCTAAGAAAACAAATGACCTAGTTCATACTTCTAGCTGGTATTGCCATCAAGAAAACTGGCAGAGAAAACCACATGTAGCTTGGGAAAATGGCAGCTGTGGTAGGGGCAGGATTTCTTGAAGATGTTCAAGAATCTCTTGTCTGCAGTGTGATCCCGGGAGAATTACGCATGGATTGAAACTGTTTCTCAGGCCGGCAGAGTGGTTCGGTGGTTAAGCGCTGGCCTGGGAAGCCAGCGGCCCAGGTTCAGTTCCCACATCTGAGGGCCAGTGACACTGCCCTCCAAAAAAAAAAAAAAAAAAAACTCAATTGAAATTGTTTCTCTCCAACCTCCTTTGTGTCCCTCTTTTCCTGTTGAAAGACCTGTCTCTAGATATCGAGGATGGTTGTGCTATGGATAGATGGCTTTCCAGGGGTCTTCATCTTTGTACATATCCTAACTCTTCACCTTCCTTCCCTATAAAACAGGCCTATGGTGGAGAGATACCTATAAAGGATTTTCCATCAAAATACAGCTTTAAGGTTATAGTTCAAACAAGTAAATAGAGACAGAGGATCTCTAGGAGCCATGGCAAGTGAGTGAGAGAAATAATCCAAAGGCAACCTCCATAGATTCCCACCATGGGGTGCCCACCAGCACCCACATTCTCTCCCTGCCTGCCTGTCACTGTAAGCGAACTATTTATGCTCCTCTCTCAAGCCAGGTTGTCCTGTTAGGCACTTGTCCATTCATTCAAAATCAAGGTGTTGCTTCCGCAATTCTTTCTACTATACCATCATTTTTTTCTCTCTTCCAGGTCATTTTCATCAGCTTATTAACATGTTATTATTACTCTCATTTTATTATTTATTTATTTTTTTTTTTTTTGAGGGCAGTGTCACTGTCCCTCATATGTGGGACTGAACCGGGGCCGCTGGCTTCCCAAGCCAGCGCTTAACCACCGCGCCACTCAGCCGGCCCTTATTACTCTCATTTTAAAAATCCTTCTTGGAACCCCCTACTCTATCCCCTCCCTCAACTAGCACCCCATTGCTTTGTTATCCTTAGCAGAAACTCTCCTAGAAAGTCTTGTACCTCCTTGCTGCCTCCGATGCTTTTCTCCCATGCTTCCTTAAATCCACTTGAATCAGATCTTTCTGCCCTCACTCTACAAAGCCTGTTTTGGTCAAGGTCACAAAAGACTTCCATTTGCTAAATCCAATGACCTATCAGCACTTTTTAACACTGCAAACACTGTCTTCTTTTCTGGATACCACTGTCTCTTGGTTTGGTTCCAAATGCATTAGATACGCCTTCTGAGTCTTCTTTGAATATTTTTCCTTGTTGACCTCTGAACCTCGGGGTTCCTAGGGCTCTCTTCTAGAATCCCCTCACTTTTCTTCTCTATTATTTGTTGAGCTCATCCAGTCTTGTGGCTTTAAATACCACCTATGCTTATGACTTCCAAATTTATATGACCATCTCATTCCTCTCTCCTGAATCCCCACACTCCTACATTCAAACTGCATCCTCTATATCTCCACTATATCCCCACATGGATTGTGCACTTCACAACTAGACTTAGAGCTGATGAGTCCTGGAAAAACACACACTGTCCACCCCCCAAAAAATTATAAAAATAAATAAATAAATAAAACCCACTTACTTAAAAAAAGAAACAAAACAACACATATTTTGTTTACTGGTATATTCCAAGCACTTATGTTAGTATCTGGTGCTGAGTAGGTTCTTAATAAATATTAGTTGAATGAATGAATAAAAAAGAACACATTGGCATAATATTTTACAAAGTATGAGCACATGTTATCCCCTCTAATCCTCACAAAAGTACTGTTGTGGGTATGTTATTATTATTATCATTATTTATTGAGAGGTTAAACAAGTTTTCAAAGATCGAGCTGCCAAGTCGATAGCTGATGCACTGGTGTGTGGAATTGGCCTCTTAAAAACAAATCTACCCCAACTCGCTAGCAGATGTGCAGTGGGCGACCTTTCTAAGAAATAGATACATCTGCCCTTTCATGGCCTTACGAATACCTGCTAACACCCTGAATGGTACTCTTGAAAGCTTCTGCTTTGGTGACAGGCTTGGAGGCCTGCAGCCTTATTAAAGGTTGGCTGGGACAGTCAAACATGCAATTAGGAAATTACCATGGTTCCATTTATTTCAAATAGAACGTGTTTCTTGAAATCATTAGCAAACTTCCCTGTGATGAAATTCCCAAGACTGTTCTTACAGACTTTTCATTTCCTTGAGCGCTCCACATGCTTCCCTGAGAATAAGCAAGTTTCCCTGGAGTATGTGGCAAGATGATTTTCTCTCTCTTTTGGCTCTTGGTACTCTGTGGACGAGTCTCCCAGGCAGGCCTAGGCTTCCTTTTGAAGCAGGAAATGCTCATTTCTTGAGGTAATAAATCTGCATATAATATTAAAATTAGTGCCTTTGGGACTGGTTGGGAGGCGCTGACTCACGGCCGAGTCCTTGGGCTGCTCGGAGCAGCCTCTTGGACGAGGTGGCTGCAATAGCATCAAAGGACTGTTGCTGATGGAGAAACGGAGTCTCACGGGAGGTCAATGAACAGTGAGTCACTGCTTGGGAGCAGGCCAGGGGAAAGCTCCCCACCTCTGTCTTCTGCTCCTGAAAGGTTTGAAAGGCCTGCAGGACCAAGCACTGGGAAGTGTCTTCAGATCCTGCAGAGCCTGACTGAGTGTTGAGTAGAGGACTCAGGAGCCAGGTATGTCCTTTGACTTCTTGGAGGCAAAAAACAAATTTATTTTGCTCTAAACCATGACTGATTGGGGACCGTTTGGGAGGCCAGTGAGGGGAAAAAAAATCATGGAGATAAACTCCCGTGAAATAAACAGCTTTAGTATGGTCAGCTTTAGAGTCTTACTGGAACAACCTCTCTGAGGCAGAGGGTTCATGGAGAAAGGACCCACTGATGGCAGCTGTGTCTTCACTGGCTGCTCTTAGTGGAGGCTTCAGGGCTGGAGAACCCTCATCTGCAGAATGGTTGGCCTTTGGGGCAGAGGGAGAGCTTGAAGGAACACCCAGAAAACAAGGACAAAAGCTCTCTGCCCTCTTCTTTATCAGGGTGTGCTTTCTCATACGCCATGAGTCTCCGCTACAGATTTAAGAGTTCTTTTATTTGAATCCTTTTAACAGATGGAATTGTCTTAGAGATCATTTTGTCTGATCATACTTTTTTTTTTTTTTTTTTTTTTAGCTGAGCCATCCTGCCACCTTTTGGCGGCTCAACGGCAACTCAGCTCGGGCTGGCCTCGAACCACTGTTGCTCAGAGCTCAGCTTGCACTATTGAGCGAGCTCTTAACCAACTGAGCCATTCGGCCGGCCCTTGATCATACTTTTCAAAGGGGAAAATGGAGACCCATTTAGGACTGGTTCACCCAGCACCCATGACTACAGAAGCATCAGCTACAATAGCAATGATGGCTACCTATCACTACGACAACCTCCAGCACCATGTATCAGTACCTACTATCTGGTGGAGTCCATGTGGCTTCTTAATAGATACTATGTATTCCTTGTTCCATTTCCCAGAAACTAAGCAATGAACTAGTGTGATCCTATTTTACAGATGAGGAAATTAAGCCTTGTTAAGGATTTGTTCATTGTTACACAGTTGATGTCTGGGTCAGAATTCAAATTCAGTTGCCTGGCAGCAAGGTCTATGTTTACAAGAGATCAGTGCTCCTCCCATTATCCCCCACTCATTTCCCCCTTTATGTAACATAAAATCACAGCCTAGTTCAGGAGAAGCCCTCTCAGTCTGGGGTTTCCTTATCGCATAGGACTCTTCACCTTCTCATTCTAGTGAATCCCTGGTCATTATGGTGATTCTTCTTAGAGGCCTTTGGAGTCATCATTGTCAGGGTTGGGGGTGATGGAGGCTGGTTTAGGGATGTGCACAGTAGGAGGTTGCCTGCATGGTTTCACATGAGGACCATGGAAGGCTTGATTAGCATACCACTGCATCTGGCACAGATGTGATAAGGGTGTCCTCTGGAGGGGTTACACATGAAGTAACTGTCCGGCATGGAGTCATTTACCAGACACTTGACAATTTTCATAGAATGAAGGAATCAGGCCCTGACGATGAGATATAGGACCCAGATGGGTTTGGATCGGAAGACATAAGTGGGAGAAGATAGACATGAGGCCCTAAAAAGCAGATGGTATGACAAAGAGAAGACTTTAAAAAATAAATCAGGTCATGCCACTGCCCTAATTAGAAGCATCTAAGAACTCCCTTCTGCTCTTAGCACAAACTCCAGACTTCCTGCCTTGGCTTACCACACTCCACGGAACTTGCACTCTTTCTGAATCCCTTTGCTCGCCATCTTTCTTTTGGTCAAAGCTCATTTCCTTCTTAGGAACTTCGTACAGCCCTTCCCATGGCTTCGAATGCTGTCCCCTGAACCTCACATGGCAGTCCTCTTCTAGCAGCATTCATCTAACTTAGTTGTCACTTCCTTTCCTCACTCCCCCACCATAACGTGAAATAGCCACCGATCTCTGACACCTTATTTCACTTTTCCACATAGTCGTATCACCACCTGATATTTTTCTTACTGGTCTGAAGGCTTGTTTATTTATTCTCAGCCTCTGCCCACCAAAATGTGATATAGGGAACCATTGTATCCGAATGCCTAAGAGTGCATGGCAAATAGAACATACTCGAAAACTACTTGAATGAGTGAATGAAAGGTGTAGTGGGGCAACATAGTGGTTTTAGATTCATTCATCTATTTATTAACTCATTAGTTTCACCAGTGTTTGAGCCTACCTCAGCTCCCTATTAGCTTTGTTACCTTGGGTCATTTACCTAACCAACATGGATGCTAGCTTTCGTGTATGTTAAACGAACATAGGAAGTTTTACTTCTCAGAGTTGCTGTACACACGGAACGAGATGGCTCATGTAAATTTGCAGTGTGCGACACTTAATAGGTTCACTTATTTATGTATACCCAGCTCTTGGTACTTACAGATGAATGAACTACTGTTAGTTTTCATATCCTTCTTGACCAGTATTAATGAGTACAGATTAGTACATTAGCTCAGCCGTGACTGGCTGCTTTATCAAGGTCAGAGAGAGAACACACATTTCCCATGGGTAGGAGGAGTATGACATAGATGGGACTAGTGATCTGGAGTTGGGGGGATGAAGGGCTAGGTGTATGTGTGTGTGTGGGGGTGCGTTTTGCATGGGTGCATGTTCAGGAAGAAAAGCTTGGGGTACTAGAATGTTTTTGAGGAGATGTCAAAGCCTCCATTTTGCCTGTTTGGGGAATCATGTTACATGGTGCCGAGGGAAAGAGTTCTGATCCCGAACAGCTCTCTGCCTTGTCACCTGGAGCTGGGGTAGAGTGGCTCTGTGGGGTTTGAATTTGGCTTTACCATTTATAAGCTGTGTAACCTTGGATAAGGTCTTCACATCTTTGTGCCTCATTCTCCTCATCTATAAAATGGAGACAATGATAATAGTAGTCTCTATTATCATGGAAGATAATACGATGAAGAGGGTACCTCTCCGATGTGAGGGGCTTAGAACAGAGCTGGGAGCAGTTCAGTTTTATGTGGCTATTAGCTATCCCACCAGCAGCTTTATCTTTGTAGCTCCAGTTTCTCAATCTACAGAACAGTGCTCATAACACCTGCCTCATAGATTTACTGTAGACAGTAGATGAGATAACTATAAAGCTTGTTAAAAAGTGACTGTAGCACCAATATGTCCATATGCATTTATCCTTATTCTGCTTTCACTTTTCCTCCCCTCCTCCTGTTATGTTTAACATTTGTATAAAATGCTTTAAACATCAGTTGGTGCTCAGGGGTGGAGCTGTAGTCCTGGTCCATTAAGCTATGTGGGGCGTCAAGCAACCTGCACTTGAGTCCTGAATTTTCCACCAAGATGCTGGACAGTGCATTCCGCCTCTCTGTGGCTTCACAGTCTCATATGCAAAGTGGGGATAATGTTGCCGGTGTTACATAGCTGGAGGGATTGTCAACCAATGAATCCTCAGATGTGTGTATGTTTGATCTCAGCTTAAAGGGCTATAGAGTGTGAGGTAGCACCATCAGAAAATGCAGCAAGCTGGGAATGTATAGCCAGTGGCCCAGCAATAAACAGCGTGTTCATTCCTGCTGTTTTACCATAAATTTTCTCCTATGACTGCCTCCCCCTACCACATGCATAGACACATATACTCCTTGATTTCTCCTTTTCCCAAATTATCATTGTTACCAATGGTTATTGCAGGTGAGTGAGCAAGTCTGTATGCATTTGAAGAAGACATGTGTTTATCTCAGACTCCCCCCACCCCAGCACTAATCAGTTACTCATATGTCCTCTGTGGTGGGGGTGGGGTCAGAGACTTCTTTCTGTGCATGAGGTGTGATGCTGTGTGCAAGGGGCCAGGTAGTCACCCTCCTGGCACAAATACTGGTTCATTGGCTCGGCATAACACACTCTCAATACTCATTCTGGATGTGTGGAGAAGATTTATTTTCCCTCTTTTTTGTTTTGTTGAAATTTGAATAAAGGAAAGCCTTACAAATTTTGGTCTGTCTGTTATGCTCTCTCTGAGACTTCAGAAACAACTGGAATTTCCGTGACAACTTCCCAGGACAAAACTGGTTGCCTTTTGAATAGGTGATTCCATCATGAACAGGATCTGAGACGCAATCTTGAGGGGGCTATTTGAATTTTGCTGAAGTTAGATACGGGCAAGAAGATGCTAGGTCTAAGGAACCCCAAAGAAGCAGCGTTGAGTAGGGCCATGCATCCTGTACCATACAGGTAGATGGAAGACCATACCTTTGGTTTGGAGGTCCACCAGCCATGAGTATGGAGTCCTCCAAGCCCTTAAACCCAGGCATAGTATGTTGTGAAAGGCCCACAGCTGGGTTTGGTTTATACACTGTGTGTGTGTTCATTGCCCTGGGACCAGCTCTGCTACTTAACCTGTCCTTCCCCCACAGCCGTGGTGGTTTTGCAGGGGACCTGCATCCTCTACTTCTTTGCAGAACATTGTATCCTCCCCGGGAAAGTCGTGTGGTGGGCTAGTGGTGAAGTGAGAGGGAAATATGTACACAGAGGGCCCAGTTGAAAATGACTTTAGCACAGAGTTTATTTAATACATCCTCCAAATTGTATTTTGAAGCCTCTGTTAACAAGAAAGCACTCTCTCTTTGAGCAGCGGGAGTGTTTTATAAATGGAATTTGCAGACCAGCAATGCTCCCATTAATTTTCCCTGTCTACAATTACTATCATTACATTCTTAAAGCACTTTTAAAATAAACTACACCATGATGTAATGTGCACACTCCGTGCTCCAGCGATGGGACAACGAGGCAGCAGCATCTGGATTTTGGAGTGCTATCTTCTAGGGAACATCTTGATGGCTGTAATTACTGTCATGTTATGGGAACTTAAAAAAAAAAAGGCGCCAGAGTTCCAAATAAAACATAAAATGGCTTTGATATAATAAATGTTACTATCATTGTTTAAAAATATTGTGACCCGTCTGCTATAGTTTCTGAGAAAGATATTTTCCAGCGCTTGATATTCACCCCCGCCCCTTTTCGTATTCTATTACTGCAGATAAGGATGGAGAAAATTCTTAGGACAGACTTGTTTTAAATCAATGTAACACAATGCCAGCATTGTCTCCCTTCAAGATGAACTTTTAAATTAAATTTGGCATGAGCTTAACCAGAACTCCAAACAGCTTTGCTCCAGAGACATTTTATCCACCCTATTAGGGGGCATTAATAATTCAAATGTTATGGTTGTGGTTAATTATGCTCATTAGGGTAAGGCAGAATCTGGAGCATTTTCCTATAGGACACACTTGCATGCATTGCACCCCTCGCCAAGGCATCCAGAACTGTTTGGACTCATTCCAAAGGAACTGGGACTGCAACAAATTCACATATGGCGTAAATGTTATCATCCCATGGGAACCAGTTTTGGATGAGCCCATGATGAACTTGGACCCAAGTCTTGGACCAATTTCTGTATAAAGTTATGAAGAATCACTCATATATGGAAGGAGTCATTATTGTAGGTACTGATCCATGGAGGTTATTCATTCAGTCTCCCAAGTCAGTTTTGTGATGTGAAATTCATTCAACCTTGTGAAACCTAAGTTATTGTTTCATAATGAGTATTAGCAACTTTAAGGAAGTCAATGCCTCTGACTTAAGCAATTGATTGCCTTTGACAATAGCGTGCACACAGAACACAAATGGAGTAACCTGCTCTGTCGATCATTTTTCTGTACTGGTTTGCTGATAGCATCTTTCAGTTTGAGTATGGACCTTCTGATATAAGAGTTGGGACTTCACTAGGAAAAAAGTTATTTGACCCGATCTGGATTTCATCATAGTCAGCAAGTTCGTAGAGTCATTTTTTTACATGTGTCACATTGATTTACTACCTATCTCTACATGTTCTCTTGAGTAGTGATTTCTCTTTATTTCATTTGGTATCATGTTTCCCCTTTTCTCAAAGTTTTGTCCATATGTCTTCCCCGTGTCTGATGAACAGCGAGTTAGACCACAGAATTGAGGATGACAGGGGTTCAGTCTCCAGGTGTAAGTTTCTTTAGCCTCAGTCTACTTACCGGGGTAAGTTTCTTCAGCAGTCAGCACTGGCCAGCTCCCTAGAGACAGCAGAGATCACCCCAGGCCAAACCTGGTAGCCCATCCCACTTCTGGAAAAACCAATCCCAGCAGAGGTTCTCCTGATAACAGATTATGGGGCCTACTTTAGGTATAGACGAGGGCACATTGTTAATGTCTGTGTTTCTAAGCCTGCTGTCCAGAAGATATTCTATTCACTAGACACTTTCCAAGGTCTGTTCTTTCTCAGAAGTTAGTCTTAGTTATCACAATCCACAATACTGTTAGGCTGGAGAAAAATGGTACGTTTGTTTGCAAGGGTTGTGAGGCCAATTGATGGAAGGCTATTTGCCTACTACCCTCAAATCCAAGTCGGGTTTTCAATTTGCTTTGTCGATACAGATTTGAAAATGCTCAATTCTTATTTGGTTGCATAAGAATGCTTCTGTTCTTTGAAAAATAGCTCCATCTTTCTACTGCTCATTCTATCTCTTTATTGTTTTCAGTGTAGCTCCTAAGTAGTGGATACTCAATAAGGAAGAATTCATGGTTGTCACATTCCAAAGATTATTTGTGGAAGTTGTCTTTCCACAAAACAAATGGAACCTTCTCATTGAAAATATTATGCCATTTCAGCATTAAGTAGTACTTCATAAAAAGACTTTCAGTAACGCTAACGGAACATTCAATCCACTTTCTGTTTGTTGAAGCGTTTATGGCTCTTAGTCAAGACAAGAGAAATAACAAGGAAAGAAATGACTGAATACAGAACATTTTATTACACACACACACAAAATAAGAGCATATCTGTTAGCTCTTGCCAACTTTTGAAATATGGATTCCATTTGTCTTTATTATGGCCTAGTCCCATAGCGCCTTTCCCCTATTTATTAATTTTTGTATGTTGCTATTAAACAGAGATATATGCCTACTGAAAATAGTCAAAGCTATTTCAAGAAACATGAGAAATGAGAAGAATATATCAACTCATCTTTTTACTTATTCCATCAATAAATTAAGAGGCATGCAACTGTGGTAGTTTATAATCCCTTTAAAAAAGAGTCATATGCATTATCATGGTAAAATGTCCCATCAAATCTATAATAATCACAATGACTCACAGATATATGATTCCCCGTATTAAGAAAAAAAAAAGACAGGAAATCCAATATAAATGAGCTGTTTTCCTCAGTAGTGTAATAAAACTTGGATACTGGTATATGAGTTTTTGATTATATCATCCACTGATAATCTCTGGGTTCATTTCCTTCCAGTGAAGAATCAGTCTCTTTCCTCCCCCACCAGCCCCGTTTGGCCACTAACATTTTAGCAGCTCCACTCCCTCAGCTAGGGAGGAGGCCTCCCAGTCGCAGCCACCACAGTACAGTGTATTTTAAGGGCTATAAATTTTCACCATCAGATTTGAGCCAGGGGTGTTAAGCTCCAGAAGATACACATCAGCTTCCTACTCAAATGGTCTTTTGTTGTACTTCTTGGTAGACAGAGACTTGTTATGCCACCAGGATAACTTTCCAGTGGGGAGGGGTAAATGATGGCGTTTCCAAAAGAAATGCTTGTGACTACACATATAACTAGCCTTAATTCTGTTCTTCAATTCTGTCTTTCTTTTCAGAGTTACATGATAATTTTTTTTATTGCTCTTTAATGAACAGTGAGTCACCATTCAGTTTCTAAAGTGAAAAATTGTTTTGTAACCTGAGTCACAACTCCTGCATGTATCTGGTTTCTAAGTTTGGATTTCCAAATGTCAGAGTTTCCTAAATAGGATCACATGAATACAGGGCCAGAAAACAAAAGAAATGTCTAAACAACGATTTGAGAAGGGTGCCTGTAGTCTGTGCCAATGTATGCAGCTCATGAGTGTTTATTAAATACCCATAAAGGTAATCAAAGAATACTTAGTGTTAGAAGTATATTTATGTTTGCTTTGTTGGAATACCTCATCAACCAAGAGTGGAAAGATGATAGACCAATTTTATAGCTAGCAGCAATGCGAAGACATAAATATAGTCAATCTTCAGTGTACTAATGAGTTTTGTTCTGAACTCTGTAAGTCTTTCTCTTTTGGAACTGTCAATGCATTTTCCCATAGAAACAAATTTATAAATGATAGCTAGGCTTCCCAACAAGCCCACAGAATATACTTAACCCATATGCAACTGAGAACTAATATGAAAGAAGTTGATAGCCACACTTCGGGAGGTATATGCATTTATTTGAAAATGTATTGACTTCCGGTAAAATGGCGCAATAGACAGACGCTGTGCTAACTGCCTCCCAGGATCACACCAAAATTACAACCAAATTATACAGCATTCAACCCTGGAGGTCCCCGGAACACTGGAGGAACAGAACCACTAAACGAAGAACTTAAAGAGGAAGCCGCGTCTGGTCTGGTAGGACGGGCGGAGACGAGAGAGGGTGAGCCCTGTGAGGGAAGCCCCAGCCGTGGGAAGCTTCCCTGGTTGGGGGAGAGACCCTCCGGCCGCACACCAAGCTCACCAGCCCAGAGTTCCTTTGCCGGGAAGAGGAGTTCTAGGATAGCCGGCAATAAATTAGTAAGGACTCTCTTTGCTCAGCTTGGTGAGGCTAAGAGCGGCTGGAGAATCAGTGGGGCCGACGCCCGGGCTTGCTCGCTGGTGAGCACGTACCTGGTTCCTGGTGGAGGGAGTGGCTGTGTGAGCCGGACCCAGGAGCCTGCGGGGACGGACTGAACTGAGCACCTTTGGTGCAAAGGCTGGAGGGTTTTGGACTGTTGTTCCCGTGGTGTGGGGCCTGCATGCGAGTGGTGTAGGAGGACGCCATTTTGTCGGGCTTGGGCCCTCCCACGAAGGATCAGGTCCGAGACCTAATTGGTCTGGTGGAATTGGTGCAGAAGTACGTGTGTGCGTGCGTGCGTGCGTGCGTGCGGCCTTGGATCCCCACCCTCTGCCTGGCTTATACTGCGTTGCCAGGGAAACGCAGGGCGTGTGCCCTCCGGCTCCAACAGGCTGCTCACTGAGACCTGGGAGTGTGCAAGCCACCTCGGGTCCCCACTCTCCGCATTCCCCTTGCAGAGTTGCCAGGCTGGTGATTGGTTGTCGGGCTGCTCAGCCTGATCTGCGAGCGGCTGATTGGGGACAGGCTGAGACTGGGAGTTTTCCTGGGAGTGTTGGGTCGTGAGCTGTGTGCCTGCGTCATCCAGCCAGGGCTCTCCTGGTGATCTATCTAATACATCAAAGCAATCCCAGAGCAACAGCCAGAATGGGAAAACAAAGAAACATGTCACAAGTAAAAGATCAGAAGAAACCTCCAGAAATGGAACCAAATGAAACAGAGGGATCCAACCTTTCAGAGACACAGTTTAGAACACTGATGATAAGAATGTTTAAGGAACTTAGCGAGGACATAAAGAAGGATAGGGAAACCATAAAAAACAACCTGTTAGAACTAAAGAATATAATAACTGAAATGAAGAACACACTTGAAGGAATCACCAGTAGAGTAGATGAAGCAGAGGAGCGGATCAGCGATTTGGAAGATAAAATAGCAGAACTCACCCAGTTGGCACAGCAAAAAGACCAAAGAATAAAAACAATGAAAATAGTTTAAGAGCCCTATAGGACAAGGTGAAGCACAACCACCTTCGAATCATAGGGATACCAGAAGGAGAAGAGAAGAAGCAAGGGGTCGAGAATGTATTTGCAAAAATAATGACTGAAAACTTCCCCACCCTAGTGAAGGAAATCAACATACATGCCCAGGAAGTGCAGAGGGTTCCAAACAAGCTGAACCCAAACAGGTCCACACCAAGACACATCATAGTCAAAATGGCAAAGGTTAAAGACAGAGACAGAATCCTAGAGGCTACAAGAGAAAGACAGCAGGTTACATACAAAGGAACTCCTGTTAGACTAACAGCTGACTTGTCTACAGAAACTCTGCAGGCCAGAAGGGAGTGGCAGGAGATATTCAAAGTGACACAAAATAAAGGCCTACAACCAAGATTGCTCTACCCAGCATGGCTATCACTTAAAATTGAAGGAGAAATAAAGAGCTTCTCAGAAAAGAATAAGCTTAAGGAATTCATTACCACCATTGCAAGAAATGTTAAAAGGGCTTTTTTAAACAAAAGAAAGGGGTAAACAAGCTAACCCAGAGAGACAATTTAAGAAGATTGAAGTCATATCAAGCAGATATAAAGGAAAAACTGATGGTTGCTGGCTGGGAGGGAGTGGGGAAGAGGGAGAGGGGGAAGGTTTTGGACAGTGTATGTGGGACTACAATGTTGTCGCAGGGATATGGGGGCAGTTCTGGGAATGTAATTGACAATGTTGTGAAGAGACTATTATGTTGCAAGAAATAAGTCAGTTGGAGAAGGACAGGTACCATGTGATCTCACTTGTGTGTGGAGTCTGAAGAACTGAGTGAATGATCAAAGTAAACAGACTCGTAGATATAGAGGAAAAACTGAGGGTTGCTAGTTGGGAGGGGGGTGGGGATGGGGGGGAAGGGGAAGGGATTAGACAGCATAAATAGACAACTACAATATTGCCACAGAGATATGAAACACAGTTCGGGGAATATAATAATGTTGTAAAAATGTTGTGGCATGTCAGATAGTCACATGTCTTGTTAGGGAGACCACTTCATGGATGGAGTAGAGGCTTGATCACTACACTGTACACCTGAAGCTGATGTTGTATAGTATGGTATGCCAACTGCAACTGAATATGTGGATGGCCACGGGATGTGGAGTATACTGTGGAGGGGAGTCAGGGGAGTTGTGATGGATGTGTATGATATAGGGGGGAGTGGGGTGGTGAACTGGGGGAGGGGAGTTTTTACTTTGGGGGGTAAAGAGTATAACTATTGCCTTGTGTTGTACACCTGAAACTAATAAAAAATAAAAATAAAAAAATAATTTAAAAAATGTATTAAGTGCTTACTTGGTGGGGCTACAGAGATAATGTGGGTCCCTGAGGTAAGGACATCACGGTTGAATCAGGTAGGAACTTCCCATTTCTTAGTCTAAGTGCCGTAATGGAAGATTAGAATAGTCTCTACATAAAGACAGTTAAGTTGAAGGTGCAGGGGACCAGGAGAGGGCTCTCAGGGGATGTCTGAGCTCATTTTGTTTTGCTAGAAGAGAAGGATGGAGTCAGGGAAGAGAGTGAAAGTAGGAACTTCTTTGGGTGTGCGAAGGGGCCTTAGAATGAAGAAACAAAAACTATTAGCCTATTAAGGACAGCTGGGGAGGTTAATTATCATGTAAGCAAGAGCTAGATCAATAGCGGTTGACAAATATGGGTTTGTTTGCCCCACTTGGAGATGAGACTTCAAGTAGGGGACTACCATGATCACATTTGCACTTTAAAACTTCCTTGGTCACTGTGTTAATGTTGGATGGGAGAAGCCACCAACAGGAAGAAGGCTGGGAGGCTGTTAGAGTTGTATCAGGGAATATCTAACACACACGAGGGCAGGATAGAGGGCAAAGGAGAGGAGATGAATTAGGGATACTAAGGAGATAAATTTGATGAGACTTGAAGACAGATTGGATGATAAGATAACATCAGAGATGAATGGAAAGAGATGATAAAATAGTGTTCACAAAAAATAAAATAGAAAGAAAAGAAAAATGAAAATGGAGTGAGGGGGAGACACAGACCTCAGTTACAGATGTGTGCTTGGGTCATTACCCTTTCCAGAGGGTTGGAGATGAGGGAAACAGTCAGGAGCTGTCGAGACAGGAGACAGAAGAGGTGAGAAGCAAGATCGTAAGATGAGGAAGGTCTAGGCGGGCAGCCAGAGATGTTGAACCATAACCAGGGGACAGCCATGTTCAGAAGTCCAGGAGAGTACATTTCAGAGAAAACAAAGAGAGTGAGTGATATAGATAGGAAAACTGACAAACCAACTTTGGATTTAACAAGTAGGAGGATATTGGTGCTCCAAGTTTCAATTTGGGGGACCAGGAACACACCTCTGTCCCGTGCTGGTGGCGCTGCCAAAGAGCGAAGAAGCTTTACTGTGGTGACATGGGGTGAGGGTGGAGCCATAGGTCTCTCTCAGGAGGGAGGTGACCACTGGGTTGGAACAGGGAAGGTAGAGAGCCGCACCCCTGCGTGAGGGGGGATTTAAAGGTGGAATATGATGTGTTTGTGTGTGTGGGTGTGTGCGCACACGCGCTCAAAGAGCACACTAGTGAGGGAGAGACCCAGTGGAAATGTCCTAATGGTGGACAGCTGTGGGGGCTGAGTGGTGGCCACAGACATAGTTATAGTAAGCAGTTTATCATTGGCCACTGTGTTATTATTACCAAAAAGGACCGACCACATTTTCAGAAAGCATAAGGATAAAATGTAAACTACTCAGTAAAGCATGCAAACCTTATCACGAATTAGTTCTCTCTAACCTCATCTTCTGCTCCTTTCCCACCGTGTTTCTGCCATATTGGAATGCTGTCCCTGCCCTTCTGCATTCTCATCCCCAGGCTCTTCACTTCTCCATGGCGTCACATGCAGTTTCCTGTGTCATGAAAGTTCTACGCTCCATCTCCTAGTGATCCTCTTCAACCACTGAGCCTGAATGTCACCTCATCAGTATAGCCCTCCGACAGAGTAAGGTTCTCTAAAAGCTTCCTCAGTGCTTTGCTTATATCTCTATTATATAAAAAAATGTAGCTTAAAAGTGGCATCTCTCTCTTCTCCTGGACTGTGAGTTTCAAAGACACAGAGGTGCGTGTTGGTTTGGACTTGTCTAGTGCAGCACAGCTCTGGCCCATGATGAGTGCTATGGGTTTATGTGATGATAAACTCTGGCCTGACTCAAAGGTTAGATGTGAACACTATTGGTCAGGATAGATGGCACTAAGCTTCACTGACTTGGGGCTGTTGGGGAGTGGGAAAACCCATCACCCCAGACTCTTTTGGCAGGCATATTAAGGGAGAGTGCCAAAATGCTATTAAAACTTTCACGTTAAGGGGTTACATAGAGTCCTAAGGCTGTGTCCTCAGTGATTCTGGGCAACCAGGATGACTCATGACCCTCCACTTAAGCATCTTGAAGAGTCCATTTTACTTTGGGAGAAACTCTGTGTCACCTTTCCTGAAACAAGAAGTGCACACGAGGCCTTGGCAAGAGGACATATTTCATAAATCTGTAAAACTAAATGAAATCTTTTTAGGGCATCAACTCTCTTGATGAGTTTGGAAAGTATTTATTATGACATGGAGCCAATTCTAAAGTGAAGCTTTAGAGAATTCTTTTTCCTGTACTCCTGGAACACAGAATTGTTGGTGATACTAATCTAAGGTGATGACTCAGTGGCAGGAA
Source organism: Aselliscus stoliczkanus (assembly GCA_033961575.1). Taxonomy (NCBI): domain Eukaryota; kingdom Metazoa; phylum Chordata; class Mammalia; order Chiroptera; family Hipposideridae; genus Aselliscus; species Aselliscus stoliczkanus. The sequence goes on from CM066734.1 coordinate 11,432,328, forward strand.
ATGACACTGGATGTGTCTTGGGCTCAAACAACACTTGAGGGAAGGAGGAGCCCAGAGGCCTGAGACCCTGTGTAGTTTTCTCAGTCTCTTTACTAAATATGGTTGTCCTCCTTCCTTCTGAGCCTGGTCCAGACACTGCCAGTGAAATGAAGGAACTGTGTAAGTGTCATCTGGGTTTCTGACACTGGGCGTAGCACTTTGTTTTGGGTTATGTTAAACTCAATCAAACAGTATCAATGCTGTTGTGAAAGTTTTGCTTTTAACAGTGAATTAGGTGATCATAGCAGGAGGTGTACTGTATATGACATCAGAAGACAGGATTCCACTTTCAGATTTTCTACTTATATCTGTATGACTCCAAGTGTCACATAACTTCAAGTATAATGATGTCATCTAATGGGGTGATACTCCCCGATAATGATACTACGCTGGCATTCGTTGAGCACTTACTATTTGCTGGGCACTTTGCACAGGTTATTTCTCAATCCCTTTGATGCAGATATGATTGTTATCCATGGTACAGATGAGGAAATTAAAGTTTACAGACATTGCATGTCATGCCCAGAAGGAGGAAGTAGTGGAACTGGGATTCGAATTCAAGTCTTTCAAAGTCTGATACTGAGCTCTGAACCACTGGGCTAACTGTTGCCCTTAATAAACTAAATATCCTGATATAAATGTACAGTATTAGGTACTGGGTTCTTCTTGATTGACTGTCATTTCTCAGTGTCACTCCTCTTCAATTTCCTTCTGTCTTTCTCCTACCGAGCCTGGGACATCTTTCCCGATCAAACTACATGAGAATTCCATGGGCTGTTACTTTCTTCCTTTTCTTTGTAGCAAACAGCCATAAATCTGACCAGGATGTAAAATATGACATTTCTGAAGGGATTCTGAGGAAGATGTTCCAAGGAGAGGGTCTTTGAAGTATCACAGGACACAAAAGTACCATTAAAAACGTAATATATATACGTGTGTGTGTGTGTGTGTGTGTGTATGTATATATTTTTCCAGTAACAAATATATATATATATATATATATATATATATAAATATATATATATATATATTTCCAGTGACAAAATAACACGTCTGCTTAGAAATGGTATATTTAGAAAACACAGAATAAACATAAAAATTACAATCATCCATATTATCTTAAAAGAGAAATAATCAGTCTACATTTTGTTAGACATCAATTCTTTCTGTAACATAATGGTATCATGCATGTTTTCTGCACAGAAGAGTGGCAGGCTGCCACAGTGCAGGGCCTGCAAGCATGGTTCAACAGATTTTCTTCTCTACTGCAGTTCAATTTTTACATCTGTGTTTTCTTTGTGTTTTTTTTTCTCTTCTACCTTCCAACTTTCCCATCTCATATCCATTCTTCTCTTTCCTTCAACTACTGGTGTTAATTTTCTTTTCAAATCAAGGGGATATAGTTGATTCACATAACAAATCAACAAGGCCCCTGGACAAAGGAGAGACGACATTAGCTAGCTTGACTATTCACATGATCCAAGTGGTAGCCAGTTCGCTCAGCTTGTTAAATCCCGGGACCTGGCCTTTCTCTTGAGAGCCAGGAAGGTTGACACAAAGCCAATTGTTTAGCCCCAGCTTTCAGGGAGCATTATGTGTTGTTGGTCATAGCAAGAGAGTGACAATAACTCATGTGATGTACCACCGTACTGGGAAATAGCTCTCAACATGAGCTCCAGGGAATGGATGCAGCATGGTCATAGTACGTGAGATGATGAAGCCCATCTCACCTCGCTTCTGGCCAGTGTAGATCTTACACAGGTCTCTGACATCTGAATAATCTAATTAAACTATTTGTAGAGATTGGATCAACCCCATCACTGCCAAGAGTTGCTTTTTTTTTCAAATGTGTACTTAAATGTGAAAATGTGGAGCTTATTTTTTGTTGCTACATAACCTACCTTATGCTAACAAATATGTTCATAAATTTAATATTTTATAAAACAGCAACAGATCTAAATAAATGCTTGCCTGTGTTGCTGAGGAGAAATGGTCTATACATTAGCTGATATTCTTGTCACCGGGTAACCTGAGGAAGGTCGCCTTCTTGTACAGCTGATGGAACATTATTTAGGAAGAAAATTAGACTGTATGGTCCTATTACTAAGTGGCAATTTCTAAGTTGCGAGGAGACAAGGAGAGTGGAGCTGTGACTAATGCTTGAGTGGAGCTAAGTCATTTGTGAGTGAAGACTACTGACTGATACGGAGAATGAAGATATTCCTGAGAATAGGAGTGAAAGGATAAACAGTTTCCTTCCGGGTAGGGTTGCCAGCTTCAGTAAATAGAAATATAGGACCTACGCTATATTTGTGGCATACCTGTTCATTTATTGTCTATCTGACATTTAAATATAACTGGATGTCCTTTATTTTATCTGGTAGTGCTCCTTCTGAGTGATGAATCAAATCAACAAGCTAGTAGAAACATGCACTACTTAACAGTTTGCTTGTCAATAAAGATTATACTCTTTTATAATATATTTTAAAATTTCTACTATATGGATATATGAAATTTGTTCAATCTGTCCTCCATTGATAAGATTTTAGTTTTATTTCCTGTATTTTTTTGTCATTAAAAACTGGGCTGCCACTAACATCAAAAATTATACTTACATATATATAAGCTTTAATTCTATAGCAGAGAATTCAAACAATAAGATCGCTAAGGCAAACGACATGTACATCTAAAATTTTGATAGATATTGCACAATTGCTTTCCAAAGAGATTGTAGCAATTTACACTCCTCTTCATCCTGCACCCAGCAATATATGGGGAAACACATTTCTTTGCATCCTCATTAGTACTATTTTTAATTTTTGCCAAATTGATGAATGGAAAAATGGTATTTCATCTTAATTCACATTTCTCCAACCACCCAAGAAGGTGAATATGTTTTCATTGATTTATTGGCCTCTTGAAAATTCATTCCTCTGAAATGCCTATTCATGTTATTTACCCATTTTTCCATCAACTTATCTTTCTCCATTTAATTTTTAGGTGCTCCGTGTATAGTAGGAATTATGTTACCTTGTTTTTGTGCTGAAATTATTTTCTTCTCCTTAATCTATTATTTACCTTTTGACTTTGTTTATGCCATTCTTTTGCCATGTGAAATTAAAAATTTTTATATCATCAAATGTTGAATTTTCTTTTTCTTTTTAAGTGTTTTTACTATGAAAGAAATACATCTCCATGGTAAAAATATAAATGATACAAAGAGGTATAGAATGAAAAGTAAAGGTCCTCTTTCCTGCCTTTGGATTTCTTAAGTCACTTCCCCAAAACTAATCATTGTTAATAGTTTCTTCTTTTCCAATTAGGAATTTCCTATGGGTATGTAAGCCTCTCTCTCTCTCTCTCTCTCTCTCTCTCTCTCTCTCTCTCTCTCTCTCTCTTTCTCTCCCCCTCCCCACCCCTCTCTCTCTCTTTCTGTCATTGCTAACACCTGCTTCATGTTAGGAACTGTTCTAAGGAAAAACTGCTGCCTATGCAGCTTACATTCTAGTGGTGGAAAAAAGTAATAAATAAACCAATAGATAAAGAAAATAATTTCAGATAATGATAAATTCTGTAAATAAAACAGTGTTAGAGCATAGAAAGTAATGGTGAGGAGGACATTATTTTAGATAGAGTGGTTGAGGAAGGCATCTCTGAGGAGGTAAAATTTGGTTAGAGATCTGATAGATGTGAATATTGTGCAGTATTTATTTTTAATGCTACCGTGTACCATTCTCACTTCATAATAAAATAGTGTATTTAATCAGTACATATAGATTTACCTGTATGGGAAATTTTTAGGTTTTGTTAACATAAGACAAGTGACTTCAATTTTACATGGACAGAGTGTGAAAACCTGTCTGTCTTCCTCTCTGTGTCTCTTGCAGTCATGGAATACATGTAGAGTCCATTCATTTGATTATTTGGAGGAAGATTATACACATGATCAATTCTCTTCATCAACCAAAAGGAAGTATAGGGATTATTTGGGGAAGGGCCTCCTGTAGTCACTTGAATTATGGGGGCAGCTGCTGAAGGACTGGCCAATGTGAGGTTGGGGTCGCCCATGGCTATCATTTTCCAGTTTATTTCTAGCCCCCATGAACATGCATGTCTAAGCGGGAACTACTCAAGGCAGAAAGCAGGCTGCCTGAACTGTCTTCTTTCCCGTCCAGGATAGCCCATCATTTTGAAAATACAGAAGCTCCTGTGGTGCTAAAGAAGGTCAGTTTGCTAAATGGGCATCTCTTTGTTGTGGCTTAGAGATCTAAGCCTGGTTTCTGGGAAACTAGACAATGTGGAAGTGAAAGAGATTCTGTGCCCCACATGCTTCGCCACCACTGAGCTGTCAAACACAAACAAAGCGCATTGCCTATTTAAAGGAGAAAGGGGAAGTATAAGGCTGAAGTCAGGTTGGGCAGTTATCTTTGGATTGCTGCTGTCCGTTCCGCTCCTGATCCACTCTTCAGTGGGTTGTTGAGAGCTGGTTTGCTGACCCAAACCAACAGACAAATGAGTGATTTATGGGAAGCTACTGAGTCATGCCTTGTCCCATAGCTGCCTTTTCCCTGCTCTGAGAAAGCTCAAATTTATCCTTCCAGCTGGAAGTACCCACAGGGGCCTGTCTACACAGCACATTCCTGCAGAAAGAGGAGGCCATGGTGTAGAGGTGTTATGTCATGAGTCCTCTGCTTCTCTGGTGAACCCAGATGGACCCATCAATGCTTTGGGTAGCCCAAGTTCTCACATACTTTCTTAATTACTGCAACTAGATGAGCGAAATGACAAACCATTTTCGGGGTTCTTGGGGCAATGCTTTGCAAACCTATACAACAATCAGATAATAAAACATGTTCATAGTGTAAGAAATCCTGATTTAGGTGAAGGAAGACTTGGCATCACTTTGACAATCAATCCTTGGTAAGCCTTCATCTATTTCACCTCATTCCATAGGCCTTGGCACAGGTTAAACCAGTCTGCAAAACACATTAATAGAGCATCTACTAAATGTAGGTCTCTGATGTAGGTTTTAAGGGGTAGGGGCTAGGGATTCATACAGGATGACTGTGGGAGTAAGTCAGGGAAATATGGAAACTGCAAGAGAAATAGGAAATCCACATCAGAAAACAGATGACATAGTACCTGTTCTTTGAGGGACAATTATAAGGTGACTTTGAGTAAACCTAAGTAGGGATGAATGCATATAGTGCATACTGTGGATATATGTATTTCAAAGAGTGGTTTGCTATTTAATATGGTATAATCTTCATGAGTCAGGATTGGACTGGGAAGACATCGCAAGAAGGTGGAGAAGTAGAGGAAGGCATTTCTCTGATGAGGGTGAGTTGTGTAGGCATGCCAGAATGTGCATAAAGTGATGATTGGATATTGGTGAGGAGACAGGGCTGGAAAAGGTGGAACATTTTCCAGTGAGAGTCACTCAAAGTGGTGTTGCCCTGTACCTCTGTTGCTGCTGTTCAAAGTTAGTTGTAAGGCATGGCCATTGGCCTGCATCTAGTCATTTGTTCAGTTTGCCTGTGGTGTCTCCTAGAAGTAATGATAACCAACAGTCATTGAGCACTTGCCGTGTCCAAGGGCTGTGTGTGAGCCATCTCATTTGACCTTCAGAGCAACACTGGCTGTTGCTATGCGTTATCATCATCGCCATTTTATAGATAAAGAACATATCAGTCAGGGTGAGTTAGATTATGATATGTAACAAACAACCCTCACATCTCAGTGGCTTACAATGTACATGCTAACCATGGATGGGTTACATTCTACATGGGGTGGCAGAGGACGCTCTGCTCCCTGAAGCCTTGCAGGGACCCAGGCTGATGATGGTTCCATCATGAAATATGTTTCTGTGATCTCTGGAGAAGAAAAAGGAAATCTGGCAACCTGGCTCTTAGCTTTTGTTTGAAAACAATGCATGGTATTTCTGCTAACATTTATTGGACAAAGCAAGCCATATGTCTATGCCCAACTTCAAAGGGAGTAGGGAGGGGAAATTCTAGTATGTAGCTGGGAGGGGAGAGGAGTAATATCTGCCAATGGCTCTGATAAATAACAGTAAAGAACTTAAGGCACAAAGAGGGGAGGTGACTGGCCAGAGGTTTCACCAATAGTGTGGTTGCATAGACCTATGTTTTGCCTGATCTGCAAACTGAGGCAATTCAGACAAGATGACTGGTGGCGAGACGGTGACAAGGGATGAAGTTCACTTCTTAACACCTTGCTCTCTGTTTCTAGATTGCACTGACCAGAATAGAATCTTTGAAAACATAATTTCATAGTATATCTTTGGCCAAGTGGGAAAGGAGAGAGAGAAAAAGATAGAAATTGTATAAGAATGCTGAAAATATATTTTATTTAAGACTGAACTTAGTTGTCAGAAATGTTATGAGTTTGTTGACCTTTTGGGGGGAGAGTTGGGAGTTTTTGAGAGCAGTTATTTAAAAATAACAGATTTTGCTGTAGTTGGCCTCTTTTGATTCTTAAGATGTTTAAAAAAAATTAAAAAGACTATTCTACTGCTTGTTTATTTTGGTCATCTTGATGCCTGAATTAGAGTTGCCTGCAGTGAATCAATCAATTGCTGGATCTAGGATAGAGGAAACCATTTATGAGAGTTAAGAGTCAGAGCAGAAGGCTCTGAGGGGGAAAAGGGGAGTGAAAGGCCCACAGAAAAAAGCAAATGCTTTGAGAAAAATAATGGAGGGTGTGAAACAAGGGGGCTGGGGTGAGAGGGGGAGAGAGATAGAATATGAAATGAATAGGCCCACCCACATTCATATTTTGTATTCCAAGAAAATCAAATTTCTGGGATATAAGATCAAAAATAAAAACATCCTCTATAAAGAAGCTGTTAAATCAGTGAGCCCTGCCAAGAATTTGAGCACTTCTGTGATCTTCCCCTCCTTGTTGAGGTTGGCAGACCCTTTTTCTGGAACACGTCTGTTGAGTGACTGAAACATCAGGGGCCAGAGAAAAGTCCATCTGAGAATCTGGCTTCTACTTTCTGAGTGAGACACACAAAGGCCCATGTCGTTTTCTATGGCCCCTGGATTCCCTGGTGTCCAACATAACGGCAAAGATAACATTTTGTTTTTAATCGCCAAGAGTAAAGACGTATTCTCTGTTCCAAGAGCTGAGAATTTGTTATAATTGGGAATTTGAAGTTGGGTCCCTTCCAAATATGACATCAAAATCTAAACTTTAAGGCCAAGTCTATACTATATGGGTAATACAGCTAAATTTTGTGAGCAAAGTGGAAAAAAAAACATTAAAATAAAGAAGGAACTTGCTATTTGGTATAGAACAGTCAGATTCATCCATTTATTTATTTTTATTTGTTGGAATTATATTACACTGATATGGTCAGAATGATTGTATTCTCACATGTTTAAATTTTGAATTTAAATATAAAATTTTCAAGTGCTTAAATTTGAGTTAAAATTAAGTTTACTTAATATAAATTTTAATTAACTATGATTAATGCAACAAATAATACAGGAGAATATAAAATAAAAGTTAAAGTACCCTTTCTATCTAATCCCAGTTCTCAGAGATAATCTCTAGCTAAAACAGAAAGTTTAAGATCCTGAGTCTCATAACATAACATAATACCCAAACTGTCCAAATGAAAATTACTCATTATACTAAGAACCAGAAAGATATCAACTGAAAACTCAAAACTGAAAGCAAAAAAGACAATTAATAAATGCCAACACCAAGCTGAGGGAGATATTAGAGTGATTTGACTAACAGTTTAGGGAAGCTGTCATAAAAATACTTCAATGAGCAATGATCAACATTATGAAATTTACAAAAATTACAAGTTAAAAAATACAAAGCATTAACCAAGAAGTAGAAAATCTCAGAAATGAAATAGAAAATATAAAGAAGAACTAAATGTAAATTTTAGAACTGAAAAATCCAATAACCAAAATAAGACACTCAATGAAGAAATGAAAGAGCGGCATAGGGGGAATAGAGAAAAGACTCAGGTAACTGGGAGAAAGAACAATAGAAATGACGCAATCTGAACAACAGAGAGAAAATAATAACTGAGAAAAAAAATGTGAACAGAGACCTGAGAGAATACAATATTGTGTCATTGGAGATCTGGAAGGAGATGAGAAAGAGGAAGAGGCTGAAAAACACTCCAAGAAATAATGGCTAAAAATTTCCCCGATTTCTCAAAAGACATAAACCTGTAAGTTGAAGAAACTGAGTGAACCCCAAAGAGGATAAACCCCCAACATGGTCATTTTAAGACACATTGTAGTCAAACTTGAAAACTAAAGACAAAACAAAAATCTTGAAAGCAGTGAGAGATTAACACTTTACTTATACAAGGAAAGCAATAGAATGACAACAAACTTCTTACCAGAAAGGATAAAGGTCAGAAGGAAGTTGGCCTTTTTCAAGTGCTGAAAGAAAAGAACTCTCAACTCGGAATCTGATATCCAGTGAAAGTATGCTTTAGGAATCAAGGAGAAATCAAGGCATTCACAGATGAAGAAAAACTAAGAATTTGTCACCAGCAGACTTATTTTAAAAGAATGACTAAAAAAATCTCTGAAAATGTAAAAGAAACGGTAAAAGAAGGATCCTTGGAACATCAGGAAGAAGAAAGAACATAGCAAAAATACAACTGACATCCCTTCTCCTCTTACATGTAATTTAAAAAAAAATAATAGACCCAAAAGGAACAAACCAAAAACCCATAACACAAATAATGCTTTGAAGAAAGTGTCATTACAGACAATTGTGGAGAGCTTTTTTTTTTCTTCATTAGAAGTACCCAGTTAATACAAAGTGTGCTTAATATGTTACTCAGAATGAGAATTTGGCCCTCAGGATAACTATTTAACAGGAATTCATCCTAAATAGAAATGGCCATTTCTGACATTTTGTTAGAATTTCTTCTTTTGCTGTTTCGTTATTAGCATTTTGTATGATAAAGGGATTAGACTAGATTGTCTCAGAGTTCCATTCAATTGAGCTCATGGAATTCTTGAGTTCTGTTAGCCAAACTTCTGGCAGAGACCAGGACTACTTGTTGAAAAATAATTCACAAAAATCCTAAATCCTTTAAAAATCTAATTATTAATGAAAGAACATATTTGCCAAATGAGATAGCTTTATTTTATGAAAGAATTTTAAATTTTATGAAATCCTTCATTTTAAGGAAAGAGGTTTTATTGTACTTTCTGTGCTGGCTCCTCTTTTTCCTCTTGGATTGTTATAATGAAGGAACTTGATTAGGTCAAGCATTGAAGAAAGTAAAAAATTAGTCAACATTATAGACTCACTCCTTTCTTTACCTTTCCTCTGTTTTCCTCCCCTCCCCTCCCTTTCCACCCTCCCCTGCTCTCCCCCTTCTCTTCCCTTCCCTCCCTTCCCCTCCCCTGCCCTCCCCGGCTTCCTCTTCCCTCTCCTGCTCCCTCCCTTCTTTTTTCTTTACCTATTTCTTTTAGATAACCCATTTCTTCTCAGAGACTGGCACCCACATTGTCTTTCACCGCCACTGGCCAATGCTGTTCCCCATCAACACATGTGTGCCTTCCCCCTGTGCCTTCAGCGCTTTCTAGGGATTGGCAGTGAGTCCTTCTAGCCTGATAACTCACGGATGCTGCTGCTGACTCACTATGATCCCATTTCCCAGGGGCCATTAGCAGTTTTTTGAATAACTTTCTGACTGTGGACACTTTATAAAGGTCTCTAGGAGCCAGAAGAAATATGTTAAAGAAAGAGGCCAGATGGTGCCTCCTTACCTTATTGTAGGTTTCTGCCTATCCTTAAACAAATATGAACAATTGAAAGCTGTTTGGAATTCAGTTGGTTTTTACCAGATTTGGGAAGCCAGTATTTTCAATGGGTTCATAATATTGTATTATGAAAACAAGCAAAAAAGAGCAAATTACAGAATAATATTTATGCAATGAGCCCACTACCATAAATAAAGACCTGTTTCTCTCTATATGAGCATAGCTTGTATGAGCATAGAGAAAACAACAGAAGGATATGCACCAATTTATTATACATCAAATTATTAACATCAGTTACCTCAAAGAGGTGTAGGATTGGCTTTTTCTTTTATATAATACCTCTATATGTTTTGACTTACACAGAATCTATATTCTTCTTGTAATCAAAAAATAATAAAGAGTTTGAAAAGCAGAGTATTCAGAGTACAGACCTGATTTAACACAAAGCTCCCAAATACCGGAAGAAGAGGGCATTGATGGCACCTCAGCCAAGCACATTGCTTGGCACATAGTGATTAATTGCTGAATGAATGAATGAATGAATGAATGATGTGGGATTAAGCATGTTCTGTTTGAACCATCTTTTATATATCAGTCCATGTCTCCTGAAGAAATTGGTTTGGTCTTCAATGCTAGGACAAATTTTGCTGATCTGAGGAGAGAAGCAGATTTAGAAGGAAATAAGATTTCACTTTGGAGAAATAAAACTTGTAAAGGCAGTTTTCAAGAAGGGAAATGAGGCTTTCTAGTTGAATCCTAGGAAAGCTATCAGCACGTGCCCTCTGGGTTTTATCTATTGTTGCCCCGAAGTGTCCTCCAGATCTTATGATTTTTGGACTGGACATACTCACACCTCCCCTTCCGGCAGCCGCCCATGCCAAACTGCCCAATGGCACCATCCTAAGCTGTTCAAATAACCATACATTTTGCTTGTCTCCTCATTGCATTGACTCTGAGTAAATCAGTTTCATATCCCCTCAGAATTGCTTGACTCTCCTGGTCTCATCTAGGGCCTATGAAAGATACAGAGTTCACCCCAAAGAAACCTTTCTTTTGAGGGTTCCACTGCCCTCCAAAAGGGGCTAGTTTCTGCCTGGTGTTTGGTCTTGGAAGCATCTGACTTGAGTTTTCTTTAAACAATGGTTACATTCAATGAAAATGACTTCTTTTCTCCTCTCTCCTTCCCTCATTCTAAGCCATGCTGGCCCTCCACTTCTATTGGGTTTTCAGAAAAGTCATGACGTATTTTTTTCTATGTTTTTCATTGCAAAAATGCGACGTGACTTTTCTGACAACCCAATAATTGTAACAATTCTTTGAAGTCGGCTCCTCAGGGGACCTCGCACAAAATAGTGGGACATGTCGCCATTTCAGAAGTTTATGGATGGGCAGACATCCAGAGCATGGGGTGATCGGTGCCTGAACCCCACACTTCTCCCCCTCGTACAGTGGCTCCATTGTCACCCTGGACAGTGCACATCACTGGAAGGGAAAATGTAAGCCATCCCGGTTCTTTATACCTTCTCAAATGCTTCAACACAGGCTTGGAAAATCTGCAGGCTCCTCACACGTTCTCAGATATGTTCCTTTGTGCCTGACTGAGGTGAAATGATACGGTGCTCAGTGGAAGAATCCTGGCCGTGCCAGCAGACGGTTTGGGGCTATGGAACCATATAACTGGAGGCAAGCGGTGAACGCCCCCTCGACTTGGAACTTTCAATCACCCTGAGCCTCACTGATGGCTGGCTCAGCAGCGTCTCCTGTTAAGCTAATGTTCCATGTGGGACATTAATACATTCATGGTTGGAACCTTATAATTAGACGGTGAGCTATAGATGAGGCGTGATGCCAGCAACCGGGTGGCATTGACAAGGCTTGGTCCCCGTAGGTTCTGTGTGTGGGGGCTGCAGAAACCTCAACTCTATTTGTTTTCTATCACTCCTTTGATATAAGATCTTAGGAAAATGTCCGGCACCCCTTTGCTCACCTCCACTCCCTTCATAGTCGAGGGCAAACACCCTGGAAGAATGAAATAATTGCAATAATGGGGATGGGGAAAAGTGATACTCTAATGATCAGACATGGAAGTGAAATGTAATAAAAATAACTTTACCTCATGCACTTTTAATACATTTCGTATACCACACAGTAATTTACTGGGACACAGATTTTAATACACTGCACTGACGGCAAGATAAGAATGACCGAGTTGAATGTGGGTTCATGAAATATGCTGGAACCCTTTTATGGTGTCGACTCTGAGGACCAGGGGCTAACACCCTCTTTATGGGCGCGTTGAGAGGAATTGTGCTTTTACTGTGTAGTTGTTATGTTTCAAGGGACATGATTTCACTGGTAGCTTTGCCAAATTTTTGCAATAACAAGATTCTACTGTATTTCTATTTTAGCACCGCAATCTTGTGCACTGAAATTTATTTGGGAAAAAAAAAAAACTCATAAAAAGAGAATGAATTTCAGCCAAATCCAGGTTCCTTTTGGGTTCGGGTTATAATCCAGCACGAAGATTATCCCAACTCATTGTTTCTCTTCTTCATCTTTAGTGTTTGTCACCTCAGGTAGATGTTACTGCTTAGTGGCACATTCCCCAAGAGGAATCAAAGGAATCTAATTAATTAATTTCTTGTGAGAAATACAAGATGCTTTTATTGTGTGTGTGTGTGTGTGTGTGTGTGTGAGAGAGAGAGAGAGAGAGAGAGAGAGAGAGAGAGAGAGAGAGAGAGAGAGAGAGAGAGAGAGAGAACAAGAATTGGGTGGTACTGGTAATATTTTCTGATATCTATAATTTCAAATTTAAATTACCCAGGCTTCATGAGCAGCCCTCCCTTTTATCCACCTAACACAGATCATTATGAGATTGCTGTATTTTATCCATCATTTGCTTCTCAAAGAGAAACTATTAAGGACAGGAATAATCAATCCATCTGTATGCTTTGAATAACACGCCATATGTGGAGAACATGTGCAAACCTTGAGATACTTGTAGGGGTGAAGTTGTCTACAGAGATATCTCAGTCTTTTGGAAGACATGAACCTTCTGGAAAGATGAGTAAAAGGGGAAGACTTCTACTGTCAAAAAGGAAATTTTAACTTGGAAAAATGAAATTAGATTGGAGCACCAAATCCTGAACTATATCCATAACTTCCGCATTTTATCTTTGATGACATTGTGACTTCCTAACTAAAAAGAAAAAAAGGAAAAGTTGAGGAGCAAAGTATTTGATCAATCCTTCAAACTTATTGTCTACATTATGTTAAAAACATCAGTATATTTTATTGAACTGTTTATTTGTCTTTGGAACATCTGGAGAGAAATCTATATTTAACTAGAAGAGACTGAAGTTGTTGGGTTTATACAAAAAGTTTAAAATTCGACCAATTGTACTTTGGTGTTCATCTCACCAGTACCCCGGTTTCATCCTTTCAACCAAGATTCAGCTGGGTATTGGGCCATGTGGACTCTCTTCTTTTGATGACACCCAGTAGTATAAGTACCAAGAACTTTCTCAGTCTGGCCCACTGGCTGTAAAAAGGGCTGACTGAACCAGTGCCTCCAACTGTGGGGGAAATCAGCCTGGATTCCCATTCAGCATAGAGGAGACTGAACTGTCAGTCAATAGCATGATTTGTTCTCACTCTCCGGCTGGCTGCTTTGGTGCTATCACTAGCACTGCCATAGTCGTCTTAGCATTGGGTGGTCAGCAAAACTTGCTTATCAAACACCCCCCTTTCCATCTCCTTGATGAAACCTTGGCTTGGTCTCCTAGGAATATCTCCTTTTAACCCAATGGACAAGGAAGTGGATTAATAGCTGTTAAAAAAATGTACATTTTAATGGAAAAATGAGGTATTTTCCATTGTGGTAAAGTGTCTTTTTTCAATCATAAAATTGCTCAAAAGAGGAAGCAAAAAGAGGAACATGTATTCATTTGTTTTAACTTGAGTTCGTAAAATGAGTTCTTGAGAAAGCTGGTAGCCATCTATTTCGAAGAATGATGACTTCTTTTTGACAACCAAATATTGTATCATTTCCAGAATATAATTATCTCCCATAACAATATGAATTTGTAAATATGACTATAGATCAAAACTAGTACTCCTATGTGGCAGTGCCACATGACAACACATGGAGAGGGAAGGATGGAGGATAAGGGAGAGAGAGACACACAAAGAGAGAGAATGTCTGCATATTTTGACTATTCAAATGATAAGACCAGTGGCTGTTAAGAGTAAGACAAGACCTCTCTTTTTGTGACCAGTCAACTGATACTAGAAGGGTATTGTGCTAGTAGGTAAGTGACAGAGAGATACTTTTAAACATGGTGCTTCTTAATAACCTCTGTAGTCCAGAATTTTATATGCTGGAGAACATCCATGCAACAAGATAAAACCAGGCTTGTTATTCAGAGAGACCCTCTGTGTTCCCAATATTCCCTAGCTCTGACTACAAATTATTAATCACAACTGTCCCCTGGAGAGGGCAGAGCTAAGCTTTGGGCTACAAAATGTTGAGAAGCACTGCCTAGAAGCCACCTGCAACATCCAACCACCAGCTTGCCACTAACAATAGGAGAGAAAGAGAAAAGGAGGCAGATGTGGTTGCTGCCCAGTTGGAAATGATGGCACCTACAGGACTCCGGGTGAGGTAAGTGGGAGGGGTGTGGGGTGCTGTGCTCTTCCTGAAGTTCTGTCCTAAGCCCTCCCAGACCTGGCTGGACACTTCGTCTTACTGTGCTATCCAATGTGACGATGACTATGACAGTGTCAACAGTAGCACCACAACAGTCTTTTGGAAAATGAACATCATCCTTCCCTACCTGTACCTGTCTGTCTGGCAGACTCCACCCTCTTTTCCTGAAGCAGGTTCTTCTCTGAGTGTGACTCTAAAGAGAGGAGACCAGGGCTTTCTGGGTTGCTTGCAATAAGAAAGCAGAGCAGGGCAGTCCTTTGTAATGCTAGGAATGACTGTAAAGTGCTGGATGGCAATTCTCCTAGTTCATGTGTAGGGAACTCCGAAGGGGAGTCAGATTCATGGAAGATAAGCTGACTCTAAAAATGAACTTGTCATAGGGTAGGTGGCATAGATTGAGCTCTTTTTACATGCCATGTTCTTTGTCACCATCTTATTAAATCCAAACGGCAGCATTTCAATGACATTTACCCACAAGAACGTAAGCAGAGCGAGGGCAGGGACTTGGCTTCGCTTGTAGATGCTGTGCACTTGGCATGTTTGCTTTTTGAATGATTTCATCAAAGTTATCCTGACAGATGAAGAAACAGAGGTTTGGTGAGATTAAACGCTGAGAGAATTCACCCAGCTAGATGATGGTGAAGCAAGGACTCATGCCTTGTCCTCTGTGGAGGTGTTATGTTGTATGGGGACCTAACTGTGTGCCCCAGAATCCCCATGAGATTTGGCATGAGATTTGGCAGGTGGGAGTGAAGCAGCAGCCACTCGACTCAGTGGGTGGGCGTGAGGGCACCAGGCACCCTGGTAGCTCACACTCATGATCTCAGACCTGCTGGCTCCCGTGTGGGTGGGGCCAATGGCTGGGTCGTAGCCTCCCCATTTCCCAGCAATCTCCTCCTCAGGCTCTTTATGCCCCAGGCCAGGACCATGAAGCTGATTTGTGGCAAAAGTGCCAGCTTTTTCTGCAGGCTGTCTGTCCTGTCAGGGTGGGAGGCTGCCGGGCCAGATCTGGGCTCTGGGTTGGCCTTATCTCCATGCCTCCTGTCCAGATTCTCTTGCCCATCGCTGGCTCTGCTGACCAAAGGCAGAGGCAACGGACACCCGTAGACTCCTCTGCCAGCTCCCACAATGATGTCTGGTCTAACCCATCTAATAAACCCTTTATTTCACATCACAGATGGTGGTTCTGCTCCCTCCATCCAACTTTAGCTGTTACATCTTATCAGGCTCCAACTGTCTCATACACTGCCTTCACTGGGAGAGGATGAGGGTGAGGCGACAAGCTGGTTTTGGTGGGATTTGAACCCTCTGGCTCTGAGAAACTAAGGACTACCTGTCAGATGCTCAGAGAACACAGGTGGTGGTGGGGGGTGTGCTCAAGACAAAACAGAAAATTAAGTCATTTCAATGTTTTTGTTTCTTAACAAATCGCAGCACTCGTTATGTGTGGCTAATTCTGGTTTTAAGAAAGGCCAAAAATAAATTGATGAAAAAATATTTCAGTGGCCATTTGTGGCTGATATAAAAATGGCCCTCTTTGTCCTGATCTCCCAATCAATGCTTCTGAATATCTTAGTCCTAGGCTGCGTTTACACACCTGTCATCTGTGTGAAACACAGATGGGTTCCCTTTTACTATCTTGGTGAAACATCTGGAGGGTGGTATTTTCCCACTTTTCATTTCTTTGGTGTCATAGAGATCCAGGCATCAACATGCGTCTCTTTTCCCTGACTTTTTTTTTTGAAAAGTGTTATTCTATTTTTCAGTGTGCTTTTTCTGGAAAACAATTTTGCAAGGTGCAAGCTATTCAGATGAAGTGCTGAAATCTTGGCTGTAGGAAAAACGAAGCATAACCAGGCAGCACTCGCTTGAACCCCAACTGTAACACTTTGGAGGCTACCCTCTGCCATTTAGCACGTTCTTTTTGCAGTCGGTTTGCACACTATGTACCCTGGGACTTTCCTGGGTTTCTCTACCTTCTGCTTTTGGGGTAATATTGGTTTAACCACCAGAAGACCAGCATTAGAAAGAATTAATTTTCTTACATGGGAGCCGAGGAGGTTTTATACAGCCCATTGTTTCACATGATTTTGAGGAGCTGTCTCTGGCTTTTCAAAGAATCTGTCCTCCGCCCTAGGCTTCCTGTACCTCTCCCCACTCCCCCTTTATAATTACATTGTCTGAGAAAGCATGCCCATAGATTGGCTCTCTATGTGGATTAGGGTTGCCAGATAAAACACAGGAGGCCCAGTTAAATATGCATTTCATCTGAACAACAAAGTAATTGTTAGTATATCCTAAATTTTGCTTGGGACATACTAAGAAAACGATATGTTGCATAGCTGAAATTTAAATTTAACTATGCATCCTGCATTTTATTTGCTAAATCTGGTGACTTTAGTGTGTGGATGTTTCTTGCATCCCAAGTTCACAAAGGCCCCCACTTTCCACATCCCGTAGGTTGACAGGACCATCAGCAGTAAGCCAAGCTCTGGACAGTTGACCAGATTCTCTTTGAATGTATTTGCCTTCTAGCATTTGGATGTGTCCCTTCATTCTGCTACCAAAATAAAACACGAATAAGGCATATGATATGAACCTTGTGATCCCAACTGCTTTGGCTGTGGGGCTGAAGAACTGGGAACATCTTACCAGGAGCGACAACCTTTCTGAAATGCAGTGCTCGCTCACAGGATGCATCAGCAGCTTGGACACTCTCTGGGTCACACAGCTTTTCTTCTATTTCCTTCGTCTTCTTATCAAAGTTGATAGTCCTTGTTTCTTAGAAAAGTAATGGCCTTCTCTGTCCGAACCTGAACTTGGCCTAACATTTGTGCATCCAGATTTTGTGACTCAGCGATGACTGTCTGAACACCATAAATAAAGCTGCAGTGAACATTGGAGCACATATATCTTGATGGATACATATATTCAGATTTCTTGGGTATATACCTGGGAGAGGGATTTCTGGGTCATGAATATAGATTCTTATTACCCAGGTCATGCAATATAGACACAGAGGTTCAGAAGTAACTTGGGAAATCATGGTACAGAAGAGGATAAATGCTTTTCCGAAATTAGTTTGAAAATAACACAGGCTTTTCCAGATTCTAAAACTAACATGTTTATCGTAGAAAAAAATGCAAACATACAAAAGCACAAAGAACAAAATTTTAAAAAATCATTCATAACACCTGACATCCAAATATATAACCACTTTTGATATTTTGGGTGTGTATTTTTAATACTTTTCTATAAACATATGTATTGTTTGAATAAAAGTAGCATGCCACACAAAAATATTCTGTAACTTACTTTTTGTTACTATTTAACAATGGATTGTGTACGTTTTTTCAGCATGAAGTTTACTTGTATATCAGTAATTCTCAGTAGTGTTTGGGTTACAGGTCTCATTCAAGAAAGTAATGAAGGTTTTGAACCTTCTTCCTACAAAACTACTTACATAGGTACCCAGAGAATTTGGAATAAAATTTCAGACTCTCAGAATGAATCTGCAGCTCAGACAGGATAAATATGACCCGTTCTTAAATATCACAACTTATTGTAATTAGTCCCAACTCATGGGACACTTTGAGGCTCCCAGTAAGAATTTATTTTATATAAGCTAATGGGGCAATTAGCCATTTGCTACTTTGAGACCGCAAGTACTAAGGATTTTGCTTTTGTTTTCTTAGAATCTAGGCTATGGTAAAGAGGAACCATTAGCAAATTTGCAGATTGCCCTCTGTTTACATCTAAGTTCTGAAGTTGTTGAGCTGACGGGTCTTCCCTTGGTTACGAGCCAACAGCAAGTCATGAGCGAGAAACCTTGTTTGGATTTCACAAGAACTTTGTCACAAGTCTTGCATTTCCTGTAGGAAAGCTGAATTTGCCAGCGCTCTCACTCTAAGGCTATAACTGTGCTTTCAGCAAAAGACATTTGCTGAAGATAAACATTCATTCTCAGTTTAAATACCAAATTAATTCATTAATCCCTGAATGCTAAAGACATCTCTTGGCTTTTTTTTTTTTCTTCTGAATGTAACGCTTAGTCTATTTCTATCATCAGAAAGGACATAAGGCAACTTCAAAAAGCACAAGAAGATGTAAGTTCTCTAAATGAAGATTGTTTGGTCCATCTGTCCCCCTGCAGGCCTGGCTTGGGATAGGACTATGTGGGCATCTGCAGCCCATAAAATGCAGCAGCAGGGCTACTAAAATATTATTATCATTGTTATTATTATTAACTACAGTGGTTATAGGTGCTATTTATTGGGCACTTATTATACACTGGCTATTGGGCTGGGGGCTTTAACTAAATTACTTTAAATTCTCACCGCTCTGAAAATAGGTATGATTTGTTTCTTCTATGGAAGAGTGGTTAAGAGTACGAACCTTGACACACCACCATCTGGATTCACATTTTTTGACTTTATGACCTTCGGCAAGTGGCTCAACCCCTTTGGGACTCATTTCCCTCATCTGTAAAATGGGGGGTAAAATAAGGGTTTGACTCCAAGTTGGCCAGGTTCTCTATGCTACAAGTACTGCAAGTGTTCAAAAGTCAGCTGTTTTCCTTGTTCTTAAGCATGTCAAAACGTTTTGTTCAAATAGAAAGGCTACTCAGTATGATGGAAATAGCCTAAAATAGGTGGTAAGAGGACAAGGGTTTGAGTCTGGGCTCAGGTACTATTTAGCTATGTGACCTTTGACCAGTGGCAGCAATGTCTTCTTTGCCCACTTGGCAGGGCTGTTGGAGATATTAAATGAGATAATGTAGGTGAAGTTGCTTATACAGATAGCAATTATTATGCTTTTTGTTGCTGCTGTTTCTGACTACAATGTTGGCTCTTGGCAGAGAAAGAATATTTATTAAATTCCACTCTGTGCTGACCTTGTGCTAAGTTTGGCATAAATATCATCAATCCTGCAACAACCCTGGGCCCAGGGAGGGTCAGTACTTTGCTGAAGGTGCCGTGCAAAGCAATCACTGTACCCTGTTGTGTGCCCACAGAACAGCTCTCTATTGCATCAGCGCTAAAAACATTATTTTCATATTTTAAAATCTCCAAAACCTGGGGTTTAAGACCCCATGTGAATAAGTTTTAAGAATACTTTAACATTTTATTTCGCATATATTTTTCTTCTCATTTGAGCACACAAGTTTATAGAGTAAAAAATCCATGTCAAATGAGTCTAAAAAAGCACTTTAAATGAGTATGAAGTAGGAATTATAAGTGATAGAAAACATGGTGACATAGTGTGACTGGCAGCATTTCATTCTTTCTTTTGGGTACAAAAAAATAGAGGTGCATCTTACGATGGACAGTGTGTTAGATTAAATGACAGAATAATTACTGCGTATAAATGTCTAATAAGTGTGAGGTGCTATATGTATATGATCTCTAGTAAGATTAAGTAGATAGTATTATTACTGCTCATATGTTACCGATGAGAAAACCGAGATTGAGAAATGATAAAACTTGCCCAAGACCACAAAACTGGTACATAGAAGAACTAGAAATAATACTACATTCATCTGGCTATAGAGCCTGTGCTCTTTTCATTATGTCATGTTGCTTTTTGCTTCTAGAGAGAATATAAATTTGTTAAAGTAGTCAAAAGTACATCTGACAGTCTCTGGACTCCCATAAACCCATGACCACATCTGAAACCGAAAATCGTTATTTGAAACATGTTATATGTGATATGTTTGGACAACTGAACAGAATATTTTGGACAGGAATCCAAGATCTCATATTGTAGATCCTAGATTGCCTCACATGTCCTCACCCTTAACTGTATAGCCATCGGGAAGCCATAGGACTTCCCTGAAAGAGCTAGGCAGGCTATGCTGCTGGGAGACCAAGGAGGGAGAAGACGTATGGAAGCCAAAGAGCTGAACAGAAGCGGTCCTTGGATTCTCTAGCTCTTTCTTCCATAGCTGAAGCCTCTGGGAAGCCATTCGGCCTTCAGAGTTTGTGGGATCCCAAAGGACAGAAGCCTTTCATAGCATGAGGGCCCTATGTCAACCCTGAGCTCACCACAGAACTGTTTGTACAAACAGGAGCTGCCCAAAGGGTGTGGTGGCCCTCACCACTGTGGAGTCAATACTGGGGCTGTTGGTACAGACTCAAGAGTTCTGGAAAGGTGGTCTCAGGCCACTTTCATTCTACAAACAGGTATCAAAAGTCAACTCTGCATTGGGCACCGGGCATCTAAGAAGCAAGTTGGAGGCAGCCTGACGCTCAAAGAGCCCACATCTAAGGGGTCAGAGAGAGAGAGACAGAGCTCGGAGACAGACTTCCCAGATAATGCAGTGCAGGAATATCTGGGTGAAGGAGAGGATAATTCTTGCTGGGCCTTCTCAAAGTCAAAGTCATTGAGCAAGGCTAGATTTGGGATGGCAACTCAAGGGCTGAATTTTGATAAGACCTGTTTCTGATAGCATTTGCAATCGCATTGCAATTAACAGTGCTCATTCATCTACACACATCAATTGGAGAGAAATATGAATGAAAAATATGACACAGTTCCTGGCCTTGAGTAATTGCAATCTAGAAGGATTTTGTTATAAATCCTCAAATAATGCCTTGAGAATTAAGTACACAGCCCAGGAAAGCCTCCTTCCTGAGTCAGTCCTTAACTACAGTGTTAGGGTGTCTTTGATCCCCCCGCAGAACTTCCTTCTCTCTGTAGCACCCTCTGCCCACCCTCACTAGACATATCTCTCTCTTCCCTCACCTTCTCTTCACAGTTCGCTGTTTTCTGTTCCTAGGCTGCAGATGTCTGCTCTCATAGTTTGATGAAGAGAGGTGCGTGGTGTGATGGGAACATTACAGCAAGGGGATTATTAGCACCCCAAAGCCTCAGAGGTGCAGGGAATCATTTTCTAATAGAAGGATGTCTGGAACTGTGATATTGTAGAAGGCTAGAAGGAGATATTTGGTGGCACGTTCTAGCTTAGTCCTCCCCCAAAATACACAATACAGGAAGTAGCTATCCTACTTTTCCCTAAGTTAGCTGGGCTTTGATTTGAATCTGGAAGAAAATCTGCTGTACAGATTATGTTAGGGATCTTACTGCCTTTTGGCTGTGTTTGGACAGACTAGTCCTGTGTGACCCCAGGCTCATCTTTCCCTTTATAGGCCCATAGCTGACCTTACAGATTGGTCACTGTCCCTTTTTCTTCCCTTCACGAGGGGGTAGCAGGAGAATAAGGCTGAATAATAATTATAACCATCTGGTGCTGGCCTTATGACCTGGTCATGCTAAAGTTCTTGGGAAGCTTTTTGTCATTGTCAGTTAATATCTTTCATGCTGTGACATTTGTCCTAGGCCATCTAGGTTCTCATTATGTCTTCTGGAGCTGTCCCATACATCCTGGGGCTTGGTGAGATGTTCTCTAGGGAGATTGGGATTGCTGCTGCTGCTCCATGGCAGGGAAACAAAGCCAGCAATTCCAAAGGGCTAGAATGAGAGAGCTAAGATGTGGAGAAGATGGAGATCATGGCCATTATTTTGCCATAGACTTTCCTGTATTTTCCCATGCACCATGGAGGGGCTGTCTTCTGAATTGGTGACACGGCTGATAGTTGGGCCTGTTGTGTGAGAGAAAAAGTTGTTGAATTAGCAACACAACTCATCACTCTGCAAATATCTACCTGTGAACTCCAGTCCAAATATTGAAAGACTAGATCTGAAATGAGAGAGAAGTGTGTAAGCTAAGGGCACTGATTGCTTTCATTCAGACAGAAGGTATTTTGTTTTCTTGTTATTTGAGCAACATATTCAAGCAAAATATATTTAGGTCACTGTAAAATGGTGCCAGGCATGGTGGTGTATACGATACCATCTTCCTCCTCAGAAACCATAGTTTAGTTGAGAGACAAGGTACATAATTAAAGCCTTTACAGAAAATTATAAGATGTATAGAAAATGAAGCAGAAACTGTAAATATTTTTTTTTACAAAGATGCCTCCTGAAGGAAATATTTGTGTTTGGTATCCTTTTTTAAAGTGGCACAGTTTTGGGATAAGTTTTATTACTTCTTTGTGTTTTTATGTATTTTCCAGTGAAAAAAAAATTTATTTTTTTTTTCTCTCAAGGGCAGTGTCACTGGTCCTCATATGTGGGACCCGAACCGGAGCTGCTGGTGTCCCAAGCCAGTGCTTAACTACCGCGCCACTCTGCTGGCCCGAAAATTTTTTTAAAACTGTAATAACCAATTTAAAAAGACAGAAGTTTTTTAAAGCAAAAATGGCTTTTTCTAATAGATTCAAGAAGAAGTAGGATGCCATGGGCTGAAAATACTGGCAAAATCCCCCATGATGGTTCTGCAACGGGTTCTCAAAGGGAGAACAGATGAGAATCGCTGGTGGTAAAAGGGGGTTTGAGGAGGGCAAAGATAGGCTTGCAATATAAGAGTTGATCCCAAATGACCATCAGCAGCCCACTGCTTTTTTAATTTTTCCTTTTTTTTTTTTTTTTAATGCTTGTACTCAAAACAAGTGTTCTTTTTTAAGGTGAGAAATGGAAGAAAGAAAATCTTGAGGTTAGAGGATAAACAAGCCCACATTCTTGTGGGTGAAAAAGTATACAAAACCCTCACTTTCCTGGAAGCAGAGATTTTTGAAATCAATTCTTGGTTGCACTAAGGTCAATAAACCCTGTGAAACTGGACCTGCCCTGGTAGCAGAGCTGACCTCTGAGGAATCATCTGAACAATGATGCTTAGGTTCTCCTCGTTAGAAATCCAGTGTTCTTGAGTTTTGATGATAAACATCAAGGCCTGTGGAGTCCGTATAACACATTTTCTTTCCAAGATTTTGTCCATGGGACTATACAGATGGAAAGAGGTCAGATGTCTCTTGGAGAGGTGGATGTTAATACAATGGCAAGTATATTAGTCAGGATTGTCAAGAGACAGAAACAATAGGATACACATATACATATATATATATACCCATATGTACATACACCTCTCTCTCTCTCTCTCTCTCTCTCTCTCTCTATATATATATATATATATATATATATTCTATGGGATATCTATTTATATATAAATTATTCATATAAATAATATTAATTCTATATTTATAAATATATATATATATATATTTTAAATTTACTTGAAATCATTGGCTTCTGTGATGGTTGGGGCTGACAAGTCTGACATCTGCAGAGCCGGTGGCAGGTGGAGTCTCAGAGAAAAGTTGCGGTTGTAGTCTTGAGTCTGAAGGCAGTCTGGAGGCAGACTCCCTTTTCTGGGGGATCTCAGTCTTTTCTCATAATGCCTTCAACTTTTGAATGAGGTTCACCCACATTACGGTGAATAATCTGCTTTACTCAAAGCCTACTGATTTAAATGTCAGGATCATCTAAAAAATATCTTGTTAAAATTTTGTGCAGTGTCAGATGGTCACAGGTTTTGTTAGGGAGACCACTTCATGGATGGAGTAGAGGTTTGATCACTGCACTGTACAACTGAAATTGATGTTGTATAATATTGTATGCCAACTGTAATTGAATATATAGACAGTCACGGGATGTGGATTATATGGTGGAATAGATAGTATGATATGGGGGGAGGAGTGGGAGGGGAGAATTGGGGGAGGGGGCTTGTCACTTTGAGGGGTAAAATGTGTAACTATTGCACTTTGTTGTACACCTGAAGCTAATTTAAAAAATATATATATATATATATATAAAATATCTTCACAGCAACAGCCAGACTGATGTTTGCCGGAGCAACAGGGCACTATAGCCTAGCCAGGTAAATAAGTAAAATGAACCATCACACCACGCAAGGATAGGACAGTTCTCCCTTCATGAAGGTGCAGTCCTTTTCACACGAGGTTTTAGAATGCAAACACCACTTACCCAATCTTTGGTCTTCAGAAGGTAGGGGGTGACATTCGTGGAGAAGTGCCTTTCCTCACTTCATGTCTGCAGTCTCCTCTGTACGAGTGATTGAGGCTCTGGTCCATTCTTCCTCCTTCTGTCTCCTCCTCTGAAGTCTAGTAGAGAAGCTGGGTAACTCCCCTTCCTCAGGGAGTTTGGGTAGGGCCACATCTGTTCATGCATACCGCAGATCATGAGAAATAGCCCAAAGGCTGAGGACATGGTGGCATAGGATTCCATCCCCTGTCACCTAATGGGCTCAATTCTGTCCCATGGCCATGAATGGAGGGAGGCTGGAGAGGAAGAGCCTTGGCGAAACACGGCGCTCCTGTGCTTCCTTTTCTCTCCTTTTGCTTCCTATGGCACTCCCACTGCTGCCAGGTTGATGGCACACAACCCCGAAGGGTGCAAACAGAAAACAACTGTACTCTCCATGCCACCCCACTGTCTAGTCACACCTGTCCTGGAGCTCATGTAGCCTGCCAATTCCCATAGGTTTTCTTGTCATTCTGCCATACGAAGGGGAAACTGTAGCAGGTTTTTTTCTTCATTTCTCCATCTTGTACATCTTTCCTTCATCCTTACCTGTTGTGGTCTCAGGTTCTTCCCATGGCTGGAGCTTCAACTAAGAGATGGAAAGGGCTTACTTATTGGGGTGTCTGTGTGGATTTGGCTTTGGCATTCCCTGGGCTTGGTGAATAAGACAAATGGACAGAATTTTATTTATTTAGTTTTTCATTTAAAAATAAATTTCTTTATTTTTTTTTAGCTGAGCCATCCTGCCACCTGTTGGCAGCTCAGCGGCAGCTCAGCTCGGGCTGGGCATCGAACTGCTGTTGCTCAGAGCTCAGCTCGCACTCTTGAGCGAGCTCTTAACCAACTGAGCCACTCTGCCAGCCCTCGACACAATTTTAGACATAAATTATTTACTTGCTCTTAATGTAGCTGAGGGTTTAAGTCTCATGCTTTATTACCCACTCTCCCCAGCCTCCTCATAGTTACATTCAATTTTTGTTTACCATACTTTTGGCTAACATAATCATCTTTATGTGATATTGTTCTCTGCTGGGTCAAGTAGTTTACTATAATTTTTCCTTTCTTCTTTTTAAAATCATCTCTCACTCCCAGCCACCAACTTGGAGTTAAAAACTACTTGTTTTTAAATTTACTCTCTCTCTCTCACATCTTCTATCTATCTATCTATCTATCTATCTATCTATCTATCTATCTATCTATCTATTATCTACCTACCTACATACCTACCTACCTACCTACCTGGCTACCTACCTATCTATCTATCTCATCTGTCACAATTTTCTTCTTAAATGCTCCAACATATCTCTTAAATTCCTACCAATACTTTTTACAAACACTCATTAATTAATGAATTTATCAGTTTTCTATTTTTTTTTTTTTCCTGGAGACCACCCTCCCAAGCCCTCATTCTCCTACTCCACTGGAGACTGGCTTTCCTTTGTGCCTTTTGACGTCATAGGACTCTTTCACCACCATCCCAATAATTACTTTCACTTCTTGCCTATCTTAGATACTCTGATTCTTGCAATTTATGACATCTCCCTCCCAGTATCCTCCCTTCTTATCTTTTTTGTTAACATTCTCCAGCAGGGTGCCTATGAGGTATGTTTTTTAAAACATTAGTTTTGTCCTTGCATTTTAAAAATTATTTACCTGGACTTAGGTTGAAATTCCCTCAAATTCTGAAGGCATTGCCATTTGTCTTGTTTTCTGGTATTCAGGGTTCCTACTAAGAAGTGAGACAGCAATCTATTTCCCAATAAAGTAGTTCCTAAGAACTACTGTCTACTCTCTGGAAACTTTTAGGATCTTCTCTTTTTGCCTGATGTTCCAAAATTTCACAATAATAGTCTTAGTCATTTTCATTTATTTTTTGACCTCTTCATGGGCATTTCAATCTAGATAGTCAATATTACAGTTTTAGGACATTTCTACCATATTATTTCTTTGCTAATTTAGTCCATTCTATTTTCTCTGGTCTCTTTGGAACTCCTGTTAGATGTTGAGTCTCCTGAATTAATTTACTAGTTGTCTTATATTTTATGCCCTGTTTTCTGTCTCTCTATCTTTTGGGGTTTATTCTAGAAGAATTTCTTTATTGTCCTACTCTTCTTTGGAATGTTCTTTTATTTCTGCCCTCCCCTCAAGGGCTTTCCTGTTCTTCGAATATTTCTTTTTATATAGTAGCTTGTTTTTTCTTCTGAGCACGATATATTTTCCTATCTCTCTGAGATATTAATAATAGTTTTTTGAGACTTTTTTCCCTGCTCCCTGCATTCCTATATTTCTTGAATCCAGGCTTCAGACTGAGTTCAGGTCAAATCCATGTGCATTTATCCTGGGCCTTGGATAAAAGTGCAATGATTACTCAAAGCCTGTTCTTATGGAATATCACTGGAACACAAACGACCAGGTCCTACAAGCGCATTTAAGGCATCTACTCACATTACATCTGCTCATATTCCAATGGCCAAACCAAGTAACGTGGCCAAGCCCAAAGTCAGACGAGCAGGAAATAGTATCTGAACAAATGATAAAACACACACACACACACACACACACGCAAGCACAAGTCATAAAGTGTTCATACCTTATTAAAGTTCAGAAAATGGTGCGCTTGAGCTCCCCTTCTCATTGTGTATCAAATTCAGGACTTCATTTGCTTTCTGAAAATAATTTTTCTGAAGTTGGATTCTGATCTACTGTTATATCTTCATGTTCATTGAATGGACCAAAGAATCATTTCCATTACTTGAGCAGTATCATTTTCCTTCGACCGACATAAACTGGAGCCAATGAACACACTCATTTATGGGCAGAAACCTACTAGAGCTATTGTAGGTGGCATGGTGGGTGAGTACCCAGCCAGCTGCTTGCCTTTGGAGGTCTCGTTGGAAAGCTTGGCTCGGCTTCCTAGTGGAAATATGTCTAGTGGTCTCATCCTCTTCTCAGACATCTTTTCACTTCACTAAGCCACTGCAGGTCTTGGCACAGTGTACCAGCTTCTTGGGAGAGGCCCCCATAATCGTATGAGACACATTCTGTCCATTAGAAATAAGGTGTATAGGGAAACTTTCATGGCGTCCACATCAGTTTCTCAAAAAAGCATGTGAAAAAAAAAAAAAAGCATGTGAAGTCTCCTTCCCGTTGATTTTTATGGGCTCTTGATTGAAATAGGGCATCCTATTTCATCTTCGAATGAGGATTCCAGAATTAGATGGTTTGTATTTTGGACTCGGCCTAAGAAGTGTGAAACTTAGGTAACAGAGAAACTTCTCAGTTAAAAGAGACAGTTTTGTTGTGTTTCTGTGATGCATGTTTGTGTGTATGGTGATTAGGTTTTGATCCTTTGGGATGAAGCTACACACACACACACACACACACATACACACACACACACACACTCTGTGGGATAAGGGAACATACCAGAGTTTATGAGCATTGGGATTTAATTCTGGGAAACCTTGTCCTTTGGCATCTGCCAACATATCCTCTGGAATTTATTATGTGCCCGCAATGTCTTTCCAACCAACCATTCTTCCCTATTTCCACAGTCACTAGCATAATTTCAGCCCATGTCATCTCACACCTGTAATATAAAAACAGCTTAGTCCCTTGTCTTTCTGGCTCCAATCTCCCCTAATTCCAACTCATGTCTTTCACTGATGGAATAAGATTCCAAGACATTGCTCTTATCATGTCACTCCCTCCCCTACCTCTGCTAAAGAACTCCATCACTTATTCACTCAAAAGAAGTTGTTGTCCTTGCATCATTTCACCAGGCTCTTGTGGGGAGAAGGTGACCCAAGAATGTCTGATTACCAGAGTCACCTGGGAGATATGAAGGCATGCAGACTCCTAGCTCCCTTCTATTGATGGGCCCAAGGAAGCCACATTTAAAAACCATTTTATGAAAGTATAATATACATATAGAAATATATATGCACAAATAATGACAACTTGAATACTTTCACCATGAATATTTCTTTGCACCTAGCACCCAGATCAAGAAATAGAAAGTTAACAGCAAAAAAAGGTAGCCACTATCTTGACTTCGAAAAGAAATATATATGTTTTTTAAAGCTTTCCAGGTTATTAGCTTGGGTTTGGGGGCAACTCATTGTCTTATTAAGAGTTAAAAAGGAATAGCTTGTGGTCTTGAAGTTATTTTCAGGGATATATATATATATATATATATATATATATATATATAGTTTTTGCCCAGTTAAATAGTAGGCTTCAAAGATCAAGAATTTCACTTTCATTAATTTTACCTTCATTCCATTACTTTTCCCTATAATATACCATTTCAAAGTGTTCTTGTTTTTTGTTGACTTATTTGAGACAGACTTACTGTGATTATTGTAAATTGCTTCTAAATACAGTATTTATATGTCTATTCTTATACATAATGGATGCTTGATTGATGTTTAACAAATTGAATTATTTTGTCTCTTTTCTCCACGTCCCAGTAAATTGACGAGGAAGGGAAAGCATAGAGAGAGAGCTGACATAGCTGTGAGTTGGAGGCAGTCAGGTGTCAGTTCAGAGACCCCCTAAATCCAAGTCTAAGCCTCTTGGTATTAGGTTCTGCTCCCACATTTTGAGGCTGCTTTAGCATTCCTTGGAAATGTTTTGTTTTTTTTTAAAGATTGTATTGGGGAATTGGGGGAGGGGCACAGCGTTGGGGATTTGGGGAAGGGGAACAGACAAGTTGCTGTCTTTTTAACTTTTTTTTTTTTTTTTTTTTTTTTTTTTTGAGAGCAGTGTCACTGGCCCACATATGTGTGACCCGAACCGGGGGCGCTGGCTTCCCAAGCCAGTGCTTAACCACCGTGCTACTCAGCCAGCCCATGTTGCTGTCTTTTTGTTCTTCGGTCTAGTTGTGGAGGACGTTGCTTCACTGGCCCATGTTGGTATCGTCATTGCTCACTTCCCAGATAAGGCAGATCAGTCGCCGGCCTCTGGATGGTCGCTCACCACGGCTATTTGCAGCTCACGCTGGCTGCGGGCCACTTACTGTAGCCTATGGCAGCCCACTGCAGCAGGGGCTGCAGCTATGCCGTCCCCCGGGGCTCACAGCAGCCCAGCTCCAGGTGGAGCTGTTGTTCACCATCTTAGCTGTAGAGGGCAGTGTCACTGGCCCTCATATGGGATCCAAACCGGGGCCACTGGCGTCACAAGGCAGCTCTTAACCAATGTGCCACTCGGCTGGCCCTCCTTGGAAATATTTTGAAAAATAGAAGTGACATCTAATACAATGCTGAGCATGTGGTATGCAACCAACACAAATATACTGAATTGAGTAAATTTGAGAGAACTAATTGAAATAATGCCAACGCATTATCTCTAACTGTTAAGAACCCACACACAGTCCTTTGCATAATATTTTATGAACTGAAAGGTGTGATCTGATAATATCATTGCCTCAACTGATAACTGCCCTTTACCATCTAACTGGTTTTCAACAATAACTCCATTTGTTATTACTGTGCATTCAAGTGATGAAAGCAATTTGTTTACAGGAGTTGTTTCTGCTCTGAGACTTCATAACTTTGCAGTCAGAAAATATGCATAAAAGAGATCATTGTTGGCTGAAAAATAGAGGCTACATTTTTAGTTATCTCCGTTGTATAAGCATAAATGAATGCCATTCTAAAAACCTGTGTCAGGTACCTTTTTATATAATACAAGGAACTCAGGTGTTTACAAGAGCCAAATACAGGATATGGTCCCTGTTCCGAAGGAACTTAAGAAGCCCGATGAGGCAATGTAAGATGAATGATGGCTAACATGTCGCTCTTAGAAGCCAGAGACTGAAAACATCATCTCTGGCTGGAGAGGGTAAGGCAGCTTCAGGGAAAGATGATACTAGAAATGGATCTTGAAGGATGGGGAAGAGTTTGACAGGTGGTGATTGGGGCAAAAACAAAGACAAGGATGTAGGAAAATGCAGGGCAGTTTGGGTGGAGAGCTTGGCTGGAGCAGAAGACACAAACGGGGCTCTCGGTGTAGGTAAATCTGATGAGGCAGCTCAATTCAGATTTCAGAGTGTGTGGAACTCTGGGCCAAAAAGTTAGGAAGCTCTTGCAGTGTCCAAGTGTGAAATAATAAAGGTCTGAATTAAGAAGTAGTAGTGAAAATCAAAAAAAGTTCATTACTTTTAGAGCAACTGATTTGAAACAAAATTCAACAAAGTTGTCCATGGCAACCTACTGAGTGAGGGAGTGGAGGTATAAAGAGCACTAGTTTTTGAGCTGGGTGACTAGAACATTCAAGGTGCCATGCCCCAAAATCTTCCATTTCCTTCTTTCACAGTCACATTTCTAAGGGCAGTCTCTGTATTCATTATCTACCCTTTCATCTCAAATCACTGCCCCATCTGCAGGCATCTGCCCTCTCTCTCTCACTTAACTCTCATCCAAGACACCAGTAACATCCAGTCCTCCAAATCTAATGGGCATGTTTCAATTTTCAAGCATTGCTTTCTTTACTGCGTTTGCCCTTTGTGAAACTCTCTGTTCCACTGGTTTTGATGATTCCTTTTTTAGCGTGAAAAACATTTTAAAAAGAACAGAAAAACCTGCATAAGTATCAGAGATCCTTTGCACGATAACAAAACCAAACACAGCACGTAATGCACAGGACTTAAACCGTCTTTTGTCTAGTGCATTAATGCACAGCAGTCTCTGCTGTTTTGTTTCTTTGTATGAAAAATGGAGGCCGGTAAATGCAATCCTGATTTTTGCAGATATGACAATGTCTAATTAATGAATTGCCCTAAAGAGACATCAGAATGTATGAGGTGCTAAAAAAATGTTGTGCAAAGAGAGATTAAATTTGACCGAGTGATTTATTAGACGAGTCTAACAAGTGATATCATTGGCTCGAGGGAGTAGAATTGGATTGGTTTATAAGATCACTTGAATTTTGAGCGATTGAGTTGTGGATATTTATTGTTGTTATAACTGCAGGAACCCAGTGTAACTTTTTGGTTTCCAAACTTTGGAATGTGACATTTATTAGCACTGCAGCTCCATCAAGAGTGATGGAAGATATTAAACTACTGTGGTTCAAGGAGTGAAACGAAATAGATGTTACCCTCCACTGGTTTTATTGAGCTGCACTTTTGTATACAAATTTGAACTAATGTTTATTATTTCCCTTAATGATTGCTGTATCACAGGTTCTCATTTTGCAAGTTAAAATACAATTTTTTCCACTCTAGACACATTAAACTCCACGTGGAACTTCAAGCCCTGCTGCAGTCTTGCTGTTTGCTTCTGTTGCCACCAAAAGCAATAAAGGTTCCTCAGTCAGGTTCAGGTTGAAGGTCTCAGTGTGTCCCCAAGTGGCAGAAAACCTTTCTCCCCCTCCCCCTCTCTCCCTGCCCCCCAAACAAAAAGAAACATGGTGGTCAGAGCTGATAAACTTGTGTTTGCTTGCTCTCATAAATAAGCAACCTCAGGAGCCACTGAGCAGAGGGAAAGCCAACCAAGGAGACAATTTTTGGAACTGTTTGAGAAATATGCTTCCACTTACAAACAATTTGACTTCAGTTTTCAGCCTGGGTTTTGGACCTTTGTTTTTGGTATATGAGGGTTTCTTTTCATTTATCTCAAGGGAGTATTATAACCTCTTCAGGATAAAATTTACAAATCACCTGATTTTTCAACTAAATATAAGCCTCATTGAAGGTTTGTTGTTTGTTTGTTTGTTTTTCTTCCTGGTATTATATATATGAAAAGCAGTCAGATAAAATGCACCAAATTTTGGCACATGGGCAGGGGGGAGGGGATGGAGAGAACCTCTTTGTTTGCAGTCAGCTGGGAACAGAAACACAGCATTGCAATATGAAATCTATTCTGTTGAATCAAAACAGTTCTTTTTCAGCTTTTTCTTTCATTTCAGCTGATTGATTAGTCACCATTTTAGTACGCCTATCGTTTCCTACTATGTTGTTGTTTTGACAGGTTAAAAACCGCTATACTTTTCAACACCTACCAATTCTTAACAGTTAATCCTATTGATCTTACAGGATCATTATAGGATTAGTCAAAATATATGTTAAAGTCATAACACAGTACATAGGAGATGCTCGATTTCTTTCAAGATTTATTGAGGTGTAATTGACAAAAATGTATACATGTGAAGTATCTACTTGCTGAGCAAATTTCAAGTACACAATATGATAGTATTAACTATAGTCACCATGCTGTATGTTAGATTTCCAGAATTTATTCATTCTGCATCACTGAAACTTTAACCAAAATGAATAAAGATACGTTTGATCAACATTTCTTCATTTCCCCCATGCCCCAGTCCTTGGTAACCACCAATTCTACTCTGCTTCTATGCGTTTTGCTATTTTAGATTCCACCATAAAAGTGAGATTATGCCATATTTACCTTTCTGTGCCTGGCTTATTTCCCATAGCATTGTGTCCTCCAGGTCCATCCATGTGGTCACAAATGGCAGGATATCTTTTCTTAAGGCTAAATAATGTGACATTATCAATCATCTATCTATCTATCTATCTATCTATCTATCTATCTATCTATCTATCTATCATCTATCTATCTATCATCTTTCTATCTATCATCTTTCTATCTTACATTTTGTTATTATTGATGAGCACTAAGGTTGTTTTTATATCTTGACTATTATGATTAGTGCTGCAGTGAATATGGGGTGCAGATATCTCTTTGATACCCTGTACCCTGTTTTCATTTCCTTTGGTTATACACCCAAAAGTGTGATTGCTAGAGCCTATGGTAGCCTTTTTTTTTTTTTTTTTTTTTTTTTGGGCAGTGTCACAGGCCCTCATATGTGGGATCTGAACTGGGGCCACTGGCTTCCCAAGTCAGCGCTAAACCACGGAGCCACTCGGCCGGCCCAAATGTTTTTTTTTGGTAGTCCTATTTTTAAAATTTTCTTTATTCACCTGTCAATGGACAATTAGGCTGTTTGCATGTCTTGGCTATTGTAAATAATACTGCCATGAATATGAGGGTACACATATCTTTTCGAGTCGGTCATTTTGTGTCCTTCATATAAATATCCAGAAGTGAATTTCTGGATCACATGGTAGTTCTATTTTTAATTTTCTGAGGAAACTCCATACTGTTTTTCCTGATGACTGTGCCCATTTATGTTCCCATCTGTCGTGCACGAGGGTTCCTTTTTCTGTACATCCTCACCAAGCCTTAACTTTTATCTTTTTGATGGCAGACATCCTAACAGGTGTGAGATGATATCTGGTGGTTCTGATTTGCATTTTTTTGGTGATTAGTAACATTAAGCACCTTTCCATGTACTTGTTGGCCATTTGCATGTCTTCTTTTGAAAAATGTTTGTTCAGGTCCTTTGCCCATTTTTTTAAATTGTATTGTTTGGTTTCTTGCTATTGAGCTGTTTGAGTTCCTCATATATTTGAGATATTAACCTCTTATCAGATATATGATTTGAAAAGATTTTCTCCCATTCTGTTGTCTCTTTACTCTGTTGATGGTTTCCTTGGCTGTATGCAAGCTTTTTAGTTTGATGCAGTGCCATTTATCTATTTTTGCTTTTGTTGCCTGTGCTCTTGGGTCATAACCAGGAAATGCTTGCCCAGACCCATGCCAAAAAGTTTCTTCTTATGTTTTCTTTCTAGTAGTTTTACACTTTCAGGTTTTACATAGAAGTCTTCAATCCATCTGATTTGATGTCTGTATAGGGTGTGAGATAAGTGTCCAGTTTCATTTTTTCTGCATGTGGCGATTCAGTTTTACTAGCACCATTTATTGAAGACTCTCCTTTTTCCCATTGTGTGTTCTTGGCAGGGAGGAACACAGTTTATGATAGTTTTTGTCCCACTATTTTCACGATTTCTCAAATAAAATCTTGAACATATAGACTTTTAGGAGAGGAAGTAGTTTCTAAGACATCAGTATTAAAAAAAAATTAGAACTCACCAGTGTGCGAGAGGACACGAGCCACATGGACTTGAATGATTAATTCTGCTGTTGCGAATCCATTTGACTAGGGCTGAGTGCTCTAATGGAAAGTCAGAACAATTCAGAAATTACTCTGGGATTCAGCGAACACTCCATAAATGCTTATTAAAAGCATAACAGACCAAATTGGGATTGGCAATAAGGTTTATCATTTGCTTGTGTAGGAGATCAGAAAAAGCTAAGATTCTGTGACTTACATTTTTAGTCAAGCAATCAATTAACGAGTGACGGGAGCTGGTTGAGTAGAATAGAGAAAACAACGGGGTGTCTTATCTTATACAGCAAATATCCAGTCTTTTTTTGTGTTATTAACAAGGGTTGCTTTATGGCTGAAAACAGTCATGGAGCAATTTGTAATTTTAAAAGTGCTTTCTCAATCCTGCTCTTATTCATTCCTTACAGTGACCCTGTAAATTATAGGCTGTGTTGTCTTGGCTTTAGCGGCAGAGTCAGGCAGCACTAGGGAGAAATCTTAGCTTCAACAATTATTGGTTATGTGACCTGGCACAGATTACTTAAAGTTTCCTGAACTTTAGTTTTTTCATATATAAATTAAAATATTAATATTTACCATGTAGGAGCACTAGAGAAATGTGTTTATGTTCCATACTTAGCATCTTATTGGGCACATTGCCGGTGTTCAATTTATTAGGAACAATGACTGTTGTTTTACCGTTCTTGACATACGTTGGAGAGGGGTCAAGTTTATAGACACTGAGGCCCAAAGAGTTTAAGTGACTTAAACTGTCTCTGTGTCTGAAGGGCACATACCTCCACCATGTGTTCCAGGGGACAGCAGCTGAAGAGTGAGGAAGCTAGGCCCAGGCCACCTCAATGGCCATCTCGTCTGTGGCATGGCTGACTTATTTTGTCTATACTGTGTCATTGTGAGGCTAAAACTTTAAAAGATCTTAGGCTTATTTAGCTTATTTTTCAGCCCAGAAATATTACAGAGGCACTTGATATGATCACTTAGAATCACCTTATTATTTCAGAGGGAACATAAAAATTTCTAGTAACAGATTATTAGATAATGATTGATAATGCCTGGTTTCTAATAAGTGTATTAAACGAGAGTCTGCTGTAGAAGTCTGACGGCCAAAACTTTGTTACACTGCAGGAAAGCAATTAGTTATTGCCCTGGGATTAACCATCTAATCATCTGGACACAGAGAAATGATCACGTGGCAGCCATTTATTTGGTTTTGCAAAAAAAAGTTTATGTTACTCTAACATTCTCTGAGATCAAATTTTAGGACTCTTAAGAACCTAGAAAACGTGATAAATATTTGTGGTTCTTGACTTATTCCCCATGAGGAGAAAGCTTTTTACAATCACAGCTATATATGGAGAGAAGTAGTGTTATTTTTTCCATCATATAAACCATTGGTTTGGATCCACAAACATTTAGGCTTGTGTTCCTGGATCCTTAAATTCAAAAGGAACGTGGTTTCGTCCACCCATTTAGATGAAAAATTAAGAAATTAGAATCTAATAGTTCTTGAATTTTTCCTCAGAGAACTCAACTTTTTCCTTTAGAGCAGCTTGTCTTGAAAATTCAGTAATAGTATTCACTGATGTTCAGGGATAGTCTTTCTCTGATATTTGCCTTTTTTCCTAAGTGGTCTACCTACCTACCATTAATGACAATGAAAAGCATATTCAGTTTATTAGTTAATTCATTTATTCATACAACAGATATTTTTTAAGTGCCTATTATGCAGTGATGTACCAGTAAGCCTACTCTTTGAAACAAAAAGCCTGGATTTGCAGCCTTTGGTGATTTCTCTGTGTATTACCTTCCTCGGTAGCTGATTTTTAACTGTCAATGTCATGTCACTGATCACAGAGTTGAAAAGAGGTGAGCAGAATTGGCTCTGTTCTTGACACTATCTGACCCTATGTGTCGCATACCTTGGAGATAGATGTATATAATGTTAGTGCCAGGTGAAAATGAAAACATTCAGCTAAATATCAGAAAAAGCTAAGAAGGTTTGACTTATTTTATATTCAGGTGATACATTAGATTTCTAATCAACTAGAGCGGTAAAATAAAACACCAACCTGGATGTTTTTAAAAACTGGTTCTATACAATGTCTCCATTTTCATGATCAACACAGATTACTCTGTGATTGAAACTTGATTAGTAGAAATGTAATTAGTTCATAATTTTTAACCATGTATTTGGATATTTGAAAAGAAGAGGGAAATGAAATTATAAATTTCATTTGTAATTTTGTTTGTAAATGAAATTATAAATTTTTTTTTTTTTTTTTGAGGGCAGTGTCACTGGCCCTCATATGTGGGACCCAAACCGGGGCTGCTGGCATCCCAAGCCAGCTCTTAACCACCGCGCCACTTGGCCGGCCCTGAAATTATAAATTTTTATCTCTCAGACACATACCATTGACCAGTGTCTATCTATGGTGCTAGTGCATTTAGAACTGGTATGGTGGTGGAAGGAGTGTCATTACATTATCATAGGTACATTTTTTACATCGGTTGGTCAGAGAAGTCTACTAAAGTTAAAGGTTTGGGATTCAGCATGCTGTGTTCTGTTGTGTGGCTACAGCTAGCATCTAGAGGCAGGCCAATCACCTTGTAATGTTACCAGGGAAATGGATAATAGGGAATTGATGGATTAGTGTAATGCTCACCTCTGGAAAAGAAATTCAAGGGTAAGCCTTATGGACGGTGGGTCAACAGGGTTTCCAGTGTGTGTGTGTGTGTGTGTGTGTGTGTGTGTGTGTATGTGTGTGTGTATGATATATCCATATCTATATCTCTCTCTATATGTGTATATATGTATAGACAGATAGATATAGATATATCATACACACATATCGGTGTGTATATGTGTATTCTTTATGTTTTAAACCAATGTTGAATTCATATTGTGTATAGATTTTGTTTCTTGATTTTTTTTTTCAGTGAACATCATGTTGAAAGTATTTCCTCATGTAATAAAAACACTTCATTATACTTTCAATAGGCACATAATAGTTCCCCGTTTTCCTAAACATTCCTTCCACAACTTTGGACAGTTGAGTATTTTTTCACATTTTCCTTTTATTATAAATAATACTTCAGGAGATGTCTTTGTCTACACATCTTTGGTTATATGTGTGATTACTTCCTTTGGAGAGATTCCTGAAGTCAAGGGTATGACGAGTTGAAGAACTTTACAAACATAAAGCCAAATTGCTTTGCAGTGAGATGGTCTAAGTATGCCTTCCAATAGTGTAGCATCTTAGAGTGCTGCCTGACAGCAACTTTTCTGCATCAAGAATTACAATTTTTATTTAATTTTCCTTGAGAGTAGTAATGAGGTTGAACCTTTTGTTAATTCTTCATTTGCATTTTCTTTTCTATGAATTATCTCTTCATATCTTTCACCTATCGAATTTTTAGAGTTTTATACTGGTTCCATTGAGTTCTATATCTAGTGAGAGTATACAACTTAGTTTCTCATACTTGATACAAATATTTCACCCAGCTTACTTTTTTTTTTATTGGTTAACACATTCTTGTGATATGGGGAAATTAATATTATTAAAGTTATATTTATTTATATTTAGTAAAGTTATCTGTATCTTTTCCCCTTGTAATTTCTTCCATTGAATTTAAGCTTAGCAATTTCTCCATTCAGATTGAATAAATATTTACATATATTTTCTTTTGATTTTTTTACTTTAATTTTTTTTAATACTTAAGTCTTATTCCATTTGTTTTATTTCAGCATATAAATATAATTCAAGGATTAGCATATAACCAATTATCCTAATGTCAATTATAGAATACTGTTGCTATTCTCCATTAATTTGTGACATTCCAGTTTTCATATATTTAATATTTACTTATACTAAGGCCTATCTCTGAAACATTGATTTTGTTCTATCTTTCTGTCTAGTCTTCTGTCAGTATCATTCTTATTTATTATAGACATAATATTTTAATAATTTCTAGTGCTATTTCCCCCATTTTAAAATCAGCTGGTCTAACTAGTTTTTTTTTCAAATTACTTGAAAATAGATTTAAAAATACATTAGAAAAAAATGTCTGTGGGGATTTTGTCAGTGGGTTAAGCTTACATATTAATTTGGAAGGAACTATCATAGTAACTTCAGTTGAAGATAAATGACAGCAAAATTATCTTATAATTCAAAAAAAAAAAAAAAATTGAGGTGTAGAAGGGCCAAAGAGCACCATGGAAGGTCACTGACAAACTGAACTTGGATCAAGGCTCACTTATTTCTATTTACTATTAATATTTGTAAAGCCATGAACAAGCCCCTTAAGATTTTTGAAGTTATTCCCTCATCTGTAAGATAGGAATTATACCTTCCCTGCTGACCTAGTCGAGCTGTTATGAGAATCAAGGAAGAGTAGCATTATCAGTGCTGTTTAGAACATTTAAAAATGTGTGCATGTTTGAAAATTCGATTGTTTTGACCCCTATCAAGATCAATAGTCCCCTCAGACAAATATGCCACTACCAGCATCTGAAACCCACGAGTGAATTTCATTTCCTTCAACTGGAAAATCTATAAACAAGTTTCACTCTCTGCTTAGTCCTTTTAAAAACGAAATTATTCAATTTTTTTTTTTTTTTTTTTTGCCTTCCGCACTACAGATATAGGTCATTGACAAAGACCAAAACTTTTTAATACGGAAAAGAATGCCCCTGTATTTTATAAGCAGGAGGCCTGTCAAGCAAATTGCTCTTGGCAGGACAGCAGATCATATATCTTGAGCTTATCTCCCTCCTTTGGGTGGAGGCCAGCCCTGATCACCCTCTGATATGCTCAGACCCTCAGTGTGCTGGCTGGGCTGGGACCGCCTTAGCCAGAGGCATTTGAAGACGGCTCTCTCTCCCCAGCCTGTGGTTTAGGAAGCTCATAGCCTCTTCCCCTAGAGTGATGATTTTCTGCTGTCATTTTCTAAACTACCTACTACTGTTTATTTGGAATCTAAACATCTGGGAAGCTTTAAAAGACCAAATTTGTTGAGGGCATAGTCTGCACTCTAATTTTCTGTGCCTGAGACACATGACAAGTAAACATGTTGATAGCAGGATTTATTAAAACGTAACCTCTGCAATAGAATCTGGGGCTGGGAAGATTTAGGGCAATCTTCTATGGCACCGTGTATGATGGGGTTTTAGGTCTGGAAGAGACAGAATGACCGCCAGCTTAATCCTTTCATTTTGCAAAGAAGGAGCCCCCATTCAGAGACATGGTGGCTTTTCTAGGCAACGTGGCCAGTACACGGCAGAGCAGGGAGCAGAAAAGAATCTTGCTTCCTGGGTGCTCGCCACATGACTCTGAATATTGTGCCATTCTGAATAGGACATCAATGCAATGCAAAAAGTTAAAGAGTGTGTTTGACAATCTGGGAAGAGAAAAGTTAAATGCAGCCAATGACAGAGTATCCTAAAAACATCTGGCTCACAAAGTCTTCAAAACTAGTCCTTTAACTGTCTGAAAGAAGTAGGAACATTGGGAAAATCATGTTTGTGCCTCAAAGAGTCTTAGATATCTTCTTTCTCACTTACTGGAAAATAATACATATAAATGTTTTTACTTAGGCTGATAGTGGAAAATACTAGCATAGGTTTCAGAAATATGAATGCCCAGATTTGATCATTTCCTCAGCCAGTCTGATCAGTTCTGTAGACTGGTTATTATTATAACTGGGGGCAAAGATCTATATGCCCAAATCCCTTTGTCTGGTTTCTGGATTAATCTGCCCCATCTGATTTAAAAACTGCAATTTCCACTTGTCCCTACCAGGAAGTCTGCTTTGAGGGGACTCAATTCCAACTTTTTAAAGTCTTCTGAACTTTGCTAATTTTGTTTTCCAAGTGTTTTTGTTCATGCTGTTCCTTCCCTTAGAATATCTAACATCTCTTTCTCACAGATAGCTTTTTTAGTCAGCTATGGTCTTTCCTGGTTCTCACATCCATTTCACACTGATTCTTACACCTTCTGGCCTTGACCTCACATCCATTTCACACTGATTCTTACACCTTCTGGCCTTGACTCTCCCCCTAAGTTTGAACTTTGAAAGTGTAGGAAATGCAAAATTTTCCTCATGAGTAACCCTAAGACCACACTAGGTTATTACAAGGGGCATGAGTGAAACTGAAAAAGAAAAATACAGTTGAATGTGGAGAAGGGAGAGGATCAAGTTGACAGGCTGCTTCTATTTCCTGTCACAGACCTTGTTCCAGTCAAGTCTGACACAGCTCTCTCTATATTGATTCTTGAATTCTCATTACCACAAGTGAAATGACAGCCCCTAGGGTGTTCTCATTTCCCAAATTTCTCTGGCTTTGTTTCATGGTCTCTTTCCTCTGAATGACCTTGTTTCTTCTCCTTGAGTCATGGCAACAATTATTTGCTTTTCATATATGTTTTTCCCCTCAAATAGTTCCAGGTATTTACTTTCAAGCTCTACAAGGACTATTGTAAGAAAAACAAATTAGGAAGACAAGCTGGGGCTTGAGTAAAAAAGTTTGCCAGAGGCAAACTAGAAATGCCTCTTTTCTAAGCATATAATTCCCAATGACATATCTTTATCATAACCAGTCATCTTGTATTATCATGATCTGTGCCTGTGTTTCTTTCTTCCATTAGTCTGTGAGCTCTGCTTTATTTATTTTTACGTGCCAAGTACCTACGAGTGTCTGGTATATAGTAAGCCCACAGTGAATGTGTGTAGAACATTAAAGAAATCTTAGATTTCTTAAAGAAAAAAAAAAAAAAGCAAAAACACTTTGTAATAAGTGAGAAACTATCCCCTCTTTAAAAAATTTTTTTTTCATTTTTCTTTTTTTTAGTAACAGATGAAAATGGTGGTCTGTACAGCTTAGGCAACAAAATGGCGTCCTCTTTCTCCACCTCACAACCTCCCCAGTTTTCCCTGAATATTACCTCAACTTGTTATGTTTGGTTTGTCTATCTTGCTGTGAGCATCTGTCCTTTCTATTTAAAGTTGTGTGTAACCATTTTCTTCTATGGAAAAAAAAAAAAAAAGGCCGATGCTTGCAGCAATGGTTTGCTGAGGCTGGTGAAATGGATTGGTTTTGTTGACAAATAATCTCGGTCTGAATTTCTGACATTTCTCAGCCCTCTGCTGGATTGCACAAGATTGTGTAACTTTACTTGGAAATAAATGAGTTTATTAGCAGTGAGCTGTGTGTTTGTGGCTGTGTCCATGTATGATAATAAACATCTTTTGTGGGTACTTACAGCAATAATGACACCACTCTTTTTCAGTTCACCCTTTACCATAAACTATGCCATTATTCATTTCAGTGGGAGCATCTGACCTCAAAGAATGTTATGAGAGTAGCTTGTTGAAACAGAGTAATGGACAGTAGGCTCTGAGTAATCCTCTACTGGCAGGACCTTGTGATAGCTGAGCAGCCTGCTTCTTCCATGTTGGTGGTCTGTGATATTTCTATTTTAAGCCATTCACATCTAACACAGCTTTGCCACACTAGACCCAGGTGTTTTCAGGGACTCAAAAGAGTCCATTGTTATCTGGAGTCAGCCCTAGACACTTGAGGGCTGTCCAGTGCCTCCAGGTTGTGCTTCTTGAGACTACTCAGCTGAACTGAGGAGGTCCCTGCCTTCACAGAGCACACACAGCCTAACATAACTAGACAAGGCACCTAAGGGGCTCCACTCCTCAGACGGCAGGAGCCCAGAAACAAGCACATAACCAAATAGAACTGAGCTCAAGAATGGCCGGAATAGTTGGGTTGTGTTGGGGTAGGGTGCAGTTAGGCAAGATTAGCAGGAAAACCTTTGAGGGACATCAGCCCTGGACCAATGAGTGGAAGGGCTAGAGATGATTGTTAACAAAAAGGAGCAGAGAGAATGTTCTAGTTTGCCTGGGGTGGGTCATATGGGAAGTTAAGGAGGAAGAAGCAATAACTTGTGGGAAATGGAAGGGAAATGAAACCATTAGATAAGCAGACCAGCTAAAATTCCCTCAGGGAAAAAAAAAATCATTACAATCTGTCTGAATCACCAAAGAGTTTTGTGTAAGACACAAAAACAGAAGCAGAATCTGAACTCAGTGAGACATACATTTATTATTGTGTATTTGCTGTTGGCAGGGCACTGGGTTAGAGGTTGGAAGATAGTGCTGAGTAAGGAGTGGTCCTGACCTTACGAATCTCAGTCACAGACAAGCTGCACATGGATTATTTCACTAACCGGTGATAAGTGCAGGGCTAGAAGGGTGCCCAGGGCACTGTGGGAGCATGGTGGGCTGGGACTCAATTTGACCTTGAGAAGGGTGGGGAGAAGGTGAGGTGAGAGAGCACAGGTGAGTATTAAAAGAGGCATAAGATTCATTCTCATAGAGAAGTCTGTGTGTGATGGGCAAGTGGGCAAGGTTCTTACAGGTAGAAGGAGCACTTCGAGGAGAGGCCCTCATACATGAAACCATGGGATATTTGCTGAGGCTGCTTTCTGAGTTTGAACTTCTAGCTCAGGTTGGAGTTGAGGTGGGTGGGTGGTGGATGTGTTTGCACCCTGGGAACTTATCCGGTGGGCCATGAGAACCCACAGGGGTTTGAAGATGGCACCAACATGGGGGGTTGTAAGGAAGGGCAGTGTGAGGGTGACAGCTCTAAAAGTTCGGAGACTGTGAGAGTGAGAGGTTCTGAGGACTGGCCTAGGGTGATGGCAGTGAGAACGGGAAGGAGGAATGGGTGCTGAAAGCATTTGTTTGTTTTAATCTAAAATTCTAAAGGTGCTGGAATTGCGAGGACACAAAGGAATAGAGAGGGAAAGGATTCTGGGATAATTGTGAGTGTTTTGGCTTTGATGACTGCTGCTTCTAACTACCCTCAGGTTTAAGAGGCTGAGTTTGCGGAACTTTCTGGCATCTCTTTTAAAAGACTGGCAGTGACCGACTTCATCCCACCTACTGGTAATTTGATTGTCAGGGGGCTGTAGACTCCATGCAGCACTGGAGGCCACGGATGACAGTGCTGCCTGCCCTAAAGGCTGTTGTGAGGACCACTCTGGAGATGGACATGAAGGGCCGTGGAGCACTGTGCTTCTGGAAGAAAACATCATTCCACAGATGGCTCTCTGTCCATTTTCCCTGCTCGGCTGTTTTACCGAGTGTAGGGAATGGGGACTTTGCCCTAAGAATCCCTTCTACGAGGAATGCTGACAGAGCAGATACTGCAACCAGCAGAAATGACTCAGCATTTCCAAGCGCAGGGGTGGGGGATGGGGGGGAGTGGGGGGTGTTGAATGTTGAGTCAACATTATTCTAACACCTTTCAGTTCACTTAATATTTACAGTGTACTGTAGTAGGTGGCAGGCAGAGGCACGGAGCCTAGAGGAATTTCGGTGCCAGCACAATCCCTTCTTGCAGCTCTCCGAAAGCCACAATGATATTTTCTCTCCTCCTGGCCATTTTTTTTTTTTTTCAATGGTTGAAAAATTTAAGCAGAAAAAAAGTTTTCTATTAAAACATGAAAGAAATAAGGAGGCCACAGTGGAATCTTCAGGAAAGACAATGGTTACAGTTTTGTGCCTATGAAAGTCCAAAGAGGCTAAGAAAATCATATCTGCCCCCCGCCACCTCACCCTTTCCAAACAAAAAGCAAAAAATCATAAAGTTGATGATAAGCCTCCATGGCTCAGAGCTCACAGATGGGGAAGAAATAGAGAAAAGTTCCTGAAAGGGCCCTGTAACTGACATTGTTCCCTGTTGGTGACTGTAAAAAGCTGGTGGTGACTTCAGCCAGCATTGGTTCTCCTAGAAGAGTCCAAAGGTTTCAGATGGAGTCTAATGTTGGAAAAACTAGTCAGGAGAAAAAAATATATAATAATAAACGTTCCCTTTCCCTCTTCTTTTAATATCGTTTTCAGTAGCACAATGCATTTAAAGTAAGGCACAGTTTCCTCAGAGCAATATGGCCTCAGGACATGATTTAGATGGAAAATTTAAGTAAGATTAATGCAATTTATTATCCGACAGGATATCCCTACAAGCCACACTATTTGGCTGAATTTTAGATTCCCAATCTAATATTTCAGATGAGATTTCCAGATGGGTGTCTTATTCCTCTATTAGTTTAGTCAGGGTGATATAGAGTTTGTAAAACAGGAGAGGTTAAACTAGTTTTAACACTTGATTAATCATTGAAATTACTTTGTTACTGTTTCAATTCATTGACTTTTGTTTATTAAGTAACTCCCTAAAACCCAAAGCCAACACAAACTAGAGGCACATTTACAGCTTTGCTAATTTATTTGATGACTTCTTCAAAAGAAATTTTTTAAAAAGCAGTAAATTTATGGTTCCATTGAAAGGCTGCTCAATGCTTGTCCTTGTCATGAGAGAAAGTAAAGTGGGGGTTTATAAGACTAAGGGACACACACACACACACACACACACACACACACACACTCACACCCCAAACCCATATTCTGATTTCCTAGAACATTTCTGAGCAGATAAATCTTTAAAACAAATTGGATGAATAATTATCAGCG
Source organism: Aselliscus stoliczkanus (assembly GCA_033961575.1). Classification (NCBI taxonomy): domain Eukaryota; kingdom Metazoa; phylum Chordata; class Mammalia; order Chiroptera; family Hipposideridae; genus Aselliscus; species Aselliscus stoliczkanus. The sequence continues at coordinate 11,477,322 of CM066734.1, forward strand.
CTTTTGCTACTTCCATCAAGGAGCAGACGGATAGCACAGAAACTGTCCGAGGTGACAAACCACACATATATTCTGACATTTTATAAACCCTGGCAAGTCTGTCAAAGGAGGTGAAGTCCAGTGCACCCAGGCAGACTGCTCTGAGTGGAGGGATGAGCTATGGGGAAAGAGCCATAGCCAATTAAACACACTCCACAGCCGACTCAGCCCTTAGCAGGGAGTGAGGGGGCAGGGAGCCGGTTCAGAAAGTAGACAAAGTTCCAAACCAGAACTTCTTTTTGGGATATGAAAATTTCCTGAAGTCTGGGTTTGGTAAATTGATTACAATCTCTTTTCAGAGACGTATCAGGAGCAAACTCGTGGGTTGCAGACATAAATTTGAATTCCAGAGCCTCCAACTAACCCAACTCATAAATGAATTCCTAAATGCTGACTGGCCCAGCTTTGGAAAACCACTTGGCAGGAATCATTAGTTTCGAAATGAGATGAACTGCTCTATTTAGCCCTCATTCAAAACTTTACAGAAACACCAGATTTCCATAAACACATGTTTCCTTGAATTTCCAGGGCTTTGATTAACTGGTAGATGAGGGTGTCTCACAAATATAGATTTGTATGCAACATTCAGCTTGTACAAAATTGGGAGCTGGAACCCAGCACAAAGTATTCCCTTCTCTTTCTAAGATGTTGACTCTTTCCTTGTTTTTTCAGAAAGCTCTTTTTGTTATGGGAAGTTTGGAGAATTAAAAATTAGTCTATGGTTTTAAAACGTAGCTATAGATCATATCCTTGTCATGTATGTCATCATCTGTAAAGCTTTTCATGACTGATTGACAACCCACTGCTTTATGGTGTGTCTTTAATGCCCCCAAAGAACGAGAGAATTAAAAAAATACACTTCTGTCTCTGCTGAAAAAGCCATAAAGTTGTGGCTTCTACCAAGTAAAGAGATTGCTTGCAAAGAGATATTTTCTTGTTTTAATGTGTTTTCATTTTTCCTCTTATGGCTGTTTTTCTCCATTGATGCTGGCACACGACAGAGTACCTAAAATTGATGCAACGTAGATACCCTGAGTTAAAAATTTGGGTGGTTACTTTTTTTTTTTTTTTTTTTTTTTTTGGCTTCTGTGCTCAACTCAATAAAAACAAAATGAATCTGGAGGGTAAATAGACAATTCTCTGTATTCTGAAAAGCTGTTTCCTTCCAAGGGAGTTAATTTGGAGCTCAGGGCTGATTTGAGTTCTGACATGGACTTGTTTCCTCTTGAGCTTTTTCCATATGTCTTTCAGTATCTTATCATTTGTCTGCAGGGTTTTAAACATCAGAGATTATGCAAGAAGAAAATATTAGTTAAGCTAGTTAGACTGCTTCAACCAGGTCAAATCTTTAGTTTTTAGTGGAAGGACTGAAAGGTTATCTTTGAATCCAAGTCTAGGTTTAAGCTTAATTTACCACAGGGCGAAAACCCGCCGTTATCAATAACTTTGGCTTCAGTTTTAATCTGTTTCTGGGTAGTAGAAACCCATATGCTTGTCTAAACAAATTGAATCTGACAGTTTAGCTTCCAGTTATAGTAGGGAGTGGTGAAAGGCATCCTTTGAGCATCCTTAGAGCAAGGTTTGGTTCTAGGCCCCAGGACAGCAGGAGCTCCTGAAGTCAGAAAGGGGTGGGTCTAGCCTGAGAATGACTAAGCAACACTCCCCGTCGCAGTTTTCTCAAGCAGGAGAGTGCCACGACTTGCATAAAAGATTTCTCATGATGATGACTCTGCTTACTCAGTGTTTGACTAAAGCTTTGCCCGCACTACCTGGTAAACGGCCTAGAGATAGCACTATGGGTGGAGTGCTGTTTGTAGATTGATACCTCTTGTTTTCCATCTTCTGCCCCTCATCTTTCTCTTCCTCATCATAATAACCATCATCATCATAATAGCTTCCTACTCTTAGTGACTAACTTAGAGATTAACCAAGGCAACACATAATTTAGCCAATGTAGCTATTTTCTTTTCTTCCTTCTCCTTTTAGTTCCCCATTTTTTCCTTCTCTTTCAAGAACCCAAACCAACAACATAAGATTTCAGAAAGAGTCCCTATAGAATCCAGTACAAACATCTATGTGCGAGGGGCTTGGCTCCCGTGGGATAAGCAGATGCAGTATTATTGGCATGTACTCCTCGAGCCACTTTACGGCTTCTGTGATTAGTTCTTGGAGCCGTGGAGTGTACAGTGCAAACAGCCTGAGAAATTCCATCCCTTTATTTGACAGAATGAGATGCCGTAAAACTGAAGGTTTAGAGTGAGGACAGAAAAAATATGGGGACACTTGGTGAAAAGGGGATGAGGAGTGAGAATGATAAGAAGATAGCAGAATCCACTCAATGATAAGTCAATTTCCACTTCCCACTGTGGGCAAGATTCATTTGATTATAGGACCAACAGGTTTTGCCAACTGAGATCCCGGGTTTTGTGTACTGAGTTGCTATATGTACTTTCTTTAACTTGGTAATTTATCTGTGGAGTCTAGGCTGCTCCTAATAGTCCATCCTCTTCTTTACTTAGGAGTGCCTCGTCAGCTGCTGCCTGTTAGCTACTTGAGGATGGTGATCTGCCATCATCACTGCTCCTGGTAACTTCCATTGCTGCACAACAGGTAAATCATAGTGGCCCTTTTAGGTTTTCGCTCATTCATTGAAAATTCTTTTGTTGTTATTGTTATTGCAGGTTTTCTGTATTCTAGGCACTATACTAGGCACCAGGGATACAACGGAATTTTGTAATCTGCAGAGGAAACTGATGTAAGTCTTCCTAAAGATACGTAAATTACAAGTGAGGCAAATTCTGTGAAGGTGAAGTACATGGCACCACCCCTCATCACGCGTTTAGCCTGCTCAGGAAGGGCTGGGATGGGTAACAGAGCTGAGCCTGCAGTTTGAGCAGGAGTTAACTGGAGGGAGAGGGGAGAAAAGAAGGCCCTGGTTAGAGAACCAGGCTGTGCAAAAGCATGCGCTGTCCCAGCCAAAACCGTGTTCTGCATGGGGAGATGGGGTAGGCGTGGAGAGGGCTTCCCTTTCATCGCTGCTGAGTTGAAATTTGTCACCTGGATCTTGGAACCAGTTCGGTCACTTCAGCTCCAAGTTTTATATGGCTTCTTACGTAAATTGCTTCTAAATACAGTATTTGCACATCTATTCTTATACATAGTGGATACTTGATTCATGGACCTAATCCATAAATATGCTCTATTCTAAAAAAAAAAAGGAAAAAATAAGTACAGGGATAGGGCAGAAACACAAAAAGCAAGCAACCACATCTTAGTCTTTCTTCTTTCATGTCCCAAGGGAATAAATCTCTTTCCTTCTTTCAGACAGGCGACACACACACACCACCACCACCACCACCACCACCTCCATGTATATTGTTTCAAGCTATAGAAACATGGAGTGTTCAGTTCAGTTTGCCTTTGGGGCCACTGCCGTTACAAACTAGGGTGGCCTCTTCAAGCAACACCTTTCTCCACTACCAAACCTACCGGATTCCATCTTCTTTGTTTTAATTCTTTAAATTTTAGATTTGACCTATTTTATGGTTTCTTTCATTATAGCTTCAGTTCCTCTAAACTTCTTGGCTCCCCAGTTCAGAGCATACCTCATGCAGCCTTGAGTAACATTCCTCCCACTTTGTCCATTGCCCTGGATCCCTTGTCCCTGGAGGCTATTCTGAAAATAACAACTTACCTTGTTCATCTCCAGTGAAACCTGGGCACCTTTCTGTCAGTATGGTGGCCCTCAAATCATACTGTTATGAGGAGCAGCTGTTTTGTCAAGTATTTTTTAATGAGGTCTTTTTATTGTTGTTCTGGTTTTAAAAATAGCACATACTAGCTTTAGAAAATAGAAAATACAGAAGTAAGAAACAGAAATATTAAAAAAAAAAAATCACCCATACATGCAGAAGTGACCAGTACAAATGTTTTAGTGTGTTTTCTTCTAGTATATGACTATATATTATATTGAATTGTAAGAGTTGAATTGTAAGAGTTCTTTGTATAGTCTAGAGATATCCATACTTTATTGGATGTAAAACTTAACAAACCTTGTCTTTCAATCTGTGGCTAGTTTTATATTTTAATAGTTCTTTTGAGAAACAATATTTTTTAATTTGTAGGAAATTCCACTTACATATATTATAAATTATAAATACCTATTACAGATGATTTTTTAAATGCTTATTTTAAAAGTATTTGCCGAATCCAAGGTCATCAGGATTTCTCTTTGTTTTCCTCTGGAAGTTTTATAGTTTGGACTTTTATGATCCATTTTGAGTTAATTTTAATGATGATGTTATAATAGACCATTAATATGTATTCTGAACTCTATTTAATCTATTTATCTGTTGATGCAAATATGATACTGTCTTGATTACTATAGATTAATACTAAGTCTCTAAATAAGGTAATGTAAATATTCCAACTTTGTTCTTTTGTTTCAAAACTTGTTACATATTCTCGGTCCTTTGAATTTCCATATTAATTTTAGAAATGGCTTGTCAGTTTGTTTACAATGGCCTGCTGGTATTTTGACTATGATTGTTTTGGATCAGCCATAAGTTTAGAAATAATTTACATCTTAAAATTATTTTCTTGTTTACTGGTATTTGTCAGTGAATATTCTCTTATTATCTTGTAGGATCTGTAGTGCTGTCCCTGTTTGATTTCTCATATTGGTAGTTGATATTTTCTCACTTTTTTCCTAAATATTTATCAAATTTGTTTATCTTTTCAAAGGACCAGCTTTTGATTTAATTAACTTTCTGTATTATTTTTCTGTTTCCTATTTCACTGTTTTTTGCATTATTATTTTATATTTGCTGTTCTTTTTCTTGTCCCTTATGGTGGACTTTAGGATCATTGATTTGAGACTTTCTTCTTTTCTAATATAAGCAATTAAAGCTGTACATTTTTCCTTTAATTATTATTTTAGCTGGACTGCACAAAATTTTGATACGCATTCTTTCTATTTTTATTCCATTTAAAATACTACCTAATTTTCTGTTGATTCCTCATTTGACCCATGGGTTATTTAAAGGTACATTGTTTAGTTTCCAAATAATTTAATTCTGTGATGGTCAGATAACATACTTTGTATGGTTTGAATATTTTTAAATTTATTGAGACTTGTCTTATATCTTAAAATATGGTTGATCTTGGTAAAAGTTCTGGGTGCCCTAGGAAAAAAAAAGCATATTGTGTTGTTGTTGGGTAGTGTTCTATATATGTCAATCAGGTAAAGTTGTTTGCTAATGTTGTTTGTCTTTCATATCCTTAGTATTTTTGTGTGTGCACTTGTTTTATCATTTATTGAGAGAAGTGTTGAACTATCTGATGGTGATGTTTATATTTTCTGTGAAATAAGCCTAAATTCCCAAACATTTGAAAATATGTCCTCCAGGAACTATTTTATGAACCAGGCAGGCTGTTCTGACTAGCCCCAGAGACCACAAATTGGATGGTTCTGTAGTGAGTCACTAGCCTCCGGGGCTCATTGACCTCTCAGAGGAAGGAGGACAGCCATTGCAAAGTGCCCTCCGAGAACCTAATCATTAACGGTTTTGCAAAATGTGTCGCACTGTTTCTGGCTCAGTTCTGTGCTTTTTGGCATTGAAGTGGGAGATCAGCAGGGCGCAGGCGGGTGGCAGTCCGGAGTGACTCTCACTGGGAACTGGCCAAGCATATAATTATATCATGAGTCAAGCTCTCTCCAGGGATGTAAGATGACCAGAGGAAAATGAAATAACATTATATCCCACATGAATAGAGGCATTGGTGGAGAAAGCTGACTCCTGAGAAAGAATACTCAGACTAAGAAGTTTCCCAGCACTTAAATGTCTCATGAATTGTCTTTGCGCCCCTGCTCTTAAAAATTGTCCTTGTGTCCCTTCTCTGAAAAATTAAGGGTTGATACGGGCACAATTTATGTCTTTGCCTTAAACCTGAAGAAGCAAGTGACCAGACAATAATCTGCAGGAATAGATAACTTTGACAACAAACAAAAAACGCCATTTAGCTGGAAAGCTTCCTGTATCATTTCAGCTCCAACAGAGCACTGTTTATTCAAAAAGACATTAGACTGACAAACGTTGTGGTGGGAGTTAAAAATGTTTTCTCCTCGTGAAACCACTTCCAAAGGTATATTTTTATGGATCCAAGAATAGCAGCCTGTTTGTCTTGCTTGTGCTGGTTCTCCCTCTTGTTTCTTTTTGGTCAACATCCAAAGAATTAGCCTCTTTGCACAGTGGCGACATAGTAGCTGAAGCCAAATAAGTATGAATGACACTTGCTCCCCTCCAGTGCCTCCGCCTGCTTCCCAGATGATATAATTAGTCAGGGGACTTTTGATCAGTTCACCAAAGAAAAACAGTTATGGGGCAGCCCCAGCATGGGTTATGTGGTTAGAGACATCAAAATAAGAGTGCCACCCTTTGAAGAAGATTTCCAAAAAGGGTTATTGTAGATAGAAACTGAAGAAATATATAAGGAAATGCTCTGAGTGAGAAAGAATAAATAGATTTTGATATTGACCTGCCATAGTCATTAGCCATATTTATGAAGGTAACGAGCAGTAAGGTAGCATTTGTGGCAGAATTTAGGGGATAAGTGAAAGTGCCTTAAAGAGACAAGGTGAGTGCAGTGCAAGGTGGTGGCTTCATACAGTCTTGAGGGAGTCAGTCACGATAAGCATTTAGAGTTTGATGTCTATTTATTCAATGTTTAGTGTTGAATATGAACATCAGAGTCATTTACTTTGGGGTGAAGTGTTGAAGTAGAAAGAGAAGTGTTTGAAAGAGACTGAGTTTTCATTTGATATTTCTCCCTGGAGGTGGCTGTCATTACAGGACACTTTTCCTTTCACTGAGAAATGGGTAAAAGGATGAAAGGAAACACAACTGGGCATCCTCATCCTCAGAAATAAATATTAATGCAATTTGGCATTAATATTGTCCCCCCACCCATCATGTTAATATCCCTGAAATGATGGTACTAAATCAGTCAGCCAACAATTATTGGCTGCCTATTTGATATTTAGGCTACTACTATGAGGTGAAAATAGGGTGCTGTAGGGATTCAAAAAGAAGGGCCTTGTGAGAGAAACCTGTGACCAATAGAGTGGCCAGTGTAAGGTGTACTATTTCTTAATAAAAATACTCCGTGGGAGTGTGAGCACCTCCCCTGCTCCCTTCCTCACTCCCTGTTCAACCTACACTGAAAACCTCAGTGATGTTACGAGTGTGTAGAATGTGCAGCTAATTGATCTAAATTGGTCGCCACATGGGGCATCCTCTTCCCATCCTTTCATGGACCATAATGGTTTTACTTTAATTCTAACCATTGGAGACTCAGTTCTTTCAATCTAGCAGAAGTTTCTTAGTTTTCAAAAACATCTAATACCGGGCCAGCCTAGCGGCACATTGGGATGCCAGCAGCCCTGGTTCAGATCCCACATATGAGGGCCAGTGACACTGCCCTCTACAGCTAACAACAGCTCCACATAGAGCTGGACTGTGTGAGCATCGGCGACGGTGTAGGCTGCAGCCCCTGCTGCAGTGGGCTGCCATAGGCTACAGTGAGTGGCCGGCAGCCAGCATGAGCTGCCAATAGCCGCAGTGAGCGACCATCCAGAGGCCGGCGACCGATCTGCCTCACCGGGAAGAGCACAATGACGATACCAACATGGGCCAGTGAAGCAACATCCTCCACAACTAGACTGAAGAACAAAAGGACAGCAATTTGTCTGTTCCCCTTCCCCGATTCCCCAATGCTGTTCCCCTTCCCCAATTCCCCAATAAAATCTTTAAAAAACAAACAAACATCTATTACCCTATTCTTCTAAGATGATTTTTTTTTTCTATTCACATTTGTGAAACTGAGATGCATCTTGAAATTGATTGATCTGTATATTTAACCTGGAAGTGTCTTCACCTCCTTGAACAGTTATGAAACTGATGACATTGATTTAATGTTGAGGAAGTAAGGTGAAAGGTGAAAGGTAAATGGGTCTATGAGGTAAAGAACCTTAAAATGTGTTATGGGCTGAATTGTGTCCCCCCAAATATCCATATATTGAAGTCCTATCCCTAGTACCTCAGAATGTGACTGTATTTGGAGATAGGGTCTTTAAAGACATAAAATGAGGTCATGAGGGTTGCCCTAATCCAGTCTGACTGGTGTCCATATAAGAAGAGCAGATTAGAACATAGAAACACACAGAGGAAAGACCATGTGAAGACACATGGAGAAGATGGTCATCCAGAAGCCAAGAGGAGAGGCCCTCAGAAGAAACCAACCCTGTTGACACCTTGATCTTGGACTTCTACCCTTCAGAACTGCGAGAAAATAAATTTCTGTTGTTTAAGCCACCTGGTCATAGCACTTTATTATGGCACCCCTAGCAAATTAATACAAGGTTTTATCAGTTGAATGCTGGAGTGAAAAGAGCTTGATAGGAAGTGGGGTCAGTGGGAAGAGAGCCACAGACCCAGGAGGAGACAGAGGGGAATCAAATAGAAGTTTAGAAATTCTTTATCTACATGTCAAAAAAAATGGCCATTTCCCAGACATCAGACCTCACTACAGAGAGGAACACCAGCTCCATCTATAACTTCATAAAATGGCAGTGGAGGATGGTACCTGAGTAACTATCCTTAGTGCTGTCATTCTGGTTTTTTATCAAATATCAGTGCTCTCAAGAGGCCACCTTCATTGCCAGAACTTCATTCTGATTGGTCAGGTTTTTCCTTCCTCTTTCACCTCATTGTGGCTGTTTCTATATAAAACCAAAATAGCAGGTCAATTCTGTCAGGTCAGTTGGGAAAATAGATCACTCAGATTGGTTGGTCATGTCCAGGCACAATTGTCCTGAAAAGACAGGTAATGTCCAGATACTGTCCTGAAAAGAACTTTTTTCCCACCCCCTCTTTTCTTTTGGAGTAAAAGCATTTAAAAAACACTTTTTTTTTAACTGAATATTATCTTTTAAATGCTGTCAAAGCATTATTTATAGAATCTCTGCAAAATAGCTTTGGATGCTCTTGGTAGAGGAGATGTGGTAGGGAATCAAATTAGATTGGGTCACAAGGGAAAGTGTCTGTAAGAAATATGAATGGGACCCGGGGGAAATGAAAATTGAAGAGAAACCAGACTTGAGCTGCAAATTCTCTCTTTTGCCAAGTTGGACTAGGATTATGTCATCATATGTAATTTCAAGGAATGGGCAAACCAATTTGGATAAAAGAATAACTGATCTGACTTGTTTTCCAAAGCATGAATTGAACCAGAGAGAGAGAGAGAGAGAATTTTCTTGGATGCAAAATAATTGTTCCTGGTATTTTTCCCCCTATTATTCATTCTCAGGAGCCTCATTGCTTTTCATTCTAAATGAGATGCAAAATGCTGGAATTACATAAAGATAATAATTTCCAGGTTATGTATAAGTTCCTCATACCTTAATATTAATATTATCATCTTGCATTCAACTCAAGGCAAAAATTTTCCCCTTATTAATAGCTGCAGACATATACTATATGTCTATGCCTTTTCTTCTCACCTATAATTGTGTGTTAAATTTCTTCTGTATTTCCTAAAGAGCAGAGTACAGTCCTGGGTACTTTGTAGATGCATCAGATTGTTATTGCTGTGTAACAAACCAACTCAAAACTTGGTGTCTTAAAACCATAAGAAATTATTAGGCTCATGATTCCGTGGATCAGCAATTTAGGCTGGGCTGTCTTGGCAGTGCTGCTTATTTGTGCAAGGCTTGGCTGATCTCTGCTGGGGTTCATTCATGCTTCATGCTTCTGCAGCCAACTGTTAGAATAACTGAGGGCTGCCTGATTGTTAGCGGAGGGCCTCAGTTCTCCTTCAGGTGGCCTTTTAAGCGGCAGGATAGCCTGGGTTTCTTCCCGTGGCAGCTTGCTCCCAAGAACAGCAAGTAGATAGTCTTCAGAGTACAAGTGTTTTTATGACTCTGCTTGCATCACATCTGTTAATGTCCCCTGGGCTGAGAGAAGTCACATGGCTAAGCCTAGAGTCACTGTGAGAGGCAGTGCCAAAGGGCATGGACAGAGGAAGAATGAACAAATTGGGGCTGTTACTGCAGTCAAACCATAAGAGTAGGTATTTTTAAAGTTGGTTTGATAATGAGAATCAAAAGGCACGTAATTTTTTCTACTTTAATAATTCATTGTGCAGACAAATATAATCACTCTTGCACTGACAAGAGTCATATGTACCATCATTCCAATGACATTTTTTTTTCTTCCTAGAGCAACTAAGCTGTACAGGAAATGGAATTTCTACTGAAGGGCTTTCTGCTCTTCTTACCTGAACTCTTGTCTTCTCTCTCCTTTCTAGTCCAGCTTCTTAAACGGCCAAATTCTTAACATTTTTTTTGCTTCCAGGCCTGGTGCCTGGTGCCTTGGTCTCGTTGACCAAGGGTTTGTTAGTACTGAGTATCTTTGGCTAAGTAGGAAGTTAAATATTCTTTGTCACTAGGGTTAAAGTTGACCCTTGTCAACAAATTCAGCAGAAAATGATGGTGAGGGAATGCTGAAGAATCACCTCCCCACATCTACAAGTTTTTCATCAAATATGGACGGCATTAAGAAGGGCCAATGCAGTGGGGGGAAGCCTTGACTCTGGATATCTATGATAAGCCACGCAGCATTTCTTTTTTTTTTTTTTTTAAAGATTTTATTGGGGAATTGGGTGAGAGGAACAGCGTTGGGGAATCGGGGAAGGGGAACAGACAAGTTGCTGTCCTTTTGTTCTTCAGTCTAGTTGCGGAGGACGTTGCTTCACTGGCCCATGTTGGTATCGTCATTGCGCTCTTCCCGGATGAGGCAGATCAGTCGCCGGCCTCTGGATGTCGTTCACCGTGGCTATTGGCAGCTCACGCTGGCTGCTGGCCACTCACTGTAGCCTATGGCAGCTCACTGCAGCAGGGGCTGCAGCCTACACCGTCACCGGGGCTCGCACAGCCCAGCTCCAGGTGGAGCTGTTGTTAGCTGTAGAGGGCAGTGTCACTGGCCCTCATATGTGGGATCCGAACCAGGGCAGCTGGCATCCCAAAACCAGCTCTTAACCAATGCGCCACTCGGCCGGCCCACCATGTAGCATTTCTGAGAGCAGATGGCTATTAAGTGACAAGATTCATTTGGGTTTAAAGGCAGGGGGATGGAAGGGTTTTAGGACTTTGAAATATCTTACCTATATTATCAGTTCCTTGAGACATTTCAAGTAGGTCCTTTACCTTCTTTTGTGAATCTAAATCAATGTGAATTCTCTGCTTTCTTAAGTAAAGGGTATCTCGTAGGAGGAAAATTAGGTTATTAAAATAAACAGCAAAAACACTTGACATTATGTGGAAAAGAACCCACTATTATGCAAATGATCAAGGTCTTTGTCTCCCTCTCTACGTACTTATTTGAAGAGAATTTGGACTAAGAGGATGTGGGAAATCTAAAAAGACACATCATTGTTTACACTTTAGGGGAAAGAGTCCAGAGCAATTACCAAAGCCACCAGAGCAATTAGAGACCCTGAGGAAACTCGGGTAACATTTTTGGCTTTAGTATAAAGTGACTGGAAAAAATGAGTCCAAATGGTTTGTCCAGAAAATCTCAGATCATTTTGCCTTTGGGTACCTCACACCCATCTACCAAACAATGGTGTCTCAGAGTCTGTATATGGCAGTAAATCTATGCCACTGTTTTCTCCATCTTCTAGTGTAGCCTAGGAACTGCAATATGTTTGTCATTTAAGAGGAGCATTCCTGGGATGGAACACCAACTTGAAAAGACAAGTGACAGAAAAAAAAAAGAGGTCAGTATGGCTTTTGGCATTGAAATGATGGTAACTGGGCATCTGGCTTTAGTGAGCTCATTAGAACCTGAGGCTTATGAGTTTAGTGGCATTGGCTAGAATCCTGTTAAATTCATTTTACTTTTCACAGGGAAACCTTGCCTTCAAGGGTCCCAAGCAGCCATCTTGTATGTGTCCATGTCAATTTTATCTCTTCCTTTCCAATCTGTATATCTTTTATTTTATTTTCTTGTTTTCTTGCACTAACTAGCACTTTTATTACAATGTTGAATCAGAGTGGTGAGAGAGGCCATCCTTGCCTTGTTCTCAGTCTTAGAGAGAAAACATCCAGTTTCTAACCATTACGTATGATGTTAGCTATAGAGTTGTTTTGGGTTTTTTTAAATGGATATTCTTGATCAAGTCTACGAGTGATTTGCTGAGAGGTTTTTTTTTTCTTTTTTATCATGAGTAGATATCAGTTTTTGTCGAATGCCTTTTCTGCAACAACTGATATGGTCATATAATTTTTCTTCTTTGGTCTATTGATGTGGTGGATTACATTAATTGGTTTTGAAACTGAATCATCATTGCCTATCAAGGACAATCTCACTTAGTTGTGGGTACAATTCTTGTTATACATTGTTGGATCCATTTGCTAATAATATTCTGTTGAGGAGTTTTGCATTTATGGTCATGAGAGATATTGGTCTGTATTTTTCCTGTAATGTGTTTATCTATTTTTGGTATTAGGGTAATATGAGTATTAAGGATTGTTATGTCCTTTTGGGAAATTGACTTCTTTATCATTATGTAATGAACCTCTTTATCCCTGATACTTTTTCTTATTCTGAACTTTTCTGAAATTAATGCAGACACGCAGCTTTCTTTTAATTAGTGTTAGTGTAATATACCTTTCTCCACCCTTTGCTTTTAACCTTTCTATGTTTTTGTATTTTAAGTGGGTTATTTATTTTTTTATTGTTTTATTTTTTTAAGAGGGCAGTGTCACTGGCCCTCATGTGGGATCCAACCCGGGGCTGCTGGCATCTGAAGCCAGCTCTTAACAACTGTGCCACTCAGCCGGCCCTTAAGTGGGTTCTTTAGATAATACATAGTTGGGTTTTGGGATTTTGGTTTTTATCCACTCCGATAATCTCTGTCTTTTAACTGGTATATTTAGACCATATTTTAAGTGATGATTGATATAGTTGGGTTAATATCTACAATGTTTGTAACTTTTTAAATCATTGCACTTATTCTTTCTTTTTTCTTCACCTCTTTTTCTACATTCTCTGATTTTAATTGAGCATTTTATATAATTCTATTTTTTCCTCTCTCAGCGTATCGGTTATACTTCTGTTCTCAAATTTTTATGGTATCTCTAGAGTTTGCAATAATTTTTAACCCACCTAAGTCCATACGAACTTTGTAGTGCAGTTATCCCATTATAGTGTAGTTTTAATTCCTCTCTTTTGTCTCTGTCCCTTTTAACATGGCTTTAATTCATTTCACTTATCCATATGCTTCAATCACTCAATACATTGTTACTAGTATTATTTTAAACTAATAGTTACCTTTTAAATCAAATAAGAATAAGAAATACTAAAGGTCATATTTTACCTTTATTCTCTCCTTTCTAATGCTCTTCTTTTCCTTATGTAGATATATTTTTACTCATATAACTTTCTGACTAAAAAATTTCTGATTTATATAATTTTTTGCATCCTGAAAAACTTCTTTTAACATTTTTTGCAGGATCCATTGGTGGCTTTGAATTCCCTCAATTTTTGTTTGTCTAAGAAAGTTGTTACTTTCTCTTCACTTTTGAAGGATAATTTCACTAAATATAGAATTCTGGGTTGGTGGTTTTGTTTCTCAACCCTTAAATATTGCACTCTATCTTCTTTTACTTTTCATGATTTCTGATGAGAAGTCCACTGTAATTCTTATTTTTCTCCTCTGTAGGTAAGGTGTTCTTTCCTCTGGCTTTTTTAAGACCTTCTCTTTGTTTCTGGAATCCTACAGTTTGAATATGATATGACTACATGTCAATTTATTGAATACTTTTCCTGCTTGATTTCCCCAGATCTGTGGTTTGGTGTCCTCATTAATTTTGGAAAATTCTCAGCCATTATTACCTCAAATATTTTTCTACTCTTTTTTTTTCTTTTTTTCTTTGGTATTCCTATTACACATTGTTAGATCTTTCAAAATTGTCCCATAATTTTTTTGATGTTCTTTTTTTTTTTTATCTCATTCTTTTTTCCTTTCCATTTCAGTTTGGAAAATTTCTGTTAACATATCTTCAAGCTTACTGATTCTTTTCTTAGCTGTGTTCAGTCTTCTGATGAGTCTATCAAAGACATTATTTATTTCCATTTCAGTTTTATTAAAAAAAACAAAAATCAAAAACCTGGGTTAACATCTCAGGAGTGACCTCCAGTAAGGAGGGATAGCATTTATAGCATTTTCTTTTATTTTGTCTTAGAGTTTCTGTCTCTCTGCTTATGATAGCCATTTATTTTTGAACATTGTAATTTTTCTTTTTTGCCATTAGAACCCTTGACATATTAATTATACTTTATTTTAAATTCTATGGTAATTCCAAAATCTGTATCATGTCTAAGCGTGGTCCATGATACTTGCTTGTCTCATCAGTTTGTGTTGTGTTCTTTTTCTTGCTTATTTGTTTGTTTTTGGCCTCTGCTTGGCCATTGCATTGGCCCTTAAAATAAGAAGAGATCATGTGATCCAAAGAGAGGAATAAAGGAAAGGGAAGAATAAGGGGAGGAAAGAACTATAAAAGGTTTCTGTGGTTTTTTGCTTGTTTGTTTGTTCTTGATTTATTCTATTCACAAAGAAGAGAGAAAAAGTAGTTTGGAGAAATAGCTCTTTCCACTCTTGAATCCATTTTGATGATGTCTTTGGATGCTCTTTTCAACAACAATAACAAAAGAAGTGCCGTCTAAATGATCAAGGCCTTCTGTCGAATATGGACACTATCCTTGGTCCTCACAGTCAGTATGTATTGCCATCTCCAGTATCAGACTCTCTGAGTTAATCCTAGCCCCCTCCTACTTGCTGTGTGGCTTTGGGCAAATTACTTGAACTCTCTGTGCCTTAATACAGAGATAAAAATGCCCCTCAAAATGTTCTTATAAGGATTAGGTGAATAAATCTATATCTATATGTCTATATCTGTTAAAATAGAACTTGGTATATAGTAAGCAGTCAGTAAATGTTTCCTGTTATTGTAACCAGTCTTTCTCCATTTTATACATGTCAGCCCTATCTTAATGTGATGAGTTTGGTGACTTTCACTCTAGGACTTATTTTTAGCTTTCCTGAACGTAGACATATTGCCACAGGCAAGGGGAGAGGGATGATGTTTGGGGCCAGCTTTATAACCCCTTTAAACTGCTGGCATCTACGTTTAAATTCAACCTCAGACTTTTAAGGGTTTTGCGAATTTATTGAGTCTAGCAAATAACTCCTTGTGCCTAGTGCCTACAGGGTGTGGTGCAAGATGTACCTTTCTGGTTTGGCACTGTCTTCCCCGATAAACTCCTTCCACACCCTACCCACCCACCCTTCTCTTATAGGAAATTATGTTCTTTGGCCATTGCCTTTCATGTAATTGTAGCATTTCATTTTATCTCTGCCCAGAGGCCTGTGGGCAGTGGGCATGCTTTAGAAATCTAATAAATGAAAGGAAATAAATGTACAGAGTGAGAAGCAAAAGGACCAATGCTGTTCGGAGAAAACCCCCAAAGGGACTGCCTGCTTGCTAGAACAGGAAGAGTTTTAGAACAAGTCAGTAATGTAAACAAGGTTAATGAAAACATTTTGCTTCGTAAATACACTAGGTTTGTGCTTTCTACCTTCCTCCTGGGTGTTGGCTTCATAATAGGAGTCTTATGACCGACCCCCTTCTTGTGAATAAAGGGCCTTGACCAAAAGCCAAGGTGGGTCAGCCTTTTGTTCCCTTTGGCTCGCAGGTCACTGAGGCTATATGGAGGCTGTAAACTAATTTAATTTTCTTTACTAGCTCCATTGAGGAAAGTAATGCACATATCGAGTCTGCACAAATGAGGGCGGTGTGTGTGTGTGTAAAGCTCTCAGTTTGCTTGTAAGTCCTGCTTTCACTTTGTTGACTTTGTCCCTGGATATGCCTTGGTGGGCTTGGCTTCTGTCCTGCTCTCTCCTCAGTGTAATTAGGTGGCTCCTAGAGCAGCTAATCACATGGATATACTGTCACCCAGTTGGCCACACCAGGGTCAGAAAGCCCTCATGCCTTAATCCTTCATGTATTTTACTAATTGATCTTTAAAAGTCTATGTATCAGCTCTCTATCTAGTTGATAATTGGAAGAATTTGTACTTCTGAGTTTGTTTTGTTAGTGTAACTCCTTTTGAGGAATAACTGTGCCTTATAGACTACTTTGACAGAGAACATTCATGCATACAATGGTGGAAAGAGCCAGGAGTTAATAGTTATAGACCTGATTCAAATCCTATCTTTGCTGGTTGCTAGTTTCGTAATGTGAGGCAAGCCGTTTATTCTTTCTGGGCCTCAGACTTTCATATGAGAAACAGAGACCGTCATTATATGTATGGATAGCATCCTTGCAGGAATGTGTGAGGAATATGTTACAAAATGCCTATGGAAATACTTTGTGAACAAAAATTGGTATATAAATATTAGTTATGATTCATCTTTTCAGCCATTTCTTGAGGTCGTTGAGGCAAATATTTTTATCCCCATTAAAAAAGGAGAAAACTAGGGCGGGCCGAGTGGCGCATTGGTTAAGGGCTGGTTTGGGACGCCAGCAGGCTGGGTTCGGATCCCACATATGAGGGCCAGTGACACTGCCCTCTACAGCTAACGACAGCTCCAC
Source organism: Aselliscus stoliczkanus (assembly GCA_033961575.1). Taxonomy (NCBI): domain Eukaryota; kingdom Metazoa; phylum Chordata; class Mammalia; order Chiroptera; family Hipposideridae; genus Aselliscus; species Aselliscus stoliczkanus. The sequence goes on from CM066734.1 coordinate 11,494,075, forward strand.
CTGGAGCTGGGCTGTGAGCCCCGATGAAGGCGTAGGCTGCAGCCCCTGCTGCAGTGGGCTGCCATAGGCTACAGTGAGTGGCTGGCAGCCAGCGTGAGCTGCCAATAGCCGTGGTGAGTGACCATCCAGAGGCCGGCGACTGAGCTGCCTCATCCGGGAAGAGCGCAATGACGATACCAACATGGGCCAATGAAGCAACATCCTCCGCAACTAGACTAAAGAACAAAAAGATGGCAACTTGTCTGTTCCCCTTCCCTGACTCCCCAACGATGTTCCCCTCCCCCAATTCCCCAATAAAATCTTTAAAAAAAAAAAAAAAAAAAGGAGAAAACTAAGCATAGCAAGCACTGGTTAGGCCCTGCCCATCTGCCTTTTTTCTATGTGGGAGCTCACCTGAAGATGATTCTTCCAACCTGGGTCAGCTTCCTGAGGCTCTCTGTGTGAGGGTGCCCTTTGACCTTGGTTGGGCCACAAGTGCTGGAGATTTAACATTCCAGGAGTGATCCCCAATGAATGGGGGATAAAGAGTAGGTGGGTAAATACCCCAGCTTCCTCACCTCTTGGTGGGACGATTCTGAGCTGAGTTCTACATAGCCTTTCACAGAATTCTGGGTGGGGTGGGAGGGTAGACTGAGCCCCAGTTGCCCAGAGCAATAAACAGCTCATTAATAATCCCTTCCTTGTTTCACATCCCCACTAACTCATAGTGTTTCCCAAGACCACTCCAGTAAACTACTTGCACCCAAATCATTGTCTCAGATTTGATTTTGGGAGATCCCAAATAAGACAGTAAGAGTGAAGGATTTAGAGAGCCGGCCGAGTGGCGCGGTGGTTGGGTGCTGGCTTGGGAAGCCAGCGGCCCTGGTTCGGGTCCCGCATGTGAGGGTCAATGACACTGCCCTAGAAAAAAAAAAAGAGTGAAGGATTTAGAGATTCATGCATGGTCACATAGCACTTGAGGGTCAGAGGGGGTTATAAGTCTTTTCTGCTGAAATAAACTACTTTTGTGTTATAGGATTGTACATGCAAGAACCTCCCTTCCCCCCAGAAAACAAAAAAACCCCACAAACTTTATTTGATTTTGTTACCAAAACATAGTGGTTGATGAGAAAAAAGAACCCCACCCTTTTTCTCCTTTATTCTTAGATGTATTAAGCATATTTAGAAAAGTCAGGGACAGAAGTACAAATCTTTGGGTGAATAGATAAAAGTTGACTAACCAATAAAAATGAGATCTGGGAGGCCAGGGTGGGGAATATATTAAAAAAGTTTTTTTAAATTCTAAAACCATAAATTTGAAAACAATCGTTTTTATGGTAAGATGAACAATAGAAGAATGGCATTTCTGCTTGGGGAAGTTAATCAAAGCAGAGAAAGCAAGACCATTTGAATTTTTTTTTTCCTTCAAGGATAAAATTTGGCAGTGTCTTGCTTAAGATTACATTGACGCTTAAATTTGAGGAGGAGCAACTAAGAGATCATTTAAGCAGCTCTCAGTGCATTCCTGTCTCAGGTCTAGATACCACTCAAGTTCATGTACTGCAAAAGCTAGAAGACGATAACAAGAATCATTTTAGTAATTATCATCTCACTGTGAAGACCTGGAGAAGTGCCAGAAGCTCTGACACATAAATCGATAATTCAGAAACTATGGACAAATAACATCTGAATTTTGTTCTAGATAACAAATGCTAATGTGGATTATTAGGATCCAGTTATTTAATATTTAGAAAAAAGAAACGGGTCATCCCTAGGAGCCAGGAAAGGTTTGCCAAGACCAATTATTATGATTAACTGTGTTTCAATCCGTGACTGCTTTATCAGATGCAAACCAGGGGCGTGTTTTTGTGTAGTTTTGTACCGAAGAGCATCTGTTGACTTGCAGCTTTGTGTTGATTGGCGGTTTTGTTAGTAGATGTGTGTGTTAAATGAGAAATGTCAACTGAATGACATTCTCGCTTTGTAGATTCTGAACTTATGGAGCACTTCCATAGATTTTACTGCTCAAAGCAGGACTGCTCTTGTTGCTATCATTTAGCTGTGAAACAGTAAAATTTGTATGGTTTTGGCATCAGGCCTCAGTTCAAATACGGGCTCCAACACTTTCTAAGTAAGTCATGAAACTCTTAGTGACAAAATAAGGAAGAAAAAAAGATAAGTTATTTCCTGGTGTTCTTTTGATGACTGGATACAACAAAGTATGTCAAAGAAGTTTACAGACTATAAAGCCTTCATTCCATGATAGTGATTACTGCATCTCAGCAGAGCAGTGTTTACATTTCCAATCATTATGAGAACACCTAAGTTCAAAACACATCTCAGCTTACTTGTTTGTGCCAGAATACAAAATGCAAATGAAGAAAAATCCAGCCCATTTTTAGATTAGGCCCCAAATTACTTCACCTGGTTGTTTTGTGGCAAGGCCGCTTGGGCAAGGGGTCAGCAAACAACAACCCATGGGCTGAATGTTGTCTAAATAAAGTTTTATTGGAACACAGCCATGCCCATTCAGTGATGTATTGTCTATGGCTGCTTCTGAGTTACATTGGCAGAGTGGAGTAGTTTTGACAGAGACCTTATGGTTCAAGCCAAGAATATTCACTATCTGGCCCTTTATAGAGAAAGTTTGCCGACTCTTGGACTATGCTAAAATGTGTGTGTGTAATGCAATAGAGCCATACATAGCCATACTTGGGGGAGGATATGCTGAAGCAAAGATAAGGAAATTCTAGAGTTTGCAAATTACAGTAATCAGAATGGGAGTCCAAATTTCATAGATGGTGTGCACATTTTATCTAATAAAGTCACAGGAGAGTTACCAATTTTTGTAAGCATATAGTCAGAGAGTACAACACAAAGAATCATGACACTGGGGCATAGATTTGAAAATGTTGTCGGTGTTGGAATGCATGGAGGAGGTCTGAAGAACCATTTGGGAAGAGGGACTCCAATGAGAAACTGAGTGTGGCTTGGGACTGCCTGGCTGTGCCCTTGAATGTTGATGGAAGTTCTGGACCAGTGTTCTCACCAATCCAATTATTTTTGAGAGCTTAGGAAATTCTCCCTGCTGCTTCCAGAAGCTACAAAAATATGCCACTGAAAAAAAAATATATTACTTGCAATAATCGTTGCTTTGTGCTAGGACCCCGGTGTATTGAACTTCCTGTAGCAGTTTGGTTTAGTCATATTTGAGACAGACAACTGCCTTTACTAAAATAAGAACCAATGTCATCCTTTGCCTGAAATTTACACTAAACCCAAACCATCTTTAAAACATTTCAAAAGAATTCAATGCATCTCCAAGAGCATTACCAAGTAAGCAGGCTACCTTGACTTCTGATTCATTGGTCAAGACTAAGTGAAGGCATTAAGAAATGTATTTCCTAAGATTTTTGAACTGGCCTGAGATGGTGGTGGTCTGCGTAATGCTGGGAGCTTAGCCATTATGACATTTTTAGTGGTGGATTCTGTTTATAAGTTAGAGGCAGTGGTCTGCTAAATTATAATAACAGAAATTTTAACTTTAAATTTTGTTATATATATATATTTTGGGGGGGTGGGTAAGTCTTTGATTAATTTTTTAAGTCTATGATTTTGTGCCAGTGAAAATAAATTATATATAGGGATGTCCATCTCCACCATTTTTTGGTGTGGAGGAGAAAGGGCAGCTTGAAGAGGTCTGGGGAAAGCGACATTAACTAGGTCAAGAGAAATATGTGCGAGCTTAAATTGAATCTGGATAATATTAAACTAAGTCATAGAATTTTAGAGTTTGAAATGTTTGTCATGATTTATGTCAACTTTTTCCAATTTGAACCCCATTTTGTAGGCAGGAACACTGAGGATGATGAAGGGATTTTTGCTATAGTCACGCATCTAGTTTCTGGAAGAGCACAGATTGGAACCTGACCCTGAAGTTTAGCGCCCTTTCCTCTCCACAGAATTCCTCAGCTAATTGAGAGGGAGTGTGCCTATGAAGGAATTCAGTTAATGGGGTATGAATGAGAGAACCATTTTGTATTCAGGGAGCATGGCCAATACTGAAGCTTGAGATGAGCACTGAAGTAATGACAGCTTGAAATGGATCTGAGATGAAAACTATTGCCGTATCAGAAACAACGCGGACTACTTTATGCCAGTGACTGATTGGAACTACAATTAGTCACTTTAATTAGCAAATTCTTAACAGGCTAAAGGAGAAAATGAACGGTACTAAACATGTCTGACATCCTAGAACCTGTCAAAATCCTATCAGGAATGTGGCCAGTGGAGCTCTTGACAGGAAGGCAGGCTGACCGGGTTAGGATGTTAAAGGACATGGACTTTTTAGGGATTGATTTTTAAATGGAAGAAAAGAGATGATAATAATGACGACATTTTGGGTGTATGTATGTGTGTGTATGTGGGAGGGGGGTTGGAGTATAATCTTCATTTAGCTTAATAATCTATCTTAATATAGGTGAACAAATAATTTCACTTGCATTTGTAAACAGTGGTAAGTCTATCTAATCTGTGTAGGAAGGTTTCTGGTTTCTGCCAAGATGGTGCCCTCTTCTCCAAGTTAATCCCGGAGAAAAGAATATAAATAAACAGAAGAGAAACATGAACACCCAGAATGAATAAAACCAAGCAACAAACAAACACTGAGAAATCCCTGAGGGAACAGAGGGCCATTTGCACTGGTGCAGATCAGAGTGGCAGCCAGAGGGGGGAGGTGTCCTGAGGTGGCTAGTGAAGTGTTTTCAATTCTGCTCTTGTCTTTCTCTGTCTTTCACCTTCACTGCATAGATGACCCCAGGTAATAGCAGGGCAGCAGAAAGCATTGCTGGGGGAGGAGGTCATGAAAACAGGTGCTGAATGGCCGGACCACTGACCCAGCCTTCAAACCCACAGGGATCATGGGTTAAAAACTAGAAAACCACCTCAGCCTCAACGAATCTTCTCTGTGAGGCTTACCGTAGAGTCCTACCCAGTGGAGTTGCCTGATAAATTGGCTACAACTCAGAGTAATTCTTAGGAGTTTGGTGGTACCTGGGGCTGTCTACACTGAGGCTCATTCTTCCTTCTTTAACTCATCTAAACTAGGCAGAGTAGCAGCTATCCTTATGAAATAATGGGCTCATCGGCCAACATAATTAGACACCTGAGGGCTACCTGTATTTTCTAAAATGGAAATACTAAAAGAGGAGGGCTAAGAACTTAAAATAAATGTGATAATCATACATAAGCCTATAAGGGAATACATATATTTGCTATGTAAGACAAAATAATAATAATAAAAAATAGAAATAAATTATGTATAGGGATGTCCATATAATAAAATATAAGTTTAAATGAAGATAGCTATATGGGATAAGTAGGAGGGTGGATATAACTGAAAAAATCAATTAATGAACTGGAAGAATAAATTGAGAAATTCTTCCAGAAGGCAGCAGGAATGTATAAAGAAATAGAAAACAAACACATAAGTGAATAAAAAAGCTAAGAGGTATGGCAGACGGAAGTATAAGTGCCAATACCCAGTATCAGGAGACCCAGAAGAGTGAAGGTATATGGAAGGAAATAGCCTGAAGAAACAATGGACACAAATTAGTCATACTTAAAAGGAGGGAAGATCTCAGTTTGAAAGGGCTTATGGATTGCCAAACATGAAAGAAAAGGAAACCCACACTTACATGTCTTATGATAATGCCTAAGAACATGGAGTACAAAGAAAAAATTCTACAAGCTTCCAGAGAGAAAGTGAAGATCATCCAAAAATAAACAAGAATCACATTGATATCAGACTTTTTAATGGCAACACTGGATGCAAGAAGACAGTGAAGTCATATTTTAAAAATATTGAAGGAAAATAACTTTGAATATGGAGTTTTACATGTAGCAAAATTGCCATTAGAATGTGAAGGGTCATAAAAATATCCCTGGGTATGTAAGGCCTCCAAAATTTGTCTTATGAAAGCACATATCGAAATATTTTAGAGAAAAGTACCCATTTCAGAAGAGAAATACATTCAGGAGTTTGTGCAAGATCATATGTTGAAAGACATGATCAAATATCTTGGGATCTTAGACAATATTAACATGACATGGGTGTGGATAAGTAGGACAGGGAGGTGGCCATGTGACCCGATCAGACCTCGTTTCTATTTAGAGAGAAGATAAGAATCTTGATACGCTGATTTTATTCGTTTTCTAGGGCTACCATAACAAGCACTACAAACTGGATGGCTTAAACCATGGAAATTCATTTTTTCACAGTTCTGGAAGCTGGAAGTCCCAGCGCAAGATGGCAGCGGGCTTGGTTTCTTCTGTGGCCTCTCTCCTCGGCTTGCAGATGCCCAGCTTTCCCCTGAGTCTTCACATGGTTTTCCCTCTGAGTCCTAGCATGACTGTATCCCAATCTCCTCAGTCAGGCTGGATTAAAGCCCACTCCAATGACCTCATTTTACCTTAACTACCTCTTTAAAGACCCTTTTCCCAAATACAGTCACATTAGGAGGTATTGAGGGTTAGGACATCAGCATATAAATTTTGGGTGCATACAATTTAGTCTATAATCGTGACATCCTCCCAGCACACATCTATAAGCATTATCCAATCATTGTTCTGACTGGTTTGTGTTAGGGCTATTACCAGTTGCTATATATTTTCAATATCATCTCTAGATATTTCAAGTTTAAGAAATAAATAAGGGCAAATAATTATGTGTATGGGTTAAGAGCATACACCAGAAGGAAAAATAAATTGATCTAGTCAATAGAAAGCAGGGAGGAGAAATAGAGGCCCAAAATGCAGTAAATAGAAAATATAAAATCAAAGAACAAGTATAAGTTAAAAACAATAATTACATTAAATGTAAATGGGCAAAACATTTATTGAAAGAGACTCTTTGATTGGATTTTAAAAAGATACAACAGTATGTTGGTTTCAAAAGACATGTTAAAATAAAAGACCTAGAAAGGTAAATAATGAAATAAAAAGTACACCTGGAAAATATGAATTGAAAAAATAAATCTGGAGAAGACATCTTAATAACTGACAAAAATAAAGCAAAAGGGGCAAAGAAGGGTGATGCTATCTACAGTAAATGGAGCAATAAGACAGAAAGATATAGTTATGTTGATCCACCATGCATCTAGTAACACAGCTGCAAATAATAGCAAGCATCAACAAGCAGAATTTCAGGAAGAGATAGATAAATTATCAGGTGTGGTTCTCAAACACTCATAGATCAAGTATGCACACACACACACACACACACACACACACACACACACACACAAAACAGCAGAATCAAAGACCTGAACAATACAATAAATAAGCTTATGCTAATATATAGAAATATATATGTATGAATTTGTACATTCAATGGAGAATATACATTATTTATAAGCACACATGAAGTATTTTTAAAAATAGACTGTAAATCAATTTTATTGCCTAAGTTCTCTGACAATACATTCTCTGAAATTTATATGCAATAAGATGAAGCATTAATTACTAAAATAATAGCTAAAATATATCTTCTATATTTGGAAGCTGAATATTTCAAAATAATCTATATGTTAAAAGTGAAAGCTATATGTCAAAATGTGTGGATGCAGTTAAGCAAAAAAAGTTGTAGCTTTAAAAATAACACGAAACTACAAAGGTTAAAAATAAGTGAGCTAAGTTTTCAGCTCATGAAGTTGTAAAAATAATGGGGTGCAAACCCAAAGAAACAAAAAGGAAGGAAATGATAAAGATAAATGTAGAAATCAAGAAAATCAAGAACAGAGGAACAATAGTGAAGATAAACAAAACTCAAAGCTGTTTCTTTGAAAAGATTAACAAAATAGACCTCTGATAAGATTAATCAAGAAAAAAGAAGTAAATAAACAAGACATAATGAACAAGTGATATAACTAGAGATACAACAGAGATTTGAAACAGATACATTTGAGATGAAAGGAATAAAATCCTAGCAAAATAAAATGCTAAAATTGTTATAAAAAGGAAAAAACTTGAAGAGCAACTAAATGATAAATTGATATGTTTCTCAAGTATCCAACAGCAGCAGCAATAAACAAACAAAAGATACCTTAGGTTCCAGCAACCAGTAAGTTTTACCAAATTTTAAGGACTAGCAAATTCTATATTAGGCTAGTTGTTACAGAAAATACAGAAGGATCAAAAATTTCCTAGCTTACTTTTCAGTTTTATTGAGGTATAATTTACATAGCATAAAATCAGCCCAATGAAAATGTACAATGATGATTTCTAATACATTTTTACAACTATCACGACAATTGTATTTCAAAACCAACAACTACCACCCGAGAAATTTCCTTCACACCTACAGTGCAACCTCTAATCTGCTTTGTCTGTAAAGTTTTGCCTTTTGTAGAAACTTCATATAAATAGAATTATACAATAGGCAGCCTTTTTAATGTCTGGCTTTTTTCACTTATAATGTTTTTGAGGCTTATCTATGTTATTGCATGTATCTCTGATTCATCATCTTTTATTGCTGAATAGTATCATTGTATGCTGTGTTAGTTTCCTAGGGCTGATGTAAGAAATTGCATGTGGCTTTAGCAGTAGAAATTTATTATTTCACAGTTTTGGAGGGCAGGTGCCTGAAATCAAGATGTTGGTCAAGGTCCGGCCAAGTGGCGCGGTGGTTAAGCGCTGGCTTGGGAAGCCAGTGGCCCCGGTTCGGGTCCCACATGTGAGGGCCAGTGACGCTGCCCTCAAAAAAAAAAAAAAATGGAAAAGATGTTGGTCAGGCCACGCTCTCTGAAGGCTTAAGGATAAGATACTTCCTTGCTTCTTCCTAGCTTCTGATGGGTGCTGACAATCGACATTCCTTGATTTGTGGCAGCTTAACTCCCTTTTCTGCTTCATCTTTACATGACCATCTTCCCTCTGCGTCTGTATCCAAATTTCCCTCTTTTTTATTAGGATATCCATCATTGGATTGGGGCCCACCCTAATCAAGTGTGACCGCTTTAAACTTGATCATCTGCAAAGACCCTAGTCCCAAATAAGATCATATTCACAGAGTGGACATGAATTTGGAGGGACTAGTTAGCCTGTACCTATGCATATACCACATTTTGTTTATCCATTCACTACTTGCTGAGCTTTTGGATTGTTCCTAGTTTTGGCTATTCAAAATTGCCTTGTAGAAATCTTTGTGTGGACATACGGTTTTATTTCTCTTGAGTAAATACACGTATCTAGGAGAATTGTTGGGTCATATAATAAGTATACATTTAATTTTATAAAACTGCCAAACTATTCTAGTTTCTACACATAATTGCTGCATATGGTATTGTCATTCTTTTTTGATGTACTGACTGTAAAGTGGTACCTCACTGTTGCCTTGCATTGCCTTGATGGTTGATGATGTTGAGAGGCTTTTCAAGTTCTCATTAGCTGTTCATGTGTGTATTATTTGCTGTACTATCTATTCAAATATTTGCTTATTTTTAATTTAGGTTATTAGTCTTATTGCTGAATGGGAAGTTTTCTTTGAATATTCTGGACACAAGTCCTTTATCAGATATATGATTTGAAAATATTCTGTGTCATTCTGTGGTTTTTCTCATTTTAATCATTATTTTGAGGAATGAAACTTTTACATTTTGATGAAGTCAGAATTATCACTTTTTTTTCTTTTATGATTCATAGTTTTGGTATTATGTCTAAGAAATTTTTACCTCCCATAATGTTACAGAAATTTTCTCCTAGAAGTTTTATAGTTTTAAGCTCTTGTATCTAGGACTATGATCTCTTCAAGTTAATTTTTCTGTATGGTATGAAGCAAGGGCTGAGTTCTTGTATGTGGATATTCAATTATTCCAGCACCACTTATTGAATAGCCTATCTTTACCCCATTGAGTTGCCTTGGCACCTTTATTGAAAATCAATTGACTATAAATTAAAGTGTATTTCGGTATCATTATGGCATACTATACTGTCTTGACTGCTTAGCTTTATTGTCTTCTGAGATATGATATAAGCAGAGACAGGGTGGTGAGTGAGGAAATCATAAGAAAGGGATTGAAGGGGTGGCTGGTTTACCATCAACCAAGGCTTTGTTCTTTTTTTTTTTTTTAACGTTGAATTTTATTCCTTTATTTTCTACTTTTATTATTATTATTTCATTAAAATTTATTCGGGTGACAACTGTTTAGTAAAATTACATAGGTTTCAAGTGTACAGTTCTGTAATACATCATCCACGTGTGTATCACATTGTATGCTCGCCACCCAGAGTTAGTTCTCCTTCCATCAGCATATATTTGACCCCTTTTATTCTCTGGTAACCATTAAACTATTGTCTGTGTCTATTAGTTTTTGTTTCTTTCTTTGTCTTGTTCCTTTGTTGATTTCAGTTTTATATCCCACATATCAGTGAAGTCATATGGTTCTCGACTTTTTCTGTATGACTTATTGCTCTTAGCATAATAACCTTAAATCCATCCCTGTTGTCACAAATGACACTATGTCAAGGCTTCATTCTAAACCACAATGACTTCAGATGCCATTGAATGAAGGCAGCAATGCAATGGTTTCCTTACGAAGAAACAAATAGAGAAAATGAAGTGGTCTAGTGGATTTTCCAGTGCGAGTCTTTATGCCTCACCTCTTTTGTCAGTCTTTATGGAGGGGATAAAGGTATTAAGGATAGCTTAGGAAGCTACAGTCTGGAAAATTTCTTTTAAGATGACCAAATCTGTCATTGTGAGCAAATCATTTTTAAAAGCTTCTGACTTTTGAGAATCTTTTATGGAAATGTACTTTACCTCTCATTGTACTCTGACCATATAAACTTTTGATTGCTGCTGTGTATGACATGGCCAGAGAGTCAGGAAAGATGGTCATTTGTCCCTTTTTGAATGTCCTTTGTTCTCTTGGTGGCCTCTGGGAAACGAGACTGACCTGTAGACAGGTTGCCTCTAGCCAAGGGCATCCCTGCCAGGGTTTTGTCCTTACTGAAACACACAATATATTTGTCTGCCACAAGAAGACAAGAAGCTCTTGTGTCTCTTTTTAGAGTTCCCTAGATTTTCAAATAAGTGTAATTTTCAAACCTGCATTCCAAAAAATTTTTTTTTATCAGGAATGCTTTTGTACTTAACACCTCTGTGAACTCTGACCACATACCTTCATCTGGAAGGTCCATTCAGAGGTGGCTGAGCAGGCTGCCAGATTCAGCCTCTGAATCCTGTCATTTCTGCATATAAATGCTTTTCTTCCCCCTGAAAGATGAAATGAGACATCCAGAGGCATTTGAATTAGACTTGAATTGCTTAGTCAAATCTTAGTCACCTCTCTACACACAGACAGAATCTCTAACCCAGGAAAGGGAGTTTGTTGAAACTCAGGGGACAAACGAATGGGGCAGGGAGGGGAAGGGAAGAGTGAACTTGAATCACAGTGGTCCAAGTTAGAGGTAGGCTCAGCTTGATGCCCTGAAAGCATGAGCTGGTTGTGGTGGTGGTTAACAAAGGCTGTTGTTTGGAGTGTTCTCAATGGGCGTGTTCCCATAGGAAAGCTCTTCCTGTAGTATTGTCCCAAGTAAAGTCTTTGTGAATTTAATCACCAAGTTCAAACATACAGTGATATTCAGTCTCCATCATGGTCACAATACGTGGTTTCTGTGCATATGGGGTTTCTGTGCATTCTCTTAAAGCATCAGTTTAGGATTTAAAAACTTACTGAATTTAATGGGTATTTGTTATTTTTGTCTGCTCAGTATCTCTGTTACACTTTTGAAAGGTGTACCTCCTAATTGTACCTGGTTCTAGTGGTAAGGCACAGTGTTTGTTATAACTGTGTCTCACTCTGGACCCAGCCACACCAGTGGGTAATAACCCAGACTGGGGCCAATCCTGGTGACCAATCAAGGATGAGACTAGGATTCAAACAGAGCCAGATTACTTCAATTTGGGTTAAAAAAAAAAATACAGTTTAGCTGTGTTTTGGTGGGTTCTCTAGATACGGCTATATACTGAGCTTTATTGTGGCAAGGGACATGTGTTATCCTAGAAAAAGCAAGCCCTAGAAATGAGAAGACTCTGGTGGCATTCCTTCCCCAGCTTCACCCTGACACTTACCACAGACTTTCTGAGATTCTGTTTCCTTGGCCATTCAAAAGGGGTTAGGGTCCCTGGCCAGGGCATCACAAGGCACATAGGAGAGGAAAAATAAGCTCACAAACAAGAAAGAACCAAAAATTATCAGGTGCTAGATGTGGACGTGGGTGCTATTGAGGAAAGATGGTGGGCTTTGGATTAGGTAAATCTGGGTTCAGTTCTCAACTGAAAATAATTTGGGGGCAAATTGCTTAACCTCATTGAGTTTTAGTTTCCTCATCTCTGTAATAGACATAGTAGCATCTATTTCAGGGCTGTAGGAGGCTGGCGTGAACTAACAACTGTAAACGATGATCAATTTATGTGAGTTCTCCCTTCCTTTGTAAGAAAAAGCAGTAGCGAAGAACTTTGCTCTCTTCCTACTGGCCTAGGAATCTAGCTTTTCTCCCGGAGTGAGGAGGATGCAGTGAGCAGGAGACTGGTTAGCTATTCTCACTGCCGCCCTGCAGTCTGCCAGACCAAGGAAGACAGATCCTCTGATATTCCTGTGCGCCATCTCTTTTTGGGTCTCCTATCTGCTTTGGTCCTTGAGAGAAAATATCTGTTGCTATTCCTGTGGTTTTTCCATTGTCATTTATCTTCAAACTTGCTTACGTATATTTGAAATTTTCATGGATCATCTTAGCCTCCCACTTGACTTTTTCCATATCCTCCTGCCCCCATTTTTCTCTTCACGTCTCATATTTTGTTTTCATGCCGACATGTTTTATCTTCTTATCAGGTGTTTTGTTTGGGTAGGGATTTTGACAAATTTCTCATCTGTTGCTTCCATCTTGGATTTCTCAGCTTCGCAACACAAAGACTCTTCAGGCACTGGACGTGGTTTTCTTTTCTCTTTATTTCCTTTACTCCATCACCTCCCATTTTTTCCTCTGGCCCTGCACCAGATTTTTCCCTCACCTCTGGGTTAAATGTTGTCATTGCCCCTTAATGCCATCTCCAGAATGTACACTGGCATCTTCCCAGGATGTCTTTGTCTCATTGGCTCTCCACCATCAACAGCCCATGAGCCCAGTGTCTTTCTCATTACTATAAGGCATCCCTAGTTCATAACCATTGCAGGGGTCGGGGCTCGTTTCCTTTTTCTGGGGCCATAAATTGGTATCACCAGGAGATTTCTTAGAGAGTAGTGCTTGAGGCGGGGAGGGGAAGTGCCATGGAAAGAGTAGGACCTTACACATCCAAATGTGATAACACATATGACGTATCTTACAGTGTGGCTGCCACGTGTTAGGTGTTTAATAATTAGTACTGTTTAGTATTGGTTTCTTATGGGAAGGAACTTGGAGAGGTTGGGTTGGGAATACCTTGCAACATTTGGAGACTGTGAAACTTAATATTGTGCTGATCTAGTCACATGGCATTTCAAGCTCGACTGTAGGAACAAAGAAAGAAATGTGTTTGGAAGTAGAAAAAGGAATGTTTGGCCCAATACAATTATCAATCAGTTTGGAACAGAATCATCTCAGAACAGAATCATCGCTTCATCTTTTGAATGTCCTGGTTAAAAATTTCATACCTGTTTGTAAACCCTCTTTTTTTTCCTAACTAAAAGCATGTATCAATGTTCCACTTCTGTCTTTTTAAAAAAATTCACTGATCTGCTTGAACTCGATTTAAAACTATTAGAAATAGGGTTATTGTCCTTTGCTGTCTTTACATGGTATTTACTTCTTTCCTGTTTTCCCGTTTTAATTTGTGCTTTAATTACTACTTTTTTATGGTCAGATTTGCATAATTGTTTCTGTGTATTGTCTGTCTCTTCTCAGGGACTGTGGGTTTCTGGAAACCAAAAACCACATTTGGAGTTTTGCATTTTCCACAGAACTAGCATGGCACCTCGTGGATAGGAGGCACTTTTTAATGCTAAACAAATTAACAATAAATTGTCTATGCCAAGATTAAGGGCCAAATGACAACAAAGGTTCAATGTAGGGAAACAATTCACAGTTTTAAAGAAACGTTATTGACCAAAGCCTCTGCTGAATGGGCTAACACCTATTTGTATGGACTTGAGAGAGCAGATTATTAAATATTCAGGAAAGTTTTGAGCCAGTTGTTAAACCATTGGTAACTTGACATTGAATCAACTTGGTAACTCCAGCCTTCCCATAATTCTTTAGTGGACCTCATTGGTTTTACTGGGACTATTTACACCATGGAGATCAGCAAAGGCTACTAATCAGGGTTGTTTGTTTCTTTGGAGAGTCCAGCACTCCAATAAATCACCACAGTAGCAAGCCTGTATCCCTGGTGAGAAAAACAGACCCTGAGGAAATGAAATAACTTAGTATTGGCTGTAGCCAAGATTTTCTTCAACAGCGAGACTTTACAATAAAAAGCCTAACAGAAGTGCAGTCCCTGAAATGTGTGCGGGGCAATTAGACAGTTTTCTAAATACGGAGGTGAAGGCAAGTGGGACAAAATGTTCACTGTGACCTCATGAAGAAAGGTTCAGGTCTGCCTCAAAAACCAAAACAGAACTAGACTACAACTGAAGAAAGCAAGATAGTCATCTTCTCACAGGTAATTTCCCCAAATGGCAAGGCCAGTTCAAGGTATTCATGGGCATTCAAATCTGTATTGTGATCTATTCCAGTGGCTCTAAATACTTAACACTATTCTCTTTCCCCAGAATAGATGTTATTAAACCTATGGTAGTATTACGGAGCATTAAAAAAATACTATGCTAGAAAAAAAAAAGTCAGAAGATATATTTGAAGCTACGCAAAGCATATTTAGTGCATATCAAAATAAAATGGGGAAATTATAAACCACTTCTCACTTTCCAATTTCTAGCACAGTTAATGATGCAACATATGAGTCCTTCCTCAGTGACCCTTATCGGTAAAGACTGTTTAAACATCTTTCTTGTTATAGGAACTGCTCATTCATTAGCCTTTTCACAGAAATTTATATTCATGAAATTCCTCAAACACCAGAGAAAGAAATACTAATCAAGTCCATATACTGTTTTGAGGCAGTTTTAGAAGAATGATTAGAAAGTGATTTTAAGACATTTTTTTTTTTAGAGGAATCAAAATGTCCTTCAGAGTTATATAATATGAATGCAGTAAAACATCGTTGGGCTTAATTTTATTTTTAAAAAATCTTTACAATGTTGAGACTACAAAATAAATCATAAAAGACCACTTAAAGATATTCCATTATGTGCGAATATAGTATTTTTGGCTAAAAGCCTTCTGGCATCATACACCTTGTTCAGGGGGTCCACTAAAGAATTATGGGAAGGCTGGAATTACCAGGTTGATTCAAAAGCCTACAGTAGTGTGCAGCACGCTGCTTGCACTTCAAACTGGTTTGACTGTTGAAAAGCACCAGGCAAGGACACTCAATCACTGGGTGGAACAATCTCGAGAGATCTTTTTCTGGCTCCCCACACGTGCTCCTTGCTTTTCAGCAGTCCACCGTGTGCATAAAATTAACAACATGTTACACTGGCTTCTTATATCATAGATGGAGTCCTTTAAACTGATATTCCTTCCCACACTTTCTCAGCCTTCCGGTGAGAATTACTACTGGACTCCACTGATTTGAACAGGAGGTGTGAGTTTAAAGGCATGAACAAACACACGAGCGATAGACTGGCTGTGTTTACTCATGTATGGATGGATGCTTGAGTTACTCCTGGGCTGCATCTGGCCTCAAACCGATTGCGCAAAAGGCTAACTCTTCACCAAACCATCCTTTATATTGAAGGTGTTCTGAACAGCTCTCTCCACTGACTTTTTCAGCTGAGGTTTTCGTTTTTCGCCTGCATGTTTTAGTGCAATGTAGGTCCAACCATTATCACCTCCTTTTGTGAGAATTTTTAGAGCAAACTTCTGCCAATAGTAGAATCAGCTCTTCTTTACCAATTTGGTGGGTTTTTTTTTTGTTTGACTTTGTTTTTAAAGATCTAATTGACTTCATTGAATGATTCATGAATTGGGCAGCATCCCACCCAGTAAATAGAAAGTTGCTCCCAACTTGATGTTTTTAAATAAGAAAACATAGAGACATTCAAAGGAAAAGCTGAAGCTAGTTGGGCTGCTAGTTGAAGACCAATTTGTCTGTAGACATGAGAAGGATGATGTGATTGTGATGATAAACATTTATTAAATACTAATGCCACTCTAGTAAATCATTTAATCCTCACAAAATCCAATGGGACAGGCACTATTTTTATGTCCCTTTTGCAAAATGGAAGCAACATGTCCCAGGTCATACAGCTAGTAACTCATGTATACTGGGTTTTCTTGCCAGCAGTCTGAGTCCAGAGCTTACCTCTTAACTATGACTCTTAAACACCCAACATGATCCTTTGCTATTGATACAACCAGGAATGACAGGGCAGCAACTGGGGTCATATGTCTCTGTTCTCCAAAAGATAGATCTCAGCCCAGGCCTAATCTCCTGTTTGCCCTTGGTTTCTTTCTACAGTGTACTGAGTTTCATAAAGGCAAGGTAAACCCTATAAAGACGTTTTTAAAATTTGCTTGATTTTTGCAATAGGCATAGGTTTCCACACTTAGCAAATAAAAATACAGGGGTGCCCACCTACATTTGTATTTCAGATAAATGAATAATACTTTCTAAAAGCATACCCCAAATATTACACGGTACATACTTATATGAAAAGTTATTTGTTGTTCATCTGAAATTCCAATTTAGGTGGACTCCCTATATTTTATCTGGCAATCCTAAAGAAGCTGAGCTTCCAACCTGAATGCCAACACCATAAAAATCACTCTTTCATCTCTTATAGATGCGAGGAAAAATGATCCAACAACTAGCCTTTGGTTTGTTAGGTTGGAGATGAAATGCTGGTTAAGTTTGTCTTGGGACTGAGTTAAACAGATCAGGTGTGGCCTTTCTATCAATCACAGCTGTAGTTGCTAGGGTTCTCCAAGTCATGTTGAGGATTTGGGGAGGTGTGTTTAGAGCACAGATTATTTTACTTTGATAGCTAGCTGCACAGCACTGGAAACCCGTCATTTCGATGAAAATGAAATTCCTAAATGTGGTTTTAATGATGTGAGCTCTGCATTGCAAATGATCCTCTGGAATAAAGGAATTGGCCCTATCGCCTTTCAGCATGGGATGTATAACTCATGTCATGCTCAATTTTCTCTTGGGGACTTCAGCACAGTGGGAGCCGTTGTTCACCAAATGACGGTGGGGCTTGCTGCACCCACATAACTGCAAGGGGGACTCCTGAGTGCCTTACCTGCGACTAAAGGGCCAAGCCTCATGCACCTTGGCACCCCCAGCACTTAGCACAGTGCCTGGCGCATTTATATCCACAGTAAACACTTACTGAGCCCCTACTTGGTGCTGCATTCAGGGGTCATGGGAACTAACGACATAGGCCCTGCCCCTGTGCCAGTTGGTAGAAGGTGTTTAATAACGAAGTGAAAGCATACTTACTTCAGAAATCCAAGGCCTTTGGGAACTGGAGGATCCCTTGGCTACTTTCCATTTAGATGAGGAAACCGAGACCCCAGGATGGGTACTATCCTGGAAAAGAGGAGACTGGGTCTCGGAAACCAGCTTCATCATTAAGTCTTTGAACAAGTCACTAAGCGTCTCTTAACCTTAGTTGGGTCATCTGCAAAAAGGAGATAATATTGCTGCCTAGGTTATAAGGTGACTATGAGATAATGGTCTAGAGACTGAAAAGCATTATGTCATTTTAAGGGACAATGTTTGAAATAGGATTGAGGTTGCACAGGTGAGTGCTTCAAACTAGAGAGTCAACTTAACGTAGTGGTTGAGAGCATGCGTGCTATAGCCAGTCTGCCTGGGTTTATGTGCAGGTTCTTCTATTTACTGACCTGTGACCTTGTGGCAAGGTATTTAACCTTCCTGTGCCTCAGTTTCTTCATCTGTAAAATGAATCAGTGTTCTTACCTCAAAGGATTATGGTGAGCATCCATCAAGTTAATACCTGCAGACATCAAAAGCACTCAGCAAGTGTTATTTATAATTAATATCCATGGCAACATCTGGGTGTGGAAGCATAGATGTGTTGTCTTTAGGCTATTAAGGCAAATTGCCCATGTACTATTTATCTTTGCATTTCAACATTGAGAGCTTTATTTTAAGTATATAGCAAAAAGAGATATAAATTTCACTGTCTGTTTCTTAAATAATTATCAGATCAAGGGATGCTTTTATAATCATGTACTTCGATCAGAGACTTATGAGCGGTCTCCACATCAGAATATCAGCAACGGAGAATGGAGAGAGATGGAAACCTGATTTATTCATTCCTCGTCAATAAAGTAAGCGTGCAGTAGCTGGATTGTAAATACCCCTGCAAAGTGAGATTTACAAGACATAATATTGGAAGACAGATTTATCCCAGTTGAAAGTCCATTGCTCTTGAAGCAAGTTCAGTGGAATTTATAAGAGAAGGGCCCTTGAATAAGAACTCAGAGGCCTTGGGGAGTCAGACTCATGAGGTTTGCTAAGGCACAAGTTGGATTTGCATCTTTAAGAAGGCCAGTCAAAGTGTTTTCTGAAAATATTATGGGGAAAGGGAAAAAACAACACAAGGCAGGGGCATCAGCTTTGTTTAAAACTTCCTTTTACTCAGAACTGTTGGGTTTATAAATCAAAATTATGTGTCCAGTGAGGAAATGGGAAGTAAAACTGTTTCCAACAGAGAAAAAAAAAAGGAAAGCAAGTGATTCATTTTGGCCTAAATAATTGAAAACACAGAAAGTCCAAGTGTTCCTGGCTGCGTGGCCATGAGTTTATGTGTCGTTTTGCTGTTGTGAAGCAGACTCCATGAGGCAGACTTGCAAGATGAGCCATCTGTCTCAGTAAATCCTTAAACTATTTGGGAAAATCAGTTGGAGCCCATGCTTTGGCTACTTACAGGATTTTTTATTTTTTCTCTTCACATGGGGCAGAATCCAAATAAAGCAGCAAGATTGTATTTATTGTGTGTGTGTGTGTGTGTGTGTGAGAGAGAGAGAGAGAGAGAGAGAGAGAGAGAGAGAGAGAGAGAGAAGAAGAAGAAGAAGAAGAAGAAGAAGAAGAAGAAGAAGAAGAAGAAGAAGAAGAAAAGAAAAGAAAAGAAAAGAAAAGAAAAGAAAAGAAAAGAAAAGAAAAGAAAAGAAAAGAAAAGAAAAGAAAAGAGGGAGGGAAGGAAAGGAAAGAAAGGAAGAGAAAGAAAGAAAGAAAGAAAGAAAGAAAGAAAGAAAGAAAGAAAGAAAGAAAGAAAGAAAGAAAGAAAGAAAAAAGAGGAAGAAAGGAGGGAGGCAGGGGGCAAGGAAAGGAAGAAAGGAAGGAAGGAATAACTAAAAAGAAAATGGGCCCAAAAGGTAGCCTTTCTAGAGATACACAGTCAATTTCTGTCTCATACCGGAATGTTGGGTATTTGCTTCACCTTGAGGGTTGAGTCACTTCAGGGTACAGAACCCTAAGTGATGGAGACTCAGGCAAAATATAGAATTGGAGCTTGTTTCTGGCTCTGACATAGGACAGCCTTGAATGGTGCTGCCAGTGAGAGTAAGTGTTGCACATTTTCCTGATGTCTGAGTAAAATATCCAGCCTGGGGAACGGATTTCATTGTTTCTCAGGCTTTCCCTCCTCGGAAGCCCAGGGACATTTAGGAAAGTTTCATTCTTATTATAAAACACAGTAGCAAGAGTTCAATGACATAAGAGAAGGCAGCACAATGGGTGAAAATGCAAAGGAGAGGGAATTTTCTTTTCTTTCTAGGCTGGGGGAATACAGGAAGGCCTCTAGGGGGAAGTGGCTTTTGAGCTGAGCCCTGGAATACAGTACAGAGTCAACAGAATTTGGTCAGCTGAGGGGCTCATGGAATGAAGAGGGATGGATGGAGGGGAGTGAACTAGAACCCTGGCCATTAAGAGTGTTTACAAAAACAAATGGACGTTGCTCTGATAAGTTAGACAAGGGTAGAGTTCTAAATATTTGTCTATTGATAATATGAATGGAGATTAAAAATCTCTGGTCCCTAGCTGCCAACACTTGGTACATTACCATAGAGAGTGGCACATTCATACTTTGCCTCAAAGATGTAATTGTTTTAAAATATTTGACTCAGCATAGAAAGGGAGTAGAGAGATTGTGTAATATTACCCATTCTTTTATGGATAAAGTCAGAGTCACAGAGCAATGAAGCAACTGGTTGAAAGGTCATCAAGCTATCAATAGTTTGCAACAGCACTGGAACCTTAGACTCCCAAGTCTGAATTCAGGACTTTCCCCAGGCACTACCCTCTGGAGGAAAGTAGAGATCACTTGATGAAGATGTGCAAGGAGCCATTTGCATGCTTATGAACCAAATAAGGAAATTGAAAAGTAGCTACAAGACCAATACCCAGCCACGCCTCTGCAGGGCTCAGCAAAAAACGAGAAGGGAATGAAAACATTCAGGCTTCTACATACGTGGTTCATATTTGCATAAATGATCTCGACCAATCATGTCAGAGACGTGTGTTTTATGGAAGTAGAGAAAGAAAAGCTTTTATATGTTTAAGTTTTAATACCTGGGAGACATCCTGGGTACCGGATAACGTTTTGTTAACTGATAAGTTGTGTTCTTTGTTTACTGGTGGCAGTCAGTTTACAGAATCGTCTTTTCCATTCCACCAAGAGGCAATGAGGCCTAGCCTTGCTTAAGAGCTGATTTCTGATTGGATAAATTCAGGTGTGTACCTGTGTTCCAGGAGAGGATGGACACTTAGACTGGGAGTCAAGGGTTATTCATCCCTGGATCCCCTAGCCACTAGTAGTGTGTCACATGGTGGCGTTCAATTAAAGTTCTTAAGTGGATGCAGATACTCCTGGACAGTTTTGTGTCGCCCTGTAAATGCCTGTTCTTTCACAACTTGCCTTATTATAATGACGGCGGCCACCAAGTCCCAACCAGAGTGTCACCATGGTGTGTGATGCTAGGGTGTGTGATTTCCTGAAACAGGCCTTGTGGTGGATGAGTCCCCCAGCTGGGTGTAGGGCCCCACTGCAATATAGATTAGATGGCATTCCTTTTTTTAGAACCGGTTTAATCAAGTGCAACTTCCCCTTTCCTAGTCCGGGACTAAACAAGTCAGAGCTTTGGCTTTCTAATTTATCAGCCAGTAAATTACACCAGCAAAGGTCTTGTGTAGGCCAGGGATTTTCCACACAGAGTGACGGGGATCCTGGGGGGCTAGGCAGAGCAGATTAGGCCTGTGACTCATGGTTTGGGTAGCATTACATGTGAACTTGAAAAGGTCAAAGCAAAGCAAAGCTCTTTTCCATGAAAATAAATTAGAAATTTAAAAAAAGCTCTCCTCCATGACACTGGAATTTCGAACTCTGCTATAAAATGATTAATCAGAAGGGATATTAATTTGTATAAGGAAGACATAAGGGATAATGAGAGAAATGGGAAATAAGGCAAATCTAAAAATCATAGACAATTAAAAAATAAAGCAGAAGCAGCTAAAGGGATCTAATTTGTACATAGCTCTCACAGATTTTTCTTTCAAGAGTGTCATTCCTCTCTGTAGTGTAATATTCTCTATCATGTATGGTAACAGAAAAAATAATTAGCATATATATATTTTATTGTGTTTCTAGCTCTACTTCCATTCTGAACCTGAAACATCGCTTTGTGTTCATTATGATTAATTACATTATGATTAAGGACATTAAATGATCACCCATCTTGACTCTGAGATGTGAATTAGGAGAAGTTTTAAATTCAGGCGTACTTGGGCCGGCCGAGTGGCTCAGTTGGTTAAGAGCTCGCTCAAGAGTGCGAGCCGAGCTCTGAGCAACAGCAGTTCGATGTCCAGCCCGAGCTGAGCTGCCGTTGAGCCACCAACAGATGGCAGGATGGTTCAGCTAAAAATAAAAAATTAAAAATAAATAAATAAATAAATAAATAAATAAATAAATAAATTCAGGCATACTTGAAAATGTTATGAATTTACATCAAAACATACAAGTACAAACCTATAATTAAAGAAGAATTCGTAGTTAAAATAAGAGATGACTAGATGGTCTCTGAGGCCCCTTCCAATTCGTTGAGCCTAGTGACATGGGAACAGAAACATAAACAAACAGCAGGACAATTCCCACAATTCCCAAAGGCCTTTTGTTCTTCCTCGTTGGTGTCTAGGATACATGTTCCACTTATACTGAAGTCATCATTTCCTCTGTTTTGCTCCCTCCAACTGGATGGCAACCTCCTCAGTGCAGCACACTCCAAGCCTTCTAGTGTGTCTGGTGAGGTTCAGCTCACGGTGGGCGGAAGTGAGGAGTGATGAAGCAGAACAATGAATCCTCTGATTTGGCCCTGAAGACATGCCAAGAGGTTGACCCTTACCTATGAGGTCTGGAGTACTTCTTTAACAGGTCTTGAATTTAACCTCTGACCACATACACACATGAGGGAGTGACACGTAGCCTGTGTCTAAGGAACCTGAAATGAAAGGGTAAAAGAATAAAGGGGCTACACATGATTCTTGGCTTGGAACAAAAGGGAGGAGGCTCTAGGCTTTCTGGGGCCATAAAGATTTGAAATGTTTTTGTTGTTGTTTGTTTGTTTCAAAGAAACCCAAGTCGGTTTTGAAGAGATCACTGCATGACATGAGAGGATGACAGGCAGGATGTAAGCACTGGCCATGCCTCTGGGAAGAGAGAGCTATTCAAGCGTAGCATCTGCTTTTGTCTTATTTCCTTCACTTGCCTTAGAGGAAAAGGATGATGGAGACTTCTGGGGAGATTTTACAGCGATCTCTTGATTTGAATCACAGAATGTTAGTACTGGATGCCTGTGATGCCGAGGAAACTGGGACCAGGGAGAAGTCACTCAGCAGGTTGCAACAAGGACCCCGATATTTTAGATTTCCTTTTTTGCCACCTTGCCCCAAGGACACTTAGCCTTCCCTTAATCTTTATCGTATTTTCATTCAATCTAGGGATTCTTGTTTTTTTCTCTCCTAAACCGCAGGGTATTTGGGCACTAGGCACTAAGTTTTTTTTGGTTTTTTTTTTTGGCTTTTTTTTTTTTTTTTGGTCCTACTCTAGCTCTTCTGGGAGATAAGCTCATTCAATTTATCTGCAATTTAGATCAGGAATAACCATCTCTCTTAGATTAGACATGTCTCATCAGAGGTCACTCCATCCGACATTTTCCCAGTAAAAATAAGGGCTCTGAAAGGTGACCCAGCCCTAATGGGGAAGAGGAACACTGGGGACTCCCATGACTGTGATATATGATGATATTTCTGAAGAAAGTCAAAACCATTTGGAGACCAGGTTTTGATGAATTGCAGGAAATGGCGGGTTTGCAACCATTCCAGATTCCCAGAGACTAATTGTCATCGGGCGACGATAAGAATTTTAACTAGTGTGTTATGGAACCAAGACCAAGGCCAGGCTCAGGCAAAAGCATTCTGGTTGGGTCTCCTGTTAGAGAGCATTTGCTCCTGGGAGAAGCGCTTAAAGTTGTTTTTTTAACTTACCTGAGACTCAGTTTTACTTGTGTGCCGAGGCCAAGAATTAGCAGAAAGGAAAAAAGAAAAGGAAAAAAAAAGCCTACTGTAAAATATGCTGCCATGATGATGGAAAATGCTCACAGCACCTCAACCCTGTTCTAAGAGGATATTTTCTCCAAGGAAACAAACCCTCATTGTAGAATCATCAACTTGGGCACAAGGCTGCCAGGGAAAAGGGCCAGCATTCCTTCCTGTATGTCAGTGGGCCTCCACTCTTCAATAGCCACTGCTGCTGGAGCAAGACATGACTGGGCATTCTGACCACCTTCAATCTCTTGGTGGGAAACCAATAAGTATCAAGGTGATATTTAGGCAAGAACAAGAACACAGCTGAGCTGATGGAAAACAGTATCCCACTATAGATTGTAATAACTTGGCTTCATAAGAACAGTGAAGGGCAAAGCTAATAGCTAAAAGGAACAACAGTGGAAGGAAGCTTGGGGAGGAACCTGGCATCCACTGGTTTCTCCTTCTTCCAACCCGTTGAAACACCCAATTCCTGAAACTCTCATTATATCATTTTGGAGGTGTCAGTGATCTCTGCCATCTCCTTCATAAGTTCTTCTCCATCTGCCTCTCTGTCAAGCATGGTTTTGGGGCACAGAGTACATATGCCTAATGCGTTTTAAATTGATTTCTTTCTTTCAGGTGGTAAACCCAAGGACAGGATTTTGTAAGACAAAACCAGGTCTTCCCCTTTCAACGCAGTTATTAAATTATTCAAAGCATGAAACCTTTTTATAAAAGCCTGTAGTGTTCTAATAAGGCTAGCTATTTAGGAAGTGGTGACAATGTGCAATCTGCAAAAAGGGGAAGCCTCCGAGCTGCTGTGGTAATAATGCAGTTACTTAAAGAACATTTAAACTACAAATATCTCTGTGGTTTTTTATTTGGTTCCACGCTACAGTCACTCTGAGAAATTTCTCAAACCTTAGCTAATCACTTTAAAATGTAAGGCTTAGCAAATGATTACACTTCCCCAAATGCTCTGGTCCTTTCAACCCCTCCCCATCCCGGATTTTTTTTGTATTTGATAAAGATAAGGAATTCAATGCCAAGAAGAACTATTGAGGAAAATTGAGACAATTTTAGCAAACAGATGAGAAAATAATAGCTGTCACTGAAGTTGCAGTAATGTTCCAACTATTGACAGAGAAAGCAACTAACATGTAAGGAAAATGTAAAGGAGTCACTTCTTTTGAAGTCCAAACAGTTGATCCATTGCAAGAGTGGGGCTGGAAACACAGGACTTACTTGTGTGCTGGGTCATGTTGGAAGATGCAGCTGGGAGTGTGTGTGTGTGTGTGTGTGTGTGTATGTGTGTGTGTGTATGTGTGTGTCTATGCGTGCACACGTGTTTGTGTGCTTTTAGCCTGATTGGGAACCATGTTCACCCTTCCCAGTACCTCTTCACTTGGATACTCACTACTGACCTACCCTGGAAGTCTTTTGTGCAACCCAGTGCGTGGTGGTTCAGTGAGAACATGGATTTGCTGACTTTCTCAGGGAGCTGGAGTTAGGTACATGGCGTGGGAGACACATTGATATGCCCTACAAGTGCAGTGTGGTTATACCTTCTGAGCTCTGCATTTGACTTGCAAAAAAGGCCTGACCCCATGATTTGCTTGCTCATCTTGGCCACGGTCGGCAGGAGGCTGTTATTTAGCTGTTACATGAGTGTGAATCTTGTTGAGCCAACTAGATTATGAGTTTCTGGAAGGTAGGGGCCATACCTCATATTTTAAACATTTATGACATTTTAAAAGAATCTTTCTCTGTACTTGGCACAGTACATAAAAGGTATATGTTTGATGAATTAATCAAACACAGCTCCGGATTGGAGACTCTACAACTGCTCTGTTGTCATAAGCTTGCTTCCCAAAGGGCGGGGCTTAGGTACACTCATGATGGCTTCCTACAGTACTGCCTTCTCAGATGTCCCCAGTGTGAATCCCCCCCCACCCACTGTAAGAGATTTACACTCCTGTGTTTAGTGTAAAAAGGGGGCCAGTGGCTAGTAAATCAGGCCATCAAAAGCAAAATCTTTACTTTTCACAGAATTCAGAACCCTGAGCTGGATGGTATACGGTGCTACTTATATTGAGGTATGGGTATGTACAGTGAGAATACAGTTCTATATAATCCATTAGGATGATAATTATGGTTGACATATTTTAGGTAACTCCTATGTGCAATGGTCCAAACCTGCACATACAACATCACTTTTTCTTATAAGAATCTTTAGGGTAGGTATTGGTGTTTGTATTTTGCAAGGGAAGAAATTGAATCTCAGAGAGATTCAGTTAGCTATCAGAAAGTCCATGGCTAGAAAGTAGCACAATTAGGATTTGAAGTCAGGTCTGTCTGGCTCCAATGCCTGTGTTCCTGCCCCCAAACAGATTGCTGTTCTAAACGCAAACAACTTAAAGATAACACGTTTAGCTCATCAGAGATAGATAAGTGTCATCTATCTGATCTCCAAAGGAGGTTGATGGTTTAAAAAGTTATTCTGGATGCTCTTATATTCAACTATTATAATTCCTTTTAGGGTCTCAAGGCTATCAATATGTCTTTTGCCATCTCAATTTTATCTTCACAATAACCTATGTTGTATATAAGTCTTAAGCGATTTGGATCCAGACACGTATGCTAAAAATGAGCTCGCAGAA
The DNA here is from genome assembly GCA_033961575.1 of Aselliscus stoliczkanus. Lineage (NCBI taxonomy): Eukaryota > Metazoa > Chordata > Mammalia > Chiroptera > Hipposideridae > Aselliscus > Aselliscus stoliczkanus. The sequence goes on from CM066734.1 coordinate 11,520,418, forward strand.
AGGTACATAACTTGGCCATGGTCATCCTGCCAGAAGGTGACAGACTTAGCAATCTCTTTCAGGTCTCCTAACTCTTCATTTCATAAACAACTCCCTGTGCAAGACATTTGGCTCATGTGCCTGAAGGCTGATAGCAGCCCACTGTGAGTCACCAGCGCCATCATATTAAAAAGTCATGGAGAAGACACTGAGGGAACGCTGGGGCCCCTATTTCCCCATCCTACACTCTGTTTATGACTTTAATGTGACTTTCAGGCCATTCCCTCCTCTGTGAGACAATTCATAGCACTGTTCTGCATGGACATAAAAATAATGTAGTTTGGGGTTTGCAATTCAAAAAGCCTCAGCATTTCTCTGGGTTCTGCCTTCAGATGTCTTTGTTAGGATGACATCTTTGGAATAGCAGGAGGCATCTAAGTAACTTGGAATGGAAACGGGTTCCATGACTGTTTTCACAATTGTGTCTTAACTGATGACATGCATACCTAGCTGCCAGGTTCACTAGTGAACACGGTGCCCTCCCCTCCTTCCTTTCCACTGCAGCTTTACATGGAATCCGGAGAGGTGGAGTGGACTATTGACTTCTACTTAACAGTGGGTGGCAGGAACGCAGAAGTTTAATCCCAGACCTGTTACTAATTTCCTGGATGGCTTGTGGTCCATCCATTAATCTCTCTCTATCATCATTTCCTCCTCTGGAGGAGCTAGCAGACATAATGGGATGGTTTGTGCATTAACACATTTATGATCCTACTGTGCTCTGTAAAAGCATGGCTTTCTGGAAATGCTCAGTGGTAGCAGGTAAATCAAAAGAAAACCAGTTTCTTTTTCTCTAATATGACAGATTGACGGGATCTATCTTTTTGTGACTGCCATGTTTAGAAACGGGAGCTGAAATGGATAAAGAGCTGAGTAGTTTTAGTGTATGAAAAGCACTCTATTTTCAAATGCTCAGTTCTGAGTTGTCTGATAATAATCACAAAGGTACCTTACAACAAGGATGAGTACATGAGGGGATTTTTCTAGTATCAGGACTAATAAAATGAAAATCTCATATTTTCTCAAGAGGAGCATTTTCATTATTCTTAGGGAATGTGAGGCTGGGCCTGAGTCTCGTTAGGACTTTGGCTGGAAGTACTTAATTTTTTTTTTATATAACAGAACACTTTGGTTATGAATTTTACAAATATTTTACTGCATCAACATGACTTATATGAGACCAGGGAGGACAAAATAACCTCTAAAATGTCATTCTGGATGAACTGCATTGCATATTCTCTAAGAAATGTCCATGCCTATTTTGTTTCTATAAATTCTTCAGCCTCCTAGGAAGAGATGGGAAAGCTCTAAGGAGACCTCAAATCATGTGTGCAGTGACCTTGTACAAGATAGAATTAAAATGTGGTTGAGTTTTAAAATTGCAGTCCACTCCAATCTTATTTTTAAAAAGTAATTCTACAATTTAAATGCATTGGCTTGTTTTTACTCTTTGGCGTTTTCTTTATTTAGGGACCATTGTTTTTGACATTAGAACTGGGAAAAAACCAAATAATCAAAAATAGTCCATTTTTAAAGGAACCAGACAACTCCATAAGTTTTTCCTTATAAGGTAAAACATAACATCTGCCTTTTCTCTTCTTTTTTTTTTTTTAAAAGATTTTGTTGGGAATTGGGGGAGGGGAACAGTGTTGGGGAATCAGGGAAGGGGAACAAACAAGTTGCTGTCCTTTTGTTCTTCAGTCTAGTCGCGGAGGACGTCACTTCACTGGTCCATGTTGGTATTATCATTGCGCTTTTCCCAGGTGAGGCAGTAGCCAGCTGGCCATTGGACAGCCACTCACGGCGGCTCATGGAAGCTCATGACAGCTGCTGGTCAACCCCACTGCAGCCTATGCCATCACTGGCGACTCATGGCAGCCCAGCTCCAGGTCCAGCTGTTGTTCACCATCTTAGCTGTAGAGGGCACAACATCACTGGACCTCATGTGGGATCTGAACCAGGGCCCTGCTGCTCAGAGCTGGCGTCCCAACCAAACTCTTAACCTACATGCCACTAAGCCAGCCCACATCTGCCTTTGCAACAAATTACTAGTCAACTGAATCTAAGTAGATCATGTGGTTATATGAGAAAATATAGTGTAAAATAAATCTGGAGAAAGTCTCGAACAGATAAGTTGCCTTAAAATGGTCATTTTGGGGGCCAGTCGAGTGGCGCAGTGGTTAAGCACTGGCTTGGGAAGCCAGCAGCCCTGGTTCAGGCCCCACATACGAGGGCCAGTGACACTGCCCTCAAAAAAAAAAAAAGGTCATTTTGTCAAGTGTTTATTTCATGCTTTCAAAAATCTCTCATAATGGAAAATGATATGGAGAGTTTCAGTCAAAAAAACTAGATATTATATAATGGGTGATACACAGTGTGTGAAATGTAGCTAATGCAAGAGTTGTTTTGGAGTTTATTTGGGAGTTTTTTTCTAAGCCATTTATCATTTATAACCAGTGTAGTCAAGAGTCTCAGGTATGATACTATCATGAAATTATGGGCAGTATACCACAAAGCCCTCTAACGAGACTCAAAATATTGTGGGAGACACATAGTTTAGATTCATTAAAATAGTAGATTTTCCATGTAACTTGCAAATTGAAAATGCCCCTTATAAACTATTTTTGGTTATTGTGGTTTAGGTTATTCAGATCTATCTTCTTGTTAAAAAACAATAAAAAATGCTGGGAAAATTTTCAATGAAAAATCAACTTAAAATCTTTGAAAAGCCAAAAAAGAAAAGAAAAGAGAATTCCAGGTCAATTTATGGATGAAAGCTAGTATCCAGAAAGGTAGGTAGAATATTGGAGCAGCCAGGCTGCCTATGCCTTCAAAGTATTTGCCCTTGTCACACACTTGGATTTTGGGTCAGTGATTCAGTGGAGCAAGAGAGTCAGAAGTAAAGGCCCGAGGCCTGCTGAAGATTAGGGGTTTTATGGGGTACCCTCACTAAATAAATTGGAACCCAAAGAGCTGTAGAACTAAACCCACTCTCTTCTGTTTCATGTGAGGAAGTACAGAAACAACTTCATTGGTGCTGAGTATAACAGGAGAAGAGAAGGAAAGGAGGGGAATAAAATGAACACTTACCCCTGAGATGAATATATATATGAGATGAATATATGGTACATATTGTACCCTGGACACATATAACCTGGGTGAACCCTAGAACCTCAAACCTTGGTTTGAGGTGGTCCCTGTCTAGCAGTGTCTTCCCAGATATCTGGCAGAAGTAAACACAAAGCCGCTGTGGTGGAGGGAACTATTCATCCTGGGTTGCAGATTATTTTTTAAGGACATTGACCAGCATGCACTCAATGATGACTAGGCACCCAAGGGAACAAAGCAATGAGTAAAAACTAGCAGAAACAATAGGTACTAGCAGACATTACTCAGCACAGATCTCAGATTTTGGAATTATTAGACATAGGTTATAAAACAACTATGCTTGAAAAGTTTTAAAGACCAAACAAAAAAGCTTGAAAGTATCTACAGAGAATAGAAAACCATAAAAAATGACAGAGAAGAGATTTAGGGTTTTAAGATGTCGTGTAACTAAAACCTGCTAAAAGGTAGAAATGACTTTACATCTTATCCTTGGAGTGTCTTTCCTGATTTTGATCAGCATGGTCAGTGTCTTTGGAATCAGGTAATAGAGTGATATTGCCTTTGTCATGTCCACAAAATAGTTATCTCAGCAAGTTAGTGAAAACAATGTTCCACCACCCTTTCTCACATAATACAAACCTTCAAACAACCAAGAACAGACTGAGCTCAGGTAGTGATTTATGGCACACAGTAAGTTGTTATATAAATAACTGCTGTTTGAGTTTTCACCATCAAGGATATTGTGGTGAAGAGTGGATAGAAGAGTCTCTTGCATGGATGAGACAGTCTCTTGCATGGATGAGACAGTCTCTTACAAGGTAGCCTTTTTACAAATTTCACTTAGAATCACAAAGAAAGACTAAGGCTAAGTTCTGAATTTCTGTCATTAAACAGTTAATCTTCTGAGTATTAACTGAGTCTAGATATTTTTTTGAACATCTATATCAGAGTATGCTTTCTGACTATGTGTATGCATGTGTGTGTATGTGAATATGTATATTGTGTGTGTGTGTGTGTGGAGTGGGTTGGTGTATATAAAAGTGGCACATGACTGTGTTTACGAGTATATATGTGAGTGGTGTGTGTGTTTGTGTGCATGCATGTGTGTATGTGGTACATGTATGCCTGCACTCGTTACATTTCTGAAATGAGACTCAGCACCCTGGGTCATAAATCAGGGCTTCCTTTTTTTCTTAGTTTTAGACTTACTGCTGACAGCCACTTGTAACCATGTTCCCCAAACAACCACACATGGTGGAAAAATGGAGACCTGAACAGTTGGGCTTAGTTCCTTCAGGCTTATGAGAAATTTGCTCCCATTTGTTGAAAAACTTTCTTGACATGGATATGAGCCAAAGACTGGGGCTATGAAAGTGATGTTTACATGGTCCCTTGATATTTTTGATATTGTGATCCCTTGATCCCAGAAATTACTGTGACTGGAATAATACAGAGAGCTTAAGAACTTGCACTAATGCTTCTAGGATAGGCTTAACCCTCCGCTGGGCGCAACTGATCTCATAGATTCATTGCACACAAGTTTTCAAATATCTAACAGTTAACTTAAGTATCATGACTCATCGCTTCCGTATCTTCCCCCTATACCATAACCTGTCCCAGGCGTGTTTGTGACTTAGTACAGTAAAGACATATTTCATAGCGACTTCTTTCTGTGCAATGAATCTGTGAGATCAGTTGCACCTGACAGGGGTTAAAGAATCATACCAAGTGTGGATGTGTGTGGCATATGGTGTGTGTATGTATTTGTGTGTATACTATGATGTTTTGTGTGTCTGTATGTGGGGAGGGAAGAGAGAGAGAGAGAGAGAGAGAGAGAGAGAGAGAGAGAGAGAGAGAGAGAGAGAGAGAGAGAGAGAGAAAATATTCTTTATGCTGCACTAGGAAGCAACATCTTCCTAGGGCACACTTTATCATTTCCTCCATTTTAAATTGCCTTCTGTCAACGTGACAAAGCAGAGGTTGCTATTCTTTCATTATAAAATCATTATTGAAATAATAAACTTGTAAGGAAAACAGGAAGCATTGGGAAAATAGTGAGTGGTTTTTATAATAGCTAAAATTATTTTCATTAATTTTTTGAAGTATAGTTTTGATTCCCATCAACAAAGGGTCCAAAGGTTGGTTTGTTGAAAGGTAGTCTGTATCTTCTCAGCAATACTTGGTGTTGAGCAAGTTTCTGGCACATAGTGGCAGCTCAATAAATATCTCTTGAATGAAAAAATGAAGACATCAGAGCAAAGTGTTAAAGAACATGGAGTTAATCTTAGACAAGTTATTAAAACTCCCTGTGCCTCAGATTTCTTATCTGCAGAACAGGATTAAGAATAGTATGTTCCTATTGGTATCATGAAGATTAAGAGTTAGGACAGCTAAAATCCTTAGTACAGTGCCTGGTACATAGAAAACACAAAGCAAATATAACTATTATTGTGGTCATGGTAATTGCTTTCATTCTATATATGTAGGAAACTAAAGCCTCAAGAGTATTTTGATTTTCAGATCACACTTCTAATTGTGTCTTTGAGAAATGACAGGGCTGACTGGGATGTTATCTGCTCTCACTCCATCTCATTTGAGGGAGAATGTCTGTCCTCATGACATGAAAATTTTGCCCAGGACGCCAATGGTTTGCATGCAGTCAAACCCCAAGGTACATGGAGAGGGTTTCCTGGACAGTTCCCCTCTGGTTGTCTTCCCACCTTCCCTTAATTCCAGTAACACTCCTGTGAGAAGCCCCCTTACGATCTGGGAAGAAAATGGTTTTCGTTTGCCTGGAAGGAGTATGTGTGAACCTGAACAAATCAATCTTGTGGCTGTCACATTTTCGGATGGAGGAATGACTATTCATCTCTTTTACTAACTGAGCTTTGAGGAACTAAGAATCACAGGCCCCGAGCACAGGGGACCAACGGGAATGTCGACCTAGAACTCTGGGGACAGGCAGTTGGGGGCTGAGGAACACCACGCTTCTCTCAGCATCACATTGGCCTCCAGTGGCCCCCAAGCAGCTGACAGACGGCTCAATCATTTCCGCAGAGCCAGCAGGCTCTGGGCACCAGCTGGCTTTGACATTAGTGCTCAGGCCCTGAGTGACAGGGGACTTGTCCTCGGCTGCGCCCTGGAGGCCCGTGAGAGCCAACTCCAACCCCTCCTTTCCTCTGTTGATTTATTGTCCCTGCTGGCCAGTTGTTGATCCATTTTTCCTTTCCGTTTGCTCACAGGACACCCCAGAAACCATCCTCTAGTAATATATTTGGTTTATGATTTCCTCGGGAGCTGAGGAAGGAACACACCCTCGGCCATGCACCTGTTGGGTGTTAATGTGCAGAGGGCCCTTCAGCCAGAAAGACGGCATGGAAAGACAGACGGTGCAGGTCCCGGGCCTCACATTCCTCCATCAGGATCCCGGCAGCAACAGAATTAGGTCCCTTTGAAATATATTTGTTATTTTATTTATAGCTCCATTTGGGCCCTGCTGCCCGTAGTCTGACTTTGGCCCACGGACCGCTGCAGAGTCTGATTACAAATGGCAAATACCAGGGAGCCAGCGAGGGCCTCGAAGCCGCCAGTGTGCACCCCAGTGGGCAGCCCTCCACCCTCCCTGTGCAGGTGTGAGGACAGAGGCTATCCGCAGGCTGGTCGTGTGCCTCCTGCCCAGTGCTTCAGAGACGTTCAGCTGGTCCTGCAGGAAGGCTGCCCAGGAAAAATGAAGTCCCTCTGCCTTGCCTTCTAACTCTTTCTTCCTAGACATTCATGCAGGATTGTGGGGCTGCTTGGAAGGAATCTGCTCATGGAATGTATTTCTTTTCTCATCTATCTGGACGGGGCTGTTTAGAGAGTGAGCAATATTCCCACATAGGACACAAAGTAAACTGATGTCTGACTTTTCTGGTTCAGCTGTGGACTTTAAGGATTCCAAAAGTGCATTCTCTCTCTCTCTCTCTCTCTCTCTCTCTCTCTCTCTCTCTCTCTCTCTCTCTCTCTCTCTCTCTCTCTCATTTCCTCCAAATTTAAAGGGACAGAGAAAGAAATTAGGGGCACAGAACAAAGGGAACTATAGTAAATATGTACCATTTTCAGATACAGCCGCACGTGAGATGGAGGGGAAATGTGCATAAAGGGGTGGTTTGGCATGTGATTGCTGGGCTTCACACTTACCCCCGTGATTCTCAAAGTGTGGTCGCCAGACCAACAGCATCAGCATCGCCTGGAAACATGTTAGAGATTCATTTTCAGCCTCTCCCACAGACCTACTGAAACAGAAACCCTGGATGCTTGGTGATCCATTTTGTCCGGCTCTCCTGGTGATGCTGACACGTGTTCAAGATGAAGGACGGACCATTACTCTACACCAACAATGTTTCCTTCAGAATCTATTGATTTTGACTGTGATGGAGAACCTTAGGCAGAGGGAAAGAAGTGTCATGCTTAGGACAGAGGAAGAAAGGAAGGAAGAAAAGGAAGGAAGGAAGGAAGGAAGGAAGGAAGGAAGGAAGGAAGGAAGGAAGGAAGGAAGGAAAGGAGGGAAAAAAGGTACCATACAATTCAGGATTATGGGATGTGTAACTGGACAATTTTTAAATCTGTTATTGGGCTCAGCAGGAAATCCTTTTAAATATTCTGTTTCATTTTGAGTTTGCCTGTGATGAGTGCCTACAAAGAAGTAGGTTGATATTTGGGTGTGTGTGTGTGTAATTCCTGGGGAAAGGTCAGATCCATTGGTCTAATGGTGTAGATCAACATGGGGGATGCAGTAACAAAGCACCACAAACTGAGTGCCTTAAAAAACATAAATTTATTATCTCACAGTTCTGGAAGCTAGAAGTGTGAGATCAAGATGCCCGCAGGGTTGGTTCCTTCTGAGGGTTCTGAGGGAGACTGTATTCAATTCCTCTCTCTTAACTTCTGGTGGTTTGCTAACAATATTTTGTGTTCCTTTGCTTGTAGATGCATCACTCTAAACTCCAGTGTCATGTTCATGCAGCATTCTCCCTGTGTGTGTGTCTGTCTCTGTGTCCAAATTTTTCCTTTTTATAAGAACACGTCATATCGGATTAGGGCCCTACCCAATGGCCTACTTTTAACTTGATCATCTCTGTAAAGACTTATCTCCAAATAAGGTTACACTTTGAGATACTGGGGGTTAGGACATTAACATTGTGTGAATTTGGGGGTATACAGTTTACCCCATGACATTACCTTTCCATGTCATCTTGGGTGAAATGTAGTGTCTGATCCATCTTGAGTTGTTACCGAGAAGGAATTCCATCTCATTTAGATTTAAGGTGGGCTGAATTTTTCCAACATGGCTGCTACAGCATCTCCCTTCCCAGATGTTCTGCAATGAGGCTCTGCCACTCTTCATCAAGACGTGGGACCTAATTCCTTTCTTCATAAATCATGGCTATTCTTAGAGAATCAACAGAACGTAGCATAACTACAGTTCTGGAACCTTCTGAGGCTAGGTCTCATAAGAAGTCTTGCAGCTTCCACCTGGAACTCTTGGGAGTTTGGAATTCCTCTTCCCATGAGAAAGTTCAGGGCTCCCATAGGAAGCTCATGTGAAGGGAAACCAAAGCCCCTTAGCTGAGCTTCTAGTTGACAACCAGTATCAACTGCCAGCCATTTGAGGGAACCATTTTGTATGCCCAGGGCAGTTGAGCCTTCAAGCTGCAGCCCCAGCCTGGTATCTGATTCAACCAACCCCAAGAGAGATTCTAAGGGAGAATCATGGAGCTGAGCCCCAGTGAAACCACAGAACATCTGAGAGATAATATTAAATTTTTGTTTCAATCCATGACATTTTGGGGTGATTTGTTATATGGTAATCAATAAAACAGTTGGCCACGATGCTTGAAGAAAGAGCGTTTTCTGCTTTCCTAAAATCTATTCCTAATGTTTTTTTACACTCACTTTGTGCCTTTGTTTTACAAAGCATTTCAATACTCCCTGAATCTTAAAAGGCAAATCAGGAGATACCATATTTTGCCATGGATAATGCACACCCGTGTTTTTGGCCCAAACTTTCGGGGGGGAAAATCTTTCGTTTTAATTTTTTAATTTAAATTTTCATTTTGTTTACATTTAGGTACTTGTTTTTTTGTATTATAAAGGAATTTTAGCCTTTATTTTTTTAACATATTATGGTACAAGAAATTTTATGTACCAGTAACAAATTTACAATGTTTACACATCATAGAAGGCCAAGAATTTTTCATTGTTGCAAGTTTGTTGTAAGTTCAACAAAACCAATGATCATATTCCAGGGTATTATTTTGCATACAGATCTCATTTTTGATTTCTAGAGTTTCACTTTTAACTCATAAGCATAAATAAAAGAATTAAAAATATTTATATAGATACAGAATTAATACTTCCCATGTATAATGTGCATCCTTATTTTTCCCTCACAAATTTGGGCAAAAAAATATGCATTGTACACGGCAAAATTGGTAATCATTTGCATTTCCAGAAATTTGCTCATTTTACCAAATGTTTCACTACCAGCTTTCAAAGCAAGACTTCTTAACATATATAGAATGAATGAAAGATAACTTAGTAAAAATGTGCAAGGGTCACTAACTGACAATATAGACTTGGATAAGATAATATACTTTAATATTTTATGTGAAATTTTACTAATTTGTTTCTGATGGATGATTGTAGAAATCTGAGCCTAAACCCAGAGAGCCTTGGATTCAAGATTTGAAATCCAGTTCAGAAAGTGCCTCCACATTTTTAAAAATCAAGAATGGAAAGAGTTTCTCTTTATATATATATTTTTTAATTTTAGGACCTGGTTTTATAAAGAAATAATAGATTTGGGTACTTTAAAAATACTAATATTTAACCATGTTTAAAAAGAAAAGATAGATGAATTCAAATATATATAACTATGCAATATGTTTGTGTGTTATCCAGAATTAAACAAGGAGAGAGAGAGAATAGAGAAGTGGGGGAGGAAAGGGCTATGCTATGCAGAACCTTTGAGTTTCATCAAAGCTGAGACATTTGGGATGGAATTAGCTGTCTTACACAGCCCTAAAGTGCCATTTTGAAGAAGGCTGAAATTCATGGCCTGCATTTACAGAGAAAACCCTGATACAGAATTTCTAAATTCCTGAGCTGTGTGATGGGAGGAATTATTAGGTAATTTATACTTTAGATATAGAACATTCATCTCAGTTAAACAGCAGTTTTAGTGAAATAGCAATTTTTTAAAATAAAGAACAATTTAACATAATTTTCTTAGCAGGAGCATTCACGAAGTGATATACAATCTTTAAATTATGTGTCTAGAAAGGATTCTTAATATAACATGGTCCATTTCCTGGATGAAGAGTTCTTCAGTGGATTTTAATTTAGTCTCTTTAGGCTGAAGGGTTATTAACAAAACTGATCATAGGATGTCTTCATAATCTCGTGAAAGGTGGGGAGGAAGAATGATGGGAGGAGGATGAAGGAAGAGAAAAGAGTGTAGAGGGCGGGGCAGACAGAAGACAGCTGTCACAATTGTCAGCAATTTTACAAACGGCAAAGCCCAGAACTAGAATATATAGTAAATCTGAGTTTAGTCTGTGAATATAGATGGACCCAGAAGTAGGCCTGGGAATGCCAGATAATGGCTGACAATCTGCTTTAACTGAAGCCAGTTTTCTTTTCTTTTCCTTTTTTTAATTAAAGTTTATCGGGGTGACAATTGTTAATAAAGTTACACAGATTTCAGGTGTACAATTCTGTGATACATCATCTGTATATCACATTGTGTGTTCACTACCCAGGGTCAGTTCTCCTTCCATTACCATGTATTTGATCCCTTTAGCCCTCATCTACTATCCCTTTCCCCCTTATCCTCTGGTAACCACTGAACTATTGTCTGTGTCTATGAGTTTTGTTTATTCATTTGTTTTACTTGTTCTTTTGTTGTTTTCAGTTTTATATCCCACATAGCACTGAAATCATATGGTTTTCGACAGTTTTCAACTCTTCTATTGCATCATTAACTTAAACTAATCAAGAAAGTAAGCAAGCAAGCAACCAACAAAAAATAAGTTCACTCATTCAGTCAATGTGTTTTTATTGAGCATTAACTAAGTACAGGGCACTAGGTCAGGCTTAGGTAGACAGTGGTGCGACAAACACACACAATCCCTTGCCTTTGAAGCTTATAGTTTAGAAGGATGCATTTTAAATAATGACACAAAGAAATTCTAAAACTGGAACTGCCATAAATTCATTGAAGGAGGATTTACGTGTGTTTAGAAAATATAAAGGTATGAAATATAGTCTTCGAGCTAAGGGAAGCGGTCTGTCACTATGAAGTGACAATGAGCAAGATAAGTAGGATGAGTAGAGGAGAACTAGGTGAGGAGGGAAGGGCGTATGTTCTAGACAGAACAGCATGAGCTAAACCCTATGGAGTCAGGAACAGTGATGCAGGCAGCTGGAAGGCAGGCCCGTGGAGCTCGGATTCGCTGCATCCTTACCTCCGGTCCCAACTCTTGCCTCCCTCTCCTCTTCTATGTTCCAGTCATCTAGGGCTTTGACCAGCAGGAAACCTATTGTTCCTGGTAGTCCTGACAAAGTCTGCTTTCGGATTGGTAGAACGGAGGAAACCCAGCAGGAAAGGCTCCCCACACTATGTAAGGAGTACTTGGTCTGAGACAGCTGAGCAAAACCTTGCCTTACAGGGACAGAGAGAGCAGGGCAGCTCAGACAGCCTGTGTCACATGAGAGAGCAGGGGAGCTGGGACAGCCTGGGTCACACATGGAGACGGCGAAAGTGGCACAAGGTCAACAGGAATAGGGAGCAAGGAAACCTTCAGGTGATGGTTCCTTTTTCTTTGACTTTAGTGGCAAAGAGATGAATTAATCTTAATCCTCAGATCATAGCACATTGTTTTCTTTGCTCTGTGCAGGGACTGTCTCTTGCTTTGATCTATATAGGCGTGTCTATATGTATTCAGTTTTTTTTCCATTTGTTTTATTCTCCATTTCCCACCAGTCCCCTGTAAGGGATTTGATGTGTCCCTCAGATTGTATGTAGCCTGGTATAGTGTTGTTTTCTGTATGTATGTATGTATGTATGTATGCATTTTAAAATGTTTGTAAAAGCCATTGTACTATAGATTTCACAATTTTCTTTTATTTTTTTACCCAGCATTGTCCTTAGGACCTATTCATACTGCCATATATAACATGCCACGTTTAACTGCTGCATAGTATTTTATGGTGGGTATCTATCACATTTTGCTTTTCCATTCCTTGAGTGATGAGCCCCGTCTTAGTTTGTTCAGACTGCTATAATAAAAATACCATAACTGGTGGCTAAAACAACAGACATTTCTTTCTCATAGTCCTGGAGGCTGGGAAGTCCAAGGTTAAGGCGCCAGCAGACTCGATGTCTGGTGTGGGCTCACTTCCTGGTTCATAGACAGCCATCTTTCTGGCTGTGTCCTCATGTGAGGTCATTTTTTATCAGCGCATTACTCCCCATCACAAGGGCTCCATCCTCATGATCTAATAACGTACCAAAGATCCAACCTCCAAATATTATCACATTGTTATAATGTGTTTAGGTTTTCCACATATGAATTTTGGGATATGTACACATTAAGTCCATGACAAGCTCCTAGATTGTCTACTTACTCCTGATACTGAACAGCCCTGGGATGAACATCTTCCTCGATGTTCGTCAGCATTCAGTCTGAGAAGCAGAACCACTAGGAAGGGTATATAATAAGGGGTTTGTTATCAGGATTTGAGCTTATGCAATTGTGGTAGCTGGTAAACATTATATACGGCAGCTGCTTCTCTTTCTGGTACTGGGCCTTCGGCACTGAATCTCTTCAGCACTGAGTCGCTCCATCACAGAGTGTGTGTGGACTCAGTTTCACTACACACCATCTCCAAAAAGATTACCTGGCTATATACTCCCAGCTGCAGGGGTGACAGTTTCTTCCTCTAAGCATTAAACAACATCTCCCCTTTGGTCAATCTGAAATGTTTCTGATTCCTCAAGTGTTCTAACATCACTGCATATTTTTTTTTTCATTAGTTCCAGGTTTACAAAACAATGTAATAAATAGTTAGACATTTACACCCCTCACGAAATGATAACCCTCCCTCCCCCAATCTACTACCCCTCTGACATCGTATAGAGCTGTTACAATCCCATTGACTCTATTCCCTATGCTGTACTCCATGTGCATATCCTATGTGCATATCCTTGTTAACCATTAGAATTTCACATTTTTTTGAATTGCCTGTTCATACCCTTTGCCCATTTTTCTACTGAAATTTCTCTCTTTTGCATATTGATTTTCAGAAGTCTTTTTGTATTCTAAGTATTAATCACATATTGCTTTAGGTGTTGAAAATATATTTTCCAAATTGTCATGTTCTGTTAAACTTGTCAGTGGTATCTTTTGTTAAGCAGAAATTCTGAATTTTGTTGTAATCAAATATGTCAATTTTCCATATTGTAATTTCTGCTTTTTGGTTACTCACATTTCCTTTGACTATCCAAATCTATGCCTTAGGCTTCCTTTTGGTAGTATTAATTTTTAAAAATTCAGGGAAAGCCCCCAGGAGAGATTAGATGAAAATGAAAGATAAACACATTTATCTATCCTTTTTTAAAAAATTAATAAATTCATGTGCAAGAAGAAATTAAAATAGAAATTATAAAATACTTAGAACTAAAAGAAAACAAATGGAGTTCCTAATATCTATGGGAATGATGCCAAAATAATTTTTAGATGAAATTTTACACTCTGAAATGCATTTACAAAAGAAAAAATAGTCAATGAAATAAGCTTTTAGTTTATGTAGCTAAAAAAACAAGCAAGCAAACAACAAAATAAACACAAACACAAAATGTTTAAGAAGAAGAAAATAGTAAAACTAAGAGTAGAAATTAAAGAGTCAAAGTAGAATTGATCAATAATCCTGAACCTACATCTGTGCAAAGCAAGCTTGGGGCAAATATGATAAAGAAAAAACAAACAAACTTCTAAACTATATCAAGAAGTAAAATTATTCAAAAGAAATAAAAATAATAGTTTACTAAGAATAAAACAAATTGCCCCAATAAATACAATACCTGGATGCACTAGTCAACTTTTTAGGAAAACACACATTATCATAATTGTCCCAAGGAGAACTTCAAAACCTGTGACCATAGTAACCTAAAAAGGAATTGAAACAGTGGTTAAAGATCTACTCATCTACCAATTTTCAAATACCACGGGACCAAGATAATTGTATGTTTTACTAAGAAAATAATGACCAGCTAATTCTCATCATACAAATTATTCTAGAGAATAGAAGAGATAGAAAGTTATCTAATTATTTCAATGAGACAAGTATGACCATAATCCAAAGGAAGCAAAAAGGGAACAAAAAGTATAGATCAAGCTCAGTTATAAGTGCAGGTGTAAAAATTCTAAATGAGATTATTAGGAAAGTAGAATCTAGCAGTGTTTTAATGGAATAACATATTATGACCATGTAAGGTTTATCCTAGGAATGTAGGGATTGTTTCATAATTATAAAGTACCAAAATAATTCACTACAAACAGAGTAAAGGAAAAAAAACCTATACATTCATTCTATTAGATGTTACAAAAGCATTCGAAACATCACTGAAACTAATATAATGTATGTTAACTCTCCTTTAATAAAAATAAATAGAACCTCTACAAATTAGGAAAAAAAGTGCACGTACCCAGTAATTCCCTTTTTATATCTAACCTACACTTGCACAGGTGTGTAATGAGATAGGTACAAGACTGTTCATTGGAATCATAGTGAAGTAAACCTACATACAGTGGAATCTCAACATTCATTTCATTCATAAAACATAATATCCTGTAACAGTTAAAAGTAATAGACTGGATCTTTATGGAACAAAGCATGAATGAAATAAAGAGGTGTGCTACACTCCAAAAGGACTACTTGAGCTTTCTAATTTATACAGGCAGAAATCTGGGAAAGATATGTGGGAATGGATACCAAGGGAGCCTAATCCAATAAATCTTGTGTCCTTATAAGAAGAGGTTTCAGAGATCGCGCCCCCTCTCCACACACACAAAGGAAAGTCCTTGTGAGGACACAGTGAGAAGACAGCCATCTACAAGCCAAGGAGAGAGTCCCTACCAGACACCAACCCTTTGGCACCATGATCTTAGACTTCCAGCCTCCAGAAATGTGAGAAAATAGATGTCTTTGGTTTAAGTCACCCAGTTTGTGGTATCTTGTATGGCAGCCCTGGCTAACTAATATAGGTAGCATAGGAAATATTTAGGAAATGTCACTGGTGTACCAGGCCCATTTCATTTTTCCATTACTTTCTTAAAAAAAGAACACAAAAAAAAAATACCACCCCAAAATATACAAAACAAAACCAAAAAAAACTAAATTAATGTTTTTATTTTGATTTCCAAGGCACTCTGTGAGCAAACTTAACCTTGACAAGCTTGAAGATCATTAGCCTAGAAGTGTGTCCTCTTTTAGAGTAGGAGGGAACTAGGAGGGTTTGACTACTGAGGACTTTGGAAGGCTACTTTGGGAGCTGGGCAAGTGCAGCCTGTGCCTCTCACACTCCCCATGTTCACTTACGTTTCATTGGCTCTGAAGTGCTTGCTGCTATCTGCTCTTCCGGATTCATCTATACATTTCACATACAACTCTGTCCAGTACCACCCACTCCATCAGTCTTCCTGGAGGTAGGTCCTCCTGGAATAACTTGTATACCTCTTATCATGGAACTTACAGATTGTTTTGTAATCATCTGTATTTGCATGTGATTCCCCCTGTGGATTGGAAACCGCTTGAAAACAGGAGTTTTGCTTCTATTCCTTATTTTCCAAAATTACCTGAGGATCTTGTTAAAATGCAGGTTCTGCTTCAGTAGGGCTGAAGTGGGGCCTGAGACTCTGCATTTCTAACACGCTCTCAAGGGATGCTGATGGCACGGTTTTTAGCCCACAATGAATGGCGATACTTTTTAGTGTTCTTTGGTGCTTTCAGAATACAGAACAACATGGCCGACGGTGCTTATGCAGAAGGGAGCACTATTATTCCAGTGGATTTCAATTCTGGCTTCAAGTTAGAGCCATGGGGATGCTTTAAATAATTCTATCGCCTTGGTCCCATTTGAGGGATTCTGACTTAATTAGTTTGGAGTGGACCCTGGGCATTAGTAGGTTTTAAAGCTTGAAAATGCCCCCTGGATTGAGAGCCACTGGTTGAACCTGTAAACTCGTGGAAGGCGGGGATTCTCTTGGTTATTCTGGGCCCATCATGGGTTCTGGGGCACTGGAGCCTCTTAATAGAAGGTGGTCCAGTACATTAATTCTTTTATTTTGGCTCAAGTTCAGTGTTTCTAAGATACGCCTACATCTTCAGGGTGGGCAGAACATTTCCTTAAAAAGGAAGGTGGTGCTGGAAGTGACACATTTATGAGGTGACAAAGTCAAGGGTGAGAGTGTCAGGGGACCCTGAATTAGGAAGTAAGCTGACTCTAGTGACATCTTATGGCTCAGAGTGGGTGGTAGAGGGGCCTCACTAAGGATGTCAGGCCTTTTAAAGTTACTGCAAGAAAGAAGCTTGGCCCAGCTTATATTCCACATAACCCCCTGGAACAGGGAGAAACCCACTTTCAGCAATGAGCAACTGTGAATGAGATAGTGCATGGTTTAGTTCATTTATGTCTTTCAAAATATTAAAAGTAGATGGAAGTAGGGAACCAAAGTGACTGAAATCCAGGCATCTTAGCAAAGAGGACTTTTGGGAAACCTCTACTGACCTCAGCAGAACTTTATTTTAAATAATAAAGTTTCAAATGCTGAAAAGATTAGGAGAGCCTCTGAGAAAGGCCCTAATAATGAATAAAGAAAGAAACAATGGCCCAGCAAGGTTCTTGGTACCAGAAGGGGCAGAGAGTTACTTGAGAAGTAGGCTGTAGTAAAAGCTGCCTTGAGTCGAATGGCTTCTGGAAATATCCAGAGAGGCAGGTGCAGCCCAGTGTCCAGTGGCTGGAGGCAGACATATGCAGGAGTAAGAGCAGAGCAGTTCATGAGAGCCTACTGTTCAATTTTGAGTTCTGTGAGTCAGTTGTTAAACTATTTTGAAAATTTAAATTGTAAAAGTTGGCACTGGAGCAAATTACAGTAATACCTTGGTTTGCGAGCATAATTTGTTCCGGAAACAAACTACTTATATGGCAACACATCGTTCACCACGTTAGAATGTATTAGAAATGTTTGCTCGTCTGCAGAACACTCGCAAACCAAGTTACTCACAATCCAAGGTTTTACAATACATGTAAAACCAACTAATGAGTACTCAGAACTATTTACTTCCTAGTGATTTTACCACGTTTCACTATTATGTAGTTCTGGAGATCATTTATGTGCATTGTAACTCTATGGTGTACTATATATGGCATATTTCTTTTCTACTCAATATTTCCTACTACCCCATGGACATAGATACACAACTCAAATGAGGATTTGATTCATTGTTTTGTTGTCCATCTAGTCTTAGGAAAGTGATGGAGAAAATGTTAATAATTCATAGTAAATAGATATTAAATCAATTCATATTAGAGAGTGTATATTGTCTTTAGCGATTACATTATGAATAGCAAAAAAAAAAAAAAAATGCAGTGACAACTCCAGGATTTGAAAACTATAATTCAATTCATCAAAAAACATCACCCAAGTAATTGACAAATGAGTGATGTTAAGACATATCTTCATGGTTTAACTTTCCTTGTATTCATTAATAGCTTGTTAATAACATAAAGAAAAATATCAACCAATGTTCATGTGAAAAATACACTGGTTGGTCAATTGAAGTCATTTCATTTTCTTATACTCCAAGACATTATAAAAAAAGAAATAAATTTGTCTCATTTGAGCATAAAAAATTTGTGAAGTTAATGTATTTCCTGAAAATTATAAAACTCTGGGGAATAAATAAGAAGACTGAGAGAAATAGTAACAAGGCCAATAAAACACAAATGTTTTATTGAGAAAACTTAAGTGTGTGAAATAATGCCATATTTTTACGCTCAACAGAAAGATATTTATATAATTATTCCCTTTGGTCAATTCTGATGCAAATAATTGCCTTCTAAATGTATTTACTATATAAGTTATGATTTTTATATGTCAGGTTTTATTAAATGGGGCAGAGTTTTAAGGAGTTTTCTACTTGAAGGAATTTATAGTTCACCAAAGTTATTTATTTTTGAGGTAGGAGCTGGATATTTAAAACAGTATGTACATGTACAAACAACAATCACAAAACCCATCATTAAGGGAGACTGGTAAATCTTGAGTCTTTATTTTCAGTGCTAGGCTCTGCGGGGCTCCAGTAGGGTAAAGAAATTAATATTGGAGTTTATGTAGACTTTTGTGATATATTTGAAAGCTGGAAAGAAAGTATAGGAAATAAAGAAATGCTTTTTTATTCTAATTTCATATTTTAAAAGGAATTTAAGTACCTAAAAAAAAAATTGCCTTTTGATGGTTGGTAATCTTTTCGGCAGACGTGGAAAGAAGTCTTCGTACCTTTGTGTTTTAGTCCCTAACAAAGGACGACTGTGTGTGAATGGGGAGAACATTAACCTCCGTTTGCCCTTGAACATAATCTGTGATCATCTGGTGCCAACTACACCAGTGAACAGCACCAACAATTAATTATCAGGGGTTTCTCAAACATCTGGACTTCTGGCACCCAGAACCTAAACACCTGGACGACGGTTTGAATTCTCCACTTGTTTTGATGTCGTGTCAGAATAACAACAGCTATGGAGTACTTCCTATGTGCCTGGGCCAGGCTAAATATTTTTACCTACATTAGCGTGTTTAACCCTCACAACAGTTGCATGAGTCCTGAATTAAGAATACATTCATCTTCGGGTGAGGGATAGACTGGAAAGTGCAGAGCTGAGAGATGAATCCCGTCTGTCTGACGATAAACTCTGGGCTGCTAACTGTATCACATTTTGCCAAAACAACTACAGAGGGTCAAAGCCACAAATGGTATATATCCAATTTGTGGCCAAAGCTATTTAAAGAAGGGGAGACTGTACAGTATTTAAGTTTAAAATATTACTCAGAAATATCACTGCTGTTCACCAGTTTAGTACTTTTGAGGAAAATTCGTGCTTCTCTTGCATGACTCTAATTGGCAACACAAGCATGTTCAAATTCACCTGGTAATTGTGTATTCCATGTATTACACTTTGAATAAGAACAAGAAAACTAAAAATATTTGTGTTTTGTCAGGTTAAAAAATTAAGAAGATGAAAAAAATACACAAAAACACATCAAATAGAGAAGAATGGACGCCTGGGTTAAAAAGATGGATATTCCAGTTTTCATTCCTAGTTCGTTGTTATAATTTCAGCTAAGTAACCTTGAGCAAACTACTTCATCTCTTAAGCGTCAGTTTCCTCATTTAAAAAACACAAACAAAGGGCCAGCCCAGTGGCGCAGTGGTTAAGAGCTGGCTTGGGACGCCAGCAACCCCGGTTCGGATCCTGCTGTGAGGGCCAGTGACACTGCCCTCTAAAAAAATAAAGAAAAAGAAAAAAACACAAACAAGCAACAAAACTGACTTCATCCTAGTTTGCCTGAGGATGGGATAAAATAATACATGTAAAGTGATTCAATGTAGTGCCTGGCTCAGAGTATGGTCTGCAAGCATTAGTTACTATTATTGTCATAAATATGGGTTACAGCTTCAGCTAGTACAGGACAGAACTGGAATTCAGAGCTGCACCTGACGTTTACCCCTGCCAGTAGGCGGCCCCTGAAAAGCAGAGAAACCTCATGCAACTTCCACCCTCTCTTCTTGTTTATGTATTTTCAGGTTCAGAGAACACAGTGAGCCTCACTTCCTCTGTTACTACTGCCCCCTGCTGACCGGGGAGGGAAACAGGAGTTGGGGAGTTGAAACTTAATTTGCCTTCCTTCCTGCTCGCTTTCTTTCGCTTCTCTCTGCCAGGTCTTCAGATTTCTCTAAATACTAAAGCTGACTAACTCCAGCCTTCCATAAAAGGATGTGAGAGCACGAATATAATCATGACTTTAGCACTGTAAAATTTTATGGTGATGTAGAAACTCAGTGTTTAAAACAACAACAATAATAACAACGAAAACTCTGTGATGAAATTTCTCTGGATAAATAATTAGTGGTGGCTGAAGACGCATGGGGATGGGGGAGGGTCGTGTGTTTTTTGACTTTTCAGCACAGACAGATGGTTTACGCATCTTCAGCATTCAGAGCTTTGTGAGGAGAATTATATAATCTCAGTGCAGTAACCAAATGAAATAAGAAATTCCTCATTTGGCAGATGGAGCTTGCATATCGAGTTCATAAACTTTAATGCTTCTCCCAAGTCCAAAATCAGAGCCGACCCACTCCAAGTCAGTTTCCCATTTGCACTTAATTAGGGAGTGTGTTTTGGAGGTCAGTGAAAACCAGTGGAGTACGTTTTCATAATAACTTTCCTCACAATAAAATTATTTGGGAGGCAGTGAGCCAACTTTTTCTGGAATGAGGGCAAGAAAAACGGGGACACGGAGTGAGGTTATTGGATACCTTATCTGGAACTGCCCAAAAAGTTGTCTGAGATCCAAAGAACACACAGTACCTTCTGGATCAGGGGAATCAAGCCAAATGCCTTCATATTCCCAACAATTTTCTTAACTGCGCAATTTCGCACAATTTTAAGGATTCCAAATACTAGAGAACAAAAGCCTTCTCAGAGTTGTAATCATGCCACACTATTGGAAGTAGAAGCAGCAATTACCCTGGTTGAGGGAAATGGGACTGTGTGGATTAGAGAAAGTTAGGACAGGTAGCCAGATTGTCACTTAATGGCTGGATGGTCTTGTGTACTGGGGTTTCTCAAATATAGCACAGTGAGTCCCAAATACATTAGCCTTCGCTTTATAAATGTGCGATGTTATTGTATCTTTAAGAAAGCATATCATGCTTGTGTGAGCCTTGTCCTAAAATATTCTAGAGAATAAAAAGATGAATTCTAAGTCACAAACTCTGAGTAGAAAATCAAATTAGAATAAATTTCCTTAATAGATTAGGAAATCTAATTCTGATAGGCTAGTGTGGTCTTCGTTTATTTTCCTTTCTTTTTTAAAAAATAGTATTTTAGCTACTTCTAAATTCCATTTGGGTTTTACAATTCCCATTAATCTGAGAGGACAATGCCAAGACCCACAGTTTGTGAATTGTGGTTGATAAGCTTTTCTCATAATATGGAGCCTTTGGCTGCAATATGTTGAAAAGATCTTTAACTTCATAAACAGAACCTGGTTAACCTTTTCATCTTTTCCTTACACACATGCACACACACACACACACACACACACACGTGCACACGACTGGAGGCAGGATTAGTTACACTCATACTGTGTAGGTTCAGTGATAAATTGTTCTGAGATGAAGTCTTGAGGCTTCTAAACCAAATTTCCCTCAAAAGCAGTTCATATGTCAAGCTGCTACAGTCACCAAATGACTGAAGTGGAACCATAACCAATGTAGCATGACCAATGCATCAGAATGAATACGCTATGTCTCTTTAGTCTCTTAATTTGATAGTGATGATGACAGGGAATTTGTCATACTTTGTTTCTAATATTTGGCAGATCATCCAGATTATGGCCTTCACAAGTTACCTATCTATAAATCACCCTAAATTTAGTTCAGCTGGTCTCTTTTCCTGTTTTAATAGAAGTTACCTGGTTTTACGTGAAAACTCTAGGAAGCTTTGGTGTTTCAGGTTGCTGTGTTGGGTTGTGGATTGTGTGGTAGGCAGCCTCTAAGATGTCTATCTCCTGGCATTGAGACCTTTGTGCAATTTTCTCCTGTTCAGTGGGGGTTGACCTCACTGACTCACTTCGAATGAGTAGAACATGGCAGAAGCACTAGGATGGATGACCAAGCAAGATTAGGTTACACAAAGACTGTGGCTTCCATCTTGGGTGCCCTGTTTTACGCTCTTGTTCTTGGAACCCTCATGTTGCGGGGGAGGTGGGGAAGTATGCTGCCATATTGTGCAGTCCTCTGGAGAGACCACATGACAAAGAACTGATGAATCTGGTCAACAGCGGTGATCCCCTGTAGCCTGCCACTCTGAGACAACCACAGCCCTAGCTGATGTCTTCCCAGCAGTGTTATAATAGGCCACACCCAGAATCCTGACTCAGAAATTGATAGCAAATAAACATAAACTACTCAGGGAATAATTTGTTACCCCAATTGACACTTAATACACATTTCTACCTCTATGGGTGGTTAACTATCACATTTGTAAGCACAGTCTGTGTTCAAATACCAACTATAATGATCTATATTCTTTGGCAGGCACTGTACGCCAGGCTTCTATCCAATAGAAGAGAAGCTGGGACTACTTGATTCTAGAGTTAGTAAGTATATAGTGCATTTTTAATGAGAGTGCCCCATTTTACATGACATTTGAGTCATCTTCAGAATCATATAAAGGGAAGATGACTGAACAATAAATGTAAGGAAAACTATTTTTGTAGTGTTCTTTAAATGGATTTCTGATGATTTTTCCAGAACAATATATATTTTCTGAGCATTTACAAAATTTCTTTTCTATAAAGTGAAGGCAGATTGTCTTTCTTCAATCACTTTAATTATATATAGACTCAGTGAGAAGGGAAATGAGACTGGTGTTTTTGTCTATTCATTCCCCTAAATGACACAAAAGCGTCAAAGTACTAATAGCTTCTCCTTAAATAGTTTCTTGTGAAATAGAATAACTCAGGGAGTTGTGTCCAAAGTGGATTTTTTTTTCTTTAGAAAATGTAACAATAAATGTCTCAGGGTCAGAAGGATGCAGTTGATCAGCGCTAAGAGCCCAGAGAGATTGTAGCAGACGCATTAAAACAATATTGTTTGTCGTCCCCTTTCATTTCCTCAGAGGTGCACAATACTTTTTCCTCCCCGCCCTGTAGCTCTCTTTCTAAAATTGTTTTGGACCTTTGGGGGCCTTCTATATTAAGACTGAAGGAAACTGGAACCGTTATTTGTTCTTTCTTCTGAGCACTTTTCCTGGATGTGATCAACTGAATAAATGTGAGAGCACAGGGGCTTCTCAGGAGGCTCTGAGCTCACCTCACCCAGGCTCCTTTCTCTCAAGTTAACGGACTTCTTTCCCCCTCTGTCCTTTCCCCAGCATCGGCTCCCTCCCTTTGTTGTCTCTGAATACTTGTTGATTCCCACTCCCCACCTTCCACAATTTTCCCAAAAGCAAACTGGGGTAAGGAGAATAGAAAACACCATTCAGAAGTTTCTCACCTGCCCTGAAAGTCTAAGGCCATCGAGCAAGCACAGTTCGGTGAATTCTTCCAGGCAATTAGTTTTTTGGAAATTTGCTGGGTTGTAGAATCTTTTTCCCTTAAATTCTAGGAATGTCTGAAATACCAGACAAGCATGCTTCCCACAAGGTTACGTTAAAGCGGTTTAATTAACAGAAAATATTGTGTGTCACACATATCAAAATTTAAATGAGAGGAGTATATCTAGCCAGACATATTTCAGAGACAACTCTATGTTGCCAAAAACCCTGTATTTCTCTGCCCATGAGGGAAAACGAAAGGTATGTTTGGTACTTCTGTTTCCTTTGGAATTATGCTGGTGCTGTCATTTTTCTCTGGTGGTTACTTTTTGTGAATCTATAGGGTAAGCTATCATTATGGATTGTTTATTTGGCTTTTCTTCAATCCACAGTGCTTTTAATATTCCTCTCCTGATTTTTCCAAGAGTTGAGGACAAACCAGTTTATTTGCTAGAGGCTGTTATTTTTTCTTTTTCTTTTCTTCCTGCCTTCTCCCAAGTAAGAGGCACTTCCGGTGCCCACTATGTTCCCCAGACGCCTTCCTGCTCTTGAATTGAGCCTTCTACTGGTTGTCTGTAGTACAGCCTTCAATTAGAGTTTTATTATAAATTGAAATTAAAGTTGTCCCAAGTGTAACTAAAATTTCATCTCTCCTAATGCCAAGCCCTATTACTTCTCCAGTATCAACAGAGAGCCTTTCCTTTTTCAAGATTTTGCAAAATTTAAAATCACAGCTTCTGGAAAGAAGGGGGGTGGGCAACAAGAAAGTGGGTGTACAGAGAGATTCATTATTCTTACTCCCGTGAGCCCTGCCTCCCAGGAGCAGCAGCCGCCTTTACCACATGCAGTCCTTGTTTTTTTTTTGAGGGCAATGTCACTGGCCCTCATATGTGGGACCCGAACCGGGGCCGCTGGCTTCGCAAGCCAGTGCTTAACCACCGCGCCACTCGGCGGGCCCAAGTGCAGTCCTTTTAAGATCTGGGTGGAAACAGGAGCTGGTCAGCTAAAGATTCCAGAGCACTTCATGTTTGAGTTGTCAGATATATCTCATTCTGTTCCCTTCTGGAAAACAAATGCATGCCACCTCATAGCACCGTTTATGATTGCCTGATGGATAATGTGCGCCTGAAACAAAATATTCTGAACAGATGACTTATAAAAATCATCTCTGCAGTTCCGAGATGGAGAACAACCATTATTAAAAAACTGAGCCAACAAAAGAATTAAAAAAAAAAATTAATTAAAAAATAAAATAAAAAACTGAGCCAAAGATGAAGTTTTTATTGAATATATATGTTCAACACACATAGATACACATATATTCCAGATATTCAATGCTAGTCATCCAATATGAAATGTCTTTTGTGCTTCTTTATTCTAGCACATGTAAAGAATTGTGTGACTTTGTCTGTTAGGCTCTGTAGGCCTCAGTTTCTACATCTGTAAAATGTGAGGTCTTGAAAAATAATTCTGCTGCATCTCTCTCACTCTCCACCCTCTGTTTCTGACCCTCGTTTTGGTTTGGTCATGGATAGGATGGGCAACCAAAACCCACAGATGACCCCCAAACCTCAGCCAGTCAACTGATTCAACCTTTATGCACTTGAACTAGAATGACTCAAAGTGAACCAAATTGACTAGATGAGCTCATTTTTTTCACTGACTGCTCTAAGTGACCTCATAAGCTTTTATGAGCAATGAAATGACAAGGAGGGCAGAGAAGAAGTAAAGGCCTTAATCCATTCACAAGCTGGATAGGTAAACGGTCCTTGATCCCCCCTAGCTTGTGTCCAGTTTCATCTCAAGCAGTCCTACTGAAAATTCTGGATTTCGTCTGTAGAGTGGTGTTTAACCTCTGTAGGCTCTGAAAGCTGAGTGGCGATCTGCTCTCCTCTGTAAAGACGACGTGGCTAAAATCATGAGTAAGAGCAGCCCTTTCAGTCATGCTTCTGGTAATGGTGATGATTTCAGTGGAGTCATGCTTCGTCAGGTCGGATGCATGTGAGCAATTGTGTAAAGACTGGATGACAGAGTCCTGGGAGGAGGTGTCCCATCTGTGGCCATGGAGTAGATAGAGTTCATTTATTTCTGGGTTGTTCTTATATAAAGTTAACTGGCTCTGGCGTGAACTGAAGAGTTTTTTAGTACCGTGATCTAACTAAATTAACTAAATGTGTACCTGCTTACTCCTTGGCTGAATGACCTATTGACCTTGAGAATGACATTTCATTAGCATTAATAGAAAGAATTATGAAAGTGTATCCTTCAGGGTGAACCACACTAGACCTCTTCTTGACTGAGAAAAGTCATAACTTTACTTATCAGAATCTTATTTTTTTCAATTTCAGAATCTTTTAGAGAAGTAGAGTTCACAATCTATGGCATCTGCCATATTGAGGGATATGTACTAGATGTTTTTCTGGCACATCTTTGTCAAAAGAATTATTTCTCATTTCCAAGGAACCCACGCATTATTCTAATATCAGCACCTTCAAACAGAAAATATTTCAGGAGGTCTTTTCAGCATCTGTGTGCTTTCATGTTTCCTTCAGGTGGCTTGTTGACGGAAACATAGTGTCGTCACTGAGTTAGTGGGGACAGCCCTAAGCACATAGGTTTTCTGTGGGCATTTGCCTGGGAGGTGAGGTGGACCTGCGGAACTTGGTGACAGCTCAGGCTCCCAGCTGCCACATCAGCCATGTTCACCATTAACCCACGAAGTCCCCTCAGCCATGGCGGAGTCGCAGTAAAGCCCCAACTTGGTTTTTTTTGGCTTCCCTTGGTTTTCAGGCCATCATTTATTAGGTGCATGATCCTTAAAAAGTCCCTTTGCCTCCACGACATCAGTTCCCAGTTTTGGAAAATGGAGTAGTAATTCTGGCCCTACCTGTCTCCCCAGACTCATGCGCCGGGTCAGAAAGGATGGTGCATGTGACAGACTTTTGAAAAAGTAAAACTTAGATACAAACACAAGGTAGTGAATTGTGGTGACGTCAACATTTTGGTATGACACCCTCCTGGTTCCGTAACTTCGAGAGGATGAAATATATCTTTTTATGCTCAGGAGCTTTCAAATACCTTTTCTTTTTTTTTTTTTCGAACTACACAAACTCATTTTCTCTGGGCAGCTACACTGTGTCCAAGCTTTTCAATAAGCTGACATCACAGCAATGGTTAAAATAAGGCAAACAGACGGTGGCCTGTGTGTGCGTGTGTGTGTGTGTGTGTGTGTGTGTGTGCACGTTTAAGAAAGTGCATGCATCTTTGACCCCGCTACTACATATGTTCATACAATTAAAAAAGGAATAATGACTCATTAACCAAACAAGGCCTAGAAAAAAAATATTCATTTAATACAATCACAGTGACTTCCTTGCTGTTTCCACTTCATTGCTGCTTATGTGAGTAAAAACAACATGCTAAATGGAGACTTTCAGAACCCCATGGGACCAATTAATGCCACGTGACTTCCTCCCTGCCTTCCATGAAAATAACTATATTATAATGGTCTGTGATATTAATATCAGCTTCGGAAAAGTCAGGCAGCGGCTCCGTAGGGAAGGAAGCGGCCTGAGCAAGGACTGTGGAATGTGAGTAGTTGACAGAGTGGAGGCCACATCTTTTTATAAGCTACATCACATAGTTAAATGAGGTGGGGGCACCGAATGGGCTTGTGGGTTAATTAGGGTTAAAAGGCCACCAGGGTAGTCTATCTCTGATCTCAAACTCCAAGAAAATGCGGTTATTGGCGGAAATGTTGGAAATTAAAGTTCTCAGAAATAAAACCATTTCCAAAGCATTCCCTTCCCGCCTGGATTTCTCCAGATTTCTGCCCACCACACAGGCAGGGTGTATTATGACAGCCTCTGTTTGTGTTGGAGTATAGACCTGGGATGGGGACGGGTGGGTACACCTCCCAAGTGTGTCGTTTGGTGGGTTTTTTTTTTAGTGACACCAGAATGCAGGGCAGAACCAAAGGGAATGTGAGCTACAACATCAGTAGCTTTGCTCCAAGGTTCCCTCAATGCAATTGTGGGGATCCCAGGTCCCACCCCAATCCCTCTCCCTGCAGGATCTTGTTGGAAGGATTCAGCGTTTTCCCTGTGGCTAGTCAAATTCTCCTCTCTGGCATATATGGCAATGGGCCAGTCACTTTTCTTGGTTGTAAATTGCTACAGTGCATTAAATCCACTCAAGGGTGGTCCCAAAGCAGAGTGGAGAATAAAAATTCCCCTGGGATCAGATGTTTAGTGGTAAATCTAATTATCCAGGAGAGAGTGCCTAAGGCAACAATCTAGATCCAATTCCTAGACAGTGGCTAATGGTTTGGTCAGACAATCAGAGGCTTAGAAGGAAAAATATTGGAGGGTTGGTGATGGGGAAGTTTAGGGGAAAGTTGGATAAATTCCTTAGCATGAACCCAAAATATGAGGATATTTGTGCCCAATCTGCATGCTTACCACTGTAGAGAGATTTTTCAGTAATCAGGAAGACAAAATGACTTTCACTAAATATATCCATCAGTCTTTCCTTCATGCTTAATCAAGGGACTCAAGCAAAACAGCTGTGGCGGCAAGAATGCACCTCATGGACAGGGACTTTCTCCCATTACGGGGAGTTGGTTAGTACCTCAGCTGTGTCCCCCACTGGCCAGGAATCGCGACCAGGCCTGAGCACCATGATGGCGCTACACCCACGAGAGCCAGTGGGCTACCTGATAGACATTGATTGTATCGAACCCTCCGTATGAAAGGGGCAGAAATCGCCCACCTATTTTATATTTAGGTTTGTTTTTAATGTCCCCCTCTGCTTCTGCTAACACTGTCATCAGTGGAACTTAAATTCTTAAATAGCACAATGAAATCCCTACTCTCTATTTTTTTTGTTTTATAATCATTGTGATTTTCTTGACATTTATTTTCCAACTCTGTTGGAGTAACATTTAAGGACTCCTAATAAATGATCATGCTAGTCAGATACACTTTTGAAATAATTTAAACAAACTGACCTATGATAAAAATTAAAATTGCAAATAGATTGCTTCTGACTAAGAAACTCACTTTACAGAGAAGTAAATAAGGCAGTGCGTTCATGACCATAGTATTCATCTAACCACCGGCCCCACTATCTAGAAGCAGCTGACCTTACAGAAAGATGGAATCGTCAGTTGAAGTCTCAGATGTGGTACCAACTGGCTTCCAGTCAGTAGACAACATCTTGCAAATTTGGGGAGCCATCTCTCAGGATGAAGCAGTTACTTTAAATTAAAGGTGACTAAATGGCACCCTTTCTTCCTCTTATAGACCACACAAATTCAGGAGTAGTGGGGAGAAATATGGAGGCACCACTCACAGTGAAATCTAATGACCCACAATCAGAATTTCACATTCT
The DNA here is from genome assembly GCA_033961575.1 of Aselliscus stoliczkanus. Classification (NCBI taxonomy): domain Eukaryota; kingdom Metazoa; phylum Chordata; class Mammalia; order Chiroptera; family Hipposideridae; genus Aselliscus; species Aselliscus stoliczkanus. The sequence goes on from CM066734.1 coordinate 11,549,381, forward strand.
GTCCCTGGGCTTTGCTGGTTTTAGTCCCCAATGGAGAACTGCTTTCACTAAGAGATAGTACAGTAATTCTATAAAATTCGGACTAAAAGAGCCACTAGGACATTCAGAAATTCTTATGCCACTGGAAAACCATGAAAAGAGCAAGTTGTAGTCTTGCTGGGTTGGTTGATCCTGGCCACCAAAAAGGAGAGAAAGGATATAGACACAACCCAAAGGCACTTCTGTTAGTTAGAGTGGTAAAGGTGACTAGAAGACTACTGCAAGCTTACACAAGCAGAAAAAAACAAGGGCTCAGATTTCTAAACTGTGAAGATTTAGGTTTAGATTGCCCTAGGTTTAGATGTGCTAGCTGAGGCAGAGAGGACATGAAATGGTCATGGGGAAAATGCTGCCAATACTATCTATGGTCTACATGTAGGAATGCCTATTAGAATGTGTTGTTGGTGGTTGCAATGTATATTCAGTTTTCAGTTGTAGAAATTCAGAAGGGGATTGTAACAGGAAAAATGAGCTATGGCCAGAGAACTTGGACTGAAATGGAAGGGAGTAAATAATAAAACTTTGTATTTTCTTTGTTTGGGGAAAGACTGTTTTGTGTTTTGAGATGAGTTTGCTACATTAGGTAGAAATATGTTTGGAAGTATACGTTTGGGAGGAAGTGTTGATAATGCTGTAAGGGCAAAGAGATAGATTATAACAGACTTGACAATCCAGAACCTCAATTTTCTTTTTTATTAGGGAGGAATCCCCAAATTGATAAGATAGTAGGACCATACTTCTTACTAGGAAAACAAAGGAGGCAGATACCTGATCCCCACCGCCACCCACACCCCCAGCTTCCTGACATCAGTATGTCCACGTGGCCTAGACTTAGTCAGCATGCCTCCCTCAGGTTGCAAAGATCCCACCTCGGCCTTTGCAACCTGAGGGAGTGATGCACAGACCAATGGGGAAGGAACTCACCTTTGAATCAAGGTAGTCAGAGATATCCAATCAGCCCCCACAAAACCGCTGGAATTAACCTCAAGGACATTTATGATGGTAGGGACAGAACAGTTGAAAGTGCTGAGGGTGGGGTCAGGTAATGTCTGGGGTGCATATGATGGTAGTGAAAACAACAACATATGTCGAGATGTGGTGACATTTTAACCAGATTATTTCAGTACTGTGATCTCAGCTATGTTTTTGGCTGCACAGACTTCCTTATGTCTTATCCATTTTCTGAGTCAGGTTCTGCAGCCTTCATGTTGATTTGGGAGCTATCCGACATCCTTCCAGTAAGTTTCTTCCTTGCTTCAGCTGGCCAGAGTTCATTCTCATTATCTGTGCAGTGGTGTAGTGGCTCACGGTGTCATTCATTCTATCTGGATAACTTCACTTCAGCCCTTTCTTGTGAAAATGGCAAATACTGTTGTCACTTGGGATTGGTCACTGCGAGACTCCTCTTTTCACCAAAGCTTGTCTCCTCTGATTTTTTGTGTAGTAGCTGTTTATACTTCATCTTCCAGTATAAAAGAGTCTTTCCCTCTGAGAGCAAGGCAGTTTTTAAATTTTAGGACTGGTTTAGGACTCAATATGAGAAAATCATCACTATGCAGCAAGGAAAATTGTCCTTGAGGTTAATTCCAGCTGTTTTGTGGGTGCTGATTGGATATCTCTGACTACCTTGATTCAAGGTGAGTTCCTTTCCCAGTGGGCTAAAGGCATGCTAATTTGCTTTCCATTATTTATTTATTTATTTATTTATTTATTTATTTATTTATTTATTTTGAGGGCCGTGTCATTGGCCCTCGTATGTGGGATCCGAACTGGAGCTGCTGGCTTCCCAAGCCAGCGCTTAACCACCACGCCACTCGGCCTGCCCTGCTTTCCATTATTATAATATAAAGTTACTCTCTGGAATAGGCAATTACCTCCAATGTGTTCCAACCTTCTTCTTCCCAGACAACCACTTAGGATAGTAAACATTTCAACTCCTGAGTGTTCCTTAGTCTGACACATTTAAACTCTCCCCCAATAAAAACAGGGAATTTGGAAGCCTGAGCCATAGATCCATAGTTTTAGATACACAGAGATGGACAAAGCTAATAAAAGTTAGCTTTGACCTCTTGAACGGAAAGGGCCCATTGACAATCAAGGAAAGACAAAATGTTTTCAATGTAAAAAATGATTATTCATTAAAATTTTTCACTCAACAAATTTTTGGGAGTAGGGTACCAGGCATTACCCTACTCCCTGGAGATTTATATACAAACAAAATAAAATGCCTTACACTTAGATGGTAAAGAGATAAAAAAGGAATCTATGTTTGTTCAAAGGTGAGTGCCACTGAGAGAAATAGGATTTAGGGTGTGACAGGAGTATGCTTTTATGTTCAAGACATTGTGAAAAGGTCAGTGTACCTGCAGGGTGAGCAATAGGGGAAAATATTACATATTGTGGGAAACCAGAATATGTAGGTCATTGAGACCATTTTAAGGATTCAGGCTTTGGTTTTGAGATGAAAGACATTTGAGGGTTTGAACCAAGGAATGACATTAGCTGATTTATATCTTTTCACAAGGATGAATAAAATTTTTTTTTTAATTGAGGTCAGTTTTACATACATTGAAACCACAGATTTTAAGTGTATTCTCAGTTGAATCTGTCAAATGCATACATCCTGTGTAACTAACACCTCTATTAAAATAAGATATATTTGTATCATCCCAGAAGATTTTTCTAATTTCACTTCCTAGTTAATCCCTGACCCCAGGCAACCACTATTCCAATTTTTATCACAATAAATTTGTCCTAGAATTTTATTTAAATGGAATCATATAGTATCTACCCTCATATGGCTGGCTTCTTGCAGTCAGCATAATGTTTTTGAGAGTCTTTCATGCTGTTATACAAATCACTAGTTTGTTTTGTTTATTGATGAATTGTATCCCATTATATGGCTCCACAAGTTTTTTAACCATTGTACTGTTGGTAGTTGTTTGGATGACTTTGTTTTGTTTCTTTGTTTATTTTTGCCTTTACTAGTAAAGCAGCTATGCACATTCTTGCCATGACTTTTTTTGGACATATGCTTTCATTTCTTTTTGGTAAGTGCAGTTTCTGGGTCGCAGGGTAAATGTATCTTTAACCTTATAAGAAACTGCCTAACAGTTTTGCAAAGAGATTGCACCATTGTATGTTCTCATCAGTGATGTAAGAGACTCTGGTTTTTCTCTGTGCTCTGGAAAACCTGGTGTTGTCAGCTTTTTGAATTTTGCTGTATCTTTTATTTCTGTGCATGTTATAAACCTCACTTGACAAGGCGATTAGTTTGTTTTTAAGTGGCCAATTTCTTTTAAGGAAGTTATAAAAAAACCATGATACTTTATAGTAAGCCACTTATTATTTCTGGCACTCTTTATTTCTTTCTGTGTATCCCAGTTTCTGTCTGGTTTCATGTACTTTTAACCTTTGGATTTTCCCATAACAAATTCTCTCAACTTATTTGAAAATGCCATTGTTTTACCTTCCTTTTTCAAGGATATTTTAATTGGTTATAGAATTATGTGTTGATAGTGGGCTTTTTCCCTTCCGTTATTTAAAGATGGCATTCCAGTATCCTCTGGCTACCATTGTTTGAGATGAGAAGTCAGCTGTCATTTGTATCATTGTTAGTCTGTATATAACGTGTTTTTCCTTTGGCTGCTTTCAGGGTTTTTCTCTTTATCGTTGTTTTTCAGCAGTTGGACCATAATGTGCCTAGATATAGTTTTCTTTGTATTTAGTCTCAGGATTTGCTAAGCTTCTTGATCTGTAAATTAATATTTATGAACAAATATGGAAAAATTTCAATTATTACTTCTTATTCTGGTTTTCAAATGCATGTGTATTAGACAGTTTTAACTGTCCCATAAGTACTTCAGCCTCTTTATTTTTCTTTAATTGCTACTTCTCTGTTCTTCTGCCATTTTCAGTCTGCTATTTTTCTGCCATCTCCATCAACCATTGAATTTTTTATTTAAATTATTATTCTATTTTAATAATTTTTGTTTGAGTCTTCATTTTATAGTTACATTTCTTGATAGATATTCCCTGTATCTTCACTCATCAAGGCCATAGTTTCCTTTAATACTTTGAATGTATTTCCGTTTACTTCCTTGACAATATTTGTAAAAACTTTTTAAAGCCCTTCTCTGCTATCTGTCTTCAGTATCTGGACCATCTCAGAGTAGGTATCTTTGTTTGCTTTTTTTCTTGATTGTGGCTCATCCTTTCCTTTTTTATTTTATTTTTATTTTTTTTAACATATCTTGATGTTTCTGATTGTGCATTCAACTTAGTGAATACTATATTGTAGAGTCTCTGGAGGGTGTTGAGTTTTGTTTTGGTAGACAGTTCAATGACTAGCTGTTTACATTGAACTTGTGAAGACTTGGTTTGTGCTTTATTATGGCAGATCTATGGAGAGCCCGAACTGTTTCCCAATCCCCTCTACCTTGGGACTGGGGGAAAGCAATTTCCAAAGTCTCTCCATTGGGCTTAGTTTAAAACAATTTTAGGACAGAGAAGGAATTACTCTAGAGTGTAGTCCTTACTCTTAAGGCCTGGTCTTTCTGACACCTCAGCTAGTTGCCTGGGCTATTAATGATGCATTGATAGAGTTTTTCCACTCTGGCTGTAGCAGAACTACACCCCTTTCCCCAAGTACTGCTCATTCCTCTACTATTTTTGTTTTATTCTCAAACTCATAGCAGTCACTCTCTTGGATAGCCTCACGTAACCTTGCTTTCTGCATGTTTAGCCCAGGCTGCAACCAAGGACTCACAGGTTTCCTCACTTGGGTTTTTGCTCAGTTCCTTCCTCTCTGGTTACCTGTTCTTTAGATTCAAGCTGCCTCACTATCCTGAGGTCAGATATAGGTTTAATCAACTCAGTGGGGCTGCTGTGTTCTGCATGCATTCGGCTCAGTGTACCATGATTGTGGACACCTTAGATTGACTTGTCACTCAGCACAACTCAATAGGATTGAGAAGTTATACTTTGGCTGTGGTGGTGATGGTGATGGAATGTGTGTGCATGCGTGCATGTGTGTGTGTGTGTGTGTGTGTGTGTGTGTGTGTGTGTTATGGCAGGCAAGGTGTAGTTATGGGTAGTGTGGGAGAGCAAGATTTAGAGCTGGGATGCTGCTCTGTGTGGACAGGACATGGAAGGAGGGTTCTAAGTACCCGGGGATGGCAGGGGGCTGCTCCTGGGCCTGGCCTTGTCTAGTTCTTTCTAGAACTAGAGTAGATCTGTGAGCATCTTTAAGGTGTGGGAGTGGTCCTCAGTCAGCCCCTTGTGCCTTTCTAATTTTCAAACTTACATGATCTCTGATGGTACCTATCTCCCTGATCCTCTGTGCAGAACAGTTATTTCCAGCCTTGAGCCCTTGACTCTACTGGGGGAAAATTGAAACTCAGATTGAAAAGCAGACATGCCTGGGCTGTGGAGCCTCTGGAGGGTCTCCCTCCCCTTTTACTGCGTCCTTGTGGGGCAAGCAGGAGGCTTTCTCCTTCCCTCTCCAAGGATACCTTGAGAAACCGAGTGCACCAACAGCCCTAAGGGGCGGGGAGCTGCCAGCTCTGCCTGCCCCACCCCCCCAGCACAGTGTAGCTGTGTTGCAGCCACATTTAAAGAAATCTACGGGGAGCTCCTCCGCAGGGCGGCTTTGATGATTTCTTCAGACACATGGAGCAGACTGACAAATTGACTTTCAAGTGAAAGGTCAGTGTCGAGAACCAAGGGGTAGAGCATCTGGATTCACAATTAAAACGCCTTTGGAGCACCGTGTGCAGCTCCGGCGCCTCCTTGTGTAGGAGGTGCTGTCACAGGGACTCATTTGGCAGCTGTCTCTGACTCTGGATTGGGATCGGAGAGAATAAAAATTCCTCGTGGTTGTCTGTGCCGATGTGTGCGCGCACACCCGCCATCGTGTGTGGGTGTTTCAAGAGAAATCCTGCCCTTTGGCACAAGCAAGCAGAGCTCTTTGCTAACTCGGTTCTGCCCGAGAGTTGACCTCCAGGATGATCTGTCCAGGATGAGCGGATCCTCAGAAGAGCTGGCTGGCTCATCTCTGTACCCACCTTATGTAGCTGTGTATTCAAGACCGCTGAGGATGGAGTTGGAAGACTAAGCTTAATCCCTGATTGGCTCCCTGACCTCAGGCCAATGGCTTTTTACAGTGGATAAAGGGCTGCACCCTGACACCTGCAGAGAATGTATTTGTTTGTCCAGTTTAAAAGAAAGCCAGGCCCCATTAATGCCTTTCCTCTATGTTATATGATCATTGAAATAGTTGTTCTGTGTCCAGTTTACAAAGTGTTTCCATCTCCAAAGATATGGCAAAAGAAAACAGGGTATTCCCAAGTGTCTGAGGGCCCAGGATCTCAGAAATTGCTGTATAGTTTGACAGCCCAGTGTACCCAAAGCTCAGCTTTCTCAGGATGCTTTCTCTGCCCAGCACTTGCTTTTGAGACCTCACTGACATAATTAAACAGGTAGATGATAAAACTCTGTAACAACACCATTCATTATGGCCTGTTTACTTTCCTTCCCTTTGCAGCAGTCAGCCCTGCAGGAGGCCTCTAACACCCTCTGCTGAGTGATGGGATGCAAATCTCCCTGCAGCACAGGGCAGGCTTTGCTTCTCTCCCTACCTCACACGGACCCAGCAGGTGGTTCCACTTTGGGGGGCACTTAGGAAGGGATATTTATAGCTCACTCTTTCCCTTTCTCCCCCCCCCCCCAGGAAGCAGTCAAAATAATTGAACTAAGCTTGTGGTAGAAAGTGTTGGAGAAGGTTTCTAGAAAGAGAGGAACAGAAGCTAAACATGAAGTTGGGAGGGTCTTGATTTGAAAGGACCAGCGTTTTCCAAGTAAAGATAACAGAAGAGGGTTTGAGCCCCTGGCTGCACTTGTTGGGGGAGAAGGCGCCCTTTGCTTAGGACTGCAGACTCTGGAGCAATCCTGCCAGGAATTCAATCCTGCTGCTGTGATTTACTAGCTCTGTGACTTTCGGCATGTTAATTAACTTCTCTGGGTCTCAGTTTCCTTTTCTACACAACGAGGATAATAACAAGACCTGTTTCACAGAGTGGTTGCGAAGATAATCTTAGTGATCACATAGAAACTCCTTAGGACAGACTGTAGCACATAGCAAGCACTGCGTGACTCTAGGTCAAAATCATTACTTTTCTATGGGTTAATCCATTTCCCTCTTGTGACCTGCCTCCACCACCTGTGGCTGCCAGGGAAACACATTCTTATTTCAGTTTTACAATAACCTATAGGAGGCGAGCAGGGCAAGGGTAATGATTAGCATCCTTTGACAAATGAGGAAGTGTAGACACAGCCTCCTTTTGATTAGCCTTTACGGCCCTGATTCTTACCTTTGAGACTTTCTCTTATATTTCCCCTATTCACCTTTAACATGTTCTATGAGGCAAAAGAGTTATTTATTTTTATATACAGTAAATATTGATTGGATACCTACTGTGTACCAGAAAGTGTTCTGAGAGCTAGGAACATAAGGATGAAGAAAATACATACAGTATCTGCTGTCGTGGAGTTTCCAACTTCATCTTCTCTCTTCTGATAGAATCTAAGCACCTGGTAGACAAAATATATGTCTGATTTATCTTTATATTCATTGAAGTACTTAGTGCAAAATTTCATAGTCAGTATTCAAATGCTTGCTGATAGAATAGTTATAACAAATATTTGAGTACTTAATAATGTCAGACACTGTGTTTACATTGATTATCTTGCTAATCCTGTAGTAATAATTCTATAAGATTAGTATTTTTGTTATTTCCATTCTGTCGATGGGGAGACCAATATCAGAGACTTGCCTAAGTTCGTTCAGATAGTTATGTATTTAGCACAATGACTCGGCCCTGGGGCTAACTTGACTCTAATTTTTCTGCTTTTTGACTTTGGAAATGAAGCTGAGATGAGTGGGGTTTTAATCAATTCATTATCGTCATAGGTGGGTATTTGGAATCTCCAAGTTTTTAAACAAGCTACTGAAAGTTGCCCATCTCTTCATTGCTCTCTAGCTTTTGTCATTTGACCCTTTTTGTACTCCCCTCACCAGGAATGAAATGTTCCATGTGGATTAGGGCATTGCCTGCAAAGTTTTCCTGTTTTCTGGCATCCATGTTTGGTGGTCAATTTATGCTCCCTTGCATCCTGTTAGCAAGGAAGCTGCGATCCCAATGCTGGGCTGCAGCCACAACCCTGGGAGACAGAAACTTCTGTCACTTCACTTGCCACTCTGCTGGAAACATGGGGACTATTTTTATACCTATGCAAAGCAAAGTCACCGTTAAACAGTAGCTTGCTTTGTGACTCCTTTAGAGGCCTATGTTCTGTGAGGACAACATGGATTTTAAAATATTTCATTTGTTTGATTATCGATGGATTGATTTTGGTCCCAGTCAATAGGGATTCAAGAACAATAGAACTTGTTTTAATGTCTTCAGTTTACCAGAAAGAGGAGTCATTTTTTATTACCAAATCTAAGTTTTATGGTGGCCTTTGAGAAACAGTTGAGACTCAGGATTATTTTTAAAATAAAAAACAGAAAGTACAGCTCAGGGAGTTGTTAATAAGTCTTTGTCATAGAAGGGATGACTATTGGTAAATTACTAATATTAATTTTCATGCATGATGCGTGGAATGCTCCTCATTACTTTAGAGTCACTCACGTATTTAAACATAAAAAAAATTATAAAAAACATTCTTGCCATAGAGGAGCAAAGGGTAGCCATCGCAGATAAAAGGTTTAACAGTAGAAGTATTTTACTTCATTAACTCTGTCAGTAAGCACCTATCTGTCACGTCATTGAACGAGGACACAGATATTGCCCCTAAATACAAGAAGGTCACTCATTCATTCACAATTGTGAACCGTCCATGTTAAAATCCATACCTATGTCAGGCTGCTTGAATGATATTCTGAGGTAACCATGTCAAGAAAATGGTGAAGAACTTCGGTGTCTGGACAGCTGTTGGATTTAGTTACATTTAAAACCCCCTTGTAGAAATACTTAGGAATATTGACTAAAATATAATAAACATTGTATTCAATGGATAATCAAGTTTGCAAGAAGGAAAGGAACTTTTCTGGGGCAAAAACATAGAAACAGCGAAGAGATCGTAAACACGTGAGCTTTTGCTCTTGTTCCTTTGGCTGTATGGAGGGGTTTGCCCTTTAAGATCTGAGGACCAGGTTTTAAAGCCCATGAGGGAATAAACACACACACTACCACCACCAAACCTCAAAATGTCTCCCTTGAAAAAAAAAATAGATACTTGTACTCATGTGGGATTATAGTTCAGTATTTTTACTACCGATGTGGGTTAGGGATATCCAGACTATGAAATCAACATAAGACAAGTTCTGGGCTAATGATATATCTAGATAGACTGACAGAAAGTAAAATACCTCTTTGGGGAAATGCACTCTCAATCTAGGCTAGATAAGATTTCCATAGGGATCTTTGTTGAAAATCGCCTGATAATCCAGAATTACAAAAGACAAATCCACCATAAGCAAAAATCACAGGAAAAAAGGGTTACATGACTAAGACACTCAAATACTCAAATAACAAAGCTATCTTTTAGAGATAATAAAGTAAGTATGTCTTAGATGATGAAAGACATTAAAAAGAAAGGATTAAAAACACAGACATATAAAGCAATATTCCAAACAAGGTATATAAAAGTAAATCTCACTTAAATATATCATGGTTAAATTTCAACGAAGATCTGAAAGTCAGTTGCAATGAAAAAGGGAGTATATCTACAAAATTGTGACAATTATACTGACAGATGACTTTTTGCAAGCATCAATAGAAGCCAGAAAGAGATAGAATCAGGTCTTCAAAAAATGGGGGTGGGGTGGAGGAACCCCATGAATTTGGAACTGTACGTCCAGCTAAATTTTCATTCAATTGTAGTGAGGGTAAAATACAGCCAGTTTAGCTGTAGGTGCTGGTGGTATATGAAGGGTGTGTGTGTGGAAGGGATTATTTCCATAGTGTCAGAGATGAGAGCGAGATTTGCCTTTATAGATGGAATTATACCCCAAATTGCCCTAGATCTCAGTTAATATGTCTCCAGGTAAAATCTGTACCCAGATCATTGACAAGTAAGGAAATCAAGTCATGCTTTATGACTAACTGGAACTTAGCCCTAAACTCCAAGGCAGAATTCTAATCAGAAAATTAAACCATGCAGGAGGCTCTTTCTATTTTATGCCAGATAGGCCCAAATCATCTTGAACCAAAGAAGTCCAACCTGTTCAATTTATCTTCCCTTCCCTTTAACGGCCACGCCTGGATCACTTCTCGTCTGTATGTGTGTCTGTGCCAAAAGGCAGCTATTGTATAATAAATACGAGCTGATCCAGATAGACAGATGTGAGAGAGAGCACGCCTGTGCCACTGCCTGGTTCAGAACTCACCTTGGGCACTTAGACCAGGTATAGGAGAGTGGAGCACCTTCCCCATGACATTCTGCAAAAGTACACTGAGAAAGAAGGGATGTGACTAATTGTGTTGAGTTGTAAGATCAATGGAGCTGATTGGAGGAGTCTCCCTAGGCTCTAATTTAAACTACAACATGGACTTTTATTGCCTATGCCTATTATCGTGTCTGTCACCAAGAAAGGGTTCAATACATATTTGTTGAGTTAATGAATGCAAGAAAATGAATGGAAAAGACCAGCAGTTGAGGGCTAGATAATTATAACTATTTGGGGGAAGGGAGAGAATTCTTACATCTTAGGAGGGCTTTGGAAAGAATCTCCATGTTCCCTACTCTGAGGCCGAAATCTTCCTGATGAGATTTTTTTTTTTTTTTTTTTTTTTACCAAGTTTTATTTTTCCACAGCTGGTCTCTGGGTCAGACTTCTAAAACTGTATACTGTTGCTTAGAGAGAGAAATAGAGTAAATACAAGGGGCTGTTGCTATGCAGCAGCGGACTACTTGGGGACCACAGGAGCTGCAATGGCAAATAAATTATTTAAAGGCTTTCAGGCCTCATCATGAAGGCCTTGAACTTTGTGTGAGCGTTGTAGCCAAAGTAGTTTCCAAAGGGTGGGGCTCAGTGACTCTTTCACCTCAATATTAAAGAGCATCAACTCCTACAGTTTACAGCTGCTACAGCCACTGGATGCCTTTCAAGGAAGAATGACTCATGTCAGAATCCCTGCAGGCAGCGACTAATGTTAATGAAAGCAAGTTTGACTGAATGTATCTGATTTTTAAAAATCACCAAGCCCTTTGATAGGCACAAAATGCAAGTACTAAAAGGAATAATGATAATAACCTAGCTACATTTCAATAATCCACGCTAATGTTGTAAATTTCCCCTGAGTTAATTTATGTGTGGCGTTGGAAGGCACTGTTTGGCAGCAACAGATTCATCTACCCAATCCCAGTTGGCTTAACTCTATTGAAACAATTTTTTTTTCATTGTCTGAACACTCAAAGGAAAGGAAAGGAAGCCCAGAAGAACATTAATTGGCAATTATAAAATCAGCATAGAACCATAATTTGTACAGAGCTTTCAAATTTTCAAAGTACTTTAAAATGGATCTCACTTCATTTTTATAAGTAACACTGAGAAGACATAGGTGTCAAACCATGATAGTTAGGGAGGTTTTACCTTATAATCCCCATTAATCTCCTATCAATTCATAAATAATTATTAATAACTTTTCTAAGAAAAGGCAATCTGTTTGCTGTGCAAACACAACTCCAGGACAAAAATCCTCTAGCCTTCTCCTTCCCACTAGATGAACAATCCATCCCTGTGGTAGTTGATTGCATTAATGACCCCAATTCTTCATCCTTCTCCTAGCCATACCCTTTGTAATGTGACTTTGCAACTCCTCCTATCAAGACGTGGGGCCTATTTTCCTATCCCTTGGTTTTGAGTTTGGCGGTTGGACTTGCTTTCATAGTTTTGAGGCAAGCAGAGGACTGAAATATGCCTGCACGTTGCTGCTAATGCTTTTGTTCTTCTAGCGTCATAAGAAAACATCTAGTCTAACCTGCTATAGTGTAAAGCACAAAGAATACAGTCCAGTCACCTCACCCTAGGAAGGAATGCCAGGATGTCAGGAATGCAGAAATGAAGGGGGAAGAAAGGATGGGGGTAATGGAGGAAGGAAGGAAGAAACGATGTCAAGAAGGAAAGCAGATGAACAGATTCCATTACTGAGAGCTAAGCACGATTAATATTTTGGAAAACATCCTTCCCAATATCTTTTGTGTGCATAGGCATGCTTGTATGTAGGATATAGATCCCAAGTTCTGTAATATGCTTTGTTTATTTGTACGATGCCACAAGCATCTTCCCTCACCACTAACTATAGATCAATATCACCATTTTTAATAGCTGCAAAATAGTCTCATGTAATTATTACCGTAATTTATTCAACCAGTTCCTTATTTTAGTGAACTGGAAAATGGCCAGAATTTTCTACCGCTCCCTATATCCGTGTTCCTTTGCAATGTGATTTTGCTGCTCCAGCCATGAAAAAATGGAGTCTATTTCTCTCCCCTTTGAATCTGGGCTGGTCTTGTGATTTTGGCTGAGAGAATAAAGTAGAAACAATATTATGCAAGGTCTGGCCCTAGGCCTCAAGGGATCTTGAATGCTTCTGTTTGTTTTCTTGAAATTTTGCCCAACTGCTATGTGAACCAGCCCAGCTGACAGTCAACTGCAGACACGTGGGTGAGGCCAGCCAACACCAGAAGAACCACTCAGCTAAGCCCTGCCCAAGTTACCAACTCATAACTCCTTAGCTAAATAAATCATTATTGTTGAAGTCACTCTCTTTTGGGATATTTTTTAAGAGCAAATTGATAATTGATGAACTTTTAGATTATTTTAATTTTTCTTTATTATAGACAATGCTTTGATGAAAAACATTTGCATAGATCTTCACATACTTGTAGTATCATTGCCTACAAGCAAAATTGCTGGATCAAAGAGAATATAGGTATTCATCTTTAGTTATAACATATATAGTTAAATTGTTCTTTGGAAAGTAGGATTAATTTAGGCTTTAATCAAATCATGTAAAGGATATCCATCATGATTGGGTTGGCGGCAGAGACTATTTTTAGATAGGGTAGTCAGGGGAGACTTTTTTGGAGAGGTGACATTTGAACGGAGACCTGAAGAGTGAGGCCATGTGTGAGGAAAAGGGGGTTCCAGGCAAGAAAAAAAGCAAATGCACAGAGACCAAGACTGGAGGGTGTATGAGGTGCTGGCTGGTATCACTGCAGCTGAGAAAAGGAGGCCCACAAGTTAGGCTACAGATAAGCAGGGCCCAGGTTATGTAGCACCTCATAGGCTGCAATGAACATTTGGAATGTTTTTCTGAGTTTAATGGGATGCCACTGGAAGGTTCTGTGCAGGGGTGTGTCACCATCATCATCAGCATTAGCAGCAGCAGCATCTTCCTCACCACTAATACTTAATGTTTGCTAGCTGCCAGATGTTGTTCTAGGCATGTTTTGTGTACTGAATCCCCCTAATGCAAAAATTAGATGCTAATGCTATCATCCCAAATTTAAATGGCTTAACTGAAGCACAAAAGGATTAGATGAATTGCTCAAGGTCACACAGTGAGTTGGTGGCAGAACTAGAATTCAAACTCAGGCTGTCAGGCTCCAGGCCCTAGAATTAGGTGATATATGTTTTTTTGTGTTTTTTTTTTTTTAAGAGGGCAGTGTCACTGGCCTTCATGTGGGATCCGAACTAGGGCCGCTGGCGTCCCAAGTCAGCTCTTAACCCCTGCACCACTTGGCCGGCCCAGGCGATATATGTTTTTAAATGATGCCTCTTGTAAGAATTGTCTATAGAAGGGCAAGGGTGGAAACTGTACCTTCAGAGTCTATACAGGAAATTTGAGGGGAGAGTTTGTTGGGCTTGGACTTCTTGGTAGCAATAAATGTGGTGAGAAGGGTCCCATAGGAGGGTTTCCTGGTAGATTGTCAATGATCCTTTAATTATTTTTAAAAATCATAGATAATCAGATTGGTAAAAAATGCTGCCTCTCTGGTGTTTTATTTGCATTTCTTTTTTTAAAATTAAAGTTTACTGGGGTGACAATTGTTAGTAAAGTTACATAGGTTTCAGGTGTACAGTTCTGTAATGCATCATCTATATGTCACATTGTTTGTTCACCACCCAGAGTCAGTTCTCCTTCCATCACCATATATTTAATCCCTTTTACCCTCATCTACCACCTCCCTCCTCCCTTACCATCTGGTAACCATTAAACTATTGTCGTGTCTATGAGGTTTTTTTTTTCTTCATTTGTTTGTCTTGTTCCTTTGTTGTTTTCAGCGGTATATCCCACAATCAGTGAAATCACATGGTTCTTTACTTTTTCTGCTGACTTATTTTGCTTAGCATTTCTTTAATTAATAATGAGGTTTAATATTTTTCTTAATTATATTGGCTATTTGTATTTCTTCTGTTAATTGCTTGTACATATTTTTGGGGGGGTACATATTCTTCATATATTTTTCTACTGGGGGCTGACCTTTTATTGATTTCTGAGAGCTTTCTGTATATTAGTTTATTTATTTATACAAATAATTTATTTATACAAATGATTTATTTATACAAATAATTTATTTATACAAATATAATTTGCTAATAGAAAGATAGAAATATAATATTCTTATGTATTTCCCAGTCGTTATCTTTACATTCAACTTTGTTGATTTCTTTTTATGCACAATAGCATTTCATCTTATGTTTGTGCAGCAAAAGTACATTATATTTTATGGTTTCTGAATTTTCTGTTGTGGTTGGAGCAGTTCTGTCCATCACAAAATTATAAAACTATTCACCCATATTTTCCTAGTGCTTTTATGTTCCCAGTTTTTTTAACTTTAATACTTGATTTATTTAAAATGTATATTGGAATGAAAAGTGAGTTGGGATGCAGCTTAATTTATTTAATAAATTACTAACAGGTGTTTCTGACATTATTTTAAGCATACACCATATTTTCTGCCCTGATTTAAAATCCCACCTTTGATACACACCACATTTACATACATTCTTGATACTATTTTTACACTTATTTCTGTTTCTGCCCTAAGACTGTTTCAGTGATAGCCATTTTATAGTTAATTTTCCTACCTGTTAGAGTAAGTAACCCCCTTCTCCCCAAGTATTCCTCCTTTTCAGAATTTTCCTAGCTATTTCTGCTTGTTCATTCTTTCAGCTAAAGTTTAGAATCAATTTTTTTTTCAAGTTGAAAGCGTTTCACTGAGATTTTGATTGAGATGGTAGCATTATGTAAATTTTTTGTAGATCAATTTAGGGAAAATTGACACCTTTAAAAATTAAAGTCCTAACTGAAAGGTATGATTATTCTAATAATACAATATTGCTGTTATTGTAACTACTAATCTGTTACATTTTGGGGAATTCCATATTATCATCTTGCCTTCTCTTTACCCCCTGCCGCCGCCTCGCCCCCCCCCCCCCACACACACACATCGAAATGGCAGAGAAGTTTAAAACAGGGGATTTTCAGTACATTCTCTTGAACTTGAGCTTTCTTCTTTTATTTGCTCTGCTTTACCTGCTCCCAGAGCTGGGGAGTTGTTATTAATCAGTTCCAAATCTTAGTTCCCAGAAGGAGATTGTGTGTGAAATACCACATTGGCTCCCAACATCTGTAACTTTCCAGTCCATTGTGTGACTATTCTATGAGTAAGCCACTGGGTACTTTTTTTTTTTTCTGATCTGAAACTTATTTCATGTTAACACACTTTTTTTTGTTTCACAACACTGTTGCCAAGTTTATAGCTTTCTTGCCTGGACCGCTTGTTCCAATTGCATCTAATATTTCATCAAATATGGTAAAGAAACCTTGACAGTGAATTGATGCTCCTTATGAGCCGTCTCAAGCAGACACTGCCAGATTGCTGCGAAATGGTTTTCCTTTTTAGCCCTTCTGAATCGTAATATGTTTCTGAGGCCAAATTCTTCAGGGAAACATTACGACTATTTAAGGTCTCCAAACTTTATGCTTCAGTACAAAAGGCCTAAGGGTGAGGATTTTAAATGGATGAAGTGGAGAAATTTGCACTTCCTTAAGCAAACATATAGCATTTCCTTCCATGTGTCAGAAATGAAAACAAAAAATACAAACTAATTTGTCATGAAATTTTCCCTTTTTATAATTCCCTCTTTGGTGCTTTTTCAACCTAACAAGTCATATTTTCTCTTCTTTCGTGTCAGGTTTATAGCTTTGCTGGTCACAGTTTCAATAACCATGATGGACGATCTTCTGTTCTATATATCATGTACAAGTATTCTGCTTAAAAGTGTCTTCGTGTTCACAGTTTGCTTTCTGTCACCTCCCTGATTCCTGCCCCTGCGGCCTATGCACATGGCGTTATATTATATGCGTGGAGAGCTTTGGGGAAAGCTCATATTTAGGAGCATAAGTAAGCAGAGGGTGGCTGCTGCTTTGGGCTGAGGCTGACCTCAATATGAAATGAGGCAAATTGTCATATTTATGACTCAGGGTAAGTCAATAATATATTGGCGTTCACATGTGGAAACGTATTTACTCCCCAACATGTGGCCTGGACGCTGGGTTTCTTTCAAGTGGTGGTTTTCACCTAAGTATGAGTCTTTTTTCTTTTCTTTCTCAGCCTTCTTTTCTTTGTTCTTTATTCTTCCTTTTTCCTTTCCTCTCTTTCCTTCCTTTTCTCCTTTTTTCTTTCTCCTTTCCTTTCTCCCTCCCTCCCTCCCACCCTTCTCTCCCTCCCTCCCTCTCTCCCTCCCTCCCTCCCTCCCTCCCTCCATACCTCTCTTCCTTCCTTTGTTTCTTCCTTGCTTTCTTCCTCTTTTCATGCATCTCCCCCTTTTCTCCTTCCTGAGCCCTGCATAAACTTGAAAGGTTTGGAGCATTTGTGTATAGCATAAAAAAAGGCTTCTCTTTAGATAACTAAAATCATTATTCTCCTTAACCCTCCTATTTCCACCCTCCCTCCATTTGCTAGATCCAAGCTTTGCTAGACACACACACACAGTCACACACTGGAAAAAAATGATGTGGCTCGATAAATGTTATTCACAGCTATCGCCTGGAAATCTGATCCTATCGGGCCCTTTGGAATCTGAGTCAGTCATTGGTTTTTCTTGCCATAGTGCTTCTCTGTAAATTAGAGCAGGAGAAGGACAGGTCATGTGGTTGTTGATTTACTGTAGAGAATATTGAGAAGGAAAAAAAAATCAGAGTAGTCACTGACAATCACAAAACATAGAAAGGCCTCACTGTGAAAGTCTTGACTATTTCTCAGTTTTGTCAGCTATACCTTCCTGTTCCCCCCGGCTGCAAGGCCCCCGTTATCCTGAAGTCTATTTTTATAACAACTCCATTTTGTGGGTGGGAGCTAGGTGGGGAGGGCACGTGGAAAGTCTCCACATCCCTGTGCCTCTCCCCAGTGTGTTCTGGAAATTTCTCCCCCTAGTTTTTCTGACATGTGCAGGTTGGTGGGGGTGTTGGGAAACCCTTTCTGCCCTGTCTTTCTCCTCCTCCTTGCATCTGGGTTACAATTTGGAATTCATGGGCTGCTTTGTGCTTGACCACCCTCTCCCCTCCATAGTCATGACACACAGGTGGTCATTGTCCTCAGTCTCCACACAGCGTAAAACAAAGCAAGATTTGGCAGCTCTCCGGGTCATTTGATGAAACAGGGGCACATTTTTTTTATGTTTTATTTTTGGCTTGATGCTGATGATAGTTTTTAGGACAGTGGGTATTGGTGCAATTACTGATCGTTTTAAAGACAACCTATTGGATTGTATCATGTAGCTTATGAAGCAGGTGTTATTCTCAAGAATTCCAGTTGCGTGACTAATTTCTACTTTAAACAATGTTGCATTGGGGTGACAATATCAGACCATGAAGTATGCATTTATTAGGGATTTCGTTCATTTGCTTGAATAATCAGGCTGCGGAAGCTGGGCTCAAGCTGAGTTCAGGGACTTAATTTATGTATGCTATTATATTAAGAATTCACATTCCGTGGCTATAGACTCTGGACTTACGCGTTTGTCAACCAGCAGAAGGGAGAACAGACAGGAACTCTCAACTCCAGACGTTTCCTCAAGCAGATACATTTTTCAAAGAACAACTCTGGACTTTTCGGATCAGAAAATGTATTCCCTTAAAATGACTCATGTCACTTGTCCCTTAGAAAGTGTGTATCTCCAGAGGTACACCCCCCACAGCTTAACAACCAATGTCTGATGCCCCTCTGTGCTTAATACACGCTGATGTTTATGGTGATGTCACAGTTGTAAATTCCTTACTTTCATGATGCTATTTCTTATGAACTGGTTGGTTCCATGGGGTACAGATTGCAAAGCACTGTTGACAGACACCTCGTTCAGCCATCTTTGTCATTTGTTAATGCAGCAAATATATGACAAGCACCGGTATTGTTTGCAAGTCACTGTGGCTTAGATAAAGATACAGACCATGTAAAATAAGGAGCTCATATTTTGTAAGAATGAGAAGGCTCATATGCATATAACTATAGTACAAATTAGAAAGTGGTAAGTTGGGGCGGATGGGTGGCTCAGTTAGTTAGAACACATGTTGCCAGTTCGATTCCCACATGGGCCAGTGAGTTGTGCCCGCCGTAACTAGATTGAAGACCACGGGTTGAGCTGAGCTGCTGCTGAGCTGCTGGTGGGCAGCCAGATGCCTTGTTGGTTAGAGCACATGCTCTTAACAACAAGGTTGCCGGTTCGACTCCCACACGGGACGGTGGGCTGTGTCCCCTCCCACTCCCCCACAACTATATTGAAAATGGCAACTGGACTTGAGCTGCGCCCTCCACAACTAGATTGAAGGACAATTTGACTTGGAGCTGATGGGTCCTGGAAAAAACATGTTGTTCCCCAATAAAATTTAAAAAAAAGTAATTTTTATTAAAAAAGAAAAGAAAAGAAAGTGGTAAGTTGTAGGTTTAGAGGAGGGACCAATTTGCTGTGGCTTGAAGAATCAGGCCCCAGGAATGACAGTGTGCATAGAGGCAAAGCCTAGTGACTTCTAGAAATGCAGCCTGAAGGACCTGTCGGCACCATCTTCCCATTTGAAAGATAACACTTTGTTTAAAATGTGTAATTCACAAGCTCATACTGACATTTTTTGAGTGTGTGTATATAAATCCTTGAAAACGAATGAACCTATTTCCTACCTATGGAGGTGATTGAATCATGCTTTATTTCATTTTCTGTTGAGAACAGTTATATAGCATCATCATCTGTCAGTTTCGTATTTATTGGGGGAATGTTTTCAGATCAATCTTTCCTTACTGACTTGAGAACACATTTACTTTTATTTCATGAACTCTACTTCAACCAAAAAAAAAAGAAAAGTCTCGGATGCTGACTCAGCACACAAAGCTACATTTTATACCTGTCAGGCTGCATATAGATTTTTATAAGGTGAACAATGGTTGTATTTAAGGACTGATGTAGTAATCATGAAGTCTTCTGGCAGTTTCCTTTGGAAACTGAGCCCATAAATTTTATTAGTATTAAATGTTTCTAATGGGAGTTGACAAATAGTTGAATGAGATAGCTTTTTCTCTGTTCTTGGCAAAGAGATGGGGAAGAAAAAGTCCCTATTACACAATAAGACATGCATTAATGCTCAAGTCCATTCATCTCAATTTTGCACAAATATAATTTAAGACCTTTTACAACTGTTGGTGAAATTACAATGTGCTGCAGGGAAGTTGCAAAAATTTTATGGGTCTAATAAAATTGTCATTGTAATACCATTATAAGGTAATGGGACAATATAGATATTTATAATGCTCATACTGCCATGCCAAATGGAGAAGGGAGATAGTAAGTTTGATTGGAGACAAATGCTGAACAGAGCTAAAGCCCAGGTTTGTTTGACAGTGAACACCCCTGTCTTGGTGTTTGTTATCAAATGAAATTGGATGGGTCATTAGGCATTTTCACTGGTTACTTTTATAATGAAACAGATAAACATTATCAAGCACAGTCTATAAAAGAAGTTATTGCTGAAGTAATCATGTATTATCTTCAAAAATTTCCAAATCATTTCCAGTTGTGTATTTCCTGCTCTTTTTGCACTCAAGTTTGTCTTCAGAAACATGCCCAGTGGCCTTCACTTTTAGCGTATACCCCAAAATGTCTTGGTGGTCTTTAGTCAGATGAAAAACTTTTGAAAATATCTATTAAGAAATTCAGGCACTTTAAAGGAGAAGGTCAAAATAAAGAGTGCTTCTTGCTCACTACACCTCTGGTAGTGTCAGCTACAAGAGAATATTCTAAAAACAGATCCACACTGAAATCTTGGGACTGAAAACAGAGCTCACAGATGTGCCGCCAACAGAGCTAGGGCCTTCTCTGTGTGGCCACATCCTCTGCCTCCCCCTCTCCCCTGGATTCATATCTGAGATTCGCTAACAGGATCACATGGATCCAGCATTCAGTTTCTCCAAGGTGGACAGTAAGATACAGAAAATATGGTTTCTTTCTACCTTGTGTCTGGCTATAACCCATGGAAATTCTGCAGCCATCTCACTGCAGCCGAGGTTGAGGCACACAGAGACAAGAGCTGCCGGCCATGCTAGGGAGACATGAAGGCCTGAGACAGAGGCCTGATGCCTTCTACCTGGGACCCGCCTTCCTTCTGGTGAGCGGGAATCGGAGTCAGGGGAAGACTCAGCCAGGGACCACTAGCAGAGCTATATATGCCGCTTGCCAGGCATGTCACTTTTGGAAAACTCTTGCCCTTTCTAAGCTTTGGTCCACCTGTACCTACCTGTGCTGGTATGTGTAAAGTGCTTACAGGAGTGGCTGGTACATAATGAACATTCAATGAATACTAGCTGTTATTATTATTATTATGTGAAAAATAGTCTTGCTTATTGTTTAAACCATTTTGAATCTGGATTTTCTGTTATTTTAAAAAAGAGTTGTGTAGCAATACTAAATACATAATTGATGCCTTTGGCTTTGCTCAAGGGCCATATTTTAAAGGAATACTCCATAGACCAACCTGATTAAAATTACACCCATCACTAACATCACCTTAACCCTCTTCTTATATGTTTTTCACCAAAAACTTACCAGCATCAGGTCTGTAACATATTTTACTTATTTGTTTACATATTCTCTCCCCGCCGCCCATGAGAATGTAAGCTTCATTAGGGCAAGGATTTTTTTCTTTTTTCTTTTTCTCTTTTTTTTTAAAAAGAAATTTTATTGGGGAGAAGTGTGTTTTTCTAGGACCCATCAGCTCCAAGTCAATCATACTTGTCTTCAATCTAGTTACGGGGGGCGCAGCCCACCATCCCATGAAGGAATTGAACAGGCAACCTTGTTAAGAGCACATGCTCTCACCAACTGAGTCACCTGGCTGCCCCTTTTTTGCTTTTCTTTTTTTTACAGCTATATTCCACAATGCCTGGATGAGTAAGTGGCACAGAGTAGGCACTCAGTAAACATTGGTTGACTGAATGAATGTGACATCATGTGCTGCTTGGTAATTTTGTACAGCATGTTGAGCAGGCAAAACTCTATACCCTTGGGTCGCAAGGGTGACATCGGGCAGCAAAGGCAATGCTATCCCTCCACATGAAAAAGTGAAACAATTGACGTTGCTTTGGAAGTTATTGGGCAAAACAGCCTACTACTTTTTCAGTTGTGCCTCGACTCTGATAAAGTAACTATCAGGATTTTAAAAGATGGATGGATATTGTATCAGATTGCTGGAGATGGCAAGTCTGAAATCCTCAGGGCAAGTCAACAGGCTGGAAACTCCGGCAGGGGCTGATGCTCAAGTTCTTCACCAAGAAACCTCAGTTTTTGCTCTTATAGCCTTTAAAATTATTTAATGAGGCCCATTAACATTATTGAGGGTAATCGCCTGTACTTAAAGTCAATGCCTTGTAGACGTTAACCACACTACAAAATCCCATTCACAGCAACACCTAGATTACAGTTTGATGAAATAACTCTAAGCTATTCTCTCTCTAGCCAAGTTGATACATACAAATTAATTACCACAGATAGGATAACAAGAGTGTAAGACATCAATATTGATTTAACAAAGGGTTCTTCAAATGCTCTTTATTGGTATTAAACATTAAAGAGGCCTGAATTCATGTAATCTTTTCGTCAATAGTACATATTATATCAGTCGATCAACCTGATTCATGTAGTACAATAATGGCTTTTCTCATGGTGCTTTCCTTGTGAGGCTTTCAATGATGACTTCCAAATTCAGTATAAAAATATTTTAAGCCCAGAAGTCATTCATTTTCACAAAAGTTATTTGGAACTGGCAGGTGAATAAATTCATGAATGAGTATTCATGTAGAGTTGTCTTCTCATCTTGATGTTTTGTTTGGAGATGTCTATTCTAGGGACTATTTGTCAAGACAAACACTCATAAATTATAATTAGTATAATTTTGCTTAAAATATACTGAGGTCTAGGTAATGCAGCCTTACACAGTTGTCTCATTTAATTCCCACTGCTATCCTATGAGATAGGAGCTCTCCTTGCTCGCATTTTATAGGTTAGTCCCTCATACTACAAAGTTCTTAAGACCATAAAGCATCTCTCGTACTTGCAGTGTCTCACCTCACACGCTCAAGTTCAGAGTTTTTAGGGTGGACTGTAAAGCAGAGTTGATTGTTAGACTGGCTGAATTCCTTAAAAGGCTTGGTTTTTAAAAAGGCCTGAGAGGACTCACTGTAGCTCTCCAAGGAGTAATAAACCTGTGTCTTTTCAACTGAACCCTTTACTGTGATGCTGCCAAAACCAAAGCACCTTGGGTTGGAAATCTGAAATGGAATATGCCCTCTGTCTTATGCCTCAGAAGTTTTGAATTCAGGGTTCATTTCAATGTTCCTTTCAATCTGGAAAAGCATAATTTCATTTTAAGGAAAAAGAAAACAATCGCTTTAATAAAAATCTTCATGAACAAGGTTCAGACGGCTTCTTGGACAACAAATTACTCTTACAAAACAACTTGTGGTGAGTTGAGTGTAAAAGGCTCAGAAACACGAAGATTAAATTTCACTGGAAACACTCAAGGGCTTCCAAAATTAATGGGGGAAAATACTCGGAGAATGTATATTTCAGACGTATGCTTCTTCTTCTTCTTTTTTTTTTTCACTTTGCTGATTTTATTTTCTTCTACAAAACACTTCCTAGGGTGACTTCATCTCTTGTGGTCAGGATGCTGTCAGACCAAGTTGTCATTAATCCTGGTGCATTCTGGGTGGCCTGACCTGGGTATCAGCTGTGTTCTCTTTCTTACAGAGTTAGCTCTTCTCTCAACGATTTGTCTTTCAATATAGGAAAGGCATAAAAATAAAAACACAATTTAAAATCTGTGCCAAGCTTTTGGGCCTTGTGAAAGTTCACCATTGTAACACTTGAAGATAAATATGTGAGGTTCTTGTATGTTGAAAACTGATAAATCTTCTGTGTTTCAATGCAGAAAATACCACTGTGGATATAGATGTGATAGGGGTGTCCATAAATCAAGATTTGAAGATTCTTAGGAGAGAATTTTTAAAGGCCCTCTAACCCACTCTCAGGCTTCAGACATATCTCAATAGAAAACATAACAGAAACATAATCATAGTCCCATTTCTTGGCTGTTGCCTTAGATAAATTTCCTTCAACAGGCTTAAAGAAAAATATTCTTATGTTTTCTCCTCTACCGAAATCCCATAAAACTAAGCAGATTCCATTTTGTAGGAATTTCAATTTATTTTCTTTCTTTCCTGTTTTGAAGCACTGGATTGATATCCATGACTTTCTCGCCCAGGCTTTGCCCGACCTTAGTCAGCGAGGCTTGTCAGACGTGTCTCTCTTCCCTAAGATAACAGTGCTGACAAGGCTTATTTTGCAATTCTTCCTGCATATCTCCAAGCTGTATGTTCTCCAATGTTACTAAAGGGTATTAAATCCTTTCTGTCCCAGGACATCAGGTGATAGGGAAAAGCAATCTACATTATTTAATAAATACAAAAGTGGTGCAAACTATGGTGCATCCTGAAGCTTAGAGTGTTGTGAAGGTTATAGCATTCATATTTATGGATGTGTGAAAGGTTCAGCAAATCATCTCCCCAAAGGCAACTTATAAAGCTGGACAAAATTGATGAAAAACAACTATTTCTGGAATTCACCCCAAAGCATGCAACAATCAGCAAATCCTTCATGCTTGAAACATGCTGAGCCTCAAATAAGAGTGGGCGTCAGCCATATTCTTGCCTGGGCTGCATCCATTCCACTCCATCCAGCCCCCAGCTCAGTCTGCATGGGGGAGTGGACAGGCCAAGAAAACAGGCAGCTTTTATGGCTACCATCAAAGGGGTATCATTTGATTTGATTTGGCGAGCTGGGCAAAGACTATGCTAAGGGTAGTGGAAGTGATGTTATTGGGCAGTGAGAGAGCCTGTGTCCCTACTGGTCTGAAGTTGTTGTCATGGTTACATGAAGTAGTAAGTAGGACATTGTATGGTCAGGTTTTGAGCATATCCAGAGGCACTATATGTGACAATTATAGTACAAATAGGAG
Source organism: Aselliscus stoliczkanus (assembly GCA_033961575.1). Classification (NCBI taxonomy): domain Eukaryota; kingdom Metazoa; phylum Chordata; class Mammalia; order Chiroptera; family Hipposideridae; genus Aselliscus; species Aselliscus stoliczkanus. The sequence continues at coordinate 11,574,052 of CM066734.1, forward strand.
AGAAGGAATGTGGCTATATTAAAGTTTCTATATTTTACCGGGATTGTTAGTATTAATCTATAAAGTATATTGTTAGTGTTAATCTATACAGTATAGTGATGAATTAAGATGCATATAGTAATCTTTAAAATAGTCACTAATAGTAAATGGAATAAAAAATCAACAGAGGAAGGAATTAAAATTGTATGCCATAAATATTTTTAACACTAAAGAAGTGAATAAAGAGGAACAGAGGACTAAAAATACAAGAAACAGAAAATAATTAGCAAAATAGCAAGTGTAAATCCAAATCTATTAATAATTGCATTAAACAGGAAAGGTCTAAATGCCCTGATCAAAAGGAAGATTGTCAGAATGGATCAAAAAGCAAAATCCAATTATATGTTTATGACAAGGAATATACTTCAGATTCAAAAACAGAAATAGGTTGAAAGTAAAGGATGGGAAATGATATACCAGGCAAATAATAGCCATAAAGGAGCTGGAGTGATCATATTAACATCATTAACAAAATTGAGTGGAAGATAAGATATATTTCTAGGAACAAAGAGAGACATTTTATAATAGTAAAAATGTCAGTACCTCAGAAATATATAACAATTATAAATATATAAACACCTAACAACAGAGCTGTAAAATAAATGGGGAAAAACCAGCCAGAATTGAAAGGAGAATTGATACTTTAGTAATAGGTAAAGATTTAAATACCCAACTCTTAAAAATGGAAGGAACCATTAGACAATGAATCATCAAATATAGAAGACTTGTCCTACACTTTTAACCAACTCAACTCCTGTTTTAAAAGAACATTACTCTACGTATTGTAAAATACACATCTTTCCCAGCGATGATATGATATGAATGCAGAAAACACCAAGGAATCCACAAAAAAATACTGAAATTCATATACAAGTGATACACACACACACACAAACACACACACACAGTGCCAAAAAAAAGTATACATATTTTAAGTAAGGAAAACACTATTAAAATTGTAATAATTTATACTGATAACAAAAGATGAATACAAGTCATGTGTTTACATTTTTTGGCACCCCCAGTATATATATTAAAATTAACAAAATAATTTGATTTCTAGCAGCATCAAAAAAGTCAATATGGTTAAGATGGCCATTCCCCCCAAATTGATGTATAAAATTAATGCAATCTCTATCAAAAACTAGCAGGCATTTTTATAAACATTGACAAAATTTTTCTAAAATTTGCATGGAAATACAAGGATCTAGAATGCCAAGCAAGTTTCAAAAAGAGGAACAAAGTTAGGAGCATTACGCTACCCAATTTCAAAACTTACTGTAACACTGTAGTAAAAAGGACAGTGTGGTATTGGTGCAAGAATGAACTCACTAGATCAATAGAACAAATGACAAGTCCAGAAATAATCCATTTCATTAAAGGATAATTGGTTTCCAACAAGATGCCAACAAAATCACTGAGGAGAGAATAGTCTTTTCAACAATAGTGCTGGCACAATTGGATTTCTCATGCAAAAAAGTGAACTTAGAACCTTATCTCATGCTATACACAAAAATAGACTCAAAATGGATAGTAGACCAAAATGTAAGATCTAAAACTATACAGTTTCTTGAAGAAAATATTAGAGAAAATCTTTGTTAATCTGAGTAGGCAAAGAATTCTTAAACATGACCCCAAAAGCATGATCTATAAAACCTGATTAATTAAACTGTATCAAAATTTATGTTTGTGTTACCAAAAAAAACCCACCATTAAACTAATGGGAACATAAGTCACACACTGGGAGAAAACATTTGAAAGTCATATTTTCGATAAAGGATCAATATCTAAAATATATAAAGAACTCATCATTCCATAATAAGGAGACAAAATTCCAACATAAAATAGAGCAAAAGATTTGAATATACATTTTTTCAAAGAAGATATTCAAATTGTTACTACTTACTGTGAATAAAAAATGTTCAACAACATTAGTTGTAAGAAATATGCAAATTAAAACCATAATGTTAGACCTCTACATACCTACTAGAATGGCTATAAAAAAAAGACAGTCAATACCAAATGTTGTGGAAGAAGTAGAAAAACTGGAACCATCATGCGTTGTTGACAGGAATATAAAATAGTACAGCCATTTTGGAAAACAGTTTGGTAGTTTCTTAAAAAATTAAACATAAGCTTGTATGACCCAGCAATTTTACCACTAGGAATCAACCCTAAAATATAAAAAACACATCCACACAAAAGTATGGAAACAATCCAAATGTCCATCAAGTGATGAATGGATTTTAAAAATAGTATAAGAGAGTACTATTTAGAAATAAAAAAATTAAAATAAAAACCCTACAACATAGATGAACCTCAAAAACATTATGCCAACTTAAGCAAGATACAAAAGAGCTATGTATTATATGATTCCAAATATGAACTCTCCAGAAAAGGCAACTTATAGAGACAGTTAACAGACAACTGATGGTCTGTCATTGAGCTTGGTGATAAGAATAAATTACAAATGGGCATGAGTGTACTTTTTGAAGTTTTGGAAATGTCCTAAAATTGGATTGTGGTGTTGGGTGTACAGCCCTGTAAGTCTGATTTTAAAAATCCTTGACTTGTACACTTATAATGAGTCAATTTGTTGCATAAATTATACTTCAATAAAGCTGTGAAAACAAAAGTCTTATTGAAAAATACTTTACCAGACACAGTATGAGGCACTGGCAATGGGGGGAGACCAAGTCAGACAAAATACCTGCTCTGATAGGGCTTACAATTAGCAAGAGGCTGGCATTGCCAGCTTTTGGAGTTTCAAAAAGAAACGAATCATGTTAAATATACTATATTCTCCAAAGCCCCTGCTTTCAAAGAACTTACATGCTATTATAGGGGATTTGGGCAAGATGGAAAATAAGGACATTATACATAGATAGCAAAATAAAACTAAAGAAGACAAATAAAAAATGCTGAAGGGCAGAGGAGAAGGTGTCATTTTAAGTAGGATGGTAATGGGAGGCCTCCTTGAAAAGGTAATGTTTGATTAGAGACTTGGGAGAAAGAGGGAGGGCCATGCCGATGTCTGGGGAAAGAGCACTCCAGGTAGAGGGAACTGAGTCAGGGACATGCATGACCTTTTTGAGGACTGGCAAGGATGTCAATGGGCCTGGACCAGATGGAGTGAATAGAGACCCCAGAAATGAAATTAGAGGGAGTTGGAGTCAGATCATTGAGGGCCTGAAACACATAATAGAACTTGAGATTTTTCTCTGATTGAGCTTAGAAGCCCTGGAAAGGTTTAGAGCAGAGAAGTGAAATGATCTAAGCTGTTCGAATGGTTCATTCTCGTGGCTGGTGGAGAACAGACTATAGACTGCAAGGTTGGAAGCAAGGAGCACAGTTAGGAAGCTATCGCAATCATCCAGGAGAAAGATGCCAAAGGCTTAAATCAGGGTAGTAGCAGTGTGCCTGATCAAAACGGGTCCTGGCATATTGTGACTATAGAGCCAACTAGGTTTGCTGAGGGATGGATGACAGGTGTGGAAGAAAGAGGAGCATCAGGGATGGCCCCAATGTTTCTGGATGGAGAAACGACTAGGATATGAAACAAATGTTCTCAGAAGGGGAAACACCACCTTAGCGGAAGACTTGCAGGTAGGATCAGGTAAAATCAATTGCTATCATCCTGGTAAAATACAATAGAGCAGCAGCAGTGGGATAACTCTTTATGTGGTATTTAAGTCAGGCTATGCATGCCTGGTGACTCTGCGAGAGTTGGTCTTTGCTCCTGATACCACAGTTACAAAGGATTTCCATCACTGTTACTCAGGAGACAGTGTCTTCTACCTTCAAGTTCCTGACATCTTAAAGATGGTGGTTGCCATCTTTATTCTGTGGCCTCTCAAGCACCTTCCCCACCAGATGGCAGCATTGAAGTCCAGAGGCCTTCAGCACCATGCCTCCTTCCTTAATGAATATAAATGGAAAGCTTTAGGCCCCATTTTCAGACCAGTCAGACTTTTAGTCTCCCTCCTATCTCCCCTCCCCCACGGAGGGCAACCCCTTCCAATAACCAGCCTTCTAGACTATAATAGAAGCTTTTAACGTTATAATCTCTTGTCACATTACTCAGCAGTCTCATCTAGGCCTAGGAAACCATTTCCTGGAGGCCTCTTTTTTATTTGTGTTCATTAGCTCCACTAATATATTCTCTTGGAAACCACAGTTTAATAAATTTCATAGCCCATGACCGGTGGACTTAATGAATATTAGTCAGTCGAAGCGATTTTTGTTTATTCAGCTTCTCTTCCCTCTCCTCCCTTCCCATACCCCAGCCCTCATTCTGTGGAATGATAATACGCAGAGAGCTGGCTGGCCACAGCAGACTAACAACAAGGAGTAAAAGGATCTTTCTGAGCTCACACCTGTTTTAAGATTTGTTATCCTTAAAATGAAAAGCTGTAGGGATTCACTCGGCTCCTTCCTTGTAGCTCCCAGTGGCCTATGCTATTAAACCACAGGGAGGAGCCCAGCCTTCAGAGCACTTTAAAGTACTTATGTCAAATCCATCCCCTTCTTCCGGCCTCGGTTCCTCAATCCAGCCACCATTCCCAGGGGCGGGAGCACATTACAAGGCCTTCAGTTCGTATGAATGGGCACAAACAGACTTTTTCACCATTTAGATATGTCTACATTTGCAGGCACATCCTGTAGGCTGCCTGAAAACAGCCTTAATTTCAATTTACTGTCTCCCCAAGGATCTTGCCATTCTCCAGAAAGTGAAACACTCAATGGTCGTTTCTCCTCCCGACCTCTCACCCCAGCCTCTCTCTGCCCTCCTCCTCTTTCAAGGGAAAAGCTGGACTAGGAGGAACGTTTTTTGCTCAAGATGAATACAATGAAGTTTTGATGTTTCTAACAGTTGTACATGATCTTTTATTGTTTAAAAAGTAACGAGCAAGTTTTGCACCAGATTATCACATTTGGAAAGTGTTCAAAGTCGGCACAAAGCCTAGTCGATGCTGGTTTGGGTCCCCCTGGATTATGGCTACATGAGTGAGTGTCATACTGTAGCCTTGAAGTTTTGCATTGTTGTTTCTGTTCTGCCGGTGGCTACCTATATTTAACTTTTTTATTATGGAAATTTTCAAATGTATACAAAAGTAGAGCTAACAGTATGACGAAACTCTATGTGTCTATTCTTTAACTTCCACAAAATCAATATTTAACCAATCTTGTATTATCTAATCCCCCTCTCACACATACACATCTTCTTTACTTGGAGATTTAAAAAGAAATCACAGATATTATATCTTTTTCTCTGTAAACAGTCCTGTATGCATCAGGCTTTCTATTTTTCACATAATCACCATGTCAATATCATACCTAAAGAAAATTACTGATAACTCCTTAAAATTTTCTGATACCCAGTCCATACTTATTTTTCCCAGATTCCCTCAATATGTCTGTTTATAGTTCAGAATCCAAGGAAGGTCCACTATTGTATTAGTTTCTTATTATACAACAGCTTTTCTTCTTCTGTTGCTTAAAATTTATGCCATAGATTTCTGGGTGATACCCAGATTTCTTTTCTGTAGAAATGTCCCACACTATAGATTTAATGGATTGTTTTCTTGTAGTTTCATTTATCTTGTTCTTGTACTATTAGGGCCATTTCTGGAAGAGACGATTTTGGCTGACTTCTTCACTCTCGAAGTGAACAAGAAATGTATTAGGTAGCTAAATGGATTAGAATACTAAGGGCAAAAATCACTTTACTTTGCCATTTGGAGCTGGAGTGACTGTTAATTCATTCAGTACATATTAAATTGCTCTAATGCTGTACCAGGCACCATGCTGGGCTTTGGAAATGCAGAATGACTAAGGGGGGTGAAAGTGCATGATGACTGACAAAAACATGGATCTTATCCTCATGAATGTTAAGGGTTGTAGGTTTTAAAACACCACCTAAATAGACACCTGTATTGGGTTCTCATTATACCCTTGTCAAGCCCATCAAATTATAAAGTCCTCTCAAATTTACTGAAGACTATTGAGGATGAAGTGACAGGAACTACACCAGAAATCAGTAATGGAGATGTCAGACTCAGTCCTCCTGGGCCTCTGGATTCCAACCCTTGGATCTAAAACTGCATCACAGGTAGATCAGTACTGCTAAAAAGATTTAGCCAGCTTCTGAGCTAAATTAATATAAGGGTATCAACTTATATTGGCCTAAAAACAAAAGAAGTTCCTTAAGAGTCCCTTGATTTTGACATTCAGCTCCAAGAAACCACCAATGAGTTGAAATAAGAATTACACTGCAGTGTGTTGTGTACAGATTAAACACAATGGTAACATTTGCTTTTAATTTTTTAAATGCTGTTTGCAACCTAGTAAATGAATCTTATGACCCACCAATAAGTGAGGACCCTCCAACTGAGCTGCTGACTTTGGGAATGACGCTCTTGGATAAGATGACATCATGGACTGTCTGCTTTAGCTACATAATTGAGGCAAGCTTCCTCGAAATCCTAGCTTTTGTGCCTTTGAACTCACAATCGAGGAAGTAATCATCCTTTTGAGCATCAGGGCCCTCGTCCTAGTTGTTGTTTTCTAGGTGGAAGAGTTGGGCAAGAAAGATGGAGGGAGACACTTGGGACAAAGTAAGAGCCTCAGGGATTTCAAATGTATTATTTATAAGAGGACTAAAATTTAAGTGGCTCCTACATGCTAAATGTGTTTTCATTTTACCATATGTTATCCTTGTAAAAACATGAGAGTAGCCTCTATCATCTACATGTCATGTATGAGAAAACTGGGGCTCCGAGAGGTTAGATACTTCAGTTGAGCTGACAGTTAGTAAGAGAAACAAACTACTAACCGATAACTAGAAGCCATATCTCCTAGTGACTGAGGACCAACAGAAGTTGGAGCCACTCTTCACTCTGAATCCTGGTTGTGTCACCTACTGACTCTGTCAATTAGTAAGTGAGGAATGTATAAGATTAAATGTACAAAACCTTGGCATCTAGCAGGCAAAGATGATATATATGTATACATATACATAATATATATTAAAATATACACAAGACACATACATATATCAGATATATATGTGTATATATGTATATTAACATTTTTGTTTCTCAAGTTATCCCTTGGAATAATACAGTATGATAATGGTACTGACATTGTCTGTATTTCTGAACTTGTAATCTATTAGCATCACTCATTGTCACGTTTCTTAAGTCAATAAATACTGAATGTGGTCAGAGTTCTGTATGGAGTAGGCACTGTAGGAAAACATGACAAGTGAACAAACAAATATACAAATTCGGCAACAGATGTCAATCTCTGGCAGAAAAATTTGATGGATGAACCATAATTTTGAGCACTCGCCCATGTCGCATCAGGCCTAGGTTACTTTATTAGGAGCCAGAGATTTTGTTGTTGCTATTGGCGTTGTTCTGAGAATATTCCCATCCTCATATGTGTCATATCAAGAGGCAGTAATGTGTGGTATTTAAGAGTACAAACCCTCAGAGCAAGATTGATAATGCCCAAATCCTGGTTCTGCCACTTAACCTGTTGTGTGGTCTTGGACAAATTAAACTCTTCCTTCCTCCATCGTCATTTGTAAGATAAGGTTGATGATGTTGACCATGGTAATGATGATAGAAGTGCCCACCACATAGATTGTTGTGAGAATGAAATGCTTTAGCATACACAAAGCACTTGGAACCATAGCTGGAATATAAGAAATGTTGGCAGATACCATGATGTTATCAGTTAGGGAGATAATCCCTCTACTTTTGAAAGGAACAGCTTTTTCAGTCTCAGTTGCATTTGGTAGCTTTCTGGAGTGGATCAAATCAGAATAGGATGTCCACTCATTCAGTGGGACTTTGTTGGTCCTGTATGGTAAATAAGACGCAGTGCTAGCATGTGACAGGTTCAAAGACGATAGGAAGACTGTTCTTTCCTTAAGAAATTCATAAGCTAATTGAGAAAAAATTTTATCTGCCATTAGTGAGCTTCGAGACCTCATTCAAATACTGCCTCTCTCTAAAAAATAAGGGAGCTCAACTATTCCACAACCAATGATGAATGAGCTGGGACTCGCCAGGCTTTAACATGTCAAGTCACAAAGGCAAGATTCTCTTGCTAAGAATTATAAGGACAACCATGAACTCATAGAAATATTTTAAATAAGATAGGGCCTAAAAAAATGAAGAACATGATGCTATTTAATGACATCCTCCAGATGAAAAGTGTGAAGAAGTTTATGACTAAGCATTTTTCTTTGGCGTTCGTTTTTCTTTTTCTCCTCTTTCTTCCTCTCCTCCTGCCTCCTTCTCTTCTTCCTGCTTCCCTTATTTTCGCCTTCCTTCTCCTTTTCTGCTTCCTCCCAGTTAGACATTTATAAAGACTTGTCCAAGAAGCAATGGGCTTACCAAGCTGAGCAAGACACCTTCAATCTCTCCTTTCAGAAATTATGATTGGAGAAGCTTCATTCACAGTCTCTCTTCATCTCTCATATGGTAAATAACTTCCACATCTCTGGACAGTGTTCCCCTTGATGTCTAGGAGGGCTTTTGATAGAGGGTGAAATATTCAGAGTGACCAACGTTGAAACCATTATTTCAGTCTTCACAGAGATGAATCTATCTCAAAATTGTTGTTAGTTGAAAACTAAAGTTGTATTTATTTGTAAAGTTACTAAACCTCCCAAAGTGGGATCAAATGCTTAGGAGTCTTCATCCTTTCTTAATTGATCATTTGTCTTCCTCTGAAGATGCACATCTTCTATAATAGCTAAAAGCGCCGTTTATCTTGAACTGGTTACCCTACATTTCACCATATAACAAGTCGTTGACTTACTGAAGTGCTGGGAACCTCAATAATGCATCATATGTCTCATAAATGATGTAAAAATCTCTTCCTGGGTAGAAGTATTAACTGCTGTCACATGAACAACTGTCTGTCACAACAAGAATGCACTGTATGAGTCAGCTACCTCCCGTCCCCTTATGAAAGGTTTCCTTCAGTATGGGATGCAAGAAACACGTGAATTTGTTTTCTGATGTGGTTCTTCAATGTGAGTTGATGTAGGCAGCCTTAGAAATGGGTTATGTTTGAAGGGTTACTTTATAAGCCTATTGTTTGCAACTGAAAAGGCATCTTCCAATAGTGACAGTGCGACAAGTCCAGGCCGGGTTCCCCAAATCACCCGTGAAAGTCTACTGAAAGCAAAGCTGAAATTTTATAATTTGCAATCACTATTCAACCTAAGCAACCATCTGTCCCAGCACTGAGTCCTTGAGGCCTCTAAGATTTGAGTTATGGCCGAGATAGTGAAGAAGCAGTGGAGTATGGGTAGAGGAGGGCACAGCATTGGCGGCAGAGGTGAAGAGAATAAGAAGGGAGTCCCATAGTTCCTACCGTGTTCTCTGGGGTCATTGGTCAAACAGAGGCATTCTGTATTCTACAGACCTTGTACGAAATGCACAAAATGCACGAAAATCTCTCAGGAGCTGGCTGCAGGGCACGCATTTACACAGTAACAATCCATCTCCCAAACTGATGCCTGCCTCTGGAATGGAGCCCATCCAGCCCAAACAAAGGGGGCCCAGCAGACGGCCCTGAACCCCTATGTGTGCTTGCCGATGACTGAGACAACATCTCTGTTCATCACTGGGCCCCCACAGTCCTAGGAGGTTGAGTTTTCTTGGCTTGTAGATCAGTAAACTTAGGACACCATGGTCTCTGTCTCCAGGCTTTAGTTAGAGTTTGATGCAACTAGTCCTGGTTCAACTCATCTACTTTTGAGGAATCTGCTTGGTTGAACTGACTTGGATGGGGTTGGTGACTGGGCCGCAGAGGGGAGAGTGGTAAAAGATAGAGGCAAGAAGTCAGAATAATAAAGATAAATAACTGTGAGAAGCAAGTCCACTCACTGTGATCATCAAGTCTCTGAATTGTGTCTCTAAATGGATTATAAATTATGCTGGAAGGATAAGATCTAAGATGACTCCAATGAGTCATCATATTCAATTTATTTGTTCAGAAATGCTCTCTCGTTTGCCTTGTATCACACCTTTGCTTTGATTAAGGTCATTCATGATACAACTTTGTATCTATATCTTATTCTATAAAAGCTATAATTCTGAGCACTCACCAATGTGTTCCCTCCCCTCCAGTCAAGCCTTGTACTAGATCTCCTTCCCTTAACCCAGCCTTCTGGTCCTTCTTCAAGCTTTCTCCTTGCTTCAAGTTCCATTTTCTTTGCTGACCCAAATCCCAGTCACCATTCAGGTGAATCACATTTAGGACACCTTTCTGATGGCTGGCATTCTCGTTGATTTCTTTGGAAAAGTATTCTTTTTAAATTTAGTTTTAGAAAATATTTATATGAAAATATAGCTAACATACAATATTACATTAGTATCAGGGGTACACCGTAGTTATTCAACATTTATATACCTAAAGAAGTGATCACTATGATAAGTCCTCATGGTTGCCAGGTGGGACAGGGGTTGTGGGGTGCAGTGAAAAAGGTAAAGGGATTAAGAAGTACAAGCTGGTAGTTACAAAATAGTCACAGAGATGTAAAGTAAAGCACAGGGAATATAGTCAGTAATATTGCAATAATTATGTATAGTGCCAGGTGGGTATTGGACTAGTCACTTCGTAAATTATATAAATGTCTAATCGCTATGCTGTACACCTGAAACTAATATAAAATAATATTGGAAAAGTATTTTTAAATGTCGTTCTTTATATCTTTTTGTATGACTGAATTATTTCATTAAAGAAAAGGAATAAGTCATTTTAAGTGTGTACCTCCTACAAGTTATCAACTTCTTCATGCAGGAGTACCTCATCTGTAAAATGGAAATGATAATAGCACCCACTTTATAGAGATTTGTAGGAGTTAATATTACATTAAGTTAATGCCTGTCACGTATTTACAAAGTAATTGATGCATAGTAAGTATGCAATAACTTAGTAATTATCTTCATCTCTCTCTTTTTGTGAACTCCCTAGAGTATGTTTACTGTAAATTCTATAATTCAACATTTTATTAGATTCTGGCTGGTTCTGTAATTTCTGCTGTTTCTCTGTTGCACCTGTTTTCTCCTCAAGGATGCTGGAAACAGGTCAAGGGCAAGTTCTGTGGATTATCCTTCTTCATATGCTCTGGGGCACTGCAAGAGTGTTGGGATGGATTGGAAAATACTTATAGGTTGATTGATTGGAATGGTCTTTCAGGCATGAACTGTATAGGATCCCCATAGTTTTTCATTCACTTATGTCCAAATATGTAAAACAAGAAACCTCTGCATGTCTGTTACTTTCCTCCTGTGATACAAACTATGAGAAGGCCACCTTGGGCTCAAAGTTGAAATATATGAATCAACAGAGGACACGCTCATTCACAGGCTCTCCAACTTCCACCCATCCCTTCCTTCTTCCATTTAGTACTAGAACATTACCCAATAATTCAATAAGCATGCACACCTACCCACTCTCAGAACAGTATTTCTGAAGGTTATAATTCTCTATTTTGTACTTTAAAGAAAATCCGAGCTAACCAGTTACTCCGCATCCAAGTTCTACTGGTGATAATCATATCCCTCTTGGTGAGACTATTTTAGGGGCTTAGAGCCAGGTGTGGTTCCAGGGGCTAGAGCAAAGTGAAAATCTCCCAAGAGCTGGCTACAAGGCACGCATTTACCCAACAACAATCTGTCTCCCAAGCTGGTGCCTGCCTCTGGGGTGCAACCCATCCAGTCCAAACGATGGAGGAGTCACCAGACTGGCCTGAACCCCTAATGTGTGCTTGCTGACGACTGAGACAACATCTCTGTTCATCACTGGGCCCCCACAGTCCTAGGAGGTCAATTGTTCTTGGCTTGTAGATAAGAAAACTTAGGAGAAAATGGTCTCTGTCTCCAGGCTTTAGTTAGAGTTTGGTGCGACTAGTCCTGGTTCAAACTCATCTACTTTGGAGGAATCTGCTTGGTTGAACTGACTTGGATGGGGTTGGTGACTGGGCCGCAGAGGGGAGAGTGGCAAAAGATAGAGGCAAGAAGTCAGAATAATAAAGATAAATAACTGTGAGAAGCAAGTCCACTTACTGTGATCATCAAGTCTCTGAATTGTGTCTCTAAATGGATTATAAATTATGCTGGAAGGATAAGATCTAAGATGACTCAAATGAGCCATCATATCCAATGTTATATAGTGAATCTATTGCCTACAGGTAGAAGTATTGCAGATAGAAACAGAGGTGTAGATATGTATCATGTACAACTTAAGTCATAAATGCCCCATGTGCTCCAACTCTTCCCAGCTCAACCTCAGTCCCCATTTTCTAAATTGCATCCTAGTAACATTGAAAACCCACACATCATCACCAATAGCAACCACAAAAGGCCTTTCTGGCCTGGGAATTCCAGGCAGTCAGGGCTGACTTCTGTCAGTTACCCCAGATGCTAAACTAATTGGCTTGATGCTCAGATGAAAGAATCGAAGCCTAGAAGGCAGGAAAAGCCCCCTTCTGTGACCAAAGCCATTAAACCTCAATTAGGACATAGACAAGGAAGGTGTGGATGAGTCTGGGGTAATTACCAGGCTTTGTCTGACAGCTCGGTTCCTGCAGCCGGGGCTAGAGCAGGTGACTTGGAAATCCAATCCCCAGACAGCTGCAGACAGTGTGGGCTGATCGTACCCTGCCAGCCAGACCTCCCCACCGCTGGCAGCTTTCTGCCGCGTGTGGCCCCTCATGACTTATCACTGCCTGGTAAGCTGGCCCCACCTGTTTCAGAGACAGCAAAGCACACAGACAGCCACCCAGGGGCAAATCTCCATAGGCTCCAGCCTAGCAGATAATCCTGGGGGTGCTCCTTATTATGCTTTAGGACCATCTTTAGAAAACTCCTTCTATCCATGCTGCGGGTGAATTAGCTACTAGCTGATGGTCCCACTGTCCCATCCAGGGCACCTGGGGAGATGTGATGACAGGCTGGTCCAGACTATTTTTCTAAAGGCTTCTTGAGGCTGGAGTGATTCCTGCTGCCCACACTGAAAGTGCAGGAAACACAGGGATGAGATTGTTCACAGTGTTGTGGGCTGAATTGTGTGCCCCCAAATCCCTATGTTGAAATCCCAACCCCCAGCAGCTCAGAACGTAACCAGATTTGGAGGGAAGGTTTGAAGAGCTTAGGTTAGAATGAAGCCATGAACGTGGGGCCCTATCCAATCTGACCGGTGTCCTTATGAGAAGAGAAAGTTAGGATGCAGGCAGAGAGATGCCCGGGGTGCCCATGTACAGAAGGCTGACCATATGAAAAGTCATCCTGATGGTGGCCATCTGCCAGCCCAGGAGAGAGGCCTTGGGACAAACCAAGCATGCTGACACCGTGATCTCAGACTTCCAGCTTCCTAATCTTTGAGTAAATACATTGCTGTTGTTTAAGCCACCCAGTCTGTGATATTCTGTTATGGCCTCTTGGCAGATGAATACACATGGGTTTATTAATTCACTCAACAACCACTTGTTGAACATTTACTGTGTGCCAGATTCTGTTTATTGTAGATGTCGGCAATACAGAACTGGAAAGGACAAACTGGGTGCCTGCTGTCATAGAGCTTACATTTCAGAGGGAGGGAAAGGTCACTAAAGAGGTAAATGAACAAACAAGTTCATTTGGGGGGGCAGTCAGTGTCACGAAGGAGACAGAACAAGATCATGTAATGGAGAGAATGTGGGGGTGAGCTTTGGATGAGGTGTTCCGAAGAAGCTGCTCTTGGAGGGTGATATGAGAGCCAAGCCCTGAAAATAAGAAGACATGAAAGCCTCCCTAAAAACAAGAAGAAATTAGCCATACAAAGATCTGGGGGGGAGAGCGTGCAAAAGTTCTGGGGCAGAAACAAATTGGTGTTTTTGAGGAACAGAAGGAAGGCTGTTATGAAGTAGATTTATATCAACTGGGGTGGCCTGAGCCCATCTCTGCACACAACCCTGCGTCCCCAAAGAGAGCAAGGGCGGTTGAAGGTCATAAGCTGAAGGAGACATGAGTGGCGGTCAAAGACACAGAACAGAATCCTGAAGCTGGACTCTAAGCTCCAGGTCCATGGTTGGCTTAGGTGAGTGGCTCTCAACCTGACCAGCATCAATGCTTCTTTTTGTAGCAAGTATTTTTTGAAGATCCCTTTGATTATCCTGAACTCACCATAAATAACATCACCTATATGAACACATAATTTTAAAAAAAATCCATATAATACCCAAACTATAGTAAAAGGGAAACATTTATAATGAAATCATTTCAATACCGGAATAGGCAGGCACAAGCACATCAGAAGAGATAGTGGTTGGCTGCCGGCAGGTGGAATCCCTGTGAGTGTGATGACAATTGCAGGCTGAGACCGTTTGGTTGATCAAAACTTATTTGTAATCATTAATAGTTTAAATAATTTTCTCTCAATTTTACCATGTGTTATGATAACGTCATGGAAAGTTTAGGATTACTGTGAAATTTGGGGAAATTTCTATCAAGCCTGTTTTATTTCTGAACTTTTAGATTTCAGGTTTTCTTGCGCAATGACTCAGCACTCATTAACCACTTCCCACATCCTTTTGGCGCCGGACTTTGGGCCCTGAGTCTACGTCATAGTGTCAGGTGACCACGAGCAGTAACAATTTCCTGAAAACCAATTCTGCCCCGGAAATAACTATGTAACTGTAACTTACCTATACACGGAAGTGTCTGCAAATCATATAAACATATTTTACGAAAACTAACCCTTAACTTCCTTCAAGGTGGGTCACAAAAATGCCTGTGACTTGACAAGAGTCACAAGAGTCAGTGTGACAGACCTGCAGCTGGAGTGGAAGAAGTGGGTGGCCTTATCCAATGAAATATTTCACTTTTGCCAATTTAAGGAACCAGCTAACCATGTGCGCACCCTGCTGTCCTGTCAGGCTTTCATCCCAGAGGCTCGGGAGCTTCAATGGCCTTAGCTTCACTGTCAACATGTCTCTACTACTCAACTTCCCTGTGCTTCTGACTGGATGCCCAGCAAAATCCCAACTCTGAACTCAAACTCCTGCTTCCTCCATTGACATCCTCATGCAGGAGGCTCCCCTACAAATCCGGCGTTTTGAATCTCAGCGGGGGCTCTGAATGATGCCCAGTGGTTCTACAAGTCTTGAATTAGCTCCAACCCTGCCTCCCTAAAGAGCTGTTCTAAACGTTCCTCACTGTTCTTACATACTTATCCTAGGCTGCTTTCTCTCTCCCTCATTTTAATATTCTTATAAAATTATGTGTATATATATTGTATATCTACGTAGGGGACATATTAATTATATATTATGTATTATAATACAGGTATATATTAAATATACATACATACATACATACATATATGTTATCTGTACCCATCCTTACCTTGTACCTTTTTTTTTTAAAGATCTTCTCTCTTAACCACTTTCAAGTATAGCCACCATGCCGTACTTATATCCCCAGGACTTATTTATTTTATAACTGGAAGTTTGTACTTTTCGACCCCTTTCACCCATTTATCCCACCCCCCACCCTATCCCTCCGGCAACCACCAAACTGTTCTCTCTGTATATGAGCTTGGTTTGTTTGTTTTTGTTTTTAATTCCACATATAAGTGAGGTCATATGGTATTAGTCTTTCTCTGCTGACTCACTTCATATAGCTTATTGCCATGTTGTTACAAATGGCAGGATTTCATTCCTTTTATGGCTTACTAATATTCCATTATATGTATCACATTTTCTTTATTCCTCAATGAACAGTTAGGTTGTTTTCATACCTTGGCTATTGTAAATAATGCTGCAATGACCATGAGGGTGCATATATCTTTTAGTATATCTTTTAGAGCTAGTGTTTTTGTTTTCTTTGGTTAAATATCCAAAAGTGGACTTGCTGGGTCATAAGGTAGTTCTATTTTTAATTTTTTGAGGAACCTTCATACATTTTCCATAGTGGCTGCACCAATTTACATTCCCACCAACAGTGCACAAGGGGTTCCCTTTTCTCCACATTCTCGCCAATACTTGTTATTTCTTCTCCTTTTGATACTAACCATTCTATTATAACAGGTGTGAGGTGATGATGTGTCATTGTGGTTTTGATTTGCATTTCCCTGCTGATTAGTGATGTTGAGCATTTTCTCATGTACCTGTTGGCCATCTATGTTTCTTCCATGGGAAAATGTCTACTCAGATCTTCTGCCCATTTTAAAAATCAGGTTGTTATTTTGGTGTTTTGCTATTGAGTTTATGAGTTCTTTATATATTTTGAATATTAACTCGTTATCAGACATATGATTTGCAAATATTTCCTCCCATGCAATAAGTTAACTTTCCATTTTGTTGGTGGTTTCCTTTGCTGTGCAGTAGCATTTTCATTTGATGCAGTCCCACTTGTTTATTGTTGCTTTTGGTATCATATTCAAAAGATCATCACCAAGACCTATGTCCAGAACATTTGACTGTATTGGCCGGTCCCTTAGAAGAATATTTATTGGTTTATATACTTGTATGTATTGTTTATCTGTATTGCTCTAGAAATAATTTAAAGTGTCCTGTTAAAGTATGAATAATTAGAAAAAATAAAATAAATATTTTTAAAGTGTTTTAGAGGTTCTCTAGATATTTAACACATGTACTTAACAAACCGTAAGGTAATCAATATTATTACTTTATCAGATAGTAACAAAGACCTCAGAAACACTCCAATCAGTCCCTTCAAATTTATATGCATTTTTTGGTCCTTTATTTCAGTTTGATCTTTTTTTAAACCTATAAATAGATATTAGTGTTGTTTTTTTAAAGAATCAATGATTTATGTTTACCCACATAATTATCAGTTTCTTTGTACATTGTTTCCTTTCATATCTAATGCTGTCCACCTAGAACCACTTCCTTTTCCTTTGTTTTTTGTTTTAGATGAGCCATCCTGCCATCTGTTGGCAGCTCAGCAGCAGCTCCGCTCGGCCCAGGAATCGAACCAGTGATCCTATTGCTCAGAGCTCACACTCTTGAGCGAGCTCTTAACCAACTGAGCCACTCAGCTGGCCCCTCTTTTCCTTTTGTTAAGGACATACTTTAGAATATTCTTCAGTAGAGTCCCATTGATGGCAAACTTTTATTTTGCTTATTTGAAAATTTTGTATTTTGTCCTTATCCTTGAAAGAAAGGAAAGAACCCTAGATGGATTGCTTTGTTTTCTCAACACATTGAGTATGTCATTTTATTGTCTATTTTTGCTGAGAAATCAGATGCTGTTTTCACTCTTCCCTATGGGTGATCTTTTCTCTCAGTCTACTTTAGGATGTTCTCTTTGTCTTTGATATATTGCATATCACTACTGTGTCATGAAACACTTCCTGCTTGAAATTTGTAGGTTGCCTGAAGTTAAAGATTGATTTCTTTCATCAGTTCTGTAAAGTTTTATCCATGATGTCTTCAAATATTGCCTCTCTTTCAGTCTCTTACTTGCTTCCTTCCACAACTTGCATTAATAATATTTTTGACTTCTTACTTTTTAAAAATACTCTCTTTTATTTCTTTTATATATAAAATATATTTTTTTGTTGTTCTTTGCTTCATTAATTCTAGAACCTATAGTCTTTGTTCTCAGATCTCTGCTAGTTTTGATGATTGTTTTGGTGCAATATCTACTTTGTGTTTTAGTATTTTTGTTTTTCTTTTTTTATATAACTACAATTTTATATTCAAACCATGGAAGGTCTAGTTTGTGGTTCCATGTTTTTAAGAGAAACATTTATGGTAGAGTAAGATTTTTTCCCTGCTTTTTACTGAAGAGAAAATGTGGGTCGAAGTAGGCAAGATTCTTGGGTCTTTTCCTCTGCTGGATTGATTGATTGGTTGATTTTTCACTTTTATACTAGAATCCTCACATTTCTACAGCATCACCTATTAGACCCTTTACCTTATTGTCTCCTATTTTGTGTAAACTTCACAGCTATCAAAATGAAAGTTCAAGGTCTCTGGGGTTCAATAGTCATTTCTCTGATAAAGTGAGCCTTCCTGCCAGCTTGCCTCACTACATCCATGCTTTTATTATGATTTTTGCCCCTGAGGATTCCTTACGTTTTTACCAGTTCAGCAATTCATTTGAAAATATGTTTAAATTGTATCCACTAGTTGTTTTCAAAAGACAAGGATTGCTTAGGACAGCTTGTCTGTCAAATTGCTGGAAATACAAGACTCTCCTGATTTCTTGATATATTTTCCCTCCCTTGGCTTTCTCCCATTCTAGCCATCTTTCTTAGCCTTCTTCATTGAATCCTCTGTTTCTGCTCATCTCCCAACAGTCAGAATCTCAGAGTGTTTTATCTCTGACTGTCTCCTAATCCAATTGGAAAATACATCCTGCTGATGCCTGCAGCTACCAGCCATACACTGGTGCCTCCCAAATCATGTAGTGTCTAGCCAAATCAATCTTTGGAGCTCTAAATCCTTGTACAGAAAGGCCTGCTTTATTTAGCTGTACCCATGGTATCACAAGTGCAGTGTCCAAAGTTGACTTAATCACCCTCCCTCACCTTCTTTTATTTTTTTATTTGGGAAAATGACACCAACATCCATCCTGTTAACCAAATGGAAATGTGGGACCCGTTACAGATTCCTCTTTCCCCCACATCCTCCCTATGCAATTGATCACTGATTGTTGATTCTACCACCTAGAAACCTCTCCAGCGTACCCCCTCCTTTCCATCACAACTCCCACTACCTATTTAATTAAAAGCTTCATCATTTCTCTCCTGGATTGATGTAATAGCCTCCTAAATGTCTGCCATCAATCCACAGTCCTCACTGGAGTCAAAGTAATCTCTCTAAAATACATACGTGATCATCTCATAGCATGCCCCTTCCCCTAACTAAAATTAGTCAATGACTCCCTATGGGGCTCAAGATAAAATTCACATTCCAAGTTCATTTCTTCTTAACCCAGACTGGAGACATATTGAAATATTTGCAATTCCCCAAGCATGTCATGGTTTCTATAGCTTTGTGACTTTGCACATAACTTCCTTTGCTTTGAATGTTCTTCCTCGTCTTCTTTGTCTGACTTACACATTCTTATTAATTTTGCCACTCCGGTTGGATATACCCAAATGAGTATTTCCATCCACTGACTGTGGATGGAAACTTCCAGAAAAGAAGTTTAGGAGAGCAAATGTACATGTTTCTATATTTTTGTGTTTTTCAAGAATGAGTAACAATAGGAAATTTTTATGCATACAATATGTCATTTATATGCAAAGCAGCTCAAATTATTATTATTATTAAATGCATAAAATAGTTGAAATATCAACATTTTGTCTTTTGTATATTTCTGTCCTGTTTAGGAAAAAAACAAAACTTGAAATCAGTTAATGCAGCGAAAGAGTTAATAGACACAATGTATGTGTTACTTCCCCAGAAATCCTCCAAGTCTTCCATCTGCCCTATTCTGTTGAGTATCCTTCCTCTGCACTTTTGATTCATTCATTAGAGAAATATGTATTGAGTCTGTATTACCTACCTACCTACCTAGCACTGTGGCACTATCCTGATCATGAGGAAAGTAATAACATAGGAAACAATCCTTATTACAATGCAGTGTAATAAATACAACCATAGCAGAGAGCACAGTGACCAGGAGCCTGAATCAGCCTTGAATGAACAGAGAGGGCTTTCTGAGGAGGTTATACAAAAAATTGATGTCATTGCTTATATTTCTGGTCCCCTTACCCCTGATTTTATCTGCCCTTAGCAGTCCATCATTTCTGTATGAAAAAAATTAGCATATGGTTGGCTATGTCATCTCATAAATTTCTGTAGCTTAAATCAACCTCTGCCTGTTACTGACATACTAGATATCATGATGCTCTGAATAACTGTGTCATATGTGAAGCTAATCCAAGCCTGGGAAAAAATAGCATCTGCTCCACCAGGACCACCAAAGCTCAAACCCAAGGAAAGAGATAAACCCGTATTGAACTATATTTTAAGATTTTTAAAAATACATCCACTCTTGTTTTATTCCAAACAGGCACCATAGAGGTGTATCAAACTATACACATTCAATGGGATAAAATATATTGTCAAGGGAACGAGAGTAAAGGAGAAACAAGGAAAGGAATATCATAAATCTGGAGTAAGATTAGTACATGAAAGCACTAGAGGAAAGCAACAAATATGACTCTAAGCTTCTTAGCAGCCAAAACAAAGAAGGATCATGATTAGTCACAGTTCTCCATAAGAAAAATAAAACAAACCACTTGTTCAGAAGGAGGCCAGTTTTATTGAAAACTGATTCCCAAGGAATTTCTCCCAAGAATGCAGGAACTGCTGTGTGATGTGGCAGACAACGGTCCTATCATGATTCCTTCACTAGTTCCAATCACAGATGTAATGAGTCTGTCTCCTAACAGCCTTTCTTGTGGGGAGTTGGCATAATGCCAAAGAACAAGTCAGTAAAAGCTGTTCTACAAGGAGTAAATTTCAGTGACGCTCATGGACCATTCCAAGACTTTAGAATCAAACAGCTGAGGATTGAATTATGGGTCATTTAAACACAAAGTGTGAACACGAGGCTGTGACTCCCTCTTGGTTAGTTTGCTCCTTTGTTAAAAACTGTGATGATAATACTCACCTTTTGGCTCTGCGGGTCAGTTAAAACTCAGAATATTTAATAACAACAGTCAGCATCCATTAAACTCTTCCCCTGTGTCAAGCATTTTTCTAAGCACCTTACACCTGCTGATGTAATCCTTGAAGCAAGGCCCTTATGTGGGAACTCTTATTCCCACTCACCAATTTGGAAACAGATCCGAGAGGTCAGGCAATTTGTCCAAAGCCACAGAACTGGAAGAAGGGAGCTGAGATATCAGCCCAGGCTATGGTGTTTGTGATCTTAAAGCATTCTGTTCTAAATTATCATCCAATTTTTAGGCATTTTTTGATAAAAATTATTTGTCACAACTGGAGTTTCGATAGCAGGTTCATGTTAGTGTTATCTTGTGCTAATCTGGAAATCAGATTTTCTCCATGGCAACTGAAGGGAAATCCCTTTGCTTTGCCAAAGGTAGTTTGGTGAAGTTCCCCTCATAAAATCAAGGAGTCGGACCATACAGATAGAATATAAATGGCAGAGCTCCCAAAGAGCTCCAAGACCAGAAAAGTTAATCCTTGTGTTCTGCTTACTGTCTGTGGCAAAGACAACCCCTTCCTTCCACTCACCTCGTTTATTCAGTTGACAGACAGCTGCTGGCTAATTGGCCTGCTGTGTTGCCTCTTTGGCTGGTTTGTGTGGCAAGCTGAGTCTGGCGGGAGGCCTTACACAAAGCTCACCCAGCGTGACTTCAGCGGGGTCAAACTCTAAAAATAGAAAGCTGAGGTTCTGCAGGGCTGAGTTGAACATCCAACCACCCAGTCGATGACTGGAAGATAGGTCTGCCATCTCAAGGGTGGCTTGTGTTTCCTATTAAACTGGAGTTGGAATGCCAAAGGGCAAACGTTAGAGCAGTAGCGTCTGAATAGAATGGCACATGACTGCTCTGAGCCGGGTTGAATCCTGGCTATAAATCATACCAAAAACAGCCTGAAACTGAGCTCTCCCAGACACTTAAAACTCCAAAGTGTGGCCTGGGTAAGCCATTAGGAGAAGTCTGCCTTCTCAGATCTAGGCATTCCATGCCTCAGCACACAAGGTACCTCTTCCGATAATCCTTTCCTTTGTCTCATCCAGACTTTTTGGTCTGGAATTTCCCTCCAAGCTTCATGACCTGATCAAGGGTTAAAGACGATTCCATAGCCCCCATAACATAAGAGGAAAACCACACCACAGTATGGACCTCTGTCTGCCTCCACAACCTTGAGTAGGTATGTAACCTTGAACGCTGGACAGGTATTTAATCTTCACCAGTTTCATTATCACCCTTAGACTCAGTCTCGTTATTTGTAAAACATAAGCAATAAAGTACCAGTTTTATAGAACAGTTTGGAGACTAAAGAGAGATCATCGAAATAAAGCACCCAACCTATGTTCTAGAGAAAGTGTTCCATAAAAGTTATTTTCATCGTGATGATTAATATGTATCATCTGGGGAGGTCCTAGGATCCCCATACTGGAGGGACTCAGGCAAGGAGTGGAAGAGAGCTTGAGTTAACTTTAGAAACCCAGAATGATGCAGAGGGTGATAGAAGGAAACGTAATTATGGTCAGGAGTGACATATGCTATGAAACACTACACTCTCCATGGAAAGGCTTTTTTTTTATTTTGGTAATTGGGGGTTTCCTGTTCCTCCTTCATGCACCCAAAGGAAAGCTTGCCTATCAGTATACCTGCCCATTTACACAAAGGCTAAGGTCTTCCTTCTCTTATAAAAGTTGGTGAAACAGACTTTCACCAGGCAGAGAAAACCCATAACAGCCATCCACACTAATCACCTTAGTCATAACTCTGAACGGACAATTATTTGAGAACAGTATATTAAAAAAATGACACAATAAAGACATAGCACTGGCATTGGATGTAATGGAAATAATACCTAAAAAGGAGAAAACTAGAAAAAAAAATCCTACCATAAAACTTTGGAGAAATTTAAAAGACTATTTCATCCAAATTAAGAACAGATTCCTATGACAGGATAAATCAGAGTAAACAGCATACACAGTGCAAAGACCCTGAGTCAGGAGAAATCTGTCAAAATGCATCAAAATAGATAATCTCCAAACTGCTGGAAATACTAGGAGAAATCCCAAAATACAGTGATAGTAAGGTGCTTTAATGCTTTCTCAGAAACTGATAAATTTTATTTTCAGAGAGCCCACATTCATATCACTTTTATTATAGTATATTGTTATAATTATTCTATTTTATCACTAATGTTAATCTCTTACTGTGCGAATTTATAGATTAAACTTTATCATAGATATGTATATATACCAAAAATATATAGTACATACAAGGCTTGGCACTGTCTGAGGTTTCAGGCATCCACTAGGGGTCTTGGAATATATCCCCCGTAGATATGGGGAGACTAGTGTATTATGCCATAAAACTAGATATGGAGAGAAAATATAGCCAACTATTGTAGTCATTTAGAGATTAATAAAACACTCTTCTAAGTAAAACTAGAATTTAAGAAGAAATCATATTAGAATTATAGATTATTTAGGAATATATGAAAATGAAATTACCACATTCAGATATGACAGTAAATCAGTGTTCAGAGTTTTTAGAAATCAAGAAAGAATGAAAATAAAATAATAAAGCATTCAATTAAAAATATAAAAACAAATAAACCTGTAAAAAGTAAATGAAGGGGGTTAATAATGCAGAAATTAATGGAATATAAACTGTAGAATTAATAAGAAACCCCAAAACCTTCAATTAAATTAAAAGCTTTTTTCTTTAAAAAGGTCAATAAAATAGATAAATATTTAGATATTTAAAATTTAAAAACACAAATCACATAAATCAACAAAGGAAAAATAAGCAGATACAAACAGATTGCAAAATAAGAGAATATACTTATTATTTTTATAGCATGGATTTTGGAATCTGGATGAAATTTACTGTCTAGAAAAATATGAAATAACAAAACAGACTCTGGAAGTTGTATAAAACCTAAAAAGAACAATAACCATAAAAGAAGTTAAAACAGTTATAAGAGGCCTATCTTTATAGAAAAGTTTGAAGTGATTTCCTGGCACAGTCCATCAAGCTTCAAGAAACATGTCATTTCTGTGTTATTTAAACTCTTTCAGAGCATAGAAAAATAGGGAATATTTTCCAACTCAGTTTTCAAGACTAGCATAATTCTGACACTGTTAACGGAACAAGGAGAGTATCAAAAAGCATAGATAAATCTCGCTCATGGCCATAGATGTAAAAAGCTTAAATACACATATGCCGGTAAAATCCAGCCGCTTTTTAAAAGAGGAATACATCGTGCAAGAACAGCTGAACATTGGAAATCTATTAATGCAATATTTTACGTTTTCAGATTAAAAGGGACAAAACTACATGACTATCTTAAGAGAAACTCCAACACCTACCAAGATAAGAAGAGAAAGAAATCAACTTTAGTTTGATAAACAATATTTACCAGGAAACTAATGCAAATATCATCAAACTACATAGTGAAACTGTAGAAGGTTTCCCATTGGCAGTAACAACAGGATAATACATGAGAGACCACCAAACTGACATTTGTCAAGAGACAACTTGTTGATAGGGAAGGAAAAAACATTGAGTCAGCCAATATTTCCACAAAGCATTCTTATTCCATGCATAACTCCCAAATGAGACTTGTGCATACTTTTGAACCAAAGTAATCACCTGTTTTTTGTGACATTGTTAAAAATGCTCCCTTCTAAGGAAGGAAAACTATTCTTAGGCAATGCTTTTTTTTTTTCATTTTTTTGCATAATTGTAATTTGCTACGCACATTCCTAGGGAGCATAGCTCATAGGACAGGAGTGATACGAAGTGAATAAATTAATCGTTGGGTTTAAGTGCCTGTCTTATTGCAGGAAAACACTTCACATGCATCATCAGATGTTTCTGTGGGCTGTTATGCTCTAAGAAAACCATGCAATTGACACTGACCATCGGGCCCAGAGTCTAATCATACTGGGAGTCAACACTCTTGTAGAAAATTAAAAATAAGTCAAAGTCTGTAAGAGGAAGTTTTGGGAACCAGCACAAGCTTTTAGAAATCTTAAGAATTTTTAAACATATAATTGAAGAAATATTAAATGACTTCCACTTAACTGAGTCATGGGATTAACTGACATTCTAGTCCCTATAAAACCTAACTTCTTTTTTTTTTTTTTTTTTTTTTTTTTTTTTGAGGGCAGTGTCACTGGCCCTCATATGTGAGACCGAACCGTGGCCGCTGGCTTCCCAAGCCAGTGCTTAACCACTGTGCCACTTGGCCGGCCCAAAACCTAACTTCTGAACCCAAGGCTGGCAGATCATCCGGACCTTCCGGTAGTGGGTCACTCTGCAGGGTGCTTTCTCCCTGCTGCTCTCACCCATGAGAGAGTGCTTCCCAAGAGGGGGTCCTCTTTATTCCCAAACATGTTTATGTCAGCTGTAATTATTTTTGAAAGTAAGTAATTTAATAAAATAGTATGTGAACCAACAAACAATAATATTGGGTTGTTGGAAAAGTCATGAAGCATTTTTGCAACAGAAAAACATAGAAAAACTATGTCATGACTTTTCCGATATAAAGCAGAATTACTGTTTCTATGAAAAATAAGTTGAAAGTTTGGAAATAATTAAGGTTGGTGGCTACCTTGTATCTTGTACTTTCTAGGTATGAGTGTCTCTTGTCAGTTTTAGATCTTAGTTAGTTTTTGTAATTATTATTAAGGCAAACAAAACATTTCTGCCATATGATTTCATATTATCAATTTACTGTACTTTCATTTTTAAAAAAAATTCTTTCCTGCTTTCCATTAGATCTATTAAGTTTTATCCTTCAGATTTAAAAGTTGTATACTCTTTTTTTTTTAAAAAAAGTTATTCTTAACTTAAGATTCATTCCCATGTTTATTTTCTTTATAGATATCTTATACTCATCAATAACCATGTCTAAATCTAATAATGAAAATATCTTGGCATGTCTTATTTACCTGGAAGAAACTCCTTACCCATCCCCATTCCCTTATACTGATCAATATAAAATTTTAGTTCTGAATTTTATGGATATAATATTTCTCTTTCTCTCTCACTCTTTTTAAAGTTTCCCACATAAACTATTTGATCACCTTTAATTTTTATATTTCTTACTGTATTTTTGCCTTTATTTGCATACTTTCTTCAGTAATTTCTTTCAGTAAGATTAATATGAAAAAATCTTATGAATCCATATGCTGGAGAATATTTTTTATTACATCCTCATATTTAAGTGACAATACCACTAAATAAAAAAATAAGAATCTAAGTTATTATACTTTGAAAAAAATTGTTATACTTCTTGCATCCAAGTTTCTGCCAAATAAGATGATATAAATTTGATTCTTTTTCCTGTGAAAGTTACTTTTTCTTATTTTTGGAAGCACTTTGGATAATTTCTTTACCTTTGATATTCCTAGATTTCATTAGAATGCATTTAGGTGTGCTATGAGTCTTTTTAAATCTAAATTATTTTAATTTTTGTTAATTCTGAAAAGTTCATCAAGATTTTCATAATGACTTTCCCATCTATTCATTTCTTTTATTTTGGCACTTTGATTATCTATGTACTGTTACTTTTACTTACATCCTCCATATCTTTTAGCTTTTCCTTTATATTTTGTATAAAAGAAAGCATTCTTTTCTTATTCTGTTCTAATTAACCCCACAGCTTTGTCAATTCTATTATTGATTCTATCTATTAGATTATTCCTTATGTTAGCCATCATAGTTTTTTATACTTAGCATTTTTACTTGATTGTTGTTATGATCTCTTATTTCCGATTTGTATTATTTATATTTTCTCTTGGAGTATTTTATTGTGCTTGTTTTACCTGATTGGTGTGTCCATCCCAATTCTGTTTCAGGAGTTACATACACTTTGGTTTGTTTCTTATTTTATTTTATTTTATTTTATTTTATTTTATAGTAGATACATCCCTCAGGTAAATAAATATATCAGCCTACAAGCTCATGCAACCCAGGATGTGTCAACTTCCCAATCAGGTGGCATTTTTTAGAGATGAGTCAAAGGCTAAGTCTTGATATGTCTCTCCCTGTAAATTGAAAAGAAGGGATGTTGTTTGGAGAACTCTTGGCACTGTGAAAAAATTATCAGTTACCTCCATTTGTTTCTATCCCACCAAGCAAATCTCATGTTCCTGGATTTACCTTTAAACATTCATCATGTGGCTTTATAATTTACTAAGGTTGGGGGTAGGGTCAGATGGGGAAGAGGTGTAGGAGTGAGTGCTCCAAGGTCACAGTTAGGCATCTCCTGTTTTTCATCAGCTTATCAGCTCACAAGAGTTTCTATACTCCTAATAGTATCTTCATAAGTGGCCAGGGCTGTTATTGCTAATTTTTATGGACACTAGGCATCCAATCACTGTCCCAGGTGACAGGAAAACTTAAAAGCCCCTCTGAAAATCAGCCTTTCACAGCTGACCATCTTTTCTTCTAACCTGTCTTCCTAGTATGTAGATATATTGTCCTCTGAAGTCAATTAACCAGCACATTTGACATTCAGAGCTAATATACAGAGGGCACCAAAAAAATGTATACACATTTTAAGAAAGAAAAAAACTGTATTAAAATCACGTTGATGATAACCACTTTGAGCACCTCTTGTAATTGCAGAAGTCAAACGTGACTTGTATTCGTCTTCGGTTCTAAGTATATCTTGAGTACTACAATTTTAATACAGTTTTTTTCCTTTCTTAAAATGTGTATATATATATTTTTGGCAGCCTTTGCAGACTTAACTGGTTTCTGATGACTTTTTCATTTGGTCAGAAGCAAGGGAAGAATTCTATGGAAAGGAACAAGGACAAACAATTTCAGGAGCAGAAGGGAAAAGCCCAAACCACAGAGCCAGCCAATTAAAACTGAGACTGGGCAAGGGACTGGAGCATGTCGTCTGTCCAGGAATTAAATGTGACTTAAATTCTTCCTTAAGACTGTCTCCCCTAGAAGATTTAGCTGGGTTTCGGAACAGCTGGTATGGTATGTGGGAGAGCCCTTGCCAATTGATGAGTGCCTCATACAAAAATCTCCTCTTGCTATCCTTACAATGATCCCAAACAGTAGGCCAAGTTGGCAGGGATTCCATTTTACAGATGAGTAAGTCAAGGCTGGGTGGCACCCCCTCGCCACATGGTTGGCATGGGCAGAAACAGTGCTTGAACAGGCCCTTCTGCTGCCCCACAGATATCCCCACACTTTCTTTGAGAGAAAACATGGCTTCCCTTACCGGTAAATGAATACAAAATTGGTAAGAGTTTGCTGACTCATTTAGACAGAAAGGAGTATCCCAAATGTAGAATTACCTTATAATAAAGAATATCTGCCTGGATTAGAGCCAGCTGGCAATTTAGCCTGTGGTCTGTAGAGAAGTGTCGGGAGCTCAATGGACAGCAAAGGAAGGAAAAGGGAGAGAGCGCAACAGCAGAAGAGTGATCTCAGCAAGGGCTATTTTAGGAGTCTCTCTCCCTTCCTGCGAGCTGCACTCCACGAGATTATAAAAGCTAACCCCAGGCTGCAGAGTTTTAAACAGGAAAACAACCCTGTGGTTTGCTTTCTGACCTAGTCCTCTTCCCCATAACTCAATTTGTCCAGTGCACAGAGCACCAAAGTTACATTTCTTGGAGCAAAACCATAACACATTTCTGGTCTTTCCCATGTGGTTTGTTTACTGGGTTACAGTTGGTTTAATCTTATCAGTTCTGCTGAGCAAGATGCCCTGAGCAATCTTCCTGAAGTTTGTCTCTCAGCAGGCAATTCTCCACTCCTTGCTACCTCATTAACGTCAAAAATCCTGAGGTGAAGTGCTTGCCAAACTCTAGCTCTCAGAAGAGAGAAAGAGAGAGAGAGAGAGAGAGAGAGGGAGAGAGATCCCCATTTCCGTTAGATACTCACATATACCACATTTTTCCTCTTCTCCCTCTCATCTCTTCAATGTAAGGAGGAATGATGTCCTCCGAATTGAATGCAGCCTAAAGCATAAATCATAGTCCTGAGAAGAACAATAGAAACACGGAAAACAAAAATGAAACAAAACCCTTGGATATGATGGTTAGAAATTACTCTGAAGACAGGTCTTGTGGACCCAGGATTGACTCCTTTTCTCTTGATCTACTTGGGATTGAGGGTTTATATTAGTGTGAGGTGAGAAAGGAAAAGATCCATGTTGGAAGGCATGGTGAGAGGATGTGAGAGCGAGGATGGGACAAAAAAAGGGAGAAGGAAATGAGTGTGGATTTCTGTCTTCTGTGGTGTTCTTTTGGATGGTGACAACACTAAACACCAAAAGGATGACAGTGAAGGGAAAAGGGGGAGTCCAGGTAATTCAACCCCATGACTGCCACCTCTCCATTCCCCACAGCTCCACCCAGTGTAGAGGATGAGCAATGACTATCATAATAATACTCTGAAACACTAGCAAGGGTACAGGGCTGGGGTGAATCCTGGATAAATCAGAGGAAAGCTGAGCAAGCTTACTTACTTATCATTGCAACAACCAACAATTGTATAGCTCTTACGATGTATCAGCTGTTATTGTCAGGTCCTCAACACTTTGCATGTATAAACTTATAAATTCCCAATAATCACTCTTCAGGTGGGAGGGTACTTTTAAAGCCCCATTTTACAGGTAAGAAAACTGAGGTGCAGAGAAGCTATGTAATTTGCCCAAAGAGACACAGCTCATGGTGGGATTGGGATTCAGACTCTAGCTGTCTGGCTCTGGAGTGTGTGGACTTAACACTACCCTGAGCTGCTACCTCTCTGGGCTAAACAAGAACACTCATGCTTGTGTTGGTTACAATAATGAAAAGTCAATAATAAACTCTCAGCAAAATGGGGGAATGGCTAAATAAAGTAACTCAGAACCTAAGTTTTAGAAGCATGAAAATTTGTTTTAAAATAATGTTTAACAGGACAGGAAAGTCTTCTTGGGATGGTATCAAAAGAAAAAGCACACTGTAACCCAACATAGTGGGACCCCGACTTTGTTTAACAACAAAAACTTTTGCATCTATGTCTGTATCCTCTATCTGAATAGATAAGCATAGAAACAAATAGTGGAAAGAAATACACCACCAAATATTCATAATGTGTTTTTTTCCCAGACAATGGGATGAATGGCAATTTTTATTTTCTTCTTTATACTTTTACACATTTGCCACTTTTTAAAGAAACAATCTGTACATAATATATTGATAAAGAAAAAAATTCATTGCATAGGGAAATGATGTGGGAGTCTGATTTCTTCTTTCCAAGTAAATACAGTCCATCCTGAGACCATTGTTTCCATTGCTGGCTACTCTTCATGGTGGGGTAGGGGGTTCTCCTTGCACCCCTTCACCTCTCCCCTGCATCCCCTCCTGTTCCATGGCTGTGCTCTATAAGCTTACCTTGGTCCACAGAAAGGAGGCTTGTGATGGACTCTGGGATGGTGCTGACTTCTTTGCAGTCAGCTTCATCCCCCACAAATTACAATGCTTTGAAGTTTTGGTTTTGTGTATCAGATTGCTGCTCACAAGGCAGAGGTGTTCCCTGGGGGCTGAATTAAGATGTGAGTGATTTAATTACAGGATTTAATATAAATGGTCACAGGTAGAGAATACATTTATATGCAAGTTGGAAGAAAAAGGAACATGAAGGCGTTAAATATAGAAATGTCCATACATACTTGATCATTTATAGTTGACTGGATTGTGGGCAAATGACATCTTTGGGTCTTTTACACACTGATTGTCATACAGCTGTGAATATGGAATGATTCTCTGGCCTCACATTTCCTGTTAAGAGAACGTCAAATCCTCTACCCCTTACCTTCTGTTGATGTTGCTTTCTTCAATGTGGACAAAGATTATTTTACTCTCCTTGATATCTGTGGACTTTTCTTTTTTCTTTTTCGTGTTATGTAACCTGAATCCTTCCTCTGTGATTTAAACATGTTTTTCTCTTTTTCTTATATTCAGCAAAAGTGTCCCCAGAGGGCAGCTGGCCTTTGGCTCTCTGAGACATTAATTAATGGATCTGTTCCGTGGCTCTTTTAATGAGAAATTCAAATACATAAACCAGTAAGATCAAATAGGACCCAGACGGATTCTAGAATCCCCAAGCTACCCACAAGGTAATCTGATGATGGCTGGTGTGTGATTGCCACCATTCTCCAGGTGACAAAATAGAGGTTCAGTTGAGGAAGAGGGAGGGGGAGGACCTTGGCTAGGGACAGACCCCTGGCCTGGCGTACAGTTCCCAGCAAACTGGCATCATACCTACTATTAATATCACCAGGGTCCAGGTAATGTCTCCTGCACCAAAAATGGCTGACATCCTCCGGTAGAAAGAAAAAAAAAAAAAAGATGTAGACTGACTTCCGGTCTGCACAACTGTTTTCCTTTTACTGGTAGGACCAAAAGGGTTCCACACAACTCCTGCGACTGATGTCAACCTTGCACAGATGTGGGACCAGCACACCCTGCCTCCAGGCAGCCCATGAGCCAAAGTCCTCGGTGCCTCTTAGGCCTAGAGGCATAAATCATCGATTTTCTATGAATTAGGGATTACGGTTAAATCGTGTGCTTTCTATTAATAGATCTTCATAACTGCTGCAGGTGCGGTTGGAGCTCGTCTTTGAAGTACTGCTTAATCGTCCCCTTTCCAAATCCTCATAATCCAACCCTCATAAAAAACCCCAGGGATTATTGATTGAGAGTGCCTTGGGGATCCCTAAAAGCGCTGCAACTCAGACACCGGCCTGCCCCCAAGGTGCGGCTGCAGGCCAGGGAATGCATGCCAGGTGTGGCCTTCCTGCTGCGCCAACCTGGTGGTGGGGCCAGGCTCCTCCCAGCCCCCCCAGGGGTGGAGCCCCAGGGAGGAGTAGCTGAGGCCATGGCACCCACAGGCCCCCAGTTTCCACCTTGTCATGTCCACACTGAGGAGTGAGGATGTCCCATCCCCCTGCCCCCCACACACTTATTCAATGTCTTGCTTCAAACAATGTTCTTTGGAGCTATAATTTAAGGCAAATTTTCTTACTCTAATTAATTCCCTGATGACTTTGGATCTCATGGTTTAATTTGTTGAAATTCGTTAATTTGTTTCAATCATTTTAATTAAGTTTCATCCAATTAAAATTCATTGGTATAATTAATTTCTTGACCTTAATTACATCTCTGTGTTGATCTGCACCCTGCCCTTCAGGCACCATCCTCCACCCGCCCTGTACGGCTTCTCCCTCCTGCCATGTGGGGGGCCCCATTTAATGTGTTCATGACATTCCCACACCTACAACGTCTTTCTGTCTCCTGTCTAGTTCCTGAAACCCTTCTCATGAGTCAGGGTTCGGCGCATGTCACCTTCCTCTGGCCTGAATTCCTAGGCAGACTTAGTCACATCCCCCTTGCTGTTTTCATAATGGTTTTTTCATGCCTCTGTTTTAGCACAATTTATATTTGAGTCCATTGTATCAGTGTAGTTCTGTTCATTTATTCTGCACATCCCTCATGTCCTGAGTTGCAGGCACTGGGCTGGATGCTGAAGGTACAAAGTTGAGTAAGTCAGGGTGTTTGATTTTGAGGAAGTCACAGGGTCATGGAGGAAAGATATGAAAATAACCGGATGTGTGAGATATGCTGAGTCTCCTAATACAAAGTGCTGTGAGGTCTTGGGGGGCGGGGAGGGGCGCTAGTCCTCTCTGGGCTGTCAAAACTCAAGAACTGCCTTATTGGGAACACCCAGTAGGGTGCTTGGCTCTCGCCCATTAAATTCTTAATGGAATTATTGGTGCAGTTGAAAGATGCCTGAATATGGGCTCACTTCCGACGTCGGAGTTGCAAGTTGTATCTGTCAGAAGGTGTGTAACTTAACGCAGATCGCTTGAGCATTTTGTCCCCATTCCTCATAAATGAAATGGTTATAATAATACTGACCTTACACTGGTATCAGAAGCATAAGAGGAAACAGCAGTGAAAGCAATTTGAACACTGAGGAGGTAAACACAGGTGACCCCCCCCCCCCGTACCCCACCCCCTATAGTGAATACTATTATCGTCACGATGCACAGCAATTCCTTCCACTGCCAGCGGAACCCTGTGCATGGAACTCCATGGGCTTAACTGCACGACATGGAAAACTGAAACCATGGCCACCGTTAGGACAGTGGAGAAGGGACAGAGGCTTGTTTTCTCAATCCTCCTGCGTGTCAGGCCACGTGTTGGATGTTTGCGTGGGACCATTGGCTTCAGAGATTTTAGATAACTGTGAAATATCTTTGAGGTGTAGTCGGTCACTTCTATTTTATTTAGAACAGAGTCAGTGCACAAATTATATCCATCCATACCTCCCAGGAAGAATTTCCCCACTTGCTTTTCATGGTCTGATAGAAATAAGGCCTGTTGGTCCCTGAATCAGCCAAACACGTGGCGCTATTCTAGGTGAGTTTTGAGAATTGCTGTCATGTTCAGATTTCTTCTCATGGCCTTGATAGCTATCGTCAGGAATGAACAATAGCCTGTCAGTGTGTGTGTGAGGGTAGACAAATCCATCACTGGTTTAAGCAGCTTTGTGCTGCACCATAGTGCTAAAAATCACAAAATTAATCAGCTGGTAGAAAGACACCCCTGGAGGTGGAAGCGTGGAAGAAAATGTGAACAGAAAGGAACGCATTTGGACAGGGATCTATTTATCACTGCCCGTTGTAAAAATATGAAAATGTGTGACAGAGTGGAATGCATAATGAGGGAGGGCAAAGGCTTCCAAGAAAAGAAGCGATGCTGTGCTTCTGATGGTAAGATCCACTCCAATGAAAACATATTTGGCAACCTTTTGACTATCCTCCCCACATGGAATGGTGTTTGTTCCATGAGGTAATACGCAATGAGAAATAAAGCTCCATATGGCCTGCAAAAAAGAAAAGAAAACACACACACACACACACACACACACACACACACACACACACAGAGACACACACACACACACACCTTTTCAATGTGTTCAGGTCCTCCTCAGTATATGATTTTCAGAAGCTGGGGTTAGCCTGCATAGCTCATTAGCCCCCAAACATGCTTGCCACATGGGGGTGAAGCCAGGCGGCCATGGCTGACCAGCTGTGCAGGGTGCTGTGGTATGGAGCAGCACAGTTGGGTTCACGTCTGGAAACCACCACTGTTTCACACACATTGTTCCACCTAACAAGCTGGTGCAGTCATTCCTAGGGCAGTGTGTCCTCTGGCTTTTGTTCAGCAGCTCTTTCACTGTAAAACAAGAAATGAGAAAAAAATACCCACAATCCCTTTGGTGCTGAATCTAAAAATTGAATTGACCTTGGCTGCGAGTGTGGAAGTACTGTAAGCCAACTGCCCCCTGCCCTTGAACCCTTTGCTCCCCGTTTTTAGGGGCATTTTAGGGGCAGCCACACTGCACCCAGTTCCTCAATGACGCTCATATTTTCTTCAAATTATTAATTTGCTGGCCACAGAACTGTCTGTGGCTCTGAAGTAGATATTTCTTTTTATAAAGGTGATAATATAACTTGGCTTTTTAAAGTTTATAAATAATTACATTGCCGAAAAGAAGCTAAAAAAAAAAAGTATCAAGCACCCACTCCTATTGTTACTTGTTATGTATTTTACTCATGGCTTCATGCATGATATCCTACTGTTAATGAAAATAGCGATAGTTAAGCCATTCTGGTTTAAGAGATTAGTTTTGCTGGGAGGAAAGGCTTTTTGAACCACCTGCCCCTGGTGGGTCCCCACTAAAACTCTTACCAGAATGAATGGGACACCTTATCAACGAGATATTGATTAGGCGGTGTTAATTTTGAACTTAATAGGTTACACTATAATTTAGAACAATAGTATGGAGGCCAGGCTATTGACCACTGAGCGGAGGGGACTCACACTGCTAGTTACCAGAACTTTCTGGAGTGTTCTCTGAGGACAGCTGCTTGGGAAGCTCTCAGCAATCCCAACTGTAAATCTTTTCTGTAGGAAAACATGCATAAAAGATTGAGCCATATTTTCCCAGAAAGGCAAATAAAAAGGAAATTAAATGTTTGATCTCTTCACAGAACACTGCATTGTGATTCCCTGATATGTATGCATTTTCTTGGTAATAAAGAAATAAGCAAAAAAGAAAAGAATAAAGTCCTATAAAAACCCACAGTGCTCTCTGCAAACATGTGTAAGTTTTCACCTTTGAATTGCTTTTAGGGATCCATTTCTTTTCCCTTGGTTTGCCTTGAAAGGTGAGCAGCTAGAAGTATTCATGTAACTTCCTGATGCCATTCAGGGTGTGTTGGCAGTCTTTCCACTAACACTAATTAAGAGCCTATCACAGTCCCCAAGGGGCTCTCAATATCACCATGCAGTCCCCGCCAGGAGGGAGGCAGGACTCCTATAAGCTGTTTACCTCAAGTCACCCACCAGAGGTGGCAAATTCCCAGGGAAAGTATCAGATGAATCTGTTGATGAGCCAAACTCTAGGAAAGAGGGCCACGGGGGAGGGGTCTGTGCAGGTCCTGAGACTGAAGAAGCTGAAGGAAGTGGAGGAGGTATTTATTTATCTGGTTCTTCAATGAGTGCACATGTGAGGGTCTCTCATCTTGGTTGAAAGCAGTTTCGAGCCAAATCTTTCACTATATTATGAAATCTCAGATCAACCAAGGGCTTCAGTGTTAACATTTTGGGGAAAAAAGGGAAAAGGGGGCAGGGAGCAATATGAGCCTCCCAAGAGGGAATATTTTTATATAAATGATGGTTATTATTTGTCTACATTGAAATTTTTGTCTCCTTTATCTAACAGCATATCTTGAATCAAGCCCCAAGTAAACTGAGGGAAAAAAAAGAAGATCAATGTGTTCAAACTCTTTATTTAGAAATTAAGTGACATGTCCAAATTCGTACAAATGAATGTAACATCTGGTTAAGAAATGACAATGGCTAAGCCTATTTCATTGTGCCTCAGTGATGTCACTTCTACCATGTTATTCTATATTTTCTATTTGTCCAGTTCATTTTCTCTTTGTTGCTCCCTTTGCCACCCCCTGCCCCAATCTGGCTTATTTTGAATATATTGAGATATCACAAGGCTGCAACGTGTAATCACTCCCTGGCTACACATCTACCAGCTCCATTCTTCCCTCTACTATTGGGTTGTCGGAAAAGTCATGACATATTTTTTCTATGTTTTTCATTGCAAAAATGCATCATGACTTTTCTGATAACCCAATATTTTGAAAGCTACACTCTCTACTTCTATTCTTTTAATGGTTATTCTAGAAATTGTAACATGCATATTTAACTTTAAATATCTTTAGCATCCTTAACTATGAAACTAATCAAATGTCTTTACCCTTCTTCTAAGAGACCTTAGAAAATGTTTAAATCCAGTCACATTGATATTCCATTGGAGTCCAGTATTTTGGTTCTATTTTGTTTTTTTTAAGTTAAAGTAAAATTTACAGTGAAATGCACAGATTTAAGTGGACAATTCTATGTGTTTTAATCAAGACATACAGTTGATGTTCCTATCGTCACACCCACTTGGCCCCATGAAGACATAAAACATTTCCATCAAGTCCCCTTATTCCTTTTTCCAGTCAATTTCCACCCTCCACAGGCCACCACTGCCCTGATTTTTATCACTATAAATTAGTTCTTCCCAGCTTAAAACATCCCATGAATGGAATAATACAGTATATATTTTTTTGGTGTCTGGTTTCTTTTGCTCAGTATGACTTTGAAACTCAGCCATATTGTTTTATATATTAATAGTGTAGTGATTACCAAAGTGGACCAGTGGGGAACCCC
The DNA here is from genome assembly GCA_033961575.1 of Aselliscus stoliczkanus. NCBI lineage: Eukaryota > Metazoa > Chordata > Mammalia > Chiroptera > Hipposideridae > Aselliscus > Aselliscus stoliczkanus. The sequence continues at coordinate 11,610,618 of CM066734.1, forward strand.
AAGACCCTTTCAAGGGGGTCCATGAGGTCAAAGTATTTTTGGGATTATACAAAAGTGCTATTAATTTTTTCCACTCTTATTCTCTCATGAGAGTACAGTATAGAGTGTCTCTCTGTGTCTCTGTCTCTGTCTCTCTTTCCTATTGATTCTATTTCTGTGGAGGATTCTGACTAATACAGGTACTATATAAATAAAGATAAATCATTTCCGTGTCTATAAAATCTCTACCTTTTCTTCAGCGAGAATAGAAATATAATGCCTGTCACGGTTCTACAGTGGTCATTGACTCACTCGTTCACTATAGACTAAAATATTTCAGTTAAAAATGGATAAAAAAAAGTTGGCTCAATATTTGCTCACCTTCAAAGGTCTTACACAGTTGTACAACCTAAAAACAATGCTTTAGGTACAATGGATAAAGAAAAATTGGCTCTTGATTTTTGAAAGTATAGTCATGCAACAGCTACTTGTAAATGAGTCACTCTAAAAACTCCAAAACCCAGCATTATTCATTGAGAGATTCTCTAACACTATCTTGCTATTGCACCATCCTAGCATGCTGCCAGCACTTCCAGAATTTAGGAGATAAAAATATTCCTCTTTGGGGGTCCCTTCCAACTAAATGTTTCTTTTAAAACAGCACTGAAATGTGACAAGGGACATGAGATTCATTTCACTCCAGCTGCTTCCCTTCTGCCTTGCGGACCCCTCCTGCCTTCTCATCCACATGATGTGAAAATCCCCAGGCCTGTTGCAGAGTGTCTTTGAATTAAGCAGTCTCTCTGCTCTTGTCCTTGAAGGCTACCTTGACATGGACCCCCATTTCTCTATTATCCATATGTACAGTCTTAGTTGGGTGACTTTTCTACTAAATCTCAGAATCTCCCTCATTTTTATTCCTTAGGGCGCATCAGGGAACACTGGCAAGAGGGACAAGCATGGAGACGCTCAGGCACGTTTGCCCAAATCCCAGCATGCAATATGCATGTCTTGGGCTCAGCCATGCTTTGCACCAGCCACATCTGTCTCCTTAACCCCACTGGAGCGCATTTGGAGGGCGTGTTCGGGCTGCAGAGGACAGATCCCCCACTCAAGGGACAGATTATGCCTAGAGCCAGAGTTCTGAGAGGATCATGGCTCCCCTTGGCTTCTCAGCTTTCTTCTTTATATTTTTTAATGACTCACTGTTCAGTTTTTCAAAGCCTTCTTCCCATCTGCTCCCAGACAAGGTGTCTGACTAAATTACATTCTGTGATGCATGCTGACTGCAAACTAATAAAAGAATAACCAGATAAGTAGTAAGTAGGTTTTTAATCAGAAGACTATATTGAACTGGAGATAGTAAAAGCCCGCATAACTACCTGCAGATGCTAAAAAATCTATAAAGGTATAGTCTGGGTCAGCTTGGTTTACCTCCCTAATATTTTAGCCTTTGTTTTGTACAGAGCTTTATTATTGAACTTAATAAACTATCAGTTTTATTATGTACAGTCCATAACTCCTGGAGTTTTATTGTAGCAACTATAATCCCAGGACCGTTGAGAGAGACAAAAGGGATCATTTCATAGGTGGATATTCTGAAATACAAAGAACTAAAGACATGTTAGTTGAAAACATTTATTTTCACTAAGCAATCTGACTTTTGAAAAAAAAAATCGAATGCATCACCATTGAAAATAATAGTTCACCCCCAATTTCTTAACGTGGTATCCTACATGATACGGACTTACACGGATCCCTGAAATATTGAAGCATTTTACCAGTAAAACTGTGATAATTTCACCAGAATCAGTATGAAATGAAACCAAAGGAAAAAGATGGGCTGTGAGGAAAAGTGACACCCTTTGCACCACCTCAAACTTCTTGTAGAAACACTGGCTAAAAATATCAGGAAGGAGAGAAAATGTCTTGGGGTCTTGATGAATTCTGCAGACTTTCCTATACTCAGTGGTATATTTAAGCTTGTGATTTGGGCATGGAGTGTCTGATGTGTTCTAGGGAGAAAAAAAGTTTGCTGTCATTTTGCTTGGTGTTACTCTTGAGAATGCTGAGTTAAAACTGGGTGAACTTGACTTGAAATTGAGCCTGACTAGATGATAGCCGGAGAAATGATCAATGTATCACTAGTATGCTGCAAAGAGAAGGTTTGCTTTTGGTTTAACTTGAGAGAAATTTATGTTGATGGGAGGGAAATAACAACCTTGAAACAGTCCATTTCCTGAGAGACAAAGAAGTGATCAATGTTACGCATCCTAACCCAAGGAATAGAGACTTAAGATTAACATAAATATCACGTTTGCTTTTCCTACCTGTTTGCATTGTGGAACCATAGAGGAGATATTCCAAAATTTTGAAAATATTTTTTTTGCAGACCAATGAACAAGCTGAAATTTTGGGGTTCTGTTTTCAGACCTGTCTAAGCCACCCAAGCATGAACTCTTTGAGACAAGGGTCTTGGTTTCCATTTATTTTGGCCCCTCCTCCCATCTCCCAGCAGCCACCTACTGTAGGAGACAGCTCTATGGCAGTAATGTAACCCATTTGGTTTGCTGAGGCACGTGACAGGATACAACAAAGAAATGACCTTATTCTTATTCGGGTTCCTCCCATAGCATTGCCCTTTCTAGGAGATGGGTGACAAGGGTGTCGTGACTGATTAAGGAAAGCATTACTGAGCATTTGCCTCAACTATTGGGTCACCTGTACTTTATGTTTCTCTTTTCTGTGGACAGGTTGGAGGTTATCTTAGGAAAGTGACTTCCGGTTTTGTAGCAAGGTTCTTCTCTGCCCTTGTGGTATTCTTTGGGTATTACTTTTGAGGAATTTTAACATTTTGAGAAATGGAATTTCTTGTAGAGCAGTTAAATTTGAACGTTGGATTCATGGTCTTTTGATTGGTGGAAAAGAGACACACATTTACCACATCCATAATCCTGGGGCAGGAGAGTTTTCTTGTTTGTTTCTGTAAGAAGGTGTGACTCTCCACAATCTGGGGGCCTGGATGGGTAGGACAAAAAGACAAAGCATGATGGGGGATTACGTATTTGGAGAGAGTGGGTATGAGTAACTTCTACAATATTCAAGGAATAGATTTAGGAAGCATCCATTGAAAACTGAACGAGTTGGTAACAATAACTGTACTTTACAATTATTAAATACTTCTATATTTTATCTCACAGATTTCATTGTTCTTTGTTTTGTTTTTCAGCAGAGCAAGCACAATACACTTTTAGAATTAATTATACCCTCAAAGTACACAGGCTGAAAATAAAATAAATTCAATATAAATAGTACTACCATTTTACTAATTGTGTCCTAAAAGTATTACTAAAACAAAACAAGAAAAACAGCTTCCATGGTCCTACAAATGTAGAAAATGCCACATATACATCTGACCTTTGGGATAATTATCATACACATTACTGTGTTAAAGGCTCTGAGATATCTCATAGAAAAGAGACTTATTTAACTTTGTTCAACCCTACATTTCCCACATTTATTTTATCAATGCATGCCTTTTGCCCAAGCTCTTACTAACACCCAACAGGATGTTACCTTTACTTTGAAAAAAAGCTAACCTATATTTATTGGTGAAGAATGGGTTTCTAATGGGTACCAGGGGAAATCAAGATTTTGGTGTGTTATATTTGGTGTATTATATTAAACTGTATATCCAGGATTATTTAGTTTGTTCTTTTGTGTCTCTCTAAAATTGGATGTCCTGGAGTCTGACTTTTTTGGGGGAAATTATTTACTTTATGAGTATAAAAGTTAATATTTGTTGAGACTTACTGTGTCCTGGAGACCATTCTAAGACTTTTACATATCTGTAAAATATGATTGTCATTTTATATGACAAAAAAATATGATTTTAATTACTCCTCACATCAGAACCCTAGGAGGAGCACACTATTATAATCTCCATTTTATGGGGGAGGAAATTGAGATGTAGAGGTTGAGTAACTTGTCAAAGATGGCCCAGGACCTGAACCTAGGCTCTCTGACTCTGGCCTCGAGACTTGTAACCACTGTCTACTGTGTTGCCCTGCCATCTTCCTCTGGGTGGCTCAAAAGCACCTGGGGATGAACCAGGTAGAAAAGTGACCATCACTACAGGCACCAGGGGCAATGGAAGTGATAATTCAGTTGGTGTCTCTATAAAAACTATGAGGAAGACATGACAATCATCTGGTAATAACCAAACAATATGCCTTTAGCAGGGTCTGAATATTTATAAACCAAAGAACAGGAGAAAGTATTAGAGAAAAGCAGTCTGCATGGTATAATAGCAGCAATTTCTGGTGGCTTTAAGCATCATTATTTGTTTCACATGTTGTTTTACTGCCTCCAAGGTCACCAACATGGCACTGACCCTATCACATCTCATCGGGACTCCTAGCATAGGCAGACCTAGCTCTCTCCCGTCTCTCCCTTCCACTCTTGCCTCTCTGTCCTCTCTTCCTGCACAGCAGCCAGAAGAAAACATCACAGCCAAGATAAGATTGGGGGTTCTCCTGTTGAAGGTCCTTCAGTGGCCCTACCTGATAGTAAATCAAGAGTTCGGAAAATGTCCTACAAAGCTCAACCCATACACCCTTGCCCCCTTTCCTCTCCCCCGTCCTACCACTCTCCTTGATCACTCTGCTCCAACCACAGCCATCCCTTCGCTGTGCCTCGTATATGCCCAGCAGTGCCGTCTCCTTTTACGTATTCCTGTTCTCCTGTTCCTCCTTCAATAGGCTCCCTGCTCAAACATCACTTCTGGCAGATGTCCCTTATAACCACATATGAAATAGGAACCCCCTTCCCTTCCTATACTCTCCCTTAGTCTCCTTTTGTTTTTTTACATCATTAGTTATATGCTACAGTACTTGAGATCATATCACGTGTATGCTTATAAATAATTGTCTATTATGAGAGTGTAAACAAAACAGGGACTTTCTGTTTTGTTTAAAGTTGTAGTCTGGGTATTGAGATCCATTGCTGGCACGAGAAGGGCCTGTTGCCCATCTGTTCAGAACGTCCTTCCCCCAGGAGGCTAGTCCAACCAAACTGTGGGTTTGGATGTAGTCGAGTTTCTGTGATGCTGTGGCTTGCTCAGGTTGGATAGGGCTGGGGATGAGTGGTCTGGAGGGTGGTGGCTCTGACTTCCTGTCCAGTCCTCCTTCTAGTCCCTCACACTCCCTCCCCATTACCATGGCTCTGGGGTAGAGTTTTGTCAGCATAGCAGCTTTTCTGAGGGGTACAGAAGCCTATGAGATTTCCACCAGGAAATGATCTGGGATCCGAAGTGAAGCTGGTTCTACTGCACCCGCACCACGAGAAATCCCACTCTGCCAACCTCCGACCCCTCCTTCTGAAATATGGCCATAAAATAATGGATCTGTAAACTGCTCGGGGCAATTATGGCGCTCCTGGAGTGAAAGTGGGCTGTCGTTAGCCACGCTTATGGAGACCAGCTTGCTGTAGTTGGCTTTCAGCCAGGTCGGGAAACTGCCTTCGATTGAGAGGACACAGGTTCAAGGGGGATAATTAGGCAGAGTTTTGTGCTAGTTTGTTGATATAAATGTGCTACAGATTAGCCTTTTCCCCCTCTCCTTGCTGAGTGTAACATCAGAAAGAACAGGTGGTAAGCTAATGGGGGGAACATGAAATTAATACTTTGTTTCCTGGTCCCGCCTTTGTTGTTTTTGTATAGAGGATTTCTTTAGAATCTTCAAACACATTGCAAGCACCTTTTCCCTCCCCGTTTTATTTAGTTTAGTCTAAAACCTCTGGCCCAAAGGGATTGAGCCATCCAGGTTTTCAAAAGAAGTGCCCCTCCTTTGGTGGGAAATGATTTAACAATAACATCTGGAAAATGAAACAATTAAAACCAATCTGAAGTAAGATACAAGCTTTTCAATCTAGCTATTAAACCCCAACCACAGCACCATCTCAGACTCAGAATGTCAGCTCAGCCTTAGGCCAAGCAATTTGTCCATACTTGAGAAATATGCCAGACAGTGAGATTGCAGCCACTCGTGTGTCTCTAATGATAGAGATATTGCATGGTGAGTGATGGTTTTCATAAGGTTTATTTCCTCTACAGGTAACTAAAGACCCTAGAGTTTACTTCTGGATATTAATTGTCAGTCTACAAAAATAAAACAAAACAAAACAACTAACAAATTGGTCCCATTCTTGATTATGATCAAAGCAATTTTTTTTCCTCATCTTTGGACTCAGTAAAACTGTTTCAGAATTATTTTAGAAGGATCTGGAAACTCAGGGTTTCTTTCTTTATGGAAGATCCTCAATAATGAAAATTTTTCCTGTGCTGTGTGTGTGTGTGTGTGTGTGTGTGTGTGTGTAAGTGTAAGGCCTAGGCCAATTTTCCCTTCTTCCATGAAGTTTACTCTTATTATTCTAGCTTTAATCATTTCCCTCTGTCCTCAACCTGTGCTGCCTAATGATTATCTATTTAATTGCACAATGACTTAAGTGGTTTTGTGTGTGTCTGACTTATGTTCAGATGGGAAGCAACATGGTATAGTTAAAAAAATATGGGCTTGGGCCAGCCGAGTGTCGCGGTGGTTAAGCGCTGGTTTGGGAAGCCAGCGGCCCCGGTTCGGTCCCACATATGAGGGCCAGTGACACTGCCCTCAAAAAAAATAATAATATATGAGCTTGAGAGTGACATCAGCAAGATGGCAGACTAGAAAGCTCTAGGCCCTTGCTCCCCAATAGAAATGCCAAGTAAACAGCAACATATAGACCAAAATAGCTTTGTAGAAATGCTAAAAACCAGTCAAGAATCTGCAGCAACCAAGAAAATGCCTAATTCACCCCTCTCCCGCCCCGCCCCCAAAAGCCACATTCAAAATTGTAGACAAATTTGTGGCATTGTTGCTCACTCTTGCTCCATCTTTCCCCCGCAACACAGCATGGAGAAAGTCCCCCAAATTCCTGGTTCCTCCCTCAGGAGGGAAGGAAAAGAATGGAACTTTCAAACAATGTTCTTGTTTGTCTACAAGCTGCCTAAGAGACTGGTTTCTGTTTTGCCTGACTTGGAGTGCTGATGGGAACAGCGACATAATTTAGTTATTATATTGGAGGCTGCTAAAAACAATGGTGGATGCTGTGGCACATAAGATCTGCAGGGGCACTGCAGCTCGGTGGGCAGGAGATTACAGGCAGAGAAATACAATAGACTATCCAAGTGTCTAGGAATAAGCAGGGTGAGACTTATAGGGAAATTAAGACATTTAAAAGCAACCATGTATACAGGGAAATTGGGAGGTAGAAAGCACATGCATAAGCCCAGGGAAAACATCTCCAGAAAAGACCTGAAAAGGCCTTAAGCCATCCCACTAAGCTGCTTAGTAAATGTATTCCCCTGCACATAATAGTCTACAAAGACTGGGAGTGGTGCCTGGTTTTTCAAATGCCCAAGTTTCAACAAAAGATCACAAAGCATACAAAGAAATAAGAAAACATGTCCCATTCAAAGAAATAAAATAAATATCCCAAAACCAACCTACCGAAACACAGGCCTCACACTTGCTTGACAAAGACTTTAAAACAACTATGTTAAATATGCTCAGTGAGGTAAAGGAAAACATGGACAGACAACTAAAGGAAATTATAAAAATGGCATATGAACAAGATGAAATTATTAACACAGAGATAGAAATTCTAAAAAAACACAAACAAACAGAAATTCTGGAACTGAAAAACATAACTGAATTGAAATATTCCTTAGAATAGCTCAACAGAAGAGTTGAGCAGGTAGAAGAAAGAATAAGTGAACTTGTAGACAGGTCATTTGAAATTATTGAGTCTGAGGAACAAAAACAAAAAAGAATGGAAAAAAAAAAGTAGAGACTAAGGGACTTATGAGACACCATCAAGTGAACCAATATACATACTATGGATGTTCCAGATTGAGAAGAGAGAAAGAAGAGACAAAGAGGTTATTTGTAGAATTAATGGCTAACAACTCCCCACATTTGAGGTAAGATATGAGTTATAATGCAAAAGTTCAACAAATTCCAAGTAGGTTAAATCCAAATATATCCACAAAAATACACATTGTACCAAACTGTTGAAAGTCAAAGTCACAAAGAGAATCTTGAAAGCAGTAAAAGAGTGACTGTAACATACAAGGGAATCCATAAGATTTTCCACAGATTTCGCAGTTAAAGCCTTGCAGCTACAAGGCAATGGGATAATATAAAGTGCTGAAAGAAAAGGAAAAAAAAAAGCAAGCATTCCTTATTTAGAAAAATTGTCCTTTAAAAAAGAAAGAGAGATTAAGATATTCCCACACAGAATAAAAGAAAAGCTGTAGGTGTTCATTACCACTAAACCTGCCCAGAAATGTTAAAGGGTGTTCTTTAAGTTGAAACAAAATGACAGTAGACAGTAACTCAAAGCCATATAAAATATAAATTTTTCTGGTGAAAATAAATATATGAACAAATATAAAAACTTGTGCTACTGTAATTTTGGCTTATAATTCAATTTTTTATTCCTTTAAAGAACTTAAAACAAAAGTGTAAAATAATTGTAAATCTATGTTAATAGGCACACAATTGATAAAGATGTCATTTGTGACATTACATGCAATTTGTGATGCATGCTACAACATGGATAAATCTTGTTGACATCATGCTAAGTGAAAACAGCAAGACACAAAAAGATCAATATCATGTATTCCACTTCTGTAAGATACCTAGAGTAAGTAGTCCAATTCATAGAGACAGGAAGTAAAACGGTGGTTGCCAGGGGTTCGGGGGAAGGAGAAATGGGTGTTGTTCTGATTAGGTAGAGTTTCAGTTTGGGAAGATGAACAGCTCTTGAGATTAGCTGCACAACCATGTGAATGTACATAACACTATTGAACTGTACACTTAAAAATGGTTAGGATGGCACATTTTATAGTACATGTATTTTATCACAATGAAAAATTTTTAAATGTGGGCTTTGGAGCCAGACAACCACCATCAGTCTGAGTATCAAGTTCCTTTTTTTTTTTTTAAAGATTTTATTGGGGAATTGGGTGGGGAAGGGGAACATTGTGTTTTTCCAGGACCCATCAGCTCCAAGTCAAGTTGTCCTACAATCTTAGTTGTGGAGGGCGCAGCTCAGCTCCAAGTCGAGTCACTGCTTTCAATCTAGTTGCAGGGAGGCATAGTCCACCGTCCCTTCTGGGAGTCGAATTGGCAACCTTGTTATTAAGAGCACGTGCTCTCTCCAGCTGAGCCATCCTGCCACCTGGCAGCAGCTCAGCTCAAGCGCAGCTCACTGACCCATGTGGGAATTGAACCGGCAACCCTGCTGCTCAGAGCTTGTGCTCTAACCAAGAGCCACCTGGCCAGCCCTCAAACTCCTTTAAGTACTTGCTGAGGAACCTCAGGCAAGGAACCTATATTCTCTGAACTTCAGTTTCCTCTGGAAAAATATGGACATAAGCCTTGCTGGCTGTGGTGAAGATACAGTGAGCAAATGCATATGAAGCACCTAAGATATAGTAAAGAGAGTAATTATTCTAGACAGTGGCCTCCTAGATGGCAGTTCTCAAGTATAACACTATTTGAAAATGCACAGATAATTGTCATTTTATTTTAGGAGTTTATTTTTGCAATGTTTATGTAAACAAAGATTTGGGGACAAAAGAAGCCACACTGAAGCCATCACTCAAGTGAAGGCTGGAATAGCTTTCTCACTTCTGTTTCTGTGTACACATTTGAAAATAAAACAGTCAGGCTCCCAAAACTAATTTTCTAAAAATTTATTGGAGTGAGAAGGAAGGTGGAGAAGGGAACAAAGAACTCAGAGATATATGAGCATGGATATTTTCCCCATTCCGTAAACATATTTTTATAGAATGCTTCACTGATGGCTTTGGGAAAACCCACGTTTTATCCTTTCTCATCACCCTTCTGTCCTAAGGGACAGCCCCCACCACCACCACCACACACACAGACACACACATACTGTTTTATGCAGATACAGCATCCATAAAGAAAAAATCTGGGACACCCTTTCTTCTTGCTCATCAAGCCTCTTCTGCCAGGTATCGGGGAAGATTCCAGAATCAGGATATGGGGAGAGAGGGGTTTGTTTTCGTTTGCTTTGGTTTTTTACTGCAACTTAAGCCTGTCTTATTAGAACCCTACCCAGGTCACCTCAGCCTTGGCTTTGGGCAGCACACGAGGGGTAGCTTTTTGGTGACTAGTTTAGGTTTCACAACTCTGGCTTATGTGGATTTATTTGGAAAAAATAAAAGCCTTAAAATAGAAGTCCAGGCTTATCATGTGAAGGCCTTTTCCTACCAACTTATAAGCAACAAACTGTTTGGTTTATTTTTTCCTTCTCTTTGAGATAAAGCGCATTCCGAGAGGAAGTTGATGTCAAGTATTTGGACAAACAGCTAAGATTGGAGGACCAGCTTTTCTGGGATAGGGGAGGTTTTCTTTAAGACTTCATCAGACTAGGTTTGTAGTATATTTTAAAAATGAGAGAGAGAGAGAGAGAGAGAGAGAGAGAGAGAGAGAGAGAGAGAGCGAGCGCTCAGGGAGGGCTTTGCAGGTTCTTCCTCAAATCGTCATTATCTAATAAGCAGCAGTGACTGAATGAGAAAGACTTCGACCCAGACCCCAGATTCAGGGTTCTTGCGTGTGGACCAGAAAGGTACTGAAAACGCCACTCTGGTGAGGAGCCAGTGGGTTCTGCAGCGATGGCTGGAGAGCCAAAGGCTCTTTCCTGTAAGCGTGGGAGAGATAGAGGAAGATAACATCAGAGGATCAAAGCCGCCACATTTTTGTGGTTAGATGGAGATTACAGTAGAGTGTGAAGAGATGTTAAAAGCCTCCATTATGCTTTGGTGCAGTCCCTCCCCTTTCTGGCTTTTGGGACTGTTCTCTGACAAGCACTGCGCAGGGAGGATACATCAGTCCATGGCCTAAGGGTTAGGGCTTTGAAAAACACAACAATACAAAAACAACAAGTTATAAACCTTTGGGTTCACAGAGTTCCCAGGACACTCGCCTTCAGCACTGCCCTCCATCGCCATTTTCCTTCCCAGGACTGGAGGGGTGTCTGTGAGTCGCCAAGCTCTCAAGACCAGGCACAAGGAACAACCCCAGGGGCTAGACAGAGAAACAAAAACTTTCCTTCATGGTTGTGACCTCAGGGGATATGACAGGAATAATTGTCCTGTCACTCAGTTAGGATGAATTCTGGGTCATTTCATGAATTGTCTTCTCTAGAAAAGCCTCAGAAACAACCAAGAGAATGGAAATTGGAAACTGTTTGGGGGTGGTAAACAAGGCCCCTGCTCCTGTCACTAATGAACTATAAGGACAAATTGCTCCGTTCTCTTGGTCTCTATTCTCCCTGGTAAACACATATCATTTCCGGATCCAAAAGTCACTAGTTATTTTCCTTTACATTTACTCATTTTGACTTCTTCCCCCCCAGGATACTCCACCTTTTCTCATGTCAGGATCCAGAAAAAAGCTAAGATCTGGTTAGTGCCATGGTCAGTGCTGGAGACATGGTGGCCAAATGAGGATGACAGGACCACCCCTGTTCAACTCCTCCATTGATACTACTTTTTGGGGGTTGGCACTGTTCAACTTATAAAATGAGTCCAAAGCTTATTTCATGTTTTGCAAAAAAACGAAAAACAAAAAACAAGAAAACAAACAAAAAACCCTACATATTTTCTACTGCATATTCAAACTCAAGATTGCTTCTCACAGATGCCACAGACCCTACATGTCATACAATATCCATTTCTAGAAACATCCTTTAATCACCAAGAGATTCTGAGACTGTTATTTTAGGGTTGTGGTCTTCATTTCTCTTTCTGCCACAGGGTAATAATCAGATATACATGCTATGAGCTGCTCTGAAGTGCTTAAAGGAAATTATTTAGAAGCATATTCTATGAGCGTCTCGGCTGACAGTTGTAATAGGCAAAAACGATCCCTTTTATTTGTGATTATGGATCTCTTCAGCTGGGCCCTTCTTACTTCCACAGAGACTGTTTAGTCTTTTCTAGAACGCTGGGTTCCATTTGAAAGAAGCGCCAGGCTTTATATTAATACCAAGACTTTGAAACCACAGTGGTTAATGACTCAACCAGCTGCCTTCTGTCGTCTTTAAGAGTAACCTCTTTTTAGGAATAACTGCCACCTAATACCTGCCTCTCAAATACTAGAGAGTCATTTGACTGATTTTTCCATCAACAAGCTGGGGAATTGGGGTTGGCATCAACTGGTTATATACTTTTCTTTCTTCAGGCTCTCCCTGTGCCTCTGTCCTAATATTTCTCCAATGAATGCTAGTTGCCTTCTGTCACAGTTTAATGATGGTACCCTTCAAATCCTGCTCTACCAAGGAAATGCACTGCCCCCACCCCCACGCCAAATATAAGCATACAACATGTGCTGAGAGCATCTTTGTTAGACATACAGGCTCCAGATATTTAAATATTTGTGTTTGGCCTCCATCTTCATTCACTGCTCTCTTGTCTTTGCCCAATTATAAAATGCCTCCAATTGCAGTCCAGAGTAAAGCCTCCAGCTTCTTAGAAGGGATATCGGTGAGGTCAAAGCGTTGCTTCCTTGGGTAACAGGCTCACTGGGGTCCATGTTTGGGAGCAGATAGTGGCTGTTCTGGTATCTGGGACAAGTGCTGCTCAGAGCGAGTAACCCCACCTAAGCCAGGAGGTGTCCCCTGGAAGATATGGCTAACTCACAATGAAGTCCATGGTTTCAAACTGTTTCTGCCCCATCGGGGTGGCTGCCGTCTGATCCTCTGGCCAAAGTCCTTCCCAGGGTTTCACACTCAGACACTAGGACTGAGAAACTCTCTTTCCTGTGGATGGATGGCTGACTGCCACCATGTAATCTTGGAACTAAAAGGTCACAGTACCCTCGCCACTATTGCAACTTGAGCCTCCTCACTTTTTAAGTTTTTGACCATTTATATGCTATAGAGGATAGATCGGAAATCATCAGTGAATGCATTTATAGGTGGAATTGTGTCGTATTTTAACAATACAGGCTTTGAAGTTGGACATTCGTGCACTCAAATTTTGTCTCTGCTGTTTGCTAGCTGTGTGGCTGCAGGAGAGATACTTAACTGAACCTCATGTCTCTTACCTGTAAGATGATGATAATTAAATCTACTTCATGGGGTTAATGTGACGATCCAGAGATAATGTATGTAAATGACTGCTTTGGTGTTTTGCATATTTTAAACATTCAAAATAATAAGTGCTTTATCATAATAAAATTGATATTTTATGATTATGTAAAAGTATTGAATTTACAGAGGAACACACACTGGATGAGAGGGTGAACTGGCCCAGAACATAGGGTGCTTTCTTTTTTTGGGCTAAGGTATGGAGGCCTAGAAAACATACTAATAACGATAACCAAATTCAGGGTCATTCTGGCCTCGTTTGCAGCTACATGAACAAGATTCCATCCAGGTCATTAGGAATTTTCTCAACAAACTTAGCTCCTGTTCAAGAGACTGATAGTTTGGAAACCATTTGGCTTTTAGAGTAGAGACAATCAATTATTCCAATTGTCTAAAATATCAAATTCAGCCCTTTCCTGTGCTGTGAGACAAATAGATGTTTCCAGCCTTAATAAAAATATCGCCAGTTACCCGGATTAGTTGTCTGGTGGAGAAGGTCTAGGGAAAAGACATAAAGCAAAGGTCCAAAGTGAAATAATGGGTAGTTTATTTAACCATCTAAGCTTAAGTGAGGATGGTACGTAACCATTCAGAACACAGAATCTTTCATTTTGTGCTTAGGTTTGCTCTCTGTCCCATGATGTACTCTGAAACTTAGAACCGAGTAGGCAATAGGGAAAAAAGTATTGCTTTGATATATTCCTTCTGAGGAGGGAGGTACAAGACATTTTTTTTTTTTTTTGAGGGATGAGGGAAGTAAAGAGAATTTTTGTGTTTTCAGGTGAGCATGGGCACCCATGCACCCAAGTACGCATTCCCAGTGGGGGAGATCATTCTCCTTGATGATTTAGGGCTGCTTCCAATCAACTTTTGCAATTAGACCTCGCCCCTCCATTTTTTTTGCTATGCTCTCGCTTTCCAAAATCCATATGTTGTAACTGATATGAGGCACCAACTGCCTTGCTGCACATGTGAACTTAATAGAGACAAATTTAGATGAAATTGTTCAATCCCGCCAATGCATTTTCATCAGTGGCAACATCGCAAAGTTAATTGTTTTTACAAGTTGGTGGTGAAGTTAGGCTTCTTGAAAGAGGTGATTGATAGTGCAGGCTGCAGCCAGGCGTGATGAGCACAGGTGATGGCTTGGAAGCTGGCCCCTGAACCAGCTCTGTTCTGAGAGTTTAGGGCCATTTAGGACCAGAACTCGTAAAGAGCTGCCTTCTGTGTTACAGGGGTTCAGCAAGGACATAATATCTTCACAGTACAGGCCATTGGACAATCCCAAGGTGGAAAGACAGGAGATCTCTGCACACACACTAGGTGTAATAAAATATACTCATCCTTTTCAAAGCATTAGAATTATTCCCTGGATTACATTAACTTTGAGCTGTTTTGGTGGAAAGTTCCCAGACACTTGTTGATTCTCTTCTCTCTTTGTCCATCATTTGCATTCTTGGTCAAGTCTCAAATCTTTCTACTTTTGAAATTATAAAACTTCTAGTGAATTCCAGGGTTCCTCCCAAATCTGTTTTCTACATGTCTTTGATGAAACATAGTATCATGGTCAGGATGACCTCTTATTCTTTCTGAAGGTTGGACATCTTATTGTTCCTTGGCTCTTTCCCTTTCTTATTACCAGATTCTGACAAATCTTTGTCTATTTTCATTACCTGTTTCTTGCTAAATGTTAACTAATAACTCAGAGCTCTTGTATTTTGAGAACCACATCTCAAATGTCATGGGTAATTCTCTGACAGATTCTTCAGAATTAGAGGTGAGTCAATGTCTAATTTCCAAAATGGAAGGCAAGGAGACCTAGGTATGTGGGACCACTTTTTACTTTAACATGGATTTTTATTGTGACCCCTTGGCTCGTTTGTTTCTTTCTGCCCATTATAACAGTGACTAGGGCTGAGCTCTTTGGGCTGTTGTGTAAGTCAAAGCAGATAAGCCCTCTGCGATCACTGAGGTTTGAGACAGAGCTATAGAAGACTGGTGCCAGGAGCTGCCAAAAGGCTAAGGAAGTTGAGGTGAGAGTGGACTCAAATGGCCCTGGAGGACCCCAGGAAGGCTCACATGTGGCTGGAAACAAAATGCACCCCATGGCCTGAGTATTTCAGGATTTCTCAGTATACCCTTGAAAATCCCCCAATTGAGGAACTGAATAAATTGGACTTGCCCTTGTTGTCAATCCAGTTCTCAGCCCAAACTGAAGGAGTTCAGAAGCTGGTTTCAGAGGTTTTGAAATTCAGGGTGGGGTTCCTCATGACCAGTTGTGCCAAGATGGAAAGGATGTGAAAATGGAGTTAATGGAGATGAGGATAGGATAAGGGAATGTGTATAACATGGGTTGAGATGTCATAAGCATGTGAGCGGTATTTTCCTAAGTGTGTTGGGTCAAAAGAAAAAGGAAATAACACTTCTTATTCACACTTCTTCCATGTCCAGTGCGGTACTAATTTCTGCCAACTGTGAGGAGCGCTTAGACTGATCCATTGGTCCATGTTCATCTTATTTGTAGGCTCAATTACCAAGGAACACATGGAGCTAATTACATGCAAATGAATGGGCTGCAAGGCAGACTGGTAATGCTGGTTTCCTATTCTTGGTTCCTGTTGCTGCCAGAGAATTACCTGGCAGAGTTTCAGGGCCTGCTTTCCCTCACTTGTAAAATGGTGATAACGATCATGTCCTCAGTGGAGAGAGAAATGGCATCTCAAACGGGAACTGTGGCATATTGGAAAGAACATGGGCTTTGGTATTTCGAAGATCTCGGCTAGTGTCAAATTTATGGCATTTATTAACTGTGCATTCTTGTCCCAATCACTTAATCTCCCTAAGCTTTCATTTCCTCCACTCTTACATGGGGGATAATAACACCTGCCTCACAGGGTTGTTATGCTATGAAATGACATAAAGTACATAAAAGTGCTTTGCACAGTTAACAAACATTGAGTTGATTTTTCTGTGCCAGGAACTCTGCTAGGGGTTGAAGATAAAGTGGAAAAGCTCACACTGTCTGCCCCACAAGAAATGGAAAATACAGGGGGAGGGTACAGATGCAAAAAATGATTATAATCATTCAAACCCCATGAGGTAATATATTTAATGGTGTCAGGCAGAAAGTACAGGGGAATTCTAAAGAGAGTAGAACACCATAGCTTGGAAACAAAAGCAGAGTTAAAGATCGTGAGGCAGACCAATTTGTGGGGGTTTAAAGGAAGGATTATCAGTGGGATGCCTTTGTTACCATTATTACCATTATTATCCAATGTTAATTTTGATGCAAATTGTATGCATCTAATCTGACATAGACCATTAGATCATTTAATAAACCAGAGATATAATATGGAGAATTTTACCACATTCCTTTGAAACTTTTAACATAAATATTGTTTTAAAAATAAAAACATAATGCCGCATACATTAAAACTTCTGTTCAACAGAGGCATTGGAGAGCTGGACGGCAGTTAGGATGATGCACTGGGGTTTTATGCAAAGCTGGCATGAAGTGACATTAGCATTGACCATATTTATTAAGATATGTCTGATACTACATAGGTTACCTGCCCATCCACTCCAGGACTCACAATTAGGGGTTCTGTGTGAACCATTTGAGCCGCACAGACAGTCCGCATTTAGCCTGTGTAGGCGATTGCCCTGGGAGCTCTCTCCCCAGGCCTCTGCCCCACTTAGCAGGTCCTAGCACCCAGAATCTTATGCAATGTCACCCTTCTTAGTGTGCCACCTGCATGTGAGCATGACTCAGCTTTCACTGTGCACGAAATGAAAATCCAGACTTTTCTGTCCGGTTGGCTTTGTCCGGATATGAGCAAACTTCAGTTAAGCCCAGCTTCAGCGGAATATATTAGGTTTGAAAGATTTCGTTTAGAATCTGGCATATAGCAGTAATAGAACAACCTCTTACAGCCTAGCTGAGAAGCCCAATAAAGCTTTGCAGGGGGTGTGCACACCTCTGCCCCCACACCCTCATAGCATTCCTAGCCCAGATAGGTGGGATGGAAACTGTAGGTCCATCTCACGGATTAGAATGACTCGGGAATTTGAATGGCATGGAAATTTAGGAAATGATGATGAGCAATTAAATGAAATCCACTCTTCTCTCATTGCCTATTGCAAATCAGATCAGGGGAGCTGGCACTTTTTAAAATCTATTGTTTTCTAAGAAGAGTGTTTGGAATTGACAGAAAGGCCTCAAATGTGATTCCTCATTGTCTGTGGTCTAAGTTGCCTAATTCTTCCTAACCAACAACCATTCATCAATAATGGTAAGGAAAACGTAGCATTCAAAAGTGCCACACTGGCTTGCTGATCAGCAAGATAACAAAGGAGGAAAACAAGCATTTTCTTGTAGATTTCTTCATGTAACTGACAAGCATCATTGAGTGCCTCTGTGTGACTGTGTGCAAAGAGCTGGTCGCACAAAATGTGTCACAAATGACTTTTTGTTCCCATGTGTCATCAGACTCAGGGATAAAGTTCAATGTAGCATCAGGCCAGAGATTGGATATTAGGTGGGAGCTTCGGATAGCACTGGGGGATGGGCTGATTTAAAGTGACAGCAGCATGGAAAAAGCCAGTTTCATGAACCAGGCAGGATGCTTTGGAGGCAGCTCAGGTGGGGTTGACTGTCAGAACACATCAGTGGTGAAAACAATTTCCCAACAACCCAAACCGAAGCCAGAAAGACTTCAAATCAGTTTGAATTGAGACAACTTTCAAGCAGAATGAACAGAAGCTGACAGTATGGGTTGTTGAATATACAGGTATCATACACAGGAAACTTCCTCCAAGGAACATGAGGAATGGATTTCTTTTTATGTAAATAAAGGAGTAAATCTTCCACATCCAATGCATGTAGGGCCAGGGCTTGCCAAAGGAGCCATCCATCCTATCAGAGTTAACCCTGAACCTCATTTCCTGACTTCCTAATTTTAGGGAGAAAAGTGAACATGGAAAATGAGTAAAAGAAGGCACCTTTCCTTTACCTCCTTTACCAGGAGGTAGATCAACAGGGGTCAAAAGAGCAATGAAGATTTAAACAAATGGCCTTGAAAAAGCTCAAACATGTTTTCCTTTTATTAGAGAACCTTTTCTATAATTTCTTTGTGAATTGATATATAGTATTATACACATAGTACATAAATGATTGCCTTTAATGATATAATCAGGGTCTACCTGTGACAAAATTCTAAACGAAGGGAATATTTACATATTTTCCACGTGCAACCCTGTAGAACTTGGAAACTTGTTTGGCTGAAGGTACATGTGGGTGGAAAGAAACCGGAAGGTTTATTTACGGTAATCCAAGAATGCATCAGTAGGCAAAATGTTTGCTAAAGCTCAAACAAGAAGGCCGAAGGGCAAGGTGAGGATGGAAAGGAGGGACATTCATTACTTTATGTATTTATACAACATTCATTGACACTTTTTTTGTATCTCTGTTCCTTTGCCAAAACTGTCTCTTTAGAATGTGGAAGAATGATGCAAGCCAGAGCACCAAACTCCCTGACCACACATCTGCCAATATAAACCCCCAGGAAAAAGGCCTTTCCATGGGAAAACTGGGTAATAGAGTCAGAAGTTCACTTGTAAAGCTCTGATACCAGTATCGCCAGCCACTGTGCACTCACTGTGTGGGCCCCAGGGTTGCACTGTTGACCAAGACCTCTGTAATTACAGAGCACATGGCCTAGTCGAAGGGGATGGGGTAATGGTTGGGGTAGGGGAATGAGATCCATCACAAAAATGTGGACAACGGGTCATTTTAGAGAGTGATCCGTACTATAACAGAAACAATGGGACACAACAGAGATGATTGTGTTAAGCTGAGACCTAAATATGGAGAGCAAGCCAGCCCTGCAAAGAGCAAAGGGGAAGAACATTTCAAGCAAAGGGAATGGAACAGGAAATGCAAAGACCCCCACGGTGGGAAGGAGCTTGGCAAATCAGGAAACAAAATAAGAATCGATATGGCTGGAATCTAGTAGGTAAGGTGAGGCATGGTCCAGGATATGGTTGGAGAAGTAGGCAGAGGCAGGGGTAGGTGTAAATAGTTTTGGTTCCTGAAGTTGATAAAATCCGGAGAACAGTTTTAGGAGAAAGAAAGCAGAAATGCAATTATAAAATTAAGTATGCAAGTGGAAATTTATTGATTTATTTAGTTCTAGCTTTGTTTGAGATATCATTGACATGGACCATTACGTGAATTTAAGGTGTAAAATGTGATGATTTGATATATGTATCCAGTGTAATATGATTACCACAATAAGGTTGGTTAATACATCCATCACCTCATGTACTTGTATATATTTTTTGTGGTGGGAACATTTAAAATTTACTCTTTTTCTTTTTTTTTAGCTGAGCCATCCTGCCACCTGTTGGCAGCTCAACGGCAACTCAGCTCGGGCTGGCATCAAACTGCTGTTGCTCAGAGCTCAGCTCACACTTTTGGGCGAGCTCTTAATCAACTGAGTCACTTGGCCGGCCCTTAAAATTTACTCTCTTAGCAACTTCCAAGTATATAATAGAATATAGCTAGCTATAGTCATCATGCTGAATATTAGATTCCCCAGAACTTATTCCCCTTATAACTGGAAGTTAATACCCTTTGACTAACACCTCCCCCACCCCACCAGCCCCTGGCAACCACCATTCTCCTCTCTATTTCTATGAGTTTTTCTTTTTCTTTTTTTTAGGTTCAACATTTAGGTAAAATCATACAGTATTTGTCTTCCTCTGTCTGACTTATTTCACTTAATATAATGCCCTCAAACTTCACCCAAGGTGTCACAAATGGCAGGATTTCCTTCTTTTTTATGACTGAAATTACATATATATATATATATATATATATATATATATATATATATATATATAAACTTCTTTCTGTATTCTTCTATCAATGGACACATTTCAGTTGCTTCCGTGTCTTCGCTATCGTGAATAATGTTGCAATAAACATGGGAGTGTAACTGTCTCTCTGAGACCCTGATTTTATTTCCTTTGGATATATTTCCATAAGTGGGATTGCTGGATCATATGGTAGCTCTATTTTTAATTTTTTGAGGAGCTGCCATACTGTTTTCTATAGTGGTTGCACCAATTTACATTCCCACCAGCAGTGCACTATGCTTCCCTTTTCTCCCATCGTCACCAACATTTATTATCTCTTGTCTTTTTGATAGTGGTCATTCTAACAGGTGTGAGGTGATATCTCATTGTGGGTTTGAGTTGTATTTCCCTGATGATTAGGGACACCCAGCATCTTTTCATGTGCCTGTTGGCCATTTGTATGCCATTTCGGAAAGTGGAATTGGAAGTGCTTATATGACTCCCAAATGCAGATAGAAACTAAAATATACAAGTTGAAAGCTTGGGTGGGGGGGAAGCCAGTATCAGAAATATAAATTTGATATTAACATGGATGAAACTTAAAGCCATGGGACTGAAGAAGATGACAAAGAAGAGAGTGGCGCTAAAGGAGAAAAAGGGCCCATGACTGAGCCCTGGAGTTCCAGTATTAAGAGTTTGAGTGGAAAGGGAGGCCAGCAAAGGACTCTGAGAAGGACTGTTCACTGATATTTGGAAGGAAAGCAACAAAAGGAAGGAAATCTTTTGGAGCTTCCTGCAAATCCTTGTACTTACCCTCAAACTCTTGTATGCAAATGTTGTATTTGCTTGAGGACCACATGGAATGGGGGAGGGATTGGGACTGGTCTCCAGAGATTTATTTAAGTCTCTAAAGTTTCTGTGAACGACAAATTGGGGTTAAAACACCATATTCAAATGATTTAAGTGTAAATGAGCAGAAACATATGGATTGTATTTCCTTCCAATTGCATATGAGTTTAACAATTAAGCACAAAAGGGTGCTTGGAGCAAAAGGTTTATTGGGGCTTTATAAAATCCCAAATATGGAGGCAGTGGTTAGAGAATCAGCCAGTGAAGCGAATAGCACAGATTGCCATGAGAAATTGAATTCTATTCTCCGTCTCCTTCCATCTTTCCAGGTCTCTGTCTGTCTCTGGCCCTTTTTCTGTACTGTTTTTGTCTGTCTCTCCTGGTCTGCCTCCCCCATCCATCTCTGTGTTCAGGCTACCATCTGGGAGCCTGTGGACATCTTGAAAGCACATTTCCCAGCTGCCTAAAAGCAACAGCCAGCGTTTTCTTCTGTTTGTAGAATTCCACCAATGATTTCCAATTTGAGGGGAGAAAAAATCAGTAGCAGGTGTTGTTGCTCTTCAGGGAGAGTGTTGTTTATTATAGCTATTCTCTGAAGAAATATTAGGACTCAAGTGATGGTGGATAATATATTGCCTCATATAATTTTGCATGATAGCCTTTCCTTTATTTCTTTCTCCAGGCGTTCTACTCTTACTTTGGTCCCCAACTTGGTCTTTGCTAGACGAGCTCGATGCAAAAGAATTAAAAGCCATTGCCATCCGTTGTTAAGCACGACTGAGGAATGTGTTCATAACTTAGTGAAACACTGTCTGATGACAGAAATTCTATAACAGTTATGGAGTTGCGAGTGGGCTGCGAGCAGGGTGGTTCCTCTTGTTTTAAGGGTGTTTGAAGAAGCAACAGTGGGGTCTGGGATGAGAGGGTGGACTGTAGCAGCCAAATAAAGTGGATTCATTTTTTGATTACTATGTTAGTTTGAAAGTGGAAGAAAGACTTTTACTGAAAACAAAAAATACTATAGTTGCTCTAGTATTTCAGAGAAATACTGTAAGCAATTAGAGAAAAACATGCAGCCTAGAAGGTTTGAGCCGAGCAAAGGGACAAACTCAGGCATTGCCCCTGCCTTTCCCAGAAACCTAAGAGAATGGCAGCAGTGGATACTGAACTCCAGGGTCCTTAACAGCACAGGAGAAAATGAGTGCTTTTGTTTGTCTGCCTGATGGTTTGTTTGTTGCAAAGTATCCACTTCAATGAATTTCAGTTGTTTTATGTAGTTCTGTAGCTACCACTACACAACCAATATATTGAATAGGTCCTTCAGATCAGAAAGTTTTCTCCTGCCCCATTCAATACCCACTTGGACTCCCAGCCCCAAATGACCACTGACCTCCCGCTATTATCACTGGACTTGGCCTATTTTTAGAATTCCACGTAAATGGAACCATAGAGTATATATTATTTTTTGTCTGAATTTCTTCTCTCACCATAATAATTTTGAGCTTCTCCATGTTGTAGCATGTATCAGTACTTTGGTCCTTTTTATTACTGTGTGGTTTTCCATGGAATGACTACAAAGCCTTTTATCAGTTGATGGATATTTGAGTTGTTTTCACTTGGGGATATTATGAATATTAACTGTTAGGAACATTCTTTTAAAAGTCCTTGTGTGGACATGTGCTCTCCATTCTCTTCAGTAAAAACCAGGGAGGGGACAGCGTAGGTTTGACTTTGTGAGATATTGTCACACTGTTTTACAAAATGGTCGGACCATTTTATATTTCCATTGGCAACTCTATTTACTCCATTCCTCACCAATACTCATGATTAACAGACACATAAATGTTAGCCATTTTAATAGGTGTGTAAGTGGTGGTAGCTCATTGTGGGGTTTTTTATTATTATGATAAAATGTACATAACCTAATGCTTACCATTTGAATCGTTTTTAAGTGTACAGTGCCATGACATAAAATTCGCAGTGGTCGGCAACCATCACCACTATCCATTTCCAGAATTTTCTTAATCATTCCAAGCAGAAACTTGGTACCTATTAAGCAATAGCTCTCCCCATTCCTTTCTCCCCTCACCAGCCCTGGTAACCTCTATTCTACTTTCTGTCTCTATGAATTTGCCTAGTCTAGTGAAGTCATGCAATGTTTATCCCTTTGTGTCTGGCGTATTTCACTTAGCATACTGTTTTGAAGGTTCATCCACATGATAGCATGAACCAGAATTATTATTCCTTTTGAAGGCTGAATTATATTCTGTTTTATATATCTATATCCAGATGGTATAGCTATAGATCCAGATTTTATTTACCAATTCATCGTCATTCTTTGCTGGACATTTGGGTTGTTTGGGCTATTGTGAATAGTGTTGCTAGGCTCATTGGTGTGCAGGTATCTGAGGGCCATTTGTGGTGTTATGTAATTATCTATATATGGAATTGCTGGATCAGATAGTGATTCTGTTTAACTTTTAGAGGAACCACCAGGGGCTGCCCTGTTTTGCATTCCCACCAGCAATGCGTGAGCGTTCTAAATTATCTACATACTCACTAACACTAGTTCTTTTCTTTCTTTCTTTCTTTTTTTTTTTTTTTGATAATAGCCATCCTAATTGCTATGAAGTAGTATCTTATTGTGGTTTTGATTTGCATTTCCCTAATGACTCGTGCTGTTCAGCATCTTTTCATGATGTTATTGGCCATTTATGTATGGAAATGTCTTGGAAAATGTCTATTCAAGTCCTTTGCCCATTTTTAGGTTCAGCATGCAGATCCTGGCCTGCTTTTGTGGGCTGTGGTTCCAGTGGTTTTCTTTCAGAGCCTTGTGCACATTAATTTGGTCCACTTGGTCTATCTTGTCCAGCTGAGACTCCCTCTGGTTGCTGCTCAGAAAATGAAAGGATTTTTCCAGATTGCCTGCATCTAGGTGGAGAAAAGAGTGTCTGGTCCAGGCCATCTGTTATGCAGAGGATCTCTGGTCACCCGATGTGTCTGAAGTCTCTAGGTATGGGAGGAGTATCTCAGGCCCATGGGGATAAAGTAGCTTCCTGGATTGGTCACTTACTGTGGCTGAATCCCCTTTGCATATGCCCCTGGCTGCCTAGTATCCCTTTGTGGGAAGGAGGTCCTTGGGTCCAGCAGAGAAAGAGAGTTTCCTAAATCAAAGTGATTGTTGTGGCAGGATCCCACTTGACAATCTGCCCAACAGCCTGGTGTCCCTGGGAGGGGGAGGGGAGCCCCAGTCCTAATTGGAAGAGAGAGGCTTCCGGGACTGCTTGTTGTCCTTGGGGCCTCCTCGCCAGTGCTTCTGGGCCTGCCTGCTGTTGTTGGCAGGATTCTCATGCAATAGGGGAGAGGAAAAATCTACCTGAGCCACCTGCTGTGGCTACATTGGGGGTTAGAACAATGGGGTCTGGGTCATCTTCTGTTGGGTGGGAGTTTGTAAGAGACACTGTCACCATATTGTTCCTCTGGTGCTGGGGACCTGAACTAGTTTGCTTTCTTCTTTCTACCTTTCAGGGTTCTCTTTTGGTTGCAGCTTGAATTAGTTCCAAGGTTTATAATTGCATTTAGTGGGGAGGAGCAGAGAGAAACATATCTATACATCTTGTTTGGCCCAGAAGTCCCTAATTTATGTGTAGACAGAATGCCTAAAAAGATGATTTGTTAAACACATTTCCTTTGGGAGGTGAGGGGTTGGTATATATAATAAATCCCCAAATTATTTATTGAGAATTACTCACTGCAAATGAGCTGAGATCCTGGTTGTTGAAAACCACACTACTCTCCAAAAATCGGCTTTTATGCAGGCACTAATCTGCAACTAGAACAGAACTGACACATAGTAGGTCTCAGTAAATCATTGCTGAATGAATGAAATAGTAGATGAAAATGAAAGAACCTCTCCCTGAACTTCATCTGATAATTCAGGTGGTCAGGTAAGGGCTGGATGTTTTAGAATGAATAAGACACACAGTTTTTTTTGTTTTGTTTTGTTTTGCTGGGTTTGCCTAATGATTAATTTTCCTACTAGACAATGGAAGAGTCCCCTATAAATTTACAATTAACACAGCAAGGAGAAAACCTGAATGTGACTTGTTATTGTACTAAGGACCAGAAAGTTCTTGAAAAGCAAATGAAAAAAAAAAAAAAAGGGTAGATCTGGACACACCCAGAGTTCATGCATAAGAGATCGAAGAAAATCTGTGGTTTGGTGGATTGGCCCAGGTCAAGGGTTTGAGTTGAACCACAAAGTTAATTACCAGTAACTTCACGATGACCCGAATCAGAGATGTTTGTTGTTAAGGCTCCTTGGGCAATCAGAGCTCCTGTCTTCTGGTGATGCAGAAAGGCAAAGGTGCTGGTGTCATCCGACCAGCAGAGGGCAGTGTTCAGACCCATCACTCTTGTCCCAAGAGGACCCTGGAAGGAGATGAAAATGTACCATCAAACACTGAGCTTCCGTGCTTCTCTCAGTGGACCCAGATAGCTCCTTTCCTTTGAGGGTCAGCACACTGGGGACATCTCTGAGAAGTCACTGCTTTAGCTCCTCATAAGGCACTCTTTCCCCCTTCGCAACCTGACTTGCGGTTCACGGGCTAGTCACAGCCCTCCCCTGAATGGGCACCACTGCTGATCAGTGAAGCTCTCGGCCCTGGGGGACAGCTAGGTCACCCAGGGCACGTCCCATGGACCTGGCTTTGGTTCCTGACAGCACACCCTAGCCAGAGGCTGAGTCTCTGTGCATTCCACTGCTGATGAGCTCCAGCATGAGAAATTAGAGAGGAACAGCCCAGGCCTCTGTCTGCAGACTTCAAACACTAACAGCAGATGGGGCCTGGTGTTGGTTAAGGGCCATTTGCAATCGCAACTCCACGTTTCAGCTGTACTTTTTATGTTTCACATTACCCACTCTGCCTCGCCTCCCCCACACATGCCCTGGAGATGGATTGTGCAGGCAGACACTGTCTGCAGTGCCTCAGTGGGAGACGGAGCCTGCCTTCACTTCGCACATGTGTCATTTTCTGTATGTGAGGATACCACCATGGACTCCTCACCAGCTAGAGCCTGGGCTGCTTTCTCTGCCATGGCACGAGACAGGGCCCTGAGCACTTTCCATCCTGCCCTCTTCTGACCAAAAGCATGTGGGGCATCTACAGTCTCTATCTGGGGGACAGAGGAGTTAGTTGTCCAAAGCTGGGGTTCCATGGAGGAACCTGTCCTGGGAGCAGGACTGACCAGAAACATCTCTCAGTGGGCAGCCACGTCTCAGAGATGGAATGCCCCCTTCCTAGCGAGGGGAAGGTGGACAACTGCTGATAGGTCTCCCCCAAAAAGGGGGCCGGACTGAGCCCATGAGCAGGGCTGCTGAGTTATCAGGCTGAGTGGTTGGAGGAAGTATGAGGGCTTTCCCTACACAGGCTGCTCCCCAGCCTAACTATATCGCCTTCTAAAATGTTGGCGTTAAAAATCCTCATTGAACTGCAAGGCCCCCAAAGAGAGCTATAATTTTGAGAATTAATTCTTAAGAAAGATACTCTTGGGTTCTGAGGGAGGGGAGGAGGGAGAGGAGAAGACAGCTACAGCACAAATGTGATTCATTCTGTTGAGAAAAAAACCACTATTGCTCAAAAAAATTTTTTCCCAGTTTGAAATTTTTGTTTTCAATGGTCAATACACACACACACACACACACACACACACACACACATCAGGGCTGCCAAAAAATGTATACGTGTAACTTGTATTCATCTTTTGTTATCAGTATATATTGAGTATTACAATTTTAATACAGTGTTTTCCTTTCTTAAAATGTGTATACCTTTGGGCCGGCCAAGTGGCATGGTGGTTAAGCGCTGGCTTGGGAAGCCAGCAGCCCCGGTTCGGGTCCCACATATGAGGGTCAGTGACACTGCCCTCAAAAAAAAAAAAATGTGTATACCTTTTTTGGCACTCTCTGTATATACATGTATTTTAAAATGGAAAACCTATGTGCATTTCAGTGGCAATGTAGTGTACTTGAAAGAGTTCCAGATGTTACCTTAGGCTGCTATGAGCTTGTCTCCTGAAGACCAGTCACTGTGCCCAGTATAAGATGCATAAGGGGAACATCGAAGCAGTACCTTACCAGCTTGAGGGGTGACCAGCTCAGAGATGGGGTCCCCTGTGAGGCTGATGGGGATTGGAGGGAGGAAACGGGACCTCACAGGAGTGGGGACTCTTGCCCTAATAAAGCATTAGGTAAATCAAGAAGATAAATCACTAAAAGCTTATCACCCAGAGATCTATTTGGCTCAGGCCCTCACCCATTAATGGCTCTGTGTCTGTTCTTTTGCTATAAAACTCATCAGGATTCACTCTCTCATCAAACCAATGTTCCACCACACCTTCTTTTTCAGAAGGATTCTGGGTACAAAAGATGCTCAGGCATTATTATACAACTCCACATAGGCTAAAAACTCCATAGTGGGTTTTTAACCATAGCTTATCTTCCTTAACCTCCGAGCTAAGCAGGGCAGTAAAGCCATTCTAGAGATGAGAAAACTGAGGCAGAAGGGCTTAAGAGACATGTCCAAAGTGACCTGGCTGGTGGGGCAGAGCGGAGTCCATCATCCCCGTTTCCTCGTGTTTTATAAACTTTCTTTCTCCACTATGCTGCATAGCCTCCAACTATAAAACGTACAGTATTGCACTTTTATGGCATGTGGTTTGGTACATCTTTCACTTATTAAAGATATAAATATAGATTGGTACTAAGAATGCAGCGAAGAGTTTAGAAATGCTAATATCTGCTTACTTGGCACCTTGCAATACAAAGATATTTTTGGATCTAGTCCCATCCATCGCGAACAGAAACATCAGTTTTGAAGCCGAGATTTGCCTCTTCATCTAAGGTCTAAGTTAAGATGTAAAAGTCACCAAAGTATCTTGTTTTGTCACTGAAATCCAGCTAAATTTTCCATTTGACTCCAAAATATATCCTGATGTTTTTTTAATATAGAAATTTCCAAATGAAAAAAAAAAAGAAACTTGAAATAATACGAATTTTTTCATTAAACTCTCTCATTGGGTGTCTTCGTATATGAGATAGGCAGCCATTTACATTTGGGCAGAGCAGAGGGAGAAAGGGGTCATGACCTCTGACCCTCTGACTATGGAAACTACGCTTGGGAATCCTGTGTGCTGCCAGAAATGGCTGTGTTGGGGGAAGGCAGAGGCTTTCACATACTGTACACTGTCTAGGTCCTGCTCACTTCCTCTTCTGTGATGGCAGCCATGGTTGGGATGCCATCTTTGCAGAGCCCAAATCTCAGCACCTGCTGGGTTGTGCCACCAACCTGTGGTCTGATGACCAACCCATGTGACAAGTGTAGCATGAAGTAGAAATTGAGGACCTGGAAGCAACGTTTCAGCAGAGTGAAGCTCAGAGCTCCACTCTGCCTATTTCTAACCCAGTCCTTCTTTCCCATGAGTTGATGGTCCTCTGAGATGTAAAGCAAAGTGAGTGGACACCCCCTCTAGTGCTAAGAAATGTCCTGGTCTCCGAAGTAACTTCTGAGGATTAGCCTCTAAATAAGAAATGCTTCTTTATTAGAAATGCACACGACACCTGGAAGGGGCCCTTGATTTGAACACAGGTATGACATTCATTAAAGGTTGTCTTGTCTTTCTGCCCCTTATTTAAATCTAGGTCCGTCTGTTCCTCTCCACATTTCTAAATCAGAGGCTGTGTGATAGAATTCGCAGAAGGCTCCTTTGAACCAGTGAAACTTTCCCTGGCTTAGTGACATCGTTTTTCCCACTTGACATGTACCTATTTGAAAAACAAATCTTGAAAATTTTGCCATTAGGCTTGCTGCCTATAAAACCGTCTGTTTGTAGAGCCCCTCTCAGTGGTACCCTGCAGGTGCCAAAGGCTCGGCAGCTGTGGCAGTTACACACGGATGAATTTAGGGAATAGAATGGCCTTCAGATCAAGATGACCAATGAGGTACACTTTACAACTCAAGCCGAAGCTTATGTTAAAAATTAAAAGGCCTTTATAGATGGCTTTTGTTTCCGCCCTGTGTCTTCTAAATCAGTAAGACAGCTCGTGGGGGCCCACTTACTAGGTATTTCTTGCCTGGCCTGTCTCCCTGAAAAAACAGAGGGCCAACACACTTTCCCCAGTTGGGTTTGTAACAAGGAAGGGAGAAGGCTGGTAAGAGGGCTGCAGTGGAGGTCAGACTCCTGCAAAAGAAGATGGATGGTTTTTCCAAGTGGGTTTTGGCAGCCATTGGTGTCACCTGCATTTCCAAACTTTTTTGTGACTTGTATTCTTCTAAGGTGACAGCTCTGAGAAATGTAACAGCTAACAAGGTAACGTGGATCTGGCTATCATTCAAAGTAGACCAAATACACATCCCAGCAACAATTTCCTTGCGGTGTAGACAGTTGAAAATGTAAGTTCAATGAGGAATATTGCTCTCATGAAGGTGTAGTTCCCTTGTAAGTGGGAGCCCTGATTTGTTGCAATTATTAGGGGGCTTCTCTGCTTTATCAGTTACCACACTGTTACATAGCCATGGGACCTCTCAGTACTCATACACTCTTTCCCCATAACCCAGTCACAACTATGGCTACAACAGAGGTGACAAGCAATCTTCAAGTATTTCGTTGGGAGAGGGAGAGCTTGTGTCCTTTATTTCAAATATTTAAATCCTTTAAAGCCGTCTCGTTGGAAATAAATAACCTTCCTGAGCAGTAAGCCCATTCATTCATCACGTGGCCCGAGGAACAGGCTCATCTTTAATGTTCTAATATTATCGTTCCCAAATTCTTTGCAGCACTTTATAAACCACCATCCATCAGGGCAGAACATGTGGGGCTGGCGTTAGCAGAGCGTGCAATGTGTTTGGAATGTTCCCTGTAC
The DNA here is from genome assembly GCA_033961575.1 of Aselliscus stoliczkanus. Lineage (NCBI taxonomy): Eukaryota > Metazoa > Chordata > Mammalia > Chiroptera > Hipposideridae > Aselliscus > Aselliscus stoliczkanus. The sequence goes on from CM066734.1 coordinate 11,640,445, forward strand.
AGCAGCGTTGCTGGTAGAGGTCAATAAGGGGAGCGTGTTCCTTTCAACAGCAGATCTTTCGAAGACCCTATGCAAGGTCTTTGAAGATGTGCATGTTTCGCAGCAGTAAAACAGAGAAAAATGGAAATGTTAAGAAACACTAGATGGCTAAACTCCCAGGGACAAGCAAGTCTGGAACTTGAGCATAAATTTCCTCCGAGAAGGACTTTGAAGTTTGTTTCAATCTGTGAAATTCTAGTAACGGTCTAAATTTGCTCCTCAACATCTGGTGGGGATAATTGCAACAAATGGTATGGATATGTCCATTTGTTCATGTGCGAGTATTCATTCATTAATGCAAGACGGCTCCATGGAAAGCCTCCTATGTGTAAGAAAACTTCAAGGCATAGAGATGTGAGATAGTCCTTGTCCTCAAGGGCCTTATTCTGTGATTTGAATCAGGAGAATCCATAAGGCCATACCGGTGATAGGTGGTACCATTATGATGAGATAAACATCATAACTCTGTTGGATCTAGGGATGAAAAGATGGGAGATGGCATATTTTGGGACTTCTCTAATGGAAGACTTTGTAACAGGGTTTTGCATGAGCGCTAAAGGATATGTCGGAGTTCTGGGTCTGAAAAGGTCAGAAGGCATGGAGGGTATTCAAAGCAAAGACACAATATGAATAGAAGCATGAGACGGGGAAAGAGGCAAGGTGGGTTTAGAAACAGTGAGACGTTGAATTTGATTCAGTCATAAGCTATGTGTAGGAGAGTAGTAAGTGATGAAATCCTACAATTGGATTGTAGGATTGGATGCCAATAGTATAGAAATTGGTGAATGTCAGATAAAAGTATTGGGGCTGATTTAAATTCTCGGCCAAATATGGGTAGAGGATCATTTTTCAGATTGGGTAAGAACAGGGGGAAATACTGTGTTCCTATCTCAAAGAGAACTGCTAGTCCAGAGACAATTTCTACCCTATTCATGTACCTGGCTCACTCTTAATTCAATCAACTGGAATTGCTAATCTACACTACTTTTCTGTACAATAGAACCTTCATTTATGCAGAATGAATGATAATCTACAATAGTTCTCCCTACTAAAGGAGCCCACATCCCTTCTTCCTGCCTCCTCATACATTGATAATTGTCCGTCCACCTTCAAAAGTCGTGATGTGGTCATTGTGTCACTTCTCATGACACCCCACCTCCCCAGTACCCCATCTCCAGGCAAAGTCATAACTGCTCACAGAATGACCTGCCCAAGGTTATAGAGATAATAAGTGGAAGACCCAAGAAACTCTCAGATTAGAAAATCATGGCCCGACCTTGGATTATCCAAGACATTGCTATTTCCAGTTGTCCCATCATCTGTTTTCTCTGATTCATTGCTCCACTCTTATCCTCATTCATTCATTCATTTAACAGGTATTGACTGGGCATTTATGTTTCAGTACTGGGATAAGTGCTGAGGATATAATAATGAACTAGATTGACTTAGTTTCTAACCACATGGGTATGACAAGCCATCTGGAAAAGCAGACAGGAAAATGAGATTATTCTGTGTCAGCCTCCAGCTGCCAGAGGTCCAGTGCAGCCTCTTGGGCCAGTATTCCAGGCCAGTCCTCTCCGTTTTGATTCTTTCCCTAACAGCCACTCTCGCTGGCATCCACTCACTGAAATTGACCTAGTTTCTGACACCCTCCCATAAAATGAGATACTCTAGACCTTTCTAGATGTAACAATTAATGCATCTAAAATACAAACACTGATAATGACAGAATGGAAGAAGCCGTATGTGTGCTTATCTGGATATTTCAGGCTGATCACAGTGGAAAGTTAAAAATGACACCTTGAGAATTCAGCTGTGTACAGACAAGTTCAAGAGGACAGAGGGGAGTTCCTGCTTATGGTGTTTTGGCAGATTTAGAGATAAGCCAACTAAGTTGGGAGCCTCATAAAGAGATTTTCCTGAGCCTAGAGTGTGCCTTGTTAAGAAGAGCTGGGGGCCAATGATCACCCATTGGGGAAAAATGCTAAATAAAGTTATTCAAAATCATTTATTTGTGAAAAAAGGCTAAGTCCTGACTTTCAAACAAACATAAAATGAGCAAGAGTCAAAGATTTGATTTAACTCATGAATCAGTGAGGGAACAAGTAAGGTGTTAAAAGCTTGTTCAAAAGAAAATGTAAAGAGCAGACACACACCTATGGGCAATCAGGGAGGTGGAAGTGACGTAGTGTAATATAGATGCAAAATGGGTTATGACACGGTCGCAAGGTTATATAAATTTCAACTCCACTGGACAAAACTCACTTGAACTTCTATGAAATAAGAATAATTTGCATTCATATCAGTTTCCTAACCCTTATAGAATTAAAAAATAGTACACAGATCATGAAAAGGATAGGCCCCCATAGAATCATATAACCTAGTATATGGTATAACCTAGATGAAGCCTAGCTTTCACTCATCTTTTTGGTCCCTTTGAAAGCCTTTCACAGTGTTTCCTGAACAAGTTTTACTGTCTTCTCTGAGAAGAGGACAGTTCAGTGGCTGGGTTACATTTGGACATGGATCCTACTCAGGGGTGGATGGCCCATGTACAGTCTAACAAGGAACATCAGCCGTGCCCCTGAGAAAGGACATTTCAATATGCAAATGAAAGGACCATAACAAGTGCAAGAGCAGTGCAGCCCAAGTGCCCCAGCTGAATCAGAGGACAAGTAGGGCTCATTGTTTGAGGGATAACTTCAACCTTGAGAAGCCAGGAATAGGGCACCACTTAACCTGGAATTAACAAATGACTTTTAGAAAATAGAAAGAGTGTCTGAAACATTATTAAGCTAGGTGCTGGGAATGGTACACAAGAACTAGAAGACATGGTCCAGGGAGAGAAGGGCAAACAAAATCAAGCAGGAGGCATCATCGTCTCAAGCCTTGCCTTGGGCCCTGTGATGGGAGTTTGGGGAGAGACAATTGTACACTACGGTTCTGAGAGCAATTTGTTCACATGTGGTGAGCGGGAACGGAATCAAGGGGACTGCATTGGCACAGAGGGATAATTGACTGTGAGCACATGTGACAAACAGATTTCTGAGTCTGACATATAATAAGATAAATATGGAACACATTATTACATAATTAGGTTATTATTATACAACCGAACCAGCAAAATGCTGCTGGGGTCATCAATAAGGGTGTTATGTGTAGGTAATAATAAACACCTCCATCCCTATAGCACTTTGTACGTGGATTTTCTAGTGAGTGACCCCTAGATGTATTATTATAAGCACTGTTATTTCTGTGCTTTGGTGGAAGAACTGAAGCTTAAGCAGTTACGAGGCAGCACCTACCCGGCATTCTGTACCATGTCTTCCTGCTATGCTGCCCTGGCCAGAACCAGCATTGACTTCTGTGTGGAACCAGAGGTCAAGCAACGAAGCCAAAAGCCAGACCCTCCCCCAACATCCAAAAGATCTGTGATAATGTCCTTAAGAGGCCAGAGAGCTGAGGGGAACATTGTGTGTACCTCATGGCTGAAATGCTGACTGTGAGGTCACGGCCAACAGGACATCCTGAGGGGAGATGCAAACTGAGAAAGAATACCAAACTTCTGGGGAAGATTGACTGTGTGCCAGGCTATGGAAGTTACGTTGGCTTTCTCGTTTATTCCTCACGATAACGCTGTGTGGTAGGTACTCCCACTGTCTTCCATGTTTTAGATACGGAGACTGAGGTACATGAATGTTAGCTGAGTCCCTTTGTAAATGGGATAGCTGAGATTGGAACCCAGGTCTGTCAGATTCTAAATCTGCCATGATTCACCACTCTACCCTATAAGCATATTGTCCTAAAAGTGAGTATGGTTAATTGGGGTTTTTTCTGGTTTGTAAGATGTGTCTGAGGGAATTTGAAAAAAAAAAAATTCTTTGGGGATGAAGTCAATAATCAGGCCCACATTTTTGTCTGATAACATTAGTAGTTTGCATGAAGTGTACAATTAAAGATGAAAAACAAAGGGAATCTTAAAAGCTTAAGATGGTGTTCTAACATCACTATAGTTGCCGGAGGCAGGGGGGTTGAGATGACAATTGGGGAGCGAATGGTATGATTTAGTAGAAAGCCTGTGTTATACAAAGTTTTGAAATAAATTGGGTTTTATTCTGGTTCATAGCCTCTAGCTAAGTTATAAATAGGTACTAATATGGATGTTATTTAGTAAAATAAGAAAACGGAATCATTACTACTCATAATAACCTATGTTGCATGAGACCTATGAAAGCCTATAGAAAGGGTTTTTGACCTCCTGAGCAATCCATTTTAACAGAGCTACTGCTTTTAGATGGAATTCCCAGTATACACAAAGGATGTCTAAAGACTTCCCAAGTGCAATCTTTGAACATCACATTGACCTTCAATTACCACTCGTTCTGAGCCAGTGGCATCTGAATTAGGGAGTTATTGCTATTTTTCTCACAGGTTGCCTCAGATGAAAATCTAATACAATGAAAAAGGATGAAGTCCAGAAAACCACAATGTCCCATATCCCAAGCTGTCTGAGATTCCTTTTATTTTCTTTGACTTCTTTTGTTTAATCCTTGTGTCAGCCAGCTCTCGGGGCTTGTTCAAACCTCTCATCTTTCCACCTCCCCATCAGTCCTGACTTTCAGTTCGGCACCTCTCCTCAGACCTGCTTACCATCTTTTTGGGAATTAGGGCTCTCAGATGTGCTCCCCTGAAATACCAGACTTCTGGCTAACACCGTGGGTGAGTTTTCTATAGCACTGCATCCACCATGGCACGTTATTAAATGACACACAACTTTGTCAAAGGAAAACTTGCATCTGGATTACTTTATTGAAGCCCAGTTGTAATGTGAAGGAGAATGGGAACTTAATTGACCAAGAGGGCTCATTGAAGCAACTGAAGAGGCCGCCCTACTGGGAATTCCTGTGTCCCATCTCCCAGTCAAGGGCAGGGATTTTGTTTTTGTTCCTGGCAATTTTTGAATAAACCTTTTGATCTTCTCTTCAATCATCAATGTCTCAGAAATATTGCAGTCTACCCTCATAGATCCCAGCTGTGAAATGGGGACATGAGAAAGCTACATTAAAAAATAATATTTACATGACTGATTTTCCTATTTTTACTAGACCACATTTAAAATATCAGTTTGTCCAGTTTAACCCAAGGCATGTGGCCACCCTGGTGACAACAGGCTGACAGCCCCCAATCCAAAAAATCTTCTTCACTATCTTGGGAAAGGACTCTCCTTCCATGATGAATGTTTGCCAAGGGAATTACCCCCCGGCCAGTCTCAGGTGGGAATTCCATTTATTTTGAGAATTTGGCTCTTTTTGGAGGCAGGAGTAGAGGTAGGGGGGGTCAGAAGATTTTGAATTCTTCTTCACCTCCCTGTGTGTGATTCTCTGCTTCTCTCAGGGTCCTCCTGTTCTTGCTTTTTCTCCAGCACTCCCTGCTTCCCCTAGTGACTGATTAAGGTTCTGGCATCTTGCCTTCTGAATTTTCTGAGAGCTTGTCATGGCTCAAAGTGGTGGTAACTTTTCATTTTCTAAATTATTTATGAGGACAATGGAATGGTTTTAATTTGACTCATCCACAACGTTATTATTTTCCAGTAGATTTTTTTTTTTTTCCCCATTGCCTTGTTTGGCAAAATCCCTGATTTGCTCTTGGCTAATTCAAAGAACAAGCAAAGAGGTATTTTCAGGTGTTCTTAATCTCAAAGCTGATAATAAATTATGTAGTTATTAAATATACTTGTCTTGCTGCCAAGGGGAAAATGAATAAAGATGTTTGTTTCAACAAAGATAACTATATTTCTAGCCTTTTCTAAATCTTGCCTGGATCTGTGAGACATTAGCACATTAAAGCAAATCTTTAGCGGTGACTAAAGGCCTCCAGCCCCAAGATTATCCTCATCCTACTTTAATCACTGCTTCTTGGGGCCAGGGCTCAGAGGAGAAGCACATTTAGGAAAGGATTTATAGATGGAAAACAACTGAAGACAACTTGATGGAATGAGTCAAACCATCCCTGGGGAGCATAACACATTATTTGGGGTGGAAATAGCTATAATCCAGGGACTTAATTTTAGGGATAGTATTAGCCATTGGTCATCTATTTTTGCTTTCTGTTTGGTTTCCTTTAGGGTGTATGTATTTCTCCAACTTCCAGAGAGCATCTCCCAATTTCTGTTTAGCCAAGCCCCTCTTCTCTTGCTTAACTCTGAGATCTCTAGATGAAACTTCTATGACAGGTCTTTCATGCCTTTGCCTAGGAAAGATTACAAACTAAGGGAAACTTTCCGATTTCCTTTCTAAATCTCCAGTGCTAGCAGTGACACAGTCTTGCTGGCAAACTTAGGGTCTAGTAGGAATGTAGATTTGCATAATCTTCCTGGAAAGCATTTTAACAAAATGCACCAATAGGCTGATTGCATTCATACATTTGATCTAATAATGCTAACTGGGAATTCATCCTAAGGAAATAATCTGAAATACAAAATTCTATACATCAAGATGTCAAGTTCTTCATTGTTTATATTAGTACAACGTTGAAAACAATCTGATCATCCAACATGGAAGGAGTTATCTGTAAGTTGTGATATACCCACAGGATGAAATATTATGCAGCCTTTAAATGTGCTTTATCCAGGAGAAAGTGTGTCCTGTAAGGTTACATAACATCATGGTACTAAAGTGTGCAGTGTGAGCTCCACACATATTAAAATTTCTATGCAAAACAATAAAGGAAGGAAATACACAGCAGGGGAAAGAAAGACTTTTTCTTGGTAATAGAACTGAGTAGGATGTTTTTTCTTTGCATTGTTTTGCATTTTCCAAAGTTGATGTAACAAATGTATATAACTTTGTAAATAGAAAAGGAAATTACAAGGGACATTGGGTTTTCACGGCACCAGTATAGAGAATGAGTGGATAGAAGAGCCACATGGTAGCTGCAATGAGCCCTTCTGGGAAAGGAAGGGATGGAGGAAATTATCCTGAATGAAATTCTTGGCGTGTCTCTTTAAGCTCACACCCTTGGCCTGTGGTCTGAGGGAATGAGACCTACTGAGACCCTGAGATTTGCCAAGTTTAGAATTAATCCCACCTGGATAAGGGGCTTGAGTAAACTTGGTGGAGAGAAGGGGCCTTCTCATGTGCATAACTTTGGGGGTCATGTTGGGTGTACAGTTGCCAAGGAAGACACTACTTGACAATGGAAAAGTCAAGAGCAGTTGTGCTCTCTACTGTATCTCATTGTGGTCTTGGTTCAAATATATTCTCTCCAAGACAAACCTTCTTCACCTGGTGGGCTAAGAGCACAGATACGAGAGTCAGACTGTATTTATTTATTTATTTATGTATTTATTTATGTATTTATTTATTTATTTATTGAAGGCAGTGTCACTGGCCCTCATATGTGGGACCGAACCGGGGCCGCTGGCTTCCCAAGCCAGCGCTTAACCACCGCGCCACTTGGCCGGCCCAGACTGTCTTTTTTTAAGTCCTGGTCTCAGCCTGAATGTGAGACCTTGGGGGAAGTGTCATAGTATCCCTGAGCTTCAGTTTCCTCACCTGTAAAATGGGGATAGTGATGATTGTCCCTATTTCATAGGGTTGTTCTAAAGATTAAGTCTACATAAAGTGTGTCTAGGATGATGTACATAGAAAACATTCAATACATGTAGGCCCTTAGTATTACCTATTATTTATTCATAGCAGTTGTTTTTTATATTAGTTATGAAAACATTAAATTAGTTATTATTAGTTTACTCTGTTTCCCTCACTCATATGATTTTCATGAAGACAGGGGCCTAATTGGTCTTGTTAATAACTTATTAAAACAGGGCCTGATAAATAGTGGGTGCTCAATAGATATTTGATGATGGCAGGATCACATGGGCATCTGACAAGGATCAATCCTTTTCCCTGGCAATAGGGCATGGCTGAGGCTAGCCCATTTCCTATGGATCCACTGGGACCATGCTAGCGGTAGGAGGGTCACTCTGCAGAGGGCATTCAGGAAGCCAGAGAATGCAATGGTGAGAGTCTGGTGAGGCTGCATGGGGCGGCGGGCGGGGGGGATCACCAGGGTTGTGGGTCTGGGGCATAGTCGTGAGCTGGAGAAGCCAGAGCATCCAAAGGCCAAGGAGGCAAACACAGGCAATGTGGCTGTAAAGCAGAAGATGAAGCGGGGTTCGGGTGAGTCGTGGGGGCTGGCTGGCTGCATGGAGGTCGGCTTTGGTAGGACGCCCAGCAAGTCCATGAGCATTATAGGTCAGCTCTATTCCAGGGGTGGAGTCCTTCACTGGAAGCATGGTTAGGACCTTGGTTATAGAAATTGATCGAGGAATAACAAAATTTGAAAGAGTAGACAAAGTAAATAGCCCCAGAATAATGACTCCCAGGCCCCCATCAGATGCTATTTGCATTTAACTTGCCCCATCACTCCAGCTAGCTACTTATATGGCATTTAGCTTTTGCTGCCGTGTGTTTCGAATGATCTATGCTCTGTACTTACCTAGACTACTAGATTGGAAACTGTACTTTCCCCTCACAGGATGGTGTTTCCTAATTTTGTGAGACCCATCTCATGAAAGAAATGGTAGACTGACGAAATCATGCTTCTAATGCCATTTGCAAGACATTTTTGAATAATGTTACATTGGTATATTCCTGACTCCTTCCAGACCCCAAACCGTAGTTTCCCTAAAAAGTTCTCAATTCCAACTCTCTTTCTTTCTGTCTGTCACACACCATTATTGTTTCTGTCGTGAAATTGTATGCCATGTTTTTTATCTTAATCTTGGGTTTTCCCATATGTTTATGTAGATGGATGTTGTCTAAAATGGTTAACTATTACAAGATTGATGTTGTGTCTCATTTGTATCCCTGTCCTTTGAGTAAGAACAATAATACTAAGCCCTAGTTTTGCAATAACCTGGAGGTATTTTTAATGATATCCACTTTTCCTTTTTCTGGTAATTACATCTTAATGACCACATTCTTAAGATAATTTTCAATTAACTTTAATTTAAAAATATTATGTGCCAGAAAGAGTGCCTAAAGGGGTTGTTGGGGAAAAAATGCAAACACTTGTCACAACTCCCCAAAGGTGGGACATGGGTTAATGAGAGATAAGAGAGCTAACAGCATTACGATCTGATCCGCGCGTACCAAACTGACTTCATTGATGAGGTTGAGGGGTAGGAGGAGCTAAACCTTTCCTTTGATGAATATTTCCTGAAATGCCTCGTTTTCAAAAAGTTGGTCAGACTAGAAGTTGAATTATGGCTTCATTGCCTGTGACTCATGTGGAACGCATCCTTTCTGTGCAAATCTTTTGTTCCAGTAAAATTTCAACTTCTAAACTCCCGGCAGTGATGAGAGAAACAAACGCAAGCACCTAACACGGTGTGCCAATCATCACGGCATTTATGCTCTTTATGCTCTGTTTTTAACAAAAGTTGCTTGAGACAAATTTTGACCTTCATCAAGAATGGCCGTAGCTTTTAGAAAACCTTTGGAGTTGTAAAATCAAGGAATTTTCAACTGAAATAAATCATGTGCTAAATGACCACAGCGAAATGTCATCAGTTGATGATCCTAATAGAGAGGTTTCTTCTCTCTGAGAAAGGATTAGACACTGGAATGCTAAAGCCAAGCTCTGCCTAGTACACTGGTGAACCCTTACCCAACCCAGAACAACCCTGAACAAATTGGCCCTGGGGTCTTGAAGGAGCCGCTTCACTATCAGGTGCCTTACAGTGATAATAATCAACACAAATCTCAGGCCATACTTTATAATCTACAGAGAAATCCTGGTATTTATTTCATTTGATCCTAATAGTGATCCCTTGTGATGGGCAGAACTAATATTCTTATTCCTACGTCCAGGTCTCACGCAATTCCTGCCACATGCATAGTTAATACTTACTAAGGATTTATGGAATTGAAATTTTTGAGGCCACATTTTCCATATTAATGAAGAGTGTTTAAAGACTTCCCCAAACTCAGTTATACCAGATGAAACTGCTAGGACTTAAAGCCATATCCTATATGCACTGTGTCTGTTGGTCTTGCCATTGGCACCTGTGAAAGCACTGTTTTCCACAACTGACTGTTGACCCCAAAACAAATAGTCTATTCCTGGTGCCACCAGGCTGCAAAGATTTGAATAATCTTGAGGATAAGCTTGAACGCAATGAGCTACATGCTAAAGAGACAAAGATGACGGAGTGGGAAGAAGCTGAAGGATGGTTAAGGCTTTGGGTGCGGCTCGGAGTGGTACTGAAAATAAATACAATCAAAGTTATCCTGTAATCAGTAAACAGCAATATAATTAGAATTTGTTTTTCCTATTTACTTCCTTTAATGCAATGGGGGGAAATAAAAAAAAAAAACCTCAAGGACTCAATCAAACAGATGGTTGTCCAGTTATTATTCTCCCCTTGATGTTGTTTACAAGAAGAGGCTCGTTTAACAAAACATGACTCACAGATTCCGGTGAGGCCAGTAGCTCTCTATAGAAGGAGAGAGGAAAACAGTGGGAAGAAAACTCAGGTCATAAGCTTTTATTATGCACATTATTATGCCTCATTAATTAACCTGACCACTGTCCTAGTGACGTCCTGGGCTCATTTCACAGGAAAAAATTAGCCTAGATTGCCAAGCTAAATAGACAATTACAGGAAGATGGAATTATGCCTACATTGCATTCTGTAGGGGCGCCGAGCCAAAATCATGTCAAATTCATAAGACTGGGATATCCTCACTAAAAACAGCCCTGAACAACTGACGTCACAAAACATTTGACGTCTTCACAGAGGATGTATTGATCTTGCCTGAGTTTCCTTTCTCAGAATCGCATAATAGGCTGAGAGGACTTTTCTGAGCGTCTTACTCTCTGCCACACACAGCAGCTGGCTAGATCCTTTGTTATGTCCAATAAAGCACAATGTGGCAGGGGAAAAACACCCCCATCTCATGAGCTGTTGTCACCCACCCTGGCTGGCAGCTGTCGCAGCCCTGTAAAGGCAGCTAGGATGTTTAAGAAAGCAATGGGAGCTTCTAGTGTAGGTTTTCCATGATGGGACCCTTGGTTCTATCCATGATCTTCAGGGAAGCTTTTCCATGACAGAAGGGCTGACATGGACAGAGTCCACACCAGGTTTTTAGGACCCACTGTCCTGGAAGGTCCTGGAATGTCTGATATTCCCAGCACCAGTGACACCGCTACGCTTGGGTGAATGACAGCAATCACAATGATGCTTTTAAGTAGAGTGATATTTCCCAGAGGTCCAAGATTCAGAAAGGAGAGTACAGTGTGTTTTATAACCACTGAGGAGTGAAAAATGTAAGAATTTAAGTGTGAGTGCCCGGATGAAACTTGGAAAGAAAGCTGCTCCCTGAGTCCCATTCTGGGGCATTCCTCCTTTGTCATCAGAGGTGTCTAAACAGAGGCCATTTTCCATGTTACTTCCCAATTAGGCAGAAAGTTGCAAATCAGAGCCTTTCACTCCTGTTTTCCAGCAGATATGTGGAGTACACATAGATACAATTTTTAACATTGCTACTTTGGGAGGCAAAAGTTCTAATTCTGTCCTTATGGACGTTCATCCATTGGAGAGCCATTCCCTATACATTCACCAGGCACAAGATACTTTTGGGGCACTGAATAATCTATTTTCTCTCAGATCTTCCAAAAACAACTAACCTTGCAAATTGGAACCTGAAGTCTTGCTGCTCCCAAGGTCCGATGCTCAGATCTTTTCCCTTCTTTCTCTTTGCACTTCCCTTGGATGACCTTACGTGTTTTCACACAATCAACTTCTGCTTCCTGATGAGCCCCAAGTTTTAGTACCCCAGATCTCTCTCTCACACTCAGGCTGAGACCTGTTTGGACTATTTATTCTGAACACCTAAAGGTTTCGCAAAATTAACTTCTTCAGAACTTTACGAATTTTCATCCTCAAAATAGCTGCTCTTTCCACGTATTCGCCTTCCCGGCAGATGGCTCATTGATGCTACCTCCTTTATGTTTCTTGGATCTTTTCATTTTTTCACATCTTCTCTGCTGCTTTGCTTCACGTCCTTCACCCAGGTCATCATCACCCCTCTCTTGCGTTTGGCAGCAGCAAGCTTGCCAGTAGCAGATATCTGATGACACCTCTGCCCTCAACCCTCCATGGAGGCCAGGAGAATGTACCGTTCTCTGCATTGGCACCTGATTAACTCTGCAGCCCGAGTTAGTGTTTCACCCAGGATTAGCATCTCACATGCCAGCCATTCTGAACTTCTTGGGGTTCCCAATCACATTATGTTCTCTCTCTCTCACCCATGGGTTTTCATTTTATAATAATCATTACCCATGCTGCCGCTTCTACCTTTTCTTTCTTCACTTAGATGTCTCCCCCGGGGCCATTCCTGTCCCTCGGTGGCCATCATCAATTCCTTCCCTCCCCACCTGCCTCTGCTGTCCCCCCATTCAAGAGGGGGAGTCTCTTGGTGCCCCTCTTATGACTTCTGTGAAACGGGAATGATGTCCTGAGACTTCTGAGCCCAAACTTAAAGCATACTGGCAGCTGTCCCCTTCTACCTTTGAAAAAACCAGCTGACACACAAGTTCAGCCCCTCAAGATGGCTATGTTGTGAAATGCATGGAGAAACCACATAGAGGGGAACCAAGGAAGCCACAACAGCGGTAACTTAGACCCCAGCCATCTGACTTCTGCCCAGTTGTTCCAGCCCTTTCCCCTGGTCAAGCCATTCAGCAGATGGCCAGACATCGTGGAGCAGAGATGATGCATCGCCACTGTCCTCTGAATTCCTGATCCACAGGACGATTTTCATGTTCTAAGTTTGGAGAGGTCTTTTGCAGTGTAGATGACTGAAATACCCTCCCAATCTGGCGTGGATTCTCCTCCCATAATCCTCTGGCTGTCTTTATGAGCCCCTGGCATATTACTATTTCACTGCAATCACCAAAATCAATAGTTCTTTTTCTGTATTCCTTCCTGGCCCAATTTTTCTCTCCTGAAACATGTGAAAATGGATTGTCTTACCAGCTGGGAGAATTCCTTTTAGAGAGGGAACTGCCTACATTTGCAAAGATAAGTTTCCGAGCCCCTTTTGGCTGAGAAATAAGACGTTGTGGGCAAGAACCAAGGCTTTGGAGGATCATGGTTAAATGGACTGTGCATGGGAGAGGAAGAGTAACAACATGTTTTTTAATGAGAAGAAGGAGTAGGGAGGGAGAGAGAGAGAACACGTGTGAAAGAAAACAGAGTATTCAGAGAGGCCCTGTGAAGCAGGGGACAGTGTGGGCAAGTAGCCAACGGACACTGTCCCTTGGGAGGTGTCAAAGGCACATTTTTAAATGGAGGTAACTAATGCACAATTTGAACTTGCTTTAGGTGTGAACTTCTTCTTCCTCCCATGACTATCTCTCCACTACAGAACCTCCAGTAAAGCTTACTACAGTCACACGTTTATGGGGTAAATAGGGTATTTTGGTGTGAATCATGGGCTGCATCACAGAGACTAACAAAATATAACCCTCCAAGAAGATGCCAGAAACTGAAGGGAGGGCCTGGGACATTCACAGGACATGCAATTGGGGGTTCAAGCCAAAATTACTGGGTCCCAAGGGGCCGGGAGAGTAATGGACTTATGGCAATGGGTTACCTTTGTATTCTTAGCACTTAAGCCAGATGCCTGGCCCATTGTAGTTTTCAGTAAGCATTTGTTGGATAAATGAAAGAAAGAAAGAAAGAATGAAAGAACGATTTGCATAATAAAGTATGGCTGCCTTAGTACCTTTGTGCTCTAGCCAAACAGCATGAGGTCTAAAGTCAGTGAATATGTTTGAGTCTCACTGTTACATGACAAGGGACTAATTGCTTTTCTGATTCAGTTTCCTCATCTGTAAAGTGGAATCACTAGTAATGTCTCTGTCACTAAGATTTAGCAGACATTCAGTAAAAGCTATGTCTCATTTCCCATTGCCCAACACAGCAGCAGCTTGGCGTACAGGATGTGAAGGAGTTTTCTTAGGCCCTCAGTGGGGAAGTAGAGGGTGGGAGCAGAACACAGGTAGAACACGGGGCTGTTTTCCTTTGTTGTTACCAGGAATTTGTTCAATCTCATTCATGCAAAGAGTTTCCTTTCATGAGTTCAGCCCAAGAATAAGAAATCTGGGAATGTCTGCTATTTGTATGTATGTGTGTATGTGTGCGTGTTTTTCATTTTTGAGGTTCTTAATCTGGGATGTGGAGGAACATGGGGAGAAGAAAGGATAATAGATTTGGGTAAGCCATCTAAAGAGATGAAAAGCAAAGAGAACTAAGATTAGCCATGAAGGTTATTGAAAATAAGTAACGTGTCCACGGCTGTCATTGTATCATTGAAGTGGGGCCAAGAAAAGTAAAAGATCAGGGAAGAACTTTAGCTGTTGGGTTACATGGATTCTGATATCCAAATAGCGGTTCCACAAAACGCATTTTCTTTCTAAACTGGACTTCTTTTCTGACCACCCATCAATTAAGAGAAGCAATGTCTCTGACAGGCTGATAATCAGAAAGTACACTTGGTTCCCTCTTTTCTGCTCATTGTATCTTGCCCTCCCAGGTCAAGTGGTCCATGTTTCCTTTCCTGTCTCCCTAATAAAATGGAGATGAGAATCATTTTACACGTAGCTGAGATTCCAAGAAATATCTCCATGGCACTGAGCTGATTTTGATCTATCTGGTCTTTTGTGACATGGAAAATGGAATTCATAGATGTCTGCTCTAATCTTTATTATTTCTTTTCTTCTGCTGACCGTGGGTTTAATTTCCTCTTCTTTCTGGTTATTTTTAAGGCAAAAGCCAAGGTCATTGATATGATATGTTGTTGTGTTTTTTCACAAAGATGTTAAAAGTTATAAATTCCCCCCTAAGTACTGCTTTACTGGCATCTCTCACATTATGGTGCTTTATGCTTTCATTTTCATTCAGTTGGAACTGCTGTTTATTTCTCCTCTTGATTATTTTTTTGACTCATAGGCTATTTTGAGTCTGTTATGTAATTTCCAAATATTTGGAGATGTTCCATTTATCTTTCTGCTATTGATTTATGATTTTATTCCGTTGTGGTTAGAGAAAATTCTTTGGATTATTTGCATCCTTTTAATTTATCGAGACTTCCTTTATGGCACAAAATATGGTCTATCTTAGTATATGTTCCATGTTCACTTGGAAAGAATTTTTATTTTGTTGTTGCTGGGTGAAGTGTTCTATGAATGTCAAATAGGTAAATTAGGTTAATAGTGTTGTTCAAGTATAGTATATCCTTACTGATTTTCAATTTATGTCATAAATTATGGAGAGAGGGCTGTTGGAAAACCTTACTATATTTGTGGATTTATCCATTTCTTCTTTCAATTTTGGTTTTTATCAAATTTTGCTTCATAGATTTTGAAGCTCTGTGCATAAACACTCAGAATTATTATATCCTTTTGATGAATGAATCCCTTATTAATTATAAAATGACCCTTTTATTCATTAGTAATATTCTTTACTCTGAAACTTACTTTGTCAATTAGTTTAGCCACTCCAGCTTTCTTTTGATTTTCCTTTCTTTTAACCTATTTGTATCTTTCTATTTAACATATTTGTGTGTTTATATTTAGAGTGTCTTTCTTGTAGGTAGCATATTGTTGGGTCTTGCTTATTTATGTAATCTGACAATTTCTGGATTTAATTGAAAGATTTAGACTATTTGCATTTAATGTGATTAAAATTGGGTTCAAACATGCCATCTTGCTGCTTTCCATTTACTCTTAATGTTTTCTTACTGTTTGGCCCTCTTTTGTATTAATTCTTTTCTCTGAATTCCATTTTATTGCACTTTTGGCTTAGTAACGTAACTCTTATTTTATTGTTGTTTTACGTAATTGTTTTAGGGTTGATATACATATCTTTCACTTATCACAGTCCTTCTTCAAGTAACATTATTCTACTTTGTTTCTAGCATAGAAACCTCACAAGAGTATATTATCTCTCCAATTGCCAGAGATACCGAAAAGCTGCTCCCACCCAGACATAATCAGTTTAATGTGCACTCTTCTATTTCTTTTGAGAACCTTTGGTATTGTCTAGGATTTCTTTTTCAATAGAGTTGTGTCCTGCTGGGTGGCTACATTAAGAAAAGTAATTTACAAGGCTGCTGTAAAGGTGTTTGGTGGAAGGGATGCTTCTATTTCACAGCATCTCTTTGTCCGACACACTTGTAAAAGCCATCATGGTGTCTGTCACATGCTTGAGGGTAGAGGCAGTGTCAGAGAAATGATGAAGAGACTGTCTGGAGTGAGGGACCTCAATAATCTAAAAACATCTGTCACCAATATTTCTACTTCTCGTGGCATCTGCAACTTTCCAGCTCTTTGTGTATATGTTCTGCAGACTTCACTTTTTCCCTCATCTCCTTAAAACACAGACATTCTGCAATAGGATTAGGGCATGTCTAAGTGTGCCGCGGTGTGATTGAAATCCTCGGCTGTATCATCTGAGCCTACATTCTAACAAAGGCTATCAAGCCACAAAACTTCTCAAATCGCTTCCCAAGTCCCACCTCCTTCTTTCCCTTCTGGAATATTATTCTCTCTCACCGCTTCCATATTATCACCCTATAAACTCCTAGACTTATTCCGTCAGATCCTAAATTCTGTATTTGAAGTTTTGAATTATTTGAACTCAATGGAAAATGAATAGATATGGAAACCCATTTAGTTGATTTTCAGTAGTCAGTGCACTCTCTTTAGTGTGATCATTGACCACATGCAGAGACCTCTGAATCAGTAGTCATCTAACATCTTAAGATTGTAAGAGTCTCTGAACAGAGGGGAAAAAAAATCAATCAAACAGCCCAGGACGTTTGTTTTGTTTGAGAATAAAATATGTTTCAGGTGGAAGAGTCAAATTTATACTTTTATATTAATATAGCCTTAAATTCCAATAAATCTCCTTTTGAGCTCCTACATCACAGGGGTTACTGGAAAACTGTCATGAAGCGGATTTCCTTTGGGTAGCACGCTGAAGGCTGAGGGTAGATTAGAATGTTTGACCTCAATCTCTTTGCTTTACACCTGAGGTAGTTACTTCTGTGGTACTTGTGCCTACAAACAGGACAATGCTATGAGATGAAGGGAATCTTCTTTCAGACAAGAGCAGGGGTTATAATATTGGGTTGTCAGAAAAGTCATGACACATTTTTGCAACAAAAAACATAGAAAAAAATACTTCATGATTTTTCCGACAACCCAATATAATACTAGCCCTAGAATCGCTTCTACCATCCTCGTGCTTGTCACCCATGCACCTGGCATTGCTCTGGCTGATGGAGGAGCCACATGTCAACATCTATTTGCACTTGACTTGAATGGCCAAGTACATGCTGTTTAATACACTCCATTGCTCCTGGAAAGGACTTGGGAGTCAATCAGTCAGAAATGGAGGGGACCTGTTAGTGCAGGGGTTAAGAGCAGCTCTAGAATCAGATTCAATCCTGTCTTCACCACGTTCTAGCTGTGTGACAGTGAATGTTGACAAGGGCACTTCCCCTACCCCTCCTCTCCACCATGTTTCCTTCCACCTGCAGAAAGTGTATGACATCTTACAGAAATGGCCACAGATTCTTGTCCCTCCTATAGTCATACTCCTTGCCTTGGCATACTCTTCCAGCCTGACTTAGACTTGGCCAAGTGCTTGCTTTGGACAATGCTATGAGGTGTGGTTGAAAAATATGGTGAACATTTAAATTAGAAAAAAAGTATTACAGTAAAAGACACATTGCCATTAACCCCCCTCAAAATATTCCTCCTTGCTTTGAACATATTTATTCCATCATTCTTGCCACTTTCTGAAGCAGTTCTGGAAGTCCTCTTTCATGAGTGTCTTTACTTCATCCTCCATCATGACTATGTTTCATGTCACACATGGCTTCTGGTATATAGCAATTTCTGTCAAATAAAAACATCACAGTGTGTCCTCATCCACCTTATTCACCGGATCTGGCCCTGTTCAACTTCTGACTCTTCCCCAAAGTCAAAGCGACCATGAAAGGTAAACGTTTTGAATCAATTCATGGCATCAAGGCAGCCACGACAGCACAACTAAAGATACTCATTAAAGAGGACTTCCAGAAGCTGGGATGAGTTTATTTGCTAACTTTGGTAGGGGTGGGACCATTGTTAGATAATCTTGTATGTTCTATTCACTCTTGAGGCTCTTAAAAATGTAAGGCAGATCAGATACCCAGCATGGAGCTAACGTGCTGCCTTAAGGCTGACTGATCTGCAGTCACTCCAGTGAGATATAGGCCAGGCTTCATCAGCCACAGGAACCTCACTCTTCTCAGGGAGTGGAACCCTCCTAATTGAGACTAAAATGAGTAAGAAGTTGTGGGGAACTTGAACTCCCTTGGACCTTTAACTCACATTTGACTTCTTCCCTGGATCTTAGGTCTCAAGGAGATTTATTCAGTGAATTTTCATTTTCGCCTTTTCCTGGAAGACATTGGATCTGTCTTCCAGATAGATCATAAATGGGCTTTCATTTTCTTAGTCTTGAATGGCATTGGACATTAAGTTGAAAGAAATTTAATCACTAAGCATTAGGGTATCCCTAGGAAAGTTTTAATGGGAGGGAGTTTTTTTTTGTTTTGTTTTTAATTTTATTGGGGAACAGCCATGGTCATTGGTTATACTTGCTTTCATTGCTTTCATATTACAATGGCGTTGACTCTTTTAAGGAGGGCGCAGCTCACAGTGGCCCGTGAGGCGATCAAACCATCAACCTTGGTATTATAGGCACTATGTTCTAACCAACTGAGCTAACTGGTCAACCTTAATGGGAGGGGTTTTATGTTCAAACTTGGGGCTTTTAGATTTTTCCATTTTATTCTGTATTTTCATATTTGGATATCTTGCTGTTCTCATGTAATCTTATGGCCAAGCCTCTGCTACACGGTTTTGGTACAGTTTTGGATGTATACACTATTCTGACCTAATTCACAATATTCTTAGAACAAAATCTGAACTCTCCATCAATGAAGTCAAGATACCCTGTGGAAATGGGCAGCAGCTCATGATGATGGGGACAAAAATACTGATGGGTACCACCAAGTGGGATAGTCATGCCTCCAGGCGACAGCAGGCTTAATGTTTACGTCTGACATACGAAGAGAGCAGAAACCTAAGAACTATTGAAGGGGAACATGTTTTCCCAATGGCTGTTATTATTTTCTGTGGAAGGAGCTCAGTCATGACTGCTCTGCCTGTTTCTATCCCCTTTACTCACTTCGCCCCAAGGGAGATGGAGGAGTGTATCAGACTGGTAAATTTGGAAAGAATATTGTCAATTCAGCCACTCCCCTCATCCTCTTAGGCATGCCTTGCCCACAGAGCACAGGTGTGTGTACTGGTCTGTCTCCGTTCAGCACTGCCACGGCTGGGTGGGTAAGCATCTCCTGTTCTGGGGTTCGGTATTAGTGCACTGTTTTTCTTTAAGCTACTCCCTCCAATGCAGGTTTAATGAGAAAAAAAAAGTGATATATCAATCCTATCTTTTTTTTTTTTTTGGATTATTCCGAAATTGACTCAAAACCCATAAATTGATTGAGAAGATGGGTGCTATCAATTGGGTGGCCTCAAAAATTTCAATATTGCATAAGTTACTTAGCCTCTCTGTACAAATATCTTTATCTACATAAGGAGTATTTGTGTCATGAGTGTGTTGGTTATGTATATAAAGGATTTATAGCATTGCCTAGCATGTAGCAAGGACTCAATATTTTCTGTTATCATTATTGCTATCTAGTTTGTGTCCAGTATTGTGTGGAGCAGCTAGTGATGTCAGAGATACTGGGTAAGGCTAAAATGCATGCCCAGCTCCCAAGAAGCCTGATATTTGGCCAAGAAGACACATCATAGAGAATACGTAAGGCACGTGTAAGCATTTGTTACGCTTGGTGGCATTCACACTCAGAGCTGATATGTAAGAGAGAGAGTAGGGCTTGACTTAGAAGGTCAGGTGGCATTAAATAGATGGATGGAGAAAATTCTCATAGCTCTTTGCTTCTTCTTCTTTTCTTTTTTTTTTTTTTTGAGGGCAGTATCACAAGCCCTCATATGTGGGAACTGAACCGGGGTCACTGGCTTCCCAAGCCAGCGCTTAACCACAGTGCCACTCGGCCGGCCTCTTTGCTTCTTTAATTGAACAGTTTTCTTAAACTCATATTATTGCGAATTTTCTACACATCTTTCTGTTCCACTAAATAAAAACCTCTTTAAAAGCAGGGATTGAGTGTTTCTGTAACTTCCACACTATCCAGAAACATAGCCAGCATATATAAGCATGTGCATGCACATACACACATACACACATACCTCGAAAAATGATTATTTAAGAAAAAACAATGAGAGAGAGAGAGAGAGAGAGATGGAAGGAAAGAAGGAATGATTTATCTGACTGGCCTGGATGGAGGGCTGAACTAGATACGGACACAGACAGAGAGCCAATCAGACATCAGGCAAAATGGGCTTCCATAGTGGAAGAAAGATTGGGGCTGTGGCTCAATGCTCAGAGGAACAAGGGTCTGTTATCCCTGGGATGATGGATACTGGGTATAGAGCATCAGATCAATATTCATCCCCTACTCTCTAGTGAGGAAGACTTTCTCAATGTAGTAAGTTGGTCCTCAGAGGGTCAAGACTTGGGTAGGTTCAACCATCCCCATGGGAGGATATTAACACAGTTGAGCAGACCAAAATATGTAACAGCTACCAATTTTACAAACTGTTTATTCACGTAAAAGAAGTAACTAATGAATGCATCATTTTTAAACCTCTCCAAAGAAAACCACTAGCTAACTCTAGGTATCTATTTTTAGATAAAAGTTGAGACTTCACAGTATGTTGTCAATTATTATCTAGTAACATTTTATGCTTGGCACATGGACAATGCACAGATTTTTCTTTAAAAACAGTATCCCATATACTTCCTAGAATATACATGACTCGGCTTCCTCTGAGAGGTGACCTGCTGATTTTTGACTAATGACCCTACTAATGAATGTTACAAAGAGGCTACTAACCTAACATTTTGATTTCCCGCTAGAAAAGAAATCTCTGTTTTGCAATTGAATGCTTTCCTTTAGGTCACAAAGGTGGCTTGGTGTAGAAGCCGAAGTCAGTACCAGAACCATTATAACTGTTCTTCTGGGTAACTGTCTGGCTTCCACATCTCCATGGTGAGTAACAGGGCTGGCATGCATCCCAAAATGACATGTCAACAATCATCTTTGTTTTATGTTACTTTGTCATCGGTGGTTAATATTTCCTGGTGCATCAGAAAAGGATTACATCTTGATGCACAGGCTTCCTTCTCCTATTGATAGCCTTTGCAATTTGTCATAAGTGGTTGGTCATTAAATAAGGATATCTTTTAATTACGACGGGCCTGGGAAGCGTTTAGGCTAGCGATCTTAAGAAAAACCCACCACTCTTTCCTAAGTCAGATTCCTTTTGGCAGAGCTGTATTATGTTGGGCTTTGTTCTATTTCCTGCTTCGGGCCAATAATGGGACTTTAGTGTCCCTTGCTTGTTTTTAAGGAGGATGACATATTTCCTGCAGCTCTTTCTATAAGCAGACAGCTGTGGATACATCACAATAATGAACCAAACATTTTGTGGGCACCCAGAGCAGCTCCTAAACATTCATCATCCTTTTGTCTCTTGCTCTGGGAAATTTCTGCTGATATAACTCGAGGAATGAAGTAGCATTTCTTATCCAAGATCCATGCCCCTGACCTCAACAGTGGTCTTTCCGCCTTTCTCAGCCTATGTAGTAAGGTCGTGCTTGGGTTCACATTGATGTTGATTATTGGGGCACAGCTAACCATTTGGGGAGCAAAGATTTCATGAGGATGAGAGAGAGCCTTGAGGACACAAGTCATACAGCGATTAGATAAATTTCAGACATAATATCATATCATTTAACTCAGTTGGATACAGTAAAACTATAGATTGTGTTTGTAAATTAATTTTCTAACTTAATTTTCGGCGGACACCACATTTCTGCACACCCACGGAGCAGAAACCATACCTTTCATACTTGTGCAACTACAACAGTATCTCTCTCTAGCTACTTATTTAGTTTTTCAGACTGAATTGAGGCCTGTTCACATAAGTGACATTTCCTTTTCTTCTGTCTTTGTAGTATAAAATAAAATATGGATACAGAAAATCATACAAAGCATATACAGGGCTTCATAGTTATTCTAAGATGAATTTCCTTGTTACCATAACCGAGGTCAGGAAATAAAATTTGCTACCACCTCAGAGGTCATCCAATCAAACCTTCTCCACCCCCAACCCCAAATTTAACCATGATCTATTCTGACCACTTTCTCAGCTTGTTTTCATGGTTTTATCAGTGATGAGAACGTCCCTAGAAAATAGAGTTTAGTCTTGCCCATTTAAAGAAAATTGGTGTGTCTTTTAATATTTGAATCCCCAGGTGCTCCTTTTTACCTTACTTTTCTTTACAATAAAGCTGTCTAATATGTGGCATTTGCCTTGGATGTTTCCTCCACGGTCTGGGTTTTGCTGATTGCCAACTCGCGGTTCAGTTCAACGCACTCCTCTGTCCATGGCTATTTGCTGCAAACCAGATCAGACCAGGCTAGCTTGAGTGTCTCCTGTTCTCAGGCTGCTCAAACACCGCCAAATACTGTGGCTGCTGGTTGTTTGTACTCATCCTTTTGTTATTTGAAAATTGTGGGTGTCACTTGTCACCTGGTTTTCTTTTTAAATATCATCCGTGTGGTTTAGGTTTTGCTATCTAGTCATTCCGCTTTTTTCCATGTTGGGTTTTTGGAAGGCTAGAAAGCAATATGCCACTGATACAGCTGCCCTCCTTCAAGAATTGCATGTCAGTTGACTTATGGAAAGTTAAGGGTTAGTCCCATGCGAAATAAATGAGAGTGAAGTAAAAGTATAAGGAGAAGTCTATGGGAGGAGAAGCATTTTATATTTCATTAAAATAAAAGTACCATGGGATGGCCAGTTAGCTTAACTGGTTAGCGTGCAGTGCTCATAACACCAAGGTTGCCAGTTTGATCCCCACATGGAACACTGAGATGTGCTCTCCACAACTAGATTGAAACAACTACTTGACTTGGAGCTGATGGGTCCTGGAAAAACACACTGTTCCTCAACTGAAAAACAAACAAACAATAAAATAAAATAAAAGTACCAGAATTCCAGTTTTTACCCAAATGGCTATCAGTCCTTTCGTAAGTGTCTCATTTCCTAGACTGGATTGACTTCATTACAAAGCATGGAAGAACTGTTTCAGCCATACCTCAACCACTGCCTTTGCTGTTGGAATCACCTGGGTCAACTCTGGTTAGGCCGTGGGTTGTCTCTGTGAACTTAGGCAAAAGTAGTTAAATTATCTGAGCATCATCTAAAAGCCATACAAAATAATATTCATCTCAGGAATCCAGTGTTTCTGGGGTCATTGGTATACTCTCTCTCTCCCACCTCTCATCCCCTCCACGCATACATCCCACAAATTCCAACCAACATTACTCACACAATAGCCCTTGAATTTGATCTCTTTTCTTCCTTTCCACCACTGCCATTACAACCCTGTAATGCAAACTCTCATCTTCTATTGTGTGGACCAGTTAACACTCTCCTCAACTACCTGCTAGCTCGTCCTCTATCCCACCCTAGCCCCCCACATCTGTTCCTTAAACTCAGCCAAAATATTTTCAAAATGTAATTTTGTCAATCTCTTACTTCAATAACACTAACATCAGCTCTTTACTTAAAACTCTTCACCGTCTTATTGCTTGTAAGATTTAGGTAAAACTTGTTCGAACTAAAAAATCTGGCATCTGCCCACCTCTCAAGCTTAGCCCACGTGGCTCTCTCCATTTACCATCTCAGTGTCAGTCACTGCTCCCTCTCACCATTCTCTCTCTTATCACTGACTTTGCACATGTTGTTCCCTTCTAGAATGCCCTTCTCTCCCTTCTTCTCCATGTTAACTTCTAACGATCCTTCATATCTCAGTGTAACTCTTCCCTCCTGAGTACAGCAGATCTCACCTAGTCCCACGTATCTGTCCTTCAGAACGAGTACCGCTTACTTATGAAAGTGTATAATTAATGCCTCTTGACTCCACTCGGTCTTAAAGTCCATAAGAACACGGAGAACCTTGTTCACCATTGTATTCCCAGCCCAATGCCTGCACATAGCATTTAGAAAATTTTTGTTAAATGGATAAATGAGTGAGCAAATGTTTCTTTGAGATTGTTGCAAAGATGAGAAAAGTTTCATTTGTGTTGTGAATTGGCCTAAGCCGTTTTGTTTTAGGCAATAATTATACTCTTTTCAGTTAATCTTGGACCGAATTGCTGGAGGTGATGAGGTTATTTGCTTCCTCTCAACCTTACTAACAGGTAATAATGAAAGCAAGTCTCATATTATGTTTTGCCACAAACAGACAAGCCAAACGAAAGACAAGTTCTGTAAACATGACAGAGTTTTATATAGCCCTCGGTACTTCTTCGTTAAGTCAGAAAACTGCTTGAAAAGTACACCCTGACTGGAAACTCTTTATATTCTATTTGACATTTGAGCAGAATTACCTTCAGGTTGTTCAAGATCCCAGAGTTCTCTGGACTATCCAAAGTGAGAATGATACCTTAAATCCTTAAAGCAGAACCAACAAAGCCCTAAACGGTTTTTACCTCCCTGATAGATTTCTTTGTCCTAGATTATCACTTTTGTAAAAGCCCGGAATTCTAAGATAAAAGAGTGCAATCAAGAATAAAGCAGTTCCTTTGTATGTGTGATGACTGTAGGAATAAAGCAAATAACCAGAAAGGAACTTCCCTCATTAAAAAAAAAAAATTCTAAGTCATTGTTTCCGAGCCCTATAATAGGAGCTCCAAACAATTCAGATAATTATGATTTATAATAAACATTCCCGGAGCACCTGAAGGCTGAGCCTTCTTGTACCCACAACGAATGAGTCATTATGACTTGTTTGTGCAACACAGAGAGGAAAACAAGATCCTATCTCCCTCTCACATTAATGATAAGGTGACACACGCTTCATCAAAATGAAGAGCACTGATATAATTCAAAGAGGTCAATTTTCAAAGGAATCATTGAGAAATGTCCTCTTGTTCCCAGAAAAACAAATTTCAGGAAACGGATATAATAATCATTCCAATTAGATTAGTGGTTCCAAACCGAGTGAGTGATTTTGCTTCCCTAAGGGACTTTTGATAAATCTGGGTGCATTTTTTTTTCTTTTTTTTCAAGGCGTTGTTTCAATCTAGTTGTGGAGGGTGCATCTCAGTGGCCCATGTGGGGATCAAACCAGCAACCTTAGCGTTTTGAGCACTGCGCTCTAACCAACTGAGTTAATTGGCCACACCCTTCTGGGTGCATTTTTGGTTGTTAGTACTAGGTGGGATGCTGCTGGCTTCTAGTAGGAAAAGGCTAGAGATAAACCGCTAAGCATTGTACATTGCACAGGATGGCCCCCCTACAACAAGGAATTAATTATCCTGTACAAACTATAAATAATGACACTGTTGAGAAACCCTGGCTTAGATCACAGATGAGGAGCTGTTGGGGCATGGAAGGACCTTGGCGTCATCACATCCATGCTGGGGTTCGAGAGCTGAGGCAAGCTAAAAGAAGCTGAAAGTGAAGCTAAGCCCAAGTTGTCTCCATTCCACCACCCTTATCAAACACAAAATCTAGTTTTCTCTCTTCTATGACATCATGTGAAGATACATGAAAGGCGAGCCTCACAGTGATGTAAGACATTCAAGTGAAGGTTCAAACTGTGGCTTGATTTTTTAGGACAGGTATTGTTCTCATACCTTGTCTTTAATAGAATCATCTCTAATATGTTTATGATTCTCTCCTCCTCCATCCTTCCCATCTCACATTAACAACTCCGTACATAACCTTCCATAGTTTTCTAAGCACATATAGATGTAGACATAAATGTGTATACAGTATATATATTCATATATAGATTTTTGTTATTTTTTTGATATATCATGAATAATTTGCTACAACTCACTCTTCTCATTCAGAAGTATTTTAAGGACAATCTCTCCAAGGCAACTGTTACAGCTCTCTCTCTTTCTTCTTTCAATGGTGTTTATCCTCCATGATTTATTCAGTCATTCCCTGAATGATGGATATTTATTTATTTCCTTGTGTCATTTTCCCCCTGGTGAAACATTCTAAATTCATTGTGTCTTGATGTCTTTACTTTTATGGGATAGATTCTTAGAAGTGGGATTGCATGTTTGAGAATCTATGATATACCAAGTAAATCTGAAAGGTAAGCCTTTTCAGTTAAGACTAGAAATTCAAAACCTATAGATGCTTTCGTATAAATATTGTAAACATTTTTAATAAAAACGCAACATGTAAAAAAATCTTAAAACTTAAAATTTTTAAAATTTTCATTAAAAACTTCGAATTTGAAATTAAAAATGTATGTGAAAAAATGTAAACATTGTCAACAAATAATTACCTTTGAAAAATGTTCATAATGCAGAAGTGGACAGAAAAATAATTTTAATATCCAAGGAGCTTTTTTATATTGTCAGAAAATTTGATGTAGGAAATGTATAAGACTCATTGAAAATCATCTACAATTGACTACCAAACACATGCAAATATGTTCAAATTCTATAGAAGTCACCAAACTACAAATTCAAGTAGCAATGTGCTATCACTTTGTACGCACCAGGTAGCAAACATTAAAAAGGATTAGAATACCTACTCTGGACAGAGATGTGAGGAAAAGGGTACATTCTTGGCGAAAAGGCAAAATTTTAAGCCAATTTGGAAAACAACCTGGCTTAATTTTTTTTATTTATTTTTACCTCTGGTCACAGAAGCCACTGTTGTGAAAGCCATCTGGGAAGAAGTATAGCAGGGAAGAGTTCCATTAGGAACTTAAAATAGTTAAAGAGCAAAGTGAGAGCCAGAAATGGGTTTCTTCTACCAGGAGGCACGCTGGAACTCCCCAATGGACAACTCTATGTAGCACTGAGGTCAGATATCTGCAGTTTCATCTCTTTCCGGAACAGCTGGGTGATCTTGCTGAAGGCTAGTGCTGGGGAAGTCATGGTGAGGAGACTCTTTCTGACATGCCCACGCCTAAGCTGGATTCCAGACACACCAGGATTAGATGCTGCCTTCGAAGAGGGAAAACGGTCACGTGTATGGGAATTCTGATTTGTGGGTCCTGAAGAGAGGAGGGCATGGGCAGCAGGGAGAGGGTGAGCCCAGAGCAGTTCACATGCCAGGGATGGCATCCTCAAAGCCTGGTCTAGCTTAGGAAGGTTGGACCCAATGAGGGGGAGCGCCTTGGGTGAGGAAAAACCTAACTCACAGGCTGCACGTGGGACCCATCTCTCCTGTTTCCTCATTGCATTTGGTCCCTATAAGGGGTTGGCTCACAATCCTAAGTGGTATCTTTGAAAGTCATCTGAGAAGGAAGAAGCCTCAGGTAGTAGAGGGTTAAAATGTGTATAAATCGGAGCTCTGCATTGTCATTCATTTCAACTTGAATGGGAACAAAAGACAGTAGAGATTATCTATTGAATCCACAGCAGATTGAGGGACCCAGAACCTCAAACCCAGATTTGGGACATATGGGTTCATAGTATAAATGTTCTTGTAGGAACATTAGGATGAGCTATCTTCAATCATGACTATTTCAGAAAATCTGAAATATACAATCATGAATTCATGGAGAAATGTAATGACAAATTAAGTTTTTGCTCAGCTCTCATGGGGGAGATGATAATCCTTCAGTCCTTGCCCAGGTCCAGATGCTAACCTCAGCCCTCTCTTGCTGGTTTGAGGGCACAGAGCAGGTCACTGAGCTGTAGAAGGAAGAAATAACCTGGTCCCCTCATTCTTCCTCCTAAGTCCTGCTGGACAGCCTACCCACCTGCCAAAATTATTGGAAAGGAGCCCAGTGTTAGGGCAAGATCTGAGCAAAGAACCAGCTAACAGTGGGGCCCCAATATGCAGGACTGTCTCAGCAATCCCTGAGATTTATGATATTAATATGCACCATTTCTAAAAGCAGCAGGTGTGCTCTTTCTATATGTGGATGGGACTTGGCTTGGATCTCCAGCCTTGAATCCTCTCATCAAAGTCAATAGGCAACCTCCCCCGGGCAGAGTCGGCTATGAGTACAAGTGTCACCTATCCTGGGCTCTGCCACAGGCAATCCTTCTCCCTCCACATGGTAGCTCCAAGCTCTGTCACTTCTGGTCAGGGTCACATTTAGCAGGAAGATGTTAAAAGTAAGACTTTACCAGCCTTAGAGACCCAGGAAATATTTGGCTGAAAGTCTGGGTTTTGAGGACATTTGACTCAGAATGTTGACAGATTGTATTTAGCAGTGGAGTCACCAGCCCCTTTGGTACACTTATTGGTAACTGAAAACCCAGTAATAAGTTCCATATTTCACAAGTGGGGTCTCATACCAGAGATATTTCTCTATCAGCATGTATAGGCTCTATGCTTGTATGTAATCTTCATAATGGTTGCAGGTACTTCTGAGTTCTCCACGCTCTGTTAGGGACCAGCTCTGCCTGCTATAGATAGTGTTCAAATGTTCCAGGCCTTTCTATAGGGGTGGGGGCGTGGGGGCTACACTCTGATTCGCTCTACCACAAAACACAGACTTGAAATGGAATTGTTGTGTAACAGGCAGATTGTTCAAATGTGATTTTACACACACACACACACACACACACACACACACACACATCTATAATCCATTCTTATGGATGAAGAAGGTAGTTGGTAGAAGGGCCCCATTCTTTGAAAAGAAATATTAATTTCATGATGAGCAAGAGAAAATCATGTATGGTCTTAAACCAAACTAAGAAAACTGGGCTTCAGAAAACTTCAGTCAGTAAGTACTACTACAGAGCCAACATTTCAAACTTCCCAAGAGGCCCTTTTTAAAGAGAAAATTAATACAAATTAATACAGACGTGTCCCAATTGTGTGACAAGTTAGAACTGTGAAATCCACACCTGTAGATATCTTAAGGAGTTCTCTGGGAAATTAAACATTTAGGGAGGGACTTGCATTTCTAGATATGTGGAGAGTAGATATTATTTAAAACAATACTAACCAAAAAAAAATAAAATCTTAAAATGCAGAATAAGTTGTACTTACAAGAAGTAAACATGTGTATTTGAGTCTAATTCATGGGGTTTGAAATACATTGAATATATTAATCAATAGTAACATAAAATGAGAAGGGGGCAACCTAAGTTAAATTGTCAAGGTTCCTTATACTATTCTGAAATAGGATAAAAATTCAATTAATAATATATATATATAATTTCTAGGGTAACCAGTAAAAAAATCAGAGAAAAAAAATATATGCACCATCTAAAGAATAGGGGCAAAAAAATCAAAGCATTCCAAAATAAGTAAGAAGAAGATAAAAAATAAACATAGAAAAAGCAGAATAGAAGGCTTAGAATGAGGTAGGAATACACCCACATATATAAAGTTATTACAATAAATGTAAATTAAGTTTATCTGCTCAAAGACAAAGACTGTAACACTTAATAATATATCATTTTAATCCAGATATTTACAACAAAGACCTCTAAAACATAAGACACAGGCAAGATTAAAGTAAATTAATATAAAAAACATATATCAATCCTGCACTAGTCAGAAGAAATCTTATGTAACTGTATTATGTCAGAAAGATAAGACTTTAATAAAAAGCATTACTGAAGATAAAGAGTGTTACTACATAAAAATGTAGCTTTAAGTCATCAGGGAAATAAAATAAATCTAACCTTGCAGCTTCCTGATAATGTAGTTGCAAAATGTATAAATGAAAAAAGTGACAAGTATAAAGAGAAATTGAAAAATTTACCACCACAGTAGTAGAAGAATTTCACAACTTTCTCTCTCTCTCTCTCTCTCTCTCTCTCTCTCTCTCTCTCTCTCTCTCTCCTTGTTAAGTTTATTATTTAACAATATACATAGGAAGCTGCACTCAATAATTAGAAAGGAAAATTTATTTTCAAAGCACTTGGATTATTTACAGAATTTAGCACCCACTGAGGTATCAAGCAATTCTAATAAATTTCAAAGAATCAGTATCATACAGATTCTCTTCCCTCACCACAATGTAGTTAAGATAGAAAAAGGGAATAAGAGTAAAAAGATAGCTTTTAAACTTTAAAAAATTAACCTTTAAAATCCATGAAAAGTTAAAGCTGAAATAATTTGAGCAATACAATAAATAACAGAGTCCCTAAAAAAATACAAATTATAAAAACTTATTGCAAAAGACCATGAGACACAAAATGATTTAAGATGAGAGATACAGACTTTTAAGGAACAGATGACTCTACTCTTATACCACATCTTCCAAAAAATAGACAAGGGGGATGACTTACTCCCAACTAAATTTCTGAGGCTTGTAGAACCTGTATAACAAACAACAGATCAGGGCATCGTGACAATGGATTCAGACAAACTCTCGTTCATAAACATATATGCAAAATACTCAAGAAAACACAACACACACAATCCTTCATTGTATAAAACAATAATACACAATAAGTGGAGTATATTTCAGGAATGGATGATTAGTTTAATCTTAGTCTCTTAACGTCATTCATTACATGAACAAATCAAACAAACAAACAAAATCATGGAATTGCCTTAATGTATACAGAAAGAGCATGCAATACAATTCAACATTCATTCTTTATATTTAAAAATTCCTTAGTAAGCTAGGAGTAGAGGGCACTTCTGCAACATGAAAAATAAACACACTTGTATAAGTTTCTATATATACCATCTACAATTAGAAAATACAGTGATGAGACTTTATTTATCATATCAATTAAAAGATATAAAACACCAATGACTAAGATAACAAAATATATGTAAGGCCTTTATAAAAATTGAGTGACTTTAAATACCCAATTGAATCAAGATATATAGTATGTCTATAGCTAACGATACTGAGCATTGTAAGTCAATTCTCTACAAATTTAATTGATTTAATGATATTCCTATCAATCCCCTTACAGAGTTTTTGCTAGAACTTGAAAAAAATGATTCTATAATTTATATGAAAAAACAGAGGACCAGGAATAGTCAAAAGCCCCCTACAGAAGGCAGAGTAGGACGCCTTTCCCAACCAGACATCAAGACACTTCCATAATGCTTTAGTAATGATGCCGAGTCAAACTGGTCCAGGGCTAGAAAGATCAATTAACACAACAGATGTCCCAGATATAGACCTACACATATTTGGAAACTCGGTATCAGGCAAATGTGATCTTGTAACTGGGTGAATAGTTACTGGTGTTGGAAAACTGGCTATCAGTGTGGATAAACCGAAAGTGATAAGTGGTTCACATCTTGCCAGGCAGCCTTCCTCGGAGAAGCTGCATGATGGAGTTGTCCAGAGGGTTCCAGGACAGGTGTCCGGTGGCTGGGGCATCCTGAGGCAATGGTTCAGCTAACAATGTCACGTACAGTCTACTCAGTGTCCATTAGCTGGGCATTAGCCCTGGGAGGAACTTGGAGGGGTGCGGAGGGAGAAAATATCATGGGAAGGTACAGAAGGTACAGAGGAAACTCAGACCCATGTTTCATCTCTAACACTGGGAGGGGAGTTCATTTCATTTCCTAAGACTTTTTAACATACATATATTCTTTCGCATGTGTGACATAGTTTATAATAATCATAATACTGACAGTACTAATGCCTATAGTCAGTTTTCCTCAGGACAAAAATCCTTGAGAAAAAGCACATGAAAAAAGAGTTTGGGGTACAAAAGGATTGTGGCTAATGGTCAATGAGTGGAAAGAGCACTTCCTTTTTTTAAAATCCCCTTCTTTCATCTAGTTCCAAGCTTCACCATCGTCCATCTATTGGTGACTCATAAGTCTGTATCCTCGGCTACAGCTTGAGCTCCAATCTGAGTAGCTTGCTTGGAATCTACAATACACAGAATTCCAGAAGACATCTCAACTTACCCTGCTGGGTCCACTGTCTTTGATCAGGCCCTCTGAGGGGGAAGTGTGCATGCAAGGAGTTTATTGGGGGGCAAATCTTGAGATCAAAACCAAAAGGGGAATAAAGGATACATGCTTAGGAAGGGGTGGGGAGAGTAGATGAAGCAAAGGCCTCAACTGGTCCCACTGGAAGGCTGGGAGCTGGATAGGCTTTCAGAGCCCTCCTGCCTTGAAGCAAGGAGGCCTGGCCTTCAGACCCCCAATGACTAGTAATTGTATGAATTCTTATCACTTCCAGGGCACACGCTGGAGTCAGGTGACTCTCTTCAGCTGAGGGCCATTCCTAGAGGTAAAGCTGAGAGCTGTCAGCCAGCACTACTCCCTCCCCGCAAAGGTGGAATAATGGCTGCCTCTGTCTTAACTAACTGCCTTGCTCATCACCATGGATGCTATGCTTGGAGAGATAGAGGATCCAGTTGCAAGCTTTGCTTCCTGTTAATTCTTTCATTCCAGAACATTTTGGGTGGTAACCATAGTATCCACTCTACCCATCCTTGTATTTCTTCTCCTGGCTACTCCATTCCTTGTCCCGTGATCTTAACTTCATAGCATCATCACACCTCGTTTCTTATGCCAGAGTTTCTGGTTGGCAGCTTCTTGAGGAAAGAGCGGGCCTCTGTTATTTGAGTTTCCTTCCACTACCTGGCAGAGTGTCAGACACATTCTCTGTGACTAGTTATTAGAGGAAGGACTTATTAAATAAATGACTAGCTCATAGGAAAGGAATTTAAGAAATGTCAACGCGAGGGGAAACTGAGCTTTAACTTACTTTTCAGGATAAGGAACAAGAAGCACATTTCCTCTTCCCCCTCCTCTCATTAAATCTGTTTAATGAGTCTACCTTTGAAATGCCTCCCTTGCTTGTCCTTTCCCTCCCCGTCCTTGCCCTACTTTAAAGAAGTCTTCCCAACTTGTCTTCTGCCTTCCGTGCCTCTTGCTTGTTGTATCCTATCATCCACTCTGCCACAAACCACCTTCAGGATAGTGGACCTGGCCACATCACTTCCTTGCCAAAAACCTTTCATGGTCAGTATTTAGGGTTATCCTAAAATGGTAGAGTAGAACAGCAAGGGACTGAGATTTGCAAGGCTCTGCTGCTTCCTAAGAGGGAGAGAATTTACTAGCAAGTTCCTTAGCCTCTCAGGGACTCAGGTTAGCCATTTGTCTCATCCCACAATAACTTCCCTCTCTTTTGGCCATGGTGCTTTGAGGACTTCATGACATCTGGCAGAGCCTAGGCTATAGGGGTGTAGTCCATTTCTTCAGTTAAAAAAACCAACCAGTGACCCCCATTAGCTTGACCACAGTGCTTGCCACAGGACTTGACAGGTAACCAAGATAGAAACTCAATGGCATCATTGTCATTTTAGCCATCAGGAGATTGGGTTTTCCAGGTGGGTGTTTGATAATGTACCTTTGAGGTCATGGCAGCAGAGCGAGGTAAGACATTACTACCAAAAGCCTAAGAATGGAGCCAATCTAAAACTAACAAACAGGTCCTAGTGATGTTTGGTCCCTGAATTGAAGCTGTGCCTGAAGTCAACCTATGGGAGTCTTCATTTATGCAGACCAATCAATTCTCTTTTTGCTTAAGCCATTTGCACTGGAGGTAATCTGTTACAACCTAAAGAGCTAAGTGATAGAATCGTGATGCAGCGTTTTGGTTTTTTTAACTGTAAAACATCATTTAAATGTAGCTATTACACAATAACATCTATTGTCATTTGTATCAAGAACTATAACATTGTTTCAATTTACCTTTTTTTTTTATCCTATTCTCTTGCTGCCTTTGTCCCATGAATACATACTCCAGCCACACTATTCTTTCCCAAGTATATAATTTCACATTGTCTGTATTTTCATGGTATTCTTTATTTTTCCCTAAAATGCCTTCCCTCACTTCATGGCTGACCCAAAGCTAGTTACCACCTAAGGCCAAGCTCAAATATCCCTGAGTGTGATAGAATCAACTGTCTGAGCTGCTGGGATTGTGTTTGTATCACTAGAAATCCACAATGTGGTATTTTGGGTGAGTTGAGGGATCCATTTGCTATCTCATTAGAGAGGGGGCCAATTGATCGTCAGACCCATGTCTGTTCATTTACGTGCCCGATACTGTTTGACATTCAACAAACATGAATTGAATGAATTAATGAATGTCCTCATAAGTGGAAAATAGCAAGAAGAATGCAAGTTCATAGTTGGCAAATTAGTCAGCGCTCAGCCAGCAAATGAAAGAGTATGGAGAACTTCCTTGACCCTGAATTTGTCTTGTCCAGACTTTACAGGGGCTCTTTCTGCTTAAGCAGACATATTTTCACAGATTTACAAAACAACATAGCCTTGCTTGGTTCCTTTTCAAATCAGAGGAACTGGCCCACATTTGACATCCTCAAAAAAATGCAAATTTCTCTCCACCATTTCATCTGGCCTAGTTTAAAAAAAAAATCATTTGGTGTTTTGACTATTGCTTAACATGCACTCGGGGATTTTTAAAGAATGGTTTTCAGAGGAAACAAGAGATGGAGTCTGTCCATTTCATGCTAGCCAAGGTTCACCTAAGCATTTAGAGGTTTCTCCTTTCAGTTTGTGCTACTTTTATTTCTTCCCTTATGTTCATTCATCACCATGGATGCTATGCTTGGAGAGAAAGGGGATTCGGTTGCAGAACTTGCTTCCTGTTAAATCTTCCATTCCAGAACATTTTGGAAACAGATGTAATGACTTAAATATAATAATAAAAGTAAAATAATTATATCCAGACTACTGAAGCCAAGTGAAAATCATTTTACCAAGTGAGTTTCAATTTTTCCTTTTTATAGATGGGGTGTAGCCATCCTTGACTCTCTGTTTGCATCCATTAGGTTAATTAAACATTATTGGGGAGATCATTTGCATGGTAATTGTGTATAAACATGTGGACGATGATATTCCACCTCCACTGTAATAATATGACTCCATATTCCACGTATTTGAATAACAATGCTGTCTAAACATAACTGTATATTAAAATGTTACATAACCCAAAACCAGAAAATTGTTCTATACCACAAAGACCAGCAGCATTAAATATTTTCATTTTATTCAATATGATCCAGAAGTGGATTTAAGAAATAGGTTGTAGAATTCTACTCACTGGCTTCATAGTTTTTTGAGAGAATGGACTTATTTTTAGTCATTTTTATTTTAGTCACAGCATGAAGTTGACAGTAAGTAGTAAACATTGGTCAAATGAATGAACAAATGACACCATAAATGATGTTGAGAAACACGCAATTTGGGAGGGAGCAGAGCTTTAATCAATATCTGAAGGATGAGGAGTGACAGGCCGATAACACTAACGAGTTATCTCCTGCTCCAAATAGCTTCATGTCCATAGTTGCTGGAGAAACGGACACAAATGTCTTAAAGGTTTCAAAAATAATAAACAAAACCAAACAAAAATTAACAATAACAAAAAAGGAAAGTCTTCAGGTGGCACATGGCACCATGATATACAATATGTGTATCGCTTCTTCCTCCCAAGATCTTAAAAAAAAAATGGTTGTAGAGGACAGTCTAGTTCTTTTTCATTAAGTACATCTTCTTACTGGTTGATTTTTTTAGTCATGTCTTTGTAAAATTTAATCAAGGCATAAATAAGGAATCTAAGGCTCTCAGAAACATCCATGTTTTTCCCTTTGACAAGCAAGGGTAAAAAGAGATTCCTAAACTGGTGGCAACTATCTTTTGGATAACTTTTAAAAAAGTAAATTAATAAATAAAAGGAATGGGGTGAGATAAAATATATCTATGAAACTGCTTGATCTGGTGACGTTTCTTTGAAGACCATGAGAACAGCCCTTCTTTCCAAGATGGACTCAGTTGTCTCAGTTGTATCTTCTGGAACTTACTAGGGTTATCTGATTAGGTAACCATTACAATGTCACTCTCAATTCTGGGAAGAAAGAAACCGAATCTCATTCTTGCACTTCCGGGTAGAGACTTGTTTTCAACTAAATCAGGGCCAAGGACTGAAACTGGAGCACAAACTGAAGTAGAAATTGACCCATCAAATTTAACTATAGGGTACAGAAGCCAGCTCAGAATGTAATTTGCCTATTTTTACCAAAAAGAATTTCCTGGGAACGTAAACCTGTTTGCATGCTAGGAACCTTGAATTTTACAAACCCCAGATCATGAGATTTTGGAAGAGGATAAATTATTATTATTTTTTTCACCATTTCCCAAATCCATTGGCTACTTACTGCCCCAATTAGTTCTCCGAAACAACATTAGAAGATAAACACAAGGCCCCATTGATTACTCCTACTTAGATGGGGAATTGAAAATTATTTAGTTTGAAAATTATTTCGTTTGCACATGTATATTCATTTGTACTGACATCTAGAAAATGGCTTTGGCTTTGAAAATCATCTGGCAGTCAAGAAGTATACCATTACACACGACTGCTTGTGTGAAGACAGACACCTGGTGGTCAGTGTGTAGAACTACAGCCCAGGAAAGAATTCTTTTAAGGTGGTCTCTCCCCCACCCAACTCCTCCTTCCCCTCCTGCTTTCTGGGTACAGACTGCTGCTGACGGTGGACATATTGCAGCTGTACGAAAGTGAGTCTCAAGTTCAAGTCAAACGATTTCCAGAACAGTTACATCAACTCCATGAAAGTTCCAGGTCACAAGTTCTCTAAATTATTTAGAAAGCTGACCAATGCAGTATGCTAACCATTTTTAAACGCTACTAACATGTACTCTACACCAAGAAACTGAACAGGAGTCTTCGTGTTTGGGGGTAAGGTTTAATCTCCACCTGCAAACTTCTGGACTTCCTCTGCCAGGATAATAAGCTTCTGTTTGCCTTCGTGAAGAAAAAAAGAAGTGTCGATTCCTTTGGCACCGCAAAAACAGGCATTTTGAGCTTCTAAATATGGCCTTGCCCCTGAACCAACCCTGCTTCATGTCTAACTGCTTTTCTCCAAACTGACTCTGCAAGACAAAATTACGTAACTGGAAAAAAACAAAAATGGAAAGCAAAATCCCCCCTTTTTTTTTTGCTCCTGGTTCTTAGTTTTGTTCTCTTCAGTTTTTAAGTCTGGAGATAAGTTTCTGGAAGCCAATAGAGAGTAGTTCCCCAAACTGTCTCAGGGTGTACTAGATGTCAGACAGAGAATGAAATCAAATCATAGGTCCTCGTTGTCACGTGTGTAACTATAGTTGAGGAGGAAAGACACGCGTCAGGACACAGTGTGTCTTCCAGTCAGATCAGTGTCTAGTAAAGTGATGCACTGCAGAGCTGAGGTTCCTTGATCTCCCCTTAAACTATCCCAGAAGATGACATCCTCAATCTTATGGGCTGACTTCCTTAGATACAATCCCAGGCACTGCTGCAGCTGAAATGACAAGATATTGTGATCAGATGGCCTTCGTCTAACTTTTATTGGGACATTGCTCTATGCCAGGCATTGTCTCAAGTCATGTCACACATCACATCCCATCCCCTTGGCAGTGTTTTAGTCGGGCCTTGATGGACACACAGGCAGCCCAGTCTGTGGAAGGCTGAGGTGTCCATGTTTGAGCCTGACCCAGGTCGGCCATCTTGTTTCTAACACACCTGGCATACACATACATGCTGTAATGTGAAAACAAAGGGCTTCTCTGATTTTCAGGGGCTCCCTGCTCAGTATTTTTATGTACTGTCACAAAGAACAATGGGAAAAGGTGCCATAAATCTTCCTTGTTACAAGAAAACATATTTATTTAGGTTGAATAAAGCAGTGTATATAATGTCTCCTCCACCCTTCCTCAATCACATAAGTGAGAACTTTTGACAAAGACTAGGAGATACCTGAAGAAGAGGTGCCCTGTACTATCATAACATAAGACCCATTTAAATTTCAGATATACCATCTTCTTTCTGATACCCTAATGGAAAAATATGTTTTAGAATTCATTATTTTTCAGATGATGGATATGTGGTACAGTCCATATATCGAATATTATTTAGTACCCCAATCCAGGACTGGACTAGGACCCCCTAATTAACACATGAATAGTTCTGTATTGGAATATATAATGGTCACTTTAAAAGGGAATTTTTTAAAAGACTGAAAATCGTCTCATAATGTTTCAGATCAAGTGTGCTCACCAATGAACTTGACATACATGAAAAAACTTGTTTATCAGACTTTTTCTTTTTAATTTTAAACTATAGATAACAGACTGTGGTTCCTGTTTGCGATGAAAGAGCCATTTACAGACATGCAGTCCTGTCCAGAAGACTCTTATAACTTCCTGGAATCCAGATGAGCAAACTTAACACTAAGAAGGAAATCTATCATCAAGTAAGTCATTTCCTTTTTTCGTCAAAAGTCAACGTATTCATTATAAAACCATAAAATTTTTAGAAATAAGCATAGGACAAAATTTTCATGATTTCGGGTTAGGCAAACTGATAGAAGTGACACCAAAAATACCATCCATAAAAGAAAAGTTGGTCTTTATCAAAATTAAAAACTTTGGTCTGAAGTTAAGAGAATAAAAAAGACAAGCCACAGCCAAGGAGACAATATGTTCAAATCACATATCCAACAGATGATTTGTATTCAGAATACATAAATAACTCTTTAATCTCAACAATAAGGGATCAAACAACCCAATTAAAAACAGGGATAGAACGTAAACAGATAGGAAAAATATAAAAATGGCAAATAAGCACATAAAAAGAAGTTCAACACCATAAGCCTTTAGGATAATGCAAATTTGAACCATAACAAGATATTACTACACACATATTAGAATACCTAAAATGAAAAAAAAAGATACCAACAATACCAAGTGCTGGCAAAGATGTGAAGTAACTTAAACTTATATACGAGGTGTGATAAAAAAAATACGGTTAATGTTTAAATTATATATATATATTACAGTAAAAGCCACATTGCCATTAGACCTCCTCAAAATACCCCCCTCATTTCAAACACACCTATCCCATCATTCTTGCAATTTTCTGAAGCAGTTCTGGAAGTCCTCTTTCGTAAGTGTTTTTAGTTGTGCTGTCGTGGCTGCTCGATGTCCTGAATTGATTCAAAACGTTTTCCTTTCATGGTTATTTTTATTGGGGAAGAGCCAGAAGTTGCACAATGCAGATCCAGTGAATAAGATGGATAAGGACACACCGTAATGTTTGTATTTGACAGAAATTGCCATATAGCAGAAATGATGTGTGACATGAAGTGTTGTCATGATGGAGGATAAAGTAAAGACACTCGTGAAAGAGGATTTCCAGAACTGCTTCAGAAAGTGGCAAGAATGATGAGATAAGTGTGTTCGAAGTGAGGGAGAGTATTTTGAGGGGGATGAATGGCAATGTGGCTTTTACTGTAATAATTATTTTAAATTTAAACATTCACCATATCTTTTGATCACACCTCATACATGTCTGGAGGGATTGAAAATGGTACAGACACTTTGGGAAATAATTTGGCAGCTACTTAGAAAGCTCAATATGCACTTACTATATGACGCAGCAATTCTACTGCTGTTTATTTACACTAGATGTTGAAAACCTATGTCCACATGAAAACTGGTATACAAATGTTCATAAACAGCCTTATTTGTTGGAGCCCCAAACTGGAAATAGCTCAAAGGTCCTTGAGTGGGTGAAAAGATAAGCTAAGTGCAGTACACCATATGATAGATATATCATTACTCTGCAATGAAAAGAACAGACTATTGATACACACATGAACTTGAATGAATCTCAGATATTGTGTGGAGTGAAAGAAGCCAGTCTCACAAGATAAAAGTATAGAGACAGAAAATACATTTGTGGTTGCCAGGGAATATGGGCAGAAGGAAGGTGTGACAATGAGGGAGGATTTTGGGGGGTGATAGAACCTTCTGTATCCTTATTATGGTGTGGTTATACAGAGCTACAAATATGTTAAAATTCATAGAGCTGTACACCAAAGACAGAAAATCAAAGTCTGCATATGATCATTAAAAAAAGTAAAAACCTTACTGAAAGCCATCACATTCACGTTTCACTTTTGTGTTCAGAGTTTGTTGTCATCCTCCC
The DNA here is from genome assembly GCA_033961575.1 of Aselliscus stoliczkanus. NCBI lineage: Eukaryota > Metazoa > Chordata > Mammalia > Chiroptera > Hipposideridae > Aselliscus > Aselliscus stoliczkanus. The sequence continues at coordinate 11,680,718 of CM066734.1, forward strand.
CTTTGCTTCACTGGTGACAGGCTCCTCCAGCCAACACTCCCGGTAGGACTAGCAGTTGTGGGGGGCGTGTGGGGCACTGGGGGCACAAAAATGAGCCAGGCAGACGCCATGACACTCAGGGCTTACGCAACCCGGCAAAGAAATGAGACACAATAATGAAGAGATGTCAATGAATTATACTACAGAAATTCAAGGTGGTGATCACCAGGGGCTGTAAGCACAAAGAATGTTTTAACCATTTATGTTTACTGGTTTCTTACTTTTTTTTTTTTTTTGTAATTTTGAAGAATCTCTTGCTTTGACCAAAAAAACATTAAGAGAAAAAATTTCTTTTAGTTGTTAGGAATGGTGTCTGCTAGATTGCAAGTTTCTTGAAACGTGTAATTCTACTTGTATATTCTAATAACTAGGACCCTGACACATGGAGGTCCCATCACTCATGTATTACTTATTCAGTAAATGAATGAAAGATGACACCAACGCAACAGGTTAATCATTGCAGACCTGTACAGCATGATTTTTTATTTAGCTAGCATATTCATCAGTATAGCTTCTCTCCTGGTCATTTGGAGATGAAGCCTGTATTTCCATTCGTATGTTCATAGCCCATTCTCATGCCATCTGGGTGGCACTTCCAAAGGGAGAGTCCCTAAAAGTGAGTCAGAATGATTAGTCACATCTTATGGCATGAGTCTTTGAAACTAAAGACCATGGCGTACCTTCTTAATATCTATAGGAACTACATACCAGGAATGTGAGTGTAGATCCTTTTAGAAAACCACTAATCCTGCTAAGATAAGTAAGTGACTGGGCAGCTATTCAAGTGGGGTGTTTGCACTGCCATGGAAACAGACAAAGTTGGTGTTTTCCAATGTTCTAAATCCAGAGCCCTAATCTAGATATAAATATGCTGAATGTTGTGAATCCAGTTCCCTAAACTCAGCCTTACTTCAGTGTCCTGATTTGCGACATAAAGGACACTCACCACAGCACAGCCTGATGGGAATTCATGACGATGAATGTTCTTGTTTATAAAAAGTCATTGTTTTTATTCCTGTCTGGGCAAAAGTGAAGTTCAAAGTCAGAGTTCCACTACCCGGGTTCAGCCTCTGTAATCGGTCAGGCCATTCCTGCTTAGAAAAGACTTTTCTAAAGTAAGTGCTAAGTATTTTCGGCAAAGAAACCCAGCTGTGAAAATATTGTTAACATTTGCACAGTTGCTTTATATGTGGATTTATTTTTACTTGCACTTTACTTCAGTGCAGTTCTTGGGAGAGAATTCCCTCCCTCCCTCCCTCCCTCCCTCTTTCCCCATTGCTTGCTCATGCTGCCCCTCATGGGTCTTTTAAGAAATGACAGTTTCTCTCTCTCATTCTTATGGGTCACAAGTGTTCTGCATCACAGCACACCCTTGACTAATTAGCATTAATAAGTGATGCTGAGAGAAAGAACCCTGGAGAAAAAGCAGCCGGGCTGTTTTTGCCAAATTGGAATTGACCCAAGTAGCGAGACTTCCCAGTACACTTTCCTATTCTCCTGTCTCATGTGTGTTCCTGCTGCCCAAATACACATTTTTGACATGGGGTCTTGGACACCCTATGACATACATGGCCCTGTGTGCGTTTTGTTCCAGGAAACACGCAGACTTCATTTGCTTTTATTTTACTTTCTTAACTGTCTACTCTGTACAGACACTGTGGGGATAAGATATCATTTCTGCCTCCTTTGACCTTCAGATGTTTTATCAGTGATTGAGTAAATATCAAGGCATTCATTAGTTATTGAGCACCTACTGTATGCAAAGCACTGGGCTAAGTATAGATAGTGGAGCTTTGCAGAATAAGCAGGATTTTAACAGATGGGGAAGTACAGTAGGAGAGAGCAGGCAAGTCGAATAGCAGAAGGAAAAGCTTGGAGGGAGGAACGCAGAAGGAGAATTAGAAACTCCAAGGAGTGAATCGGAAGTAAAAGGACAGAATGGAAAATCTCGATATTGAATTCCTAACTCTCCCTTCTTGCTCTGAGTCTCGGTTTTCTCATGTATTAATAGAAAGTGAAGATAACAATTGCACTTTTCAGAGTTGGTGGAGGTATTGAAGATATTATATGGAACCCACCAGACACATGGCAGAGTGAAAGATTTACAAAGGCATGCTGGTCAGTCGTTACTTTAAAGTGGAAAAGTACTGTAATTATTGTTCAATAAATGCAATTTTGGGATATATAGAGCCTTTCAAAATATGAACTCAAAAATCAAAACAGATTCTGGTAGTGGTACCTTGAGTATCATTCATTTCATCTAAGCTTTTCATTTTACAAATGGGGAAAGTGATGACTGAAGAAATGAAGGAATAAAGCAAGACTCGGTTAACGAAATGCTGGGAAGATACCAGGAGGCACCTACGTAGGGCTTTCTTAGGCCAGGCCCTGTCTGCCCATGTTGCCTGCTTGTCCAATCCTCTCACCAACTTGCAGGGTACGTGTTCCTTCTGCCATAACAGCTATTCAATCCCCACATATATCGATAGAGACGTACAAAAGCTGCAATGTAGACTTTAGAGTTGATGGAGACCTCAGTGACTACTTTGTCTAATGTCCACATTTTATGAGTGAGGACACAGAGGTCCATGTATTTGATGACATGCTCAAAGTCACCAGCTTCTAGGACTAAAACTTGAGCCTCCTGGCTCCATGCCCAGTGCTTTTTTCATCATATCATGTTCCCTTCACATGTGAATTGAAATACATTAAATAAATAACTGAAGTCTTGATTCACTACAGTAGGATGGTATTAAGAAACTTTTAATTAATAAAAATCAGGAAGAGCCAGCACTGAAAAAGTGAAGAACACATTTTAGAATTTCATATCAAGGACATATGTTTAATGAAAATGACATTTTTAATTCTAATCTTTGAAAAATACGAAGTACTAAATCTTATTTAAAAATAAATAGGTAGCCTGAATAGCCCTATTATCTATTTGACTATGATAACCTATATCTAATTGAATGTGAAGTAAAAACCTTCCTGTAAGAAAACTCCAGACCCAGAGGGTTTCATTGGTCAAGACATGAGTTTGACAAACTAGGACCTAATCTGCCCCACCACCTGTTTACTGCAGCCATGAGCAGAGTAGGGTTTTTATAGTTTTTAATAGTGGGGAAAAAAAATCAAAAGAAGAATAGTATTTCCTGACATGTGAACATTATATGTAACACAAATTTCAGTGTCCATAAATAAAGTGTTATAAGAACACAGTTGTGCCTATTCATTATATATTGTCTATGACTGTGTTATTATCACAGGGCCACACTGAGTAGTTGTGGCAGAGATAGTGTGACCTGGCAAGGCCTGAAATACTCTCTGATTTTTTTACAGAAGCTATAGGATGCCTGGCTTCTATTAATGAAGGAGTAAGTAATACACAACTCTTTTAGAAAACCAAAGAGAACCCTTCTCAATTCATTTTATGTAGTGGTCATTTCTTTGAGAACCAAAATCAAATACAGACACTAAAACAAAACAAAACTATATACCAACATCTCTTTTAAATACAGATGCAACCATTCTTTGAAGAAAGGATTTTCAAGTCGCAGGCAAAAATTCAATTTATGAAAGCTTGATCAATCAAGTTAAGTTCATCCCAGCAAAGCACATTAGTTTGACCTTTGAAACTTAGTTGATATACTTAACTATATATTAACAGACTAAAAAAAACAAAATCTCCTGAACATCCCAATATACAGAAAAAGGATTTTACAATATTCAACACCCATCATGATGAAAACTCACAGCAAGCTAATAACCTAATAAAAGACACCTGTGAAAAACCTGTGGCCAACATCTTAACAGCGAAAGACTGAATGCTTTCTCCCACAAATAAGGAACCACCCAAGAATGCCCACTTCACCACTACACAGCACTGTACTGGAGATTATAGCCAGTGCAAAAAGGCAATGGAAAAAAAGCATCCTAAAAAAAAAAAAAAGCATTTGGAGCAAATGAATGAGTTTGGAGCAAATGAATGAGTTTATCAAGACTGAGAATACAAGATCAATACACACAAATCAGTTTGTTTCTATACTTCTAACAAATGACAGTAAATTAAGAAATATAGACCATTTATAATAAAATTAAAAACCAGATACAGAGATTAATCTACAAAAACATATGCATAACATATACCCTGAAAATGATAGAACATTGCTAGGAAAAATTAGAAAGACCCAAACAAATGAGTCCTCATGAATTAAAAGACTCAATATTATTAAGATGTCAGGCCTGCCCATATTGCTCTATAGATTCAATGTGATTACAATAAAAATCCCAACAAGTTTTTTTGGGTTTTTTTTTTAGAAGTTGCTAAGCTGATTTAAAAATGTATAAGGAACTGCAAAAAGCACAGAATGGCCAACATGATTTTAAAAAAGAAACTAAGTTGGATTTCTTATACCATGTAATTTTAATTTTTATTATAAAGCTATAATAAACAAGACAGTGTGATCTTAGCAAAAGGATAGAACTATGAATCAATAAAACAGAAGAGAGGGTGCTGAATCTACAGAAAAAGAATCTACAAAATAAAAGAGACATTTGTAGCAAATGTCACAACTCTCTTTATCAAGACAGTAGGCTACAAGGTCAGTACACAAAAATTAGGTTTATTTCTATACTTGTAACAAATAATTGACATTATATTAAATATATAGACCATTTACAATTAAATAAAAAAATCAGAAATGAAGATAAATCTACAAAAACGTATGCATTCATTTTTTATCTACTGCTTTTCAACCAGGGGTATGAGGTAATTGAATAGAGAAAGAATAACCTTTCAAAAATGGTACAGGAACAATTGGATATCCATATGAAAAAGAAGAAAGGCAGGAAAGAAAGACAAGGAAGGAAGGAAGGAAGGAAGGAAGGAAGGAAGGAAGGAAGGAAGGAAGGAAGGAAACAAGGAAAGAAGGAAGGAAGGAAGGAAGGAAACAAGGAAGGAAGGAAGGAAGGAAGGAAGGAAGGGAGGGAGGGAGGGAAAAGATGGAGGCAAAAAAGAGCCTACACTCTTATATTAAGAGAATTAAGTTAACAAGGAAACAAAGATTACAGATCTAGGAGCAAAAATCCTAAAATTTCTTTTATAAACCATAGGATAAAATGTTCATGATCTTTGTTTAGATAAGAATTTCTTAAACACACCACTAGAAACACATACCATAGAAAAGATCAACTGGACTTCATCAAAATTAAACACTTATGTTCTTCCAAAGACAGCATTAATAAAATAAAAAGGCAAAACACATGATGCGAGAAAATATTCGCAAAGCGCATATTTGATGAAGAATTTGTATTCAGAATAGAAAAACTATTTACAAATCAATAATAAGAAAACAGACGCCCCCAAATAGGCTGAATTTTTTTTTTTAAGTTTTGGTGGGGATTTAAATTTTCTTTTTATCTCTTTTTAAACTTTATTGAACAAAAGTTTGTGCACAATAAAATGAACCTGTTTAAGTATACAGGTCAATGAGTTTTAGCAAATATATACACTCTATCATCCCACAGAATTCCTTCATGCTTCTAACATGTATGTTTTTTGTTTTTTGCTTTTTAATTCTTTTATTGTGAAATAAACATTTTAAAAAAAATTAGTTTCAGGTATACCACACAGTGCAATAGTTATACTTTTTACCCCTCAGGTGACAACCCCCCCTCCCCAGTTTGCCACCCCACTGCCCCCTATATCATACATATCTATTACAATTCCCTTGACTCCCTTCCACAGTATACTCCACATTCCATGACTATCTATATATTCAGTTACAGTTGACATACAATATACAACATCAGCTTCAGGTGTACAGGGCAGTGATCATGCATCTACTCCATCCATGAAGTGGTCTCCCTAACAACACATGTGACCATCTGACACCCCTCAAAATATTTACAACATTATTATATTCCCCAAACTGTCTTTCATATCCTGTGGCAATATTGTAGTTACCTATTTATGCTGTCTAATCCCTTCCCTTTCTCCCTCATCCCCACCCCCTCCCAACTTGCAACCATCAGTTTTTCCTCTGTATCTATGAGACAATTTCTCTTTACTTTGCTTATGCATTCAGTTCTTTAGATTCCACATATAAGTGAGATCATATGGTATTTGTCTTTCTCTGACTGACTTATTTCATTTAACATAATAGTCTCTAGGTCCATTCATATCGTTGCAAATGGTATGATTTCATTCTTTTTTATAGCAGAGTAATACTCCATTGTATAAATGTACCACAGTTTCTTAATCCAGTCATCTACCGATGGGCATTTTTGTTGTTTCCAAGTCTTGGCTATTGGAAATAGTGCTGCAATAAACACAGGGGTACATATATTTTTTAGAATTAGTGTCTTGGATTCTTCTGGGTAGATACCCAAGAGTGGAATTGTTGGGTCATACGGCAGTTCCATTTCCAGTTTTTTGAGATACCTCCATACTGATTTCCATAATGGCTGTACCAATTTGCAGTCCCACCAACAGTGCACTAGGGTTCCCTTTTCTCCACAACCTCGCCAGCACTTATTGTTTGTTGATTTATTGATGATAGCCATTCTGACCGGAGTGAGGTGGTATCTCATTGTGGTTTTTATTTGCATTTCTCTGATGATTAGTGAGGTTGAACATTTTTTCATATACCTATTGGCCATCTGTATGTCCTCTTTAGAGAAATGCCTCTTCATATCCTCTGCCCATATTTTAATTGGGTTCTTTGTTTTTTTGGTGTTGAGTTTCATGAGTGTTTTATAAATTTTGGATATTAACCCCTTATCAGCTATATCATTTGTAAATATCTTCTCCCATTCAGTAGGCTGCCTTTTTGTTTTATTGATGATTTCCTTTGCTGTGAAAAACTTTTAAGTTTGATGTAATCCCATATGTTCATTTTTTCTTTTATTTCCCTAGCCCGAGGGGATATATCAGTAAAAATATTACTCAGGGTAATGTGTGCAAATTTACTCCCTATGTTTTCTTGTAGGAATTTTATGGTTTCAGGTCTTACATTTAAGTCTTTCATCCATTTTGAGTTTGTTCTCGTATATGGTGTAAGTAGGTGGTCCATTTTCATTTTTTTGCACGTGTCAGTCCAATTTTCCCAGCACCATTTATTAAATAGACTATCTTTACTCCAGTGTAAATTCTTGCTTCCATTGTCATACATTAAATGACCGTATATGGATGGGTTTATTCCTGGGCTCTCTATTCTGTTCCATTGTTCTATGTGTCTGTTTTTATGCCAGTACCATACTGTTTTGATTACTGTAAGGGCTAAATATTTTAACAGATACCTTATCAAAGACCATATATAAATACCAACTAATCACATAAAAAGTTTAGTACCTTTATCATTAGTGAAATGTAAATTGAACCATAATAAAATGCTATTTGCATTAGTATTTCTAAGAGTATAGACATAAATCCGTGTCTATAACAGAATGAATGAGTGGGATGACTGTTCAACCTATAATCAGAAGAAAAAAATATTCAGTATGCTAAAAAAAAGTAATAATAATATGATGAGTAAGTACTCAGTTAAACTTGGAATCAGAGTTTTCATTTGGGGATTTTTATCCAAACCAAACCCTAAATAATTGCTATTTAAACCAAGTAATGAATACCACTTCATCCCAGTTCTAGCATGCACTGATAATATGCCTTAATCCCCATTCCCAAGGCAACTCAGGTCTTGGGTCATGCTGTTTATTCACATGTGTCCTCTCCAGCAGCTCTGAACATACTCAACCCAGCATGTGAGAGCGAGCTGCTCAAATGGTTATGCTATCTGGTTGGTTTGCCCACCAGGAAAAAAAAAATGGCTTGTCTTAGGACAATCGTTTTTTTATTTTTTATTTTTTGAGGGTAGTGTCACTGGCCCTCATATGTGGGACCCGAACCAAGGCTGCTGGCATCCCAAGCCAGCGCTTAACCACCGCACCACTCGGCTGGCCCAAATCTTTTGGGAAATAAAATGCCCTAATTATTTGGAATCAAAACATTTTATTTCCATAGATTTCAAAGAGGAATCTCAGAAGGTTTTAATTATTGTACATTATTTCCTCTCTATAAGGCCCTGAGTTCATAGGGAAAAAAAAACAAAAAACAAAAAAAAGCAAGAGCCCTACCACTGAGGTTGGTGGGCCAATGAAGTCCATTGTGAACTCCTGAATATAACATAAACCTCCCCTGAACACATGAAACTCTTGACTTTCAGTACAAGTCTTGTAGATAGAGGGCACTGCATTTGTTTCCAATGCATGAATTCTATTCAGAACTCAGTGTCCTAAATCAATTTTAAAATACCAAGTCCCAAGAAAGTTGACATAGTTCACATTTTTTTAAATGAAAGAACAATTTTTACCCTTTTTAGAGTTGGCACCAGTATTGTAGTGCTGTCTTATCAGTAGTGAATAAACTGAGAGTATATAAATAGGAGACTTGATAAAAATCTTCTAGGGGATGCTGCCAGATCAGCATGGAAATCCAAAGACTTCAAACCACTGAACTGTCCCATCTGAACTGAGCTGTCAGACTACACAGATGAGGAGAATCGGGTGACAAAATTTGACACCTGAGAAAAGTATCAGGTTGGTCACTCAGACTCCAAGAATAAAAGTGACCGGGGTAGACTCGTGACTCTTGCTTACTCTGTCAGTCAAAAGGTGACAGCATGGGCACTGGAGTCAGAACCCTCAGCAAGAATTTTAGGTCTACCCCTCGCAAAATGTATGGCAGACAAGCACTGACACTGGATGGGTGATCAACAAACATTAGTTATTCCATGTTCACACATGGAAAAATGAAAAAACTAAGCCCGAGGAACCAAAGACAATTGTTGAGGACCCCAGAAACTATTGTTTGTGTGAGTTATGTCTAAAAATAAATGAATATGAGATTTTATTAGATCATATTAGAAAACAAAACTGAGGAAATTTGAAATATTTATATATTAATTTAAAAAAGAATACACGCATTGCATGTTAATTAAATGGCAAATATTTTATGAAAAGCCATTGTATTTTCCAATACAAAAAATGATGTGAGAAGGATGACATTATACTGTATAATTTATACAAATCTTTTCAATATCTGGCTTAATAGAAAACAAGTAGATTCTCAGATGTGCTTCTGCCTTCAATCTGTTGCTACATGTTTTGGTTGAAGTATTTTTCCTTTTAACCAGACATATTGTTGGAAAAGGGAAGAATATTTTAATCATGTATATAATTATGCATTTTTCTCAGGTATTTATGTAAATTCTTTTTTGATATTACATTAAACTTTGGCACTTGATAATTTCTTAAAGGTTAGTTTCATTAGGAAATTTGAAATCATATCTATGAACTTTTTGAACCCTATTTCATTAAAATCCATATTTTTACCCTGCATTTTGAACAAATCTTTTACCCATATATAATTTTGATCATGTGTTGGTCATATGAAAATTAATGGTTCACTGAGCTAGGCAGATACTCCAAATGCTGACATATTTCATTCTACAACCTCAAAAATTCACATTCATCATTATCTTCACTTGTCTCATTAGAAAAGCAGTTAAACATTGGGAAATCATCAAGCTCACAGTGGTGGGTGTAAGTTTTCAGAAATTCTAATTTTCTCTTGAAAGCTCAGATTTTCTTATTGGCAACAAATACTGTCAGTGGTTTCTTTGAAGTTATGGCCGCATTCATTTTCGAATTCCTTCAGTTTTGAAAAATGTCTACCAAGTACCCAAGTCTGAATAAGCAGAGTTCATGCTTTCAACTTAATGTCACAAGTGCTTTTCTTTGAAACAAACATCATACACTTCCGTATGGAGCAGAATTGCTTTATACATAGTTCCCACTGTACCCATGGAATAGTAAAATGATTACACTAAAGGGTCAATGTTTAACAAAATGTAATAATTTTTTTTTCACTGCTTCATCTAGGCCAGCTTAAATGAAACTGGCTTTTTGCTCCCTTTAGTACAAGATAGTGAAGTATACAATGACTAATAGCAATACTATTAATAGTAATACTGGTACAACATATGTCACTGCCTGATTCTTGCTAAGGCAAGTTCCCACCATTGTTTTTGCACTGTCAGTACAAATGTCAACACAGTGGAAATGGCAAACAACATCTTAAAATTATTATGACAACAGTTTCTTGAGGATGTCCATAGAGCCATGGACCATCTGAGTCCCTATGCATCGGGGTTTCCCATCTGAAGGGTGAATCAGCTGGGAATTTGTAGATTGAGGGCTGATCTAGAGAGAGCTGTAGATTTCTCAGAATTCCCACCTACTGTGCACACAGAACAGGCTCAACGACCAAGGAAAGCCCTCAGGAAAGGACTTGCCATCTAGAAAGTTGGAAGTCAGGAGGGATGTGCTGAAATGGAAGAAACCAAGGGGAAACACATGCTGTCACAAACGGAAGTTTGAGATGTTGATGTCGATTATTTTACATGAACACCCGGAAATGGGGTTGCTGGATCATGGGGTAGCTCTATTTTTAACTTTTGGGGGAAACGCCATACTGTTTTCATAGTGGCTGCACCATTTTACATTTTCATCATGAGGGTTCCCATTTCTCCATGTCCTCATTAACAGTTGTTATTTTTGTTTTTTGTTTGCTTTCGTAATGACTATCCAAGCAGGTGTGAGGTGATATGAGGTAATAGAAAAAATATCTGTATGGGCCTCTGCCGCTAGTTCCTGACACAGGGCTCCTGAACTCCTGGGAAACTCCTAAGTGATAAGAGCCCTAGGAACGAACACCTCTGGTTCTAATGACGCGATGTGGGTAAGCTCCTGGATGGCTCCTGGATGGGGGTTGGTCACTGGAAGGACCAAAGTCATGATTAGAAGCTTGGAGTTTTCAGCCCCACACCCGATTTCTCCAGAGTGGAGATAGGAGCTGGAAATGGAATTAATATAGTTGATTATGTCTACATGAGGAAGCCTCCATAAAATTCCAAAAGTTTGGGGTTCAGAGAGGTTCCAGGTGAGTAAAACATTCACATACTAGAAAGGTGACACATCTCAACTCCACAAGGACAGAAGCACCTGAGCTCAGGACCCTTCCAAACTTGCCCCTGTGTATCTATCTCTTCATCTCAATGTTCATCTGTATCCTTTATCATGCGCTTTAAAAAAACTGGCAAACCTAAGTAAGTTCTAACTAAGTCCCTGAGTTTTGTGAGCTGTTCTAGCAACTAATCAAATCCAAGGTGAGGATCATGGGAACCTCCAATTTGTTGCCACATCAAACAGATGTTGTATGTAACAGAAGGACCTACTCCTACTTGTGATTGGTAGCAGACTTGGAGGGCAGCCTTCTGGGTCTGAGCCCTTAACCTGTGGGTCTGATGCCTTCTCCAAGTAGACAGTGTCAGAATTGAATTCAATTGTAAAACACCCAGTTGGTGGCCGAGAATTGCTTGGTGTGGGAAAAACCACCACACATCTGGTGTCAGAAGTGAGAATAAAGGAGACACACAGGTGGGAAGACTGCCTTTTTTTTTTTTTTTTTTTTTTTTTACACAGGTGACACCTCATAGTGGTTTGGATTTGCGGTTTCCTGATGATTTGTGAAGTTGAGGGTCTTTTCATACACTTATTAGTTACTTGTATGTCTTCTTTGGAGAAATGTCTATTCAAGTCCATTGCCCATTTTTTTCATCAGGGTATTTTTGTTTTGTTTTAATTTAATTTATATTATTATTATTATTTATTATTATTATTATTATTATTATTATTATTTTGCAATTGAGTTGTAGGAGTTTCTTATATATTTTGGATATTAACCTCTTTCAGATATGTGGTTAACAAATATTTTCTTCCATTCTGTAAGTTGCCTTTTCATTCTATTGATTGTTTCCTTTGCTGTGCAGAAGCCCTTTTAGTTGGATTTGGTCCCACTTGTCTATTTCTTGCTTTTTTTGGCCTGTGCTTTTGATGTCTTATCCAAGAAATCATTGCCAAGACCAATGTTATGAAGCTTTTCCCTAATGTTTTCTTTTAGGAGTTTTATAGTTTGAGGTCTTATGTTTAAGTCTTTAATCCATTTTGAGTTGATTTTGGGGGATGGTGTAAGATTAGGGTCTAATTTCATCCTTTTGCACATGGAGACCCAGTTTTCTCAGAAGCATTTGTTGAAGACCACTCTTTTTCTGTTCTGTAGTCTTGGCACTCTTGTCAAAGATCAGGTGACCATTTATCATATATGTATAGATTTATTTCTGGGCTCTTTAGTCTCTTCCATTGGTCTGTGTTTATGCCAGTGCCATGCTGTTTTGATTAGTGTAGCTTTGTAAGGTGTTATGAAGTCAGGAAGTGTGAGGCCTCCAGCTTTGTTCTCCTTTCTCAAGATTGTTTTGAGTCTTTGGGTCTTTTGTGGTTCCATATGAATGTTCGGATTGTTATTTTCTATAACTGAAAAAAAAAAGCCATTGGTATTTTGATAAGGAATACATTGAATTTACAGCTTTGGGCGGTATGGACATTTTCACGATATGAACTCTTCCAGTCCATGAACACAGGACATCTTTGCATTTGTTTGTATCTTCTTTAATTTCCTTCAGCATCATTTGGTCATTTTCAGTGTACAAGTTTTTCACTTCCTAGGTTAACTTTATTCCTAAGTATTTTATTATTTTGGATGCAATTTTAAGTGGAATTCATTTCTTAATTTTCTTTTCAGATTGTTCATTTGTTCTGCTTTTACAGAATGTTCTCCCCAGTGCCCAAAAACAGACATCTACCGCTTCTTTCTTAGAATCCTTGAATGCTTGAAGTGACTAGAAGAGGCAACTTCTTCTCAGTGAGAAAATTGACTCATCTTTACTTCTGCACTCTTCAAAATGCTCTGATATCTGAAAGGTTTCCTAATGTCCCTAGTTCCTTATTGTGAAACTCCTCTGTGCAAACCTATTATTGCGATTTATGTGGAGAGGGCAGAGCTTGAGAGCTTTGTAAAGCACCTCCTAAATTTTCTCCTAACTCAATCTTTGGTTTGTTCTTCTTCACGATGGAAATTTCATTCTGGGGATTTACAGAATTAATTTTCTTCTAAACTCTCATTGTAAAACAAACAAAAATGAGTCAAAGGTGTCACAGTTTGCTACAGCCCTTATGCTGTGTCCCTTGTGGTCGGCCTCCAGGTCACTCTAAGTGGCACAGCAAATTGTACTCCTACACTGAAAGATTATCCCTGAAGTTATTTATTTATTTTTTCTGACCTGTCATGGGATCTGACACTTGGAAGGGGGCCCTAAGCTGTCTACCTCGATCATTTGGTCCTGCTGGCCTCAGTATTACACAGTGTGGTGTAAGATTGCCTCTCCACAAGGGAGGCAGGCCAAGAAACATTGCCTTGTCAGGAGCAAAAGCTGAAGGAGACCTGAGGAAGGTGGGGGGAATGTCTGTGCACCTGTCAGCTGTTTGGAAGGAGCAGTCAGAGCTCGCAGCTCTATCCCTTGGGATTGTGGATGTTTGTGGGGGGTTGTATCAGTGGTCCAACCAGAAACTGCCATGAAGAATGTTATGGAAGGGTCCTTACTATAGGGTACAGCCCTGGGCCTTTCTAGAAAAGAGTTGGGCCTCGGGTCCAGAACGGTTTTGACCCTTTTACCTCCACAACCAAAGTGCTGGCCTAGAATAGTTCGGGAGATGCAAACTGTACCAACCCTTCTTATGTTGTCTTTAATTAAAAGCACACATATGAGTGTGCATACCATAATGACAACCAACAAACAAAAAATACTCTTGTATCTTTTTTTTAATTTAAAATATCCCTCATACAAATTTAGAAATACAATGAAGCTAATAATAATGACAATAGTGATAATAAAAAAATTAAGTAGTTGCAGTCCTGTTATTCAAAGTCCCATCATTCAAAGACAAGCACCCATGATATTTTGGTATGGTGTCTGCCTAGCCTTTCTTTGTTCCTTTACGTTTTGCATATATGTGGGATCATGAAATTGTTTTTTTAACCAGCTTTCTTTTTGCATATACTACCATCCAGTAAACATTTACCCAAATTGTTAAATAGTCTTGTATTATCATCATATTATCCATGTATTATTTCATTACTCAATGAAATAAGTTTTGTTTCCTTCTCAAATGATTCACACTCTCTAAACCTGTTTTATCTGTATCACAAGCATGCTCACCATAGATATTTTGTAACCGCATAGGAAGTGTAACTTCTTGGTGTCACTTCTACCATTTGTACCATTGCTAGAATGTATTCAGCCATTCCCTTATGTTGCACTTTCAAATTATTCCTTTTTATTTTATGGTTATTTTATTCGCACAAATCAATCATTGTTTTCTTAAACTAAATCACTGAATGTAAACTGATAAGACTAAGATTGATAAGACCAAAAATTGTAATTGGAAAGTTTCTGAATATTTTTATTGTTTAGTGAACATGAACCAGACACCTCCATGAGTCAAGCACTGTGCAAGGTGCCTGAGTTGTATGTGGCATACATAGCAGACATGGCTGGACCGTGCCCATGTGCAAGGGAGTTAATAGGGGACATACATGGATATGAAATGATATTGGCTTGTAGAGCTGTCTCTTCATTTAAAGCACAGGGCATGACCAAATACACTTTCTATAATAGTATAAGGGAGAGTTGGCTGTTTAGGTTGAACAGCTAAGACAAGTTGATAGAAAAGGAAGAAAACGTTTACTTAACTTGTACACATTAGCGTGAGCATTAAGTGCCACTGTCAAACACAAGCTCTGTTTCATTGCAGCTTTCGCTGCTCTCCATTTCTACACAGACGTAAATAAGTGAGAGAGGAGAGACACAAACATGGGTACCTTGAACTGTGTAGGGTTCTGGCAAGTAGGTCTGAGACAGATCCCTGATAGTCATTATGAGAGAATAGATGTAAAATTAAATTAGATGTAAATCCTGTCCTTAAATTTTAGCATTTAGCAAACTGATAAGAAAATGGCCAGAATAATGAAAGAACTCTCACTGAAGTGCTGTAATTGTTACATCCAGGAGGGTCCAGGAGCTTAAGTGGAGTTAGGTTTCACAGGATGAATAGAATTTGAATTTGTGTAGAGGAGGGCTGTGTACTCCAGGCCAAGAGAATTTAATAAGAACAGGAAAAGAAAAGTGAATCAGGGGTGGCATGTATGGAAAGCAGTAAACAGTTCAGCTTGGCCAAAGAAAAAGATAGAGACAAAGCGATAATAATAATGAACTCTTTCCTGAACTCTCACTATGTGATAACTGCTGGGTAGAGGGCTTGTTACATTATCTTGTTTGAACTCTCCAACTTGGCGACAGAGCAGATCATACTCATTTTACAGATTGAGACAATGGAAACCCACTGAAGATTTGAGGCAAGAAAAATTACCCCTTTGGAGCTGTGCTCCTGGATGATTAATTTGACATCTGTGTGCAAGATGGGGCGTAATGGAGGAATCATGGGAATTGGAGACCCTCTCCATTGTTAAGGCAATGGCAATAGTCCAAATGACAACTGATGAAGACCTGATTTGTAAAGCTACAGTGCAGGAGAGAGGATGGATGTAGGTATGCCGCAGAGGTCAAATCTGGAGGGCGGGTAGGTTGATTGCATGTGAAAGGTAACAAAAAAAATGATGGTAAGGTTTCAACCTTGGATGACTGTGAAGATGGTGGTGTCATTAACAGGGGGAAAATAGGAGGGCCTTGGGAGGACCGATGATGGATTTGGTTTGGAACATGCTAGGTTTGCAGAATAGCCAGTGGTAGATCTACTGCCGACGATGGGAAAGGGGAGGCGAGAATCCAAGAGACAGAAATTTGAAAGCTGAGATGTAATAAGAGATAATAATAGGCCGGTTGCTGGACACAGTTCACAAAACTGGCCACTCCGTAAAGCTGCATCACAGAAATATAACAGGACAATGAAACATCTCAATTCTGTAGTTCCGGGGTTATTTAAATTTTATTTTCATTTAGTCCTTTAGTTCCAAATTATGTTTAGTGAAGATTAATTAAGCAAGGATAGCTGTTCAAGACACTCATTTTATTTTGGAGAGGGAAACTTTTTTTTTCAGAGCAGTGGTGTGTGTGTGTGTGTGTGTGTGTGTGTGTGTGTGTGTGTGTGTTTCCCTAACAACAAAATAGAATAAAAGTAGTTTTTGTGATACGTCCTTCGAAACTGGATAACTGGTAGCATTTTTTTAAATCCCCATTTGCATGACTTCCTTTCAAATCTGAAGCATAAATCATAATTGTGCTGTCTTTCTGGGGCTTCTGCCTTTTGTCAAATTAACAGCTTTAGGGGGGAACAAAAACATATTTTCGGCTGACCTGCAGTTGGACCTAACATTTCTTCCCCAAACTGTTCTCAGCCTTTTTAGTCATGGAGGAGAGAGGACACATTTTCAGAGTCTGCTGTGTGTGGCCTGGAATCGCTTTTTTGGCCCCACGTCGTTTAATCACCCTACCTTACAGGGGCCACTTTTGGCTAATGAACTCTTAGCTCCAAGTTTCCTTTCCTCTTAATGAGTGGTAATAAAATGCATTTAACTCCACTAATGCAACAAAAACTCAGTATTATTTCATTGTATCTACTTAATAAGGGCCTTGTTTAATATTGAATTACAGCCTGCTCAGCGAAAGCATTATACTGGGGGAAGTGGGACTGTGAGAAGGGAGTATCAAGTGCCATAATTTGGACATTCCTCCTTAATATGCCCTGCAGTCTTACGTGATTGCTTAATTCATTTAGCCCAGCGAGTCTGATCCTTCTGCCAACTGTTTTGTAAAATTTACTGCAATGCTAGGCAACCGGCCCCACCACACAAGCTAGAAATATAGTATTGCTTTTCCTGGGACCAAGCTATTAACAGTTGTTTGGGGAGAGGCGGCAGGCGATGGAACAGATACTGTTACAAAAAGGAAGAACTTATGGAAGTGCCTCCTTTTATAACATAGTTACAGCCAAACCAATGTTTATTGATCAAAAAGCTTTCCCCAAATTGTCTATGGTCTAATTTCAGAAGCAATTCATCTTTATTTTTAGATGTATCTTCAATGAGCAGGGATGTCTAATCTCCTGTTTATCTTAGCTATGAATTTCTCTGTCTTCCCTTCTGTTGAACCAACCCCTCCCTCAAATAACTATCAGTAACAAGTATCTATTGAAAGGTTTCCATTTAAAGGAAGCAATCATTTTGTAATTGGAATAAGCATTGCTTGAATTATAAATAAATAATAGTTCATTTTAAGATTTGTGTCTATTGGGATTTCTTAAAGGGAAGTACAACTATGGTCTCATTATTTGGAAATTATAGATAAGAACCATCATTTTTACTCAGTCGAATTCAGTGATCTGCAAATATTCCTGGATCTCCCATCACCTGAGACAGATTACACTCAGAGACATTCTCATTTATATAGTTTCTGAAGGTGCAGAAGTCTTTTCACTTTGACAGCCTTCTTATTAAATTGGTTGATACACTTCTCTTGGATTTTTAAAGACAAAAAAAAATTGTGACTTTTCCATGGATTTATGAAGGGAAAAGACGTTGACTAGGTGGGGAGACTTTCTTCCACCTTTTTTTATATTTATTCAGAAAAACCTATTGTTACCTATACATATGAAAAGTAGTTTACCAATTGTTTAGGAAAATGACAGCGTAATGGAATAATAGTTATTTCTTGAGACTTTATAACTGGTCACCTGATAAGAAAATAGCAGGTATCCATGCAAGATTTACCGTGTACAGATTATCTAGGAATCATTAAGACCAGAAGGTTGAGGAATTTCAGATAAATGGCTTTAGTCAAGATTTCATTATGACAAAATAAAAAGTATAGTTGCTTTGCTCTCCCTCTGTTCTTGCTGCTCCTTGGTGAGTAAAGGAAAAAGGTGTGCTGGATCCCTCTGGCCAGGGACACGGCAGGAATTACCGCCAGCTATAACTGGTCCATAGCATCCCGACATCTCAGAAGAATAAATGGGGTGTTCCCACCTAAACAAGGAACTCACCTTTGTTCAAAAATGAGTCTGGATGAGACAAATACCACTGTTTGTACCTTCTAGTTATAGATTGGGTTTTTTTCTTCTTCCAAACCCTAGTTTCTGGTGAGACTATAAATAAATTTCAAAATATGTATAACTTCAGATGATGACATGAAATAAGCTAGTAATAAAAGAGCCAATAAGTAGTTTTTTTTGTGTGCTAGGGAATATTAATATGAAAAATATGCCTTATATAATCCATTTCTCTCTCTCTCTCTCTCTCTCTCTCTCTCTCTCTCTCTTTTTTTTTGAAACTCTGGTTGTCAATCTTTTTTTTTATAAACAAGGCTAAATAATTTTACATTAAATCTCTCCAACTGATTTTATTTCCAGTGTATTTGTAGAAAAATGTTTCTAAGTAGCTTTGTAGTTCAGACATTTGTCCAAAGGCTAATGAAAAACTAACACCAGGTAAGCTTCTGAGAAAGCAAATCGGATATTAGGTTTTTCTTCAACAAACAAAAACGTAGAAGGATAAGGATACTGTTTTAGAAAGCATGTCTTTTTTCAAAACATAGGAAAGGCTAGCCTGGGATTAATTGGCTTCTGAGCAGAGGTTTATCAGGCTGAGATATTGTCCTGTTGGTCTCATGTAACTGTGAAAAGGAGCTTCAATTACTTCAGGGAAGAAGCTAAAAAAAGGCGGAGGTTTATTACCTCCTTAATGGGCCAGGGCTTCTAAAGGTAGCTGAGCCTCTGTGCTCCTAAAATAAAATGTAACACCGGCCCAGCCTGGCTGGGATTTAATACGCTGCTCAGTTTTCTGTTTGGGGCGTTCTGGAAGGGCTTCCAAGACTCTGGTGAGAGTGAAGGAAACGAGGTCGTGAAACCTGTTACAATTCTAAACTTTTAAGGAGCGAGAAACTGAAGTTGCTTTGTTTCTAAGAGGGAAGCGTGGAGGCTTTGTTTAATTGTTTGAGCAGGAACGCGTGATCTTTCTTATGTTTGTTGAAAGTCACTGTTACCAAGCCATCCAAGTTGGGGGCCCGAATCAAGGTCCTTCTGCCTAGTGATGTCCACGCCAATAGAATGAGACTGAGTTTGGTAAAGCAGAGCAGAAACTTTATTCTTTGGTCAAGGAATGGAGAAGGGTGAGCTTGTACTCTCACGACACAACGGGGAAGGAGCCTTCTGTGTTTATAGGTTTTGGTGTGGAGTGATTCAATTCTTTTGGATATGTGCAGTTATTCTTCTGTTGCACTCGGCCCTCTTGTCCATGGCCCTGTTTATACATGATGCCCTATCTCTATTGGTCTTTGCACTCGGCCCTCTTCATTTTGAGATGGGACTCCTTTTCCGTTCCTGGAAGCAAACACAGCTTGTGACAGCATTTAGGTGTTGAGAAACATTAGGGTCTTTTGGATGATAGCCCGTTGACATCAGCACCCATTTCCCCCACCCAAATCCTGGGAATCCTTTTAGGCTGTTTCTTTTCATTAGTCTCTCAGAGCTGTGGGGGAGAAAATATCCCCTCTTTTCTCTCAAAGCTGTTCTGCCTGATCTAATAATCAAATTGATATGAGACAGATTAACAGAAGAAAACAACCAAATTTAATAGTCTATACATATGGGGGTTCTAGCTGAGGCTTAGATGCCACCTTGAGCAAAAGGGAAAGCAGGGCTGTGGCTTCAGACTTCAAAGGGGAGGAAGGCAGTTCAATGGAGATGAAAGCAAACATTTGATGTTTGCTGGGTCATCTTTAATACTGAGACATAGAGAGGACTTTGAATAAGTCTTTCCTTGCCAGGTTCCGGCTGGTGGCTCACAAGCTAGTTCAGATTAAATTGTCATTATTGACCCCTTCCTGGAGCAGGTCCTGTGTGGAACTTCTCTTAGACAGGGGAAGGAAGGTTAAAGATTTTCCCTGGGTTTAGAGAAAAAGAGCCTGTTTTGTTGTGATGGTCACAGAAGACATTCTAGAGATTAAAATTTGAACAGGACATGGAAAGAGCGTGGGAGGATTTGCAACTGGTGTCAGGAAAATGCAGGGTAGGTACTCATACTAGATTTTGCTCATTATAATAACAATTTTTGGCATATATGAAGTTAAAGAGACTGACAAACTATTAAGAAAAAAAATGTGCTTTTGTCTTTTTTCTAGTAGCATATAGAATTTTGCACTGATCTACCCAAGTCATCTCAAATAATCTATTGTGTGACTCACAGCACAGTTACCTAGTAGCTGGTGTCTGGATATATAGTAGAGTAAAACCTTGGATCGCAAACATGGTTTGCGAGTATTCCGCAAGACAAGCAAACATTTCTAATACATTTTAACGTGGTAAATGATCAATGTCTTGCAATACGAGTAGCTTGTTTCCAGAATGAATTATGCTCGCAAACCAAGATATTACTGTATTTTGAAAAATGGAGCTAACCACTCATCACATCTCTGCAACTCGCCATGAGTAGTCACTATGCTCCTCAATCAATGTATTAGTCAAAGAGAAGTCATCAGACCCCTCGTGGGACTAACACTTATTTGAGGAGAGCCCCCAGCTCCATTTTTAGTAAAGGGGATGTATCATTGTTGAAGCCAGTTGGATGATTCTAAAACACAAAAGCAACTATTATCCCTATCTAGAAGCAGGTCCTTTGGCCTCCTCAAGAGCTTTGCTCCAGCAATTTTGCCTTCTCTCCTCCCTCTTTCCTGGAACATTCCCATTGGCATGCAAATGTGTTGTTAGTTCCCCATCTTAAAATAGTTCCTTCTTGACTCACTCAGCTCCCCAGTGCAGCAAAACCTCTCCAAGACTTGTTGTCTTTACTGGCTATCTTATTCTCTTTTGCTCTGCAATTGAGTTTTCATTCCCATCTTTCCAAATAAAATATCGTGACAAGGTCACCAATGAACTCCGTATTTCCAAATTCAGTGGTCAGTCATCATTGATCTCATCTAAACTGGCCTGTTAGCACCATCTGAAATGGTGATTACTTCCACCTTTAAAAATTCTTTTTCTGCATCCAACACAATACACTCTTGGTTTTCCTATCTTCTGAGCACTCTTCAGTCTCCTTTTCTAGTTCCTCATCTTTTCCTTTACCTCTTCATGTTGGAGTACTGTGGAGCCCAATTTTTGGCACTCTTCATTCACTCCTTCGGTGATTTTATACAATCTTATGATTTAAATACTATCTCTATATATTGATGACTCTTAAATTTATATCACAAGTCCAGACTTCATTCCTTCACTCCAGATTGGGATATCCAATGATACAGTCACCGTTTCCACTGGGAGGTCCAATTGACATCCCAAACTCAAGATTTCCACAACTGATGTCCAGATCTTTCCTCTATACTTGCTCCTCTTGCAGCCATCCTCGTCTATTGTTTCAGAATAAAGTCCTGACATTATCCTTCGCATGCCCCATTCCTACTTGTCAAATGTTCTTGATAATCGTACATTCAAAACACAAGAGAATCCCACCACTTCTTACCACCTCCACCCCTATGCTATCTGGTTCCAAATCATCAACACCTGTTCCCTGGTTTCCTACAATGGCCTCCTTGCTGATTTCCATGCTTCCACTCTTGTCCCGAGCAATCCAGTCTCTCCAAACTCATAAGGTAAGTCAGATCATGTCACTCCTCTGCTCTGAACATTCCCATGGCTTTCCGTGTCACTCAGAGTAAAATTTAAGTCCTTCCGTTGATCTATCTAACAAGCCCTGTGGGATGTGCGCATTGTTAGCTCTCTGCCATCATGTTTACCATGCTCCCACTCACTCCTTCCCAACCACACTGGTCTCTTTCTCATCTGCGGTGTTGTATTGGAACGTTATCCCCCCGAGTGTCCTAGCTCCTTTTTTGAAGGAGGGACCCACTTCTGTCATGTCACTCATCTCCCAGCCCTGGGAGCAGAATGTTGCACCTTGTTAATGTTCAATAAATGTTTTCTGAATCGCTGGAGCCCAAGTACTTTAATTACTAAAATCGGAAGGCTTCGAGAACAAAGAATCCTTGGTCCTTTCATGTGTCAGAGTCTAATTAATAATCTGCCTAGCAGCTATGTGACCTTGAGTTAATCACTTAACCTCTTGGGACCTCAATTTTCCCATCTGTGAAATGCAGATGATAACAAGTGCCTCCCTGGGTTGGAACTAGATGAGAGAAGCTATGGGAAAGCTTTTAGTCCAGTGTACCTATTGCACCCTCATTAGGGGTTCCATATCCTGCGGGGGGAGGGTGACGTAAACAGGGTGGGGGACAAGTGAAGGGATCTGGATGGGTAGGAAGCCAGGGGAAGACTCATTGCACTGTTGTCACCATTTCTGCCATTGCCTCTGTCACGGAACAGGTGTGTGTGTGGGAGGGGTGGAAGAGAGCCCCAGACACATTAGCAATGCCATGGTTGTTTACCGTTTTCACCCGTGTGGTAATAAATCAATGTGAGGTTTGTCATTTTAATTAGTCCTCTTTCAGTCAGAAAAGTCAAGGCTGTTAAGTGCTGATAGGGAGGTGAAAAATTACCTGAGAGCAAGTGTCCAGAGTGAGTCTCAGTGTCCTGGCTTCAGAGAGCCAGTGGGTCACTGGGGACAAGGAGGGGTGTGTGACAAGCCCTCCACTTCAGAAAGGGAGGACTCGGGTGGGGTGTAAGACAGGAGGGTGGGTAGGGGAGGAGCTGCACTGGTCCCTGACCTGCTTGCCCACATCAAGCCCTGTGGTGTGCAGGAAGGTGGTGTGCAGGAAGGTGGTGTGGAGAGAAAGGCGAGGGAGGGGGTAAATCCCATGGGTGCTGTCATATAGTCTAAAGTGAGGGTGCAAAAGTAAAATATACAGGAGAGTCTGGGGTCTCTGGCCTCTACAGTGAGAAGGGGAAAAACTAAGTAAAGCACATCAAAGCTCTGTTTTAAAGTCTGGCAAAGCAAATCTTGCCAACTGGATTTCCCCACCTGGAAACGCACTGTGTCACCAGGAAACCCATGGCTTGCTGTGGCTCAGAAAAAATGCTAAGCAAGGCCCTTGCACAGAGCGAGGTTGTACAAGGAGGGCTGCTGGCCTGTTGAGGTGCCCGTTGTTATATCCCGCCCGGCTAGAGAATAAAGGGAGCGGTAAGCCCGAGCCCTCCAAACACGAAGGCCTCGCTCACATGTCTGAAATCGGCTCTTCCTTTCTCCAGCCACGTCTAGGATGGTCGTTAACTTTCTCCTCATGATCAGAATTGGCAGCAACTGGACAATGTAAAGGATCTTGATTCTTCTACTTACTGTGTGTCTATGGGGAAATCACTCAACTCTGAGAGCCTTGGTTCCTTGTATACAATGGAAACAAAATACCTATTTTGCCTATCTCACAGAATTGTCTTGAGGATATGACATGTTCCAAACTACAAAGCCTATAGAAGAATAGTGAATTATTACTATTATTATATTTATAGTGACAACAAGCTACTTCTTTGGATTGTGTGACATGTCCAAATTTAGAAGGGATCTAAAGTTCAGCTAGTCTCATTTGTCCTCCAGTTCAAATCTCTTGGATCATTTCTTTATGAAATAATTGCCCATCCTTTTTTTGAAACTTCAGGAAGAATATTCTGTCTTCCGAGGAAATATGAGCCATATTCTAGACAGCTCTAATATTTCATGCTCTAATGATCAAGTAGAGTAGAAACCTTTTATCCTTTAGTACTAGTTCTGCCTTCTAGAAGTTCTGCCTTCAGTCCCCCTTCTAACATGGCAGCCCTTTCCATATTTTAACATAGGTCTTTGCCTTGCTCCTAAATCTACACAAAATAATGCTAACCTGAGGTTTGGCCCTCAGGACACACTCAAGTGGCCAGACCTACAGACTCCATGTCCTGGGGTCTTTTCTCTACGTATGCTAACTTGTCTTGCCTCTACTCATTTTATAAGAAAAGTTCTACAAGGCAGATTAGATTCATGTTCAGAAATATTCACTCCCTCCTCATAACCCCCATGCAAGGAATATAATTCCCCCCTCCATCGATTAGGAACTTGGCTGTATGAGTTGTTTAGGCCGATAGAGCGTCTGCAGCCATGAAAGCAGTAGAGTCTTGAAAAGTGTCTTCTTGCCTGAGAAGCTTATGCTCTTGACCTTCTGCCATTCCCATGAGGAGGGTATGCCCAGGACAGACTGTTCATCCCAGGTGGAGGATGAAAGTCACGGGAGCACAGCTGAACCACCCCAGTTGGGGCCAGCCTAGATCAGTACCCCCAGACAGCTGTACATACACGAGCGAGCCCAGTGAAGACCAACAGTTACTGCACTGCCAGCCAGCACGTTGTGAGCTCAATAAACGCTTTTTTGTATGTTCCTGAGGTTGGGTGGCTGTTTTAAATGCAGTAATGTTGTGGCCATAGTTATCTGAAATAACCAGTGACCTGAGATGTAAATGGCTGACAAGGTTTCACGTTTCCTGA
Organism: Aselliscus stoliczkanus; assembly: GCA_033961575.1. NCBI lineage: Eukaryota > Metazoa > Chordata > Mammalia > Chiroptera > Hipposideridae > Aselliscus > Aselliscus stoliczkanus. The sequence continues at coordinate 11,705,181 of CM066734.1, forward strand.
AACACATGGGAAGCCACGGAAAGCCAATTTGTTCAAGAAATATAGAAGCGAGTGCTGTATGCCAGGTACCCAATTTCTCTTGTAATTTTCTCTTGTACAGAGGACTCTTCCCTCAAGAAGTCGACTTACAACAGCATAGCATGATACCAGAGCCCAATCACCTGTCATAAAGTTATGCCACTCAAAGCATAACGTGATCTGTTACACCTGCAGGACTTGGACTGGTCCCTCCCCTTTTATCTCTAGGTATCCCTCTCCCTTGTGGACTCTGGGTATCACTTTGTTCCCCTGGTTCCCAGGGCAGATCGACCTGAGCATCCTGGATAAGCCCTGGGATGCTGGGTGATGAGGTAGAATTTTAGTAGGTGGAAAAATCGTCCCTTCCCCTTTCTATAAAAATGTGCTCCCGTCTGGAGTGTGGAGAAGGGGGAGTGTTCCCTTAGCTGTGACTCCCTCAGGACGGGGCTCACACAGGATTGCAAGAGGCCGGCGCTCTGCTTTCCGCAGGCTGGGGCTCTGACTGCACAGAAGGGGGTGCTCTTGTGTAAAGCTGAGGCCGGCTTCCTGGGAGGAGGTGAAGTCTCCTTGCTTGGCGGAGAGCGGGTGATTCATTACTTATGGAAGTTGGGAAATGTAGTCTGCATTCGTGCCCATGGATTCTGAAAGCACAGATTTAAAAAACCCCAAACTGCAAAAATGTCAGGAAACGCATTTGTGTGTAGCTGCACATCCATCGTCTTTGCTGCTCTGATGTGACATCACCCACTTTTATCTGCCTCCTCCCCTTTGGCTCCGCCTGCCAGGCCCTCTAAATGAATATTATCAAGGAACAAGGACAAAAATGTCGTTTTCTTTCTTTTTTTTTTTTTTTTTAGAGTTTTCAAATCACTTTCACCAATTGGGAAGTAACTACTTATCCATGAATTCATTTGTCACACACATATGTAGTAAGGGCCAGTTATTAGGCTTTTTAATGCTTTTAGGAAAAAAAAATTCAAGCCTCTTCCCTACCAACCAGAACCAGTGATCTGGTCCCTGTGTCTCTCTCTGATATAAGCTCATGCTAACTGCCTTCTTTTTTGGCTCTTTTCGGCCTCATATCTCCATATTTCTTTTGCCCTCCTATTTCATCGTATTTGAACTCTTTTCTTTTTCTGGTTATTATTATGCCTGTTGTTGGTTTGTTGTTGTTTTTTTTCTCATTCTCCAGAGCTCAGCACAAGTGTTGTATTTTCAGAGAGCTTTCCCTAAACCCATATGTCAGCCATGGTTCTCCAGAGAACCAATAGGAGTTATATAGGTAGATAGACAGAGCTGGAGATGTATAGATATAAGTTTATTAAAAGGAATTGGCTCATGTGATTATGGAGGATGAGAGGTTCAAGATCTGCAATTGGCAATCTGACCCAGGAAAGCTGATAGCGTCAGTTCCAGCCTGAGTCAGAGTCCGAAGGCAGGAGAAGACCAAGGGCCCTGATCAGAGGCAGTCAAACAGAATTTTTCCCTTCCTCAGCTTTTTTGTTATTTTCAGGCTTCGACTGATTGGACGAGGCCCACCCACACTGGGAAAGGCAATCTGCTTTATTCAGCCTATTGATTCAAACGTTAATCTCATCCAGAAACACTCACATCAACACACCCAGAATAAATTTTAGCCAAATACCTGGACACCCCGTGGTCCAGTCAAGTTCACACATAAAATCAACCATCCCAGTCCACATCTCAATTGTCCTTCCTTCATTGCTGTCCCATCATACTATTTATCCTCTTCTCAGTGTGTATCACAATACCCACATGTCTTGTTTATTTACATATCATATTTGCTGTCTGTCTCTCTTTCTACAATCTGAGCTGTACGAAGGCAGGGACAGAGACTGATGTGTTTATTTCTCTGTCCCCTGTGCCGAGAAGAGTTCCAGGAACCTAATGAACACTTAATATGTAGTTTTGAATAATATAAATATGAATGAAAAATAACTGTACAGTGAAATAAGAATTATTGAAAAGCAGTATTATTATAACAGAAGATTATAAAAATATGGAAGAGCAGAAGCCTAATTCTCTTTGGAAGAGTCAGGAAAAGCTTTCGAATGAGGAGGCATTTGAGCTGGGTCCTGAAACATAATAAGGAATCTACAAGGCAGAGGAGGAGGAACAGAATGGACCAAACAGTGCATGCTAAAGTCCAAGGCAAAAGGGATTAGCACATTCCAGAAATGGTAAGAAAGTCAGGGCATCCAGGGCTCAGAGCAGGTCAAGAACGGTCTTATATGCAGCTGATGATTCGGAGACTGGACAGAAACTGGGAAGTCAGCAGAGGATGGAGTTTTGAAAATAAATATTCAGAACCTGTTGAATGTTTCATACTCAGCAAAACATTATCTATTCTGCGTCTCTGTGGGAACATTATCTATTCTTCACTCTGGAAGCAGAATAGGTACTAGGTAAAAATGGGGAGGACTGATGTCCAGGGATTGCACAATTGACTGACAAGGAGGAATGCTTTGTGAGGAATGGATGGGCTGGAAAGAAGCTATTAAAGCTACTGAGCACTTCAAGCAAAATAAAAGAGGAGAAAGTAAATTGGGGAACACTTCTGGAGTAGAATTTATAAGACCTGGGAAATAATTAGAGATGATGGGGGTGAAAAACAAGAAAGCTGAGAATGACTTCCTTGGAAATTAGAAGGAGGGACTCGGGCAATAATGGATTTCGGAGAGGAATTTGAGGGAGACTTTTTCCTCCAGGTGGAACTGTTCAATCAGCTACTTATGTAGATACCCTAAAGCCAGCCACTCAATGTTCAAAATGCAAGTGGTGGGAATTTTCTTTAGAACAATATTCACCAACTAGGTCCATAGGGAGAAGATATACTGCTCAGTTCCAAAACTTTTCACATTTCAGAACAACTCTCTTCTTTAGAACAGGCACCAGAGAATTTATCTCAATTATTATCATCATCCATAACCATCGTCTTCTTCCTTTTTATCTAAAGGAGCAGCAACTCTTATGGCTGAGCGCTTATTGCAATAATATCCACTCTTTTTTGAGCACTGATTATGTCCCAGGAGTCTTCTAAGCCTTCTCCACATGTTAACTCAGTTTAAAGCCCACACCCACCTAAGGGAAACATATCATTATCCACTTGTCACAGCAGAAAGAACAGACATAGAGAAGTGAGTGACTCCCCCAGGTAGGCAGAGCAATCAGACATGTGTGTCAGCGTCTCTCGGCTCCCCAACATATTTGGAGCATCATGATTTCGCCCTTTTTACAGGAACAAGGACCACAAGGTGTGAGGTTACATCAATTTCTCCAAACTATCCAGCCACAAATGCCAGAGCTGATAGTTGAAAGTCCATGTTTAAGCCAGGCCACAAAGACGGGGACATAGAGTAAGTGCCTATTAGCTTTTTTGATTGTAATGTAAGTGGCTGACAATTAGCTTTTTGATTGTAATGTAAGTCTTGACAATTAGCTTTTTGATTGCCTCTGGGATCCATTGCAAAGATAACCATCTACAATAAACACATTGCCAGCTACACAGACAAGAGCTAGGCTGCCCCATGCATGAAGTTCCCTTTTTAGAAAGCCCTGAGTGACGTAAATAATTGACCACTTGTTTTTCCCTCCCCATGCTTTAACATCTGCTTTTATGTTTTCAATTCACCAAGGAAGGGTGAACGCAAAAAACCCAAGGCACCCCATCTCCACCCCAATAAAAGCAAAGGCCCGCCTTAAATCCACCACAGAACAAAATAAGGAGGGACCTAGCATCAAGGTCATGAGCACAAGCTCTGGGATCAACTTGAATCTGGTTTTCCATCTCCGCTTATTAGCTGCGGGACCCTGAGGAGTTACCTAACTGTTCTGACCTTCTGTTTCCTAATCTGTAAAAAGAGATAAAAATACCAACCTGCTGGTTTTGCCAAAAGAATTAAGTAAGACCAAGTGTGTGAAGTGCTTGGCACAGTGCCTGCCACATGGTAGGTGAGTGACAAGTGGTAGCTATTGTTACTTGCGTCGAGTTGGACGACGGGAAGATTTCCTGCTCCCTCTAAAATGCTGCTAAAATCTGTCTCTAGCAACTCAGGCAAAGTGGTGGGGTCTTCCAGGACTAGCTGCAGGAAGGAGAAATACTAGTTCTCACTGCTTTCTTCCTCACTGCCTCTCTCACCCCAGCCCTCCAGCCCTGGTTCTTTGACTATTTCTTGCAAGTTTCCTCCTGTTACTGAACTCATGTCACCCAGGCTCTGAAAGGTCCAAGTAAGGAAAGGTGTATTGATGGAGAAAGTGCCAACTGAGAAGATGGGAGACTTGCTTCTCAGTTGTAGTGCTGCCTCAAATCTCGCTCACTCGCTGGACTAGGTTCAGGGTTTTCAGGGGTTAGGGGAACAAGGACACAGGAGCATGGGTGGGGCAGGTTTTAAATGGCAGACCTTGGAACTTGGACATTTATGATCAACCCCGGATCTTCCTGTACAATGGACCCTTGGCTTCTGAAATGGTTCCAGTGTTCAAGTTCCAGCTCTGCCCCAGTCTTTTGGTCTTGTGGGGGGATGGGGGGCAGGGAAAATGAGACTTTGGTTCCAGAGGCAGATGGGGGTCAAAGTTCTCTCCTCTGCTCACGTTTGTCGGCATGACTTTGCAGTTTGGGTCTGTTGTCTCCGAAAAGCAACTCAGTATCTGGTTAAACAGAACAGGAAACATTTGGAGCGGGTTCTGTCGGTTACACTCCTGAGCATCAACTTCCGTGGGACATTCTTCATGGACCATCTTAGGCTGGGCTGGTGCGTCTTGGTGATTCCTGATGCCCTGACCACATCTTCGCCATTACCTTACTGGACTATTTGTGATTGTTTGTTTATATGAGAAGATTTGGGCAAAGATTGAGGTTTATCTTTATATCTCTATTATTGGTAGTTTGGCTAGACCACCCCAAACACTCAAAAATGTTTACTACAATGAATGAATGAATGCATGACTGACTGACTGACTCACTGAATGAATGAATACATGACCCAACCATTTCTATCCAACAGATTCTTCCTGAAACAAAACAATGTCATCCCTTTTTCATATGCTTCTAGAACCTTCCAGTTGCTCTTACCTGTTAGTTAATGGGTCCTGGTCCTTTAATTTGAGAACTAATGTGCTGTATCTGCATTGGAAAAATATTCAGAGGTATATTTCTGACTTTGGATATTGACTATCCAACCTTACGCCCTGAATGATTTTCAGCATCTCTCTGCAATTTCTGAATGCAATGTCCCGGTAAGCCCATTCGCACACTTGGCATAAAAAAAACACGTTGGGTTTCTTCATACAACTGGCTCAGTGAACAAGGATGAGAAATTGAGTTATTTATTTGATGACTCAGGCCTTGATTGCTAAATTGGAATTTGCTTCTGTACCTTGAGGGAGTGGAGAAAAGAAATCCAATAGATTAAATGAGACTGCTGTGTCTCTCTCTGTGCCTCTGCTGGGAGCATTGTGCATGAAATAATTAAGTTCCCAGGAGAGGAAATCTGCCCATAAAATAAAAAATACAGACTTATCATTCACAGCAAGTGACTAGGTACTGAGCCCACCAAAATGTTTCATGTTAACAGCTGTAGTTTTCTGATCTAGAAATATCACAAATGTCCACACTCCCTTGGGAGGACAGCTCTGTGATTATTTTGTGATACACACCTCTCACTTGATATCATTGCAACGTGTGTTTTACTTTTGGGAACACCAGGTAGTAGGGGATTCATGAAACGCCAGAACATGTTGGGAGGTACATGAGTTTCCATCACTGGGGAGGATGCTGTCAGAAACAATACATGCTCAGGGAATTTTGTTGATGGATAACAAATCCTGTCACTTTTATCAGAAGAGCATCTGAAGTATGTGTAGAAGGGGACAATCCATTTTCCCTCCTGTTCGTCTGTCTGAAATGTTCTAGAAATTTCCCTGCCTAGGACATGCCAGGAACTCCGAAGGCATTAGCATGTATGCAATAGCATTTAATCAATATTTATTAACTATCAATAATCGGGTGGCTACGAGTTCGGATCCCACTTATGAGGGCCAGTGACACTGCCCTCTTTAAAAAATCTATATATAATTGGGTGGCTAAGCTTCTGTTTGTGTGATTTTTTTAGCAAGGACTGTGGAAACCGCAATCCAATGTGGCCCATTACACTGGCATATATCATACTCAAATCTTCGGGCTGTTCAGAAAAGATTGCCTTATTGTCTTACATTTAGTTCAGACCTAGAAGCTATCATGAATAATCTCCTCTTAATTCTTCAGTCTCCACCATTAAAAAAAATAAACGTTTGCAACACCGATGAAACATGAATCAGTGCATGTCATAAGTGTCACCTTCTTGCACCTGTTTCTCTAGGTGTTGGGTAACTGTAAAAGATCCCATGTACGTACACAGGTTCGTTTCTTCCTGACAGAGGAGTGATATTAAATAGATTCATTTCTTCATAATTTTTCCTTAAAAATGAAAATAGTCATTGAACACCTATTGTGAGGCAAGCAAAGTGGATAGACCCTGATTTTCTACATTGCAAACAGGTATCTCAAGGCTACTCCCCTTCCTGGGTAGCAAAATGCTACCTCTTCCTTGTGCTGCTGGGCGCGTCCCTTGTCACTGCCTTGTATCGTTCAGTGAAGGATATGGGCCCTGAGCACAAGGGGGGGTCCCCCTGGCTCCAGAGCCACAGAAACCCCACAGCAGGCACCAGAAAAGAAGCGGGGAGTTCAGCGCTGTCCTCTGAGGTAGCTTCCCTCTGTCTATAAACCCAGGCTGCAAAGTGTAGGCTGCGCTGTGTCACCCATGACAAATGGCTCCACATCAATTTCACATACTGTCAACCAGCCCTTCATGCAGAGACCCTGTTGTAGCCTTGTCCCCTTGTCCCCTTTGAGATACAATGACAGATTCCTCATTTTCTTTCAGGCAAGCTTGGGAAGATCCATTTTGTTCCCCTTTAACTTCTACCCTAAAAACAAAACCAACCAAAAATCCATTGGTCAGAAACAGCCTGGGACACACTGTTTACTTCCTTACCAAACAAAGTACTGTGCTTTCCCATCAATTTGAATTTGATTGGTTTAAAAATTGCTGTTAGTGCTTTCTAGAAATTTTTCTTTTCAAGCTGCAGAAGTCACTTATGCTATGTTGACTGTTGCCTCAAGTTAAATAACATAACAAAACCAAGCAATTTGTGTTAAATAGTTGATCCTTTCACACTTACCTTTTTAGTCTCTTGCCAATATGCAAGTATACCCACAATCTTACACACGTGTACGTCTCCTTGTAAAAACTTTTTTTGTGCCACAGACTTTTTTCCAAAAGAAACAATGCTGCAATAAAGATTTCTGAATTTTTATTTAAGTTAAATAAGAGTAGAGGAGGTATAGAAATAATAATATATTAAACACATACTATGTCCAAATAAAAAGTCTTTACTCACATTATTAGTTGAATTCTTACAATTACCCTATGGAGTCGGTTATTTTGACCTCCATTTACAGATAAATATGGAGTAGATTGTACTGACCTCCATTTACAGATAAATATACAGAGAAGTAAGAGACTTAACCTAAAATTACCCAGCGAGTAAAATATAGAACTGGGACTTGACACCCACTCTTTCCAATGTTTCTTCTTTTCTCTCTCTCTCTCTCTCTCTCTCTCTCTCTCTCTCTCTCTCTCTCTCTTTCTCTCTTTCTCTCTTTCTCTCTTTCTTTCTACTCTATGTTCATTCTGTTGTCAAACAGAAAAAAATAATGTCCTGGACATTATCCTCTTGAAGTGGCCATTAACTAAGGGCAGATCTGACTGCTGTGTGTGTGTGTTGAGGGGGGAGAAGTGTAGGGTGGGGAGAACTCAGGCACTTAGTGGATGAAACTCAGGTAAACTAGGCACAATTCCACATGATAAAGAATGTTCCAATCCCAAGTGAGAGTAGCACCCCTTCAAGGACACATTATACTTCAGGCTTACTACTGTGAGAAAAACATTGAAATGCACAGAATTATACTGTAAAGCCAACTCAATGTTAAATAAAAATACTTTGTGTTAAATTATAGTCAACATCTAATATTATCCAGCGGCAGCTTCAAGTGTATAGTGCAGTGGTCAGGCCACTGCACCGTCCATGAAGTGGTCTCCCTAACAAGACACGAGTCCATCTGGTCCCCTAAAAAAATATTTACAACCTTATTGATTATATTCCCTAAACTGTCTCTTCTGTCTCTGCAGTAGTATTGTAGTTATCAGTTTGTGTTGACTAGTCCCTTCCCCTTCTCCCTCATGCCCACCCCTGTCCCATCTAGCCCTCATCAGTTTTTCCTTTGTGTCTCTAAGACTATTTCTGTTTACATTGCTCGTTTATTCAGTTTTTCAGATTCTACATATAAGTGAGATCATATGGTATTTGTCTTTCTCTGACTAACTTACTTCACTTAACATACTGTTCTCTAGGTCCATCCATATCATTGCAAATGGTACAATTTCTTTCTTCTTTATAGCTGCGTAATACTCCATTGTGTAAATGTACCACAGTTTCATAATTCAGTCATCTACCGATGGGCATTTCGATTGTTTCCAAGTCTTGGTTATTGTAAATAGTGCTGCAGTGAACATAGGGGTGCATATATTTTTTTGAATTAGTGTCTTGGGTTTTTCAGGATATTAGATGTTGACTATAATTTAACACATATATAGTCATGGGACGTGGAATATAGTGTGGGGATGTAGTCAATGGAATTGTAATAGATATGTGTGATATCGGGGGAGGGGGCAGGGGATGGGGAGGGGTAGTCACTTTGCAAGGGGTGGAAAAGATAGCTATTGCATAGTTTTGTGCATCTGTATTTATTAATAATAATAAAAAGTAAATTAAAAATAATAAAAAAATAAAATACTAATTATAAGTAAATGCTAAAATGAAAAAAATATATAAAAATACTTTGTAAAGTATTTTTTAAATACCGTGGGAACCCAGAGGAAGCAGAGACTAAACCCAGCTTTCCTTGGCTGATAGAGGCCTTGCCATGTTAGGTAACTGGTGGTTGACATCCAGGGAAGAGAAGAAGGAAGAGGAACAGGACCATGTGACTGTGGGTTGGGGGACTGGATGAGCCCGCCCTGGGGACAGCTCACATCACTTCCACTCACACTCCATTGGCCAGAACTCAGCCAGGGGGCCACATCTGCTTCTCTGAGCCTGGCTGGGAAATGGACTCCAGCTGTGTGCCCAGGAGGGACCAGTTTGGAAGGAGATCTAGCCAGCCTCTCACAGAGCTACCAAAAGGCATTAGAGAGAGGCAGCGTTTGTCTTCTCTTTGAAGTCTGTGTCCTCTTACTCTACATGATATCGGCATCCACCCAGTTTCCAATCCAGAACCTGGCATTCTTTTCTGTTGAACGCTGCATCCTACCAGCATCCAGTCCGTTTACTTCCTCATTCCTTAACAGACATTTGCTAATGATCCACCACATTACCAGCCACTGCGCTAGGCGATGGGAGCATAATGGTGAAAAACGCATACTCTCTGCTCTTAAGATGCTCACAGTCTAGTGTGAAAAACAAGACGTGTCTATGAGTCAGTGACAAAACAACAGGTAAATGCAGGTAACGAAAAATACAGTCAAGTGATATTTTCAAATGTGAGATCCTGTCAGTCTCCTGCTGAAAACGCTCCGATTTCTTCTGTTAGAAAAATTTGTAAGAGAATTTGAAAAGTCAAAGAAATTACTAGGTGTCTTTTAATGGACAATTGGGTACACTCTAATTGGCCCTCTGGGATTATCTATTTTATAGGGTTTGAGCCTATTTTGCAATTTATACAATGTAAATATTGGATAATACAAATGATTCTTTTATTATAGAAATGCATTTTTTTTTTTTGCTTGTAGAAATACAATACAATTGATTTCTACCCTACAGAAAATATAATTCTAAACATTGCATGGTATTGTTCTATAGTTACTAATTGCTCCTATTAGCAAATTTATTTCAGCATTCCTGATTTGTGTGTGTGTGTGTGTGTGTGTGTGTGCGTGCACATGTGTATATTTATGTGTGTGTTGAAATTAATAGATATAATATATCAGTGAACTAAATAAAATCAGTGATATTTGTAGTAGGGTCGTAATTTCAAATCCCTTTTCTGTCTGATTTTCTGTCACTCCTTGGGCCTTTCATACTGTCCCATCTTCTGCCACTCCTTAGGTTTTTCATACTGTCCCATCTTTCTGTCACTCCTTGGGCCTTTCATACTGTCCCATCTTTCTGTCACTCCTTGGCCTTTCATACTAACACCAATAGCTCCTCTCACCACCCTAGTTTAGCATTCTGCTCTGTACAGGAAACCTTCTCATCTAAATGATGTAAATCTCTATTCGTCTTTCAGATATAGCTCCAGCGTCACATCATTGAACCTTCTGCATTGCCCTGTGGCTCCCTTTATATTTCCAAGGTTTTTGCTTGTTTGTTAATATCTCTGTAATAACTCTTACTTGTATTGAAATTTATCTGTTTATGAGTTTGTCTCCTCCAGGAGACTGTGGGATCCCTGAGGACAAGGATTGTGTCTTATTTATTATCCTCTCCTCAGCACTTGGAAAAACACTTGCTCAATTTAAACGTTTGATAAATGTTTCGATAAACTTAAAAAGTGATGGGACAGATGCTATTTTCCATTGAACCTTGAAAAACAATTAGAAGGTAAACGAAATAGAATAGGGAAAAGGACATTTCCTCCAGTAGTGAGCAAAGAGGCATGGAAAAACCAAAGTATAGGGGGAAATAAATGTTCAAAGCAGTATAAAAAACAAAACAAAACTGTGGTATGATCACAACTTTTAAACTGATTTAAAATATCAAAATATAATATTGAGTAGAAAAAAAGTTACAAAAGGATATGTACATATATATGTAAATACTATATTTTATTTATGAATATATCTCTATGTAGGAAATTATTTTTTAGAAATATCCAAAAAAGTGATACATACCAACCTCAGAATAATGGTTTTGTCTATGAGTGGGAGAGAGAAAAGCAATGGAAAATGAAGTTTTGAGTTATATCTGATATTTTATTTCCTTTACCAAACAAAGAAAAAGAACATGACACTAATATAACAAAATTTTAAAATATATGAAATCCTCATGATGAATGTATGAGTTCATGCTATATTATTTTCTGAGTGTTTGAAGTAAGTCATATCTAAAATAAGACAAAAAAAGCATATGCATTAGTTATGTTTAAGCAAATCCAAGAAACAGAAAAAAGAGTTGGAGGCCCAGAGTTGCCACTATCGATTAAGAGTATGAAACTAAAAAAATGGCATCCTTTCTGAAGGCCAGCTTTGCCTTGTCCACAATTTTGCTAATAGTTGTTCGTGCCAACGAAACATCATGGACATTCTCTCAGCTCGAGACAGCCTGTTGACTTATTACAAAGCTCAACTCGGGCCGGCTGAGTGGCGCAGTGGTTAAGCGCTGGCTTGGGAAGACAGCGGCCCCGGTTCGGGTCCCACGTATGAGGGCCAGTGACACTGCCCTCAAAAAAACAAAACAAAACATAACCAAAGCTCAGCTCTACTTATACCAAGCTTTAGGATGCTCCAGGGTCCCCGAGTAAGAGGTTGGAGCAAGGTTCCCTTTTTGTCTTGCTGAAGGGCTCTGAAGTTTAAAGATGGGATGATTGGAGCCTGGCACAACCTTTCTGGCTCAGAGTCCTGGCTTTTTTTGTGACCTAGACAAAGAAAGGCACAACAACGTATTTTTCTATAGATCAGAGAAAACTATAGCTCCATGCTGTCCTGTGTTGTGCGTGCAGAAATTCCCTCAAACGCTCACCAGAAACTGTGCCCAGATAAAGATAATAATGAAACCAGCAATGGCCCCATTATTGTACATGTGCTACTTTGTATGTTCTACCTCCTATTTTCACATCGGCCTTTCAGAGAGGTGCTTCTGTCATCTCTAGCCGATTATAAATAAAGACATAAGAATTGTAAAGTTTAGGTAGTTCGTCCAAGGTCAAACAGCCATTGAGTGGCCAATTTAAACCTGCCTGCGTCCAGGCTAGGCTCCTGGCTACTTGTCAGCACTGCCATTGCTGCAGTTTGTATGGGAACCTGCCCAGACTCCCAAATCACTGTTCCAAGGGAAGGAGTTTATGTCTCTTTATTGGGGCTTTGTCTTTCTTTTTTCCTAGTAGTGCTGGCAGGGCTACCAAGAAAGACTATATGTAGAGACCCCTTTTCCTGCTCAAACTGGTAAGAATAAGGAGGAAGCTTCTTTTTTTTTTATACACTTACATTTTTATTTTTGTATTTTATTTCATTATTATTATTATTATTAGTTACAGATGTACAAAAAAAAAATTTTTTTTCCACCCCTTGCAAAGTGACTCCCCCCCCTGACCCCATCCCCGATATCACACATATCTATTACAATTCCATTGACTCCATCCCCACACTATATTCCATATCCCATGACTATATATGGGTTAAATTATAGTTGACATATATTGTTCAGCAGCAGCTTCAGATGTACAGTGCAGTGGTCAGGCCACTACACCGTCCATGAAGAGGTCTTCCTGTCAAGACATGAGTCCTTCTGATCCCCTAAAAAAAATATTTACAACCTTATTGATTATATTCCCTAAACTGTCTCTTCTGTCTCTGCAGTAGTATTGTCGTTATCAGTTTATGTTGCCTCGTCTCACTTATATGTGGAATCTAAAGAACTGAATAAATGAGCAATGTAAACAGAAATAGTCTTAGAGACACAAAGGATGGGGATGGGAGAAGGCAGAACCTTCTGGGCCCTGCTCCCTATTTCCTCGCGCCTGGGTTATGCTGCTGCGTTGCGCCCCTCCCCAGCACCCCTGCTGCTCAGCATGCATTCAGCCAGCTGCCCTGTGTGCATAGAGAAAATGAGCCAGATGGCACACGGATTTTACACTCCCAGTGCAGAGCAGCCAGGGCCAAGGACTGCAGCAAAATGCGGGGTCCAAAAATCTGCCACTCTTAGACTACGCAGCCTGAAACCCAGAGAAGCTGAAGAAATGAGTTTCCCCAGCGAGTCAGTTGTTTGAGCCCAATGCTGCATCTTATTTCCCAGGAGGCAGGGGAGGGTCTCAAAGCTGCAAAACTTTGGAGTGTGGTGAAGTTGAGATCAACCCGGTAGGAGATCCAGTGGGTGGAGTGCATGGGGGTGTGGTGTGTGTGCTACCGGGGTTGATGGCAGGTGATCCGCTCTCTAGCAGCGATTAGGATGGAAGGAGGGAGCTTCCCTTTGCTAAGGTGCTGAGGGACTGAAGTTGGATCTTGGACCCCATGTGAGAGAACATGGGCAAAGTGTGCCCTTGAGAGGTGCCAGTGGTCAATTGGCAGTGAGACAGAAGGAAGCTACAGCCTGGCTCTGAGAGAGACTTTAGTGCTTCCTGGGTCACACTGATTTGGGGGCCTCTGTGGCCTCTCTCCCCACAGCTGCCTCCACCCCCTCAACTCACCTGATCCCCCTTCTGTGTCAGGAGCAGAGGGCAGGGACCCGTCCATCCACACATATTTATCACATGCTCTCTATTTGCCTAAAACTCTGCTAAGTTCTGTGGGATAAAGAATAGCCTGTTTCTCCTGGTCATCAGGCTTTCGTTGTTTTCTAAACCATGTGTTAGAGAAATACCTTTTTTTTTTAAATGGAGAACTTTCTAAAAGGCACTGCACACTGCTCTGGCTGAGGAAAGAGAGCATATTAACATTCTTTACGATGGTATAGGCTCGTCATAAAGACCTCTGGTGATCTAGCTGTAGATACAGACATAGGTGATGAGAAACATGCTACTGAGAAGCACTCATGTCAGAAAACTCTTTGGAACTTGAGTTCTTGGAGAGGAGAAAGAAAAAACGGTTCCAGCATCCGTCTCTTTAGTGGTCACCCCTCTGCTGAGTTTTATGCCTGTATTCTCCACTTTCCACAAATATCTCTGTCCGGATAGCCTGCTGAGCCCTCAAAGTCCAGGAATTTAGATTAAACTAGCCTTCCACCCTAAACATCCTTCCCTATTTCTGTTAAAAGGCACCATCTTCACCAGCTGAATGACCTCAGATCCATTTCATCCCTACCTCATTCTTGTCCGAGACACCTGCCTAGGTGTGTAGCTGATGGGTCTGGCAGGGGAATGCTTCCCCACCCCCATGCCCCCACCTCTGTTTCCATTGTCCCCAGGCTGACTTAGGCATCATTATCTCTTATCTAGGCCTTGCTAACTGCCGCCTAATTGATCTTTTTGCAGCTTATTTCTTCTGCCTCCAGTTTATCTCATCCACTGTTGCCAGATAAATCTCCTTAAAGCAGGGCCCTGTTGGAGTCATCCGCTGCTCAGATATCTTTAAAGACTCCCCTCTGAGGCCCGGGTGACCTCATGGCTCCCAGACCTCTTCCCCACTTCATCCCTGCTCTGCTTTGCTGCAGTGAGGCTTTGCTTAGCCTTCCTTTTTTATCTAGGATGCTGTTCCAACAACTATAAACTTTTATGCCTTACTCATCTTTGGAGACCATCAAATGTGATCTCCCTACCGGAACCCTTCCCTGAACTTTAACAGTTGGAAGCAAATACTGCCCCTTTGGAAGTTTCATAGTACATTATCTTGTGGCATTATTTATTGTTTTATTCATTCATTCATTCATTCATTCATTCATTCATTCAACAAAGTAGCAAATGCCTTGATGGTTAAAAAATGCTCTCGAATGGAAAATAAGCTTGCTCCTTTGGCCATTTTACCTCCGTCTAGTTACCATGGAGATGTCATAAGCTGTCTGTGGTATAATGTGGCCGTTTTTCTGCAAATTCAATTAGTGAATTAAAGCCTGAAGTTGAGATCTCAAGCATCCTTTTTTTTTTAACCTTCCGCAGAAGTTTCCGTTCCGTCACTGCTATCGTTCCTTATGCTAATCATGGAGAAAAACATATTTTCAATGCTACTGACACATTCATGGCAACCCTCTCACCAGCTTGTACCTATTCCTGTTCCTTGTGGGTTTTACCTGGTGATGGAGTGTGAAGGAGTAGTGCTTACCGCTCCAAGAATTCCTGCTAGTGGACACGCGTTACTTCAAAGCCTCCACATGCCTCACCATCACCCAACACTTCTGAAAACATAGCACCGGGTCAAGTTTTCCCCAAAGCCTTATTTTAGGCTGGCTTTGATCCTTGCCGCAGGCATCAGGTGACACTTCTAATCTTATTGTAAAAGGAAAGATCCACTGGTATTTGTGATCTTCTTCAAAGATGGAAAATTGCATATTCTAGTTGTTAAAGATGGGCTTCTTTTTTTTTTGCAGTTCTCTATGCCAGCTCCTCTGACAGTGACCTTTACTTCAATTTGAATGCAACTCTAGATTAACTGGCACTCACTGGAGAAGCATTTTACCAATGCTACTAGTGTTGTAAAAATATTCAATAAATAGGCCAAATTTAGAAATGATTTCCATAAAATAGTCACGCTTTTTCTAATGATGTCATGATTTTTAAATGTAATTTTTTTTGACCTCAGAAATAATAAAACTTGCCTTCTGAATAGTCACATAATTTACTCAGCTGTAAATATTTACATTTTTATTTAGCTAAAGTTGAGAGTGTGCGCTATGCTTTTCACAGAGATCCAAGCATAAATATTAACTCTATGCAATATAAGGCAGTATAATATTGGCACATTTTTATTTGACTTGAAATCTGACAAGCTGTCTTTGTAAGTTGAAACTACATCACACAAATGACCCTGTATTGTACTTATTCAATAACATTTCCCTGTGCTTGCTATTTTCCAATATGTTCAGATCGCCTCCCCCCTCCTTTTTTTTTTTTTTTTTTTTTAGGGCAGTGTCACTGGACCTCATATGCGGAACGTGAACCGGGGCCGCTGGCTTCCTAAGCCAGCTCTTAACCACTGCACCACAAGGGCGGCCCCTCAGATCGCCCCTTTTTAAATATATATATATATATTTTTAATTGAGAAATTGGGGGAGGGGAACAGTGTTGGGGACTCAGGGAAGGGGAAACAGACAAGTTGCTGTGTTTTTGTTCTTCAGTCTAGTTGTGGAGGATGTTGCTTCACTGACCATGTTGGTATCATCATTGCGCTCTTCCCGGATAAGGCAGATAGGTCGCCGGCCTCTGGATGGTCACTCATCGCAGCTATTGGCAGCTCACGCTGGCTGCCAGCCACTCACGCTGGCTGCCGGCCACTCACTGTAGCCTATGGCAGTCCACTGCAGCAGGGGCTGCAGCCTACACCGTCACCGGGGCTCACAGCCCAGCTCCAGGTGGAGCTGTTGTTAGCTGTAGAGGGCAGTGTCACTGGCCTTCATATGTGGGATCCGAACCGGGGCCGCTGGCATCCCAAAACCAGCTCTTAACCAATGCGCCACTCGGCCGGCCCCCTTTCTAAATATTTTAATGTTAGCATATTTGCTTCTCCTCTTTGACAAAGAAAACTCAAAATCAAAAAACATAAATCCAAACAGCATAAACAGAAAAAAATTTAAACCTAGATTTAATTGCAGCAGCTACCATAATTTTGATTTCTGACTTAATTTTACCCACGGATAGCAACACATGAATCACATGAATGCCTCATAGTCAATTCTCAGGTACTGTTTGTATGCTTTCCGTGTTGCATCATCTCTATATAATGGTACTATTAAGAGTATCGAAATATGTAAAGCTTATATTCCCCTTCATAGAAGGCTTCCAAGCCACTATGCTTTTGAAATTTGAACATTTCCAGACAGGCAGGATAATTCCCTTAAAAACAATTGAGATATGAAGGGCTTCAGACTGACATGCTCACCCCTATTAATCAGCTTTCACTGAGATCCTAACATATACACACAGCAAGTTAATCTATGAAATATGATATATGTTAATAAAGACATTTCAATTAAATTAATCATGTGGTTATGGATTAAAATGCTGTGTAGAGTGCCACTGTGACCTGACATAGTCAGAAAATAATTTATGAAGGAGGGAACCGGAAATAAATTGGTGGAGGGGTACAATTTGGGGAACATGAAATGGTGCCACTTGAGAAAAGGGTAAAGGATGAGCATAAACAATGTCAGCCCAAAGAATGGTTGATTTAATGGCCCACTGGTATCGCTCTTTGACTTTGTACTAGAAATGTCAATTATATTCACTACAACAGATTTCCTTCCTAAAATAAATTGTCCATTCATAGCCCATAAGGGACAACCTATGTACAGCTGGACAACCCACTCCCTACCCAGCTAGTGCTGATGGGCCAAGGGTCATACAACACCCCAGCTGAGCCAATCAGAGTTCTATCCCAGAAACTGACAGGAGATGCCCACAAACAGAGTCAGTCAGGGTTGGACAGTTGAGGTGGAAGGTTGTGGATTTAGAGCATGAAGCTTCAGAACAAGAAGAATTAAGCAGATGTCTGGGAAGTAACTGACCCATTGGCTCACAGAGAAAGAGAGCTACATCTACATAAGAAGTAATGGTCTAACATGCTGTGAAGTCCCAGTGTGTCCCTGAACCGTATTTCCTTAATCTAAATCAGCTTCAGCACCATTGTTGTTGTTTTCCTTGTTCTAAGTAATCCCTGAGACAGTGCTTCTTTCTGGGTACACTTTAGTAGTCATCCTTTATTTTTCATTGATCTCGTTCATTATTTCTATCTAATCTGTGCCATCTTTTCTGCTGTCATTTCTGCTATTTATAGACCTCTCTCTCTTTTTTTATTACGCTTTTCTGTTTTTTTCTTCTTATCTCTTCTCTTTCCTACCTGTCAGTTTACCAGTACTTTTCAGCGTTATCACTATAAGGTTTAATCATTTAATGAAGACGAGACTACTTGTGTTTGGTCAGTGAACTGGCCAATCCCGTGACACTGTCAGTAATTTTATCATTCTTGGCCCTTGGTTATTTTCGTATTGCTTAATTTTTGAGTATTTTTTTTTCTTACTTAGGATTGAGAATTATTCCAAAGTGCTAAAATTACTAGACATTAGTGAACGATTCTCACGTGAAGTACAGCTTTCATTGCTTAACTATTCAAGAAAATTTAATAGTCCTCCAAATCCAAACAATGTGGGTAGAAGGTGGATGATTTCTTTCTGATATAAACTAGGTAGCATAGAATGACTTGCTTTCTCTAAAGTTATGTGTAAATCGCTAGGCCATCCATTCCATCACTGGCCGTTGTGTTGTTAGTGGGAGAAGAAGATGGGAAACAGAGGCCAGTTAGAAGTCATAGGAACCCACTCTGGATAAAAACAAATGCATTTGAAAGACTTATTTGCTTGCTCACATATTTATTAAGTCATTCTTTCCTACATTCAATAAGTACATATCCAGTGTCTCCTATGTACCAGGCAATGAGAAAAACTTTAAAAGTGCTGATATGTACAAAATAAAGTCCCCACTCTCCTGGAGCATATATGCTCATGAAGGCAGAGATAAAATAAACAAATAATTGTATACTGTATCAGGTGGTAATGGGGGCTATAAAAATATTAAGTCAGGTAGGGGATAGAGAGTGCTGGGATACAGTGCCGTGATATGGTGTCATGATGTTTTTACTACAGCAGTCAGGATAGACCATCCTTATTTTCTGGCTTTTGACAGAAATCTGAACAAGTAAGGGAGGGAGCCATGAAATTCTCTGGGGGCATTTTCTGAATTAGCCCTAAGTATTTGTTGATCCCATGAAGAATCATTGCACTCTGAACACTGTTCATAGGTTGCGCTTTTATTCTCTCTTCCCTTCCCCCAATCCTGGCCTGGGGACGTGAGTGGCAACGTAAATGAACCAGAAAACATCCCTGGAAAAATCTGCAGTGTGCCTCAGGAGGCAGTGAAGCATTGAGATGAATAGATTCGGGAGCTTTCTGAGCAGGGGAGAGACAACACCTAATATTTATGGGATCATTACACTCCCATGTGCTCTGAACCTATGAATCTGGAGAGGTGACATCCAGTCATCAACTCCAGACTCTTCTCTGGCATTTATCAAAGCCACGGTCCCTCCCAAACAGGGATGATGGGACTCAGCCAGAATCCATCCTGAACTCCCCAACATAACTCTCCTTCCTCAGGGAAAGGATATATTTCTTCCGTGTGAATGAATGGATGATTGCTTTTTTTTAATGGAACTTGTATTTACTCATTGCTTAAGCAACTCTTACAAGCCTGAAGGTCTCAGAGGCCCGGAGGAGCCTGACGTAGACTTAGAGTAAGTCATGTTTACCTACCCAAGTACGGCTAAATTCAACAAGCACAACTGTGGAAAAACCAAAGGTAGCTTATTATTTGCAGAAGACCACAGTCTGAACCCAGGTTTTCATGTAGCAACTTTTTGGCCTTGGGCTAGTTTTAAATCTCTCGGAGTGACGTTCTCATTGTTCTCATCTACACAGCGGAGCGGGTGCACTGTTGCCTGTCATTCACTCCACAGTCTGGGTTCTTCCTCGGGGCCATGCGCTGGGCTACACACTGGGGCTCAGCAGTGGACAGGCATCCTTTGTTCCATGGAGGTTAGTGGTGTAGTGAGGAAGACAAATGTACATTATAAACATGGTGATGGCTGAGGAGGGAAAGGGTGGCACGTGGCAGAAACAGGAAACAGGAAGTCCTAACTTATCCCAGAAAGCTGGAGGAGCCTCCCTGAGAAAATGCTGTTTGAGCTAAGACATGAGGACAAGTCGGTGATTACTAGACATTGGGATGTCACTAAGTTTCCAGGCTTAGGGAAGAGCACATGTGAAACCTCAGGTAGGAAAAGGGAATGGCTCATGGTAGTTACAACATGGTGATGTGGGGACATTCAAAGAAAAAAAAAATGCAATTGACAGAGCTTTATAAACTGTCTCTGGACATTTGCCAAGTATCACTGAGACCTCTAGAGAGCCATAAAAGAAACCCTAGAAGAGACCCCATTTGCTTAAATGCATATGCTTCCATTTGGCTAAGCTGCTAAATTCTTGTGAGGTTCATTTCTGAGGTGGCGGGGCAATCAAAGAACAATCAAAGCAATCATAATCACAGTGGGAATAAAACTATGGTCCTTGCCTATGTGATACTCTGCCCTGTGAGGGGGCACCATGGAGGACATGAATCCCGGTATCCACTGTCTTAATATGTTAATGACACTTTTCCCTTCTGCCCTCCACTGACCAGTGTTCCAGGCCACACATCACTTTCCAGCCCATCTCACTCAGCGGGAATGCCCTGTCTGCTCAGGCACGCTCACCAAGTTGGGGGGGGAGGGTCTTTGTCCCCCATCTTTGCAAGTATGAGACCCTGAGCCTAGCCTCACAGTCCCTTCTCTGCACCTGTCTGCATCTTGTGGATTATTATTGGCCCCCAAGCATGCGTCTTGACAGGGGTAGAAATGAGCTCACCTTTGTGCTGAGCCACGTTACAATTAATTACAAGACATAATTTCCTGGAAATTACAGTAGAGATTTATTTTTTTTCCTGATTCTGTGATCTCTAAGGAAAGGGTATCTACAGTGGGAGTTGGTCAACGTTTTTCTCTTTTGAAAAAACCCAGATAGTATCTTAGGCTTTGCAAACCACATCTGGTCACCATAGCATATTATAATATGTTTGTGTTTTACAACATCTAAAAAAATATAAAAGCCTCTGTGAGCCCAGCAGCACAGAAACTGGTCACTGTGTGGGTTTGGCCCATGGACTGTGACTTGCCATCCCCTGATCTAGAAGAAAGCTGGGTCAGAGCCAGGTAGCCCAGCTGATAAGCTGTCTCCTTCTTGACTCTCTTTAGCATTAATAATTGTCAAATAGATGCTCTATACCCGAGTCCATTTACTTTTCAGTTTACATGGAATAATAAGGTCCCTTTAGGGACTTCTGCTTATATACTACTTGTAAGCTAATAAGGTAGCCTGCCACAGCTTTATGAATGATTGTAGAATTCTGAGACTCCTGGGTCAGAGGCAAAGGACAGTTGATTAATCACTGCAAACTGAAGGAACCAGAATATGAGCATTTTTGTGCAGGCTCCTCAAGCACCAGTTTCCACAGGGCGACACAAAGAGGAGCCCAGAATATCTGCACACGCGACCGAGTGTTGTGCATTACAGGAGAGGGACCTTGTGTTTATGGAACGGAATTCTTTTATAGTGGGCAATAAACATATTTGCTGTTTGTTCCAGACAGAGACACTATCTCTATCATGCCAGGCTGTAAGCAAATCTGCTTTTTGTTCGAAAGGGAGATTTATCTGTTTCTGTCTTCCAAGGCCATTTATAAACATCCTTGCAAACATAGTCCAGAAAAAAAAAAGGGTAGGCTATACCTTATTCGTAAGACATGGAGAAACACAAGAGATCCGTGGAAAATTGTCTTTCAACAAACAACTAGTATCTATTCATACTAATGTGACAGTCCATCTATTTTGGAGAAATGCAACATCAAAGAAGCCATTTCTGGTGTGGAAGTGACCTTTTCCCATGTCCTCTATTTATTTGCTATCTAAAGACAGATCTAGAAAATGGCGCAATAGACAGACGCTGTGCTAACTGCCTCCCAGGATCACACCAAAATTACAAGCAAATTTACAGCATTCAACCCTGGAGGTCCCCGGAACACTGGAGGAACAGAACCACTAAACGAAGAACTTAAAGAGGAGGACACTTCGGGTCTGGTAGGACGGGCGGAGACGAGAGAGGGCGAGCCCCGTGAGGGAAGCCCCAGCCGTGGGAAGCTTGTCTGATTGGGGGAGAGACCCTCCGGCCGCACCCCAAGCTCACCAGCCCAGAGCTCCTTTGCCAGGAAGAGGAGTTCTAAGATAGCCGGCAATAAATTAGTAAGGACTCTCTTTCCTCAGCTCGGTGAGGCTAAGAGCGGCTGGAGAATCAGTGGGGCCGGCGCCCAGGCTTGCTCGCCGGTGAGCACTTACCTGGTTCCTGGTGGAGGGAGTGGCTGTGTGAGCCGGGGAGCCTGCGGGGGACGGACTGAGCTGAGCACCTTTGGTGCAAAGGCTGGAGGTTTTGGATTGTTGTTCCCGTGGTGCGGGCTTGCACGCGAGTGGTGTAAGGAGGGCGCCATTTTGTCGGGCTTGGGCCCTCCCACGAAGGATCAGGTCCGAGACCCTGGTGGTCTGGTGGGGTGGCGAAGTGCGTGTGTGCGTGCGTGCGCGCATGCGCGCCTGCGGCCTTGGATCCCCACCCTCCGCCCGGCTTATACTGCGTTGCCAGGGAAACATAGGGCGGTGCCCTCCGGCTCCTACTGCGGCTCACTGAGACCCGGGAGTGCGCGAGCCGCCTTGGATCCCCACCCTCCGCTCGGCTTGTGCTGTGTTGCCAGGGAAACGCCTAGTGGGAGTGATCCGACTCCAACAGGCTGCTCACTGAGACCCGGGAGTACGCAAGCCGCCTTGGGTCTCTGCTTTCCACACTGCACTTGCAGAGTTGCCAGGCTGGTGATTGGTTGTCGGGCTGCTCGGCCTGATCTGCGAGCGGCTGATTGGGACAGGCTGAGACTGGGAGTTCTCCTGGGAGTGTTGGGCCGTGAGCTGTGTGCCTGCGTGATCCAGCCAGGGCTCTCCTGGTGATCTATCTAATACATCAAAGCAATCCCAGAGCAACAGCCAGAATGGGGAAACAAAGAAACATGTCACAAGTAAAAGATCAGAAGAAACCTCCAGAAATGGAACCAAATGAAACAGAGGAGCCAACCTTTCAGAGACACAGTTTAGATCACTGATGATAAGAATGTTTAAGGAACTTAGCGAGCACATAAAGCAGGATAGAGAAACCATAAAAAACAACCTGTTAGAACTAAAGAATACAATAACTGAAATGAAGAACACACTCGAAGGAATCACCAGTAGAGTAGATGAAGCAGAGGAGCGGATCAGCGATTTGGAAGATAAAATAGCAGAACTCACCCAGTTGGCACAGCAAAAAGACCAAAGAATAAAAACAATGAAAATAGTTTAAGAGCCCTATGGGACAAGATGAAGCGCAACCACCTTCGAATCATAGGGATACCAGAAGGAGAAGAGAAGAAGCAAGGGGTTGAAAAGGTATTTGAAAAATAATGACTGAAAACTTCCCTACACTGGTAAAGGAAATCAACATACATGCCCAGGAAGTGCAGAGGCTTCCAAACAAGCTGAACCCAAACAGGTCCACACCAAGACACATCATAGTTAAAATGGCAAACGTTAAAGACAGAGACAGAATCCTAGAGGCTGCAAGAGAAAAGACAGCAGATTACATACAAAGGAACTCCTGTTAGACTAACAGCTGACTTGTCTACAGAAACTCTGCAGGCCAGAAGGGAGTGGCAGGAGATACTCAAAGTGACACAAAATAAAGGCCTACAACCAAGATTGCTCTATCCAGCACGGCTATCACTTAAAATTGAAGGAGAAATAAAAGAGCTTCTCAGAAAAGAATAAGCTTAAGGAATTCATTACCACCAAGCCAGCATTGCAAGAAATGTTAAAAGGACTTTTTAATCAAAAGAAAGGGGTAAACAAGCTAACCCAGAGAGACAATTTAAGAAGATTGATGTCATATCAAGCAGATATAAAGGAAAAACTGATGGTTGCTGATTGGGAGGGAGTGGGGAAGAGGGAAGAGGGAAGGTTTTGGACAGTGTATGTGGGACTACAATGTTGCCGCAGGGTTATGGGGGCAGTTCTGGGAATGTAATTGGTAATGTTGTGAAGAGACTATTATGTTGTGAGAAATAAGTCAGTCGGAGAAGGACAGGTACCATGTGATCTCACTTGTGTGTGGAGTCTGAAGAACTGAGTGAATGATCCAAAGAAACAGACACCTACATGTAGAGGAAAAACTGAGGGTTGCTAGTTGGGAGGGGGTGGGGATGGGGGAAGGGACGGGAGTAGACAGCAGAAATAGACAACTACAATATTGCCACAGGGATATGAAACACAGTTCGGGGAATATAATAATGTTGTAAAAATTTTGTGGTGTGTCAGATAGTCACATGTCTTGTTATGGAGACCACTTCATGGATGGAGTAGAGGCTTGATCACTGCACTGTACACCTGAAGCTGATGTTGTATAGTATTGTATGCCAACTGCAACTGAATATGTGGGTGGTCACGGGATGTGGAGTATGCTGTAGAGGCGAGTCAGGGGAGTTGTGATGGATATGTATGATATGGGGGGGAGTGGGGTGGCAAACTGGGGGAGGGGGTTTTCACTTTGGGGGGTAAAGAGTATAACTATTGCATTGTGTTGTACACCGAAAACTAATAAAATTAAATTAAAAAAAAATAAAAAAAAAAAAAAAAAATAAAGACAGATCTAAGCCCCAATTTGAAGATGATCTAGTTCTATAAGAACTAAAAACCTTACTGTAGGGATTTTGGCACCAAGAGCAAAGCAAGGGAATACAAAACAAAACAAAACAAAACAAAACAAAAAAAACAAAACAAAAAGAATGGCTCATTTGGGGGATTTCTAGGATAGTTGGAATTGGAAGTGGAATCAGAAATATTCTCTAAATAAGAGAAATTAAATGATCAGTTCCTTCAATAGACAGCCCATTTTTGTTTCCATGATACCTCACATGATATATAATTTGGCAGGATTCAAACAAGTAATCAGTGAGCAAGGCTTGAATGTGGTTCAGGATTCCTGGAGAGAGATCGTAGGGGGCACCAGACATGAGGACAGCTGGATTAATGGGAGCCACCAGTTGCTGATCGATGCCTGGGTCAAGACTAGAAGCGAGGTGTCAGTAACGGGTGCAGCCAATGCAGTTAGTGAATCAGGGTGGCCCAGGGGACTTCACTAGAGAAATCCATGTTAGCGATTCTCTAGTACAGAGGGCCTTTTCTTTTCTTTTTTTCTTTTAACGACATTGCTAAGTGCATTTGAAAGATGTTGCCTAATGTGAGACAGCTTTATCCAAGCTGAACCCTGGACAATAACGTGTCCATTGAAGCTTTGATAGTCAACTATGGACTTCCCAGGGTCTCATTTCTATTTCAGTGATGCTTTCTCCTCATTTATTGAATCATCTTCTTCATGGTTGAGGCAGTACGTCAAAGACCCTAGACCTCGAAACCCTCACTCACAAATGCCATCTCTAAAGACACAATAGAGCAATTTTCTACTTAACCTTCAAGGGGCCAATCCACATCTGCAATTCCACAGTGGTGGTTAACAAATCAGAACAAGGATGATTTCTTCAATTGGAAGGCAATGTCTGTATTTTTATGGTCATTTTTTTTCTTTTTTTTTTTTTTTCGAGGGCAGTGTCACTGGCCCTCATATGTGGGACCCGAACCGGGGACGCTGGCTTCCCAAGCCAGCGCTCAACCACTGCGCCACTCTGCCGGCCCTGTATTTTTGAACATGTAATAAGTAGTAACTATAGGAGAAAATGTAAGTGGAAACCTCTCTATTTGAAAATGTGGTTTATCTTTCTCTCCCCTCACGTCAGGTCTTCAAGGTTGAGAGGCAGTCGTTTGTGGTGTTCAGAGTTCAGTTTCTCGAACTGGGTTACCTAGCTTCACAGCCTGATTTCAGAACATATGAGCTTGGAGAGTGAATTAATTTATCTCTTCCTTGTAAAGTCATTGAAAAGATGACTTAAGGTCATGACTGTAACGTGTTTGAGACACTGATAGATGCATAGTAATCACTGACCATTTTAGAAAATGTAATTCCCATATATCAAGAGCCACAATATGATATTAAATAGAAAATCAGGAAATATGATGGTTGTAGATAGATCAGCTGTCCCCTAAACTTCAATTTGTAGGGACTCTTGATTATGGCAGCTTCCGCAGGCAAGTGGCACTACCTCCTGACAGACAGTGAGCGACATCAAGGCAGACGATCTCATCGGTGTCAGGTGCTGGGCTGGTTCGAGTCTGGGTTCTGGACTTCGTAAGTCTCTGCTGGTTTCCCCTACACTTGGGATGGAACACTCCAGGTTCCCATCTAGAACCAGGAGTCTTTGTTTGCAGGGCCAATTGGATTTTGAACTCCAATTTTTCTTTTTCTATGAAGCACTGTTTTTCAATTGTTTTTCAGCTTGGCTTTTTAGCCTCGTGTCTTGAATAGCTTAAGTGTCTTGGTCTTCCTAGGTGACAACTAAAGAACACTAGCAACCCTGGCTATTGCTCCCCCTTTATTGATTTTCTTGGGGGAGAGGTTCAGTTTTGTCTGGGAAATGAAATGACTCAGGACCCATCGGAGGGTAAGGGTGCCTGTTTTCTTGGATTGTTTCTAATTTCAGTGCTGACAATGATGAAAATGGTCCAAGTCCGTGACGTCCAGGAAGTAGCCGTTAGCCACAGGTGGCTACTGAGCACTTAGGATATGGTTAGGGCAGCAAAGGAGGTGCCTTTCTAATTTGGTTTAGTTTTCATTAATTTAAATGTGCAAGTGACTGTCCACATGGATAGCACAGCTCTTCATCGTGGCTTGAAGTACAGCAGTTGACAATTTCCATCCCGCTGGAAAGCATGTTATATAAAATGCTTCGATAACTGGAGGGCTGATTCTAGCTTGTTGAGGCCACCTTTATGGGTCAACACTTCTTTCCTTAGACGGGGCTTTAATGAGGCAGCAGCACTCTTAACAACGTCAAGAAACCCCATGGCCAGTGACAATAAAAGATTTAGAGACAGAAATGTTGAAAGAGATGCATTTTCCCCATCTTCAGGGCCTTCCTTCTCTTATCTACCTCCCTTTGATGTTTTATGAAGGGGTCTTAGAAGTCAACATCAAATGTTTTCAAAACTCATTGCTATTATTGTTATTTTAGTAAAAGTTCTGTCACCCTAAGACTTTCATGAAACTCTTAATATATTGGACACATAAAACCTGGAATGCAAGACTCCTAGTCACACCTGATTTCCCTACAACCCCCTCGGACACAGCAGGACAGACTAACTGTGATTCTAGCAGACCACTTTGACTTTATATGAGAGCAAACTGAAGCCCAGACAATTGAAGTGCTGTCTGGGAGGCACTTGACTGCCAAAACGAATGGGACAAGCATTGAGGCATCTCTCCGTTCCCAGTTCAGTGTGCTCCATGATATTGTTTCTGCCTGAAGCTTCTCTGACTCCATTAGTCTTTTCAATGGCTCTAAAAATAGAAGCAACCTGTGCCCTGGAACACAACAGGTCATCTAAGTTCTGTCTGGACTTGTTCACTATTGTCCGCTGTGCCTTTCTTTTGTTTCCTTATCCATGCTGGGAGTTCCTTAAAAGCAGGAACTAGACCATCCATTCCTGTTAGAGTCATGGCGCACTTGTCAGAATGTAAATAAGCCTGCAGTCGATATCCATTTGAATGATGATGCTTGTCATAAGTCACTGAAAGTTCACTGAATGCCCAGCAGTGTCCTGGGGCCTTGGGAAAATACAGAATATAGAAAATAATTCCTCCCTTTAGGAAGCTTAGGGCTTAGGTGGAAAAACAGGAGAGCCCAGAGGAATAACTAAAGTGGTGTCATTCCTGATACCACCTGTCTCAGGAAGAATTTACTGAAAATTCAGATTCCTGAAACTCACACACAGAGATTCTGATTAAGAAAAACCCAGGAATCACCATTCATTACAAATTCCTCAGTGGAACTTCTGCACTTATCATTTTGAAATCTGGAGAACATGTTAGCAATCATTTATAATAGTCTTGAATACCTAGGTTGATGGCAATGTTAGAAAACTTTGATGATTTAAGGAGAGGACTCTAGCTGCATGAGTAAAAAGGCTGAGAGGTAGAGTAGAGCAAGACTCACCCCCTTGGAGCTGCCATTCTAACCACAGAAACCTGGTGCCACTGATCCCCGAGATGGGGTGCCCTCTGCCCTGGTGGATTTTATACTCTTGCTTGGCTTGCACTCCAGATAAACTGGCTGCCAGCTCAGGGAGGTGGAGTTGCAGGGTGGGTCTGCACTTTTGGACAACCCATGTGGAGGAAAGCAGAGGACAGGATCACGTAGAGGAGGACTTGGCAGTCGCTGAATTAGGTATCCATTGTTGCATAACAAAAATACCCCAACACTTAGCAGCATAAATAATGAACATTTCCTATTTCACACAGTTTCTGAGGGCAAGAATCTGGGAGCAGCTTAGCTAGATAGTTCTGGTTTAAGGTCTCTAATGAGTGTGCACTTGGGACATTGGCCTTGCCTATAGACATCTCAGGCTTGATGAGGCTTAAAGGACCTGCTTCTATTTTCACTCACATGGCTGGTGACAGGGGGCCTCAGTTTCTTGTTCACGAGTGGGCCACTCCATGTGGGCCACTCCATAGGGCTGCTCGTGACATGGCATCTTCTTCCCCAGAGCAAGTGACTTGAGAGACACCAAATGAAAGCAACAATGTCTTTTATAATCAAACTTCGGAAGTGATAGCTATCACCACTTCTGCCATGTTCTTCTATTGGTCATAGGGACCAGCTCTGAGCTCCAGTGAGAGGAGATTACGTAAAGCTGTGAGTGCCAGAAGGTGGGAACCACTGGGAGTCAGGTTGCGGGGGCTACTGACTACAGGAGCCTCCTGGGGGAAAAAAGACTCCTAATATAGCTTCAGATGTGCAGCCAATGTAGACCAAGTGTAAATCTTACTTTTTAATCTCTAGCAATGACACCTTCTCACACATGCACAAGTAGAAACCCTTGATATCTATTCTTATACAAGCCACCCCTTCTTGCTGTCAGTGTCATCCTAGGCTTTCTTCCATAAATATGCTCTATACATACGACTACCCTACCCACCAATGGAAAGTTATTTTGGGGGAGGCAACTTTCCTAATACAGTTATGTCCTTCCTCCTTCAGGTGGAAAACAATGAACATTACCTTCTAGTGCACTCCTGCAAGGAGTTGTGAATAACAGACATGCATGTGTGCATTGGGTTATTTGATGGTGAAAATTGTTTCCAGGAAAACTACCCCAGAGTTGTAATGGAATGTTCCTTATTTGTTAAACAAGTTCTATTTTTATTTATTTTATTTTATTTTTTTTGCAGACTGGAGTACGAGCCTTCATATAACGTCTTTAAAAATAATGTTTTTTAAATACAATTTCAACTTTAAAATCTCGGTATCTTTCCTGCGTGTGTCTGTGTGTCTGTCTGTGGGCGTGTGTGTGTGTGTGTGTGTGTGTGTGTGTGTGTGTGTGTTTTCTGGATCGTTAAAGCATTAACTACAGATATATAGTTGTGTTCACTGTGTACATATAATGCTGAATCCTGTTTATTTATTATTGGTTTTATCCAGGTTCCATGGTTTTACAATTTCTTCATAACCATGTTATGTGCATTCATTCAACAAGCTTTTATTGAATGCTTACTTTAATCTAGGACCATTCCAGGCAGTGGGGATACAGCCTTGAGCAGGAGAGCCAAATTCCTGCTCTTGGGTTGTTGACATTCTCTTTGAAAAGGGAGAGAATCAGTAATCAAGTAAACAAGATGATCTCAGATTGTGATAAGTGTCTCTAGCAAAATAAAGCAGATTACTCCAATAGAGAGCCTGGGCCAAGGGACATTTATTTAGATTGGATTCTAAATAAGACCCAGGAAGGCCTCTGAAGCTGTGAAATTTGAGCTGAGACCTGAATGACCAAAGATTCAGGGGGAGAAATTTATGGACTGGGAGGACAGAAAGCGACAGTACTCTGAGGCCAGAGTCAATTTGGTGTGGCTGAGAACAAAATAGAGAACCAGTATGGCTGTAGAATATTGTGAGTACTGGGGAGGGAGACAGAGAAAGTCCAAAAAGTAAGGTAGGGACAGATTATGTGAGATTTTACAGGTCAGTGTAAGGAATTTTGTTTTTCTAAGTGCAGCGAACTCCACTGGAGAGTTTTAGCTAATATTTAGTCCAAGCTGGAATGTAGTTTGCACTCAATAAATATTTGCTGAACAAATCAACAAACCATGCAAGCCACACATTGCTTAACTTTCAGAGACTAGGCATTACTTAACCATTTTACAGAACAAAGTAGACATTTTTCTAGTACAATTGTAAATTTACTAATTGAGCTTTTTCCACATTATTATTGTCTTGAGTTTCTAGCCCCAAAGTTTGTTGGGGCAATAGAAAATTCATAAATATGTCTTCATCCAAAGATGTCAGAATACATTCAGCATTGATTAGAAAAAAATAAAATGCAGGACCTTCCTGGGCTTTGGGGATGAGATCAAAGACAGCTCAAATTTGTTTTAGCAAGTCCTCATTTTAATATTATATTGTTTCACATGTCATGTGTCATGTACGTTGTGTCAGTTGCACATTTTGCAAAAGTATTACACACTGTTTTAAATGAGTCACTGATAGAAACATCTTCACGAGTCAATGAGTACAAAGCATATTATATATCTCGGTAGAAAAATTTGAGAATCTTACTTCATCCAGAAATACTTCCCTTTGCTAAAACAGTAAAGATTTGATGATCTTAAAAACATCTTGCAGGCTGTTACCACCATCATGCTCAGACTAGAAAGTACATTTTCTTTCCCCCAAAATGAGTCCATATGAACCCCCTGATGTCTTCAGGGGAACTGTCAGGATTGGAGTAGATATTGCTAAGATGACAGCTATCCGTTTGCTGGGATGTGAAGACCCTGAAAGTCCTGAGCCTTCCAGTACGAATTATAATTAATGTCACACTCCTTCTTAGCAGGCTGGGTCAAACCACGTGATGCTAGAGCCCTGGCTGGGTTAGAGGGATGACCCTTCACCCACATTCTCAGCAGGTGAATTTATCTCCTACTTCACCATGATGCCTCTTCTCTACTTGCCCCTGGCTCTGCGTAAACATTTTTGTCCTTCTCTCGCTCTTCCTTTTGACTCATCCCTTAAAGGTTGGTATTGCTTTGGGTTTTGTCCAGTCTCTTTTTGCTTCTTATTCTACACACACTCCTGTGAGAGCTCATCTACTCCTGTGGCTTCAATTTACCTACAGGCAGATGACGCCCAAGTCCATATGTCCAGTCCGAATTCCTGAATTACTGTGGCCAGAGCTGAAATGATCCTCTCTTTCCCAACCCACCTGAAATCTCACCTTCACTGTCCTTTCTCTCAATCAATAACCTCATTAGCCACCAAGCTGTTTGATGACAGTGCCTGAAGTCATTCTTAACTTCCCCTCTAATCAATCACCACTTCCCATAAGCTTGAGCCCCTGGCCTTGACATCCAGCCTGTGCTAACTTCTGAGTTTCTCTTTGTGCTGCAAGATTATCCAGCTCTCCTGGACTAATCCCAGCTCCCCAAGGCTTTGTCTCGTTGTCCCTTGCCTCGAGGCCGTTGCCTACTCTGTTCCTTGTGCCAGGAACATTCTTCCTTTTGCTTATCCCTTTACCTGAATAAAATGCATTTATTTTTTTAATCTGTTAATGTAAAAATCACTTCATCCAGGAGTCTCTTCTGGATGATTTAGGCTAGCTCAGGACCTCATTTCTGCCCTGTCTATGCCTAACATATCTTGTCTTTCCCCTATTAAGTTGTCAATTTAGGATTTACAATTATTTAATGATCCATGTTCTCCTTTAGACTTTTATTCGCCATTGATTTCCCAATTTGTGGCAAATGGCATTTACTCAAGTTGAATACTGAATATATTTAAGAGAACTGGAGCTTTCTCATGTACAACAACCATACCTCTGAGTCAAATTTGGGGGCATATATTATAATATGTACAATGTTTGACATGTGGTCTGACAGGCCCAATATACTATATATATAGTTTAGGTTTCATTAGTTTTATTTCTGTAAACTTTAAGTCATCCCTCACAAAGTAGATTCGTTATGATGGCATTTAGTAGAACCAGTATACTATTTGGAGTAAAAACTGTCCAAGCTGTTATAAAAATATTTCAGTCCAGAGGTGCTATTAAGGACATGGTGTGCGAGGGGGTGGGGCTGTCACAGCTCCTGCGTCATGGCTACCCTCTCCGTTTCTCCTCCTACCTCTTTCTACACAGGTTTACCTGCTCCTTGGTAGTTTTCTACTAGATGAATCAACTCTCAGGGCCAGAGATAGTTCCGACAAAAGCAAATGCAAAAGGACTAACACAAGTGGTGACCTCGGTCCTCTGTGACACCAGCACATCCTTCACAGGCTCCTGTTTATTCTTTGTCTCTTTAGCCAAGCCTCCCCCTTCACAAGCTCCTCTAACTCTGCCATCTCTCTCTTTTTTTAAATGAAAGTTGATTGGAGTGACAGTGGTTAGTAAAGTTACATAGGCTTCAGGTGTACAATTCTGTATGTATATTTTTTTTTTTGAGGGCAGTGTCATTGGCCCTCCTATGTGGGACCCGAACCGGGGCCGCTGGCTTCCCAATCCAGTGCTTAACTACCCCGCCACTCGGCCGGCCCAGGTGTACAATTCTGTAACACGTCATCTATGTATCACATTGTGTGCTCACCACCCAGGGTCAGGTCTCTTTCCATCACCATATTTTTGACGCCCGTTTCCCCTCATCTACCACCCCCTGCCCTGCTTACCCTCTGGGAACCACTAAATTATTGTCTGTGTCTCTGAGTTTTTGTTTCTTCATCTGTTTATCTTGTTCTTTTGCTGTTTTCTTTAAACACAGGTTGTCCCCGTTGTCCTAAACCACCTCTCCTTTCACATTCCATGCTTTCCCTGAGTGGCCTCGTTCACACCCATGACTTCAACCTCCACTTACATGTTGCTGATGTCCGAATCTTTATCTCTAGCCAACAATACTCACTGGAGAGCTAGATCTGTGTGACCAACTCACTGCCTAATAGAACTTTCCAGTTGGGAATCCACAAGGCACCTCAAGGTGTCCCCAAAACAAATTCATCATTTACCTTGTATATCTGCTTTCTCTTGTCTTTGTTCTACAATTTCCCAATATAAACTATAGTCATAATAGTAATAAAGGCACACATTTATTTAATGTTAACTATAAGCCAGACATGGTTCCAATAACATATATATATATATATATATATATATATATATATATATATATATATTTACAACCCTATTTTACAGATAGACAACTAAAGCACAAAGAAGCAAAGCAACTTGACCGGAGTTGAAATAGCAAAAGGCAGGTTTCAAACCAAGAGGGTCTGGCTCCAACATCTGGACACATAACCACTATGCTCGGTGCCCCCAGAAGCACTTGAGTTTTACATGTTGTTTTCTTCGCTACTGAAAGGTTCTTAAGGACTGGCTTCCTAACTTCATAAACTTAGAAATCCCAGCACATAGCTTCATGCCTGGTATGTAATAGTGTTTACTGAATAAAGGAAGAAAAAAAATGAAGGTATGTAAGAGAGATAGGAAAGGAACTAGGAGGTTCACCACAGGCCCAAGAAAATTCATTCTAGAAAGCTGTCTTCTGCTTCCTCCCACCTCCTCTACATGGCCCCCTCTACTCAGGTATTTGTAGGGTCTTCAGAACCCCAGAAAGAAGCCTGTGAAATATATCACTATGGGAGTGGGGGGAAAGAGTGAAAGAAAGAAGAAACAAGGAAAAAAAGTATCTCCCCTTTTTCTATAGCAGGGACCTCTACTTCTCTGGCCTTTTATTTGTCACAATGGAAGTACTTTCCTTGTAGTTTTAAAAGCATGGTTGTTAATTTTAAGAAGAATAAAATATATCATGAGCAGGGTCCATAGACCATGGGCTAGGAAGAAATCAGCTTAGCTCCCAAAGAAATGGGTCTGTGGGCTCATTAAAATAGAAATTAACTTTTAAAATATCAAAAATATGTTATATGACTATATTATATGGCTATACTATAACTAGCTATATAATTTGACTTTTCCCAGCAGAGAACTAAATAATAATAACTAATGACTGCTGAGCTTTATCAAGTTTCAGGCCCTGTGCATTTTCTAAGCCTAGGGGTCCTCTTGTCACTTCTCTTCACCAAATGGGAAACTGAGTCCAAGAGAATTGTCGAGGAACTTGCCTGGGATGACAGAACAAATCCATGGATGGTAGGGATTTAAACACATGCTGTGTGTCTGTGGAGCTTCTGCCTTCTACCCCTAGGGTTGTACAGTAGCTCCCTAAAAATGGGCTTTAAAAAAAACAAAATCCAAAACAAAAAAAATGGAACAGTGATCTATTGGTGATAGGCGATAATCAATTATTGACAACCCTTTCCTTTTTAAGGGATGGTGAGGAGAGCTGTTTCTCGATTCCATGCAGAGCTTTTTCCATCGGTTTGCTCTTAAGCATGCAGCATGGTAAATCAAGGCAAGGGAAAACAACCATAAAAAAATAAAAGCCGAGTGGCGCGGTGATTAAGCGCTGGCTTGGGAAGTCAGCGGCCCCAGTTCGGTCCCACATGTGAGGGCTAGTGACACTGCCCTAAAAAAACAAAAAACAAAAAACAAAAAAACCAAAACTTAAAGTAAAGCCTGTTCAATCAGCTGTAGTTGCCATTAATTTCAATAAA
Source organism: Aselliscus stoliczkanus (assembly GCA_033961575.1). Lineage (NCBI taxonomy): Eukaryota > Metazoa > Chordata > Mammalia > Chiroptera > Hipposideridae > Aselliscus > Aselliscus stoliczkanus. The sequence continues at coordinate 11,739,655 of CM066734.1, forward strand.
TATCCAATTAAATTTGTTGACAGGCAGCTCATGAATCTTGTAGAGAAATGGATCACTTGAAAAAACTTGGGACCTTTTGGAGCCTTGCTGAGTAATTTAATCTTTCAAGGTGCTCATGCTTAGTATTAATTTTAATTTGCTGGCTATGCCCTGTGTAAGTGGGAAAATCTGTGGGACTTGGTTTTATAGGTTGCCTTTCCTTTTAAGAGGTTGAAAAGTGTAAAAGCAGAGTTGATTCAAATTCATGTTGATGATTGTACATATAATGGCAGAAAATTGATCTTTCCTCATGACTTCATACAAATGAATACTCATATCTCGATCAGTGTTGCTTCAGTTTTGTGATGATTTGTATTAGAGACTAGCCAATCTACAAAAAAGTCTACCCATTTCCATCTAGCTTTGATATTGGAGACTTTGCTCAGGATCAAACACACCTGGAGCCATTTTACTAAACATCTTTTGTGTTTAGTTCAGCTGAGGTCAGGAAAACAGCAGCCCTTATTATAATTTTAATAGCCATTTTTATAAATTTATATGGCTTCCTAAGAGGAGAATGTTTCTAAAGCAACTGAAAAAATTTAACTAAATTAAAAAAATATTTTCAGTTACAGTTGACATTCAATATTCTACTAGTTGCAGGTATACAGCATAGTGGTTAGACATTTATATAACTTACAAAGTGATCCCCCCGATAAGCCTTGCACCCACCTGACACTATACATAGTTATTACAATATTATTGACTATATTCCCTATGCTGTACTTTACATCCCCATGACTGTTTTTATAACTGGTGATTTGTACTTTTTAAACCCTTCGCCATCCCCAAACCTCCTCCCATCTGGCAACCATCAGTTTGTTTTCTGTATCTATGAGTTTGTTTCTGTTTTGTTTGTTCATTTATTTTGTTTCTTAGATTCTACATATGAGTGAAATCATTTGGCATTTTTCTTTACATTTTTTTAAAATTAAAGTTTATTGGGATGACAATTGTTAGCAAAGTTACATAGATTTCAAGTGTACAATTCTGAAATACATCATCTATATATCATATTGTGTGTTCACCACGCAGAGTCAGTTCTCCCTCCATCCCCATATATTTGATCCCCTTTACGCTCATCTACCACCCCTCTCCCCGCTTACCCTCTGGTAACCACTAAACTATTGTCTGGGTCTATGAGTTCTGTTTCATTTTTTTTCTTGTTCTTTTGTTGTTTTCAGTTTTATAAAATTTTTAATTATAGTCTCTCACTTCCCCAGAACTCTATTCCCCAACTCTACCCTCCCATTTTCTAAAATTACATTAGAAGTCCAAGAAGACTTCAGGGTGCACTAATATATATAAAACATTAAAATACTATATATATATATATATATATGAAATGGCCATATAAATGTAGTCTTCTTTGGGTTCTGTGCTAAGATTGCCTTTTTCCCCACAACTTGGTTTTGATGAGTGTAAGATGGTCATATGAGATGCTGCATTATGGGGAGCTGGATGAAGGGGATATGAACATTCTCTATACTGTCTTTACAACACCCCTATACATTTTAAATTGTTACAAAGTAAAGTTTGGAAAATGATGGTTGGTGAAGATGGTATGAGTTGAGAGTTGAGCTGTTACAAGAGCCTGCCAAGGGCTTGGGGTTGGTGAAGAAAGACAATCCTGAATGAGGATGATGGTATGATGAGGTTGGAATTACATGAGTTTACTGGTAGAAATAATACTAATTGTAATAGCAGTCCACGCTTTCATTCAGTTCTTAGTAAGAACCAGGTACTGATCTGAGGATCTTGTTCACAGTTTTTCACATAAGTCTTACCATAGCCCACACAGGTTGACATTATTTTTGTCCTTATTTTATGGACGTGGAAGCTCAGGTTGAGAAAAAAATGAAGCAGTTTTGCAGCTGTTACGTATTTTCTCAAACATTTCAGTTCAAAAAATCCCAAACCTTGAAATTATAATATACTTTAGTTAGGTTTCTCTTTTAAGGTTAATGTAAACTGTTCTTCAAGTAAAGTTTCTGGTACAAGTTCAGAAAGGTTCTTGTTTTGTATATCTGAATTCACTGTTGTTACTGTAAAAGAGTGATTATCAACCAGGATTTTGAGGATTGCATGTGTCAGTGACTGAAGGCATTTTTGGTGGTCACAACTGTGGGGTGTGGGACCACTGGATCTAGTAGGTGGGGACCAGGGAAGCTGCTAAACATCCCACAATGCACAGGGAGCCACCTTACAACAAAGGAAATGCCATTACTGCCAATATCAAGAAGCTGCCCTAGGGGCCAGCCGAGTGGCTCAGTTGGTTAAGAGCTCGCTCAAGAGTGCGAGCTGAGCTCTGGGCAACAGCAGTTTGATGCCCAGCCCAAGCTGAGCTGCCAACAGGTGGCAGGATGGCTCAGCTAAAAAGAAAAAAAAAAAAAAAAAGTAGTTCTAGGAGGACCTAGTACACAGAAAGCACTAGTCAGCAAATGAATCTCCCTTCAAAAGAAAGCTTCAGTGAAAACAAACATACAGTCTGCAGAAGTCAGGAGGCGGGCTTATTGTGCTGATGTACCATCATGGCTGGTATGTAATTTGGAGCTTTCTTTCTATGCTGATGTTTGGTGGGGAGGGTCTTCAGAAAACCAAAGGAAAGAGAAGAACCAGAGAAAATGAGAGATCTATCTAATTAATGCTAAAAGGGTAAAATGCTTACTTCTGTAATGAAAAAAAAAAAAAGCCACTGATATAAGAAAAATCTTTTTCAGGGGTTTTAGACGCCAAGTTGACTAGAAGTTTCAAAGCTGTCCTAGGTTAGCTGTAACTCTAAGCCAGAGACTGAGTTAAAATAAACTTTCCACTTAACTCTTCCTTATTAAAATATTAACCATATGCACTAGAAAATGAAGCCAAGAGCTTTGAGAAGACAGTTTTAAGTAAAAACAAACTACTAGAAAAGTAGCTACTTTACTTAAATATTTTAATGTACTACTGATTGTTTTTATTAGTTTCAGGTGTATAAAACAATGCAATAGACATTTATACCTCTCACAAAATGATAACCCCTCTCTCCCACACTAATACCCCTCTGACTTTTTAATAAACACCTTGAAACCCTAGAAAAATGTATCATTAGATTCAGAGATAACCAGGTGGTTACATTTGGGTTTTTAAGTGTCTGAGCTAAAGATGTTTGGGATAGTTTGGGTTATTGTTCAGTACAAATTCTCTCCCTTCCCACGAAGGGTAGGTTGTGCTTTCCCCACCCACTGAATTGGACTGTCCATGTGACTTGCTTTGACCAACAGGACATGAGCAATAGGGCCCCAAGCAGAGGCCTGACATAGGCTTGTGTGATTTGTTTTGCTTTGTGCCCTCTACTGATTCACCATGAGAAGAATATACCTGAGTGGCTTCTTCTTCAACTTGGACCCCAAGAAAACACACATAGATAGAGCACACTGAACCCAGCCTCCAGCTGGAGCCAGCCCTGCACATACAGCAGGGCTCCTGGGACTAACACAGCCTAGATCAGCGGAGGCACCACAGCTTGCACTCCTAGGAACTTGACAATAAATGCCTATTACTGAAAGCCACTAAGTTTGGGGGTGGCGTTTTACGCAACGTTCTGGTAGCAATAGCAGTAATAGAGCAACAAGTCTGCCTGATTTTGCTTTTAAATGAATTCACTACAAATGGCATTCTAAATAGATATTTGTAAATTCATCTCTTTTCCCTACAGGGATAATGACTATTACTTCTGTGTTTTGAGTTGCTAACCAAAATATATGTTTGGCAGAGCATGGAATTGGCTACACATGGGGAGACTTTTCCAAGGATTCATTTCTACATGAGGTAGAGATGTCTTTCAAGTCATTTTAGAATTCTTTCGGGCATTTGGATAAGAGTGGCCTTTAAGAATTTTACTCGGCTGCGTGTGAGACTTTGAAATAAAATAAGCTTGAGTCAGGAAACAGTTGGTGCCCCAGTAGTTATCTATTGCATTCTGGGGGAAAGCTGAGTGACTTCATTATTTCAGTCTTCGAATTTCTAGGAATGTTTCTCTCATTTGGCTTGTGAGATTAGGGATTTAGCAAAAAAGGGACAAAACAGCACTTAGATAGGCAACTGAGGAGCTGCTTAATCAAAGTTTTTGATTCTTTGCAATTTGAAATCTCATTTGCATAAAATGAGGAATAATTAAATTGCATCTTAATTGTGATCTCTCCTAATTTAATTGTATTTTGACACTAGGGTCAATGGCTGGGGTGTAAAGGCAATTTCTTCTAGAAAGGTTTTTAAATTAATTTTCCTCTTTATTCACTGAAGGTGGGGTGAGGGGTGATAGAACCCAATGTGAAGAAACTATTAAATAAACTGTGTTAAGTTTTGGACAAGTACATTGATACGGGTCCAACAAGCTCGGAAAGGTTTCTCCCTGCGATTAGGTATATTTAGTTGTCACTGGTGAATTTAAATATGCAGACGTAGAAGGAAGGTTGTGTACACATATTCACCTTTAGTCACATTTCTTTTTCTCTTGAGAATGGGGTGGATGAAATGAGCTTGAGAAGCAGGAGCCAAAAGTTGATGCTAGAGTCAGAGAATGTTAGAATTTGAAGCCCATCGAGGGGCCAGCTAAGGAAATGGAACCCTCAGAAAGACAGTCATCTACCCAAGGCTGTAAAGGTAGGGAATTCCAGAGCTGGGTGATCCATACAGAGTCAGTCCCTGGTTCCAAATTCTAGGTACTTTCAAATAGATTTTTAAGAGATGGTCTGACTGAGAGTTCCTGAACACAGAAGTCATTCATTAACTACGATTCTGTATGCAGGGGTGACTCACTGGCCTTTAAAGGCAGAAGCAGTTGATGCCATGGCTTTGCTGTGGCTTCAGCACATCCTTGGGACCCTGTGGGGTGGGGGAGCCCACCTGAGTGCTGTTTTTTCTTTGGGGGGTTCTCCCAGAGCATCATCGCTCCCAGCTCCTGGCTCCCACTGAAGTCCATGTTTCTTACAGAATGTCTTCTGACAAAGCTGCCCTGTGCACCCAGAGGCCTCGTGGTCATGTCTGTCCTGGTAGCATGGTTGTCCGGGACAAGAGTGTAGGTCAGTGGCTCCTGGCAGGTGATGGTTACATAAGCATCCTGCCAGCCACCCAAGTGGAAAGATGGCCCCAGCACTTCTGAGAGAAGAGAACACGCCAGAGGCTGCGTGCAGCTGGGGTGCCAATAGGCACATGCTCGCTGGCCTGGCAGAATCTTTTCCAGGGAAGTGATTTCTCACATCTTTGGAGAAAGCATGTGAAAGGCTCCTTCATCTGCCAGACTCGGGGTGCCCTAAGGCACAGGGTTTCGGCCTCGCCTGGCCTTGGAGGGGCCGGGGGTCCGTTTATGTTTATAGTTACACATCCTTAACTCTTATTTCAAGTGGCAAGCACTTGATTCCGTTTTCTCAGTGGAGCAGGAAGAGGCTGATTGGCCCTCTGGGTATCTGGGAATGAAAGGTCACCCGTGCACTCTGCAAACACACCCACTGGGGCGAAGAAAGCACAGACAGTCGGTGACCTGATAATGAGCCTCCCGTGGGGCCCCTGTCCAGGCCGGTCCAAATGCTTTCCTGGGAGCCAGGGGGACTCAGGCAAGGTTAGGACACAGACTGGGGTCTTCAACTCAAAAGAGAAAGAAGATAGAAGCAGGGAGCAATTTGGGATGGGAGGGGTGTGGAGAAGATTGGGGAGGAAAAGTATAGTTTTTTTTTCACTTGAGAAATATTTCTATCAGGACCGCAACTAGGCCAGAAGAAAGCAGACCTCAGTTCCACTGTATCGGGTTAACACTGAATATATTTGTTTACTTCCAGAAGCACAGTTTTGTTTATGCATCAATCAGTGAACAAATGACATGATCACTCAAAGCTCAGTCTCCTGAGTCAAAGAGATGGGTTCAAGTCTCATCAGTGATTCACTATGTTCTCGAAGGCTTTGGTTTTCTCATTATAAAATGAAAAAGGAACAACAGCTACTTTATAGAGTTATTGGAAGTATTCAATGAAATATAGTGTTGGAGTGTTTAGTAGAATGTCTAACACGTAGATCGTTGTCCGGTATTAGCTGTTATTATTTAATGAGTTCTGCAGTGGGCACAGTACCAACAGGCTTAAAAGAGTCACAAAAGATAGAAAGCTCCCTAAAGGAACATATAGTCTGCTTGAGGATGTAAGATTAATACACATGAAGTACACTGAACAGCCCAAGGCAATATAAAATGAATGGGCCACCCTTACATCCCACACAGCTTGACAAAGCCCACAGGCACAAAAAACAAGATATTACAGTTAATTATAAGTTAGGCGGCATATATAAGTAGGTGCAAAATGAGGACAGCTGCAACGTGCATATGAGTCATCCAGAGATCTCCTAATAATACAGATGATAATTCAATCCTGGAATGGGGCTTGGATTCTGCATTTCTAGGGAGCACCTAGGTGATATCCATGTTATTAGTCCCCGGACCACAGATCAAGTAGCAAGGATGTAGAGAGGTGTCAGAACAGCTGACATTTCCAGGCAGCGGAGGTGCCTCCCCAGTGACCAAGTGCTTCTGCTACACCTGCTAAGTATGAAACACAGAGGAAGATAAAAATGAGAAGGAAAGACAGCCAAGAGAAGAAATAGACCACAAGGTCTCTCACAAGGAATTTTTTTTCCCCTCCTAAATTGTCATTGATCAGAAAAACATCATCACTACTACTACTGCCACCACCATGATCTACCTGGAACAACTGGGGAGGAAATATTCATTGAACAGATACGTGATGACCCAGGACCAAATCTTGATACATTAACCAGAAATGAATGAGAGAGGAATCACCATGGGGCAGGACGTGTCGGGGAGGATTTCCTTGGTAAATGATATTGACCTTATGTTTAAGCCAAAAGCTAAAAAGGTGACAATAGGGAGTAGAGAAGAAGGTGGTAACAAAACTCAGCAACAGGATCTCCCAGCTCTGCACACTTTTACTTCTTACTCTTTATTATCCCACAGTTACTCATGTGTTGCTCTCTAATTACTTTTTGGATAACTCATTCAAGCATTTTTGTGGTTGTCCTTCACCGCTCCCCCACCCAACACACACACAGTTCGTTACTATTCTTACAGGGATCAAAATTCCATTTGTTTTGGGTTTTTAATTTATTATTGGATTACATTTAAGCCAAGTTTGCTTTTCCAGGAAGAAAAATAAAACCTGGGAAAGAGTCAATCCCCCAGGTTGCAGAACATGAAAACGGAGTCAGTTCCCCAGGTTGCAGAACATGAAAATATTTTAATGTTAGAAGCATTGTAGAAATGTAGAAATAACTGGCACATCCACGTGGGTTGTGTAATTCCAAGTAACAATGTGTGTTCATTCTGGTTGGTGATGATACTAGTTTCCTAGGATGAGCTTCCTCGGTGAGGAAATGAAACCTGCTTTGGTATCTTATCCAGCTGAGCAGATCTGAAAACACATGCTTTGAACTGTCCCTTCTTTCTTGGTATTTTTCCAAAGTCCTATAGAAAGAGTTGGATCCACTTATCTCCTGGAAGCAAATAGAGGGGAAATTACAGGGAGGGAAAGGAGCTGGTTATTGTATCTGTGGATCTATTCTGTGAACCCACATGTGGAGCCATGAAGGTCATTTTGTCCCTGGGACCAGAACAAACAGAATTTGGAGAGAGGGGTCTGACTCATCCACAGAACTTGGTCATTGGCAGAATAGAGGGCTCCCCAAAGGGAGTGATTTCAGGGGCTTTAAAAGATTCCTTAGACTACAAAGCCCGATCATGCTTGCTATTACAGAAATTTATAGAGCATGAAACAAAGATTTTGGTTTCATATTTAGAGAGATTAATAATAATCGCCGACATTTTAGAGCTTTTTCACCGCTTTTTCACCTTTGATAACATGGTGACAGCCAGACATGGCAACAAGTACTCTAATAGTTTGTCTTTTGGGAAATCACATTTCCCTGAGTATTGGCATTTATGTTTCATAATGGCTTTTATGTTTTATCACCACTTTGCATCTTGCACTCTGATTATTTCCGCTTTAACCATCAGTGCTTTAAAGGTCCTAGGGAGAAATCAAAGTGCCTGACTTTTCAAATGCTAGTGCCTTGGGTTTTGTTTTCGTTTGTCTTTTTATTTGTTTGTCCTACTTATACATCAATCTGAGACTGACTTTCAAAGAAATGAGGATCCTATGTGTATCAGCAGCCAGCACTGGAGTTAAACAAGACTCTGACATGCCCCATCTCAGGCAATGTCAGAAACTGCCTTCTCATCCAAGGAAATTTCAAAACAGCTCTCTATATTGGAACACAAGAATCCTCAGTTGCTGATTCTTTTCAAAATGTCTGTTGAAGTTGAACCATTTTTCCCCAAGCAAGCGTGGAGTGGGGATGGAAAAGACAGCAGACGCCATCATCTCAAACATCGTTTTTCATAGTTTTGTTGATGAAAACTAGATGAAAAAGACTGTAACACCCAGGACAAAAGAAAAGACAATTCCCCCTGGCTCCCCAAAAGACAAGATGGCTCAGATAATAGAAATAGCAAATGGCTTAAGTCTGCCTCTCCTCCCCACTGAGAACTTGGAAAAACAAAGATCAGAAAGGTAAGGAAACAATCGATTGACAGTCCAGGTCCAGAGAGCCTCTGACCTTCTTTCTTCATTCCATCACAGCTCATTATACCTGAGAAATAAGCAAGGGGCAAATTCACCCTAAGAAGTGGAGTTATCAAGCTAGACTATACTACGATAGCTGTGTGGGATGGCTTCGAGAAGGTCTCAGCCCAGCCAACTGGCAGTCCCTGAGCAGAAATTGCCTGTTAGAGAAGTCCAGCGTTGGGCCGACATGGCCTGGTTCCAGTGGCCCCACCATTTCCCCAATAGTTCCACAATTTCAAGCATCCTGGGAGCAGCCTGAGGGAAGCACAGCCTCTCCATGAACTCTGGGGGGATCTGAAGGCACAGCGGCCAGGAAGTTGTCAACAATTATGTAATTATGCTTCTTGCCACTGGTCCCTCTGAAAGGGACATCTGAGTAGCATACTGCCAGGGGTCACCAACAGACTCTTCACGATGCATAAAGTTCATCCCATGGGGGCAGAGAAAAAATATTTAATTAGAGAAATCAGAGTGAACTCAAATGAACAAAGATAAAAATCATAGATAAAAAGATAAATCAAAAGATAAGATAAAATAAAAAATGAAAAGCTAAAAAGGAATAGCATTTGTAAAAAGTGTACCATACTCATGCAGGTATAATGTCAGGAAAACCAATGCTTAAAAAGAGCTCAGAGCGGGAAAAGGGACTCTTCTCTTTAAGGACACAGTTGGAAGATAAATAAAACAGAAAACTGTAGCTCGTTTTCTTGGAAAAGATGCAACAACACTAAAGTATTCATTTTTACTCATTCAACCGGAGTCTATTGAATATCCCATTACACACAGAATTCAGCTAAGCACCAGGATAAAGATAAGAGAGTGTTTCTCTTTTCCATTAATATATAGAAAGCCATAGATTCTTTAGACAATCTTATTATGCTATAGATCTAAAATGGAAAAAGGGTTTAGGTGGGAATAAGTGGGAATAAAGAGCTGGTAAGTGGTGAAGAGATAAAGACAGAGAAGAGAAACCGCATATAGTAAATATTCAAAAATAAAAAATTACATACAAATTCATAGACCCCTGATAAAAGGGGACCACCAGGTGCTTGAGTTGCCTAGATTATAAACTCTTAACTCATACCTGTCTTCTCTGAGAGGACAATGATTTTTCAGACAGGAATGTATAAAACAAATATTCACTAGAATAAGTGAAAACAACACGCTAAGAAAGGACGAGCTGTTCTCAGTGTGTTTATGTCTACTGGCTGTAACCAATTTCAACTTAGGACACTCAGGAGGCCGGTATGTAAATAACACTGCTAACTCATTGCCTGCTTTCTTCAAGAAAACATGGAGAGCAGAACACTTGTTGGACAGATAATGGCACAATATCTGTGTTCTGTACTTCAACCAATAATTCGTAGATTCTCTCCTGTGACCTTGTGTCTTGGACAGAGCAGGGCAAGCCTACATGATAACACAGCTGGAAGGACGTGCACATGCTTGGTGGCTGAACGCAAGGAATTTTTACAACCAGGCTGATGTCTTCATTGGTGTTTCTCAGAACTCCACCTGGCCCATGTCCACTTCAACATTACACATCAATGACTGCAATGATTTCCTGGATAGCATGCAGTTGCAATTGGGAATTGCGTCAAGCTAAGGGCGTAGCTAATATTACAATGAAAGAACCATGATCTACAATGGATGGGTTTAAATAGGGGCTTTTGATTTTGGTTAAGTTGTGATTTAAAGGAGGAAGGCACTCAGAACAAAATAGTATCATTTCGTTTCAGGTGGGTTAGGTTACACTTTCAAGGGTACTATCTGTACTCCTGGGTGCCATATATTTTTTAAAATTTTTTTTTGAGAGCAGTGTCACTGGCCCTCATATGTGGGACCCGAACTGGGGCCGCTGGCTTCCCAAGCCAGCACTTAACCACCGCGCCACTCGACCAACGCCTGGGTGCCATATTTTTAATAGTATCTTACAGACTGTTCATGTCCTAGTGGAAAAGGTAGTATCATAAAGGACTTCAAAATAATCCAACATAAGGAATGATTGAAAGAACTGGGGTGAGTTCAACAGAGAGAAGTAATTTAAAGGTATTCATACTATTTAAATTATTCAGAAGGATTACATAAAAATAGATGACACATGTCTGCAGTGGCTTTGAAGAAAACAACAGGGACAATTGAATACACATTATAGGAAAATGTTGACTTAGCTTAAAGAAGAACTTTTTTACCACTGATTTCTGAAAAAAAAAACACAAAACATCAAATACAAAGTTTTGGGAGTATGACAAATTTCTCATTAAAAGAGGTATCCTGAGTAGATATTCTGGTGGGTAACTCAAAGACCACTTGGTCATGTCTTCAAGCTGTGCCTCAGCATTTAGTTGGACTAAATGCCCTCTAAGGCATACTGAAGTAGAAAGAATTCTTAGTAGAGGTGAGGGTCTGACCCTCAACTTCCTTCATGTAAAGTTATCTCTTGGGTTCTTTCCAATAAAAAAATTTGGATGCTATTATGCTCTGGGACTTTTAAGTTCATTTCCATGACCCTGTATCAATCAGGATAAGTTAGGTCATGCTGCAGCAATTAACAACTCTACCAGCACAGTGGCTTGAAATAACAATGGTTTGTTTCTTGCTTATACCACATGTCCATCTCAGGTTAATGGAGATCCTTAAGAATCTGAAACATTTGAGAGAGAATTCATTCAGTTACACACTGGCTCTTGCAGGTTTCTGAGTTTCTAGAACTAGTCACATGACTCATTCAACCACTAAGGGAGCAGGAGATGGATGGTCTTCCCTGGGCTCAGAAGAGGAAAACCAGTCAGTAACTAATGACGATCTGAGATTAAAATGGATTGATTCATGCCTTTAAAAAACACACTCACAAAAACTGAAGAAATAACACTAGGGTCAGATTTTGTTCCTGTCATGAACTTTCTCTGTGACTCTGGGTAGGTCACTTTACCTTTTTATTCCTCAGTTTCTATAAAACAAGACTATCTATTTTTCTCCCTTTCAGGGTTGTTAGTTCAATACAATGAATCTATAAGTAGAAATGCAATTCTGAACATTTCAGCCACCATATACAATAAATGGAGTGGACAATAAATAAACACTTCAAGCCCAACACTGAAGAGAAACAGCCGTACAGTTGCAAGTCCCCTATATATTGAATGACTTTTAGTCATTTTTTAAGTGGAGGAAACACTTCTACCTGTGCATTTTAGTATTCTTTGAACTCTGTCCCCCACTTTCCAGCGAAGTAGGTAAAATCAGTTGCCCTACTCCATGTTACCAATGCAATCCGAGGCCCAGGACCCAGCAAGGAATTTTCTAAAGACACCCAAAGTCCATGTGAGGATCAGGAAGCGATAGTCTTTGGCTCCTGACTCCTACTGTGCGCCAGTTTGTGTACTGTCTTTTCCCGTTGGCTTTCCTCCCTCTCTTACTCCTATTTCAACTGCTCTGCAAAGTCTTGGCGTGGTAAATGGAGAATGCGGGGTACTTGGGCAGTGGATGAAAGCTTCTGCCAATGGCCTTTGCAAAAATAGTTCCTGTTCACTCGTGACCTGGCCTGCCCCAATGGGGAGGTCACTTGAGGGAGGCTCGGGCACATGACTGAGACGTTTTGGTCCAAAGGCCCAGATGGTCCAGACACCCATGCTCCCCCTCCAGATGGTTTAGTAGTAATCGTGGCATCCAGGAATGTGGCCCAGGTCCATGTGCGGGAGGAAATTCCCCACTCAGGGAACCAACTGTGACTTGGAAGGTGATTTGGAAAGTTTGGAGGCACAGGCTGCAAATCCGACAGGGTGTGTGCAGATCCCAGGGGCCTGCTATTCCATCAAGGAATGCTGTCCTACCACGGGGAAGGGAGCAGCTGTGGGACAGTGGGGCAAGTGTCCTGGTGGGGCAGGGATGCATGCGTCACCCTCAGTCATGTGCTTCTCAGCAACCACTGACCCAGACAACCTAAGAGGATTTATCAAAGACCCAAATATGAGATCATCAAAAATGCACACAGGCATAGTGCCTGCCCAATGGAAAGTAGAAATTGATTGTGGAGACAAGACATTGATAACTAAATATCATTCAGTCCAACTGCTACTCTTTTCCATGCATTTAGCTGTAAAAATAATGCTGCTGCTTATAATATCATGTCAGTTGGATTACCAGAGCATGGAGATTTGGAGTGTGACCAAGGAAAGATGCAACCTGTCTAATCCCATTATATAGCACCTGTATCCCACTCTATGTTAGGGACCATGGTGGACCCTTCCCACACTGCTTACTGCGCCACAGTGAGTGCTCAGCTATATGATTGCTGGATGAACATCTTCATTTATTGGGTCCTCTGTGCTCACATTTTCCTTGAATACACCAAAGTGAGATGCTTCCATCAACCTTGGAGGGAAATATGACTTCTGCTTTAGTGGTCTGGTTTTAGAATCCATCCCCCATATCAACTCCTGTAAAAGCATTCTTTTCTTTTGTCATAAAAATAGGATGCAAGAAGCAGGGGTCTAGAGTCTCCTTTCATCAGAACTCTCAGGATGATAGGCAAGAATTCCTTATCTTTGCCAAAGTTTGGCAAATGATGGAAAAGCCACAACTCACAGAGGCTGATAGGAGAGGGGAGGAAATTAGGCAACACTTGCCTTGGAAAACTCAAAAAATTTTGAATCACCCTGCAAGACACATTTCATCTTCTCACCTTGTTTCTTTGGCTATCTTGGGATCCAGGCTCTATAAGAGATCCTCAATTGACCATTTGGATCCAAATGACTAGCTGATTTCTCCAAGTACTCAATACAATTGTCATAAGGACACAGGTGAGATTATGTTTAAATGGTAGTGTTTTCATGCAGTATGAATATTTTGTCACTGGCCACCCCGAGGGCTGCACATGAGACCCTTTCTTTCTCGATCCTATTTTTAGAGAGCACATGTTATGTACAGGGCACTTGCACCTGTCATCAGTAAGTTCAACAGCCAACGACCTGTGTTGCTGTTACTGTACGTGTGACCACATGGTGAGGTCTGGACTGGGGCTGAGGTTGCATGAAGGTCGCCATGGCCCACTGGCTCATGGCTTCAGACAAGGACACTCTTAAAAATGGCCCTCCGAGCTGGTCCCTCTTACCTGTAGGCCATTGACTCGGAGTCAAACACTAACATCCCAGGTGGTAATCGCAATTGCTTTGCAGGAAGGAAATGATTTTCAGGTTTATTTTTTATTTTTTTAAAAACTCCAATGTACATATATACAGATATATAGTCATATACACATATAATATGTACTTACATGTGAAATATTTAAAACTAGGTATCAAATTTAACAGTTATATCCTATAGGTAGAGAAGAATGGAATTTAGGGAGAGAGGAAGAAGTTATGAAAGAACATTTTAACTTTTACCCATGAACCTTGATATTGTTTAAAATTTTAACACCTAGAAGGTTTTCATTATCACTTATGTAATTTTTAAATCTCTTGGCACAGAAGCAGTTATATAATATGAACTTAAAGGAGAAAAAAAGAAAGAGAAAGAGGGAGGGAAAAAGAGAGGGAAGGAGAAAGGAAAGGGACAGAAAAGGAAAAGAAAGAATATGTACAAACTATCAAGAGCCAAATCCATGAGCTCTGAGTTATTGGAGTTAAACGAGGTTAATTTAAAAGGCTTTCTGAAATGGTTGAATTTTGAGCAGAATTTTTAAAGTACCCTAAAAATAATAATGATATACTTAACTATATCCTAGAAGATGTTCATTGCAGAAAATTTGCAAAATACGAAGGAGCACAAAGAAGCAAATTCCTAATACCAGTAACCCAGAACCTCTCAGAGAAAACCACAATTAATATGGCTATGATTTCCTTCTATCATCTTTTGTAATTTTTAGACTACATTTTGAAGGGCGACAGAAGCATACCAGCACATAGAAGAAGGAAGTGGGATGGGAGGCCATTTTAGAAGAGCAATGAAGACATGTTGACCAGCTTCTATGAATGGCCCCTTCATCTCAGGCCTGAGGTCTCAGTGAATTTGCGTGAACCTGGAATATCAGTAAAGCTGTGTCACAGCAACAGCCCCTCTGGGCCTCAGTTACCTTCTCGGTAAAATGGAACTATTCTCTTTATCCTGCCCATCTTGCTGCATTAAATCCCCCAGACATAAAGAAAGCACATTCCAATTACAAATCAGCTCTTACCTGGAACACGGAGGAATAAAAATATTATGCAGATTTGTGGGCTAGCTTACAAAAAAGGCCTGCTTACTCTAAAAGGTAGTTGAAATGCCACACTGAATATTTATAGCAGTATGATTTTCTGCCGGTTTTTTTTCTTTTCTACTCCAAGTGTATCATCACTTTAGTCACAGTTGGACGTTCTAAGGCAGATTCTTGTATTTGTCTGGGGACCTCCACCAGCATCTGTCTCAGGAATTGCATTTTCTCTGCTTGGAGAAGAGCCTGTTGGTAGCACTGCCTGTAATTCTGGGCGTCTCTGGGCAGCGTTAGCAGGGACAGAAGAGTGCAGTCTGGGGACAGGTTTCGTTGTCCAGGAGCATTCCTAGTCCTGGCAGGGCTCAGGTCAATCTCATAAGAACAACATTAGCTTCAACAACATGTAAAAGCAGTAATGAGAGCGGCCATTTTTTGAGGGATATTTATGCTCCTAATGTGCTTCCTATGCATTATTGTATTCCATTCTATCACGTAGTTACAGTTATTTCCTCCATTTTATAAAGGAGGAAACAAGGTACAGAGAGGTGTAACTTATTCAAGGTCATGCAAATTAGTCTGAGGCTAGCCAGCATTTAATCTCCGATAAAATGACTGACTAGCCCGAGCTTCTATCGACTGCTAAGGCCGAAGTGGGCAACCATGGTTACCATTTGTGACTTGCCATCACTAAGAAGTTATGCTAGGTTATTTTGGAGATCATCTAGCTGTTTTGTGAAGTTTTCTAAAGGGTAGGTAGATGGTAGCAGAAATCTGACTTCTTCCTGAGGGATGTTTTGCAGGCAGTTGACTTTCCCCTCCTGTACTCCCATCCCAGAGATGCTGTTCTGGGTGGCCTGGCATTGGGGAAATTTGTCCATTGTGTTGGTTGCAGTAATATTGTCACTAGGGGAGTGCATTTAAGGTTCTATGAACGGACGATGACTTTAGGACTCTAAATTCTTGAATTTTAGATGTGTTTTTTTTTGTTTTTGTTTTTTTAATGAGGGGCGATTTCTGATCACCTCATTCTCTCCTGCAGTGCTCACCCCTCTGCTGGATCCATATTTCTGAGTCATCTCTCAATTAGAATCACCCCCCATAGCATGCTCCATTTCAGAAATGTTCCCTGTGATTTTAGCCTCTACACATTTTTTTCCTGTTTGGCTGTATTGCTTATAATGTTTATGCAGCTGCTTTGAGAGCTAAATAAATATGCAATCAATGTGATGCAATCATGTTCCTTCCTTATCAGGGAAGGGAGAAAATGCCGACTTGAATTTTAGACGGTTTTCAAGAGCTCCATGATGCAAAATGAGAAGTTCACTTAATTGATGCGATCTTAAATGTAATCATTAGGGAAATTGGAATGCACAGAGATCTCAGTTGTTCATGTTTTTAATAGCACTGTTTGGCTGAGATTGGACTATTATCTCCCTCTGGTTCCCCACATGATGGAGAGTTCGTGTTTCTGAAGTTTGCTGAAAGTGGAATGTCATCTTACAGTATTTTTTTCTGGTCTTTACTGTTACTCTGTTTCATAGGAGTTTTGAGTTTTATTATATTTGGAGAATGAACTACCATAAGTGTGTTAATATACATACATTTCTGTGCATGTTCCAGTAATTAGAAGTTCAGAGACAGTCACTCATGTTCATAATATCAACTGGCAATATTTATTGATTCACTTGTTCATTCAAACTTTTGTTTGTTTAATAAATATTTATTGAACCCAAGCCATCTCTTTGACTCTGTTGATAAAAACAGGAGATGGATAGTGAATAAAACTAAAATCTCACCATAGTTGGAGAAATGAACAAATAAACCATGTGGTAGGACCTGTGTTGGGAGGCTTTGCAGCTCTGTGGGCTGGATTTTTGATCACACAAGGGTATGATGAGGCCAGCTTTATTTCTTGGTTGATTCTTTCACCCATGGGTCACAGTCAGAAGTAGATGTATATAGAAACAACCCAACTGTCCATCAGCCAGCGAATGGATCAACTGGGAATTATCATACAGAGACTTATATTTGGCCATATAAAGGAATGAAGGGATATTACAGGCTATAACACAGATGAACCTGGAAAACATGCTAAGTGGAAAAAGGCAGCCATAAAAGACCACGTGTTGTACAATTCCATTAATATGAAATGTCCAGAGCAGGGAAATCTATAGAGACAGAAAGTAGATTTATAGTTGCATAGGGCTGTGAGGGAGAAGAGATGGGAAAATAGGGGCATGAGAGTCAAAGAGTATGAGGTTTCTTACTGAGGTGATGGAAATGTCCTAAAATTTTTGGTTGGTGACAAACGTACGTGTTTGTGAATAAATTAAAAGCCATTAAATTGTACACTTTAAATTAGTGAATTATATGGTATGTGAATTGTAGCTTAATAAAACTATTTTAAAAAGAAGTAGCTATATAATAATATAGCATTCTCTCTTTTGGGCCCCGTTAGCCAAGGACTGGCCACTGGTCATGCTGACTGTGGAACACTTTCCCTGAAAATCATAAAGCTCCTCTGTCTTTTCCTTAAATATATAACTTTTCCCCTTGAATTCCTGGAGACTTCCATTTAAATGTCAGCCCTACTCACTATTATTGCCATTATCTCTTTACTATAATCAATTGTGAGCCTATCAGGGGATATTTCTTACTTGTCTTTGAATTTCTAACACCAACATAGCACCTGATAACAAGTGGGTTCTACAAACAAATAAAATAAAGAGGGAAGGCAGGGAAGGAGGGAAGGAGGAAGCAATGTGTGCAGAAGAACTGCCATTTTTATCAGGAGCCATTAAATACCTGAACCCCTGGAGTATAGCTGGTGCTTTGTGCGTCAGGGTTTGTACCAGACTCACGCTGATGATGACACAGCATGCAAGCGAGTGATGGGTTAGACCTGGGTTGAATTTACGTACATCTGTGGAAAAAAACGACAGTGACTACCATCAGAAGGCCTGAATATAAGCCAGACTATTTCATCTTGGTTTATAATTAATGTAATATTACTCTTTAGTCACTGTCTATTGGTGGCTTATGTATGTGAATCCCAATGTACGTATTTCCCTTGATCTGTGTTGTTTAGACACTCAAGTCTAGAGAGCTCAGTTTCCACATCTTTACATGTCTCCCAAAGCATGGTCTACAGAGCAATTTATTAATAAAGACTTATGCTCTGAATAAATGGCTGAATGACTCCTTTAATGCATTTTTCTAGGAAATTTGACGCCATGTGCAAGTTTTGAGGTTCAGTTGGGATTTTTGTTTCTATCCACCATTAATTAAACAACCCGATTCTTCATCCACTAGAATTCCAGTCTCTCCATGTATAAATCTATATCACAGGTGATTTTGTGGTATTGACATAAAAGAAAATATTTACCTACAAGAACGCATGTATCTCCAGTACAAAGAGATCAAGTTATAGCATTCATAATTGGTGTGGACATCAGTAGCGAAGTGCAAGGAAGAACATTTTTTGTTGGACCATGTGATTCCTGGTCCTCAGGCTAACCCATTGTATGTGTGAGGAGTCAGGCACTGCTCAGCTCTTTTTACAATAACGTTCCTTTTTGGTCCAAAATGTAAATCATGATCACCATTAATTGCTTCTTAAATGTCTCCTTACGTAGGATGCCAGAACGGGTTTCACAGCTAGAGCCCTGGCCTGCTCTGATGTTATATACCTTTCTGGGCAAGGCAGCTGAAAACTGGATTGGAAATTTGGTTGTTACCTACAAAGGAACCTTTTAAGCAAAGACAACAAGAGTGAAATTGGTCACACTTTTCTACAGGGAACTTTTTTTAGCAAATATGAACCTATTATAATTATTCACTCAAGAGTATGGATTTTAATGTAGGATTTGGGTGCGCTGAAGCTATGAGTTCTGCACTGGGAAACTTGATCTGGTGAAGAGAGACTGTGGTGGGCTCACGTCCAAGAATTGTAGGTGCTATTTCCAGTGCTTAAGTCAGGAGGGCTGGCTTTACTATGCCTGAGGCAAGGCCAACCTCAGGGCAATGTGAGGCCACCCTGGGTGACCCTAGGTGGCCTTGTGTATAAGGAAAACCATATCCCTCATAAGCTCATGCGTTTTTATATTGTGCAGCTCTTCAGTAAACCAGGCTTCTAGATTGGTGACATGTGATGGAGCATTGGAGAGGAAAGGAAACCCAGCTCACTCGCTTCGGCACATTCATTCATTTGCTTCAGCAAGTATTGATTGAGCAGCTACTATGTGCCAGACACTCTTCTGAATGCTGAGGCTACAGTGAGGCATAAACAGTCTTTCCCCATGGGACTTATTTTCTGGGGGTGGGAGAAAGTATGCAGATGTGGGTCAAAGGGCGGAGTCTTCACTCCTTCCCAGCAAAGGAGCTTGTCTACGTTTCTGTAGCTTCCAATGGATTTTCCTTCTAATTGGACAATTCCTTGGCCAAAGGGATTCATATGAAAAAGAGAGAACATAAGACATAAGCAAGAATGCTTATTCCAACTTAGAACAGTCAAAGTCCTCATTCTGAGGAATAAAATCTTACCTCTATTAAGAATAAAATCTTAACCCTTTGTGATAGGCAGTAATATAGGAAGTAACAGGTAAGGCTCTAGAGTCAGGCTCTCATTGGGTTTGAATCCTGGCATTGCCACCATCTAGCTACTTGTTAGAAGGTAAGTGCTAGTGACTGAATATTTGTGTGTCCCCCCTCCAAATTTATAGGTTGACACCTATTCCCCAATGAGGTTAATTGGCGGTAGGGCCTTTGGGAGGTGATTAGGTCATGAGGATGGAGCCGTCATGCATGAGATTAGTATCTTTATAAAATCTGAGTAAAGGGTATATGGATGTTTTGTTTTGGTTTTGTTTGTTTACTATTCTGATTCTTGTAATTTTCTGTAAGTCTGGAATTATTTCTAAAAAAAAAAAAAGTATTATAGCAATCTTGACTCTTGAACGTAACAAAACAAACTTGAACGCGTCAAACCAACCAACGCACCAACCCACCCAGCATGAACATTGGATAGGGAAACGCGTCATTCTGCAGCTTAAGTGATAATGTTGTGTGGTTTTGGTTGGTGTGGCCTCAGCATGATTCTGCACATGGCTCAGGGTGGGAGAACAGAGGACAGATATCAGAGCAGCCTCAGGACTTCTCAAGCTGTTTCCTTTCTGACAAGTCCTGGCATGTTCAGTGAATCCCGGGTCTGTCCTCGAGGGCGCCAGGGTGCCTCCATATGGTGGTAGTGGAGCCTTTGAGAGGTTTTTCTGGAACTGGCAAAGCTGCCTCAGGCCCTGAACTCCCCACTCTCCACATCTTTTTCTTTTCCCATGAAGCTCCTCTGAGGTGGAAGCTATGGGAGGGAAAACAAAAACTAAGAGGTTCTTCTGATGCTAAGATGCCACAGGTGCTGTCGACACACACACTTCAAATGTTTTCAACACACAATTCAGATGTCTTCATCCATGGCCTCCAGGACCCCCCGTCAAGGACAGAAAGACCCTCCCGGGCTGCATCAGAGACTGTTTCCTTGCATAATTAATGGCAGGAATGGTCATGGTTAAGAGGACAGGCTGTCAGCCATTTTGTCTGAGTTTAAACCAGGTTCTACCACTAACTGGCTGGTTGACTGTAGGACCATTATGTAACTGTGCCTCAGCTTCCTCACCAGTTAGGGTATAAATACTGCCTTGTGAGGTGTGAATGAATTAATACTATATAGCACTTACCTCGAGAAGATAGGAAATGTTTCATAAAGTTAGTTGTTGTTTTAAATCTCTTTAACAACGCCCTTTAAATGGTGAGGCTTTAGGCTCCTCTCTCGCAGCACCTGTTTATTATTGTTTTTTATCTGATACCTTCTGTTTCCCAATTAGCCTTTTTTTTTTTTTTTTGAGGGCAGTGTCACTGGCCCACATATGTGGGACCCGAACCGAGGCCGCTGGCTTCCAAGGCCAGCGCTTAACCACCGCGCCACTCGGCCGGCCCCCCAATTAGCCTTTAAACTGATTACACCATATTCCTGGTAAACAGTCACTGACCCCTGGACATGCATACCCTCCATCATACATGCCCCTGAACTCAACTGCAGAAAGCCTCCTGATGCACAAAGTGGGGATTTTCCAGATTCATCAGAAATGTGCTCCCTCTGGTGAGAGAACACAGGGCTCAAGCAGAGTGACCAATGGATTTCAGAGGCCTGGGAGACCCTTCTAACTCTAAACCGCCATCTAACATCCTGACATCCTGGTATGTTAAATGCTTTATTGCGGGTGGTTCAGTTGGTTAGAGCGTGAGCTCTGAGCAACAGAGTTGCAGATTCGATTCCCACATGGGCCAGTGAGCCACACCCAAGCTGAGCTGCCACTGAGCTGCCACTGAGCTGTTGGTGGGCGGCTGGATGGCTTAGCTGGTTAGAGCGCATTCTCTTAACATGCCACTGAGCTGGTTAGAGCGCATTCTCTTAACAACAAGGTTGCTGGTTGGGCTCCTGCATGGGATGGTGGGCTGCATCCCACCCCACCCCTGCCCCACAACTAGACTGAAAAATGGTGATTGGACTTGGAGTTGAGCTGTGCCCTCCACAACTAACATCAAAGGACAACAACTTGACTTGGAGCTGATGTGGCCTAGAAAAAAACACATTGTTCCCCAATAAAGTTAAAAAAAAAAAAACCAAGATGATTGGTTTAATTGACTTCAGGCAGAAATATAGTAGGAACATATGCTTGGGCTGCAATCCTAGCTGTGCCTACCTTCTGTAGATTTCTTAACCTCTCTGTGCCTTACTTTCATCAACCATAGAAGATAGGAGCTACATCACAGACTCAGTAGTTATATATGTAAACTGCTTAGAATAAGCATGCAGTTAGTACTATGCATCTTTCCTCAGGAAATAATAAATGATGCACACACACACAAATAGTTGGACAATGTTCACTGTAGAATTTTTTTATACTAGTGAGAAACTGGAGACATTCTAAAAATCTCTGAATGAAGGAAATCAGTTCAATAATTCAGGATATATTAATTCAACACAAAACTATGAGTCATTAATATTTATGTTATAGGAAAATATTTAATGACATAGGAACACAGTCACTATATTTTTGAGTTAAAAAAAAGAGAAAATTGGAAATCATCATGGTTGATGTCAACCTGTTTTTGCAGGAAAAAAAATTCACACATGGGCATAAAAAAAGGCTCTAAATATGCCCCAGAAGAATATGTGTCAATATTATAGTGCTTGTCTTTGTGTTGTAACATTATGGAAAATTTTTAATCTATTTTCTAATTTCTTACAATGAATTTGGGCCGGCCAAGTGGCGCGGTGGTTAAGAACTGGCCTGGGATGCCAGTGTCCCCGGTTCGGGTCCCACATATGAGGGCCAGTGACACTGCCCTCCAAAAAAACCCGAAAAAAAACAAAAAAACAGTGAATTTATATTTCTTTTGTAATAAGCAAAACTGGTAAAAGTTAATTAAATTCTAATAAAAGGTGTATACAACCATAGGAAAAGATTGGAAAGATATACAACAAAAATCAAATAGCCCTTATCTCTGGCTATTAGATTGTGCGTTCTCTTCTTCAATGTATTCACATTTTTCTTCAATAATATCATTAATTTTGTAATAATAAAAGCCTTAAAATTCCATTAAATTTTAATAAAGTACATATGATGGCCTAGGAAAATTTGCAAAGCTATACAGCTAGACCAAACAGCAGTTATTGATCTTTGGGTTTAGCATGAAAGAAAGTTGTGTATTTTTTTTTCCTTTTTAAAGTCTTTCCAAATTTTTCAAATGAATATAGACTCTGCCTCTAATGAAAGTAAAGATAACATTATTAGAAAGGATGTTTGCCCATCAAGTTGCAGGGACAAAAATATCTTGGAATAACTAATGTCCTTAGGAAGTCACTTGAAAGGTTCTAAGGAGTTGACTGAATGGACTGTAACAATCAAAGCAGCACCTTCTTTCATAAAATTTCCACTGAGGACAAGAAGACAGTAAATCTATATCAACATATTTGTCAGAACCCAGGTCCAGGAAAATTTGCACCCCAAACCTTAAAGCTGGATTCATAATGCTCGTTTCCACCTATGAAAGTCTAGCTACATCTGGTTTTTAAATTCACAAAATAATATTTAAATGACAGATTATCTGACAAAAATATATATATTTCAGGGGAATAATTGCTTTAGGCACTTGCAGCCTTATCCACTGTTAAAAGTCAACAGGTAGGGCTGGCCGAGTGGCGCGGTGGTTAAGCGCTGGCTTGGGAAGCCAGTGGCCCCGGTTCAGGTCCCACATATGAGGGCCAGTGACACTGCCCTCAAAAAAAAAAAAAAAAAAAAAAAAAAGTCAACATGTAAACCAAACATTGGGGAAAGAATGATCAAGAAAAATTTTGTGCCAGAGGCACAAATTGTACATCTTCGCGGATAGCAATTAACTGAGGGAAAGCCCTTTTACTTTGATAAAATTATGAATTTTAGAGGTTCTAAAAGAATTTTAATTGTAATGCTATTTCATACAATAACTGCAATTTGTTGTGAATTGTTAACATGTACAACCTAAATTTAAAAAAAAAAAGAATGTTTTTATAATTGTTACCAACATATAAAGCGTTTTTATGTTTCCTTATGTAATTACAATACTGTGAAGCTGTTGACAGCCTCCAATGTCAGATTTCCCAGCATTAGAGGGAATGTAAGCGGTGGAGCAAGACTTTGAAACCTTGATCATCTAACTCCAAGGCCAACACGCTTCACACCACAAAACTCATTCACTGTAGATGGTTGACAATAAAGCTGGTATTAACTGAAGTCCATAAAATGTTTCCTTGTCTTGAGTTGGTTAAACATGGCATCTGGTGACTTATTCCATGTTTCTTCTTAACATCCTTCCACATGGAGGCTGCACAGCACCCTGTCACAGGTCACAGGTCACAGGTCACAGGTCAGAGTTGAATTATTATACGTATGTTCAGATGGAGTGAAATCACAAGTGGTGAGGCTTTGGTAGGACTGCAAAGGTTTTGGTTTTGTTCTGTTTAACTGCAGTAAGATGGCTGGGAAGCAACAAGAGGCTGAAAGCTAAAGCAAATAACTAGAAAGGAAGTAGGACGGGCAACACTGTGGAGGGTCTTTAAAGGGTGCAGCTGGGAGTATGAGGAGATGGGAGGGAGGCTGGGTGGAAGGCTCTGATGTAAGGAGGATAATAAAGTCACTGAAGCAGCTGGTTGCATTACGCCACACAGAATAACATAAAAAGCCCACATACCACAGGCGAATTTGGCAGTCATCTGAGAGAGAAGTGCATTGATCCAATTACTTTCCCTGGCACCCCAAACCACTGACTACCCACCAGCTCTTAGGAGTTTAAATAACCCCAGGGCTAGAATAATAAAATGAGCCCCAGAGTAAACAGATCTCATGTTAGGGTACAGTGAGTCACCATGGGAGGCCCTGATGGCCACAGGCCACATTTCCTTAGTGACATGAATGAACCAGCTCCTACGCCTGCCCCTAGCAGCCTCTGCGGGCTCCTCTAAGCGATGGCCTCAGCTTTGGAAGATAACATAAGATTTTCCGTTCACGCAGTACAGTTGTTGCTAATCTCAGACTTAAGCTTCTGCTGTCCTAAGCTTTGTAGAGGAGCCGTGTGGATGTGTCCAATCTCAGGTGACTGTATTTACCCTCATAAACCCTGCTGGGTTAGAGAAGGAAAACGGTTAGGCACTCCATGAGCAGAAATTAAAATTCCAAACCTGGAGGAAAGCAGGTGGAAATACCAGGTGGCCCAGGCTTTTCTTTTTGTAGATGAATAATTAAAAGATAGAAAAATGATCTCGATCTGTTCTTTTTAAAAAATGGGATTGTAGAATGAGAGCTGAGACCTACGAATGACGATGGCCAAGAGTTGGGTGGGGCACTGACGAGAACGGACAATTCTCCAGAGTAACTTCCATGTTATGTCAGATTATAGTACATTGTCTAGTAAAGAATACAATGTTATAAATACATAAATAAGAAAAATGAGCTAAATTGAACTTCCATTATACTATCAAAATAAAACAGTAACTGCTGCAATTGGTTAGAGCTTAGAAACAAATATTTTCAACGAAGAAATTGACGTATTTTGTTACTGATATTTTTTAGGATTGCCTGCATTCAATGATAATAAGACAGGCCAATGTTTAGTCAGTTTCATTATTATTTTGTTAGTTTCTATAGACAGCACACCCTGACTGCCTACCTCTGGGCAGACAGCACTCACTGCCCACTTTGCACAATGCCAAGGTATCTTTCCAGATATTCACCCCTCTGATGGTTTACAAATCTCATTTTGTGAGCTCCAGTGAAATGAGCTCTGTCAGGTAGCAAAGGTCATGGTTGACAGAGCTCAGATTTATATTTCAATCACTTGATTCAATGAGTGATCTAATTTATTGAATAATCTCACATCTCCCCTGCCTTGTAATGCCCCCTCTGTCCCTATATGTTTTTGTTTTTTTCCATAAACGTGGGCTCTCTATCAACCTGTGGCCATATTAAGCTAAATTATTTGCTCAGTTTTTTGCACCACGCATATAGCATAAGTTGAAGTCCCAAACTAATGTGAGGAATAGATTGTTGCTAAGATTTTTCAAGATATAGTGATATTCCCTCCACCAAGGACAAGTCAGACAAATTTGCTCCCTTAGGGTTTTTTTTCTGGTGTCCTCTTTCACTAAGGATATAGCCCAGTGATTAAAAAAAAGGAATTCTTCTACCCTTATAGAGTGTTTTGGACATTTGTAGAGACAGTTTTGATTGGAGAATGCCATTGGCATTCATTGGATTCAGCTCAGGAATATTGTATACTCTGTAATATACAGGACAAAACAGCACAACAAAAATCCATCATTCTTATAGGAGAAAAAATTTGTTTAGAATCATCTTGATCTTAGCATATAATTTCATTATACATATAAACTTAAAGTATTTTTTTACAGTTTAAAAACATCCTGGTTTTTTTCCAGGAATGCAGCTTTCATAGTAATCATTATTTTATTTTATTTTTTTCCAGAACTTCACCAAGAGTTGGTTACCATTTCAGAAAAGTACTACTTATGGAAATGCTGCTCACTGACCAAGAGTTACCATATAATATGTTTGTACCAGCGTTAATCATAGCTGTCAATTTCACGGTGAGTCAGCACATAAGTGAAAGATCTGGTGACTTTCCAATGTCTTCCCGTGTAGTTTCATTCAAAATTTATATAGTTAAATATACATTCATGCATTATAATTTACTTTTATTTATTTTTCATGTTTTAGTTAGGGCAACGGTTTTATTTTAATTAGGTAAGTTATACAATTAATTGTATTTCACAATAAAATAATTTTTTCAGAATAATATTATTTGAAATTTTATTTCAAATAATAAAATATTTTGTTATTTCACAATGGGAATGATGTCATTGTTATTTCACAATAACAAAATAGAAAAAAGAAGGTGCTGTTTCTGATAGGTTTGTGAATCACTGAGGCAGCCCTTCAAGTGACTTCAGATTTATATAAATAATTCAGATTCTACTTCCCTTCTGGAAAACCAAAAATACCCAAAAAGCTTAAAATCAAAGCTCTAAGTCACGAGGAATGACAAAAATCATTCAGTTCCTGTTTTCTGTCTTGTTTTTCTTCTCCAAGGATTTTTAAAGAAAATCTTGCTAGGTCAGTCATGCATTTTAATGGATTTAAATATACATAATTATTATTCAGAAGCTTCAGAGACCACAGAGTCTTATATTCTGATTTTCTTTTTCAAGAGGAAACCAAGGTCCAAGATATAAAGTACTTGGCCCAAATTTTCACAGTGAGTTAGTGACAAAAATAGGACAAGAACTCAGGACGCCAGGCTCCATACCAGTTATACCATCCCCCCAAAGTTCACCAAGTATGCAGCTGAAAGGAACCAAGTGCTCTGAGATATAAAATTTTGCACAGCTTTTATCTATCAAATACCACACTATCCCCTCCTCCAAATGACATCATTCCCATTGCCAGCTAGTTTATCTAGATAAAACTCCTGGCACCCTCTTCCAGGAGCCCGGGTGAGCTGGGAACTCTCATAGTGGCTGGAGAGACGGTGTGAATTAAAGAATCCCTTTAACTTATTCATCATAGCTGCCGCTGAGGAGCCTCGAAGTATTGGCCCCTCTCCTGGAAAATTTGGGAGCTAGCTCTCTGAGCCTGACATCTTCACTGAAGGTATATCGAATTATTGGCCAATAAACTAGACCACCATTCTTGAAGCGTCTCAGTCCTTCATGTTAGAAATACATGAGGCCTGCGGGCTGGCCGAATGGCTCAGTTGGTTAAGAGCTCGCTCAAGAGTGCGAGCTGAGCTCTGAGCAACAGCGGTTCGAGGCCAGCCTGAGCTGAGTTGCCGTTGAGCTGCCAACAGGTGGCAGGATGGCTCAGCTAAAAATAAGAAAAAAAAAAAGAAATACATGAGGCCTGAAAATAAGATTTAACAAGGTTTTAAGAAGGTTGCTTTTCCTTGAGGGTTCGTAGAAATACAAAAGTCAATTTGAGGAGAGGCATCTCCCAGGCTCAAAATTGCCCACATGAGAAAGCAGGAACTTGGGTTCTTCTTCTTCTTTTTTTTTTTTTCTGAGGGCAGTGTCACTGGCCCTCATATGTGGGACTGAACCGGGGCCGCTGGCTTCCCAAAGCCAGCGCTTAACCACCGCACCACTCGGCCGGCCCAGGAATCTAGGTTCTTGACAAGCAGACAAAATGAGAACGGTTCTGACTACCACACTCAGAGCATAGATAAATATCACCAATACAATGCTGAGCAAAAGAAGTCAGCTGCAGGAGTACATCCTGGACTGTTCCTTCTATAGAAGGGTTTAAAAACAGGCAAACTAGTCTTTATTATTCATTTGGAGTCTGGAAGGTGAGAGTGGCTCTCCTGGCTGGGGTTCATGACTAAGGGGCCCGAGAGCTTGTATGTTTCTGCATGTGGAGCTGAGTGCTGGGTATATACAGGTGTGTTCACTGCTTACATTTTGTCAAACTGTAACTTATGATTTTCTCACTTTTCTGTACCTGTATTATCCTTCTGTGGATGGAAAAGGAGGTCTGCAGAAACTAACCTCACAGGGTGATCTGATCATCAGTTCCTACCTGGGCAGGTCATGGTGAGTAGTCCTGCCCCAGGTACATAAATGTCTTTAGTAAAAGGCTTTTCTTTGCCTTAAGCAAACCACATCCATTGTTTCTCAGGCACCTAAGTGAACACACCTTTGAAATGTTCCCTTTCAGACCCTCCTTCTTAAAGCCTGACCACCCTCAAGAGAGCACAGGATCTTAACTATCCTGTAATCCAATCCTGCCTGGCTTTCTCCCACCCTCAGGTAATCCTCCTTATTCAAAGGCATAAAAGAAACTTCAAACAGTTTCTTGGTAGCATTGTTCTCAGACTGTTAAGATCTTGCTTTCAGATATAGCCTCTGTTGGACTCAAATACATTTTTATAAAAATTCTCTATAGATTTGGACATTCTTATTTCAACACTCTAATCAAATTAGGGGTGGGGAAACCATAAATAGTAATAGTTGGGGGAAGGCAGTGTGGTATGAATTTCTGATTTAACAAGAAAGATAGTAATATGAATTGTTTCAAATCCCTACTCTCAATTTTGTTTCTTTAACTGTTGGTAATAGGGTTAGAGAACAAGAGAAAAGGGGAAACACTTGGTAAACACAGAAGTCACTGTTCAAAAAATATTTATCAAGTTCTTGTTGTGTGTTAGGCTCGGTGGTGAGCATGGGGCCCCAGAGGTGAGCAAGATACACACGTTATCTTCTGCTGTGGAGCAGAAATGGGGGAACAGAGAGGGGAAAACAAAGTAAGATGCTGTCTTTTCCATTTGCTAGCTGTACGGTATAGCATTGCGCTTAGGAACATCTTTTTGAATGAGATACACCTAGGTTCAAAGACTGGGTCTATTACTTATCAGTTCTGTGACCTTGGACCTTTGACATAGGCTTTCTCAACCTCATTATCTCCTCTGTGAAATGAGGATACTAATCCTATCCCATGTAAACAATATGAAGAGTGTATGAAGTCCCTAGCAGGGTTTTTGTAGATAGGAGTTATCTAAATGCAGCTGTCCTTGTAAGACTGTTATCATAAGAAACCTTATTTCTCACAGGATGCACTCTAAGTCAATGAAATATTTAAATCTTACTTAGACAAAGCCTCTGACAACTGTGCAAATAATTACGTCAAGACACAACAATGTTCCCATGTAAACCTGTCCACTCACTACCTGGCCCTCCAGCCTTGTGTCCTGGAGCCATTTTCCAGGGACAATTACCGACTCCTGGCATTTCCAAAGCACTTCCCTCCCCCACCCCCTTTCCCCTTCTGTTGTTTGACTTTTAACGATTTTACTCCTTGTTTGCTTGACCACGCTTGAGTATTTGAAAAGAAATCAGATCCCTTTAAAAACAAAACAAACAAAAACCCTCATAAACTTGTTTTAGCTTTGGAATAAGATTTAATAGTCAATCAAAGAGAAGCTATTGGTGCAATTGAATTGAGAACTACATGAGGACTTGTTTTATTCACCCTCTTTTGTGTGCCCAAAACCTGGAAAACAGACAGTTTTCTGATATTTACGGTCCTGCCCTGGTAACAACCGTGATTTAGATGTAATTTCCAAGATGAACAGACTTCTGATATCTCCCCAGTCCAACCCTCATCCCTCTACACCCAGAAAAACCATGGGGGAACACACTTGTCTGGAAAATGATAGCTCATTTATGAAAAACACATCTTTTCTTTGTTTTTTTAAATTTAAGTATAGTTGGACTACAATATTATATTAGTTTCAGGTATACAATATAGTGACTCCACATTTGTATACCTTATTGTGTGATCACCTCCCTAGGTGTAGGTAGCAATCATACAAACTTATCACAAACTTATTGACTATATTCCTCTTTACTTTTTTTTTTAAAACCCATCCTTGACTCTCCTCCCCTCTGGCAACCATCAGTTGATTCTCTGTTTCTACAAGTCTGGTTTTGTTTTGTCTTTCTTATAAATGATGTTTTTCACGTTAGAATTTTAACAATAAAATTTCACTTACCGGTAGGGAGAAGTGCTCACAGAATATTAGCAATTAAAGGGACATTAGATATTATGAACCCTTTCATTTTGTACATGAAGAAAGTGAGTCTGACAAGGTTTGAATGTCATCTACGAAGTTACCGAGTCAACCAGTTTATACACCTAACCAATTAGGGAACCAACATATTCACTTCATGTCGTCTTCAAAATAGTGGACTCTGATATCAGAAGGAAGAGACGTTTTTTAAAATGCGTGGCTTGCATCGTTTTTATCCTTCACACTCTTGGCGCCAGGGGAAGTAGAGCAGGTGGCTGATCGGTAAGCTGGTGAAGAAAGATGAGCCCACCTATCTCAATTCTGCTCTTGGGGCTAGACCCATCTGTACCCCCGTGAAATCCCCGCAACCAGCCCCACAGGCCAGGGTTGGCTCTGTGGTGTGTGTGTGTAATGATACAGGGCAAGGTACAGTTCTTTCTATTGGAACTACACAGCCTAAGGCAGGATTCTGAATATGCAATCAGACTTGCAGAGGCTCCAAGTCTCAGATCCTCCTTAGATCCTCCTTAAGGATCTTAGACACAGGTTTGCTGGCTAAGGTGTGTGCGTGGGCAGAGGCCAGCTGTAGGTAGCAATGGAGAAAAGGGTGGAAGAGAGAGAGGAACTGTTAAAGAAAAATTTGTCATGACCCTTGTTCAAGATGGCAAGGCAGAATTTATTCAGGAGGCACCACTGCAATGGGTTTTTGAAGAACGGGAGAGAGGCTGGGACCAACTCCAAACTGAACAAGGGCACGTGGGAATTTACCACCAAACAGCAGGGGTGGAGGTCAGCGGACAGAAAATTGCTGAGGAAGCATCAAGGCCAGGGGCATCCTGGCTAGACATACTGGGTTGGATTCTTGCTGAAAGCATAAGATATATTCAGGATGGGGCAACCTGATGAGATATAGAAGGTGGTCCGATACCAAGGATGGGGACCTCTGCTAAACCGACTCAGTGGAATTCTCATTAAAGCTGGGTGAGGCGCTGGCATTGGAGCAGATACCTGAATGAAGCAGGGGAGCAAACCATACAAAGATGTGGGGTGAGGAGGGGTGTCCAGTCAGGGTGCAGCAGGTGTAAAACCCCAAAGGCGGTGGGGAAGGGGAGGGAGGGGACAGGTTTGGCGCACTTCCACCCCAACAGCTCAGGTAACCTTTCTTCTCATTTCCTAGCTTTTGATCTATTCAGTCTCTACAATCCTACCTCCTATAAAGCAGGGATTTTCTTACAGGAGATCAGGTGACTTTTGTTTTTGTTTTTCATCCCAAATGTCTTTCACGAAACTAAGAATCACAAACTCGAAATGAGGTGACAGTCCATTTAAGTACTTAAGCTTTATACCCAGATGAGAGTTCTTTGTAAACTCTCAGTTTAGATAGAAAAATATGTTGGTGGGGCATTTAGAAATTGAGAGAGAGAGAGAGAGAGAGAGAGAGAGAGAGAGAGAGAGAGAGAGAGAGAGAGAGAGAGAAATTACATAACTTAAGACCACAGTGGTTTTGTGTGTTACACATGAAGTTATGTGTTTATAATTGTTCAGAAGAGATGTTTCACCAAGGAACTGGTAGTAATGTTTAGATACCAGTGGGACGTTCAAGTTCATGTGTCTGTTTAGACGAGTACCAGTGGCCAGGCTGAGAAGGTACTGCAGAGTGAGCCCACATGATCCTACTTGTCCAGATCCACCAGCCTAATCCAGACACCCGGTCTCTTACCATGACTCACATTTTGGGGACTTCTTAAAGGGGAACACAGCAAATCCTTGGCCAGAGTTAATTTGACCATGGAGGAGGGCCATGATAGAGTGTGGTATCTCTGAGGCAGAATTGACAACCGGGATTTTTAAGTGAGAATTCCTGTCGCCAGAAAGCTGGGCCTCAAGTCTTCCTTTTGAAATTTTCCTTCTTCTGTTACCTAAAGCTAAAATGATTTGTATCCATTTCCTACTATTTCTCCAGGGAAACTGTTCACATCAAAATTTCACTCTGATATAACAATAAACATTCTCTCTCCCAGAAACTGACACCCATGAGCTGCTGCAATGGACCTTTTTTGAAAAAGCAGGTGTGTGAGCCCAGCGAAGGCACGGGGCAGATAAAGGCTTGACCATCCCACTAGCCCTGGAGGCTTGGGTGTGTTTTCATTCACGTGGATCTGAGAGGATGGCAGACAAGGCAAAAGGGGGCCCACGTGTCCACCAACAGTTCACCCACACCACGCTAGAGAAGACAGCTCCCATCAAAATTCAGAACGCTGCTTCTCTCTGTAAGGGCAGACCTTACACTGATTATCTTCATTTCCATGTTAGGGGCACTTCAAGTGCCAACACATACACATCTGCCCAGAGGGTCTTATTGTCCCATCATTTCCAGAGCCAGGAAAGATCCTGGCATTCCTTGTCCTGCTGCCGTCCTTTGCCTGCAGATGGGGACCCAATTATCTGAACACTACAGGACCTGAGAACTAGAAGGGTTCCCATTATGTTTGGGGATGAATAACAGAGGGAGGTGCCTGCTCCCTAGAGCAAAACCCCTGCCACCATGACAGGAGCTTTCTGACCTTTTTCACCAATTTACTTAGAATAGATATAGTAAGGGAGACATCTAGCCCCCACTTTCCTTTCTCATTTGAAGCTCTGAAAGATAAAGATTTTTAAAAAATTCTTTAGTGGAAAGCTTACCAAACAGCACATATTCTAGACAAGAGAATGTTTTCAAAGGGGTTTTGCAGATATTGTGCAGTTTTATTCCTTGTTGGAAATAGTACATAATTGTCTTCTGAGAAGGAATGCAGGTAATTGCTTAAGACAACAAACAAGTGGCTATAATCTATAAATTCTTTTAATTTCTTACAGGAAAAAAAGAAAAATTATTACATGGTATTGTCAAAACATCTGCCAGAAAGCGAGGTTCCCTAAATGTGACCTGTAACAGTGGACATTGACACATGTGACAGGGCTAGCTGCTTTGTTCCTTTCACTCTGCACGGTCCCACTTCCTTGGGGGCTCCACCCAGCCCCTGCCAGCCATGCTGGCAACCCCGTGGAACAAAGGCCCTAGACAATGTCTACAGGAAGTCCAGAGGAGCGGGAAATGGAACTAGCTTGGATGGTAAATGAAAATTCAATCTCTCTTTCCTTCACTGATTTAGATAGTCATTTCTAAAAAATCATATACTAAATTCTCATATTTGGGTCTATTTTTAGACTGTTCTATTGCTGTCTAGTCATCATCCAGTACTTTACTGTCTTCATTATTGTAGCTTTATGATAGATCTTAACAACGAAATAGAGTTATTGCTTCTGCTATGGGCGTGTTAGTGTTCATGAAGGAGACACAAAAACTCAAGAGCCCCGGACACAAACAAGTTGAATGTGGTCAGATATTCTGTTTAAGTTGAATATTTCTTACAAATATAATATAATACATATAATATATATTATATATAATATAATACATATAATATAATATAATAATCTAGGTGTGTTTCATTAAAATGATAAGAAATCACAAATGCAGTTGAGCTCATGAATTCAAGGATGTTGCAATATAGAAAGTTAATAATATGTGCTCTATGACTAGATCAAAGGGAAGAACCATGTGATCATTTCTGTAAAGGATGAAAGGAAAGGGCATTTGATTCAATGCCACCTCTATTCCACTTTTGAAAAAAGAATCTTAATAGAGCAACATCATTAAAAGATATACATCTCAAACCAACAGCCATCAACATGCTAACCAAAGTGACTGGAAAAGAGAGAACTAAATAAATCATAGATATTAAAAAGAGAGAGAGGATACTTTCCTGCAGAGGATCTTATTTTATGCCCAGGTAATACAACAAAAATGATAACAGAAAATACAAAATTGGTAGATTCTGTTGCCTTGGGTGTTCTCATTTGTTATTTCTTTTTATACCTTTATCAGTCTTTTCCCTTGGCCTTCCTTAGGTTTAATATTTTTACCTTTTTTCAGATTTCTTCAGTGGATCGCTTGCTTAGTTCTTTCTTATTTTATGATGTCAGTGTTTGAGCTCTGAATTTTCCTATGAGAAAAGCTCTAGATGTATTCTATAAGTCTTCACCACATGTCATCAATTCTAACAGGCACTATTTTTCTTTTTACATTTTAACATCTCTGAGAAACTTATCTTACAATATCAATGGCATCTGACGATCACAGTGGCCAGGAAGCAGCTGTGATGTGGCTGTCACCGCACAAACTTGACTGTGTGTGTGTGTGTGTGTGTGTGTGTGTGTGTGTGTGGTTGGGGGGATGGGAAGAGGGGGGTGTCAAACAATTAAGTTAGTGAACTCATCCTAGAAAAAGTGCTACATACCTCATTGCTGAATACCACTACGGTCACCTTTGAAGGACTCCCCTTGGGAAGCTATGCACTAATGCCAGCACCTAGTCTACCCTTCAAAGCAATTTTGAAAGTCTTTCTGGAATGGCCATCAGAGCTGTTGTCGTATTACCCTTGATGTCCTAAATGTCATCAAAATGTCTTCCTTTCAATATTTAATTGATCTTTGGGTAAAGAAAGAAGTCATGGGGTGCCAGATCAGGTGAGTAGGAAAGGTGTTCCAATACAGTTATTTGTTTACTGGCTAAAAACTTCCTCATAGACAGTGCTGTGTGAGCTGGTGCGTTGTCATGATGCAAGAGCCATGAATTGTTGGCGAAAAGTTCAGGTCATCTAACTTTTCCACACAGCCTTTTCAGCAGTTCAAAATAATAAACTTGGTTTACTGTTTGTCCAGTTGGTGGAAATTCTGATATCAATAAAGGTTAGAAACATCATTGCAACAAGCTCGTGAACTTAATTATCAGACTTCATACGTGCTCATATTTTTACTTCTTCACTTAAGATACAGGCACTGTTGATAATTGCCATGTGAAGTGTCCCCTATAATTTGGCAATGAAATGAAGTAATTCCAGGTGCAGAAATATGTGGAAACAGATCATCAGGGTACACATTTATATTAGTAACATACATTCTGATATTAGAGAAACAACTATAGTTCCATATTTTCTTGCAAAGCAGCCACCAAATACTTTGCTGGATTTACAAAAGAAATATATCCCCAAGTAGATGAAGCTGTGTTACATTTTGTTCCTGAGATTCATGAAAAAAGATTGCCCATCACATACTAAGCAAAGCAACTGAAGAAAAGGGAAATTGCCAAGTCCCTTGGAACAGATAGAAGAAATTTCAGAACAGTGAGAGCTGGTATGTCTCTCATCCAAGCATAATGCAGGACTCTTGTCAAAGCATCAAATATCAATTTGACTGAGTCTTCCTGATGATGTTGAACCAAAGCTGTTCAAATTCTAGTTATATATGATTCCACTGGGGAAAAAAATTAAAACTATGATCAAATAAGAGATACTGATGACACACCAGTGTTCTTGGTCATACCCTTGAATTATACTGAGAACGCTACAGATAATAAAGAGATTCAGATCATGAGCACAGAATAGAAATGCAGCACTCATTGCTTTATGATGTTCTGCATAACTGTTATTAGCCAAAAGTTGTTATGACGTTTACTTATAAACCACATAAGACAGTACTGGAGAAGGAGATGTTCCTCAAAGAGATTATTAGGCATGCACAGAAAAATGGGTGAACCATGGTTGAGCTGATGGAGAACTGGCTAAATGTCATCTGGAAAAGCTGAGCAGCTGAGTCTTCAAGGATCAGTAGGAGCTTTCCAGGAGAATAAAGAAGGAAAAGTCATTGCAAACCAGAGAAAGAGCATAACAAAGATACAGAAGAACCTAAACTCAGAGAAAGATTCAGTTTGGAAAGGATTTTCTACATAGCAAGGGACATGTCTGTTTGGCCACACTCTTAAAATAGAAGTAACTGAGTCATTGCAGATCACACAGGGATCTTGGTGGTGGTGCCCTTTTGTGATGGCACAGTCGCCTAAATCACACTGTTTGAGGTGCTGCCTACTTCCAATTTTATCTCCCTTTTTCTCCCTTGTGCCTATCACACAGCTTATTGGATATTGAACAAATATCCTTGAATTAAATATATGAGTATATGATTTTCTCAGCTTCAACATTGTCCTGCATATAGAAAGCCTCAATTGAGTGGTGGCCTTATTTGCCAAAAACATCCATGAATTTAGTTGACAAGATTCACTGCCAAAGATCATATGCACCATATTTCTTTGTTCTTCCAATTATTTGCATTATCCACCATACAGATATGCCCCTTCAGGTCCTTCACCTTGACCTCTGCTTGTCCTCACTCCTTACTATTTCACCCAAATCTATGCAACCATGAGTATTAGTCAAAGTCGTATTGCCAGATGGAATATAACATTCCCTCCCAGTAATGGCTCTTTGGGCATCAGCTCACTCAACTTGATTTTTGGGGGAAAATCCTATAATTCATCTACAGAAAATGAAGCCATATCATCATTTGGTGGGATGGTATTTTAAGGTCTTCTTACTTTTGGCAAAAGTCAAAGAGGTTACACCTTCTCCCCATTACCACCAAATAAACAAAAAGAAAGAAAACATATCTCAGTATTTGGCTCAGGAATTAAATGGAAGCTCTTACATTAATGGGAAAAAATATTTGAGATGTGCATTACAAATATCCAAGATTTAATGATTTATTTTTGGAGCTGGGAATTTTCAGTCTGTCCAACATAAAATTGAAGATCCATGACCGGATGTAGGAGTGATGGTACACAGAGATACTGACAGACAAACAGGTGGGTATACAGACAGATGATGGCTACTTCATAAAACATATCCTTGCTTTTGCCTCAAACAGAAATCTTGCTCATTTAATAATAAATGTAGGCCAAAAAAAAAAAATCTTCTTCCATCTTTTCTAGGTTTATATTATTATCGAGATAACTGGCGGTATCTTTGTTTTAAAGAAAATGCTTTATTTCATAGAGCTACGATTGATTACCAGTTTGTGCCAGCCAAGGAGAGACACTGAAAACTGTAACCCCAATTTACCAATTTGGCAACAGGGGGCTATTCTTAATGGAGCGAAAGATAGGCATCATTTCTCTTCTGTGTCTTTAAAGTCAATTTCTTTTTTGCTTCTTGAAAGAGAAGCAATGTCATAAATTGCATTATTATAATATAGACTGTCAGAGCTGGCAGAGACATTAAAAGGTACCTAGTCCAATCCCCTCATTTTGTAGATGAGAAATAATAAATAAACTGGCTTGTTCCAGACTTTACAACAAGCTGGTGACAAAGCCAGAACAGAGCCCAAGTTCTGACGTTATGCAACCACCTTGCTCAAGATAGCGGATGGACCACATGGTATCCATCAGAGAAAATCTGAGTTGCCCCTGCAGCCACAGGCTGGACTGCAGTCAAGTTGAAGAATGCTTAGGTCTCTCTTTCTGCAGGTTCATTGATTTAAGAACGACCAATAAAAAATATTGAGATTAGTGTTGTTTGGAGGGAATTCATAATTAAATCTGAGAGATGAAAAATCGTATCACCATATGATGGCTGCCTATTCAACAGTAAGCAGAATGAGAAAGAGAGGTGACAAATGCCTGTGTGCATCCCCTCATTTCCCAGAGAAGGAAATGGAGGCATGAGAAAAAGCAACAAAACCACATAGCTGAAGAAGAAATTGCTCCAGAGCCAGGACTTCTCTTTCCTGGGCTGCATTCTGCAACCCAAAGCTTGTGTAACTCTATAAGCACTCATGATTCAGCGAGGACACCAGCCCAATCAATAAATAATACAGAGAGTTGAGAGATTGAGGTCTCTCGGCAGCTTCATCAAGATCTATTAAAAGTAATTTCAGTTCCCTTTTGAATTGCAGTCCTTTTTCTCTTAGCTCTGCCAGAGGTTTTTATTTTATTTGTTCTTGCATTTTGGATAGTCTCTTTGTTGGCTGTGGGATGGATTTGATTATCTCATTTCATTTGGTCCTTTCCAGCCTATTTCCATGATTGGAGTGGCTTTGGAATGGATTCCAAACTTGTTGCCTGAATGGGAGGGAACAGGACTTTGTCAATCACAGCCCCAGTGCTCCCCAATAGACCAAGACCTGAATAGAGATCTGGGGGAGTCCCCATGAACTCAGGACTTCCAAGTTCTGTTCTCGCTCCAGCCGTGCTCACTCCATTATCTGTTGGGGGCCACAGGATGCTCCCAAACTCAGCAGGTACTTTACAGACTTACTTTTGAGGAGAGCAGTGCCTGCTGTTTGCAAGGTTCCAGTTACTTTAAGAGCCACAACATCCATCAGCAAATCAAACAACAACGTTTTGTTGAGCTGCTACTATGCATCTGACACATTCAGAAAATAAATAGTGAGCCCAGTGGAAACAACTGTGGTTTTCAGAGAAGCTGAACATTTCCCTCACAGATTTCTATGTCCCTGTGCTTACGTGGATGGGCAGGATTCCTTCTCAGACAAGGCAGGTATGGTGACCAACATCACGCAATCATTTTGTGACAGAGGTTGAAATAAAAGCATTGTATGTCTGCTACGCCACAGTATGTTTTGGCTCATAATCTTCCAGGACATTGCAATTTTAATCCCCATAATGATACGTGGTTTGCACAGCCCTCTAGGAAACAGCACCTAGTTACACCAAGCTCCATCATTCAAGATGGATGGCACTTTGCAGAAGGTTGCCCTGATTCCAGTGATTTCCAGAGAGGAAAAGGTGTGTTTCAGAGGCCCTGCAAAATGACAGCCTCCTGCTAAGCACACCTCGGCCACACGATCTCCCTGAGTTAAAGTTGGGTAACATACCTGGTTCCTGGCAGTGGCCCAGCTGTGCTTACATTTCTTCCCTCACCACAGCGTGATGGAAATTGTGCTGCTCTGTTTAATTGAGAGGGCATATCTGTTTACAACGAGAGCTCTGGAAATATTCTGGCCATGCTACCAGTAGATGCTTAGGAGGCTGAGAGGCGGCTGGTTTCTAAACTGTGGTTCTGATAGAAATGGAAGACACTACACCTGAACCAAAGCTTCTGGAAATGGCCTGGGGATGTGTGTGGTCTGGCTCGAAACCCTGTGCCTACCTGGGATTCTAATGAGGCTAAAACAGTATCCAGTGTGCTTATTATAACCCTCCACCATAGTTCAGCTAATAAAGGAGGCACAGATTTCCTCAGACCTTCAGAGCCTCTCTCAGACCAGGTCCTGATTTATTTCTGAATAGACAAGAATTCAAGTCAAGTCAATAACTTGTGTTATTGAACTAGGGTGAATTAACACCTTTCCTCAAGCTCCGTGGGGTTCTGAAGGCTGCTCACCCTTAGGACCTATAAGTCTTATTGTAGAGTCAATATGTATGACATTAAGGACAATAATAGAAGACAGCAAATGATTAAATGCCTAGTTGAATGATGCTAGCAATACATGATTGAATAATTTGAAAAAGAGAAACAACATGGAATATTTGGGGTGGATTATTTCTGAGCAGGGCTTTATTGAGAAAAAGAAGCTTGAACCCAGTATGAACTGAATAGACAGAGAGAAGGGGAAGGTGGAGATTTTGGGCCTCAGGATGGGGCATATGAAAGAGGGTACAGGCTGAACTGGAGCAGAGATCATGTGGGGTCCCCCTCCTGACTCAGGAATTCTCTCCCCACCCCAGTGCAAAATAGCCCAAGACCTAAGTAGAGAACAGCTAGCATGGTCTGGAGTTAGCTTCCTGCAAAAGTCACTTAAGCAATTGGATTTTCATTCTGTCAATAGTAAGAGCTTCCTGGAGAAGTGAAAAAGCCAATTTAGATCAATTGAAAGAATTGCATTACATGACAAATGAAAGAAAGCCTCATTCTCATGTAAAGATTTATCACAGCCACTTCCTTCCCTGTACATTCATCTTGTAATCTTGTCAAAAAAGCAACAATAACTAACTTTGCTTGGCATTATTCTTAAATAAAACAATACTTTTT
Organism: Aselliscus stoliczkanus; assembly: GCA_033961575.1. Lineage (NCBI taxonomy): Eukaryota > Metazoa > Chordata > Mammalia > Chiroptera > Hipposideridae > Aselliscus > Aselliscus stoliczkanus. The sequence continues at coordinate 11,779,647 of CM066734.1, forward strand.
GTAGCTCATGAGTTGGTTATTTTCCAGTTATTTATGGATTTTGCTCTCTTTAAAGGTGAATTACTGTATCACAAAGATTAGATAGATTAGCATAAGTCAGAACTTTAAAGGAAGACACACATAGATATGAATCTCTACTAATTACCAGCGGTGAGAACTTGAGCAAGAAACTAACATTCTCTGAGCCTTGATTTCCCAGACAATCACATGGAATCCAATATGCTTCATGGAGATGATGGGATAATAAGTAAGATGACATAAAAAGCATACCTGACACATGGTAGTCACTCAATAAATGGGAACTATTGTTATACTTATCTGTAAGTTTCCTCTTTTCGTTGGGAGTCAGAGGAGAGACATTATATCACAATCCTCAATTATTTTTTCTCTTTAGTTCTTTTTACTTTTGATTTTTTTTTTTATGCCATTGAGTTCAAGCAACTATTAAAATTAATCCTAAAACTCCACAGCCTAAATGTTTCCCATTAATCCCAATAGACTGTGAAGAGACCAAACCTAGGTCAATAAAACACAGGCTATGTAGGTTATGTAAACCCAAGGCCTAAAAACCTTAGTGACTTTAATATAAGTGAAAAATCTAACCAACCTTTTGTCCCAACAGAATAGCCAGCTGGACTGACGCAAGTTTTAACTTATCTAAACAAAAAGCAAACGTGTACTATAATCTTGATCCACTATTTGTTTATTTTTTCTGCTATATTATCTTTGCCTCTCTGGAACAGCCGATCCAGTCTACTTATTATTGTTTGCATCTGCCTTACATGTTTCCACCTTTCTACCATCTTCTTCCTTCTGAAATATTATTGTCTGCCCAGGTAAACAATCTATGTCTGTTCTTCCTTCAAAACCTGATCTCACCTCCTCTTCCAGGGAGCCCTCCCAGGTAAGCAGAATACACGATTACATGTTACCTAGAGCCTTACTACTGGGAGCGTGACCTGTGGACAGTCATTGTCAGTCGGCCTCTCAAGCCCTGCCCCAGACCAGCTGAATCAGGTTCTGCCTTTTAACAAGACCCCCAGGTGATCCAGTCCTCACTAAGTACTCACTGAAACCTCCTCTAAGTGATGGGGGAAGGGCAGGACCACCGACCCTTCCTTAGACAACAGGGCTGGTGTTGGGTGTGGGCTGCATTTTGTAAGACGGCTGCTGTAGAGGTGCCTTGTACGTGCTTGGGTTCAAACAGCAGGTAGCTGCAATGTGGCTCCTCTTTCGTTAGCTCCTTTCTCTCCTGCCCAAGGTACCGGAGTCACGGAAAAGGAAAGGAGAAACCTCGCTTTTTCCCAGGTGCGCCAGAAGAGAAAGGAAGCCTTCTCCATAACACAGGTCAGGAGAAAGGATGCGTGTTAACTTTTTAAAAACTGAGATGTAATTCACACACCCTAAAATCCACCCTTTGAAGATGTACAAGTCTGTGGTTTTTCGTACAGTCACAAAGTCATGCAACCATCACCACGATCTAATGTCAGAACATCTTTTCATCACCACAAAAAGAAAGTCCTTGCTAATTAGACCCAGACTCGGGCAACCACCGATCTCCTTTTTGTGTCTGTGAACACATCTATGCTGACTATTTCACGTACCATATACCATATACTATGTGGCCTTCTGTGTCTGGCTTCCTTCCCTCCGCCTAATGCTTTTAAGGTTCATCCACGCTGTAGCCTGTGCCTCTACTGACTAGGATCCTCTCCTTGACCAGACTCTCATCTCATCAGCTCCCCCGAGCTTTTCTGCTCTCACCGCTTCTGATTGTCTCTGCGTTGTCCAATTCTGAGAGCACTGCCCTGCTTGGCCCCCGCCACCACCCCACCCCCCGCCCACATGCTGGCCCAGAAAACGCTTCTGTGAAAAAAAATTGAAATAACTGTGTCACTTATCTCATCAGTTTCCCTTCTCTTAGGGATCACAGTCCGGCATTTCTCATTGTCCAGTGTCTGAACATGTTGTATCTTACCACCAGCGTCTTCACTCTTCCAAGACCACCTTCATTCAACCCCAGTTTACTCGCCTTTTTTTTTTTTTTAAGTATTCATTGGGATGATGTTAATACGAGGCACAGTTAAAGTGTTTCCGTAAATATCATGCATCATCTGAAATGAGAGGTGTTCAGAGAGAGAATGTGAATAAAACATACCCAGGTTGAGACAACGTTGGTGATATTAATACTGATTAGGGATATTGGATAACTATCCCAGGGAAGAAAAATATGTAAAATGTGATTAGATGGTATAAAAATAATACTGATTCTAGTTATTTACATAAACTGTTCAAGCATTCAACCTAATTATCACACATTACAATAATTTTGAGGTAATGTCGAAATGTGGTTTTGATTAATTTGTGTGTGTTTATGTGCCTCTCAGTAAGTTGGACCCAAGACTGCTCAGTCTTTGGGCGTGTTGCCCATGGAACTGGATGAGAAGGCCCAGAAGCAGGAAGTTTGCTCATTAGGTGACAATGAAGTAAGTCATTGTCACCAAAAGACGAACCATAAGGACTGACCTCATCCTGATCTCTGCTCTCCGTTTCCTTTCCCACTCTAAGATGTCATGTTTTGGTTTAAAAGGAAAAGAAAACCCATAACATAGGACCTAAGGCAAGACAGTCAATAGACAATTATATAAATAATGCCAAGAAAAACTACGTGTGTGGACATCAACTGAAATATTTCCATGGGAAATAAGAGGTTTTTGTTTTTTTCCTGTATTGAAAATCATGTTTAATAAGCATATATTATATTTATAATTATTTTATTTATTTATTTATTTTTGAGGGCAGTGTCACTGGCCCTCATATGTGGGACCCGAACCAGGGCCGCTGGCTTCCCAAGCCAGCTCTTAATCACCGCGCCACTCGGCCGGCCCCTATATTTATAATTAAAACTGCAGCTGAGCACAGGCTTCTCAAAAGAGGGGATTACTCACATATTCTTTTCTTAAAAGTTCTCGAAGACACACCTCTCATTTTCTCCATTTGGAGAATTTGGTTCTTACCCATAACAACTTCATTACATGGCTGTCAAGGTAAATTGGGATGAGAAAAGTGGCACCGATGACAGTCTCTAGACATTAGTCACACATGTCGATTTCGCTTCACCCTTCCGTTCTCTCGCGATGCGCAATAACTTATGCTCAGGGTGTCAAGTTGAATTGTCAGTGACAAGGAGTATAATGGACTTATTTCTCCTTCAACCTCTACATGCTAAAATGAGGACTTACCTATTCATAGTGATCACTCACAGTCTATAGAGACCTAAAGACAACCATTGGCACAACCCACTAGGGAGGCGAGTGAACATTAGGACACAGCACAGGGGATCTATTTTGCAGATGTCAGATGTTCCAGTTTCTTGGGATTACAAACATGTTGGAGCCACTTTCCAAGTAAGAGCACTTGAAGGTGTAAGTAACAAGAACCACTTGGGGATGTTGAAGCAATAACGAGAGAAAAATCATATTGTAGAGTCGATAACAGCTCAGAGAAGCCAAGAAAAAAATAAGCCTGCCCTGAGCAAAGGAAAGAGAGTCAAGAACTGAAAAGTTGAAAGACATCCAGGCAGTTCTCCTCTGCCCCCCTCAGTGCAGCTCTGTTCTTTCAGAAAATATTTTCTTTTTTTTCCTCCCACATGTCAGAGACACCGACATCTCCCAAACTGACAGAGTGCGTGTCCAATTACCCAGAGAGAAACTGGCCTCTCATCTCTTGCCTAATTCTAAATTCCTGGAGATCTGACTCAAAATAGCCCCTCTTGCTCAATTCCTTATTCCCCATGCAGTGACCAGTGACCCAAAGTACAATTACAAGCTCCAGACGTCTCCTGGGCTCATAGTGCTATCATCATGTGATTTGGGGTAAGAGGCAGCCCCCAGAAAGTTGGGTATGTGTTGTGAAGCAGAGAACTGGCCAAACCAAACAATCCAGTTAGAGACCACAAGTGCTTTAAAGTACGAATGTACTGTTTGCATGTAACACATAGCTCCGCCCTCGCCCCCCCCACCTCCGGTGTAACTAAGCCTTGTGAAAGCCACATTGGATCAGAAAGTCACTTACCTTGCTTGCCCTCACTGGATGCTATCATCTGAGCTGTCGTTGTCAATACCCACAAAAGGTTGTTTATGTTCAGAGCTTTATGCAGGCATGAGAAGGATATGATAGAAATAACTAAAAGCACACTATGATATGAGAAGGGTGAATAGAACCAAATACTGATTTGGAGAATCTTTACAGGCCACCCAATAACAGCCTCAGGCCCCACTCAAGCTGCCCCAAACAGATGTGTACTCTAAGTCAAAGCCTTATGCTTTTTGTGCAAATGCAACCTCCAATGAAGGTTCCAACTACCCACCTCCATTCGGATTGCCAACACTCCATCTCTCTCTCTCTCTCTCTCTCTCTCTCTCTCTCTCCCCCCCCCCCCCCATTGAGAATATGCTATTATTTCTAGCTGGTTGCCTCAAAATCTTTTGAAGCTCTAGTGTCATTGGAGATATTTAATTACACTCCCTATAATGGGAAGAAAAACTCTCAATTCTAAAACCTGGGTCCCTGCCATTGTCGAGAAGGATAAATGCCTGGAAATGTCCTATCTGTCTGTTACACGTGCCCTGTGGACTAGAGCGACCTGATAGCTTATCCTGTAATTATTTAGTGCCCATTCATGTGTGGCCTCTACGTACATTATTTTTTTTAAAGATTTTATTGGGGAATTGGGGGAGGGAACAGCAATGGGGAATTGGGGAAGGGGAACAGACAAGTTGCTGTCCTTCTGTTCTTCAGTCTAGTTGTGGAGGAAGTCGCTTCACTGGCCCATGTTGATATTATCATTGTGCTCTTCCAGGATGAGGCAGTCTCTTGCTGGTCACTTAGCAGCTCAAGCCAGCTGCCGGCCACTCACCCTGGCTACCAGCCACTCACCATAGCTTATGGCAGCCCACTGCAGCCTCACTGCAGCCTATGCCATCGCCAGCGACTCACAGCAGCCCAGCTCCAGGTTGAGCTGTTGTTAACCATCTTAGCTGTAGAGGGCGCAGCTTCACTGGCCCATGTGGGATCTGAACTGGTGACCCTGCTGCTCAGAACTCACACTCCCAAGCCAACTCTTAACCAAGGAGCCACTTGGCCGGCCCTCTATGTACATTTTTTTACTGCACGTTCTTTTTCCTCATTAAGCTGGAAGAACACATTGTCAATCAACTAATAGGTAACTGCCAATCATTCAGAGTACTTCGGACAGTCACTGGCCAGAAGGAAAGATAGTGGATCATCTGTCCCTTCCCTTTCTTAATCCTCCTTGTTTCAATTTGTCTCCCTCTAGGCAACACATTCTATCCTCCCTACATAAACACAAAAGAGTTAAATATAAAAGGGAAAATAATATGGGGCAGTGTTCCTTAGGAAGGCCAAACAGCCCTCTCCCAAAACGGATTAAGGTCTCTTGGCAAAGGGGGTTTTGTATTAAAAAAACATGGGCGTGGTGGTGTTCTCATCTGGGGTCCCAACAGTTGACTGTAGCATTCTTCTTCCTTTCCTGTTGGGAACAGCTGTGAGAGGCTGTTAATGAAATAACTGCAGCAGTTCTTCAGTCCACTCCCCACCCCACCACTAGGAAATCACCTGGTGTTTCAAGATTGGGTACAACGAGGCCAGTCCATTGTCATGTTTAGAGAAAGAGCTGGGTTTACCTGCAAGAAAAAGATACTTTGTTACAGTTATCCTACGTTATTAAGAGAGTTGTTAAAAAGGTGAGTATTGACCCCCAAATGATACGGTAATCGACAATGACCCTTCAGCTTTTTGGTAAAAGTTTTTAGTGTTGTGTTATCTCTTAGGGCTGATGCACCCTTGCTGTGGGGGAGGGGGTTTGAACAGAGACTGAAAGACAGAAGTGACAGTGACATTTCCCTTCTCCTTCCTTTTCAAAGTAACAACACCTAAGACATGGAAAACAACCCCAGGATCTAATTTGATGTCGTGAATGACTCAACCGAATGCCACTCCAGAGACACAGCCACCTTTGTACATTTCTTTGTGATGGCTTTGTCATGCTGGGGTTCAGCTCCCATCAGATGAACGCAGGATTCAGTGGGGCCCAAAAGGAACAACAATGGAGCCACAGATAGGGCGTTCATACCACTATATTATATTTGTGGCTGGTCAAGACACAAGCAAACATCCGTCAACACCCCAACAAGGGATCTTCCTGTACCACAGTCTCGCTGGAGGCCAGGTGACGCACAGGAAGTAGGATCGCCAGGATCTGCACCATCAGTAACACCTGCGCTTGCTAACACAGCCCTGGCAGTTATATGCAAGACAATAATAGTAGCTAATGGCCAACTGGTTACAGCTGATGGCCACCTTTCCATGTGAGGCCGAGAGCCTGGGAACTGCCGTCCTGACTCTTTCCTAACAGCTTTATTAACGCCACCTTTTGCCTATAAATATAAGAGTCCGTTTGAGGACAGTGTGGGCTCTCATTGCTGCGGGGAACACGGCTTAGGCCCTTTTCCCTAAGTCATTCCCACAAGGCAACTCCATCTTGAATTAAAGTGTTGTCTTAGATGGAGCTATTGCCCTCCGAACACGTATTGATCAAGGGATGTAGTTTCATGTACGCTATATGTGCCTTTCATGTTTTCCTAGTATGAGGAGGACATGGAGACAGAGAGAGAAAAAAATGCGAAAGAACTGAAAGCAAGAAAAATAAAAGTAGTGGTCTAAATAAATCATATTAAGTGTCACTATAATATATTCCAGTCACTTCCTTGTCCTAGAGCAGTGCCTGGCACACAGTGGCCATTTGTTGAATGTATGAATGAATGAATGAGATTCCCAAACAATTAATAATTAGGGAGGTCAGTTTAGCTTTGTTTAACATCCAATGAAGAGAAATCACGGAGAGAAAAAAATGAGCTATGATGTAGAAATTTCACATTCCAAAAAAGAGAGAATTCTTTCATATTTAAATGTTACTTATTCTTAATAGTAATGAATGTAACTGTCATTTTCTTCCTCTGGTGACTGTTAAGATTGTCCCTTTATTTTTGTTTTTTAAGAAGCATAACTATCAGGTGTTTCATTGATTTCTTAATCTCGTTTACTATACTTTATTAATATAATTTCTTTTTTTAAGTGTCTAATTCTCTTTGAAAATTCTCAGGTTATCATGAATTATGAAGTGAGCATATCATTTAAAGCCCATGTCAGAAAGTGCATCATTTAGACTCTCTGTGGATCTATTTTTATTTTCTGTCCTTCTCTTGTTTTTCAATCATATCCCCTCATTTATATGTAGTCATATATAGATATATATGAAATTGTACAGACACTTTGAACTCTGGGTGATGCTATATCTATCGGCTTGGCTAGCTCTGGGCGGACTTTCAATCCCAGGCTCACTTTAATCCAATAATTGATTGACATGCTGCAAAGCTGGGTTACAAGCTCTATGGGAGTTGGTGTAGTCATTATTGTCCCTTAGTCCAAGTCTATGATCCCTTGAGTTACCGATCCAAAACCTGGGAGATTTACCAGTGTCCTTCCGTCCTCGAGGGCCTCTGAACCCCAGTGTTGCTCTTAAGTCTTTTCAGTCTGCCAATAGCTTTACTCAACTTTCCAGCCTCTCAGCTGCCTGTTCCAGAACCGGGAGATGGATTACGGTTAAAACAACCCCAAATGCGAAGCTTAGCTCCCTGATCTCATGGATTTTGTTTTCATGATTCAGAATGACCTCATCAGTTCTCCGATATTTTCAAACACGTGTTGTTTATGTTTTGTCCAGACTTACTAATTATTTTCAGTATAAGAATTGGCCCAGATTACCAGTTCTCCTTAACTAGAAATAAAACCTTCTCTGGTAGCTTTTAAGGTTTTCTAATTTTCCTTGATATTCTGTTCTCTGTGGTATATCTAAGTATTAACTTTTTAATAAATCTATCCTTGGTACTCATTGCTCTCTTCCAATCTACATCCAATGTCTCCTATCAATTCCTGGACTCTCTACTACCATCTTTTTGAATATCACCAACCTCATTGTTTTTAGTCTCTCTTTCTGGAATTTCTATTAGACATTTGTCAGAACCTCTTCCTGTTCTCATTATCTTTTCAACTTTTCCTCTAAATTTTCTACTTATCTTCATATAGTTCATGTTAAGAGGTTTATTCAGAATTATCTTCCAATCTATTAATCTCTCTCCTTGTAAATCTACCATTTAACCTGTGCATGGTATTATATTTAATTACCTTTCCCCCATGTTTAGAATTTCTATTTTTCCTTTTCAATGTGGCTGTTCTTCCTCATAATTTCCTATTATTATTCTCTGGATTATTTCCTTTCCCTTATACTTAAACATCTTTAACATGTTAATTTTAAAGTCCTTCCTGACAGTGCATAAGTTGAGACAATACTTTCCTTTAGTAAAATTGTTTACCTTTCCCGAACTTTTCTTTTTCTCTGTAATGGGAAGAATGCCTCATGGGTTTTCTGTGAAAATTAAATAAAATTTTGCACATCCAGATATATATTGTCTATGTAATATTAACACATGATATAATATTAATGCGTAATATTATATATTCTTATGTAAACATCCAACAGTGCCTGGAGCCTAATAGTTACTCCACAAATTTTTCTTACAATCCTCCTCTCTTCTCTGAGCTCTTTTGCCTCTAGACTGTGAGATAGTTGGATATAAAAGACAATGGGTTGGGTTTAATGGCCTGGAACTTGAGGGCACCCTGACTTTCAAAAGACTGTATCTCTCACACAGTCCAGCACATACAATGGGCTTTCTGAATGATGGGTGAGGGAAAGGAGGGAGAAGGGGTGAAAGGAGGGAGGGAGGGAGAGAGAAGAAGGAAGTCTGGTCCAGGTATGCCTGTGTTCTGGAAGGTTCATCTTCTTCCCCTCAAGGGAAAGCAGCTTAGCATGGTGGAATCAGGAGTTCTTGTTCCTCTCCTTACTTGCACTTTGCTGAATAGAGGTTCTTTATGTGCATTACCTTATTTAATTTTCACAAAACACCTGAAGTCACAGAGATTGAAATCCCAATTTGTCTTGATTTCAGAGTCTTCTCTTTCTACGGTATCACCCCAATGGTAACTAAGATACTATATTTCTCAACAAGGAAACAAGTGTCTCCCAGAACTATCACGGAAAAGATCTGATTGGTTTTTTGTTGTTGTTGTTGTTTTGTTTTGCTTTCATTTTTGATCTGTCATTTGCCTACTGTATAATCTTGGGGTGCTCACAACATGTTACTTCCTGAGCCTCGACTTCCTCTTGAGAATAATGCCTGCCATTGCTAACCTCACAAGATTGCTAAGAGCCTGAGAGAATGTGTAAAGGAACATAATCTTTGTAAATCAGATAGCTGTAAACAGTGGGAACCTATTCGTGGCGCATTCATACTAAGGTGTACGTGACTGATATCAGATCCTGCCCTGAGTGGAGACAGAAAGGGCAGAACAAGGAGAACTGAACAGAGTAAATATTCACACAGAGAGGTAAAAGGGCACAAGGACATGCTGGGGACATTCGAAGGAACCAACCTATTCGGAACCAACCTTGCCTAGACTCAATATGGCATTCTTTACACTGCCACATCCTGTTTCCATGTTAACCTAAGATTCCAGAATCCATAGACTGCTCCTCGCCCCCAAACACACACACCCGTCCCCAGGGAAGAGATCCTTCTCGCGCCAAATATGTACAAAACCACCAGCCCCAAAGCTGGCTGTGGGCTGGCTGAGCTCAGGGCTATTCTCGGGCAGCCAGTGTGCACGCTGATAGGGGAGGATTAATGAGACAGTCGGCTCATCCATTGCAATTAGAAACAACACTGGAACTATTCTGGGGCTATTTCTATGCGGGGAACTTGGACTGCTCATCAGCCCTCCTCACTCAGAGACCTGTGGGTAATTAGGGCCATGTTAAATATAGGAGAGCCAGCCCAGAGCAGTCCCATCTGTGCTGGCGCCTTTGACCCTGAGGAAACACTGTGCCCTCAGCTAGCAAGCACTTCCAGAGCAGTAAAAGGTGGGGTTTAGCTTTAAGCTGGAGGATGGGGGTGTTGCTTAACTAAAGCTGAGAATGCCCTGGCTGAGAATGCCCTGGCCTTTTAGCCCCACACGGGCTGTCAGATACACAATTCAGGGGTAAAAAACCACACCGGCCCCAGTCAAGCATCCTGACACGTATGGGCCATGATTTACCAAGCCACAGGTTTGCACCACCCCATGAAAAAGTACAGCTCAGCTGAGGGTATGGAGGGAACTCAGTGTGTCTGTAAACCTTCTATTTCAACAAGAACAACTTAAAAAAAAAAGATTAAGTTTTTTTCTCATGATATTGCTGAGGTGCTGAGGAAAAAAAACAACAAACCACAGGTATTATTATCTCCATGTCTCAGATTTTATTATCCTCTCTATTTTCTAGAAATTGGTGTGGAGAGTGAAATCAGACGCATCGGCAGAACCCACAATGGGTCCCAGAGAGCGCCATCCCCAGCACCTGTGGCCACTCATCTCCATGGTAATTACCTCTTTGTGGAATGTGTCCTCTGAGACCTGCTACTCAAAGTGTGATCCTGAGGTCAGCAGCTTCCGCACTCCTGAAAGTGTGAAATGCTGAGTCTCAGGTCTCTGGCATACTGAATCAGAACCTGCCTTTTTTTCTTTTTTAAATTACATCTTTAAGAGCCTGCCCTTTAACAAGCATTAAAGCTTGAGCCGTATCCATCCAGGAGGCTCTCGGCCTTGCCTCTGGGAGAGCAGTGAAGAGAATAGGCTTTCCAGATGAGCTCAGCTAGTGTGAAGAGGCTGTGAGGTCATTTGACTGCTGCACTGACTAACTGTTTGTTTGCTTGGGTTTCCTAATGCCTGATGATCAGAGAATTTCACAACTTCTCAGGCTCCCAGGATGGTATCTGGATAAATCAGCTCATCTGCTTTCCAATCTGGAAACCTTTGATTGTCTGCAACTTGACCTCTGGGAGTTGCCTGGAGGCATGCACATTGGAGGGTCTGGAAGGTAAGTTTCTGGGTCACATCCTGATGATCCATCAAGCTTGAGAAGGGATGAGGATTCAATGGTGCTAGACTGGGAAGGCGTTTCCCTGGGGTGACAAGATATTCTGCTGTGTTTGCGATTCCTGATTGTTAGAGGGGCTCATTTTTCACATATGCCCAGCTCAGTGATGGCACCCTCAAGGTGGAGAAGTGGTATGGTGCCTTCCTGCAGGGGCTCACCTTGTCTCCCACTTTTCATTCTTGCCAAATCTGCCTGGCCTGGCAAAATCTCTGCCTCAGAGCAATCAACACTCTATGTTCAGCTGATCCACTGGAGTCAATTTTGAGTGGGAGCTGGCCTCAGCCGAGGTCAATTGCCTCAGAGAGTAAAGGAAATTGCTGACTTTCCAGGTGCTTTGCTGGCTGGGAAGGTCACTCTCAGGGCTTGAAGGCACTAAGACCCAGGAGGGCAGTTACTCAGGCCGCTGCAGCTCAGCTGTTGGGACAGGCCCAGTTTCTCCACCTGATAAGCCCAATGGGCTGTGTTTTTGAGTTCTTTCAATTTTCCCAACTCATGGGCAATCAAAACCACCCATGCGATGCTGCCCTCTCTCAGCTGCAAAGGACCAAGGGGTGACAGTCACAGCATCACCCTGGAGGACATCCATAGGCAAAGTCACAGCCACAGCATCCCATCTAATGCTGCTGGTTTCAGCAGCAAAAGAGGCATACATGGTAGCATCTCTGGGAGCTTTAAGGCTCTCCAGATTACCAAGAAAGATGATTATAAAAAGTGGTGGACATTTTTCCACCCCATGTAATCACTCAAGTCCTATAGTTGTCAGGAACTTCTAATGGCTTCACGGCAAGAGCTATACCACCAGCATCACATGACACATGGAAAAAAGCATCAGGAGAAGCGTGTTGACACTGATTCTACTTCCTTAATTCCTGAGCAATTCTCTTCTTGCCCAAGGAAGCAGGACCCACTTGCCAAACTATCTTCTCAGTTGATCTGTTTCTTTAACCAAGTGAATAGCCCAGGCCAGACTTCGCATTAAGGAGTAGAGTGTGCCCCCAAACTAGATGACATAGATTCTATTTTAGACATAAGGAAACTGAGCCACAGATGAGTTATGTAACCAAGTAAGTTGCTCAAGGTCACACAGCCAGAGTTGTGGGGGCATGGAGCTGAATCTAGGCAATCTTTCTCCAGAGGCTGCCATGTTATCACTATTTGTGCTGCCTTTCAGCTGAGGCTGGAGGGGTAAGCAAGATCCAAACTAGGTAGAAACGAGTAAAATTTGGGGCTTACTTCTCAGAGCAATGTCAAACCTATGTCCTCAAGCCATCTCTCTAGGCTGACAGCTCTTAACCCATTTGGTTGAGACCATTGTAAAATCTGACGTAAGGTACAGACACCCTCGTCATAATGAATGTACACATACACAATTTATGTGTGATTGCAGAGGGTCACAGACATGCTTACGACCATTTACAATCTCCAGAATGGTCCAAAGACTGAAGGAAAAAACAACAACAACCCTGTAGTCTGTACCTTCCCCTCCTGCTTACCTCTTACCTGCTCTCTTAGATATTTCTTTGGATTAAATTCTATCTATGTGTCTTCCATCTTACAAGAAATGTCTTAGCTGCTCTTTATTCCAGGAATAAAACATTTAATCTTTTATTGGAGTCCTGGGACCATGTCATTTAAAATGCCTCCAGCAGGTGTGTTGGACTAGGGTATAGGAAGATGTTCCTTTTTGCTTTTCATCTCGATCTGCTACCTGACAAGTTTAGCCCATTTCCCTATCCATCACATGGAAATGTGTTAGCACCTCTGCTTAATGCTTTCCTCAGAGACATACCTGGAGGTCTCCATACCCTGGGACATCCTTTGTCAAGAAATACGCCATAAAAACATTCATGTGTATGCCCTTCATTCAATTTCCAACAAGTCTACTTTGTATGAATTGAATTCTATTTCAGAGTAAAAATTCAATATAATTATATATTGCTCTGTCTTCTTCAGTAAATGCTTTTGAACTCAAAAGAGATATTCAGAAAAGTGTTATCGTACCTTTGGAAAGAAAGTGCCACTGAAATGCAGAGAATTGCAATTTTAATAATAATTATTTTGCTGCTATTGTATCACTGATCCTGACATTGTCCCTCCTCCTACTAATATTCTCGCTACCAGCCCAAACAAGGAAAGACAGATTTAAGTTAGCTAAAGACAGAACAAAAGATCTTTGGGGACCTGTCTAGAAAGAAGGCTTAGTCCCCAAGGGAAAGATGCTAATGCTAGGAGATCCAGTAATGCTACATGAAACTGATACTGCCTGCCAGCCACTTGGGGACCCTCATGCTGAAGAACCAACAGGCAAAGAATGGAATGGGGTGACAGTTGGCTGGGATGGATGTAGGGGAAATTGGATTTCCACTACACTAGAGGAGTAAGAAGTATGTCCAGACAAAGGACACCTCTTATACTCTAATGACCCACAAACTGGGTGGTTTTAAAACAGAAATTTATTTTCTTACAGCCTGGAAGCTAGACATGCAAAATCAAGGTCTTAGTCTTCCTTTTGGAGGCTCTGAGGGAGAGTCTCTCCTAGCTTCTGGTGATATCCAGCAACCTTTGACATTCCCTGGCTTGGAGATGCATCGCCGTAATCTCTGCCTCCCTCATCTTATGGCATTCATCCCTTTGTGTGTATCCAAATTGTCCTCTTTTTAGAAGGACACCAGTAATTGGATAAGAACCCACCCTAATCCAATATGACCTCTTTAAAACATGATTATATCTGCAAAAACCCTATTTCCAGATAAGATCACACTTACAAGGTCTGGGATTTAAATTAAAAATTGGCAAGCACTGTTCAATCTATAATATCCTGATATTTCAGGATGTCCATTACAGAAGTCAAAGGGAGAGTAGACTTCAGCCAGAAGAGAAGTAAACATCACCCAAAGGTGGATAAAGTAGCACATGGGGATATGTATCTTCTTTTGGACAGAGGGTTAATATGTTTTCAACCATAGAAGTGACAGTTGTATCTTATTAGGTGTAAACATCATTTTCTAAAGTCTTTGGAAGTTATGCCTGGTTCAGAGATGTGCAGATGGGTGCCAAGTTGGCCAGGATGGACTGTGGTGTTTTGGTAAAGTCTCAACGCAGCTACATCAGCAACTACATTTTGCAGCATTCCTCTTCCTGTTTGACACCAGTGTAAGGTTATCCTTAAGAGAAATCTGCATGAGATTTGGAAGGCAGAAGTGAAGCAGCAGCCATTATATTCTGAATCGGGCCCCAGGCACTATGGCCGCCAGCACACATGTTCACTGACTGGCTGGCTCACCTTAACTCTGGGCAGCAGCTGTGATTGCAACTCCTACAGCCTTCAACTTCACATGTTCAGTTCGACGGCACTGGGCACACGAGCCTTCTCCGAAGTCACTCATAGCATGGAGGTTGGTAAAAGGCAAATGTGGGTTCCAGTGTTTCCTGATTCCATTCTTTCTTGCTTGCCTGCACCTCATGTCCAGCTTTTCTCCCCATTAGGCCTACTGACCCACAAAGACTTCAGCCCATCATCAGACACAGAAGTAGCACACTCCCATCAACATCTTCACTGGATCGCACAGTTGTCTAAACCCCGGAACTAACCCCTCACTCTACATCTCTGTGTTTCTAGTTCTGATCAAATCCTGATACATGGATCTCGCACCCAACGTTGACCAAGGTTGTCACAGAAGGAAATCAGGAGCCAGGGAAAGCACAGGCATTCAGCCTACCACCTTCACAAAGGCAGGAAGTCTTTGGTAGACAGATGTAGAGTAACTTGGGACAGTTTTTCTACATACTGTATTAGCGCACCCATCCTTCTGGGGCCCAGGACTTACTGGTCATTTTTGACCCTCTCTTCCACTCACATCCATTTATCACAACTGTCTCCAATTAGAGCCTGAAACCAAACATCAACCCAGTAGTTTCTGAGACTGGATGTTACAAGTTTGGGGAATAAAACATAAATATAATGTGCTGTGGCTTATTACAAGAGCCCATTCACAAACAAGGTTGAAATACATTTTGTTTGATGTCTATTCAGTTTGGCTTGCCAGGCATCTTACCTTGCAGAACAGGGGTCAGCAAACTGCGGCTTGCGAGCCACATGTGGCTCTTTGGGTATGTTTCATCTCAAAAGTTTGCCGACCCCTAGAAGAGCCAATCCTGTCCCTCACAACAATTTAAAAATTATTCGAGAGCCATACATATATTTTTTACATAATCACCATTATGTGAATAATATCCTTTAAAAATTTTTTAAATGAAACTGATAGTTTTATATTCATTTTCAATTTTACTTCAGAGTCTGCGGCTCATGAGCCAGTTTGCTGAGCCCTGGAAGCTATTCCATCTCAAAAGTTTACCAACCCCTGTTCCAGAAGATCTATAATAATTATTAGAGCAGTTTACTAGCATCCTATCCTAGCCAGCCTCTGAATTGGGATTCGGGACCTGGTTTTCACTCCAATGCAGTTTTTCGTTTTACTATAAACTCCTATGTTCTCGTTTCCCATATTTTATTACCCTTTCAGAAGGCATCTTTCCTCATTTTCTGTCAACATGTGGTTGCTGGGCTGTGTACATTTCTTCTTTCATTTCTTTCCTTGTACATGTCCTCCATGTGTCACTTTCCTTGCTCCCCTCCTGTCCTTGTTCGAAAGTACCTAACACAAGCTCTTCCATGAAATGTGAACTCTGTATCCCGGTTAACATGCATTTGTTGGAAAGGCATGAAATGTTGAAATAAATTTACATAGGGAAGCTGGAGCTGCTGTTTTGTTCAACTTAAGGTGGTCATGCCTGCTCTACCTGTTTTATTTTAATTACATAGAGTACAGGTTCATTCTGTGAAATCGTTAAGTTCATTCAGCATGGAGCAAGCCTTACTGGACTCTGAGGATTATACATGCATTGATCAGAGACTCTTTCTTAGGAAGATAATACTCAAACGTTTCTCGAGCTCAGGCACCTAGGGAGGCCCAAAAACCTGGGGAGTCCGGTTTCTAGGGCAATGGCTTGATTATTCCATATTATTTTCATGAAAGGGTTAGCATTCCTCATGAAGAAATGGAGGCTAAGTGACTCAGAACAGGTTAGCAAAAAAGACCCACGTCTCAGAATTCTTGGTATGCTGGCTGGCAGGGTTCCTATCTACCCCAGGCCAGTTTTTCTCTCAAAATCACGAAGTTCAAAAAACACAAATAATTTCCATGTAGCTAAAGAGAAAAGGTATTGATTCTTCTCGTAAAAGAGAAAGAGACGGAGAAAGGGGAGCAGAGAAGGAGGGGGGAAGGGAATAAGCCTTAAATTCTATCAGAAATTTAATATTTGGATTTAGAATAAACAAAAAGAAATGTCTAATGAATCACCACGCATTTTAAATCACTAATTATGTATCTACCCAACTCCCTAAATATGCTCTACCACCAATTAGTAGTCTGAAGAGTAGAAAACACCAGGAGAGATTTACTTTTCACTTGACGAATCCTCTGTAGTAAACTCAAATAATTCAAAACAGCTCTCGGTGAATTCCCGTTAAATTCATGCTCCACTTTTCTCATCAGAGAAAAAGTTAAGTCGCTCCTGGTAGAAAAGCTATTTTAAAAAAAATGTCAAATACATTCCATTATAACATGTATAAGTGAACGTTCACAAAACTGTGTCAAATGTCATCCTACAGAGCTGGACACACCAGATTTCTTCAATTCCGTGACTCAGCCCGGGCAAATTTCCATTTGCTGTGAATCTTCCCTGCGGCCAAGTCCCTCTAAACATCTATTTTCATAAAACGTAGATAAGGTTTGGATTGTGTTCCTCCCCTACTCCCACTTCTCTATGGATGGGGAATGCCAGCCATGTATGAACTAAGTGGGCAGGGAAGCTGTACTGATAAAGCTGACCTCAGTTTGCCTGCAGGGTAGGAAGTAGCAATTTGCTTCAGGGCGCACTACATGGTTAATGTTACTAAAAATGTCAAGTGAGCAAGTGGCAGTGGAAGGGAGAAGGGGGTGCGACCATCAAGAAACCAAAAGGGCAGATCGTCACAAATACTTATCAAAAAGCCACTGGGGAGATCACAGAATTCTAACCAATCACTCTGGCCTGATTGATCACCAAAGCTCAAAGGCTGGTGTTGAGACCCCTCATTCCCTTAATGTGACTTTACCTGAAGCTCCGCCTATGTAAGAGGGGTTACATGTGCAGAAGAAGGCGGAGCTGTGAGAACACAGGAAGTGACAACTGGACAGGTCGATACTGGAGCTCATTTGCTTCCTTGCTCATTCTCTCTGCTTCACACTGAGAACAGAGAATTTTTTCCCTTCCTCATCTCTTTTTCCCCCTACAAAAAAAAAAAATGTGTTTATTTCCAACTATGTGACATGGACAAGTTACCAGAGGTAAGAGGTGACTGAACCCGAGTTGAAGAAAAGAGGAGGAAAAAAGACACGTCCCAAGATGAGTTTCATTTATATAATGAAAATAAATTTTTACACAATCAACAGAAACACACCCAGTTTTTTTTTTTGCGAAAAATATTTTTAAATAAATTTTTGTCTTTTTTTTTTTTTTTACATTCTGATATACATATGTAACAAGGTTTATGGCACTGTAACCAGAATCAAATCAAAAAAAAAAAGTAAACAAAGGAAAAAGGTGGGAAGGAAAGTAATTGGTTTTGTTTAATTTCTTTCTATCTCCAAGCTGGCAAATTTGCACTATTTGTCTATCATTCGGCTGCCAGCTCTAACTTGCTTGCACACTCAAAACATCATATTATTGTACAAGAAGCCAGTGAAGGCATATGGTAGAATGGTCGGTACCTTGCTATTCCAAAAAATCTCTTAACCCCAGAGAGGGGAAAAAAATATAATAATTCAGAGTATGAAACACACAAAATCAATAGTATCCTTCGTCTCTTTCAAGAATGTGGAGGGTTCTTAGACCACTGATGCTTAGAATCTTTGCACCGGTAAGAACAGGGTAAGAACAGGGCTCGGTTTGGTAGGGTTTCTGTTTTCTGTATGGATGGCCCTGGCACATCCCAGGTCTTCATGATTCAATGTCTTTACTACTTAGTTTTGGTTCTTTGTAATTGGTTTAAAGTGTAGTATCTTCGGTCTATGAACCTGCACAGACTATTTAATCATAAACTCTACAAATAGCTTCAAAGGAAAAGGGGAATAAACAAGTTGTAGTATATGTTTGTTGTTGGCTTAAAAAAAATGACTTCTTTAGCCTCCCTGCTTTATCAGTTCTTGGGAAATAAATCTCAATGGGCATCAACAGGTAAATTCTTCTCACACTTGTCAAAAATAAAAAGTTTTTTTAAATGAGTTTGTTTCCATTCACAAACTTTAACCCCACCAAAAAAAAAGAAAAAAGAAAAAGAAAAACTCCATTCTGCTTCCTCTTCTGATGGAGAACAGTAATCCTTTCCATCCAGATTATTGTCACACAACTGTTTCCACACCCATCAGCTTTGGTGTAAGGATTCGCGGTGTCACACCATTGTTTAGGTCTTCCTCAAACTCCAGCAACTGCCCCATGAAGTTGAGGTTTGGGGAAATAATTGGTCGTTTGCCTTTGACAAATTTGTAAGCGTCAGTCATGGTCATCCGCGTGTGCTTCATCAGGTAAGCGATGACGATGGTGGCAGAGCGGGACACCCCAGCCTGGCAGTGGATAAGAAGCCCCTTCCCACACTGGTGAGCTTCCTCTGGAAAAAGGGAGAAAGACAGAGATAAAGGGAAGGACTTGATCATGTCATATTTTGCAGAGAAAGAATAAATTTCAACCGTTTTAAACCCAAGCATAATTTACTAGTGAATTGTGTATGCTTGTGTCACAGTTTCCATACTGGCTAAAAGCAATCTTTGCACGAATAAGAAGATACATTTCTACACTTAAAGAAAAGGCTAGGCGAAGTAATCCTTCATAGGAACAGTTTACTTCACGGGTAATGACTGCTGACGGAAGCTGGAGCCACAACTCAATTAGCTTCCATGTTCACCACATTACTGATTAAGTAGGCCCTTCTGATTAAGAATCTTAATTCCTGGGGCATCCAGCTAGCTCAGTTGGTTAGAGCTCAGTGCTCATAACACCAAGGTTGCTGGTTGCTGGTTCAATCCCCACATGGGCCACTGAGCTGCACCCTCCACAACCAGACTGAAGCAATTACTTGACTTGAAGCTGATGGGTCCTGGAAAAACACACTGTTCCCCAATTTTAAAAAAAATTTTTTTTCTTAATTCCAATCGCAAAACTGTGCGACTTACCAAAACTAGAGTTATTAACAATGTCTCTCCTACCCGTGATCAAACAAAACAAAACAAAACAGTTCTTTCTACTGTAGAATTGCTCTGTATAGGAACTGGTATTGCAAAGATAAGAATTTCAGTCTTACTAAACTCTGACCAAGGTTAATGGAACAAAACTCAACTAGAAAGTTACTGGTTCTTACCAGAAAACCCTATTACTGCAAAGTTAGTGAAAGGCTTGTGGCACTCAGGCATGGCGTGTCACCTACATCTAAACTGTTCACTACCCTCTGCAACCATGCATGTTGGTTCCACACGACCATGATGCCAAAGATGGAGTTCTTTCAGCAATGTCTTAAGAATCTAGAGCAACTAAAAGAGGAAATGCTTTATACGTTTTAGGATGTATGAAAAGCTCAGGAGAGTAGCTTGTGGGCACTGCCTGAATGGATTGTTAATGACGCCTCTAGACTAAAAGGCATCCCTAAGAAAGCATCCGTGAAGAAACACCAATCAGAGTAGCGAAGGATAGCAGGGTCAGAACAGTCATGATTTAACCTACATTATTTCTTTCGGCTTGCCACCAGTGGGCCAAGAAAAGAAACATCACAAAAGTTTTCATTTAAAAAATCTACATATTACGCTGACTTCTCATAGGTAACAGTATTTTAAGAAAGTATGTTCCTTTTTCAATTTCTTCTCTTTAGCACACACGAGTTCTCGACTGCCACACCAAGACTGGAAATCATGGCAGTAAGAAGAGAAGCTGCTAAGTGCTCGGTTTGACCACTGGTTCCACCACACACTACATGACTGACCTTGTGTGGGTCACGTAACTCCCCTGAATCTAAATCCCCCTGTCTGAATAATGAGAATAATACCAACTAACCAGGCTCAGGGAACATGGGAATATTATCACAAAAATAAATAAACTGGCATTCTAAAACCCTAAAACTAGATGCTGGGTAGTTTGTATTAGACTCTCAATATATGTTATTATGCTTATAAGACCTGCTGTGTTTTCCCTAATGCAAGGCGACAAGATTTGTATTTATTTCAATGATACAACAATGAAAATAAAATTGTGCCCAGGCAGGTTGTGAGGCTGAATTGTTTTTCAGATGAAATGCTATTTGTTATTTGTTTTATGTTCCATTTTAAAAAGCTGGTAAACCTGAATAAGCTATAAGGAATGTGGGTGCTCTGATTAAAATCTTCTTAGAACGAGCATATCATATGCTACTCGCTAAATGGAAAACAATTTCCTAACTTCCCCCAACTGGAATGAAGTCAAAAAAATTGCAGCCATAACATCATGTCCCAACCAAGAAGTTCCTCATCTACTTGGTGACAAATACTTCTTCCTAGGGGCTCAAGGTTTGGTTCAGGTATTATTAATACAGAATGTAAGGTAGCTTTGCATCCACAAATGTTGCCAGTTGGGAACTAATAGATCATCATAAGCACTGCCCAAGTCTATTGTAGAAATGCCCTGGCCTTGGAGTCGAGGGGCGTGGGTTCTGGTCCCTTCTCTGACACTAAAATTCCTATGACCTTGGAGAAGTTACTCTACTTTTCTGAGTTCAGTGACCACTCAAGATTTCCTTCCAGACTGAACAGTCCTGCATTGAAGGCATAATTAGCAAGGAAACTTAGCTGGGCAAAGTGACCAGAGCAAACTCTCCAGCAAATAGCTGGAGACTCAGTGGCTGTTAGACCCAAGGCTTTTTTTTTTTTTTTTTTTTTTTTTTGCCTAACAAAAGGGCATCAGACATGAGTGCATTCTCCCTGGGACAGAGGCCAATGACAACTTGCTGCAATGTTTAGGAAAAGTACTGGGTCACCCCTTTGTGGCAATAAAAGCCAGAGTCACTTGAAAAACATTGGTGAGTGTTTGCTAGGTACCAGGTGTTCCCCAAAGGATGATGTGAGCCTCGCAACAGTTTGAGGCTACAGAAGCAGTGACATGTTAAAAGTTAGGATTACGGTTAGGCTGGCCATTGCTTCCTTCCAGAGAATAAAGCCTGCTGTTGCTAGAATTTTCCTCCCTGGGAATTACCTGGGCTATACAACGTGATCTTTCCTAATTCAATGAGCCTGGTGTAAGTTGTCTAAGGAAATCTAATGCCATCTCACTAGCACTCACATTTACTTTTGCTGCCCAATATTTAAGAACTGAGACAAAGCAGGTAAAGGGAGCAATAAGCAACCCCATGCCTCCACTTTCCTCTCTCTTCTCTGCACTGGAGTGATGTGTAAAGATATTCACGACAGCCCTGTGTTTGCTTCAGAAGCTACCTTTCAGCAATGCCAGCTTTGCCTCAACCTCATGTAAAGAGGCCACACCAACTGCAAATTCATTAAACAAACCCATGGTAAATAAAGGGGGTGGGGGTGAGTTTGGAGTTGGTGTCATCATCATTATATTTTATTTCCTGTCAGGTGCCAAGGGGCACTGGTAGACCAGAAAGCCACAGCACCAGCTCTGGTCTCCACTTCCTTCCTCTCTCTGTCCATTCTTTTAGAGACATTATGTTCTAGAATCTAGAACATGTCACTGCCAACCCCTACCGTTTTTGTTTTTTTGTTTTTTCATTGAGAACTTGAGGGATGAGGGTCTCTAGTGGAACGGATCCCAACCAAATGGAATTCCTGCTCTCTGATATCCATCCGGATGGCTCCAGGACACTTGATAGGTTATGGCTTCAGGAGAAGACTTGGGCTGCAGCAGGCAGCAGAGCCTGCACGTTGCTCAGAGCCGTTCGTTCTGACACCCAGACATGCACCTTGAGCTTCAGATCAAAGCAAAAGCCAGTGGGGAAAAGAAGGTGGAAGAGGCGCATGGGAGGTAGTTACCAATGAACTCGAAAGCCTCTTCAAAGTACTGCCGCAGGTTCTGCTTGTTGCTGTCGGTGGCCGGCAGCCGCTTGTAGTTGAACAGGCCTTTCTCGTAGTGGTACAGGGGCAGGTGTGTGGTGACGTTGATGACGTAGCCGATGTTCAGCCGCTGCATGGTGTCCAGGTCCTGAGCATCCTGCTCGTTGCCGAGGAACAGGAAGGGCAAGATGGGCGTCAGCTCCGCGTTCTCGATGTCGGGGGTGGTGGGGAGGGACTGAGGTAGCAGGCTCGAGGCCGCGGACGCGCCGCCCCCCACCTCCCGGCACTCTTGGAGCTGGAGGGAGTTGTCACAGAGGTTTTCATGGTTCTGCTTAAAACTGCTAAGTCCACCTGGAACACAAACACAGCAGCGCAATGACGATCTCTAGAGCTTCTGGATCACAACAAAAATAAAAGTCAACCTGGAGACCCAGGACAAGCTTCGGAGGACATCCCTGCGTGGGGGTGCTTGGGAAAGGTGGTCTTTAGACAACCTGGGGCAGGGTCCCCTGGAAAGAATTCCACGCAGCAGCAGGCAATTTCATTAGCGGCAAATCTGATCTGCCTCAAAGAGCCACGTGCTCAGTGGTCTATAAAGGACCTTGCACTTTGGGAAGCAGGAAAGGCACCTATGACCTCCTCGGGCACAGAACTTCTGCCAGCACCTTGGCACTGCAGCCGTGTATCTTGCACCCTTAATAAGCTCAGCTCACCCAGGATGACAACTTTATTCCCAACGTAGCAGAATGGCTATGAGCCAGGCTCTTGGAAGAAGGAGGTTACTTTAGCTATAATCCCAGTTCCACCCCTTCCTGGCTCTGTGACGTGCGGAAGTTAATTTATCTCTCTGTGCCTCAGTCCCCCCATCTGTAAAATGAGAGCCATGGCATCTACATTTCAGTTGACTGGGAGTCTAGAATATAAAGTCCTTAGCACGCTGCCTGACACACAGTATCCCTCAGCAAAGATTTGCTGTTCTTTATTTATATTATTTATATGATTGCCCACAGGTGGAAGCAGCCGAGAAATGCTTGGAAAAGACAAAAATATATCAATCTCTGACTTCCAGTAGTACACGATCTGAAAGCAGCCCCAATTTTTGCAGCCTCCTTCAGGGGCTTGAGCGGACACCAACCCATCAGGCAACCTCTAACAGATCCATGAAGACACACCTTTGAGCTTAAGGCTCTGCTCTGCCTCTAAGTGTAATGGGTGTCATGTAAAAAGCTCAAACCTGTACCAGTTTCCCCATTTTTTAAAACGCAAACTTCCCCCTGTACCAGTGCAGTGTCACTTACAGAAATATAGTTTAAGGAAATCATCTAACCAAAGACACTCAGCTAGATGCGTGAAGATGTTCACTATACTACTACCTGTTTTATAGGAAAGGTCATGTTTAAAAAAAAAAAATTAAGGGACAACTTAATATAGTCACCCAATGGAATATTATATAGCCATTCAAAGTTGTGAAAATAATATGAAAAAAAGAAAATGTTTCTGTTTAATGTTAAATGAAAAGGCCAGAAAACATTCACCATACATGTGATGAAAAGCCGAGGGACCATGCAAAAAAGAACACTTGTCTAAATTAGGAAATGTATGGCTCAGAGTTTGTGTAAATTTTTCCTTTAATATTTGTTAGATGCATCACACACGTGGCTAAGCCCACAGGATTATCATGAGGGTCAAATTATATAATATACAAGTAAGGGCTATGAAAAGCTGAGTTGCCATTATTACCACCAAATTAGCTCTAATTCTCATCAAACAGGAATAGATGAAAAGTGGGAGAAGGTGGAGAGCTATAAGTTGAACACATTTACCCCCCTCCTTTGACATCAGTCTCTGATAGTTTCAGGAGATAAGGCAGGAAATGAAAGTGCGAACAGGATATGTTTGTGTTGAAATAAGAACGGGAAGTCTGTCCATTACATTCTGAATTTGACATATGTCCTTCTCTATTTCAAGTCTCATCTTTAGCAACCACAGCAGGAAGCTCCAGGCTGTAACCTAGCCGGGCTGTCGCGGTCCTTCACCGGCAGAAGCCCCCGCAACTGGCCGTGTAAGTCAGGGAAGTCATATTCTAAGGTCCGGCAATGACCCCAAGAACACTCAAAGGGTAATATTACGATCACTTCACTCAACTGTAAGCAACCCACCTTTGCTTTTTGAAGAGAAAAATAAGAGCTATGAATTCATTTTAATTGATTTCTAGAACTAAACCCCCAATAAAATATTATTAGTTTATTCTGCTATGACACATGATAAAAAAAAAAAAGTTTGTCTGGGTCCAAAGATCATTTTTAGAGTAGATAAAAGAAATGGAAAACCTGAAAAATTTCACCAGTGAATACTTTAAAAAAAAAAAAAAAGAAATTACCCACTGTCACCATCACAAACTCCATAAAACAGATGCTAAAGAGTTACTTTAAAATCTTCTCAGCCTGCCCTCCACAAAATCCAAACAAACAGTTCCACACTGATCCTGTAATGGGAACCTAATTCACTTTTTTTTTCCCTATGAAAAAGGCAGTTGTTACACTTTTCCATATAAGATGAGAAGAAAGAACAACAAAACAAACACAAAAGAAGTTTCTAAGGGGGGGGTGGAAAAAAACCCCAAAACTTCTCTCTGTTCTTATTTAGGGTACACAAGCTGTAATTTGTCTTAAAAGCAGCTAGTTAAAAAAAAAAAAAAAAAAAAAGCACGCCAGAAAACCTCACACACAGAAAAAAAGCAGCATACAGCTTTTTAAAATTCTGTCTCTACACCTCCTTTCCCAATGACATCAGCTGGGGGCTCCCCACCTGCCCAGTTGCCATAGCAGTTACACAAAGACACACAATGACATCAGTTGGCATGATATCAGCTCTTTGAGTGCAAACAATACAAGAAGAACTACTTTGTTTAAGGCCTTTGGTGCAACTGTGCTCTGGGGAGGCAATGATGTAATGCTAACAGGTGGCATGGGCCTTCCATTTGCCTAATGTGGGGGAAAAAAACCCATGGGGGGAGGAGGGAGAGGATTTGAGATGGACAGACACAGAATGATCCGAGTTGCAGGGGGTGCTCACGTGCAAAATTATGGGTAGATTGTATGTGTAAGCCATGTGGGAACTCTGCTCGCAGCGTATTTGGAGACAGAGTGGGTAGGAAAGGAAATATTGTCATTCAGACATATTAGCTGGACAAGAAAAGTCTCATTGAAGGGTATGAAGAAACCGTCTCCTGTTCCACTGCCTAATCTGCTGGTCAACTTAGGCAAGAATTGTTGCGAGGGTTACAAACATCTATATACTGCAGTAAAAGCACTCTCTTGGTATGGTGGTTTTAAAGCCAAAGGAACGAGTAGAATCTCACAGCGTGGCTTTTGAGAGAGATGCGTGTAAGGAAGCATGCTTTCTTCTCTGAGGGAGTGGAATTAGAAGCTTGGGAGGAGGAAAGTTAGGGGGGTGGGCGAATCCGATTTTCTCCTCCAATAGCTTTACCCCTACCTGACCCCATCACATAACATTAGAGGCCTAATTGACAGCTCACTGAACGAGGAGCGTGACTATTTCCTATTTGTTATTATTATATAAGAAAATTACACCCAGGTAACCCACAAGTGAAGTGGAGGCCATGTGGCATCATGGTTAGGAGCAGGGGTTAGAGGCAGACAGACCCTGGCCGTAATTGTGATTCTGCCTCCTAAGAGCTGGGGGACCTGGTGCCCATCACTTCCCCTCATTAAGCCTCAGTTTAGTGATCTGTAAAGTGGACACAATCATGCCTACACATAGAGTGGTGGTACATGAAGCTTAGGTAAATATGCTGGTATGTAACCAGTCGCCTAGTCAGTGAGGTCATATTACCCCAAGGTCATCATAGTCACCCTTACCTCCAGGTGATGTGTGCACACTGCAGTCCGTGAGAACTGAAAGGGCCGTAACAGTCACTCTGAGGCCCAACTGCTTGGGTCTGAATCCCAAACACTAACTACAAGGCCTCTTGTTTCCTCAGTTTCCCCATATATAAAACAGGGATAATATAATAGTAGTACCTACCTCACGCTACTGTTTTGAGGATTAAACTGGTTACTAAAGTACTTTGAAACAGTCTCTAGCACACATGAAAGCACATTTTGTTTTCATGACTTTAGGAAACCACCGTGTTAAAAATCTAAAGAAAAAAGAAAATCTGCTTCACATAAAGACTCTAAATGATCAGGGAGCTAATGCTCTAGACGTTTTCCTCTTCAAATTGTATTTCAAAAGAACTAGGAACCAAAGTGTCTGAGCAGTTTTAAAGTTTCAATCATGTACTTTTATCATAAAGAAAGCCACAGGTACCCATCCTTCCTAAATAAAAACATCGGACTTCATTTCATTTGTCCTCACTTTTCCAGTAAAGGCTGCATGTCTTTGGATTCCTGGTTTTTCCAGAGGAGGGTTGAGTGTTTTAAATAAAATTGCTCTCCTCCCTTCGATCCCCTCCATCCGGGTCCCCACCAGGCTGAGCGATCTCCTTAGACACAGCTGCTTGGAGTTACCAGTGCACATATTTTCCAGGCATGAGAAACAATGCTGGGGGCAACACATGTCCAACGCTTATCTCCAAACTAGGTTCTCTGCCAAAATGAGTATGGTAGGCACGTGGATGCTGAATGGTAACGAAGAGCACCCAGCACCCCAATGGGAAATACACAGACCTACAAGTCACCAGTCTCTCCCTCCTGGTCAGTGAGGTGAGAAACTTCTCCTGGTGGATGCTTTTTTGGCTCCTGCTGCTGTTTCGGCTACCGCCGTCCTAGGAACAGAAGAGCCCTATATGTAATGTGACTCAGAAGCAGTGCTCTGGATGGCAGGTTCAAGAAACCATATCCAAAGGCAGAATCTATAAGCAAGAGGTTTCCATATTCCAAAGATGGACAGCACTTCTACACGCAAGTGTTTGTGGGTAACATGCTAAGCTGGATCATGAGCGTTTTCCAGAATTTTAAGGAAAACCCTCACTGAAGGTCGGCAAATGGAATGAACACCCAAAGAAAGGTGGAACAGGGACTAAAACTGGACTCTTCTAGAAGCTTGCTGCAAGCCTGTCGATCACCCCATTTTGCTGCCTACTTTTTCTTTCCTGGGTGACTAGTTTTTTAAGGTAAAATGGTACTTGGATGATAATGCTTAAGAACATAGGCTCTGGAGCCTGGCTCCCAGCACTAATGAGCTGTGTAAGCTCGGGCAAGTTATTTAATATCTCTGTACTTCAGTCTCCACATCTGTAATATGGAAATAGCAGTAGTATCGAACCCCACAGGGCACTTAAGATGGATAAACGGCTACATGAAGCAGGTATTATTACTATAAATGGGGAAGATATTGGTATAAAATGGAGCCCTAATGGATACCACTTTGTGGGCCCTCCATGGAAACAAGTACATCAAAGCAGCCGGTCAAGATTTCTAGTCACACAAGAATCTTTGTGAAAGAAAAAAAGCTTGGTTAAATTGAAGCTGATTGTCCGGCTTCCAAAGCAGAACCTCTCCAAGTGGGGGTTAGAGTCACTTCATGCTTTTCAGGGAAGAAAATCACCCACTTTAACAGGAGAAATATTTGGGACACCAGCTAGATCCACAAAGATTCCTGCTACCTCTTGTTTTCCATAAGCTGTCTACATAGTCCATAGACACGATTGGGTATTTTATAGTAGGAATGATTTCAAGTTCAATAGCAGGTGGCGTCACCTAAATTGTCTTATGATCCTGTCCCCAGAGACAGTGTATTTCTTTCCTAAGGAGAGGAAAGAAAGGCATATAGTGAAAAAAGTGAATGAGTCCAGGGACAGTGTCACTAGGCGTCAAGTAAGAAACAAAAGGATAAAGAAACATTTTTGTTGCCTTGGGAAGAGAGAAACTTAGGAGGCTGTGAGTTAAGTGGTTTTGCTGTGGGAAGACCATGAGTCAGAAAAGAGAGCCCTGTGATCATGTCATTTGACTGTTTACAAGTAACATGACCAATATGGGAAAAGACATAAGAAAGGAGATAACATAATGCTTAAAACTCTCAAAAAAAACACAAAAACTCAGTATCGAATCCAATTGAACACGTATTAATTATTGGGCAAATAGTGTTAGGTGTTCCAGGAATATTTCTTTATATGTATCTTAATCCCTTGCTTCATGGGCATTTTACTGTCTGATCTCTATGGTAGGAAATACAAGCTATCTACAGATGTATTTTAATAGCCAACTGTAGAAGGCAGTTCACGAAACATAAGACAGCAGGTAAAGTGGCTTGACTTGAATTTAGAATAATGACTCTGCCACATGCCAGCTGTGTGACTTTATGAAAGCTACTGAGTCTTTCAGAACTAGCTTTCCTTAACTACAAAATGGGGGTATAGTAAGTCCTCACTTAACATCATAGATAGGTTCTGAGACTTTAAGTGAAACACTTATAAAGGAACCAATTTTAGGGGGTGGCCATTTAGCTCAGTTGGTTAGAGCGCAGGCTCATAACACCAAGGTTGCTGGTTCGATCCCCACATGGGCCACTGAGCTGTGCCCTCCACGACTAGATTGAAACAACTATTCAACTTGGAGCTGATGGATCCTGGAAAAACACACTGTTCGCCAATGATAATGATAATAATAATTATTATTATTATAGGAACCAATTTTACCATAAGAACCAATTTTAACATAAGCTAATTAATATACACAAGAGTTAAGTTCCTGTCAACATTATAATGAAATGACTTGAAATAAATGACCACATTTATTTGAGGACATGCTGTATTACTTCTTAGTTCTGTTGTAATGATTCAAAGAGGCTGTGTGTAAACCCCTCATCCTGGTATCTTTACAAAAGCATTCAAACCCTGTGGCTATTTGGATAATAATTGTTGATGGAGTAGCAAGGATAACAAGAGCCCAGGTGGTCTGATGTAGGAGAGTGACTGGGCTCCATGGACAAAGTAGGTTTTGCTAGAGGTGAGATCTTGAAGGATGACACAGTTGGTTCAAGGAAGTGAGGAAAAGGAGACCATCTGCCAGAGTGAGTCCCAAGCTAGAGAAAGGATGTCAAAGAAATGGCCACAGGGTACCCCCACCTGCAGCCCTGCTCTTGTGAAGGTGGCCTTCAGTGTCGCTGGGTCCTAGTGTAGACTCCACAACGCAGAAGGAATTGGCATGCAGAATAGGGGTTGGGTCTGTGGTTGGTGGTCTTCCTTGGAATCCTCTTTATTATTTATGTCCTAAGATTTCAACAGAATTGAAGAGAAAAAAAAAAGACATCTAGGCTTATCAAATGGCCATAAATGCATCCCTGGAAAAATCTCTGGATAGATAGATAGATAGATAGATAGATAGATAGATAGATAGATAGATAGATAGATAATAGTAGATAGATATAGAGAGATGTAGAAATTATAGAAATAATGATATGGAAAAATTTTTATATATATAATCTGTTAACAAAATTCAGCTGAATAATTTTTAAGATCTAATTGGATCCAATAAGCAACTCATGAATGGGGCAGTATCCCATCTAGCAACTAGAAAGGTGCTCTGAGGGTTTGTACAAAATGGGAGGTTTTTATAGGCAGACAGGTGTGGCAGGTAAGTTACTAGCAAAAGAATAGAAAGAATTGTTTTTAGGCCAGGAAATCTATTTTAGGGGAGGAGGGAATGGCATGGGTTTTATCATACAGAGAACCTCGCTAGTACTGATCAGAAAATTTCAGATTGGTTTAAAATTCCACTCCTGGGAGAGGCTGAAATTGCAATTAGGTTAGTTTTGGTTTGGTGATGTGGATTAGCAAAAATGACTCCATTTTGGCCTGCTGGTGTAAAATAAAAATAAATAAAAATAAATAAAAATAAATAAATTTATTTTTAAATAATTTATATATAATACGTGTGTATATATGGGAATATATATATATATAATGTGAAAGTATATAGAAAAGTTATATATACTTAATTTGAAAAATACAGAGGGTGCCAAAAAATGTATACACATTTTAAGAAAGGAAAAAACTATTAACATTTTTTTAATACTCAATATATATCAATAACAAAAAATGAATACAAGTCACGTTTGACTTCTGCAATTACAAGAGGTGCTTAAAATGGTTACCATCAGTGTCCAGACACTTCTGATTACGATGAACTACTGCTTGAGCAATGTTAATCAAAGTGTCCACTTGTATACATTTTTTTCAGTATATATATGACTTTTCTATATTTCTCATTCCTCAATTAGTTGAGGTGTTCAAAACTTTTCTCAGAGTCACTCTATAAAACCTTAGTTTCAACACATATATGTACACATGCATCTTCACTCTACAACTAAATTGCACTTTTAACATTTATTTTCTTATATTTTCCTTCCTATGTATGTACATTCAAATGAATCGCTTTAACAGAATTTAGGTTCTTAAAGAACAGAAACAGACTTATTTAAATGCCTCTGTATACAGGACTTAGCCATATGTCACAGGAAGACAGATGTTTTGTTATGTTTAATACCAACAGGAGCTGTAGGGAAGAGATACTGAACTAGGTGAATAACCTCTTTTCGTAAATAATTTACAAAAATTAAAAGATAAAGTTAAAGGATCTCCCTGGTGTCTACTTTACCTAGTTACAAATCATAGGTAGAAATTACTTTAATTCTTCTCATAAAATTGTCTTCCCATAACTGACTAAAGAGTACTTTTGTTCTTGTTCTGATATTTCAAGTTAGTTAATCTAACCAGGTTATATTTAGTAATAGTTTGAGAAAAGAAAAAGAAAACTCTTGAAAAGTTTATACCAGAATTTTCTTGAATTTTGAGTTAATAATACAGTCCTTTCATTGGATGTTCTGCTGGACAAAAATAATAATTTAGACTGTTGATTCTTACCCAAAATAGGCATTGCCAGTCATTGTAACTCAGGTATTTTACTTATTTTTGTTTCCCTCTGATTATCTGTCATCCCTCCCATCCCCAAAATTTGGTAGATTATAAAATCTAGCATTCTGGAAATAAGCTAATGCTTGACTATAACACATATCATAAACTAAAAACATTAACTTTTGTTCCTTCCTAATCTTCGCATAATTTGCAAAGTGGTTTTCGCTACATGTTTGGGTCTCTATACTTCTACAACTATTTTCAATCATTAACTTGTTTAGGGGCTCTTCTTGTTTTAAAAATGTGTTGCTTCCTTCTTTGATCGATAAAATCTCTGTAATGCCTGAATAATTAAAAAAAAAAAAACCTGTCTAAATATTTACCTCAAAAACAGTGAACTGAATCAGAAAGATCCAATGAATTAGGAACTGTGATATCCAAAAATTGAAAAATGAAGCTTTTATTGTATGCCTTCCAAGAAAAGCTGACCCTGGCATGCTTTTGTCCAAGTTTCAAAAACCTCCCCGCTGCCCACACCACCCCAGCCTCCCAGCTCAGAGGTTGCCTTGGGTGTCTAAAGTACCCTCCCTACAGAATTGGTACAGAAAAGGGCCAGGGATTAGATTTCAGCCTGCTTCAGGAGCTCCGTTGCACAAAAAAAGGGCAGCTTCCGGTTATGGCCCCAAGAAGGGAGGTGCACTTCTAAAGCCCCCTTTCTCCCAGTCCTACTTTAAAGCTTTAATGAGTAACCAGTGTTTAGGATACCATATGTTCAATTTGTGTGTATTTGAATAACATGGGCAGGTTATTTGAGAGGATACTTCCCAAGTATGTAAATACAGCCTGTTTCTTTAAATCTGTTGCCTCATTTATTTACATTGGAACAGAAAGCACTGCCAGAAGCAACAGCTGATGACAGTCATGTAATTTTCCACAAAGACAACAATTAAACAGCTTTGTGTTATTTTAATGAGCAGATGACTTTGATGTGAGCAGGATTCCCACAACCAGGAACCCCCACCACCACCACCACCACCATCCCACCCCGACTTGTGCCCAAGTCACTGTGACTTTAAGAGCCCTGTTTGGCCCCTCACAGCCAGCTTGGGTCACTCCCTTCCTCTCTCATAAACCCACCAGGAGTACAAGGGAAAACACAGGAGACTGAGAGATGGTACCTGGAATACATTTGATGCTTGAACTTCCGAAGTACCCCATAGAATATCTTTTAAACTGATTTTTAAAGAGTCGGGGGTGATTTGGGATGAGTGAAGAGTGTCAAGCTCCTTGCTCCCACGCCTCTCCCCCCCGCCACACAGAGACCCATTAGTGCAGAGACTGCCATCTTTATATCCACCCTTCCCATTCTGTCTCAGAAAGGTTTCAGTAGGAACCACCTAGAAGGCAGGGGGGTGGGCAGAACTGTCTTCTCTGCCTGGACTGGCCAGAGCAGCCATTTCTGCTGGGTTAAGTTGTCCCCTGCACCTCCCCCCTGCCCCACCCCTTGTTGGAAGGCCAGCCTGTGCAGTCTCATGTTCACTGAGAATTCATCTGCCTCTACATGGAGCTCCACTCTCACTAACAAATATGCCAATGAAAGAGTAAAATTCATTGTTTTACACTCATGGCAGGGCTTTGGGAGTCAATCAAATGAATGGCTTTCCACTGAGAAGTGTGCCTATCAAAATACAGGCTGGGCAAGTGGAGGGAAAAGAGGGCTTAGACAGAAGGGCAGCCAAGTTGAAGCCCTGTGATCCTGAAAACTTGCAAGTTTAGATTTCCTTCTGGTTTCTCTAACCTGCCATGTTTAAACTTTACCTCTATTAGCACAGACCAACCAGTTCTCAGGGAGAAAGATACATCATCAACTCTGAGCTCAAGCCTCTGGGTTTTCTTAACAGATACACCAGTTACATCAACATAGTTTTCACTTTCAGAATTTCCTTTATCTAAGAACAAGGTCTCCCAAACATTTTGGGACTTGAGTGACATGCCGAAGATATACTTCCCCCCTCTCCACTGATCAGAGTCCAGTGGGGGAGACAGATGACAAACATATAAACCTACAAATATAAGGTAATAATTAATTAGGATGGGCCATGAGGTGCCCTCCATTTCCTGGCTACTATGTGAGGGAACTAATTAGATTGGGGTTCAAGTAAGGCCTCTGAAGGATGAGAAAAGATTGACTGGCGTGGGAAAGGAGTAGATGGGATGGAGCCCAGGAGACTAGCTGGGCAGAGAG
The DNA here is from genome assembly GCA_033961575.1 of Aselliscus stoliczkanus. Classification (NCBI taxonomy): domain Eukaryota; kingdom Metazoa; phylum Chordata; class Mammalia; order Chiroptera; family Hipposideridae; genus Aselliscus; species Aselliscus stoliczkanus. Next base: position 11,813,012 of record CM066734.1, read on the forward strand.
AACCACCCTTTGGCAAAGCAGGACACTTATGAGGACTAATGTGATGAGACACAATGAATAGGCAGGGGATACTGACCAGAGGAGATCGTGGAAGTCTGCAGAGCGCCCCTTAGGCACATTACACAGTTGGGATTTTATTCTAAATTCAGTGGGAAGTCCCTGAATGCTGAGAAGTCCATAAAAGGTGATCAGTACATGTTTGAAAGGAAAAAAAACGGTATTCACTTACCAGTAGGTGCAATTTACCTATTCCAAAGCCTGGGAAAAACTCATACTCTTTCTTTCCCAGAATGCATTTTTTTTGATACCTGCTATGGACTAAATTGCATCCCCCCCCCCCAAAATTCACATGTTGAAGCCCTAACCCTCAATATAATGGTATTTGGAGATGGGGCCTTTGAAAGAAAATTTGATTTAGAGGAGGTCACAAAGGTGGGGCCCTCATGATGAGATTAGTGTCCTTATAAGAAGAGACAACAGAGAGCTTAGTGTCTTTCTCTCTCCATTATGTAAGGACACAGCAAAAAGGTGGCCGTCTGCAAGCCAGGAAAAGGGACCTCATCAGAACCTAACCGTGCTGGCACCCTGATCCTGGACTTACAGCCTCCAGAACTGTGAGAAATAAATAAATTTCTGTTGTTGTTTAAGCCACACGGTCTATAGTACTTTGTTATGGCAGCCCAAGCTGGCTAATACAATACCACTTTTAATTTTAATTCCCAGTATAGCTTACTTTTTAAAAATATACTTCTTACTTTCAAAGAACCACACAAAAACCTGTGGACTGATGGGAAACCTGTCCCCTGGGAGCCAACCCAAGTTGATATCATATCTTAAAGTCAAGCCAGGAATGGTCCAAGGTCAGGATGGGGAGTCTGCCTAAAGGACCCACATGCCTGAAAGAGACAAGACCATGGAGCCTTCTAGAACCTTAGTCCTATTAGCCAGCGACAAGCACAGAAGCCCACCGCTTTCCCAAAGAGACACATGCCCTCATCATTGTACCCTTCTTGTGGATCAGCATTGGCCATGACCTCCCTATAGCATCTTCCTAGTCCAGGGGTCAGCAAACTGCGGCTCACAAGCCACATGAGCCTCTTTGGGTATGTACGTGTGGCTCCAAAGTAAAATGGAAAATGAAAATAAACCTATCATAGTTTCATCTGTAAAGTTTTTAAAGGATATTATTCACATAATGGTGATTTCATTTGTTTGATGGCTCTCGAATAATTTTTAAATTGTTGTGAGGCACAGGATTGGCTCTTCCATCTCAAAAGTTTGCCGATCCCTGCACTAGGCCAAAGAATATTTTAGCCGGATGCTTTCTGTGTATTTGGGAGGTTACTCTGTACCACAACAGGGCTCTCTACCTTCCCTGCTCACTAAAAGGCTCAATACCGGTTCATCTATCAAGCTGGATTAAGGGAGAGGGGAAAATCCATGAGGTCATACCGGAAGGCTGCAGAGGGAAGAATGTTAACAGGAGGAGAGTGCTATAAAATGCAAAGCTCTATTTTTCCCAAGAGCTCAAGCAGATACTCTCCATTATTGTTTAATTCTCTGAAGAGAGGGAAAACATTCTTTGCTTTTCGGCGCAGAAGTTTAAATAATGAAGCACTGCTAAACAAACAAACAGAGAAAAGCCCAGAGAAGCTATTCATTAAACAAGCCCACTGTACAAAAGGAAAACCATTGCTTAACCATCCACCTCCCCTGAGGACCCACATTTATCTTAGACCCCAAATTAAACACATCACAACTTCACAGCAAAAGTATGTTTCCCAGTGGGATTTCGGTACAGTCCAATTAAATAAATCTCTAGAAATATCAAGAGCGAGCCTCAAGGGAGAGCATATTTCTACTGTGAAACATTCCCAGTGGAAATTACATTTACAAAAGGTCATCTGGAAACATCCATGACAAGAGGAGGGGAGGAAAGGCAGGAAGCAAGACGGGGTTACACAAGTGAAGCCCAGACGTTCCACTGTGACAGTCGCGTAGGAAAGCGCCTGGCTAAAAATGCTGTGTGCCTCAGCTTGCTTTGAATGAAACATCCCTCCATGTCCAAAATAACAGCTTTCATGATGATGTGTTTTAATAAAACCTGGAGGTCAAAGGGCTATGGCTTAGGGAATTCAGGAAGTGGTAGGAAAGGATCAAATGTCAACACCAAAATTTGAATTGTTTTTACTGAGCCAATGTTTTCAGTTCACAAAACGCATAGCAACAATTTCCTCAAGGCACTGAGTTGAATTCTATATTTGGCAAGAAGACTAAGAGAGCCTGAGCATCACCAGTCAACTGCCAGAGAGAGCAGCCGTGAGTTATCCTTGCACAGGACTCATCCAATCGGCCATGGCCACCAGTTTGACACCTCTCTTGAAAAGGTCAGCCTGCCCTGAGAGATACACAAGATTTCATCATGTCCAAAGCTACAGTGTCCCCCACCTAGTGGACCACCTTCTGAGATTAAGGGGCAAAGAACCAAAAAGCCAGTATATATCAGAGGAGATGAGGTGGGGATTATATATCATTGACATGAACTTGAGGCTAAGTGGAGGGCCAGCCACATCATGGTCAGGTTAACCTCGACGTAAGGAATATGGAGATGACCTGGAATGCACCCCACATCTGACACCATCAGACTTCTCAGCCACATCCCCTGGAAGCCTAACTCTGCTCAGGGTGATTGACAGGAGTCCTGAGAGGAAGGCCTCAGAATGAAACCCTTCTTTCCACACTGAAGCAATGCTGGGTTCTAGCTCTGTGACCTCTAGTGTCCCTTCTCACAAATCAGGAGTTTGGAGAATCTGAAAGTTTCTCCCAATTTTAGCATTCTACAATATCAACACAGCTTTGACACAAGGGACACTGATAAACAATGGCAAAAATGGGCCCAGATGTCCTAGGGTCCATGGGGCCGGCCCATCTGCTTCTCACTTTAGGGCCTTTGCATTTGCTGTTCCCTCTTCCTGGCACTCTCTTCCCATCATTCTTCCCGTGGGTGACTCAGACTTCAGATCAAATGGGATTTCCTCAGAAAGGTCTTCTCTGCCCTGCATAGCTGTCTTTCATTATATCACGAAGTTTCCAAGTTTTAGAGTCTTCAAAGTACTTATTCCTCCCTGAAATTACTTGTGTATTGCTTCACTTGTTTATTGTTTGGACTCCAAGAATGCTGAGCTGTTGTTTGTCTTACAGGAAATCAAGCACAATGGTTCCCTATACTGGGGCTCAGGCTGTCTCCACACTTTATAGCAGGTGATCGTGGCAACATTCCTTAACCTTCTTGTACCCTAGTTTCCTCGTTTGCAAAATAGGGCTAGTAATAGTACCAACAGGCAACAATAGGGTTATGGTGAGAACATAATGAACTCATACTGGTAGTTATTAATAGAAATAGAGCAATACAGTAAGTCCTTACTTAATTTTGTTGATAGGTTCTGTAACTTTAAGTAAAAGGACATAGAAGAAAAGCAATTTTACCCCAGGCTAATTGATGTAAAAGGAGTTAGGTTCCCATGGCATATCATCAACAGTATAATGAAACGATGTTGAATAAAACAATATTCGAGGACCTGTTTGCTGTACCCTATTTGTAAAGTAGCTGCTTATTAAATACGTCTGGATTCAGTGACCTTTAGAACAAGATGAGAAAGGGCCAGTTAGTTGTAAAGCACCTATTATGTGCTGTTCAGCACACACACACACACACACACACACACACACTCTGAAGATAAGTCTAATAAGAGAAAGAAGGGAGGATGAAGGAATATTAGCAAACTCAGCAAAGGAAACACTGAGATCAACCTGAAATGATGTCACCTGGCTGTGATTTGTACAAGACAGCGGCAGGGCCAGCCAGGTGAATTTAGCATGAGGACCAAGAAATCCTGTCAGTCCCCTGGCTGGGAAAGAGAGCTGACAAGGATCATGGTGAAGAGGCACCCTGCAGGAGTGCCAGGCCTTAACTGTGACAAATAGCCATGCCCAGGGAGGGCTGGGATTCATCACAATTCATACCTGGTGGCCTTTCACACTTCCACCCATCTCCATGCCTCCTCTCTAGACATTCTGTACAAATGATGAATGGTGGCCATAGATGGGAAGCAGCCAAGAGAGACTAAAGAAGGCTGAAGTGATACTACTCAGCCTGAGAGATGTCAGGGATCAGTGTCAATTCAACACACATTTATTAAGCAGCAATCTGGGCTGGGGGCACAGTACCAAGTGTACAAAACTCAACAACATCTGGTTGGTCCTCTCTGAGCTAGCCGGCCCACCCATGGAGACATGGCAAGAGACAGAGGAGATGATTCAGACAGTGTCTTCACCACCCCCGGGGGCCATTCTTTCTGCCTCCTGTTGAAGGGACACAAGATTGGATCTAAAATCAGGAATTCTGGGTTTCTCTTATTCCTCTCATTAACCGTGCACCTTTGGGCAAGCGATATAACCTTCAGGTCATTTTCAAGCATGATCCTACCCTCGTTTTCTCATCTCTAAAGAGGGTTGTTACAGCCCTAGATCTGTAAAAAGGGATAACATTATGGGTGTTGTTGAAAGATAGACAAATGGCCTCAGAGCCTCTGGTCCCCTGGAAGGTGAGATGCTCAGAAAACCATGCCTAACTTTCTGTGCCTCTTCAGTAGGTTCTGCTGAACTTGCTCTGTCCCTCGGTGAAACCGGGACTGACACCCCCACAGTTACTGAGAGTGGCAGGGAGAGCTGCCGAAGGATTAACTGTCCCCACCCTTAAACCTGAACAGCTCTGAAGAGCAAGCCTGGCAAAGAGTGGCCCTATGAAAAGTGCCCAGGGCTGGCCCAAGTTCGATAGAAATTGAATCATCTTAGGCATGTCAAGAGGCCTTTTTACAACCCTAGAAGACTTTATGTTTTCTTCCTGGTGTTCGCTGGTAAATAAATCTTCCCTTGCAACAACTATGGAGCTTAACTTCAGTTTGTCTTTGCTTAGAAATATGCCTTCCAGGGTGGCCCCAAGATGTCCTGTAGGAAGCCACTTTCTAGGAGCTGGTGACCTGAGAGTGCCCCACAGGACAAAGGAGCAGGAACACAAGGGCATGACCACAAGCAAGAGACAGTGTCTATTTTAATCAGGGAAGAAGCAACCAAACCAAAAAAGCAAAATAAAACATGTAGGATCATGGTTTAAAAATCCAACCAAAAGCCCCCACGGAAAAGACAACAATTGATTTGAACAGTGTTGATGAAATGTAATAGGACACATGCTATAAAGGGATGACTCTAGACAATGCATACTATTTTAAAAAACAAAACACTCCTTGCTCCTATTATCACCCTCCACCAGTGTCCTATAAGGAACTCAATCCCAACATCAATATTTAAGAATCTCTGGTTGCAAAGCGGTGCCATGACCTATGTCACCATCACTGCTTGGTGCTCTCTGGGAGAGGAAGGAACGGAGGGGACCCCAAGAGTTGCAGGCTGGAGGGTACGGGGTGTGGTAGCGTCAGAGCTTCCCCATCTGCAGGCTGAGCCCAGTGGTCAAAAGCAGTTGCTCAGAGACTGAGTCATTTTGCAAAATGGGCGTTCGTCCCCAAGGACATGGAGTTAGAGAGACAAGTAAGTTGAGCTCTAGTTTTTAGCTTTCCCAATCGCTGGGCCCCTAAAACATCTATCAAGATGAAAAGCTGTTCTTGGAACACTGCCCTACAACTCTGATGCTAGTGACGCAGAGTCGGCACAGACCCACAAGTTAAGGGCACAGTCCCTAACAAGGCTTTCCTCTCCTCAGATGCCAGCCCCAAGGCCAGGGGTTCTCAACCACCCACACTTCTGACAATGGGCTAAGAATTCTGGGATTTCCAGGCCCCTCAGTTTGGATAATTTACTAGAATAACTCTCAGAGCTCAGGAAAGCGCTATACTTCATATAACAGTTTTATCATACAGGATACAAATCAGAGCTGGCCCAAAGACGAGACACAGAGGGTGAGGTCCGGGAGGGTCCCGAACACACAGCTTCCCTGCCCCGAGGCCTCATCACCCTACAGCACATCACTGTGTTCATTAGTCAGGAAGCTGAACTGAGCTGGGTGTCCAGAGTTTTTATTGGGGTTTTATTATATAGCTGTGATTGATTGAATCATTGGTCGTGTGACTGAACTCAATCGCTAGCCCCCTTTCTTCCTAGAAGGACGTAGGGCTAATATAAAGCCCCCACCCTCTCTTCACAGTGTTGGTCTTTCTGACAACCCACACCCATTCTGATCATCTCATTAACATATACTCAGGGGTGATTAGGGGTGGCCTCCCAGAAACCTAGGACAAAAGCCAGACAAATTCTCTATCATACAACAATTCTGTTGTGGTGGGCTCCAGAGTCAAGCAGCTCTGAGTTTGACTTGCTGCTGTGTGACTTTAGGCAATTTACCTAGCCTCTCTGAGCCTCAGTTTCCTCATCTAAAATGTAGGAATCATAATACTGTTATTACTACACAGAGATCAGCACTATTAAATAGAAATGTAATGCTGGTTACTATGTAACAAAATTTTTTATTTCAAATGACAGAATTTTAAGAAACAAAATTAAACTAGTGAAGTTCACATTAATAGTATCTTGTACATAACCCAGTGAGTCTAAAATAGCTTCATTTCAACATGGAATCAATAGTAAACCAATTATTAGTGAAATATTTTACATTCTTTTTTGTTAACACAGTCTTTGAGGTCCAGTATGTATTTCACACATGTAGCACATCTCAGCTTGGACTCACCCCATTTCAAGTGCTCAAGAGCCATATGACACCCATGGCTACTATATTGGGCAGATAGAGATAATAACTGCCATCATCCCCATGAAATGAGTGACTACTCAGTGCCATCTGCATCCCCATTTTACAAGTGTGAACTAAAATGTGTGTGTGTGTGTGTGTGTGCGCATGTGTGCACACGTAGAAGCAGTGACCAATGCCGACAATCCAAGGGGCAGTAAGCCACCCCATGTCTATGAGCTCCCACCGAACATCAAACAGCCACTCTCCTCTCAGGAAAAGAATCACTTCAACTTGGAGTAGAGGCTCTCGGATGGACCATCCAGAGCACTCTCTTTTATCCCCATGTTCCCACATCTCCTCATGACACATTTTAGTACCGGCAAAATCAAGTGACCGTGGACAATAGCTTTCAATGCGAAAAGGTGCCCTTAAAGCACTGTGCAGCCAGATGGGGACATCTCAGGGAGCTCGAGATGGCTGGGGAGTGGAGAGGACGTCAAAGCACAGGGAAGAGCTTTGGATCATTGAGTCACTGAGCAGCCCTTCCTGGCCCTCTCTGGCCACTGTCCAGAGTCACTGCCCAGCCACCAGCTAAGTGTACCAAGCCAATGACCCCACTCTTCACTCCTTGGAAAAAGCTCTGCATTGTAAATCTAGAAAAATGTCATGTCACCAGTAGGAGACTGATTTCAAGGTAGTTATTTAGGCAGCTTTGCAGCATCTGATTTTTAGGCCCCAACGCATTCCCAGTTTTCTAAAATGAGGCAGATATTAATATGAAAGCTCTGTCTCTTTTAAGGGTGGCTCTCCCCATGCTCAGCTTCTCACAACTTTTGTTCATTCAGTTCATTCATGCCCACTGGAGTGGGGGTGGGTTTCCTAGCCACCCTCAAGGTAGGAAAGAAGAGATTCACCGAACGAGGGCAGACAAAGGCATTTTTACATAATATGTAAGATTAATTATAATAAATTCAATCCAATTCACATACTTTATCAAGGAAGACAAGCTAATTATCTGTTGGAGAATTAGCACCTATTTAAAGGGCATTTTACCTCAATTTAGCAAAAAGAACTAATGGGAATTGTCTTTCCATTCTGATGTGCTTTTCTGACTGCATTTGCTTAAGCACTCAGAGGACTTCGGCACAGCCCTAAAACTCCAGGGTTAAAGAAAAGGGGAAGGGTGGGAGACACATACCCAAATTCCGCATCTCACCAAGTCTCACTCTTTCTGCTATGAGTATAACAACGCCCCTTGCAAAGTGTCTTATCAACAGCGTCAACCAGGGAGTGACTCATAGTTATGAAACGATCACTCACTTTCACAATTGCTTTTGTCTGTTAATAATGCTGAGCAGTGCCTCCATGCTCCCTCTCACTCTGTCCACCAAGTAGAAACCCAAGATGAACAAACACATGCCTCAAAGACCATGTGCTGTACACACAATCAGAATCTGTACGAAGAGCTGCGATCAAGGATGAAGAGATCTCTAAAAACCAATGACTTTGACAGGTACCGTGTTTCCCTGACAATAAGACTTAATTGGAAAATAAGCCCTGGCATGATTTTTCAGGATGCTTGTATTATAAGCCCTACCCCAAACATAAGCCCCAGTGACGATGGTCAGCCAGACATGATTGTTGGAATACATGCAGATTTTTGGACATGAATAAATGAATAAATATAGATGGTTGGAGCAAAAAGTAATATAAGATCCGATCTTATTTGTGGGGAAACGAGGTAGTTGGCTCTTGTATCTTACAGAGAAAAGCAGGAATGAAAAAGTGAAGGGAAATTGAGGGAGAGGGGGGAAATTAAACCCAAGGAGGTTGGCCTGAGCTTTCGTTCCTCAATGGTGAGTAGAGAAGATGCTAAACAAGGGACTCACTCATGGGATGTCTCTTCTAATATCAGAAATTTAGAAATCATCTTAACTTCATTAATAGGACAATTAATTAAGTAAAATGCGATACAGCCATATAAAGTAAGACATGTTATGACATTTAAAGGAAATCTGTGATGACTATACAGGAAGCAGAAGCATGGGCACTGTAAAGCAAAAAGGAATTTCAGTTTCTATATGAGAAACTCTGCAGAATATGCACATATATGGGTAAAGAATGAAGAGACTATGTAAAAATGAAACTAGGCCAGTCAGGGGGATTCGCATGTCGCCTGGTTTTTTTTCTTTCTAAAACTTTTTTAATATTCCAACAATGGGTACACAATTGAGTCTTTGCTGAGATATAATTTTATAAGATTTCCTTACATAGAAATAGTATATAATTTTCCAGTATAGCACAGATTCAGAAAAAATCCTGATGTAGTTATCTATCCACCTAGAAACATTGGGTTTTTCCACACCTTTAAACAAACCAATCTAGCAAGAATTGAAGACTTCCTACTTATATTGCACCCGTGGCAATGTCAATGTATTTGACTGAATTATATCAGTCATATATCCCTGGGGTATAAGTACATAATGATAAATTATTATTGTAGATATCTGATATTATAATCATGGTCCATTTTTAATAAATATTACCTATTATGTGTCTGGCATTATACAAAGCACTTGGACATATATTATCTAATTTAATCCTCAATTAATCCCATGAGAAAAGTGTCACTACCCTCCCCATTTTACGGATAAGAACACTGAGGCACACCACATTTAATTTGCTCAACTTCATGCTTCTAATAATCAGTGGCAAAGCCAGACTTCAAACTCAGCAGCTTGTTCTAGAATCTGTGATGTTAACCTGCGTACTACATTCCCTTTGCTAGAAAAGATGTAAGTTCCTCATAGGAAGGCCAAGGACAAATACAAAACAGCAGGCTGATTCATGGAGGATCACTCAAGAAGCTCATTACGAAGGGAAAGTGAAATAAAACATGAAGTGACCAGGGCCAAACACTGGGACCCACAAAAACTGCTTATTTAAGAACAGCTCAGATACAAACCGAAGAATTATACTCCCACTGGGATTTCAAAAGAAATTACTGACCTGAGAGTTAGGAAACATGGAGCTGGGCCAGCTCTGCCACCAGCTACTTCTATGCTCTTGGCTGAGTAATCAGCTTCCATATCCGTAAAATGGGACAGTTGATACAAATGCTCAATGATTCTGCCTAAAAGAATGCTGCTCCTAGCACAGACTTTCAAGGGTCTACTCTGCTATCCTTCAAGGGTGTCACCTTGGCTATCCTTCCAGGGTCTGTTCCTGCCACACTCCCCGGGTGCCTGAGCTGTATTCCCAAAGGGTACTGATAACCTAACTAGAGAGGCTTCCTTCACACACTTGAGGGGGAAAAAAAAAATCTATAGTTAATATTATTATCCACACTAATAGGATGAATAATGAATATGAAACATTAGCAACCAGATACCTTTGAGTATGAGAGTCTTTGGGATGTAGTCATACATACCCATCACATATTCCTTCTTACTCGCTGTATCTAACTTTGTACCTGTCTTTCTTCTCATGCATCTACCTCCCATGCTAGAAAATGGGTGAGTACATTAATGTGCACAGAGGAAGGAGGCATCTCCCTCATATTCGCAGGCTACTAAGAGAAGGAGTCCTAAGGTTCCCCAAGTGGAAAAATGCACAGAACAGAAGTACTGCAGTGCTCTGCCCAGGCTCCACCAGGCAGGAGCTGAGTGACCTTGGACAAGTGTCTGGACCTTTCTGAAACTCAGTCTCTCGTATGTAAACAGGGGTGTTAGCATGAGATGCAGTGCTCCAAGCGCAGAGTCTGGTATATAGTAAGCATTACATAAATGTCAGAGATAATTATGGCAGTTTTCAAACGTTTCTTCCATTTGTTATTCCTTAACAGCCTCCGTCATAACCAGAATTTGAAGGTTCCAAAAGTTGGGATATAATTCAAGGCAAGGTTACCGGGAAACCATCTCTTCTCTGAGTATACAGAGTAGGCCACTCTTCTTAGCACTGAATTTTCAGTTGATATGTAAGAAATAGGGGGAGAGGGAGAAGTATTATAATTTAGGGCTCCTCAGAAGATAAAGCATAGGGGAAGCAACCATTAGGAATACAGCTCACTTGTTAAAAAAAAAAAAAAAAAAAAAAGTAAAGCATGTATCCAGCCTGGAAAGAACTTGGGCTTTCAGATCATAAGAACTGAGTTTCAATTCCTGCTTTCCAACTCACTGGTTAATAACATGGGAGAAAATATTTAACCTGCTTCTCAGATTCGCATCTGTGAAACTGGGGGTCTGAAACCTGTCACCAAGAGCTGAGCTGAAGATGAAATAAGACACATGTATGACAGCTGGATGCCTACTGAGAATATAGAAAACATTCAATCGCTATGAATGGGTTTTTTTCCCAAACTACCTGGAAAATAATTTTCTAATTTCGAGGAAGAAGCTAGGTTGGTCCGAGCCAGAGTAGTTACATGTGATTAAATGGTATTTGGCTGTCATATTAAAATATCATTGCATGAGAACCATAAGACCCTTCTTATAACGTCTTATCATAAAAATGTGCTTTTTAAAGAAGACTAGAAATGCAAGACCCAAGAAAAGGTCCCCTGTCGCTTCAAGGAAGACTCTTTTACAAGTCTATGTCTAGTCTTATTATTTTAAGAGGGAGGCAGACGCTCTGTGATAATGATAATGACAATAACAAAGTCTTGGACACGGGGACCCAGGACTCAAGTCCAGTGACATGGGGAGATGCTGAGCTGAAAATGAAATAAGACTCAAGTCCAGTGACATGGGGAGATGCTGTCACTGTGACCCTCAGGGTGCCCTCTGACCTCACACTATTCTTTCTACTTCCCTTCCTCCTTCTGCTCCCACTTTGTTTTTCTCTTCTCACTTGCCAGTAGCAACAGCTGGTAACACTTAGCCCTGTGGTAGCGGACCACGGGGCCAGGATTCAAAGAATGTGGGATTATTTCTTCCATCGAATAAATATGAAGTATTAACAAATTGGATATGATGTTCTGACGCAAAGTGGTGACTGCCTCCCTACCTGGGGACACTGGCTAAGATCAGTTGAACTGACATTATAGCATGAGAGGATTCCGCTTCTCCAAGTGATGAGTGGGCCAACAGTATCCCCTGGGATCAGACACTTTCCTCTACTACTTACTTCACTGAGAAATGGACACCAGATGGCTGCCCGGGGTCCCAGCCCGGTGCTAAGACAAAGAAAAGGAAACCCATTGTTGAAACACTCAGGAAGAATATGGTTTGGTTTGGTTTTCCATGAAATACAAGTCGTAAGGGGCGAAGAGGTGATGAGTAGGCCTTCACCACAAATAAAATTAAGGGCAATACAGATAATTTGATGAATCTGCAAACCCTTTGCTTCCTTTAAGCGTCTCCCACTCGGCTAGAGGCAGAGCATCAGGTAACAGCCTTTATCGGATATGAAAGTATCAGACAGCAGAGTTCATTTCTGTATCCAAAAGCATGGGCTTATGGCTCCCTTTTCTTTAAGTTACATAAAATATGGGTCTTACTGGGGTGAGGGAATGGAATGAATATATATATATATATATATATATATCTTTTTTTTTTTTTTGAGGGCAGCGTCACTGGCCATCATATGTGGGACCAAACCAGGGCCGCTGGCTTCCCAAGCCAGCGCTTAACCACCGCGCCACTCGGCCGGCCCTTATATATATATATTTTTTCACACACACACACACACATACACACAGACACACATAGAAGGTGCCAAAAACATGTATACACATTTTAAGACAGGAAAAAACTGTATTAAAATTACGCTGATGGTAACCACGTTGAGCACCTCTTGTAATTGCAGAAATCAAACGTGATTTGTATTCATCTTTTGTTATCAGTATATATTGAGTATTACCATTACCATTTTAATACAGTTTTTTCCTTTCTTAAAATGTGTGTACTTTTTTTGGCATCCTCTGTATATATTTCCCCCCAACATTTAAGTCATAATAGATGATACAGACATAAGCTGCAAGAAGAAAAGAAGACTAAGATCTTCCTCTTGGCTTATGGATGAAACACCTAAGAAGTCAAAGACTTCCCAATTAGAAAGGATACTCCATGAACTTGAATATAAAATGTGTCTTTTTAAATGTTTTACAATAAAACTCAGGCTGTGGTTTATACTCACCATTTTCTCTTCCCTCCAATTTTTCTGAATTAGTAAGTTTAAACAATATGAATTTAGAGTATACAGTATATGGAAACATAGTCAATGAAAATTTGTCCAAGAGGGACCCACATGGTTTACGGGAAATAACCCAGCTTTGAAATGACAGACTTGTGTTTTCATCCCAGCCTGGTCCCTTAGGATGGTTTTTAATTGTACTTGCAATTTTTTTTTTCTAAGTAGGCCGAAATCTTGTTTTGGAAATACCATTTACAATGCTTGTTTGTTTAGCATACCCTCTTTTCATAGATAGCATGCAGGAAAAAAATAAACATAGGACTTGTTCCTATAAGCAGCGTGCCCGAAATTAATGAGGTCTGAATTACAAAGTTCCACTCTACCTCAAAGATGAGGAAACCTGCCAGCCCTGAGCTCCTGAGGGAAGGAGAGAACATATATTTCCTTTTCCATTAAAAACCAACACAGACAAAAAGTCATTTCTTTTCATATCAAGGAAAGAAATTGCGTTGGCCCATGAAGATGTGCTTAGAAAAGGCCAGGCTCTATCTTGTAAGGGGAAAAGAAAGGCCAAATGCCACACAAATACGTACTCCCCAGAAGATGAACCGCTCCTAAACCAGCCTGTGTGGCGGAAGGTGATGCAGAATACAAACAGGTACATGGTCTCCCAGGTGGGAAGGCAGACTGGCCTGGTCTGTACGTGCCCTCATTCCAGCATTTAGATGATAAGGATTATTATGATGGCAGCTTCCACAGTCTGAAGACGAGCGCCTAGCACCTAGAAGGTTTCAATAATATTTGCTGAGCAAATGCATGAATCTCCTTTACTCACAAGGCTGTATATCTGTGGAGACCAACCTACCAAAAAGTCCCTAGAAACCTGAGCCACTTGACACAGGTGTGTATCTGGAGGTACGTTTTCTAGCTTTTCCCTAAACTGTTAAATTCCCCAGAAGGAGGGATGAAAGCAGTGTTACTATTTGTCCCAGACTTCTAGGACCCAGGTAAATATCAGGATCATGAGCTGCTGGCTTCAAAAGATCTTAGACTGAGGTCCTTAGAGTTGAAATCTGGAAATTCAACAAAAGAGGTATCAATACTCAAAATGATGGATGAAATATCTTATTTTTTATATCTGCATGCTATACATTAGATACTGTTATCATTAGATAATAATACACACAACATGCCAATCTATGGATCGGGGCAAGACCTATTTTAGTACGAAGAACCAAGGCTCCAAAATTAATTATGTATGTGACCTTGAACAAGTGATCAAACTTCTCTAGGCTCCATTTCCGCAGCTACATGAGGAGAAGATCGGACCAGATCGATGGCTCACCAACTTGGCTGCATGTTAGCATCACCAGGGAACCTTTAAAACTCCTGATGTGCAGGCGGTATGTACCCCAGACCAGAATCTCTGGAGCTGGGGCCTGAGAGCTACAGGTTTTCAACTGATCCTCATGAGCAGCCTGCTGTGAAAACCACTGGACGAGGAGACCGTACGTTTCCTTCCTGTTCTCAAAAGTGGGATTCTAGAGTTTGAAAACTGTGAGATGACCTCCCGTGGGATTAGAATTTCTACCCGCAGCATGTAGTATATTCTCAAATGCCTACGTGAATTAAATTGCCCAAGTACTGCAAATCAATACACTTTTATGCCCAAGCTGCTCCCCAGCAGTGCTGGGGCAGTGAGACTGTGGCTGCTGATGACACTTGAGTCTAAGGAAGCAGGGTAGCTTGTGGTGAAAAGCTCACACCTAGTTCTATGAGTCTGTGTGCCACCAGGCTGTGGCAGAGGAGTGCCTCTGTTCCTGTCATTTTGTCAGACCTCCCTTCCCTGATCCTGCTTTTTCTGCTCTAATATCATTACCTACCACTGCCAGGAGAGGCGGTTCTTGAACTTGTCCTTGACAAGCCAAATGGTTAACTTAACAGATCTGAACTGGGAAGGCCAAGAAGATCATACCCAACATGCTCCCACAGTACTGTGCCTAGAACAAGTTGTCAGTCCTTCCTGCCCCCAAGAATAAAAAAAACACACCCCCCAATGTCTAATATGAGAGGTTTTGAAAGGGGTGGGGGTTGGGGAGTAGGGCCCAGGGGCCTGATTTATGGAGAGCTGTCTCTGTGCCAGGCACTTTATTTATGTCATCTCAGTTCATTCTGTGATGTTGAAATTATTCCCATTTTACAATGGAAAAAAACAAACAAACTGGGGCTCTCAGAAATAACCTGGGATGCCTAAAAACACCTACAGTTGGGCAGTGCAAAAGCCTAGATTTGAACCCAGGATTAGTGAGCTAAACTGGGCCCACAGTGAATGAGGGGCAGATGCAGCAAGGGCAGAGATGGGGGAGAGAGCGCGCTTGTCTCTTTTCACTTACATTTTAATTAGGAAGGAGGATGGTGTGTCCAAAAGCTCAGAGAGGATACAGGCAACCGTGAGCCAGCTCAGGGAAAAAGTTTAGGACTCACCTGAAGAAATGAGCAGGGCTTGCAAAGAGTCCCCTCCTTTCCTCCACACTCCATCTCATCACAACTCAAAGCTTCGAGAACTTTTCAACAGGAAGCACACTGCCCCTCCTTCCACTTACCCTTTTATAGTCAGACTACAACCCCTCTTCCAAAAATAAATCGGCCTGATGAAAGGCCAGAAAAAGCAAAGCTTAATAGTTTTATACTTTCATTATTTAGTTGTGGGACAGATATATCATCGCATTTTTACAAATTCCCCTACAAATAAATAATTCTAGGGTAGACCCAAATTACTCTAGCCTCTTGACCCAACATGTTTTTGTAATTACTTGGCACTCCAACTGTATGCTACTTAAATTAGGAAACAGTCACCAAGTTATTTTTAGGTTATAGTACCTCTCTCTCTCTCTCTCTACCCCTCTCTCTCTCTCTCTTTCTCTCCCTCTCTCTCCCACCTCCCTCCCTCCCTCCTACTCTCCCTCCCTCCCTCTGACACCTAGCTTGTTATTTGTACTCCTTTAGAAAAAGAGCCCAAACTGTCTTTTTATTGGCATCGTTATTTCTGTTCAACCAAGAGTAACAATATATTAAGCTACATTTTTGAGAGCTTAGGACATATGAGAAACTGTTTAGATACTTTGCAAACATTAATTCACTCAGCTTAGGAAAACTAACACTATGAGATAACTACTGTTATCTTTTCATAAATGAGGAAGCTCAGGAAGTAAGGGATGAAGCATGCTCAGTAATGGGGTTTGGGGTGGGGTGGGGGATACCAAGACTAGAACTCACACTAGAACTGGATCCCAAGTACTGCCTGAGTTTCCCCACCGTTTGCTTCAAGGCTAATGTTTGACCTGTTTGGATGTTAAACAGAGGCTCAGAATAACAACAGTAAGTTTGCGAATATGGATATGTCCTCATTTCACATAGCTTAAAAAATCCTGATAACATTCCTGAGATACAAGAGAAAAGACTTTTGTGCCCCCCCCCAAAAAAAAAAACAAAACGCAGCAGAAACAGAACATTTTTGCAGGGGCTCTGGTTTCTGAGCATAGCCATTTGCTTTGTCATCAAACAGCATTGCCTACAAGTGTTTACTTCAGATCCCTGTTGACTGTGGAAGAATGTGTGCAATCTCTGTTTGCAATCTACTCCAGCTCATTTCAGAAGTTATGACAGAAAGTTTCATAGTTTAAAAGTCAAACCCCCTATATTATCAAATCTTCGCCATGTATCAGCCTCCTGAAGTAGTTTTCTCTCCTCCCCCTGCCCCCCAATAAATGCCTCTGGTACACAGGCAGGACCCTTGGACACTGGAACAGCCAGTCAGTCTTTTTGACAGCTCAGAGCAAATACAGGCATGGGCCCTGACACACCCATACAGAAGGGGGCGCCACAGACCCCCAGTTGTCCCCTGGAGCCCTCCCACTCAGAGGGATTGCTGCTCCCCCACAGACCTGACAGCCAAGGGATTACACTGGAATTCTACATTTGAAAACCTCATGGGCACATGACTCAGAAGTATTTAGGAGTGAAAATGTTGTCCACAGTATACTATAAAATATCCTCAGCCTTATTACTTTTCCAACATTAAGTTTAAAGATGAAGCATTTAGTTGCATTAAAATGTTGTCTATACTAGAAAATATTTCAACCAAAAAGGGAAGAGAGAGCAACCAGGGAAAACATTAATCATTGTCTAATCTGGTGATAGGTATACGGGGGCTCACTATACTCTTTTCTACTTTTCTGTTTGAAAATTTTTCCACTAAAATTGTTAAAGGCATACACTGTCTTGAAGGAGGAAGCAGCAATAGCTTATCCATTCTTACATAGGTAAGTGACACATTATTTCCCTTTACCCAGCCTTGCTGAAAAGAAAGGGAGTCTTGTAAACATCATAGCAAAGATGGTAGATCTCATTACAGGAGGCCCAGAATTGTCTAGCCTTCTTAGTGTGGTTAGATATCATGTTAAAAATCAACTTTGGATAAAACAAATTATAATTCTTTCAAAGATTTTGCAAATCCCTAAATGCTTATTCATGTCTCCAGGGTGAGTAGAAGCACAGGTCTGATGCCATTTTTTTTCTTCAGGAGTTGAGAATACAAAACATGGATTCAGACATAGGTCACAACAGGGAGGCGACTGTAAATTAGGATGGCAACTTAATCCCAGGGGCTTCTCTGTGCCTCTGATTGCTTTCTTCCCAACCTGACACAGCACGACTAAAATGGTAACTGAGCAGCCGCACTCCTTGACAGGCCAGCACCAAAAATGGAGAACATGGCATGGAAACAGGGGGACATGAAACTTGGATGGGGAGGGTAGCAACCAGTGTTTACAAACATACGCCAGGGAGTCAGGTGGGCCAGCCATAAATTACCCGAGATTGTATGGAAATCTCTAAAAGTAAATTAATGAGACCTTACAAGTTTCTCCCTTACATTCTCAATAACCCCCACCTCCCGATCTTCCCGACAAAAATCGCTCACTCCAAAATGGTACCACTACCACCCTTGCTAAAATAAAATCTTACCTCACCAAGGGAGGGCGTTACTAAAATAAAGCTCAGCAGAGAAGCCAGGCCAGAATGGTCTGCTTGACCCACTCAAGAACCTGGGAGAAGCTGCTGGCCATGCCTTCTGAGGGGTACGCACCCCGTCCTCCACCACCATGGTGCTATGGCATTTACCTTGGGTTTGCCCGCAGGAAAGGATAGCTGTGGGCCTCCTAATATTGATTTCTTTCTCTTCTTTCTCATCTTGGTCCCCATTTTAGGCCATTCCTCCAAAAAGAGACCAAAAGAACAATGATGATAATAGTAAATAAAGCAGATGATAGACCCTTTTGCTCCCGAACTACATTATTTTCAATCAAATTCCCAAATATTTGAAGACAAAGCCCCCAAAGCTACAAGTAATCCAACCTCTACTACCAGCGCGCCTTCCAGGTCAACCGCCGCTCGCTGTGTGTCACCAAACTGAAAATGACGAGCCCTCCCAGAGGCCGCCCAGGGCGCCCAGTGGTGAGGTCAGCAGCATGTCCGGCCCCGCCCCATTGAGGCAATCTTACTCACTGACACTGAGGAGCAAGCCTGGGCTGCCCAGACTCTCAGCTGCATCCAAAGGAGAGGGGGAGAGGAACCCCACTTTAATTAGCAGCACCCAGGAGACTCATTTCTCAGTGACTGAAAAGCCACCCCTATACACAACAATTCCCACTGCCCAACAGAAGGTAGGATCTACAACATCTCCTAATCACCCTCATGTTCAAGACCAGGGTTATCTTAATGTATATTGTTTGATGCCTGTCCTCAGATCATACAGACACCAAAGGCCAGCTTTTTCTCCACAACATCTACTCTGCATGAGCAAGGAGAGGACTCTCAAGACCATTGGCTACCCCCTCTCTTTGCTCCCCAAGATAAACTATTACAAATGAGAAATGTGTAGGTTATCGTTTCTCATCTGCGAAAGACGACACAAACCAAGATCATGGTAAGAAAACCATCAGCGGGGTAAACCTACTGGGAATCACTCAAAGTCAACCAAACAAGAATATAAAGAAATAAAATACAGAACTATCCAGAGGAAATCTGAACATATCTGTAACCCCAAGAAAATCCACAAACAACAACTACAAAATGTCTGGATACTGCTGGAACTCTCTGGATAGATGCCCATGATGGTCTCCATCCCATCAGAGCCTCCAGCACTAAGGAAAGTTGTGCCTCTGTGGAAGTTGAGTCCAAAGAGAGCCAGTTCAGGGGCAGTGGAGGATGGGTATGGGGGATTATATTAAAGGAATTCACAACCGTATTTCCAAGAACACTACTGTATCACTGGGAAGACAAGAAGGAAAATGACAGAGCTGTCTCACAAAGACAAAAGAACAAACTTGCTCACCTCAGAGGCCTGCTGCAATTTAAATAGACAAGGTGTTCAAAGGAACCCTTTGATCAACACACTTCAGGAGACTGGCTGGTGATGTGGCCCAGATTGTGTACCTTGGCTCAAAACACAAGAGAAGAAAGAAGATGGGTATCTCTCAGTACCACTACTGCCAGACAGAAGACACCCAAGAGGAAGAGTTGGGTGCAGTGCTCCAAAGGACATTATCTGAGGGCAAAGAGGTGCAACTGGGATGGATGCAGGATGAAGGCTATCCTACTAGATTAGGCAGCACTGTGTGGAATGAGCTCAGAGAACAATGGGTAATTCATTCCTCCTGCCTGGACTCAGCAACCATGACCTCAGAGTGATTCTGCACTGAGTGTAATGGGGCACAGAACCCACCACCCCATCTTGGGAGGAGCCATGATGCCAATGGTTGTCAGGCGAGGCTAAAAGGAACAATGGGTTGGGGACTATTTCCTAACAATGACTCCATTCCCTTAGAGCCTTGGCAGAGGAACAGACATTTGGGTGAACTTACACTTTCTGTGGGGTCTGTTTACAATAAGGATCTCTGCCCTTCTTGAGGGTCACTTGATAAACCACATAAAATCCAACCTGGTCAGAGAGGAGAGAAAGAGGAAGAATTTCCCACAGAAAGAACTGGTACCTGTATGTTTACCCGTAGTTCACCACAGTTGGTGCTTCCTCCATTCCATCAGCTTTGGTTAAGTCTGAGACATAATAACTTCCCAAATAGCAATGGATTAGGACAGAGCTACCAGACTAGGCATGACAAAATCCCCTTTTTAGAAAGATGAGAAACATCTCAGAGAGGTGAAGTGACTTGCACAATGCAAATTAAAAGGTGAATCAAGATGACAACCCAAGTTTTCTGGCTCCCAGGTCCATGTTGCTGGGTTTGTCTCACTACACCACAGTAATTAAGAAAGGGCGCGGAAGGGCAGGCAAGAAGAAGGAAGTCTATTTTGGTCTTTTGTAGCCAGGGTAAGGAGGATGCTCGTACCTCTAAGAGAAAACCCAAGTGACCCCAGGCGATTCAGGCGGCTGCTTGGGAAGGGACAAGGGGGCATTACCTTTCAACACCAGCGGCTCTTTGCCTTCTCTCTTCAGGGACTCGAGGACTATGTGAAGTGGCTGGGAGGGCATCACTCGGCTCGGCTCATTGGTATTCTCATCATAAACTATAATTTCTTTGGAAAAGATCCTCTTGAAAGAGTCCTTGCCTTCCCTACAGGAAATCAAGTCTAAGACAGTGATTTTGCCCTGCTGTAGTCTCCGCCGGCTGATCTTATCGGCACAGTTGATGTGGACAGCTCCTTGGATGTGACTCTTGTTGTATTCCATGAAAGGCCTGCAGTCAATGATGACAGGGCCCTGGCTTGGCAGGTGACCCTTGCTGCATTTGGTCATCTTCTTTGCCAAGTCATTGGGGTAGATTATTTTGATACTGGCTAGCTGCTTGGGGGTCCCTGACACAGGGCTCCCCACCCCACCTGATGGACCTAAAGAGCCTGCGTTCTCATTATTGTTGACCATCTGGGTGGTAGGGCAGGTGGTAGAGGCTCCGATGGTGGTGGCGGCAGAGCCGGCGGCAATGGCTTGGGTTGGGGCCTGATTGTCCTTGTCGTAGGTTGCCACAGCGCAGCAGCTGGTACTGCTGCATCCACAATTCAGGGAGCGGGCAGAGCCGCTGGATGAGGGCATATACGTCAGATTCGCAGCCTTTAGGGACA
The DNA here is from genome assembly GCA_033961575.1 of Aselliscus stoliczkanus. Taxonomy (NCBI): domain Eukaryota; kingdom Metazoa; phylum Chordata; class Mammalia; order Chiroptera; family Hipposideridae; genus Aselliscus; species Aselliscus stoliczkanus. The sequence continues at coordinate 11,834,040 of CM066734.1, forward strand.
CAACGGTGGTGGCGATGACAGAAGGGTGGCTGTGACTGCCTGGGGCGGCAGAGCCAAGGTAGCTAGAGTCTAAACAAAGGTTGAGATCTTGAGGCCGGGCGGGCCTAGACAGTGCCACTACTACCCTGTCGTCTAAAGGAGATGGAGGCATGAGGAGGCTGAAAACTGGCAATTCAAGAAGAACTCAAGACAGTCTGTAAAGAAGGGGAGGGGGGGAAAGAGAGAATAAAGTCACGTGACACAAAAGGCAGTCGAATCCAACCCCTAGGAGAGGCCTTTGCATCCCTCTGAACCGCCTCATCCTAAGTGCGCTCTGTCATGCCGCTCTTGAAGTCTGAAACGCGTGGTTACAGATTCAAAAAGGATGTCAACCAGAGGAGACCCCCCCCCCATCCATGTGGTCGCTAAGTCTAAGGTGAAATGTATAGTCTATGCAAATGTTGATGAACAACCTTTCTTGGAACTATATCAAAGTTCAGCCTTAGAGAAGGTAAAAGCACAAAGAATTTGAGACCCTGAAGATAGAAAGGGAGGCTCTTAAGAGGCATCTATTCTGAGCCTCATCTCCTGGGCAGAAGTATACTGCAACCATCTGAGAAGGACCCATTTGTCCACCCTTGCATACTTTCCATGTAATTCCTTCCCTACTGCAAAGGCAGAGGAATGACCAAGAGCCCTGGCATGGCTCACAGAAATATACAGCAGCTAAATATACATCAGGGGTGGACGTCAACTTTCTGCAAATCAGAATGAAGGGATCCCCCACTTGAATCTCTTTAATTGGGAGCTAGCCTTGCTTTCCATTTGACCGAGTCCTTTGAAAAGCACAACACAGTCATATTAAAATCTCCTATGTTTCCTCTTAGCCTCTTGTACATTAATCTGCATTTCCCTTTTCATTACAAACTGGTGCCCTAAAATAAAGCCTCAATCCAAGGAGCCAGGTCTGGAAACCCCTACCCTGGCACACCCATCACCCTTTGCTCCCTCACCACCCCTCACCCCACAGGTCCACTCCAGCCTGTAAGGAAAGGACCACTTTGACTCTCCTCCCTCCTTGGTTTCCCCAGCAGCACCAACTAGGCATCCTAGAGCTTCTCTCAACGGGAGGCAGGCACTGCACATGATATTACAATCCCATACAGATACCACCCCTCTTCACATGGATGCATTCCATAAAGATGACCTCCCAAATAGCCCGTGCCTGTTAAAGGGGACAGTGAAGCGTTGCCCACTGGGTCTACCTCTTGTCTCATGACAGGGCACCTGCAAAGTGACAGTTCCTTCCTCGCTGTGGACACAGGGGATTCTACAACCCAGCCCTGCTGGTCCTCTCCTATGGGTCATGCACACAGAAGAGAAACCAAACCCCATGCAAGAGGCACTCACCTAAATGAACTTTAAAAGATGTCTGGAAACATGTCATCTATCATCCATCTACACACAACCGCCACCATTCTCTGACACAGAGCCCAAGTGCCACAGGCAAGATCCATACACGCAGGCACCTACTTGCAAGCACCCATCACATTCACAGATCCCCACCTGACTCAGGTGTTTCTCACCCACCTTTGGATGGGAGTGAAGGATCCAACCCCTTCCCGGCCTCCCTCCCTTCCTCCTCTCTTCCCTCCCTTGCGTAGTATTTTTTTGAAGAGCAAGTACTCTTCCAGGAGCTGTAACTGTTTCCCAGCTAGACCAAGTGGTGAAAGTCGGCTGTTGTGTTACCTGGGAGGGTACGTCCCGGAATCAACAGTCCATTTCCTTGGAGAGGGATGCATAAGCTTGGCCACGGAGACATAAGCTGGGACCCCCCCCCCCCTCCACAGGGAGTGCGCGGCTCAGACACACGCACGGAGTGTAGAAAGAGATCTGCATCTCTGCAGCAGAGGGTCGGGCGTCTATAGCGCCCGTGAAAGCATCCACACTGGCCCAGGAAGCTTCCCAGAGAAATCCCGAGCTATCCCCTCTCTCTCCTAGTCGTCTTTCCACCTCTAGGCAGAGGCTGGAGAGAAAATGAAGTGGTTAGCGAATGCTCCTTCCCCACTCCTGGGGGCACTCAACATCCCCCTTCGCAACACAGCGCACTAGCAAGCCCCAGGCATTTAAAACTGCCGCAAAGCATCCCAACAAACCTCATTTTTTTTCTTCGCCCCAAATCCAAATGGACTGCAGAGAGAGGGAGAGAGAGTAAACGCACAGGGCAGCGTGAGCCAACAGCGGGAACCCTATAATCTCACCTGCTGTGGCTCCCTGTGAGCATCGCCACACACACACACACACACACACACACACACACACACACACACACACACCTCCTTACACTCCCTGGCTCTCACGAGTAACCGCGGTGACTTCCACTTACTTCATAAAGAAGTGCAGCCCTCCACCATCTGGCGCTGCGCTTCAGTGTGGATTCGCACATTCAGCCCCCATTCACTTGGCTTCATTGATCTCCAGCAGCAACATAGTTACTTTCTCTTTTGCTACACTGTAAATGTAAGGTTCGGAGGGGGCGGGCCGGCTCGCGACCGACGGCGCAGGCGACCAATAGGAACCCGGAGAGAGCTGACCGCTACCTCACAGGAGTCGGCGGCCAATGGGGGGCCGGAGGAGGCGGATCCCGGGGCGTGGCCTCGCCTCTAGAAGGAGGGTTGATCCGACGCTGCTCTGGGTCCTCGGTGTTATAACACGGGCGGTGATGTCATTGGCAACCAATCAAAAACTTAAAAGGGCCAGCCGGGGCCCGCGCGGAGCAGCTGCTCTCTATTTACATGTAAACCGAACCGGCAGGATGCAGTTAACCCTTTCCGGGGCTGAATTGTCAATGGGCTGGATGCGCCGCTCGGGGTCCAACGGGCCCTCCCCGCTTGATGGGAACCCCCTGCGCCCCCTCACCCGGGGACAGACCACACTGCCCCTTTATTTTTCTCCTTCTTCCTCTGGACGCATGATCCAAAGTGTCACAGTAACTTTCTAAAGGCAAGAGACCACGAGAACACTCACTGTCCCCAGTGGGCAAAGCGAGTTCCCCGAGTGGCGAGGGGGTGACTTGACCAACTCTAACCCCAGACGGACGGATGTCGCCGAGACGCCCGCGCTGGGACCGACGTGAGCGCTCAGCCAGGGGCATCGCGCCTTCCATCCGCGGACTGGGGGCTCCGGCTCAGCGGGCCGGCCCCCCGCCCCGGGCAGCGAGGCCCGCGTTCCCCGGGCCGCCCGGCTCGTCCCCACGCCGCCGGGGACGTCGCCCGCCCGCCCGCAGATGTCGCTGCCCCTCTGGCGGCCCTGCTGCCACCCCGAGCGGCGGTGGCGCGGCGCCCTCTGGCTCGCCTGCATCCGCGCCCGGGTCACACCACGCCCCCACCTCCCCTGCCTTCTGGAGCCTGAGCACCAAGGCGGCGGCGCGGAGGGCTGCTCGGAGGCGGCGGCCTGTGCTCGGTCCGGAAGGCGCAGGAGGCGCGCCTGGAGCGCCCCCCACCCAGGCCCCGGCTCGCGGTGCGCCCGCCACGCTCCCTGGGGCGGGACCACCGCCCGCCTGCGCCCCTCTCCCGCCGGGAGCGCAAGGGTCCCAGGGCCTTGCCGTGCATCCCCGCGAGCCTTACTAGTCGCCGGCCACCTACAGGGCCCCTAGGGAGTCCAGGACAGCCAGCCTGGCGCTTGTGGAACAGCCGCGGCCGGCGGAAAGGAGCCTGCACTCAGTGCCAATCACCAGATTGAGAGTGGCCAACGGAGCCGGGAGGAGGCGGTGCCGCCGCTCTGGGCTCCCAAAGCGTTGGCCGAACCGAGGGGTCGCTGGGCGAGGCGCGCGTCGAGCGGAGAAGAGGGCGAGGCGAGGCCAGCCGTCCTGAGCCGCGTCTGGAAAATCTCAGGGAAGCTGCGGGCAAGTTGTCTTGCGGTAGGAACAGGAGCGGAGATCCCCGAGTACCTGCATCAAAGAACCTATAGAAAGTAGACCTGCTTCCTTTCCCCCCTCTCCTGGCTCAGAGAGGCAGGCGCCAAAGAGGGAAAGGATTCCAGTGGAGTAAGCTATTGTGAGTGAGCACGATAGAATATTTGGCTGTGACTCTTCTCTCTTTACCACACTGAAGGTGTTTGGAGACATACTTCAGGCTGCAGGCTTAAGTCAGCTAAGTGGCAGCGACATACTCGTGTAATTGCTTTAAGTGCAGATCTGAAATCAGAAGATGTCAGACCCCGGCCAGCTGGCCAGCCAGCTATACTACTCAATGTGCTGTTAAGAGAAAGCCCCTTGGGTACCTCTTGGGGGGAATTATTTATACACATATGCATACATACGCAGTTTAGCTTTCATACCAGTGTATCAAATGGAAGGAAATACATACAATCATCTTAAACAGAAAAGGATTTTTTGTAACCTCCTCTCCACTCACACACCAACACAGACACAGAGGTTAGGGCGCACCCTTTGGTCCTCATACCTTTGGGGATCAGCAAGTCCTGGCCAGGAACGTTGGGTTCTGGATACTTTCCATAGAGATCAGAATAGAACTTCCCAGAGGGTCTACCCTGGATCTATTTGGAGCTTTAATAGCTTGCCTTTTCCTCACCATAGATAATTGGTGAAAAAAAAAAATGCTCACTAACTCAGGGTTGGAGTCCAAGTTGTGCATATAGGTCCTGATTCTGATTCTCATCTGCTGTTATCTGTTCATCCAAAGTCACTGTGTGCATTTATCTGTGAAATGGGAATACCCCAACTCAAAAAAAAAGGGCCGGGGAGTTCTGGTACAAGTGCTGAGGGAAAAATATATTCTCTGCTGACAAAAGACATTCAGTTAAAAAGCATTGTCCTTGCTTCAGGAAATGGGGTGCCTCTATTCAAAGGTACTTAAATCTATAAATTATAAATTCATTGCTACCACCTCAATATGTAAGCCCCAACAAAGTAGGGATTTATACAACTGCAGAAGAGTTCTTAACACTCTTCCTTTGAGGCCCAGAAGGGGAAAGTAACTTCAAAAGGAAGGGTAATGAGATGATTACTTTATTATGGGTTCAAACTAGCAGATTATTATAATTTAGTTGACTAAGAATCTAAGGCATCCAGGCTGAAAAACTGGGAAATGATCGAATCATTTCCTCATCATTTACCAAAGCTGAAACACAGAATAAACATGTTATTAACATATACAAAGATGTAATTATTTTTAAATTAAGCACCTCTAAGGGTATAGTTCATATTCAAAGTATAGTGTGGTAGAAAAAATCAGATTACAGATGGATATTTTTTCAGTTACTACTCCTCTAAGCTTCTTTTGTACAAAATGAGGTGATTTTTGTTCCTATTTTTTGAGTCATAAATGTGAAAATACTATCTAAAGTACTGCTCTTAGTTTAACTTGGTATTAATAATACTAGCCAGCGAATAGCTATGAACTTGATTAGTATACAAATAACTGACAAAGTCTTTTTTTTTTTTTTTGAGGGCAATGTCACTGGCCCTCTCATATGTGGGACCTGAACCCAGGCCACTGGCCTCCTAAGCCAGCGCTTAACCACCGCGCCACTCGGCCAGCCCGACAAAGTCTTAATGTTCAGTTTTAGTCCCAGAGAAACACTGAAGCATCTTCACTGTAGTTGAATGTTCTAACATGACTGTTCTGAGCCATATCTTTGTTCCTACAAACATTATTCAGTAAAATATTATTTCTTTCAGGTGCAAAGTGCTGTTTTAAATCTAAAAGATGAAGAAATTTAGGCTGACATATAAGATGTAATATGAATAATGTTGAACAAATGTATTAAGTAAATGACTTCGTTTATGTGCCCCCAAATGGTAAAGTGTGGGGGATGGTGGCAGAAGGTGGGGACTGGATGAGAATCAGGTTTTCAAAATAATCCTTAAGATCAAGGTGGATTTATGGAGGTACTAGGATTAAGGCAGAGAAAGGCTTAGAAAAAAACATAGAAATGATAAATCCTAGGATAAAGGTGATATTCAATCAGAAAGAGGTGGGGAATGAAAAAGCAAGGTGGCAAGCAGTTGAGGTTGCTGAGGCCAACCTGGTAAACGGGTCTGTGACACTTTCCCGGCCTAGAGAAGGGCTGATGAGAAGGAGCCCCTGAAAGAGGATGGCAGCTGCAGCGTTTGGTGGGGTGATGGGAACAAAAGTGGGCCCACCTACTTTCTCACTATCCATGAGTTTGGACACAGCAGGCCTGTAGGTTTTCCCTTTGAATGCATGCGCATGGTGCCCCGTGACTTGGGAACAAGCTCTGATCCATTTAAGGTTCTACATCTGTGTTTTTCAGTGTGGTAGTCCCTTGCCACGTGTGGCTACTGAACCCTGAAAATGTGGCAAATTTGAATTGAGATGTGCTCTTAGTTTAAAATCCATGCTGCATTTTGAGAACATCATATAAAGAAGGTAACAGAGCTCCATTATTTTTATGTCGGTCACATGTGGAATTGTTTGGATATGTTGGGGTAAATAAAATATGGTCATAAGATGAATTTTACCAGTTTCTTTTTACTTCTTAGAATATGGCTGTTAGAATATTGGACTTGTGCTGTTTACAAATTTCCATCAGTGGTGATATTCTAGAACTTGTAATTGCTCCTTTGATTTGAGGTCACGTTGGTGCCAAAGGCACCAGAGCCACAGAATGTTAGGCCTGGAAGGGACTTTGGAGCTTATCTAGGCCAGTGGTTTTCAAACTGTGTTAGGATGAGCCCGAGGGAATAGGGACGCGTGTGCACATGTGACTGCTGTGGGAGCCGCCACGAGGGGGGTGAGCTCTGACATCACACTCCCACCCCCACCCTGCCACACTTGATCGACATTTTTTTTTTTTCCTGAGACTCCAAAGTAAGATGTCATTTGCAGAAAGGATTCTCGTTGGTTTCTTGTTCTGTTTTGTCCTGTTTTTCAATCTGGGCCCCTCCTTATACCTGTAAGCCCAAAGAATGGAAGCAGCATGGCCAAAGCCATGTAAAGATAAATGAGGCACACTTAGTAATCGAAAGAACCTCGTTGTGTCCAGTCTTAACCTATTAGGAGATGTTGAGAAGTTCTGATTAATTCCTGCAGAACCTGAGGCCAGTCCTGAGGGAGGTTAGGAATGTTGAGAGTGTGTGTTTTGCCTTTTGTCTTGATGCCCCACCCCCTCCCTCCAGAGCACAGTCGGACACAGAGTCCTGGGGTGGAGGGACTGTGGGCTTTATTTACCTCTACAATTAAACTGATTCTAAAAATCTAGCATTTGGAAAAATCTTAGCAGGTAACGCTTACAGTGTGTTTTGCTCTGTGCCAAACGCTGTTATAAGTGATCTACACTCATATATATCTTCACATCAAAGCTACAAGTAGGTACTTCTATCAGCCTTAACGTAAAGATGAGGAAGCAAAAACACAGAGCAGTTCAGTAATCCACCCCACGCCACACAGCCAGAAAGCAGCCGAGGCGACGTTGGAACCCAGACAGTCCTGTGCCAGAGCACCTGCTTTTAACTAGTATGTGTTACTAAATTCATTCTCTTTGTGGATTTTCTAAACCTCTCACATCCCCCTCAGCCTGTAGACTGCCAGGGTATTTTTAATTGCCTCATCATAAGAATTCACTGTTTTTGCCTCTGCTTTCTCCTAAACATCCCAGAGTCCATTATGTCCTCACGTGGTCTCATTCTCAATACTGCATCCTCCACATGTGGGACTGGATCAAACCTCCACTTTGTTTCCAGAAACCTCCCAAAGAGGGCTCAAACCCTTGTCAGTGTTTCGATGGCCACTGCAAACTGGAATGACAGATTCAAGGCAGAGCCTATGACAGATTCAAGGCAGAGCCTATGACAAGTCTATTGCCATTAGGGATTAGGAGGCTTAGGGAGCCCTGCAGCCCCTAAATTCATTCCTCTTCTGAATTATAAATGCAGGTATTAATCAAGTGCCTATCTTTGGGCAACCCCATTGTTTACACACAACTTTTTGGTTGGTTGTTTTTTACCATATTCTCCAATTTCTTCGGTACCCTAGCATCTGTGGAAATATCAACATCTTTCTTGCTGTAATCCATTTCATTACAAGCCATAATGTACTCATACTTTCTTGTCTGTCAGCACTTTTTGCATTATGATCGTCTTCCATGCTGAGGGAAGTTTTCCTCCTACTGCTGAGTTCAGCAGGATAAAGGTATCTTCCTTTTCCCTTCCAACATCTTTCCTTTTATGGCACTCAAGGCATCCATGTCCATGTGTTCATCTCCCTGACGGATGGCAGGGCCAGTGTTTATGGTCTAGCACATGGCTGACAGCCATGACTGGCTTTTTTTTTTTTTTTTTTTTTTTTCTGAAAGAGGCACTTCATCAAGAACCTCCACCTGGGAGTCAAGAAGTCTTCATGTCCCTGGGGGCTGCGTGATGTGCCCTGATTCTGGGCAAGAGGGGGGCTACGGCCGAGAAGTCCTGTTTCCACTGTTCTGTGAAGGTGACTTACATCCCCCAGATGTCCCACCCAGGGGGAGTATTCAGTGTTGCCCCCTGATTTGTATGGTGAATACAGCAACCACTTTAGAGCTACACTTTTAGCCTGCAAGGGCCAAGAATGCACAGAGGTGGTGGCTGACTCCCTTTTCAGGTGAATTTCAGTGTCCGCTGCTTTGCCAAGTACTGAGCACCACCCCTGAGACATTACAGGTGCTCCAATGAATTCAAGTCAGGGCAGGTCAAGTCAATTCAACTTATTCAACAGGTAGAAGAAAAAACCCTACTGAAATTGGCTAAACTTTTAGTTCAGTTAGGCATCTTGGAGAAGGAGAAAACGTTCTTGATGCCATAAACTTCCAGCTCACAAAAATTTTAGAATTTAAAGAAGATAAATAGATTGGGTCAGAAAGTATCCAAATGGAATGCTGGAGCTATGTTTCATTCATCTGCTTATGTGCAGAGCCTGGGACGTACCAGGGGTTGGAGGCTAAGCAACTATGTCACCTTTCTACAGGAACACATGGAGATGTATAATTCACAGGAAATTCTCGGCTGTGGTCATGCTTCAGTTTGCAATTCCTATTCCTAGGAACTAGGAAAACTGATGCTACTTGATGAACTGCTATTCTGAACTTTAAATTGGACTAATGACAGGAACCAGTCCAATGAAGTACTTTCTCTATATTTTTTGTGGAACAGAAATGCCGCAAGATTCTGGTTCCCTTTACAATATACAGTCTTAATCCTCATGTGATACAGGAGTTCTCCAGACTAAAGAAATTAGAAACAGACCATTTTACTCATGAGAACCATCCAGCATATTCTACCAGTGGTTGCTTCTAGCCTACCTAGCATTTATGACTACTTTCCATACAAATAGAACTTTTTCCTTCCCACGTCCCATCCTCCAATGATTAATCAAAATTATTTGTGGAAGAAGGAAGCATCAGAAAGAAAGAAAGGACGAAAGCAAAAGGAAAGCAGAGATAGCTGGGAATTTTTTGTTTTAATTATATAATTTTTTTTTTGCTTGTAGTTTTGACCATAGGGTTGGGAAGGGTATGTTTGGGCAGAAAGAGGACAGGGCATGGACAAGGACATGTTGCCAATTCCAAATATTTTTGTTTTCACAAGCTACATAGACTAGGACAGAATCGGGCCACAGAAAGGGCTTGTTGAATACTTTGCAGCCCCAAAATGTGATAGCCCTAAAGCTCAATCACCAGACACTGGACCACACTCCTGGTATGTCTGAGTCACAACTGTACCTCAAAGATATGCACCAAGACAGACAGCAACTGACTGGTCCTGTGCCAGGCCAGGGGACCTCAAGGATGAAAGAAACCAGTCCCAGCCCTCTGGGAAAGCTGACTGAAAGGACATTTAAAGATATTCAAGTGCATGTCCAGAGCCACTGTATTCAATCCTAGGAGAACCCCAAAAACAAGTTCCTCTGACCCCTAAGAGTAGGGGCAGATTGTGCCTGTCTCCTGTGAGGACACAGAGCTTTTCCTTTTGTGTGTTTAAGTGACTGTGATCTCCATCTGTGATGGTTAATTTCATGTGTCAACCTGACTGGACCACGGTGCCCAGAGAGTTGTTCAAACATTATCCTGGATGTTTCTGTGAGGGTTTTTTTTTTTTCCTTTTGGATGAGACTGATGTTTAAATTGATGATAAACTTTGTGTAAAGCAGATTGCTCTCCATAGCATGGGTGGGCCTTATCCAAGCAGTTGAAGGCCTCAGCAGAACAAAGGCTGATCTCCCCCAAGCAAGAAAGGATGCTACCTGCACATGACCTTCAGACTTCAACTGCAACATTGGCTCTTCCTAATTTTCCAGGCTGCTGGCCCATTCTGCATATTATGGATTTACCAACCTTCATAATTGCATGAGCCAATTCCTACAATAAATTTATATATATATATATATATATATATATATATATATATATGCATTATGCATTACATTGGTTCTGTTTCTCTGGGGAATCCTAATACATCTTCCTTTTGTGGACAGAGCAGAGCAAAGTCTAGGAGATTAGCATTGTGTCAAGTGACACTCATATCTCCACTCCTGTCCTGTGTTCCCAAAGACACACCAGATTGAGTGCATCTTCATCTCTGACCGTCTTAATTTCCAAGAGTTTAAAACTACTCTGGAAGGGTGATGAGGATACACTTAATAAATCTAAGATAGAAAAATATTTTTTTAATTTAAAAAATCTAAGATAGGATTATTGATCTAGAAGAAAAACAATCCCCACCCCCAACACATACACACACACTCACACACACCACACACACACCTACAATTTATTAGGAGAAAACAGCAAATTCTTATGAGGCTCTGCTTTGGGATTCTAAAGCAATCTACAGATTGGAAAGATAAAAATAAGCCAGCAATATATTTCTGAGCCTCTGATTTGTGTCCATTCAGCCTGAAGGGAGAAAGAGATGAATATTTTTTGCTCTCCCACAAATGCATATTTAATCTTCATCTAAATATCCTGAATTTGGAGCCCGTCAGGAGTTTTCATCGTAAGTACAGACTGATTTCCTAATTTTCTACTATGTATTAAGAAAGCCAATTTAAGTCCCAGAATTCATGGGAACATCCTGCTGCCATTATCTATTTCTTGCTACTTTTGCTTTTCCAAATTAATTGACACATGGTTGAATTATTATAAGATCTCAGCATCAGCGCTTAAGGAATGGATTTCTCAAAATGAAGAGGTCACAGTCTACAAAACCACATTGCAGACAAAAATGGACTCTACTTTTGCAGCTGTCTGATGTTTTCGCTTTCCCTGGCTCTTCACCAGGAATGTGTGAAGCATTTGGCGGTGGGCACACAACTTTGTCTCCTTTTCCCTGGCTTCTCGTAGGCAGTCACCTAGATCAGAGCTTCTCCAACTCTGAGTATGCACTGTTCAAGGGTATCCTGTGAAAAATGCTGGTTCTTGTTCAGCAGGTCAAGAGTGAGGCTGGAGATGCTACACTTCCCGTGACTTCGAGGCAGCTGGCCCACAGACCTCACTTGGCCTATCTAGACCCACGCCATCCAATACAGTAGTGACATGTGGCTGCTAGAGCACTCCAACTGTGGCTACTCTGAATTCACATTAACTATAAGGACAAAATACGGACCAGATTTCAAAGGTGCAATAGGACAAAAGGACAAAATGTTTCATTCGTCATTTTGTATTACAGGAAATTCTCAATGTCGTCCATAGGTTCTGCAACTTTAAGCAAAATGACGTAGAATGAGACCAGTTTTAACCATAAGCAGTTGATGTAAACAAGAGTTAAGTTCCCACGGCATCTCATCAACCTTATAACAAAACGACTCAAACAAAATGACGTTATTTGAGGACCTGCTGTCCTTCCAGTTCCAACTCCCCTAAATTCCTAATCTAAACCCATGCATCTCACAGTGAGTTCCGTGGACCCATGTGTGATCACACACAGTTTGTAGCTGGTCTAAATTCAGGGAAGGAGTTTCTGTAGGAATGCAAGTAAACATTAGCAAGCACACTGTTTAGTTCAGCAGAATTTTTTTCCTCTCTTTGAAAGGACCAGAACATGAATTTACCTTTCTGGCAGCACTTTTGTTCTCATCACAGAGCAAGTACTTTGGGTAATGACCACTACATACAGTCTCCTACTGACAGCTCAGCGTTGGTACCCGGTACACATCTCTCACCTTCTAAACCTCTAAACATCCTCCTGCTCCGTCACTGTCTTCCTCTGTGAGTTGGTGCTGCCCGCCGCCCCCCCCCCGCCCACCACCAAGTATCCAAGCAAGAAACAAAGGGAAGGGACAAGTTAGTTGACTTCATACTGAGCAGAGATGATGACCAGTGGGGTCATGAAATGCTGCCTGACTTGGTCAGGTTGGTCTCAGGGCCTGGACTGGGCTAAGCCTGTAGACTGAGTCCAGAGAAAAACATGGAGGCTGTGGGGGCTGGAAGACTGGTGGGTGATTACTGAAATGCTTCCATGGGCTGAGGCTTCTCTAGCTGAATCTGGTACATTCTGAAAGCTCTGCTGGGTGAGGGGACTACCACCTGGACACTTGGTCAATTGCTCTGCACTTCTAGGCTTCTCTGATTTCTTTCTCTTTCAACTGGGACATCACTGTCTTTTCAGCCCAGGCCAACGCCATGACCATTTTGACTTCTGCCCTTGACTCGGACCTTATTTCCTTACCATCTCATTTTTGCTTTTGCGTTCCTTTAATATATGACTTGCAAAATTGGCCCCAGACTCCAATGAAGGAAGAAGACAGACCCAGTTTTACCAATCTACTCTGGTCTGTGTTGTCGCTTTATGCCGAAACAGTGATAGGTAGGCTGGGGTGGGGGCTGGGTGGGAACTGGCACAATCGTTTGAAGCCGAAGAATAGATTATGGCTGGAAACTCCAGTCTTGATTTGGTTCAAGGGCCACAGCTATATTTGACTGGCCCCTGATTGACATAATTATTATTGCCAGGAAGTAATTTTAGTAAGAACTCAAAAGGAGGACATGGGTGATTAAAGCTCTAATAATAACATTTCTGAAAAGTCTGGGTTAATGAATCTGTAACTCTGGTCAAAGAAAAGAGGCTTTGGGTGTTTGGGAATTAGTGCCTGGACCTGAGCTTGGAAAAGAAAAGAGAATTCTACTGGGGAGTCAAGTAGGGCAGGGATGGATCACACATCCCTAAGAAATGCTGGGGAAATAGAGATGTGGCTCATTTTTACATCAAAACTTCCTCTAAAAATGTTGTGAGTAAAATAAAGTTTCTCAGAGCAGATACTGGTTTCAATTTGCTCACCCAGCCTCCCTTATGCATGCACAGGCACTGTACTAGTCTCCTTGAAAGATTCCCCATGGTGTGAGCTGGGCCACTCTGAGCACTGGCTTAGGCAATCCGGCCATTTGTGGCCAGCATCAGCCTTGATTAGGCCAACCTAATTGGCTGATGCCCTACCGGCTGTTACATATTTTGAATATCGCCCTTGGATATAAAGCAAAACTTTCTGTCCTAAAATAGCTTTCAGTTTAGAGGATGAGCTATATACCCACACATAAGCATAGTGCAAGGTTGTGTCATCATAATGGTTACAATTGTATGTCACATTGTCCTCTGCGAAACGCTTTCATACCCTTTATCGCATTGGAACTTCACGACGGCTCTGTGGTGCGTGCTCCTACTCTCATTTTGCAGATAAGAAAGCACGAAGTTCAAGGAGGGAAGCGGTGTCTCTCATTTCATAAAGCAAGCACCTGTCTCACTGACAATGGCTGATTTTCCCTGCAGTGCATTCCCACAGTTCCTGTGGCCTCCTTCTTTAAAACAGAAGATTCAAAAGCAAACAATTGTTTATTTCATGAATTCATTCTCGATTTCTAACTACAGATTTTCATACCCAAGTCACCACATGAAAATCAGCCTTGTAGTTCTGTCACCTGATAGAAAGTTTTAAAAAGCCCCATTCTGGGAAACAAGCTGTTATAAAGCTCGGGTAATGTATTTTGGGGAAGCATGGGGTTGCCTTCAGGCCCTCAGCGAGGCAGTTATGTGTAAAACAAACAAACAGATGCAAAACAAAACAAAAAAAAGCAAGGGCAATGAGACCATTTATTGCAGAGGGAAGAAGAGAGAGAGAGACAGACAGACAGACAGACAGACAGACAGACAGACAGAGAAAATAAATGTTTAATGATAAAAAGTGCCCAGTGATCTGGGGCCAGACTACATTCCCAAAGAAGCCACAGCTGTCACCATAACTCAGCATAGAACAACAGCAAGGGTTCCTCACACTGGCCCTGAGAAAAAGAGGTGAGATGCTAGTGAGAGGAATCTTTTTTTTTTTTTTTTTAAATTGGGGAACGGTGTGTTTTTTCCAGGACCCATCAGCACCAAGTCAAGTAGTTGTTTCAATCTAGTTGTGGAGGGCACAGCTCCATGGCCCATGTGGGGATCGAACCAGCAACCTTGATGTTATGAGCCTGTGCTCTAACCACCTGAGCTAACCCGCGCCACCTGAGAGGATCCTTGATGTCTGCAGAAACAAGCTTGGAAGTTCTGAGAATTCACTCAAGCCGAGTACCTTGTTCTCCAAGTGGCCACACGTACATGGGGCTGCCCTTAAAGCACCTCAAGCCTCTATGTACCTGGTCACAGACTACACGGCCACAAGCCACTGGGAAAAAACAAAATACATCCCGAGTGAGTGATGCCTATCCTACAGCCTGTGTGATCCTTTGCCCAACGCTCGCCACACAGACCCAGGCTCTCAAACCAGGAAGCTTCTGGTTGGTTTGGTGCCCTTTCTTCTGCATCTGACATGCATCTCAGGCACATTCCATCCATACTAACCCCCCGCAATGGCCTCCTTCATGGAACCTTGCAGATATACCAGCTCAGGATGGGAAGGGAACTTAGAAATTGTTGGATGCACCCTCTGTCTTCCCAGGAAAGGAACATGGAATTTAAAAAAGCGAAATGACTTGTTTGAGGTCACAGGAAAGGGTAGTTACACAATTAACAGGACAGGCTATAATTTCTGGTGGTTGTCACACGACATGTGTGATGTTCGATGTCCGGAATAGCCTTACTTTCAAACGACTTGTGCGGGTAGTAACTCCACGAGGTATTATGGTGTCAGTGGTGGAAATGAGGCCACCTTATTAGTACCTGCCTACTGGAACATCCTGCTCTCTATACGAGGTGAATTTCTGATTATTTAGGTTCAGTGATGCATCTTTGAAAGGACTCCAAAATGAACTTTTTCGGTGAAGCAAAAAAGCTTTTACAGTGAATATTTGCTACCTAATTAATTCTTTGGACAGCTCTGTGCAGCTCTTCAAGGCTGGCATACCCATATCGCCATTGTCACTCTGGTGTGTCTTGGTCACTGATTAATTCACTTTGTCACAAGAGATGCACCAATCAAACCTCCACAGGGCAGGGGAATTGGTCTATTTTTTTCAGTCCTGAATGACTTGGGCCTGGGACACAGGGGGTGCACAACAAATATCTCAGGACTAAACACAGGTGACCCTTGAACAACACGGGTTTAAACTGCATGGACTATTATACGTGGATTTTTTTTTCACAATAAATATTGTAAATGTATGTTCTTTTCCTTATGATTTTCTTAATAACATTTTCTTTGCTCTAGCTTACTTTATTGTAAGAGAACAGCATATAATACATATAAACATAAAAAATATGTGTTAATTGACCGTTTATGTTGTCAGTTAGGCTTCCAGTCAACAGTAGGCTATTAATAGTTATATTTTTGGGGGGAATCAAAAGTTATATGTGGATTTTTGACTTCATGGGGGGCTGGCACCGTAACTCCCATGTTGTTCAAGGTCAACTGTAAATGAATTAGTTGATTTTCACAAAGGGAACCCTTGGCACTGGCCCACCTGTCACAGTATCCACCTTCACAGATGTTCCTCCTGCCTGACAGCTTCCTGAGAGGAATGTAGCTGCAAAACACCCCTTTCCTGCTGCCCCGGACATTGAGCAGCCTGCCCACCAGCCCAGTGGGTCAGATCCCTGCTTCCTATGTTCCGCAATGGCTCCTGCGAATATCTCCTAGGCCTCCCCAGAGTGTTTTCTTCTTCTGACTGTAAGCCACCTGCTTAGGCCCACCCAAAAGGATGAGGGAGATTTCTCCATCCCTCATCTTGGAGAGAACATGCCCATCCCATGCTAAGGAGTCTGGGTGTCACTCCATGGTGGCCGGCCCTCTAACCCCACTCTGCCCAGGGGACAGGCCTGCTCTCTTTCTGAGCAGGCACCATTTAGTTTCCCATGATCCCTCTGAAAATGGAAATACTCCCTTCCCCATATGAAGGTCATCGTTGGTTACAGAAGTGTCACAATCACTTGGGGACAAGATGGCATCATAGTTAAGGGCATGACCTTGGAAACCCATTGACCCGAGGTCAAGTCTGGCAACTTCCACTTCCCGTGGAACCTTGGGCAAGTGACTTAATTTTCCTACAATGCAATTTTCTTATTTGTCAAATCAGGAAATTACCAGCACCCATCTCATGGGATAGAATGCTAATGAAATGTCAAAAATTTCTCCATGCCTACTATATATTATAAATGCTCAGTAATTTTTTTACATGTATGAGAGGGGAACAATTAAACAATTTGTTATTTTCAGAGGAGGGCAATGCAAATTGGAGAAGTCAAGAGAGGGTCAGATACCCCATTTGAGAAGCAAACAGGTTCTGGGGAAAGATTAGGATAAAGCTGGACTAGAGGAGATGGAGGCATTAGACGATAGAGAGCGTTTGAACAGCTTTGGATGAAGGGAGAATGAAGGCTTAGAGGAAGAAAAGGAGGTAATAAAAAAGCAAGAGGAAGATATATTCTAAGCTCCTCAGGAAAGAGAACTTTGGGGAAGAGTTTGCACATTTTACGCAACTTTCCTGACCAGCTTTCTTCATCCCCCAGGCAAGGATATGGTCCCAGACTATGAGAACACACTGCCTTTCTCTTCTTTGGTAATTTTATAATCGTCTACCATTGGGCCATAAGCTCTGTGACAGTAGCAACTCTACCTGCTTTGCTTATTGATGTACCCCAATGTCTGGCACGATCCCCACAGACTGGATATTGATGTACCCCAATGTCTGGCAGACCCCCACAGACTGGATATCTGACTTCATAGAAAGCAGCTGTCGTCTCTCCCCATCTTCTCATAAAGGGTAAACTTCAAATCCCTGACTTAGAAATGATGATGGAAGAAATTCAAGTCATTACTTCCTTTCCTTCCCGTTCTTGCTAAGAACGCAACACCAACAAAAAATAAACAAACGTTACATATTTATTCTCCTTAACTTCATTTTGGGTGTTAGCCTCCTGTTTATTTATTCACTCAACAGTGTGCCTGGCTGGGTGAGAGAAAACAGGGCCAAGACTGTCCCTGACCAGTTCCTCAAGTTTAAGTCACTCTTGTCTCATAGGTGGTGTGTATCTCATCAGGGGACAACCTGGGCAGGCCAAGGAGAGGCTGAATGGCCCAGCTTCTCGTCCCATCCCAACCCCGCTCCTGGGCCATCTGTTGTGTTGCTGTACCCCCAGTTTCCAGGATAATTCTGACCATGAGTAGGAAGTACGCACCCCAATGCACACACCCCGATCATCCGTGCTGCTCAGAACATAGCTTCGGGTCTCACTCTCCCGTCCTCTCCCCAGTGAGGCCGCATTCCTATAATTGGACTTTGGCTTCGGCCACTTATCTGGGTCCTTGCTGTGTTTGACTCACTGCTCTCTCCTAGGACCACACTTTGCTTTGCTCCTGATGATAACAAGAGTAGTAAGAGCTCATAATGGTTCAGTGTTTACAGCCTGCGAGCCATGGTGTTCAAGAAATCCTTCCCTTGCACAGAGCCTCATGCAATCTTCACCATAATCCTGTGAGGTATTAGAGTTATTTATTTCCATTTTACTGATTAGGACACTGAGGCTCAGAGAGATTAAATAAATTCCCCGGGGCCCCATGGTCTGGAAATGACGAAGCCAGCCCTCAGCCCAGATAATGGGTCTTCCTGCTGCCTTCATTAATTCCGCTTAAAATCTAGTCCCCTTCCAAAATTCTTTTAAAGAGGAAAGTTTCAATCAGCCCCTCCCTTGCTAAAAATACTTCAGGGCCATCTCTCTGCTGTTTGAATAAAACTCTTTCCTGAGTCCACAAGGAAAGGCCCTGTTAAGTGTCCCCACCTCACTGCTCAGCCTCAATCTAGGCTTTTTCCTTCTCTTACTAAACTCCAGCCCCTCGGTTCCTGGAGGTGGCTGAGCCCTTCCAGCCTTAGCATATTTGAGCATACTATTTCCTGTCCCAGAAAGTTCCTCCCAGCTCTTGCCTTCTCTGGCTGTTTTTCCTCCAGCCTGCAGGCCTGTCCTGCAGATTTCATACTTGAGAGCCTCCAGGCTAATGGGAGTCAATTTCTTGAAATAAACCTCTCTCTCTCTCTCTCTCTCTCTCTCTCTCTCTCTCTCTCTCTCTCTCTCTCTCTCTCTCTCTTCGGAGATCCCTGGTTGATATGATACAGAGCATGTGAAAATCTCTATTATGATGGATTTGTCTATTTCTTCCTTTCATTCCATCAGTTTTTGCTTCCTATGCCTTTAACAACTCTGCTATAAATTACACTCCCATTTAGATCGTTACATCTTCCTGATGGTTTTCCCTTCTACTATGGCACAATCTTCCCTTTATCACGAATATTTTATCTGAGGTTTACTTTATCTGATTATTAATACAGACAATATAGACAGAATTTTTTTGCATACTGATTGTACTGTATACTTCTCTGCATTTACGCAACATGTAATGGGGGATAGCTTTTTTTATTTGAATTGGAGTGTTCAGCCCATTTACAATGAATGAAATTATTGATTTCTATTTGTTTTCCAGTTTTCTCTTCTGTTTTGTTGTTTCTCAATTTCTTTATTTCTATTTTTTTTACTTATTTTGCTTTAATTGAGTAATTTTAGTATCCTATTTTGTTTCCTGTATTAACTTCTTAGTTTATGTCTCAGCTTTTGCTTATTTGAAAAGGTATGTATTTTATCCCCATTTTTGAAGGATATTTTTCTTTGGGATACAGAAATCTTGGTTGACAGGCTTTTTTTTCTTTTCTTGGAACACTTTAAAGGTGCTGTTCAGTGTCTTCTGGTCTCCATTGTTTCTAATAAGAAGTAGTCTAAATTTTTAATCATATATATGTGAGACAAGGCGTGGGCCAGTCACAGTGTCAAATGTCTGTGACCAAGCATCACAAAGACATCTGGAGGTGTTAATGCAGAGCCCTATTTTTTATTTTTTCAATTTTTCTAAAAATTAGTATCAGGTATACAAAACAATGTCGTAGATATTTAAACCCTTCATAAAGTGATAACCCATCCCCCAAGCTACTACCCCTCTGACATCTTATATAGCTATTACAATACCATTGACTATCTTCTCTATGTTGTACTCCACATCCCGTGACTATATATACCTATATATTTATAGTTGACATTCAATATTATTCTACTTCAGCTTTTCAGGTGTATAGAGCATTGGAGATAGTCTATGAAGTGATCCCCCTGATAAATCCAGAGCCCCGTTTTTCTTGTGACCTCTGGAATGAGATTAGTGAGGTTAGTTTCTATTCAGTTCTTTTCTTGACCATAGATCACTTTTTTTTTTTTTGTATCCTTTTATGTTTAGTATTCTTTGACATTGTTATTTAGATATTGTAGGGGCCCTGGATTCTTTTATCACTCTCTGAAGTGCTGAGCTCTTTTCTCACAGGTGTTCATTTACTGGGTTAATCACTTTGAACTGGTTTAGGCTTGTTTTGGCTTTGTTAGGGAGATCTCTGGAAAGATCAAGATATTTTCCACATTTTTTTTTTTATTTTCGTGGGTTTCAAACTACGAACACTGTCACCCATGCAGATCCTGTCAAGGCTTGGTTTTAAGATTTGTTGTGGTTGTGTAAGATAGGTCTTCCTGGAGGGTATGTCCCTTACCTCTGATAACGTGTTTTTCCTGGTGTCTCAGTTGGCTTTACATAGTGGTCCCCTTCAGAGCACGCTCCCCAGTGCCTATGCCATAGAAGATGGCAAAGATAGCTTTCTAAACCTTCCTAACAACACATTCTTCATTCCCTGCCCTCCCTCATCCAGGGAGAATACTGATCTGTATAACATATCCATGTCATAAATAACTGAAAGTCACTTGGCAAATATCAAACACTACAGAAGTAATTATTAATATCTCATCACCTCGATGGTGGATTTATAGCCTACATCCATCAAGTGCAGCCTGGGAAGAATTTACCTAGCACATGAATATGCATGCATCTTGTCTAATGCACGCTTGTCTCACCTTCTCGAGGTGAAACTTTATATAGCAAGCTTGGGAGGAATTAATTATGGTTGAATTAAAAAAAAAAACAAACCACAAAACTTCTCAACACTAGCCCTGGTAGAAATGCTCACCAGCCTTTATCAGGAACGGTTCTGCCGGCTCAGTTATTATTTTATCCATCATGTTTAAAAGTAATGGTTTCTGGGGCAGCCAGGTGGCTCAGTTGGTGAGAGCGCATGCTCTGAACAACAAGGTTGCTGGTTAGATTCCCGCATGAGATGGTGGGCTGTGCCCCCTGCAACTAGATTGAAAACTAGTTGACTTGACTTGGAGGTGATGGATCCTGGAAAAACACACTGTTCCCCAATTAAAAAAAAAAAAGTAATGGTTTCCTATCAAGAGTTTGTCCCATGTCTGGCATATCACTTAAATGCAGATTTTAGGAAATCTGCATTGGTTAGCTTGAAAAACTCAAAAGCTGGGGCTGATAAGTAGTCCCTGCTCTCCTTGGAAATGATGGGGCGGGAGTGTCCCTGGATGGGGCGTGAGTGCCCCAGAATCCCACAGCCAGTGGGGATGAGGCAAATGGGATGATGATTAACCGACTTTTGATGGTGTTCCCATGCTTTTCGTTTCCCAGCTAGGGTGAAACAAAGACCTAGACTAAAAATCTCAGGGAAGAAAAAACTAACTGCAGATATTCCTCCCTATGGAAGATAGATACAGTGCCCCAGATATAAAGCATGCCTACTACGGGGTACAAATTTCTAAAACAAGGAGAGAACTTCAAAATGTAGTCACCGACTTTATTTTAGAGCTGCAGAAACGGAGCCCCAGAGATTCCCACAGGGTTTGGCCATCAGCATCCTAACACACTGTCTTGAGGAAGGCTCCACATTCACTTGGTGGGTTAAGGAGCACCCTGAAACAGCACTGAAGCCATGGCTGGGTGACAGGTGAGCTTCGATAGATTTGAGGGGAGACAGGGACAGGTGAGGCCTGGAGTATGTGGGCTAAGAAAAATGGTCATTATCTCTGACACCTGTAGTGCTTAACAGCTCATGAAGCCCTTCTGAGCAAGTTAGCTCGTTTCCTCCTGGCTTCGTCCCTGTGAAGTAGTTAGTATAATCACCTTGATATTAGAGATGAAGAAAACTAAGGGCCCGCAGGTGCACAAAGCAAGGCTGTCAGACAGCTAAACCTTAGCAGAAATGGAATTTGAACCCGATTTCCTTTTTTTCTTTTTGAACCACATCCGATGATGCACCTTTGAGCTTCTGAACTCAGTCATCGTTTGTTCCTCAAAAGCCTGCCGGCCCTGTAGGTAAAGATCTGAGCCTGCTGTGAACAACGAAGGGCTGCTTTCAAGAAGTGCTGCATGAGCTTAATGCTATGGGTGCCATGTTCCTTGTATTCCTTTAGCAAATCCTGTGTAAATGGAAGTTTTCAGGTTAAGGAGGGTGTCTAGGATTCTCGAGACTTCCAGTAACATCAGCAAAATCTGGAGGGAGGACTGACTATGGACCAATCAAACAGTGAGAGCAGGCAGAAAGCTCTCTCTGTCCCTGAACTGTGGCTGTCCTCCCTTTTCATTTCCTGCTCTCCTTGGTAAGCCTGTCTCTCTATCCCACTAGGATACATATGGCCCCTTTGAGGGCACAGAGTCTTCATCTTTATATACCTCCCTTCCTGAGAGGGGCGCATAGTTTGTTGCCCATGTCCGCCATGTTGTATGTTGTAACAGAGGCTTATTGAATAAACTTGAAGTTGCATACATAAGTCTATCACAACCCACTGGAAAGTTCCCAGTCCTTTGGCTTTTTATCTCCTTCTGAAGAGGTCTTCTGAATCTTCTTGTGTTTTGAAGACAGAAATTAATCTTGTGCTTTTGAAATATATAGTCATGATTAAATGAAGCACAGAGTTAGGGCAACTCTGTTTTTTCCCTGTGATGCGAACACAGATGGCCAGTTCAGTTCATTCAAAGAAAAAAAATATTCACACAAGTGGTTAGGTGCTTTCTGCAAAGATTAATGTGCACCAAAAGATTTCACCAAGTTATACGGTAGCAGGGCTTCCAAAACCTTCTGTCATTGGCACCTGACAATTGGATGGAGAGGAGGGAAAAGACATTTGAAGGCATGAATTTAAAAACAATCCCATTATTTGATTCAATTGTACAGGCTGGCATTTTGGACTCAAGGGCTGTCTTCATGTGGCAAAGCTATTGGTAGAAAGTAAACATTTTCAGCTGCTTACATGGTCTATACCCTCGCCTCCCAAAGTGCAGTCTGCGGCAGCATCCGCGTTGTCATCACTTGGGAGCTCGTGAGATGTGCAGAATCTCAGGCTGCGTCTCGGACCAGCTGGGTCAGAATCTGTAGCAAGATGGCAGGTTGATCCGGCTGCACATTAATGCTTGGGAAGCACAGAATTTAATTTCTAGCTGTCTGTATTTGGGGGTATAGAAGTGCCTGATTTACCTCCACAACTTGGAACAGGCTGAGTTGGAGTACTTTCTCTATCTAGGATTAGGTCAGAGCAGCCAGTGTTGGGTAGCACCCCGCTTTGGCACCCTAAGCTTGGCCGTGGCCAGAGGAGGTTATAACAGCCACTGCCCAGAGTCCGTTTTTTGTATTCTAATAACAACTTATTGAGGTATAGTTTATGTACCATACAATTCACCCTTTTGAAGTGTACAGTTCAATAGGTTTTTGTATATTCAAAAGGTTGTACAACAACCAGCACAATCAATTTCAAGATAGTGTCCTCATTCCTAAAGCAAATCTGTACCCACTAGTGGACGCCTCCCAATGCCCCCTTCCCAGCACCCAGCCCTAGGCAAACACAAATCTACCTCCCTTCTCTATGAATTTGCATCTTCTGAACTTTCATACGAAGGGAATCATACAATATGTGGGCTTTTGTGACTGGTTTTTTTTTTTTTTTTCACTCAGCACCATGTTTTCAGGGTTTATGTATTTTGTAGCATGTGGTGGTACTTTCTCCTTTTGGTGACCAAATACTATGAAATCCCATGGGTATATCTCATTTTGTGTATCCACTCATCTCTTGATGAACATTTGGGTTATTGTCTGTTTTCGGCTCTTATGAATAAAGATGCTATGACCATTCGTTGACAGGGTTTTGTGTGGACATACGTTTTCACTAGAGACATTTGTGACCTTTCAAGGAAGTAGCTGATGTAGCTTCCAGTAAAAGAAAGGCAGGTAGGCAAGGCGGTTAGGAAGAACGTCACGCGACTGAGGAAGAAACCCTGGTTGCAAACCCATCTCTACCGTGTACTTCCTCTGCAACCTTTAGCAAACCACTTAACATCTCCGAACCACATCTCCAAAATGGGTTTAAGCATCAACCACATCAGCCTCATAGGTTTTTGTTGTTGTTGTTGAGTGCCAAATGAGATAGTGAACATGAACTCACTTTTAAATTGAAAATACCGCATGCACATAAAGTAGTCTTAACAGTCTGACTGTCCTTATCATATCAGTCTCGTCACTCATTTGGCAACCTTGACATTGCCAGTACCTTGCAAGCTAATGACCACTTCACTCGGAGCCTGGGGTACCTAACAGGTACCTAACAGGAGCCCCCATGAAGATGACCTGAGCTCTCTGTGACTCTCTGAAGCTGTGCCTGTTTAAGTTTTCCAGACAACAGACAACTTTTTTAGGTTAAAAAACAAAACAAAACCCATCTCATCCACAATGGCTTGCTATAGAAACAGAAAAAAAAAAAGAATACAGAGACCTGTTTAATTAATCAATTATTTTTCAGTATTTATGATGTGTTCAGCAGTGAGCCATGTGCTTATACAGGGTGGTGGAATTGGGGGGAGCACAGGAGAAGTCCTTGAAATATTATGATACTCTCAGGGGAAACCAGTGGGGCCACTTCAGCTTTTTTATCAACTATTGGAAATGTAACATAGTTCTAATACCCTAGAATTGGCCATCAGGAGCCCACTTGGAAAGAGTGGTCCAGCAAAGACTACAATTCTCAGAAGAAGAAGGGGAAAAAACAACAGAGGAAAAGAAGAGAAAAGATGGCGAGAGAGGAGAGAAAGTGAGAAATTATGGTTTCTTCTACCACTGAGGAAGTGACATATAGCTCAGGGGTGTTTTGAGCTAAATATGAGACCCGTGGGTTCCCCCAGTGCCCAATTTGGCCCATTCACAGCGTCTAAGTCTTAACATCATCAAAGGGAAGAGACACAATAAGTGTGTGGGCAGGAGGGGATTTACCTGCTTCCTGTTCAAGCCCCTTTGCTCAAGTGAAATGCTGTGGTTTTCCTGGTTATACTTGTTAATAGGATTCCTTGCCCTGGCAGGATATGTGTGTGGTAACGGCACCATCTGGATTAGTGAAATAGATACGCCAAGGTATAAGAGACTAAACACAGCAGGATGTTCATAAAACTCTTAATGTGGGCCCTGAGGGCCACCAAGAGGAGGCATAGAGGTTATATAAGCAAATTACCAAGTCAGGCTGAAACCAGACATACCCACATTTTCATAATTTAAAGAATTCACCCACACCACAAGAGGCCAATGCTCAGACCACTCACTGAGAAACTAGACCACCCTGAGATGCTGGAGCCATCAGCAAACATCGTCCCTTTTTCCTGCATGGCCACCACCTTCAGGAGACCTGCCTCTCTCCTGCCCTGGGCACTGGGACAACTTGGCTAGACAAAATTTTCTTTCCAGAACATTCAGTTGCTACCTCGTTGTACTGATTTCTACAAGGGGAAAACTCCTTTCATTTGAAGACTTTGGATCTCTTTCCCAGCGTGATAACATGGGAGGAGAAAGTATGAACGGAGGAGTCATAGAGGCTTTCATTCAAAGCCCAGTTCCAGCCGCTGGTGAGCAGTGGGGTCCTGGGCAAATGGCTTTGCCTCCAGGAAGTCTCCCATGTGCACACAGTGCTAAGGGCATCCACCTCACAGAAGTGTTTGGAGTGGAGCACCTGCTTTCGTGTCTGGCGCTTAGTAGGCATTCCAAAAAGACTAGCTATTCCCCAACCCCCCAACCCCCCACATGAGAGCATTTCCCTTACAACTGAGCCAGAAGGAAGCCACGATGCTCCAAATCCTGACCCAAGAGAGTCATCACCTTCTAGTCCTCACTGCAGGGGTGAAGGGGCCAGTCTAATCTGACAGCGCTCACCTCCTCTGTCTACTCCCAAAACTCACATCCCACAAAGAAGGCAGGTGCTGCTCTGCAGGAGCCTTGGAAAGACATGCACTCCTACCCAGGTGTGTGTCTACACTGCTCTCACCAGGTTGCAGCTGCGGTAACTAGCTGGTTCATTCTCCAGCTTGGGCTAGGAAGGACCTTGGTAATAAGACACCTAGAATGCAATCAATTTCCCACTCTGCATTTGTGACTGCTAGAAAGGTTAAGTCCAAAGGGGAGGAGATTAACTTGATAGCAAGGAGCGACCCATTGAGGAAACTAAAAGGGAACCCACTGCAGAGACCCTTGTGCTGAGAGCTGGGACATAGTGAGCCCATGTACAGAATGGAGGCTGTGGGAGGGGTGCTGAGGTATATTTTTAAAAATCATAAAAATGTGCACCACTGGGGTTGGAAGTCCTTATGGCTGCCCTGTAAGTGTCGGGGTCCGTCCCCATTGTTTGGGATCCCAGATTGGTTCTTCTTCCCAGGGGCATGTGACACTTAGTACTCAGGTGGGACTGCTGTGCTGACATCAAGTTCAAGGGGTGCAGGGATCAAGGGCAGAGTGCTGGTTCTGGCCAGGTGATTCTGGGCAGGTCTTCTTGCCTCTTGTTGCCTCCGATATCTCATCTGTTCAGTGATGTTAGTTATGCCAACTCATATCTGGCTTTGGCTTGTGTGCTCTGAGGGTCAGAGGAGGTATTGTTGTTGAAAGGACTTTACAAAGTTGGGATTGGGTAGTAATGTAAGGGGAGAACTTTTGAGACTAATTCCATGAGCTGAGGCACATAGCAAGATACCCTGGGTGGCTGGTTTGGGCTTACTTACATACCCTCAGTGTTCTCTCTCTGAGGGACTTTGTCTGCCCACACAGCTGAAAACCAAAGCTGGCTGTGGGCAGACCTGTGTCTCCTCAGGACACGAGGCGAGCCCACCACCTACGCAGCAACACCCTAGGCCAGCCTCTGAATTCTCCATTCTCCCTGCACAGATGCCCACTCTACTTCTAATACTGATCCTGACTCAGTGTCAGCCCTGCCCAGTGGCCTCCACATTGAACCACAGCCCCTCAAAGTCTTCCTGGATGGACCAAGCCCAGAGATGAACCCTGGGATCCTCCCTGTCTCACAAAGCCCACCAGTTAATCTAACCACGGTTCAGTCCACGCTGCGACCTGTCACATCACCTCCTGTGCAAGCGCCCTATGGTGACAAGTCTCCTCTGCGTGGCTTCATACTTCATGCTACAGTACGAGTAAGCTAGCCTGTGGTTTGGGCTCCAGCCCGTAAGTTCCTGTTCTGATATCCATCTTCTATTCTCTGCCCTTCCTTCACCACTCCCATCCTCAGGGCCAGTTGGCCAGGATTTCCAAATAGCCCCTCCCCCAGCTATGGCAGCCAGCTCCCAAGATGGTCCCTCCAACCCTTCTTTCCTGGCATTCATTTTCTTGTGCAGTTTTCTCCCACATTGAGTCAGGGGTGACCTATATGAGCACAATAGAATGCAGCTGAAGTGACAGTAGGTGTGTGACTTCTGAGGCTGGACCACAACAGGTACCACAGCCTCTGCCTTTCACTCTTGGATTGACCATTCTGGGGAACGCCAGCTGCCTTGTCATGTAGGCCCATGTAGACAGGGATGGGAGCTTCCCACCGATGGCAAACACCAGCTCGCCAGCATGGGCTTGAACCACCATCTTAGAAGCAGACCCCACAGGTCCAGTCAAGCCTTTACATGACAGTGGTCTGGATGACATCTGAGTGTGACCTTGACCTCATGAGAGACCTCAAGTGGAAACTATCAGCTAAGTTGCTCCTGAATTCTTGATTAACAGGAAATAGGAGAGACACTAAATAGCGATTGTGCTTTAAGCCACTGAATTGGAGGGGCTACTTGTTACACAGCAGGAGATAACTAATACAGCAGGTTTTTTAGTTTCTCTGAGGCAGTGCTCCACTCACCCACTGAACCTCTGTTATTTCATGGACAATCCACAGCCCCATCATTTCCCCCCATCCCAGCCATGTGCTAGAGATCACTCCATTATCCCATCCCTATCACTCTGTCTTGGCTGTGAGTGAAAAAGCCAGTTTTTTCAATATGAGTTCTAAAAGAAGCCTATAACTAGGCAGGATTTCCACTGACAAGTCCAAACTGGCACTAAGAAGATACCCATAAAGATGGGGTTTCCAAGGTATATGAGTATAGATATATACATTCCAACTCGATAGCCTGGCTTTCCACTAATGTTTAATCCCGTTGCAGATTCACTCTGCAGGTAGAAAGAGTAATGCTTTTTCCAGATGTGCCCATTTTAAAGATGAGGAAACAGAGGCTTACGTGGGATTCCCTGCTGGCCTTGGTTTATGTGAGGGCTCAGCCCCCTGGCTGACTGGCCTGGTCCTAGGCCTCAGTCTGCCCTGTGGTTCATCCTTTTTCCTTCAAGGGCCACAGCCTACTATTGAGCCACATGTGGCCTTTTTGCCTCAATACACTTGACCCAGTTCACTTGGGGCAAACAGTGAAGTGAAACTGCGTGATGTCATCTGGCCGAGTCCCAGTTGCAAACTGCTCGTCCATCATGGTTGCATAATCTTAGATGGATTGTCACCTAATACCGACTGGAGCCCACAGGGCCAGGAGGCGGGGCCAGGAGGCGGGGCCAGGAGGCGGGGCCAGGAGGCGGGGCCAGGAGGCGGGGCCAGGAGGAAAGGCAAGTGAGGCAGAGGCCTCCAAACCAGAGCCAAGC
Source organism: Aselliscus stoliczkanus (assembly GCA_033961575.1). NCBI lineage: Eukaryota > Metazoa > Chordata > Mammalia > Chiroptera > Hipposideridae > Aselliscus > Aselliscus stoliczkanus. Next base: position 11,862,318 of record CM066734.1, read on the forward strand.
ACCACAGTGTGTGCCCTGACACAGGTCCCTGGCATCAGCTGCCAAATGGGAATCAATAAATATGATAAATCATCTCCTCAGCCGTCTTGCGAAAGGGCTTCAGAAATGCAGTGTCATCATCAATTCCCTAGCTGGCGTTCTCGCAGATACAGTGTAAAATGTCAACCTGAAGGGGAAGCTCTGAAGTCCCAAGCGTTAACAGAAAAATGGATTTTGCATCAAGACGTTTTCTCACTTGGGCTCCTTCTCTTTTCCCTCCTGCCAAAGTGCTCTCTTGAGCTGACTCTAATCTATAGTTAAATACTAGCCAGGCAAGAGGCAAATGGAAACAGAATGCTCTGGTGCCAGCCTGACATTGCAGAAAGATGGCAAGTCATAGACAGGGAATAAAGAGGGCCATTAGTGAGGCCAGAAGTGAGCCCAGGAGGTGTCTGTGTGTGAGGCAGGGGAAGGGATAGGAAAATGGTGGGGTGCACAGTCAGTGGTCACTCCACCTGTCCCCACCCCTGCTCCTAGGAAATCCAGAACCAGATTTCCTCTCTCCATTGGGTTTCAATGAGAGACTTGGGGTGTCAAGTGCAGCCATATCCTGAAACCTAAAGAAGAATATATGGACATCACATTTCAGTTCAAAGTCAGAGACTGCTCTGGGTGCATCTAGACCCCCCGTATGGTTCTGGGCCTGCAGACTATCCCACTCACAGAAAAGGAGCTTCTCCAGAGGGGCTGGCATTTGTTGAAATCCTGCAGCATCATCCAGGGGTCAAACATGTCTTGGCCACACCAGTCACAGTTGATTCACTGGCATTTTTGGAAGGTCCACATCTTGTCCACAATAGAGGGCATCTGGGTTTTCTGGTCACCAGAGAACATCAGAAAGACACGATAAGATTTAAACAGCCAACACTGAAATAGCACTAATTGTGCAGACTCTTTTCTTAGTATGTTATCTCATTTGATCCTCACAACAAATCTATGATGGGAGAATCACTGATAGCCTCATTGACACACATGGAAACTAAGGCTCAAAGCATGTAAGTAGCATGGCCAGTCAGCGGCACAGCTAGTGTTCAGCTCGAGTCCATGTTGCCCACCATGTCACTGGATTTTCAACAACACAAGCTCACCAATCACGTGGAACCCCATCCCAGGACACCTTTGAGGTGCCACACAGGCCACTCCTGTGTCCCGCTGCTCCTCCTGGGCACAGTATGAACTCACAACTGTCCCTGGAAAAGGAAGGAGCAGAGTCAGGTGGCCCCAAAGCCACTGAGGACCCCATGGCATAGTCCTGTTTCTGTTTTGTTTGTTTTTTTGCCCAGCACTGATTTTTCTTTGTCCTCACTCGTTTTGGCTCTGGTACCATGAAAGTGAACTAGCCTGCTTTCCAGACCCACTGTGGGTAAGTGACCCAGAATCCCAGGATGCTAAAACGGAAATACAAATTTTCATAGGGGATGAGCCATGGAAAGAGCCCAGATAGAGACTCTGATGGGTGTGGGCGTGGCTCTACCACTCAGCAGCCACAGGCTCTGGGTCAAATAATAGAAAGTCACCTGGGTTTAGGCTTCTTGTCTATAAAACAGAGATTAACAAATACCTTATAGAGCTGTGCAGACACAATCAGACCATGTGTGCCAACCTCCCGGCATGGTACTGGCTTCACAATGGGCATGTGACAAGTAGTAGCAACAGTTAGGTTGTGAATGAAGAGGACTCTTGTACTGTGAGGAAGTGTGCCTTTCCCATCCATCTATTTCATTTTGAGAAATAGAGATTTCCAAAACCATTCTGTTGTGCCCCCCAATGGACTTGCGATCTGCCCATTTTATGCTGAGGCCTGCAGAAGTCACAGCTGACTGGATTGAGAGGCTCTATCTCAGTTGAAAACAGAGTGTAATCACGTTTCCATGGACAAAACGTGGAACGCTGGTTTTTTGCAACCTTGCGCAGGAGTGCATGTTTTTAACAACCCACCAGCACTGAGCAGAGCCACTGACCCCTAGTAGTCAGTCACCTGGGGACACTGGGAAGGAGAGCTAGCTTGTGATCTCTCACCCCCAGTTCCCCCAGACTGCACCTCTCTCTACACAGCTGGGGAGGGGAATTTTGACATGAGGCTCCAAAGAGGCATCTGTGCTTTTCATAGCCCACATCCTGCTTCTCTCTAATTGGGCCTCTAGAAATGTTTTTTCTCAGACAGAAGAGTCTCTAAAATATGCTGAATAAATGAATGAATGAATGACCCAATCTAGGATGAAAAAAATGGATTGAGGATAGATAGATGCCAGCTTTTTAAAGTCCAGATGGCTCACCCGGTCATATTTTTCCAGGGCTGGACTCCAGCCACCATCTGACTCCACCTGCAGGTTCTGCATAAAGCTATTCTGAGAGGAGAGAGGTGAACAGGGCAGGAACTGAGCCCAGGTAAGTTGCCTTCCAGGGTACCCAGATCAGCCAGGCTCCAACCAAGAAACCAGAGCCCACTCTGAAGATTTAAAACAAAGGGAATTCAAAGAATTGGTCGTATAGGTTTGGGGGTGGAGGGAGGCAGAGGGAGGAGTGTGAAAGGAAGTGGTTTTACTTAACATTGAAACCTCAGAATTACCTCTGTAGTCCCACCTGTCACTTGGGAACGCCTGGGAAGCGATGAGCTTGATCTTCATTATCAAGAGCGGCGATGGCAAGGTCAGAATGGCTTTCCCATGGACTGGGGTGGCCTCAGTAGAGAAAGGGCTTCCTTGTGGATGGGATGGGCTTGCAGTGCTCAGCAACAAGGCTCAAATTTGCAGAGACATCATCGGGCACACAGGAGCCCAGACCCAGACAGAGCCATTGCACCCTAATGAGTCCCAATGTCCTCGGTAAGTAATAATGTTATTCTAAAACCCCCAATATACATGGACCTTGTTCAACCATGACAAAGAGGGGGTGAGCTGAAAACCCCATCCCTGCTTTACAACTGCACCCTGCAAGGTAGATCACTGAGCAGAAACGAGCGGAACTATTTGATTAAAATTGGCCAGAGAAAGCAGAAGCCGAGTTTTCATTTGCAAGCAAGCTTTGATAATCCAGTGAACTGAGCATTCAGAAGATTCTTCTATTTTGAGTGTTCTCATTCAGCATTGGGACTGCCTCTAAGGTCAGTCACAGATATTGCTTGTGATGCAATCTAGCTTTGTCTCAGAGAAAACACCTGGGAAAAAAGCCACCTAGACTCTCCAGCCCCCCCTCTCTTGCAGCTTCATGTGTGGGCAGCCTCATCTCCACATGGCAGCCACTCCTAATAAACTCACTAATAAAGCCCCAAGGGTTTTATAGATTCACAGAGGGTGGCAATGTAAATGAAATACCTATAAATATCTTTGGATCTCACAGACAAATGAAAGTGGTGGGAAGCAAACGTAACAACCAGGAGCAGGAATCATCTTGGAGAGCACACCATGATTTTGGAAGGGCAGTAAATCCTTCCCTCTGACTTCTGCCAGACCATCAACCAAGACAACTTAGGTAGCTCTCACTTCACATGTTCTTCAGGCTCTGCTAAGTGGACCAAATAGCCTTCTCATCCGTGCCCAAGTTTACCCGCTGGCTTAGTTTTCCTGGTATCTAGTGGAAATCTTTTTCAATAATTGGGGTAGATTTTCTTGCTCCTTATTCGGTGCATGTGACAGTGTAGTGGATCGCAGCTATCTTGATTTCTGAACATCTGATCTATGAAAGGGAACAGAAGCAGGGCTGATATTCGAAGTTATCCTTTTGCTCAAAATGTTTGCTTTAATCCATAATGCTCTGTCCATCAAAGAGTGGCACCTGAGCCTGCAAGGTCTGGCAGACAGAAGTGTGCTTTCCATCTCTTTAGCCATGACCTCTAATCTTTGATTCACCCCCAGGCTCCAGTGAAATGCTACAGTCTTTCCGAGTCTGTGCCCACATGACTAAACAGGAGCTATGGGCTGGGACTTCCTATATCCTAAACATCTGGAGAACAATTGAGGAAATCTATCAAACACTGATGTTCCAAAGCATCGTAAAGTTGGGCGCCCAGACTTGTTGCCACATCTTCCTTTGGCAGAATGAAACTTTAGGGAAATTATACTGTATACCTAGCCCTAACTCAGAGTTTCCTTTTCATTCATTGTGAAAGGAAACATCATCGATTCCATTTAGAGACATCCACAAGCCAGGACCCTCATAAAAGAGTAAAACTGTGGGTCTGAGCTTTTCAGTCTTTTCTCTGGAATTTGGCAAAGTTGGAGCAGTAGGTAGACGTGAACTGTTCCCATGTACTAGTCATGAGTTATGACCTCAAGTACCCATGAATAGGCATTATGGTAGCACCTTTAATGATGCCCATCAACAATTCCTCTGACCATGTTGCTCCTCTCATCAAGGGATGGTCTATTTCGCCTCCCTTTGAATCTGGGCAGCCTTGACTTATCTGACCAATAAAATATGGTGGAAGTAACTCAATTTTTGCTTTCTTGGAACCCATCCTCCATGCTCTTTGGAAGTTAGTCTGGACTACTGAAGGAAGATAAGCCATACTGAGGGTGAATTGAAGCACTTCAGTTAATGGCCTGCATTAACCGAAAATACATGGATGAGACCATCCTAAGTGGTCCAGCCCCAGCCATGTGCCCCAGCCATGTGCCCAGATAAGTCCAGCCACATGAGTGTCCCAGCAGCACCACATAGGACAGAAGAACTGCCCAGCTGAGACCAGCCAACCCACAGAATCATGAGAGATCATTATCATTAGAAGCCATGAAGTGTAGGGTGGTTTTTATGGTGCTATAAATAGTTGGGTAGTTCAGGTGCCCATAGATATTTCCCATGCAAGGTTGGCCTTATGCACAGGTGAAGAAGTGCCCACAACACCTTAACTGAGGAATGCTCAGAAGACAAGAATTTTCTCCAAGCTTCTCCAAACCAGGTTGTCACTGTTCATAATATACCACCATTAGGAACTCATTCCCTTGGGAAAACCATTGTCTTATACCTTTTGTTTTCTTTTAAAATACAAAATGTCACCCACATGAATGGAGTGAGCAGAAAAGAATTCAAGGTGTCAAAATTGCTCAAGAGAACACTTGTCCTAGAGCTGTAGTAATTGAAATGTAGACCACAGTTTGATATATTAAGTATGGCACTTATTCTGATGTAAAAAGAGAAGGAGAAATATTTAAAAGGAAAAATTGGGGAAGAATTTTTAAAAAGGGGGCCGATTGTTTCCTAGGGAATTCTCCATGTCTCTCCTCTTTTTAACCGAAACCATGACGCATGATACAGAGTATCTCTCAGCTTCTGAGAGTGGCGATGACAGGAATCATTGAGAACTCAGTGCCCAGCTATGATGACATGCAATCAATGAAACCAGGTTGGCCAACTGATAGCCTGACGGGATAGTAAGAAGAGGAAAATGAGACCAGTGATTGGCATGAACCATCATCTATCTTTTACCAACTGCTAGGGTGGGTTCTTTCAAAAACCTAGGAATGTAACCAATCTGACCATGTCTGAATAGTTCTAAAATCTGTATTTAGAGAACAGTGGCCAAGGTAAATATTTCAGTTTTGAGAAAAAGATGGAAAGCCCAATGGAAAAAAAACAAAACACTAAACCTGCATGCAGCTCTGCCCTTAACGAGGACCGATAATCAAGAAAGTTTGGGAAAGGCTCTCGAATGCACACTCCAGCCCCCTTCCAGGGTTACAGTGCACATCAGTGTGTCAATGCTCTGAGCTGGTCTAGAGTCAAGTGCCCTTCTTAGCTTCATTAAACCCAGGGTGTCTTGCATGATGGACATTATTTTCCCATTACCTGCCACTGCATATCAAGTGGAAAGAAGAAAAAAAATCCTTTAGTTTTAGATTGAAATGTCATGTTAAATGTCTGAGTCCCGAAAGGGATCAGCCTTAGATGACAGTCCTCACGTCTATCTGTCTTTCTGCAAGGTGTCCAATGGTGACCAGCCCTATCCACCCACCTGCAGAGTTTGTTCAGGCAAGACCAGAACACTGATAAAGACAATTGTGTACATATAACACCAGTCTGGTCTCCACGGAACTCCCGTCATTCCTATTAGGGCCCCACACCTAGATGCATAAATGTCACACTGGAATTATGTCCTCTGTATACCGAATAGTCCTGAAGATAAGGGAACATTCTTCCCAACATAATAAGCCATCAAAATACATTTATAACAAATCCCAGGTACACCCGAGTTATCTGTGAGGCTGACAATGGGCTTTCTTCCTTCCTGTCTCTTTCATTATGTTCCCAACAAAGGAGCGAGGCTATTAGTCTTGCCCTGGCCAAAGATAGCATTTCAGCCCTTGGAGCTCTGACAATTGCACGCAGCCCATTTAATTACTTTCAGCACAGGCTCACACTTTATTAACAGAGTCAGGGTCAGCAGTGGCTTCCTGGAGGTCACAAGATGGTGGTTAATTGAGGCTTATTTATAAGGAGCTGTGCAAACATGAAGACAACAGTGGTAGTAGCCATTTTCTTTCCTGCATATGAGGTCTAGGAATCAGGATCCCCTTCCACACACGAGCCTCCAAAAATTGACACATCAACAAACAAACTGACAACAACATAGAAATTTGGTGACATGGGTTTTCTGTGCATTGTTTACATGTTGGGAAAATTAAAAATTCCTCCAGCCTAGATGTATAGCTTACTTGTGCTCTCAACACCATCCATTGCCTGGTTCAGCTGCCTTGCCTCCAACACAACCCATCCCTCAACACCAATTAAAAAAAAGGAAAAAAACCCTAAACCCTGACTTATCCATGTTGTGTTAACTGCTGTGAAAGCGCTGTCCACGGGTCTGCATTTGTACAGAAATGAAGATCTTTGGGCTCCATAATTGATCATTAACTCTTAACCTTAAGGGCCAGCTGAGTGACGTGGTGGTTAAGCGCTGGCTTGGGAAGCCAGTGGCCCCGTTTCGGATCCCACATGAGGGCCAGTGACACTGCCCTCAAAACAAAAAACAAAAAACAAAAAAACTGTTAACCTTCTTGCCAGGAGACCCCACCAGGAGCTCAAAGTGTCACCATCTGGCACCCCTATGCTGCTCTGTGGCTGTCCCACCTCTAAAGACACACTTGTATATGGGGAAAACCCACAGCTACTTTCAATACTAAAGGAAGCCCCAGCTGTAAACTCAGGGTTTAAAGCATGGTCTTCAAAGTCTCTGGAAATACCCTGTGTACCTCTTTTACTGAGAAGGGGCCTCAGATCAACTGCAAGTGGACTCATTTGGGGATCATTCATCGTTAGGCCCTTAAGCTCTGTCTAGGCCACCTGGATGGCAGCTGTGACCAGAGTAGGTGGGGGAAAGAGAGCAGAGTTAAATCTAAGCATGGTTTCCTTATTATTCCACCAAAGAGAGTGTGCTTTAAAATAGAAGCTGAGCTCACGGACATCATGGCCATTTAATTCAAATCTATGTTTAAGTTTAAATACCTTGCTTATGTAGTCATCTATTTCTTTCTTCGTGGTAAGTTACAGTGAGAGAAGATCGGATCGTTACAGTGAGAGAAGATCGGATCGTTCAGAGGTCTGGATAAACAGGCAGACAAGTACAGTAGTCATCCAGATTTTATCTGATGACCTAATCAAAAGACCCAACTAGGGGGCCTCATGAGAACAGAGCAGCAGACGTTCGTGGCTACAAACACTAGTTTTCCTCAACGATAGCCGTTCACCTACTTTATGTCAGCGCAGGGAATCGGAGCAAAAGGATTTCTGGCAATTCCAGGAAGCCTTTCTCCCAGTTAGTCGAGCAATGGAGGAACAAATGGTGATAGGTGCTTGGACACTGTCCCCTAGCAGCGGGAGATGCAGAGGCAGAGGTGGCCTGGATTCCAGTCCTCACTTTTCGGCTCCCTTGTCATGCAGGGTCCCCTCCATCAGACGTTCAGGCTCACTGAGGCTAGAGCTGCTATGTCTCAGCTCACCACCGGCCTTCTAGGGATCCCACAATTGGGGAGAGATTGTGTGTGGAGGTTGGAAGTGTCTAACGAGGAATGGGTAGGACATAAATTAGCTCATTCAACCACAAAAAATGCACAAATCCCTACCATGTACAAGGCATTATACTGGCTATTAGGAGAGACAGAGGGCTGTTTACAAGGTCACGGCTCTCTCGGATCTTACGGTCTATAGAGAGTGGCTTCATACCAATAAGAGAAACTAAGGTAGTAAGTCACACACATAAATAATTGTGGCTGTGTGATGAGGTAGTAGGAAGAATACACTTGTTCAGGGCAGACCTGGGTGCCCATGAAGGGTGCGCTCATGGAAGCAGGTTCCCTGACATAGCTCAGCCCTGGTTTCCCATAAGATGAAATGGAGGGGAAAATGTCTTTTTCCCAGGACTTTATTCTCTATTCAGTGAACAAAGCTATGTTGTTGCTTCCACTGTTTGTGCTGATGGGTTTGATTCTTTCTTGACTCAATTCTTGGCCTATTCTTTTCCCTCTGTTTCCCGGTCATGGCCTGTGATCATAATGTCAGTAAATGTGTTCCTTTGGCCCTGGCAGGGGAGCGCTGCATGTGAGAAAATGGCATAGCCTCTCAAGCACTGTCCTGCCATCTTCATATACACAGGGAAACACCTATAAGTCTTTACAATTCTAGTTTAGAAATGTTCCCTGGACTCAGGAAGGCAAACTATGGCCCATAGGCCAAATCCAGCCAATAGGCGCTTTTGTATAATAAATAAAGTGTTACTGGGCTATATAGCCAGGCTTATTTACAAATTGCTTCTGGTTGCTTCTGTTACTTTCTTTATTAATCATTTTATTGCATTTTAATTGTTTGTGATCACATCTTTCTATCCTGTAAGAGTGAACATTTCTTGATGGGAAGGGATCTATATCAATTTATTTTTATGTTTCTCAGGCCTGGAATATATTCTGGTACACAGTAGGTAATCAGAGGATGTTTATTTGACACATCCACAAGCCATAAATACCTGTGTTGATTGGTGTTTCCATTAGCAAGGCACATTTTCTCCCTCCCCGTGTCCTCACTCCAATCAGCACTACCCATCAAGGGTCCTTTATATACGGGGCTTAGAATGAACACGGAAGTGGACTCAAGAGCTCTGAAGCCTGCCACTCACTCCCCCAGTTCACCAACTCAAGCCTGCAACTTCTATCCACTGGCCTGAGACCCAGAAAGATGGCAGACGAACTGTGTCCTTTCTGAGAGGTGGTGAGCACTGGCCTCTGTGCCAGAGAAGGTGTAGAAATGACAGACAGTCTACACTGGAATGTCTTGGGAAGAAGCGATGCCCAGGGCTGTCTGGGACACAGGGGCAGGTGAGAATGCACTTGTGAGCACTTGGAAAGGTCAAGGCAGCTCTACTGACAGTGGCATGGGGGTGGGGGGGGTGTGACCTCCCAGCCACGTGGCTCAGGGCAGCTCTATGAAGCAGCACCAGCATCAAAAACAGGGTATGACCTGATGGGCACATTTCCTGTCCTTTCTGCTGCTGGTGTGTGTGTGTGTGTGTGTGTGTGTGTGTGTGTGTGTGTGTTGGGGGAGGGGGCTGGGTGATGTAGTGGGATGACAGGCATGCTCTTGGGGGACATTCATTGGCTCAATGTTCAGAAGCAATTTCACCCCAAATCTCAAGTCATAGATCAAGCAAAAAACAGACTGCAATTCATAGAGCTGAATCCTGGGTAAAGAGGAAGAGCAGTCAAGGGCAAGGGGAAAAGGGAGAAATAAGAAGGAACAGAGCAGTCACACAGGAGAAATACAAAGAGAAGCCAAGGCGAGGGATCTGGAGAGCAGGGTGGTCCCCTGCGCCTTCTACGGGTCCCAGCCATTTCCCTCCCTGCTCAGCTTCTCTTGCCTCCAAACACAGGGTCAGTTTCCCCACTGATCAATCAGGCATTGTGTGCCTTCTCCCTCCTCTGCTTTCCTCCCTGGCCCTCTCTCTTTCTCCATCCCTCCTCCTGGCCCCCCTTAGCCTCTCCCTCCTCCTTTTTCCTTTTTTCTCTTCTCTGCTCCTCTTCTTTCATTTCCTTTCCTTTTTTACTGTTCTTGGTGCCCCGTCTCCTATTTTCCCTTCCCAGTGTTAATCCACAAAGGATCTCAGTGCCTTGGGGATGAAGCTCAGAAGCAGTGAGAAGAGGCTGCTTTCTATGGTGGATTATCAGAGAACAAGGGCCTGAAAGCAACAGGCTGGGGTTCCTGGAATCACTGAGCTTTCTTTGGGGAAGATCTCACACACACACACACACACACACACACACACACACACGAGCATGTGCACATACACACCAGCACCTGCAGAAAGCACAGAAAGTGTGTCTATCAGTTCAAACCCTGTTTCATACAGCACACATTAGGCTCCTGCCTCAAGGCAGCAATGCCAGGGTTCAGGGTGTTTCCCAACCATCGTAACCAAATTCGGACAAGCCTGATATCATGTGAGAGTGGTAGAGGAATAACCCACATGCTGGGGGCTGACCATGTTACATCCAGCTTTTATTGCATGTAATTCTATTTGTGGAGAGAGAAGGGAATGACTTGACTTGAGGCCCCACAGTAATAACAGATTAGGGAAGGAACTTTTGCTGTAGAAGTGAATGGCTGCCCTCGCACAGATGATGCAAACGCGTACTCTACAAAATGAATCATTACCAAACTCTGTTGATTCACCCTCAGTGATGGCTGCCGTTATCTATTCCTTTGCCTCCTTTCCATGGCATTGCTAGTGACCTGGTTCAGCCCTGGCTACCTCAATTCTAGACTATCCCCATAGTCTTCCCAACAGTCCAGACCTGGTGCTTAGCTTTCCAATCCTAACTGCCCGCTAAGGGTGGCCTGATGGTCATGAAGAAGCATCTCATCACCTCATCATAGCATTCCTCCACTCACCTGCAGAGAGTAGCTCATTGTCCTCCAGCTGGTCTTCCTGGCTCTCGGCAGTCTGCCCTCAGCCCACCTTACCAGACACAGCACCCGCTGCTCTCGTACAAGGATCCTATATTCTGGACACAGAGGGTCATTGGTTATTCTCTGAACATGACTCATGTTGAGTTATGATTGTGGCTTTTTAAAAAACCCAGCTGTAGTGCCTGATGTGCCTGCCCACAGAATCTTCCAGGCCCACTCATCTACTACCTTGCCACTGAAGTCTCCTTTTTATTAATACTTTGAAAATGATGGCACCTGCCTCTGAATCACTAATACTTTGAAAATGATGGCACCTGCCTCTGAATCATTAGAGCACTCAGCTTGGACTCCTCTTTGTAAGGCCACTAAACGTGTGCACGTTGGTCTGCTATGCTGAACTCATAGCTCTCAGAAGACAGGGCTAGCCTATGTTTTATTAATAGTTAATCCCCCACGGTGATTTTCATAGAGTAAAAACTGAACCAATAAAGCACTTTATACACCGTACAAGTAAACACAATTGCTTCTGGAATTCATAAGTTAAACTGGATGACAAGAAAATACAACAGAATGACAGGAAAAACATATAAATTACAATATACAACCAAAACCCAACAGTCCATTCAGAGAATAAAATGGCACGAGGAAGCTGTTACAAGGTTACGGATGGAACCAAAGGGGTGAAAAGGCAGCATTGGTGAAGGCTTTGAGGCCAAAGTGAGATCCTGACTATGTCAAAACAGAAAGAAAGCACCTACTCTGTGCTGAATGCTGAGCTGGTTGCCAGTATTACAAACAAAAAACTTGCCTAAGGTCACCCAGCTTTAAACGGGCAGAGTCAGGGCTCAAATTCAGGCCCCTCAGGCTCCCAAGCCCATGTGATTTGCACAGCATCCTGGTGGGGGCATGGGTGGGGCAGGGTCACGGGTGGGACAGGAGCACTCGGTCACTGCAGCTGGGTGGAAGCTTGTGGAAAGACATAATGGCCAACGGGAAAGTCATGAGGCAGATGCAACAAGCACAAAGAAAGCAGTGAGTGGAGGGAAGAGGATTAGCCAGGAAGCCCTGTGTGTGGAGGGGAGGGGATGCACAGATTTCAACCTAGGAAGGCTTAGGGGTGACATCCGGTAGGCAGCAGCTGGCCCAGAGTGGGTGTGGTACCATTTAGAGCAGAGGGCTCTGAGAGAGCAGGGACTGGAGGGAGAGGACCATGGTGAGTCTGGGAAATCTCTTGGATCCTGGGACCCTGTGCTCTGTAAGAGAGGAGAGCAGAGAAGAAAGGAAAGGAGTGGGATGTAGATGGAGGCCCAGGAGAAGATAGCCTCCTGATAAGAAGCTTTTTCATCAGATGGACAGGGCTTTGTGTGGGGCTGGCTGTGCATGTCATTGGGGGTGGAGGTGGGGGGTCCCAAGAGAAGAGAAGGCCTTCGGGCTTCCTGCTGACCATGTGGAAGCTATATTGATCTCATAGTTGGTAGGAAGGAAGCAAAGATTCAGTGTAGAATTTGGGAACCCTATTTTGTTCAAAGTACCCATTTGACTAAGTCAGATATCAAATGAATCCAGTCAAGAAACCCTGTGAGTTGTTTTAAACAAATAGATGTGCTGCCTAATTATCACTAGATACACTGACTTTCAATATTGACGTTTCCCTGCCCACAGTAAGGAGCCTCTCGCTGCTACCACTTTCACGTGGGTTCAAATCTGTGGCCCCCAGAGACAAACGAATGGAGTAAAAGCGAGAGAATTCACTCATTCAGCACTTTGATCATGAATTCCCCCAACCATTGGCTCATTTCACCAGTCAGCTGTTTTAATGTTCTTCCTCAAACCCCAGCCAGTTTTGGAAAGCTAAAAATCTCATCATGTATCACCACACTCACCAATAACATGGAAAGCACTGAGGTAGAAACTTTTGCTTAAACTCAATTATTCAAACAGAATAGGGCAAAACAAAATTAAAACTTGCTTGACTGAATTTGATTTTTTAATGGATTATTATTATTTTTTTAATTAAATGTATTGGGGTATGAGAGAACGCTGGTCCATAGCACATGCTGGCAGAGGCTTGCAGTGGTTGTTTAGGGAAGATGTCACCCAAAGAGAAGACAACTTGTGAAAGACACAGCTGCACAGGAAGACAAAAAAGACACATCCTTTGACAAGATCCTACCTATTTATGGCATAACATTGTAAGAAGAGGCCAGAATGAAGGGGATAGAAAAAGCTAGGGTAGAAACAGACTTGAAGAACTGAGATTTATGTCATCCGGTCCCAGAGTTTGAAATAATATTGAAGTCACTTCATGGAGGAAAGGCAGGTAGGACGAGTGGGAAGGACATGGCACGCGTGTCCACAGGCTGGCATTCTGCCCGCGCCTCAGCCTCTTAATAGCTCTGTGACCTCAGGCCAGCCATGTAAACTCTACGACTCTCCACTTCCTCACCTATAGAACTGGCTTGGAATTGGTCCTCTTGGTGTTTCTTTCCAGCACTAATATTCTAAGATGGCTGTCTGTCTCCTCTTAAAATTTTTTTGTGTGGCCTTCCCAGCTAGTCAGTTTCAGAATTTAGTGACACTTGTTTCTGTATGTCTAACGGGTCTCTCCCCTCCTGTACTTCAGACTAAATTCTTTCATTTGGTCCTTGGGAGAGTCACTGAAGAATAGGCATTTACATGATGATGAATGACCATAGGCTTAAAAAAAATTAACTCTTTTTTTTTTTAAATTCAAGTAACACATACTTATTGTGTAAATAGTTGGAAATGTAGGAAATTGTAGAAAATAAAATAATAACTGATTCTAATCCACTCTGAAACCTAATTACTGCTTATATATATTTCTTTCAAACATTTTGTTTTTTTAGCATGGGATCATATGCCAAATATACTATTGTACACTGATTTTTTTAAGAAATGTATTGCCTCATGAACATTTTGTCATTACAAATATTTAAGTTCATGAATCATGTTAAAGATTGTGTAATATTCTATTATATGAAAATACTATTGGACTTTGGTTGTTCTTTGTGATTGCAGGTGCTGCTTTAAACTAACTTTTATTTTTACCAATCTAATAAAAACACCTATTTAAAAAGTTAAAGGGCAAATACAGAACTTTTCAGAAGAAACAGCAGACCCCTGCCCTCCAACCTTCCTTACTCTAGGCCTGACTCCCAGTGACAGACTTTTTCAATCTTTTGGCTATCTCTTTATATAATTACTTCAACATTTCAAAACTAGATGCTTCTCTACTCACTCTCAATTTATCAATTTTTTTTAACCAAAGCCAGTGACTGTCTGATGGCAGATGAGGATTTAGCACTCTTATCCCAACAGCTTTCACCAGATATCCTCTCGCAATTCTCCCATTAGAATAAAATGATAACTTTTGGTCAAGAGTCATCATGGAAATTATTATGATCATAAAAAAATTCTTCTCTGCTGAGACAAGTAGTATGCTATGATTAAACTTAATTTTTTGCATGTGCAACATTCTATTTTTATATGATTAATAACTGAATATTTTTGTTTTAGTTGTTTGCTCAATTTCTATGTACATAGCGTGTTTTCTCCTCAACCTTTCCTGAAACTTCCCACGTGGCTTAAATACATCAAATAATTGATGCGTTCTGTTTGTTTTTTCTAAAGACATCTTTCTTGGCATCCTCTATTATCCTGTTCTAATTTTACTGATTGCTCTGTAGGCCAGGAGAACATCTTTTGCCCAGATAATTATCACTGCAATCATCCTGGGAATTCTCCTATCTTCTCTTGTGTTTTGTGTCTTCTATTTTTGTTTTGTTTGTTTTCGTGCCTTACTCTTTGGTGGTTTACTCCCTCCTTGGTATGAAGCATATCCTCCAGCTGCTTTCTGAGGAAAGGTGCATAAAAGGTAGAATTCTGAGCCATGGCACATGTGAAAATGTCTTTATTTTCCCATCACCATCATAACTGATGGATAGTTTGTCTGGGTGTAGCATTTTGAAGATTGAAAATCTTTCACGAGTTTAAATACATGGCTCCACAGTTTTCTAGCTTCTATTTTTTTCTTTTAAGTAGTCCCATACCATTCTAATTCCAGAATTTGCACATGTGACCATTTGTTCCCTTTTCTGGAAGTCTTGGTAATCTTCTTTTTATTGGTATATTTTAAAATTTCATAATGATCTGCTTTGGAGTCTATCTATCTATCTATCTATCTATCTATCTATCTATCTATCTATCATCATCATTTATCTGCCTATCTATCAATTCATTTATTCATTCAGCTAGTCACTTGGAGGCCTTTTCGTTACAGAAATTTATGTTCTTTAGTTCTGGAATTTTAAAACATATATATTATTTCTTTGGTAGTTTATTTCCTTCTGTTTTAAAACTAATCTTTGCAAATTTGAACAATGAAACATAGATAGCATCTATTTTAATTAGTTTTTGATAACTAACTTTGCAGTTTTAAAATTCACTGATGCTTTTTTATTACACAAATAATGCATGCATTTATTCATCTTATACACGATGTGAACAACACAGAAACACAATGAACAAGCTATGAAAGACGTCCTCCCCTCTGCCTACATTCTTATACCTTCCTAGGGTTAGCCATGGCTATGATAAAACTGTGTGCTATTTAGTCAGTTTTTTACATGTGCATAGACATACATTTGTATGTACATACATACATAGGCTATATATTTTTGAGGGAGTTATTTAAAATATATGAATGGAATCATACCCTTATAATTTTGCAATTGGCCTTTTTCACCTATCAATGAACCCTGGATAATTTTCCATATGTGTATGTATACATTCCACAGTATATAGCACTACCCTGATTTAAGCAAACATATAGCTATTAAAATATTTTCATTTTTCTTAATGATGTTTAAACACTGCTTACATATTAAAAATATTAAACTTCTGAAATAACATTTTATTGTGCATGCCATATTCTTTGATAGCATTTGTCATCCAGCCCTTAAACTGGCTTGTGACTTTGTACTATAAATCAAGCTCATTGGCCCTCCTACCACTGAGTGACAGACAGGACTGAATAGCAATGTGAGAGGCAGGAAAAAGACAAGTGGTTCTTGGGTTTATATGAAGCACAGGCTTATCTTCAAGAGACTGTACTATGCCCTGAAGGTGTGTCTCTGCTCTGTGGAGAAGAAGGCTTGTCCTACTCCTAACTTTGCTTCATTGGGGTCTGGTGATTTCTAAATATTTGGCTAGTCTCTGATGTGTGCAGTTTCACCTCCAGCAAAGAGGTCATAAATATAACCATAATAATGGTAATAACATTTGTGCAGCACTGTACAATTACACGGCCCTTTCAAATGCATTAGCTCATTTGCTGTGCACGACGCATAATAACAACCATGCAATTTGTCCTCAGGGCTCCCATCAGCCACCTATGTGTTAAGGCTCAGAGTCTGGGACAGTGTGGGCCGACTTCCCAGTTAGGAAGACCTGGAGTAACAAATCCCTCCTTGGTCACTGACCGCTCTGTGACTTTGGGCCACCACTCGGCCTACCTTCGCCTCAGTTTCATGAGTTAGCACTGCATACTGTGTCATATTGTTGTTTGATTAAATAGTGTGATAAAAGAAAAGCTTCTAGCACAGGACTTACCTATGTTAAGCATACAATAACTTAGAGCTCTGTTTTCCCTCTTTCCCAACCCAAGATCTGGAAAAACAAGTAGACATATTTCTTTTTCCCTCGTTGTTCTCGGGATTTGCTTCTGTAAGAGAAAGCTTAAGGGTGTCTTAGAGACCTATGCTCACTTTCCCAGGCCAGGTGGGGTGCAGGGACACAAGAGAGAAGATATCAGGAGATGATGGGAGGGTAGAAATGGGGCAATGGTGCTGACTTGGGGGAAAGTGAATGGGGCTCATTGGAATACAGAACCCAGTGTGTTCAGGCAGTCAGGCTTCTGGGTTTTAGCACTGACTCAGCAATGGTATGACCATAGACTCCTGAGGTCTCCCAGATTGGTGAGCTCCACATTTTAACCACAGACACCTGTAATGAGGGATTTGGGTGACACGGGTTCCAACACAGCCTCGTTTAGTAGCTGCCCGGCTAGAAACAGTCTCTGAATGCCTCTTCCCAAGAGGGACTGATTCGCAAGAGATGACTCACTTAGGTAATTTGTATCAAAAGCCACACTCTGCTCAGGTTGTTTCCCCTCCACCCTCTAACCTTGTTCTGTGAACTCTTTCCTTTTCTGTCTCCTCTGTCCTTCCTTCGAAGTACTATGGGGCCTGACTCCATGTAGAAAAGAAAGCCAAGAATACTTGAGGTACCTTCTCTGAAATAACCAACCCTCAAGCGTACCATGAATGGAATGATTGGTAAGTTCTGGGCATCTTTGGAGCCATACCTTTGTTGTTGTGAGTTAGTCTTTAATATCATTTGATGGGTGATGCTGTTTTATGATGACTTTCGGCTGGAGAGTCAGGTAACAAGTTCAATTATGGTCTGGCAAAAAAGTCAAGGGAAAAGCAAAAAGGTCATTTTGGTTAGCTTTCCTGGTCTTCAGTGACAAAAGCCAAGAGCTCACACCTGTGGTTTTTAATGATCTATTGATATACTCAAAAGAAAGAATAATGATCCCATTTAGTATTTTAGATTCAAGTAAACAGATCTGGAATACTAACTAAGTTTTATTGATTTATCTGATACGTAAGGATGGCATTAAGTGCTCAATCTCTACTTGCTCTAGAAAAATTGTCATAATCCAATCAAATTTTTTTCAAATAAGATTTTTTTCTATCATTAGGTGATAAACAATGATTAAATGACTTACTAAGCTTCAGTGATTAGGGGTTTGGGTTTTTCCAAGGAAAATAACATGATTGATAAAACCTCATTAAATAAACCCATTATCAATCTGTCATTCCACAGACTTAAAATATAGTTTTATTGGTAAAAGACTGTAAAATGTTGCTCAAGACAGTTCTAATTGTTATTTGTTCTTTTTGTATTCAAATAATGTTTTCTTAACCTGATAAATTATATTATAAAAAATTCAGTTCACAATAGTTTCCAGATACTGTTTAGCACCCCAGGAATCCATTTATCTTGAAAATTGAACACAAACCTACTCACCTTTGCTTATCACTCACTTCCCTCTTATTTTACTCCTTCCTATCTCACTAAGCTAAAGAACATGTATATTATTTGCTTAAACATTAAAAAATAGTCACTTTCTACATTACTAGAGATCTTTGAAACCAAAACAAAGAGAAGGAGTGGGTGATTCATAATTCTTCCAATTCCATGTATTGTCTTTGCTTTACATATGTGTACCATTGTGTTTTGTCATAACAGGTAAGAAGCAAAATGCTACAGATACAATTGGATTGGTTGGGGTGAAGGTGGCTCAAAATTTGAGACAGAGTGAGAGAGGAAAGGGAATGTTTGATGCATCGAGGTCAATGAATGAAGAATTTTGCTCCTCAATCCCCAACCTCCCCACTTCTAGACATAGATTTTCATACTCTTTGTAAGAAATGCATTAGCTATGTCAAGTGCTTTGTTTTTTCCACTGCAAATCTACCACTTATCCACTGACTGTAATGCCAAAGATGATAATGTGTAGTTAACTGAAAGTCATGTGTGTTTCTTTAGTCTGGGGTCTTGGCACGGCTTTTCAAATTCATGTAACCTGGGTATTTTTTTGTTTTTGTTATTTCATCATTTACTCCCTTCTGTCCTCTCTGTTTTTGGAACTCCCATTAATGAAATTTTCTTTTTCTCTCCTATTTTTCACTCTCTTCTTTCTAGTATATTTATTAGCACCCTCTTTCAACTACTCTATTGAATATATAGGTTTTCTTCTTTAAGAATGTTCTGACCTCTTCTCTATCATGTCTTTTTTTTTTTTTTTTTGAGGGCAGTGTCACTGGCCCTCATATGTGGGACCGAACCGGGGATGCTGGCCCATGTCTTTTTTTAAAAAGATAGCATCTCCCTTTTCACAAATACACTATCTTCTCTTATCTCTCTGAGGTGTTTTTTTTTTTGAGGGCAGTGTCACTGGCCCTCACATGTGGGACCAAACCGGGGCCGCTGGCTTCCCAAGCCAGAGCTTAACTACCACGCCACTCGGCTGGTTCTCTCTTATCTCTCTGAGACTATTATCATAACTTCTTGAATTTTATTCCTTTCCCTCATTTTATTCTTTTCTTCCCAATTTCTTTCTTTCTTTCTTTTTCTGCCTCTTTGTTTTGGTATCTGTTTTAAATCTGCATCCTTCCTCAACATGTCTGGAAATTCCTGGTTCTCTGTTCCGATTTAAGAACAGGGCACTAAAAATCAGATGAGAACCACAAACAAATTTAAAAGGAAAATTCTGAACCACAGAAAACATTTGTTCTACATGACAGAATAATGGTCTTTATATATCTAAAGAGCATGAACAAATCAACAAGAGAAGAAAATTATTTCAATAAAAATGAATAAATATCACGGACAACCAATTTGTAAAATATAATTAGGTAACAACATTTAAAATGCTTAACTAGTACTCAGATATAAATTCAAACAACAAGATGTCATTTTTAGCACCAAATTGTCTGATTTTAAATTGTAATTCTAAATTTTGGCAAGGTAGGGAAAGGTTACTCTCATATGTTGCTAGTAGAGTCCTACCAGCTGGTGAGTTTTTTCAGGGTAACAATTTAGCTGTATATATTAAAGCTTTGAATAAGAGTTTACCCTTTGATCCAGCAATTTTACTTCTACTAATCTTAAGGAAATAGTCAAGTTTGCAAAGATCTATATTCAGTCCACTGTTGTTTATTATAGTGATGACTGGACATAATACAAACGTCAAACATTAAGGGATTAACAGGATAAATTATGGCTATGTCCATCTGAGGAATCCTATTTAGTGATAAGAAATAATGTTATTGCAATTTATTTAGACAAAAAAAGGGGCTAATGACATGCTGTTAAGTCAAAAAGATATGACTGAAGAGAATATTGTGTAAAAATGAGCTCCACTGAAAATGATACTATTTATGATATAGACGTACACAGAAAAAGGCTCAAGGATATACATAAGCCATAATTATGTATAGATAATGGGAATCTAAGTGAGTTTTATTTTCTTCTTTATGTGTTTATATGTTTCCCAGATTATCTACAATAAACATAATACTCTGTGCATAATAAAAATATTTCTTTAGGCGAGAGAGAGAAAAGTGGCTTTAGAAGCTCTGAGAATTGTTTACATGTAGGCATCATGGCTGGCCATTAATTGTTCTTCAGTACACTTCACCATAGAGTGATAAGATGGGGACCGAGTCATTTCGTGGGAGAACCACACATGTCAGTATCTGGGTCCCTGTGTTTCTTTCTATAAAGAACAATCTTTCCGTCTCTTGCTGGGGGAGTGTAAGATCAGCAGCCAGGAGACTCACCATAATTCATCTTCGCTTAATCAGCCTTGTTTCCAACCTGGCATTCTCCTCCTACCCTCTGCTGTACTCCAGGCAAGACTTCCAGGTCCAATTTATCCAGAGGAAAGCCTCTAGTCTCTGCTGGGTGAATGAGGGTTAGCTGACCAGTAGTTGAGTGATCGGAAGAGAATGGGGAGTCACACTGGTCTTCATACAGATTTTTTAACGATATTCCTCCTGTTTTAGGCCCTGTCCTTCCTCTAGCCCTCACAATACTTGCTGCCTCCAATTCCTATGCCCTTCCAGGGTCCTGCATGTCACATCGACTTATTTCTTGTGCCTCCCTCCTCACTATTCTTTCTGAGCTGTAATAAATGAGTTACTACTATTCCATCTGTTTTCAGGCTTCAACATTTTGCTGACATTTCTCATGTGGTGAGATCATCTTTCTTGTTCTTTTTATTCTTATTGATTTTTCTCTTCCTATTCTCATTTTAATAAAATTTCTGAAAGAGCAGAGATAAATATTAGCATTCAATCCAATCCATTTCACAGGAAGTCTCGTGGATATTTATACATTTGTTCCAATTCACAAATAACACTGTGCACAGATGTCTCATCTAAGAAGCTTCTGGAGTTGGGCAAGGTGAGTTCATGATAAATTGCCAACCAGGAGACATGTGATGTCACTTGGATTTACCTGACCTAGGTAGGAGCTGGGACATGAGGATTTTTTTCCTTCCTTGATTAGTGTAGCCCAGGCCTGGAATAAGCAAAAAGCAAATGGCCAATACAATAATACCAATTCCTCTATAATAAAATGTTGTGCTTAGATAGGAAGGAAACTATAGCGATTCTATACAGATGATAAGTAACTGAGTGCTTTTTAACAGAATACAGTGAAACATCTAAACTGAATAGACACATCAAGAAATAGATGTCTGAGCTAAGTTCCTGCTGCCCATTAAAAAAATCCTTGAATTGTTAGCATTTATTAGGTTTCTTTTAAATAAAGAGTTCCTCCACACCACTGTCCACCTAGTAGAGAATTTCCAATAGTCAATTTGCTAAATACTGTGTCCCTAAATGCACTTGAACTTCCCTAAAATGGATTGATTTTTCAGGAATCACCTTTGTACCATTTGTTTGAACGTCTTCATTGTGACATAGATGAGGTCATGAGGACAGGTGTCTACCTGTGTGTAGAAGTGTGTTTGTCTGCACACATGTGCGTACTTGCTTTTTTGCCACTCTTTTAAGTGTGTTCACTTAGCCCCATGTCTACAAAATTAGAAACTTCTTCAGGGCAGAAATAGTGACTTCGTTTTCAAAATTCTTCCATTTCTCCTGGCACCCAAGCCTCTGCTACACATGTGGTAGGGATTCAGTACATACTTGCTGATTTACTGGTGGACTGTGTTGTTGAAAAGGGATGTCTGGACCTCAAACAACATCAAGAGTACATGTGGATCTACGTGTCATAAACAAGATGACAGAGGAAAATATTGGTTAAGAACTGTCAGTTAAGTGAGTCAGTCACAAAAGGACAAACATTGTATCATTGTGCTTATATGAGGTAGAATGGTGTTTGCCAGAAGCTGGGAGATAGGGGGATGGAAGTTCGTGTTTAAGGGGTACAGGGATTCAGTTGGGGGAGATAAAAAGCTCTGGAGATGGAGGAGGACGATGCTTGTCTGACAATGGGAATTTTAGTTAATGCCACAGAATTATACACTTAAAAATAGTTAAAATGGTGAATTTTTGTTATGCACATTTTACCACAAGAACATGAAGGAACTGTCAGTCACATCGTCACTGCCTGGGGCCCTTCTAGGACTGGGAATGTCTGGAATCCTAGAAAGATGGTCTTGTTTACCTGAGTGGCTTGAAGTTCATGAATCTCTATGTAGTTCATTGGTTCAGATGCACTGGGCTCTGGTGACAGGAAAACTCACACCTGAAGAAAACACAGTGAAACCTTACTTCTTGTACATTTCATAGAGTCTGTTCTCTGTCAATGTCATTCCAGCATTTAACCCCTTTTTGGGGAAGATGAAGTTTCCAGTGGATGGTGTCAGGCTTTGAGGAACACCTCACTGTTGAGCTTTCTGGTGAGCTTCATGAGGAGTGGGCAAAGGGCGAGCCTGGGTCATGTTGTACAAATGCGTCCAGGTTGGTTTGGCAGCTGAGGGTGAGATAGTAGGTGGGCAGCTGAAAGAAGCATATTTCAGCTATGAAGCCCCTGCTGTGGAGAAGCCCGTGTTCCCATGGAATTTTGTTCCCCAGGTCTGCAGGCCTTTCCTTCTTTCTGTTATGACTGTGGAACATCTCAGAGCCGTGTGAGCCAATCCAGGTGCAACCCTGAGGTCACTCAGGTATTTGTTAAGAGGGTGGCACAAGTTTGGAAGAGTGAGTAGGCAGGGATCTGCCTAATGGTCTGAGGTCCTAGACATTACCCCAACTTGGTTTTAGGAAGTTGTCCATGGAATGGTGGCACTTGCTCAAACATCATCTGGGAGGCACCTGTATGCTCTGCTCCTGGGGGCTTATATTGAGGTGAAGTGTTCCAGGCTGAGCCCTACTGCCTGGTTCTGTACCCAGAGTGACCTACGGGGCAATGCAAATTGTAACCAAAGATGAAGGCAGGAGTTTAAAGTCAGGAGCAGCAGTGCAAGGCTGGCTGGCGCAGGGGGATGGAGGCCAAGGCTGTGAAATATGTGAAGGTGTCAGAGGCCCACAGCTGGGGGCAGGGATGGCTGGCGAGGTAGACATGATGTTTTCAAGTGGCTGGGCAGGATCAGATGTCAGGAAGCAAAGCAAATTACAGAGCTGCCAAGTAGCAAGCCACATGTAGTCACAGAGTCACAACACTTGATGCAAAGGACAAAGGTCACTTTGTCAGTCAGACCTGTTATCTACATGATGTGAAACCTCTGCTTATGTGAAATGTGTAAGTCATTCATTAACATTTTTACTTTTTCCCTCCAGCTGTCCGGTGACACAGAGAAGTGGCTTAAGAGAGTATATGGTTAAGAAGGGAGAAAAAGGAAGCTGCTTTTCCCTTCTTAAAATAACGTTTGTCACTATTTCTTCCTCCGGGTCTCATCTCTGTCCTCTCACCTTCAGTGCTTGATTAATTAAGTAAAGGTCACTTCCTGGTTTCTCACAGCCAAAACCCTCACTGAACGTCACTTTCCTGGGCTCCCTGCCTAACTAACTTCCTCCATCATGGCCCCCTTCCACATGACTTGGTTGATTTCTTTGAGCTCAGAACATTCTCCCCGGCTTCTTCACCCCTTCCCTAACTTTCTGAGAGCCCAGGCATAAGACTCACCCAAGCAGGCTCTTCCTTCCATAGGGAGGCTCTAAGAAAAGAATGTATATTTGCAGATAATAAAGGAACAGAGAGATTTGTGAAATGTGTGCTTGGGGACTGAAAAATTAGCTATCTCATAGCTAAAGGTTCAAGGGCTCAAAGATCTCATCCTTCCTAACCCCTTGTTTGAAGTCTGTTTGGAGCTGGAGAAAGGAAAAAAAACATATATAAAGAATATCTAATTTTGTTAATCTCATTTTCAAATTCAAATCTCAAATGTTCCCTGAGGCAGTGGATGGTTGAAGGCAGCACAGTGATGAAAACGTAATAAAAGACCCAGAAAGATCATAGATCACACTGGCCCATCAGCTGTCATAGGTAAGGGAACAATAATGACATTATTCTAATATTTGGAATGTTCTTGGCTGCGTTTCATTCTCTGCAATGACAGTTCCCCTGGCTTCAAATTCATCACTGTCTACCATGAGCTCATCCGTGGTTTCTGGTCATTTCTGCCCTATGCTTTCTTCCCTCTGCCTCTGTTTCAAAAATACATTTAACCACAAAATCTATGCATGGTGATGTCTTCATGTCATCACTTTATGTCATGACTTTAGTCACTTCCCATCGCAGGCTCTCCTGGTTTTCAGCCTAGTAGCTCAGTCCCCAGTTATCTTTTTTTGGCAGAAGGATGGATCATGTAAATGGCATTCTCTGGTTTCCCAGTCCTACAGGATAGGTTAAAGTCCTTTCAATGGAATACAAAGACTCCACAACAGAAACTCTGACTCATGCATAGCCTCATTCCCTGTCACTGTGGGGCTGCCTTTCTCTGCTCCCAAGTCCTCACCTCCACCATGGCTTTTGTGCTGCAATCCCAAACATGTGAGACTCATTTACTTCTCTGTGCTTTTCCTGGAACATCCTTTCTCTTAGATGACTTGGACTCCACAGCTTACAAGAGTCCTCATCAGTGAAGACTCTTAGTCAGGCTGGGATAATTGCTCTACTCTCCAGTGATATGGGGTCATATTGGAACTGTTGATGCATCTGGGATCGGTTCCTACTCCCATGGCTTCACTCAGAGACGCACGAGACCTGGAACCTCTCGCTTTTACACAGCCTTTTCTTATACACTTCTTGGCTCCATGTGCTCAATTTCTGTTAAGTGAAGGGAAGAGTGAATGGAGAAAGGAAGGGATACAGTCCATTCAAGAGGAGTGGATAAGCAGTGCACCATCTTCAATGGACCAAAGGTTGGCTTGGCACCAGTTATATACTCAGGTACTGGGTGGGCGCCCTCTCAGTCTGCTGCCAGCGGCTCCCAGACAGAATATTTTGAGAAATTAGTTCATCATTGTTTTCTTTTCTGGTTGATTTCCTATTCAAAGTTCATTTCCTTTTGTCTCATAAGAGGAAAGTTGACACGTAAATGGAAGAAGGTACTTTATATGGGTACGTCTAGGGTAACTTTAGGTTCCTTATTTTTAGTTGGGGGTAATGATAGCCCTAAAAAAGACTGGGTGGTCTCCCCAAACTGTCCCTTGCACACTGGTTCCCAGAGATCTAGGAAGGGCAAGTGTCACTTCTTCCCCAAGAAGTGTCACTTCTTGTGACTCTGAGAAAGTCACAAGAACAAACTTAGCCCTCTTCTCATGCTGGTAAAAGTGTTAATTACCACAATTCTCTAGAAATCAATTTAGGAAAACGAATTTGAGGTCTTCAAGAACTTCTACCTTCTTGATCCAACCATGTCACTCCAGGGATGGAAAAAAAAATATATGGACAGACAGGTTCATCCCATAATCATTTAAAAGGCAATGGGTTAATTATGGAGCATACACTAGTCAGTAAAAATTATATCTTAGAAAAATATTTAACAACATCCCCCAAATGGCTATGTTAGTGTGTTCATAAAAACAAACAAACAAACAACACCTACCAAGGTTTCCATATCTACTGCTGCTAATGTGAAAGAATTGGAGACTTTTTCCCTCTTGACACCAGGGACAGCTTCATCCAGAATGGGGCAGGTTAGCTGATTGAAGTCTAAATCTTGTGGGGTTACTCCAAGCTCCCCTGGTCACCCTCTTTCTATCTGTCTGTCTCCACACAGGGACCCTTTGACTCCCTGTGGGGATTTCTGGGGTACACACCCCTCTGCTGGCCCTTTAAAGAATGCTGCCACCTGCTGCCACACTTCTGAGGTTCCTGAGAGATGAAAGAGGGGGTGCTCTGAGCCCCGATCCCAGGTTGCAATCTTGCTTCCAGGACCCAAGAGAGGTCCAGCCCAACCACTGGCTCCAACCTTGAACTGAGCCCACCCCCTCTGGCCCTTCTTTGCCTTCCAGCCTCAGGAATCCCTCACTCTCTTATCTCAGGAGCACACACCGGACACCTTAGCACCCACCTCTGATGTTACCACCAAATGCCTCTCAAGGAGGAAAATGAAAAGGAGGAGATGAAAAAGAGTCACCTGCCTAGGAATGTCCACCCTACATCCCAGTCCCAATCCTTGGGGGCTCTTCCCATATGTTTGATGCTACCAGAAGGGAAGAACGAAGGTGGGTCCATGTGATTCTCAAGACGCTTTCATCTCCTCCCTGCCACTCTCCTCCTCCAGGAGAAACATCTGAGGTAAACGACAACTGGTCCCCTAAATAGAGACGAGAGTGGACACAATGAAACACTGATGCCCTGACGCAACCTGCTCCCTGCTAATCTTGTTTGGAATTATTGAAAGTGGTCAGGGTCACAGGATTGTCTCTTTAATTTCTGTTTCCCAAAGCAGGCACAGCTTAGAATCAGAGGGCTGCATGGCCCAGAGCCAGGAACTGTGGCTCTGCTCTCTGTTTCCTATCACTTGTCCAGCGTTTTGGCCATCGCTTCAGGTCGTTTGTATAGCATCCTCTTTAACAATCCTCTCCCCTCCTCTGGTAGCACTTCTTAGGGAAGTCTCTCCATGGAGAAAACACACTTTATGTGGACTTTTCCGAGGGCTTTCTTGTCTGGCTCAGCTGTCCCTCTGTACCCACTTCCTCCAGTGTGACAGACATTTTGTCACTAGTTTCTTTATCGGAAACGCACCTGCTCCCATTCCGGTGGCCCGTGCTACCAGGGAGACAGCATATTTAGGAAGTTAAACTAATGACACCACTGCTTACTTGCCGGTGGCTCCTGGGGTTCCAGTGTGCCTCCCTGGTTTCCTGCAGGTGAGTAATGGTTATAATAAAATCGCAGATCGAACCCTCCAGTCATTGGGAAGCTCCCAGGGGATTGGAGCTGTCCAGCCAAGAAGCAGCTTAAAAGCTGATCCTTCTCACCAATATCAGTCAGGGTGGAAGCAGAAACAACTGACGGAAGAAACCTACTCAAAGAGTGTTCTGGGGACACTTGAGGGGAAAATGTCCAGAGGAAAAGGCTTATGACATAGTCAAGTCCCGAGGAAGTCTGTGTGTGTGCCACGGAAAGTGCTGATGGGACCTCGGGGCTGGGGGGACATGGGGAAGCTGGGGCTCGAGGCTGACATGAATGTTGTCTCGTCTTTCCAGAATTGGCTCCTAACTAGGTTAAGTCCTAAACTTGTCAGAGTCATATTTCAAGGCTGATGATATTCTACAGACAGAACTATTACAATTCAATGCTGGTATTATTTCTTAGTCAACAGTATAGAATGAATCACACTGGACTGATGTTACCTTTCAAAAATTAAGGAAAGCCTTTCCCATCTGCCCCCACAAAGAAGTGATGATGCCTGTTTCTCAAGTTTGTGTGCCACAAAGAACGTTTCGGGGAATTACCACTTGAGTTCTAACGCCCCTTCTTCACACTTTCTGTGCCAGGTGATGCCCAGCTCTGGAAACACAGAAGCTATGCTGCCTCTCTCAGCACTCTCTTATCTGTACGATGAAGCCACATGGTTCTTCCTGGATCTCATTGTCTGAGTGAATAATATTGGAGCCCAGGTTATCCTCAGAACTTCTCCCACTTCAATTATTTCTATTTCTAAACATTTATCCAGCATTTACTACTGTAAGCCATTCTTTATGTAGTTGTTATGAAAAACATCAAAATAAATTCATGGTTCTCAGACTCAAACAGCTTTAGAGAACTCACCTTAAAAACAATGAGCAACCTGATCCCCATTTTTCTCCCAATTGTATCCATGGAGAGGCTGAAGACAGATTTAAGAATATCTAGCAGCTAGAAATTTCTTACGGAGACACCGATAGTATTATGGTCGTAGTTACTACTAATGCAAACAGTAGCTTTCACTGTATAACTCCATTTACTTGGTTTCACCCAATATTGTTCCATATAAACTGCAACCCTGCAGGCCTCCTTCTAAATGTAGAGGCCCTATTTGGGAAAATTAACTCTTTACTACCTATGCCAAATATGTTTTTAATGAAAGTGCTAATTTTAACATGATAGCCAATTTGAAAATTTTTATGAAAAAAAAAGGGGCTTTCCTTATGTAATCTATGGCTGAAGACATGTAGTCTAGTCTTAAAAGGCATGGAAAAGAATCATATAGAAGAAAAGTGTTCATATAAAAAAGAGAAAATATTAACAAAATTAAAAGGCAATTGAGAGAACAGGACATGGTGAATAATGTGTTTATATCCTTAATATACAAAGAGCATATGCAAATAAATAATAAATATTCTAAGATGCCAATTAAAAAATGGACAGAAGACATGAATAGACACATAAAAACACACTAGAAGACATGAATAGACACATAAAAAGTGGACAGAAGACATGAATAGACACATAAAAACACACTAAAAGACATGAATAGACACTAACAGTACTGAAACTTGCCATGTTTAAATTAAGCTCACCAGCAAAAAACAAAACAAAATGATTTAAAGGAAAACATGCGATGGAATATATATAAATGTGATATGTTACAGAAAGATTTCAGGGTGGCGGTAAGCATATAGACAGGTAGACCTTCCTGGAAAGCAATTTGGCAATAGTTATCAAAAGCTTTCAAAATGTTCCTATCTTTTAACCTAATGATTTAGCTCCCAGAAATAGATTCTACATTCTACATAAAACGTTTTTCCAGAAACATATATATCTAAGGACAAAGAGATAACATTAGACACACCTCAGTAGCTGACAATAGAAGTATTAAACTGATAATATTAATATGTGGCCATGAAAACAATGGTTTCAACAAATTGCTAATGACCTGTAATTTCCATGACAAAAGTAAAATGAACAGAAATTTGACATTTTATGTACAGTATGGTTATGCTTACAGTAAATATGTATACACATATAGACACATGCATATATGATGGAAAGAAGGTTTCAAAAGTTAATATTAGTTAGCTTCAGGTTGTGAGATTTTTCGATGATTATTTCTTTATATTTTTATGATTTCCAAGTTTTAAAACAATTACATTGATTTTATAATCATATATCAAATTAACAACTTTTATTAATTCATTAATTCAACAATTAATGAATCAGCAACCTGTTAAAGTTCTGTCTGACAAACACCTAGAAAGTTCTTAGAAGCTGGGCAAAGAAGCATCCTTTGTAAAAATAAGTCTCTTGAGCTCATATACTCAGTAAAAGTTACTTAAAATTCTCACACTCAGAAAGAAATGGAATGAAATCAAATGTACTTAATATTGCACAACTGACCCATCCTCAGCATTGAAACCCACATATGTTTGTTCTCAGTAATAGGAAGATTTATCTTTCCAGATGTAGAAGTAAATTGAAAAGTCAGAAAGTTTGTAGAAATACCTGATGCTCGTGGGAGGTGGGGTATAAGGCTTCATCAATTTCCATATTTGGGGAGGTGTCTCCAAAAACTGAGCACACGTTTTCCAGTTCCAGAGACTTGTTTGTCTCTAACGTAGTGAAGGTACCTGGTAATGAGCTCATAGTTAAGAGCTGATTTGTAATGGAATTTTTTATAGAGCCAATTTTTTGGTTGCTTAAAGTTAATTGCTTTGTACCTAATTTAAGTCCCAGAGAGAGCAATTCTAATCTCCCCCAGCAAACTTTATCTTAAATGAGGCTGATCTATAATCCTATTACATGCGGCTGGGTGTCTATCAGAAAATACCATGGGATGCACTAAATTTCTATAGGATACTGTATGGTTTTAACACCCTCTAAGCACTTTACTTTTGGCAAGGAAGTGTGTCGTTTTCCTGGAGCCAGGTCCATTGACTGTACCAAATAAAAATGATGGGAAGATGGTGAGATTTGTATTAACTTTGCTTGCTCAAACAATAGATCACTGTTGCCTAGCAGTTTGCAAGAAGTATGATGCTGTAAAGGGAATGAATGAAACAGGAATCCATGAAACACGGCATTGACAATAAAGGAGCATCGGGGCTGCTGGAATGAGAAAGAATCCAATTGTTGCCATCAGGCAGCGGTTCTCAAAGTGTGGCCCATGGACCAGTGCCTGTGAACTTTCTAGAAATGCAGATTCTTTTTTTTTTTTTTTCAGCTGAGCCATCCTGCCACCTGTTGGCAGCTCAATGGCAGCTCAGCTAGGGCTGGGCATCAAACTGCTGTTGCTCAGAGCTCAGCTCGCACTCTTAAGCGAGCTCTTAACAAACTGAGCCACTCGGCCGGCCCTAGAAATGAAGATTCTTGAGTCGCACCTCCGATCTACTGATTGAGAAACTCCAGAGGTGGAAGGCAACAATCTTTATTGTCGCAAGGCCCGCTGCCCTCCCCACCGCCAAGATGCACAGTGAAGTCTGAGAAGGGCTGAGCTACAGTAACGGGGTTTCGCTGAAATAAAATCACGAGGTGAGTGTGCTGTGTCACAGGTGGACTCAGAAATGTGTCAGGCTTTGTTTGAGAAGGGGACACAGAGACAGGCACCACTGGAAAGCGGGCTGCTGACAGATGTTCACACCAAAGGGATCAAGTAGCTATTTCCCATTTGGAGAAGGAGCAGAATTGTAAGCGAAGCCAAGGTAGGAAGCAGAAGGTATAATGAGGATTATAGACAAAATCCTGGGACCAGGCACCAGTGCTCTGCCTGGGTTTTACTGGCATCTCTTGCCTGGAGGAGACACGTTAAAGTTATTGGGGGTCTCTGACATGGGAAGCAACCCATCAAAGATGGAGTCTAATGGGAACAACTCTTTCATTCATCTACTTTCACTTGTGAGACGATGCACCCAAAGCTAACAGAACTGAGCTCACAGGGTATAAACAGGTGAGCTAAGGGTAAGGGAAACACAGAGGCCTTTCAGAAAAACTCGATGATGCTCTTTGAAACCATTCCAATCTTGGTGAACAATGAGGGTTTCATTAGTGTGAATAGAATAGATCGTTCACAAAGCACTGGATGCATCTCTCAATGGATCTTATTCTAGAAATAGCAGCAGAGAGCTAGTTGACAAAGGGAACCATGCCAAGGACGCCAAATTATTTTAGAGCATCCAGAGTACATGAAAATGATAAAATAGAACTGGGTGCATTTGCGTGTGACAAGTAAGTTTCCAGAGAACGTAGTTTCAGCCATGATTCCAGTGACCAGAGTGACCTCCCCAAATGACCTGCATATTATTTGTGTATTGATTAAATATTAAACAAGATTAAATCATGGTTTGGTCTCTGGCCTAAAGCTTGCTGGAAATCTCTCCTTCCTGATGTCAGAACCCAACAGTTTATTTGTGGCAGGAGTTAATCAAAAGGATTCATTGCCCTAGAAGCTTGGTTCTCACCCTTAGCATCCATTACAATCTCCCTAGGGAGCTCATTGACAACCCAGGTTGCTGAACTCCACCCCCAAAGGTCTCCGGTGGGGCCTGATAGTTTGCATTTCTAGCAAGCTAGAATACTGATGCTACTATTTCAGGGATCATATTTGGAGGGCCAGCAGAGGAGAGAAAGCACTGAACAGCAAGAATGACTTTTTAAGATTAAACCATAGGAAAGAAGCAGAAAGTTAGGAACAATCCACTGCACAAAGCTGAAACTGACTTCCGCTTGCTGTAGGGCTCTGACATCCAGGAAGGAGAGATTTCTGGCAAGTTTTGGATGATGATAGGAGATGACTTCTGGGAGGGTTTAAATGAGTTAGGCTTCCTAATGCCCACATGCCTTCAAAGTTCCCATTTCACCAGGGATCAAAATGAGGACGCTAAAGGGGATTCTCTTTGTGGCTGTATGCCCCACCAGCTGTGCCCCTGCCCTGTGAGCTCAGCCAGGCTGGCTGCTTGTTTCCAGGTTAGCCAGAGATTGTGCTAATGGGTGGGATTTTGCCCTCTGCTGAAACGCCATCCAATAGTCCCTGCTGTGTGGCTGCCAGGGAAAGGGTGATCTGGCCGTTTTCCTTCTCCCAAGAACTCTACCACCCACCCATAGAGGCTATTGTAACCCACATTGATATTCTGAACCCCAGAAGATCAATTGTCACCATTTCCAAAAAAAAACATGGCCCATCTCCATCCTCACTCTGGTCTCAGGATGGAGAGTTAGGCACTGTGCAGGAGGAAAATACCACCGAAAAGGATTTGAGAGCAAAGAAAAGCACTAGTTTCAGGCATTTGCTAGAACTTGATTTTCTGTGTCTGCCTGTCGCTGTGTCACTCTGCTTTGGGTCCATCACCATCAGGAATCCCTCGACTGCTCAGTGCCCAGCGACCCAGGAGGCAGCTTTGACCTGTGCCGGGTGGAAATGGGAAGGGGTGTAGCCAGCAAAGGTGGTCTGTCTACCCAAGCCTACGCCATAGAGATTTACCCTGCTAAAAGCTACATGCACAAGGAGGACAGGAGACCAGCAGTTCATAGGAAGTTGGACTATTTCTATTTACATGCCATTTATTTAACCCAGTTCCACCAACATGTCCACCATCTTGGGGAGGAGCTGGGTAGGGACTTCCAGGGTCACTTCATCCCCATACACTTCCCTCTTGATAGGAGGAGAAATATCATGTTAATGGTGACATTGATGGGAGCTTGACAGTCACTGGCTATGTTTCTATTGGGCAGGGTTAAAAAGTTCAAGGTCACTGCTTGTGCATGTTCCCCAACATCTTCTGATTTCTCCTGGACTAGCCCATGTTCCAGAGCAATGGACCCATCTGGGTGGGTCAGCCCTTCGGTGAGACCACTCCCGAGCAAGGAAGCCCAAGTCTTTGGCTTCTCATTTTGGAACTGGGTGGATAAGTGAGCCTCACAGGGCAGACCTGGCTGTTTTTAATTCTTAGTCGGAGGCAGAAGGCCCTGCTACATTCTCTATTCTACCTGTTAGAGAAAGTCCTGGATGAAACAATATTGTGATCCTCATTTAGCAATATGTGTATGTTTTACCAACCAGGATCCTCAAGAAGAAAAAAGCTGGGTGTTAGGATCTAGGCAGCCTTCCTCATCACCCCACATTCCCAACAAGCTCTGAGATTGACACTTTCCCATATGGGCCTCTCTTGTGTCAGGACTCCTCAGGACCTGGAGAGGGTTGCTGGCAACAGGACAGAGGAGACAGGAAAGGGACTGAGAGTTGGCACTGGACATGCCCGCCAGGGTGGGGCAGACCCAGCTAATGAGAACCGTTTGGGGAAGGCACAGCCTTCCACACCCTTGTTCAGCTAAATAGTTGGCACCAGGTGCTCCAAGTGGAGAAGCAAATAATGCCAAGAGGTGAGCAAGGCCCTGGGAATTGGGGGCAGGCAATTCTTGGAAGTCAGGGAAGGCTGCCAGTCTCTGGTAGGTTTGTCGAAGTCCCAGAACAGAACTAAGCTTCAGAGCTAGATCTTTCCCTGACCCGACCTCCAACAAGGAAAGAGGTATCAAGACAAGAGACAATGGGATGGGAACCAAGGTCAGAAAGTTCAACATGCTACCTCCCTGGGAGAAGCTTGAGTATAGGAGCTCTGTAATTACAGTAGGGGTGCTATCAGTTGGGAGAGCTGTCCTGCATCGAGAGGGTGGGAGACCATTGGGGAACACCAGGACTAAAAACAACTGAGGGGGTCTCAAGTAAGGTAGTGAGCCCAGTGGTCAGCTGGTAGAGCCTTCACTGGGAGAAGGACTCAATATTGAGGGGCCATCGCTGGCGGGGAGGGGACAGGGCAAGTACTGACCCTGTTTCAGCATTTCCTGCCTCAAGCCCACATTGGCCTGGGGAGTGAGGCCTGAAATTAGGGACATTGGTGAATCTGGCTCTAAGCACTGGGGGCCTGCAGAGGGCAGCCAGAAGGGAGATTGGCAATTTTGTAATGCATCCCGTGAGAGCCTAGGGAATGGCGAATCTGACCTGGGGACCCAGACAATCGTCTCAGTTTAGATCACTGCTTGCCCCAAGCAGACATGGGAGTGCACCCTGCCAAAGCTTGCAGGCAGTAACTCTGGCATTGGCACCCATGGCAGCAGCTGGCGTCACTGGGATGGGACAGCCTCCAGCTCGCTCCAAGATGCAGTTAGGGTGTCTGGCTTCATTCTTGGAAGGGTTTTGTTGGATGAGTTAAACTGGAATCATCTTGCTTTCCTGGGAAACTGTTGTTCCCTTTGTCTGTTATGCCTCTGGGCAAAATCTTTAGGCTTTACCTGCTGCTATTTTCTGCCCCTCTAATAATAGCTCCATTGTTAGGCAGATGTGACACAAATGTATGTCTCATAATCCTGGGGATTTGGGGTCTCACCTTCTAATTTTCCCTAAATTCTTTCTTTTTTTAAAAAAAAATTGTTCTTTTGTTTGGTTTTCTTTGTTTGCCCTCAGTTGGGTAGAGGAATAGAGAAGCTGTTGATGGAGAAAAAAATCAGCAAAATATTACTATGTCTTGAGTTGCTGTGGTGAGTTGCTTTCTCCGTAGTTTTCTTATTTGTCTCCACACGTGCGGTTAAAATTCCTTCCTGCAGTAAAAACATCTTGACTGTGCATCATAAGTGAGCTTACTAAATTCTCTGGGTACCATTAGCAATCTCTCCTGACCATATGGAGTAACCTCTTTTTATGATCTCATTTTGCCTATTAATGGGTAGGAACTGGACATATCCATCCCCTTCCCCCCATTTAGATTATTTTTCATTTATAGTTTGTTTGATTCATGTTCTCGAACCTCCGATCTGCCTCCAATGACCTCCAATCACTAGCCTCACCCAGCTTCTCTATTACTTCCTAAGAAGGAAGCAGAAAGGCAAGACAGTCTGCCATTGAGGGAAAGAAACCTGACAGTCTGGGAAGTCAGAAAGGCCAGAGAGACATAGTCTCAACCCCTTAGGTGCAGCTCCCAGCAGTAACGGTTCCAAGAACCTGGGGCCCCAGACCCAGCAACATATTTCATGTTAGAGTCTTAAAAATGGAATCGTTAATTTAGAATGCATGCATTTCTTAGTCTGTCTCAGCTTTTCTTCAAGGCCATGTTGATAGCCACCCACATCTGTTTTGTGGACACAATCCAAGGCGCATGACTTCTCAGGCTTGTGGGCCAAGCATAGCTTCCCTCTGGGCCCCTCCTTGGTCCCTAGGGCTGCTTCTTCAGCCATCCTGTAGCCAGGTGGTAGCACTCCAGAAAGAGCCGGACACGAAAATCTGCACCCTTCCTTTATCTAATACGTGGCTGCTGCTCATCAAATATGTTTCAACTTGATTTCTGAGTCCTGTTGTTCACAATGTCTCCACCTCCCCTTCCCAGCCAGAAGGTTCTAGCCTCTCTCTGTCTCGGCCCATCCACAACCTGCCTCTGATTCAAGGTTCAGAACAAGTTCCCATTGTGCCGTAAGGTTTTTCTCCCTACTCTGGCTCTCATTGGTATCTCTTTTCGTTATATTCCTCGGCACTTGTTACAGTGATTCATATCCTGCATGTTCAAGTGACTCACCTGCGGACTATTTCAAAAATATAGACCTTGACCAGACAGACCTGACCAGGGTGTCTGAGGGCGAGCTAGAGGCATCTGTGGTTTTACAAAGCCTTACGGGTGATTCTAAGGTACAGCTTGGATTGGGAAACACATGTAACACATAGGTGACTAAATTGAGTATTTACTCATACCTTGCTATTGCAATGATCTGTTTTATGAGTATATGCTCTGCAAACTCCTAGAAGTCAAATCTGACTTTTCTACTGCACCAAACCCAACGTTATGTACAGGGCTGAGATTTTCCTATGAGTATTTTGATATTTATTTACCTAAGAGTTGATTTTACTATTTACATAAATACGACATATTAACAGACACTTTTGAATGCCTTTACTGTGCCAGGTGCTGGAGCTCTGAGGAGGAAAGTAATACTAGCCTTTTTAGACTACAGTCATTGGCTAACAGGTAAAGGTTGTTGAGCACGTTATTTGCTATAATTAAGAGGATGGACTGTGAGACAGGATAGTGCAATATGGAAGACATCCCTGATTTTGTCAAGGGTGAGAGGTTTCTGAGAGTCTTGAGGAAATTCAAATATTTGTACCATCACATTCCACACCTATCCATGCTGTGCAACAAGCAAGGAGAGGTTGAAAATAAATACACCTACATCTCCCCGCAAATTACCCCTAAGATGGCCACCCAGCTGGAAAAATCCTCGATGGATTTACTGCTAAAGGAAGATATGGAAGTGCATAAGTGAGAGCATGTGTGGTTGCTATGACACTAACACGGGCTGCATCCAGATGCCCACAGACTGGGAGTGGACACAAGGGCAGGTCGTAGCTTTCTGCAGGCTGCAGGCATCACGTTGCCGCATCCCTCTGCTCCCCGGGCTGCCCCAGGTCTTATGGGAAAGACCATCAGAGTGTTCTCCTAGGTGCCCCACTCTGTCCTTCCCACGTTCTTCATTTTCCCTGAGACATACGCTCTTTCCATCCCAAGGTACCTGGTACCCCCAGGATTTCTCTGCCTTCACCTTTATCAAAACCTATTCTTAAGGATGGATCTTATAAATAGATTCATAGGAAGGTGTGCTTTACTGATGAAGCATTTGTATCTTACCAAATGAATAAGGAATCTAACTTTTATTGAGCTCTTCATTCCAGCTCTGCTATTAACAAATTAAATGGGGAAGGTGATTAGAGACCTGGGGTCCCCGGCACCTCAGCACCCATGATACATAGATGGATGCTTCCCCTTTTTCTCTCCTCACAAGGTGAGCTATACCTGGTACTTCCAATGGGATCACACACTTAGTCTTGATTTCAGATGCCACCCGGAGATGCACTATCCTCTCTGGGTGTTTTTCTGTGAGTGCCCAGTTGCTTTTGTTCCCAACTCTTCCTAGAGGCACAAAGTTGCATTCTAAGCTGGCCCACTGGTTTAAACTATGAGCCTGGGGAGAGGTCAGTTTCCAGCAAGAGTTACCATCCTGGCAAATGGTCCTTTGATCAAAATGTTTCCTTCTGTATGCAATCCACATGCAATATCGATCTCTGTGCAATATCGCATTCTATACATCATATCACCCTTCCATATGTGACATGGCAGCAATTTGTATGTCCTAAGAGTTATAATAGCTTCTACGTCTTAGAGCTGTTTGAAAATTCAATGAAATAATGCAGGCAAAGAGCCTAGAACAGCGCCCAGCATATAGCAAGCGCTCCTTGAAGGGCTGCTCTATTATCATCATTTTCTCTTTGGAACAGACAATTGATAATCTGGTGTTTCTCAGGCTAACTCCATTAGGAATAACTCACCCAGTTTTGTCCCTGTTCCCACCCCAAGCCGTCCTTTCTTCCCCCTTCAACAGAGTTTCCAGTAATGATGGTGGTAACAGCAGTAACAGAATTAAGAATTAATAGTAAATTCTCTCATAGTGCGTACTTAGTCATCACTAATTATAATCACTTCCTCAGCATCAAAAAACACGAAAGAGCTCCAGTGAGAAAGGCATTTCTGGTGCTATTCCAGCCGGCTCTTCATTGCCTGTTACTTAGGACTCTGAGTTTCATCTAGAAATTCAGACTTGTGTTGTCTGCACGTTGCTGTCATTAGGAATCTAATCACCTTTTCTTTTCTTTTCTTTTTTTTAAATTAAAGTTTATTGGGGTGACAATGGTGAGTAAAGTTACATAGGTTTCAGGTGTACAATTCTGTAATACATCATCTATATATCACATTGTGTATTCACCACCCAGAGTCAGTTCTCCTTCCATCGCCATATAAATAGTGCCATTTGAGACAACATAAATGGAACTTGAGATTATTATGCTAAGCGAAATAAGTCAGACAGAAAAAATCGAGAACCATATGATTTCACTGATATGTGGTATACAAAACTGAGAGCAACAATGGAACAAGACAAGCAAATAAAGAAACAAAAACTCATAGACACAGACAATAGTTTAGTGGTTACCAGAGGGTAAGAGGGGGAGGGAGAGGATGGGAGATGAAGGTAAAAGGGGATCAAATATATAGTGATGGGAGGAGACTAATCCCCTTTTCAAAGAAGTGGGGACCCCTTCTTTATCGATGCTGACCCAGTTTTGATGTTAAGAAGGAAAGCTGGCAAAATTTAGCTTCCAATGTCATAAACGCCTACTTAGGATGCTTTGTTAGAGAGAAAAAGATAGCAATTGTCTTTGAGATCCTAAAAGTAGGTAATTTATCACCACATAAACAGAGTTCAAGGGAAATTGACTTTGTAACATAAGACAGCGGTGAAATATAAACAGCAGACTAAGAAGAAAAGACTCGCAAGTTGAAATTCTAGGTTTGGGGAGGGGAGGAGTGTCCGTAGAGCGAGCTTAAAATACACGTGTAATTACTGAGAAAGAACTGAGAATCTTTCAGGCACTTTAGGCCCCAGACATCTCCTATCATGTGATGCTGTTTACTTACACTAGAGCACAGTCAAACAGGTGGATGGAAAGACCCTAAATGTCTGAAACAGTTACCTGCCAAGAGTGCACCTGATATGTCCCAGACAGGACTGGCTTCTGAAATGGTTAAGTCCACACAAGTTCAAGAGCCATGTAGGTTCTGCATTTTTTTCTGCCTGCCTGGCTGGTCCTTGCTGGTGCTTTCCCAGTACCAGTTCATTCATTTTCTGGTTTTTCTCCTTGGCTGAGTTCTTCCTTGTAATACTGTGTAATTAACAACTATTGGGCTGGACTAGAGGCATGCATCACTGGCTTGCATGGGCCCCATTCTCTAATTTCAGGTTTGGGCATTGGCCATCTATGACATCGCCCTACCTTATTAGTGATGGTGCAATCAATACAAACGAACCCCCAGGGCCCTCGGCTACAGGTAAGCCATGCCAGCAGAAATCAATGAGGTGTTAAGAAACTCGGTCACAGAATGCTGATATGTTGGTTCTATTTTTCTGGTTACTGGAGCCCTCCCACAGATGCTAGGATTTGGTTTAGAAATCCCCCTGCCTTTCCCAACTTAGCTCATCATGATCTCATACAAAAAATTTGGACTTCTCAGAAGAGGTGCTGGAACAATGGGAACTATGGGGGCTGCTGTAGCAAGAAAAAGTTTTTCTTACTATTTGACGAAATCTGGACTACGTCCAGTTTGACAGAGTCTGGTCAAGTCTCTCTCAAAGTCCTCCTGGGACCACTGGCATGGGAATCAGGTGCTTGTCAAAAT
Source organism: Aselliscus stoliczkanus (assembly GCA_033961575.1). Lineage (NCBI taxonomy): Eukaryota > Metazoa > Chordata > Mammalia > Chiroptera > Hipposideridae > Aselliscus > Aselliscus stoliczkanus. The sequence continues at coordinate 11,901,500 of CM066734.1, forward strand.
TGCCCCTCTGGACCCACTACACATTCAAATACGTATATTAGGAGAATAATTCTAGGAGAGTCTAATAAAGGGACCATTTTCAAAGAGGTAGCCAAAGTGAAGGGAAACCAAAAATGCAGTGCCCTCTCCCATAAGAAGGCTGGGTCAGGTCTGAAGGGTCGCGCAGGGAGAACCTGCAGTACAGAGGTTGTGTGGGGATGGCCACAGGACAGGGTGTTTTGGGGATTCTCCTGATAAGGGACTCAGCCAGCCCTTGGTGGCTCCCCAGGGAGGGAGCCAGGGGTATAGACATCCTATCTGGTCTGTGCTCCTGACCACACCCATCTCATACCAGGATCCTCACTGGCTGAACCTAATTTAAAGCCACGGCCAAGGGGCACACAGGTCAGCTTCCTTGGTCACACAGCAAGGTGGAGGAGGTGGTGAGTGGACCTATAGGGACACAAGGAGACTGGCCAGCCCCTGGCTCAAGAACACTGAACCTTGAGACCCACGTGACAAAACTTTTGCCCTGTCACTGCCCAATCCAGGCCAGCCTCAGTTCATAAGAAAGTGAGAGGAAGGACAAGAGAAGTAGAAGACAGAGGGTGAAACTAAAAATCCAGTTATGGGAAACAGGAAAAGCCAGAGATCCAGAAAAAGGGAGGTAGGCAGTCGGAGGGCTATGAACGCGTCCACATGCCTTCCCAGGAGTTCTCCAAACTCCCCTCCGTGCTGCCCTGCAGGTGACACCTCCCTCCCTCGGATCTCTGCCCTCTGCCTCCTTGTACCTGGCACTTCTCCTCAGACTCCCCAATCTAGTGTATGGCCCTTCTCCGCGTGCGCTCATAGTTTGGGGCAGCATTTTGTGAATTTCAACTCTTCCTCTGATATCCAGTAACACAATAAGTGATTTCCCATATTGATGGGGAGTTTTTCAATGATTCATTTGGCTGATTCAAAGAGTTCTGGGATGAGTCACTATCCAAGGTGTGACACGGAGTGAGAGCAGAGGTGGGTGGCTGAAGGACCCTTTGAGAAAGCTTGTTCAGCACTTTTTTAAAAGAGTTTACTGAGAAGCTAGGTAAAATTTAAGATTACCTAATGGTCTCAAGGTCATGTCTCCAAATCAGGAATTGCTGTCTGCTCTAAGAGTGGTCATTTATCTCATGGGTACTGTAGCTGCTAGTGTAACAAAACCTATCCCAAATCCACCTTTTTTTTTTTCCCCAATAAAAATGCAGGCTTTTTCCTGTTTGATGACATATTTTACCCTTCAACTTTATTTTCTTTGGCTAGAAATTCCCCTCATAGCTCTGCTTGCTATACTTGGCTATATTCCAATGTCTTTCTTGTTGCACCAGAGTTTTACAAAGTGAGGAAGTACATATTAGGATTGGAGTCTGAGTCTAGCTGAGAAGAATGAAGGAAAAGCATAAAATTCATTAACTTATCCTCTCTGCTTCTCACTGAAAACAAAATCTGAATTTTTTCCTGTTCCCCACACCCTAAATCCATCCAACTGTCTAACCACGTGTACAAACATTTTACCAAAAGCAATCAAATTCATAGGGGAGGAAGAACAAATAATAATAGTTATCATTTATTGAGCACATATTATATGCCTGGCTATCTTCTAACTACTTACTCTGGGTTATTTTATCTAAACTCACAGGGACACCATGGGGTAGGTGTCCAAAAACTATGATTATTCCCATTTCTCATGTGTGGCAGTTGAGGTACAAAGTAGTTACATACCTTGCCTAGGGTCACACGGCTACTAAACCTTAGAGCCAAGGTTAAAACCAAGGCAGTCAGCACTGGACCACAAAGCCACGACACCTATCTGGACATTAAGAGCTTCTATATTTACATTTATCCCTCTGTTTGAATTCATTATTCATTTTTCATCAATCAATATTCACAGAGCACCAGACACTGGCCGAGCTGACTAAGGCTGGTCTCCCTCAAGCAGAATCCTCATGAGTCTACAGAGCAGATGAGGAGAGGGTTGTATCACTGCAACACATACAAGAGACATCAGGGGCGGGTGAATAAGGTACCCTGGAAAGACAGAGAGGAGGTGACTAACCCTTGTTGGGGAAGTTGTGGGAGACTTCATGGAGTACGTGACATTTAACCTGTCAAATAGCAAGCACTTAGTACGTGTTTGATGGATGGATGGATGGATGGATGGATGGATGGATGGATGGATGGATGGATGGACGGACGGATGAATAGCAATGAAGTTCACCAGGCAGAGAAGAGGATGATAAATGAAGAAAACATTAGGTGATAGGCACTGTGAGGGAAGCGGTTATATGCTGTTTTCTACTTTCTCTGTTACTTTATATCTACTCTGAGCTTTACCAGAAATGCTGAGAAATTCAAAATCTGTAACTCCAGGAGAAATGACCTGGTGACACTGAGTTTTCTGCCTGAAAACATCCGTTTTATATCTTAATGCCCTACAAGGCTATTTTGTACAAATATACTCCTTTTCCATTTCAGCTTCATTCCAGGGGGCCTTTGCAGGTTTTTTGGAGAATTCTAGAAAGCAAGCTACTCTACTAAAGAGTCAAGTTATTTTAAAAAATCATCTTTATCAAGGTATAATTATGCATAATAAGAACCAACCATTTGAGGTGTACAATTCTGTGAGTTTTGGCATCTGTGTACAGTTATATAACCACCCCTATGATCAAGTTATAAAACAGCTCCTTTATCTTCCATTTTCTTCATGCCCATTCACAGTGATTCCTCACCCCGCTGCCCTGGCCTCTGGAATCTACTGATCTTTCTGTCACCATAGTTTGGTCTCTACAGAATTTTCTATAGATGTAATCAAACAGTAGCCATTTAGTCTAGTTTCTTTCACTTAGCACAATGCCTTTGAGATTCATTTATGTTGCTGCATGAGTCACTCATTCATTCATTCCTCGTTATTGCTCAGTCGTATTCCATTCTATGAATATGCTGCAATCTGACTGCAAGAAACAAATGGATGGGCATTTGAGTTGTTTCCAGTTTGAGGCTATGATGAATAAAGATGCTAACAACATGCACAGTTTCATATGCACATATATTTTTAAAGAGGTATCATTGTTACTAAATATTTTATTATATCCTTTTTCTCTATTGTAAATTCAGTTACCTTATATATTCTAATGGTTGTTTGCCTATGTTAATGTTATTCATTTTTTTATGTTAACCTTCTATTTTGCTGAACTCTTTTGAGCTGTTTTACCATTAATTCTTCAGGATTTTCCAGGTATACCATTAAGTCTTATGCAAATAGAGATTATTTTATTTCTTCTTCTTGTAGTCATGGGCCTATGGTGGCTTTCTATAGTCTAATTACATTAGCTAGTGCTTTGAGAAAGATATAAATGGCTGTGAGGGTGGTTGGCATTCTGGCCTTGTTCCTGATCTTAGTAGAAATATCCCTAGGATTTCTCATTTATTAAGATGCTGGCTTTAGGACTGAGGTAGATATATATGTCTTTTATCATTTTAAGGCGATAACCACCCATTCCTAATTAAAACCAGAGGTTTAATTAGGAAAGGATGTTGAATTTTGTCCAAGAATTTTTAGCATCTCTAGAAACAATCATATGGATTTTTTTCCTTAGACCTATGAATATAATGAATTATATTAATATAGTTTCTAATAGTTAACATTCTTTGAATTTTCCCATGTGTTCATGGTGTATTATTTTCATTATTTTCTTAATGTGGTTTTAGAGTCTGTTCACTAAAATTTTATTTAAGACTTTTTTGCACCAATATTCATGCCATGTGGGCTGGTCTGTAATTTTCCATTTCTGTTTTATTTTTTGCACTATTTTTATCAGGTTTAGGTTATGTTATCTTTGTTCAGAAAAATAATTGGGAAGTTTCCTTTTATTTCATATGCTCTGATACAATATGGGTGCCACATAACACATAGTTTTGAACAATTTAGTTATTTTTAACTTCCAATGAGGTGATTTTATGGTAAATTTCACTGTGTGTCTTCCGGCATACCCACCTCAACCACTGCTGTGTGCAAGAGGATTTTTTAGATTTTTAATGTAATGATCAAAGCAAAGGCTTTAGCCAACTAACATAACATTTAATTTTAGAGATGGGCTCTGAATACTAGAGATACAGGTGTAACTCAGAAGAATATTTCTTTCTTCCCACATAACCTGATGATCTGACCTTTAGTTTTTTGTTGCCAGTGTTTGACAAGAAGAGTTTTATGTCTCACCTGGTCCATTGCGGAGTCACATAATCCTGGATTGTCTCAGCCCCTGGGCCCTTTACCAAGGAATGAAACACCATTCCTGAGGAAAACTTTGTGAACTGGAAAATACAGAGGGTGCCAAAAAAAAAAATGTATACACATTTTAAGAAACGAAAAAACTGTATTAAAATTGTAATACTCAACATATACCGATAACAAAAGATGAATACAAGTCATGTTTGACTTCTGCAATTACATGAGGTGCTCAAAGAAGTTGCCATCAGCATAATTTTAATACAGTTTTTCCTTTCTTAAAATGTGTATACCATTTTTGGGCACCCTCTGTATACACAACATCAGTTATTAGTAGAGCTGGTGTTGAAGAAACAGAACATGGGGTCTACATCACTTTGAGTAAGTAATTTAACCTCTCTGAATTTCAGTATTACCACTTATCACCTAGAAATCGTAGGTTTTATGATTTAACACAAGTAAAGCACTAGCACGATGTCTGATGCATAGTAAACTCTCAACAAAGTAATGAACTTCTGTTCTTGCTGCTGTTTTCTCTCTGTTCCCCATTTCCGGGACCGCCCAGGAAATTGCTCGGACATGTGGGCTGGTTCCCAGGAGTGCCGGTGGGCGCCGATGGCTGAGTGCCACAAGGACACCGACACAGGTCCTTTCCTCATTCCTGTAATGGAAGCTCCAGTTCACCTCCCAGAGATCAGCTTGTGAAGTGGTGACCACTTCAATCAGTGAGCAGATCCATGTAAAGAAAGGCAACACCCAGCAACGCTGACGTAACTCTCTTTGGATGCGGGCTGTACTGAACAGGCATTCTGCAGAGCTTGGAAATAAACTCTGAGCTCACTCACTGTGCCTCCCCTTGGGCCCAACCTAATCCTCCAGCCCTGTCTGTCCTTACAGGAAGACACACACACACACACACACACACACACACACACACACACCCCACACACACACACTAGCATACACATACATCTCCCTAGGTCGATGGTCTCTACGCTCTTTTCCCACCTGAGGTGCCGAAATCCTGGGCTTCAGAGCACCCCGGAAGCCCCTGCCATGTAGCTGGGAGAGGCCTAGGGCCTGAGCCACAGGGGAGTTCTGATACAGGAAAAAAAGCAGCTACTGAAGGAAACAAGGCGCTTTGGATGGGTTTTTAAATTGCCTGTGAACTCCTCAAGACAAAGGACGGGTGGAGGGAGAAGCCAGGGGTTCTGAAAGGAAGAGAAGAAAGGGAAAACCTCCCACCAGCAACTTCGGGCTCTTTCGCCCTCTTTCTCTTTTTCTGGTTCTAGCTGCAGCATCGAGCCAAAATCTAGTTACTCGTATATAAGATATGACCCAAGTGTGGAAATCTTGCCTTCATCATAAACCAGGTAAATACAGTAAAACACACCGATCAGAGGTTACAGGGGGAATGCATTTTGAAAAACAAAGGCAATAAAGTTTATTTGAAAAAGCAGCTTTTTAAAAATCACACTTTGTGGACGACATGTGGATTATTACACTGTATTTCACTTACATTGGATTGTGGTCTAGTCAGAGCTAGTGGCCCCTGTGGCCCCAAATCTATAACCATGTCCCCAGTAGAGCCTTTCCTACACATACTCAGCCGCTCTCTGAATTCCAGCTCCTCTCCCTCAAAAGCATCCTATAAGATGTTTCGGACTTTTCAGCATATGCAATAATGAGAGCTGTCCTGCAGAGCACATAAGGGTTATTTGGTTGGTATGAGTCAGTTCCTTCTCTGCAACTAGATGCTGAGCACCTGGAAGGTACAAATCCCTTTGCATCCTTGTGTCCTCTTCCTGCCTGTTATGACACAGGTTGAGCAGCTAGTGTGTAACGTACCTAATGTATAGAGTGCCTAGTATATAGTGCATGCAGTGTGCAACACGCCTAGTGTATGATGTGCCCAATGTATAATGTAGTTTGTAATGTACCCAGTGTAGAAACGCATGTAGCATAAAATGTGAGCAGTGTGTAATGTACCTAGTGTGTAATGCACCCAATATATAATGTGTCTATGTGCACATAGTTTGTAATGCATCCAGTGTATAAATGCATGCAATGTATGTCACATGTAGTTTGTAATGCCTGTAGTGTGTGTGTAATACACATAGTGTGCAATGCACCTAGCATTGTATGACACAATTGCTTTGCCATTGTGCAGACTGGGGTATAGGCAGCACCACTAAGCTTTGCTTTCTTCCTCTGTCAGTATGCCAATTCCAGTATGTAAAATACTTTTACTATCTTTTTTTTAAACCATATGCAGTCCACACCAGCAACTTACTTCCTTCTACTCTTTTTAAGAGCAGTTCTTGAGAAAAGCTCAGGTAACCAAAAGGAAGCCTGCGTACTTTTTACAGTAGTTTGTACCCTCTCACTCTCACCGTCCAGCAGAGCAGGTAAAGGCAGTTTCTCTTCCACTGTGATCACTCAGAGAGGCCAGGGATGCAATTTGGTTCTTCTCCTAGGTCACCCAGCCTGGGGTGGAGATTTGGCCCCTGGGGCTTTCATCCTGGCTGGCCACCCTCAGCTCCCCTCTGCCCTTTTGTCTCTCGGCTGCGTTGCCTGCCAGCAGTGCCGTCTAACGTCTCCACTTGGCAGCCAGGGCCCGTGAGGTCATCTTTTCACTGTGTGCTGTTTCCTCCGGCATTTCGACTCTCTGGCTGTGACTCAATGTTTACGATCCCATCAAACTGTGAGGGACGCGGTATCGAAGAACGAAGGTGGCCCTTGCTGGCACCAAGGTAAGTGTGGACATATTCTTGGGGGGAGAGGGGAGCTGGGGGCAGTGAGAACTGAGCCTGGAGCGGGGGGGGGGGGTACCTGCCTGTCAAGTGCTGTCTTCAGCATCTGGCAGGACATCAAGTCCCATAAGGAGGAGAATGACCCGTCGTGTTCAGTCTAGTCCGTGTTGTTGGCTTGGGAGGGAAAAGGAGCTGTGTGCCTACCAGCCAGGGTGTGTAAAATCCCCATGTGGCCAACGCCTGTGCGTAAGCCATGCACAGTGACTTTTGTGCAGGAGTAAGAACCTTTCCTCTTGTTGGGGAAGAGGCCAGAAACCATATACACTGCTGATCGGGCCGGCCGAGTGGCGCGGTGGTTAAGCGCTGGCCTGGGAAGCCAGCGGCCCTGGTTCAGTCCCACACGTGAGGGCCAGTGATACTGCCCTCAAAAAAATAAATAAATAAATAAAAATTAAAAAAATTAAAAAAATAAAAAGAAGCATATACACTGCTGATCGATCTTGCTCCTTAAGTGAGAAAAAGTCCTTTCTGGTATGGAGGTGAAGACACACAGAAAGAGAGGCACGGACAACTGAGGGAGCCCTCAAAGTTTACAGGATGGTCTTCAGCAAAATGTTGTCACGGTTCCTAAGCACAGCGACATCACAAATTTCATTCACTCTATATGATTCTGGGGTGCACACATGAGACAACCCCGTTTTGTCCATAACGGTTTCTTTCCTGAGGGCTCACTGGCCAGTTGCAAGGGGATTCACTTAGAGCTCTATTGACTTTAAACCTAGTCGTGTCCGATCACTTAAACAGCCTCGATAGTGAATGTTGAGGTCACACGCTGGGCTCTCAGGTGCCTCTGCCTCTGCCTCTGTCCCTCAGAGATGGTGTATGAGCAGCAACTCGTGCTACCTGATGGCAGAGGTGAGGACCATGGGTCCTCCGGCCTCGAGGACCTGATGGTTACCCAGCCTCTGCCACCAGTGCACAACTATGAGTCTGGGGTTACCTGACTCCCTGGGGACTATTTCCAGGTCCTGACCAGGACACATAGGAGCCAAGGGCTGAGCTTTAAGATGTCCTGTCGTGGACCATGCAGCATGGCCAAGCTGACCTGGATGAGGCCATACCTGGGCTAGCGTGGATCTGCCTACTGTCTGGGTACTCAGAGGGGGCGAGCCAAGACCTCCCCCTTGCATGCTTGCTCTCTCTCCTCCCTCTCTTCCTCTCATTCTCTCTCTTGCTCTTTCCCTTCTTCTCTCTCTCTCTCTCTCTCTCTCTCTCTCTCTCTCTCTCTCTCTCTCTCCAGAGCCTGCTCTCTGGGCCTTAAACTTAAACAAGTTTAAGCTCCAAAGAAAGTAAGAACTCAGAGTGACAGTGTGATCACCTAACCCACCGGTATTTCAACACAATGTAAAGGCCCTTCATTTTTAATGATAATCATCATCATCATCATCATCATCATCATCATCATCATCTAACTTGGAAGCCCAGTCTGCCAGACGGGTGAAGGCGGAGATGACCTGTTGAGTCAGGTGGGGAGGAACCAGACCTCTAGGGGTAGGGGCCCTAGGACTTCACAGATACTATTCTACGGAAACCACTGATTGGGCTGGCCGAGTGGTGGGGTGGTTAAGCGCTGGCTTGGGACGCCAGCAGCCCTGGTTCGGGTCCCACATATGAGGGCCAGTGACACTGCCCTCAAAAGAAAAGAAAAGAAAAGAAAAGAAAAGAAAAGAAAAGAAAAGAAAAGAAAAGAAAAGAAAAGAAAAGAAAAGAAAAGAAAACCACTGATTTTTTTCAAACCCATCATCTCCTAGGTGGACAAGCTGGGGCCAGATGAATAGAAGTAGGTCATCAAGCAAGTTGAAAATAGCAGAGACTTAAAACCACTCTCTGAACTTTTTGCTCCATTATTTAGTTTTCCCTAAACCTTAACCTGATTATGAGAACCATGCACTGCTGATGTTCAATGCAATTCACCATCGAAAACAAATACTTGAACAGTCACGCTTAACAGCAAAAAAAGTGAACAATTCTAATGTGCTTCAATCTGACTAGTTTCCACTTAATGACTTCCTTATGTCTGGCCCTAATGAGACATCCCAATAAAGTTTCCCTGAAGTCGATAGTCATGCGAAAGTCACAGAGACACAAACAGACGTTACCTACCAAACACTCTGTTTAACTCAGGTCTATTCTGATTAATCTACTGCTGAGAAATGAGTGAGCGCCCCTCAGAATGTTAGTGGCCTGTTTTACATACTTGCTGAAGTAGTTTCCTTGAGGTCTCCAGAGCAGAGAAGCAAACAAATGACTTTAGACAATGGTTGAAATGCCCTGTTCAGCATGAACACACGAAGAAGCAAATTTCAAGGAGACACTGAAGATAAATGTGTCAGGTACTTTCAGCCCCCTCTCCAGACAGCTAGCATTTGACTCTTCAAACTCCAAGCCATTGCTGGCTGGGAGGCATGGGGATCCGTGGGCCCCTGACTGCACGGCCAATGACTTGTACACACACCTTGTCACTACATGTGTTCAGGCAATTACTGGACAATTAGACCTGCAAACTACCTAGCAATTCAAAGATGGAGTCTCCTGTGGGCTATCATTTGGGAAACAGTGGCTGGTTTTCTCACTTCATTGGCATGACAACTTCCTCTTGAGAAGACCAAATGCTTTCAGGAGCCACGCGATCGACGATCCACTTCTAGGACAACAACCGAATTACAGAGGGCAGATGGCTCTGGTTCTGAGGTGGTTCAAAGCAGTTCTTTCCAAGTGAAGAGAAAAGCCATAACTGACTGAGGAACCACGTCTGGAAATGCCTACGTTCAGGGTGTCCAAGTGGGGTGAACACTTACATGACAAGTGTCTACCAAGTGCAAGGCCCATGAGTACAAAACAAGCGGTGCTTACACAAGATCTATCAGGTTCTGGGCTCTGCGTTGAGCACTTTTTTTTTTTTTTACATGTATCTTCTCATTTAATCTCCCCACCTCACCCCGAAGGGAGAAGGTATTATCTTTATTTCACAGACAAGGCTCCTGAGGCTCAGAAAGGCTAAACAATGACCCACATCTCTGCTGCTAGTGGATGGCTGAATTGGAACGGTAATCCACATACATCCTCTAACTGCACTTCCAGTGTTTATCATCCCTTTTCTTTTTCTTGGGATAAAGGGAGATGGAACTGAATTTAGAGATGTAATTCTAGCTTTCCAAGAGATTGCTGAGCATGAAATGACTCGAGAACAATTTAAAAGTGACCTGTGAGTCAGGATGCAGAGCTGCGATGTGGATTAAGGACAGTATGTCAAGAGTAGAGAAAGTTAAAGGCATGTCCAGTATATACACAGTTAATCTAGAAAGATGTCCTAAATGGATGTGAGTTTTCATCCAGGGTCTAAAGCATATGAATATTTTAACCTCACCTACCGCAAGTAATTGTGCTGCCATAGTTCCATCAGCCTACTTCTGTGATTATTGGACTGAGGGTCGGAAATTTGTTTTTCTAACCTTTGAAAATACAGTGTGCTAGAAATCACTGGCAAGTATGATCTCGTTTGGACTGAAGACCAGCTGGTCAAGAGAAACCTTGATTTGGGATGTGATTTTAGGTGTTTGATAAATCGAGTCCTAATATGCTTTCTTTTCCTTATTATTTCAGAGAAGGCTGCAAAGCTGGGAGACAGTGTTATTAGCAGTTATCAAGTTCTGCACAAGTTTTGCTGGTCTGGAGACAAGCAGACCAGGCATAAATGGTAGATATCTGGAGCAACCTGAAGAGTTGAAATGTGAACGCATTTTTGGCCTTAGAAAGGAACAATTGCTAAGAACGGAGTTCAGTTTCTACCAATGTGAAGAACCCTCAGAGGTTGGTTGGGTCAGAACTTTCTTGTCAATGTCAGGTACTAGAGTGGGTGACTGGAGCAGAGGAGGGATAAGGAAAGAGACCTGGTTTGTTTGTTACCAGCAGGATGGCTTTGTCACTCTATCCTATTCTCATTTATATAATTGAAATAATACAGTGTATTTGTATGTGAAATGTATGCAAAAGTGCTTGGTCAGTTGAAGAAATCCTGTAGTCATAAGGTATTACTGATACCCTGGGTCCTTGCTATATCATTCTGGGTCAGTGAAATTCACATATTCACGCAGAAGTTCAAATATGGTCTCACTTACTTGTAATTATCAATGGCTATAATCAATGGCTATAATAGTATATTATTTAAAATAATGGATTAGTATTTATAATAAAAAAATCTTTAAATCCCTATCAAAATTCTAAGCGGTTATCGCTGTTCTAGAAAAAACTGTTATCTACAACTAAAAGATTCAACTCAAGCCTGAAAGCATGGTACTCAGAGTTGAAATCATGGCAGTGTAAAAATCTCAAATTTTTCTTTATTTTTACTTTTCCATCAGTTGAATGAAAGCATAAGCCTAACTTGGCTAGGTGACACTGGTAAGTGGGTTAGCTATTCTGTGCCATTGGTGGCAAGCCTACAAAATACCCTAATCGGGATATTCTTTGCCTCCCTTGGGAAAGAGTGAGAAAAGATAAGATCATCTCTGTCATGAGTGACCCTAGAGTATCACAGACAAAAGAACTAGAAAAGCCCATGGTCCTGACATCTTCAAGGGTAATGCTGACATATAACGATATACCTGTTTTCTTTATTTTCTTCCAACAAAGTAAAGTTTGTGTTTCTGTTGACAAGCCATGTTGTCGTTGAAGGTTAGAGAACTGGGAAGTTGTACTGACACCAACCACTTTTGTGTGGATCCATCCACTACTGCCCTCCCTCCCTCTGTCCTGACTCCAGCCCCACACCTGCTGTTCTGTGAATCCCATTCAAACTTAATTAAGCAGAGTCTGATCAATGCATCCTCAGCAGACAGTGAGGGCAGTAACGTGGCCTCCAACATCAGGTCCAGTACTCCAGAGGGAGGGCTGGATTCTAGACTTCCTAACCATGATAGACCTGATAGATAAGTAATAAGTAGGCTACGCAGGGGTAGAGCTGGGGGTTGCCCAAACATGGTTATCAGACTTTGCTGCAGCCTTAGAAAGACAAGAGTAAACCAAAGGAGTAAAAACACACACTGACGGGAGGAAAGGTTATCCGTAGCTGGTGGGGGGGACCTGGTGGGGGGGACATAGGGGAAGTTATTAAACCAAAGCTTACCTCAAAGTGGAGGTAAACTTGATTTTGGGGATTTTGAAGCAGAAAAGTTGGGCAATTTGCTGTTGTTATTTTTTAAGTCTGAATTTTTGCTTGTTGTCATCACCAGTTAATTTTATAGCATAACTCATGTAGGAAATATCCAAGTTAAGAACAGAGCTGAAAGTCCCAGCAAAAATGTGGAGAGAGGAAGACCTGAGAAAGCCAAATGCCTACAGACTCCTGTCTGGGGGGTTCATGGCTCCAAGGACCCACTTCGTAAGCCAGGAGCCTCACAACTGGAAGACGAACACTCCAAGCTCAGGGGGTCCACAACTTCAGCAGAAGCTGTGGGTGCTCATCACTTTACTGATAAAAAGCAAGACACTGCCAGCCTCATCTTGTGAACAACTTTGACTTGTGCAGTGTCTTAGAGAACTGCTGCTGTACCAAGAATCCACCTTACCTTCCTGCCCAGCCCACCTGGTCAGGTATGCGACAGGCATGCTGGTGTGACAGTGGCTTCTTCCTGTCCTATCCCAGCCCTTCCCTTACTTCTCTAATCACTTGTTTCCACTTCCTGAAACCCTTGCTTCCCTGTGTCACACCTTCCTGTATAAGGAGAAGCGATGGTAAAGGTAAAAATCTCAGTGGTGACAAAAGCCAATGATAGCTCTGAATCTCCAACCGATGGATTGATCTAGTGGCAACCAGTGGCTTTAAAATTTCAATGTCTTGTGCCTGCCAGATTCCAGGTATCTCACAATGTCTTGCTGAAGATTTGCTTGAGTTTGGGTCCCTCGTCACCTACAGAAGGAGATGCTGAGACCAAAAAAAAAGTAGGGTGCAAGCAGTTTATCTGGGAGAAGATTGCAGAAAACACTGGTGGGAGAGTAACGTCAGACAGGGAAGAGAGGACGGCCAATAAAGAATTAGGAACTAAGTTACCCCTTTGGGCAACTGAAGTTTAATCCTGCTGGAGAACTCCAGAAGAATGCCAGGGAACACGTGTTCCAGGGGACATCACCAAGGGACAGGGAAGTGGGATACTGACACACTAACTCCATTGGTAGGGATGGAGAGCTCATGTGGAGGGGACATCAGTTTTCTATTCCGGCCTGCTGCACAGGTGGGAAAAAGAGCCTCTGGTGGCAGTTGGAAGGTGGCCCCTGTTTACTGAAGTGGGCAGAGCAGGGGACGTAGGTCTGGGCATTGACAGCTTCTGTCACACCATGGAAAGCTCCTCACTGCTGCTACTCATGCTACTTCCTGCTCCACTGCCTGTCTGTGACATCTGCTTGAGAGCCTCTCCAATAAAATTATGGCCGACAGGAAAAGGCTTCTTCCCCACCAGGGTTACAGGTCGGGTCCAAAGATCCCCAAAACGTTGCCACATTCTTAGAAGACCAGTCTCCAGGAGCTAGGGACACAATTCCTAGCCTGGGTTAACTGGATTCCATTGGTATGGCACCAGCCAGGGTCCCCCACAAATTCATGTCTGTCTGCCAAAAACCACCTCGGGCCCTGGACACAGAAGGCATTGAGGTGAGTAGTTGACTCACCCACTGACACTCGAAAGTAAATGGGCATTTTCTGTCCTTTTCTTTTCAAGGATCTAAATCCCAGTTTCACAGGCCTGGTCCTTGGTCTTAAAGTCCACAGAGCTGTGCCCCTTGGAGTCCATCGAACACTCTGTCGAGTCTCTGGAGACACATACTGTTCAGACTCCATGGACCCTGCTTCCTTGGATCAGTCTCCAGCTATGTTGTGGGTTTCCGCTGCTCATATATCTTTGCACTTATCAAGTGCCATCTTTGACCCGTGAGAATGGTCATTATATTTTGGTTAAGTTGACATGCCCAGAAAAGGCAGAAGCATAGAAACCCAAGATTCCCCCGCCACCACCAGAGCTCTGTGGGTTAGGATCATAGCTGGGCCTGTTCTTTCTTTCACTCAGGACACAAAAGCCACTGCTGCACTTTCTCGCTCAGCACCACCATGTTTTTTGAGGAAATACAGTGCCTTTGAAGCTTTTGTTTAGGACATGGAAAGAACAGGTATTGGCCAAGTGAGGCATGAGGACAGAGAATGGAGCATTAATCTCTTCTTTGGAGAGAAAAGCCAGACACGTGGGGAGATAGGCAGCCTGGAACAGGTAGGTGTGTTGCTCCACCCTCTCCCTGAACTCAGAGAAGAACTTGGTGAAGCCACCTGGCATGGGCATGTTGTTGAGTTTCTGAAGAAGGATGGAGGCAATAGCAGCAATGACCTGATGCTCAGGACCCAGGTGTGGAAGGAAATATGGGTGTCACTGCAGTCACCTGCTTCACTTTTCAGAGGAGAATATAGACGCCACTGATGGAAAGGAACAAGGCCGAGGTTGCACCACAGGTGGCTCCTGCTTTGGGAGATGCTTTTGAGTCATCAGGCTCCCCTTTAATAGAAGATCCACCTAAAAGGGCTGCCCTGAGAGCCTCTTCACAATCTCCTTCTGAGGAACTTGAGCATGGCTTTGATGTCCCTCTATCTCGGCTGTGTTAGGAACCTCCTAGACAGTGAACTGTGTCTGGCACTAGTGAAGTTCAAAGTCCACCCTGTTCTTGTGTCTCCACTTGTTTAGTTATCCTACATTCAGGAATTCAGGGGAACATCCATCTGTGTCTACTGCTGTAAAATATGCTGAGATAATACCAGACTATTCCCTAATAGAACTAGGACATGCTCTCTTTGGGAAATTTGATGGCTTCCCAACATTCAGGAAGCAGTCCAAAGTGGGATTAAGTTCTGGGGACAGGCAATCAGTGCTAAGCCACCTCAGAGATTGGGGACCTTCCTGGTGGCTGAAGTGGGTAGAGAAGGAATTATGGAAAGGGTGACAATGGCAACCCAGGAAGCGTCTGCTCATAACGGAGGTCGGGGAGAAGTGGGTTCTAGGTGATACCACAGGGGGAGGGCAAACTCCAAACCTCAGGTAGCTACTGCTCTGGTCTCCAGGTCAAAGCCAGGGCTCCCAGGCTAGAAATCGGGTTGAAGGGGGACCCTGCTTATCACGACTCTGTTCACCAGTAGGAAGAATCAGGCTGCATCACTGTAAGTTTAAAAAGTAGCTTCACACCTGCTCATTACCTCAGGCACAGGATTAATTAACACAGAACTATAAAATATAACACTCAGCTCCTCAAAGGGTAATGTTGGAGAGCAGCTCTTAGCTTGTATAGCACTGGGTTTAGACACTTCATAAAGATTTATGGAAAGAGTAAAACAGGGCTGCGAGTATTAAATGTGAAAACCTAAAACTTGACAATGAGTGGCAGAGGAGAATGGAGAATTACAAAACTGCCAAATATCTGAGTCAATACCATATGAGAAGAGAAATTGAAAACACCTGACTGTGAAAACCCATGGCTGCAGAGTAGATTTGATGAGCTCTGGGTTAAAAGAGTGGAGTATAAAAATTTGATGGTTCTGTCTTTTTGCCAAACTCCCCCAGCCCAGAAAGGATTGCTTTTCTTACTAAACTATTGGGGTTAGTGAAAAAAGGGCTATCCGTAAATGAAACATGAAGATCAAATAATAAAACATGAAAACCATATAAAAAGATCTGGGCAAAAATATCCTATTTAAATAACTTTGGAAATTTTGAGATGAAAATACCAAAGGAGGAAATGATGAATGCACCCAATGTACAGGATCATATAACTCACCTTACTACTCAAGTAATCTGCCTTAGTCCTCAACACACACACACACACACACACACACACACACACACACACACACACCTACACTGAAGAGAATATAAAGGATCAGTGACATGAAGTGACTCATCCTGACACAAAACTAATCAGTAGCAAAGCAAGGGCTAGAACTCAGACCTCTGAATTTTTCATGCATTTCTTCATGACGCTGCTTTTTGATTAGCTGGAATGAAGCCATCCAAACTTCACCATGATTTCAACGACTTGAAATGAGACATTCTTTCCCCATCTCATCCTCTTTCCCTGTCTCTGCCCTCACCCAAAGTGTCCTAAAGCACAGACCTGCTGACCCCGATTCCTGGTACAAAGAAATAAGCAGCTCTTTCATTCCAACTCCACAGGCTGGTGTCTCACTAGTTCATCATACCCTTTCCTTGCCTTTCCATTTGGAGCGTCTTCCAGCCA
The DNA here is from genome assembly GCA_033961575.1 of Aselliscus stoliczkanus. Lineage (NCBI taxonomy): Eukaryota > Metazoa > Chordata > Mammalia > Chiroptera > Hipposideridae > Aselliscus > Aselliscus stoliczkanus. The sequence continues at coordinate 11,917,817 of CM066734.1, forward strand.
AATAAGACCACCTCGGCTACACCTCCTCTGCTGCCCCTTGCACCTCTGCTCATCCTGTGCCCCCACCACCCCCAGAAGCCCGCACACTGGTCCTTCCTATGAAAAGCCCACTCGTCCCTCATGGCCAGATCTTACCCTGTCTCCTGTAGGAAGTCCCAGCTGTCTGCCATTGTCCCTCTTCCACCTTGCTTGTTTCTCTGCATCAGCTTTGGTCACTGTCTGCCTACCCTGTGTTCCTCTGTCAGCTCTTTAAGGAAAAATCCTTCTGTCACTCATCTCAGCCATGGCAGAGCTTGTACCATGCTAGACACATAGCAGGTGCTCAGTTGAAAGGACTTGTTGAATAAACAAAAGTGTAGTTCAATTAACAATACAACAATTCCACCCTCCTCCACCCCAGAGTCAGTGAGTCCACGTGCAAAGATTTCAAATATAGGATATGGGTGAACAGATAAAATAATTAGGCAGTCATCTATTTTTGACTACTAACTCTAGTCTCTCAGTAAAGTTCTCAGTAACTGGAAATTTAGAAGAAATTTTAAACTCGAAAGCAACACACATTGTCTTCTGTAGAAAAATAGACAGTCCCCTACTCAATTCCCCAGTTATACACAAGGTCACAGTTTGTCAGCATTCATTCATTTCAATGATGCCCCAAGGCTACAGAAATGTACTATTCCAGAACTTATCAAATGGCATTAAGTACAGTATCTGCTTCTGAAATTTACTAAATGTTTAGTATCAATACATGTGCTGTGACTATTACCAAAAAATAGTTTTTGAAAGAAAATACCAGATAGGTAAAGGGACTGCCTACTTCATATGTAGTTATAACGCTACCAAGTTCCGCACTTAAATATCTGGGGAGGCAAAATGATGACTTTTTTGTAGTTAATAAATGATGTATCCATTTTGTATTTAATAAATATGGATGGTGAACAATAACCCCCTCCCAAGCTGCACTTTAGTACCCCCAAATCAGGGAACTGGTCCCAAATGTTGAACACATTCAAAGAGAGAGCAAAGTCCCTATAGCCCAGCCAAGCACTTTCCCCCTTTTGCTCCTTCATGATGATCTTCCTCTGATATCTATCCAGGTTCCTGGCCTGAGCATCCTTCCTGTTCTCCCCTGGGTGCCCAGATTCACAACGGCTCTGTCTTGGGGCGTCCTCTTTCAGGGCAGCACCTTTAACTCTTCCTCCCCAAGCATTCTGAATTTTAGGTATGATACTCTTTGAAGCGGCCAAAACAATAAAGAAAGAAAACAAGCTCCTGTGCCCCAGCAAGATGACTCTGTAATAGGGCACCGTCAGCTATCTGGAGACAGTGCGTTAAATCAGGGGTTATTCACTCCATCTTTCCTGAAGGCCTGTTGTGAACATGGAACCTGGGGCTGAGAGAGCTCCCGCGGGGAGCGCTTGTGGGCAGAGGGTGCTCGCTACCAGCAGTCTGTTGGCCCACGCTGTGGGGCTCTGAGGAGTGAGTAAATGAAGACTTGGCATATGCCACTTCTGAAAGGCTGCCAAGGTGTGTGTCATCCCCGGAGTTCTAGATTTGTTGTTCTGTCTCGTCCAAATGAATGCTGCCTCCACAGGGCTCGGAATACCAGAGTTTTCATGCACACTTCTCCCCAAGTTAGGCAGGCCAGCTCTGCTGCATGCAATCAGCCGTGATCCAAGCTGAGTCTGCTTAAAAGTGACTTCCAATTAGCATGCAGCAACAGGTCTAAGAGTTCCAAATCAATCAATTAAATAGCTGCGTTGTGAAGAATTCACTTCCCCGGGGTCTCATCTTTTTGTCCTTTATGTGTTAGAAACAAAAAGTATCTAGATCATGACTCCTCTGAAAAAAATGTGAAATGATCTGATTAAAATATTGCTTTTGACTGCTGCACTTGGAGTTTATGGAAATTTTTTTTTAATTCTTCTCTGTCTGATGGTTATTATCCACTAGACTTTGAATCATAAAGCTCAACTTGTCACCCTGCCCTCTTCCTCCCGGGAGGATGTACAATCACAGGTTATGATGACCTACGTGTGTCTATATGTAGCCCAAGGATGAAAAAAATAGCCTCAATCCAGTGTCTAATATCCTGACAGTAACAACGGAAGAGAAGCAATGAACATTTATACATTACTGAGAATGTACTGTATCTTTCTCCAAAACAGCTCAAAATTTTTCTACAACACTTTTCTTGTTTGTTATCAAAAGTAAGATACTAACACATCGTGATGATATTCTGATTTTAATTAATCAGCATCCTGTCTTTTCAGCATTATACTTAAGATTTGCTACATAGGAAAGAATAACAATGTATATAGATTTTGGGGTTTTTTTTTTGACCTACTCTTCTTTCTTTCAGTTCTCCTTCAGAGATGATATTTACTTTCTTTGGGATAAATAACCACCTCTTGGGAATCCCAACCTTTTCCAAAAATTCTTTCACAGTTTGTCTCAGATGTGAGTACACCTGATCTAGGGTTGGTCATACTCCATGCTGTGGAAAAGGTGAACACTCCTTGGGTCCCAGCAGGAAGAAACTCACGTGGGACTCTATGACTGATAAAAGGTGGAAACGTACAAAAAGTCCAGTCCATGTGCCATGAGTCCCAGGAATCTGCTCCAACTCTGCATGATGAATTCTCTCATCCCTTCAGCGAGTTCCTTTGCTACAAGGTGCCAATTTTCTTATCTGTCAGATGGGGTGACCCCACTACTTCTTGAGGGGTTTGACTGGGCAATTGCTATGAGCTACATGGATGAATAAAGATATTAACCTTTGCCGGTCCAGGTCACTACAGGTTTTTTCTGAATCAGTTTGGGGGAAAAAATGTTCATTTAGGTTATATTTGCATGAAGATTTTAAGTACACAGAGCTCCTAAGTTTTAAAGGACCCCAATCTGTTATTTACCAGATTCCTCTGAGATGTCTTCTATGATTTCTACACTTTAAGAGTTCTGACCTCTTGAGGGTGACTTATTGTTATTGTCTTCTCATTTCCTGTGGTTTTCTTTTTAAACATCATTCATTTTTTTTCCAGTTCTGATTTATTTTCATATATCTAAAAAGGACAGCCTGGGTTGATCTTTGTTTCTAAATGCTAATAGTTTTTACGCCACCATAAATGGAGTTTGGGTAACACCATGCTTCTCCATCGCATTGGGGTGCCTTCTTTTGAACCGCAGATTTAATTCTTCCATGTAAGAAACAGTCTTCTGAGAGGATGTTACTTCTTCCTCCTTTGAAAGCACACAGCAGCTTCTCTTTTGTCTTATAACTTTCCTCTAAAACCCTATCTTACGCCACACTCTGTGAGATGGTAACCTTTTCCAGGGCCTTCCCACCTTCACTCTGATATTTGGGTGTTAACTCACAATATGTTATTTGAGAGCATACACCAAGTGTACCCACAAGGATGGAGGAAGGAAAAGGCAGATGCCATCAACATGCTTTAACTGAGAGCAGAGTCAAGACCCTTGACTTCTGGTCTCCAGGACAGTCTAGAGGGCTGTGATGCTGGCTTGTGGAGAGGGCTGCCCTTACTAGGTTGTCCTGAATGGGGGGCGGCATGGGAACCTAACACCTGTGCCCTTCCCAGCCACCCCCCATCACACTTGGCTTGATCCTCCAACCCTATCTATCCCATTTGAATCAGAATGGCAGCACACTAGACAGAAAGGTATGCAGAAGGTGGGCACATTTCGCTGCCCTCAGTGCCATGACAATCGTTCTTTCCCCACACTTTATGTAACTAGATTCAGATCACTGAGAACCCAATAAAATTCATTTGGGAGCAATAGAGATGTAGCGACAAGTTGTCATCCAGATCTTGGCCTGACCTATCAGGCCTGCCATTCCTTGGGCACTCTTCCTGAGCCCTTCCCTGCTGCATCTCTTGGCAGGAGCTTTTCCTTCCATAAACTTAGGTGCCGAGGCGATGTGCTATCTCATGAAGGACATCTGTCACCCTTTCTGGCAAGGGGGACCCTGAGCTGTTAATAGTAGAACCAAATTCCTCCAGCCTTTGTAACTAAACTCTGGTATAAAATGATACTGCACTGCCATGATTCCCCTTTTAAGAAGCCTGCTAGATGTCCCAAGTCCCCAAAAAGCTAATCCCCACCAGGTTAGCTCAAGTAACGTTTGAGTCCTTCTCGGTTTCAGAAGGGATGGCTGCAAATCTATGTTCTGCTCCCTAAGGATCACTTAGAGCGAGTCTGGGGCAAATAAATGTCACACGTCCTTGACCCCACTCCTCTGCCCTTGGAGGATGGGAAGTTATTGAATTGTCTTGAAATTGTACTTGCAAACAGTACACTGGAATTTGAAGAAAGTGAAATGTTTAGGAGAATGGGGTAGTGGGCCTGTGTTTGAAAGCAGATTCCACTCCATCAAGGTCTGTGGCTGGTGAGTTATGGAACCTCTCTGAGTTTTGGTCTCTGCATCTGTTAAACAGAATAGCAGCCACCTTACAGGGGCATTGTGACACTTAGTCATCTGTGTTTGAAGGTCCTGGCCCATAGTAAGCTCTCAATATGATGTGGCTATTATTAGGACTGGAGTAAGCAGGGTTTATTTAGAGGTTCTTGGATGGTATGGGCAGAGATCAGTGAGGATGAGTGTCGAGTTCTACTCTGTGGGTCCCCTGAGTCCTGACCAGAGTGAGGACACAAGACTGTATGGGCCCAGGACTGCTTGTCCCAGCATTGGCTCCTTACTGATATGGGTATTGTGACTGATGGTGAACATCAAAAATTGTAGGCGAGCGGAGTTCTGGCCAGGTTTATGGGCTCTTGGCCTGGCTTGGTCTGCCCCTCACGGCGTCTTCTCTAGAGGTACAAAGTTGATGGTCGAGGCTGATTGCAATGTGACAAAGAAAAGAAAGCACATGTGGTCCCCATGCCTGGTGCCACCTGCCAGAGTCTCATGGGCTGTTTCCCAGAGAAAAGCAAAGGGGCAGGTCATATCTGCACACCCCGAGCCCTGGCACCCGCCATAGGGGAGGTGGGAGCCGTGTTTGGCCACTTGGCTTTATCTTTATTAATAGAAACCTTGGTAATGCCAGCTGGGCAAAAAAGGAAAACCCTGGCAGAAGAGGGCATGTATTTAAAGATGACACAGTTTATATTTGGAGATTGGGATTATGCCCTTTGGGAGACAAGAAAGAAGAGGAAGCCAGAGTAAAGCTTATCACCACCCGGCCTGGGCAAATGTCATCTCCCGAAGTGGCCACGCTCGTCACACGTGCACACCACAGACAAGCAAGGCACACACGAAGGTGGGAAAACCCAAAGCTCACTCACATCCAGGTGTCCGCACTGCCCAAGGTGCTGAGGGGATAGTCACCGAAGTCAGGGTTTGGACCAACAAGGGAAGGTGGGCAAGCCATGATGGCTATTCACAGGGCAAAACACATCTCTGTTCACCCAGGAGTGGTTTGGGACAATGCAAAGTAAACTGATGGATGTCAGGGGCTTGAGACAGGCACACTTCACCTCCAAGATACAGATTAATATTCTCCCCTCTGGTGTTTCAAGGACTGACATCATCATCTGAAGCAGAACTGAAAGGGTGATGTGTTAATTTGGCATACAATTATCACCTATCTATGGAATGGCACAATCTGTTCTTGGATAATTCCTGAATTAAAATTTTATGACTGCTTCCTCTAGAGTTGGGTAATCAGCATTAACAACAACAGTGCTCACCCACATTTTTTTCAGCTGCCTTCCATCATTTACTTCTCTTTATTCTAATAGCCACTTAAAATTTGCTAAATAGCCTTTGATGTTTGAATGAAAAACTTATTAATATAATCATTGTAGAAATTTTTTTTAATCTAGAAAAGTGGAAATAAAGATATAAAAATATTTCTCCACACCCATAGAAAACCATCATTAATATTACAGTCAATCTATTTCCATTATGGTTCCAGGCATATTTTAAGTATCTGAAATACTATGTATAAAATGTTGTGCACTGTTTTTTGTTGGTTTTTTTTTTCCAGCTAATATTATACCATAAAGATTGACTGTGCAAAGCATTTTTCTACAGTATTCTTTGCAAATATAATTTTAAAGCAGCATTGACAGATGTACCATAATATCATTCATATACTCTTGATGTTTGGAACTTACTGATTTCCAACAATTCCTGGTATATTGTTTCAGTGAACACTTCTGTGGATAAATGATGGTCTGGGTGAACACTAGGAACTTGCTTTTACAAATGAGGAATCACAAGTACAAAGATCTGGTCACCTCAACCACCAAAGCTCAGGCTGTGAGTGGGAGAGCCATCGCCCCACAACTTTCCCTCATGGCTGACTCGTTATCAAGAGACAAAGAGAAAGAGGATTACCGACCCAGCCAAGGGAATACAACAATCAGAGAATTACAGACCCAAGTTTGTACCTGCACTCACATTCGTGTGTTTGTAGACCCATATGACGCAATTAAAACTAAGAAAAGCATTTTTAGATCAGTGGTTCCAAGCGTGGCTGGCACAATAGCATTACCTCAGGAGTTCATGAAACTAAATCAATAGGTCTAAGGTAGAGCTTGAAAATCTGTATTAAACAACAGCAAAGAAAAAAAAAAAAAGGAAAGGAGAGCAGTGGCTGGTCCTTCTGCTTTAAAGCAGACTTGCCGGCCTTGCTTTGAAGTCAGTTTGTAACTTCCCTATGGTAACTGCTGACTTTGACTTTGAAGAGATGGTTGCCAAGTTTCTATCTGTGCATACCCCTGGGATGGTCAATATTGCAGGGCAATGCCACAAGGGCAGATGGGAGGGTGTGCCCCCCCCATGGCGAGTGGTAGTTGTCTGGTCTGCTACCAAAAGGAAGAGCCAGCTGGTGGATGGAACATACAGTGGTCTGAGCTCAGATGTGGGCATGTGCTTTGTATGATAGCTCCTGACCCCACTTGGAAGGTTATGGATGCTATCAGCCAAAGAGCGGCCTCTTTGGATGCCCATAGCAGCACCCACGTTGTGTCAGGGATGTGGAAAAGGAGCTGGCCTTTTAGCCCTGGCTTAGGTAGAAATAAGCTGGGAAAGTCTAGCTGGAAGCTGGAATAAGCAGCTGAGTACGGCTGGGGTTGAGCTCAGCAGCGTCTCATTAGTGTGTTCAGGCGCCACGAAGACTACCCCTAACATGGCAATGGCGAAGAGATTAGTGCATCTGCTGGAAATGTTGGGTCAACCATAAGCATGTACTCTGGGAGAGTCGTGTGAGGGTCAGCTTTATGCTCTGGGATCAGGTCACCTTCTAAAGATGACATCAGGCTGTTCTGGGCCTACGATCTCCTAACGACTTCCAGACTGTGTTCCATGTGCAGCCCAGAGGAGGAAGCGTCCAGATGCTGCTGCCTGAAGAGCCCACCTGGGACTGACTCACCCCGCTGGATTTCCCACCTCCTAACATCATGGTTCATCATGAAAGCAGGTCAGGTCTGCCTCTGAGGTGGTGCAGACAGCTGGCGGATGATTCAGGAAGCAGATCCCAGCTTGGTCTCACTTCCCCCATTAGCCGGCCAGCTTGGGCCCTGCGATGGAATGACCGCCTTGCCTTGGGGTGGCCATGAAGGGAAACAGATGCAATTTCTTCTCACGTGGGGAGGCTCTGCTGAGTGCTCAACATATCCAAAGGTGAAATGCCACCAGGCACAGTGGGATAGGCACTCATCTTGCCTGGAAATGCATCGCCGTGGCACCTGGTTACTCAACACCCAATGGAGCCGTTCCAGGATAAGCCCTGGAAGCTGTGTTGAGAGGCACAGTTCACCAGGAAAAGGTGGCTTTCCCTTATTCAGCACACCAAGAAAATGTCTGTGACATTACATCCCCAAAAAGAGCCTCTCTGCTTGGGTGACAGGGAAGGAACAAGAGGTGCCAGAGAAGATGGAGAACGGGATGTGTCCTTGGGGCCAAGGACAAGTGGGGGCAGGATCATTGAGAAACATGGTTCCCACTATTCCACCCTGTCCCCCACCTGCCCCCCCAAACACAGCATGTTACCTGGCTGGCAACTCTGATGCCTGTGAAAAAATTTTTCCCTTCTGGTTTAAATGGCAGACTTTAACTTAAACTCAATGGGAATAACAGGCCCTGGGCTGACCATTCTGCTGCCAGGGTGAGTTTTCTCTTCATTCTCCTCTAACATTAGACACTGTCTGTAGTTTCCGTTAAGCCCACCCCACGATCACGTCACAGGCACTGGAATTTGCTGTGTGTTTAGGGGTCTGCCCTTTTGTGTCCCTTGGCCCTGGGTTTGATTTTATCATACTTTCCTTGGATTCTAGGGCTACTCAAGTTGGTCTCTTCCTTCCTATCTCTCCCTCTGTACCTTTGCCACCTCTAACTCCATTTTTGAATCACCCTCACCACTCGCTCGCCCTGCTCATTTTTTTATTCCAGGGATTTGTCTTCTTTAGAATTCTGCTCTCCCTCTCCACTTGTACTATCATGCTCTGGTGTCACAACTGTGCCCACCAACAGGAATGCTTTCATTCTGGAAGCCCATCATCTGAGGTGAAATAGATAGGATAACAACAAAGGTCAGACATATATCTACATCTATATATCATATATATGAATATATAGATATATCTAGACATATAATACATGTTCTATCTATCTATCTATCTATCTATCTATCTATCTATCTATCTATCTATTATTGCCAGGATATAAAAATATCTTGTAGCAACAAAGTGGCCCCTTGATATGAACATACTTGAGGGGCCTTAGAGGCAGGAGCAAATATTTTGCACCCATATAACGGTACCAACACCTGGCCTGGGCTGACAGTGTGTCCCCCATTGAGCAGGGGTTCATTCTGTAGCTGACCTGGGCTCATCGCTGGTGCAGGTCCTCATCAGTCAGGCTGATGGAACATCCTTGAAGCTGACCAGAGGCTGCGGAGGGGGTCATCTCATCTGAGTCTAAGGAGGCACTTTATTCTAACTATCTTCAACTTAAAATCTGAACATCGTGTGAGATATTCTAAAGACAAGGGGTTGTTTACACAAAAAGGCAAAGTACGTACTAGAAGTGCCTATTAAAAACCACATGCTGTGAGTTCCTTAAATATATACTCTTCCAAGCCACATGGTTCTTCTGTTATTATTCCTGGGAATAGCTAGTCACTGTGCATTCGTATGCTGGGTAACATAGGCTCAAATCCTAACTTCTCTGTGCCTCTGCTTCTTCACTAAAGCAGGAATAAAATAGCAACTAACCCACAGGTTTCTTGCAATGACTAATTAAAACATAAGTCATAGAATAGGGGCTGGCAGGTAATAAGCCACAATAGACTTTAGCTGCTTTTACTATTGAAGACAATAGGATATAGGTCTGGGTCTAGCTATTACAAGAATGGGGTACAAAAAGACAAAGCAACAATGTCACAAGAATGAACTTTTCTCTCCATTTTGTGAATGGTGGGGGATAGTCTGCCCAATGCTAAGCAAGAACACTTCCTGACTGCATAATGAGGGCACAGCGTGTACCACTCAGATAATAATAGCAGAGTGGGAACCTCTCCAAACTGGATAGATGTGAAATGGTTTCAGGAACTGAGGTTGCTTAGCCTAGAGTAACAATGACTGGAAAAAAAAAACACAACCACTGGCCTCAACTATTGAAGTACTGACATGGGGAAGTGCAGTTATATTTTTTGTTGTTGTTTGGATCCCGGGGACAACCCCATGACCAGCTGGGTAGGCCCATTTGGAGTCAATATAGAAAGAGTTTTCTAATCCTCAGAGTTTTGTAAAAAGAAATCGGCACTTGATAAAGTAATCTCCACCAGTGGGAGCGCTGTGTGACCTTGAGCATGTAACCTAAAGTCTCTGTGCCTGTTTCCTGATCTGCCAAATGGGGATAATAGTATCTATTTTTAGAGAGGAAATGTGAAGACTGAATGAGTTAATGTGTGTACAGCATTTCAAATATTCCTGGAATATATTTAGCACTAAGTGCACATCAGTCATTATAGAACTGCCCTGTAAAGGTGGACAGGGACAGGCGTTACTGTCCCTGATATGATAGATAAGGAAATCAGATCAATTATCAAGCACCCTGGTCTCCTCTTAGACAACTGATCAATGTGACATTGGTAATTGCCTAAACTGTCACTTTGGCCTTCCATGCATGCGTCCCACATCAACATCTGGACACAGCAACTCTCAGTGCAACTGACCCCTGAACAACAGGGGTTTGAGCTGAGTGGGTCCACTTATGTGTGGATTTTTTTTTCAATAAATACACACAGTACTATGAATGTATTTCCTCATCCTTATGATTTTCCCAATAGCCATTTTCTTTTCCCTAGCTTACCTTATTGTAAGAATATAGTATATAATACATATAACATACGAATATGTGTTCATTGACTCTTCATGTTATTGGTAAGGCTTCGGGTCAACAGTAGGCTCTTAGTGGTTCATTTTTTGAAAGTCAAGTTATACATGATTTTTTTATTGTGTAGGGGGTCAATACCCTTAACCCCTGCATTGTTTAAGGATCAACTGTGGTCTCAATTCTTGGATTCATATACTGTATTGTATATATTTTTGGAGATCTCCATAATGCCCAGGCAAACAGCAACTCCTCAATAAATATGTGTCTATACATACATAGCGGTGCCTTTTCATTGAAAGAGGATTTTCTTTTCTGCCCTGTAATTCCAAGTACCTCCATCTCCTTTTCTAATCACAATCAGTGCAAGCCTCAGTCTAACTGAGTCCCAGAAAGAGTCATTTTACATTTTTTTTTCTCTAACTCAACAGTCACTGCCATTTAACTTGATTAAATAAAAACACAGGTTTAATTGGAACTTAGCTGCAAATTAAGAGCAAAGAATCCATAGAATTGACTGCTCTTTAAATACCGTTTAGTGCAGCAAGCTAATGGTTCTTCTATGGAGCTGTCATACTGGGGAGACATGAAATTGTGGTGCAAATAGCAAAACAAGCAAATAGTGTGTGGGCCTCGGAGTACTTATTGTGATTACCCTATATGAGTAATCAGTAATAGTTGAAGATATTAGTCATTATTGGCCGTGCATACTTCCTCACCAGTCAATCCTAGAGCCAGAATAAACAAGCCCCAGGATGCCCTCCTTTTGTTGTTTGCATGGGCTCATATAAGGGGAGGGGGAGAGTCATTCTCCCTCCAGACATTTGGTATGGCTCACTTAAATATATTTGCTGTATCTGTTATCCAGAAATCTAGGGTGTTGATGGAGTCTGAAATTCAGCGTGGCTCTGTGCCCATAAGAGAAGCTCAGAGAAAATGACACATTTGTGCAAGTATCAGGCTTAATACACTAGGAGACAGTTTGTATTTTCCTTGGCAAGATATAAAGATGTGTAGGGTCTCAGAGCACCTCCGATAGATACATGCGCTGAAAGGAAAGGAAAGGAAAGGAAAGGAAAGGAAAGGAAAGGAAAGGAAAGGAAAGGAAAGGAAAGGAAAGGAAAGGAAAGGAAAGGAAAGGAAAGGAAAGGAAAGGAAAGAGGAGCTCTTCCCCTAATACTACACACACCCCAATGCCCCCCACCCTTTCCCCCGCCATTTGCTTTAGAGTGTGCTTTGTTCACGTTTTCCTTTGACATTTTTGGATAGGTAATGAGGACACCAGAGGAAGGGGTCTGCCGAGGAAGGAAGACAGGGTCACATTTGTGTTTCTAGAAAGTGAATGTTGGTAAGACAGTGAATATTGGGTTAGAAGGGAGGAAAAACTAATGAAGAGAAATGAGTTAGGACTCTAATGGAATAATTCAGGTATAATATGAAGAAGCCATAATGAAAAACCAGCTATGTTGAAAAACCAAGTCCCAGACACAGGCTCAAGGTAGAAACAATAAAGTTTCTTGGTCCACTGCCGTATGGGATGAAAGAAAAAGAGGACCAAAGTTTGATTTCAATGTGTAAAGAGCAGAGTGAATGGTGACACCATTGATCAGAATTTGGGAATGGAGGAAGCGAATAGGCAATGAGGCATTCTGTTTTGGACCTGCTGTGGTGGAGATATACGTGTGGTTCTTTAAATACAGGTTAGCTCAGCAAGATGACAGGCAATGAAGATGTTTGGAAATACGGGTCTGGTACTTGGGTTGCATACAAATCATGGCTGGGATATGAATTTGGTGGCCCTTTGGGCACAATGTTGCAATGACCTCACTGGTTCCCAACTTTCACGGAAGTTTCTACACATCTCTATATAACAGAGAAATATTTCACTCCCAAGTGTAAGGTACCTTCGATCCTGGAGAAAGTGACATCGTTTTGTCCTTTATCTTTACTGTTTTATGTACTAAATCAAGTTCAGAGGACATTTCTCAAGTAGGCAGAATAATGGCCTCCCAAAAATGGCCATATCCTAATCCCTGGAGCCTTACATGGAAATCTGTTACCTTACGTGGCAAAAGGGACTTTGCAGGCATGATGGAGTTAAGGACCTCGAGATGTGGAGATTGTACTGGGTTATCCAGGTGGTCCATGGCTCTTAAAATCAGACAACCTTTCCCAGCTCTGGTCTGGGGGAGCCAGGACTATGGAAGAACAGTAGAGAGATTCGATGTTGCTGGCCTTGAAGATAGAGGAAGAGGCCAAGAGCCAAGGAACGTGAGGGCCTTTAGAAGACAAGAAAGAAAAGGAAATGGATTCCCCCCTAGAACCTCCAAAAGGGAACACAGCCCTGCTGACAGCTTGATTTTAGCCAGTGAGTCCCATGTTGGGCTTCTAACTGTAAAATAATACATTTGTGTTGTTTTAAGCCACCAATGTATGAATTCGTTACAGCCATAATAGCAAATAAATACATCTTCTCAGATGAAAAGCTTTAGCTCTTGCTGCTAAAGAGGAACAGTGTTTTAGTGTTTTTAATCATCATCAATATTTATTAAGCTCTTAACCACTGAATGGTGTTTACCCTATCTGAACTTGGTTTCCTCCAATGTCAAGTGGGCGGATGTTAATTCTGACAGACTGGAGATGTGGTGAGAATGCATGTGTAAAAGCCCTCATATACTGTCACGTGTTGGTCAGGCATTAGCCGCTGGCAGTGGCATTGTCTTGACCTGGTCACTATGGGGGTAAAGTTGAATTTTCTATTAATGATTGTCCCACCTATTCGGGAGGCTGAACTACCATTGATGACAAAGTTCTGGTTGTTGTCTGCCTAATGGCCATTTCTGACAAAAGTCACTGAAGTCCTGAGGGGGAGAAACCACAGTCACAGGTCACTTCGAGAAGGAGCTAATCCTTAGCAGACTTTGAATGAACGTCGAAGCTCGATCAGAGAAAACGATGGTGAGTGCAGACCCCAGGAGTCAGGCTTCAGTGAAGAGACCAGTACAAGAAAGGGTTGGGAACACTTTGGGGCACTCAGAGATGGCCCTGAATCATGTCCTAAGAACTCTGAAAATGATAGGAGCAGAAGGCATGAAAAATGCTGCCTCCTTTTCATGCGATTTCTCAGTTTTATGACACTTCTGACTATTTTGTTATTATTAAAACTCTCTTGTTGGCTTGCATAACAGAGTTCATTGTTGGTTTTTTTCCAAGTCTTCTTTGCAGATTTCTCTTTACCCACCTAGCTCTTAAATGCTGGCATTGCTTAGGTTAACTTTGGCCCTTTCCACTTCTTTACATTCTCCATTGGGGATGTCATTTACTCACATGGTTTAAATACATTTTGACTATGACACTCCACCTTAGTCAGGAGGTCAGAGTTCACCAGCATGCCATATCTGTACTGTCAATGGCCTCCTGGACATGTCTGCCTCAATGTCCCTTGGAGCCCTCACATTTAATCCATCCATGATTCTACTTCCTTCAATCTGCTCTTCCTCTATTTTTCTTACTCCTGTGGCTGAGTGGATATTGCCATCATTCGTTAAGCCAAAAACCTTGAAGTCAACCTCAGTTCTTCTCATTCCTTTATGTGTCATTTCTAGTCACTGTCTAGATAGTATTGACTCTGCTTTTCTCCACTTTTCTTATCCAGCCCTTCTCTCCAAATTCACTGCTACTTTCTTGAGTTAGGACTTAATCTATTTCTCACATGGACCACGGGGATCCATTTCTATGAGTCTAAACTCTGCTGCCAGTCTTGCTTTTTTTCGTTATCCTCCACCCTAAACCATCAGAAAGACTTCCACGACCACCTGCTCTAAGTATAGTTGACTATTCTCCTCTTTGTGTTTTTTCTCTGAGCCTTACATACATTTCTATAATTGAATTTTCAACATTTATATTGAACTTAATTGTTTTCATGCTGTCTTAGTTTGCTTGGGCTGCTATAACAAAAATAGCATAGACTGTATATCTTATAACAAAATATATTTTTTCATAATTCCTTACCTTAACCCTAACCCTTGGCTTGGAAGTCCAATATCAAGCAGACTTGTTGTCTCCTTAGGATCCACTTCCTGATTCATATATGGCCATCTTTTTGCTAAAACTTCATATGGTGAACTGATCTCTCTGGGGTGCTTTTTATAAGGGCACTAATCCCATTCATGAGGACTCCACCTTCATCACCTAATCCCCTCCCAAAGGCCACAACTACAATTACCATCACCTTGGGGGTTAGGTTTCAACATATGAATTTTGGGGAGACATAAACATTCTGTCCATTACACATGTACTTCTCCTATTCCTCTGTAAACATTTGGTGCAAAGATTCAATCTTGCTCACTAGAACTGGAGTTTTAAAACTCCAGTGGATTCTCTGACATGGAACAGGGTTTGGGTATCTGTCAGTAAGAAAGCAAAAAAATAAAGGCAAGATGGAAGGATATATGCAAAGTAGGAAGGCAGGAAGGAAAGATTTGTGTGGCAGCATTACTGGAAGTATCAGGGAGCTAGAAGGTAGGGAGACCTATTAGGAGGCTCACCTGGATGTGGGGTATATCAGAATGAGAATTGGACCAGTTTCCTGGCAGAGGGTGTGGACAGAAAGCATAGGGAATGCAGGAGACTACAAAATAAACAATTAGACCAGAATCTGGGGCACAGAGTCAAGTGCTCTCAGCCCGTAGCCCTTGAGTGGCAATCTTTAAGCACAGAAGAGCTCTGCCTGAAAATCATACCATAAACTCAGATTCCACCATTTCCCTGTGGTCTTTCCACTAGAACAACACAAATTTTCCAAGCCATCAAAAGGTAATTAAAAACAGCAGAACCCATGCATTATTGCTTAGTGAGTCACAGTGTCCTTCATTACAATGAGTTTTTCACACATCTGGTCAATGTTTAGACACAATGCCTTTTGCATTTAGTTTCCTTTAGGACTGAGATAACAGTTTCATGTGAACTTGGGTAGTAGTTTGGATCTGTTTGTTCCAGGACAATCATCCAAATTGTAGTGTCAGAGGAACACAGAGAGCGTTGCTTTCTGGTTCATTTATTGACCAAAGGCACCCCATCCCAGGCCACAGCCTTGGGGTGCATTTACAGAGCTCAATTCTGGCAGCCCCATCATGGCAGCTAACTGTCTGCCCCACAGACCACACAAACCCAGGTCAGCTCCAGAACCATGCGGTCATCTGCCCAGATAATGATGAGCTGATTACCTCTCTGCTCGGCAGGACCAACCAGACCCCTGAGACACTCCCCTCCTGCCCACCTGCCCTGAGTGCCTCCTCCTCCTCCCCTGAGGAAGGACTGTCAACTCCCTGGAAGTGTGTCTTCAGAGAAAATCCACTTTCGCATCAGGAATTCAAGCACCTCTGCATTGTACTTGAAATACCAGATGACTCTGGGATGAACCTTGGATGAACAATCTTGAGTCTGACCCAGATCATCTACAGGAAGGCTAAACAAGTAAGGGGCTTGAGGTCCAGGACCCCAAAATGGCCATTGCTGCCCTCTAGGCCACGGAGGGTAGGTTAAGCTCTCAGCAATGACTCCACCCATGGGCCACGGCAATGGGAAGATGAAGGTCACGACTACGGGAGCAGAGTGAGTTTCCCTCCTCTGGATGCATGGTCTCCCTCCTGTGACCCCTCGGCACTCTAACTGCCTCTCTCCTGCAGCCCTTGTCATTTCTAGCTCAGTTTCCAGTTTGCTAGCTGAGTGACTTTGAGCAAGTTGCTGATATTCTTTGATAAGAAGATGAGGATAAAAGTATCAACCTGCTGGATTACTGCAAGAAATAAATAATGTTTTGCAGAAGTGTCTAGCTACATCAGTACCTGGCAAGGACCAGGATTTAATAAATGCTATTTTTCCTCCTTTCTTGATGAATGTGGTTAAAAGAATGGACCCTCGAACCAGACAGCCTAGGTAACAATCTGGCCCCGCCTAATTAGCTGTGTGACCTTAGGCATGTTTCTTAACTTCTCTTCACCTCAGCTTTCTCATCTGTTAAGTGGGGATAAGAATCTATACTTATTTCAATAGGTTGTTGTAAGGATTAAAGAACTCACTAAATGCAACACACTTAGAACAACATTGAGCATATGCATGAAAAGCATTTGAAACCTCAGTCCTTATTATCATTATCTTCCTGATGTAGATACGATCCATTTATGTATTTCCGTGGAACTAATAGAACATTACTACATCCATGGTGGGTGCTCAATACTTCTCTGTGAATGAATGAATAAAGGGAGTGACCTTTCTTTTAAACATTGAAGGTACTTCATAATGCATTTCATAAAATTGTCATTCAGACCAGAAATGTTTATGGAGGGTCTTGGACATGCCAGGCACTGTGCTAGGTTGCAGGAATACCACCGCTCACGAAGCAGAAAAAGGTTCTGGATGATTCATGGTCCAGACCCAGAGGACCTCACGATCTTCTAGTCCTGGTACCTTGTTTAGCAATTGAGGACACTAAGGTCCAGAGAGGACAAGGAATTTCTAAGAGGTGGTCACTTGTGGACATGTTGCTTTTAGTAGGATCCACATGTTAAGACACCCCATTTCGTTAGCTGAAACTCTTTTGTTTCAAAGTCCTTCTTGGTATGGGAGGCAGTGTGACCTAGTAGAAAGAACTGGGCTTCTGAGTTAGATCAGCTCTTCCCCGTGCCAGTTGTGTCACCATCTTGGTTGCAGTTCTTCTGTATAATGGAATATGAGCTTATGCCTCACAGGTAAGAGTCCTCTCCTCTTTGAATAGCAGAGGTTGCAAAATGAGAACTGGGAGGCACGCATGTCCCATAAACATCTTATTTGTTTGTTTTTAATTAAATTAGTTGCAGACAATTACCCATAGGGAGATTTTCTACAGAACCTAGATATCTGGCTGCTTTTGACAAGTCAGAAGGTCTGGCAGCAACATTTACTGGAGTGAACAGGTGACCCTGTGGATGGGACAAGAGCCTTCCAATGTGGCAGAGTCCCCACCTGTCTCCACTCATTTCTTACACCTGGCCTACTTCACTCATTGACTCACCTGCCTGACCTCTGTCAGCACCTCTGTAAGCTTCCAATGCCTGCTAGATGGGTGAGGTCTTTACAGGGGAATATTATGGTAAGCAATCAAGATGTTTTCCTGACTGTTCACTTTACACTAGACTATTTGCTCCTTTTGTGGAGATGCAGAGTGTGTTTTCACCAAACAGGTGCCTCTTTCCTTTTGGCTTCATAAGCAATGTAGAAAGCTTAAGATGGTAAGATGAAAATAGCGATGGCATTTTTGCATGACACAGCTACCCGTATCACCTCCACTCTGCACTGATTCAGAAAGAAGAGCAGGGAGAGGTATGAATAAGAGTACTAACCTAAGAAGTGGTGGGCTGGCTGGGGCTTCGTGAAGGGCGGCAACTTGGCAAAACACTTTATCTCAGTCCTTCCTGGGGTCAAGAAGAGAGAAAGACAGTGTGAGTCTTATTTATAACTCGGCTCTCAGAGCCCCTTCATGTTAAATCAGTAGCCTATGGGGCTGAATGTGGGAAGTGGCATTCTAGACGTCTGGATTACACAGCTGCGTGGTTCAAGTCAAAGAACCCTGGACTGGGGATGGGAAATCTGGGGTTCTCCCTCCAGCTCTTGAGCTGTCTCTGATTGGTGGTGGCTCCTTTGTAAGTCATGTAGCCTGAGTTAGGGTGTTTTCATCAACCTACTTTAGAAGGGGTTGTTATGAGCTTCAAGTGACACAACTGACATGACAGGAAGGTAGGTAGGTAGATAGATAGATAGATAGATAGATAGATAGATAGATAGATATGGATATAGATAGATATATAGATATCAGTTATATACATAATGCACCCTGGCTAGTATAAAAGAGAATTCAGAGGTGTCACTTGTATTGAACATGATCATCTATGAGGATCCATGTTGATGGGATAAGACTCCGCCCAGGGTCTTGAAGTGAGGAAGAGTGAGTTGGGGGTTCATCGCTGCAGTATTCTCAGAGAAGCTGGTGAGGGGGATATAATGGGGCTGAATCTTATTACCCAATATTTCCAGGTAGTACTACAGGATATAGAGGTTAATAAGTAGGCAGCAAGGAGTTTGAAGTTGGCTTTGCAATGCAAGCACTACCCCACCCCACTAAGCACATCCTTTGGAAGAAGACTGGCCCTTCAAAAGAGCCCATCAGGAAGACACCCATTCAATAGGAAGCAGGGTAATAGCTTCAAAATTTGACCAGTTAAAAGGTGCAATATTAATAGTCAAGAAACATTTTTTTAAAAATTCATTAGTCGAGTCCACATAAGATAATTGGAGGTTAAAGAGACTTAAAACCATTCATATGATGAGCATGTAAATAACAATGTGTATGGTGAAAAAGAGAAGAAGATGGAAAGACAACTTGAGGCTGTCTTTAAACATGACTCATGTCATATGGAAGAGCCACAAAAGGAGATTTAAGATCCATGGCAGAAGTTACAGGTCTACTGATTTTTTTTCTCATTGATCTTTTTCATGTATCCAAACTAGGAATTAGGAGTTTAAGCTCAGAGCTGCACACTTGCATGAAATCCAAACTTTGTCAATAACTAGCCATGTGACCTTAGGCAATTTACTTTGCCTTTCTGAGTCTCATGTCTTTATTCCATAAAAATCCAGATAAAAAGAATACTTATCACAAAGGGCTATTTTGAGGATTGAATGAGTTAGTGTGGCAAATGTGATCAATGTAGAGTCTGGCACATACTAAGCACTGAATAACTGTTGCTGTTCTTGTTATTATTATTATTATCATTATCATTATTATTATCATCCAACAAACACTTAGAATGTGCCAGGTTGTACTAGGTATTGTGATTACAAAGATCAGTGGAGCACAGTCACTCTTCAAGGGCTTTCCAATCTATTGTAGTAGTGGATCAATATTTGCAAGAATCATCCTGAAAAGTCTGCATCTGTAAAGGTATTCATTCCCCTCATTAGCTGTTCTTACACAACAGCTGATCAAGTATTTGGGATGATGGAGCAGAAGAGACTCGCGCTTCAGAAAGGCCCTTGGGTTGGATGATCTTTGAGGTCCCCTTGGCCCCCAAGAGTCTCTGATTCTAAATTTCCCCCTGGAGATGATGTTGAAATTCTACATCCCAATCCAAAGCCAGATAATAGGATGTGGTGATGGAGGGCAGCTGCGGCCTTGTTGAAAAGTTCAATGTCAAAGCCTGACAGGGGGAGGGCTCATCCACCTGACCATGCAATGGTCACTAGGTCTCATCCTGTACTTGGTCCCAGGCCTCAAGGCAGTGACCTCCCTGTCCAATAGGGGCCTGCCAGGACTCCTCTCACCCTGGTGAGCACATGAGGGTCCTGCCAGGTACTCTGAATCGCCTTGACATTGTCTACAATATTCTATATCTGCCATTCATTGAGGTTTGTTTACTCCAAAATTGGGAATATGGGGAGAATGACATGTTCTTGGAACAACATTTGATGAATGTGTTCCCTGAACCTTCACACAACAAAAACCCACTTAGAACAGAGAGTCTGACGTTAAGAATATGTGGACAATTATGGGCTGCAGTCTGGTTTGCACTTTTGCCTTTTGTCTATAACCCATTCTTGGGGGCTGTGACCTACAGCATAACATTCCCTTCAGGCTCACAACAAAACTGCAAAACAAGCTACTTCTAATTCATGAACCTGGAAATGCCCTCAACATGAAACCAACACGTACATCAAATTACACAGGAAAGAATAATGTTTCCTTTTGTTAGATGGCAGAATATTTGGAAATACTTCAGTTGGAATAAAACACATTCAGTATTTTTATATTTAATTTATAATTTGTAATAAATGTAATTTAATTTGTAATAAGTGTAGTTAATTTAATTTTGTATTTTGTATCCACAAAAGCTGACATACTGCTAACTCAGCTTTGTTGTACATAGATACACAAATCCCACTGACAAAGCCCATAATCCATATGAACTGAATCAAATAATTTAGCATTTGTTTCAATACTACCTTTCATTATTCATCATGCTTCGGGAATGTTGGTTTTGACCCTGAACTAGACGAGAGGTGTCTGAAAAGTGGGAACTATATTTTATCATCCCTTGAACCTCATTTCATCTTTACCGTAATAATAGCTGACAATTATTAACTATGTTTTATGTGCCAGTCAGTGGGCTAAAGCTTCCCATATGTACATTCACATAGTGAACTGAATTCTTACCACAGTGATAAAATAGCTATCATCATAGCTATTTCACAAAAGAAGTAACTTAAGCTCATAGTAGCTAAGTATGTTGGCCCATGTGAGACTGCTAGTAAATTGCACGGCTGGAATCCAAACCCAGACCTGTGGGGATCCAAAGTTCATCCATCTACTCTTTTATGTTATCTCTAGCTCCTGCTGGATGCAAAATAAGTTTTCTATAAATAATTGAAATGGTGATTATTCAGGTAGTGTCACGGCAAGAAAACTTTCTGTGGCCCACTCCACTGAGTATCTGATTATTAGGCAGTTTACAACAGGCAAGAGGGGTCCTTGGGATTTCATTTCTAGGCAGTCCAGGACTTAGGTAAAAAGAAAATTTTTTGGTTATTATAATGTATAAAAATTCTCATTTAGGAAAGTTTATAAGTTGACTAAAGTTATATATATATATATATATATATATATATATATATATATATATATAGAGAGAGAGAGAGAGAGAGAGAGAGAGAGGGTACCAAAAAAATGTATACACATTTTAAGAAAAGAAAACTGTATTAAAATTGTAATAATATATACCAATAACAAAAGATGAATACAAGTCATGTTTGACTTCTGCAATTACAAGAGGTGCTCAAAGTGGTTCCCATCAGCGTCCAGACACTTCTGATGACGGCAAACTACTGCTTGAGCAATACTGACCAAAGGGTCCACTTTTAAACATTTTTTTAGCACCCTCTGGTATATTTACTTAAATAAAAATGCTCCATGCAGTGTTGGTTTAGAAAGGTCGAGATTCAAATGTAATGTGTTGGAATATGTTTGGGGTGGGGTAAGGTGGTGATGGTAGTAAAATGTAAAATGTATTTACAGAATATCCTCCTCAGGTTAATTTGGATTCTTTTCTTCTACTTTTTTTCCCCTCTTTTTAGAAAAACAAACCAAAATGGGACCACAGATTGTTCTATTCTGCCTGGACCTATCATGTTCTGGGGATATGAAAGGTGGTTGAGACCAAACCTTCCAGTGTGTGTGCTATAAGAAGCTCTTCCATCTTCCTACCAATGTTAAAATGCCTGGGAATAAGGTCTTAACATAATAATACCATAGAGCTTAGAGATTTTGTATGTAATATTCATACTTTTGACCATTGAAATACAAAGATCTGTATATGCAGAATAGGTTTTGCTGAGGAAAGAATCTTAGTTGAGGGTTTGAAGCTGGCAGACAAAAATATTATTTATTCACTCATCTATTCATTCATTTGAAAAGTACTTATTCACCATGTGCTAGGTCCTCTTTTGTTAAGCACCGAGGTTACATCTATGAACAAGATGTAATCTAGGTACTGAAGGTGCTCACCTTCTAGAGAGGGAGAACCACTCATCAATGGGCTTGCCGTACTCAAACTGACAAGATGTGAGATACGAGAAGTATAAAGTTCTAAGAACACACCTGGGAGGGGTACCAAGCCAGCCAAGGGCATTCCCTGGTGGGCGAGATGACATGTTTGATGCCAGCAACACATCTCCATAAAGCTTCGTTGTCTCTATGGTTCATATGTACACAATTCAATAATTCAAAAAATTGTGATCTGTATGTTTATGTATATAAAAACAAATAATCCTGAATGGAAAGAATGCTAGGGACATAGTGATATTTAAATATTTGGGGATTCTAGTAATTGTCTTTTTATAGCTTTATAAATGCCATGTATTTAATTAGCAACTATGAAGAAAGAATGAACACAGCATATCTGGTTGCTCAGTCATTGAGTGTCTCTAGGGGAACCTGGAACCACACTGACCCTTGGGCAACTCCTGGTGGTCTTTATGTTACTGGCTGATGAAGTTGTGTATGCCTGGAGAAAGTGGGTGTGCTGTACTAGCTGATAAAGACTTGTCAGGGTCATTTAGTGTATCTGGTTCCATCGCTGGTGTCCTGAGTTTTGCCTGCCATGGCTAGTTGCATAGAAGTGTGTGTGTGTGTGTGTGTGTGTGTGTGTGTGTGTGTGTGTGTGTCCAGCCCTTCCTAAAAGCGTCAGGTTCTGAGACTGAAATGGGTTTCTCTGGGTAAAGACATTCTCCACGTGTCCCTGGAGTTTATTTCTAGAAAAAGATTATAAACTGTGTGGCCACAGACAGAGAAAGACTCAGAAGCCTATATCTGACATCTCCGGACCCCACCCAATGCATATTCTTTTCCTGCTACATTTGCTGTGAAATCTTTGCTTTAATAAACCTGAACTGTAAGTATCAGTGATTCCTTATCACAAATCACCAATAGCTTGAGTTGGTCACAGGATGCTGAGACAGCAACCCAAAAGATATACTGAGCAGCTAATGAACTGGAGAAGCAGTGTGACAGTTCAGGTAGGGTGAGGAAAGATGAGGGTATTAGCTGTGGCATTTTGCTTTATTATTTTCATCTAGGATAAATGCAAAATTCTTTTATTTGTTTTAAATCCACTGCAATTTGCTCTAAACCCTCACTTGTCGAGGTAAGTGCAAAATCTAATCTCAATCTTGACGTGTTTTGGGAGACTGATTTTTTTTTTAAATCTAGGGGTCATATGAGAGTCTGGGGCTGTCTAGCCAGTCCAGCATTCTGGAAGGAACTTTGGCCTCTAGTCCACATGAATTACTGGTGGCCTGCTCATTTTCCTGTGAAGGTAGACAGCTCTGCTCTCCCCTATCAAACCAGGGCACAAGATGTCTGCTCTACTTGTATCCAACATCTCCCAGTAACTGAGCAACCACTCCCATCAGCAGCCTGCCCTCTCCTTAGGGTCTCTCCTGGGAGCCAGGAGGTCAGATTCACTACTTATAGAACTGCAGAACCTGCCTCCTCTCAAGAAAACCCCTCCCCTACCCCAGTCTAGCAGATTTGATCCACTGCAACCCTTGGATCCCCTCTACCCTGGAAAACTTACCTCTGACTCATACAGAACCTTTCAGTCACAAAAGCCGCCTTTGAGATTATCTTCTGGGGGTCTGGTAACATCTGCATTGGGCCCTGTGACACAAAAGCCAGTGATAACTATTTCAATAGAAAGGTTTGGGTACCTTCTAAGGATAGATAGGGGGAGAAACTTAATCAGCAAGGATGACCCAGAAATTAATCCTACTGCGAGTTATCTTGCCACATTAGGAATACTCAGTCTCTGTTTAATAGTAGCAATTAGTCTAGTAGATAAATTACTATAGAACAAAGTAAAGTAATGCCAATGTGTCGTAATAATGGCGGATATGACACACTGAGCAGTATGTGGGGGACAGAAGGGATAGGGGGACATGGTGGCGGTGCTGCTATGGTGGGTCTCCATGGGTAGGCTGGACTTTGACCAAGAGAGGCCACTCACTGTCATTGTCCAAACCCACCCAAGGACCCACAGTTCAAACCACAGGGCCAGAAACATAATTACCATCAATTAAAGCCAGAAGTTCATTTCTCCCAAACCAAGACCCAGGAGGGTATCTTTACGAAGAGGCAGCAAAAGAAGAATGCTAATCAGTGGGGCTTTATCTTCAGTGAGGACATAATAAAAGAAAGGAGACTTGTCCTGGGGGTGGAGGGGCTTTCTCTCCAATGCAAGCATCTTTCTTGGTATCAGTGTTTTTGGCTGTCTGCAGAGTCTGTGAAAAATGTTATTAGGCACTCTTCCTTGGATAAGATGGTCAGGGAGAGGCGTGATAGTAGCGTGGGAAAGACATCAACTGTGGGGTTAGAGAAACCTCAGCTCTAGTAGGTGGCTTTGGACAAATGAACCCATCTGAGCGACAGGTTCTCTCACAGAATGGAGACTGTTATATTTATTTTTCAGGGCTGTTGTGAGATTCAGAAATAATACCTGGCACATGGTAGGCACTACATCAATGGCAGGTAATATAACTTCCTCTTGTAGGTGACACAGTTCATTTCTTGTCTGGGACCAGGGCACTGGGTTAAGTAATCTCTGGGCATCTCCTCTGGCCCAGATTTGAACCCAAACTCCTACAGCCATCCTGAGCACAGTGATAAAGTTAATTATCAGTAACATCTCTTAGTCGTTATGGCCCACACTTCTTTTAGCCACCCCCACCATCACTGTTAGCATGTCCGAATCTCCCTACTCACTACCTCTAGACTTGCTCCTCTCTACCCCACTATTTGAGTCCCATTTTTTCTCTTAGAACTTATTCACTTAAGTAGGTGCCATAGGGCTAATTGGAATAATACATCTGTGCCAATGTACTAATGAATGCCAAGGCCTGCCCAGATAGGTGAACATCAGGAGTGGACCACATGTAACTAAACATCCCTGATCATAAAAAAAAAAAATCAAGTTCAAAGGATCACGTGCATTTTCTACATCCTGTGCTGGGCTGTCACTTCAAGCACCCCAGGCCCTGGACCTGAGCCCCTGAACAGACACTGAAGGGGGTACAGGCAGAGGAAGAGCCAACTGATCACTCCCAAATAATGGCCCTAACAAAGCGGGGTGGCTGAAAGGACAGATATCAATCTGGAAGTGGAGAAAAGGAGAGACAGACAGAGGCAGAAAAAAGGAGGAAGAGGAACAGGAAAGAAGGAAGGAGGAAGAAAGGGAATTCAGGAACACAGTGGTAACAAATGAATGACATGGAAGATGAAGAAGGACTTTCTAAAGCTCAGAGCAAATGTCCACACCTCGCCATTAGTAATACAAAGGGCCTGAAAATGAAACCAAATCCCCTTGAGGTGAGATTGCGCAAAGCACTGTGCCAAGTCTGCAGGGCAGCTCCTTAGAGCTCTAGCCACAGTGGCCACCTCCAAGAGGAAGAGTTTCGGTCACCTGAGTCCCCGACTTAGATTCTGATGGTGGCTGTTAGCCTTTACATCATCCTCGTCTTGGAGATTCTTTCTACCCCTCTCTTCCCTGGGTAAGCAAGCTGCTAGGATTCTATGCGTCAGCCACAGCAGCGGGTTCAGGGGCTCTATGAAATGTGTGGGAAGGGGCAGGTTCTTCCCAGAGATCTCCACCAGGAGATTCCCAGGCAACATGTCTCCAGGAACTTTCTTCTTCAGGAATGCTCTTATCACGTCAGCTTCAGTGGCCTGCCCATTGCCAAGTTCAACGGTTAGTTCTACAAGACCCCCAGACAGACCTCCAGTTGCCTCAAGGGGACTGTCAAGATTGGTGTGTGTTGTGAGCTGCCTCACTCACTGCAGGGGCCTGGCACACACAGAAGCCGGCTCCATTCCAGGACCACGTGACACCGGCAGGGTTACTCACTTGGTTGCCCTCCAGCAGGGGCAGCTGGGGATACCTCCCTCGAGTGACTACAGCGTTTATCACTGAGACGACTCCACCCAAACTTCCCTCTTCCTGAAAAGGGAATCTGAGGCCAGGCCTGGGGGTGGGAGTGTCGGTTAGACCCATCTATGGCTGCGAGAGCGCAGACACTGCCCCTGACCTGGGAAACATGAAGGATGGAGTGAGTAAAGCTCAGGTCAGTGGCTCATAAACTCAAAGGGAGACATGAGTTTATCCCAGAAGCTTGGGTGACAGGTGGTGCTTTGAACCCCAAGAAAGATCCTACTCAGCCACCTAACAATAATATTTTCATTTCAGATTTCCATTCACTCCATCTTACTGATTGCGCTCCCTCCTTTATTTCATTTTTGCCATTTCTAGGGCTTGGCAATTACTTCACTCCAACAAAGAGCGTGATAACAGCACATTCTTAAGGTGGGCTCTGCCTGGTTTCCCAGACAAGGACCAAACTCTGTGCCCTGTGCCTGAGCAGGTTATCCTTTGTCTCTCCACATGGTAGAGCTGTATCCATCTAGTCCTTTTCATGGATATTTCTGCCACTTATGAGTATAGCTCTCATCTCATCTCGCCACTGCGCCTGCCCCTCAAGATTAGCTTCCTCCTGTGGCTCCAAGTCCCCGCGGCACCCAGCACATGGCCGATACTCCTCCTATACTAGTTGCTGGCTTCTTCTCAATCTTAAATATCCTGGAGAAGGGGAGTTTCACAGCCTCACCTGCTGCCAAACCCAAGCTCTCCATTACTTCAGAAAGAGCTTTTGATAGCAAAACTAAGGCCTTCATTCCACGTATCATCTCCTCTTCCATTTCAGAAACAACATCTCTGGTTTCACCAGTTAATTTCCATCGGCTGGCCTCCTTGTTATAATAACTCTGAGATGTTCTAGTACTATAGTCGTTCCCAGAGGTTTACGATAAAAACCACTGTTGATCGTGCAGGGCTTAATCACGTACCGAGGGCTTTCACAAGTATTTGTACCTGGTGCCTCACTCTCTGTGGCTGCTGTGAGTGCACCTCTCAGGTCTTCAGTGGGGGGAAGCATGACGGGCTCAAGGCCCAGATGTTGATGTGAAATCCAGGTGTGTTTTTGATGTGGTCTGATGGCCCTTTCAGCCTCTCCAGGTTTCTCCCTGGTGCCTCTCAGAGGCATCCATCCTAATAAATGTCCTTGCTCCCATTATCCTGCCTTCACATCTGCTTCTCAGAGGACCCACTCTCTCCAGCCTGGCTAGGGCGGCCCCTCCTCGGGTGTCCAGGGCACCCTACACCTCTTTCCATGAGAGGACTGACCATCCTGCCTTGTGTTATCTCTGCCCATCTCCCTGTTAGGCCTGAATCACTCACCATCATCTAATGAGATAAATGCCAAAAGTGCTGGGAGGAGTGAATCATTTCCCCGGGGACTTGAGAAGTGAAAAGTCAGAGGGCTTCACAGTCCAGGTCCATCCAGCTGTGTCTTGAAGGATGGATAGAATCCAGGTAAAGGGAATGGCAGCCAACATTCAATAAGGAGGCAACAGCCTAAGAAAAATGCTGGTCTTATGGAGCCTGATGAACTTGTTGGTATGGCTGGAATGTAAGTGTAGAGACATAGCAGCTGGATTGCAAATGCTATGCTGAATACTTTCGACTTCATGCTGGAAATATGGTTCTCAAACAATTTTTAAAAATCCGCCTTCACGCTCTAAACACAGTGTCACCAAATACCTCTTTCTTGTTATGTAATGATTCTAAGGGTGGGTTAGGTGTCCTCTTAGAATCACTCTGACCTGCATTGTCCAATCCCATGTGTGGTGTATAAAATTTTCATCCAAAGTAATTTAGATTTATATCAGACTGAAAATGCAGTTCCTCAGTCATGTTAGATGCATTTCAAGGGTTCTATTGAGAGTGGGTACCCCATATAGAATATATAAGTGGGGTCTGAGAAGGTGAGTGTGAGGAAAGTGAGGAAAGCTGGAAGCCACACAGTAAAGGAGATGTTACACAGCTGAGAGCAGAAGAGCAAGACCCAAAGCCTAAATGTTTTCACCCTTAACCAATTCTTTCCACTGGATTTCTCTCATTTCCCAACTTCCTGTAACCGGTTAGTAAGCAGTCTCATTCATGGCCAGATCCTAGCCCAGCGACGCTGGCAGTGAAATGAATGGCAGAGTCCAGGACCTAAGCTGAGATGAAATAGGTTTGAATCCAGTGCTGTCACTTAGGTGAAGAGCTTGGTAAAGTCACTCCTCCTCTCATTTGTGTGCCTTCATTTCTTCATTAATTAATGGAGATGATACGTTAATTTTCAAATTAAATAATTTGGCAAAAAAGCACTGAAAAGAAGATTTAGAAACAAAAGCATTTGGAAAATAAGAAGCATTTACAAAGATTTTTATCATTTGCGAAAAGAGCTGCACAAGTGAGCCTAAATTTTGGAACAGAGGCCCTCAACTTCGGTTGTGCATTAAAAGTTCTTGGGAAATTTTTAAAAATCTTGACACCCTGCCTACACCCCAGACCAATTAAATCAGGATCTCTAGGAGTGGGACAAACACATGAACATTTTTTAAAACTCCCCATATGATTCCAACCATGATGGAGAACTACAGTTCTAGAAGGATAGCTCACCAAATTAAAAAATAATAATAATGCTACACAGGTATGTAAAGGAAAGGGCATGGGTTACAAGTTGTCCGTTCATATTGGAGAAAGCGTAATCTTTACAAATGACTAGCATGTGTGCAGTTATGTACAGATCCCAGCCCTTATAAAGGTCATGCTAACGCTGTTTTGTAACAAATTCGGAACCTACAGCAACTGGCTTAAGATCTCATTTATTTGGGGCACGAGATGGAGACAGGGTGACCCTGATAGTGGCTGATGTTTGCTTTACTTATGCCTGTAGGGAGTGACATGCACACTTATAAAGCAGGGCAAGAGGTCAGATTCAGTTTTGTATAAAGAAATATATTCAGAAAACAAATAAAATAAAATAAAATAGGGCCGGCCGAGTGGCGTGGTGGTTAAGCGCTGGCTTGGGAAGCCGGCGGCCCTGGTTCGGGTCCCACATGTGAGGGCCAGTGACACGGCCCTCAAAAAAAAAAAAGAAAAGAAAAGAAAAGAAATATATTCAGTACATATTTGGTGTCCCTCTCAATGTCAAACCCATTCCTGGCGGGGGGTTGGCAGGGGACCACTGATATTGCAAATGTAACGCCTATATTTGTACAAATCACATACACACACACACACAAACACTTGGGACTTTTATTAAGCACTTTATCATGGACATCCTTCCCTATCAAGACCTGAGATTTATCTCATTTTTAATAGATGTATAGTATTTCACAGTTTCAGTATATAATGAAGTATTTGGATGTTCCCTGCTTGGTAGTAAGGGTTTCCCTCACCTTTTCCTATTTCAAATAATACTGCAACAAACTCACTCTGATGTTTAGCTTCAGCTTTTGCGCAAACCCAGTTTTCTATTTTCTATTCAACATAGTGTGATGGCTAGACACTGAAAAACTGCCCTCCAAAAAGGCTGTAATAATTTACATTTTCTTCAAATAATGCAAAGAAATGCCTGTTTCCCCCACACCCTCCTCAATACTGATTTTTTTTTTTAAACTGGCTCACTTAATGGATATTTAACAAGTGCTTTGCAGATGATTAAATGCTGTACAAATGCAAGGTATTATGACCAGTAATCTTTTCTGAAAGACCCCACATCAAAGTAGCTGTCTAAGCCCCTGAGGAGATAGCACCATCCAGAGGGTTCTGCTGTATGTCCTGTCATTTTCTGGAAATAACGTTATTGGGCTTGGATCCTAATTTCTTAGGTCAAAAAAATCAGTCTTCCAGGGCGATAGGGCTGTAAATAATGAGAGGGACACTCTGGCGGAGGCAGCTATCACTCCCCTCAGAACCCTTCTGGCAAATTAACTGACTACATACAGCATCCAGACAGGACCACTGGTGCCACCCAAAATTTTAGTGACCCACCCTAGCAGGGAATGATTTGTAAGGGACTTTCCCTCTTTTAAGACTTTTCATTGCCACGGTTCATTTGGGATGCTGGGAAATGGAGATCTCCACATTTACTAACTCACTATTTTCCAAAAGTACAAGCCTAGGCCTGTGCACTGAAGAAGTGTCCCCTGCTCACTTTGGCTCAAAAAGAAAGGGAATGTGACCCTAAGGGTCTCCCTTTGTCTCTGCTATGGGATCCACTCATCCCCACACCACCACCTAGAGACCGCCTCACCCCGCTTCTAGGGGCCATCTTTCAAATCTGTTCCCGTGTAGAGCTTTACCTGGCTTTATAGAGTTGACCCTCCTGCCTCATCTTCCACACACTTCATTTCTACCTCCAAGTAATTCTGCAAAGCCCAGTGACTTACTTGTTTGCACCTTTCCCCACCCCCATCTCCCAATTGTGAATTCCTCAGGCTGGACCTGGGCCTTATTTATCTTGTATCTCTAGTTGGTGTTACCTGGCAAGTTTATTGAATGATTCCCCACCCCCCTCATTTTGAATCCCTGACTGATTTGGACATAACAAAACAAACAACAACACTCATGGGATCCGTAACATAAACACTAGTGCTCCCCAAATATTCCACGAGCCTGGCCATATTTCGCAGCCTCCCTTGCATTTATGATGGGGTCATGTGACGAATTCTGCTGCATGGGCATGAATGTGAGTAAAATAATGCATGTGCTGCCTGAGGCAGTCAAAAGGGAGTGTGAGTACCTGGCATGCTCTCCCTCTCTGCTGCCACGATGGCTGGAAGCCAGTACCTCTGAGATAACAAAGCCACAAGATGGAAGCAACTCAAATTCTCACCACTGTTGAACAGTGGCCACCAAGGAGAGCAAGCTAAGCTGTATCAGACTATTATGAAAGCAAGAAAGAAGGCTTCTGGGGATTTATTACCACAGCAAAACTTAGCTTAACTTGACTAAACGGCCTGTGAGTTTCACAAGTTGAAAATGTAGGTGGGAGAGAAACTCTTAGAATACAATGGTATCCTGTGATCGTGAAAACCTTTTCATACCCTAAACAAGTCAGGCTTCGTGCTATCGATCTGATGACTTCAAATTCAAATCAGTTTCTGAGGGAACACAGCAACCATCCCCATCATATCGCTGGAGAAGCCAAGGCACAGAGAACTAAAGGGACTTGGCTTCCAGATTTATGAGCGAGATTAGCACGAGAACACAGACCTACATTTCATCTGAGCTATTTCTGGTTACTCTTCCTAGATGGAATTTCCCCTTCCCCAACATCTGTGTCCTCTGGGGTTAGTATTCTAGGAATAAGATTGACCTCTTTAGAAACGGGACAGACTTTGCATCCCTAAAGCTAATGACACTGAAAAAAATATCTGTGTGGAAGCAACATGGTGGTAAAAAGGTTAACAGGGAATTTGAATTTTATTACAGGCAGACATCCTGAGCCCTAGGGGAAAGGCTGCAGCTGCCCTGTGGCCCAGATAATTCAATATCAGGGTGAGCAAGGACATCTTAGAACATTCTGTTCTTCTCCCCTGAGACCAATTAAACTCTGTAGGCATCTTTCTTGTTGACCAGGCTGACTTACTAACTGAAACAGAATTGTGATATTTTCATCAGCTTTCTCTTTTCCCTCTCCGCCTTGCCAGCAAAGAGAAAGCTTGATGATCACAGGGCTTCAAGTACGTAAGGCCCAGGGAGAAGATCTACTCCAGCCTTAAACCACTGTACCACTGTTTATAGATGGAACAAGATCCCCAAAAGGATGGTGCCAGATTGAGAGTAGGGTGATATCCCCAAATCTCAGTCTCAGTTTATCAGATAAATGGAAGCTAAATACCAAGATACCACCTTTGAGATGCCTGATGAAAATACATCTGTCATTTAGCAGCTGCTGTTTCGATAAACCAGCTTCTGGCCTCTGCCTTCATAATTAACCATCAGAACTGAACGTTTTCCCTTACATTTGGGAATAAGCCAAAAATGTCATCACCTCTATTCAACTTTGTACTGGAGTTCCTTTACTTAATAAGTAAAAGCATATACTTGAAAATACAGAGGATAATTTGTTGGTATTGCATCTATACAGATAATTACAAAGAACTCACATATATGATCAGCGATTTTCAACAAAGGTGCAAATAAATAATTTTTAAAACAAATGATGCTGGAGCAATTGAATATCCACATATGAAAGCAATAAAATCTTGAACTTTACCTCAATAATACACAAAAAAATAACTCAAAGTGGATCATAGATCCAAATATAAAGTTGAAGCTATAAAACTTCTAGAAGAAAATAAAGGAGAAAAATCTTTGTGTACTTGGATTAGTCAAAGATTTTTTTGAAGAAGATATATAAAGTGTACACGATGAAACATTGATTTGAACTTTATCAAAATCAAACACTTTTGATTTTTAAAAACACAGTTATTAAAATGAAAAGACAAGCCACAGACTGAGGAAATATTTGCAAGACACACCTCTAATTTAAACCTGGTATCCAAAATATATAAAGAGCTCTTACAAATCTACAATAAAATGACAAACATCCCAATTAAAAAATTGGCAAAAGATTTGAAATGACACTTCACTCCCCTCAAAAAAAAAAAAAGAAAAAGAAAACAACACACAAATTGCAAAACACATGAAAAGATCTGGATCACCATTGTTTATTAAGGAAATGTAAATTAAATCTGCAATGAGCTATATTTTATCACTATATTCCCATTAGAAAGGCTAACCTTAAGTGTTGGCAAGAATGTGGAAAAACTGGATCCCTCTTTGCTGGTGGAAATACAAAATGGTACAGCGACTTTAGGAAATAATTTGTTTCTTATTAGTTAAATATACACATACCATATGACCCACAATTCTGCTCCTAGACATTTATCCAAGAGTAATGAAAACATATGTTCACAAATAGAGTCTTAAATGAATGCATACAGTGGCTTTATTTTAAATACCCAGCACTGTGAAGAATCTAAATCTATAGTGTGAATATTTGTATAAACTGGTAGGTCCATACAATGGCATATTTCTTAGCAGTAGGAAGTAACAAGTTACAAATGGCTACAACAGCATGGAGGAATCTTTAGAGAACTATGCTAAGTGAAAGAAGCCAAATACAAAAGATTACATATTATATGATTCCATTTATATGAAATTTTAGAGAAAGCAAAACTGTAGTGATAGGAAGGTGGTACTTCAGTGGTTGCTAAGAATATGGGGAGTTGTACTGACTGCAGAAGGGCCCAACAGATCTTTTGGGATGGTGGGAAATGATGGAAATGGATTCTCATGGTGCTTACATAATTGTATACATTTATGAAATCTTACTTAATTGTGTCCTGAAAAATAGTGAATTATATGTAGATTATGCCTCAAAGCTGATATATATATATCATAAAATCATATATACATTTTACACACACACACACTCACACACACACACACACACTGGGGGTGCCAAAAAATGTATACACATGACTTGTATTCATCTTTTATTATTGGTATATATTGATTTTTACAATTTTAACACAGCTTTTCCTTTCTTAAAATGTGTATACATTTTTTGGCACCGTGTGTGTGTGTGTGTGTATGTAAATTTTATATATATATATATATATATATATATATATATATATATATATGTAATTTAAAATGACCATATTCAGTGTGAAATAGATTATAGAGCCACACACAAGTTGGTACTCTCCATCACCAACAGGAGATAGAAACCCTCAGTGAGAAACTTCAGATTCCAATTTCTCTTTGTGTTGCACCCCTAGTGTTCTCCTTGCTGCCTCTCTGGGATGGTGAGAGGGTGAAAGACAGTCTAAGGAAGACCACACCCTCCCAAAACATGTCCTGTTTAACACAAGCTGCCATGATTGCACAGATCTGCAGAGGGATCTAAACTCTGTGCCCTTGGGCAGGGACTCGGGAAGCACTGGTGCCAACTTAGTTTATCAAAATATTTTCTGTTGGGCCGGCTGAGTGTGGGCACGTTGGTTAAGAGCTGGTTTTGGGATGCCAGCGGCCCCAGTTTGGATCCTACATATGAAGGCCAGTGACACTGCCCTCTACAGCTAACAACAGCTCCACCTGGAGCTGGGCTGTGCGAGCCCCGGTGACGGTGTAGGCTGCAGCCCTTGCTGCAGTGGGCTGCCATAGGCTACAGTGAGTGGCCAGCAGCCAGCGTGAGCTGCCAATAGCCGCGGTGAGTGACCAGCCAGAGGCCGGAGACTGATCTGCCTCATCCGGGAAGAGCACAATGACGATACCAACATGGGCCAGTGAAGCAATGTCCTCCGCAACTAGACTGAAGAACAAAAAGACAGCAACTTGTCTGTTCCCCTTCCCCGATTCCCCAACGCTGTTCCCCTCTCCCAATTCCCCAATTTTAAAAAAAATCTTTAAAAAACAATATATATTTTTTTTCTGTTGAAAACTCAAGCAGCCAATCTTCAGGACTCCTGGCTGGCGAGGGAATCATTTTGGCTAAAGCACTCCAGTGTTTGTACGGAAGAAAAACCCATGGGAGTCCTGAGAAATATGGTGCAATACAATTTGCATTGCAGGATGAAAGAACAAGGAAAGGGGGCATTCCCTTCCTCCATGAGCTGTTTACTATGCATTCATTGAATCAAATAATCATTGAGAATATACTAGAGTATGTGCCTAATATTGTGAAAAGTGCCATGGGAGACATTAAGGAGAAAGGAAAGTGAACAGACACCTGTTGGTCTATACAGTATGTTATGCCTTCAAAGTGTATACATTTATACACTTATGTTTTTATAAATTGGTAACTTCAATACATATATCAGAAAGCAAGAAAGGATGAAAATAAATGATGTAAGTGTCCAGCTGAAGAAGTCAGAAAAAGAACCAACAAAACACCCTGAAAGGAAACAGAAGAGAGGAATGAATAAAGATAAAAGCAGAAATTAATGAGTTAAGAAAAAAAAGAAAGAAAAATAGTAGGTCCAACAGATAGATTGAAAAGCTGGATCTGGGTCTTGGAAAAAATAATCAAACCAGAAAACAAAGATAAATTGCTAGATTGCCCAATCAAGAAAAAAATCGGAGGGCTCATACCATATAAAAGTGGTACGTGGGAACTGATTGCAGGAACTGAAGAAAATAAAAGAATCACAAAAGACTTTTTTTTCAGTTCCATGTAAATAAACTCAAAATAAATTTGTAACCTTCTACATTCATTATAAGAATTGAACAAAACCTTGATAACAAAAACCAGCGACACACACAAAAAGATAACCATATACCAGTGATACCTATTATTTTAGATGCAAAAATCGTAAATAAATATATTAGCAACAGCCAAAAATTAGTGGCACAAGAAAGAGTCATATGCCATAACCAAGTGGGATTTATTCCAGGAGGATAAACTATGCCAGAATAGTTTAATATTAGGAAACAGATTTTTAAAATTCATCATAATCATAGATTTAAAGAGAAAAGGTAAATGACCATCTCAGATACTGAAAAAAAAATTGATATTACTCAAATTATTGAACTGATAAACAGCAATCAGGACAGAAATAGAAAAAGAAATATACTGTAAATATCTATGTGTGCATATGTCAGAAAGAAAATGCATATATACAGGCTGGGTTTACGCCATTTGACTCCCATGGTTCTCAAGCCTTCAGACGTGAGCTAAGTTTCACCCTTGGCTTTCCTGAGTCTCCAGTTTGCAGATGGCAGAAATTCAGCCTCCAACACTGCATAAGGCAATTCCCAGAATACTATAAATCTTCTTTTAGAAACACAATCAGTAGGTTGTATATCCTTATATTACCTACTGGTTCTGTCCCTACAGAGAACCCTAACTAATACTGATTTATAATATAAGCCCAATAGCCAGCACCATACCTAATGGGAAAACACTCCAAGTAGTCTCTCTCATGCCAAGAATAAAAGTGCTATCATTTCACCATTTCATCACTATTGTTTAACACTGTAGGAAACTGCTACCCAATGGAAGTTGACAAGAGAAGGGTAAAAAAACCGAAAGATAAAAAGAAAATGATCACTTTTTGCAGTTATGACTGTGGCTCTAGAAAAATCCAAGAGAATCAACTGAAAAGGCATCCTATAGATGAAAGAAGTCAGCAAGGTGATGGAGGACAAAATTAATATGTGGAAATCACCGACTTTCATATACACAAACACCAACAAATTAGAGAAGATAATGAAAGAGCCTATTTATACTAACCACAAAAAGTGATTAACATTTCTAGCAATAAACGCCATGAGAAATACACAAGGGCTATAAAGCACGTCAAAACGTTCTGTGATGACAGAAACGAAGACTAAAACAAGTGACTATTCCAAACCATATTTTAAACAAAACTCATCCTCAAAAACATATCAATTTTCCTCAGTCAATTTAAAATTTTAATGGAATTGTCCCTGTGCTGGTGAAGCTTTGGGGAAGCAATCACTCTTATACTCTCATACACTGCTGGCAGGAGTTTAAATTAGTACAGTCTTATAGGAGGCAATTTGGTTAATGGTATCTATCAAAATTGGAAGTAAACATATTCTTTAAATAATGACACCTACTCAATTTGTCTTACATATATGCTCATTCAAAATGACATGTGCAAAGTCACTCATTCCACCACAGTTTTTAGGAGCAAAAGACTGGAAACAGCTTTCCTGTCCATCAGGGGGGTACCCGTATATAATGGAACACAATGCAATCGTAAAATTCAATAAAAAGAAAAAAATTTATGAGAAAGTTCCATAGATGTGGGTAGGGAAGTAAGTAACTTCAAGATTAATATTAAGAAAGAAAATAAAGACAGAACAGCTTGTAGAGTAAGTTATTGTTTGTGTAAAAATGTGTGAGTCAGAAGAATAAATATTCATATTTCCCTGTACATGCAAAGAAGATCCCTGGGAAGATACACAAAAAGAAATGAGTAATAGTTGC
This sequence comes from Aselliscus stoliczkanus, assembly GCA_033961575.1. NCBI lineage: Eukaryota > Metazoa > Chordata > Mammalia > Chiroptera > Hipposideridae > Aselliscus > Aselliscus stoliczkanus. Next base: position 11,954,673 of record CM066734.1, read on the forward strand.
TGCTGCTTTGAGGACAGAAGTTGACACTGCAAAGGCTAGAAAACAGGAGTAAAAGGGAAAATTTTAAGACTATATATTTTGGTAATTTGGACTTTTGATCTACGTAAGACCATTAACATTCAAAATACCAAAATCAAATTTTAATAGAGATAGATAGATAGATACAATAAAATATAATAAAATTAAAATAAATATTTAAAAATAAAAACAATTCAAATGGAAGGAAAGATTGATTAAAGACTAAAACACTAATAATTAATTACTAAGTGCTTAATATGTGCTAAGATCTGTTTTAGGCATTTTTACATGTGTGAGATAGGTACTGTTATTGTCCTCATGTATAGAAATGCTACTATTATCCTCATTTACAGATGAGGAAACTGAGGCAGAGAGCGATATGTTACCTGCCCAAAGTCACAACTGGGCAGTCTCCCAGAGCCTGCGTGGCTATGCCACCTCCTGATAAATAGCATGATATCATATGGTGCAGTTAAACCACACACCACACACCACCACCAGCACCACCACTACCACCCCAAAACACCTGAGGTTCAATTCCTCACTTTGTTTACCAGCTATGTAACTGCAAAAGTCACTCAGCATATAAAGATTTGGCTCCCTCATTTGTAAAATGGTAATGATTAAGTCTGTCCTGTCTCTAAAACTTGCTGTGAGCTCATATGTGTTTATGTGTGACAGCAAAGCATGTGCAAATACCCAGAATTTAAATATGTGTTGCAGGCATAGATTAGAAAAGATGCAAGAATCCATCTTTCAGTGGAAAGGAAACAAACAAACAATTCAGAAGCAAATCTTGTTTTCTCACTGACTTCCTTTGTGACTCTTATGGTGAAGCGAATACTGGGAAAAATTCTGGACTCAGAATGTAAGGAAACGACATTTAAGAAAAGAAATGATGCAGACTGCCAAGAAAAAACAAAATGGTAGCTTTCTAAGAAAATAGCAACAGTCACATCCAAAATAGTAACGACTTTAAAAATTGTGTGACATGGGAGGAGCCAGGGACTCCAGCTCACAGGGGCAACAGAAGAGCTGGGAGCAGAAAGGTGCCCAGGCTGTGTAAGGAGCACCGTTCCTGGGGATTAGTCGTGATCACGCAGAAATCGATCACCTTGGGCGTCTGTTCAGTGGATTTCTATTAAGCTGGGGCTCTGGGGCTCCCTGGAAGACAGGAGGCACAAGAAGGAGAACATTGTCCTTGGGGATCTAGCGAGTGACTTCAGGCTGACTCCAGTCACCGCTGGCCCGCCACTCCCCCTTCCCTCAGAGCCTAGATCTTGTCAGGCCTTCGGTCTTTGTGATGGGAGCATCTCCACTACAAGAGTTGTTCAGAAGGAACGGGTGCATCAGGGAGAGGATCTGACAAGGCCATGGCAGGAGCTGTGACTTGATTCTGTGCCGGGTGGTTCATCACAGCATCACCTCGGGCTCTGGTTTCCTTTCCAGTCAGAGGTCACCCTGGTTCTCCTCTGTCCTTGTGTCTCCCTCTAACACCATTCTCGGCAGCCACTCGTGTCCTCTCTCCCTCCTTCCGAGCTTTCGGCTCCCCTGATCAGCCCTCTCTGAGGTCATTTTTTCTCCCCAGATCACCTCTTTCCTGCCACCACCCAACATATCCATATACAACCAAAAGACACATCCTGCAGGCATCCCCACATACAGGTAAGAAAATAGAGACGTGATGAGATGAAGGAACGTCCTCAGGGTTATAGAAGAGACTGGAGACAGGGAGGAGCTAAAATTCAGGTCTCCAGGCCTGAGCTCTTTATTCTTTGGGCTGGTCCACATTCCCAGGACTGGTAGGAACTTACTGGTGACCTTAAATCCTTATTTTGGAGTTCTCAAACAAAGTGATGGCGAAGTCTCTTCTTTCCTCAATCTCTCTCTCTCTCTCTGTCTCTCTCTCTCTCTGTCTCTCTCTCTCTCTCTCTCTCTCTCTCTCTCTCTCTCACACACACACACACACACACACACACACACAATCCCTTAACTTGGTTTGGTTTGGGATGCTGAGATGGGGAGGGCTGACATATACACCTGACCCTTGAACAACATGGATTTGAACTGCACAGGTCCACTAATATACATACTTTTCTCAGTAAACACAATAAATGTATTTTCTCTTCTTTATGATTTTCTTAATAACATTTTCTATTCTCTAGTTTACTTCATTGTAAGAATACATATAACACAAAATATATATTAATGGACTATTTATATTATTGGTAAGGCTTCTGGTCAACAGTAGGCTATTAGTACTTAAGTTTTGGGAGAATCCAAAGTTATGCATGGATCTTCAAATGCACGGGAGTCAGTGCCCCTAACCCCCACACATTGTTCTAGGTAGACTGTTTATCGCAGTTGATGCATTGTAGCTCTCCATCTCTGCATGAGTCTGCTGGAGGGATAGAAACACTTGCTGGTTAGGGTGATAATTGACATTTTTGTGCCCTCTCCAAAACCTGGGTGTGAGCTATTCATTTAGATAATGTCTACAAGGTCTGCTGAGCTAGTCAAACAATCAGCATGACACAGCACTGGTATTCTTTGAACAAGGAGACTAGCGACAGCTTCCACTTTCTCAGCCGAGGAATTTTTAATCCCAGTCTGTTATCAGAACATCGAAAATCACCATGATGTCCGCCTTACTTGGAGTATTCATACTAATGTCAAACCAGTAAGAATTAGTAAGATGGGTGTAAGCAGCAGCTTCTGTGTTAAATTTGTGAAACGGCCTGCATCCATGGAGATTCGCAAGCCTCAAAGAGCAGTGAACTGAGTTGTCCTGAACCCAACTAAATTATCGATTGCTGAATTTTCAGGAACAATTCACCTTTGGAGCCCAAGGTAATTACACGAATTTCTATACAGCAGCTGGAGGAAATAACCCAAGCAAATGAGCAGGGCCCAGAAAAAAAAAAAAAAAAAAAAAGCCCTGCAAAAGGACAGCGTAATAAAATGCACACGTTCAGTTGATCATGGGGAGAAATTATTTTGCTCTGGCAAATTACATTTGTATCTAAACATCCTATTTTCAAATAGGATTGTGTTTTCAGCCTGGCACCACTGGGATAGGCAAACAGTGTCCTGATTGTTCAACAAAGTACCAACCGGATTCCTTTTATTAAAATCTCATTTCCCTGGTATTGCTCCTTTGAGAGAGATGTGCAGAAGAACGCTAGGAAATCAGTGAAGCAATGCCGCGCAATTGTATCATGCATATTAAGTACTCCTGCTTACGCATTCACTACGCACACGGCCTGCGTGTAATGTGCGGGGAGAGCAAGGACGTCAGTAGCTCAGGACCTTGGGACTTTTGGGGGTTTTTTTTTTCTGCTTCTTTCCTTTCTGCTTTTCAAATGAAAGAAGGGGAGAAAAATCAAAGTTCTTGTGTCCTCACGCCCTCTCTGCAATGCTGCCACTCCAAAAGTGCCTTTATTTGGTTTCTTTCATTCACAGAGCCCTGAGTGATCGATGGGAAATAACCGCTAAGCCACTGAGTATGGACTTTGATCATCACCAACCTCCCTGCCCAGCCTCCATCCCAGCACCAGGAATTTCTTAGGCATGTGCTGGGCTCCTTTGGGACCGGCTCCGATTACCCTGGAAACAGGAAGACAGCTCCAGTTCAAAACTCAGAAAACCTTAGGATATTTTCATTTTTTTAATTATAAGATTAAAGGGAAAATGGTTACCCATTATGGTTGGACGGTCACATATAGTTTATCTAAAAATGGGTGGCTGTGGAGAAGAGAAGCACACCTGAGCACATGATTTCACACAATTCTGCCAAGATTGAGTGTAAACCAGTGACCCAGAATTCCTAGCTGATTAGACCTTCATTCTTTCATTCATTTAAATATATTTAATGAACAGCTACTTTGTACTGTGCCAGGTACTGATAGAGATTCAATGGAGAATCAGAAGGATTGTGATCTATTACCAGAGAAGGAACACGTGCAGGTCACTCTAATACCAGAAAGCCACTAGCAGAGACTAGCAAGGGGGCCGACAGGGTTATGGGGGTTCCGGAGACAGGGAGGTCCCCTAGGCCCGACGATTTGAGGAAGCCATCTTGAAGAAGATACTAATCGATCTGGGTATGGAAGCATTAGTAATGCACACATAGAAGATGCTAAGAGGAAGAGAAGAATTCGGGCAGAAGGCGTAACATATGCAAAGACAAGTGAGGGAGCACATGGACACATAAGGAGCGGCGTGCATACTTCAGGGGAAGGACAGGTGCCTCAGGTAAAGTGGCAGATGAGCAAAAACGACCTATGGGCAATCCTTATCCAGAAGTTGTTCTGCTCTGTGTCATGTGACCCTTTGTCACCCTGCCTGGGGGTGGCCTCTCTGCCTGGGCCTAGTCTCCTGTCTGCGTACCTGCCCCTCTGCTCTCTGTTAACCATCACGTCAGCAGATGGTGGCATTTTCTGGCCCTGGTAGGACTCCAGCCCTGATAGGGTTAACACACCACCCAACCTCCCTCCCATTTTCTATCCGTTTCGGTGTCTTTGTGTCCCAAATCTCAGTTCACACAATGAAGACCCATTAGACTAGATTGAGTGAGGTGCATGTTCCTAGTTCCATCATCATCATTTGTGACTCAGAGCCTCCCTCAGGCAAACATGGAAACCTGGGTCCACCCCTTTGGTTGCTGCTACGAATACAGGTAATCCCTGGAGACAAGTGGTATCGGCAGACATGTACCTCAATTAAGTATACGGTGCTTTGAAAATGTCACAAATACCTACCATTATTTAATTTGTTTGTTTTTGTTTTGTTTTGTTTTGTTTTTTGAGGGCAGTGTCACTGGCCCTCATATGTGGGACCGAACCGGGCCAGCGCTTAACCACCGCACCACTCGGCCGGCCCATACCTACCATTATTTAAGAAGATAAGGAGGTGTGCAAGGCACTCTAGAAAAAATTATAAATTATGAGAAGAAGTGTGAAAGTTTTGGTATTTACAAAGGCAACCTTCAGCTCTATGGGAGATTACTCTCTGAAAATAGCTTATAATTCAACACTGCTGAGTAAATGGGATGTCTCACCTTTCTGATGCGACATGACCTGCCTAAGAGTCACCAGTACAATGACTGACCTCATTTATCTTTACCCTCGGGTCCCCAACAGTACGTTAACTAGGAAAACAGAATCTGCCTTTGCCTCACCCTACATGCATTTAAATCATTTGTAGCATGCAGAATATATGTTATGCACCCACTTACATAAACTTATCAGGATATTAACAGAATATATTTTCACCGGCCAAGGCCACAGTTTTATTTTCATAGGGTGTATAGTCTGATACACAATGACAGTGAAGAAGGGAATTTTACCAGGTAGGGGTTAAAAGGGGTGACGGGGGGGCTGCAAATAAATACATTTAAAGCATTTTTAATGCTGGCTGCCTTTCCTTTATAATGCTACCACAAAGTCCTTTATTCATATAAACAGTGTCTGATTATTTTAATGTACCAATATTATTGGCTATAAGTTCCTCTCCCTGGGCAAGGAGACTCAGATCCAAATTGCCACTGCTGCTTTCAGCTTGTCATCCTTTTAATATAACTAGCTTGACCCGGCAGTTAATTGATGAAGAAGATATATTGAGTGTAACACACACACACACACACACACACACACACACACACACACACACAAAGTGGCAGAGATTCAAGCGTATCATGCCCATGAAAGTATATGCCCAAAAGTTATAGCCATACATTCACCACTGTAACTGACTCCTCTTACAGCCCCAAACTTAAATATGATTCATGCTTTCCCATCAATAATTTGATGTGCTATTAAGTTGGCCTTTGTGATTTTTGAGGCACTTTAGAAATGTCCCCCTAAATGTTTTCCTAAAGTGTGTGTCATGCTTACACACAGTAGGCATCCTGGGCTCAGCTAAGATGTCCTGCTTTAGTCAAAGGGAAAGATTTGAGCACGGAGGGAAACTATCAGTGCTGTACAGGGAATGCCAATAGCTTCAATTTTCTACGCGTATATAGGATAGAATTCACTTGCTTTTGGAACCTCGTGTGTTTCCACAATACTTGGAATGTTCGCAGTGTATGTAAATCAGGATAATGATAGTAAGTCCGACTTGAGACTGAAGAAAACAGGGGAAGCAGCTGTATCTGACAGGGGCTGATGTCTGCAAGTAGTCACTGAATTTGACTCTGCATTTCTTGGTGGCAGAGGCCAAAGGGGCATCATGCTTTGTTACCAAGATAGTATGTTTTAAGGCTGCAGACCAATGCTGTCAAATCTGGTGGTCCAAAAGTCCATTGTTGCGGGACAAAGACCAAGAGAATATCGCCTCTATTTAGAATATATGGACGTTATAGTGAATATGCCAATAGTCTTGAAATTGATAACAAGACAACCAAATTATTACCTATTTTCTCATTAGGTATAAATTCTACAGATTCCTAAAGATGGACAATTCCCCACTCAGTTGCCCACACAGATAGTTGGCCTCAAGATAAAATAAATGAATGAAGGGATGCAATATGTACATGTGTTAACTTGCCCAATCTAATCAATCTAGAACAAAAAATAAACACTTTTCCAGGCTACACAGGTAATTCTAAGCGTCCCTCTGGGTCCCCAGGGTGCTTCTGCACCGGTCTCCTCATCAAGCTGCCACACTGTACCTCCACCACAGAAGTCTCCTGCAGAACTGCCACAGCTCCGGCCATCATCTCTGCTCCCACAGGGACTGTCCTCTCCCCTGCCACTTCATTTCAGTCAATGTGTAAGTATTTCCCATAATGCTTTCCGCAGCAAAGCTGAGACGGGGTCGACTTTTTACAAAAGCTTTTACTTATCGTTCAGGGATAAAGAAGTGAAAATAGCCTGGCCAACTGATTTTTGCAAGTAGTAGCATATCTCACTTGCCCCAGAGCCCACAGGCTCACATCCTGCTTAGTCCTAACCTCCTTGGACACCACCTGAGCAGTCAACGCACAGAATTCTTCAGGGGTTTGGAGCCAGTTGTCTGAGCCTCCGTTCGCTCCCACGAGACACCTGGAATACTGTCCCTCCCTCAATATCTGCCTCCACCCAAGGGGCATGGTAATGAACAGCCCCTGACCCTGACCCTTCCAGGGGACCCTCAGGAAGTGTGGCCTCATTCTCTGGATCCAGAAGGACAACCTTACCAGAATATGACATCACGACATCAGTACAGTTCCCCAAATCTTAGTCATTCTGTCTGAGATAACCCCACCGTTGGGACAGAAAGCTCTGGCAGGGACAGCTGTGAGAAACTTCCCTGCACTAGTGAGTGGTGGAGAGCATGTTGGTAAGTCATTTTTGTAGTCTTCTGTGACAATACGCATCTCCTATCAGCAACTGCTCACCCCCAAATACCTACTACTCCATAGAACATGCAACAGTTTTTACAACAGAGTACCCTCAACTCACAGAGCAAAAAAATATTTATGTTCCCCACTTCCTCTCCTCTAAAAAATTCTAGAATATGAAAAAAAGTGAATAGAGCTCTGGCCCAGTCATATACCACAATCTATACATTTCCAAGCAAGGTACTTGTTTTCACCTTTTTTATTCAGAAGTTATACCACTTCTGAACTTTGCCTCAAAACTTGCTTACAAATTGGTAACCAAGTGGTACCTTCCAACTCGTCCTTCTGGGACAAAGGTATGGTCGTCCCTAAAGAAATATTGAAGTCTCCAGTTTTAATTAGATATCAAATAGATTGCAAGTTTAAATGGTAGGGTTTATAGTTCTTACCTATCATGGCTGTAAAAAAATCTTTGGGTTTGATTTTTAATCAGGGTACTCATTACTTATACATACACCTAGTAAGGGTCAATGCTCCATTTCTGATCAAATCTCTATTCTTTTATTTCCATGCAGTTCTTATAGAAAGCATGAGCTCTGTATCAGTTACTTTATTAAAGGCATTATATCTTTATTAAAGATATTTTTTAATATCTCTCCAATATTTAGTCATAACTCCTCCAAACCTGCATTTTTATAACAAAAGGAGCCAGCCATAGGGAATGGGAAATTGTCAATCTCCTGTTAGAGTTTATGGTGAATTTTCAAAAACCCATATCTTGAATCTGTAATTCTGGAAGTTTTCTTATTTTAGTTTCCCCTCCGAATGAAGTACACTCATTGTCTCACTGTGGACATAAAAGCAGGGGAGAAACACCCATCTCCTTCCTACTCCACCAGTCCTTCCAGACTTCAAATTCCTTCTGCATCCTACTCTGAGGCCACTTCCGGCAGGTGTGGCCTAAGCAAGCTGTGCCCACCTACCGTCACCACACATTGAGACCAAGATTGCAGGAGTTTTACCTTGTGCAAACTAGGGGGCTTAGGAGCCACTGGAATGTAAAACTTAATATTCTGCTGCTTTTGAAAAAACTTCCAGGTAGATGACATGACCTGACGATGCCTGCTTGCCACACGTGGCTTGCACATGGAAGGGAGAGACAGCCGTGCCCTCGCAATTAGATTGAAGACAATGACTTGAACTGAGCTGATGAGCTGTCGGTAGGCAGCCAGATGGCTCAGTTGGTTAGAGCACTTGCTCTTGACCACACTGTTGCCGGTTTGACTCCCACATGGGATGGTGGGCTGTACCCCCTGCAACTAAACTGAACACGGTGACTGGACTTGGAGCTGAGCTGCACCCTTCCCAACTAAGACAGAAGGACAACTACGTGACTTGGAGCTGATGGGTCCTGGGAAAAACACACTGTTCCCCAATAAAGTTAAAAAAAAAAAAGAAAGAAAGAAATGGAGCTGTCAGGAGCTGTTCTTTTAAGGTGGGCTCCCCAGGAACTCCGAGAACCATTAGAACGGGGATACTGTGTTGAGGTTAAGGGTGCAGGCTCTGGAACCTTCCCAGAATCCTTCCCAGCTATGCAACCAACTAAATACATGACCTTGAGCAAGATACTTGGTATCTTTCTGCCTCCGTTTCCTCATCTATGAGGATGATAGTTGTGCCCACCTCAGAGAGCAGAATGAATAATATATGTGAAATGCTCACAATATTATCTGCACACACTAAGCATCCCATGATTTACTTCTTCCTAAAATTGCTTTCTAGCGCCCAAAGTTTTCAAGGACCTTGGCTCAAATCTAATCCTTTAAATTACACCTCACTGCCCTCTCTTTTCCTTGGTTACCACTGGGAGAGAAAATTCCCCATTCTTATTCACCTTGTTCATTTGGGGGCCTAACGGGAAACCAGATATGGAGAGAATTTGAAAAGAAAATGCCAGGCGAGGTGTCTCTCATGAGAGGGAAAGTCATTCTCTCACTGGTTTGCTCTGTTCAAGAAACAAAAAATTCACCTGAAACACTTTCTCTGAAAAATGAGGTGGGGGGGAAGAACCTTATTGGTTATGTACGTGTTTTATTTAACTTGATTAAGGACCAAGATTCCTTAAGGTGTGGCTTCTCCTCAAAGCAGGTAAATTGTGTGCATATGTGTGACCCAGAAATCAGTGGTGGCTATAAATTGATCCACTAATAGTTTACCCAGAGAGTTTTCAAGGACTAAAAGACATTGGGCTGTTTCTTTCTACCTAACCCAACTCTTACTTGGTTTTATTTGGGGTTCCTGGTGTGGGACACACAGAAGAAGCAGAAGTGGGGCCCGTCAAAGCTTACCTCTTTGCCACTGAACTACTGAGGAATTGAAAGGTACATATGCCTGTTAGCATCACCAAATTAAAGGCTATGTTAAAATCACCATCAACTTTATGAATGCTGACGCTCAAACCTAGCTGACGCTCAAACCTATATCGTATGATAGGATGATAGAGGGGAGCCCGAAGGGAGTTTGCTGGGAACTCTTGGGCCATTCCCGAAATGGAAAGGGAAGCCCCAATCCCAGAGAAACAGAACAAACAAGGATGAATAGGAGCCATCATGGCCCTGTCAATCAGGCTGTACACCTGGGGATGACAATATGATAAAACAGATGGCTGCACTGAAACGCAGCAGCTGGCTGAGGCATACAAACTCAGCCCCCTGGTGAGCATCACCGCAGGAAGTAAAGTGATAAAATGCAAGAAGGAGAAAAAGGGAAGCATGAGAGGTGCATAAGCACTTTTTAATTTTCAGTTTACTCTTTCAATCTCCCCCCACTACAAGGCAGGCTCCATGAAGATGGGGCCTTTCCCTATCTTATTTAATAATTATTGTCTTTCTCTGAAAATAAGACCTAACTGGAAAATAAGCCCTAGCATGATTTTCAGGGTGCTCGTAAAATAAGCCCTACCCCAAAATAAGCCCCAGTTAAGATCATCAGCCAGACATGACTGTATTTGAATAAATGTAGATTTTTGGACACGAATAAATGAATAAAATGCATCTTTTGGAGCATTTTAAATATAAGACCTGGTCTTATTTTCGGGGAAACACGGTACTTATTAAATACGTGAAAAGGTGAAATAACTATTAAGCATCTCTCATGGGATAGCATGGAGGATTGCTCCTATCCCAGGAGCTCCATATCTAGCAGAGGCAATAAATGGAGCCCCAGACTACCACACAATGTATTCTGTGTTAGAATATAACTGTGAAATGATCCTCAAGGAAGCTGGGCTTTCTGGAAGTTAGGCAGTTATAAGAAATGCGTCAGGCAGGGGTTGATGATTAATCCTGGGATTGTAAGAAATGTAGAAGTGAATCAGGAATAGAAGATGGGGAACTAAGGGAACAGCAGATGCTAACATCCAGAAGCAACCCCACCTCACTTAGAAATAATATAGGCTGTCAAATTAAGACACAACTATATTCAAACCCTAGTTGTGCTCCTTGCTACCGGAGCACTCTTGGACAAATTACCCCAACAGTCTGATATTCGGTTTTAAACAGTTATAATACAAGGGACATGTTGTCAGTATTTCAGGTTCAGGTTCTATGAGACTGTGCTTTCTGTACGGGATCTGGCGCATGGTCAACCTTGGGGATTGCTGTCCGCCATTTACAGTGTGGGATGAGTGAACCAAGACTCCAATCAGGACAGTGCAAGTCCAGAGCCTGAGTTTGTACCCATAGAAGCTCATCTGACTTGCTTTTTAATCTGCATGCAACATTGACACTGAAATAATATCTCTTTTCAGGTTAGGTGGTGTTGTGTCAACACTTAGGGCCCTCCAAGTCAAGCCTCTGGTATCTGGAAGGTGAGTTCAACAGGCATGTTTGTCGGGGCGGCCGGGTGGCTAAGTTGGTTAGAGCATGAGCTCTGAGCAACAGAGTTGCCAGTTTGATTCCCACATGGGACAGTGAGCTGTGCCCTCCCTAATGAGATTGAAGACAACGACTTGAGCTGAGCTGCCGCTGAGCTGCCAGTGGATGGCCGGGTAGCTCAGTGGTGAGAGCACGTGCTCCTAACAACAAGGTTGCCAGTTTGACTCCCACATGGGATGGTGGGCTGCGACCCCACAACTAGACTGAAAATGGCGACTGGACTTGGAGCTGAGGTGTGCCCTCCACAAATACGATCGAATGACAACAACTTGACTTGGAGCTGATGGGTCCTGGAAAAACACACAGTTTCCCAATAAAGTTTCTTTTAAAAAAAAAAAAAGGCAGATTTGTCTTACTTTAGCAAGACTTACTTCCTAAATCACCTGCTTCAAGACAATCAACAGACAGCCTGCTGGGGATTTTTTTTTTTTTTTGAGGGCAGTGTCACTGACCCACATATGTGGGACCCGAACCGGGGTCACTGGCGTCCCAAGCCAGCGCTTAACCACCACGCCACTCCGCCGGCCCTTGGGGATTACTTTTTGATGTGAAGGGCTGGGACCTGGCAATCTCACCTCTGCTTTACGAAACCTGGACAATCATAAAAGGCTCTAGTCATTCTGCCAACTAGGAGGTCTCTTAATTCCCTCAGAAGCTTGTCTGTGACTCTGCCTCTACCTGACTAAACCCAGATGAAAGTGGGTGGGGTAGAGAGAGATGCTTTCAGGCAAACCCTAGGAAACATAGGGAGATGGGACAAACGGAATGGTCGACTTTAACGGGGTTTCATTCTCCGAGATCATTGAGTATAAAATGAAAAATAAAATATAATATCTAGATACAAAACAATTAGAATAAATCAAGAAACATACCAATTGCTTAGATGAGCAAGCCTAAAAATACTAATATACTCCATTAAGGCAACCCTAATAAATCCCACTAGCATTTTTTTTTAATGCACAAAAGAATTCTAAAGTTAATTTGAGAAAAAAATTAAAATATTAAAAAAAATAATAGTGGGGGGGAAGGGAAGGTACAGAAAGAGACACCTCTCCTACCAGATGAGAAGATGTGCTATAATAAAGCTACTATAATTGAAATGTTGTGGTTCTAGGGCAGAACTAGACTGACAGATCAATGGGACAGAAAATAGCCATAAGAACGATGCAAGCATATAGAGGAATTTAGCATAGTATTAAGCTGTCGTTTCAAATCAGTAGAGGAATGAAAAATTTTCCAATAAATGGTTTTGGGACAACCAGCTAGCAGTTTGAATAAAATTGAATTTGGATCCTTACCATGTGTCTTATTCCAAAATTAATTCAGGATGGATTCAATAATTGAAGTATAAATCAAACACATAAAAACACTACAAGAAAATTTAGGTGGCTATTTTTATAATTTTGATGTGAAGGATGTTCTAATCATGCAATCAAAGTGAGAAATCATGAAGGATAAATTTGAACACATAAGAATTCAAAACATTTATCTGACAAAACCCAGTGTCACCCAACATTACAAGAGAAAAAAATTAATAAAACATATGGCACAGCCTCTTTTGACAGGATACTGAGGACAAGAAAATGTTCAGACTTCTATGGAATAAAGCCTGGTTTCAAGAACTCAAGCAACACTTTCTGAGGTTACTCTGGGTCAAGTGCATTCCCAGGTGCTAAGGTCCTAAGCTAAGCAGGAGACCAGCTGCCTGCTCTGATGCAGCTTAGGATCCAATGATGAGTGAGAGGGACTTAGGGAAACAAGTCTTCCATGTCACACAGAGATGCGTGCTATGGTGGAAATGAAGCAGGGTGCTGCCTGAGAGAGTGCGGGGAGGGATGTGGAGCTATAAGGAGCAGGGGTCAGGGAAGGTCATTCTGAGGAGGTGATAGTTAACCTGAGGTCCGAAGGACAAGAAGCACTCAGCGGAGAACTGGGGCACAGGCTCTCCCAGTGGGGGCAGAAGCCAGGGCAAGGCATGCAGGAGGAAGAAACTGGCCTGATGGAGGCAACACACTAGACAGAAGGGAGTGTGGTATGAGAAGAGGTCCAAGCACCTGCAGGCTGCAATTCATATATAACATTCTAAGCCATGGTTTTCTTTTATTCTGAACGTGAGGGGAGCCATTGGACCTTTTCAGTGGTCTCCTGACATCTGGATCCCCGAAGGATGTAGCTGATGCTTCTACTTGCTATGCAATTTCCAACAGAGCCTACCTGAGCCACTGGCACGACGTGAGGCTCCAGGTCAGTTCTCCCCCGAAATCAAACCACAACACAAGACAAATATTGGGTTGTAGGAAGTCATGACACATTTTTGCAACGAAAAACAAAAAAACAGAAAAAATACGTCATGACTTTTCCGACAACCCAATACCTTCAGAGCAGAATGGAGTGCCAGCACCGAGGAAGATATCGTATATAAAAAAGCAGATGCCTTGTACGTGAAATCTGAGGTACATTCATGGTTAGCTCTTTTCCACTCCTGTTTTTGTTTTTGCTTTTCCAGCCTAGCCCAGTTGAAGGCCAATTTTACATGTGTTTTCTATTTCAGAATCTGAGCTCTTTTTGAAAGCTCAGTGTTTCATAAGCAGATAGATGGGCTTTCTTTGAAAAGAAATTGAAGTTGTCATGGATAAATGAAAATTAACCAGAAGCTGAGCTCTCTTATTTCCTAGACTAACCATGTGCCTCTTGGAAAGGGCTGACATGTAAGTAGGAAGGAGACTGATGTAGACAAGGACATGGGTATATGTGTTTGTATTTGCACACATGGGTACAGTGGGGGCAGGGAGATACAACACGCACCACAGGTGGCGACACTACATGTAGTCCAAACTCAAATACAATTCCCCATATACTGGCTGTGACTCCACCCCTTTCTCTTCCACTCACAACAGCAGTTCTGTGAATTAACAGAGATTATAAGAGCAGAAGATGCAATGGAAGAAATGATCCCACCCTACCATTTGTAAAACCTTTAATCAATCTCATGGCAGAATTCAACTTGAAATTCAAAAGGGACACAAAACTGTTATTCCCAGCAAGCATCACCCCCAAAGAACAGGAAAACCTGAAACATACTGTGTGAAACAAAATATTACAAACACTAAGTAATCCATCGAAACAACAATCAGTAACTCAATGAACAGTAATTTGATAAATGAATCATTCAATGAATTGACTTTAGGTAAATTGAACTGCTCTATTCAAGCGTGCTGCTGTTATTTCAAATCTCATCAGAAGCATTTACGAGCCTTTTTCTCTAGTACTGAGGGTCAAGGGAACATAAGGCTTTCTAAGACCTATTCTTTGAAATCAAAGGAACACAGAGCACATTGCTTCCTAAATTTCTGGAACCCACAAAGGAAGTATTGCCACCAGAGCACGGGCCCTGAGCAGCTCACCCTCCAAGGGAGCTCAGACATTTGTTTTGCTTAAAGTGTAAAGAAAAGCCATTTTGCTAAATCATGTTTTTATTTATAACCTAATGACATCATGGCAAAGCTATTTTATTGTCATAGAAGCTTAGAATACATAAAGAATAGAGAGGCCTAGAAAAAAAAATAACAAAAAGCACATTTTTGTTTTAACATCTTCATTTTTGTTAAGTGAAACACTGGTTCTGGAAGCCTGTTTTTTTTCCATATTAATTATACAACTTCTTTTCAAAGGAGCCCCCTCTGTACCACTCCACCACATTCATCAGCAAGTTTATGTGCCAGCTAAGCTTAGCCCAGTCAGTGGTACAGAGTTCCTCTTTCTTGGGGTTGGTCAGCATTGAGACAGATAATTACAACAGCAGGTATTGTTACTGCCATGATGGGTATTCTCCAGCATGAGGCGGGGTACAGAGAAGGACCAGTAAACCCTATTCTCTCTCATGAGATCTTCACCTCTCTTTTCCTCTCAAAGTATAAAGGGAAAGGAATCCTCAGTTAAACTTAACTGTGCCACTATCCTGTCAATCCCATTTAAGTGGGTTAAAACAGAGGAATGGTGCTAATGACTAGAAACACAAAGCAGTCTGAATCCGCAGGGGGCTGATGTGTAATCCAATAAACTCATAAGCATCAACATTCCATAAGCAAACCTATTAAATAACCCATAAAGCATGAAACAAGTGAGCAGAAGACAAAGGAGCATCTGTTTTACTACCGGGCCTGAATCTCTGACTAAACACACAAACACTTACACACACACACAGAATGACAGACACACAGACACACTCACCCTCTCATTCATACGCACAAGCATTCATACCATACACTCAGACACACTCTTGTATATATGGAAGATTAGACAATTAAGTTCACGAACTTCCCACTGTGTAAGTGTGCCGTGGAAAGTTCACGAACTTAATTGTCCCACTGGGACACATACATAATCACATCACACACTAAGAGGACAAAGAAACTCAGGCTTGGGTGCTCCATAAGTGAAGAAGCTAAGCAGAGTTTGCACTAAGACACAAAATGATTGAAGAAGAAACAAAGTCTGTTTATACAGGCGTCTGGGTCCTGATCGCCCTACCTGGACATAAGGGTTTCTTTCTAACTCCTGGTGCAGGGAGGGTACTTTCCACATGGGAGATTTATTTCTTGCTTTTAAGAAAACAGAGAGAAGAGGGTCAGTGTGTTTTTGCACTGGCATTTTTCAAATAATTTTAATTTGAAATAATCAACATGCCACTTTGGTATATTGGGGGCAGCCTGCCCTGAGCCCCAATGCCAGAAGTGCTATTCTGCCAGTGGTCCTGGGTGCCCCAGACATTCTAAAACCCCCTCTTTGCTTCTGCTGAGCCCTGTATGATGAGGGGCTGATGGCAGAGTGGTTGTCTCCTGATGTCTTTCCTTACAGCAGGGTCAGCCCTCCAGGCAACAATGGCTCACCATGGCCCTGAAATACTTATTTTGAGAAGGGAAGCAAAATGAATGGGAGGCAGGACCAGGAGCTAATTGTCTTGGAGATCGCCATAATCAATACCAATTACCCCAGGCCAAAGCTGCCTTTGTCAGGCTCCTGACATTTTGTGCTCAGTCAGCTGGCTCCTGGCTCCAGAGTGATAACATTATTGATTTTCATCCTGTCCTATTAAGGCCCCTCGCTCACCTCCCGAGGGATAGTGATGGCCATGCCCATGGTTTGCTCACCCCCAGTCTCCTCCGTGGAAAAGACTATGAGATTACCTTTGTAATTCCCCACCCTTAGACTCCATCCGTAGCCTAAAAAATGCACTTCCACACCAATGATGCAGCCCGATTTTCCTAAACGCCCTTTTACATCCTTCTCCGTATGCTGGCTTTTTTTTAAATGCAGATAAAACTTTCCCAGCCTCATCCCTGGGCTCCAACTAACACTGGGCTTCCACCACACACTCAAGGTGAGCAGCTTGCCAGTCTCTCCTCTGAGCAGTGGGGGATGTCAGGAAACAATGGGCTTAAGTGTCAGACAGAGCTGGGTTCTAACCATGGCTGCACCACTGACCAACGCTATGACCTTGGACAGGTTACCAGGTTACCAAAGACCCTCTCTGGGCCTTTATCACCTCAACTCTGAGAAAACAAATAATAATACCTGCCCCATCATTGTCTTGAGCTCTTTAAATGAGACCATGTGTAGGAAGGCCAAAGCTCGGTGCCCAGAGAGTGTAAGCATCTCATCGTTCTCCTTTACTCCTGCTCCCTCATGATAGATGTGACCTCCCCCAGGCAGGGTCAGGCCCTCCTCATCTTGGCATTTCCCTAGCACCCCACGTGGCAGGGGGAAGCCACAGTGAATGCTTGTGGAATTGAGGACAGAAAGGCAGCTATGCGTTGTTTTTTGTTGTTGTTTTTTTGAGGGCAGTGTCACGGGCCCTCATATGTGGGACCCGAACCGGGGTCGCTGGCTTCCCAAGCCAGCGCTTAACCACCGCACCACTAGGCCGGCCCAGCAGCTACGCTTTTATAGATGACAAAACCGCTTGTTGGAAAAATTAAGTCACCTGTCCAAGCTCCTGCCGATGACAGAAGCGTGTCCACTGTGTTCCAACACTTTGACACTTTGTCTAATCTTTCTCTAAGTCCCAGTGCCTCATGTTAGCTTCAAAATAATCTGAACACGACAGCCGTGCAGACATGGTGTGGTGGCTGCTGCTCCACTTTCCTTCAGTTAACCAGCCCCAGTCGCTGTTTACCGGTTGGCATGGACTCTCACCATCGTTGTTCCGGCCTCGTCTCATTTCCCCTGCAGCTGCCCTCCTCAGCCTTCCAACAGCACAGCCCTTCTGACTTACCAACCAGATGCTGCTCTGAAGCAGGAAGTGCAAAAGCAACCCCAGCCTACCTCCAGGTCAAGTGGGCCTGGGGCCGGCACCTCTGTGCTTCCAGCTGCAGCTCAGCCTCTTTGCAAATAGCTCTTTCTAGAGCCAAAAGGCTCCCCTGTGCTCCAGCTTTAGAGACAAATCCTCTCCTCTAAGTTCTTGTTCTGAACCTCAGCCCGGTGGCCAGGCCTTGCTACCCAAAAGCAGGTCCAGGGGCTGCCAGCCTGGCGTCTGAATTTCAGTCTCCACCTGCGTTCTCATTATTAGTTCCACTCACCTGCTGGGGTCCCTGGTACTGCGCCATCTGGCACGGCCGCTGGTGGTCACTGTTGACATAAACTGCTCATTTAGCTAGCTTGTCCTCCCAAACTCATCACCTCTGTTGTCACCTGGGACTGTCCCTTACCTTCTGCCCAGGTCAAGCTGGTCTCCACCTGTGCGGTCTGCCTGCCAACACACTGCAAGGACTTTATTCCACAAATACAGCTTTGACTTATTGATTTACTTTCAGTTTCTATTATAAATCTCCTTTACCACATCACTAGCTACAAAATACACCCTTGCGCCTTCATTTTCATTTGGCAACAATGATGTTTCTTTGTGGCCTCCTCTGATAGGATGTATTTAATAAATCAGGGCTGCATCAAAGTGAAAAATATAGAAGAGAATTACAAAAAGCAAAAATCCTCCCTCAAGTGACACAAATTCCCACCGGCCTTCTTACAGATCAGGGATGTCAGAAATGCCACATTCATGAAACTGTTAAATAACATTTTCTATTTTTTCTCCAGACTTCTGAAGTCGCTTCCCGTTGGCCGTGGCTGGACCAAGTGCACACACACGGTCGATTGCGCATGTGTAACTGCTTAACACGGGAAAACCCAGGCAACATGACATGGTTCATTGAGCTTTCTAAGTCAGCTTCCCTTAGTTTACCCTCTCTTGGTACCATCACATTTGGTGATAATATTTCTTCTGTGTTTCTGAAAGTGGCATTCCGACCGTAAGATGCAGGGTGCGAGAGCCTGTGGGGTTCTCCTGGGCAGGAACACACCCCAAATTCAACAGCACCCTGGAACAAGGACCGAAAGCATGACCTCAAATGTATTTCAGCACATAGTTCAGTTGGGAGCAACAGTCTTGGTGTCAACACTTCACCTTAACACCCCCCTTTATAAAACAGGAATGTTTAGATTAGAGAGGAAGTGGGACTCAGTCTTTCCAACCAGGGGAGAAACCACCAACCAAGAACAAGTCAGGGTCTGGCAGCAGAGCCTGGAGCAAACACCTCTGCCTGGCCCAGGGCAGATTTTGACAGCTCTCACCCAGGCTTAAATCGCTCCTGTCTACGAGGTCCCAATGTCCTCACCTGCCATGTTCTCTTTAAACCCAGAGACTCTGTTCCAGGGGTTGGAGTCAGCCAGCTAGTGCAAGCTGCCTAAGGAAATCAAAAGACCTAAAAAGCCTCACATCTTTATCAATTCCAAGGGCTTTTGGTCTTTTGACCACCCATTTGGGCTCCTCTTGACAGTTTGCTCAGGCTTATCATGGATCCTTTATTTGGAATGACAGCAGTTACACCAGGCCTGGCACTGCCTTAAGCACCTTCCTTGCAGTAAAGTCACCTGATCCACACAAGATCCTGTGGTGCAGGAGCTAAGACCTGCCTCTTAAAGGGGACGCATGAGGGCCAGGGTGGCAGGACAGTTCACCCAAGCTCACTTTTGAACTCAGATAGTCTGCTGCTAGCACCCACATGCTTGACTAATTATGCCAGAGAGACTGTCAGAGGCCACTCTCTGGGAAGCCATCTTTATTCTCCTAGATGTCTCCTTGTCTGTGGCAGGTCAATATGACAGAACAAGGGGAACCTCTTACTAATAAGTCAATTTGCTGACATACAACAAAGGACCATGGCACCCTCGGACAAAAAACAGGGAATAGATGCCTGTGGCCTGAACCTGAACTTTAAGCCATTTGAGATACCTAGTCATGTAGAAAGAATGCTCTGAGAACTAACATGAAGGAAATAGCCTCCCCTAAATCGGAGACCACTGGGCGGACGTCATCAAAAAGCCACATGTCAGGGTGGTGAGAATAAGTCAAGCGGTCTCCAGCCTACAGGCCCTCTCCCATCCAGATCCTGCCTCCCCGGTCTGTGTGGAGGCCAAGAAACATTGGTGGGTGACATGGCGGAGGAAAAATGCTCCCCACCCTCTGTGGGTCTCTGGCTGGGCCGAAGAATTAAGCTGACATAGACAGTTTAGCCAGGGAAAAGCATACAGATTTTATGAAATTTTTACATGTACCTGGGAGCCTGCCCAAGAGAATGAAGACCCAAAGAAGTAACTAGAACAGGAAGCTTTTATAACTTGTAGATAAAGAAACAATAAATTTTTGAAAAATTGACGAGACAGAGGCATTTGGGCTAGCAGTAATGAATAGCCAAGAACTAGGAAGATAAAGATTAACAAGGTTTGTTATACAGAACTCTCAGCTCCCAACTCCCCACCTTTGGTGATAATAGTGTCTCCCTTCCTATGGGTACAGGCAGGGGGGCACCTTTTACCTGGGGTTTGTCTCCCTGGCTCTCAGGGAGGAAACAGAGGCTCAGCGTGTTCCTGTGTCTGCTGTTTCTCAAGTGGCTTTAATTCAAAATAACCAATATATCAAAGCAGCATCTATTGGGGTGAAACCTTGTGGGTTCCAGTGGGCTGGGTGGGGGGTGGAACAGGTTAAGCCCCTCTCCTTGAACCACTTGTTGTCCCTTCATCAGTGGATCTGTGTTCAGCCCTTCGAGAATGTACTTGAATTCTTTTTGACAACAGTAAAATTTTAAACAACTACATTTCACTGATTTTACAGTGCATGTTTTTAAAAAAAAACATTTTAACATTTCTTGATGGTGTCTTACAACTCTCACTGGCGATATCCTTTCCTTCTCGGCGGTACCCAGAATAACGATGGCATCTTAGAGGCAGCCATCTAGTGTATCACAATTAAAACCTCCAAACTGAAAGCCAGGGGTTTGAAAGTATAGGACAAGAAAAGTCATTTTCCCTCTGCCCTGCTGAGTTTTTGGCTCACGTCCCCTGTAATAAAAGACAAGTTAACAAGAGAAAAACAGAGAGAAGCTTATTAACATGTACACCTCAGTAACTCACCCAGAGATAGCCCCAACCACTACCTTAGATGGTCTTCAGTTAAAGACAAAAGAAAGATGTTGGGGTGAGGGAGAGGCTAATTATGGGAGGTTCCCAGGAAAAGCATGGTAAACGGGAAGGTTGCTATACAGATTCAAGTTGGTGTCTTTGCCACTGATGAGTTTCTTAGGATTTATAGCCATCCTCCTCTTCCTGGTACAGAGAGGGGGGCGCCGTTACAAAGGGCGACTTCCTGTGTGAATGTACATTTCTCTTGCAAAAGGGTAACTTCTACTCTGTTTTTAGAGCGTCTCCTGAGTCCACAGTTCCTCAAAATAATCAGTTCAAAATAATCCTTATGACAAAGAGGCATATTTCGGGTGGTATATTCCACTATCCTTCAAAAGCACTCCTGTTCTTTAGTCCTATGGTGTAATAAGACCACCTGGGGACATCAGGCACTTCATGGTGTGTGTGTGTGTGTGTGTGTGTGTGTGTGTGTGTGTGTGTGTGTGTGTGGTGAGGAGGAGGAGGGTCAGAGGGAAGGGAGATGTAGAATTCAACTTGCCTAAATTCATTTTTTTCTAGGATAATGCATCAGATATTAAATGAAAACATATTTTAGAAGTAAGTGATACCTATCATATTTTCAGGGGGTATCAAACGATATAATAAAGCATTAAGTAGCAGCAGCACAGAGTGACTTTTAAAATGGGACTCCAAGAGAGTAAACATAATAGAAACAGAATGAAAGCAAATGAGGCTCATCTAGCTTTCTTTTCTGAACAAAACTGGAGTAATCAAGCACAAAGGTAGCAATCACACAAGACTAGGCAGAAACACTGATGGGCCATCATTGCCTCCATGGAATTCTCCCTTGAACTCCACGACACTGCACTGTTCTGATCCCTCTCTAACCCCTCTGCTGCTAAATTCTTTGTGGCTTTTCTCTTCTCTCCTGGACCTATTTGTGGCTCTCCCTGAGCTCAGACTTCAGCCATTTTCCTCCTTCCACAGAGATGACAGGGCACATGGAGCATCGTGTCTTGTGAAGCCTAAAGCCTGGTGTCACCACAGGCCAGCTGGGGCCTGGCCAAGTTGTTTAATCTCAGAACCTCACTTGTCACATCTTTAGAAATGGGTAAAACTAACATATACTTGACCAGATTTTCATGATGATGAAATAGAGAGATGGTGTCTGAAATTCCTGCCACTGTGTGTGTGTTTCACAAAATGGAGCCATAAGTATCAGCATTCTAGGATTTCATCTAAAACTCTCTGATAACTTCAAATATCCTATTGTCTCCTCCCCACTTGTCACTGTGCCACAGTACTGTTCTGAAGATCCAATTGGCTTTGTTGAATGATTCATGAATCAGGCAGCTTCCTGTCTAGTAAACAGAGAGATGTTCTGAGAAGTTGTACAAAATGGAAGGTTTGTATAGGCAGAAACTGGGCAGGATCAGAAAGCTAGTAGCAAAAGAAAAGAAGGGATTGTTTATGGCAAGGGCACCTTCCTTAGGGGAAGGGCGGCAGGGGTTCTTATCAGGCAGGTTATCTCACAAGTGTCAGTCAGGAATTTCCGGACCGATTGGTCTAAGGTCCCATTCCTGGGGAGGGGCAGAAACAGCTATGAAGTCTTGCTTTGCTGTCCTTGGTTTGTCAGCGATTCCATCTTGGGTCAGTTGTTTCTTTTTTTTAACGGTACCTTGTTTTTATCATTTGTATTTTTATTGGAATCAAATGCATATACCATAAAACTTACCATCCTAACCATTTTTAAGTATACTGTTTGGTAATCTTAAGTATATTCACATTGTTGAATTGCCAATATCCAGACCTCTTTCCATCTTGCAAAACCGAAACTCTATACTCATTAAACAACTCCAATTCCGCTCAACCAGCATTCCATTTTCTGTTTCTATGAATCTGGCTGCTCTAGGTGCCTCATATAAGTTGAATCATACTGTATTTGCCTCTTGTGACTGGATTATCTCACTTAGCATATGTCCCCCAGGTTCATTCATGCTATTTCCTGTGTCATGATTCCATCCTTTTTAAGGCTAAATAATATTCTACTGTATGCATATACCATATTTCTTTATCCATTCACCCATCGAAGGGTATCTGGGTTGCTTCCAACTTTTATGGCTTTGCTCAATTATATTTGTCAAGCAGAGCCCAGAACGCCAGATGGTGAGTTGCGGTTCAACAACAGACCACAAAAGAAATTGAGATAGAAAAGTTTATTACTCACAGGTCCTGGAGGAAGTACACGGCATGCCTCAAGGAGCCACATGGGGAGGTGGAGGTCAAGGCAGCTAAATCAGTTTTCTCTTTGTCCCTCAAACAAATGATAACACAGGAAACTTTATCACATGGCTTTCCACACCATGGCACCCATTCTAGCCCTGCCTTACTCCCTTCTGGGTCTCCAAATCTCACATATCTTTCAACAAACAGTTTTTGCTTCCTCCAAGAAAACTTCTTGGATTATTCCAGTCCACATACATCCCATGTTTTCCCCAAATCCCACTCTACCCAGGACTATTCCATTCTTATTTAACACAGCATAGTTCCACATTAATTGATTCCTTCATTGACCGACATTTATTGGATGCCTGCCATTTTCAAATTATTCTCCTAAACCATCAGTTTATATTGGAATCAGGCAGATAATTACACAAATAGGTATGACATAAAGTAGAAGGTGAACATATGTCAAAGAATCATCAAGCTTTGAGGCCGTTCAGCAAAGAAGGCAATCAATTCTGACTGGAAGAATCAGGGGAGACTTTCTGGGGACAACTTTTGCGTTGGGACTTCAGGAATCTGGGTTTCAAGAACAGGGGATGCTAGGCATGGGAAGTTGTTCATGGGGAGAAGTATCTCACTGTGGTTCTTTCCTGCAAACTTGCCAGGGAGCTGCTGGCTGCTAAGTACACCTGGCTCCTATGTGCAATGGAAGGTGCTAGAAAATAGGCCCATGCTTCAGGAGCTAAGTGCTGGAGAAGCTCCCGGTGAGTAGAAGGTGGGCGCTGGAGAAAACATGAATGCCAAAGGAGGCTGATGAAATAATTACACTGAAACCAGAAGGAGGAACCCTTCATCACGCAGTTATCGCCAATGCTTTCTACTGACAAAGCTTAAGGTTGGATCAGCAAACACGGGAGAAATAGTTACAGGGCTCAGCACTAGCACAGAACAGGGAATGAAGTATGTACTTGGTGCCACAATGACAATGACAAAACACCTGAGCTGCCCCAAAGTAGATGTGGTTTGTGATTCCTGAGTTTTTCTATGAAATTTAATTATGTATTTTTAAAAATATTTTTTTTTAGAGGCAATATACTTTTGGTTTTCAAGTCTATATTGGAGAGTGTTAGGTAGACAAATGACATGATCTGATCTATATTTTAAAAGGATTACTCAACAAGTCATGTGTATGCTATAAGGAGCAATGATAGAAACACAGCGATCAATTGTGAGGCTACTGCTACTGTCTAGATGAGAAATTTGTTGGCTATAACAACACATCTGGTGGGTTCTGGTGAGAAGTGGTTGGGTTTTGGATATGTTATAGAAGATATATCCCTCAATAGATAGGATGGGGGTGGGAGAGAAAGAGAGTGGTCAAATGATGAAGATTTTTTGGCCAGTGCAACTAAATGGAAGAAATTGCTCTCTTGACCACACTGAGAAAGGTTGGTGGGAGGAGGGAGAAGCAAGAGTGAGGTCTGGACATAGTAAGTTAGAGATATTTATTAGATATCCGATTGGAAATATGAAGCAAGCAGTGGGATGTAAGAGTCTGGAATTGAGGATTAGATCCAGGCTGGAACCATGCATGAGAATTCTCAGACTACAGATGGCAAATTAAAGCCATCAGATTGGAGGCTATCACTTAGGGAATAGGTACAGATACCAATGAGAAGGACCAAGCTCCAAGCACTAGGACACTCCCAATAATAAAAGGGCCAGGGAAGAAAAAAATACAGCAAAGGAGACTAAAAACTAGTCTCCTAGTTTTATTTATTTATTTATTTATTTATTTATTTATTTATTTATTTATTTATATTTTGAGGGCACTGGCCCTCATATGTGGGACCCGAACCGGGGCCGCTGGCTTCCCAAGCCAGCTCTTAACCACCGCACCACTCAGCCGGCCCTACTCTCCTAGTTTTCAAAGTTGTTACTCCTAGCAGAAGTAGCAACAAGAGGAAAGTCAAGAAGGGGTGATGTCTTAGAATTGAAATACAGAAAATGTCTCCAAAAGGAGAGACTGATCCACGGTGACAAATAATGAAAGGTCAAGTAAGGTCACAACTGAGTACTGACCATTGGATTTGGTTATGTGGCGTTCACAGCCGCGGTGACAAGAGCAGTTCTAGTGGAATAATGAGGCACAGTATCTAACGTGAAGTGAAAACCCAGAAAAGGGCTGGGAGATGGTGGGAAAGAGCAGGTCGCCATACGATCAAAGAGTAATTGTAGGGAATACGAACGTGCCAGAGCCGCCTGGACAGAATTCCGTCGGAGGCGCAAAGCTCTCAGGAGGCACTCCGGGTCAGGACAGCTTTAAAGGGCGTGGCCGGGGTTTGCACGTCTGGCTTACACGGAGCTGGCAGACCTGGGAGGTGAGGAAGCGAAACCACTGTGCAGGCCAGTCTTGGATGGGTTCTGTGCCCCGACATTGATGCTGCCCAATGAAAGGCAGGAATCATGGAAGAACAAGCACTAAACCCAGCAAAGCAAGACACGTTCTCAGCCTGGACTGGGAGCGAAGTGTGAGGGCCACTCTCTCTGCCACGAAGACAACTACGGTGGACAACTTCAGTGCCCCCAAAATACACACAAGCCACTTTTTTGGCCTCCATCATCAGGATGGAACATAGAAGGAACAAAACAGCTGCTTGGAATTTTAGGGATTTACCAAAAAGAACAAATGTGTCCAGTAGTGTGGGTTGTGTCATGCCATTCCTCAATGAGCTAAGTGATTCATGGGTATGAATCACCCATGACATCTGTCACACTGGTCTCAAAAGCTGGTGTGGATTTGCACTGCGGCCGACCTTGCTTTTTAGGTCCCTGTGCGGTGCACGTGTGTGTGTGTGTGTGTGTGTGTCCATGCGTGCGTGCATGTGTTTTGTCATATTGTTGTACATTAAGGAGTTTGATACTTTTAATCTAAAATATTTGGAGATGAAAACAAAACACTGAATAAGGCTGAATGCTTAGATGTGGCGTCTTCTCTGTCTTTATAGAAAAGCGACATTGATACAATCTGACTCCTGAGCCATCCTCTGGACTAGTGACGTCTGAGGCGAGGTGATATTTCAAGTGGATACAGGACAGAAGATTCACCATTTAAAACAAGAATAAAATATCCTTCATCTATGTTGCCTTGGGCATGCATTTCAGTTTCCTGGGTCTTGGGTCCATGTCAGGTAGATGCCCACAGAAGCACAGAGTCACCTGTGATCACAGGAGATGTGACATCAAAGCCATAAATGACCAATGCCAGTTGCTCACATAAAAATCACATACACAAGAAACTTGGGAAAGGCCGTGTGAACTGCTGGGGCATTGGAATAGGACAAGTCAGACTGTCAGTGTCACCTGAGCCATAGATCTGCCTTGAAAACTTCGGCTAAGTTTGCCTCCCCTGAGATTCAACATTGTCCTTTGTAAATTGCTACACAATTGAGAGGACTGCTATGATAATGAAATGAGTGAATGTAAGTGAAATCCTCCGACAACAGACTCAGTAGGTACTGGCTTCTTTCCTTCTTTCCATCTTCCCTTTATCAGTAGGAATGATGCCTATTCTTTCTGCCACAAAACCCCAAACACAGTGCATTAGGAAATACTCTGCAAATTGCAAACTATGTCATTCTTTCATCCTAGTCCAAAGTATTTAAGCTGTAATGAGGCTCAGCTTGGGTTCAAGTATCAGCACCATGACTTATTGGATGTGTGACTTTTGACCACTAATGTTCACAGCCTCAGTGTCCCCTTCTGTACAATGGGTAATGACAGCCCCTCTCTCAGATGGTTGTCACTGAAAAGTTTCAATGAAAGAATGCATATGAAATACTCAGGGTAGCTCCTGTCATGGAGTAGGACATATTCAAAAGCTGTTAGCTTTTGAGCCTGCCTTTGAATAATATTCACTATCATCCTAATTCTGAGAGAGAGAGAAAGAGAGAGAGAGAAAGAGAGAGAGAGAGAGAGAGAGAGAGCAAACAAAACATTTCTGGGGGTCTTGCGCTTGTCTTGGCATCAGAGGAGCTGTCCCATCCTTAATCCCATTCTAAGCACCCCTGGCCTCTGTGGTGCCCGCTCCCTGCTACCACCTCACCTGGAGGATGTTTAGACCCTGTACAGAGCACCAGCCCAGAGAGCACAAGTATCACCATCTCTGTGACTGTAAGGGGTAGGTAGGGAACTCTCTGACAGATGTGACACACACACACACACACACACACACACACACACCAGCTCAGAAACCCAGGGCACAAGGCCCAGAAGCCATTCAAAGATGAACACATTCTAAGTTTGGCCCAGCCGATTTTAATGAAAATTTCTGAGTTCTGGACAATGGCACAGAAAAGTCTGGGTACCTACAGAGCCCACGGGGGCACCTCCAGACCAAGGCGTGAAGACAGAGCCCTGCGTGTGCCATGGAGAACCGGTTCTGCAGGCGTTCAGCACCAGGGGGGCAGGTGTCACCCCCACATCGCTGAGAGTCTACAGGAGTATAATTTGAAGTGTAACAAGTCTCATTTTTTGTTGTTGTCAGTTTTTGGTGGGGAGCTTCCTGTTGTGTTTTGTTTAGTTTTTAAGATAAAATAGTAGTTATGTATGTCGATGTTTGTGTGTGGTGAGGGGAGGGTTAGAAGCAAAAGATGGTGTCAGAATCACTTTGAAAAATAAACACAGCTAACTTTTCCTCTGCCAGTTCCTCCAATGCCAAGATTTCATCTCACTAATTCTGTTGGGAGGCTTGGACATATGATTTTTTATCAAAAGTCCCAGGTAATTCTGACACTCCCCTCCAGCTGAGAGAACCAGTAATAAAACATCAGTAGGGCCATATCTATTTACTCCCAGCTTGCTCAGCAATAGACAGTTAAAAGGATCTAGATTCTTCTATGCAGGCAGGACATTCAATCAACCGGAGCATCCACGGCGCCCATTTCTAGTTTTCTCCCAAAGCCTACTGAACCTCTGCTGTTCCCTCTCCTTCTTGCTGAGCCTTGCTTGAATCCTCACTCTGCTTTTATTCATGTCCTTTCTTCCCTTCTCTCCTTCCCATTAGCCCCAGTGGTCTCCAGAGCCCATCAGTATAACCTTAAGGAAGGCTGCCTTTGTCACTGGCTTATTTGTGTGCCCTGCCCACCACCTGCCCCTCTGAACCCCAAGTTAGCACCTTCACTGCGATGCTTTTTAGCTGTGGTGTTGCCCACAGAGGGGCAGTGAGGGGCTTACCTGAGCCCTCCCTCTCCGTGTCAGTGACAACTGTCCTGCCCAGTAGCTTCCTGCCACCTTCCTGTCTTGTCTCCTTGCTGTTCCTGCTTCCCATGGCATCCCTGTGGAGAGCAGCATTCCTCTAACTTGAACTTCATCAGAATCCCCTGGAGGGCTTGTTAGACCAGACTGCTACCTGCCACCATCACCCCAAGACTTTCTTGGTTGTTTTGTTTGTTTTTTTAGGGCATTGTCACTGGCCCTCATATGTGGGACTCGAACCGGGGCTGCTGGCATCCCAAGCCAGCTCATAACCAACGCACCACTCGGCTGGCCCTCACCCCAAGACTTTCTGATGTGCAAGTTTGGGTTGGAGCTCAAGAATTTGCTTTCCTAACAATTTCCCAGTTGATTCAAATGCTACTGGCCCAGGGACCACACTTTTAGAACCGCTGGTGGAAAGAAAAAGAAAAGACACACTTAGAGACCAAGTTCACTTGACTTCTATTATGAATTTGGCCACTGACAGCTGAGGGACCCAAACAGCGTATTTGTTCTCCGAGAGGCTCAGTGTTGTCAGCTGTAAAAATATGCTGATAATAACCTCACAGAACTGATTTAAGAATTAAACAAGATATTGTCTTTCTGGCTCTCTCTGCGAGAAGCAAATTTTATCAAATGGGATCAGAAACGCTGAAGTCCCCTTGCTGGGCTGGCCACCAAGGCCAAGGCCATGTGGTGATTATGGATGTGTGGTCTTGACTCATGTGCGTAACCATTTAAATGCACAGTCTCTGAATTAGGTCACCTTCCCCCAACACTTCAGCTCCCTCTGAACCTACAGTCTAAACAGAAGGTGGGGAAGTCATTTTCATCTTCCTGGTCCTCAATGCCCCCTCCCTCACCCATGCTGCTCAATCTGGAATCTTGTAGCTCATTCTAAGAGGTACATTTTGTCCTAAGAAGGAATGTACAGGGCTTGCACTCAGAAGACAGTGATGCCCAAAGGGTAGGAAGTGGGTGTGTGTGGTAGGGTGAGGGCTTTCTTTAAAGCCTCCCCACTGACTCAGCAAGGCACCTAGGGCAATGGCTTCACTTCTGGGCCTTGAGTTTTCTTTTAAAGGGAGGAAACAATCCCCTCACTAGTAGGGTGCTTCTGAGGACAGAAAAGTTAGGGTTTGAGAAGCATTTGGAGGTGGGGAATCACGTGATCATATCAAATATGGAATTCAGAGAGGCACATTCGTTCCCCACCTTCTCATAAGCATTGCAGTAGGTCCAGCCAGTCTGCAGGGCAAGACTATCCTGACCCATCTCAAGGCCTGCAGGAGATATCTGAGACAATGAGAATTTCATAAGCATTCCTACTGGATCAGCATGGCCCCTCCTCCCTTCGGTGGGGGGCAAGCAGAATGGGGGAGCAGGGAAGGTAAGACTACTCGGCCTGGCCCTGTCTGTCTCCCCACAGCTGGAGGAGTCCCTCCTTTATTCCTGAAGTGGGGTCTGGGTGATGAATCAAGGCATCTATTTAGTACAGTATAGGGGTCCAATCGATGATAAGGGAAATGTCACAAACGCATGGATCAGTTAATAGTGTCAAGAATGATCTCCAGTAAAATCCTCATCTCATACTATTTGCAAAATAAGCCAAGGTGAATTATGAGTGAAATATTTAAAAAAATGCAAACAAAACAACTAGAAAATACAAATAAAGATGCAAAAATAAGTCAGACAGAAAAAGTCGAGAACCATATGACTCCACTCATATGTGGGATATAAAACTGAAAGCAACAAACACACAAGACAAACAAACAAGCAAAAACTCATAGACACAGGTGACAGTTTAGTGGTTACCAGAGAAGAAGAGAAGCAGAAGGAGAATGAAGAGAGTAAAGGGGGTCAGATATGTGACGATGGAAGGAGAGCGGACTCTGGGTGGTGAACACACAACGTGGTACACAGAAGATGTATTAAACACGGGCCATTGTGGTGTTAATCACACAAACCAACCACGTCTACTGTACAAACAGGCCGTTCATTGATGGGAGAGACATGGCCGGCGTTTGTGCCCTAGCCTCGTGCTCTGCCTTCCCAAGGCTCCCCCAGTTAACTTCTCTGTGCCCATCCCGCTGACCAGCTAACGGATACTCAGCGAGTGCGGTACAAACCAAATATTAGACTGTCAGTCAGGCTGGAATGCTCTTCCGTCACGTATATGAATAGTGTTTGCACATGATCCGTCCCTCATTATCACAGATGACAAAGAGCCAACTGTATTCATAACCATATGAACATTACTCACACCAGCTAGATTTTATAAGCAAGAACAAACAGAGAAAGGGGGGAAAAAAGATGAAAATAAATGGAGTGAGGGTGGGAGGCTAAGAGAAAGAAACAAATGAGAGACTGTTGTCAGTGGAAGGCACTGTAATGGTCAGCCTGTAATTCCAACCCCATTATTTCACAGTTTCCTTGTGTTTGTAATACAGAGACAAAGCAAATGGTGCCAGGTCAGAGAGCCAGTAAGTGGCAGAGAAGGGACCAGAACTCATTCATGTCCTGTGACTCTTAGTGAGCTGTGCACATTGCCCTTCAGTAAGAGGAAAATACGGGATTGGGGAGAGTTGAAGGAGGGAAGGGAATGTTTTGATGGAGGTCAAGATGATGTCAGTCACTTGGTTCTCAAAATGAACAGGAAATGTCATCATTTTCTGATCACTTTTCAAGTCAGTGCAGCTGCTTATAAGTGGGTGCACACATATCCTTTTCCCCACATCATCTCACGCTCTGTCTGGGTGCCTCAGGGCCTCAAGTTGGGCCTGTGTTTATCTATATGGTGTGAGAGCTCGGTGGAGTCACTTCCCTGCTACCATCCGCCCGTCACCCCTCCAGCCCTCAACTGCCAGCTTTCACTGGGGGGTTGCTTCAGTAGAATCAAACTGTCTTGCCCTGGGTCACATGTCCTTTCACAGACTGAATATTTGTGTCCCTCCCTAAATTCATATGTTGAAACCTAACCCCCAAGGTGATGATATTTGGAGGTGGGACTTTTGGGAGGTGATTAGGTCACCAGGGTGAAGCCTTTATGCATGGGGTTAGTGCTCTTATAAAAGGGACCCCCGAGAGCTCTCTTGCCCCTTTTTACCTGTGAGGCCGTAAAGAGAAGACACCTATCTCTGAGCCAGGAAGCAGGTCCTCATCAGACCCTGAATCAGTCCAGGATCTCAGACTTCCAGCCTCCAGAACTGTGACAAACAAATCTTTGGTGTTTAAGCCACTCAGTCTACGGTATTTGGCTATAACAGCCCAAATGGCCTAAGCCATTCCCTTTCTGAAATTCCATTAATTCGAAGAGATTTTTCAGTTGGATTCCTTTGAATTTCCCCATATTTACTTATGTCATCTGCAACTAATGATAATTTTGCTCTCTCATCAGATATTCAGGCACCTTCTTTTCATTTGCTACCACATTGTGCTGGACAGTATG
Organism: Aselliscus stoliczkanus; assembly: GCA_033961575.1. Lineage (NCBI taxonomy): Eukaryota > Metazoa > Chordata > Mammalia > Chiroptera > Hipposideridae > Aselliscus > Aselliscus stoliczkanus. The sequence goes on from CM066734.1 coordinate 11,986,348, forward strand.
TTCGTCACAATGTGAAATAATAATGGCAACTGCAGGAATTCTGGTCAGGTTCCCAATTTTAATTGGAATTGTCCCTAGTGCTTCACCATGAAGCATTATGTTGGCTGATCATTTTATGACACTTAATCATCTACAGAAATACTGTGTTCTTAGTTTTCTAAGTTTCTTTTTCATCTGTAGGAAACATGTTGCATTGTATCATATATTTTTACATCTGTTGAAGTTACCATATGTTTGTCCCTTTTGAAATATTGCTATGATGTAATATGTGAATAGAATTTCTAATATTAAGCCATTCTTGAATTTCAGGATAGACTCGATTTCATTAGAGCCTGAGTTTGCACTGACTCTTTACAGAAATATACATTTTTTTCAGGGACATATTTATAATTGAGATCAGTAAAGGTTCTCAAATGGGAAAGAGTAGGAATATCACCTGGGAAACAATTTAACAATGAAGATTACACAATCCACAAAAAAGCCATGACAGAAAAGCAAGATAAATTTGATTACTGAATAGTTTTAAGTCTCTAATGGGACAAAATGCTCCATAGCCAAAAGACAAATAGAAATTTGCTAAAAATAGCAAATCGACAGATCAATTCCATGTTTTAGAAGTACTCAAGCAATCAATTACAAAAAGAAATCAAATAGTGAACAGTGGTTACAAACAGGTAGTCTACAGGGAAAAAATTAAAAATGGACAATATAATTTGAAACAATGCCCAACTTCTTTGATAATGAAAAAATACAATTCAAAACTACAAGAGAGATTATTTTAAGCCTATTAAAACAGCAAAACTCCAAACATTTGATGATGACACTCAGCCCTGGCAACGATGTGGGAAAATAGGCACTTATATTCCTTATTGTTTCTGGAGAAGGGCAATAGTTATCAAACTGAAAATCCATGTACATTAGATCCAGCAAGTCTGCTGCTAAGAATTTACCATATGGAGGTATTCACAAAAGACATGTAGAAATGCAAAACTAAGCCAAAACAACCAATATATTCACTAATAGAAGACCGATTGAATAAATTAAGACAAGTCCTTTTGATGGAATCATATGTTACCATACACAATGGAATACTATTGTGCCATAAGAAAAGATGAAATAGTACCATTTGTGACAACATGAATAAATCTTGAGATTATAATGCTAAGCGAAATAAATCAGACAGAAAAAGTAGAGAACCATATGATTTCACTGACATGTGGTATATAAAACTGAAAATAACAAAAGCACAAGAAAAACAAATGAAGAAACAAAACTCATAGACACAAAGAATAGTTTAGTGGTTCCCAGAGGGGAAGGGGGAAGGGGGGTGGTAGATGAGGGTAAAATGGGTCAAATATATGGTGGCAGAAGGAGAACTGACCCTGGGTGGTGAACACACAATGTGATATATAGATGATGTGTTACAGAATTGTACACCTGAAATCTATGTAACTTTGCTAACCGTTGTCACCCCATTCAACTTTAATTTAAAGAAAAAAGCCCATAGATCTGTGTGTTCTGATATGGAAAATCCAATAAAAATTATTAAATGAAGAAAAGCCCCTTTTGAGATGCAATGAAAGATGGACAGATAAAGACAGATACTGGTGTGTACACCCTTCTTGTTTTTCCTACCAGAATGTTACCTTGGGCGATGGGACTTGGATAAGATGGTGGAGAGGGAAAGGGACAAGGATAAGGATACTTTTCATCATGTGCTCTCTCTGTAGTACTTGAATTTTTCATGCCCTTTCTATTAAAATGTATTATCAGCAAAGATTTTCTAAGAGTTTCAAATTCTTCTATATACTTTTCTATATTAAATTGACAATAAGAAATTCAAACCATATTCCTGGGCCCCATCCCTAATGATTCTTTATCCAGTGGTGAGGAGTGGGGCTCAGGAACCTGACATTTTTACAAATATTCTCAATAAATGTCATGTAGGTTGCTGAGAAACACACTGGAAATCTCGGTTCTATGGCTATGCTATTTTGTTTTACCTCATTAGATACTGATACCAAGGTTTGGCTAGCATGATAAATGATTTGCATAGCTATTCATGATTTTCTATGATCTGAAAGTTATATAGCATATCAGAACTATCAGTCTTGACAATTTAGGGGAAAAAATACCAATAAAACAAGAGTCTTCTGGAAATAATTCTTAGATACCTTATTTATTTCCTTCCAGAGCTATTTTTCTATTTAGTCTTCTACTTATTTTTTTGAATCACATTGAGTCAATTATATTTTCAGTCCAAATTATCCAGATTTTCCAACTTATTGCAATAGGATTGTAATAATAACCTTTAATCAGCTGTAATAAATCTCTAATAATTTTCTTCTCTACCATGTCTATTTTATAGCCCCTTTCTTATTTCCCAGTTTTATGTATGAGTACTCTTTCATTTTTCCTTGATTATCCTTAATTTTGTAAGCATTTTTAAATAAGCTGAGCCTTGAGCTTTTTAATCAGTACCAATTATGCTGTTTCTTTTCTCTAATTCTTTCATATCTGCTTTTATCTTTATTTATTTTCCCCTTTTCTATTTTACTTAAATTTGTTTTGCTGTTTTTATGCATTAAAAAAAGTCACTTTTACCCTTTCCTTCTTAATCATAAAAGCATATAAAATACTAAATTTGACTCTGAATATAATCTCAGCCTCATATCACAATTTTCTAAATAACTTTTTTAGTAATATTTTATGGTCTGTAGGGATGATTTTTATTTTTCCTTTAGCTCAGCAGTTATTTTAAAAATGTTAAAGAAATTAATATGTGGTTGAATGTTTTTGTTTAAGTCTTAATTATTTACATCTGATGAAAAGTTAATGTTCTCAGAAAATGTAATTATGCTGTATCTGTATTTTGAAATCTGAGGTTTTCTTTGTATTATTAAATTGTACATTTTGTGAACATTTAAAATGTATATTCTATTTTAATAGATAGGTATTAATTTACTTTTGTTAAATAATATTTATCATTTAATCCTGTTAAATTATATTGTCTATCTATCTTTGTTCTTGCTTTTTCGTTCCCTAATCTTTTAAAATATGAGAGGGGTGTGGTAAATTTTCCAAAAACAATTTTATTTCTGTTCATTTTGGTGTCCTCTCCATGTCCTTTTACTTTAGGTGTATTTTTTTGTTTCCACCTCAACCTTGCAGTATTTAACTTATTAAAATACATTTTCTGACAACTTTTATATTTTCTGACATCTTTGGCTTTTCATCACGTACAAATAATTAAAACTTCAACAAAAACATTCACCCACATGCTAATTTATTTAAATTGTCTTAAATAACTACTGTGTGTGCCCTAACATTAGCTACTTTGTTTTATTCTTGTAGTCAGTCAGCAAATATTTATTTACCACTCATTCTGTTTCAATAACAGTGGACAGAGCCATTTGATAGAATTTGGGCCAGTGAGATGTAGCAAAAGATTGCTAGAGTGTCCCATTTTCCACTTTCCCCTTCCTCTTGCCTGGATGTAGTCAGTTGGCTGGAGCCACAGCAGTCACCTTGTGAGCAAAGGACCATGACTTGCAGATATACCTCCAACATTATTGATTTACTAAAACAACACCAACAACTGTCTACCTCTGGAATTCTTGTTATAGGAGAAAAATAAATCCCTATTTGCTTAATTGGCTATTGTGTGCTTACAACTGAATACATTCCTAATTAATATATGTCTTTACATCTACTGCAAGATTTTAAAAAACGTATTTAAAACTATAATTTTTTAAATTATAAAATTAAGTACCCTGCAATAACTATGTGGTAAAATAAATTGGGATACTTTTAATTCTCCTTCTTTTTTCAACCTTTGTAAGGAACATTTGTGAAATCAAAATTTTATTTGGATTAAAGCTTTACATTAAAGGTTTTTCATGTTTCTTTCGCATTTAATTTTGCAATCACAATTATAACAAGTATTTAGAATTATCATTTTGTACTCAATATTATCAGTTTACACTGTAGTCCTTAGATGGCTGAATTTGTCCATTCTTAGGTAAAAAGCATTTGACTCATCTTTTGAGTAGCTATCAGATGTCTTCAGGGACATTTCCCTAAAGGTTACAAAAGGTTACAAAAAAAATTTTTTTTAAATCCTTCCATAATTAAAATGCTTTTCCTTTGCCCTTAAGCATGAACATCGTATAGATAACGACCTCTTCTCTAACTGGGTTAAACTTTTTCATCAAAATTCTGCATTTTCAAAACTTTCTTATGAAGTTTTTATGAAGAATAGTCTAAGGGCAGCACAATTATTTTTTTTCCTTGTTAAACTACATTTTTTAATTCTTAAAAAAAAATGTTGCAAGAATGTGATAGTCTATCAATAATTTACCCTGGAAGATGTTAAGACCCTTTGATCACAATTCAGGTGACTGTGGTGATGATGATGATGATGATGATGATGATGAAGAAGAAGAAGAAGAAGAAGAAGAAGAAGAAGAAGAAGAAGAAGAAGAAGAAGAAGAAGAAGAAGAAGAAGAAGATGCTTTTAGCTCAGGAAAGTTTCGTTCTACGTCTTTATTCCTTCTTTTGTTGTGTTCACTTTCTTCTGAATATTGCTTGCCTAAAACTGCCTTCTGTTCTCCCTCAGGTTTTAAAATCTATTTCTTCAGCATTCAGAGAGGTATAGTTTTTCCTCTATGTCATTGACTTCATTTTTTGCAGCATTTATTCTATTTTTTGTCTTCAGGCATATTTTAATTTTGCTACTGCATTTATAGGTTCCCAGAATTCTCTTCTTATCTCTATCAGATTCTCTTTGATGCCCGATGGCAGCCAGAAAGCCACTTTTATCTCATTTCTCAACTCCTGTTTCACAAGCCCATGCTTTCTTGTATTTGTTGAGAACACAAACGGAACATTATCTAGTTTATTGTTATTCTTTTCTACCTATACATTTTCTCATATGGAATTGTCCTTGGACAATACAGATTTCTGAGCAACCGGACTACTTTTCACGGGATTATTCATATTACCTTTGTGTTTGATCATCCTTGAGTGACAAAAGTTGAGTATTTCTTTTGCCACTGCGTATTTCTTAATGCGTTATTCTTTCTAGAGATTAGCGAATAGTTGACTGACAGCCTTAGTTTCTGGTTTTTGTAACTGGCATCTGAATTAGCAAAGCTGCTTCCATGGAAAAGTTGAATTAGGCAAATTAGGTACAGGTTTCTGCTGCCATCCCACCAGAAACCCTGCCTTTTACCAAAAAGGGAAACCTCATTTTTCATGGGCTGCAAAGAACAGACCGAAAAACAATTTTTCTTCCACTTGACAGTGACTTAAAAGTTAAATTTGTAAGCTTGATTACTGGTACATTAGACTCAGCATGCAATAGGGAAGTGATATAGGAGAGTGGTTAGTAGTTCAAGCTTGGAGGCGACTTGGATTGCTGCCTCTTCCTCACAGTGTGACCTCAGAAGACCCACATGTGCGCGTCTTCGTTTTCTTCTGTGTAAAATGGTACTAATAATACCTACCTCACAGGGCTATTGGGGCAATTAAGTAGTGCACCTTGTCATTAAAGTATTTGGGGCACTGTCAATACAGAAACTAATACATAACAAGTATTCAACGAAGTGTAGCAACTATACTATTTTGCTACTTGCACAATATTTTGTAAGACCTGGTATTTCCCGTTATTTTTTTTTTAAGTGAATCATTTGTACCAATTAATTTGAACTACCTAGAAATCAAATTCCTAAATGAATATTGTAGCACTTTCTAAAAACAATTAGTTAGCTTTACTTACATAAAAACGCCTGACTGCAGGCCCATTGCCAGTCACTAGTCAATTTGATAGTGATAACACAAATGTGGAACAATTTCAAAAACTCTAGGATGTATTCAGTCAGAATACAATTCGATTGTGACTCAGATTTACATACTGATCATACCTAGCTTAAGCATTTCATGAGAAAGCCTGTCCACAGACTAAGAAAGATTAAAATATTAGCCAGAATATTTCATTTCATTTTTTATCAGATGAAAATGCTTTTACGATTGAGATTTTTTTGCCAACTTTTTCATCAACTCACAGAAAGAATCTTTTCAGGTGGTTACAAATATCAATATGGATTGTCTTCTGGGAGGGAGAAAAATGGAGAACAAGAGACCTGGGGATGGGGGTGCAGAGGCGGGGAGGCGGACCAAGAAGAAATTCAGGAAGCACCACTTCCTTTTACCAGACTAGTCCTCAACATAAACTTCATCTAAGATACAACCAAAGTTTGGATATGCTTCTTCACATAGAAAAATTAGGAATGATGTTAACGCCTGCTTTACAAACTGCTTCCTTTAAAACTTTGTGGGAAGGTTTTATAATGAATATCCCCATAGATGGATTTTCCATAGTCACTGAGTTCTGAGTGACTGAACTCCAGCCCTATTTCCCTTCAGCAGCCCCTGGAAACAGCATGAGAGACCACGGTTCCTACAGCCACAGGTGTCCGCTGTCATCCTGAACTCAGGAGCCGCAGAAACAGTGAATCGGTTTGTTCACTTCTTTCTGCTCAAGGGAGCCACCTACTGTGGCACTTTTACATTGTCCATGCCCAAGCTAGTTAAAAAACCAGGACATCTGGGGGGAGGAATTACACTTTCAATAATTCAAAATTGTTTTAATGCCTTTTTTTACATTCTCAGAATATAAAATATATCCATGACTTTGAGAAATGGGTTCTTTTTATCTGAAGTGTAACAATTCTCAAAGAGAAGTATTTGACAAGACATGCAAAATGCCAGAAGGCACTAGTAATTTAAAAATCTAGCCAAGAGGAAGAAAGTAACAGCTTTCCAATGATGGTGTAAGTTAACATCTGGGGAGAAAGAAGGAGGAGAAGAAGTACATCTAAAATAGGCCACTTCCTTCCATTTCACCTTCCGCTGGGTCTACCTGTAAGGCCCCCTGATCTTTGGAAGACAACATGGGGTATCTGAAATATCATCCTGTGGGCAGCCCGGAACCCCAGGTTGGAGACTCATCTCAAACCATCCACTGCAAACTAGGGGACTCAGCACAAATCCATTTATCCCTCTGAACCTCAATTTAAACATTTAAAATGTGAGGGCAATAATTAAATCAAAGGCTCAGAACCATGTGCTTAAATAAAAATGGCCAGAACACAGAATATGAAAAGTGATAAAATTCAGGTGGCCCCAGAGTACTCCTGGGGGCCCCGAGGGCTCTATGGGACTCAGTTTGCAAACCAGTAAACTACATGATTTCTGAGACATTCTCCGGCATTAACGTTCTAGAGTCTAAATAAAATACGTTACAACAAACAAACAATAAAAAAACAGAGCCTTATGTCTCCATCTATACAATGTGTTCCTGAGGTGCAGCACTGTGGAAACTGATCCAAGTTGTGCCACTCTAAAGGTGAGAAAGAGAAAATAACAAAAAAGAAAAATTGGCTTTGCTCTAACTCAGATGCCACAGAAGGTGGTTAGTATTTCCGGAGTTTTGCCAGAGCTCAGCCTCCCCTCTGAAGAACGGCACATGTGGGACACCGAGCCCCTTTTAAGGCAAAGAGATAGAATGCACGAGAGGGCTTGCGGATATAAATGTTCTTCCACTTGAACTGTGCAGGATCAGCTTGTACTACGAGACATTGCCGATGCTGGAGAGTAAATATGCGTGGTATGAATCCTCTGGCCACATAATAGGTTTATCTTGTTTGTTGCTTTGTGAACTAACATAAATTGAATGCAACAATGAGCTCAAACCATACAGGACTTGAGAGTAAGAATGAGGAATAGATGCAGAGCTCAAGGTGCAGCTTCATTCTTGTTTCATGAAGTCAACAGAGAGCACTGTTCAGGTGACAGGTGTGGTCATAGCCACACCTCACACTTCCTCCCCTAAACATGGCTTCCCAACCTCCTTTCTTTCTCACCATTCATCTCCTGGGAAATGCAGAAAATTGTATAATAGTTACTGGCTGGTGATCATTAAGGAGTTTGAGACTTTTTATTGAGACTTGATCTTCAACCACTCAGGTTCTATTCCTTTGCTTTATTTAATCTTAGCATATTGCTGTGTCCATATTTATACTTCACCTACCCAGTTTCCCCAAATATTCAGGAATACTGCCAACCCTTAGTATCAAAGATGCTTCTTTGATAATAGTAAGCATAATTCCTATATCAGTTATCTACTGTTGCATAACAAATCACTTAGCAGCTTAAACAATAAACATATATTATCCCACAGAGTCTCTGTGGGTCAGGAAGGTAGGAGCTGGGTGATTATGGCTAGAGGTGTCTCCTCAGGTTTTGGTCAAGGTGTTGGTCAGGGCTGCAGCCATCCGAAGGCTCGTCTGGGGCTGGAAGATCTGCTTACAAATGGCTCACTCACTTACAGGGCTGTTGGCCAAAGGTCTAGATTTCTCACTGCTGTTGACAGGAGATCTTAGTTCCTCACCACGGGAACCTTTTAATAGCACTGCTTCTGTGTCCTCACAGAATGGCAGCTGGTTTCCTCTACAATGAGGGATCCAAGAGGCCGAGATCTAGAAGGAGGACATAGGCCTTTTATGGTCTGGTCTCAGAAGTCATACACCGTTGCTTCTAGAACATTCTAGTCATTAGAAATGAGTCCCAAAAGTTGAACCCAGGCCCAAGGGGTGAGAGTAAGGGAGGAGTATCAAGGAATGTGTGGACATAGTTTAAAACCTCCAACTTCTCTTTAGGATAGCCCAGGCTGTGAAAACGGGAACTCTGAAAACAAATTACTGCAAGGGTAGCAATTCAAATGACAAAAGAATTCTCTGCAGGATTTTGTGAGTTGGCAGTGACATACTGCACATAAGTATTGGTTTACAGATTGTTAATTACTTGACAACGGGGAAACAGACAGTCTTGAATCTAAATGTTAGGAACTAGAAAGAGCTACAGGTGTCTTTTGTAAACTAATGGGGCAAATTATGTCATTTATAGAGCTTTTCAAAAACCACACCTGAGAATTTTTCTGCTGTGAAGATACAGACAAGTCATACCAAAGGTGTTAATGATAAATCAAGACGCTAATAAGATGTTAAGGGTTCTAACCTAGCTAGTAAAAAAGAAGATGAAGAAATCAAAGTGAATGCTTAAATGACTGCAGTAATCTGTTCTGTGAAATTATTTTCATGACTGTGCCAAATTTTACAATAACTCCTGGAAGAAAGGAAGTGGCAAATATGGTGCCATTTTCCTTGTGTGTGTTTTGGGAGACAAAGGAGGAGACCAGAGCTCCAAGCTAGCACACCAAACCAAAAGTTAATTCTTGCCCAAAGTAAATAAATAAAGATCAGTCAAATGAGGTCTTTTGGCATTAAGGCAAACGATCGACTTGTTTGTGTTGTGTGTGTTTTTTTGTTGTTTTTCCAACTGGATGTTTCAGCAACACACAGATATAGCACCTCCTTTCACTCACCCCACCAAAAAAAAAAAAAAAAAAAAAAGAACAGTTTAAAGAGTTTTTTGGCAGAGTTGCAGACATTTACACTCATGAGACAAACTATTTTTAAGTTCCACTGATAGCAAAAGAGAGACTTACGGACAAACTTCCCTAATAAATATCATTCATTCTTAGAAAGTGACTGGGTGTGATGGATTAAATAACACACCACAAGAGGTAAGGAATCCTGGCTGACATCCGCCACGCTTCCTGGCATTTTTGCCAGATGGGCACCCTTCTTCGACCCCTGTGGCGCTGTCTAGCTAAGAACTATGCATTTCCATAGTGAATAACACTTGTGCCATTTGTACCCATTTGCCTCTAATTCAAATGCACCAGGTGTGTTCCAGCACTAGTGTATCTTTTGCCTTGGACACATTTTGGTTGACTTAGCACCTACCAGCCGAAAGGAGGGCTGCGGTATCTAGAGTTGTGCGATTGCTGAGAATTTTGTGAATGGGAGAGGCTCTTTTCAAAAGGTCAGTTCTCTCCTGCTATCTCCCTTGGAAGCCTTAACTCTGCCAAGTGGGGTCCATGAACGAGAGACTATTCGTAATGCAGAAATCTCAGGTACCACCATAGACCTATAGAGTCAGAATCCATGATTTTTCAGAAGATCCCCAGGTGACTCCAGTGTGTACTGAGTTTGAGCAGCAATGCTCTGTAGAACTCCAGCCATGTCAATCTCAAAAACATGTACATTCTGGATCAATGCGAAAGCTTTACGCAGAGGCTGGGCCATCAGCTGTTTACCTCTCGTATGATCACACTGGGAATCTCCCGCAAGCCTCAGACTGCAGGAGAACATTGCTGGATGCAAATGTTCACACCTTGGGGCTCACCTGCATGTGTGGTGGGGACCTGGGCTGTCTGCGAAGCCACCATGACCAGCCAGGTCAATGTGCCCATAGAGAGCTCCTAGCAGAGGTTTACAAATAAAATCATTCAGGCAGTGTAACCGTGGCTGGAGGGAAAGGCATAAGAGCACAGTGTATACACCCGGTTTATGGAAAAGGAAACCCCATTCAGACACGTTTAGCTTGTTAGCTTTCTTGGGCCCACCCAGCTTCCTATCTCCCCACTGATTTATACACAGACAGGATGACAAGGCAGAAACGTATGTACAAAAGGCCAGCACTTTGCTCCTAAATAGGAGAAAAGGCATAGACACTGCCACTCCGCAAAACAAAAAGCTTCATTTGAAACTGAATCAAAGGCAGAGTTATATTATATGCTCACATCTGAAAGGAGCAAACGCTCATAGATTCAACTATTGGAAAAGCCACCGTAAGTACTTGTTAACAAGAAAAACAATACAGGTATCAGATAGCTCTCAGTAGACCCTGAGGCTCTGTCTTTTCCATATTCCATGACACCAGCAAGGCCTGGGGGGCGGGGAGTGTGGGGGGTGGGCATCACCACCCTCTCCATTCTGCAGATAAGGAAGGAGGCCCCAAGCAGCTCAAGTCAGCCTCCCAGCTATCAAGTGGCACAACGATGACTAGATTCGGTCTCTATGATTCCAACATAATGTGTTCTTTTCCACTGTACACACTGCTAGGCTGTGGAAAATCCTTACCTTGAATGATGAAGGGCTGTTGGGGGCTGATCCTGGCGAATCATAGGAAGCTAGTCACTCCTGCATGGGGTGAAACGGGATAGCCCACCAGTCACTACTCAGAGGCTGCTTCTATTCTTTAGTGAATTACAAAGAGGCATTTTTACTTGAGATAGTAAGAATGTAGCCACTACTCTCCCCCAAATCATCAAGAAACAAGGCCCAATGATACGCTTCCTAGTTAAGCTGTCTTTTCCTCAGGTCTTTAGAGCTGGGTGTCACTAATGTCATTTTGCAAGTGTGGCTCACAGGATTCATGCACTTCTTTAAAGCCAATGGTAGAATCCAATCAAACTTTAGTTTGCTTGAGATTGTATCCAGCACAGCCTACTTTGTTGCAGGAAAAACTGAAAGGGCTGATATTCCAGAGCTGTCTCCAAAACACCCTGGTCAAGTGGAAATAGGCAAAGTTTATGGAATAAGGCCCAGTTAACTTCTACCAACTGGTATTGTGTTCTCAGCTGTGCCAGGCATAATGCCAGATGCTGGGGATACCAAACTGAGAAAGGACATACACAAATACTGGCATATGGTGAGTTGGGTGGTATAATAGATAGCAGTATGTACATGGATATTGGGGGGGAACGTATGAATGGCGATCAGCGAAGGTTACATTAGGGGACTAGGTAAATGGTTGAACTAAGCCTTGAAAAGTTAGTAAACTGTACCAGGCGTAGGTGGGGAAGAATGTTCTATGATCTATACCAGGACTGACAAATAGGGGCCACTCTGACACCATTCCCACCGCCCATGGGAGGTGTTATTAAATCACCATAGCCCTCTTTCCTCTCCACCCAAGACATGGTGTCAAAGTCATACCAGGGAGTTTCAGAGAACACTCTCTGTCCATCCAAAATGGTGCACAAGGTCTCTGCCATCTGACCTTCACTCAGGGCATCATCCTCAGGTAGCCTTGTCTTCAGCAAACCAATCCTACTGGATGAATTCAATACTATCCCAATACTATTCCACTGAAATGGGCCCAAGTTTGGAGGAACACGTCTCTATTTTTAATGTCTCCTTCCAGACAGAGGGAACTACACTCATGGAAAACTTCTAATCCCTCTCTGTCCATTTTATTTATTCTGTCCCAGTAAAGGAGGACTCAATTATGTAATTGTTAAATTTTCAAAGAATAAACTGGACCTGCCCTCTCATCTCCTCCCATTTTTCTGTTGGGAGGAGGCGTTCGCAGCATCGCCATTCCATGTTGTTGTTTTTTCTGCATAAGTTTGTGTCTTGCTGAAACCTGCCCTACCCAAGCTAAATGCCCGTTAATGGGGCCATTTGGCCCTTACCCTAAACTATATCCCTCAGGAAATGAGAAAGGGAAATGTAGTTATATCTCAGAAGATTTTACGTAATATAAAAATAAAAGTCACTGGAGGAATAAGAAGACAGAGCCCCTTTCTGCATATTAGGGTCATGTACTTTCACTCCAAAAAACATCATGAAAATACAGAGGGTGCTAAAAAAATGTATATACATTTTAAGACAGGAAAAGACTGTATTAAAATTACACTGATGTAAAATTATACTTCAAGCACCTCTTGTAACTGCAGAAGTCAAACGTGACCTGAATTCATATTTTGTTATCAGTATATATTATTACAATTTTAATACAGTTTTTTCCTTTCTTAAAATGTGTATACATTTTTTGATACCCTCTTTATTTGTTTACTCCAAAGAACTGTGGGTGGAACTAGGGGTAAGTGTGAAAGAATTGCAATCGTAAGAAAGAGTCTATCACTCAATTCAGAGCTTTGGTGTTTAGCAGAAGGAACAGAGGCACCTTGAAGGTCAGTTTCTGCCTAAGGCCAAGTCTAACCCTCTTGGCTGGGGACACTTGTCCAGAAGTGTCCACCCACTACTGTGGGAATGCCATAACAGGCACACAATTTCCCCCAGCTTCATACATTGGAGTAAAAGTACGTACACGGTTTAGTGATGGCCCCCAATAAGTTGTGTCTCCCTGTGTTTGTGCCTCTTCGCGTTATGAGTTTGTCACTCCATCCATCAAAAGATGGAATCATTTCCTCCCCCTGTAAATCTTACCTTGTGACTTGCTTCAACCAACAGAATGCTATAGAAATGACATTAGCGGATAAGACTTCTGAGGACTTGCACCTTCTATGTGTACCCTCTTAGAATTCCCATCATGATGCAAGGAAGCCCAAGATAGAATACTGCATGAGGTGAGCCATCTAAAAAGAGAGTGAAGCTACAAACAGTATCAAGGCAGGTGAGGGAGGCTATCCCAAACCTTTCAGGCCCAGTTAAGCTGCTAGGTGATCACAGGACATGGGTGACCCCAGGTAAGACCCAGCTGATCTCAACAACCCAAAGAATCATGAGAAATAATACATCATGGTTTAAAGCCATTATATTTGGGATGTTTGTGACATGCAAAGGCTAACTGGTATAAGGAATGTGTTACTCTGTGGATATGAAGGCTTTCTCTGGAATCTATCCAACCGTTGAACTTGAAAGTCCTACATCTTTGTCTGTAACCCCTTAGAAAGTGCCCCAGGCTTCCACTTTTACGAGACAATGCCTTTTTCTTTCCTCACTCCCTTAGGCTCTTTCACTGGAAACCTACTTAATTTTGCATCAAGAAATTTTAGGAGAAGCTACAGTTGACTAAATTCATTTCCCTTTTTTATTGTCCTCTAAATGAAAGGCATAGCCCCTCTCTCACAGTTATGTTCTACCACTTAAAATATCTTTTTTCCTCCCATATTCTCCAAAGTAATTGAACTGCAATGGGGCAGGACACACATTTCTTGCAAGAAATTATGCATTTTTTTCTGGAAAAATCCTTATCTTGCCAATGGCACAGGCCACTCTGGCTGCTCCTAACTGGATACAGGGGTTAAAAACTGCTAATTAAAGATAGGCCAGCCTCCAAGGGATTTATCTGACTCAGCTGCCAATCTGCAAATGGGGCTGGTATGTTTAAACTTGGATTTGGCTTTAGATGAGACTTAAACTTTCCTTTGCACATGAACTTAAAGCTCTTCATCTTAAACCAACGAGAATATTGCACTCCCCCTTAGGGATAGGAACACACACACACAGAAAAACGACAAATTCTTTTCAAGTCTAGAAGTCTAGATAAAGTATTTGTGTTGGTATCACCCAGCTAAAAGGAAATTGAAGGTTCCTATTTTGAACTGTTCTCCTTCCTAGAGCCTTAGTAGCACAAAATGCATGTATTCTTTTTTGCTTTGGGGGGTTTCATTGTTTTGTTTTTGGCAAATAACAACTGGGTGGAATGTCAAAGAGTTATTCAGAAATTCTGTTCTTTGACCTATATGATGACTAACAGTCCAACTATATTTTTGTAGACTCATGGGATTATTTTGCAAGTCTTATAAACTGGTAATCAACTGGCTGTTTACTGTGCTGATTTAATCCTTAAAACAATCTAGAGGTACAGCTATTATCCCCATTTGCAAATAAGATACATGAGGAAAGAGAGGTTAAGAAATTAACCATGTCGGGCCGGCCAAGTGGCTCAGTTGGTTAAGAGCTCGCTCAAGAATGTGAGCTGAGCTCTGAGCAACAGCAGTTCGATGCCAGCCCCAGCTGAGCTGCCACTGAACTTCCAACAGGTGGCAGGATGGCTCAGCAAAAATTAAAAAAAAAAAACAAAGAAAGAAACCATGTTGTGCTGCCACCCACTGCTTGTTCTCAGTCCCTTAAAGAGAAAACAGTGAAAAGACAAAGTCATCCATGAAAAGCTCTTCTACCATAAATAGTTACTTATTAACTATGTTTTTCTGAAAGAAACTGTAAATCATGAGCCCTACATTATATAAATCACAACTGAGTCATGAATCTTAGAATCTTAGAGATCATCAGTCCAATTCCTTCATTTTACACATACAAAGACTCAGGGGGGAAATGTGAATTGTTCAAGGTCACGCCAAGGTCACCAGTAAACCTGGTTTAGAACCAGTTGCAGTTTGCACATTAACGCACATGGTGTACATTAGTAAAGGGGGGTGCAGTACCCCTTGGAGAGGGTTGGTGTGTTCCCCCACGAGGTTCACACCCAGAGTGGCATTCATCTTGCTAAATTCAGCATCATCCAGAGCCCTAGCCTCACAGACTCTGAAACTTATGTTCATTTTCAGCATAGGATAGTAGATCTATCTCTGAGGGGTGGAATCACATTAACCAAACTCACAGATTGAAATAACATAAACCAGAGTTAGGGTTCATTTACACCGAGGAATACCATTATCCCTCTGCCAAACACACAGTGTGATAGCTAAAATATTGAAATACCTTTCTGAAATGCATAGCCATGCTCAGAGCAAGGCAAGCAAATCCATGGACCAAAAGTAGCAGAGAAATGCCCAGAGGTGAGCGGAAGGAGGAGCCACCCACAGATCTGTGGGACCAGAACCAGGAAGAGGCAGCTGGGAGCTCACTGCTTCCAGGGAACAGTCTCTCACCCCCAGTCTCATAGGCACCTCAATAAATTTTCCCAGAGAAAAAGAAATTTATTTTTATAACTGGCTCTGTATCATTGATCTCAAAACAGATCCACTTTCAAAACCCTCAGCATCGTGGAAGAAAAAGTACATATGTTTATAGAGATCCAAGGATGTGTGAGTGAGAAAAGCTGACCTCCTTGGCATTATGCTTGAGCTCTACAAGTTAGGTCTTTGCATTGTCTCTGAGCCAGACCTTAGCAGCTCAGTAAGTGTAGGTTAGCCCAGATGAGACACACCCAGAGGGTCTGAAACCCAAGCTGCCAACTCTGCAGCTGGGCTTAGAGATGGTCCCCCTGACAGTGATGCCAAAAATTGTGACAGAGCCCATGCCTCACCAATGCTGTCTGGACTCACCTATGGCCACACACGGGGAGTGGCATTGAGGAGGCCATTATGGAAATCACATCCAAAGCTAAAACCAAAGTACCCTCTGTTGTCAGTCGCCAACTTCCCTTAGTAAGGCTAATAGATAAATGAGCCCTTTCCACCCCTCTCTTGCTAGTAGCCATCCACATCAAAGAAGAAAAAACCACATTGGAAACTTGGTGCTGAGGGGCCAAAATCAGAAAACCAGTCTTTAAGGAACTCAAGTGAGTAATTTGGAGATGACGGTTGACTGGAGAAATATTATCACTTTCTGACATTTTAGTTAAATCTTCTCTAGAGAAAATGTGGAGTTCCACGTCTCTTAGCAAAAGTCTGCCAAAATGCCTGTATTATATTATCAGCAATTTGAGGACAAGGTGAAAATTTCCTCACTTATTTTAAATCCCTGAGGTAGTGCCAACATACGGGATAGCTGGTCAATGAAAATTTCTCGAATATTCTTCTTTCATCTGAACTCAATTTGCATTGTGAGGACTTCAGCACCTGCATTCCACCTGACCTCTCATCTGTCCTCGCCCATCTACCGCCTCCTTTCACTCTGTGATGACTAAGACACCCTTTCAAGACCTGGCTGAACATAGTGCCCAGGGAAGCCATCTTAGGTGGCCACACCCTCTAGGATCCCCTCCCCAACATTTGGTCTCCCTCAGCATTTGGAGTGTTTATGGGTTGCTTTACACATGTCCTCAAATTTCCTTAATTATAATATCCATTCCTTTCCAATCAGAGAGGGATAAATGCCTGAAACTGTGCTAGGTATTTTGTCATTTGCTCAACAAATATGCATTACAAATGAAATGCGGAAAGAGAAGTAAAGGCAAAGGGCATAAGAAAAATAGCGTCAGGAGTATTCTATGCCTAATACACACTAATGTCCGTAGATGCAGGGTCATGGAAATGTTAAATGAATGAGTGCCCTTGAATCCTTCTCCTTCAATAGGATGCAAACGGAAATGCAGGGAACTCAGAGAAACCACAAACCACAGAAAAAGAAGAGTACGCTGCTTGTTTCATCTTTCAACCCAGCTCTGAGATGGACATAAGGAGTTCATGAAGGTGACCACCTTCTAGATTTTTTATATCTGACAAGCCACTGTTTGTTCCTGTAAAGATCTACTTTGTTATCCCCTGATATGCATCTGGGAGTACAGGCTGAGTCAACAAGAGAGGTGGGGTTAAAAGTCAGCGTAACAGTGGTGTCACCTTGGGCTGCTGTAAGAAAACGTCATAGACTAGGCGGCTTAAACAACAGACAATTCTTACAGTTCTTATAGGCTGGAGGTTCAAGATCAAGGTGCCAGCATACTTTGCTTTTGGTGAGGACCTTCTTCCTAGCTTGCAGACCGCTGTCTTCTCATTATATCCTCATAGGGTATATAGGGGAGAGGGGGGTAAGATGTGGGTGGGGAGGAAAGAGAGAGAGAGAGAGAGAGAGAGAACTCTGATCCATTTCTCTTCCTATTAGGACACTAACCTTACCATGGGGGCCCTACCTTCATAACCTCATCAGAACCAAATTACCTCCCAAAGCTAATTACCTCCTAATACCATCACATTGAGGATCAGAGGTTCAACATATTGCTCTTTTTTTAGGGGTTGGAGATATAGACATTCCACAGTCTCTTCTTCTCTCACTATGCTGGATTTTTCCTGAAGCTGGACACTCCATGGAAGAGAGAAGCTTGCTATTCATCCATTCTTCCATTGAACAACTATTTACTGAAGACCTACTATGTACCAGGAACTCATCTTGGTACTGAGGATACATTGATATATACTCACAGCATGACCCTTCCCCTCCAGGAGCTTAACTTTCAGTGGGAAAAAATAGGCAATAAGGGAGTAAACAAATGGGCAAGATAATTTCAGAATGATAAATACTATAAAGAGTGATGTAATACATCATTATTCAACCCAACATGTAGGACTGTCTGCTCCCTTTGGTAAAGTCTTTGAATAGGCTCCCCAAGTTAGTTTGTCCTCCAATAATTGCACATTTGTCCATATCAGGAGACTCATGTTTTACCTGCCTTCCCCATCCTTTTTCTTACAGCTCACATTCTCTACAGTACTGGGTGAGTGAAAGTGCTAGATGACGCATCATCTCGTTTAACCTTGACAACAGACCCATGCTTTTAACAGCATGAGTGTAACAATTTTGCTGATGCAAAATCTAGGCAGAGGATGGGTTTAGTAACTTGGAAAAGGTCATCCAGCAAATGAGTGTGGAAGCCAAGATAGGAATTATGTCCTCTGATTCCAGAGCCCCAAGCAAGGCGAATCCATTATCATTTCCCCCTTGGCAGAGTCAGTCCAACCAATACAAGGATGCACCAAACAGATGTCCTCTGTCTCCCCAGAGGATAGAAGGATTTGGATTACAGTCAAGGGACATGAACTAGACGCAATAAAGAATATCCAGCCATGAAAGCTACAAACATCCTAGAGAACTATAGGAAATTTCCCTTCTAGAGATTTAGAACAGAGGTCTGCAAACTACCGCCCAGCTACCTGTTTTTATAAATAAAGTTTCATTGGAACACAGCTGTGCTCCTACATTTGCATACTGTCTAAGGCTCTGTTCACATTACAAGGACAGAGCTGAGTAGCTGTGACAGACCAGATGGCCCACAGGGTCCAAACTATTGACTGGCCCTTTATAGACAATATTACTGACCTTCAATCTATAATAGAATATCAGGGTAGACTTTGCCTGGGTTGGTTTGAGTATTGTTCTTTCTAAAGCTAAGCCATGATCTAACTGAAACTTGAATGTCCCTTTCAACTCCAGGATTAACGATGTATGTTTCTGTGGTCAAAACAGGTCCCTGCCCAATTGGTGGGCTTCTCCTCCACCCTTCTTCCAGCTGTCTCCAAGCTCTGATTTGGCTCCCTCATTTCATTCTATTTAAAATGTGTCTAGCTGACAGAGTTTTCCCAAATTACACTACAGATGATCACTAGGCACAGCTTAATACTGGTGGGGGTTGGGAGGGTAGCAGGAATAAAATTCACCCACCAAAGAATTCAGGGTAGCACTTCCATGGATGTTGACTCTCCTTTGGTTGCCATATTTGATTGGGTGTAAAGGGGTGACAGATTTCTGCTGCCCCAGGATAACAGGGATTAATACTAAGACTCTGGTCTCTACTATCACTAACAAGGCTACATCTTGTTTAATTTTACTTTGGGTAAAAGAAAAACTGGTTGTTAGGAGCATCCAGTGTTAGTTGCTAAAAATAAAAATAAAAATAAATTAAAAAACCTTATTGACCAAACCAGAGAAGCAGAACTGAGCCATTTGTGAATCCCTTTGGAAAAAAACTACACACACACACACACACACACACACACACACACACACACGACAAGTATTTACTAACTGTAAAATCTTGTCTATCCCTAAAGATTTCCTGAGTATTGTCCCAATTAAGTTCAACGTAAAACAACATTCTCTTTCCTCTTGGACACCACCCTTGGGAAACTGGTCTGTGAGCCGGTCTCTCTCGAGCTGTGTGATCTTGAACAAGTGACTGCATCTCTCTGAGCCCCACTTCCTTCTGTAGCTGTCAGAATTCACACTCTTTTCCTACCCAAACAAGAGCATGCGAGCCTTAGAACCCTGGAAGTCCTCCATCCTACCAGTGGCCTCCCTCTTCTTGGTCTCAAAACCACATCTCCACATGGTGGAGTTGAAAAGACATGAACTTGGGAGTCAGCCAGACTTAGGTCCAACTTTGAAAAGGACATTTTTATTTACCGCGTCGAGTTCACACCGCTCTCTGAGATAGTTGTGTCACGTGCCTTACACATGTCCTTCCCACTGCCCAGCAGGTCCTTTTTCTTTCCCTGTGTACACCCTCATTTTTTATTCACCCCTCCACAATCAGTTTAGAAAATGAAAGTTCCTGGTCCGTCTCTGTGCCCTCAAAGAAGAGGTGTGTATTTCCCCACCCACCAGAGAATTTGCACTGTTCACTGTGTGTTTGTATGGACTCCCCCCATAGATAATGACTTTCTTAAGGTCAAGTGCTGTGCTTTAGGTCAAGCCCTGTGGGGAGCCCCTCATTATAGGGACTCCTGTTTAAAGGCTGTCTACCACTCCATCACACCCAGGTTCAAACCCAAAGTTCCAATCCTGGTTTCAAGGTCTGCATAAGCAGGCCTCTGCTAACTTTTCCAACCTCATTTCTGGCCATTTGTCTCCCACTTTTTAGGTTCTCTGGACGGAGTTCCATCCCCTTATTTTCTTTATACTTGTAGTTCCCTCTGCCGAGAAAGTTCTCTACACACAACTCCCCCCAGCCCTTTAACTGGGCCTTTTGAGATCTTAGCTTCAATCCATTCATTCCCTTATTTAATAAATATTTTTTGAGCCCTCTTCTGGGCACTAGACAAAATCTTTGCCACCTGGAGTCTCCATTCTAGTTGGGGGCAAGAAACAAACAAACCAGTAAATACTGACTAAGTCAGATGGTAATACATCCTAAGGAGGAAAACACAGAAAGCGGAGAGAGGGTGTCATTTTATATGTGGAGGTCAGAGCAGCCCTCCTGCCAGGGTAATGGATGAATAAGACTTGCAGGAAATGTGGAAACACGCTGCATGGGTGTTGGTGGAAGGACCAAGGAGTGCAAAGGCCCTGCATCTAGGTAGACCTGGGAAGGTTGAGGAGAAGCAAAGAGACCAGAAAGAGGGGGAGGAAGGAAGGGGTGGGAGGTGGAGGCAGGGATAGCAGGCATCTAGGTCTTACAGGGCCCTGTATGGACCACTGTGAGGATTTCAGCTTCTATTCCACAAGAGATGAGCATTTCAAGAAACATGACCCAACTTCCATTTGGACAGGGCCACCAGGGTGGGCATGTTGAGATTTGATTGCAGAGGGACAAGGGCAGATGCAGGGAAACTAGTTAGGAGGTTTTTCCAATAACCAGGTGAGAAATGATGTTAGCTTGGAGAGGGTGGTAGAGGTTATGAAGTGGTTGACAAGGGTTTGGGTTCTGGATATATTCCGAAGGTAAAATCTATAGGACTTACAGATGTATTAGAAATAATGGATATAAGAGAAAGAAAGGATTCAAAGATGACATCAAAAGTTTTGACACGAGCCACTGGAAGAGTGCATTTCCTGTTTACTGAGAGGGGCAGGCTGAGGGAGACGAAGGTTAGTTCATGAGGCTGGGAAATCAAACTGGCTGGGGAAATGTTGTTACAGATACTTATTAGACAGTCAAGAAGAAAAGGCAAGTGTACAGCTTGATATATGAATAAGGAGTCCAGGGAGAGGTTTTGTTGTTTGTTTGTGGTTTTGTTGGTTTTTTTGGGGGGGAGCGGGGGGGGGGTCAGTGGGGGAGTTGCTGGGACCCTCTAATCTTTAAAAGTCAAGGGTATGAAGATGGATGAATCGAGAAGGGAAAGTGTGTTGTGTTAGAGGGAAACCAAAAGAGAGAGTGGTGTCCTAGTGGCTAAGTGAAGAAAGCATTTCAAGAGGTACAGACCGATCAACTGTGTCAAATGCTGGTGACAAGCTAAGCAAGGCAGCGGCTAGACAACCACCATTGGGTGTCACATAATGAAGATCACTGGAAATCAGGCCAATGCTGTTTCCTCAGAGCACCAACCTGAGTGAATTCTTCCTCCTATTCCCTGTGCAGTGAAGTTTTATTGCACCAGGGCATGTCTCACAATCCGTAATTACACGTTGTGTGTCCCTGTGTCTTTTTCTGTATGTCCCCACCACAATGAGTCTCAGCCCCAAGAGGTCAGGGGCGATGTCCCTTTGTTTGTCATTCAATGCCAAACGCTGGTGGACATAACAGGTACTCAAACATTATTTCTTAAAAGAATGAATAAATGAGTAAATCCTTTCCATCAAGCCATGCCCAATTTCCCTTTCTGTGAATCCTAGAGGCCTGTCTCTGCTCTATCATTAGCTCCTTGAGCTGGAAAAACTCACTTTTTCCCTCTGGATTTCAGTTTCTTGATATTAGCAAGTGTATAAGAGTTAATGACCCCTGACGTGATTCCATGAGAGTTCTAAGTCAGGCCCCTAATTTCCAAGCCATGGTGTAATTTCTTCATCCCCTCCCCAAAAATGTCTGCCACGGGCCCGAGGCTGCCTTGAATTTGATCACTAGATTTTAACACTTTCGAATTCCGTTTAATCCCTTCTATGTACATGATTGAGGAAGCAGCTATTAACAATCATTTTTGCCAGAGTGGGAGTCCATTTTTCTGGTCCTTTACTGATAACTGTTTTAGATTAGGAGCTCTGGAGAAAGAATGAGAATAGACTGTGCTCAGAAAGAATGCTGCTGCCCAGGTAGGAAAAGAGTTCAAAAAGGAAACCAGTCTGAATAAAGATAAAGATAAATTGTTTGAAAGTCTATATAGGGCATGGAACTGAATAGTAAAGGTTCAATAAAGGTTCATTTGTGTCTATAGGCAACTCCAAATATAAACTGAATGATCGGTGATACTAAGTCATATCTCCAACCTGAGTTTTGATATTATCTATAAAAACAGTGGAGTTAAACTTGATCATCTAAAAATTCCCTGCTGCTTCTATGACTAGGGTCTGACTTCAACTCGGTAGGGCAGGGAGGACAGTCCATGTCCACCTAGTAATGAGAGGTAAATCAAATGACCACACATTTGCAAATACGTGGTTGGTCATATCAGCTCTGGGAAGCACTATCCAAGCATCTTAGCACAGCAAAACAATAATTTCTTAAATTTATTCAAGTTCTAACAACAATTAAAAATGGCTCTTTTGGGCCGGCCAAGTAGCACAGTGGTTAAGTGCTGGCTTGGGAAGCCAGCAGCCCTGGTTCGGGTTCCACATATAAGGGCCAGTGACACTGCCCTCAAAAAGAAAAAAAAAAAATGGCTCTTTCTTGCCTCTGGACAACACACTGTCACAAGCGTGGTCATATGTCCTGTACATATCAAAGGTCACAGGATCCATTCTGAGCATCCTTTGGCTAAGATTGCATACGTAGAATCAGGGTTGCTTTGCCCCCACAGTGGTAACCTCCCTGAAACAACCCTACTGGTATCAACAATCAAGACTCAGCTATGGGCAATATTTCCTATGGACTAGCTTGTACTGGACCATGTTTGTGTACATGCACAATGTCTATGGCAAGAATTTTGTAAACCAGTGGATAGGGTGAAGTCGATGACCTCACCCCAAATCTCTATTTGGTGGATGTTGAATATACTAAAAATAAAAATAAACAGATAAACAAGCAAGCAAACAACATTGATGACCATGAAAGAGAATGAAGTCAACTGGATCATCGAAAGAATCCTGCCTATAACTTCAGGTCCCTCAGCACAGCCCCAAGGACAGCAGAAATGATGTTTTTAGATAAACATGATAACGACCATCTGCTGTTGATACCAGGTCCACCTTAAGTCAGGGAGGAGAAGCCCTGGCAACGGACACATATGTGGGTGTGTTTAGGGTGGGTGGTGTGGGTGTGGGCATGTATACGTGTTCAAAACACTTGTGGGCGGTACACTTAAGACAGTGCTTTTCTGTCCAGGAAATCTCTATCCCCTCCAAAGCCCTAAATTATTAAAATCTTGACGTTTCTCACATCTGTTATGAGGCTTGTATCACAATTTCCGCAAGCTATTGGGTGCCATATTCTGTGTCTGAGGTTACAGGCATGCCCGGACTGTCCCACTGCCAAGCCAGGAGATCTTCTGTGACTGCCACAGCCAAAACCTGAGGAGCAGGAACCTGAGAAAAGCCAGCATGCTGCAGGGCAGGGAGCTGGCGGGGCTGTGGGGGTGGCCTCAACACTCCATCTCCAAGCCTGGCACCTGAGTGTCACCAGAGCCCCTTGGA
Source organism: Aselliscus stoliczkanus (assembly GCA_033961575.1). NCBI lineage: Eukaryota > Metazoa > Chordata > Mammalia > Chiroptera > Hipposideridae > Aselliscus > Aselliscus stoliczkanus. Next base: position 12,010,185 of record CM066734.1, read on the forward strand.
GAAGACCAGCCCAGGATGCTTCAGCAGCTATTAAATCCCCGCATGGCCTCGTCTCTGTTCTTGTCACTCGGACCACCACCATTTAGATGGATACTGAGTTAGGTCCAAATAGGATGAACTGAACTTCTGTTCAAACAGAAACATTGGCCCAGGGCTGCACAGCTTTAAATGGACAGTGAATAACAGTTTATTGCCTCAGCACCGGGGTGAACTCAGCCCCCACACTTAGCCTCACCTTTCACAGTGTTATTTTGAGACATGTGTCATTACTCCCCAGCTTAAACTAAAAATACATTTCCCAGGAATAGCAGAACGATGTTTTAATTGTGCAGAGTGACACAAATGCTCGTGTACTCTGATTACATATGATGTTTCATGTATTTGATATTTGCAAGCAGCGGACTGCTAAATTTTGTTTTTCAAGCGGCCACCTGACTGGCTTGGGGGGGTCTCTTGGGCTCAATCAGCTTTTTCTGGGCTGGAATTGTTTCCACCAGTTGGTTTCATGTAATTTGGTGTCACTTACACAGAATCACCAGTCCCAGGAAGGCCTGTTGATGAGAAGCTCACCTCCAAGGTGTCATCCGACCATAACACACCCTTCCCTCCCCATTCTCCCAGAATTCTGGGATCTAACAAATTGGCAACTGGGTCTTCTACTCAGACCCTCTACCTCTGGGACCACAGGCAGGTTACTAATCTTCCTGAGTCTCGTTTCTCATTGAAAAATGAAACCAATCAATGTGATATGCATTAAAATAATTTATGTACTCAGGAGATGCCTAGTAAATTATCACATTATTATTATTTTTCTAATTTAACTTGCTTTTACACTAGTCAAATCAGGAGGGACATTTATTGAGCACTGACTAAGGCCACACAGGGGATATGCAATGTGGGGATGTCAGACCCTGACAGAGTGCACTCAGGGCCACAGAAGTTTCTGGCTCTGGGCAGCGTGGAATGCCACATTGGACTTGAGGTACCATCTGGTCTCTGGGCCACCGGCAAGAAAGCACTTTATCCTGGGAGAAGACGGTTTCATTCAATCAAGCAGGTCCTTGAAGGATTTCTGGGACAGTAGCACTCTCTCTAGTGGCCCACTTAGGGGTTAAGGACACCGGCCGCCTAAGATGGAACCCAGCGCTGCCTCTTACACCAGTGTAACTTAGGACAAGTTCCTTAAGCGTCTACATCTTAGTTTGGCAGCTTTCAGATGAAGGTAATAACAACACCTGCCTTGGAATGTGTTGTAAGGATTAAATGAGATGGTTAACATGATGTACATGTCTTTCGCACATTGTCACAAAGTAATTGCTCAAGAAATGTTGGCTCTTAACAGTATTGTGAGAAGTCTGTTCTGGGAAGAGGGAACGGTTTGAGCAAAGAAAGGAGTGTGTAGAACAATTAAAGGAAAAACGTGTCCGAATTTGGCTGAATCATAGAGTGTATCGTAAGGGGAAAGGCAGCTCTCATGTTCCCTTTGCATTCACGTGTGACGTGTTCTAGATTTTCACCAACATACATTCAATCTCTCCATTGAGTTCATAGGTTCTCTAACTACAGGAAGTTCCAGGGTGACACTCAGAACACCCCCAACCTTCTCTTCCCAAGAGGTATCATTTTTCACTCTTGTTTTCAAACTACTCTAGTTTTATCCAGTTTTCAAGATCACCAGACAATTCTTGACCTTATGATGAACCCCACAGTTTCACCTGTAGTGCCAATAGAATGACTCAGTCTAGTTAGGAGGACATGCTTGTTTGTAAAATTTCTCTCTGAGGAGATGCCTGGAGGCCCCCCAGATCATTTATTTGTGTAATCTCTCGGATTCCAGTGTCCAGTGTAGAACGGGGCTTGTCCACTCTGGGCCTGACAGCCATGTTGACAGCCACGTCCTAAGCCACGGTGTCAAAGATGGGACTGAGGGATGCCGAGTCACGGACAGGCCACAGGGACACGGGGCCCCAGAAAGCGTCAACACATATTTAAAAGGAGATCACTGTGAGCACTATTTATAAGTGATCTGTCACTGGGAGATGCTTTCATTGTTTCTGTCATCACCTGGGTTCTTTTCAGAGCACGCACTGGTACCTAATACCGGGAACCTTTTATGGTACATTCCTTTTTTTTTTTTTTCCAGAGAGATTTTGACATATTTGCACAAAGAAACGCAAGTCTCCATCTCCTTGAGTTTTGGAGGAAGGCAATGATTTTGCACAGCACTGCGAATAAAGGAAGAAGTAGGAAAATGAGAACGAAGGGCGACACACTGTCCTCCCCCGAGAGTTTGAATACTGCCTCCTTGTATACACCTCAGAAACCCTGACCAGTGTTTTCAGATCATATTTTTAACTCTTTCTCCCAATATCTAGAAGAACACACCTGACCCCAAGCACAGCCGACAATGCTCCTGAGAGTTGTTTGTCCCTGGTGGGTGTCACCACAGTCCGCCCCTCCCACGTTAGTGTCCAGCCCCAGGGCTCTGTCTCTAGCCACTCACTGAGAGAGGACAGTGAGCCACGCCACCGGGAAAGGCTGTGTCCAAACGCCATGACACAAGCCTCTTTTTAGGTTCATCCGGGCGATCAAGAAACATTTTGGGATGGCTCAGGGGTGTCTGGGAGCAGACGGAGATGGCAGCCGGGCAGCTGAAAAAGAGAATGCCGACCTGCCCCCTGGCTCCACCAGGACCAGCCTGGCTGGACAGCTGATCCTCACTAATCCCCCCACTGAAGAGCCAAACTGGGTGATTTTCATATATCTATGACTTGCGTGTTGTTCTTTACATCGTCTGCTTTATTTTCAAACCTGTCAACAGGCCTGTGAAAAGGTTGCACACATGAGCCCTTAAAAGACTAGGCAGCTCCGGGAAGGACGCAAGTGGCCACAGGAGGGGCAGGAGCGGGGAGGTGAGAATAGCAGCCACCCCAGACCTGGGAGACTGAGTCAAGAAACCCCCAGCTTCCGTTTTGGGGGGTTTTCTCTAATCAAAGCAACATTGAGACATATGTTTTCATACCCTGACCTCTTCTGGCAAGGTTAAAAAGCTGGCTACAAATCTGAGATGGACCACACACTTACTGAACTATATTTATCAAGTGTCTTAATAAAGCGAAAAGCTCAGAAGCCTTTGGGAGTACACTTCTTTTTTTTTTTTTTTTGACAGGGACAGAAGCCAGCAACAAGCAGTTTACTGTTATTGTTCAGTTGCCAAGTGGGTGATTCAGTTAAAATTGGAGCTGCCTCACACTTGTTTATATGAACCCACAGGGTTGCTATTTGTAAAGGGGCCCTGCTTGTCTGACCGAGGTGGATGCTAAACTTTTCCTTTCTAAGATTGTCCCATGGTATCCAAAGCAAGCCTCACAGCCCCATCACCAGGGGTGACGCTTGATCACATTCTTTGCCCCGTTTGTCACCAGCACATGACAAGTACTGGGCAGGCAGACCAAAGATGGGTGTTGTGCCCACTACTTTTTTCCCAAACTGACCGACTGTTTCAGTCTAACAATTGAGTTCAAGATCATTAACATCAGAATATTAAAGGAGATCTTGGAGATTGCCTAGGACATCTCCCTCACTTTTAGTGGAGGAAACTGAGGACAAAGGAGTTGGTTGGAGAATGAGCTAGGACTCCAAGGCAGGATTACTGGGCTCTTTCCCGTCTACCACATTCCCCAACAAGCTACATGGCAGCTTGAGACACAGTTCGGTTCAGTCACTTCACATCCAAGCAGATAAATCTGTAACACAATGTGGGGCGAAAGAGCCGGGGTATCCTCAATGGTTAGAGCAGTATTGTGGGTCCTCGTATTTATGGGGGCCCTCTCGAAGCTGGGAAGGAGCTGCCAGAATTTCTTTCCCCCATAAATCACGTGGAGAATTCAAAGTCTCTGAAGGGCCCCATAGGAACATGAGAGAAGTAAAACACCAGAGTGGTCTGGAATAATGTATGGGGAAAGGACCCTTTCTGGTAAACTCTAAAGCACTCTTCAAATATGTCAGGGTAACAGGGTATTAAACTGGAAGTTTCAATTGAATATCAGTTTCAATTGAAATTCAAAATTCAATTGAATTTCAAGACATAAATATCAGATATAAGAATATCAATAAGGCCACTTAACAATGTCACATTCCCATAACCCTCTCTCTGGAGAAGCTGTGCTATAAGGACCACCCAACCTCAAAGACTCTTAAGAGAACTTTTGGAAAACTTGTCATATGTCCCACTGCGCACACACACACAACACACACTTTCCAAAGGGCGAAAGACCCAACTATAATGGGGCCTTACTAGAGTTGGGGGAGAAGCCTTAACTTTTTTTTTTTTTTGAGGGTTGTATCGCTGGCCCTCCTATGTGGGACCCGAACCCGGGGCCACTGGATTCCCAAGCCAGCGCTTAACCTCCGCGCCACTCGGCCGGCCCGAGAAGCCTTAACTTTAAGTGAAATTTAAACATTTGGTTACCGCATGAACTGAACATTTTTCAATGTTCCATTGTAGCATGACACACATATAGAAAAGGGCACCTGTCACAAGCCTATCTAGCTCAATGAGCTTTCACGGAACACGCCTGTGTCACAATCCCCGAGAAACAAAGCTCCCAGAGGCCCCCTCAGGGTCCCTTCCAGTCACTTCCCACTCACTTCTACTGCAAAGGTAACACTATAGTGAATTTCCAACAGCAGGGATTTGCTCAGCTGTCCTGATGACACCTGGGATTGTGATCTGTCTGGAGCCTGAGTTGATAACGAATGTTGTCAATCTCAAACTGATCTTGAAAATCTGACTTCAATTCTATTATCACGAGGCCAGGGAGAGCAGTTTTTGTAATAAAAAATAGACACGAATCAAATTTTTATCTCCTTGCTTGTTGTGGGAAAGAGAAAGAAAAAAAGGATTTTTGTGAGGCTTCTTTGCACCCACCCCTACCTGCCCTCCCAGGCCCCTAAGGGAACACACACTAAATCTCAGTCCTTAAGCTCCACTCAGAAAACCAGCCTGGGACAGAGGGTGTTTATTCAGGATGCATGTATGTATGTCCTTGGTCATAAGAAGTGGGGCATACAGGCCATCGCTGGATGGTGTAGGCCTTTGGGATCTTTGGTCTCTGGAGGGGCCTCTGGAAAACAAGCCAAGCCTTTTGGTGTTTTATTTTCCCAACATTTTTGTCCAGTCAGTTGTTTTCCTGAGAGAGTGAGGAGTGTTAGGAAGTCAAATCACTGCGGAAGGCCTTTGTTTGGGGGAATTTTCACCCAATATGTCATTTTCTAATTGGGGCTATTTGCTGTGGTCCTTCTGACTGCCTGTCTACTTTGAGTGAACGTTGTCATTACAAACAGAGTGGCAGCGTTTCCACGGAAAACTCCTCATGTGATTTCCTTGACTCATCCTAGCAAACTATGGCCACCTCAAAGTGAAAAGATTTTTTTTTCCCCTGAAAAAAGTCATACAATGATGACCTTAGTTGACATTGCTAAATGACAAAATGTACTTGTTATTCATTTTGTTTAAAAATAAAAATGATATGAAAAGGCAGGAGAAGAGTTCACGTGAAGCCATATGCTATGATTATACTTCCATATTTTACTTGAAAACTGTCAGAACTGGATGGCCATACGGCCCCACCAAAATTACCCAGATGTTTTCTTCAAAGGAGACTGATTTTTATGTTGGACAGGCTGAGAAGCATGAAGAAGGAACTACTGTTTAAACACAGGAGAATGGAGTACCAAGGGAAATGGAGACACAAAGGGTACCCAGACCGGGGCCACTCGAGGGATTCTAAACAATGACAACACTCTCCAAACAGAACTGGCAGCTGAGGCTCCGTGTGTAAGGCTCGGCTGTATGACTAGGAGCTGTTCACATAAACCTCCTTGTAAATTACGATATTTACTACAGGATAACTAATGAGTGAGGCTATTTTTAAGTTTATATATTATGCAAACTCAGCAGCAGCCCCAGCAATTGTTTAGAAGTTAGACCTCCCAAAAATATTTTGTTTTGTTTGTTTTGGTGGAGCAGTTTTTTATCACTGACTGGTAAAAAGAAGCAGGCAGATTTTTAGTGGGTTTTAGCAGCATTTCACATTTTCTACAAACGACGAATTCCCTTATTGCCTGAATCGAAGGTGGAAGAGTCTCACTGCTTGCTCAGCCCTGGGCATGCCACCCATTCCAAGTAAGGTTGGATATGAACTTTCCTGGAAATAAAGAGAAAACCTCCATAGAGCCCAGGCTCCTCCTTGTCCAGCTGAGGAAGCTGAGCTCAGGTGGGGTGGGGGGATCTTGGTGGGAGAAAAAGAGAGCAAGGCCCCGCCAGGCCTCTCTTGCTAGGCTATGTGCTCAGGGGGCACGTGATGTCACAGCTTGGGCTGCAGTGTGTCCGCAAAATGTCACCTGGGCCTGGTAATAATAGAAAGGGGGGGAATTCATGGGAGGTTGTGGAGGAGTGGACAGCACAGGTCCCACCTGAAGGCAAAGCCACTCCTCAGGCTGGACCAGGAGCTGTCACACAGGAATGCAAGGGAGGATGTCACATCTGCTGCTGTCCCCAGAAAAGCCAGGGAAGAAGGCCCTCCCCTGCCTCTGGCATGAAATCTCTCACTTTTTATCTTCTCACAACTAATTCAAATTGTTTGAAGGAATGCAAAACAAGAAGGAAGGAAAAGAGGGAGGGAAGAAAGGAGGGAGGGAGAAAGGGAGGGAGGGAGGGAAGGAGAGAGGAAGAGAAGAAAGGATGAAGGGAAGAGAAAGAAAACCTCTAAGGACGGCCATGTCTGCACACCGGGCCTGACCAGGCACTGCCAGCTGCCAGCCTCCACGCTGATGGTCAGCTACCAGGCAAATAGAGGTTTAGTCCTCAGCACCCCCATCAAAGAGCTCCAGCTCCGCCCTTCCTTGCAGAGGCAGCTTAATTTCTCTTTCCTTATGGTGAAGCCCTTGGATAGTGGAGAGGTGGGGACTCCGTAACCCACTACTGCCAATGTTCGAGTCCCTTCAGGCTCCATGCTGGCAGAACGAGACGGATTCTCCTCCTGCCCAGGGAAAAGCTGGCACTGACCCCTCTTGCCTTGGGGGCAGCACCCTACTTCTGTGTTTCTCATCCCAATCTCACCATCCGCTGTAGACCGCGCTACCGCGACAGCACAGCCAGGGAGCTAACAGGCCAAGTTCAAGGGGCTACTCCGAGCTGCCAAGAGCAATTTGCCCTGTAACCTGTCAGGAGCAGAAAGCTGCACGGGGCTCATGTAACATTATCACCATATGCCATTTGGAAATAACCCTGTTCCACAGGGAAAACCTTCAAAAGACTTTTCTTTGTAAACAGACCTGATGATAAAGACACACTAAACCTAGAGCCCAGAGGGTGTCAAGGGTTTTTCGTACAACCGATTTCATCTTATCTCCTGGGCACTGTGGAGTTGAACATAAGCTGCAGCTAAGTGCTAAATTTATTAGACATATGTCAGCATCTGTCTGTCACAAGCAGGAGGACCTCCCTGCCAGTTGGGCCACTCTCTGGTTTAGGGAAAGGCTGAAAATTGTCTGGAATGTTATCTGAGGATACTAATGAGGACTGGGCTACACAGGGTTTAATTTCTCTGCTTTTACTGAGTCAGAAAGAAAGTGCAGAAGCGTGTGTATTGATCACTTGAAATTTGTTTTTAAAAAGAATTCATTCTCACACACGTACAAAGAAAAAAAACAGGTGAATAAATATCAAAATATCAAAAAAAACAGCTGAATAAATATCAAAATAAATAAATAAGTTTACAATGCTTATCTTCAGGTGGTGGATAAAGGGTGATTTGTTTTTCTTTTTGTATAACTATTCTAAACATGATAACATTAGATAAATATTATCTATGATAAACATTTATTACTTGGTCCCTAAGGGTGAAAAAAATCAATCAATAAAAACTCTGGGGGAAAAAAATGAGCATACATGATGTATTAGTCTACTAGGGTTGCTGTAACAAAGAACAAATTGGATGGCTTAAAACAGCAGACATTTATTCTCTCGCAGTTCTGGAGGCCAGAAGCTCAAAACCAAGGTGTCGGCAAGGTTGGCTCCCTCTGGAGCCTGAGGTAGAATGTCATGTGCCTCTCTCCGGGCTTCTGTGGCTGCTGGCAGTCCTTGGTATTTCATAGCTTGTAAACACATCACTCTAATCTCTACCTCCATCTTCACAGGCCTTCTCCTCACATGCATGTCTGTCTCCACGTGGCCTTCTTATAAGGACACTGGTCATTGGGTGCAGGGCTCTCCTTTATTCACCCTAATCTTCATTAGTTACATCTGCTAAGATCCTATGTCCACATAAGGTCATATTCTCAGGTTCCAGGTGGACATGAATTTCGGGGATACACTACTCAACCCAGTGTCCATGGCAATGAAGTGGGTGAATGTCCCTGAGAAGATTCAGGCCACCAATGACCCAATTCAGCCTTAATTCCTGAGGAGCGGGCCTTTGGCTACCAGAGCTACGTGGCCTACTTCTAACCCAGGCCTACTTCTAACCTACTTCTAACCCTCTGTTGGGGCCAAGGATTGGGGCTAGAGCAGGAGTAAGAGGTGTGGACCCAGCATGGTCCAGTAGGACAACACCTGGGGCCTGTCAGACCCCTGGGTCACAGAGCCCTGAGACTCCCACGAGGGCCAGCCCTGTCCAGGGCGGCTACACCTCACACAGATATGGATGGGACCTTTGCAAATGTGTGTAGACACTATTAGGATTAGAAAATTATAAATTCATTTTCAAGTGTTACTATCATTACATAATTTCTCCATCAGTAGTTACTAAAAGAACTGTTGTCCTGTGTGACTCTGAACTATTGGATGATAAAAAGATTTCTTGCACTCAAAATTTCTCATACATGTATAACAGGAGTGCCAAAATACTGTACACAAGCGGACACTTTGGTCAGAGTTGCTCAAGCAGTAGTTTGCCATCATCAGAAGTGTCTGGACACTGATGGGAACCACTTTGAGCACCCCTTGTAATTGCAGAAGTCAAACATGACTTGTATTCATCTTTTGTTATCAGTATATATTGAGTATTACAGTTTTAATACACTATTCCTTTCTTAAAATGTATATGCATTGTTTTGGCACCCTCTGTATACTACATATTTTTTTGGAAAAGGCTGTCTGAAGGATGAGAGACTCAGCCGTCACATCTCGTGTGTTAGGCTGCAAGTACTGTGCACCGTGCCTGATAATCATTTTTCTCATGATCTTCAAAACAATCCCATGAGACAATCATCCCATTTTTCAGATGGGGACACTGAGGCTCAGAGAGACTAAACAATCATGGCCAGACCCCAAATCACATAGCTAGGACACATAAGAACTTGAAACTGCAAGTGTGTCCAGATCTTGCAATGATGTAACCAGAGGTTCTCAGCCTGGAATTGGAAGCCCTTGAAATTACATACATGTGTCTATGTGCTTTGTTATGAAGTGAGATGCCATATTTTCCTTCAGTATCTGAAAGGCATTCCCCATTGACTTAATGCTCTATGCCCTTAATTTATGGGCCAAAAACTGATACCTGAAAAGTAAATTCTCAATAGAATAGTTGCAGAGTTTTGACTCTGGTCTCTGACTTTCCACTACCGACTTTCAACAGCATCACTATGTTCAGGGAGAATTTGGGATCTCTGTGGAAGGCTGGTCATAATTCCCTCTCTGACACTGTCCAAGAAGAATCCAGATAAACCTGATATCTATCAGCTTGGGCCAAGAGGGAACTGGGAAAGCAGGCCGGCTTGACAGAAATGGGCAGAACTATGCAGCCAAATGAGTCATTATGGAAGCCATTAAGTCTAATTTCTCAGTCTCTTAATACTTGGGGAATTCTTCAAAGAGATTAGAAAATTGGCAGCACATCATTTGTCCCCATGGGCATTTTTATTAAATTATAAGCAGCTGCATATTCCTACATTAAAACCAGCACAAGAAAGTTGGTCTGTGCTGCCTGGCCCTCCGTGTAAAACTCTCTTGCAATTATCTTGATCTGTATTGAATGGTCCTACATCCCTTTAGCATCACAGTTTCCTGAAACCATCAGGAATAAAAGCAAGAGCCATTCCTACGCCATCACCCAAAACGCAAGTCAACACTAACAAATGGTCCTTCCCTCTCATACAGTTTATCCTGACCCTTATCTACACCACCTGTGACGAGCTTGCTTTTTCTTCCTTTGTTTGATACATTTCCTGCAAATAAATCATCCTTGTAATGAAGTCAGGAGCTTAGGTCTTCATTCACACCTGCTAGCAGTGGCCATTCCCAAATTATCAGGGTGCTAGGGTCTCCCTAGGTTGTCTTTCCAGCACTGTCTTCTCAGCCAGGCTGACTTCTGAAATACAAGTACCTTTCCATGTGCAAATCACCATCTAGACTTAAAAATCCATGATAACATGGTAACAATAACCACTCACATAGTTTGCACTGAGCTATCTATCACAAAATGTGCTCAGCATTTTCAAAAAAAAAAAAATCTCAGTTAATCCTAACAGTTTATGAGGCAGGCGATGATATTTATTTTCATTTTACACAGGAGGAAACAGAAATTTAGAAACCCAAAGACCATAAGCTTGTAATAGCAGCGCTGACATTTCAGCTGCACTTCAGGGGCCCGTCTCCTTCCCACCATCCCACTATCCAATTCAAGTAACATGAACTTCAAAGCTCGTAATTTAACTCAGGTACGATCCTGGGCACATCAAACCTTGTTGGTAATGGGATTTCTAACTGGAAGAACAAACAGAGATCTTCTAAATTACCAGAATATGTAGTAAGTTAGCCATCCGCTTTAGGAGAATTTAGTTTGTTACAAGTCTACATGTAAGGTCACTGTTTATTGAGTATATACCGTGTGCCTAATAAAACCACTGTGCTAGGTATTTTTGATTCATATTGTATTCCCAATCCTTTACTGCGATGATGACTTCATATTTCAGACGAAAGAAAACTGAAGCATAAACGGTTAAGGGACATCCCCAAGCCCATATAACTAGTGATCCTGTCCACACTTTCCATGCTCTCTTTATGCCCCCTATAGAGCTATTTGTTCTATTGTTTTATTAATGTGAGTACCACTCTCCATTAGAGGTACACAAGGAAGGGTGTATCCACACTCCCAACTCCCACTGGGGGCAGCATGTGTGTATGGAGCCAAAGAGGTGGGGTGGAAGGGCAGTCAACAGCAAGATGCTTCTCTTTGAGGCTGTGGCACCAAACGCAGCTACCAAGCCCTCGCTGGGGCAAAACCTTGGTATTATAAATAGTACGTGTATCAAATGAGCCAACCTGTAGAAGCCCAACTCTGTAAAGACCACTGAGTTGTTAATCACATGAAGAACATGGAACAATGAACAGATGATGAACTGTGACGTTCCAGGAACCAGTGGTGTTCCAGTAAATGTTGAATAACCAGCTCTCTAGGCAGGGGGAGGGGCCTCTGATTTGTAGCATTTGTCAGTTTCCATGGTATAAATATTCCCATCGTGGCTCATTTCAGGGTATCAAGATGCTGTCGCTGAACACACAGTTGGTAAGAGATGACAATAATTAGCTCTCGGGAGCTGGTTCAACCAGCCCCAGCACACAACTCTCAGTAGATGCTTTTCTAATCCCAGCTTGTAAGCTCCCATTGTAAGAACTGGAGGAAGCCACTTAGCCCTTCTGAGTATCAATTTCCACTTCTATAAAGTGGGGAAGATAATAACAGAGACAATAACATGACCATAGGGCTATTAACAGAGAACAAGATCAAGTCTCCCCTGTTTTAGGGGAGCTGCACAGGGATATTTTATTGTAAGCACAACCTATGCCTCTAAACTCAATTAGGAAGAATCTGGTAAGACGCAGTGTTTCATGTGGTCAAGGTTGGCATCCTACCCTACCCTGTTCTGTCCTACCCTATCCTACCCTACCCTCTCCTGCCATGTGCTGTCCTATTCTATCCCACCCTATCCTACCCTACCCTGTCCTATCCTATCCTATCCTATCCTATCCTATCCTATCCTATCTTTCGTCCTAAGCTCAAAGCCATGTCCCAGGAGATTTTCACCCACTGCCAGCCCGATGAAGGAGGTGAGACTGATGGGGTCTGTGTGTGTGTGTTGGGGGGAAGGCGATAACTGGAGGAGGTTTGACCAGGCCTGCCTTGGGGTAGCAAGACACAGGCTGGTCCAGTGACATGAATACAAGAGAGAGGCAAAAGGAAAGCAAGGTACCCAGGCTTCCTCACTTGGCAAAAAGGTACCAGGGCCTCTTACCCTTCCTACCATCTAGAAGAGGGCATAGAGGAACACTATCACACTTGATAACTTTTAACCCTCAGTGACTCATCTACTGGCGCCATGGCCCAATCTGTCCTCAGCGCATGCAGATTAGCCCCTAGGAGAGGGTGTATTCTGCTCTGCCTTGGCGCGTGCGGTGTATGGTTGCTGGGAAGATTCAATGACATTAAGAAAAGCACCAGGTATGAGCCAAAGTTATGCTGCCCAGTTTAATCATCCAGCTTTTCTTCACCAAAGCAACTCTGAATGAATTCTAGCTATTCAAAAATAAAAAGGAAGAAAAGAAGTGAAACCTACTAATCCCTATTACCACCCACTACTCCACATCCAACCCACCATCAAATCCTGAGGTTGATTCACTCTCTTGAAGAATGTTCAAAGGATGTGTTTACTATGTGCTCAGAAGATAGATGGTAAAAGGGCATTGAGCTAGGGCCGTATGATTCAAACAAGCAGCCCCCCTCCCAAGTGGTCCATTTTGAAGGGGAAAGTGCATTTCAATGTTTAAGTTCCTACATGGTTGTATAAAAGTCAGTCACATGACTTGGTGGTGATGACTTTTATTTTTTAATATGAGTCACAATAGTTCAATGTAAATGAACCATATTAAGTGAAACACAAAGTTGAATTACATTCGAGGAGTGGGAGGTTTCTAACTCAGATTTCATCTTTAACCTTATCCTCCCAGCACCTACATACAGTTCCTTAAGCCTTTGGTCTCCCTACTGTTACATTAATGATGCAAATGTGCATCATTAATTAACTGAGATCTATCAACTGGAAAGGAGTTTTCTGGATTTGCCTGTTAAGCTAATTCGCTAGGGACTGGAGAGCATCAAGCCCACATTTTGGTGGGCGGAGTGGTGATGAGGGGGTGTCCTGAGGAGCGCGTGCAGAATCTGACTTCCCTCCATGTTTCCTGAGAGTCTCGATTTTCTGTCCCTTTAATTTCCACCAAGTGTGACAAGGGATGAAAAGACAATCGTCCCTGCCTAAAATACACCCAAAATGTCTAGGCAAGAGACCTAAATAGAGCATATCTCCTTTGGCACGTAGAACTAACATCACAGCCAAAAGAAATGGGAATGTGGCCTGGCCAGGGGGTGCTGAGAAAGTGGAGAGGGCCTGAGGGGAGGCCACCCTCCTAAGGTCGTAGCGTCTCTGGCAGGGATCCCTATTCTGTCCATGACACGGTCCCATGCTGAGGTCCCAGAGTCCAGCGAATTTTAGGAGTGCAAAGAATTCTAAGTGCTGGCCGAGTGGCACAGTGGTTAAGCGCTGGCCTTGGAAGCCAGCGGCCCCGGTTCGGTCCCACATATGAGGGCCAGTGACACTGCCCTCAAAAAAAAAAAAAAAAAGAATTCTAAGTGAATTGCATGGAATTAGCTAATCTACATAACTTTAAAAAGCCACCCCCACCTTTTCTACACTTCGAATCCTGCATGTGTGCAGACACAAGGGAGGTACAAGCAAGGTGGGGTGAAGTCCACACAGCACAGAGGCAGGCTTCCCATAGTCAGGTCAGCAAGCAAGGTTCTAGGCTGTCAGTCACACAGACTCTGGGTCAAGTTTCTAAAGTTGCACAGTCCAATATGGCAGCCACTAGTGGCACATGGCCATTGACATTTGAATAAATTAGAAGCAAATGAAATGTGCACCAGCACATTTCAGGAGCTCAAAAGCCACATGAAGCTAGTGGCTACCATCATGGAGATACCAGATGTGGATATTTCTACCATCACAAAAGTTCCCCTGACCAGCACTGGTCTAAAGCACAAAAATATACATAGAAGTCCAGAAACCCTCTGATTTTTTATGGAATGCTATTTTCAGAATGAAGCTCCTTGCTGAGGTTTTCAAATCATCAATCGAAATAATTAAAGATAAACAGGACTTGTTCTTCCTCTGGTCAGCCTAGAAATGTTCCAGAAAATAGGGGGGAAAAGAATCTTAATTTCTGTTATACATGCAAGTTACTTTTTTTATGGAAAAAGGTAAGGAAAGCCACACATCATATTATACTCAAGCAGGCAACCCTACAAAACTTTGGCTAGCAAATCCCCTCTTTATAAGTAATTCAAGTTTATACCTAAATGAGCTTGAAGAGGCAAATTTTTAAAATCTAATTGCACCCACTCTAAAAAGACAATGAAGAAAAATATAATTGTTCTAATTGTCACTGACACAGGTCTCTACCGGACCTCGTTCAGCGACTTGGGCCAGTATGAGTTCAGAATGTTCTCAAAGTCTTAGTTTAGGAGTCTCCATATACATGTACGTGTAATGCACGTGTGCATATGTGTGTGCATCCAAACTCTACTTTTCACCAGCAGGCTGTTCTGTTTCTTTCATCAAACCCAATTTTCAGGGCGAGTCAGGTTACATCACTCATTCTACAATATTCTCATTCCGCTTCTTCACGAGGGGGAGTCTAGAGCCAGGACAGATTCTGCTTTCGAAGGCGTGGGGTGCAGGCCAGCCCTCCTTCTCCAGAGATCCCAGATGCTTCCTGTATCTCTGCCTTGGGCTTCTTAATGTCCAGGCTGGCTGCAGTCAAAAGCTATGTTGGTGACTGTAGGAACTCTCATGATTGGGCTCTTGGTGCCAAGGGACGCGGAAGCCTCACCACGCCATGTCGGGGGGCACAGGCCCATAGTAATGTGTGGTCATCTGATGTTCTCATAGTAATGTGTGCTCATCTCTGTCTTCTAGGCGCATGAATTGCACTGTGGGATCCCCTTGTGGTTTGCTGGGACTATGTGACTACTTCCAACTAATGACCTGTGAAGAGGGGTGTCATGTGACCACTCTGAGCCACACACTTAATATATTAAATAAGACCCTTCAGAGGTCTCATTTCCTCTGCCACTGATGTTTGGGGTAGTGACTTTCCTTCAGCCTGGGTACTAGAAGGAGTAGATGAGTGAGTCAGAAATAAACCCTTGTTGCTTTAAGACACTGCATGTTTGAGTTGTTACCACTGCATAATCCAGCCCCACCAGACTGACACATGAGGTAAGTAAGAGTAGGGGTGGGCGGAGCAAAGGGGGCCTGTGTCTAATGCAGAGTTGTTGCAAAGGGGGTTCCTATTTAGCTAACAAGAGGCATGTCCACTGCTGAGCAAATGACACTAGGCCAGTCCATAGGGCGTATCCTTGTGCCCACTGGGAGCTGCTCATCTAGAGGCAAAAGTCTAAAATAAACTCTCTTAATGGGATGACTCCTACTCTATCCACAAGAACAAAATGCTATAGCAGCTCAGAACAGACCTCAATAGTTCATCTCAGAAAACTCAGGAAAGGCTGCCATTACAGATGGGGTTCCGCAAGCCGCAGACTCTGCAACAAAGGTCTGCCCAATGCTTGGCAGTGCTCACTGGGCAGTGCTCGTGGGGTTACCACCTGAGGGGCAGTGGAAGGGTATCCAGAACAGGAAAGGGAGACAAGGAGCCATCTAATACAGAGTCACAGCCCCGAGGGCAAGGCAAAGATAAAGAACATGGATGTGGCAATTGATGAAGAGAGTTCATGGAGGGTGAAGTCTGAACTGGTCCCTTGGATTCTGCCACAAGGATGTCACCCCAGAGGACATGCAGTAGGGTAGCAAATGGGGTTACGAGCCAAGTGAGGAGTGAGGAAGGGTCCTTTGGGCTTCCCAAAACTTTCCACGTTGTGGCACACCTAGGAAGTGTTTATTTTTGCATGACACGTGGGGTACATAGACAGGTGTGATGAACCCAGGACCTCTGGCCACCTTGAGAGCCGAGAGCACCATTATCTCAGGGCTCCTGAAACCCGTCCTGGTACAAGATCAGCATGCCAAGGCACACCAGGCAGGAGCTCCACACTCATCCATGCAGATCTATCACGTGAGAAGACAGCAGGGGAAGAAAGACCAAAAGGACAAAGAATAGGGGAGGCAGCGGGCTAAATGGAGTGATCTTTGTTTTCGCCAAGATTAAGGAGGCTGTGTGTCTATTCGACAAAAGAAGATGCCAACAGAGGGCAAACCACAGGACAGCAAAGAAATAACTGAAAACATAAACCCTATCCAGGGTGAAAAGAAGGACAAGGGGGTTGATGGACTGGCCGTCCTGAAGAGAAAGTATGGTGGCTGTTCTGTACAACTCGATAAAAATATGAGAGAACTGATGATTTAGAAAGAAAAAATTAAAAAGCTTTAATGTGGGAATGAAAGAAAGTCTGGGAATTACAGTACCTTGTTGTGAGAAGGGAGTATTGGGAAATTAAACCTAAGGTACAGGTAGCGATTTGTTCATGAAGCACCTTGAAGGCAGGGCTGAAATATCTGGGTCCTGTGAGCAGGAGGGGAGACCCAGGAAGGTTGCAGGGAGGACTTGCAATTAAATAAGTACCTCAGTCAGTTCAGGCTGCAAGAACAAAGTAGCCTTGGCTGGGTGGCTTACTACAGCAATTTGTTTCTCACAGTCCTGGAGGCTGGAAGCCAGCCTGAAAGCAGGGTGGCAGTGTGAGCTCTGTCCAGGGCTGCAGACCGCTGATTCCTCCTTTATCTTCACATGGCACAAAGAGGGTGAGGGAGGTCTTTGGGGTCCCTTTTATAAGGGCACTAATCTCATTCAGGAAGGCTCCACCCTCATGAGCTAATTACCTTGCAAAGAAGCCACCTCCTAATACCAACACATTGGGGGTTAGGTTTCAACATATGAATTATGGGGGACACAAACATTTAGTCCATAGCATTAAGTCTGGTGTGAAGAGAGGATTCAAGGCAAGATGGCCAAGGAAGAAGAACAGTAATAAGGCTGCAACTGTTCTCCAAGTGAGAAATGGGTGTCTGAGGCCTTCGTGGCAGGAATGGGAGAAACAGGAATGGGTTCAGAAGCTATCCGACACAGACAGAAGAGCAAGCAGAGGGAAAATCGAATTGGACCATGAACACTACAAAGTGAGTACAATAACCCAGACAGCACACACACTATATTAACATAACGATATTACAAGAAAGGACAGATATATTACCAAGGTTCAAATGTAGTTACTGACATTTCTGAGATACCTGGGTGAGATTACAAAGAGGATAAGACCCTGGGGCTTATTAGATAGTCACTATTTCCTGTATCCAAATTATTCCTTCATTTTCAGACCTCCATGGAGCTCCTAGTTCTTTAAATTTGACTCTTAGAATTGGTGTGTCTCCTCTGCATTCTCTTTCATCACTAGAGGGAAGGATGTGCAATTTGGTTTGGATCTGTTTTCTACCAAGGGATGTTTTTCCACCAGCGGTCACTTTATATTAAAAGGAAAAAAAAAAAGTAAGGAGGTTAAAATCCAGTTGCTTTTTTTTTTTAAAGCAACTGGAAGCAGTCAGTGTGCATTTGCAACCTGTTTCTCAATGTTCTTGGAGAATCCTGTTTTGAAATGTCCTGCTGTGACCCATGCAGCCCTCACAGAAGAAGTGGTTTTGGAGTGATGCCTAATAGGAACTTATCACAGGCTGAATGAACAAGTGAGTAGGCAGCTCTTTGCACTTCCTTTGACTCCCCCAGCTGTGATCCTCAAGGAATAACTGAGCCCCCAAATTTCTAGGCTGCTCTGATCTTTAGATTTAAATGAACAACGATTTGCAAGCTCAGCTCTGCATGCTGTGATGGTGCTTGGCCCGGCTATTCAAGTTAATTCTGCATTGATCTTTAGACTAAAGCAAAGGCCACTCTTTCTGTGGCCTTTTCTCCATGGGATTGTGGAAACTTCAATCGCAATACCTCGTCGCCTCTTCCAAGTTTTTAATAGAATTAGTTGATTAAGCAGCATGTTGTTCCTAGGGAGGAAAGGTATTTAAGCCACGCTTGCAAGGTGGCAGGCATACCAGCGCACTTGGAGGTGTGAGAAGGCAGCCTGATGCATAAAAGCTGCTGTTACTCTACAGGACCCCAGCTATGCTCAGAAGGACAGTCCCTATGCCAGCCAGGCTCCTTCCACCCTCTGGGACCAGCCAAGTGGCCTGGGAGTTCGTGGCGGCCACTTGAATGCTTGAAAATTAACCATCACTGTTCCCAGCACAGAGAAGTCCTTTAAAATATGTTTCTTTCCTGGCCTTTCTATTTCATGAAAGAAGGATTAGCATCCATAGCCAGGATCTGTCCCCTTCGAAATCCTGTTACCCAAAGCTCCTTATCAACTGGAGCCTAAGAGAGGCTAGGTTCCAATCACACTCCACTGGATTAGCAAAAGCCAAATCTTGAACTAGTTTCTCTGTCAAAGTCCATCATAACTGTTACCTGAGTCATCATTATCAACGACATCATCCAAAGGATTTCTATTTTTATTCTTTTATTTCTATAGTTCTGGTTAGGTTGTTTTGTTTTGTTTTGTTTTGTTTTTTTATGATTTCAGACCATACCCCTTGCAATTTGGGGAGATAAGATATAATTTTTAAAAGCTCACACTGAGTGAACGTGATACAAAGCCAGGTGCAGGAACTCCATTCTTATGTGCAAGGTAGGATATTTTTGTAAACGTCTTCAATTTTGCAAAGCATTTTCACACGTGCTGTCTATTTGATCTGCACCCATAACCTTTGAGATACACAGAGCACAAAATAGTAATCCCATTTTGCAGACAAGGGAATGGAGACTCAAGAGTTCCAACTCTTTGCCCAGATTCACAGAACCCCAATGAGAACTCGATCTGTCACCATGCCTGACTTCTTTCTGGGGCATAAGACTGGAATGGACAGAAAAAGAGAGAGAGGGATGTCTGCTTCTCTGGATAAATCCATTCTGCACCCTCACTTCTGTACAGGTGTCAGCGTTCCTGGAACATTCTCCCTCCCCCTCCACCCCACTGAGGCCCTTTCTCCCAGAGCCCACATGTACAGAAGGCCTCACTAAGAGAAACATTCCAGTTCCTTCATTTCCAGCCTCCCCATTCACTCTTCCCATTCTCCCTTTCCAGGGGTCCTTTGCAATAAGATCTTTTGCATCTTTTTATTAGGCTAAAACCTCCCTTTTCATCTTTTCTCTTTCATAGTTTTTCTTAAAGGAGAACTTCACTAAGGTGTGAATTCAGAGTCACCAGGAGAAAGAGGGAGGGGGTACGATCACAATCATACTGCTGAAATTATACACCGATACAATATACTGATCAGGTCACACTGAGTGCTCCCCTCTGTTTAATTAGAGATTGGCTATGAAGTGTCTCAATGCCCATGGGAACACAGCCCAGTACTACTATTGAAAAGCAAAAACTATTATCTGGAAGCAGAAATGAATTTCTTACCTCCTTCTGAAGACCTGTTGATTTACAGCCATAAGGTAATTTGCTTCAGCTAACTTAATTCCTGTTCCCTGTTCAATTCCCTTGTGCCTTTTAACTAATGTTTTAATTCTCATTGGTGCTCTCTGTGCCACGGAATCAAAGCAAAATTTATCTTTCTTTCATTTGCCAAAGCTGAGCAAATTTGGAAGGAGAAAAAAATTACCAGTAAAGGACAAAGGATTTTAAAGAAAATGCATTGTTTTGCTTCAGTGAATCAGAGCAGAGTATAAAGACGCTTGCTTAATCATTAGATTAAATCAAAGGAATGCAAATCACATTATTCATATTCGTAAACTGGTGACATGTGGGTTTGGAAAAGCTTGGGGTGGAAAAGCCTCTTGGAAGGAGGGACATAGTCTGGGGGTGAGTACTTTCCCTCTGTGGTTCCTTTGAATCACCAGGCAGTCAATCCACAACCAAATCTCAGACCGTCTCTCATCCTCTCAAAGTCAAGCACTAAGAGATGACCTGCGTCCCAAATTTCCAGCTGGCATGGAAGACATGGTATCCATTGTCTCTATGACCAAACTGGAGGGACCTTCGGAGACACTCTCCATGGCACAGAGATTTCCCTAACGCCAGTGAATATGAAATGAGCTGACCATCTCTGAATTAACAGCGATGGTGATACATAGTGTTTCATAAAACATAATCTATTTCAAAAGGCTCCTATTAACATCCCCTGGCCATGTTGGCCCAACATGATTTCATCTGTTTGGGGCTGAGGCTGGCTCATCCCTCCCTGCTCTGTGACATGAGACTTTTGAACTTCTTTGTACTTCAGTTTTCTCACCTGTAAAGTGGGAATAAAGATAGGACCTACCTCATTACATTGTTTTTATCATTAAATAATGAAATGCATGTAAAGCTCTTAGCACAGTGCCTAATAAAGATGGTATATACACAGTCGATGCTTGTCATTCACAGTAGGTATGACCTAGAAAGTTGCCACAAAAAAATAAATTAGCAAATACTGACCACTGCTCCTGGTAGGATCCTGCCTCCAATAACATTTCCATCTATCGATACATAACCATGTTTTATCAGCGTTTCTGTTTAAAGACATCTTATTGAATACATAGTGTTGATTCATTGGCAGTGAACTCATGACCACCATAACTCGTGCCAGAACGGAGCTTATCTAAGAAACACCTCTTTTGTCCATCAGGCTCGTCACAGCCTACTTGCGCTTAGGATCACTCACGAGCACTCCAGCACTATGTCTGGGGGTGCATTTTCACAGTGACATCACCAACAGAAAGCACAAAAATGAGATAAACGTGGCAGGCCACAGATGGCAGAAACTTATGGAGTGGGAGCTGCAACATGCAAGCAGAGCAAAACCTCGGTGACCTCGTCAGAGCACACGGCGGCTCCAATGTATCACTGCTCTGCACATATCTGGAAGTGACCAAGGCAATCCAGGGAGTGTCGATCGGGGGCTACAAAAATATTTCAGTGAACAGGCAACTTAACAAATGTGGAATCACACATTAGGGGGACAGGCTGACTGCATGACAATTAATCCCCCGATAAAAGCAAGTCCTTACCCAGTTTACTGATGAGCAATAAGCCCCATAAGGAATTAGGTGATAGGGAAAGCCAGAGCTCCACACAGCAGGAGGCAGCTTTCTCACCACTGTCTACATCAATGGGACCCCAGGGTGGATGGACAGTCCTCTATCTAGAAATCACATCCTCTGACTATTGATTCCTCCGTGTTATTTCTGCAAACCATAGAGCCTCCATACATCGAAAAAGTTCAGCCGGCATTCTCTGTGATGTTTTTTTTCCCACTCCACCCCCCAAAGAGAACCCCCAGGCACTTAAAAAAAACCTTTGTCAGAACACAGACTTGGTCTCTGCCCTTGGAATGAATAATCACAGCTTCTATGAGGCAAGTGGTTCCACTGACATTAAAAAAAAATTAACCAGTCTGAAAGAAAAACATCCGTTTTACATCACGGAAAGAAAAAGGAACATTTACCTAATGCCTAAATATATCTAACTTTTGGCTAAAGGAAAAGGTAGATAGTATTATTATGAAATGTGCCCACCATCAACCCAGCACTGAACTAGATACTATACACATATTATCTCATTTATTCCTCACACTAATCTTATAAATAAAGTGCTATTTTTATTCTATGTATAAGAAAACAGATGGACAGACAGGTTAAGTGATTTGCTTAAAGGTCACATAGCTATGAAGTTGCAGAGTTGGAATTTCTACAAAAATATATTAAACTCTATAATCCTTATTCTTTCTGGGCTACAGTAATGCTGAAATTCCCTTGGACTGTATCTGATTAAGCACCAAACCCTCCAGAGAAGCCCCTTCTCATATCAGCATCAATCCCTAGTTATTTTTAGCATGTTCAGGCCTCTCTACCTCATACAGTTCTCTCTCCGTTTCCTACCTTCGCTGTGGCTCTCCTGCCCATCAGCTGTGTGTCTGTGATTTTCTCTCCCTACTAGACCATCAGCACCTCAAAGCAGGGTTTTTCTCTGATTAACTTTGTAAGCTATGGAAGATGGTAGTACTTCAAATTACTTACTCCCTGCCCTTCACTATAAGAGGATGTTATACTCTGGCTATCACTATAGGCCTTGCAAAGCCCCTGTAAGAAGAGGCAATGAATTTTCCCATCTGAGTGATACGTTCTAATATAAGCAAACATGACATATGCCACATTCAAGTAGAAGCTTTAAAAGGCTCTGTGAATTCTCGCCAGCTCTCTTGCTCATTCCCTCTGCCCAAACAATGGCAAGTACGACGTGCTCCTTTGACCTGGGTCCTGGCATGCGCAGAGATGTGGGCACAGGCACAGCGGCCAACCTGCTGATGCTGATCTATACCATGAATGAAAAATGAATGTTTGGGGCCGGCCGAGTGGCGCGGTGGTTAAGCGCTGGTTTGGGAAGCCAGCGGCCCCGGTTCGGTCCCACATATGAGGGTCAGTGACACCGCCCTCAAAAATAAATAAATAAATAAAAAATAAAAAATGAATGTTTGCTGTAAGCTACTGAGAACTGAGGCTGTAATTACACTACAGCAGACCAATCAGATACCAACATGGCGCCTAGCCCCGGGGACAGCCACCAGGAAGAATTTCGACAACTACAAGTTTCATAGAAAGATTATAATCTGTGACAGCCATTTAGGAAAGGTCCCTGAAAACCACTATCATCGCAACACTTTGGTAGTAGCCTAGAGAGACTAGAACTGGACGTGAGGTGAGCAATTTAGCCCAATTAAATCCAGGTTAAGACAAGTAGTTCGAAGGCTCAAGTTTCAAAACAAGTTGGTGGCCAAGTTAGGACTGAAATTTTGGTTCTCAACTTCCATTGCACTCTCTTATTTTCTGCTTCTGTTTTATTTGCATAGTCTCTCTTATCAAACACAAATTGTTTGGAAATATCGCTCATGTGATATTGCGTTTACATCTTTCACATAACAGGCAGGGAAGATAACAGTAAGTAAGTTAGAATATTAACAAGAAGGTATCTGTAAATATCACGTCCCAGGCACCAGCGTTTTGTGGAGTCAGATACTGTATAGCCCGCTTCACATTCCATTCTATAGAGATGGAATATGTATGTGAGTGTGAAAGAAAATTATATTTTGAAGGCAACTTTAGGAAGAAGAATGAACCTATAATGGATAATATTAGCTACCAGAAACTATTCCTAAAAAAGTAGAATTTAATCCTAAAAACCAGGGGATGAAGAGATGAAAGTGTATAGGAGTATCCACATCCAAAGGGTCAGAAACGTTTAGGAATATTCATTTTTAAAAACACGTAGCTAGTGCCGGCGGAATGGCGGGGTGGTTAAGCGCTGGCTTGGGACACCAGCGGCCCGGGTTCGAGTCCCACATATGAGGGCCAATGACACCGCCCTCCAAAAAACAACAACAAACAAACCAAAAAAAACACGTAGCTAATCCAATGGATCTGAAGAAAGATGCTTTCATCAAAAGGTGATCTTCACAGAGCGTGAGGTAAGGGAGCCATGAGCTCTGACTGGAGAAGAAGGGACGCAAACCAGAGCTCCTTGAGGGAGGAAAGCTCTGGGTCCCGACCCCAGTCATCCAGAGTGGCTCCATCCTTACCTGCTTCTACAGCAGGCAGTCCCCTGTGACCGAATGGCTCGCAGTGCCAGGACCTGTAAGGAACCAGGTCCCTTTCAGACTTACACGTCTCTGTGGAGAGAGGGACTGCCAGGCTATCAGAACGTGATGACACCAGTCCATAAAGAAATCCTACTCAGTTTCTCTGCTTAATAAACAGTCTTAGAATTCAGATTAGTGTATCCCTAAGTGGGTATATTACTAGTCATCTCGATGACTCAGCCCACAAACTAACTTACAAACACAAGTGCCCAACTAGAACGGATCCAGTGGCTGGTCTATGTTGCTCCAGGACCATGGGACAAAGGAGAATTGGTCAGGCCTCGTCTCTTTTGTGCACCACTTTCAACAAGCAAACACACACACACACTTCTGCTTACATCTGTCTTAGTTGTTGGAATTCTGAAGAAGGTTAATTTGAACAAAGGGTTGCATGGTCAAAACATATCTGAGAAAGCGGAGACCAAGTGTCGAAAATTATCCAATTTTACACCCCAAGTTGACGAGAACCAGAACTAGAATCCAAGACCAACCCAACCTGATGTCTCTCTATGACTGATGGTCGGAGATGGGGGAGAGGGAAGAGAGGGGAAGAAGGAGAGAGACAAGAGAAGAGAAGAGAAGAGGGAGGAGGGAAGAGGGAGAAGGAGACATCAAAGGTAAGCCACTTTGTATATCCACATGCTGTCTCTGGCCCTGGAATTATTTGGGTTTTATTTACTCTTTTCAATTTCTGTTTAAGCTGGTCCTCATTCAACCTGCCCAGGAAGGAAAAAAAAATTACAGCAAATTAGTGAGAAAGCATGAAAAGCTCCATGATGCACACAAACTTTTCATTTCAGAAGAATAACAAATCATCCATGAGCTGGAAAACTACTTGTTAAAGTCAATGTGGTTCCTGGGAAATGGAATGTGATTTTTGTTGTGATTCAAATGCTTTGGTGTGCACAAAAAAATAAACAGTATCTCTAATAAGATAAACAAAAGCCATGGGGAAACTTGGCTTTTTTATCACCCAAAAAGAGAGTAGGGATTTTTCCATCCTACATATATAGAAAATGAAAAGCTTATGAAAATAGATAATATTTAAAAAGCAAGAAGAAATGCTTAACACTATTTTTAGTCTCCATTTTGATAACATATTTTAAAAGATCAACTGTGATATGGAGTATGCATCATTTATGATGTGAAGGTAAAACACGAAATTGGTCTGGGGAAGGAAGCAGTTGAAGATTGCTTTTTAAATTGGCGTGTTCAAATCTGCAAAGGGCAATGACATGCATTTGGGGGAGGGGAGTTTTTCAAAACTGACAGTAAAAGGCACTTCTTTAAAAGAGCAGGCTATGCAACTGAGAAATAAAATCAGTTATTGATGTTCTTTGTTACACAGAAAGATGAAAAAACACAATGACAAAATACTAATTGGCGAAAAAATTAGAAGACATTTCACATGGCTTTGTCAAGAATACATTTTAAGGCGAATGTCCGTTTCCTTCTAGAAAGAATAGCAGGAATTACATATGGGGATGGAGTGATATACAAGTTACATGCAGATTACTTTAGAAACTTTTTCTTGAAAATAGGACCCAGAAGCAGAAAAATCACATAAAATAATGGTAGCACTCAAAAAATTATTGTAAAATGGATGCAGCCATCTCCACTTCAGGTCAAGCACAGAAACTTTCAGATTCTGCATAAGACTTCCACGTCCTCATTCTCATCCCAGCCTCCTTCCTTCACTAAAAACTAACTCTGACTTGCATGGTAATTGCTTCCTTGTGCTTCCGGACACACCCATGTGTATTTGCTCCCTAGGGCTGCCATAAAAAAATAACCATGAAGTGTGTACCTTAAAACAGAAGTTCGCTCTATCCCAGTTTCAGAGTCCTGAAGTCCAGAATCAAGGTGTCAGCAGAGTTGATTCCTTCTAAAGTATCTAAGGAGGAGTCCACTCTAGGACTCTCTCCTAGCTTCTCATGGCTGACATCAATCCTTGGCATTCATTGGCTGGCCTCCCATCTCTGCCTCCATTTTCACATGACCTTTCCCTCTGCGTCCGTGAATCTAAAATCTGCCTCTCGTTTCTCTTATAAAGACACCAGTCATTGATTTGGGGTCCACCCTAAATCTAGGATGATTGTATCTTAAGGTCTTTAATTTAATTACATTTGCAAAGACCCTATTTTCAAATAATGTCATATCCACAGGTATGAAGGTGTGAGGACTTGAATATATATTCTAGGGAGATACTATTCAACCACTACAATATGCCCAGTGTCAATCATTTAGTGTTGACTATTTATTATTTTTAAGTTAGTGTCTTTAAATCTATAGGTCCCCCTCCATTCCTTTCTTTTCCATACAATTTATGTATTGATGAACCAAGATCATTCGATCTGTAGTTTCCCACAATCTAGATGCAGCTGACTGCATACTTCGGAAAAGACTGTCTTCTTGACCAAGCTTTAGACACTCTTTTTCAGCTCCTCTTTTCAACTACACCTCATCCTTGGATTCTGTCTTTGGCTTGCCCAACCCAGTTGTAGCAAGAACCCTGCTAGTTTAGCTAGAATCCCCCTACCTTTGATGTCTCCTCTTAGTCATTTTCCATCCTCAGACTCCCATTCTGTTCTTTGGTTATAAATCCCCACTTGTCATTGTATTCAAAAATGGGCTCAGTTCTACACTGAAGTCTCTTTTCTTTTATTGTAATAGTTTCTGAATAAAAACCTGTTTTTGCTGCTTTAACTAGTGTCCAACTCTAGGTCTCTCTGACAACTGAAGTGCCATTTCCTAAAATGGGAAGCTGGACTTAGACACTGGATAAAATTCATTGTTCAGTTCATTGGACAAAAATATAGGTGGTGCTGGTGGTATGTTCTTTTATCAGGAGGCCCATTATGTCTGGTGGGGATTTTTTTGCTGATGTTAGCAGCCATTGATATTCAATGACTACACGTATGTTCTTCAATGGTGTTATTCTAATTCTATCATTAATTATTTTCACTTATTAGTTGGAAAGCTTTTATAATAAAACACTTCTTCTCATATACTATTTGGTTACCCAATGTTATAGTTCATATAGGAAAAGCATGAACAATACTTCATCCTTACCTTTGTCAATTTTAAATACAGTATATTTGTCCACTATCACCCTTCAAAAATGGAAAATTGGGCTGGCTGAGTGGCGTGGTGATTAAGCGCTGGCTTGGGAGGTCAGCGGCCCTGGTTCGGGTCCCATATATGAGGGCCAGTGACACTGCCCTCAATAAAAAATTTAAAAAAAGGAAAATCAATTTTTTAGCTTTATGAATTCATGGATTCAAACATGACTGATGAGTTTTAATCAATCAAAATTATTATTCTTAATGAGGCTCCAATTTTCCCATTTTGGTTCTTGGAAGTCTCATAAAGTTGCCTGGTAAGAGTTTTTAATACAAATTTCATAGTCTTTAATAGCTTTCTGAGATCTGGCATGATGAGATGTTTTGGGCTCCTTTCATACATTTTTTTGCCCCAGAACTGGAATCAGAGATTTCCCTAAGAATCCCTGATTTCTACTAAGGGAATATTTCAAATTCATAGTCTTTCATTAAAATGCTGATTGCTACTGGATTAGGTATTGTTTCTTGAGTTTTTCAGTGGATAGAAATATATAGTTATGTTTCTATTTTTAGAGAGAAGGTATTTCATGAGCCCATACTGATTTTTCTAATACATATTCAAGTCTATAGGGGTTTTTCTTAACTCTTTCTATATTACATCTGTGTCTCCTTTCTTCCATATCAAGACTCCTGGTTTTCAAGGACATCAGGGTGACAGAATTGAATAGCCCACAATTACTCACATGCTTCATCACATATTAAATACTCAATAATCTCAACAAAAACAATTTGAATTCTAAAACAGTTAAAACTTCTTTGGCATTTGTTTTCTCCAGCCTTTCCCCGATTTTATTTTTATTTTACCATACCTACTGTATAGGAACATATAGCCATGACATATTATACTCTCTCTCTTTTCACTCCTCTTTTAGTCTAAGTTCTATAAGTAAATATACATACTTAAAGCTCACCACCAGTAATTACATTAATGTCACTCTAATCATTTTAGTTGTCTGAAGTTGGTTCTCTAGGAAATTCCCCAGGAATGACAGACAAAAACATATTCCCTGAATTCTTCATATTGAGAACATTTTTTTTTTCCTGTGCCCTTTGTACTGAAAATAAGTTTTGGTTGATAGACATTCTTTGGCTCATAGTTTCTTTTTTTTTTTTTAATTTTATTAAACATCTCACTCCATTTTCTCCTGGCAAAAGGTGCTGCTGTTGAAAATACGATGATAATTTAATTTTGTCCTCCATAAATCACTTTCTCTTTTTGTCAAGATGACCAAAGATGTTTGGTCTATCTATTAATACACCAAACATTTTTGGTTTATTTATTTTATTTGAATCTCAAACAATTTTAGTAGAGTATGTCTTGCCTTGTCATTCTGATTTGATACTCTCACTTATTATACAATTGCTTTTTCAAAATGTAAAATTCAAAACTTTTTTTTAATTTCAAGAGATTCTTCATTACAGTTTAATATTTGTTCTGTTCTCTTATTTCGATTTTCTTTTCAAGATCTCTCATTATCTGTATGTTGGACCTTTTGCCATCTTTAATATTTGTCATTTTCATAGAATCCTTTTTATTTCTGTAGCTATTTCTTCTTTATTTTTAAATATTTTCTCTTTTTCAGGTTCCATTTATTTTAAGGCATAATCTTTTGTGTTTCTCCTCTTGTACTTCTGTTTAATCTTCATTTCTGAAATTATTGTTTTTTAATTTTTAATTTTTTTCTGAGTTCTGTCAACATGTTTCTTAACTCTCTAATTCTGACTTGTGGGTTTTTGTTGTTGTTTTTTTCTTTTTCTTGTTTTGTATCAGTTTCTTACTGCTTTTCAGCTTGGTTTGAAATAGTAAGTTATGGTTTTGATCGGTTTTATAAACATAGGTTTCAGCTATACTTTCATTGTATTTAGGGATGTTCCTCTGCTTTTGTCTCTTTTGGTTTAAAACTTTGTATGAGAGTTGATCTTGATATTTTCCTGTTGTTCACTTCTATGGGATATCATATTCTTGCACTTGAAAAGGAGACATGGTTCAAGGCTTCACAGAACTTCCTTTTCTGTTGTTTGGGGAAAACGTTCAACTAGGACTGCTTGCTTTCTGAGACGACCTTGCTCTGTTCCCCTCCCCCAGCCTCCTGCCCCATGTTAATCTGTACATTCCCTCTCTCAGTTGTTTCTACTGTCCTGGTCTTGGTACATTTTGGTTTCCATTTCCAGCAGTTTCTCCTCCACACGAGACACTGTCCTGAAACAGATGACAAGTTTCAAGAGTCCACTGAGCCTGGACTGCGCCACACCTTCGAGACCTGACTATGAGCCCACGGCGATGGAGTGACAAAAACTGTCCAAATTTTATTTGCTCTTCTCCAATGGACCCTGTGCTTTCCAGTGAACACCTGTTGGCTATTTTGGGCTCTTCTCTCAAATTCACTAAATGCTCCCTTTCTTTCCTTTGCTTCCTCCTGATCCGATACTGATCCCATGTGTAATAAGTTTGGGGCTTCTTACTGGTGTCTCACTACCCAGCTGAATGTATAGTTCAAGAATACACCCTGTTGGTTTTATTGTACATGCTATACATGGGATTTCCAATTTGCTATCTATTTTCTTGGTCTGTGTTAAAGACAAAATTCAAAAACGATGCTGCTGCCTCACTCTTCCGAGAATGCCTCTGCCCCTGAATGTGTATTTTGATCTAAGCAAAGAATCTAGGCCAAGACCACAAAGATCGGGGGAATGTAAATTTTGGTTCCAGCTGATGTTTACAGCCCCCTGCACAGACAGCACTATATATGTAGGTTCAAGAGAGCAACTGCATGAGTGTCTACTCTCTTCTTATACATGACACAGAAAACCCCCAACAGTCCCACCATCCTACAGAACAAAAGCTCAGCCTCTTAACATTCAGAGAAGTCTATGGCCAATATCAGCACAGGTTCTCTTAAATCAGGCATGCGTACATGCATATACATCTGAGCTACTGACTGCTGGTCTACCTGCCAGAAATTACCACCAGAAAATGCAAGAAAACAGCATAGGGGTGGTTTTGAGCAGTTTGGTTCTGGCATGTTAACAGATGTTTTTAAACATTCTGAGTAGTGACAAAAAGGAATCAAGGCACTCAATGAAGTGGCAGCATCTCCCCTAATCTGAATGGGTTTTATTATTATGCTTTGCTATTAAAATATTCAGTCTGGTTCAATCGAGAGCTACTAGAATAATGAACTCCAAGGTTCATTTAAAAACTGCTACAAGCTCCTCTTTTTCTTTTCCTCCGGCCATAACCATGGAGGGTGCAGAAGAGAAGAAGAAGGTTCCTGCTGTGCCAGAAACTCTTAAGAAAAAGCGAAGGAATTTCGCAGAGCTGAAGATCAAGTGCCTGAGAAAGAAGTTTGCCCAAAAGATGCTTCGAAAGGCAAGAAGAAAGCTTATCTATGAAAAAGCAAAGCACAATCACAAAGAATATAGGCAGATGTACAGGACCGAGATTCGAATGGCTAGGATGGCAAGAAAAGCTGGCAACTTCTATGTACCTGCGGAACCCAAATTAGCATTTGTCATAAGGATCCGAGGTATCAATGGTGTGAGCCCAAAGGTCCAAAAGGTGCTGCAGCTTCTTCGCCTTCGCCAGATCTTCAATGGCACCTTTGTCAAGCTCAACAAGGCCTCCATTAACATGCTGAGGATTGTTGAGCCGTACGTTGCATGGGGGTCCCCCAACCTGAAATCAGTAAATGAATTGATCTACAAGCAAGGTTATGGCAAAATCAACAAAAAGCGAATTGCCCTGACAGATAACACGTTGATTGCTCGATCTCTTGGTAAATATGGCATCATCTGCATGGAAGATCTGATTCATGAGATCTATACTGTTGGAAACTGCTTCAAAGAAGCAAACAACTTCCTGTGGCCCTTCAAACTGTCTTCCCCAAGAGGTGGAATGAAGAAGAAGAAGACCACCCACTTTGTGAAGGGGGGAGACACTGGCAACAGGGAAGACCAGATCAACAGGCTCATTAGGAGGATGAACTAAGGTATCTACCATGGGTATTTTTGTAACCTGGTCAGTTAATAAACAGTCACTGTTTTCAAATTGAAATGCAAAAAAAACCTGCTACAATGACCCAAGATAAAAGGGTATCTCCACAAACCCTTCAATAAAATTGATGTGGAGACAAACCACTGATAGTTCCAAAACCCTCAAAGTGTTAGCACTTATGCCAGAGGAAGTGGAAGGAAGGAAGCCAGGCTTGATGCAGCCCCGGAAACAGAACTCAAAATCACCCACAGTACTCACGGGAAAGCAGAAAGCATGGTGGAAAACTGGGAGAACAGCTGTCAAACTACAAGTGATTTTTGCGGAATCTAGTCCATTATGGAAGCTCTAAACAAAAACAGCCAGTTTTTTCAATATTAACCATAAGGGGAAAAAATGAGAAGGAGAGGAAAAAAATCTATAAAGTAAAAGACTTTTAAAGAAATACATCCACCAATGACACAATTGGAGCCTTTTTGGAATCGAATTCAGATAAACTAAAACAATTTAAAAGACGTCCAGGGCCGGCCAAGTGGAGCGGTGGTTAAGCGCTGGTTTGGGAAGCCAGCGGCCTGGGTTCGCTTCCCACATATGAGGGCCAGTGACACTGCCCTCAGAAAAAAGAAACAAAGGTGTTAAAAGACGTCCAGTAAAGGGAACAATAAATGGATATGTCATTATATAAAAGAATGACTATTGATTGACTTAGGTGTGGTAATAATATTAGGGTTAAGCTCTTTAAAATGATCTTCATTTTTTTATAGATGCACACAAAGTATTCACAGAATAAATGATAAAGTGTTTAGGATTCACTTCAAAACGATCCTGGTGGTGGGGAATGGGTGGAAGTAGAGATGAAGAAAGACAGTGCATGTAATGATCATTTTTGAAGTCAGTTGCATTATGGTATTCTGCCTCCTTCTGTATATGTTTGGAATTTTCCATAATGAAAAACATAAGGATGAGATTTAATAGAGAACAATCTTTTAAAATAATACCTATGATGAAGCCAGCAAAGTGCTACACCAACTGAGGGAGATACAGATCTTCAAGGAAGTAGAAAATAAGACAGGTACCAAAAGAGGCAGTGCCAAGCAAGTCACGTGGCCCATTCAGGGTTCCTTGGGATGTTAACTAGTTTCTTGATGACAGTTTTAAAGGCTAACTCTAAAAGGGAAAGAGAGCTGAATGAAGACTATACTCAGCCAGGCAATTAAATGGTTTCATGCAATGTGAGATCCTATAGAGAGATTGAAAGAGAAATAAAAAAGCACTGTCCACTCAGTCTAATTGGACAGCACTTTTTAAGAAAAAATAAGGTCTGTGTTCCTTAGCAACCAAGGAAGGCAGTTCAAACTAACAGTATTTATACTGGAGAACTCAGTTTGAAATAGCTATCAGAAAGCACCAGGGGGAAAAAAAAATGTAAGTTTTCTGTGGGTGAAGATGGGATGGGCAAAAGGTAGGCATGAATTCCGTGCATCCTTCAGGAAGAAGCGAGAAGGAATAGCGTTAGACCTCAGACAGAGAGCAGATCTCATCTGGGTCCTTTCCTTCCCTTTGTAAGCCTGGCTCATAATATTCTGGGTCTAGTTTCCTGCTCTGTTGCTTAACCCTGAGTTGGAACTGGAATTCAGTATGGGGATTTATGTTGAGCGAGCATGCTTTGTCAACCGTAAAGCCAGCACTTTCTATCAGGGAAAGGGACTGCAATACCTGGCACACTATGGCTGATGAATAAATCTGAGCTCTGGGCCATTATACGTGAAAAGCAAACATGAGGAGACAACTCCTGGCATCAAGATTTCCTCCTGTATTGCAGTTCAATTGCACTTCCCACACTGAGGACTCAGCACTTTCACTCAACGTTACAAGGCCAAGAGGAAATGGGGTTATAAATCGGCCTTTAGACTTTACTGGTTTTATTTTGATTCTTGTGTGAAATATTGGTTGAAAACAGAAAAACTGTTTCCTAGAGTTTTAATGTAAAAGCAAATTAAAATCCCATTTCCATCATTTGCAAGCTCGATGACCTTGGGCACATGACCTTATCTCTCTAAACCCTGGTCCCCATGCCTAAATAACAGTACCTGTTTTGGGGTTGTCGTTAGGACTGAATTAAATAAAATTTTGTATAGGAAGTGTTTATATATCCAATTTTAATATAAAATGTTTATATTCACAAAGGCCACTAGAAAATGCTAGTAATTATCAGCAGTGTATCGCAGCTGATAAAGCCTACACATACAAAAAGGCGATGCCTTTTTGAATAATGCTGAGGATAAAATGACACAGGGATGGACAAACACCTAAAAATCATGTATTACAATGGATATTCTGTGAACTGATGTGGAGTTCATACCTTCATTTACATTTAAACTTAATAAATATTAATTTTGATGTTTCAATGATTGTGTCTACTATCCAACTTTTTTTTTTAATTGAGGAACAGTGTGTTTTTCCAGGACCCATCAGCTCCAAGTCTAATAGTTGTTTCAGTCTAGTTGTGGAGGGAGCAGCTCAGTGGCCCATGTGGAAATCGAACCGGCAACCTTGGTGTTATAAGCACTGCACTCTAACCAACTGAGCTAACCAACCGCCCCTATCCAACTTTTTTTATTACCAATTTATTGATTTCCTTAAGTTATTTGCTACCCAAATACTGTCAAAATAAAATTTTCACGAATCTCAGAAAAAAAAAAAAGGAAAAGAAAAGAAAGTGTTTAGCCAGTCTTGGAGCACAATAACTGGTTGCAATAATAATAATAAAATTTCCACTTGTACTATTATTATTATTAACAGTCCTAATGGGAAATCACTCTGAGGTCTTCTTTTTGCACATCTGTTGAGGTGTTAACTGATCGAGGCCGTATCCTGGGTTGACCGTGCCCAGGCAGTATACAAGTGAGGGAGAAGGCATACATCAGTGATCCTTTTGGGACAATCTCTTAGAATGCTATATCGTCCTCTCTCCCCCACCCTTTCTCTCATCAGGATGGCCATAGGTGATTGCCCTAAAGAATAAAATGGACAGAATGGGGTAGAAATACTGCCTGAAATTCTATAGCCACTGAAAAATCATGAGTACAGTAGTAAATATCAGAAGCCATAGTTTGTAAATGTTGCGATGCACTTCCAGGTACATTATTCATTTGACCGTTTGTAACAGGCCTCTACCCAATAGCCTTAGCACATCATTTGGCCACAGTGTGAGAATTCTGTATTTCAGCTTTACACAGGTAAGAGCCTAGGTATGTGTCACTAGCAGCACAGCATTTTGGCGTCTCCTTTCCCAGGTTTGGGATGGAAAAACAAGATACTTCTCACACACTTGAAACTGAGGAAAGCAGTCTGTTTCAATATTGAATATCTCTTCCTTCTTAAGGTTTCACTGATTCTTCTATAAGATTTCACTTTTCTCTGTCACTCTCCTTCTTAGAGCCAAGAAGTAAGTCCACTCACTGACTACAGTTCCTCACAGGCTAAACTCCATCAAGGCCTGCCCTCGTGTTTTTAGATTTTCACCCACACATCATGGAAAAATCAGGGCCAGTTTTTGGGTGAGACCCATAAAACCAAGATGTTGCCACATGGTTGCCACAGGTCTCAGATTCCCAAACTGTAGGGTCAGAGTTGGCGTGTGAAGAGAAGAGAGGTAGGTTCCCCTGGCTGCCTTTCCAGGGAACACAGCTCAGTCCTGAGGAGGCTCAGGGAGAGCACACCACAGAGGACTTCGTTTCTCATCTCTGCAGGGCCCCGATGCCCCCTCAGCACAGCCTCCTCCAATCCACAGCCTGGTATCTGCCAGACCCATCTGGAGGGAACAACTACAAATAATCAATACCATGGAAATTCACTCTGCTTGCTTCATTTCTTATTACAAAACGGAGTAGGACAAAAGACAGCTCCATTCATACTTTCTCTTCTTTTTTATTTTAAAGATTTTATTGGGGAATTGGGGGAGGGGAACAGCGTTGGGGAATTGGGGAAAGAGAACAGACAAGTTGCTGTCGTTTTGTTCTTCAGTCTAGTTGTGAAGGACGTTGCTTCACTGGCCCATGTTGGTATCATCATTGTGTTCTTCCCGGATAAGGCAGATCAGTCGCCGGCCTCTGGATGGTCGCTCACCGCGGCTTTTGGCAGCTCACGCTGGCTGCCGGCCACTCACTGTAGCCTATGGCAACCCACTGCAGCAGGGGCTGCAGCCTACACTGTCGCCAGGGCTTGCACAGCCCAGCTCCAGGTGGAGCTGTTGTTAGCTGTAGAGGGCAGTGTCACTGGCCCTCATATGTGGGATCCGAACCGGGGCCGCTGGCATCCCAAAACCAGCTCTTAACCAATGCGCCACTCGGCCGGCCCCCAGACTTTCTCTTCTGATTAGTGTTTTCTTTGTTGTCGCTGGCAAGCGAGCCAGCAGTGCTCCACAAAAACAAATGTTCTTTTTCTGAAATCAACTTTCTCACACTGTTAAGTTTAGTGGCCTGAATGAGTCGTGTGATCCAGCCTTGCCATTTGCTTAGATCAGGGTTAGTAGGTCTGCATGACACCCACTTCATCCTGGTTTAAACCACCCACTCTCATAGCACTGGATGCTCAGAAAGCATTCTATTGGAGACGACTGTGGAAGAGATAACATCTGTCTTGCCTCCACTCCAATGGCCAGCGAGCTCAGGTTTGTTTTCACATGCCAGGCTCTTAACACACTGGAACCGCATTGCTTTATGCACAGACTTTCTGCATAGACCTTCGACCACATGGACATCCTGTCAGACGTAGGGAAGGTAGGGATGGATGAGTGTCTATGAACCCTTGTATTCTCCATCTCCCCCACCCAATCCACCCCCACCCCCCCAGTACAAAGAAGTCAATTCATGGTGTATGCC
Source organism: Aselliscus stoliczkanus (assembly GCA_033961575.1). Classification (NCBI taxonomy): domain Eukaryota; kingdom Metazoa; phylum Chordata; class Mammalia; order Chiroptera; family Hipposideridae; genus Aselliscus; species Aselliscus stoliczkanus. The sequence continues at coordinate 12,045,974 of CM066734.1, forward strand.
CTGGTCACAGCTGGGAGGCGAAGGCAGATTCCACAATCCTCTCTCACATGCCTTAGAGACATAACATAACTGGCAAACTATTTGCCCCTTCTAGACAGACAAGGCTGTGGGTGACGAGAGCTGTCTTTTGATATGGAAGTGAGCACTTTATCATGACTCCTGCAGACCATGATGGACTAACAGGGTTGAGAGATGACTTTATACTGCAGACCAGATCCTGACCACAAGCAAATTCCTCTCCAGGAGAGCTAGTGCCTCCTTCCCTACCCTTGCAACTTGAGAGCAAAGCAAACCCCCAATGGCGTATGAACTCGCCAGCAAGCCTGCTCACTTGCTAGTAGGAGTGCACGCTCTTCCTCCAAGCACCTTAGCTGCATGCAGCCATTTTCACTGAGACAGCCAGTATTCACTTGCTGTCGTTTTCTCAAAATGAAATAAATCTGTTTTCAACTTAATGAGGCTATTCCTGAATTTCGCTTCTCAAGTGTACAATTCTGAGGGCGTCGGGGAAGTTAATGGAAAATAGAGTTGTAATAATGTCATTTCAAAACAGTATATCAAAAAGGGAACGTCTCCAAGCTGTGATTCTTTAGAGGTCGGCAGAAGCTCTCTTTACCAGCCTTCAGTGCTTCGTGAAATACACCACACCCACGCCCTGCTCTGTCAATATACTGACTGGGACCACGGCGCCTGAAGGCACAGGGGGTGACTCTAAATTGTTCATGGGTTTCTGCTCCCACAAGTTGGCAAGTGAGCACGCCAAAACTCAGGTGTGTTTGCTCCCAAACCTGGTTGCGATCATTGTTCTTATAATGTCATTAATACAATATTAAGGACATTCCTAGAAGTCAAAAAGAAAGGAGTGATGCTTCTATGAAAGTGATATTATGTGTTTTTATAGAATCAACACATGATGCTCTAAAGAAATGCTGTCTAATTGAAATACGATGCAAACCACATATGGAATTTTACATTTTCTAGTAGTCACAATGCAAAAGAAACGGGTGAAATTCATTTTAATGAATGTTTTTTCTTTCCATCACCATATATTTGATCCCCTTTACCCTCCTCTACGACCCCCCTCCCTCCTTACCCTTTGGTAACCACGAAACTATTGTTTGTGTCTTTGAGTTTTGTTTCTTCATTTGTTTTCCTTGTGCTTTTGTTGTTTTCAGTTTTATATACCACATATCAGACAGAAAAAGTAGAGAATCATTTTAATGCATTTTATTTAACCCAATCATTTCACCTGTAATCGTATAAAATTATTGAGATACTTTAGGTACTTTGTTTGTACTAAGTCTTGGATATCCAATGTGCGTTTCCTACTTCTGGTACATCTTACTTCTGATGAGCCATATTTCAAGTGCCCAGTAACCACCTGTGGCAAGTGGCTGCTGCACTGGACCATACATTTCAATTACTAGGAACTCTTATAGACTGGGGACATTCTTAACAGAGTTACTAAACTCAGATCGTGCTACAAGAGGAATTCTCCTTCCACATTGGAAAAAATCTGAAATTGGAAAATTTACATTTTTTTCATTACAGGCATGATTAATGCAAGAAAGAAAACCAGGGACACAAATCAGTGGAAACACACTCATAAAAGAGTCCTTGGCTCAACATCAAAAAACTTGACAAATGAATGTAGGGATTAAGTAAAATGGTTTATGATGTACATATAGCTTTTTTTTTTTAATGATTGTCCATGTTAACTTGTTTTTTAAAAAAAATTATTTAAGACTTTTATTAATAGGTGCATGCAGTTTGCTGGTTTAAAACAAATCAAGTTGTAAAGTTTTATTACAAATTAAAAATGAGGTTCTTAAAAAAAAAAAATCTCAGCTTGACCAGATATGGAACAATTTTAAAAACTTTAAAGATGTATTGAGAAAAACCAGGCTTTAAACACACACACACACACACACACACACACACACACACACACACACACACACACAACATTACCAAGATGCAGGCAAAAAAAACAAAAACAAATTAAAACCCCACAAGGCATAGATAACACAGCTAGTCTAGTTATCTGGTCAACGGGCAAAAAGTAAGCACTTAAGTATTTGGTTCCACTCTCTTGTTCATTTCTCACTGTAGGAATTTCATGCTCATTTCTCCTTGTTGCATGACTAAGCTGGATGATTGTCAGGAAGGTGAGCCGGCCTTTGTTTGTCCCCACCCTGCACACCAGTGGATGAGCTGCTTTTGTCTCTTTGCCATCTTGCCGGTTAGGATTTTCCTGGGTCTGCACCTGTAATTGAAGTTGGGGTGGTGCTAACATTCAGGCGGTTGCTGACCTTCCATCTCCTTCCTTGATTTCCTTATCTTCTTCATTGCAGTCGTTTCTAGGCTGTCTTGGGGATCTGGGCCCCTGCAGAATCTGGTCTGTAACCCTGTCCACATTCTGTCTCACCGCCTGCCTTGTCCTCTGCACCCTGGTTGTCGGCACCTCCATCTCTCCTCCCTGCACAAGAAGGCTGGAATGTGGGACAAACAGCATCTCCGCATGCAGGAAGGTGGTACGGTGGCCAGGGCACTGCTAGGTCTGGCCTTTAGGAGCCCTCTCCGATCCCTCATTCTTTTCCCCACTCTCACTATCTGGTCATTCTGCTGGCTGGCCAGTTCTGCTGATAGTCAGTTGCATGGAGGACCCCAGCGTTGTGGGCAGCGTCTGTGTCTAAGGGTCACTTCTGTTGTGTATGTATTTCCTGTCTCACCCTGGGACTCTACCAGGGCCTGTGACATTTGCTGCCTTCACATCCTTGAACACCACCAAACTCCACCTTCTCTCCATCTTCTGCACTGAGAAGATACTTCCTGGATTATTCTCCTGAATGGCAGTCTGGTGTACAAATGCGTTTTCATTCGCGTCATTCCATATCTATTGATGAAACCATATCTATTTCTTACACTGAGCCATTTTACTGTTCCCAAAACCTTGGCTGCGATGACTTTCTTGTCTTGTGGTGACTTTCTTGTCCCAGCTGGTGGATGCCACAGATGTGAGGCTGCTCTGGACCCCACCCCACCCCGAGCCGCTGTCCATGGGTCCGGGCTGGGTGTCCCCTCTCCACACTGCCCGGGGAATGGTGATTGATGGTAGTGATGGTGATTAGGGCGGCGGTGGCAGTGGGTCCTCTCAGGGTTCTCTGGGGTCTGCTTCTACTTTTTTTCATTAAACAAAAATTCTGATAGAAATTACACTGGCTTTTAAAAGGGTTTCTGTTGTACTTGGGGTGACTGCAGACTAATTAATTTCAGTTGAATTCTACAAACATTTACTGAGCATTGCTTAATTATGAAACTCTGTTGTTACTGACCCCAAGGATGACACAGGTTCGTAGGTGGCATGAGACAAATAATAAAAAGAATTGCTACAGAACAGATAACAAAAAATCAAAAGAGAGAGATCATGTTTGATCAGAGAATCAGAAAACTATTCCATGAAAAAAAAATGGCATTTGAAATAAGCCATGAAGGATGAGTAGATTTTTATCACAAAGATAGAAGGGGGCCGGCCAAGTGGCGCGGTGGGTAAGCGCTGGCTTGGGAAGCCAGCGGCCTCAAATCGGGTCCCACATATGAGGGCCAGTGACACTGCCCTCTAAAAAAAAAAAAAAATAGAAGAAGGAAGGATGTTCATAAGTAGAGATTACAGCATTTTTCTGATAGGTGATTTTCTTTTCAATATTGTCAGTACCTACTGTCACATGACCAAGAGATTTATAAGCTCCATGAAAAAGATGTAGGGATTTTTTTTTTTTGAGGGCAGTATCACTGGCCCTCATATGTAGAACCCAAACCGGGGCCGCTGGCTTCCCAAGCCAGCTCTTAAACACCGCGCCACTCGGCCGGCCCTGTAGGGATTTTAATTGGTCACACATTCAACGGGCCACAGGAGTGAGACATCTAGTGTAGGAGGAACCCAGTGGCCATGGGTTATTTAGAGCACACCTGAGTGGTCAGGGGATTCTGAGAAAAGAGGCAAAGGGGGTTAGGCTGGATCTGTTAGGAAATGGTTCTTACAACAAGTAAGAGTCTATAGATATATTTGTCACAGCAACTGTGTAAAAGTTAGATAAGAACAAGGAGAGACTAAGAGAACCAAGATGGTCCGGAAGAGTCTTCGTGGGGGGTAATATACCAAATTTAAAAGTTCACCACCAAGTGCTAACGCTGGAAGCCCGGGCACACCCCTTTGCCCTCTGAGCCTCAGTTTCCCATTTTACAGGAGGGCTATAGAGATTAAATGAGACAAGGTCAGTGAAAGTTCTTAGCCAATTGTGAAACAGTACACAGACCTTGCTAGGCGTCGCTGTTACCATTTCCATTAGGAAGGTGCTGTGTTTGTCCCTAGGTGGGATAATAAAGTCCTGGAATAGAGTGGAGGCAGTAAAACATTGACAAGAGGAAACAAGCAAAAGACACAGATGACAAAATGTCAAAGTTGGTTACTGATTGAATTGGAGGGAGCTAGGGCCACAGAGCTAAGGATAAAAACAAAAATTGTTTTCCATTTATGACTACAAAAGGAAACAAACTTCCATGTATGAGTTTGCAGCCATCACAACAGCAGCCTTTGTCCCAATATCCCCAACTTCCACTAGAGATTAGAAATTTTCTTTCTTTCCCCCTGAACTGAAGCTGAACTATAGAATGTAGATAAGCATGTGGTTTGGTGGGCTGAAAGTTATTGTCATTTATCAACTCTTACTTTCAAGGGCAGAAATGACAAATGGAATGCTGAGCCACTAATACTGGGACAGATAAAATATGCTCTAAAAATTGATAGGATGCACACCCACCATTCTCCTCATTGCTGGCCACCAATATATCAACTGTCACCAAGCGATAACAGCCCACAACTGCCGGTGGCTAGATATTGATTTCTTGTGTAGTCAGCAGTAGCTGAAGTATAGTACAGTACCCTATAAAGCTTATGGCCGAATGAATTAAATATGTTTTTCTCAAAAAAAAAGTAGTTTCATTTTCTAGGTCAAGAGTTATTTTCATCCTTTAATTAGAAGTCATTATTAAATAAAAGTTTATTAAATTGCTTATAAGGAGGCATATCCACCCCAATCCCACACCTATACAAAATAATATCTAGATTACTAGTAATTATGTGGCTTTGCTCAATTTTCTATTGTATGACTTGTCATGAGTAGGTTAAGTTCCAGAGAGAGAATACGTAAACCAAACACAAGATGCAAAAGATACTAAGAAACAGGCATTCTATCCTCTGCAAATCCAATTGTAAATACCTTTCAAACCATTGTATTGAATTACATTGTCCAACTTTCTTCCATTAGAATGGATAATGGACCATGAACTATATTTGGCAAGATCTATGATCTATGGACAGGCCAGGCCCTAAGCAAAATTAAGAAGTAGGAAAAATTATATCTTTAATATCCTTGAATCTGTCTTTTAAACATTTTCCTTACCTGGCTAACCAAGCCTCCCTCTCTGTGGCCTCTTTCAGATGTCTCTCTGGTGATACCCTACAATCAAGATCATTCTTGTCTTATCCTGGGTTATCAACATATATATATCCTGTATTCTTTTCCTTAAAAGACATGATCTCTGTTCACGACTCCTAAACCAAACAGAGTGTCCTTGAAGGTAATTTAAGGTCTGTGGTTAGCCAAAGAGGTTTTTCCATACTCTTCAAATCACATCCTCTAATATCATACTCAAGGCAAAGAAAAATATATGAAAGTTCCTGATGAACCACAAAGAGCTCTATAAATAAATAAACTTTGATGATGATGATGATGATGATAATGATGATGATGATGATGATTTCTCTGCCTGCATAAAGGGTCAGTGGTGTGTGCTAGAGCTGGCTCGTACTGGCTTGCAAGAGCTGACCATTCATATCTCTTCCCCCAACTCCACATTCAATGATATGTTGGTAATTTGAAATCATCCATGGTGAAAGTATTTACACCATAGTAACTGACAAATGCTACATAGCAGAGCGTCCTCCTGCAACCCCAGAAAACGAATTTACCAGCACATCCCTGCATAAAATCATCCTTAAGTAGGAATAGATGGTATCAGAAACTTTATGATCTTATGGTCCATTGAGTTACCACATTTTCCTAATTATCTCTCTTCCCTTGCCATACAACACAAAAGAATCTGGTGGTACACATATTATACATATCTCAACTCACTGTGACAACTCGCTCCACCATGTCTTTCCTGCTCACTGGTATATGTAGCACCTACATTGCCTGAGAAACAGAATACAAAATATATGAGTTGATTAAATGAGCACACACAGACACATTCTATATCTACATATGTGCATGCATGGGTGTGCATGCATACACACACACACACACACATGCACACACACGCAAACACCTGAGTCTAAGTTAACATAAGACAGATATTTATTTTTTAAGAAAACAACAATAAAGGACAATTTTATTTTCTGTGTTAGAATATTTACTTGGTGTATTGAGGAAGGCCTAAAACAAGTATTAACAACTGACAGGATAAGAAGCTAGTTTAAATAAATAAAAGTAAACAAATAAAAAATAAATAATAAAATAAAAAATACATTTTAAAAATTTAAATAAGAAACTATTTACATATTGTAGAAAAGTATGTTATAGTGCTTTTATGTTTTAACAAACTCTTAGGAAAAAGACTAATTTTTAAAACACAAGTTGTCCAAAACAAATCTTTTGAAGTCCTCAAGTTGTACCATTAAGCTTAATGGGCAAAACTGCCTCACCGGATCTCATCCCTGCTCTCAACTCCAGGATCACTGCCTCTCTCCTTCCTTCCTTACCTGCCATTCCCTCTTCAGTTGGGTTCCAGTGAAAACACCCTGTGAAAGGTCACTGATGACCTTCCAAATGTCAATCTCCAGGCCACTTCTCAGTCTTTTTAATCCCTCTGTGGCATTTGCCAAGTTGTTCCCTCCCGTTAGTCTCATTCTGGCCATGTTCAATTTCATCCGGCCTGCCCATGCCTAGCAGCCTCACCACCTCCCCCTCGCTACACACACACACACACACACACACACACACACACACACACACACTGGGACTCCTCCAGGTCCCTGCCTGCCCTGCCGCTCCTGGCTCTCACTTTCCCTTGCTCTTTGACTCTTGACCTCTGGGTATGCTCCACTCTGTGGCTGCTATTCCCCTATGTTGCTCATGGGATTGGCAGATGCCTGGCACGTAGAAGGCTCCTGTTCGATATATACTCCACAAATGAACACTTATTTCACAGCCACACACATGCCCAGGTGCACATGTACACACACATGTCAACACACCCATTATGTCACACACTCATTAGCACCCATCCAGGTGTGGACTTTACCCATTGACTCAGCATCACATCCGGCTCTCTTTACGGCAATGTCCTTCTTCGCCTCTAGGGGGCGAACTGTGCCTCAATCCCAGCCTGATGCTGAGAAAGCCCTCTCCTTAATATCCGTTAACCTCCACTCACCTGCTTTTATAGTCTTGGTTATAGGCCTCGCCCTTCTGACTTTCTTTAGAAGGCACTGTCTTTGGCCTTCTCTGGTCTCTCTTCCAGCCTTATCATGGAATCCCACAGCTTCGATTATCATTTATACATAACTCATACTCTCCAAATGCGGATCTGGACACCCGACTTAAATCTCTATTTGTAGACTCCACAGACTCCAAAAATTCATTAAGTCCCACACCAGACTTCTTACCTTCTCCCTTGAATGCAATTTACTTTCTGGTAAGGGCCCAGCCAGATCCTAATTACACCTGTGAGAACTCCTGGAGGCACCTATGATTCCTCCCTCTCCCCTACTTCCATTCATTCTCCAAATCCTGTTAATTTTACAAAGATCTCTCCACTGGGTTCCCTGCATGACCTCCTCTGCTGCCATAGTTCAGGCGTTGGGAATTTCTCACATGAACCATCACAGTAAAACGCTGACTGACCACCCAACTTGGAGCCTTTTTCCCTCAGTTCACCTGCCATACTTTATTAGACTTGTCTTTCTAAACCCCCAATGTGGTGATGTCACTCTGGTACTTCCCATTGCCATGTGCAAAACAGCAAGGTTGCCCAAGGTGTCTACCTGGGAAGCTAGCTGCCTTATAATACAGACTTTTGAACCCCACTTCAAACCAATTGAATCCAATCAGTGGGTCCCAAAAATCTACATATTTAGCCAGCTCCCAGATAAGCCTTCCACTCAGTACAGTTTGAGAGCCACTGGCCTAGAGCCTCCTCTGTAAGACATTTAAGGCTTTTTATCATCTGGCCCCTGCCTACACTTTTTATCTTATTTGCATCGGTCTCTTTACCCCATACTCCCATCCCCATGTCTATACAGGCTGTTCCTTCTGCCTGGAATGTCCTCTGTCCTTTTGCTGCCAAACTTCCTAGGGCTTAGCCCTAAATTCACTTCCTCTGTGGCATTTTCTGTGGTGCCCCTTGGTTATAACCAATTTCTAGTCGCTCTGGACCTTTATGACCGGGTATCTCACCGCATCATTATAGTAACTATTTTAGTACCAATTTCCTTGGGCAAACACCAGGTTTTACTTCTCTTTTCACCCCTAGTTTCTGACACATAGTAAGTGCTCAATAAAATGATTTTTGAATGAATGATTAAATAAAGAACTGTTGCCTTCTAGCATCACAATACAAACATCAGACCATGCAGACAGCAGCATTTAGAGTAACGTTTCAACCTGACCATAAAGGTTGTTGACAGCTCCCCAATGAATCTGAAAGTTATTCATTCCATCAACAAAGAAGCCCCAAATTTCATTCCTGAAATCCAAGGGATATTACAGGGAGACAGTTCTCTCTAGATCATTCTTCCCAATTAAGGGCATAAACACAAATTCAGCGAGTATGTGTAAGTAGAGCTAATCACAGAAAAACCAAGAGCTAAGATCTAATTCTCAGACCAACATGTAACAAAAGCTATGCTTTAAAAAGCTGAGTGGCGAAAACATGGCAGAGACAACAAAAAGACAAAGCTCTGGTTGGGACTTGCCATGTGTCATCTGTCCAATAGCTGCTGGCACTGTGTGATAACTCCTGAGCCCACGGACTTGTCCTGTGGCCCGGGGAGAGGAGTAGAGGGGATAGGAGAAAGCAGTCACATGGCCCCTCCTTTCTAAGAGCCTGCAGTCTAGACAGAACTACCTAAATGTTGCACCTGGCAAACATCAAAGAATAAAAAACGTTGACCATGGTAGAAACTGAAAATCAACCTGATATGAAAAAGTCTACAATTGCTGAGTGAATACAGGGAAAAGAAAGAAATCAGGTTTATTTGTAATCACAGAACATCAGCTCTGGAAGGGGCTAGGGGCTTATCTAAGGCAGCACTCTTGTTTTACAAATGAAAATGAAATACAGAGTGAAGTGACTTTTCCAGAGTCCATTCAAATAATTTCTTTAACCAGGAAAGCTTGCAGGTAAAAGTGAACTAAGTCTGGAAAAAGTGAAGGTGATAATTTGCATAGGAATAGTTTGGAGGAGGGGAAAAAAAACAGGTAGGTGGAGAAAAAGAAAGCCTTTTAAAAAAGGATCAGATGCAAATAAGAAGATCATGGGGGACAAAAGCAAAAATTTCTGGGACAAAGCAAAGAAGAATGATGAGAAGTAAGGGTGAGATGTCATGTGGGAGCAGGGCACCAGCCTTTCTAGAAAGTCTTGGTCAGGGGAAGGACCAGGATTTGATATAATCACTTGAATTACTGTGCTATGTCATGAATTCCTGTGCTGTCAGAATTCAACCTCATTCAGTCATAGATTGTTGGAGCTGGAAGCACCTGGGTGGATAACCAATGAACTCATCTTACAGAGTAAATAAGCGCAGGCTAAGAAGAAGGTGGTGCAAATGTGTGGTCTTTGCAGACACACTGCTTCTGGTTTCAAATCCAGCTCTGCCATTGATCAGTCACATGTCTCTGAGTCACTGACGTTCTCTGAGCCTCCATTTCCTTTCCTGTAAGATGGAGAAGCATTCATCTCTCAGAGTTGCTCTAAGGATTAGGGTATCGTGCATGGTCAGCACTGGGCTCAGTGAATGTTCAGTCCTTCTTCCTTAGCACTAAGAGATAATGGACTTGCCCAAGGTCACAGAGCCGATGGGGAGCAGAGCTGGAGCAGGGACCGATGTTCAGACTCAAAACCCAAAGCTCCAATCCTACAGCAGGCCAGCCCTTGGGGAGGACTCCCCAGCTGGGCTGTTCCCTAAAGTGGAAGAGGATAGTTCTGGAATTGCCATAGAGACTATGGGAATTCACAACCAGAATTTCATCTACTATTTCCTGAAGCTTGTCTCAAGTGGGCTTCTAGCCTTGAGGAAGAAACAAACCCATCCCAAGGAAGCTAAAAATAATAAAGAGAAACGTACTCCATGATAGTATATCAGTTGGAGACAGAGGTTAGCAGCTTTGCGGGTTGGGGAGAGGGAACTAAATGCAAAAGCTATTTTGGCTCCACGATTTCCAAGGGATAATAATAATAATGGTCTTGATTAGCAATAAAATTCCCATCTGAATATGCTTAATATTTTTCACAACTTGAGGATTGGAAGAAAACTGTGGAGAGTTCATCAGTCCTGGCCGGGCAGAGGTGCAAAGCAGACAGAGAGACCCCTCAATGATAGGATAATTTGTAAAATGTATCAATATAACAGAATGGGCTGGCTTTCATCAGATACCTTAGGAAGAATGAGCAATAGAAATGTGGACATTTAAGTCCTGGATAGCATGTAAACACTGAGATTTTAAAATAAAATTTTCCATGTAATAAGTATAACGAAGGCTTTTGCAATAGTGCCATATTTTTTCTTGTTTACTTCTAATATGGCAAATTCTGTTCAAATTTATGTAGCATTTCCCATGTTCCAGGGAGTGTGCATTGCAGAGGTGAATAGAACAGGGCCTCTATGTTGCCAAATAGTTTATTTTAAATCCCAAGTCAGATCATGTCTCTCCCTTGCTCTACACCCCGCAGGGTCACCCCAGCTCACCCAGTCGAAAGCCAGAGTCCTTGCAGTGGTCCACTGGGTCCTACGTGACCTCTTTGGCCACCTCCCATTGACCTCATCGCCTACCCCTCTCTCTCTCAGGCCACTCCAGCACAACTGAATATGTCAGGCATCCTCCTGCCTCTGCCAAATGAATGGGCTCTAATGAGGAACAACTGCAACTTCAGTTGTGGAGAAGGAAAGTTCAGAAGCTGACCTAAGAACCTGCCAGTAAGAAGCGCATGAGGAGAATGGGCAGGGTACTGTCTGATGTGCTGGCCTCACTGTCTGAGAGGAACAACCTGCTAGCTAGGTGGCTCCATTCCCTAGAGGGGACAAGGTACCACGGAGGGGCACTGAGCCCACAATGTGCTTCCATCCCACAGGATGCTAGTGAGTTTCAGCTTGCCTCCAACGTGCACAAGCTGCAAGGGACCCAATCCTGCAACTTTGGTTGATCAAAACTCAGGAATTACTAAGACAGAGCCTGATCACACCACTATATCTGTGATTGATCCTCATCCCAGGACTGCTTTTACTGCCTCTAGGTGGGCAAAGCACAGAAACTAACTTCAAGTCAAAGAGTGATACATCCAAGACCCCTGGACATTGTTATTATCTGGATCGTGGGCCAGTGGATACAGGTACTCGGCCAGTATCTGCCCATATTCCAATGAGTCATGCTTCATCCAGTTTGCCTAGTCCTATGCTCATGAGCCCTCTTGAAAATAAGAGAAGACAGTTCCAGAACTCTGGACAGACAACCCCAGTCTCCCAACAGCTGAGGATAGCTTCAGTAGCCAGGTAGGAGATGAGCACCCAGGAAAGCTCACCTGGGAGCCAGCATGACCTCAGCCTCCAAATGGATCTGCCTTGTCCCTCAGCAAGCACAAGAAAATCCCAGTGTGTTACTCTAAACAGTGGGTTGGGGGGACGGGAGGTGGGGGCGAGAAGGGTTCAGTGCGGGAGATGCTATTTTCCCTGGAGCAATATTTTGAAGGGTCCATCCTTGCCTCAGCAATATACCTGAAGGTCTGCATTTAAGTAGCACATGCCTCATATAGACTGACTTAGGACCCAGCCCCCTTGTGCCCCAGGCTTTCTCCTCGGCCCTCTTATCCCATGATGCATTCTGTGTACTTGCTCTCCCCACAGTTCTGTCCTTGTCACACCTTAATCATTACTACCCCGTTAGGCGATGGCACAGAGGGTTTTGGCTTCTTCCCATGGAAAATGATGGCCTCCTCACTTAGCCTAAGGAAAGCCTCAGCTTGAACAACCTTCCAGCCCTTTTCAAATGAGGCTGCTCAGATTCAGTAAAACGCAATCTTTGTGACTCAAAGAACTTTTAGAAGCTCATTAAAAAGTTCCAAAGTCTCCATGTATATCAGCTGGTTTTCTGCAATCAATATTTTCATGCTCTAGAGTGAAAGAATTGGAATCACGAAGTTTAAACACCCTCTTCCTTCAAAAAAAAAAAAGAAAAGAAAAAGAAAGAATCTAACTGAAGAGAAAAAGGTGAGGAGTCAAGGAATATATGTGGGAGTGATCGGATTCTACTTCCCAAGAAGGGCCCAGAACACTGGCCAGTTTACTTCCCGGGCCCTGGGCTGCGGGCCCAGCTAGGTGCCAGGTAGTCCCAAGAAGGTTATTTACCCAGATTACGGACCCCAGTGAAGGAAGGAAGAGAAGTCTATAATATCCAGAGAAAACTTTAGATGATACTGTAAATAAAAGTCTGCCTCTAAAATCAACAGTCTAGGTGACCAGCAACCAGTTGCCATGCAGGGCTCAGTAAGGGTCAGTGTGGGAATAAATGGGCCCTAAATGGAGCCCACAGACCCAGGGCCACTCTTGAGCAGAGAAGGCCTGCAAAGTAGAAGCTGGGAATGTTGGTACCAACTTCAAGCTCTTCTCAAAGCCTTCTTGTGATGACCAAAATCCCAACACTATGCACCTAGATCACTGAAGGCTAGTTAGGAGGCATGAAATCAGTGACAATGAAGGAGAAACTGAGTGTCACACTGAATGCACACACGGCTGAAATACACACAAGGCTGAAACTGTGTCTGAAGTGGGAGCATGGAGTTTCTTGGGATCTCTACATCCTGCGGGCTGAGGGCAGCAGTGACATGAGTTGGTTACACAGCAAGAGCCTTTGGGATGTCCCAGTTGAGGCAGGTTGGCTGACATGGGAGGAGTCGGAGTGTTGTGAGGCTGGCGGTCAGGAAGGACCTTTTGAAAACACCAGACTGATGCACTGCAGCCACTTGGAAACAGATGAGAAGCTGCTCATTCCTTGCACTGTTTTGCTGTGGTTGCTCAGGAAGGCCCATGGCCTGAGGGGACACTTTCCCTTCGCCAATAAAGTCTTCTTCTAGTCATGGCAGGATAGATCTGCTGGCAGAGAGGCCCACATCATAGCAGAGACCTATTTTGTGAGGGATAGCGAGGTCCGGGCCTGGAGAAAAGCTCTGAATATCTAAAGCTTGGCAAATGCAAACCCCTGTAAAGGGGGTCCCTGCCGGCCCCTCGGCCCCTGTGTGTGAACTGTCACCACCAGCTGCAGCTGGGCCATCCCAGGCTGCATGGCTGGCTGGTCACCAAGAGCTGTTTCCCCGCTCCTTTGCCCCTTGTATGCCCAGTGCGCTTTCATCTCTATGGCTCCATTTAGGCAGAGCCCTTGAGCCCAACCTCTCGTGGGATGTCATTACCCATCCATCCATCTGAATGAAATGACTCAAGTGGGGACACAGGAAGACTTAGACTGCACCAAGTCATCAATCCAATCATCGGAGATAAATCCAACTCAGGCATCTCAATGACTGAGAGCAGATATTAAGAGCAGCCAGTAACATCGCCTCGTCATGGCTATTTTAATCTTAATGGGTGGCATCTGTGTGCCAGGTGGGGAAGGTTCTAGCCCTAACCGCTGATCCACAAGCAGAAAACAAAAATTAACACAGTCAAGCAGTGGGCTTGTGCGTGGTTCTCCAGATACATGTTCATCACAGCTTCTTCCTGCAGGGAGACTCTCTGCCTCAATTGGGAAATTGTTCTTTGACGGAAATGATGAATTTGCCCTGAGCTGGCTCAGGAGGTGGGGCCGTGATTTGCTATCTGCAGGTCACTCTTCCCCTCCCCACCTGCCCGCTTTGTTCTCACAGAGGATTTGCTGATAGCCAGTGAGTGATCAGCAGCAGGATGATCCTGCTGTAATGGCAGGTGGCCTCTGTTACAGGCTGGTTCCAAGTCAAATGATGACATCACTGCCATCTGAGGAGTGAAGGAAAGCGCCACTTCCTCCCCCGCTGCAGGACCTCAAAACACCCATGCCCAAAGTCCCTCTGTCCTCAGCTTTGGTGATTATCCCCTCTTAAAGGGCAGGGCTGTGCTTGCCCTCACCCCAAGTTGTGTGGAAGGATGGAGGACCATCCCCACCCCTGCTCTCTCACCCCCCATCCCCAAGCCCACATCCCCAAGCTGGAGGTGTGGAGTCCAGAGAGGAGGTCGAGCATGGGAGACACTAACCACCCACACTTTACTTGCAAGAAGGGTGACAGCATGATGTGAACAAGGACAGCAGTAGATCCAGAAAGGTGCCAGCACTGGGAGGCTGGAATCACCAGCCATAACTGTTATGTGCAAGATGTCTGACTGTGTTGGGGTAAAGGGTCCAGCCCTGCCGATGGGGTACCCACCTCCATCTCCCAGCAGATATTGATGCTTAGGGGTCGGTGGGCCTCAAATTGAAAACCACTTATGTAGTTTGATCCTTCATTTTCCATACAAAAAAACTGGGGCCCAGGAACATTGTCAATCTTATGTAAGTCCCCTGCTTGCCACTGGCAGAATAGGGAATGGCAACAGGTGGCCTGAGCTCAACAGGCTGGTCCCCACATACAATATACTCCCAAATCCTATGACTTCATGTAGAAGGGTATCATTCTCTCTGATGCCCCTCCTCAGAGTTCTGATCTTGGGGATCTCCTGGCTGTCCCTGACTGCCACCCCTTCCTTCTTCCAACCCAACACCCTGCAACTACTTCCAGCCCACCTGCAATTACAGAGGCACATTGGAACAAGAAGCCAGGGCCAAGAAAAGCAGACAAGGTGAGGACAGTCGGTAGGGCACGAGGGTAGGCTTCAGCGCAAAGGGTCAAAGTTTTGGTTCTAATCAGAATGTGGACAAAACATAGACCACAAAGTGATCTGACTTTAGTGACTGTAGGAAATTCGAGCTTAGAAGGATTCATTGCAATAGCACAGGGGTTTACCAAGTAACTTTTTAGAAGTTCTACTTTTCTTTTAAAAGCAATCTTCCTAAGAACCCCAATATAGAGATGAGATAAAAGTGGAACTCTGGTTGAAGAGGAGCCTGCCCACTCATTTTCCCTGTCCTCCTCCCTTCCTCCCTGACAGCATCCCTGTGGCACCCTCAGGGCACCGAAGGGCTGCAGAGTGAACTGAAATCCTCTGCCATAGTAATGACAAGAAGTCAGTGCAATGGTCAGGATAAGACAGGCTATGCTGTGTAATAAACAGCACCAACATTTTCAGTTTCAAAACACAACAAGGGTTTTTTTGTGTTTGTTTTTTTCTCATCCACACAAAGTCTACTATGGGTCTGGATAGCTCTTCAGGGGAATCATCCTCCAAGTGGTGCCTCCATCTCACACATCCCTCCATGACAGCCACAGTAGGAGACTCCTGTCCCTGTTCCTATATGCGTCAGTCCAGAAACGACACACATCACTTCCTATTCCAGCTCATGCAGGGGAGCTGAGACATGTAGCCTTCCATGCGTCCAGGAAGAGGTGGAGAGCAGAAATACCAATGTACTGATGAGCTTTAGGGATATTTACCACAATGAGTAAGGCTTATTAGACAAATAAGTCCTGCATTACACGTACTGAGTGCATTGCAACCTGTAAAATACCACGATACATATTTTCCAGATGAAGAGACATGGTTTGAAAAAACAAGAATCTGAGACTGGCTGGAGGTCACGCCGTTAAGATTTAGCTAACCCTGTATATTCCAATTCCAGACCCAGAGCCCTAGTCACTATAATGGAACTCTAGGGAAAAGGAAGAAAGGGCAATTAAAGGAGAAGAGAGCCTGGTTGGTCAAATAAATGCAAATAAAGCAAAAATAAATTGATAAAAATCCCGCCCCTCAAGTTTTCTCATTCATAGGAAGGGATGAGAAGACAAAATGTGGCCAAAGAGCAGAGCTGGAGGGAGCGAGCAGCGAGGGAGGGAGACTCAATATCCCCACCCTGCTCAGTTTACTGCATTTAGAACATTTTGGCGGTGAGTCATATCCCACTTGAGATATCAGGTTGATGGATTTCAAAGCAGGGCTGGAAAGTTCACAGTAAACAAGGAACTGTGTGTTGTTTAACAGCAGTTTGTGTGCACAGAGCACTATGCTACTCACCACATTTCTTTGGCATTCGTAGGCTCGCTGGGCATGGTGTCCTGGGCAGGAATGACCTTTCCCTGGAGTAATGTCATCCTTAGTCTGTGGAAGATGCAGAGCGCATCCTCAGTAACTCCACAGGGCAAGGAATCTGGTTCAGATTGGGCGGCCTTGGGGACACTCGCCTGGCTGCAGGGTCCAGAAGCCAGGAGTGGGGATGCAGGGAGTGTGTCCACTTATTGCCAACCCTCCTTCTCACAGCCCCAGGCATCTCCAGGGGGCCATTTCAAACCTTTGTTCTCTGGGCCTCAGGCAACAGTGAGCTCAGATACTCTTATAATCCAAGTTCAAAGGAGTTGTGTTGCCCTGAGGGAGGCAGGTAGGTGTGTCCACCAGAGTAGAGGGGGGTCTTGACATTACTGTGTTTCCCCAAAAATAAGACCTAGCCAGAGAAGAAGCCCTAGCATGATTCCTTCAGGATATGGAGGGCATGCACCCCTCATATGAGGGTTTTATAACCTTTTTCAGGGAGAAGGGTTCTCTTTCCACAAACTCCTTCAGCTTAAAGTATTCAGTATGCCAATGTGTCATACTTTGGCACCTAAAATCATGCTGTGGCTTATTTTCTGGCTAGGTCTTATTTTCGGGGAAACAGGGTAGCAATGGGACCAAGTGTCAGGGCCTAGATAAAGGTGTAATCTTCCACCCCCATTAACAGTGTCAGAGCCAAGTTCAGAGCAGAACCCCATCCGCAGCAGGGAACTGGTAGGCAAAAAGTCATCAAGGTAGACACCAGGGTCTCTAAAGTGAGTTGCCAGGGAGCAGAAGGAGATGGGCCAGGTAGAGCATACAGGTGACCCACCATCTTGGTGCTTCCTGGACTCATCCTGCTGCTGTCCTTGCTGCCCTGGACAGGTAGGCTGAGGAAGCATCGTAGGGGAGGGCGGCAGTGTCTCTTGCTGGAGAAGGCCAGCAGCCAGCGCTGGGGCAGAGGATCACTCAGACATGCCTTCTGTCTCTGCCTGCCAAGGATCTCTGACTCTGCATGGCCCAGTGAGAGACGGCACTGCTGGCCATGTCAGCAGTCTTCTTCGAATGTTCACGGTGCCGATCTCAAGACTTCCGGCTCTGCTTCTGAAACAGGGCTCCAACCACTTCATCCCCCCAGGACACCCTTTCCCTCCCTGCTGCTGACTGAGTCTGCTCGTTTTCCCATCTTGGCTACTGAGCTGCCGTGAGCATCCCTGTGAAATGCTCCATCTGTCCTGGGTTTGTGGGGAATAGTAGGCTGGCTCTTCAGGTGTTCTCACCGCCCCCCATCTCAAGGACCTTCCATTCAAATGTGGAGTGCAAATCCCTCCCTTCTCCCAGGGACACGGGGCCCTGGAGTCAAGGACAGAGATGTAAGGCCACGTAACAAGGGAACAGGTGAGTTCCTTCTGGTTAAACCTGATCCCAGGATTCAGGAACAAAATCTCTTCCCCCTCCAGGTGGGCAAATCATGAGCAAAGTGGGTCTCAATCTGGATGCTCATTAGAATCATCTCGTGTGGTTTTGTAAAAACCATTGTCCAGACCTCACATACCTCCAGACCAATTCACTTAGAATGTCTGGGGTTTAGGCCCATGCACTCGTTTTTGTTTTTGTTTTTTTAATTCTCCAGAAAATTTTAGTGGATAGGTAATTGCCTATTGTCAAATCAGCTCTCCAATGTTAGCTAGAGGATTTTTTTGGAATTTTTATTCCACTCGTTCCAGCCTGTACATGACTTCCTTCCCATCCCTTCATTAATTACTGAAACTTACAATTACACAGCGCAACACAAAGCACGTTCCTCTACATATCTCACTCACTCCATTAAGCCAAGTGCTCCTCCATCACGCCTGTGAAGGGAAGGATGGGTCTTATTCACTGATTTAGTTTCGCCACCTTGCATAGCTATCATGAGATGGAGAGTCAATGTCTACTGAATGATCCTGTAAGACTTTTATATTGTAGCTTTATCATCACAATTTTATTATATATCATCATGATTTTGCAGTTGAGAAAATTGAGGCCAAGAGAGGTGAAATATCTTTACCCACAATCACACAGCCAGTGAGAAAAATGGCAGCAGTGGAAATCCAGGTCTTCTCAGTCTGGCATGATTCCCATAGTTCTCTCTGTTCTTTCTCTCATCAATCCTTGCCCAGGTCTGCCCATGGCCTTCCGTTAGTCTTAACGCTGTCCTTCAGGGTGTTGAAGGCGGCTGAGCTCGGGTCACAGCTCTACTTTGTCCCAGGAAGGCGCTTCCTGCATTTCCCAGGCTATGCTCACAGCCACCTAAGCCATTTCCAGCTTTCGCCAAGTCACACGCTGTATTCCTATTTCTCTCAGTCACAAATGAAGCACACGCCACAGGTCCTCTCTCATTCCTGGACTCTCTCCCCATATAACCCTATACCATCACCAAATCTCACCCTATCACCCTCCCCTCCGTGACCCCCCCAACCTTCCCATTAGGCCTTCTGGAACTCACAGTCCATTGTTAGGGAAATCTCCTACATACCCAACATCCATTCCTGCCCTAAGAGATGCCCAGCCCTCCCCACTGAGGATGCTAATCCCCACCACCCTCTGCCCCACATCCCTCTGAACTTGGCTTCCGGACTCAGGCAGTGTCCTTGCTCCTCACTGCTGCTTTCAGGCAGCAGTTTCTCTCTCCTTCCTAAGATTATCAGATGCTCTGAAGCTCAGGCGATCGGGCCTGCTGCTGCTTCTCGTGGTGGGAGTCATGGACAGAGTTCTTCTCAAACTTTAATGTGCACACGAGTCACTGGGGAGCTTGTTAGCAGCGGGTTCTGCTTCGGTAGATGTGGGATAAGACGGGGAGGCTAGATGCCCTGCGTTTCTAGCCAGTTCCCTGGTGGTGAGGCTGGCCCAGCAATGTTCTTGCAGCCAAGATCTACGGGTCTCTGAACCACCCTCTCCTTTTCTGGATAACTTTATTTTGAACACCAACACTGCTCCTTTCTTCATTCTTGTTATTGTCATGTGTATGTGAACAATTCTTCCAAAACCCTGGCCTCCCAATGCTTCGCATTGTTCCTCCTTTAATTATCTTATCTCCCACCTCATCTCACTTATAACCTACCCTGGTTGTACCCTAAACCTTGTCTTTAGCAGTACTGACAGCTTCTCTATGATCTTAGTGTCATGCAGCCACACTCAGTGTATCCATTCCCTCTCACTAAACCCCTGCTTCCCACAGTGCTGGGACCTCACTGAGAGCTCAAGTCCTAGGGCTGTGCCTACAACGTTTTTCTTGCCCCACAACCACCCCCGCACCCTTGTGAGTTACTGTCCTCCTTAACATGTAGTTATAAGGTTATAATCACTCTGTTGGACATCCCATCAATTCCACGGTGCTTCCCTCACCTGGCAAAGCCTCCAATCTTATTAACCCAAGACTGCTTATTCTGTGTACTCCAAGCACACAGTTAGCAAGAAATACAGGCACACTGGGTGGTCTTGCTTTCATTCGTGACAACTAATCTCACTTTGGTTCATATGTTGTCCTAGCCTATGCATTTCCCTACTCTTCTAAATTACTATTCCATACATTCTGCTCCCTTCTAACTTCTCTCTCCTCCCTGCTCTTCACAGTCAGCTGGTAACTTCGCTTTTTCTTTCACTGAGACAACTGAAGCAATCAGAATAGAATTTCTGACAGTGTCCCCCATAATATCAACTCCCCTCCCTACCCCGGTGCCCAGGACTTCCTGTGCTGTTTCCCTGCTTACTCTGGATTACCTTTCCCTGAGTGCCTGGCAAAGCACACCTCCTCCACGTGTGTACCAGAACCTCGCCCTTCTTGCCTATCCAAGGACATCGTTCCAGAAACTTGCTCCCCTTGCTTCTGTAGCAGCAATTTTTCCCTATCTGCTCAGTAATTCGCAACAGTACACAAATATACTCTCCATCTCTAAAAACAAAACAGAACAAAACAAACTTCCTTTGACATCCACATGCACTTCCGATTAACCCCCCCATTTTTCTGCTTTATAGCAAAACTCTTGAAGTTTTACCTAAGGTCATCTCCAGTTCTGCTCCTCTCATTCTAAGGTTTTGTTTGTTTTATTGAAAGTATCTTGTACATAGAAGAGAGTGAATATGACATATAAGAATAGTTTAAAAAACAAATCTGAAGCAAACACCATGTGACATATCCACCTGGGAGTCTAACAGGCATCTTGGACCTTGCATGCCCAAAACAGAATTATTGACCTTGACCCCTAACTCTGATCCTCTTACCCTCTTCACCATCTTGGGGAACAGTAATTCCAACCTTCAAGTTTGCTCATGTTAATAAGCCAGATGGAAAAAGACAAGAACCATATGATTTTACTCATATGTGGGATATAAAACAGGGCAACAAACAAAGAAAACAAACAAAAACCTCACAGACAACAGGGTGGTGGTTACCAAAGGGAAAGGGGGTCTGGGGAGGTAGAAGAGGGTAAAGAGGGTCAAATACATGGTGATGGAAAGAGACTAGACTTTGGGTGGTGCACACACAATGTGATATATAGATGATGCATTATAGAAATGTACACTTGAAACCTAGGTCATTTTACTAGCAATGTCACCCCAATAAATTTAATTTTAAAAAAAAAGGAAACCTGAGTCATCAATTAAACTTTAAGTAAATTGCAAAGAAATTTTGACTCTGTGAAACCACCAAGATGTCTATTTAAGCTATTTAGAGATAATACCACGTACTGGGAAGTAATGGGTGTTTTCACCAGAGCTAGTTCTTAGATCGACTGACATATAATATGCACTTGTGCTGCGTGCTTCCCAGAGCCTTTGTGAATAAAAGCTGTGAAAAATTCAAAGTTCTACACATATGGGAAAGGGTGTTATCAATACTTTACAGAATGATGGGTAGAATAGCTGTCTTTAATGGAAAGACAGAGGTTGAAATTCGACTTGTGATATTTTCCAGGCTGCTGTCTAGAAAGGTCATGTGACCATCCTCGTCTGTAAACTCAGTCCATGTTATCTGGTCTACTGCCCACCCCAGGTGACAGCAGCACACAGCAGGTTAGATACCATGTGGATGCTTTGTGAATGCACCACAGCTACCTGGCTCTCCAAGGAAACTTGCATGCCAGCAAAATAGTCTCCCCAGACTTCTTTGGGAGTGTCACCTCACCCATCCCCCAACCCAAAAGGAACCCAGGTGGTGGGAGACACGAGCAGGGGCCTTGGCTGTCACATTTGGCTGAGCAAATGTGCAGAGCATGGTACCCTGGGAAAGCGATATGGCAAGGACCCAGATAGCATTTTCTCTTTGTAAATCTCTGTTCTCCAAAACTGTCAAGACAGCCCTCAGGAGAGTACAGGAAAAGTGACAGGGAAACGTGTAAACAATGTGAAGTCACAGGAATTCCCTGAAGAAGCATTAGTGATAGCAGTAGCAATATGCAACCCTGTCAAACCCCCCTAGAAAGTTTTGTACTAAGCCTCTGAATTTACAGAAAACGGAGTTAGGAGATTGTGGGGCAGGGGAAGAGGAGGCGACAGCTGTACTGAGCAGAATCATGTGTAATGTAATCATTCCACTGCCTCTCCCTCTGTTTGCAATGGATTGTTGCCTTGGCACAGCTCTGAACGGACTGTTCCCAAGCAAGAAGCACCTTCATCAATGCCAGTAGAGAAAGGGTATCAAGATGGGGTTATTTGCAGCATATGGAATGGGGATATCTGCCTGTCACTCTGAAGTTCCTGGGAGGGATACTCTTGAGGGTTGTCAGCCTCTGCCCTAATTTCACTCCTTTATTACTCCAGCCCCTCACCCCACAAACACACCAACATATAGAGGAAAACCCAGAGATCAGGGCTGAATATCAACCTCCTGTGATGCCTGCTGTCTCTGAGAAAATCCTTCCTTATATTTATAAGGAAGAAGTTTCTACCAAGCTGAGCTTTCAAAGCTGAATATGTGTCATTGGAAGGGACTGAGTGTCCCATCACTGAAAGTGTTTAAGACAGTCAGCTACTTGGTCTCCCATCATGAGGGACATTCAAGGCAATGAGCAGTGGGGCCAGGTAACCTTGAAGGCCACTCTTCTTCCCCTTGGAGTAAATGAGCTCATAGGAGGTTCGGAGAGCCTCCATGAGCGTGGCATGCATTGGATACGGTGATTTCCCAAAGGAAGAGGATGGAAGCTTTGACGTCAAGGTCAAAGCCTCATTGAGGAACCCAGGACAAGGATACACTCAGTGGGGCTGGAACATCAAGCATGAAGGGACAGTGAAGGGAAAGTAGCCCAAATTTACAAAATGGGAAATTAAGGCTCAGAGGGAAAGGAATTTGCCTGAGGCCACGAGTAAAGGCAGTGAGAAGAATTCCTGTCTAAGAATTCCAGTCTAAGAATTCCTGGTAAAGAAAAGAGAATGTGGTGAAAAAGATGGTATCAGACCCATTAGATCTGTAGGGACTATTTATTATGTCACAAAAAGGTGGAAGACTCTCTAAAACATACTAAGTGAAACAGAGCAAACACAAAAAGTGATATAATCCATGATTCCATTTATATGAATTTCTAGGAAAGGTAAAAGCTGGAATCACAGAAAGGAGACCAGTGATTTCTTGGGGCCACACATGCGGGAGGGATTAACTCCTAAAGGGACCCAAAAGATCTTTGTCGAGTGAGGGAAACAGTCTATATGTTCACAAATGGGTATGCAATTCCAAAATTCATCAAAGACTTAGCTGTATATAAATGAAACCTAATAACATAATAAAAATAACGACATTAAAAAAACTTAACAACAGCAACGAAAAACTGGTTACATCAACTCCAGACAGGAATCTTGATTCTGAAGAAACTGGGGGGACAGACTGGCCAAGACAACCTCTAACCAGGAGCCAAATTCCTAAGCCTGAGCTATACGTCCTGCTGTGTCCGCCCCAGTTCTGGAAATTACTTTAAACATGAATGACAAGAACAAAATATTTCAAATTCCAAATTACGCCAAAGCAGTGAATCTTTTGAGATGTGTGTGTGTGTGTGTGTGTGTGTGTGTGTGTGTGTGTGTGTGTGTGTGTGTGTGTGTGTGTGTGTGTGTGTGTGTGTTAACTCTGGCTATCTTTCCTTTCTGAATGATCTGTAGGTGGAGATGGCTTTAACTCAGAAAATTTGGGCAAGTGCTGTTGTGCTTTATGTTCAAAGGAGTTTTTGATGGAAATGTTAGTTAGGTATGAACCAGAGACACTACCAAAAGGGATACATCACCTGGAGATGTTTGCTCGTGCTGAGTAAACACCTGGTAGGAAGGATATTTTGAGAACTGGATCCTAGTCCCAGCTCCACTACAGGTAACAGCCAGCAGAGAAGAGAAAATCTCCCACTCAAGGTGAGTAGATGATTCCCAAGCACATAAGGGAAAGTAGTGTGGTGGTTAAGCGCTGGCTTGGGACGCCAGAGGCCCCGGTTCGGGTCCCACATATGAGGGCCAGTGACACTGCCCTCAAAAAACAAAAGAAAAAAAAAAAGATAGCCAATACACTCAGCAATTGGAAAATAAAACTGTGCCCAATTCAACAAAAAATTGTAAATCTCAAACAAAATCTCAAACTAACTTTAAAACAAATATATTTGGGCAAGTCTCCAAAATGGACTTACTATGATTATCAGATGGAAAATAGTAGGAAAGGTGAGAAGCAATATTCAAAGAGATACAGGCTAAGAATTTTTTTAAAAAGACACGGTTGTCTGATTGGAAGAACATTTTATTCAAATAGCAAACGTCCCAAAGGGCTGAGAGGAAATGACTGCAAACCCTGAATTCTATATCCAGCTGCAATGACTTGAGATTTCAAGAGCAAAAAGAAAAGACATTGGCTTAATATTTATAAAAATGTTATTCCAATATAGTTTATTGTGCACTCACTCACCAAGTAAGCAAACCACAAACATGTGAACTGAATAAACAATAAATTAATTACAAGAGCTGCTCTGAGTGGGAGAAAAATTGGACTGAGGAGAGGATCATAGGCTATTTTGCAGTATTGTACATAATATTTTACTTGTCAGAAACCTAAAATAAATATGACCAAATGTTATCAAGGTACATATTACTTTAAAGTTAAAAATTTTTTTTTAATCAACAAATCTTTTAAAGGCAAACACTATGGATCTGAAATAGTCTTAGAGAAAGCAGGAAATTTCTCACACAAGCTCTTCCGGAGCAGTGGTCTTCCCTTCTTCACTTTTGCTCCCGCTGCATTTGAAGTGTTTATCTCTCTAGAGATGCTCAATGAATATTTAATAAATGAATAAAGACCCACCTAAACATCTAATGACACAAGAAAGGCAAATGGGTCTAAAAACAAGTGATTGGAACTATTTCCAACACAATCATGTGTTCATTCTTCCAACAAGCCTCCACAGTGACTAGACAAGGTGCTGAGGATACACAGACAAACAAGACAAGGCCTCCCACTCTTATTGAACCCACACTTAGCACAATGTGGGATCCAACAGGCTGAGTGTCCTAATAGAACATCCAAGGGCAGCGATTCTAGATTGAGGACTGAGAAGTCCTTCTCAGTAGCTACAGTCACTTCCTTCCAAGAAGTGCTTTTCAAGCATTTTCCTTTTTTCTCTCTCAAAATTAAATTCCCTTCTGATGCTCTTATAAAGCCAGTGACTCTAGTAAAACTGAAGAAAAAAAATGCAAGCAGGAAAAAACAGGGAAAGAGGAGCTGTTCAAATCAATAAGCCCCTCCCCTAGGAGCGTCAAAATGCTTCGCCCAAAATCCTGCGAGGAAACTGCAGGCAAAGAAAAAATAGATTCCATTTCTTGGTCTAGAAAGTGTCACTCTGGAATCCGCTGCCTGTGCGAGATAAGCTCTGCATTGGCGAGGGACAGGAAATTGAGGATGGGAGGGGATTTTCCCAAGCGGTATTAATACTTCTTCTCATGCTTTGCAGAGATTAGAACTTTTATCACTAGTTCACACACCTAGAAAATTGTATTAAGCTGTAGTAATTTTTTTTTTTTTTTTTTAGGGCAGAATGGACCCAAGTTGTTCCCTCTCTTAGGATGCTGTGAGATGATGAGCTCAATACGGACCGGGAATCCAAACCCCATGGAACCAAAGCGGTTCCACCTTATGATGGGGTTCCTTCTCACCAGGGGCAGGACTGGATGAGGGTGGATGTATGGAAAGATCTATTTTAACGAATGGAATGAAGGGGCCACATCTACCCCTGAAGACAGGTCCCTGGACAGAGGTGAAACAGGGATCACCAAGATAATGTCACCAAACAGAGGTTGCCAACTGGAAAAGGTCATCCAGAAAGTTAGGACAAGAGCATGCAGCTACAGGAGGCAAGAACCAGCTTGAGAATCTTAGCAGGCAGCACACAGGAGAGAGAGGGGGTCAGGGATGGTGGCAATGAGGCCACAACTCTGGGAAATACCAGTGCCCCTGACACAACCACGTACAGAGTACTTACCATAGGCCAGATTTAAGTTCAGTGCTTTACATCGGTGAGCTCATTTCTGCCTCAAAAAAAAAAAAAAATTATCACAGGAAGCAACCCTTATAATTCTTATTTTACAAACAAGGAAAGCGTGAATCAGAGATCAAGCAACTGGTAAGGAGGGCGGTCATGATGCAGACCCGATACCCAAGCTCCATAGCCCAGGCCCACAGCCATTCTCATTGCCAGGCCGGTCCCTGCGCCACCTCCCACCACCACCAGACAGGGCACATCCATTCCCTCGCCCCAGCGGGAGACAGTCTCGCAGTCATCAGCCCGAATCTTCAGGTTCTACCTGACAACACAGCGACGCCCTCCAGGGCAGGAACAATGTCTGAGTGTTTTCTATTTCCCCAGCTGGCCTGCTGGCAAGGAGGGCTCCATCTGCCATTTCAAGGGCACCCACAGCACCCGTGCTGGTGGGGAGGCAGGTAAGCGAGTCTAGGCCACTGGGCCTACCTGCTGGCTCAGGCTAGGGTGGGAAGCTGCTGCTGCCAGTTATCTAATCTCCTGCCTGACTGAACTCCTATAAATCAGAGTGCCTGCTTAGTGCTGAAGCAAATTAGGCAGCCTCTAACTACCCGTGAAGAACAATTAGGCATCCCAGAACAGCATCAAGGTTCCAGATCTGACTAGAAACTGGGGCTGCCATCTGTCTCCATGATTAGCAGTTTTCCAAGCAAGTGACAAATAAGAAAAAAAAAAAAGTCATTGCCAAGGTTGACTCAATACACAGGAGGAACTCCTACTAAGTGTGGGTCATGGTGCTAGGCAAGGGGGGTACAAAGGACAGGACATGCCTTCCAGAGCTCATTCTATCTGGAAGGAGGACATGAATGACGCAAGGAACCGTAAGAATGCCAATGGAATTTGTGCAGTCTCTGAATTAGTCCGGAGCAGAGAGATGAGCACAGCGGGTGAGGGTGGGGTGCGGGTGGGCAAGTGTCTCCCTGAGGAAAGTGAGATTTTGAGTGGGCTTTTAAGGATGAACAGGGTAGAGGAAGGTGAGTAGAGGGGAGGGAAAAGGCAGTGTAGACATGGAAAGTGATGTCACTTGAGGCACACACCAGGGGGCCACAGAGGGCAGCTTGGAAAGCTGGAAGAATTGCTGGAGCCCAAACATGGCTGCCTTGAATGTCAGTCTGAAGAATCAGGACAGAGATATATGTGTCAGCTAAGACCAAGCAATGGCCACAGAAGTCCAAACACCGTTGCCATCTGCATTTCTAGTAACATTTCGGTCCCTGCATGGATAATGTGACAACATTTCCCGGGAATGAGCTGGTTTCAGAGACCTATTATAGTTTTTGGTCATCCAGGGACTAAAAACTACACCCTCACAGTCAAAGGCAACCCAGCCTCTTTCTTAAGGGTTTTTTTTTTGTGTGTGACAGACATCAGCCACTTTGTAAAGCTTCCAGGGCAAAGGTACATTTCTAGAAATAGGCTGGTATAAGCATCTCTTTGCACAAAATGGAACAGAAAAGAAAATGCTAAGAGAGGAGCAGGAAAAAAAAAAAGAATTCTGTATCTGTAAGAAGGAAAACAACATTACAAATTCAAATGGCAAGGAAAAAGATAACTACTTCTGAATACAAAAGAAAAACTTATGACCACAGTTGTATAAAGATTGAAATAGGCCAAAAGTGAAGATGTCAAGAGATGAACATTGGAGAGTGTACGAAAATGTTATTCGTTTCCTGTGACTTCCATAATAAATTACCACAAACTTGGTAGCTTAAAACAAGAGACATTTACTCTCTCACAGTTTGGGAGGCCAGAAATCCAAGATCAAGGTGTTATCAGGGCCGACCGCCCTCTGAAGGCTCTGTGGAGGGGGGCGCTTTTCTTGTCTCTCCCAGTTTCTGGGGCCCCAGGTATCCCTTGGCTCTGGCCACAGACCTCCACTCTCTGCCTCCATCTTCACACGGCCTTCTCCACTGAGTCTGCATCTTCTCTTCTGTGTCTTCTATGGACATTTGTCATTGGATTTAGGACCCACCAAGACAATCCAGGATGCTCTCATCTCGAGATCCTGGACTGAATTACATTTGCAAAGACCCTGTTTCCAAATAAGGTCACAGTGACAAGTTCCAGGGGTTAAGATGTGAACATATCTTTTAGGGGACTCACCACGGAAAATACATCAGTTCTTCTGTACTGTACCTGCCTTTATTTCTATCCATGGATGAAATATTAATGGCAAGTACAATATTTTATGGCTGGCAGGCTCCTTGAAACTATGGCACCTCCTGAAACTCCTGAATAATATGCCAAAAATGGTTACCCTTCTAGCTGGTGGAAATTTGTTATACTTTGTTGCACTCATGATGTTCAGAGGCATCATGGGAACTAGCTGTTAAACTGTAAGCTTAACTCAAAGTTTATAACCAGGGTTTCTAGTCTAGCTTCTTGCTCTACTTTACAACATCTTATCCAGTGCTCTTCCGTTCCACACACTCTTCCCCCGTACCAATCCACACCCCATAATAAAACATCGGAGTCATTATCCAAAAGAGCAGAAAGTAGTTCCTGCCAGGGGTTCTAGTTCATGCTGATATCCTCAAAGGGTAATTTTTAAACTTTAATCACCTGCTGTGGCCTCCAGATCCCAGTTGACAGAGCAGTGCTGGTTGGCCTTCAGAAGAAGCACCCGAGAAACTTGTTTAAAAATACAGATCATCCAGTCTACTGGAGGTCTCAATTACAACATGGAATGGAGCCCATGATTTTGTATCTTTAATAAGCTCCCCAGGTGATTCAGATGGGTGGAATGAGGTTGCAAAGTGCTGCCAGTATACAGATGTTTCTGTCATTTATATGTCAGAGTTACGTAAATCCTATGATACAAATGAGGCGAGGTCTCATGGGCCTCCAGAAGCCATGAAAGCTGATCCCCTGCTCCCTCTCTCACCTCAGTTTCCACCAAGCTCCCCCTTGTTTGACACATTCCGGCCACACTGGCCTCTTGTTGTCTCCAACCACTTCTTCCCAGGCCCTCCATCTTTGCACTTCCTTTGCCTGGAACAACCCTCCCTGGCCATCTGCATGTCTTACTTCCTCACCTATTTCAGATCTCCATTCCAATGTCACCTTATCAGGGACCCCTTCTCTAACTACCCCATATGGCAAAATGCACACACACAAATGCACACCCATCACTACCTAGCCCACTACCCTGCTTTATTCTTCAGAGCAATAATTAGTACCTGTCAGTTCACATGTACATGTAATTATTTTGGTCTCACCAGAATGTAATCTCCCTGAGATCAGGGATATTGTTTGTTAGCTTGTTTTTCATTACTATTTTTATGCTTGTTCCGGTGTCTAGAACACTGCCTAGCAGGTACTGTGTATTCAGTAAATATTTGATGGATTAGTGAATAGAAGAAAGCGTTTCTATCACAAAGAGTCAGGAAGAAGTCCAAAGTTTGAAATTATCTTCATAAATTTACATAAGAAGATAAAATGTCTCACAAAGGCTTCTAGCCTAAAAAAAGGGGAGGGAGAGATGAAGACAAGATAATCCTCTGTTTCTTTAAAAGAGATGGGTTGCCCAGTTCTGATTGAGTTGTTCCACCCTTGTCAGCAGAGTGAAACTGAAGGAGCTCAGCTCTGAGATTTTGGAATTCCTTAGCCCATCCCTGGACAAGCTGCTGCTCATGGAAGAAGCGCCAGAATGAGAACAAGAGAAGTGGAAAAAGCAAATGTGTTTATCCTCCCAAACAGTCCTCTCTGCCTTCCTGAATGATCCAGTAATAAATAAATGCTTCACAGCCCTAAAATAATAATAATAATAGTGACTGCTAGCCTAGATGCATATACACAGAAAATTCATTTTTGAAGCACAAAGTTAAGTCATCATTTCAACAGAGAAAAATTGAGATAATTTATAATCAATAGACCATTGCTAAAAGAAATTCGAAAGGATGTATTTCAGATAGACGGAAAGCTAGATGAAAGCTATGTGATACAAGAAGGAATAGTGAATAAGAATATTGGTAAATAAGTGGGAAATCTAAACAAGCATCAGCTATATTAGACAAAATAATAATGTGTAACTTGAAGGATTAACAAAATAGAGGCAGAACCAAAATAGTGAGCTATAAAAGCAAGTATGTTGATAGGAAGCGATCAGCAGAAAAATGTCTTATTTTTCACAAGGGAAGCAAAGATATTAAGTTTAGACTTTGTTAAGCATGCACGTTAAAATAGCTAGAGTAACAGGATGCATAGCTTCAAACCCAGAAAAGAGCTAAATCAGAATGAAAAAAAAATTCAAATTGATCTAAAGACAAATTTCCACTGATTTGAAGACAGGCAAGAAGGAAGACTGGAGGTAAGAGACAGAAAAAGTAGGATAAAGAGAAAGAAAGCACATAATTAAAATCAGGCATATAAATCCATATATACCAGTATTACATTAATTGTAAAGGGACTAAATTCTCAAAAGAAATACTGTTCGATTGTATAAAAACAACTCAGCTACATGGTTTTTTATAAGAGACCTGTCAAAAACATAAGGACAGAAAATTTGAAAGTAAAGGGTGGAAAAAAAGATATTTTAGGATTATTGGAACCTAAAGAAAATTGGGGAACTATTGTCTTTCAGACATAAAGTACCATCAGTGACAAAGGAGGTAACTTCAAAATGGAAAAAACAAAAAGTTCTGTTCATAAAGAAGATATAACAATACCTCCTTCCCTTTCCCAAAACAGGCTACTCCCAAACAAGATTGCAAGGTTAAGGATTATTGAATTTACCCAAAATTAACTGAAATAATCATTTGGGTTTATGTTGGCATAGACTATATTATTTTTTAAATAAATTGACTACTTTCACCAGAAATTTTTATGTAATTTTACTATAAACAGAAAATGCTCTTGTGGTGGATAAAATAAGTTTGACCTGTCTCCTCCATTACGTTCTATCTTTAAGAAGCTAAACAGTGCTTTCAGACCAAAAATACTTTTCCATTCCAGCTACCGAGTAGTTGTGATATAACAGAATTAGCATTTCAAGATGTTAGTCCTCAGTCAGGCAAAAAAAAAAAAAAAAATATGTTGTGTAGATCTGAAATATTATTAAAAATTCTATGGATTTTTATAAGTATATTTGAGAAAAACAGACACAGTCAAATTCACCGAGTCCCAAGAGAACAATTAGATCCAGAAAAGTCAATACAGTACAATTTTCTTTTGTATAGTTTTTTTATACACACTGCATCAAGAGAGGGTCTTACCATATTAAAATTTCCGAAACAGATGACAGTGTGGTACAAAGGACCAAAAACCACTGGTGTGATGGAAAGACATTTCATGGTAACTAAATTAAACCACTCAATCATGAGGCTGATAATAAAGACAGGAAGGCAGAAGCAGGAGGTAAAAGGATGATTAAAAGACGGTCTGATGAGTCTGAAATGAGAGGTGCTGCCTAGCAGCTCTGGCTGGAGAAGGTTTCAGAGGAGCAGGCTGACTGATCAGTATTCCAGGAGTTTCCAAAGGAACTCCAATACTCACACACAGAATTTCCAAAACAGCCTGGGTGTGTGAAGTATGTTTATTTTGAACAATGGGATTCCTTAGACATATAACTAAACATGATTTCCTTTTTATAGCTTGCTGAGACTGTTAAACAATTCACACATCAGAAAATTAATTAATTAATTAATTAATTAATTAAATTTGGCTAACTACAGCATCTATATTTTTTCTGGAAAATGTAATCATTTAAAACCATATTGTATTGATGGCACCTCTGTAAATTCAGATCTGTGGGTCAACTTTCAAATCCTGGAAATGCAAACTGTTCCACTGTTATAGATTCATTCACCAAATGTGAAAGTTGCAAAATTCTTCCAGGTTTACCCTGATCCTCACCAGGATGGTTCATCCAAGGCAACCAAGAGCCAGTCCCTTTTTAAATATGCTTTTCCTGCCAATAAATATTACATTGACTGTTTTGGTAGTGTATTAGAACTTTTAAATTCTCACTAATGGAAGGGTCTTCCTTGGGTCTCCCATACATTTTTTAACTCTCTATATAATAGTTGAAAGTACTGGGTGTTAGAGGTCAATAGACCTAGGTTTGCCAATCTCTAGCCATGAATCAGTCCTTGGACAACTTCCCTAAGCCCCAGTTTCCTCAGCTGCAAAAGAAAAGCATAATAATATTATCAAAACTCCAAAGTGAGAACTGAAAGAGATCATCCATTAAAATGTCACCATCTTCGCCAGCATCACCATCATCAACACCTCCCCACTTCAACAAGGGGTCCCAGCTGGTACCATCCCTCTGCCTCAAGCCCTCACTGCCTCACATCTCACCGAGGTTCCTCCAGTTTTTCTTTCTGCAAGCAGAATCATAACACCTCTCTTAAATGTTTTCAAATATCTCAGCTTCTCCACTTCTTGAGTGGTGTGCGTTTGTTGCACATGCG
Source organism: Aselliscus stoliczkanus (assembly GCA_033961575.1). Classification (NCBI taxonomy): domain Eukaryota; kingdom Metazoa; phylum Chordata; class Mammalia; order Chiroptera; family Hipposideridae; genus Aselliscus; species Aselliscus stoliczkanus. The sequence continues at coordinate 12,078,406 of CM066734.1, forward strand.
TTTTAGAGATAACAATAACAATATTAATTTATTCTTATCTAGGCAATGCCAATTTTGCACTTTCCCTAACATTTTATGTCAGGGACATCCTTGATCTATAATTCTAACTGAGTCGTAAATAAAACATCTTATGTAGGTTACACCTCGTGTTAGATGATTTCAGATAATTTCCTGAAAATCTACATATAAATTATTTACTTTCCAAATGGCAGTCATATTTTAAATATGCCAAGAGAGGTGGTATTTAATGCACCTTAGAGTGAATTATTTTGCAAAGCAAAGCATTCATCTTCAATATGGTCATTCATTCCCTAATCTGTCTGCTTTACAAGACTGCATTTTTATTTATCATGTTTGTTTAAAGCATGACCTCTCTGTAGATTTCATCAGTTATTTGTGTATTATACCCAGAGGGTAAAGCATATTAACTTTTAAATCTTTACCTTAATGCTCTCTCTCCCTACGGCTATGTTAGATTCTGTACCTCCATCTTTGACCAGTAGGATTACAAGAAAGACAATTGAGAACACCACCAATTCAGATGCTAAACCTACAATAGAAATCAATTGAACAGATGATTCAAAAGGTTTAGGCTATATTTCTGTGACAAAAGCCACACTTTCAGAGAATTCCAATTCAGTTTTTGAAACACATAGTTTTGGGTGAGAGCCAGTAGTATAATTGTGTTGAAGAGTGTGATGATTATGCTATTTCCATCTATTTTGCATAAATTTGAATAATACTTCCAAGTGACCCTAACCTCACATATGTCACAATTACTGCAATTAATTATTACAAATGCATTCCAACCCTGCATTCTGGACATGACACACATGAAGTGTATAACAGAGAATGAAATCAACCAGTTTACCTCCCAGATAAAATCCCACAAAGACATATTATGGAAGGCGGTCATCTGAAGTGTCAAAATAAATAATTTGGAACTCAAGGGACGACAACTCTGACCAGAAGGTTGAGAATTTGAGGGCATGCCGACTGCAGCATTAGATTGGGGGTGCAATTCTTTCAGATCAGGGGAGAAAGAATCGCTGGCTTAAGTCATGGTGAGCGGTTGGTTCACTGGGGATGTGGAATACAGTATTTCCACAAGCTCAAGAATATGCAACCTCACAGAAGCCTGCTAAAGGGCTCCAATACGCATGAAGGTATCACTCTGTGTCAGGCCCTTTGCAAACACTGGGTACACACCAGTGCCCCCCTCAAACCTCACACCACCGCCTCAGAGAGAAGCACCATGTTTCCATTGCACAGGGGAGGAAACTGAGGCTCAGAAAGGTTAATTTGCCCAATGCCATGCCCCTTCCCCTCACTCCTCTGCCTTTCCAATGGCAACAGGCCCAGCTCCAACTGTGGCACCTGCAAGGGAGGCGAATCATGTGTCCCCTCTTTTCTGTGTTTCATCATTCTTTTCCTGAGAAGCAGACTCTGCAAGGGCAGGCACACTGGGATGTCACACTTGTCACTGTGGTCCCATCCCAGGCTAGCGCCCTGCACACATGAGCTTAAAGAATGAGTGACAATGTGTGTGCCCATGATGCTCCACGTTGGATAGGAGGGGAGTAACTAAGGGCTGGTTGGAGGAGATTTCAGCTCTTGGAAATGTCTGAGGAAGAGGCACCAGCCTTAGATAGATGTACCCATGCTGAATAATGAGGACCAATCCAATGCCACCACCACCCAGGAAGCTAGAGTCCAGACAGTGATGAGGGCTGGATCTGCTCATGGTAACACTGATGTCACAGCAACCTGACAATGTGGCATGGCAATGCTGTGACTCAGGTAAGCTTTAAGGAAGCTGGGATCTATAATGTCGCTCCTTCCATTTCTCTGTGGCAGAAGTTTCCTGTCTTAATTTCTGGTCTTCTAAAACTTTACAGTGTAAGATAACTGATGTACTAGGCATACAGGATAGAGTGATGTGCAATTTCAAATAGTTTTCCTTTTCTCCTTTTGCTCTCTCCTTGTGGAGCTGGGGGTAAAAGTAAAAATAATAAGAAGAAGGCTTGTTGGGACTGTGACTCAATACCAGCTAATCATGGATCTCACTGGTGAGAAAGTTCACCTGGCCCATGTTTGGCTGCTCATGCCACCATGCCTTGTTCATGGGGTGCCATCTGTCTGGAACACCTTTACCTGCTTACTTTATCTGAGAGTTCATCAGCTGGTCCACAGTCTCCATGCCTCCATGGCCTCCCTTTCTGGCCCTGAGTCCCTCTCTGTGCTATGGCAGCATCCTTGGCCATCCTCAGCCACAGCCTGAATCATACAGCATCAGAATCCTTTGCTTGCCTGTCTCCTCTACCCATCGGTGAGATCCTAGAAGCAGTACAGTGCCTTACTTGTCTTTGTCTCCACAGGTTCCAGCCTGGTACCTCCATATAATTACGCTCAGTAATGCTGAACTGAACTGAGCAAGGAAAGTATTGATGGAACTACTAATTGTAAGCCTGAGAAAGTGTGGGGTGATTCATACAATCTGGGAGATAGCAAAGAAGCACTGTCTGCTCCTTCTCTTCCCCAAAACAAACCACTCTCAAATCAAGGTTTCCAGGCTAAGGATTTGCCCTCCTTCTCCACAGGCAAATCCCATCACATGCCTTCAATGAACCAGCAGGATATGACAGACAGCTCTGAAAAGACCAAAGGGGTAGAGATGGAGAGGAATCTGCAAAGCCAACAGAGATCCTTTGGGTGACAGAGGAAGGAGCCTAAAAGGAGATATGGAAATATGCAGGAATCCAGGACGTGCTGGTTCACATTAAAAGTTCCCAAGAGGAGAAGCCATGAGCTGTGAACTCTTTTAAAGTGGAGAATTAGGAAACTAAGGCCTTGGGGATAGGGTTGCCCAACTTAGTAAATAAGAACGTGGGATGCTTGATTAACTTTGAATGCCAAATGCACAAGGAATAAGTTAGTGTAAATACATCCCGTAGGGCAAAACTGGGCATCCTGTATTTTGTCCAGCAGCCCTCCTGGGGGGAGAACTTGTGGAACTGAAGCATTTATCCAGAATAACTTAATACCAGGGTTTGACCATCAAGTCCAGGTTTCTTATGGAAGAGGATAGTAAGCATACCTCTCTGTAGCCAAAGTGGAAATACGAACCAGAAAAAATAGGGGTCAAATCAAAGTCTGAAAGAGTCTGATTTCAAAGAGTCTGAAAGGGGCCAGTTATAAAACACCTATAATGATCTAGCACCTTTATAAAAATTCTCTCCAATACCCACAAAAAATTGGCAATGTATATACTGTTGCATCATTTCAGGGGAGGGCAACCAGGGCTCAAAGAAGTTAAGTGATTTGCCAAGGACTCCACAGCCAACAGGTGACAGATGCAGGACTCACAGGCCGAGCTGTCTGACTCCAAAGCCGTTTCTGTTCCACCATTGACCTGCTGCCCTTCCCTGTCCTTTCCTGTCTCTCTAACTTTCCCAACATCCTGCCATCTGCATTCTTGTTGAGAACATAAAAACACTGTGTTCTCATTCAGGAGAAGTTTGATTCAGGAAAGAAAAACAAAGTCCCAATGCATTTTACAGAGCGGGCCATCTAGGGCCTGGTGTCAGGAGAGCGTTATGACAGGGCATGTCTAGGCCCCTGTGGCTCTCACTGCGATGGTGGCTCTTTGTGCAATCGCCTATTTAAAAGAAAGAAACCAGTTGGGAATATTTTTGACTTTCGTCCGAGTTTCAAGATTGCTAGAGAAAAATACACATATGCTTCCATGACTAATTTCACTAAATTCCAAAGGGTACAGACAGGGCCTTCATGTCTATCTGAGAAGTAAATAGTGTGTGAGTCCTCTCCCAGCCTCCCCGCTGCTGCTCCAAGAAGAAAGCAAGGCTGTCTGTTCTCCTGAATTCCTGGAGCCTTGCTTAGCACCTGCCTCTCTGCTGACATCACGAATGGATTTGTGGGAATGGAGTGTCTGGATTCCAGGTACCAGGAATTCCATCCACTCTTTTGAGTTTTGGGTTTAGCCTATTTGTGAAAAGACCAAAAGCTACTCACCTGCCTCCTGGGACAGAGCTGACCCCTCCTCATGTTGACTTCAGTGGGGGCAGGGGGACAGCCCTGTCCCAGGAGGCTGGAGGGCAGTGGGGAGACTGCCTGGAGGGTCCGAAAGGCTGGCTCTGGGGGTGACTGGCTGAAATTGCCACCCATCACTTCTCTGTTGTGTGGCCTTAAGCAAGGGACCTAGCCACACTCTCTTTGCCTCATTTTCTTCACCTGTAAATGTGTTCAGTAACAGTACCTCCTTCACAGGTTTGTTTTGAGGATTAAATAAAAATAATCTTAGAACAGGACCTGGCTCATAATTAGTGTTCAAATAAATAGTAAACATAACTTTTCCTAAAGAGGTCAAGCTAAAGCCACCTTCAAAAACATTCTCTCGTTGCATGAAAGGCAGGTTTTGATCTTCTAGTGTGTCTCTTTAACAGCCAACGCAAATGACTACAATTTAGAATTTCAATGGAAGACAGTAAAACACAAAGAAAGTGCCAGCATGGGTGGTGCCTGCTCCCCTCCAAGGAACCCTCAAGATGGCGCCAAGCTGTGAATCAAATATTTATCAGTATCTCTTACGAAACACACAGGGAATGTCAGGGCGAAGGTGACTTCCATGCCCCGTGCCCATAACAGGCCCCCTGCTCTCCACTAGCCTGAGTCTGACTCATATTCCATGTACTGGGTGCTTAAGAATTGGGGTGTTGAAAAGTGAGTCAGCAGCCCCCAGAAACCCACATACTATTTTCATGGTGAGATGGGACACTCATCATTAGACTATCTTCCAAAAGAATTGTGTTGTTGGTCACTTGTTCATTTTAGTACCTATGTTCTAAATCACTGTTCATTTTGGTACCTATGATCTAAATCACAATCATTTTTAGAAAGTGTGTAAGCGGCCTATTAAAAAGCCAACCCTCAAAGTCCTAATGGATGTAAGACTTCCGGTGTCAAACAGGTGCTCAGAAGATCAATCTATAGCAAGAGGAAATAAGCTGAAAAAAAAAATGTTTCAATCACCCTAGGCTATTTTTATTCAGTGCAGTGCTGCAATATGACACTTGGGGCGAGTGGGATTTGCTGTTTTTTGGTTGTTTTTTGCTTTTTTTTAAAGAAGACAACAGATGCCAGGAAACAGGCCAAAGGAAGAACCGATCTCACCAGGGCACAAAAGCATTGGTCAAATCAATTATTCATCATTGTCAATGAATATTAATTAAACAGCCACAGTTTGATTAGTACAATGTGAGGAATTATTCTCATATTTCTTAGCCTTCTGTGTCTGGGCCTGAGGTCTTTCACCATTTGCAACTCTTTTCTACCAGAAAAATGTGCTCAGAGCACAGTTCCAATCACCTCTCTCTTGCTCAAAACGCCCCCTCCTCTCTCCGTGTTGGTCCCCGTAGGCAAGACCTTCCTTCCTAACTTCCTGACAGCTCCCTTTATGCCCCGTGTGCTGTATTCCAGCTTCCGGGACTGCTCACTGCTGCCCAGACACTGCCTAGCATTTCAGCCCCTGACCCTTAACTTATTCTGTTTTCTAAGCCTAGAACACCTCAGGCCCCAAATCTTTATAACCTTCACCAGCTTCAAATGCTGCTTTCCCCATTCCAACTTCCTTTCCTCCCCACTCTTCCTACATAGACTAAAAACTAAATATCCACATTGTTCTTTGTCTTTGCTTTATATGTGACAAATCTTTTGTCCACTGCATCATTTTTCTCTCATTTCACTTACTAGACAATTGTCTACGGGAGGCTGGCTGTGTTGGTTTCTTCTTGGTAACTTGTGTGCTCCCTGCTTTATGGACCCTAGTGTATGGTGGTTAAGCATTTGTGGGTAGAAAGGAAGGAGAAAGAAAGAGAAGGAAGAAGGGAGGATGGAAGGGGAGAAAGGAAGGAAGACTAGGAAGAGACACAAAGGGAGGGGAAGACGGGCAGGGGGAAGAAGGAATCCAGTTTGTACTAGTTTACCTGGCACTTAGGAATGTTCTGTATGTGTCTAGAACTTCCTATGTCTACTGTCTCACCTCCTATTTGTTCCTCCCTCACCTGTATCTGAGCTTTAGCCCCACCCCTCCACTGAAACAGTCTTGCTAAGGACACCCACAACAGCCCCTCACTGCCAAATCTGGTGCTTACTTCTTGGTGCCACCTTACCTAACTAACGTGTGGCATTTAATACCTCCATCATCTTTTCTTGGAAATCCTGGAAACCCACATTTGACTTCTGTGATGCCTTCATTCTTGCTTTTCCTTATATCTCTTTCACCCATATATCTCTGGCCCCTGCACTACACACATGTCCTCCGGCCAGCTTTTAAGTATTGGCAATTTCCTGTATTCTTCGTCTTCCCTTTCCTGCTTTCACGCCACACATGGTCTGGTTAACCGTATGTGTTCCCCTGGCTGCAAATTAGTTCCTATATGTTGATAATTCCCACTTTCTATTTCTTGGCCTTTTCCTCTCCTGAAGTCCATCCAGACCTATGTGGCCAACTACCTACTGGATAGCTCCCCTCAGCAGCCATCTTAACTTCAGCAGGTCAAAACCAGAACATTCCATGGTCTCTCCACAGGCTCATTCCACTTCCTGTATGTGTATGTCAATCAATAATACCCTATGTTATTATTTTCAGCTTGGAGAATCTTCTCCAGATTTATCCCACCCCTCCCATTACTATTCCATTAGTTACAATCTTGGAAGCTTTATCAGACTCTGTCTTCCTCTTTGGATTGGCTGGCCATCGTCTGTGTTCCCACGCTGACTCAACGTGCCTCTATCATAGCGCATACACCCTGCATTGCCACTGAGGGATGCTCACCTGTCTCAGCCAGGAGACAGAAAGCTCCTTGAGATTAAGGACAATATTGTGTGTTTCTCTGAAACTCCAGAGTTTAGTACAGTGCCTGTTTCAGAGTCATTGCTCATCAACCATTTTTTTTTTTAAGATTTTATTGGGGAATTGGGGAAGGGGAACAGACATGTTGCTGTCTTTTTGTTCTTCAGTCTAGTTGCGGAGGACGTTGCTTTACTGGCCCATGTTGGTATCATCATTGTACTCTTCCCCGATGAGGCAGATCAGTCGCTGGCCTCTGGATGGTCGCTCATCATGGCTATTGGCAGCTCACGCTGGCTGCCAGCCACTCACTGTAGCCTATGACAGCCCACTGCAGCAGGGGCTGCAGCCTACACCGTCGCCGGGACTCACTGCCCAGCCCCAGGTGGAGCTGTTGTTAGCTATAGAGGGCAGTGTCACTGGCCCTCATATGTGGGATCTGAACCAGGGCTGCTGGCATCCCAAGCCAGTTCTTAACCAATGCACCACTCGGCTGGCCCTCATCAACCATTTTTTGAATGATAAAAAGATGATGGATAGATAGATGGTAGATAGAAGATAGATAGATAGATAGATAGATAGATAGATAGATAGATAGATAGATAGATAGGGCCTTTCATCACGCACATCTCTCATGGGGTGGGAGATTTTGTCTCCCACCCCATGGAGTAGGATGTAGCATTAGGAAGCAGCCTCACGTTGTATGGGGCAGACACTCAGTTCTTTTTCTGTCATATTTGCAGATATGACTCTGGAAAAAATAAAACCCAACATTTGGTGCATGTCTCTGTGTGTGTGTGTGTGTGTGTGTGTGTGTGTGTGTGTGTGTGTGTGTGTGTGTGTTTGGTGTGGTGTTGGAATGGAAGTGGACAGAGGAACCTTAGGGAAGTGGATGTTAAAAGCAGAGTAAGATTGTTGCTAAAAGAAAATGTTAGCCAGCTAAGCAAATTGCTTTCTCAGATCAAAATGCACCGTAGAATCCATTTGCTTGGCACCTTTGTTACTGGGCCTCTGATTCCAGTTGGCCAGTCCGTGTGTTAGCACTTTCCATCTCAAAAGGTCACACCCGACTCTGGGTAGTGAGCACACAATGGGATATGTAGGTGATGTATTACAGAACTGTATACCTGAAACTATGTAACTTGACTAACATTGTCGCCCCAATAAACTTTAATGGAAAAAAAAAAGTCACACCAATATCCTCCCTTATGCAGACCCCATCACTTGGGTGTTCTGCTAGAAATACATGCTTCACTGAAGAAAAAAGAGAAAGATCAAAAAAAGGAGGCAGAGAGCTTTGAGTTTCATTTGGACTGTGTGCCTTGTTTACTTTGGACCCCGCTACCTGACTTCTTTAGGACTCTGGCTCAGCGTCTAATTAACACCTATACTCACAGAAATCCCCAATATAGCAGAACAATGGCTTCCAAACATATTTTTACCAACTCTCTCTCTCTCTCTCTCTCTCTCTCTCTCTCTCTCTCTCTCTCTCTCTCTCTCTCTCACACACACACACACACACACACACACACAGAAAGAGTTTCTCAAAACAATAGAGGGTGTCTCCAGTGTCTGACTGTAGTTTTCATCTGTATTATAACTTCAGAAGAGTAAGTGCCATGAACTTAGAACAACATCATTTGAATGTTCATTTAAACTTATTCAATATTTCTTGAGTTGTGTGAACTTTGAAAGATATATTTTTAATTTTTTCAACATCTGGGAGCTTCCATCAGAAGTACTGAAACAAAAAATTAAAATTAAAAATGTATTTTTGAGACTACATCTAACACTGAACTAAGACTTTTGGGACTCTAGATACTTTTAATCCTCTTTTGTAGTCTCTGATGCTTTCTGGTCTATTAAATTAGAGTCCTCTGTGTTTTATTTAATTCAGTGCCATTGTATTCCACTTGTCTTTTTTCAATGCTGATCTCACCCCTGTAAATTAATTTCATGACCCACTAATGAAAACCATGAGTCTAGAAGACAAGGGTGGTGTGCCTGGGTGAGTGAAAAAAATCAGTCCCTTCTCAGTTCACGAGCTCACTCATCCTGGGCTCGGGAGAGATGTGGATCCATTCATGTTCCAGGCAACCTAGAGGGTGGAAGCCATTACAGTGACAGTGGGATGAGGTATGGAGGGGGCTTCTTGGTGAAGAAAACAGCCCTTCACTACCCAGCGGTGCTGACAGCCCCCACGGCAGTGCGTGTCACTGCGGAAGCCATCATTTTAACAAGGTCTGAAAGCAATGGATTCTTGGGATATAATGATTCCCTTACATGATGGAACGTTTTCTGCACCCAGGGAACATCTGAAAATATTTTACTTGTTAACAGTGACTCTTGTCCTTTGCCAGTGCTCTCTGCTCCCCATTTCCCATCCTTGTAACAGGATAATGGTCCTAATGAAAAACACCCATAGTGGAAATGACAAGTTTTTTAGACAGCAGTCACCGAGTTGGGAAGCCTAAGACTGAGGAGAAATAAAATCACATCCTCTGTGACGTAGTCTCAGGCTAAAGATGCCTGGTTCTCATCACCGCAGTTACGCCAACTACCCCAGCACATGATACTACAAGATTATTAATATCCCACTTGTACTCAGCTATTTCCAACTTTTATTTTCTTAGCTCCAGTCACATGTGCTTTACCTCACATTAAACTATAACTATCTCAAGAGGTCTGTCTACTATCTCTTTTGTCTCACTGTATTTTGGAGTGTTTTCAGCTGCAAGTAAGCAGATGATAAAATAATAAATGTTGACACATTAAGAACATTGTTATGATCTCAAATAACAGAGATGATGTTCCCAGAAGCCATTAACTCAGTGGCACAATGATCTCAACAAGGATCCAGGTGTTTCCACTTGTCTGCTCTACCATCCTCAGCATAAAGAGCCCTTCATCTTCAGTCTTCACCTCATGGGCTCAAGATGGCTGCCAATGACCACTGCTCCACACATCTCACCCTCACTCTGGCACCCTTCTGAATCAAAAGGCAGGGAGGAGACTTTCTCCTCATACTTCCCGTTCTCAGGAGCTCCCCAGCAGTCATCTGCGCAGGATGCACTGGCCAGCCTTAGGCTCCATGCTTACATACCAGTTGTAAGGGAAGCTGGGGAAAGAACCCTGGCATTTTCAACTCCTACAAGGGAGGCAGTCTCTACCAGTAAAGGAGACACACAGCACCTTGTGTTTTGCACTCAGTATTGCCCCCTGCATTTCTGAACGGAACACTGTGATTGCTCTCTAAGAGGCAGTAAACACACAGATTTGGTTTCAACACTATGTAAATCAGTTAGCTTAGCTTTATCAAAAGGGAAATCGACTTTCTTGCCCAGAGAGAAGCCATTTCACATAATGTGAATTACTATTCATAGAGATACTGGATGGGGCTGTGCAGAAGGATCAATAGAAAGCTATTCCCCAAGCTGTAAACCCAATTATAACAACAGCTCCCTGGTGCCGGGTCAGGAGGGCAGCAACTGTTTTTCAACAAATAATGCAGATGTCCCCACTGCTGTTACTATCTTTATTTCACACTTGAGGACACTCGCAGTACAGAGTCTCTAGACCCCTGATAGTACATCTCCAATCCATCCTGCATCTGAGAATCAGGATAACTTTTCATAAAGAGCATTTTCATCATGAGATCCAATCAGTGAAGATGTATTGGAAACTCACTATGCAAATAGCTCAGTGGTAGGAATGAAGTGGTAGGTGGCAAGGAATAGGAAGCATCTTTAAATGGTGTGTGTGTGTGTGTGTGTGTACGCACATATGTGTGCACATGAGCACACTAACCTTCTGCCTCACTGTTTGCTCATATCTTTGCGTTTAGATTCAGAATTTTGAGTTGATGAAATTAGCCTTGATATCTATTACCCATTATTAGTCTATGTGTGTTGGTCTTGTATCTTAGGATCAGAACCATCCACTTTTCTACTTTATATCCCCTCCACCCAGCCCAACACTGGCAAGCAAGAGGTGCTCAAATACATAAATGAATAAGTTCCTTGAAGACTCAGCACATAATAGGTTTAATTCTCCATTAGTGTCTATTCTAGAATAGAAATAAAGTTAAAAAAATAGTAAATGGATAAGAGAAAGCTCTTACCTTCTTGGAGACAATCTCAAAAATGTACACTTGACCCTTGAACAATGTGGATTTGAACTGAGTGGGTTACTTATACACAGATTTTTTTCAATTGACCTGTTCAGGTCAATTGACCCACTCTGTTAAATTGACCCACTCAGTTCAAACCCACATTGTTCACGGGTCAACTGACAGTTGGGAAGCAATTTTCAACGATGTAGGCAGTTGGTGCACCTAACCAAAAAAAGTGTATTTCCAAAAAAAGTTTTAGGGAATCATTTCAAAACATTCAATTTTCTGAAACATTTTGCCAACCTCAACAAGCCCACTGATCAAATTTCTAATTGCCCTTTGAGTTAGGAAGGTCCAGAATGATGTTCAAAACAAACAGTTAATATCACACTCACAGAGGATCCACTTTTTGTCAAGAAAGAGAATCAATCAAGGTCCAAAGGGAAAATGGCAAATGATGGAGCATTTCTATCTTCTAGGAGCTCAGTGTGGAGGGCCACAACCAGTCTTGTCACGGGCAGTGGGAAATGGAATAGGGAAGCAGGTATCTGAGGGTGGGGGACAATGGTAGTAGGTAGATCTTTACAAGATTTGTGGTACAAAAAACATCCAGCCCGTAGCTCTAGGCTCCTCTAATCTGGCAGAGTCCTCACCCCACGCAGGCTGCATTGACCACCGGGCTTCAGGCTGCCACCAAAAGGAACTAAGGAGACCCTGAAATGACCAGCCTACTTCCTCACGGTATCGTCACATGGTATACTAGTGTCATCATTTGCACTACCTGTTTGCTGATATGGCAGTAAAGTGAAATGAAAGCCATTCTGCACTGATTCTGCGTCATGCATGCCAATTGTCAAATGCAGCCCAGCTCTTACATCTGAGTTTGCTCAGACAGAGAAGTGTGTGTACATACACACACAGAGTCCTCAGATTGCTTCATTTTCCCAAGATGTGTCATATCGGGGCCCCAAAGATCAAGTGTGGAAGTAACTCTCTGCTAATCAAAGGTCCCTATGGACCTAAATTTTGCCTACTGTTGCCCTCGCCCCTCCCCTGCCCCTAGAAATGAAAACTACCTCTGAGTTCAGCGTTTGATGAATTCATGTGTTAGCACCCACCACAGAGCTGCGTGAGCAAAGAAAGAGATCGGCTGTAACCTGTCTTTTTCCATTAATGCTGCCTTCCTAATGGGCCAGCTGGCACTCTAAGGAAATCAAAAATGTATATATTAAGCATGAGAAGAAGCATGTTCATTAGTCACTTACAGTAAGAGTGTAAAAATGGCCTGCCCCAAATATTCCTGCTGCCATAAATCTTTGAAATAGAAAAGGAACCAAGTTTTCATCCTCTGGTCAAATACACCATAAGTGTGTGTGTGTGTGTGTGTGTGTGTGTGTGTGTGTGTGTGAGAGAGAGAGAGAGAGAGAGAGAGATTCATATGTATACAATAAATAGATGGTAGATATATAGATAAATAGATAGATGATAGATAGATAGATAGATAGATAGATAGATAGATAGATAGATAGATAGATAGATAGATGATAGATAGTTAGATGATAGATAGAAAAAAGAACCCTCCTAAGATAGAAATAGGGTTCTCTTAAAGATATTATTACCCTAAACTAATTTTCCTGCACCCAGCTATATAAAGCTTAAATTTTACTTGTGCATTTCTCTTTCAAATTCTCTTCAGAGACCCTCCTAACAGCTGTCATCCTCTGTGATCCTGCAGCTACAGCCTATAACTGATTTTAAACTTCTGGGGTCTTTCCATTTATGTCAATCTTCTCTTTAGGCTACTGAGCTGTGACAATGGTCTCTGTGTTCTGAGGTCAGTGATAAGACAATTGGTGTCAACACTGCTATTCAATTGAGATCAAAAAGTATTTGTTTATATCCACTATGAGGTCAGCATGTGCTGGCTGTTGTATTGGGAGGAGATGGGGAAGAAGAAGGATTGGCTGAGTGTTTTCTAGGGGTATCAGATATGACTCCTCCATTTGAACATGGAGTTAGTGGGGAAAATCCAGAATTTGTAAGAAGACCAATTCTAACCTAAATATCAGTGAGTGAGAGATCTCTGGGCTTCTACCACCCAGAGGCCTCAGGATGGGCGGCAGCCATGCCCCTAGGATTTATGAACTCCTCCAAGAGTGTTTGTCAAAATCGTTCTCCAGACTACCTGCATGGAAAGTGAAAGGCTGATTCTCAGGCCTTGCCTCACACCTAGTAGATTAGAATCTTTGGAGCATGACACCCGAAAATATGAATTTTATAAAGGTTTCTAGAGGAGCTTTCTTGCACATTATAGTTTGTGAATCACTTCACTAGAGGTTCAAGGGAAAGACTCATCCTCATTCATACACCTCCTCTTCCCCAGAAAGAGACTGAAACTGGTGTCAGCCCCAGTTCTTTTTTGCTCTGCTTCTACCACTGGTGTCTCTCCGCTTGCAAATTCATTCTTCACCAGGTGGCCATCCTGACCAGAGCCAACTCATAAACATCATCTTGGAATTTAGTCTCATGCCCAGACTTACAGATTGGTGGCCCAACTATGACTGCTGAGTTCTCTGTCCCAAGTCAAGCAATCTGGTAGGTGGAGCACTGGGCGTTGAGTCCTTGGGGTCCTGGAAGTGCCCTGGGTCTTGCCTTCTCTACCCACTGCATTGGCCCAGCCCAGGAAGGTGGCTTGCCCCCCGGATTTCCTCTACTCTTGCTAGCTAGCATTCAACATAAACTCTAGCACTGGGGCTCTGCCCTGAATTCAAGCCATGTGTTCCATGAAGATTTCTTGCATGCTACTATGTGTCACATACTGTATGGAGCACTGGGGCACACATGTGAATAAGATGGTGGCTTCCCTCAATCTTACATCAACACATAATTGCACTATGGCGTCCTAATTGAGAGAAAAATGGAGGACGGAATGTCAAGACTAAGAAGAAAATGTTCAATGCTGCTTAAAAGAGTCAAAGGAAACCTCCAGGTTACTTGACTTAGGTACTTTAGAATGAGTTTAAGTTTGTCAGACAAACAAAGCAGAGAATGCTCCAGGCATCCAGGCATAAGGAGAGGCTGTTCCATGAGAGCCATGGAACAGCGAGCATGATACCATCCAGGGTCTGTGAGTCTGGCCTGGCTGGATGGTGGACTTTAAGACAGGAGCATGGAAAGGATACTTTATCCTTTCTTTCCTGATATTTCCTTAGCCTGAACGCTGCTCAGCCTGCACTTCTGTGCATAGTATGGACAGAACTTTGTTCACTAGCCACCCTCCTCTCCAATTCCAATTCCATTCCTTCTCTTCAACTAAACTGGATTCCCAGAAGCATCCTGTGGACCCTACAGGATGGAGGAAGGGAAATGATTTCAGTACCTGGGTGTTGTGGGCTGAATAGTGTCCCCCAAATTCATATACAATATGAAAATATAAAATAGCTTTTGGAATGAGTTGATGAAAATGTGCAGCTAAAAGAGAGGCTATGAGAACATTGGGCTCTTGTGACTAGGGCAGGGTTCTACATGATCTCAACATTCAGAAGGAGATGGAAAGACCGCCTCTTGTAGAGTGTGTGAGAACTTAGAGTCCAAATCACAGGGTGGACGATCAGAGCACTGAATGGATGCCTAGCTCATAGGCACTCACTTATACTTGCTGTTACACAAATGGGAGCCATGTTAAGAGACACGCCCACTTCAAATTGTATTACTTAGGATAGGATGAAGAGATAGATGCCCTATGATGGAATTCTAGCGAATTTTCCTTTGGACTTCAGACTGGGATAGCTGTTGTTTTCTGAATTTATGATGATCTATTAGAGAATGCAGTTGATATTTTAATCAACTGGTTGGAACTCTATCAGGCAACCAGCTCATAGCTACCCCACATACAGAACGCATACATACAACAGTTAGTGCATACTGTGTGCATTGCCGATTCAAGCCTAGTGCCTAATTGTTACAGATCACTCCCATTTTTTTCCCTAAACTTTTCTTTCCTTTATCTAAAAATAGTATGTGAAGAAATTCTCAGAATCAACCTGTAAAGGAAAGCACAACATAAGGAGATTTCTTGAAATCACAGTGAACTAGAGATTGAGTGGATCTCAGAATAGTAAAGAAAAGGCACTTTCCCTGCTGGATGTTATATATCAGATACATTTCAGTTCTCAAACCCAAGAATTTTTCCTTGGCCCCAAGTTAGAATAAGTTTTATGACCAAAAATTAATTAATAAAACCTCAAGTGTGTGTCATTTGAGTAAAAAATGAAAGAAGTGGAGATGTCACTACAAGGGAAATTGGGAAGGGAATTTATGGATGTTGGTGTGGCTACAAAGTAGAGCTGAAGGACAATGTGGAAAGAGTGACCCCCCACTCCAAATAGTGCAGCCTTAATGAGACTCCATTCTGTTCTGATTTATGTTGGTTCACATCACATCACACACACACGCACGCGCACACACACACACACACACACACCATCCCTCGGATCAGATTCTGATTGTTTAATCTCTAACCACAGGAAGAGGTCCCCAACATCACTTAACTGGGTGTTTGCACCTCTCCATGTCTGCTTTTTTTTTTTTTTTTGAGGGCAGTGTCACTGGCCCTTATATGTGGGACCCGAACTGGGGCCGCTGGCTTCCCAAGCCAGCGCTTAATCACCGCACCACTCGGCTGGCCTCCTCCATGTCTTTTTTGAGAAGACATTTTTACTTAAGAGAGCCTTCCCCCCAAAGGAAAAATCCTCGTGGATAATAAAAAGAAGCCTTTTGTCATGCTTGTCCTGGAGTTTTTAAAACCAAGATTAACCAATATAATTGGGGGATCTCAGGAGATAAGGGGGCTCGACCTGAGGTTTCCTTTGGGCACAAAAATGCTTAACGCAAAAATGTTTCAAATTTAAAAAATTAAAAAAAAAGAAAAAGATTTCCACTTTAATGAAAAACTTCTACCCCCATAAAAACAACCTCCAGGGGCTCTGTTGAAAACTGTTAAGATAAAATATACCTTACATCTTACTCTTCACACAAAGGCCTATTATGTTCTCTCCCATTAACTTTCTCCTTGGGGTATTTCTGATGTCTGCAAAACATATTATAGCCATTTTCTGCTGAACAGTTTTGCAACGCTGTCACTGAATTAAATTCAAGAAATGACTAAACCTGTGAACAAGCATCAGAGCACTTCAATGAGGACCCCATTAAATAATAGATAAGAAGGAAAATATAAATATGTACCTGGTCCTGTTTTGAGGCTGACTATGGAGCCAGGGTCTTCATGAGAATGTCCCTTCAGAGGAACTGCACACCCCACTGATCAAATCCCTTGCTAAGTGTCGCTGTGCCCTGCCTCCTCACCCATCCCCTCTCAATCAGTCTTAGAACTCTCTTTCTCAAAATGCTGCAGAGCTCTGCTCTCTGAAAAGCAAGTGCTTCAAGCAAGGGTCGCAGAGTTCATTGGCAATGACCCCTGAGCACGTCAGGGTCACATGTGAACTTCATTTTCTAATTGGACTGGAGGGACAGCAGATGTGTCTCCAAGGGAGGGAGGGCTCATCAAGGTGTGACTACAGGCTCTGTCTCCATTCCTGATATCATCATCTATGACAACTGTCCTGCCCATGGTGGCCTCAAATACATGTTTCAAGTGGCAGTTTGTCTATACTGCTTGACCTCTCATACTTAGAAACAGCTTTACCTCCAAAAAACGCCCCCCTTTTTAGGGAGACAAGCCAGGCTCTTTGATAGATCATAGTTTAAAAGTCACCTTTTTTAAAAAAAAAAGAATGATTTATAAAAGTATTATGAGCATATTTATAAACATATAAAAATTGAAGAGAAAAATCAGCCTTCATCTCACCACCCTACCATGGAGTCATATGAGAAGGAAAGCTCAGAGCCAGGGGGACACGTCAGCTTGGCTTCCCGTTGACTCTCCAATGGGGCTTCGCCAGTCATTACCTGGGACTGCCCCAGGGTTAGGCAGAGAGACAGCCTAGAGTAGTGCCTCCATGTGAACAGCAAAGGGCAGACAATCCTGCCCCCAGGGAGGCGAGGAGGTAGAGACTCAAAGGGCAGTGTCCAGAGGCTGACTCTAGGATAGGCTGAGTGGCCCTGAAGCTAAGGGCTATGGGGCAAGCTACCCACACTGACCCTGAATGGCAGTGACCATGGGCTCTCAGACACCTTTCGGCTCCATAGCTCTCCAGTTTAGGGAGGTGGAACCGAGTCAGCCACTAGGCCCTGGCTATGCATCAAGAGCCCACCATGAAATCACCACCCAAAACATCCATATCAAATGACAGCAGAAGGTCCAGAGAAAGGTACCATCACTGGAGAGACTGGGGGAGGCAAAAGACAAAACCAAGAGCTGTACACGTGCTTCCAAGGCCATCATGAGGTCACATTCACACCCTCCCAACACACCAAGAGGCCATCTTAGTGAGGACCAGGGCACACAGCAAGAATGTGAGAATTCATCCTAAAGAAACTGAGCTAAACTTACCAGATGAGAACATATTTAGACTTCCCACTAGGTGAAGGGAAGTGGGGAGATGGTGGGATGAGCACTTAGGAGGAAGATTAGATAAGTTACAAGAAAATAAGAAAGGAAAGTTACATTTCCTTGGCACATCTGAGTATGGTGTAAGTAAATTTTCTACCTCTCTTTATGATATTTCAATGATCATCCCCAGGCATAAAGTTTTTTCCATGTTTTTGGTTCTTTCTTCAGAGTAGATTTCCAGAAGGGGTATAATTAGGTTTAAAGGTTTAAAGTATCTTGATATATTCTGCCAACTTGCTTTTCCAAAGAAATGGAGTGATTTTGACTCTTCAAAGCAATGTGTGTGAGAGTCGCTAGTTACTTTTGATCTCATTTTTAAGAACTCCCTACATTTCTACAAAAGCAACTGAGCATGGGATACACAATCGGATCAGGAAAGATATACCTTGAGACACACTGCATTCCAAGTTAGAATTGAGCTGTCATTTGTAGCGGGGACCTGGAGTAGGTTATATAGTCCCAGCAATCCTGCCTCAAGGTGTGTGAACCTGGCCAGGGCTTTTCTTTCTCACCTATAAATGGGGATGAAATTACCTACTTCATGCTGAGATTAAATGAAATACATTTAGAAAGCACACATTACCCAGTAACTAGCAAATGCTCAAGAAATGTTAGCTATTTTATTTTTAGATGATAATCTCCTTTAGGCGTCATCCACCATATTCCCTTACAAATAGTAAAATGCCAAGCCTATGGCAACGTTTAATAAACAGTTATTAAATAAATACTGAATGAATACATAGGCTCACGTTTTCATGCTCAAACACGCTTGCTGACAGGACAGAAAAAACTGCACAAGGCAAGCTGTGTGAGGCCCTATCACATGACGCCTCAAGTAGCAGGTGTCAGGAGGTCCTCCAGCCTCGCAGACCAGACAGAAAGCAGCCCCCAAAGGATGCTGCTGAGGCCATGGGCTAGTGTTGGAAAGGAAGGGACAGGCGGGGTGAGGGGTACACAGGATATCAGGACCAAACTTCAAAGCTATAGGGAGATGAAATCAAGAATATAGATAAGGGCCGGCCGAGTGGCTCAGTTGGTTAAGAGCTTGCTCAAGAGTGCGAGCTGAGCTCTGAGCAACAGCGGTTCGAGGTCAGCCCGAGCTGAGTTGCCATTGAGCTGCCAACAGGTGGTAGGATGGCTCAGCTAAAAAAAAAAATATATATATATATATATAGATAAGAATTAAAGGGGTGAGGGGAATAGAAGAAAGTACACATTTTCCACAGCTGACATGGACATAGAAGAGGATTTTCATACAACTAGATGGCCCACATAATAAAAAGTTCCTGTAGCCAGGAGACCTGACTAGTGTGTGAAAATTTAAACAGCAGAAACGAGCCTGCGAGAGGCTGGGAATAGAAGTAAGATGTTTCTGGAGAGAGCAAGTAAGAACCCTGAGAAGCTCTCACTGAAGGAAACCTTTTTTTCCCTTTTTTTCTTTTTTTTTAATGTTCACTGTCTTTAATCATGAGATTACAGCAAATAAAAACACTGTCCTGGGGCAGACGGGAACCCATACTGTGACCAGGTATTACGAGGCCCTAATCTTTTCCCTTCTCAAAAGTGTGACACCTCCAGTCGGGGGCACTCAGGGAGATTCATGTGTCCCCCTCACCCTTGAGGTCTTCTCTGGACCTTGGGCTATGCGTCTCTACTCCGGCCATGAGCCACCTGACAAACACCTGCCTTTTCCATCAGAGTCTAGAAGGTTAACAACATTGCGGTAGGTTGAATAATGCCTCCCAGAGAGAGGCAGATCTTAATGCCTAGATCCTATGAATAGTACCTGATATGGCTAAAGGGTTTTGCAGACATGATTAACATAAGGATCTTGAGATGCAGATATTATCTTGGATTATCCAGGTGGGCCTTAATATAATCATAAATATACTTGTAAGAGCAATATGTGCTGCAACGGGTCTTATTTTGATCCACTGGGCCTTTTTGATGTGGAAACTGAAATTTCTCAGGACTAAGACATTTTCTTGAATTACTTCTTTGATAATTTCCTTCCATTTTCTCTGTCCCAAAATTCACATTCTTAAAAGTTGGACAGCCAAGTCCAGCCCTCTGGTTTTCTTAACGTTTCTATTCTATTTTTCATCTCTCTTTTTATTTTTTCCTTTTCTTATTCTGCTTTCTGGAACATCTCCTTACTCTGTCTTCCAGGCTTTTTACTAACTTTTCTGGCTCTTCTTTAATACCTTTTATTTCAAAGGGCTCTTTTTGATCTCTTAATGCCCTCTTTCTTTTGTAGATTGGTCTATTCTGTTTTTATACATAAAATGTCATCTCTTATTTCTCTGTGAATATACTTTTTTTAAAAGTAATCTACTTTTCTCTACTTCTTTCTTCTGAAGATTTTTAGTTTTTCTCTATTTTGGACTCTGGCCTTCATGTGAGAGGCTTTCCTCCAATATTTTTGTTAATGGTTGGTTATGTTTTCTTTTTTAAGGAGGCACTGGAAACCTAGTTAGCAGTCTGAGCACAGGAGTGAGGTTATCACCTAGGAAGCCTCATCCCAGTGCGATACAACCGGGGTGCACTTGTTTCCTTGTGGTCCCTAAACAGCCTTAAATAGTACTTCTATCTTGTGCACATATTTTCCAGAAAGAAAATTTTGTATGTCCTACCAGAAGGTTGGGGGTGAAAGATGAGTACAAACCCAGCTGTGTCCATTTTGAAAGCCATGTGAGAGAAAGGGTATGGCACTCACTGCCCAGACATCAAGCTTCAGTTAGTTCCCCTCTTTTCATTGGAACCCCCAACCTCCACTGTGCCTTGTGTTGCTAAGTACAGAGGTCCACCAGTTTAAGCTCCTCAAGGAGTTAATTACCAATTTTAGGCAGGAGCATCCTAGTGACATCTTTAAAAAGATTTTATGACTTTTGCTTTCTTATCACTTCAATGAGTTCAATTGCTATGTGGATAAAATTCAACTTACGAAGCATAACCTCCTAATCTGGTTTCTGAACAGCTTTTCACGCTTATATCTCAAGACATTTTCTCCTTCCACACTTTACCACCTCAGCTGTATGACCCAGGTACGCCGGGCTTGGTCTTCCAGACCTGCAGACCCTCTCAATTGCTGTATCCTCTATGAGTGACCAATATTTCAGCCCTCTTTTACATGGTTCTCTCCTGCGTATCCATTAGGGATCAGCCTAAATGTCATCTCCTAAAAGGAATTTTCTTTGAGCTGTTAATAGATAAACCAAGTTGGGTCCACATTACCTGGTTCTTCCAGCACCCTGTTCATTCGTTCATCTTCACAGACTTAACCGCATCATATTACAATTGCTTATATATTTTATCTTTCATGAGAGTGAAATTCTTAGAGTGCAGGGACCCAGAGCCAATCAGAGTACCTAGTTCATAGACGTGGTTTTTTTGTTTGTTTGTTTGTTGTTTTGTTTTTTGTGTTTTTTTTTGAGGGCAGTGTCACCGGCCCTCATATGTGGGACCGAACTGGGGCTGCTGGCTTCCTAAGCCAACGCTTAACCACCGCGCCACTCGGCCGGCCCCATAGATGTGTTTTAATAAATATTAGTTAGGTGAAGTAATGAAGGAAGGAGAATGAAAGAGAGGAAAGACAAAAGGAGGAATCCCTGAGAGTCCTTCTCTGCCACCTCCCCAAGTCCTTACTTGGTGTAACAATAAACCTGAAATGTTATAAATTGTGTATGGTCACTTTTCCCTTACATGTTAAATTAATGTACCTATAAAATGTTAAGTGGATAAAAGGTACGTATCATGCCTGCATAGCCACGTGGTTTTTATTTCAAACAAGCTGAACATTAACTCAGTCAAGTTCCCTATGTCAGGAATACATCAAGGGACACCAAAAAGACCAGGCAAGAAATGCACGGGGGCAGCCAGAGGTAGTCCCCTTACTATTTGGGAGTGGACCGAATGCCTATGGCATGTAATGACAGTGGGTGAGTGGCATTATTAAGAATAGATGACATGTAATTGGATTTTACAATAGAGGATAAAGAATGTTCCATATTGTTCTTAAATTCACATTTGGACTTTCCTGCTGCATTTATTGGATAATAACCCTTTAGGGCATAAGCTGTCACTTCACGCTCCTCTATGACTCCCCTCGGCACAGCAAGCCTTTACTCCCGGCCTGTGTGTCTACCACACCTCCCATTCTGTGTGTGCCCCCGCAACTCCACCATGTTCCAGACTGTGGAATATATATTCATTTCTCCCCTCCCCCAACAGGCCCTGCACCAGCTCTTTCCCTCTTATCGCCATTACAATGTACCTTTCCTCACCAGTTATATTATGCTGTGGCTCCTAGACAGGTGACACAATTACCTTCTAGGTGAAATTTCCAGCTTCTTTGGATGGGAGCAGAGCTTCTCAGAGATAGATTGAAACCTTGAGTCTGGCTCTGTTTAAACACCGGCAACTCTACAGAGAAAAACCCAGCTGCAAGTTGGATGACCTAATAAGGTCTTTTTTCATGTGTAGAATCTCTGATTACAGGCATGCCATTTCTATTCCCATTCCAGAAGAGATTTGTTACTTTCTAAAGACTGAAAAAAAAAAAAAAAGAAAGAAAGAAAGAAACATCTAATTTCGTTGTTTATGAGGCCAGAAGTATGGAATTTAGAGAAGATCAGGTTTAATGGCACACTTGACATACCATGTTCAGAGTCTCCATAGAAACAAACTGGGCCGCAATGTCGGAACGTGTAATATTAACAACTCACACTCATAGGAAGAAAAACCCCTATATGGACACTTGCAGTGCTGCTTTGAAACGTGCTGAGAATCTAGTAAGAACTCTACCTTTAAATAGTAGCTTTCATCCCAACAAGCAAAAGAATTCGCAAACGTTATCCCAGAAGAGAATTTCTCATGTTATTTTAAAATACAAGAGTTTATTTTCAAATGATTAGCCCGGTCGTGCTCAGAGCAAAGATGGGGGTGGGAAGAGTGGGAGAAGTGATCGTAAATATGGAATTCTCACGGAAGTTGGAGAGAGTTTTATCCCACCATCAGAGTTTTACCATATTACATCAAGGGCCACTTGAAGTCCATCTCTTCTTAGGAGACTCAAACTAAACTTCAGAAATCCCATTGCTTCATCATTTATACTAAGCTTATCTTTATGGCAGTTTCCCAATCAATCATGCTACTTGCCACTGGTGCAGAAAAGCATTACCATAGCAGGCTATCTTTAGAAAGGCTTTCTTGCAAGTTTGGCCTTTAGCTGGCATCTGGGAACTTGGATTTCAGGAGGCGTCCCAGAACCCTAACTTATGAATCGTTCGCCGTGCCTAAGTCTAAACTGGTTATACAAACAATACGGTTTGTGCCAACGACCTGCTGCCTTCTGGAAGTCTGGAATCTTGGCATTTGTGTAGTGGAAGTTGCCTATATCGTGACCACCACCTCCCCCAATAAAAACCCTGAACACTGAGCCTCTAACAAGCTTCGTGGCTGGCAACATTTCACACATGTTGTCATGACTTGTTGCTGAGTGAATTAAGCATGTCCTGTGGGACTACAGTGGGCGTGGACCCTTGAAAGCTTGCACCTGTTTTCCTCTGGACCTCAGTCATACACCTTTACCCTTAGCTGTTCCTGCTTCTCACACTTTTGCTGAAATAAATCACAGCCATGAGTACAACTATAAAATGAGGCAGGTGCACCCTCCTAGCAAGACACTGAACCCAGGATGGCTTTGGGGACCCTGCCACATCACTGTAGCTACAAATTTTGCAATTAGAAGGTACTATTATCACTGACATTACTTTTAACACTAAAGTTGTCCCTTCTTTAAGTGCCTAAAGAGCAGATCCCTCTAATGTATATACTCATTTCTCTCTATTGCTCCCAATAGAAATGTACTGTAATTCTCTTTATTTTCTGATCTTAATGCCATGTGTTATTTGCTCCTGTGGAGCCTCCTTCCAGGAGTTACTTTTATAACTAGAAGCTGAATGCACAGTTGGCTGCCTTCACTCACCAGTGCTCTAGAAGCACTTTCAACCCACAGCGTGTTAGTGATAGTCCTTTTCTGGAATATTCTCTACTTTCTCTCATGGAGTTGGAAAACTTTGATGTGTCTTTGATTTGAGTAGAGGATGATCGCAGTCCTATCTGCTCCCTTCATTCTTGTTCCAGTGATTGTGGTTAACCCTGCCTGGCTTTCACTGACCTCAAGCATTTCAGAGGCATTTGCCTCTCTAGACAAAATGCTTGGAAAAGAAGATGCTTTGTTTTTTTGGCAGGAGACTTCCAAGGCAAAAGTTTCTATGTGTGATACTAATCTTATTGAATTGGTTTTATTTTAGAAAATGGAGAAGAAAGATATTGGGGCTACGGTGTCCAGGGCAAGACCACCCTCTGAGCACTTGAGGAAAAACCCAGATCATGCTTCAGGAAATGCGATCAGAAGGCCTCTGATATGCTCCACTGGGTTGGACTCAGCCCCTACTGTTAATACAATGCATGATGTATTACAAACCAGGGCCTGGCTTTCTCAGAAAGCATATGAAATCACACCAAGATGATTTCCAGGAACCATTGGTCACTTGGAGAGACCTAAGAGCCAAGAACCTGTTAAACGGATAGAAGAAATCAATTCATTTCTTTAAATCCTGCCATGCAAGCTAGGAGATGGCAGCCAGAATAGGAAAGAGAGAAAACCGCACAGCAAAGAGAAGTTGGGCTTCAGGAAATTCTAACCCTTCTGCCTAAAGCTCTGAAAACATATGTCAACTCCAAGTTGGCAGAATGCTCATTCTGCCTCCAACAGCCTCCCACGCCCCATGATACGCCCAGCTCTGACACACCATGAATGACTGTTGTCCATTATCTGGTCACTGAGGTCAAACTTCAACTCAACCACTTACTAGCTGTGTGACATCAACCAAGCTAGTTTTGTACATTGAGCCTCAGTTTCTTCATGTGTAATATGCCCATGATCATAACATCTACCTCATTAGGTTATTGTTAGAATTAAATGAATTCACATATATTTAATTCCTAAATCAATGCCTGACACCTTGTAAGCACAGTACTCTATTTACTATCATTAATATGATTGTAGACACTTGAGGTCATAGCTTTCTTTTCGCAAAAGAAAAAAAAGAAATCCTTGTTTCCAAGGTTGGCAAAGGGCTATATGACCCAGTCACTCTCCACTATGGTTGAGTCATTAGAAGACAAAAATTTGTCACTGAACCTTCAAGAAGTGAAGACAAAAAACTCAACCCAAGTTAAAGTGAGAAGGCAGGAATTGTAGCTGGCTCACAATAAGGATCCCTCCTTTACTGAGAACTACACATGGCAGTGTTTTAAGAGATTTTACACAACTCTTGAAAGCCCAAAATGTTCTATGACTTTTTTTTTTTCCTCAGCTCAGGACTAGCCAGGCATGAAATTTACTGGAAGTCTCTTCTTAGATTTCTTTTGTCCACCCCACCCCACCCCACCCCCCAGTGCCTGGAAACAAGTAGGCATCCAGACTCAGTGACCATCTCAATGAAACACACTAACTTATCCAATTGACTGATTAAGGACCCATCCAGCCTTGCAGATGTCTTCTTGAGTCCCAATATGTGGCATTTGGTCACATCTAGAGACTAGGTGTTCTGGAAACACAAACAAGGCTGCCTCTGAACATAAGTCAAATGGAGCTCAAGTTTCCAAAGGTTGTGAGAACTGATAAAGGCATTCACCAAGGTTTTCAGAAGGTTTCTTCCATATGAAGTGCAAAATGTTTTAATCATTGTTAGATTGGTCATAGGGTTTATTTAAACACATATTTGGATGCAGCTTAGCATTTTAGATAGAAGTATTGCCTTAGGCTTAGAACATAAAACTCTGAAACTGAACATAGCAGATAATATGGATTTTCTTTTTCAGATGGCTAAAAGCCCTGTCTTCATGGTGTGCTTGTTTGTTTGTTTCTTAAAGAAAGCCTCTCCTTGGTTTTGCTTCAGACTTTTATCATTTGTTGACATAGCGTTAACTTTAGCTCAAACCTCATTACTTGGATTGAAATTTCCAAAATTTATTGCAGATGAGAGTCAAAGCACTAAGAATTATAACATTCCAGTGACCCACTGACCACTTTTCTCCAGTGAAAATTTTGAGTACACACATTGGGGGAGGGGGAAATTTCTCTAAAGTGCATTTTGACATCTCTTCATTTCTATTAACGTTGACAGAAATGTCACATTCCTTAGCATTTAACCAAGGGGAGAAAAAAGGAAAACATAAAATCATTCGTGGGTCCAGAGATCTAACAGTCACATGCACTGCTGTCTTGCCAGGTATGTTTATGTTGAGGTGTTAAAGGTTTGGACACACAGAGAAAAAGACAGTTTTCTGTCTAAGACAGTTTCTAAGACCCACCCTTACCACTGCAGACCTGCCCTATCCTAATATAGGATTGTGCTGTGTGCAAACTAAAGCATTGACTTTAACCAGAAGCATGTGGGACAAGAACAAAGGCCAAAATAATGTGCGACATAGACAAGAGATAAATTGAAAAGAATATATAGCTAAAAAGAATTAGGAGCCATTGAAGCTCTATGGAATGGAATCATAAAAATCGCAAAAATCCTGAAGGCAGGAGAGATCAGCAAAGTCAGATTTCCTAAAAATGTCTAATCTGTCTGCTGTTCCACCAAATATCTATGTTGTGATGCAGACTGCTAAACTTTTTCCCTTTCACACTCTGTATATAGAATCTGAGTAATTAATCCTGACAGCTGTACTCTAAGGAATACTGACAAGGAGGCAGCAGAAGTGTGTGTGTCCACATGCTTATTGTGTAAGTTTGGGACACATCCATTGCTTTCCTCTATCATCTCTCATCATCTGCAACTTAAATTCTAACGGCAAATTTTAGGCCAAGTCCCATTTTCCAGGTCCTTCCATGTTCCCTTCAGAATCATGTCTCTTCTCAGTGAGCTGACTCAAGTTTTACTACAGTGATACAAATATATCCCAGATTATAGACTGAAAATGAAGAAAGTGTGATGAGCCCTTCCTGTGTTTGTGTTACAAGTCTCTGCATTCCAAGATGATTCCCCACAGAATGTGAAGAGAAATAAAATGAAATCAAATATGAAAAAAGACCAATTCTTTATTCCAGATGAGAAAGACAAGAGAAGACTCCTCAGGAGAAGCACTGAAATACTGATTCCCTCGCTCTGCCTCAGCACTCTTTCTTCATGGTAAAAGCAAGACTCAAATGAGGTTATATAATTTGTAAAAGTCTAGACTACCTCTATATGTCTGGATGTATGATAAGTGAAATTTAATACCGAAGCCCACTGAGCCAAAGAAAGGGTAAATATGCATGACATTAGAAAGCCAATGGACTTGTCCTACTTCTAATATATTCTGGCTCTGATAGAAATTGAGCCTGGATGTACCACCTGTGCTATCATCTAAACCCAAGTGTACGAGACTTATCGCCTGGCTCAGAGAATGGGCTGTGATTAATCTCCCAGCTGTGATTTGTGCTGTCCAATTCCTGATAAATTACCTGGGTATTTGACTGCATTGAAATGAAGTGTCCCCCAAAACTATCTCAAAACACCTTGATGAAATATCTAAGAAAGGAGTGTCACATACACAATGACATGCAAATATCTTCTGAAAAATAAATAATAAATACACATAACAAAAAATAACAAATAAGAAAGAATAATTAAACTATATTGTTAATAATCAAATGGTCGTAATTATTCCTGCAAATCATCTGAGTGAAATCGAACAAATGTAAGGCTGATAAAATAAAACCGTAAGAGCCAAGGTTTTAATTTAAGTGATGATCAAGGGAACAAATTAACACAGAAAAGTTATAATAAATAGGCTATTTTAATTAAACACTCCAGAAAACCTGATTATGGAACCTCATCTATTCTACACATATGGCTTCCTGTTAATAATTTAACCTTAACAGTTCCCAACTGTGGACTTTAACAATCCATTTGCAATGGCTGCAAATTCTTCAAATAAGACACCGACCACTCAATATGTAAGTTAATGGCTAGCTGAAGTCCAATCTAATAATTAGAACATTGCTATCTTGACATTCACTCACGTTAAGACTTTGGAACTCTCGGGCCCGCAGAGTGCTGCGGTGGTTGAGTGCTGGTTTGAGAAGCCGGCGGCCCTGGTTCGGGTCCCATGTGTGAGGGCCAGTGACACTGCCCTCAAAAAAAAAAAAAAAGACTTTGGAGCTCTCTGAAAATTGCAGGTAGCTCTTCTCCAGGGATAAGTCCTCCTCAAGGTACCACCTTTCCAAAAGCCTGTGTGCTCCATTCATTTTCTTTCTTTCTTCTTTTAAAATTCTTTTAGTGTGAAATAAACTTTTTTCTAATTAGTTTCAAGTGTACAACGCGGTGCAATAGTTATACTCTTTACCACTCAAAGTGACAATCCCCCTCCCCCAGTTCACCACCTGACTCCCCCCCCCATATCATACATATCTATTACAATCCCTTTGTCTCCCTTCCACAGTATACTCCACATTGCATGACTATCTATATTCAGTTACAGTTGGTATACAATATTATACAACATCAGCTTCAGGTGTACAGTGCAGTGATAATGCCTCTACTCCATCCATGAAATAGTCTCTCTAACAAGACATGTGACCATCTGACACCCCACAAAATATTTACATTATTATATTCCCCAAATTGTCTTTCATATCCTGTGGCAATATTGTAGTTACCTATTTATGCTGTCTGATCCCTTCCCCTTCTCCCTCACCCCCATCCCCCTCCCATCTAGCAGCCATCAGTTTTTCCTCTATATCTATGACTCTGTTTCTGTTCACTTTGCTCGTTCATTCAGTTTTTCAGATTCCACATATAAGTGAGATCATATGGTATTTGTCTTTCTCCGACTGACTTATTTCACTTAACATAATAGTCTCTAGGTCCATCCATATTGTTGCAAAGGGTACGATTTCATTCTTCTTTACAGTGGAGTAATACTCCATTGTATAAATGTACCAGTTTCTTAATCCAGTCGTCTACCGATGGGCATTTTGGTTGTTTCCAAGTCTTGGCTATTGTAAATGTGCTCCATTCATTTTCATCCCCAGTCGTTCCTGACTTGAGTGGGCTCCCATATCAGCCTTCCCAGGCCTTCAGTTGGCATAAGGGATTGGGCATCATTGGAAGATGAGCCTGTGGAAAACTGCCTAAGAGCCAAGGAAAGCAAGAACTCCCCTAAAAACTCCCCCAAAGGACTGGGCAGTATAGAGAGGTCTTTAACTGGCAGCCATGTCCGAGCAAAATCTGATCTAATGAAACAGAAGTACCGAAATGGCCAGTATACCAGCTGCAAGGGAGAAGCAAGCAGGCCAAAGCTGCAGGGTGGGAACGAACCCACATTCCACTTCAGGAGAAGGCTACATACAGGGTCATGAACTACAACAACCCTGACTTATCCTGAGCCACCAGAAAGGTGTAGCAGTTACACACTTTTCATGCCAAGAGGCTGATGGATAGGAGCTGAATGATATGCAAGCCTCCCGAGTCAGCGTGGCTTAAGTCCAGCAAAACAGAGGCTTCAGGAAGAAGACATCAGGATCTGCGCCTAGAATGGGCTGGAGAAGGCAGGGCATGAAACACAAGAGTTCTCCTCCCCTCTCTGAGTCTGTGACATAAATGATAAAGATGAGTATCAGGCTTCACATGTCCCAGCAATTCCATTACTCATAGAAGTATCTCCCTCAAAACCCCACACTACAGCTTCTTTAGAAATGTACAGTAATACCTTGGTTTGCGAGCATATTTCGTTCTGGAAACAAACTATTCGTATTGCAAGGCATCATTTGTTTACCACGTTAAAATGTATTAGAAATGTTTGCTCATCTTGTGGAACACTGCAAACCAAGTCACTCGCAATCCAAGGTTTTACTGTATTATTAAGTCAGTATCTGAGGTTTTTAATAGCTTGAAGGAATCTATTCACCCCTTACATTTTAAATACACTATTTAGTGAATTGTAAGATGTGGGTTTTTTTCACATTTTAACATCTCTTAAATCTAATAATCAACACCACTCTTGGCCAGGTGGTCATCATGACAGAGTTACCATCGCCTGCATGCACATGAATTTGGTTGCTATTCCTGAGGCTTGTCTGGACAAATGCAAACCCTAAGCATTTCTGTTCACACAGCACTTAAAGACACGCTGAAGAGGCAATACAATTCCTGGTTGTTGTTTTCTTGTAAGACCAAAAAAGGGCCTGTGTCAAAACATGGAGAAAAGGGTAAGTGGCCCAGAGGAAAACTCAAGAGACACAGTGAAGAACATTTTTAAGGCAAGCTCTTGATGGATCAGAGGATAGCATTGAGTGGGAAAATGTGGACAGTGATGGCAGAACTGAAAAGGGATTCAGAAAAATCAGACTCTCAATGTGAAGAAGTTTTAGAAACACATTTACCAATTTATTTTGCTCACTTTTCCTTTCTATTAGGTGCACAACAGTGATATAAATATATATATTTAAATGTCTAAATAAGTCTAAAAATTATTTCAGTAAATTAAAGATGAAAATTCTAAGTAATAAAAGCAGTGTATGCTTAATTTGAAGAATATTTTCTTTATTGTCAGTACTCAAAATACAGTGGCTTATAGTCAAGAGCATTTCAGATTCCGTGAACTACAGCAGTATTTCTCATTTTTCCAGGCTCTATCATTTTACTTCATCCTTTTAACCACTGTTTCTTACAACTCTCATCCCATCTGCTGTGTTTTAATCAAACTGACCTTTCTCAAGTTATTCAAGCATACCATGGCAGAGATTTCTGGCGCTCACTGACACCCCTATTTCTCTCCTTAGTCCAGTGTGCACCACTAAATTACAAATCCCAGCCACTTGCAATTAAGTGGTGCCATGTGTACAAGTTCTGACCAATAGAACATCGGTGGGAGTGGAGTGATGTTACCACCTCCAGATCTGGTCTCTAAAACCACTCGTGCAATAGTCCTTGCACTGATCCTCTGCACCCTCTTCCTATTGGACTACTGATGGTCTCTATGGCAACCTCGGGAGCCATTGTTAAAAGTAACAGAACCCCTTCAGCCTGGATCCCTGAATGACTAAGTGGAACAGAACTGCCATACCCACTGATGGCTGCTAGACTCTGCTGTAAATGAAAGATAAACTTTCATTGCATCCAACCACTGAAATATAGATGTTGTTTTTTGTTGTTACAGCAATTACCTTATCTTGCCAAGCATATTCACACCTCAGGCTTTTGCATCTGCTGTTTTTATTTCTCTCAGACATTTAATATCTCAATCCCTCACTTCATTTAGTCTGTATTCAAATGTCACCTCCTCAAAGATGTCATTCCTAACCTTCCCACCTCTCTAATCCCTTATGCTGCTTTATTCTTCTTTGTAACACTGATCACTATCTGATATTAAATTATTGGTTTATTCTTTGCTGTTTTGCTTCCTCTATAGAAATATTAAACTCTGTTTTGTTCAGTGCTATGACTCCCTACATGGCCAGAATAGTGCCTAATACAAAGCAGGGTCTCCATAAATATTGTTCAGTGAATTAATAAATTAGTTAATCATAGGAGAAGAGTGAAACAGGTTAAATTACCGTGCCCATTTTAGATAAGGAAACTGAACTACAAACAGATCGAGTAGCAACCCAAAGTCCTAAGTAGTGGCACAATGATACTGGAGAACTAACTGGTGAAGTTCCATTTAGGTAGAGGACCAAGTCCTAGAGAATTGTAGGGATAGAGATCACAAACATATAGGCAAGCGTGTTTCAATAACCTTCAAAACTCCAGGTGTGAAAATAGTTGACCGCAAATTTTTCAGTCTTTTCATTCATTCTAGCCAATTATCGTCTCCTGATACAAGGAAACTGCCCAGAACAAGCTCACCATTCCAGGATCCCCTTAGTTTCCACTGCAGCCACCCTGGATCAATACTATTTTCAGTTAAATGAAGAACCCCTCAAGGCTTATTATGCCTACACTGAATCTCCCTATCCTCTTTCCTCCACCCTAAATGCATCCAAGCCTCATAAACCCCACAAAATAGCTCCCAGAAACCAATACATAATCTAATGAGTGGATCAGAATCCGAACCTGCACAGAATTCCCAAATGCTGGCTTTCAAATTTAACCTCTCTTTTCTCACCCACAGAGAGCAGTTGACCACTGCCCTCCACACCATATCACTTTAGTGTTTTAAGCACCAGTGCTGGGTTTGGATTTGGGAGACATCCTAAAGTTGGGAAACATCAATTTTTGTGCCCTCTTCAGCCCCGTCTTCACTGACTAGACCATCCAGAAATTAGAACTGTGTCTCCCTCTGGCATGTGTTACACCAATTTTGTTTCCCAGAACACTAGTTGTGCAAGATGGTCCATTAGAAATAGCTTTATGCTCAGGTAAGTTGGGGAAACCCTGCATCTTATACACCAACCTTGTGGACTCATGGTACATAAATGTGTATTACAGGTTTTGAGAAGCACTTGGGTGTTTAACATTGCTTAAGCCAGAATTTCCCAAAATTATTTGACTTACAAATTGCGCTTCTTTCTTTTAATGCCTATTAACTTCCCACTGAATTAGTGTTCCTTGAAAGGCATTTTGAAAAAGGCTGCTCAGAATCTTTATAATTTTAGTTTCACACATCCTTGCCACCAAAGCCAAACAATGTTAAAACAATTAATTTGCAACTCAAAACCCTTTACACCACTCATCAAACATCTGCATTTTTATCTCTGGGGCTGCTGCAGTTCTGACCTGGTCTGGTACTTGAACTGCCCTTGAAGGCTCTATCTCCTCCTGCCCTTCTCTTTGGCATCCAGCCAGCTGCCTTTGGCCAGGTCCAGCAGTCCCTCTCTCATGTAATGACTCTGACCTGAATAGACCCAGCTATCTGAATTCTTTAATTGTTCTCTCCACGCTTCAACCTTTCTTCCAGGCATTCCGCTCCAGGTTCTAAATGTTCCCTGACATTTAAACAGTTGCCTCATGAACTATGGTTAATCTGAAAGATGGGAAGAGTCAAGGTAGCCAAGAAGTCAGAAAGGCAATCATTTGTGGCTCTCCAGTTGACTCCAATTACATCTGTACATGAAGGAGATAGGTGACTGGGAGACCCCAAAACAATCTCCAGTTGGAACCTCCAGAACTGCACTGGGTAAAATGGCAGACTTTCATGGCCATTCCAGCCTAAGGGCCATAATGGAGTCTAAAACACCTTCAGAGCCTCATCCAGTCAAGCACTTGGGCCATTTGATCTCATAAGAGAAAACAGCAAAGGGGACAGGCAACTTGGCCTCAGCACCAAGGCAAATGCCAACTGACTCATCCTCATAGGAAGTTTCTGGAGACTTCTAGGTATAGGGAAGGCCTCTGTGGAATACAAAACAGACTCAGCGAGGGCTGCTGCACTGAGTGAACTGCATCTTCAAAGTAAGTGCCAGCGACTTTCCCCAGACCCTGAATTCTCTGGGGCATGCCAGTTTGGACAGCATAAACACCAGATCCCACATTTTAGATCCTGGGAGTAAGTAGAGAGCATGAAAGAAAGAAGTCACAGGACTCCTAGGAACAGGACTTATTTTTGCTGCTGGTTCTATTTCCAATCATTTTTGAGGGTCGATGGTCATTCTCAACCCCTTTAAGGGTTTGTAACTTGGCTGCCTTCAGGTTGGCTGACTCACATTTTATGACAGCTTGGAAAATGATGGGCTCTTTCATACTCTTCCGAGGATACTCTTAGGCTGAAGTTAACAACATAGCTTTGAAGCTAATTAGACATGGGGTTTAGTGAGGTCACAGGGCTTAATAGCTTCAGAAAGCTCCCATGTCTAACGAAATGGTACTCAAGAAGGTAAACAGGAAGAATGAAAGACACCAGTGAAGAAAGCAGAAATAGTAGATTAATACTGCTACTACTACTAATGATAATTATAACAATAATAATACAGTAATGGTTTTGCATGTATAATAAAAAAGAAAAACTAGTTCACAGAGCTTGCAGATCTACAGAAATGGTTAACAACGAGAGCAAGCATGAAAAGAAAGCATTCATTATATAACCTGGTTCTTCCCTTACTGAGCCTGGCCCTCGGCAACAAAGGAAGAAAGAAGAGTTAAGAACTCTTTGCTTGAACTGATGTCTTATCATTTTTATACCTGGTCCCTCACTAAAAAGTATCCACTATTTTAATTGTCCAACAGCATTCACTTTCTCATAATGAAAATGGGCAGAAATGATTTTACTCCCTTCCACATGGATCTCAAGTTTCATGAAATTTTCCACCCATCAGTAATACCAATGGCTTGCACTGCAAATGCACCTATTGAAAATGATTCTTACGTACAGAAAATTCTACCATGCATTCTCTCCCTGCCACCAAAGCTAGATAAATCAGCAAGTGGTCCAGACTTCTCAAGGTCATTTCAGGTCCTTGATACTGGCCCCTGCTTCTTCAAGTCTCTCTTCTATTCTCCTTCCCTGCTTCCAGATTTGTCTGAAAAGAAAGGAAAGAGAGATAGGAGGTTGAGGGAGAAGAATCCAGAAAGTAAGGAGTTTCAACAGCACTTAAAACTGCAATGTCATCCAATTGAAATTAATTAAAGGGAAAGTAAACAGATGTTTATAGGATCTCAGTGAGTCTTGCACTCAAAACATGAATGAAGATTTTGTTTGTTAACTTTTTAAATGTCATTGTAAATGACCTTTTGACTTATGTAAAAACATTACAATAATATATTTGAGAAGTAACAGCTCTTTTCCTGATCAGCAAGACGTGTGCTTTTTTTCTTCTTCCCCAGAGAAAACACATACACTGATATTGATCTGCTGTCACAAGGTGATTCCTGTACAAAATTAGTCTGCAAATCATCTTGCACCTAACTAGGTGCCTTTGAGTACAAACATGAGGATGATTCATCTTTTCAAAACAGAATGTAACTGGCAAAAATGTTTTATTGCTTTCATTCCACCTTTAAATTAAAAAAAAAAAAAATAACAGCTCAGCTATTACTGAACGAACTTCTTCAACTGACTTAACCAGGAGGGCACATAAACAGTCCGTTTGCTTTAGGAACAGCTGGTTGCCTCTCTGATTACAGTCAGCACATTTTTCTAGCTGTGTCAGAGCCTGCCCAGAATTGTACCCAGGAAAGCAAAGGCATTCTTTAGGCAGGTGGGACTTCTAAAACCAGCTGGCAGCTCAGGACACGGAGAAGTTGAAGTCCCTCGGTGGCCAAAACTCATCATGTGGCCCAGGTCATCCCGTTGTCTGAGATGCAGCCATCGGAGAAAAACCTAATTATTCTCCCTCGCTGTCAGCCTCTTCATCATCACTGTCATGACCATCACCCAAAGGAATTAATCAAACTCCCACCTGCCTTGGACGTGCTTCCAGGGACAGGACTAACACGAGGAGGGCAGGCGCTGCTGTACAGATTCCCTACTGTGCTGCTTCCTGCCTCTCCCCGTGTGGAATTAACGGTGCAGGTGTGTGCAGCTACGCATTTCTGCAGCCCGTAGGCCTCCGCACTGGAGATATTAACTTCATTCATTCTTTTTTTGCTCACCACACTATATCATGCACAACAACCATGCATGATCCAAAGGAGGATTCTAATCAAAAGTCAAGTAGAACCCAATCAAAATTCATCCTCCAACATGAAGCCTCTGAGTGGTCATTTACTTTGAGACCCTGATATAACTACACATTTATAAAAATTATACAGATTAACAAGATATAAGAAAATCTCTGTTATCTTTGTTCATTAAAAAAGGAATAAAACAGTTCATCTAAAGCAGAACTTAATCGAGACACCATGAATAGCTGCCTTAGAAATGTGATATGATTTTCATACAGTTATTTGATATGTTCTCGGGTCCCACTAAAAGTAGAAGTTTGCATTCCCCAAATACAGCAAGCCAGGTCATCAAGGGGTATAATTCAGCATATCTGGGTGGCAAGAGAGAACCAGTGAGAAATGTGTTAAACAGGGCTGATGAACCATAACATGATATACGATAAAGTGTGTGTGAGTATGTGTGTGTCTGTGTGTGTGTCTGTGTGTGGGTGGGTGGGGTGTGATGTATGTGAGGGTATGTGAGTGTGTACCTGTGGGTGTTTATCCAGATCTCATTGTATTTACCTTAGTTATAAAGCTGTGGTACAAGTGTGTTTGATAATCATGTTTAAAAAATAATCATCTGACATGGAATTTATTTATTTAATTTATTTGATTTATCAATACTTATATATTACTTGCTATGTGTCAAGTTTTATTCTAATCCAGGGGCTGGCAAACTGGCCCACAGGTCAAATCCAGGCTGCTGTTTGTTTTTGTAAATGAAGTTTTATTGAAACAATCACTCACTTTGAGACAACAGAAAATATATATATTGGTCTCTCCCTTAGTTCCTGGCACCAATCTCCACAGGCCTCTCCACGCACCCTTCACCCTCCATTAGTTCATCTGAGGGACTACTCTGTCCCTTATAGCTTTTTAGACCCTGCCTTCTCCTTCGAAAATAGCACATTTACAAAAATGTCTTCCAATATCTGTCATCCCTTATTCTGCTGTTGAGTTTCTGACTACCAGTAAAGAAAATGAACTCTCAGAAAAGGAGAACAGTGGTAGCCTGGAGGCGAGGGCCATGCTGCAAATCTAAATATAAGGTCATGACAATGAAGCAATGTCCCTAATTGTCACTCCAGAATATTCTGAATTATAAAATAGGAACACTGGTGTCCATCATTGTTGGACATAGAAAACCAAGATTGAATGTCTATTTTATTTTCATGCAGGGTCCATAAAATAAATGTTTGTTTGCATTTCAGAGGCATTTTTCCAAAAGATTTGGGAAATAACCTTCCTCCCTACCAAGCATTTGAAATTGTTATGAAGTTTTGTTTTTCTTGGGTTTTCCCTTTTGTTTTTATTGGGTTGTTGGAAAAGTCATGACACGTTTTTGCAATGAAAAACAGAAAAATACGTCATGACTTTTCCGACAACCCAATATTTTTTTAAGTCATTAAAAAAGCATCCCCTGCTTGGCTATGCTACTAAGATCTCAACTTCTCTGTAGGGATGTCCAACAAGAAAGAAAATGCTTACCAGCCACCAGTCCTACTGGTCAGCTTGCCCTTGACCCAGGGGTCGGAGAGGGCTTGGATGACATGGTCCAGCTCTGTTCGTATTGCTTTCTAATTGAAATCCTGATTTCCATCTCCTTCTGAATGTGCCCGCTTTAAGTGCCTAAACAGACATCTCCAAATAGGAAACAAAAGGAAAGATGTGTAATGCAACTGACTGTCAGCTTTTTGCTCCAGTGTAAATTGACCATACTCTTCAAATGAAGTGCAAAGAATGCTTCATTTTGGAGTCAGAAAACCTGGGTTCAAATTCTGACCATGGACTTAACAACTATATCACTGAAATGCTCACAGGGTCATATCAGTTATCTATAAAGTGGGTATAATAAAATGTTCTCAGCAGCACAGTGTCATGAAATGTAAATAAGGTAATTTACATACAAGCATATAAAAATCTACTGTGCCAGGCAAATGTACGTTCTTAAAATGATCTTTGAAAAACAAAAACAGTGGACTCTAAGCAATTTTATCCAAAGGTCACTCATCCAAATATTAATTAAGGGCTTGGCAGTAATTCAGAAGATGTATACACCATAGAGCTGGCCTCTGGAGTTTGCAAACTAATTACAGAGACAAGCTGAATACACTTTTAATAATTATTAAAGAGTATTAGCAAGAATACTGTAAAATGCTAAGTCATGTCATTACAAAAAACAGTAAGTTCTTCAATGGCTAGGGTTCAGAGAAGAAAAAGAATAAATGTTGATTCGGTGGTATAATCAGAGAAATCTTCATAGGGGAATTTGGAGTATAACAATAATAGATTGAGTTAACATTTACTGAGTACTTATGTTCCAGGCATCATTTTAAGTTCTCTCTACGTACAAACTTACATCCTAAAGACCACATGAGATCGTTATTACAATTTTTCCCATTTACAGACAAGGAAATTAAGATTCAGAGAGTTCAGTAGCTTGCTCAGTGTACACAGAGAAGCAAGTGGAAGAACTACAATTCACAACTGGGCCATCTGACTCCAAAGCCCTCACTTTGAACCTCTGTGCCCTCCTGTGTCCATACGAGGGCACCTGCTAACGCCACTGCCCAAATGCTCTGCAAGCTCCCCTGAGCAATCTGCCATCTGGCCACTTCCATCTCAGCTCCTTCTTAACCAGTAGCTAAATGAGAATAGAAGATGTTTTACACCAGGTCCTCAGGTTATTTGCTGTGCGATCTTGGGAAATTCGGTGCTTGCTGCCACAGTTTCCTTGGGGATAAGTTTGAGATAATGATACCTTCACAAATGTGCCTCACTGCCTAACAGGCTTGTCAGAATTTATAAAACACGTGAAATAAAAGGGAAAGCCTATTGAAAAAAAAATAGGAAGCACCAAAAAGTGAAATTAATTACCGTCGTTATTCCTAATTAGTTTTATTGTTGTTCTATCCAAAGTCATGGCCGGAAGGTATGTTTCTAACCACAATCTGGGATGGCAGAGGCGTGTGACTGGATTGGCACAGCCTGACAACCACCCATGGATGATGGACGAGGCACTGCGAGTGTATGTCCCATAGCACGTAGGACGGAGTCGTGCAGATCTGAAATGGTCAGGTGCTGGGTGCACGCAGGAGAGAGAATACGTTAAGAACAAATCCTGCCTTCTGCTGGTGTTATTTTACACAGGGCTACTTAATGTCTCACTTTCAAATTTCTCTGTAAGTACTTATCTTTGATGCAAGCAAGACACACAGGCAGGACTCCTACATAAAGGAAGAAGTAGCAATGTGGATGGTATTGGAATGTATTTCTGTCTGCTTTTTAAATATACACTTCTACCCTGGCAGTGTGGTGAAGCTCCAGGGAGCAGTGAGCGGAATTTCTAAAAAGCGCATCCACTGGCTTCACAATGAAGCCTCAACAAGCTCAGATAAGCGAGTCCATGGTAAAGTGACAACTCAATCAGGAGCCTGTGCTGCTGCCCAGTTCACAATATGATAATGTCCTGGACTCAGAGAGAGTGAAGATGGGCCCTTGGACCACATGTGCGAGGCTAGAAATACACAATAGGGAAGTGTGAGTACAGGAAGAATCAATTTTGCCTTTGAGAACCAGCAAATGCCAAGGAGATAGAGTTAGTGACTCCTGGCACTTTCCATGTCTGCTAAGTCCAAGGAAAATTTTACGTGGCTATAAAGAGCACAGGAATAGAGCAATAGCTGTGAGAGAAACGTTGGCAAATATTTATACGTTCCTTACTCCCTTCATTCATAAGTCATTCAGCGACTGTCAAGTAACTGACTGCATGTCAAGTGCTCAGACATGGGATAAGGAGCTGTGGGTAATGGATGAAGCAGAGTCCATGATACAAGGAGCTCACCAGCCAGTGGTAGAAATATATATGAGCAGATACACCTAATGCGATGAGTTGCTGTTTCATCACAGAGATGGAAACCAAATTCAATGGGAGCTGTGAAGGGGTCATGGGGAGGCAGGAGGAATGCTTCCTGGAGACATGACACCTGAGCTGAGTGTTCAAGTGTCAGGAGCAGGAGGCCAGGGAGACTTCCCACAAAGAGGTCCGACCGGAGTCAACAGCTGAAGATGAGCTGGAGAAGGGGTGACGCAGGCCAGCTCAGCATTCTTCTGGGGAACAAGGCAAGGCAGGAGTGGGACGAGAAGAACCTGGAGAGGCGGGTGGAGCCCAGAGCAGGCTTTCTCAGGGGAATGAGCTTATGTTTTGTCCCACTGGCTGGCAGTTCTCAAGCCTGCCTAACTCTCAAGATAATTCAGGCTTAGCCACTCACACTGGGCCAGATTCTCCAAATGGTGTGGCAGAGAGAGCAGGTGTCTGTTTTTCCACCGTGGAGCTGAAACAAGTCTCTTATGCAGTTTCAAAGAAACAGAAATCTACCAAGGAGACCAGCTTCTAACCTCCTCTCGTGGTGACATTGTGGATATAATTCCCACACTTGTTCTGTAAATACAACTCATTTGGCCACGGACACACCTTTGACACACGCTTTGCATTCTTTCTTGATCTCCCACCCTCTGGGCAGCCTTTAAGTACCATTCTCAGAGGCAGCGAAGCTGGGAGGAAGGGGCCTCAGTTCCCAGACTTTTTGTAGATAATTTGTCCAGTCTGCGTCTTTGGGTTGGGGCTGCTGTGTCTTCGCTGCGCTATGACTTGAGGGGTTAAAATAATGGGTCCCTGGGATGGGGAGGCCTAGACTTCCTGATTTCCTGTGGGCATTTTCTCTTCTATTGTCTTGAAAAAGAATCCTACAATTAAAGAAATTGGGGTGCTTCATAGACATCCTTTGGTTATCTTAAAAACCTCTACCTCGGCCTTGGACAGACCATAAAGCATCTTCACAGCTGTTATCACACTGAATTGAGCCCCATGGAACAGGCTGTACCCATTTAACAGATGAGGAATATAAGAGTTCTGCTGACTCACAGTACTAGAAAATCCAAGGGTGATGGCCGACTCAAGGCACTGCTGAACCCAGAGTTTCAAATTCTATCACTTGAATGTCCAGTGTCCATCTGGGAGAAGTTAAATGTCTTGCCCAAGGTCACACAGTTCATAATTAGCAAGACCAGGACCTGAACAATGGTCTCCAAACTCCATATTCAATCCTTTCTCACAGTTTCTTCTGGTGAAAAGAGAAAGAGGCCAAAAGTTCCCTGTCCAGGATTATTTTCCCCTGATCTGTAGTCCCATGCCCTGTTGATGGTTAGTGTCACATTGCATGATAGCTATTTGTTAATGTACCTGTGATCTTGGTCTCATTCACCAGTCAACAGATGTCTTTTAAATTCAGTTATCATCAAAAATAATGTATTAATGGTTTGCCTCCAAACATACTCTCCCTCAAACCACACACACACACACACACACACACACACACACACACACACACACCATTGTCATCATCATCATTTTGTAAATGTCATCCCACACTGAAGGGATTGCTAAGTGAGGGTGCTGGGAGCTCAGCTATGGCCTCATTCCTCTGCTCTGTGCCGCCCTTCAGCCCTGCTCAGCCCCGAAGTCCACATTTCATCTGGGAGCTAAAATTCAGTCGTGACCCCTCCTGTGAGCAACACTACTCCTGAAATTAAAATTTTACAACATTAGGTTGGAGGAGGCTCACTAAGCATTTGGAAATACTTCCCCTGTGACCTTGAGCTTTTATGGCTTTGAGAGCCAAAATAAAATCTTTGAGGCAAGATTTATGAATAAATAATTAACCATGAAAACAAAATCAGCACTGAAAAAGAAATGGGGCCTTTCCAGTTATAGCCAAAGTTGGGGTGTGTGTGTGTGTGTGTGTGTGTGTGTGTGTGTGTGTGTCACTCTCTCTGGTGCACATGGCATTTTTAAGAAACAGGAAATTCCAAGATGTGCCTTCCTGACTTCATCGTATAAAAACAATGGGGCAGATTCTGCAAAGCCCACCTCCTGCCTCTTCCATGTATCTTCCTGGGTCCTCAGGACATGCCAAGATCTCCCAAACACTGAGTGGCAATGATGACACTCACTGTCCTCCATCCATAGCGCCTTCTCCTCCTCAGGGTTCACTTCTCTCCACCCCACTCCACCCTTCCTGACAAGAGCATGGGGTCATTTCCCAGGGGTTGACCAGCCAGCCCGCATTCTCCCAGATGAGGGGGTGAGAAGGGACAATGGAGTGACTGAGGCCCTTCAGAGGAGACCCCGCAGCTCCGAGTAGGGCCCTCGAGGACACCTCGCCCAATGTGACTAAAATGATGCCATTGAGGAAAGTTCAACCCACTTTCCAGGCAGCTTGGGGGAGAGGGGAAATCACAAATAAAGAGAGGTCCCTCCTTTTCTATGAAAAAGCAGAAATCAGAGAAAACCAGCTCGCTGTCTTCGGCTTTGACCCTGCTAAGTGCTCTCTCAAGAACTGTGCGTGCCTTTCTCTGCCCTGAAGTGCTCGTCTCCTGGGGAGCTGCCCGTCCTTGTCCTCTTTCAAGCAACTGAAACATTTCCAGTATGATGAGAGGAACCCAAAGAGAAGAGGCCTTGCTGCCCACCCACCACCCCCCAACACCACCACCACCATGTGAGGGAACAAGACAATCAGGCTTTCTGCCATGTGGCGTGGAGCCAACGGGGCTCTCCAGTGTTTCCTGGGTCCCATCAACCATCAGGATGCATGAAAGCCCCTGAACTCCTTCGTCTGAATCCCGAAAACTACGCTTTTTATGTTTGATTTTCGCTGCTCCTATTGTTTTTCTTGAAACCACTCTCATCAGCCTCCCTGCTGACTCATTTTAGACATGTATTCTCTAAAGGAAGGTAATAGATCAAATGATTCTGAAGCCCAACCACCTGCCAAGGATCAGAAAAGGCCCTTCCCAGCCTCCTGCCTCTGCACCGAGCTCTCCTTCCCAGTAAGTCAGGGTCACATGAGTCCCCCCATGGGAGCAGCTTAGCTCTGGAAAGTTCTCTGTTCCCCTGTTCAACACAGACACCTGCAGGCTGGGAGCAGCCCTGTTCTTGGGGATGAAAACAGCCGAAACACTGTTCTCATCAAAAATAGTCAAGTGGAGATGAATGCTGTCATATCTCCCATTCTTCCTCTCCGAAGCAAGGTTCATTTAAGAGCTTCCTCCAGCAGTTGTATGGCCCCTCAGCGTTCTCGACCTTCAAGATTCCAGGATTCCCACATTTCCTGCTTTGAGCAGGGGCCTGTGCTGGGTTAGCATCTCCTTGACATTCCCTTACATTGAATTTCCACCTTAAAGAATCTTTTATTATTATCATAATAAATACACTAGCAAAAGCATTTTGGAAACCCCAAAGCAGGATACCAAAGCAATTTGTTTAACAAACTGCTCACTTCTGTTCTAGATTTCAGACACACTTACACTGCTGCTATCTTACTCTTAAATCAATTTTTAAAAATTTTTGTCTGGGCAGCTGGATGGCTGAGCTGGTAAGAGCATGTGCTCTTAACAACAAGGTTGCCGGTTCAACTCTCACATGGGGTAGTGGGCTGCACCCCCCGCAACTAGATTGAAGGATAATGATTGGAGTTGAT
Source organism: Aselliscus stoliczkanus (assembly GCA_033961575.1). Classification (NCBI taxonomy): domain Eukaryota; kingdom Metazoa; phylum Chordata; class Mammalia; order Chiroptera; family Hipposideridae; genus Aselliscus; species Aselliscus stoliczkanus. Next base: position 12,121,139 of record CM066734.1, read on the forward strand.
GGGTCCTGGAAAGAACACACCGTTACCCAATAAAAAAATTTTTAAAAAACATTTTGTCTTAAAGATTTTTAAGGAGCTTTGTTGAGGTGTAATTCATACACAGTAAACTGCAAATATTTCAAGCATGCAAGTTGATGAGTTTTAACAAATGTAAACACTCATAAACCATCCTTCCAATCAAGATAAGAAGCATATCCACCACCCTCAAAAGTTTCTTCAATCCTTTTTTAAATCAATGTAATAGCAAAATGATACTGTTTCTTGCCCTAGATCCAACCATAACCAGCTGTGAGACCTTGGGCCTCTTGGCAAGTTTTTATCTCCTTACATGTCAAATGAGGGGGTTGGACTGGATGACCTTGCCCAGTACTCTAAGCCAAGCTTTCTATGAAACCAGTCTTGAAACCGACATTCAAGGATGGAAGGTCACCTATGGATTTCCCCAATGTTCTCTCTGCCCACAGAATTCATCCTCAAGTTACAAAACAATAGTACTTATTTTTCTACCTAAATTTCACTATTACTACAATAGCAAGGGATGTACAAGAAAGTAACAGGATCAAGAAGAGATTAGAAGAAGAAAAGGGAGAAAAGAAGAAGAAGAGGAGGGGGAATGAGGGAGAAGGGGGAAGGAGAGGGAGGAGGAGGAGGAGGAGGAAGGCTGCCTGTTAAGCTCCCACAACATCCCTGACCCTCTTCTCATGCCCCAAGCACTTTTTGAGGTAGTTATTACTGTCCCCACATAACAGAGGTGGAAACTGAGGTAAGGAAGGGTTCTGCCACATGGTGGCGCGAGGACTGGCCCAGTAGCGGTCATTCCTGGTCTGCTGCTCTTCCCTGCCCCCACACGGGGAAGCTGACCCGCTGCCGTGGACGCCCTCTCCTTTCTCCACATGTGCTCACCTCCGGAGAACACTTTTCTCTCATTAGCATCAAAAATGATGCTGAGCTTGGGAAGCAATTAAGCATTTTAATCAGAGATGAGAGTTACACGAAACTGTCAGTGGACTCATTCCCAGGCAAATACTCTTGCCCATGCCTCATCACTTCTAATAAGGCAATAATAACACTTTTCATCCCACACTCTACTTAGCGAGTGGTTCCTAATTACCACATCTGTGAGAGAAATCTCTTTATTAGGCCTTGGACTAGTGCTGTCCTGGAACCCCATATATGGGTCCCCAAATTCTCTGGGACAGGGCATGTCAAGATGAGAGAAAAAGGGGAACATAGATGTTCCTCGTGCAGAGCTCTGCAGGAGACATCACCATTCATACCGCTGTGCTAAAGCCAGGGGCCACACACCACCATTAAAAGAGGTGAATTAGGGCCAGCCGAGTGGCGCGGTGGTTAAGTGATGGCTTGGGAAGCCAGCGGCCCCGGTTCGGTTCCACATATGAGGGCCAGTGACACTGCCCTCAAAAAAAAAAAAAAAAAAAAAAAGAGGTGAATTAAAGAGAGGTTGGACTTTTTTTTCCAATTTATCTCCCAGCAAAGAAGAATCACAGCACTGTTTCCACTTCTTTGGAAAATAACTGTAGGAAGTTGGGTTATTTTCTGTGGTCAGCCTTACCATCCATTCTTTGTCCGTCTTACTAGTCAATTCCCATTTCAAGAAAAAAGTAGACCTGTGGTTCCGGTTTCACAGTATCATACCCCATGATTTCCAGGAACTCTCTGGCCAATTGGTGGATTATGGCAAGCAGAAGTCATCTGACTTAATATACCTCTTTCCCTAGGACATCAAAGGACACATGTTGATACCTGCATCCTTCATGAGTACCTTGACCTGGCCAGTGACACTTTGAATGAAAGGGACTTCCCCCTCTTGTGTCAGTGTTGGGTTGAGAAAGCTGTCTGGAAGAGGGGACAAAGGCATTCAGTTTCAAATGGATAACTGAGCTCCCCGTGACCAAAAGGGCAATAGAATCTGAGACCTCAGAGCACCTTCCCAGTGCCACTCTGTCCAGCCCCCAACTTCTCGGTAACAACTCCCTTTCTCTCCAAAACAATAGTGAGCTCTGCAAAGCTGTTAAGAGTGGCTTGGAGTAGTTTAGGGTAGGTGTCATCCCCAGGTAAGCTTCCAAGTGGAAGTTGAGCCGTAAGAACACGAATGAGGCCCGAGCATAGAGCACACACACAGGAGCTCACTGGAGCGTCACGTAGACACTGTGACTACTCATGCTACACCGTGTACGGCTCCTGTCCTTCCATTCCAGGCCATCTGCTCCTTGGCCTCTGCCGTCATGGCAAGACATGTCCTCAGCGACTGCTGCTGAGCTGAAACGATGCCATCTCCCCTGAGATTTGCTATCCGACAAGCATTTCGCACTCGCCCCTGAGTCAGATAAGACGTATTTAATCCAAAGGAGCGTGCTGTGTAGCCACACTCCGGCAGGCTCTGCTCAAGTCTGCACTGCTCTGAGAGGCAGACTTGGGCGAGTTTCTGGTACTGCTGTTTCCTAGCCTTCTTGGATCTGGAAAAGCATGAAATCCAGGAAACAGCAGCCCCCTACTCACAAATTCATGAGCCACCAGGAAAACGAAAACACACTGTAACACTCCCTGACTTCCACCTCCCATGAGTGGTCTCTTCTCATTCAACAAACAGGCCTGGCACCTCTATGGGTGCTGACACACCACCCTCTCCCTCATAGATGGGCAGGGGCCCAGGAGAGCCATTTGGACAAGTTCTCACATTCACAAAGGGATTCAAATGCAGACATAAAGTCATCTCCACATGAAGTCCTATATCAATCACAAAGAGATGCTGAATGACTGAAAGAAGACATTTACCACCCAGGCTTAAAGTTATATCCAGTCTTCAGAATGCCACCTCCAGTGTACTGAGAATTGTAATCAAACTGTAATTGAGCTCTGAATAGAAAGAATTAGCTTGGGGTTTGTGCTTTATAGCATTGATTTGTTCAACGTAAAGTTCTAAAATAGACTACAAGAAGGTTCAGACTTTATGTTTTAATATACTGGAAGCCTTTAAAAATGGAAGGAAATTGGACCTTTCAGTCCCTGTAGGACTGAGGGAAGAGAAGGGGGTGGAGAAGTGATCAAGAGTCCATAATATATAAGCTGTTGTCTGCCCAGCACACTGTTCCTCTCCCAGGTTCTGCTAAGCTGGAGTTCTCACTTAAGAGCTTTCTCCCTGACCTTAATATTTGCACTCTTCTTATGTCAAAATGTCTTTTTGGGGCTTCCAACAATATGGCACACTGAGCTGATAACAAAGAAATGAAGGCCTCTCTCAAAATCATATTAAATGCTTGAGAATACAGTAATACCTTGGTTTGCGAGCATAATGAGTTCCAGCAACAAACTACTCATATTGCAAGACATTGCTCATTTACCAAGTTAAAATGTATTAGAAATGTTTGCTTGTCTTGTGAAACACTCACAAACCAAGTTATTTGTAATCCAAGGTTTTACTGTATATGTTTTTAAATTCACGGTCAACTTCAGAAGAAAGAAGTTCCAGGAACAAAGAAGAGATCCAAGCCAGCTAGCCAATGGGAGCTGACCTTCCAAGCCTCTTTTGTGTGTCAAACACTTGGATGAGCATCTTTATATGTAACACTTTCCTTAGGTCTAATCCTCTCTCCCACCTCCATCCCTGGCTTCTAGGATAGATTCACAGAAGTAATGTTCTCGTAGGTATGCTCCATATCTGTGCATCCTCCTCACATGCTCTACTTATTGCCACCCATTTTCTTTAGTGCCACAAAATGCTAATATATGGGTTCCCAAAGCAAGCACATGCTGTACCACAGCAAAAAAAAAAAAAAGAGATTTTGCAGATAGATGACCAAACACTGACATGGCCTTTCCCCCAGTGACTGGTATCAATAGCAATGAGCCCACCACTCTGGGAGCCTCTGATCTGGAAGGTACGTCATTCTGTGGGGACCGCAGGGACCATATCTCTGTGAAGAGAAAGGAGATGATGGAGAGAACCCATCCACTCACTGTATCCTTGATCTTGGCTGGACTTGTTTGTTGGTCCAGCAGAACACCAAACCAAGAACCACCTTAAACTGAATCTTGAAACCCAGACCGTCCTTCGTGATCTGACCTACCTCACCAAAGGTTGTTCCCCAACCATGCTCTATGTGGCAGGCAAAGTCCGCCATCAACCCAATATCCACTTCCCCTCTCCTTTGCTAACACGACCTCAATCTTGGAACAGCACTGTGCTCAGCTCCAGAATTATCGTTAGTTGAAGCTAAACATAACGATCCCATTCCCCAGTTTCTCAGCCTCCCTGTGGGGGGCTACCAGCTCCAGCCCTAGGCACTCAGGTGTAAATGGAGTGGGTTCAGTTCTGGAAAGGCTTTGGCCCCCTTGATGAAAGAGACAGACAGATACACTAGCAGTTGCTTTCCCCTCTCGCCTGCCCTGAGCAGGTGTGTCATGCCTGGAGCTACAGCAGACAGTTTCAACCAGAAGAAACCAAACCAACCAGGTGAAGCAGACAGGACAGACAGAACGAGACCAGGTCTCTGAGAACATGGCTGAGCTGCAGCTTCCCCCCTGAACTGCAAGACTCTAGACTTAGTATCAAAGATAATGAAATATCCTTATTGCTCAAGCCACTATTAGGCATTCTGGTCAATGAAGCTGAAAGCATTCCTAACTAATATGCCCTTTCTTCCTATATTGCACTCAGGGCCACCATGTTAGATCATGGCACCTCCAGGATGATGGGTGTCCTGAGAGCACTTATCACAACACGCAATTTCTTGTTTGTTTCATTATATATTATCCATTTCCTTTCTAAATTATAAGGCTTACAAGGTCTGATTTATTTACTATTATATTCCCAACATCTAGAAGATCGACTGGCACATAGTAGGGATCTATAAATAATTGTTGCCAAATAAGGTCAAGTTGGAAAGAACACCTTAGTGCTTGAGCTTTGGGAGGTAGAGAGACATTAGCAATGGATTCGATTGTAGTTTAAAAGCAGGCTTTGTGAAAACAAAGGAAGTCAAATAGAAGTCATAACTGGTAGGAATGAGTTGAATGAGCTAACTCCAGTCTGGCTGCCCAGTGAGCAGTATGGATCCCATTCCCAGGCAATGGGTCCGCTGAAGAAAGATGAAGGCCTGTGGTAAAGAGGCCCCAACCTCTTTGGTACGCTCTCACCCCCTTTCTCAGCGTTGGATGAGCTTTGGTGACACCCTTGCTATTGCCATTGGTCCCTTAGGGTGTCTGAGCCTTAGTAAAGCAGCACAGAGCACTGGTCATCACCTGCCAGTGATAACCTGCTGCTCTTCAGGTGGTGAGGGGCCAACTGTACATAACTTGATGATGTTGCACAAAGCTAAGGAGGAGACACGTGAATGAAGCATAAACACACAGCCCAAACTATAGGATGCTAGGAGCCGTGTCTGAACCGCATTATCCATGGAAAAAGTCTTGGAAACTGTGGCTAATGCTCAGATAAACTCACATTGCAACAGAGACTTGAATGAGTTTATCAATTAGAAAAGTAAACATCCAGTAAAAATGCAGACAAAAGATATGAACAAGCAATTTATAAAAGAAAATTAACATTGTCCAAAGAGTAAATGAGAAATGCAAATAAAGATAACAGGAAACTATTTTTGGCCTAACAAACTGACAAATAGTAAATACAAAATAACACAATAATACTAGGGTTTGTTGTTATCAGGGCTTATACTTTTGGTGGTAATATAAATTGCTCTTTTTGGTGATCTACTTGGCAATTCAAATAAGAAAATCTTACAATGTGAATACTTTTGGTTTAACAAGTCTACCTCTACGTATTTATCATATGGCAAGGGTACAACAGAGATGTGAAAGGTTTCATCCTAACATTGTAACAATGGCAAGAAAGAGTGGAAAGAAGTCTCTAACAACAGGGCATTAGTTAAAAGACAACATAGGCATATGAAAAAATATAATACCAAAATGAGGTCATGAAAAATATTTGAATACATAGACAGTTGATTGCTTAAAATGGATTACAAAACATTGCAATGTGATTTTATTTTATTACAAAGTATGTGCACAGGAAAATGGTTAAAAGTGGTTTATGTAGTTAGTGGTCTTATGGACTTTTTCACTCTTTTTGCTTTTCTTTGTTTTTTCCAATAAATGTATTGATTCCAAAAATAGTAAAAATTATTATTGAAATAGTGAAGGTATGGTGTCCAACATCATATATCACGCATTTTGTCAAATTTACTGCCTTGTTATAACCTACTAAAATATTTTTATCCCCATTCTATCATTTTCTCCCTATTCTGAGGCAATCACCAATTTATTTGGGTCATATTTACTTGGGTCAGGATAAAGGATATCAGGATACACGTGACTCTACTTAGAGTTCTAAGACCTCCCTTTGAGGAGACATCATTTTCCATTTCTTGAACAGTTCCTTTGAATTATGCCAGAGTTCTCATTCATTTATTAATATGTGCCTGCCATTGAAGATACAATAATGAATCAAAGAAGACAATGGCTGCAGGTCAGAGCCAGCTTCTGAAAAAGACATTAATCAAATACTCATACAAACAAACATATAATTGTTGTAATGACAAGTGCTGTGAAAGATGAATGCTCAGGGCTGACAGCCAATAATGGAGATCCATCCGTTGCCATAGTCCAATCTATGATGGTTGTTTGGTGTAGGATTGAGATGGTATAGAGAGAGAGAAGCAGTCTTGAGAAATACTTAGAAAGTAAGATCAAAAGGCCTTAGGGGCCGGCCCAGTGGCTCAGTTGGTTAAGAGCACGAGCTCTGAGCCACAGAGTCACCGGTTTGATTCCCACATGGGCCAGCTAGCTGTGCCCTCCACAGCTAAGATTGAGGGACAATGACTTGGCTGTTCTCCTTCCACAATTCCCCGATACTGTTACCCTTCTCCAATGCCCCAATAAAAACTTTAACAAAAAAAAAAAAGGACTTAGTAATAAACGGGATATGGAAAATGCAGGTAAAGGAGATGTGTAGGATGACTCAGGATTTTGGCTTACACAAGTAAGGCTCCTGGATGTAATCTCTGAGATCCCACAGCTGTGTGTGTGCGTGTGCACGCACACGTGCTTGCACATGTGTGTGTGTGTTCATCTCAATGCCAACATAAAATTATTTTAAGCATACTCTGGATAATCTATATGACCACTCTTCCAGTTAACCAATTCCACATTCTAGCGCTCCTGCTGAGCTGGCATTCAGGGTCCCAGGAGCACCAACGATCACCTGGGGTGACAGTGTTTCACCATGAGTAGACTGACAAGGATGCTTATAGCCCCGAGCTTGGCAGTTCCTCCTATCAACTAACTCACTTTAAGTGTCACACCAACTGAGTTCTTTGACCAGTCATAAAGATCTTCCACCAGTTATAAACCAGTGATTCTTCTCCAGTCATAAAGATCAGATTTTAAAGAATGAAAACATTTTCATTTCTTAAATTAGTAAATGAAGGCTTTGTATTGTCATCATGAAAACTTCAAAGTAAAGAAGTAATGCGGGCCGGCCGAGTGGCTCAGTTGGTTAAGAGCTCGCTCAAGAGTGCGAGCTGAGCTCTGAGCAACGGCGGTTCGATGCCAGCCCGAACTGAGTTGCCGTTGAGCTGCCAACAGGTGGCAGGATGGCTCAGCTAAAAAAAAAAAAAAAAAAAAAAAGAAGAAGTAATGCTTCTTTCAGTGTCACGAGCTGATTGGAAAAATCCAGAGGGGTTACCTACTCCTCGAGCTGTACTCCTGGAGATGCAGGCAGCATGGGTCTCTTCTCTCCTGGAAGGGCTTGTTCCTTGCTGGACCTGAGTTCATTTTGATTGCTTTGCACCTTTAATGCTCTGATGGTTTTTGTTTTTGTTTTTGTTTTAATCACTATTTTGTTTCTGACCCAGCTTTTTCCATGCCATTAGGATCAGAGCCACAGTTCCTTGTAACTTTCTAAATCATAACTGCAAGCTTGCATGTAACTTTTTAAATTTGCTATGCCTACATTTTAATAAAAGCTATTACATAATGAATTTATACCTGCCTTTCTGTTCTTCCCCTTTTTGCATATGATAATAAAAATAATCTGAACCAGCACTGGGGTCTGAGAGAACTCTTCTTTGAAGTTCTCCTTAAGTACTAAGAGGCCATGGTTCAGGGCAGCCAGCTAATTGTGAATGTACCCAGTTTGGTACATTTGAGCCCACAATCGCCCTCTCGACATTCCTCGTTCCTGCTCATCTCCTGTTTCCTTGGCTCCACCCCTGTCCTAGGCCAACACAAATACAGGACAGGCCTCTTTCTGTCCCCAAATGAGTCTTTCTAAATCTGAAACTAAACAGGTAAGTAAATGTGTGTCCTGATTCCTACGATGCTAATGCTTCCTGTACTAGACCCGATTTCATTCCACAAAGGAGATTTCTAGGAACACAAGTCTCTAGTCCCATTAGGACTTAACTAAATCAAACGAAGTTTTAGTGTTAGAATTGTTCACGTTAGAATTGCGGGGGGGGGGGGGGGGCATTATAAATGGCTCTTTTCATAGAGAAAGGAAAATGCAAGATACCCTTTCATTAGGAACTGAGCATCTTTTTCCAATTCCCCTCCAGGAAGTCCTGTCAACACACTTGAAATGCACACTGCTTTGCAGATGGTGTCACACTCGTGGTTCATCCCCCACGCTCATCACTAAATGCAGGGAAACATTCCTTTGTCTCTACATCAGACGCTAACTGAGGATCCAAGGCCTGGGAGAATATAAATATTTTCATATGAAAAAGAATTATAACCTGATCTGCTGCTCCTTCACCCAGATGTTTGCTTCACTGGTTATTTTTATTTTTTTTATCAACTCCACTCCAGGCTGATCTTCAAAATAAAAAGTCTACGAAATGCTTGATTTTCTTTTTCCCACGATGATTTAAAAAAAAATCAAAAACCTAGAGCTCATGAAATATCAAGGCACCTATATGTATAACCAGCTAAACCCAAGGTGATTATGATATTTTCCCTTCCCCGGGAGGTGAAGCCTGGCCAGGTGAGCCTGTGGCCAAGCAGGCCAAGGTGGGGCTTGGGTTTGAGTGCACAGATTAATGTCCCAAAAAGAAGGAGGTGGAAGAAACCGGGGAAGTTGTAGCACAAACCATGTCCAAATGAAATGCTGATGGTCAATCCATTGTCAAGACCAAGGATAAGCTCAGGAAGTCAGGAGCCAAGAGACAGAATGATGGAGCGGTTGATGAGGGGTCAGACAAGGGCCAAGTCGTCTGTCCCAGGACATCGCCTCTGAGCAGAGCAGTGTTCCTGTCGGGCACTGACCACACATGACTGGGTATATGGGCTGATCTGAAAAAGCGGGGTTCACTGAGGATAGGAGAGGCCCTCCCCTCCATATTTCCGCACCGGAAGCAAGAAGGTCCTCAGGTTTATTCCAGACTAAAAGTCCTGGTTGTTTCATTGGCACATTCCACAGGAGTCAATGGAATTGAAGGAAATCTCTACTTTCTCTTTCAAACGCCAAGAATTTATGTGAAAGAATCCACATATACTCTGAGTTTGTGGCTCACCTCCAGCCCCAACCTCCATTGGGCAGCTTCATTCTGATAACAGCCTCTTCAGCTCTCGTTCTAATGGGCCCAGTGTGCCCATAACTGCTTCAATCATGGCACCAAGGCAGGAGGACCTTCTACCACAGACTGCACCACTTTCCTCAGGAGCCCATCCAGAACCCCTAGAATTCAGTGGCCCATATCTGCAAAGATGTTAGGCCTCAGGATTATAGATGCTCTTCAAGATATAAGATACTATATTCCTCCTGGCCCTGCCCTTCTCTTCATCCTGAAGACATTCTTACAATTAGAGAAGTTTCTGTCATGATCTGGCATGTTACGCTACTCACAAGGTAACAAGTTAACCTGTTACTGTCTCATGGACGCTAGCAGAAGACATGAGATTCCCGGATCAGATAAAAGTGACTCTCATCCAGTAATTATCATCCTACTCTGTCCTCAGCCATCAGAGGGTTTGCGCAATGGAACTTGAATGCAGTAGCCATGGCAGCAGAGACGGGCTTCCTCTTACCGAGGCTAATCTAAGTATTGCCACTGACAAACATCTAGCCTATCAATCACAGAGATTGATGCTGGATCTATCTATGGCACCATTTCTCAGGGATGCCAGCTAGCCACTTTTGGGCCGGTGCATTACACTGAACTCTTCCACCCTGGAAAAGGCAGAGATTCATCCTCAATAGAACTGACACATGTTCCAGATATGGGTTTGCTTTTCTTGCCCATGGTACCTCAGTCAGCACCACTATCCAAGGACAAACAGAGCATCATGTTGGCCAATGGCAGATCCCATATAACAATGTCTCAGACCAAGAGATCCAATTCAAGCCAATAAGGGTCAACACTAGACACATGATCACAGGAATCACTGACCCTATGTTATACCCATTACTCAGAAGCTGCCAGTCTTATGGAACATGGAATATCTATTGAAAATATAGCTAAGGTGCCAGCTAAGAGATGATATCTATGGACCGAGATGCGATCACTTCAAAATGTGATATATACCTTGAGCCATCAGCTGTTATATGTTGCCATGTCTTGATAAGTAAAATATTTGAGTCCAGGAATCACAAGATCCAAGTAGACGTGATCTCAATTAACATCATGCAGGGGGGGTCCACTTGGAGACTTTGTGCTTCCTATCCCTACAATGTTAGGTTTGGCAGTCCTGAAGTACTGGTTCCCAGAAACAGGAGTGAGAAGGAAGGACATTCTTTCCCTAGGGAACACAGTCAGGTTTCACTGACCCTAAAGCTAGTCATCTGGGGCTCCTCATTACAGGAGACCAGCAAGCATGATGAGAGGAGGTAGTTTCCATTGTGAGGAGATAGAGTTGCTGCTACCTAATGGGAATGGGAAAAAGTACATCAGGAACTCTGGGAGTACACTAAGGGAAGGGGTGCTTCCTCAGTGAGGAAGAACTGTGTCATCATAACTGGTAAGCAACATGGACCATGGGGAATCCTGTCCAGGTGGTAAAAGAATCTAGAATGGCTGGTGCAGGAGGGAAATGAGGAGTACCACCTATGGCTTCAGGCCAACTGAAACAGCAGGGGCTGTAGCAGTCCCATTAACCTTCTTCTTGCAACTCCTTTTATTTCCCTAGAAATTGTGACCAACCACAAAGCCATAGAATTGGTAGAATTAAGTTAATATGAGGTGGAAGTGGTTCTGAGCGGTGCAAAGGATGGACTGTAGTTGGCCTTCCATTCACATATCCTGGAATTCCTTGGCCATTTTTGTGTACACTGGTTCAGCTGGTATTCATCCCAACAGCAAGCACTTACGTTTCTTCATTAGACAACTGCACCCAGGTAGCTAGAATTCATGTTGCCTGTACACACAGAGAGAAGCCAGAGTGCCTGAGAATTTACAAGACCTCAGGAGCAGCCCTCAACCAATGGCTGACAGAGGTGGAGTTATAAATACTTCAGCACCTTACCCCGTTATTAGGACAAATCTGAGATATAATCTACACTGTCCCTAGAGTTCCCTGTAGAACCAAGCCAAACAAACTTTCCAAAGGACTTGTCTTATCACTCTCACTTGATCTCCCTCCATCCATCCGAGTCCTGCATTTCCACTTTTCTACTGATTATTTTTTCTGGGAATATATCCCAATAAATTATTTTTAGACACATCCTTATATACTACTAAGAAATCAAAGCTAAGAGATCCAGGTATCTAAGAAATATTTTGGCAAGACATTTTCACATTACTTCCCAAAAGAGCACAGAAAATAGAAAGATGTTGAAAGGTATAGGAAATGCTCTCTGAGACATTTGTATAGTATGTTCTGTTTCACATTTCCTGGCTGCAAAGAAGGGAGGATCTAGGCAAAAGGTTTCTCCATTATCCAAGCTCCATCGCCCATGCCCAATGTAAACACTTTCGTTCTATTCACAGCTGTAAACCACCAGCTGTGATCTTAGAAAAACCTGAAAGGGTGGAAAAGAGACGACACTGTGTGTTTCTGCTTCAGTGACTGGCCAGCAAGGTCAGGGCATCAAGAGCTTGGCTGGGCCTTTAGCTCTTAAAAAGATATTTCCCTGAGTAAGATCTCACCTCTTACTAGAGGCGTTTCCATTCTGTATGTCACTGACACAGGTATCAAAGTCACTCCAAGATGAAATGAAAACTATTACTATCCAAGGTCAACCACTTCCTTTTTAGCTTTGACTTAGAGAGACCCCCGACCCCTTGCTATGACTGCTATCAACCTCATATTCTTACCATCATCCTCTTGGCACCATTGTCATTTCAGATGTCCCAGGACAAAGCAGGTAAGCCTAAGGCAATCAGAGCTACATATTGCTGTTCAGGGCTATTTGGAACTATCTTGTTACATGAAAGATCCCCCTAATTCACATGAGAACTGGTGATCCACTTTACCGTCATCACAACTCCCTTCCCCTCCCTTCTCCCCATCTCCAGTGTTACTGATGGATTTGTACTGATTCGTACACATTCTCTATTTCATCACCCTCTTTGTCACCCAGTATCCAAGAGTACCTGTGTTTATTCACTCAACAAGTATTTAACTGAGTGTCTATGATATTTCAGAAACTATGTTGGGCACTGCAGAGACAATATGGGCAAACTTGGGCTTGAGTATGACACCTACAGAATAAGACATACATCAAACAAAAAAAATTATGTAAATAATTATACATGTAAATATACGTGTAATTACTACTTTGACAAGTGCTACAAAGGAGAATTACAAGGTGCTACGAGAGCATGTAACTGCAGAACTTACCATCTTCTGGGGACTCAGAGGGGTCTTGCCTGAGGGAGGAACATTTAAACGATAACCCAGAAGATGAAAAAGGGTGTTAGGCAGAGAGGGGCAATAGGAGGAGAGGTAACAGGCAAGAGTATTCAAAATAAAGTAAACAAACTCTGTGAAAGCCCAGAGGCAGAAAGGAGCTGGGATTCTTGAAGAGAGAGAAAACCTGGGAGGTTAGAGTACAATGACCAAGGGGGAGGGTGGTAGAAGATGAGGCCAGCTAGAGACGCAGCCAGGAGATCCTGTTTTTTATTGTCATTATTCTATTGAGTTAGATCTGCCTGCATTTCAAAGTCCATGAGTTTATAATGTAGATAATAATTGTATTCGGAAATTCTACTATGAAATGTACAGGACAGAGAACAATGTGAAAATTTCCAGGACATTTCAAACTGCTTTAACATGCGTCTTTACCTTTTATCAATATAGGGCATTTTGGCTTTTATTTGGTCACCCAACCAAGTTTTAACCTCACTTTAAAGCATCAAAGCCAAACATGTGAAAGCTAAAAGAGGTAATATGGACATTCAGGCAACAGTAAAATGAAAAAACATCTCCCCACTTAGAGTGTGCATTTCCTGCTCTCAGACTTGTCCAAAATGGAACCAATTTGATTTATCTCTAAAGACATTTTTGTCAAATAATAGGCAGCTTCTGATTAGACTTATTAGTTACAGTCCTTGACGTGGATGTCAGAGCAGAAAAATGTGAAAGAGAAAGCTTCTGCTAGGAGAGATCCAAATGAAATATCTAAGAGGAGAAATTTCTGAAAATTACTATCTTAGGTAGGAACTATTAGAAAGAAAACACTTTAGAAAATAACAATAACAACAAAAACTAAGAGTGCAATGGGGGCAGCTGTGATTCGGAGCTGGAGGTAAGGCACCCAGACGGATTCCAGCCAGTTCAGTGGACACACCTCCTTGGTCACATGACTTTCTGAGAGGAATCCATATTCTACCCAGACCTGCACCCATTCCAACCCTCCCGTGGGGTCTATCACCTCAGGAAGCACTCAGTCATGACCAAAAATGGAGTCCCCCAGAAGAAAAAAGCAGTGAGCCATGAGTGACAATTCTTAGGTAAACAAAGATGGCTCCTGTGATGACAAGGTCTCTGTAATATACCCGGGTGCACTGGGCTGGCACGCAGAAACCATTACACAAGTCTACAGTTCATAAAAGGGGACATTATTGCAAAACTAAATTGAGTTCACAGCCAACACAGGTGCACATATGTACCCACACCTCAACCTCCCCGTGTGGAAAAGCAGCCAGGTTTGATTTATTTCCCTGTCACCCAAAATGATTTATCCATGGCAGAGAAAGGAAACAACCAAGTTCCATCCAGGCACAGGACAAGAAACACCTTTTTTCTCCTTGGGCATCAAGATAAAAACTATAGCCTGTGGAGCAAAGCTGAGGATGGCAGGATAGGGGCAGCCCAAGTCAGCTAACATTGGTGATGTGGGGAAATGCTGAGACCCGTTGGAATCAAGCTTTGTCCACATCTGGAAGAGAAACACTTCTTAAGTCATGTAACAGCCACGAAATCTCTGTCTTTTAACGCAGAGTTGTATGGGGTTGTCAGGACAAAAACTGTAAGCATCTGTCTCCCGTAGAAAACGTAGTCCAGTATTTTGCAACAGGTTCTTACCATATTATTATTGAATGGATTGTTCACATCAGAAGATCCTGTGTGTCTTGCTATCATCTGGATCCTTGCTACTCGAAATGTGGTATGCAGACCAGCACACAGCACCCTGGGAGCCTGTCAGAAATGGAGACTCAGGCTTTTCCCCAAATCCACCTACAGAATCTGAACTTTATTTTATTTTATTTATTTATTTTTTTTAGGGCAGTGTCACTGGCCCTCACATGTGGGACCCGAACTGCGGCTGCTGGCCTTCCAAGCCAGCGCTTAACCACCGCACCACTCGGCCAGCCCTGGAATCTGAATTTTAACAAGATCTCAAGTGATTCCTATGCTCGTTAGAAACATGATAAGCACTGCTCTCCACAATCTCAACAACATCTAGGAATTTTGCCCCAAGATGCCTGAAAGCCCAGCCAATCATTCAACAAAACATTTCCTGATAGCACGCTCTGTGCAGTGATGCTGACAGGGTGGCCAAGGCATTGCCCAAAGACTAAAACATTAGTGCAAAATAGCATCAGTGGCATGATAGTCCGGCAGTCGTTCCTCTGGAAGGCATTGGGCTGACCGCAGAAGGACACATGAGAGAGGAAAATTGGGCCGTGATGGGGTTTGTCTCCAGAGGAGTCCTGGGAGTTTAGAAGTACATTGGGAACAGCCATGATTGTTCCATCAGCTCCTTCAGACCTTTCCAAGGCGCTGCTCCTGATAAGTGGGCAGGCAGATCTGAATGAAGATGTTAAACTAGAGATAACAGGAAATTAGCAGTGCATTCGAATGGAACAAAAGCAGGGCAAGGCAAGAGGCAGAGGTCTGTCCCTGGCAATGGCTTCAATCAATCACTAATCTCTGGGCTGCCAGTGGCAACCTCACCAGCAGTCGTGAGTAAATAAATGGTTCTGTCGCTATTGTGAGTCTGCACTCCACCTGGTCCACCTTGGGCGCTGAGGGTCTAATTGCCTGTTGGGATTTAGTCCTAAAGGCAAAGCAAGTTTGTACCCTGGAGGGAACAAAAATGGGTCCTGTGGCTTCTGTTTGGGTTCAGCAATGACTGGGAGACAGAGGTGAGAGGACAGGCTGAGCGAGGCATCAGGTCACTTCCTTCCTCCCCTGGTCCCGCCCCTGCCTGCCCCCCCCCACACACACACACACACACACATACTTTGCTCAGGGTCTGGCAGCCATTGTATCCCTTTACTGCTGTGGTTCTCAACAGAAAGGTGAACTGGCCTCCTGGGGGGACATTTGGAAAAGTGTGGGGATGTTTTGGGTTGCCATGACCAGGTGGGTGGGTAGTACTGGCATGTTGTGGGTAGAGTCCAGGGATGCTGCTAAAGACCCTACAATGCACAGGACGGCCCCCACAGCGCAGAATTATCTGACCCCAGATTTCCAAAGCGTTACTGTTGAGCCACTCGGCTCTAGCACAACAGGTCCTTCTTGCAGAATGCTCAGGGAAGTGACAGATTCCTGCTGCTGGTCCTCCTGTGTGCCTCAGCTCTCCCCGGGGTTCTTTCAACCTGCACCCCCTCTGAAGTCATCAGCAATATTAAACTTTCCTCAAAAGTACTAGCCATATGAACCTTTTGATTGCTTTCCAGATCCCACGGGGAGAGTGTAGCTAAGCTACTCCATGGTATTGCTGCTTCGGCATCTGTCTTGTTTGGCCAAGCAGCCTGCGGAGACTTTACACTGACACCAGCCCCCTCATGCCAGCACATGCCCTAGATAGCAGCCCAGAGAGTCATGAGCCAACATAAGTTCCTGGAATGACTTCCCAACAGCCCTTGTGATCAAGCCTCCCGTGCCTCCTAGGGCCTTCTCCCTGGGCACCTCTTAGATAACACCCTCATGGAATACCCAAACACTGCTCTTTTCCGTTTGAATTGACCAATCTATCCTTAGCCTAGGAACCCCAAAGCACTCCATCCACATACCCTAATAAAGGCTTGTGCCCCAGGTCCTGCCTCTCTCTCTGCCTTCATCCTGCTTTGACCTCCCTGGGTGGCCGCTCAGAGCATGCCATGTACTTCCTCCAGGACCTCTGAGTAATAAGCTTCTCTATTTCAGTCTGCCTGTGGTCTGCAGCTCACCATGCAGCACCCTGGGCTCCATGTAACAAACACCAACTTTAAAAAAGTCATAGTACCCTGACTGGTACAAAAAGCGGTGGTAAAAAAAAATAATAATAATGTTATTTATTATTTAATAATAAATTAAATAACAGTCGCTTTGGGGGACGATGAAATTATTGCTGGTCGTCCACCTGTAAGAAGGATTTTCAGCTGTGCGTCTATCATCCACCACAAGAACTCACCTGGCAGTGGGGCATGAAGAGGCACACCCAGAAGCCATAGGGTGACATGAGCATGTCTAGCAATGGTGTGGACAGTGGAGGACAAACAAGGCTCAACAGACATAAAGACAGAGCTAGTCTGCAGAAAATCCTTCCAATCGTCAAAAGTGTAAAACATTAAAGAGGAGTCAGCCATCTTCATCCTCTGATCAAAATGGATGTTCTCTCCTTCAGGAATACACTCTACAATGTGGATGGCACCATTATACATGGACCATAAGTGTTTTCTTTTCCTTTTTTGGAGGTGGAGACTATCAGATTTGATTTCCAATTTTACTGGTCCCCCAGCCTCTTTGTGAGCGTAAACTACACAAATGTGCATGCAGTAGTCTTGATGATAAAGGGGTTACAAATATGTATCCAGAGCCTAGTAGTGCATGGAATATGAAAGATGCTCAATAAAGTTAAGGGATGGATGGATGGATGGATGGATGGATGGATGGATGGATGGATGGAATGGATTAGTGGATGGGTGGGTGGGTGGGTGGGTGGATGGGGATGGATGGATGGATGGATGGATGGATGGATGGATGAGTGGACAGATGGGAGGATGGGGGATGGGGAGGGGGAATGGGGGATGGATGGGTGGGTGGGTGGGTAGACGGATAGATGGTTGGATGGATGGGTGAGTGGGCGGGTCGGTGGATGGGGATGGATGGATGGATGGATGAATGGGTGGAAGGATGGATGGATGGATGGATGGATGGATGGATGGATGGATGGATGGATGGATGAGCGTGGCCTAGAGTGGTTGGAGAGGCTTCCTGGAAGACATAAGAGATCCACAAGATGCAGGACAAGCTCTGGAAAGGTGTGAGGTGTGAAATAAGGTCTAATGAGGAGGCCTCTCATTGAAGAGGACCAGTCCCCTCGAGGCACAATGGGAGGGTAGCTGGGAAGGAGGGTAGGAAGGCACTGGAAGACCTTGAAAGCCACAGTGGTTTGAGTTTTATGCTGTAAATAATAGGAAGCCAATCTGGGTTCCAAAGCAGGGAAGTGATATGATGAAAGTGGTAGGACATGGTGCTTCCCACAAGTGCTCTTGACAGTGGGACCCAAGATGGATATTGCAGAGAGCGATCAGACACCAGGAAGCACTGTGGCAATTCAGGTGCATTTTATGAACCTGGATTAGGATGAGAAAAGTGAGTTTTAAAGAGAAGACTGATGGCAGGAATCATCTCCAATTAATATTAATCAAATCTCAAAGGTATTATAAACTGTTTCTTGGAATTGGCCATGGATATAACTAGCATTGTGGTTCTGAGTTCTCGGATGAGCAGCTTGAGCACTCCAGATTCTAGGATTATGTAAATATGGCCAAGAAAAAGCTCTGCAGATATCTTGGTAAAGAAAATCTCTGTGAAGCCAGCATCCTGCCCCTTGTCTGCGTTCACAGAGCCAGCTGCTGCTACTGTCATACTCTGCAGCTATCCTACAGCATGTGACATTTTGAATGAGTCTCAACCAGAAGTCCACTGGGTGCTGATGCCCATTTTAGGGCTTGCTACATGGTGGTGGAAATACACATCCATCTTCCTGGAGGGTGGGGGGTGTCTTCCAGAACCCCATTCAGATGAGTCCATACAGACCTCACCAAAGGAATTTCAAGATAACCCATAAAATCGGTGCTTTTCACTCCTCTCGATTACATATTGAACCATTCCCCTGTGGTTTTCCTTCTTTTGGAGAATCATCCCACTCAGTGGGAAGTTGCTTTTCCTTGCTCCTCGTCATCAGGTAGGAGATAGCCCATCCAGCAAGGGCACAAAGGGGTCATTCATAACTTTTGACCATATAGTCAGGAAATTACTATTGCTAAATGAATCTGCATTATTTACCTCTCATCCTCATTCTACATTTCCATGCTGTAGGATCTACCTCCTCTGAGCAATACCCAGGGTGACTCTGTGCTGTGGCTCCCAGGGCCCTCTTCTCCATGGCCAAGGCTTCAGCTGGGGAGCTGAGAGGTCCAGTGTTGCAGCTCTCTTCTTGAGGGCTGAGTTTTTATTTCATTGTCCCTGACTGGCTGCTGGACTCTCTGATTCCAGACTTCATGCCTGGTTTTGACCCACAACTTCATTCTGTCTTGAAGTGTCTGGATACATTCCAGCTCCTGTTTCACCTGGCCCAAGATCTCCATGACTCCCTGAGCGATAACATTGAGGTTCTCCTATGGTCGGTCCATTTCCATGACTAGTTCTCCCCCTGTGCTCCCAAGCCCTCATCCTGTCCCCATGACACTTCAGTAATGGAGGTGACATTTCCAATCTGAGGTCTTCTCTTCTGCTTTCTAAATCTGTTCTCTCTCCCATTGCTGAATATTTCAGGGTCAAGGAGTAAAGGAGGAGAAATATCAGAAGGAGGGAGCAAGATGAAGATAATTGAATCTCATTTTTCTCTCTTTATGAAGCCAGGAGAGAGGGACTATTGATAGACTTTAGCCCTAAAGAAAAGAATTCTGTTCTGATTCCAACCCCTGGCTCCTCCAATGATGCCATTTTATTCTGTGATAGTTAAGAAAATAAATGCAACCACCAACGTTGTACCAAAAGATGCCACATATCTAATGGTGCTAAAGATTGTCCGCCTCATGCAGAACATGTAACTCTAACTCTGAAGTTTCTCCAAAGTCTATCAAAAATTAGAGGATAGATGCTGGTTTGGATGCTTTTTATAGTTACCATGGGTTTGTAAATGGTCATCTGAACTGTAAGTCAAACTTGGATATTTTAATAGTGTTCAAGTGTCAATTCTGGTCAAAATAAATGAAAAGCTTTCATGAAATATATAAAGAAATGTTAACTGTTCTCTGGTAGTTGAAAAGGATAGCTTCTCTATAAGGTACCATCTTTGTTTTATTTTTTTTGTCACCCAAAAAACCAATCTTCTCAAGATCCTTTTACTTGGGGCTTTGATATAGACTATATGTCTCTAAAACCCTAGAAGGTCACTGGATAACCCATATCATCTTCTCTATTTGAAGTCTTTGGGGTTTTTTTGGGCTTTCCAGGAACACTAGAGTGACCCAAGCACCATGGGGTTTTGGTAAAGATAATGGCATGTTAAAAAAAAGATAAAGTCCTCCTGGAAAGCTGTTGAGGACACATGGGCAACTCTGATGTCCCAACAGCAGCTCCATCATCTATGTCACCTCTCCTCTGGGCTTCTTTCCTTTCATTCTCTTTGTTTCTCTCCACTCGCCCCCTTTCTGGTCTCTCTTGTGTCTCCTGGAAGTTCCCCCTGAGTCATGGCGTATGTCCCCCACCCTATCTGTGTTCTCTTAACATGTGCGGCCACTCTTTGGATCACCTGTTTCTCCCATAAAAATCCCCACAATAGACTCACTTTGGGTCTCTTAGTCATGGTCCAATATAAAGCACTCTCACTGGGAAGAATTCTCCCAGGAGTCACCCAGATGCCCCGTGACTCAGGCACCAGTCCATGGAGACCAGGTAACAGGGTCACATGGTACAAATCATGTGGAGAGTAGTGAGTATGACAACAACTCAGGACACCTGAGATGGTACATTTGGGTT
The DNA here is from genome assembly GCA_033961575.1 of Aselliscus stoliczkanus. Classification (NCBI taxonomy): domain Eukaryota; kingdom Metazoa; phylum Chordata; class Mammalia; order Chiroptera; family Hipposideridae; genus Aselliscus; species Aselliscus stoliczkanus. Next base: position 12,141,536 of record CM066734.1, read on the forward strand.
TTATAGACATACGGTTCCAATTTATTTTTATGGCACCAAATTAACCCTAAAGAAGGATGCCATACTATTACATGATAAGCATCTTCCCACATATCACCTTGTACTACAGGCTTAGGGAAAATATAACAAGCCAGCATCTCCAGAGTCACTGAAAAGCACCGATAGGATGCCAAGCAGGCTAGAGCACAGGCTCCAAAGACAAAATCCTCAGGCACTCCACTTGTATGATGAGCCAGGACACAAATCAGCATTCTTACAGTGCGGTTCTGTTATCCTATTTCTTCAACTTAGAAATGAAAAGAGCTTTGTCAAAAGCCTAGCTGGCATTACACTGCCTTGTAGGTTTGGCAACTTTGGCTTTTCTGTTTTTTCAGGTATCCATAAAGCATGTCTCCATTGCCTAGACTTCAGGCTCTGAAAGCGAGCTTTAATACTATTATGGTTATTACCCAATCTGTTCCATTACTCCAGTTGAGCAACTCCTTGCTGGGCTCAGCTTAGAGCGAAACGAATGCTCAGAATACGTTTTTCCTTTCCATTCCCAGGCTGTTCAGCAGAAAATTGAGTCGAAGCAAAGCGTCAATGAGCATTGCCTGGTCTGGCCATCTATTGACTCCATCCCAAATGAGGCAAGGTCAGTGTGACATGTTTTCAATGAATCACTGTCAGCTTTTATAGTCATCACTGGTTCTTCAAAGAATTCCAACCACCTGTCCAATACATAGCTTTAACATTGGCAGGGCATCAGACTTAACGGTTAGCTCTTCCCAAACTCCAACTTGTCCCACTCTCAAAAAAGTCCCTCTCATTCACTGAGCTGCGTTTCACATTTAAACATTAGTTTCCATTACAGGTCTTACAAAAAGTTTCTACTACCAATGAAAAAAAAAAAAATTAACCTCAGGAAAAAAGTAAGGATGGAAGAGCTGCCATTGAGAGTGTCCCAAATGTAGTAGAAAGTTTTTGCCAAGTGATGTCCACCTTTCCCACATGCACAATGCAAATGGCTCCAGCCTGAAATACCCGCAGATGTGAGCTGAAGGGCAAGAGTCTTCCAGGCCCTGCCTGTGGCCCTCGGACAGGACCCCAATTCCCTGGAGACTCCAACTTCCTGTTTTCTGCCTGAGAACTTCTTCCTGCAGAGACTCTTATACCACACAAACTGGTGGGATCCCTGGTCTCTGATTAATCATGCAATCAATCAAACACTTATTGTGCATATGCTGTGAGCCAGGATCTGACCTAGGTACTGAGGTTAAAGCCAACAAAACAGACAAGGGCCTTGCTTCCCTGGACAATAAAAAATTAAATATGTGGTACATATAAGTGATTGCTGACAGTAGTAATAATAAGAGTGTTCTACTGGGTTTTTTCCAGCTTTGTTGAGATATAATGGATGTAGGACATTGTGTAAGCTTAAGATACACAACTTGTTGATTTGAGACACTTACATATTGCAAAATGATTCCCACAATAACGAACACTTCCCACCTAATGACCATTTCTTCTTTGTGGTGTGAATATTTAGGATCTACTCTCTTAATAACTTTCAAGTGTGTAATACAGTATTATCAACCATAATCACCACACTGTACATTAGATGCCCAGAAGGTATTCATCCTATAACTGGAAGTTTGTGCCCTTTGATCATATCCTCCCATTTTCCCCATTCCCCAGCTCCTAGTAAATACCACACTCTCTGTTACTATGAGTTCTGCTTCTTTAGATTATAGATATATAATCTAAATATATATATATATATATATATAAAACATATATTTCATACAGTATTTGTTTTTCTGTCTGATTTATTTCACTTAGCATAATGCTCTCAAGGTCAAGAAAAAAATAAGCCCAGAAGGGAAATGGAGACCCAAGAAGAAATAAAGAGCAATAAAAACTAAATATGTGGATAAATATAAATGATCACTGATAGTAAAAAACAATAATAATAATGTCCTGTAGGATTTGCAATAGAGATAGATAGATAGATAGATAGATAGATAGATAGATAGATAGATAGAGTAAATATAAAACTGATAGACACAGACAACAGTTTAATGATTACCAGAGAGTAAGGGGAGAGAGGGGTGGTAGACGAGGATAATGGAGGTCAAATATATGGTGGTGGAAGGAGAACTAACTCTGGGTGATGAACACACAATGCAATATAGAGATGATGTATTACAGAATTGTACACTTGAAACTTATTTTATTAACCAAGGTCACTCCAATATATTTAATAAAATGTTTAAAAAAAGAATTGAGCAGCTACTTTACAAAAGAAGATATCCAAATGGCCAATTAAAAAAAAAACAATTAACCTCCATATTCATTAGTAAAATGTTAATTAAAATCATAATAAGAGCCAGCTGAGTGGTGCATTGGTTAAGAGCTGGCTTGGGATGCCAGCAGCTCTGGTTCAGATGCCACATATGAGGGCCAGTGACACTGCCCTCTACAGCTAAGATGGAGAACAACAGTTCCACCTGGAGCTGGGCTGCTGTGAGTCCCCTGGACGGCATAGCTCTAGCCCCTGCTGCAGTGGGCTGCCATAGGCTACAGTGAGTGGCCAGCAGCCAGCATGAACGGCTGGCAACCGGTGTAAGCTGCCAAGAACCGCTGTGAGCAGCCATCCAGAGACCAGTGACCGATCTGCCTCACCCAGGAAGAGCACAATGATGATACCAACATGGGCCAGTGAAGCAACATCCTCCGCAACTAGACTGAAGAACAAAAAGACAGCAACTTGTCTGTTCCTCTTCCCCGGTTTCCCAACGCTGTTCCCCGTCCCCAATTCCCCAATAAAATCTTAAAAAAAATAAAAATCATAATGAGAAACCTACTATTATATATCCACACAGTTGAAAATATTTTAAAAACTGCAAATCAAGTGTTGATGAGGATTTGAAATAATGAGAATTCTCATATACTACTTGTGGAAGTATAAATTGATACAACTATTCATGAAAACTTCTTGGCAGTATCTACTAAAGTTAAACATATCTATCACCTGACAATTTCATTCCTAGATAAACATGCAACAGAAATGTATATATTTGAACCAAATGTACCAGAATTTTCAAAGGGGTATTATTCATAATCGCTAAAAATGGCTCCAAACCTTGGCAGTAGAACGAATCACTAAATTGTGTTATCCTCATAGCATGGAATACTACACAGCAACAAAAATGAATAAAGTATTGCCAGGCACAGCAACACAGACAAATCTTCCAAACACAATGGTAATGTTCAGTGAGTAAAGCCAAGCCCACAGGAATACGTATCTGATGATTCCACTTACAAATGCAAAGCCAAAGACAGGCAAAACTATTGAGTGGGGAGTTATCATCAGGGTTATCTTTAGGAAAGAGGAGACAGAGGGGCAGGGGTTTGGGAGGAAGCATGATAAAGGCTTCTGGAGTCCAGCCAGCCTGGGTAGTAGCAATGGCCGCACTGGTATGTTCAATTTGTGATGCTGTGTATATGATCTGAGCATTTTATGTATTAACATTACACTTTAATTTAAAATGTATTAAAAACCTAAGAAATAAATGCAAAATTTAAAATTTTAAACCTATTTACCAAAATCTTTTGAAAATACTGACTTCCTTTTACCCAGTAATTCCATTGCTGGTCATTTGTCTTAATGAAATAATTTTAATGAAATATATTCCATGGTACAGTTGTCTTATGTTTTATATAGCTGTTTCTCCATTTTTGAATACTAATTTTGTTTCTAATGATATTTCTATTATAAATAATGCTCCAGGGGGCATCATAGATCATCCAGTAATTATTTTTCTTTATTTAAAATTTTCTCCCTAAAATAAATTGCTATTAAAAATGCTTATTAAGAGTATACAATATTATACTCTTAATAAGAAAATTAATGTTCTAACATGAAGCAGAAAAAAAACAGACAATGAAATTAGAGAGATAGTGTGATCATAGCTATGGTTTTTAAAAAAAAGAAAAAAGATTGCAAGGAAATAGACCAAAATGGCGTCAGTGATTTTGGTTGTCTTTAGTGAAATTATGAGTAGATGTCCCCCTTTTTTTTCAGTTTTTTTTTTTACTTAGATGTTTTTATAGTGAGTACAGATTATTTTTATCATGGGAAAAATGTAAAAAGCCACATTGTTAGTAGAAAAGTACTTGCAAAGGAACGAACCCACCCAAATTTCTGCCCTGGCTATGCCTTTTCTCCCCCAGGGGTTTGACTTTGAGCTGGTCTTGCAGTGCTCACCACCATGCCACATAACCCACATGCATGATGCCTTCATTTTTGCCTCAGAACTCTCAGCTAAAAGGTAGACACCTCTGTCACGGGCTCTTCCCAATAGGGAAACCCACCTGAGCCAATTTGAAGGCCTACATTCCATGGCATGCCATTTTCAAGCAGGGCAATGTGGGAAAACACAGAGGCACACAACTCATTAGTTTATAGAACTTGTTGCAAAGAAAATATCACGTGAAGCATAAAATGACTGCTGAGCCCCATTCTACCTGATGCCTCCATCAGTTCCTGGCATATGTTACTTCAGGCACAAATTCATTTTCCTGACCCCCTAAGTACTGGTTCGTGCATTGCTAGTGCAGAATCTAGCTTTGGGGGGGACTTTAAAAGTTTCATGCATTTCAAAGCTTTTATCTAAGTGAAAGCCTAGGGGGTTCAGAAAACTAGGTACATAACCACACAAAAAAAAGCTCACTCATTATCCACAAGAAACATGCTGAGAAATGATTTCAGAATCTTTTTTTTTTCCCAGAGTATTTCCATGGAAAAAGGCAAAACGAACCTGTTCCAAGCATATATGTTTTAGTTTCCACGTGAATCATTTCATTGATTCATTCCACAAACAATTCCTGAGCATGAAAGTTGTGTAAGACCCTGCACGAGGTACTGATATAAAAAAAAAGAACAACAAAAGAAATTTCATCTACATTTAATGAGCTCGGAGTCTGGAGCAGAGAATAGACAAGTCAACAGCTTCTCAAGTCAGTGGGGTCAGAGCCATCATGGAGATCAGCTACGTACTAGAGGAATTGCCAGGAGGGATCCTGGACCAAGCTCCTATGGCTATGAATAAAATTACCACAAGTCTGTGGCTTACATCAAGAAAACAATTATTATTCCACAGTTTCCATGGGGCAGGAGTCGGGGCACAATTTACAGAAGTCTGCTCAGGGTCGCACAAGGCTTTTATCTAGGTATCAACCAGACTGCCTTCCTTTCAGGAGCTAGAGTCCTTCTCCAATCTCCCATGGATGTCAGCAGAATTCAGTTCCTTGGGACTGCAGAACTGAGGTCCCTTTTCTTTCTGGAGGTCAGCCAGGGGCCACCCTCACTCCTAAAGGTCCCCATAGATCCCTGCCACATGACCGTCAGACCATCTCACAACACAGCAGCTTACTTCTTCAAAGACAGCAGAACCTTTCTGAATTCTAGATCCTCTTTAAGGGCTCACCTAATTAGGTCAGGCCCACCTAGGATAATCTCCCTTTTGATTACTTCAAAGTTAACTGGTTAAGAACCTTAATTGCATCTGCAAAACTCTTTCACTTATGCCAAGTAATGTAACCTAACCATGGGAGCACTATCCCATCATATTCATAGGTCCTCCCCACATTCAAAGGGAAGGGTTAATGTGAAGATGTACTCCATATAAAAGGTGGGACATCTTAGGGACCTCCTTAGAATTCTGCTTACAATAGCAACCTATCCCAAGATAGTACCTCAAGGAGAAGACACCAAATCAAGTGTTGAATGGGAGTAGAAAGAAATGCAAAGGGAAAAAGAACATTCTAAACAGAGCTATAAGCAAACACAAAGTCACATATTCAGAAATATCATGGTACATGTGAGGAAAATGGTTGAGTTGTTTTGTGTTTCTCTGTTTAGTGACTGGTAGGTGAGTTGTCAATTCACAGACAAACAAATTTCACTGAGAGTGCTAGTAAGTTCATCTTCCAATAAATTGTATTTGTCTGTGGAGGCTCCATGAGATATGACCAGAGGCTGTAGGAGATATAAGTCTATAGCTCACAGAGAGATTAGAACAAAAAGAACAGATTTGGGCTATCAGCACAGAGCCAGTAATCAAACAGACCTCAGACAAACACTATTCACAAGATGTACCAAAGAAGACAAGACTGTGAAGAAGATTGAGAAGTAGCAGCTAGAGGTATAGAAAGGAAGTATTTTACCCCAGGAGCAAAGAGAAGAAGAGAGTATCAGGAGGTTAAAAAAAAAAAAAAAGGCTTAAAGAGTAACTTGTCCAAGATCACAGGGTCACACAACTGTATAGAAAACTCAAGGAAGAAAAAAAACACAGTGAGATCTGGCTTCAAAACCAGAAGCATCAGACTCCATACAGAGTGTTGCCTTGTAATGGCATGCTGTTTGAATACTAATTCCTTTCTGCTTAGGAGTATGGATTCTGGGGGGTACATTTATCATCCATCACAGAAGATCAGCAATTTTGCAAAGATTTTTGAGTGTAGTTAGGTTTGAAGGAGGATTCAGCCTGTGAACTACCTGAAGCCATGCGATGGTGAATGTGATGGCATGGAATGTTACCGTTCTCCAGGATGTACGCGAATTGCACCCATAAACTATTCCTAAAACCTCAGGGGGAAAAAAGGAGATTTATGGCAATCCGTAATTTCTGCCTCCAAAGCAGCAAACAGATGTGCAATAACCCATATCGGTGATCGTTCAGTCTTGTTTAAATACAGTTACTGACATCATTTTAAAATGACTTTCTGATGACTAAAATGTTCTTTGCTAGGCATCTCTGTAAAGTGATTTTAAAAAATTAAATTAAATTAAGGGAACTTGAGAAAAATAAATAAATACAGCTAGTGAGTGTGAGCACCTCCCATTAGATAATACTAGTGGGCCCTTTAAATCCACACCGCACCGCCCCCCACACCGCCAGCTCTGGTCTGGAGTCTGTTCAGCAGAACTGAATGGGAAATCCCAGAGCAAGCTCTTCCTTCCTGTTGTTCGCTTCTAATGATCTCATTTCCATTCCAAACAACCACAGGCGGCATCATGTCTTTCATGTTATCCTCATCGACTTCACACATCCCAAGGGGTCAGAAGCAACAACTGCCTCACAGACATCCCCCCATGCACTGGGGGAAGGAGCCCCCATCTTCCTGCCCATCTCCCATAATCATGTTTAATAAAGAATCGTTTCATCTTCAGTTGAGCCCCATCCCGTTCCTCACATGAACTATTTCAAAGCCATAGGCTTCCAAATGCCCTGGGCCTCTGTCACTCTCTGGGGAAAAAAAAAATGCTGCCTCATCTCTCTCTCCCCGCATCAAACTACCTCTAGAGTTGCATGTATCTCTCCTTCCCCCTACAGAGGACCCGGTGCCTTTCTCCATCCCGATCTAACCATTTTCTCACGTCCTGACTTCCAGTTCTTCCAGGATTTCATCAACTATCTCCTCTCTGGGATCTTCAGCCTCTTGCCCCTCGCCCATTGTTGCCCTTTGCCTAAAATGTGCACCCACTACCCTAACACAAACACAAACAGCCTTTTCTTTATTCTGCCATCTCCTTGAGAACTTCTCCAGCTAGTCTCCTTCACTCCTGAACCGGGAAAGTAGGCATGCCCGAGGTTCCATGCTTCCCTCCCTCTGCTCCCTGCCTCCTGTTGAAGGACTCATAGGACTCTCTCTACACATATAACTGCCAAGTCATTGGATCTTGTCCAAAACCGTTCCTGTATGTCCCCACCAGTAGTACTTCTCCACATGGACACTCTTCATCAACACACCAAATTCTATAACTCCAAAGTCAAATTCATGACACCTACCAAAGCGTCCCCAGTTACCCATGCTTAGAACCTCAGAGTCACAGAATCAGAAACCTTTTATTTTTGAGATGAAAAATGTGAGGACCAGAAAGGTTGAATCTGTGAGTTCTTCTTTTCTCTTACTTCCTCTACTAAGGAAGTTCCCATCAATTCTATTGCCCATTCATCCTTTTTGCTCTGGGCCTTCGCTCAGACTGTCATTCTATTTCTCCTGACCTATAGCAATAGTTTCATAATCTGTCTCCCACCTATAGTGTTTGTCACTCATCCCTTATTACTCTAAGACAGTGTTAATTTCCTTCAACACCTTTCCTATGTGTGTGTGTGTGTGTGTGTGTGTGTGTGTGTGTGTGTGTGTGTATTTGGGACTGTGTATAGGCCCTTGAGCTCAAACATAAAGACAGCCTATACCTTCGAGTGTGCTGCATAAGAAAGGCAATTAAATCAGACTTCAATGAGAAGGGAAGATTGAGGAAGGCTTCTTATAAGAGGGTCATACTGACAGGTAATCTAAACTGTCAAGGACTCATAAGAGCTAGCCAGATGATGAAGAGGGGAACAGAATTCAGGAAAGATCAAAGCCACAGAGCAAAAGGGATACTCATGAAACTGGAATGAAGACCCAAGATGGTAGCAGGGGCTCAGGAGAAAGGACACAACAGAGACCTGATGAAAGGGGACAGGTGTAGAAGGTCACTGTCACAAAGCAATGGGATAGACTTTGAAGGACTTTAAGCAGGATGCATGGCTAGATCAAGTGAGCAATTGAGCAAGATCATTTAGTCAAAAGTGTGGAGAACCAGTGACAAGGAAAGATTGAAAACAGGGAGGCCATTAGCTGATAGTTTTAACTAAGAGAGGAAACATAGAGGAGGAGAAAAAAATAAAGCACACAATTTTACCAATCCAGTATTGAGCTTTTTCTGGGTCCTTGAGCAGAACAAAAGGGAGTAAAGAAATCAAGACTGTTAAGAGAAGGATTTAAAGATTCAAGAACCACAGCTGGGCCGGCCGAGTGGCGCATTGGTTAAGCGCTGGTTTTGGGATGCCAGCGGCCCCGGTTCGGATCCCACATGAGGGCCAGTGACACTGCCCTCTACAGCTAACAACAGCTCCACCTGGAGCTGGGCTGTGCGAGCCCCGGTGACGGTGTGGGCTGCAGCCCCTGCTGCAGTGGGCTGCCACAGGCTGCAGTGAGTGGCCCGCAGCCAGCGTGAGCGACTGGCAGCCAAGTGTGAGCTGCCAATAGCCGCGGTGAGCGACATCCAGAGGCCAGCGACCGATCTGCCTCATCCAGGAAGAGCGCAATGACGATACCAACAGTGAAGCAACATCCTCCGCAACTAAACTGAAGAACAAAAAGACAGCAACTTGTCTGTTCCCCTTCCCCGATTCCCCAACGCTGTTTCCCTCCACCAATTCCCCAATAAAATCTTTAAAAAAAAAAAAAAAAACCACAGCTCTCAGCCAAGTCAAGCCCAACACTTGTGTTTTTATAGACCAAAAGTAAACAATCATTGTTGTATTTTTTAAATGGTGGGAAAGATTCAAAAGAAGAAGAATATTTCATGACAGAAAATTATATGAAAATCAAATGTGACTGTCCAAGAATAAAGTTTTATTGAAATACAGTCATGCCCATTGATTTACATATTTACATGTGGCTGCTTTCATGCTACAATGGCAGAGCTGGGTAGTTGTAACAAAGATTGTATGTATGGTCCAAGAAGCCTAAAATGTTTATCTGATCCTTTACAGAAAAAGTTTGCCAATCCCTGATTTAGAAAATGAACCATGAGGCCTTCAGTGCATGACAAAGTGGGGTAGGAGGGGAGAAGGCATGGAACAGAGGTCTCTACGGGGTCTAGAAGTAAGTACAGAAAGAGTAAGGAAAGGTAAGCAGGCTGAAAAGCCAGAAGGTGTGATCAGAGAGCCGAATCTACAAGACAAAGGTGTAGCGTTCTAAGTGATGGACTGCCTTATACAAGAGGTCCGGGAAGCCTGCTTTTCTCTCCATTATCAAGGTCATGAATCTGAGACTGGGCAGTCATGTGTTGTCTTCAACCACCAAATCCCACTTGCTGCCTATAGCTCAGAAGACCCACTAACCAAACCACAATGTTGTCACTTGCATGTCTACTGTCAAGTTAATTCTTTTCTTGTAAATGACATCATTAACATTCATGGCCTTGCATCACTGAAAATGGATTAAATTTTAAAATCTTTCCATTACTCACTTTCCTGTGCTCCCTGTCACAGAAATCAAGGTATAAAGTCTTTTGTTGAAATAACAGAATGATTCTCCAGGAAAACAAAAGGAAAAAAAGACCTATAGCACTTAAATGTACTCAGTTTTTCCTGTGGCTACAAATCATCCATATTTATTCTACATCCCTAACCCCTGTTCCAGGACATAGAACAACTTCTTCTTCGTGCTCTCGTGCTTTGGGAACCCAGTATTGAGAGGACGACAGGTAGCCTCCATCTGTTTCATCAGATTCCCACAGCAACCAGTAGGAAGATCTGCCTGCAGCAGATAAATTCTGCTCAGGGACTGATTACAGCCAGTGGAACAGAGAAAAATATCCCTTCATCTCAGTGCTTTTTGGATTAGTGAACACGAGTGTGCATTTCCTGGGATTGAAGAGATCATGGCCACAAGGCAATTTGGCAGCTACACGAGTTATTGCTCACCATCCAGCTTTGCATAAAAATCAGCATGGAGCCTGGCACAAGAATCAAAGATACATTGCCCACTTCTCACTCTGTGGGCAGAAAAAAGGAGAAAATGTCAGGATGCCTCACCAAGAGATGTCATGGGTGGAACCCACAGCCAGGGACTTAATAGTCATCAGCAGTCAATCAAGCTAGTGGTCCCAACCACGAAGAATGTGAAGACAAAAGAAAATGGAGTTTTATCATTGAGGTTAAGAAGACTCATATTCACATATTTCCACCAAAGCCAGGAAAGGAGCAGCAAGTTCTGCTGTTTAGGAATCCAAATAAGAAACATCACACGTGAAGCCTGAGTTATTATTGCATCGATGCTGCATTTCCAAGGCACAAACATAGAAAATGATCCTCCATTTTGCAAAATGCAGAAGGAAAAAAAACAAAAAACGGCACTTCAGAAAACAGGAGCAATCTTACCTCGCCACCTCCAGGGAAGTCACACACAAAATGGATCTCTTCATTCTGTCACGTCCTAGACCCTGCTGCACCTCTGACCATGACCCACCCATTTCTCCGCTCATTAAGTGCCTTATTCATCACAAAGCAAGACTGTGAAGTCAAAGGCAAACGTCCTTCCAGTTCCAGGGGCATCGAACTGCTCCATTAGTTTTCAGATGTCGATGGCAGGTCAGAGGTCCCCTGATCCTGTCCGGAATTGAAAAGACCTCCCAGATCCTTCCATCAGAGATTCTCACGGAATCACCGACAGAGGAAAAACACCTTCACCTTAGGGAACTTCAGGGTAGATCTGAGATGAAGGGCATCACCATTACGGGGAAACATTTAACCTATCCATCATGGCTCTCTTTGCAGTGTGTTTCTCATGCTAACCCTGGGACCTTAAGTCATTTGTTTTAAATGTCTTTTTTTCATATCACAATGACTATACATGCCAAAGGAAAAAATGGACACGTTTTCTGGTTGCCACAGCCTATATTTGAAAAAGCGTAGGTTCCTTGAAAGCTAAAGCAATTGACAAATGCCAGTTAAGAAAGTCTCATATTTGCTATGATTTTAATAGGTCTTTCCAAGATAGCCTCAACACAGTAAAGCCGTGGTTGAAAAGGAACCTGTAGGCACATATAGAAGAATTGTTTCCCATATCATCTTTTTGAACTTGGCATCCTTTACCTAGTTCTACTGTTACCTGGTGCTGACCATGCTGTTGTTTTCTTTCTGGGTCTGCAGACCCAGTTACACATGGCAGGGTCACAGGACAGAGCCCAGTCGTGATATGTCTGGTCCAGCTGGCAACAGGGCCATTTTCTTAGATTTGGCAGCTAGCGCAATCTCCCAACCAAAGACTCTGAAAGGCTCTATGCTGCCTGCATTTGACTTAAGGAGGCAGCATCAAGACAAGTGGCCTGGTCACACCAGCTGATGAGGAAAAATGCCTCAAGCCACACAACTAGTCTGGTGTATGGAAAATTTCTAGACTTGGGAACTGCCAAAAGACCTTGTTCGAATTGCATTTGATGAAAACCTAGCCTCTCTGGGCATTTATATCACAGGCCTGTTTATAAAAGTTGGGTTGGTCATTAATGTTGTTACTGTGATGATAATTAAGCTTTTCCTTTACAATAGCCATTCAGTCCCTCTATTAACCCACACCCTTCAGACTGCCCTGTTGGGACTCCTTTTCCCTGTTCAGAATGTTCCTGAATGATCACACTGAGCTAGATTTTATGCAGATACATTTCCTTGGGAAAAGTGGAAAGGAGAAAGGCAGGAACACTGAGCATGATTTGACCCATATCTCGTACTTACCATGGGGGGCCCTGCCTGGTTCTCCAGCCTGGGGCTGAGTGGATCCAATCAGGCCACAGAGTGGCCATACCCCAGTCCGTTCCCTCAGGTGGGAAGAGGGAGATTCAGGGAGTCATTCTGCAGTTCAGAGGCCATCTCTGTGATGCACGTGATCAGCTCTTTATGATAAGCAGACATGTGAGCACGGATCTTCAAAAAAACATTCGGCCACAAACAAGGAATCAGACAAGAAAGGATAAGAACAGGAGCAGAAATAAGGAAGAAGAGTGAAGAGAAGCCCCATCCTTGCAGGGCCTGCTTTATCCAAATGCAGTAAGAGTCCTGCTAAGTCGGTCTAATGAGAACAGGCCCCCTCAATATCTGACCACCTGGGCCTGCCTTCAGGCCCTGTTAAGTTGGTTTAGCCAGAATCCTCTCATCCTTGACGTCTCTCTCTCTAGTGATTTCCCATCCACTGACCCGCTCACCCTGCTCCTTGGCTGTATTCAAAATGGAATCCTCTCTCTCTCCCCTAGTGCAATGGTGCTGCATAAAGTCCTCCTCACCACTCTAATGAATGTCAGAACATTTTTTAACACAAGCCATACCCTCCAGAAGCATACCAGGGGAAGAAGGAAGGCAGTGCTTAGGGGGAGTGGGTGATGGGGCGAGCCTGAAGAGGTACAGACCCATGTGGGGCTAAGTGTTCAGGGCTAACTCAGCCTCTTGCCTGAGGTAAACTGGCAGTGGGACATGATGAGTTTAGTCCTAATGGCTTCTCAGGGGAAAGGAGATGATCTGTTCTGGCTAAAAGTCACTCCAGAGGATTACATTCTTAGGCATTTTGCAGCAGTGATGTGGGGGTGTTGAGGCTCTAGGGGGAACAGATACACTGACCTCTGTAGGTTCCTTTATAGCGGCAGTGAGTCGCGTCACAGCTGGTAGCGGTTGGTCCTACCAAGAAAACGGGGTTCAGAAGCCTCTTATGGACCCAGGAGCTCCTGTGCAGACCACAGAGGGACGTGTCACAGCACTTCACAGCAAAGAATCTAAAATCTGGATATTAAATGTCAAGATTTCTAACAGTCCTTTGGCCGTCCAGGACCTGCTCATTGGCCCCATCTCCTAACACATATAATGTCTCGTGCAGGACTGTTCAGCCACCTCCAATGCTTTCTGTCTCCAGCTGTGCCACATGCACAGACTTGAACTTCCTCACCCAATTCAGTCCATCAGGATATCCCTCCCCCTTCCCCAGAAAATGACCATTTGCTCACTAAGAGGGAATTTGGCCCTGCAATAAAATACCAGACTTCCCTCCCACAGCCTTCCACAGCCTCAAGCAGCCTCAAAGGGTAGTGCAGGTGGGTTATGTCTGTCTGGCCTCTCACTGCTTGTCCAGTGACCGGCACAATGATCAACATACTCAGGACATTCACAAATGGTAACCAGGTAAATATAAGAAGGAGCAAACTTTCCTAGGAGAGGGGGAGTTTGTTGAGCTGCCAAGTCTGAAAAAACAGAAAAATCAGAGAGTTGTTGTATTTCTTTTCTCAGTCCTAATTTCAAAAAAGCATCCAAAGAGAGGGATAATGAGTGAGAAAGCCCCATGGTCCTCTCGTGTCCAGAACAGGCTTTTTTTTTTTTTAACTGTTGGGTCAGATCAGACTCAAGTGACTAAGTACTCTGAAAATGTCATTATTTTGTCCTTTCCTGACTTAAAGAGGAAAAAAAAAAGCTTTCATCATGGGTGACGGGGTGGGGAGGGGGGGGATTTAATCTGATCATATGATTCATTTTCGGAGTCAAAATAGCTTTGGTCTAGTGGGATTAAACCAAAGGCAGAAAGCCCACCAGTTACGGGCAAAGGCACCATTTATCTTTCTGGAGACAGTGGCCTTCGTTGGCCATAAACTAATGAGCAACGTCATTAGATTACTCATCCTGAGGTCCTTTTCTTCTTGTTCAAGTAGGCTGTGAGCATCAATGTGTTTTGACTGACCAGAAGGAGATGCTTCTTCCATCGACAAACACTGTCTTTTTGGAATTTCTGCTGTTTTCTAGGAAGAGAATGTATCAAAAGTTACTGTTTTCTGCAGGACTTTTCAAAAGAGTCCATTAACGTGTTCTAAATTGAAGCCAAGAAAAGCATGCAGCAGTGTGTGTGTGTGTGTGTGTGTGTGTGTGTGTGTGTGTGAAGTATTTTTTCCTCTCATCTGCTGGTGGGCCAGCCACTTTGAAGGGCAAAGGAGCCATTTAGAGCCCTAAGCCATTCTGCCATTTCCTGTGTGAACATCCACAAGTTACTTGCTCTCTCTGCACCTGTTTGCTCTTTGTAAAATGGAGATGGTAATAGTACCTCATTTTAGGTGTCAGGAAAACAAAACTGAGTAAGATACAAAAAAACAAACATTTCCTGAACACTATGCTCTCCGAGGAGTGGGGCTGGGGGGGAGGCAAACTGCCCAGATGACTAAACGTATCTTATAATACAACTCCAAGAGGCCCCTTGCAAAGATTAAAGGAGAGGTCAGTGGGGAGAGAGATATTTCCTTCATTCCTTCAAAGAGTCAGAAAGGACCTCTGAGGAAGAGCATTTGGCTGGCTTACATCCCACAGTGGTCCAGGGCATACCAGTCCTGCTCAGCCTTACTGAATATGAGTAACTTCTCCAACTCTGCCATTTCCCTTACTGCTTGGCTCTTCCCTCAGGGTGATTAGCCGAGGAATCTGCCTTCAGCAAGCCTGCTTTCCAGCCCACTGTCTACTCCACAGTCAGAAGCCTGCTCTGTGAGGGCAGCTGTGAGGGTCCAGCTGTGCCGTGACCCCCTAAGTCTTTCTAATTAAAGGGGACGGCACCTGGCCACAAACCCAAAGCTATGTTCTCCCATCGTTTTTTTTCCAACAACTGGATATCTTTATCTCCATCTCTCTGATCCCCAAGGCTACAGCTCAGTGGGTTCCAAGTTCAAAAGAGGAACTGGTTCCCTAAAAACCTAATTGAAATATTTAATGAATGAATAAATGACTGAGGTTGAGTCCCAGGCTTTGAGAAATTCCCAATCAAATAAGGGCAATAAGAGTAAGAAGAGAGACAGTTTAACGAGAGGTTAGAAGGAACACTGGGAGTGACATGAAGAATGTCTTTGAATTAAAGAGGGTGAGTTGTATGCAGAAGACAGTGGATGAGTGCACCTGAAGCCAGTGGAGAATGAAGGTGGGACTGTAAGGAGAGGAGAGTACAGCTAACCAGAGGGGACACCATTTTGTTGCTTAGAAGAGAAAAACGTATACAGTATGCCTTGGTTTGCGAGCATAATTCTTTCTGGAAACAAACTACTTGTATGACAAGACATCACTTGTTTATCACGTTAAAATGTATTAGAGGGCCGGCCAAGTGGTGCATTGGTTAAGCGCTGGTTTTGGGATGCCAGCGGCCCCGGTTCGGATCCCACATGAGGGCCAGTGACACTGCCCTCTACAGCTAACAACAGCTCCACCTGGAGCTGGGCTGTGCGAGCCCCGGTGATGGTGTGGGCTGCAGCCCCTGCTGCAGTGGGCTGCCATAGGCTACAGTGAGTGGCCCGCAGCCAGCGTGAGCGTCTGGCAGCCAAGCGTGAGCTGCCAATAGCCGCGGTGAGCGACATCCAGAGGCCAGCGACCGATCTGCCTCATCCGGGAAGAGCGCAATGACGATAGCAACAGTGAAGCAACATCCTCCGCAACTAAACTGAAGAACAAGAAGACGGCAACTTGTCTGTTCCCCTTCCCCGATTCCCCAACGCTGTTCCCCTCCGCCAATTCCCCAATAAAATCTTTAAAAAAAAAAAAAATAAAATAAAATGTATTAGAAATGTTTGCTCGTCTTGCGGAACACTTGCAAACCAAGTTACTAGCTATCCAAGGTTCTACTGTATTAAGAAAAGACAGTGTGCAGACAAAATAAGGATGAGGATTCTTAATATTAAGATGAAAATGACCCCAGACCCTGAGCGCACTGAGACTGTTCCACAACCGTCTCCCTGCCTGCTGCTGGGTGAGAGGAGAAAGATGGAATCACCCAGGGCTGTGGGTGTCTCTGGAAGGCGGGTCCAGGCCATGCCCAGAGCTGCAAAGGAGGTACTGAGGGAGGGGGGTGGCGTGCTGGAGAGGGCCGTGGGCCAGGAACCCAAAACCCAGGCTTACGGCTGACTTTCCACCTACACGTTCAAAGGCCTCTCCATCAAGGTCTTGATTTCCTCCTGGGATAATCAAATAACCCTCTCAATATTGTTGTGAAGATCCCATGGTTTTGTATGTAACAAGGCCGCATAAACTATAAAGTGCGTTAGAAACCTAAGCTGAATACATAGAACTCCTTCTCTGGTGACTGGCAGCGTGTCTCCTCGGAATTGCTCTTCTATTTCTCCATTTCCTCTACTTGCCCTTGGATTTGCTGACAATGCAGGCACAAACTTGGCTTTGAGGATCCATTTGGCCTGGGGTTGACTTCCAGGGAAGGGTCATCACCTCTCCAATGAACTGCCACAGCCACTCCCCTTTCCTAGAGTAAGAAAGAGGAGCTGGGACTTGGATTTTATTCAGGTCAACCAATAAGCTCTTTGGAGAAAAGGAAAAGGTTTTCCTAAGAATATATGAACTTAGATCTTCAAAATAAGCTTGGGACATAGAGACCCAAGCTCTGATGTGCCCCTCCTACAGACACACACACACACACACACACACACACACACACACACACACCCTACCTTACTTCCCCCTCTTTATGAAGCTAATTTTCTCAAATATGGAAGCGGATAGCTTCTGGCACAATGGTAAGGTGCGATGGTCTCTTTTAAAGAAGATTTTTCAGTGTGCTTCTCAACAGTAAATGGAAAGATATTTTTTTCTCATCCCTGAATGTTGAAGCAGTGTTAGAAAACTTCTAAATTAGTTGGTCTTAAATCCTGCTTTCTTTCATTAATTTAAAATAATAATAATAAGCTTTGCCTTTCACAGGCTTGTCTTCTATCTGGCTCAGTTTTCAAATTACCAGGGACTTACACTGCAAAGTCTCAGATCCCAGTAGTTGCCAGCAAAGCAGCAGTGGCTGGCATTTCTCAATGTCACAGTCCACAGGCAACCAGGAAGAGCCACAGCCCTGCCCGCTGGCACTCCTGGGAGGCAGGAAGGATTCAAATGCTGCCTGTTGCTCAGGCCACTTTGATCTGTCTTCCCACCCAGAGCATCAGCCTGCTCTGGCACATTTCTCTTTGCATATTTCAAAGTTCATCCATTAAAAAAAAACACAACAGGCCGGCCGAATGGCTCAGTTGGTTAAGAGCTCGCTCAAGAGTGAAAGCTGAGCTCTGAGCAACAGCGGTTCGAGGCCAGCCCGAGCTGAGTTGCCGTTGAGCTGCCAACAGGTGGCAGGATGGCTCAGCTAAAAAAAACAAAAAAAAAACTTTTCTTTGTGCCAAGAGTTCAGAAATTCAGTTCAAGCTTAAAGGAATCACCTAAGGCCATGACTCACACATTTCTTTGGTGACTTTCCTGCTGTGTTTGGCCCTGCTGTTCCCTCCCACCTTCTTAAAACCCTAGCCTGTGCTGGCTTCCATGACACCCACTCTGCTTCGCCTCCATCCACGCCCCTTTCCCTGATACTCCTTTTCCGTTTTCTGTAGTGGGTCTGCCTCCTTTGGATGCCCTTTCTTTTGGTGTTCCTCAGCTCTCCGTCCCAGGGCACTTCCCCTCCAAATCTTCCTAAAAATCACTGAGGAGTTGGCAACATCTGGGTACCTAACTGCCAGGGAAGCTAGAACATAGGGTTTCATCTCCCTAGCAGCCACGAGCCCAGCTTCATACCTGGGGTTCCTTTGTTAAGAAAAATAGAGAGAATGGATGTTAGCTGGGCTGCCCGGGATATGAAGAGGAGATAAAGGGACTTCGAAGGCAAATTTCCCTATGCCGTGATATTGCCAAGCCTTTGTCCTGCTTATGTAATTGTCCCCTAAAATGCCTCAAACCACATGGGAGCTCCATTTGCTCTGCACTATACTGCCCTTCCCCTGCTCTGTGAAGGCATCTCTCCCACGCGATGTAAGCTACATGAGGGATGCGAGGATTCTGTTACCTATCTCCCTCCCTCTGGTAGGTCGGCACCCTACTCATCACAGGCTTGAAGGATAATTGTCTGAATTGGATTGAAATCAATCAAACTGAGTCACATGGAAACCAAATAGAATGTGGACATTCCTGGTACGAGGGGAACAGTTCAGCTAGGAAACTATCTTCCAGGAACAGCAAGGTCCAGCCATCAGTAAACATGTGCCATGAGTGGGTCTGCTCAGGACCAAGTCAAATCATTTCCTCCCAAATGTCCCACAGAGGTCGTGGGGACAGAAAACTGCTATTCCATTGAGCTGCTCTCCTGCCTAGCCTTCTCCTGCACTATGAATCTCCCTCAATGCAAATTGTGTGTCTGCAGGCCAGGTACCTCAGAAGAAGTAGAAATACCTGCCTAAAATAGTCCTGCCTAAGGCATAGCACAGCAGAGTCCACTAGTGGGACATGGGGAATGTCAGATCCCTCAGGGACAACTTTCTGAGTCGCTCTGTTCTTGAGAGGATCTTATTAAGCAGTTGCAGTAAGAACCAGCCTCCTGGGTATCTGAGCTGCCAGTCAGGGAATTTTCTGTGACAGGTCATCAAGCACACAGGTGGTCCCTAGCATCTTGAGGCCATTCTGTGGTGCCACCTATGACAAGGAAACATTCATCACCACTCTCTTAACTGCACAAAGCTAAGCAGCATTAGTCCTCAGAAGCCATCTCAAGCATCACCAATTTTATCATTTTCCCACTCTGAGCAGACGGAGTCAGCAAATAGAGTGGAATAACAGGGGACCAGAGGATGAGAATAGAATGTGGACATTCCTAATCCAAGGGAAGCCAAGATGCGTGACATAAAGGCACAGCTTGGGGTAATCAGGATAATTCCCCATGGGACCCAACCAATGCTGGACTCTCATTAGCTGACTTCCTGTCACCAGGAAAAACAGGACAAAATAAAACATGCCCAGAGCAATGACTGAAGTCATTGGTGTACTCAAAGGCCCTTGAAATTGACTGTCTCTGGCAAATCAAGAAGTAAATTTTTTCCTGCAATAATATTCTGCTACTCTTTATTGAATGTCCACTAATACCAGATACTGTCATATGCATGTCACATACCTGAGTTCAGTGATCCCCACGAGTACGTGAAACTGGAATGGTGTCCCCCTTTACAGAAGAAGGACCCAAGCTCAGAGAATTTACAACTACGCAGTCATTAAGGGATCAAGTCTTATTTCCATTTTAATGATACCTTATATTTCCTTTTATTTTCCAAGGGAATTAAAGCTTTGTTTACTCTAGAGCAAGATTTCTCAACCTCAGCACTCTTGACATTTGAGTCGGATAATTCCTATTGTGAGGAGCAGTCCTCTGCCTTGTAGAATAATTAGCAGCATCCCTGGCCCTCCACCCACTAGATGCCAGGAGAACTACGACCCAGTCGTAACAACCAAAAATATCTCCAGACATTGCCACATGTCTTCTGGGGAACAAAATTGCCCCAGGTCGAGGCCCACTGCTATAGAGTGACTTTTAAATGCTCTTCAAGCATATTTAATGTAATTTATACCGAGACCAGTTTTGCTAAGGAGAGACTCAAGAAAATGTGAGTTGTGAAAGTTTAGAGTTAAGGGCATATTTCCCAATAGTAAACATTGTCCTGTGCGAGGTTGTATTTACAGATGAGGCTGTAGGGTCCCATCTCTGTGATCTGGCTGAAGTGCTGCCAGAGGAGAGGAGGGGCAGATGGGGGGAGGGGATTGCGGGGGGTGGGGGAGGACCTTTCTAGGCCCTCTGGCTCCAGGAGTTTAAGATTAATGAGTGAAAAACGGAGAACAGCCCATGTGGTGAAGTAGCCAGAATGGTATTTCTCTATCTTTCAGAGTTCCAAAAAGGAAGAACAAAGGGAAACAAGAGGAAAACAAGAAGCAAGAGAAAGAACAATGAGACCATTCACAAACCCAATGACCGTAGCCCAGGTGGAAGGAGTCGGCAGAGGTGAGATCACAAATGAGAGCACATGGGAGACTGGCATGGTGAACAAGGAAGTAGGCATTACCCATTACCCAGAATGCTCTGGACAAGCGGAGGTGTAGTTCCATTTAACACCCAGCGAGTACAGAGAGCAGAGGCCAGGATGGGCCTGTTTTGCACACTTTGAAACTCCAGCCAAATGTCCAGAGTCCCTTGCTTTGTGTGGATTTGGCATAATCTAAATGATAAAGGGCCAAGTCACTTTTTTTCTCTTCCTCAGTACATTTCAAGGGAAACCCAGGCCATCTGTTTCTGCCTTGTCAACAGCATTGCTTGAGGAAGATGCAGTTGCCATCCAGATAATTGCATGAACACGTTAATGTGCCAATTTAAGATGTTTAGGTCCTTTTTTATTTATTTATTTATTTTTAAACAAGAAAGTCTGGTTGCTGTGGGAGAAAGCAATCCAAGTAATCAGAGAGAAACCGAATAGATTCCCAGCATGGCCAAGGCCTTCTCTGATCTTCTGAACTTCTCACATGAAGGAAATGGGGTGGAACAGTGCAGGAGTGCAAGGTCACTGCTTCAGCCACGTGCTAGCATCTGTCCCACTGAGCAACGTAGGCGGAGCATGGCAGATTAGTTCCGCATTCATCTCACTGATCATTTCACCTCTCTGGAAGGAGAGGCGGCAACCAGAGGAATTGGAATCCAAAGGAAAAACAGATGCAGAATGTAAACGTAGCAAGCAACTTGGAAAAAATAAACCATATCACCTGAGAGTTCCCAATAGTAAAACGCAATAAAGCCCTGTATCACGTACTCCTCTCCTGCCCCCCATTAAACCACAAGGCAGCAATCAGGTTCATCGCTTTTCCCTGTACATAAACACAAGTATAACAGAGCATAACGAGGTCTAGACTAGAAAAACTTGAACTTCCATCCTAGTTCTCTATTTCACAGTTGAATGATCTACTTGCCTAGCTAATTTTAGTTCTTCATTTATAAAATGAAAATAATTCCAAGAATACCACAAAATTAAGTAATGTTTGTTCAATTTGATGAAAGAAAAATGTAAGAGGGTAGTAGTATTCACCTGTAAAAACAAAAACCCAGAATTAACCAACATTTACAAAAATAGATAGAGAGAGATTATATCATGAAATGTTAATAAATTCAAAATACTCTACCCTATTTTCCTTTTAATTATTCCACCAAGGACAATAATCTCAAGTAGGAAAAGATGGAAGAATCAATTTCAGACTAAAGGAGACTTCTGTTTCTGATAATATAGCCAAATGGATACCATTTAAAAGCTCCTGATGTAGAGTTTTGAATAAAATAGACCAAAAGTACTACATATAAGTGGAGTGAATCTAGTCTTTGCCTTTTTCTGTGTGATTTATTTCACTTAGCATAATGCCCCCAAAGTCTATCTATGATGTTGCCAAAGGCAGGATTTCCGTCCTTTTTATGACTGAATCATATTCCACTGTGTGTGTGTGTGTGTGTGTGTGTGTGTGTGTGTGATCTTCTTTATCCATTTATCCACTGATGGACACTTAGGTTGTTTTCATGTCTCAACTACTGTGAATAATACATCCTAGTGGGAGATCATGAAGCAGTGGACCTAACTGAGCCATGCCCAGCTTTCTGACCCATAGAAACTATGAGATAATAAATGTCTGTTGTTTTCAGTCACTAAGTTTGAGGGTCATACAGACACTGACATAAACATGTCAAATAAGCAGTTGCATATTTCTCTCTGGACTTGTGAGGAGCGACTTGAACTGGAGACATAAACATGGGAGTCTGTTGCTATTCAAAGTCCTGACACTACATGACAGCACTTGGGGGTGACTGTAGGGAGAGAAGGGGACTAAGAAATAAACCCTGAAGAGCTCCAACTCCAACATTAAGCGGTGAAAAGAGGAGACAAATCCAGCAGCAGTGCTGAGAAGAGGTAACTAATGAGGTTAGAAGTGGACCCAGAGAGTTTGGTATCACGGGAGCCAAGTGAAAGGAGTGCATTGGGGAAAATGATCAATGGCATCAAATGCTCCTGATTGTCAAGTAAAAAGAAGATTGAAAATTGACCATTGGATTCAATATAGGGTTAGGGGATACTGGACAAAACCTGATTGGAGTAGGTTTAAGAAAATGTGAAAAGAGGAATATGAGATGGTGAATTTAGACCCTTTGAATTTGGAGTCTTCAGACAAATTTGTTGCAAAAGGGGAGCAAACATTAGGGAAGTAATTGGTAGAAGAAGTGGGGTCAAGGGAAGTTTGGGGGATTTTTTGTTTTATTTTTTGATTTTTTTAATGGGAGAAATAACAACATGTGTGTATCCAGCAGAGGAGGGAAAGTTGACGATGTAGAAGAGGAGAATACCTAAAGCAATGCCCTAGAGTATCGAGGGGTAATGGCATTCCATCAGCTTTAGACAGAACCATGCAAAGGACCGTGGTGGTGGGAAGGCAGAGGTATGGAGGCAGAGGCTGGTATATGAGGGGAAATGTGGAGGTAAAAGTCTGCCAGACTTCTCTTCTAACTGTTTCTATTTCTTAGTAAAGCAAGAACCAAGGTCAGCAAGTGAGAGCGAGGATGGAGGAGGAATTGTGGGAGGTTTGCAATGGTATAATAGTCATCTGGGAAAGTGGAGAGTAAATGGACCAGGGAAATACGTTGTGATAATGATACTGGGCAGCATTAAGGTCTCCTTTGAAGGTCATGGCCATGACTATAAAGTCAAACCAGGCATCAAGGTTATGATTTTCTCCATCAACATTCAATTGTACAGGTAGAGTCACAGAGTCGATGGAGACAGAGATTTAAAGAGGGTTGTGTTTTCACTACAACCATCGAGTGGGAGGGAGCAAGGGAACAGTAGGCACATTTAAAGGAGTGATTTAAGGACCGATCACAGAACTTAAGCTGGGTAAAGAGTGGAGAGAGACTATCTAACGGATGAGGGACAGTGAAAAGAAAGTAAGATCAATTGGTTGGAGGTCCTCACGGAATTAAAGAATTGCAGAAATTCAGGGTTCTTGGGTGGGGGGAGATAAAAAAGACAAGATGGTGTTAAAAATTAAGATCCATGAAACTGAGGCTGTGGAACAGAGCCAACAGGTGTTTAGGGAGAAGTACCCTCAAGTATTTGAAGAGCTGAGCTGTATTATAGACATTTTCAGTGTTATTCTAGGACCAGTGTTTGGAAATTATAGGAAGGAAAATTTCAGGTCAAGAGGAGTGTTCTATAAAAGGAGAGATGGAACAAAGATGCCTTTAAAAGTGGTGAGATTTCTAGAACTGTTCAAGCAGAATTTGGAAAACCACCCAGCCTCTTAGGAGAGACATAATTCTTATAGCAAACAGACCACATTAGCAACCACGCAGGGTTCATCCTGCTTGAAGTCTCTGTTTTCTTAAAAACAGTTCGCCTTATTGTAAGCCGCATAGAGGGACGTTCACAATAGTGTGGCCATATTTGCCCTGGGCGTGGGGCCTCCCTGCTCAAGGTCGCTTTCATCCGTGTGGTGATCAAGTCCCAGAAGTTCTGTGAGGCAGCAACCTAAGCAGTTTTTACAAGTAACCTTTCCTAGGAGCTGCACCAAGCAATGGAAGGTAAATATCCAGTATCAAATCCACATGCATTGGATTGGTCTCCTTCACTTACTTCCTCGCACTGCACTCCTCACTGCTTCCACATACCTTTTCATGCTCCTCATTCACCACTGAGAAGGCCTGTCCCACCTCCCCACCTTCAAGTCAATGCAAAACAAAACCTTCCTGAGGCAGCCAGTTAGCTCAGTGCTCATAACACCAAGGTTACCAGTTCAATCCCCACATGGGCCACTGAGCTGCGCCCTCCACAACTAGATTGAAACAACTACTTGACTTGGAGCTGATGGGTCCTGGAAAAACACACTGTTCCCCAATAAAACTTATAAAAAAAAATTGTTTTTAAAAAACCTTCCCTGAGACTGCCACACACTACTCCCAGCCATGCCAGACTACGGTTCTCTCTCCTCCCCGCACCAAACTATTATTATAACACATTTGACACATTCTTGGAGAAGGAGAAATATTTCTCCCCATCTTCTCATATTCCTAAGGGGCTTTCACTCATGAGCCCTCTCCCCAGGTAAAGGATTATTAGAAGAAACAATTCCAAATTGGACTTCTAATGACTCGTCCCCAGAAGAGGAAGAATTACCATCTGACTGGTTGAAACCCGACAATCAATGACCCATGTTTTACTAGGAAGCCTGTTAACTATGTCTCAAAATCAGGAAGCAGGCCAATTGTCCTTGTTGTTGTGTTTCCCTTCCTGTGGCCAGTGACAGTTTCTCCGCCATTTTCTGTCCCCAGTATGCACACAAGGGAACAGACCGCTCTTCTCTGTGATCCTAAATGTCCAGGATTCCTTGTGTAGGCCCCGTCAGGATGGGGTGGGAGTGGTGAGTCCCCACCATGCCCTCATATCTAGTTCATATCTCCCAATTCAATTTTTTCAGAAGCAACACTTGGGGTTATTACCCAGCGTGATAAATCAGTACCTTATTTCCTATGTCACTAATGCTGCTTTAATGGTTTCTCTAGAACACTGAAGAAGAAGAGGGTGTCACCTCAATCTTCCCACACTTAGCCTTTGTTCTCAAGTACCAATATCCTCCTGCACAAACGCTTTGCTTCCAAAAAAGACATTACAATCTTTGAACGCAGGAATATCTTACGCCTTTTTATGGCCCCTCTAGCAGCCACCACAGTGTCATACCGTAATTGATACTCAATGATGACATTTTTAACAATATCATCCACAAGCAAACGTAAGCCCATGAATCACAGCCATGCCCTTGTGCCTGCCGCCAGCTCCCCAAAACAAGCCTTACTATCAAATAAGGGCATTGGGGTGGCTGAGTAAACTGAGTAAAAAAATGACTAGAGACGCCCATTTGAATTCCCAGGGTGTTCCATTTGTTTTTCCCAGTGGCGCAAGCGAAGAAATTTCTCATCCCCTGTCTGTGGATCTCACCAGTTCAGAAACAATACAGATCTTATCTCTGGTCCATTTAATTGAACATAAAAAGCAAGGTCACTGCAGCCATTTGGTCCCAGTGCCTTTAGATCCATCGCATCAACTCCAAGAGAATGTTTAGCTCTCCCTGTCACCTACCGCTTAGAAACAAAACAAATGGCTTTAATAGGTTTTTAATCTTCTCATTAGGGCTGGAGTTTGTGAGAGTACTGCAACAATTACAAGAAAAACAAGTTTGAATGGTTCTTTCAAATAAGACTTAAGACAGCAAGAGGACAGCAAATGTTATTTCCTTCCTCTTGTGACATATAAAACTATTTCCAATGAGAGAGGAAACGAAAAAAAAATACGTTCTGGTCATATTTGGCTTGACTTCTTTTGCTTTGTGATAAGCCCATTTTTGCTCTCACCCCCTATCATTACATAGAGGAAGGATATTTACATGGAAGGAAGAAGCAAGACTATTTTGAACTATAACACAAATGGACTGAGGCACATTTAACTTGGCCTCCCTTGTAGGTAGTTCTTACCTGAGAAGCCCATCTAACAAACACTGGTAGCTCCCATGGAAATGTGAACAGCTGAAACCAGCCAATAAGAGGCACTGACCCACTTCCTCCTTAACCCTGCAGAGTATGTGTACACCAACTAACTGGATACCAGGTTAACCAACTTATTGACTATCAGTGCTCTGACTCACTGTTCCTCCTTAAGGCACTGACGAAATGAAAACGGGCCTCCTGACTTGTACGTCCTTAGGTTTATCCAGGACCTCCAAATAGGTCCATAAGCCAACACAGTCAAATGTGTGCGGCATTCCCCAGGATCCCTGGACATCCCTGGACATGCCCTCCTAGACTGGAACCCCAGAACCTAGCTGATGGCTGGCATTCATTAGTAATTACTGAGCAGTGACTCTGTCAGGCTCTGTGACAAGGTCTGAGAACCTGAGATTCAGCATAAGTCTTGAGCCTCAAGAAAGACACCATCTAAGGGGAAAGACAGAAGTAAAGGTGAAATGAGTCCTATGATCAGTATAAGGAGAGATGAGCGAGTGAAAATGACATATGGCACAGTCAGCTTTGGGAGGGGCTCTGACAAGAAAGAAAAGTTCAAAGACTACTAGAGTTCTCAAGGATGCTATGAGTCTACTAGTGACATTATCTATCTCCCTTTGCTTCCTTCCTGGGACAGGTGGGAAAATAAAAGCAGGGAAGTAACGTGATTACCAAGGAACACAAAGGGAACATGAGCCAGCACCCCTGACCCATGCTGCCCTGCCACCCCCAGCATGGCTCCTTCCATCTGACCTCCTAGGCCAGCCCCACTCTCCCAGAGCCCATTTCCTGCACCATGAACCCAAGACATAATCCAAGCCTCTCTGACTTCACGGCAGCTCATGGATCTGCAAACTCCATCCCAGAATCCATTGTATTCAGTCTAAACTCACTGTACTCAAAACCAACAATATTTTTTCACACCTGGCATGCACAGTCTAATTAATTAACATTCACAAGCCCTGCTGAGGACTTGGATGCATAGCCTCTTACTTCATTCTTGCATCCACTCTGTGAGAGAGGCCCTATCATTACCTCAGTTTTACTGATGAAGAAATAGAGTGCTCTGGTTACTGGATAACAAACCACCCCAAGACTACTAGCTAAAAACAACACTTTATTATTAACTCTCAAGGTTATGTGAGCTGACTGGGGCTTAGCTGGGCAGTTCCCCGTTGGGTTGTCTCATCAGAGGGGGCCACAGTTCATCTGACAGCTCGACTGGGCCAGACATCCAAGATGGCTTTTTACTCACATGCCTGATGCTTCAGGGTGCCTCCGTGTGGCCTCTGCCTCCAGCAGGATACTCAGACCTCTTACATGGCAACTCGGGGCCCCAAAGACCAAAGCAAAAGCTGCTAATTGTCTCGGAGGCTAGGCCTCGCACTGGCTCAGCATCGCTTTGCATGCCTGCTATTGGTCAAAGCCATCTCAGACCAGCCCAGATTCAAGAGGAGAAAGAGGGCCTATCCTGTGATGGGAGAGTGTGAAGAAATTTGGGGTCATCTTTCATCTACCACAGACAGGTTAAGCAACTTACCCATGGTCACACAGCAAATAAGAGCCCAAGTGGGAATTCAATCCAGTTTAGCCTGACTCCACAGCCCATGCTCTTACTCAGTGATTTTTGTCTCTTCCCAGTGAGGGCACTTGCATTAACCTCCGATGTGGGGCAGAAGAGGTCACCTACCCAAGACCCCTCCCAGCACAGGGTCACGTATAACTGAGGACACGGGATCCCTCAGAATCCTGGCCCTTTACTGAATCCTAGAGCAGCTACTGGCGCCTGGTGGGCATAGGGATTAAAGGCCCTACCCTTCTGTCTGAATTCCTCTGACCCTGGCACAGAGAATTCTGGCCTTGTAAAATACATCCCAAAGTAACCCAGATTCCTTCTTTCAATTCTTGACTATGCCAGGAGTGAGACAGATGGAAACTCAAATGATGAAACCAGGTTGCAAGCCAGGCCAAGTACAGAAATCACCTGAGGGCATTACCTGAACAGCAAGCACTGAGGGTAGAAGGCAGCTGAGTTGGGTTCCAGGGTCCCAAATGGGGGTCTCCAGGGAACACTGTGTTACCCAGAGACTGGTAAGGACTAATGATCAAACTCGCAGTGATCCTAAGGGTTTTGTTAGTAGAGAATTGGGGAGGTGAGAGTGGGGTTGCAGGGAAATATAGCCAAGAGAGTTTATCACTGAAAGAAGACGGGGTGGACAGGGGATGCACAGGTCAAAGGATAAGGGTGTTGGGGAAGGTGACTTAGACCCCATGACCAGTCCCAAGGTGAATGGTGAGGGTCTCCAAGAGGCAAAGGAAAGGGAGCTTCTGCGTAAGATTTCCTTTCACCAGCACAGGGCAATGGTCCCTGGTCCTTCCCCATGAAATGATTCTAAGTCACTGGCACCAGCCAGCTACTTTCACATCCCGCCCATGAGAGGGGCACACCTTTCCGGTCCCTTTCCCTCCCTCTAGCTCTCACCTTCATTCCCCTTATCTCTCTAGAGCTGGCATCTTGGTCAAACTTCTTTGCGTTAATCATTCAGCAGCCAGCCCTGGTCTGCAGGAATGCCATTTCCTTCTGTTACAACCCTGTCCAACCACGGCCATTACTGGAAGCGCACAAATTGCCACACACATTTTCATTTGCTCAAGGCAGTTGCTTTTATGAGCAGTGGTGAGAACAAAATTCTGTGACGTCAAAGTTAATTCCTCTGCAGCATATCAATAGCTGCTGTTCCTTGGAGGCAATGCATCCGCAGGCTGCAATCAGGGGCTTGGAGGGCTGACAGGGCTGAGCTGAGCGACGCGCTCACTGTTAGAATCGCAGTAATGACCAATTCCCTCCATTTACCTGAGGCCTCAGCATCTGGACAAAGCCCAGAATGCGTCACTACCTACCTACGCTTCCCTCAATCCATCAGCTAAAGTAGAGTACCATTCAGTCATTCCAGCCAGCGTTCTCATGCCCCCACCTGAGACCAGAGAAATGTGGCCTGAGGGAAACGCTAATCAGCTCTGACTCACCTTCCTCCGGCCTGTAAATCTGGTCCCCTAGGAATTCCATTTGCTGGGGATTTCACAGCTGCTTCCCACAGCTAGATGCAGCTGGCAGGGTCCCCTGCATGGGAACCATTATGGCCACAAAGCCCTGACGAGGGCAGGGCAGGTGTGGATTCACATTAGCGAGTGCCTACCTAGCAGCCTTTGGGCTGTTCCCATAGCCATGCAGACATCCTAAAAAATGGTTGGGGCTGCTGTGGGGTTGGCATCCTGACTGAGCACACTGTCCTTAGAGAAGGAGGGGCCCAGGACTGCTCTGGGGTCCAGGGGTTCGAGGTGGGGTTGGAGATGGCATGGGAAAAGGACAGTGATGAGCAGACTGCCCTACAGATGGAGTGAGGAGGTGCTTTCATAATGTCATACGGTTGGGACTCCTAGAAAGTGTCCCTCGTCTCCCCAAAACAAGAAGCTCCCTTACAGGTAACAGAGTTTCTTTAACAGGGCACAAGGTTAGTCAATCCATAATGAGAACCAAAATCAAAAGGCAGTTGTCCTAAGAGAGACAGTTCATCCTCGGGGTACATGATGAGTACAGGAGACTTTTCCGACAGATGGGAAAGAGGAGAGGGAGGTGTCGGGGAGCCTCATAAGAGGGGAAGAGGGGACCACAGACACCTCATCTACTTCACAGCAACGGGAAAACGGCTCTACTGATTAGCAGGCCTGGGGGAGTTCCTCAGATGGAAACGACCTGCAGAGGCTAAGGAAGTTCAGAAATGAAAGATGGGGAGGGAGTTCAAAGTATCCTCCTCCTCCCGTCATATTTCTCCAGGAATGCATTTTGACAAAATAATTTTGATCCAGCAATTACCATGCTGACCTCTCTTCCCATGGTGTCAGGAGATTCCAATGTCACTCTTTTATGGCATTGCTGGAGTAGGGAGTGCTAGTAAAATTTTCCAAGGAAGAATGACTTAGATCCATCAAAGAAGAGACAACTGTGAGGCATGGAAGAGTGAATGTCTGTTCCCAACAGTCCTGAAGGGCTGTCTACACTGGATGAAGCACTAGATTGCTTCACCTCCATGTTTCTCTTATCTTCATGAACTTGCAGAAGGTGAGGCTGATGGTGGAGAGGTTACCGATGGCCTTGAGACCCCTGAGTAAGGAAACTCAGTTGTCCAGTCAGAGAGAGTTTTGGGAATAGTGAGCTAATTTGAAAGCTACCACCCAGACAAGCTGTCTGGGGTCATTCTTGTAATATGAAAAAGTAATTGAAGTGAATCATTGCAGGTGGCCTGAACCCCAAGAGCCAACAACAAAGAGGATGTTTCCCAAATGTTGTAGGATTGTAGAAGCCATTTAGGTTCTCCGCAGTGTTAGGGTTTGAGGTAGATTTTCCGTACCTAAATCATACTTCTCACCCATTCCTTCTGGAATTCTCAACAGAAGAGAGTACTCACAATGGAGAACAAAACAGTTTTATTCAGAACTGTGAAAGCACCTAAGAGCCCCATAACGCAGGACTTCTTGGGTAAAACTGAATTGGAGAATGTGGCTGAGGGCAGAGGACCTACATGGGACCACCCTCCTCCCCCCAAAGGACAGCTTGACACTCACCTGTTGCAGCATGCATTCTAGAAGTGAGAAAGGTGGTAGCATTTCAAAGGAGGTCTGGGGTCTATTTGAAAAGGGGTGGCTCATCTATCTCAAGAGACCCAATCCATACCCTGCGTGCTGGCAAACTTTTCTTGGCGGGGGGGCGGGGGCGGGGGTAGGAGGTGGGGCACAGAGCTGGGAAGAGAATATTCAAGAGCATGTCAGTACTGCCCCTATAGAAGCAGACAGGCACCTGGGTTTGCTGCCTTCTATTAAGAGAGGCTGAAACATGAGGAGAAAACACAAAGTCACAGAAACAAGAGTTTGCAAGAATATCTGTATATCCAGTGATTACTTTCCTGAGAAGTTCCTTTCTGAGGAGAACTAGGGAGCCCAGATACCCACCTACAGGATCAGTAAGGCATGAACTCCTTTTCAAATCCACAGAAAACCACCTGGACTCCAGGTAAGGTGACCGGCCATAAGTACAGGGAAAAACGCACAGCCCCTATGACTCGTTGCCATTGCAGGAACTATGAGGACATTTAGGAAGTGCTATAATTTTGCAGGGAAAGGCTATCTCTAGATCATTTGGCCAGTGGGCGCTAATCATCAGGACTTAAGCAGATTGTCCCAATGTGGATGGTGACAAGCAGATGTTTAATGCACCCACAGCCCATATGTAGCTGGAGAACCTTGGGCCATGGTTCAGTGCTTTGTGCCACTGACTCAGGAGAAATCGATGCCTAGAGAAGGTGCTGACTGCCCAGAATAGGTTCAAGGGCTTGGCTCATTGACCAGCTGTCTGAGAATGGGGATGTCCTTGTCCTTGCTATGCCCTCCGTGGACTGGCCATACCAGAAATAAAGAACAGCTAAGTGATACAAAGGCTGGTATCAACCCCCTTCTTCTTGTGTCTTTGTTGGAATATCTAACGAAAGCAGACCCTCCATACATGCTGAATGGCGAGATGACAGAATGCCATGAGGACTTCAGGTCAATTTTGAGAAGGACAGCTAAAGCAGAGACAGGTGACAAAGCTAGGGAGACAGAAAGGGGAGAGAGAACACAACATCTTTGATCTGAAGGCTCCATCTTGACTTCTTCAAGCTTTCAAAGGTGTCTGAAGGTCACTTTGAGGGCAAGAGGGAGTGGAGTAGGCAAGTTTCAATACTTGCTTCAATCACAGCCACTCAATTTCAGTTTTATACATTGGGATGTTTATATCAGAGTTCATTTGGCCCAAGGAGGAAGAGTTCCAACTTAAAATTTTTTTTTTTTTAATGGTTCACCACCACTGTTCTAGAAAGGATAGAGAATAGGAATTCCTAATATAACATGAAAATCCTTGGCTTCCACCATATCCAGTTACATGAACTGACTCAAGCATACCTGGAATTGAAACCGCTAGCTTCTGTCTGACGTACCATCTCTCTTTCTCATGATTCAGCAGTCCCCACATTCTGTGGTCCAAGGAACGAGCTGTGACCTCAGAAATGAACACGGTAAAGGAGAGGTCGGGTCTTTTTTTTTCCTAGTGATGCAACCGGGCTAATCCAATCCCCCATCCTCTGAGCCTCTATCTTCTTGACAATAAAGGACATTCTGACTCACACCCTTCCTACCTCACAGGGTTGTGGAGGTAATTTATGGGAAAGAGCTTTCTCCGGTGAGAGAGCAGAGTGCAAATCTATGCTTGTTATTTTGGAATCTCTGATACCACGTATGTAGTTTCCAGTCAGGTTCCTGTCAGGGAATCACTCATTCAAATCACCCAGAACTTCTGCCACCTGCCGAGGGCCATGGGTGAGTAAATGATCTAGACGCCTAAGTTTGGGAAATAAGCTTCAGGGAGTCACAGGATAAAGAAGTCAGGAATTTCAGTGTCTATGTCATGGCCCATGTCAACTTGCAGCGTCTTCCACTGGCCCCATGGGTGATTTGTCGGTCAGAATCAAAAGAGGAACCTCCCAGCAGCCCTCCGAAGGGACCCCTGCTTCTTCTTGCCACTGTGTTCCAGGTACATGCCCCAGAGTCACCGAGGACCCCAAAAGGTGGTAGCAGCCTGTCCCTCAGGCTCGCCAACCCCCACCCCCACGTCCTGACAGATTAGAGCAAAGGAGAGATGATTGGAAGGAAGGCAGGACAGCCCAATGACCACCATGAGCCAGGTGACCATGAGGTCCCAGAAGGAAAACAGATGAGTAATTTCGGCAAAGATCAGAATGGAGAGGGTGACACCACCGAGTTGCTGTCCTGCATTTTCACAAGAGGAAACAAATCCATGCCAACAGCAGGACTGCAGGGATCCTGGGTTAGTCGACCACAGGAATGCGCGCCTCGAGCCTCTCAACAAATTCTGACACACCAGAAACCCAGTCCGGGTTACCAAACCCTCTCTTCACCAGCATGCCTGATTCCTCAAGGGCAGCTGCAGACATAACCGTGAAAAGGCCACCCAAGGCTACCAAACACATCGACTGGAACTTAAGGCCAGGTCCAAACACAAAGGTCTCCCTGAAAAGGGAGGAGCATGTGGGGCCCCCTGAAATGCTGTGCCTTGAGCTACTGTGTATCTTATAAACCACTGTCCTCATCCTAATTAATGACAAG
This sequence comes from Aselliscus stoliczkanus, assembly GCA_033961575.1. NCBI lineage: Eukaryota > Metazoa > Chordata > Mammalia > Chiroptera > Hipposideridae > Aselliscus > Aselliscus stoliczkanus. Next base: position 12,174,728 of record CM066734.1, read on the forward strand.
TAATTAATGAGAAGTAAACATGTTCACAGGAAGAACCCATCCCGGGACTGTAAAATTGGAGCCAGATCGCCAAAGAGCAAGCAGCATAACAAAGTCAAAAACATAATCAGGCCGCACGGGGGAGGGCTCTGCTGTCCCCTGAATCAAAAGCAGGGCTGCTTGGGGAAGCGGCCACATGAAAATTTCAAAGTGAATCAGGATTTCTTCATAATTATGCTTGACCTTTAAATACTGCCTTGCCATTTGCTTTTCTTTTTATCTGTCACTTGGGACACAGTTTTATTTATTTGTTTGGGGGTTTTTTTTGTTGTTTTTTCTGGTGTTTAGTATTTTATTGTATTATTTCTTAGTTTTCAATTACAGTTGACATTCAATGTTATTTCTTATTAGTTTCAGGCATACAGCATAGTGGTTAGACATTTATGTAATTTACAAAGTGATTCCCAGATTAGTCTAGAACCCACTAGGCACTAGATGTAGTTATTACAAATATTATTAACTATATTTCTTATGCTATACCCTACACACCGCCATGACTATTTTGTAACTATCAATTTTTAATCCCTTCACCTTTTTCATACTGCTCTCCAACCACCCCTTTCATCTGGCAACCATTGGTCTGTTCTCTGTATCTATGAGTCTGTTTCTATTTTGTTTGTTTGTTTATTTTGTTCTTTTAATTCCACATATAAGTGAGATCATATGACACTTGTCTTTCTCTGTCTGACTTATTTCACTCAGCACAGTACTCTCCAAGTGCATCCGTGTTGTCGCAAATGGTAAGGTTTCATTTTTTTATGACCGAGTAATGTTCCAGTGTATGTATGTACCACATCTTCTTTATCCAATCATCTATTGATGGGCACTTAGGATGCCTCCACATCTTGGTTATTGTAAATAGTGCTGCAGTCTGCCTTGACACTTTTTTTTTTTTTTTGAGGGCAGTGTCACTGGCCCTCACATGTGGGACCCGAACCAGGGCCACTAACTTCCAAAGCCAGCGCTTAACCACAGCGCCACTCGGCCGGCCCTGCCTTGACATTTTCAAAGCGCTTTCACATGTATCATCAAAGTTGATGCTCAGGACCCTTGGAAACAAGCAACACAGACCCTTTTCCTATTTGACTGATGAGCAAATATAAGTCCAGAGAGGTTAAGTGACTTGCCTATGGCCACACAGCTGGTAAATGACAAAGCTGGGCCTTAAACCCAGCTCTCCAGGCTTCAATCTCAGCGCTTCTTGCTATGTAAAACCTGCTATTATGAGAGCTCCGCAACAGCAAATAAATATCTTACAGGAAGCATTAAGTTGTCAAGCTTCTCGAAATGACATGTCAGAAATAAAGTGGCCCAAGTTCAGGGTCAAGAAATGAAATTATCACGATGCTAGAAGGCATCCGTTAGCATCTCTGTGTTGCAAATCCACCTAGTATCCTATTGTGACTCACTTATTTTTCCAGGAAAAATACTGAGGCAGAAAGATGGTGGAGGAGGGCCCCAGAATGAACTAAGAAAACTCCAAGGACTTCCCACTGCCAGTTTCAGTGCCAAGAAACAGCATCACTGAGTGCCCACCAGGCTCCAGGGCCTTGGAGAGACAGGGAGAGGATGCACAAATGAGCAGAAAATGCAGTCCTGCCCTGAGCAAGCCGGCGGAAATATCTCTCCCAATGCAAAGAGAGTATGTGAACAGAGTCAAGGTCATCTGCACTGTCCTCTAAAGGATCTTGGCATGCCATCCCCAGAAGGCCCACTTCTCATTGACCCTTGGTCTATTTCTTATGAGTCACAGCTCATTTTAGGGCCATTAAGGAACCCACTCAAAGTTTCTACAATGGATGACAAAAAAAACATTTTTAAAGCCTCTGCAACAATTTTAAGAGTGACTAGCTTGCAAGTCCACACAAGCCATCTACCATTTGGGGCAAGTGTTCCAGGTTTTGTGTGTTATGTCTGCCTGGAGTCACCATGTCATCAAAATATTCCCGCTCAGAGAAGGATACAGACCCCACCAAGCCCAAGTGAGAAACCCTGCCTTTATTATTCTAATTATAATTATACTAATTATAATAGTATTATTAACATACTAGCCCAGAGTAGCTGCAAACTGAAGCCTAGCTTGGCAAATGCCAGTCTCATTAATGGAATGGGTTTTACACCCAAGAGCTGAATGAGCCATCCAGACCCTGAGACATCACATTGTGTGACAATAACACTTTCCTAGATAATGATCAGCAAACTCCACTGATGGTTTGTTGCATTTGCTTTGAGGCACGCTGTTCTTCCCATCTCACCACCACTTTTCTGGTTATAACTGAGAATGTTGTTTTTTTTTTCTAGTCTCAAGAAACACCACTCTTTGTTTTGGGATGAAATACAGCCCTGGGAGGAAAAAGGAGACTAATAAAATAGAACATGACATTGAAGAGGAAACTTCAGACCACCCAGCCAAGTACTAAACGCCAGAGATTTGCAGCCCGGGCTGGGGAGAGACCCAAGTTCTCACCCTATGAAAATGATACTAAAAGCGATGCCATCCATCAACATTGCTTCAGCCAGACACTGTCACTCCTGGGGTGGATCAAGGCTAATTAAGTTGCCTGATGGACTAACCATGTTTAACATTTTAAGAGACAAGTGTTTACTCTCTGAAACAGCCGGCTCTCCCCCATTCTGGATACAGGCATAAGTGCTCCCAACCTGGCCTGGAATGTTAGGTGGCTCCTGGAAAGAGGAGAAAGGGGGTCAGCTGCTTGTCACGATGAGGGAAGTATAGTGTTGTCTGAAGGCAGGGTTTCTCAGCAGTGGCACTGCTGACATTCTGACCTGGAAAATTCTTTATTGTGGGTGTATTGGTCCACTGCCATAACAAGCTAGGTGGCTTAAGACAACAGAAATGTATTCTTTCATAGTTCTGGAGGCCAGAAGTTCAAAACCAAGGTGTCAGCAGAGTTGGGTCCTTCTACAGGCTGTTAGGGAGAATCTGCTCCATGATGCTCTCCCAGCTTCTGGTGGTGACCAGCAACCCTTGGCATCCTTGGCTTGTTGATATGTTGGGAAATGCATCGCTCCAATCCCTGCTTCCATCTTCTCACGTTCTCCCCGTGTCTCTGTGTCTTCCCATGGCCATCTTCTCAGAAGGATGCTAGTCACATTGGATTAGGGGACCCCTACTCCAGTATGACATTATCTTAACTTATGACATCTACAACAGCCCTATTTCCAAATCAAGCCCCATTCTGAGGCCCTGGAGGTTAGGACTTCAACATATCTTTTCTGGGCGGACACAATGCAGTCTGTAACAGGGGAGTGTCCTGGGCATTGTAGGGTGTTTAGCAGCACCCTTGGTTTCTACCCATTAGCATACCATTAATACTCACTGTCCTACTTTCGAGGGTGACAATCAAAAATATCTCCAGACACTGTTACATGTCCCCCAGGAGCAAAACTGCCTCTGGTTGAGAAACACTGTCTTAAGCCTTTGGGTCAGAAAAATACAAGTTTACATTCCAGCTCTATTTTAATTGCTTGTGCTGCCACCTTGGACAATTTGGTTACATGCTCTGGTCTTCATTTTTCTCACCCATCTGCTGAAATGATCATGTTGCTGAGGATTAAAGGAGATAGTATATGAAAAGCATCTGTTGCATACTGAGACGCACTAAATGGCAGCTACCATCTTTTGTAAATTAAGAAGGTTCCTTTGCAGAATTCTCCATGGGTCTCAGCATTTACTGCACGGATATTGAACTCTGGCCTTTGTCCCTGAGACCTCCAGAAGGCAAGGGAGCTTTCCAGATCTTCTAGGGGCAGCATGTCCCCTTCCTGCCCAGCTGCTGTCCTCCCAGCATCTGTGACTGCAACACTGAGGCTGCAGACAGACATATATCACAGCCAGGGGAGGCTCTGGGTATGACCAGAATGTTTAATGGGGCTGCATTGCACCACGCCAGCACCAGCCAGAGAAAACGCCATAGAAAATCCACGGGAGGAGAGAAAGGAGGGAAGACGAAGAAATCTGACTCTTAGATGCTGGTTAAGGCAGAGCTTTAGATACTTTATCCCCTTGCCATGACAAGATAATCTGAGGCCCCAATAAAACATACTGCAACGGACTATGTTTGCTAAGTTACTAGTCTAGTTTCCTTAACAGAGTTGGGGGTGAGGGGTAAGAAGTGCATCATATTCAAGTGTCATCTCAGGTCCTCAAAAGTGCCTGTCATAGGGTGAAAGGTCAACAGGAGCACGTGTTTATTAAATGTGCCACCTCTTTGTCCCCAAGCTTTCTAGCCTTCAGAGTGCCATTTTTCTTTAAAGCTCTAATAAAAAATAATGCAAGCTTACATCCCATGGATCTTGGGAAATCCCTTATTTTTGCAGACTTCTTCTCCTTAAGTAATTTCTGAGTATTTACAAGGAAGGATGATTTGTGCCACAAATCAGTCCTGATGGGCACATAACTCTTCTACCAATCACCCTCTGATCACCTCTCGCCATCTTTTAATTGGTTTGCTGTTGCTCACTCCATATAACTTCAACCCAATTATGAAGTCACCCCCAGTTGCCCAATGTACTGCTAGAAGCAGATTGACAGCATTTAACAGACCCATTACCGAAGACGCTGAGAAACCACGTGACCAATCGCAGCATCACTACCTACTAATGGGGACAAATGCTCCCGTTAGCTGCTTTCATCTGCTCCTACACGTGAGTGCTTTCAGGTCCCCTGGACTGTATTCGACCTCATATCACCACCTATTTCCCCACTGGCTTCTACTCAGTGGGATAAGGAGGTGGGAGCTCAATCTCCCCCTAAGAATCTCCAGGCCTTTCTCTGCCCAAGGGCCTGGCCCCATTCCAGTTTCAGACCAGAGAATGACAGAAAAGTCCTCTTCCCCATCTCATTTTCCAAGTCAGGCCGACTGACAGCAGAAATATCAGCTTCTTCAGGAACAACGTGCAATTTGGCCTCCATTGCCCCCAAAAGCAATTGCTGTATTTATCAATAATTTTTAAAAGGTGGGTTGATTCAATCTTAAATAAGACCAATGAGAGACAAGAGACAAATATAACCCAGCTCACACTGCGCTAAGCCCAGTCCCGGTCGTTTCAAATCCATCCCTCTGTAGCTAGTGGTACAAAGAGCACAGGACAGACAGATGAGCTCTGAGGTGGCTGGACAGCTGGACAGCCCTGCAGCCTGTGTCCAGGCGTTGCAGTAGCGACACCGACAGTGCCCATGGGTGGCCACAGGCCGCAGCATTGTACATCAGTGGCAGCGGCCACGCCCTGGCCCAAAAGTTCATTCTGCTGAGCCACCATTGGGACCGCCTATTTTCCACACCTGATTTCCCAGCCTGTCCAGTGATTCTGTGTGTTAGCCGAGACACATCCAACTCCAGGCCCACACTGCACAGCCAGACATAGCCAGAGAAAAACCCACGATCGCTCAAACTGCCCAGAAATCACAGTGTCCCCACAGTAAATTTGCTTCTTCACTTTTCAAGATGCCATTTGACACCTTTTCCTCTCTCCTCAATAACTTGCTGATCTCTTCCAATAGTTCCTTTCCTCATTTTTACGTGATAACTTCATACTTCATTTCACTGAAGAAAATTGGAACAAATGAGAGGCAGCTGCACCTACCTGCTCTCCCTTCTCTCCTGTTAAAATGGATGGACCTGTGCTGGTCCTACGGCAGCCAGCACTTCACTTGTACCCTGGAGTTCATCTCCACTCACCTTTGCAAAGGACTCCACTCCTGCAGTCACCCTCTCTCCCCTGGGGTCAGTCTTCCTTTTCTACGAAGGACTCTCATTCCAAGCAGCAGCATCATAACCTGGCGATGGAGACAAATGCCCCATTAGATGAAAACACAAAAACAGAACCTTCTTGAGCTCACTGGCAGTACCCTTTCCAAATGCTCGGGGGGGGGCACGGCGATACTGATACTGGACCCCCTCCCATCATGGAGACATCGATTGTTCTCACTAGAATAGACATGGGGTTGTGAATGTGAATTTGCTTTCTCTGCATCATCCAATGTGATTCAGCCAGGATGTCCATCACTGAATTTGCAGGACACCTAACACAGTTCTATCCCACAAACAGTTTTTCTGACTAAGGAGTGCACTTTATAGGGGAAGAAATAAGGCCATCTAGCTGATACCCGTGAGGTTCAATAGTACTATCATGCATCCCATTATCCAGACAGGAACGGAATGGAGCAGCGGCCCACTGAATGCTCAGTGGTGGTGCCAGCTGAGATGCTACACTCTGTGGACTGGCTAAAGCCCTGTAAGATGTAGGATGTGCTCTGAACCAGGGACCACAGATAGAACTCCAATATGTATGTTTTTCCAGCATCACCAAGCAATTAACTCAATTCTGATACTCTATACCTGGAGACAGCATTAGATCCCACAGGTGAAGGGCTCAGTCCTACAAGACTAAACACACACACACACACACACACACACACACACACACACACACACACACACACGTGCCAACTGGAAGTACAGGTTGTCATCTGGCTTCTGACCCACCAGACATAGATTGGAGGTTCCCACCACCACCCCTTCCCTGGGTTTGCTTAACTTGCTAGAGCAGCTCACAGAAGGCAGGAAAATGTTTTACTTACTAGATTACCAGCTTGTTATATTAATAAAAGGACACAACTCAGGAACAGCCAGATGGAAGCACTGCATCGCACAAGGTATGGGGGGTGGGGGTGGGCAGAGCTTCTGTATTCTCTGGGTGCATCACTCTCCACCACTTACCCCACAGGGTCACCAACCAGGAAGCTCTCTGAACCCCATCCTTTTGGGTTTTTATAGAGGCTTCATTATCTAGACAAGGCTGACTAAATCATTGACCATCCATTCAAACCTCCAGACCCTCTCTGCTTTCTAGAGGTAGAGGGTGGGGCTGAAAGATCCAACCCTCTAATCCCACAGTTAAGTACCCTGGCAAACAGCTCAAGGCAAACCTAAACTACCTCATTAACATAACAAGACACACCTTTATTACTCTCAGCATTTAGGGAATTTAAAAGGTGCTAAGAGCTCTGTGCCAAGAACAGGGGAAAGACCAAATATACTCATATATTTCTTCTTAAAGATCACAAGATCACAAAATAACTCCTGTGTCCACTGTAACCAAACATACAAGGTAATAAACCAAGGGATCGAAAAGGTCCAACGAAAAGGGACTAGCACAGTCCCTGTCCTAGTCTGATTGTCTTTACTGCTAAACCACCCACGGTTTCTGCCCATTTTCCAAGCTGAGTTCTTCAGCTTTCCCTATCACTCCTGCGAGCTGATAGCCTTCCATTATCTTCCCCAAAATTTATTTTCAGCCTACCGCTAGTCAGCTTTGGTTTCTTTCTCTTGAAAAATCATACAAACGGAGCCACTTTAAAATGGAGCTGGAGCTGCCATCCCAGAGGAACTGCCTTGCAGATCTTACTTCTCAAACCTTTGGAATATTAAAAGTGGAGAAAATAGATAGTCTTGGACAGGATCTCAAGCAGCATTGTATTTCAAACAACTGTTTGCAAAGATAACAAAAAAGCAGACATTATAACTACCGGGCTGAAAATTAAAGACATTCTTTAAAATTAGCATCACTACAGCAGCTTATCTGCACCCATAGAAATGCCTTGCTTCCACTGATGTAATTGTTCCCCTTCCCTTTCTCATAAACACCTCTTGCCTTCACCTCCTAATCAGAACACTATTTGGGTTCCTGCCTGAATCAGTGCTTCCCCAATTAGCTGTTTTTGGGGATCACAAATAAAAACACCTGTGGCCTCTCACTTTGGCCTTCTATTTGTAGGTTAACAAAACCAAGATAATTCAGAAACTACATGCAATCTGAAAAATAGCTGTGTTCCAGCTTTAAAACATTTAACATTCAATCTCCACCCAATAAGCATCCCATGACAAATGAATAAATGAACTCCAACTTTCAGCTCTCCTGAGGAGGCCACGTGTTTAGAACCACATGTTTAGAACCACGTGTTTAGAACCCCACATGGAAAAACTGAGCGCCTTTATTCCTTTCCTTCTGCTGTTTGACCTGTACCCCTTGCCAGCCCTGAAAAATGATTCATGGGTCCAGTCACAAGCAGAACAAAAGAGGGGATTTGAATGGCTCTTTACTTTGGGGATGGGGAGTAGATGAATGATGGTACTATTATGGATCCTGGACCATTTACTGATTATGAGACATTCTCAGATGAAAGCTGATATTTGAGGAATTGTGATACAAATCAATCTAATGCCTTTCGATCATGCTTGTACCCTCAGAGGGCTGCTAGGGTAAAAACTAAAAACAATCGAAATTAAAAACCCAGAACCAGCAAACTTCTGTGTCACCATTTGCAGTTAATTTACAACTTTCCCCACCTCCCCACCACCTCCACTAAAAAACAGGATAAAATTACAACAAATCTTACAAGGAGCACATGACCCCCACCGTTCACTATCTATTGCTGTAATCTTTGCAAGATATATGGCTTTGATGCTCACTTGAGACAAAAACAAAAGCAAATTTAGCAACAGGCATTCTCTGCTTCCTCACCCCAGAATACTCGTGAAAAATGGCTTTTTCTGGCGTCCACAGTGTACCTCTTGCTGGGATATCTTACATGCATGGCAATGTTTTAAAATGCAGATTTTATTATTATCCAGGTGTGATGAGGCCCACAGACCAGAAGATGACTGACTGCCACTGGAAATAACCGATTGTCACTCACAGTTCCCAAGAGCAGGGAGCATACCATGTCATGTGGGGCTGTGCAGAGAAGGACCAGCGTCCCAGGAGGCAGAAGGAACAAGGGGAAAGAACAGTCATGAGCCTTAATTGTGGCTTCGACAGGCAAAGCAAAGCAGGGCAGGGTAAGCCGGCTGAGGATTGGCTGGTTTGAATGATCCCAGAAGGTCCTAGGACGAGGAGGGCAAAGGAATATCGCCTCCTGTAGGGCCAGGCAGAGGAGGTGGTTTGGAGTCTGGGTTCCAATTGCTACTGCAAACCTGTTTACCCCAATCTGAAAACCCTTAACCTCATCCAGTGAACAGGATGGATCCAAGGCATTGTCAAGTCCATCTTCTCAGTGGGCACCTTCTAGATCAATGCACTTTTCCTTACTCCAAACTCTTGACTTTTGAGTTTTGGCTTTTCAAAGTGTTGGGCACAGGAAACCGAGTTTGAAGATACTATGTAGCCACATCACACAGCACTCATCTTCTGTCCAGGTCTCCCTCCCATAGTTAAGGGGAAAGTCTGGTCTCCCATCAAAGCTGGGGATGGCGGTCAGAGGAAGCAGTACACTAATCTAAGAAAACACTTCATTTCTTTTACTATACAGTGTTATTACATTAATAATAAAGTGCACAGTTGGAATGATTTGACATGGATTGTTGCCGGTATACAGCGGGAATCAGAATCACCCAGAGGACTTCTTAAAACAGGTCCCTGAGCCCCATCTCCACAAGTGCTCATTTCAACAGGTTTGGGGGTGGGCCCGGAAAGCGCAATTGCCAACCAGTGTTCAGGTGTTCAGGGGACCCCACTTTGAGAACCACTGGTATGCAGTATGTGTTTGATTTTACATGTGGTGGATCGCTGTTGAACACGAGGTTCTAAAATGCCATTCTAGCTTACAGAATTCTAAATCCGGCCTCTTGGGTTGTTAAGAAAAAGCTTTCTTATAAAATAAAGTTCATGCTACCAGTTTGGGAGACACTAGAGGAGGAGAAGTGAGAAATACTTACTTCCCTTTACTTCTAGATGCTGAAGCTGACAAGATCTTTCACAGGACAATGCTTTTAGGGAACAAGGCAGCAAGGACATAGTATAGACACAGGTGTTGTCTCCCCAAAGCCCAGGAAAGAGGTTGGAAGAGGAAGTCATCTCTCTAATATTTAGGCTGCATTCAACAAAAGTTAAGATGGCTGGCTTCGAACCTGGGGCCTTGAGAGCTCAGCTTTAGAATTATACCAATGGGAAGGAAAATGTACTTGGCACAACTTTAAGACAATTCTACTTTTGGAGGCCAGGAAACTTCCAGAACTATATTGTACTCCAGGTCTGCCTGGCTCATTACAGTGACCAATAGGTCCCTAAGTGTCATTAGCTTAAAAGGGACCATGGTTGGAAAAGACCACAATTCATTCCTGTCATGAATTTCACCCCCTTTGGCTGGGCTTGTGTTGCATGAAAAGTAATCCTCTGCCTCTAAGCAACACATTGTTTCCCATTCAAAAATGTTCCAAGGAAAAGGTCAAGAAATTTTACCAGCCTTGGGGAAAAAAAAAAAAAAGCAATGTTTTTTGCGCACACATATGGTTTCTATAACAGTTTTTCAAAAGTTGACTTTGACCTAGCTTTCTGATAGAGACAGCGTGATTGAGGATGACAGGCCCAGAGAAGCCACCACTCTCCCCAGACAGGGGAGTAACTCGGCTTAATTGGTGGCCATGAATGGAGGCCTGTGCTGTGTGAGGTGGTTTTGACACATTTCTGCTTGGCTGACCTACCTCTTTCCCCACGTACCAACCAGCTTCAGATGTGTTCACAGTGGGTGGTGATCTGGAATCCATAAGTAATAATCTCATGAAAAAGTATGGCCCTCAAATAGAAGCCTGAAACTTGTGACCACAAAACAAAGCTGTCCGGGAGGCCTGCAGTATCCCCCTCGAAAACAGCATGGCGGCCATCAGAACCCCCACAGCCACGTAACATCATCAGAGGCTAACATACAAATCTCCCCAAAATCAATTCAGAAGAGTTGAGTACAGCCACGGAATGTCTTTATGTCTCCTGTCTCTCTAAGCCTTCAGAACTCAAGATAGAAAGTTGGGCTATGGGAAGAAAGACCCCACGTGCTTGAGGAAAGATGGGACAAAACCCTGAGCAGGTCTGTCCTAGCTCCCACTTCCCGGCTCTGCAAATCACAACATGAAAGCTTTAGATTTCTGCACCTGTGGTCTCCAGGAGCCCCTTCAGTTCTCTTCCAGGACACAGTTTGGGGGAGTCCCTGTCCATCCCATCTAACTTCTCTCACAGCCCAAGCTGACCTCACCTCTGTGCCAGCTCCTTCTGTCTCCGAGGGAGTGGTGACTTGTGCCGCTGAGCCTCACGTGTACTCACCTTTGCCTCCAGGTTGAAATCCTTCCCACAGGCCTGTCTGGCTGGCCTGGACAGAGCTCCCCATCTCTGGACACCCCTGGATCGGGCCTCTCAGCCTCTTCCAAGCTCAGGCAATGTTCCCTACTTCCCTTTTGCGCTCTCATTCTGTCTCTGAACCCACATGTCTCCTTAGTAAGAAACCTCAAAATACCTATTTATTCTTCCATCCTGTAGCCCTCCGTCCCTCCCTCCCTCCACTTCTGCCTAACACTCACACTAACAGGAATACTCAACTCATAGTCAGAAGGATAAAGGCTCTTCAAACTCTGTCCATTAATTGGGCCTCAATACCTCCCTTAGACTTGACCATACAGCCAGGCCCAGGATTTCTATGGAGAGTCTTTTGGTGCCTTTCTTTCATCATTACTTGTGGGGGTGGGGAGGTTAAAATAAGGTTGAGAAACTCTCTGTGGATCGCAGTTATTCACATGGTTCCTCTCACCCTGGTCATGAGGAATCAGAGGTGGTCCACGCTCGTTAGCCATCCTGTGGCCCAGTGAGAGACCCTGGTTCCCACAGGCGCCTCCTTCATAATTAACTTAGTTCCCTGGCTGACCTCTACCACACCCAATTTCATTCATACCCAGAAGGCTGAGAGCCAGTCAACTGGATTTCAGCCCGGTGATTTTTACCATCTTTACACATCTGGGTTCTGGTTGGGGCTGGTTAGGGAGTTTATTGGTTGTTGGTTGGGAGAGTTTTGTTTTCATTCACAACTTTTCAGAAAACTGCTGGGAAGAGTTCCACTTAACGCAGATTCCTCCAGGGATCTCTTCTAATCATTTCCTGTGGACAGGACAGAAGAAATACAACATGGAGAAGACGAAGCCAGTGGCTGAGAGGCCAGGATATGAGGGACTCTGCACACAGGGGAGGCCAGGGGTCCCTTCCACCTCCTGAAAGCAGCAGAGATCAGACTGTACCAAGTCGGGGAAGGGGCAGCTCATCGTGGCATCCACAGCTGTCAAACAGGGAATGCTCCCTGCCCAGCCGGCTCCTCCCCTCAGCATCGGCAGTCTGACACCCCTACCCTGAGTACATCCTTCCCTTCTGTGGTTTTGAACCTTCAGACATGAAAGACAGAGCTACAGGCTCTGGTCTCCTCTCTGCAGACACACCGATACATGCACGGATTTCAGAAACACATATGCGCACACGCATGCCACACACACAGAGCCAAGATTTACTGCTCTGGAAATGCTGCCTTTTTTACAGATTTTTTTTCTTTGAAAAATGAGCTACCCCTCCTGGGATGGACCTGGAGAGCCGTGATGGGGGGAGAGAGAAAGGCCCCGCATATTTGAGCAGCCCACCCAGGCTTCAGGCATCTGGTGAGAGGGGGTGGGGAGGTGGGCGGAAGAGTTAAGGAAAGGGGGATGAGCGAACATAAATCACAAAGATTGCAGGACTAGAAATGCTGCTTGTCCTTGCAAAGAGCTATGGCTGTAGAGCATTGCAAAGATCCAGATGTTTCACGGCTTCCTAACAACATCTGGCCCATCCACAGGTGGATAAGCACCTAGGTAAGAAAGCTCTCATTTCCAGAATGAATCTTGAGGTAGGGACTAGGGCTTATTGAGTCACCCAGGGAGCTTGTACAAAATATGCCCATCCCAGAGGTTCTCAGAGGCACATCGTACTGCACAGTGGTAAAAGCTCCCAGTGAGTCCACTAAGTAAGTCATTACTCAGAGTCTTCCTGATACAGATTTTCGCTCCACAACCTGGGCCGCTGCACACAGACGCATGACGGATGGGAGCTGCCTCTGACGTGGGCAATATCAGGCTGCTAAGCCTGGGCAAGCTTAAAGGAGGAAGAGCCCAGAGATCTCCATGGATGTTTAGGAGAGTCAGGGCACTATTTTGGCATAGCTGTAAGAGCTCTAAATCTTCTTGCTACTTATAAGGGAAGTTTCTAAAGCAGTCATAAAAGCAGGTGTAACCTCAGATAGCATCTTGAAGGGTTTAGTGCAAGGCCAAGAGGGCAACACAGTTCTGCTGCCCATGGTCCTGCTGGACCACCCCTGGGGGGGTGGGGGGTGGGGTTCAGTTCTGGGCACCACTTTGTAAGAGGGAAGGTGATAAGCTGGAATTCATCCAGGGGACAGCAGTGAGCATGCTGCACGTACTGGAAAGGGGTTCATTAAGAAGGAAAGCAGAGGGCTAAGGGGAGCAGCATGATGACCTTCAGAGCCCTGAGGGGCTGAGCCAGGTAAGCATGTCACAAACACCACCATTCAGTCCTAACCCTGTGAGATGTTATCATACCCATTTTCTAGGCAGGCAAACTGAGGCGTACATAGTTAAATAATTTATCCAAGGTTACCAGTTCCCAAGGGAGGAGAGTTAGATTTCAGCCCACATCTTTGTGATTGCCAGCCCTGCTCTTTCCATTACTCCAGAAAGGAAAACTTGCCCTCAGAAGCAAAAAAGAGAGGAAAGAAGATAGTGATTCAGTATAAGAAAGAAACATGAGAGATGCTGTCCGTGCTTTCCTGGTGGAGAGTCCATCCCCCAGTCCTGAGAGTGTTGGCTAACAGATTCTATCTTCTCCCTTCATGAGAGAATTGCCCCTTACCAAACAAAAGACCAACCGTCTTCTCATCCCAAACTCCCCCACACTATGCATCTTACAGGAGCAGGGCTGCCTCATCCTGCTTGATTCACCTGCCCCTGCCTGTCTGCTGAGACCTTCCCACCTGAGGGGCTGGCTACCGGGCTTCTTGACGCCATCTACAGCCTTACACATGGAGGCTGTGTCTGCCTGGAGCCACTGCGCTTGTGAAGACAATGAATTATTACTGTTCCGATGGGGCTGGGCAAGGGGTGACTCAGCCCCAAAGAGCAGAGGTCATCACTCAGAGCAGAAAGCCCTGGAGACTTGATTCCCCTCAGCAGTACCTTCCCACAGCTCCTTAAGGGAAGGACCCATGCCCGGCTCACAAGCGTAGGGATGTGGTGACAGGTTGATGCTAAACCGATTCCGATTCCTAAGAGGCCTGACAGAGAACTCCAAAGAGGGAGTCCTTGAGCTGACTTTCTGCAGCAGTTAGGATACAGCTGTGAACTTCTTTCACACATCCAAGTTTAGGTATGGAGGACAGCCATTCAAGGAAATGGTGACACTCATGTCGTCCCCCCGTCCTATTGCCTTCCAGTGGGATGGCTCCTAAATAACCTTTATACATACACACAGAGCTGCTAGGGTGTGTGAAAATGTCCAGAAGAGGAAAGGGAAAAAAAGAACACCATCAATTGGATTTGGGTCACACAACCTGCCCCTGAACCTTCACCCACATCATTCCAGAAGAACAGCATGTCCAACTATGAACTACTTTCAGGAAACGAGTGGCCACCCCGAGGGCAGCCATGCTTTTGCCCATGAACTAGGGAAAGCGAGGAGCTAATGGGGACCTTCTGTTCTTTTTCAGGTGGGGAGATGGGAATCACTTAGCCGCACTTTGTGCCATTCAGCTTAGACGGAGGGATGTTCACGCACACTCCCCATCCTCCTATAAACCATTTTAATTCTGACTGCAGGAGAGCAAAGGGGCATCGTGGATTAAAGCTGACACCTCTGAAGAGCCAGCGAGGAGCCAGCCTGCATACAGAGCACAGAGCAGTGTGCCCAGCATAAGATATCAGGGCACTGACCGTTCGCCCCATACACCAAGGTAACAGCCATGCTTTGCACAGTGTCTCTGCCTCCACAACCTCCAAAATCCAATCCAATCTAAATGTGAGGTGTGGAAAGGAGAGGGAGCTTTAATGAGCAAGGAGAATGGATGGCAAGGCGCGATCTCTTTTTCAACTGCATTAAAGAAAAGTGCATAATTAGAACGATGCATAACTGAAGGTTAATTTTTAGGAGAGGAGGCTCCTTCAGTCTAGTATATCAGTTTTGGAGTCAATAAGACACTAAAATAATTCTTTCAAATAGCAATTCTGTAAAAAGGACTGAGGCCATTCCCCATGCCGAAGCCTGGCTTATGGATTGCTTTGTCATTGGCTGGCTGTGTGAAAGCTGCAGCTTCATGTCTGTCTAGTGAGATGACTATTAACTTCCTTACATTTTTCCTGAGGGGACTGGAATTAGCACAGGTTCAGCATCTTTCCCAATGTGAAGAATGTGTTCATGCGTTAAAGCATGGAGTGGTCTTTATGGGTCTCCCCAGCTCACAGGGAGTGCACCCACTTGGCCAGCCCGGGGGAGGCAACTGCAGGGACAGGCCTCCTGCACACTCCCCCTGCTTCTTCTTTGCCACAGTATATCCACTGTGTGTGCAGAACTTTAATTTCAAGACATGCACACACAGCTCACTACACACACACACACACACACACACACACACACACACACACACGATAGTCAGAGACATGAAGAATGGAGATATGAAGACAGTTCACTGGGAGGCTCCCAGTTCTGGGCAACACCATGTCCTAGGGTTTTCTAATCTTTCTCTTTAAAAATCACAGCCCTAGGGCCAGCCGAGTGGCTCAGTTGGTTAAGAACTCACTCAAGAGTGCGAGCTGGGGCCGGCTGAGTGGCGCATTGGTTAAGCTCTGGTTTGGGGATGCCAGCGGCCCCGGTTCGGATCCCACATGAGGGCCAGTGACACTGCCCTCTACAGCTAACAACAGCTCCACCTGGAGCTGGGCTGTGCGAGCCCCGGTGATGGTGTGGGCTGCAGCCCTTGCTGCAGTGGGCTGCCATAGGCTACAGTGAGTGGCCCGCAGCCAGAGTGAGCGGCTGGCAGCCAGCATGAGCTGCCAATAGCCACGGTGAGCGACATCCAGAGGCCAGCGACCGATCTGCCTCATCCGGGAAGAGCGCAATGACGATACCAACAGTGAAGCAACATCCTCCGCAACTAAACTGAAGAACAAAAAGACAGCAACTTGTCTGTTCCCCTTCCCCGATTCCCCAATGCTGTTCCCCTCCGCCAATTCCCCAATAAAATCTTTAAAAAAAAAGAGTGCGAGCTGAGCTCTGAGCAACAGCAGTTCAATGCCCAGCCAGAACTGAGCTGCTGCTAAGCTGCCAACAGGTGGCAGGATGGCTCAGCTAAAAAAAAAAAAATCAAAAAGAAAATCATAGCCCTAGCAAATGGAACTATAAACACACACACACACACACACACACACACACACACTCCCTCCCCAGGCTCTCAACCATTAGTCTGCCTTCCAAGCCCCCTACCGAGGTCAGAACTGGCTCTCTCCATGGCCCAGCTCAACTAGGCTCCACATATCTATCACACATGGATTGAGATAAAGTAAGTAAGTGTCACCCACTCCCACTTCGCCAGCTAATCCTTCATGGAGAAGGGATAGCACCTGTTGTAATGGCTCAGAACAGAGCAGAACTTAGGATCAGACGGATTTATACCACAGCTTTCCCACTTCCATCTATTGCACTATTCCAGAGGTCACCATCACACTGTCACCCTAGGGGCAACACTCACAGAGATGACAATACAAATGCTGCCCCAGGGTGGTGGCATGTCATAGCCCTAGCCACTAACTAGCCGTGAACTAGTGGTGTATTTGAGCAAGTACATAGCCATCCTGCTCCCCAGTTTCCTTTATTTATAAAGTGACTGTATAATGGCTGTCTCCAACTTGTTCTAAGGATTCCATCAGATGATCTATGTAAAGTGCTGGGCACAGAGCCAATACATTGTGAATAGTCAATAATGAGTAATCATGATTATTTTCTTGAAGTCACCTAATCCAGGATCATGCCCACACAAGGACAATCAGAGGTACTTGCTCTACGGGCTTCATGCAAACACGTCTATGAGCCAAAGGTTTCCCATTCCTACCTACGAGCCTTACTTGATTTGCCAGTCAATCTCAAATCAGGGAATTTTTACTGCCTAAGTTCTTCATGGAAAGAAGTGAAGTTGAGGAGAATAAAGCCACTACAGGGCAGCTAAAGTTTTGCTTAGAATGATAAGGAGCTGAGAGCCCATTCTGCCTCATCATACCACCTCCAACTTGTCCCCATGGGCTTAGGGTCATATCATCTCATCCTCAGAATAGGGGGACCATCAGACTCTCACCCCTCCTCTCCAGCAAGGGATCTGGATATAGAATTAACGAAGAGTTGGATACAAAGAAAAATAATCTCTTACATGTTTGTCATGTTGTGGTTTGTTGTACAGTTTGTACAGTGGGCCTTCTACACTAGGATTCCAGAAGATAATGATGCTCTAATGATAGAGGGCAAACACCTTCATACATACGTGCGCACACATCATACTCATGAATGGACTTCTCTCCCACGGTGGTACTCTCTATGTACCATCCCTAAGAGAACTGAGGAAGTCTGCCTTCAAATCATTCTCTGTGTTCCTTGGTTAAGGATGAGAGACCCATGAGGTAGGCAGACATCATTATTCCCAACTTACAAATGAGAAAGCTGAGTTTAGAGTGAGGCAAATCCCCCGCGGTGACAGGACAATTAAGAGACAAAGGTAGGACTCAATTTACACACTTAAAACCAAATATCCTCTTGGCCTATGACATGTCTAAATCAGACACCTGTGGCCCTCAGTCACATGAGCAGGATCTCAGGGACTTTCAAGGAGAAAGGAATTTAAAGTTCATCTACTGCAATGTGCTCATTTTACAGACAAAAAAACTCACTTTAACAGGCACCAACCATTATCATGTCCATTTCTTCCCTAATGAGATTGTTTCCACATCCTAGTTAACAGTCCCACTAATAGAACATTGCTCATGTGGACACAATGAATTCTGCTTAATCAAAAGATGCAGTGGGAGGGCCGGCTGAGTGGCTCAGTTGGTTAAGAGCTCGCTCAAGAGTGCGAACTGAGCTTTGAGCAACAGCAGTTCGATGCCCAGCCGTAGCTGAGCTGACAATGAGCTGCCAACAGGTGGCAGGATGGCTCAGCTAAAATATATACCAGCTTGGTGCATAGTAAAAAAAAAAAAAAATGTAGTGGGAACTGATGGATTCACAAGTCCTGTATTTTTAGTGTCCTTTTTATGTCCAGTGCCCTGGCTGGCCACAAGCGAGCAGTGTGACCAGAGGAAAGTCACTTCAACCTTTCTGTCCTGAAGTTCTCTCATTTGTATAATGAGGAGATTGGATTAGAGAATTTATCTTCCATCAAGGTCCCTTCCAACTCTAAAATCCCTTAGGTGTGAAACTGCTTTAAGAGGTCAACTCCAACCCTTAGAAGTGGCACCTCCTTAAACTACTGTCTGCCAAGACCAGTTTTGGCTCCAAGTTAGCCTTCCGTGTGACTATTGTTCTGCTGATGGCTTTGGTCAAGGCACTAATTTAAAATCTGATTCAAGTCCAAGCAAAGTAAACTGCAAACAGCCAGAGCAGCCCTTCAGACATTAAAGAGACAGGAGTTTCCCATTCTCCAGACCCAGCCCTGAAGGCCTTCAGCTTTAGGCCAGAGGGAGTGATGTCTACACTCCCATCAGCAGAGCTCTCTCGTTAGACACCCAAGATGAACTGCTCTAACCTTAGGCAGCCCCTGCATCAGAACCTCTCCATCCCCTGAAAAGGATGCTGGGTACAAGAACCCCCAACAGCTCCGTCTTAGGAGGTCAAAGTCTTCCTGATGGTTGCGATTCCTCCGCAAGTGAAAGAAAATCAGTGGTACAAAGAGGGCATTGAAAACAAGGATAGGAAGTCAAGGTCTGGAGTCAAACAGACACAGGAAAATCTAAGGAGATGATGGCAGCAAGTGGCGCTGTTTTCTCAAAAACAATGCAGTTTAGAAACGCAGAGCTGCACTCACAACTGAAGTTTTTTTCCTTACAATTTGTATTTGAGGAAGTATAAAGAAATAACAATTCTTAGCTAATTAAAAGTTCTCCATTTAAATTTTCTTAGAGAAGTGCAGTGTTCATACAGAAAAGTGCAAATATTCTAAGAGGACAGCAAGTGAATTTTTGCAAACTGAACAAGCACCATTAAGAATCACCTGGAGTAAGGAAAAACACATCACTGGTAACCCAGATGTACTCCTCATGCTCTCCTTCTCGTGCCCCAAAATAACTATCATGATTTCTGACATCATAGATAATTGTGGCTTCCTTTTGTACTTTACATAAATGGAATCATACAGAAAAAAATACAAAAAGTCTTTAAAAACTACATAACAGACACCCATAGTCTCTTTACTCGATTAAAAATCAGCATTTTGTTATATGTGACTTCCTACATGGTAAAAAGAAATAAAACAGAATAAAAGATGAAGGGCCCTTTCCTTTCCCCAAGACCCTGTTCATTCAGACAACACAACACACACACACACACACACACACACACACACACACACACACGTATGCCACACACAGAGAGGTATGCTTAGTCACAAGGCCATTAACATGAATTTAGGGTATAATCGTTCAATCTATTTCACAACTTAGTTTGCACATGTTACATCCAAATCAAGTTCACTTAAGGGAGCTTGAAATGCAAGGACAATCTGTAATAACTAATCACAATCTCTGAGGTTTTAATTATTTGTGAGGCCTCATGGGGATTTTTACACTAGAATGCCTTCCGCTATTCTAAAGTATAGTGCTTTCCATTATACAAATATATTTATATATATGTAAATATATATATGTAAATATATATATATATTTTTTCATACATATAATACACATAGTTATTCCATAAGTAAGGCATTTTTACTCAGAGGTCCACTCACAAATGCCAGCATAACTTCTCTTAGCACCTCTTTGGACCCCTGTGTCTGTCATTAAGTTCAAACGGGCGAGGCTTCAGAGTACCGACTTATACATACTCACTCTTCGTGTAGCAGAGAAAGGTTATAGTATAAGAGGTTTACATCGCAACTGGTTTTAATCAGAGAACTCGTGTATATAACCTTATTTGTCTTTTGACATTTCCTTACAATAAGAAAAGGTAGCCCCATCTTAGCAATGTGGCCATTGAAACACTGGAGGCGCAATGTCATTATTGTCATACGTAGAGAAGGTAAAGAGGCTTGAGGTCCAAAATGTTCAAGAATATAGTCTGTTCCTGACTTGCATCACCAACCAGTCTCCCTTCAAAGGCAAACATTCACACCTACAGGCAGAGCACCATTCCTTGAAAGCTCTCGAAGAATCACTTCCAGAGTTCTGAGAAATGCTTCCACCTTGGGTTTTACAATTGAGTCACAGAGGACAGAGAAAGCACCCAGTGCTGGGAAGGGGGCTGGGAAGTCAAGTTCTAGGCTTGGGGCACTTGACTTCCCAGGTCATGTGAGGTCAGTACCAGTAAACTGGGATTACAAATTCCAGCCATAAATCCGGAGCGGTAGGACCTTGAATTTCAAATGATGCTCCATGGAGCCACCCAGCTATCTCATCAATGACCTCTGGGAACAAGGAGTAGGGACTGCTCCAAAGGCCTAATTCATATTCCAGCCAAAGCAATTCCATCTTTATCAGAGCTTTCAGAGAAGAGTTTTACTTGAGAGCCTCTAAATTAAATCCTGTGCCAAATCCGTTGGTAGTGACTGCAGAAGCACTGTTTTAAAATGCTGAGGTAGTGACTGCGGAAATACTGTTTTAAAATACTGAGGCCACTTTCAAGTTCTGCAAGGAAGAATTCTGTGATTAGCAATGTTTGCTCTTGGCACTGAAGGGAAAATAACATGATGCTACTTGTGTGTAAGTCCTGTATTGAAAGTAACTATCAAAATAAAAATGTTTGATTCCTATTAGAGATGTCACGTGGCTTCTTTATGACATTGCTCTTCAAACTGTCATTTGCATGTTCCCTAAAAGGTTTTGAAAATCTGTGTATTCCTTTATACTTATTTAGTCGACAGCTAAAATTTTTCATCATAAGTTTAAAAAATCACAAAGGATGTGAATTATGGGGCATTGTAAATATCAATATTTCAAAATAAATACTCACATTACCCTTTTAAGAATATGCAATGGAATTTAAGTAACACAATTTGTTAGTCACCATTTTCCATTTTGTAAAAAATGCATTAGCCATCTTTTATGTGAGAAACTCATTTTTCTCCTTTATTTTAGTTTCTCCATGAGATTTTATCCTAATGTAGTAGTCTGTTTTCTTAAACGTCTTCCATTGGTCACCCTATCATAGTTCTCTGCAATAAATTGTGTATATTATTTAAATTATGCTTAAGTGGTAACTATAAGACTTTGAGAGTTTAAGACTTTCTCTTGAATTGCATTATTACTATAATTACTAATATACAGTTGATCAAAATAACAGGAATATATTAAAATTTTTGCTAAATAATTATTAAGCATAAATGTAATTTTTATTTTATTTATATATGTATGTATATCTTAGTGAGATTGATGGGACTGGGGTCTTTTTCAATTAGTTCTTCTATCTTTGGATGAAAATTATTGCTGGATTAAGACAAAGTTAAGGCCCTGTTAAGAAAATTGTAAAAGATTTTGACATGGGCAAAGAGATTATTGGGTGTTCTTTCAATGAAAAGTTGGGTGTTGTCTAGAGAGATGCACCCCCTCATCGCCCCCCCAGGAAAGTTATCTGATTCTAGACAGGTATATGCCTCTGACTGTCTCTAACAGTTTACTTTACGACTCTGCAAGTTATAGCACATTGAAAGTAATAAAAATGATTCTTATCCAGTAATACAAATGACTCTTGTCCATAGAAATGTAAATTAATTCTTTCCATAAAGATATAATTCATTTCTACTCTAGAAAACAGATTCCAAACATTATATTTCATTGCCCTATAAGATAATAACCAGTGTTGCATCTACTAGCAAATTCATTTCAGCATTTATGATTATATATATATATATATATATATATATATATATATATATATGTTCAGGATTTTTCCCTTTTGAAAAAATACCCTGTAATAATCAATTATATTTATTTTTATACACAAAAGCACCAAAAAACCCTGTTCACACATATATGGTAATAGGAATAGAAGAAGCTTTGTTTAGAGCAATGTCACACAATTCTTTGAAGTTCTGAGTTTTCATGTCAAAACTCATATCATAATCAATGATGAAAATTTGTTTGAATGGTCTTAGAGCTGAAAACTCAAGTTAATTCTTCAATTTTGAACACAAAGATTTGGCAACTACCTGACCTGTGAAAGTTTTAGCTACCCAGCCCCTAGAGTCATTTGCTTTCTCAGAACCATTATTTTGAAATCTTTACTTGAAGACTTGGAGGATTTTATACCCTGGGCATTGCACCATGGCAAGACTCAGAAAGGGTGAGAGGTATTCATTTATTCTGTAAAGTGGGAGAAGGGCTATTGTAAATAGGGAGGTAGGATAGAAGGCCTATAGGCTTAATTTAAGAAGAAGGAATTTTAGGAGAGAATATGTTTATGAGCCAAGGGTGAGGACATGGAAAAGTTCCCTAGAAAGGAATTTGTGAACCTCCCTGAGTATATATGTCCAGTGTGAAGATCACTCCTTCAAGTCACCTGGGAGAAAAGCCACCCAGGCACAAGCCATGGAGTTCAGTCGAACCAGCTGCTAGTCCTTGAGACTCACACTTTATTTCCCAACTTCCAATCTCTGACATCTTCCTGATTTCCTTCTAACACCCACCCTGCTGGGCTCTAGGTTTCTTCCAGCAGCTTCTGTACAAGCCTGGGCTGCTTTTCTTCTGGGACACAGACTGACTCGTCTTTGATTCACTAATTCCCTGAACTCATCCTGACACTTTGGGTTTGCGTTTCTGCGTTTCTGCATTGGAAGTGCTGGAAGAAGCTACGCCAGGATTACTTTGTGACTTCCTTGGAAGGTCTCATTATGAAGTATATCATGACTCCATTTAAAACCATGACATGACACTACATCGTGCCATCCTTAGCAGAGAGCAGGCCCTGAGAGAATGAAACACAAGTTCGATACACTTCGAAGTCAGGAAGATGGTAGATAAAAAGACTGGGACCACACCACTCTCCCATTCCAAAAGGATGCTGAAGCAGAGTCCTGGGCAGCTGTCGGGGAAAACATCCTGGAGCAATGGGTGCTCAGGGACAGAAGGCACTGGAAAGGCATGGAGAGAGGAAAAGGAAGGAGGCAATAAAGGTATACAAAGGATGAAACTAGATGATGCACAACTTTGACCCATCATCCCCCAGACCAATTAAACTGCAGGTTGTAGGAACTAGCATGTAACACAGGGAGGGGGCAGAGCTAATCCTTTTATTCAGACTTCTGAGCAGCAAAACCCAAGGGCCAATCTCCTTTGAAATGACAGCTTCCCTCGGGGTGCCCCTGAATCAGCAGTGCTCTAAGCAAGGATATCCTGAGAGGTGACTAGACAAACACTCGATCTTACCAGAGAGAACAATGTCAACCTCTCCTTTTTATCCCAGGCACAGATAGCACCATATGTTCACTGTTCTCATGCTTTCAGAGGGAGGAATAAAAAGCAGCCTATTATTTTCATGTCTCATTTGCATAATGGGCAAGAGCAAACACAGCCCAGAGGACAATGGGTGTCCTCTACGTGGAAGCCTCCTTAGCTTGCTTTGTTAGAAATAATTTTGTTGCCCACCCCCATCAGCCCCTGAAGCACAGGGCATCTAGGTGATAATGCACTATGGTGCATTCACCCATCACTGATTCAAGGGCAATTCAGGGAGAGCTGGAGGAAGCCACGTACATGCAGAAGGCTTTATTGCTGCCCTCCAGGAGTCTACTTTCTAATGCACACAAGATGGTTCACAGCCAAGATCATCAACTATGCCCACAGTGCACCTAGGATTGAGCCATCGATACTTATTATGATTCATCTACTTTATACCAAGCACCATACTAGACAATATGAGAGACCCAAAGAAGCAAAAGATTTGGGCTGTGCCTTGAAAATATTCACAGGCTGGTTGGGTAAGTGGGACTGCCATGACTTCCTGAAATTACCATTTGTTAAGTGGCGCGCACGGTGTCAGGTGGGGAGCTGCAGTTCAACAAGAGACCACCAGGGAGACACAGAGACGTTTATGGCTCACAGGTTTGGAGGAAGCACACGGCATGGGGGAGGTTAAGATGGAGCTCAAAGAGTCAGGAGCTGAGGCATATGCCTTTATGAGGGTCTTTGGGGTTCTGGGCTAATACCAGACTCATCCATTCAAACCAAAAAGAGCAGGGTTTTGGTCAATTCCAGTCTTGGGTCTTATCTATGAAGAAGGGACTCACAACGGGAAAGCCCTGGGAAGCAGGGGAGACAGCTGATCCCAAGGGCCATTGGGAGGTCATATCCAGAACTTCCATTGGTTTGTTATCTAGGGCACGCACTTGAACTAGGGGGCTGGTGTCCATTTAAGGTACCTGCAGGCTGTTTGGTGGAACAGAATGGCTACTGAAGCAGACACCATGGAGCAGCTTAGCTGAACCCTTGTCAGAGACTCATCCACATGAGACAATTAATGGGAAATAAAGAGTTAAAATGTTCCACAGGTGTGAACAGGTGTTCAGAAAAAGGAGGCATCGGTGAGGCCTGGAACTGTCCCAGAGGCTTTATGGAAAAAGTGATCTAGCCAAGCCAGGAGGATAAATAGTATACGGATTGATCTGAGAGCAGAGAAAGCGCCCCTCTCAAAGACGGCGGCGGTAGAGGAACTCAGGAAACAACCACCACACTAGAAGAAGGGATGGGGAGAGGATGTTCCCGACAGGGTGTGATGGGCTTGGACAGTTTGTGTCACGGAGGAGTGGGGAGCGACACCAGGTGAAGGAGGGTCAGGCAGAGAAGTGTGGCCTGAAAGGCAATCAAAAAGAGATTATAATTAGTGCTTGCACAAGAAAAGGACGTAGAAAAGCCAAGTTTCAGAAAGATTATCTTGAAATCAGTGCTTTAACCTATTTGGACATGAGTTTTATGTATCCTGAAGGCTAATCTGGAGAAAATGCTGGAGGAGGGGGGCCCCGAACTCACTTTGTAATGTTCACCAGGGCTGAGTGCACGGGGGAAGGGCATTCATTCAGTCAGGCATTCTGCAAACATTGAGCACCTATTATATTCTGGGCACTGTGATTAGCGCTAGAAGTACAAAGACAGTGAATAAAATAGTATTGTTTTCCTTGAGTCTACAAGCTTCTCACCTTGGCTGTGCTAGATCAATGTAGTGGCCATAATTCCTTATTTCCGTGGAGGGAACGTATGCACCTACATTCTTGCCGTGGTCTCCTAGGAGAAGGGTGTATTTCCTGGCCTGCTGACTTTGGCCTTGACCATGTGACTTTCTGGGCCAATGGGATGTTAGTAGACATGACCTGGCAGCAGCTTGAAGGGTGCTTGTGGATGGACCAGACCTCTTGAGCTTTGCCATCGCCATGAGAAGAGCTTCCCCAAGGGAGTCCCTTCTGCCTGGACCCCATAACGAACATGTACAGAGCAGAGCTGCCCAGCCACTCCACGAACCTGAACCCTGGAGGATGGCTATGTCAGCTGACCAGCAGATATGCCAGAAATAAATGCTTACTGTCACATGCCAGTAAGATGTTTGTGCTTGTTATACAGCAATGGCTGACTGATACATTTGCTCTCAAGGTCCCCCCTAGTTAAGCCCCAGTTCACGTTTCCAACTTTATCTCCTACTTCTCTGCAGACATCTTAGAACGCAGGCAAAGTGGATGGCTCACTGTGCCCTCCACCAACCCTGCTCTCCCACCTTTGTGTCTTTGATTCAGATCTCACTTCCAACAACATTCTCTGTTTCTATCTCTATCAAAATCTTACCCATCCTTTTAAATGCCATCTCATGTGCTGTCTCCCTCTCTAAAGCTCTCCCTAATCCTGTCGTATGTACCACCCTAGATTCGCTAAACCCTGACCAGCTCCTAACCCCAGCCTTACTTACCAGAGTGAACCTAGAGACAGTTCACATAATTATAAAGCCCAAGTCATCACTGCTACCACCACAGACCAACAGGCACCCACGGGTACCCACTGACCATGTCTGTGCACTGGACATTCTGTCCCCACCCACGGAGGCTAGGGCAGTCCCGAGCAACATCCTGCAGAGCTGGATAACACAACCCCAAATTGTGAGCTGGTGTTTATGGAGCCAACTTCGACTAATGAGAGAGAGGTGAGAGGCAAGAGCCAGCAAATAAATTGCTCCCTCTTCCATCTCCATGATGGACAGACAACTGTTCCTTACATTGTCCCTGGGGATGGCCCACATGACTGAGCAACCATCTGGTTTTCTGCAAAGCTGTAATCAGCTTGGCAAGGCACCATCTTGCATTTGCTCTCCCTTCTTGCCTCACTTCCTCTTTTTGCCTCACTCTTGCTTCCCTGGGGTTGCGCTTCCAATCAAGTGTCACTGTGGAAGATTTTGTTTCAGGCTTATTTTTCATGGGAATCCAGCTGAATCGCTAAGTAAACATGATCTCTTCTTCCTTTGACCCCCAAATGGTACTTTTAACATCTCTTATGGATAGTACTTCTTTCATTCTGCTTTGTATTAAAGCTATTTCTGGTGGATCCACCCACACCAGCTGCTATATGCCTTATATGTGGTAGGTGCTCAATAAATGCTTTAATTAAATGGAGTTGAATCTGTCTCATTAGATTCGAGTTAACGAGCCAAAACAATCACTCCAATGATTGAAATATATTCGTCCCCTTGGCCCCATGAACTATATTACCTCCAAAACTCTACTCTAATTTCTACTTTCCCCATAAACACTGACAGAAAACAGCTTTTTGTTCCACTGAACTCACTACAAATAGAAATATGAATACTTGCAACTCCACGGGGATGCAGAAAGGCAGAGAAAACAGGTGGTTAATTAAGGCTCAGGGTGGGGGCCATTTAATATTTCTAAAGCCTTAATATAATAGCAGAGTTACCACCCCCTTGCCACCATCATGACAACCTCCCCTTCCACCTCTGTGTGAAGATTACTTCTAGGCCTTTCCAAACACATCATGTTCTCATAAATCACAATGGCATTAACTGCATCTGCTTAGACTCACCATCTATCACTACAATGATAACACAGGAAAAATATTGCAAAGTCCAATGCATTATTGATACACCCTGTAATGAATGCCTATTCAGTAATTACACTCCCTCCTACTAAAAATGCAGGAAAGGCTATGTGGCAAGAATTAAAATGTTTCTTTAAAGCTACACAAATAAATTTGAGGATTTTCTGATTCAAATGCATTCTGGTTATAATGTTGGGAACATTTACCCAAGGATACTTGTAAGTATAATAACATTGCCTTAGCGTTAAGTAGTGATTGGCTGATCGTTTTTATCCCCTCTTCATACCTCGCTTCCCTTCCTCCACCACCAAACCCGCAGCAGATGACCCCTTTCTTATAGCCAGAGGGCTCAGGACATGACAAGATGAGTGACTTTCAGGTCAAGGTCCCAGATAGGATAAAACAGGAAAGGCTTCCAAGGGGCTGCACGCAGCTGTGGGAAGGAGCACAGATAGAGCCCCAGCAATAGGACAGCTCATGGACAACAGCCCAGCTCCTCCTTGAACTCCTGCTTTGGGGCCTCAAACCCACTGTGGGGGGGATTGCTAAGTAGAAAGGATTCAACACTCATCTTGGCCACACATCAATCCTACACAACCCACCCCACCAACATGCTCTGGGGCTTCACATCCTCCTATGGAGACATCACCTCCAATAGGTCGCCCTCTTGTGGTTTCTTCTGCCCTCCTAGTATGGTTCACTTTCACGTTTCCTGGCATCACCATTGTGCAAACAGAAGAGCATGTGCTATAATGCCCTCGGGTCCTGAGCAAGCCAGGGATGGACGAGGGAAAAGAGATGACTCTGAGAAGAGGAGCTTTCCATGACATGGGAAATCTAAGCACTTTTTTATGAATGGATAAACTTTCTTTTTTTTTTTTTTGAGGGCAGTGTCACTGGCCCTCAATGTGGACCCGAACCGAGGCCTCTGGCTTCCCAAGCCAGCACTTAACCACAGCGCCACTCGGCCGGCCCCGAATAAACTTTTAAAAGTTTAATTTGCCTGAAAATACTATTTTGAAACTGATCCCTTCTACTATTTACAACTTGAAATGTTTTATCCCTTGACTCAAAAAACAAAACAAAACAAAACAAAAAAAAGGACAGGACAAAAGACAATTTACTATCCTGTATTCTAATATCTCTCAAACCATGGCTGTGAAAGGGACCCAGTGGATGGAGGCGAACAGGATGATGAAGGGCTTGGAAGCTTTGTTCTACAAAGAACAGTTAAAGGGACTCAAGTACGGTTACAAATTGAATTGGGCCCCCGAGAAAACACTTGTTGAAGTGCTAACCTCCAGTACCTCAGAATGGGACCTTGTTTGGAAATAGGACGGTTGCAGATGCAATTATTGAGCTAAGATGGGGTCACACTGGAGTGGGACAGGCCCTTAATATAATATGACTTAGTGTCCTTATAAGAAGAGGAGAGAGTCACAGAAGGAAGACAGCTATGTGAAGACACAGACACCCAAGGAGAATGCTACATGAAAATGGAAGCAAAGATAGGCGCGACATAGCTACAAGGCAGGGAACTCCAAGGATTTTCTGCCATCACTAGAACCAGCATGGAACCAACACTGCTGACACCTTGATTCCAGACTTCTCGATTCCAGAACTACATAAGAATAAATGTCTGTTGTTTTAGGCCACCCCGTCCATGGTGCTTTGTTATGGCAACCCCAGGAAACCAATACAGTAGTAGGTGCTTACCATGGAAAAGCTGTCTCCCACATGAGAAGGGTCACTCCATCCAACTGGGTACATACCCCCTCTGTGTGGGGCCTGTGAAAAGAAACAGCGCCACTGGCTGCAAGACACAGCTTGACATATAAAGAACCACGTCACAATTAGAGCTGTTCATCTAACGGAGGGTGGACCACCCGGAAGTCCGTGAGACCCTTCCCTGTATTTTGACTGTTCTTACACAACCTGGATGATTTTTTACAAAGGGGATTGGAGTGAGCATTCATAAGGAAGATCTTTCACCTCTAAGATTCCTTTCATTCTGTGTGGTCTTCACAAGTATGGTGTGCCACTGTCCCCATCCTGATCTCCCCAGGAAAGTCATATGGACCAATGAGTCATCTGAAAGCCAGTACCTGTTTGTCCTTGAGGTGCTTATGTAACATATATATTTCTAACCTATTTGCATTTCTTATTTTGTTTCATTATGCTGGTAGGAAAAGAGGTCTGCGTTTCCTAAGTACACACCAAGTTATTTTGACAGGAGGAAATGCTGGAATATGCAGCCGGTTATGGGAAAGGGTGGCTGGTTTGCAGCTAAATAATCAAGTTTAGAAACAAAAATAAATTAAAAAAAAAAAAAAAAACCTCTTCATCAGGACACAGAAGGGTAAGAGCCCTGAGAGCTTATATGTGTTGCTCTAACAATTACCTAAAACCAGTCGGGACAATTCTTGGCACTTTTTTGGTTGCTTTTCCCAGCTTTCAAATGAAATACCATTTGCATTTCTTAAAAATCTAAGCAGTAAGCAAGAGAACCATGCCTTACAATTAATGAGTTACATTTAAACGCTGAGCAGCATGTGTGAGAGCCAAGCCTAATAGATTGGGGAGGTCTTGTAAATAAAATTGCTATTCAGCAAACATATGTCCTTAGCCATCCCTATTTGGGGAAAGTCAGTGGGAAAAACGACAACAAGAAAAACCAATGACTGCAATTTGTACACCACGAAGGTCTGCATTCGATCTATGAGAAGAATAATTCCTGACTACAAGTGAAAAGATTGCACTTACGCGGTTTCGCCATCATTTTTACTGATGATTTTTCACCAGCGCCAGAGAGCAGAGGATGAGAATAAGTGAGGGAAAAGAGACATATGATCACAGCCAGATAATTTCAGCCTCTGTTTTGGGGTACTCTGCCCAAAACAACTACAATGAAATGGGGCTCTCCAGTTGATGGGGTCTTGCCAATCATTAATTAAACCAGGTGGCTCTGTACTACGTTTCCACCCCACCTAAGGATACTCAGTAATTGAATTCTGAACTAACCAGACTCCACAGGTAGAAGGGCTCAGCCCTCCATGAGACCTTCCCTACTCCAGCTTCCAGCCACCAGTTCCAGTGTGTTCCAGATCACCCACACATCTGACAAACCGGTTACCAAATTGGGGGTTCCTATGACTCCCTCAGATTCAATAATTCACTAGAATATCTCACAGAACTCAGGGAAGTGCTACCTCACTATTACAGTTTATTATACAGGACCCAGATAGGGCTGGGTGGAAGGGAGCACAGGGCTACCAATACTTCCCCCTGTGGAATCATGACATCACCCTCCCAGCACAGCAGTGTGTTCACCAACCACGAAGCTCCGAGGAGCATCAGTGTACCGAGTTTTGCTTATTGGCATTTGATTACATAGGCAAGGTTGATTAAATCATTGACCATGTGATTAAACTCAATCCCCAGCCCCCTGGCTTCCTCGGAGGGGGAGCTGGTCCAGAGTTCCAAACTCCTAATCCCATATTTGGTCTTTCTAGTGACCAATCCCTCCCCCGAATCTTGAAGTTTTCAAAAGGCCCAACATCATTCACCTCGTTAGCATAATAAAGACACTTCTGTAGCTCAGGAAATTCCAAGGGTTTTTTGAAGCTCTCTGCCAGGAACCAGGGACAAATACCGGATATATTCTTCATTATTCCACACTCCATCTGATCAAAACATTTTGAAAATAGAGTCCACTTGACCTTCACAACATTTTTATCTAAGACACAACGCAGCTGCCATCTCAAGTAATGAAGAGAAAAGGGACAGCCAGAACCATAGAGCCTGGGTTCTGTCATCACCTCACACTTAGGCTCAAGTGAGGACAGGCCTAGAAGTGAAGCCCTGAGTGTGTTCTATTTATGAACGTAGGACTCTGGCAGAACCCAAATGTAAGCAGCTATTCCTCTTGACTAACAACTCTGAAACTAATAATAGCTAGCACTTATTGAGCATTTATTATGTGCTAGGCATATATGTATTTCATCATCCAAGCCCCTCAACAATCACATGAGATGTAGACCCATCCCATCTTGATGAATACTTAGATTGCTTCCAATGTTTTCCTCAACAAAAACAATATTACAGTGAACGACAAGGGTAAACCCCAAAGTCTGGGTGTCATGACCCAAAACTCCACCCACCTATTGTCCCCATTTATAGATGAGGAAAGCAAGGCACAAAGAAAATAAGAATTTTGGTTAAAATTTCAAAAAATATGGCAAGATATAAAAAAAAGTTAAAATCCTCCTTCTCCTCCAACCTTCAAGTTATTCACTAGAATTAACCACTGTTAAAATTTTCTTGTGAATCCTTCCTTATTTTAAGAATATCATTCCAGGGTGTTTTATTCATCAGTAAGAATATTAAGATAGATAGATAGATAGATAGATAGATAGATAGATAGATAGATAGATAGAATAAACAAATTGATCTTCTCTTTATAAAACTGGAATCATAGTATATATATATATATATATCTCTTTTTAAATTATTAATTACATATTTTTCCATATTTACCTTATTCTCTCCAATGATATATCATTATTTATTTAATCCAGCCCCTCTTTTTTTTTTTTTTTTTTTTGAGGACAGTGTCACTGGCCCTCATATGTGGACCGAACTGGGGCCACTGTCTTCCCAAGCCAGCGCTTAACCACCGTGCCACTCAGCTGGCCCAATCCATCCCCTCTTGATGGACACTTAGATCATTTCCAATTTTTTCTTAATTAAACAATATTACATTGAAAGATGAGGGTAAAGATGAGAAGTATCACAAACAAATGCCCCATTTACTCCTCACCTCTTACCCCAGGGTGTGGTAGAATCACAGTTAACATCAAATTATTGACCCTGAGGGCCGGCCGAATGGCGCATTGGTTAAGCGCTGGTTTTGGGATGCCAGCGGCCCCGGTTCGGATCCCACATGAGGGCCAGTGACACTGCCCTCTACAGCTAACAACAGCTCCACCTGGAGCTGGGCTGTGCGAGCCCCGGTGATGGTGTGGGCTGCAGCCCTTGCTGCAGTGGGCTGCCATAGGCTACAGTGAGTGGCCCACAGCCAGCGTGAGCGGCTGGCAGCCAAGCGTGAGCTGCCAATAGCCGCGGTGAGCGACATCCAGAGGCCAGCGACCGATCTGCCTCATCCGGGAAGAGCGCAATGACGATACCAACAGTGAAGCAACATCCTCCGCAACTAAACTGAAGAACAAAAAGACAGCAACTTGTCTGTTCCCCTTCCCCGATTCCCCAACGCTGTTCCCCTCCGCCAATTCCCCAATAAAATCTTTAAAAAAATAAAATAAAAAAAAATTATTAACCCTGAGATAGCATTAGAGGCTGTGCTCCAGGGGTGCTGGCAATGCGATCTACGCAAGAAACATCTTAGGTCTGTGTTTCTGCCCAGGGCAGGATGCAGACCCTAAGCAGGGCGCTGTCCCTCTGACCCAAAAACTAAGTAGAAGGCAAACCTTCCCAATAATGCAGAACAACCGAGAACACCGAATAAGACACGCAAGCAGTTGGCCAAAACACGAAATCCTTACATTGGAGGAAAGACCCAAACCTCACATGGACCTTACACGAGGGGAGGAGCACATTGCACGGAAAGGCAGGGATTCCAGGCAGAAGCCATTGAATCACCTTTGACCAGTGATTGAACCTGGGCATCAGCCCGTTTCCTGTCATCTAAAAGGCAGGAAGGAATAATAATGTGTGGGGCATACACAGGGAAAATGTACATGAAAATGTTTCAGAAAATACTATGAAATACCAGCTAATGATACCTTCCCAACATTTTCCGCATATGCCCAAGCAACCACCAGAGATGCTTCCATCTTGTCTCCACACTTCATTCAGGCACTTGGCATGTGCAGTCAGGATCATCCAGTAATAGATACCAACACACAGACTCTTACAAGGAGGCTCAGCATCAATCTCCCCTTCCACCAGGTCCTTATGCCAACCATTCGAAAAACACTCCTTCTCCAAGCCTGTCCTTAGAGAAGAAGCTGGGATACTCCCAAAAGAGTCACTGTCTTCCCTCTGAAAAATGGATCCTGGTGGCATTGGGGCACTGCTGCTAGGATTGGGTTATGTCTCTAAGTCATCAAAAGTCCTATGGTGCTAGACTACAGTGTATTTGGAAGAAGGAAGTTACTGCCAGCCTTTCCATCACTTTCCTGTCTTCCCGACACCCTCTCCCCCGCAACACACACACACACACATTAAAATCCCTGACAAATGTCTGTGGGCCTCCCCAAGGAAGTAAGACCTTGTCTGCAGCACTGCCGAGGTTCCATTTGCATTCTGAATTATTTCATTAGGGCAAGAATTGATTACAAGTGCAGCACGCACATATCAAATACTCCTGGCTGCATTCCCTCTGTTGCACAGGTTCATTTACTAAACAGAGCACTAGCGGTCTTAGTAATAGCTGCAGTAGTAGTAATAGTAATAGCTAACAGCTACCATGTATTGGCTGCCTCCTGTGTTACTCGATATTGTTCTGAGCACTTCACATACATCGTCTCCAATCCTCACGTCCACCCTTTAACTTAATATTTCGCTTCTCTTCCTCAGATGCTGAAATGCAAGCTCAGAGAAGATGGGACACATGCTGAGGGTCGCACTGCTCACCAGCCATGTGACAGAGCCAGGGAGCAGGTCCAGCTCCGTCCTGGTCCAAAGCCTGGGCTCTTCACACAGCACCACATCCAGTCCCTTCTCAGAGCGAGAACGCGGTGGGAAAAGTAACACAGGTTCTAAGCCCAACATGTCAGGTAGCTGACTCCTTGGATGTAATTTCTGACCCAAGACACCTGCTGGACATAGAGTTGGCTTCTTTGGTGATTTCTGTTTTTTCTTGCAGCCATTTTGGCTCTCTTCTCTGACTGCTTTTCGCTTAATCCACGTTTAGCATGTGAACACTTGCACGTATTAAAAATGCCCCCTTATTTACATCTTGGCAAGGCCCAAGTCCAAATGCTCTTGGGTATATTATTTATCTTCCATCGTTTCTTCTCTCCTGCTGTGCCAGTTCCATGTCTTTCTTTTTCTTTCTTTCTTTTTTTTTTTTCCACTTCAGCCATGTAGAATAAATAATGCCCTTGTTCTATAACTGAAAATTAATCTGGAAACAGAGGGTTAAGTCACACAGGATGTGAGGAGAACAGGTCTTGGGGAGCATTTCATCTCCTTCCTTATATTAAATGGTTTCACAATATGTTGTGAATGTGAGGATGTGAATTGTAGCCTCCGAAGTCTGAGTTAATAAAAATTTTTAATTAAAAATAAAATAGGGGCTATTGTAAGTGGAGAAGATTATCAAGCTATAGACCACGTTATTTAATAATAAACTCTGCGTTTCCAGATTCTCATTCATTTTATGAACTTAGGCTCTTTAATAGAACATTGATCTATTTAACATACTGCTTCCCTCTACCTGGAACAGTCCTGTCCCTTTTCCCTGCCCCACCCCCACCGTCCCCTGGCTAACCACAAAGATAAACCACCTATGTGATGATCCATCCAACAATGTCATCTTGAAGTTCATGGATCTAACACTACACAGTTACTCCACTGCATTTGGACCACCCATTCTCATGGCCACCGGCTGGGTTTTGTTATCACCCCAAAATCTTGAGCTCCAATCACCTATTCTCTGGCTATATGCTCCTATGCTCTGAGCTCTCTCACTTCCTTACTCACACCACACTGGCTCCCTGGCCTCACAGAGTATTCCAGCCTCTGGGGGTGTCTCTCTCTCTCTCTCTCATTCTCTCTCCCTCCCTCCCTCCATTCCTTCCTTCTTTCCTTCCTTCCTTCCTTCCTTCCTTCCTTCCTTCCTTGCAACACTTTTCCTTCCCTGCCAAGCCTACAAGCCTACATACCTGGATTGGCTTTTTGAACTATCCTCTGTCTGCTAACCTTGCACCCTTATCTTTCCACCACATTGCTCAGGGGAACCCCAAACCTGAATCAATGCTCTAGTCCTCTTTCTTCATCCCCACACCCACAGCTGCACACTACTGATGAAAACCAGGCAGCTCTCAGGGTTGGCTCCACTGCATATTCATGCCTTCAAACTCCATCTGAGCCTCTAGCACCAGCCACCAAACCTTCGATTGCTCCTCGCTCAGCACCCTCTTCCATTCTCCGCAATAATTATTCCAAATGTTCACCATTCTATTTCTGTCCCTTAGATTCCTTTCATTCAATGGACGATCTTGCCTCACTCTTTACTAATGAAACTGAGGTTATGAAATGTGATCTCCTCATCCTTTCTCATGTATCAATGTATTCACCTCTGTGTCAATACTGATTCCTTTGCTTCACCTGCGACCTTGCCCCTATCTCCCTGGGTACTGCCTCCTCCGGAACCTTTATCTACAAGTTACCCTCACCCTCTCTCTCTTCCATGGAAAACATGAAAGAAACGTAGGCAGCATCTCAGCCTTCAAGTAATTTAAAATCTGCTTAGAGAGTCAAGGTTAAGAGACATTGGGTCAAATAATAAAACAGATGGGTAAAATCCTCAGCTTCATACAATCTCATGAATCTATTGGTAAAATCCTCAGCCTCATACAATCTCATGAATCTATCATCCAATCATAAAAATCCAACACTGGCAGGGACTACAAGGCCATCTGATACCCCTGTTCCAGCCAGGCGCCAAACTAAATGCACCAAGAAAGACAGTTGTCTCACCCCCGACTAAAATCCTCCAGAGACAGAAATTCTAACAAGTTTCCATCCCAAATTGGCCAGTGTGCTGCCCTGAGGAGCATTCAGAAGGGATGGTGAGCCAACCCATTTTCTCCTATTTCTTAAAAATGCCTCATTCAAAACGACCACAAGGCAATGAAATAAATTACTTTCTGGAAATGAATACTATAAAACTCTGGGAAAGTACAGTCACCACCAGGACCATCAGGGTTACCGTAGAACTCAGTTTCTTCTTGGAGGACTTGATGGCCGTGGGGAGATAACCTCCAAGAATAGGATGACCTTTGCCTGGTAGCCAGGGATAACCTGAGAATTTCTGGACACACACACACACACACACACACACACACACACACACACAGGCTTACAGCCACAACCAGAATCTCTGATGTCCCTCCCTCCCTCTATTTTTTCATTTCTCCCTGAAACCTTGAAATTTGTCCCGCCTACTTGGTAGAAGGCATCCAACCCTGACCAGTAACTGACAGAGGATTTACAACAAGGTCATTAACCCTGGACAGTCAACCAAAGCTAAAAACAAGAATGACTAGGCCGATGCTCTCTGTTGGCCATGGAGCAATTACTTTTCCTCTAGCCTCCACCATCACAGATACCCACAGCTGGGCACCAGAGCTAAGAGCAAGGACCACTGCACAGGGACAACCAGAATCTCCTCAGGAAGATTCCTGCCAAAGAACATGAGACCTTCTGTCATAGTCATCAGTGAGGCCATGTTTTAAAGTTCCTGCTTTTTACTATTTTGCTATGATAGAGCCAAACTTTAGGTCACCAGATTCTCCCCTCCTAAAATAGCTTTTTTTCTTGGGAGGAGTTATGTCACTGAAATGCATGAAGAAGGCTTGAATGTATTAGAAGGCAGTGTGGTGCTATATTTTAAAGAACAGGGAACCAAACTGAGGACAGGACTGAGAACTCAGACCTATCTCCAGCACTGATGACCCAGCTAGAGTCCTCTGCATTCATGACCACAAAAATGGAGAAAAATTAGAGAACTAGAACACAATGCAGGTAATTGGAAGTAAAGGTGGTGGATATATTTATGACATTATTACTGCTACATATTTATAAAATGGACTTTCTTTTTCATAAATGGAACTAAGTAATTTTGTGACTTAATTTATTCATTTCCAATCATCAGCTCCTCCCAGGAACTCTGAGAATCATAACCGGAATGGAAGAAAAGAGTACTATAGGAGGAGTCACTTCAACTCAGCTTACCAATGAGAAATCCAAGGCCCAGAGAAGTTAAGTGACTTGTCCAAGATCTCACAGCTCTTAAGTAGCTGAGTCCAGATGCTAACCCAGATCTTCTGATTCCAAAATACTTTCATTCTCTATAAAAGGGAGATGCTACAGCAGGACTCGGAGGTTAGGGTTGCTGGGACAACAGGTGGAGTCCTGTGATTTTGCTGGTAGCTCAGTATCCTTTCAGAAATGTGTGTTTTGCATTAGTTATGACTGCTTTGGTAGAGTCTTCAAGAAAAATGGCTACAGGGCAGCCAGTTAGATCAAGTGGTTAGAGCGCAGGCTCATAACACAAAGGTTGATGGTTCAATTCCCACATAGGCCAGTGAGCTGTGCCCTCCACAACTAGATTGAAGACAACTGCTTGTCTTAGAGCTCAGCTGCGCCCTCCACAACTAGATTGAAAACAATTACTGTACTTGAAGCTGATGGGTCCTGGAAAACACACACTGTTCCCCAATAAAGTTTTTTTTTTAAGATATTTATTGGGGAATTGGGGGAGGAAAACAGCATTGGGGAACCGGGGAAGAGGAACAGACAAGTTGCTGTCCTTTTGTTCTTCAGTCCAGTTGTGGAGGATGTCACTTCACTGGCCCATGTTGGTATCATCATTGCGCTCTTCCCGGGTGAGGCCAATCGGTCGTCGGCCTCTGGACGGCTGCTCACCGTGGCTCTTGGCAGCTCACACCAGCTGCCGGCCACTCACGCTGGCTTCTGGCCACTCACTGTAGCCTATGGCAGCCACTGCAGCAGGGGCTGCAGCTATGCCTTCTCAGGAACTCACAGCAGCCCAGCTCCAGGTGGAGCTGTTGGTCACCATCTTAGCTGTAGAGGGCAGTGTCACTGGCCCTCATATGTGGGATCCAAACCGGGGCCGCTGGCGTCCCAAGCCAGCTTCCAACCAACGTGCCACTCGGCCGGCCCCGCAGTAAAGTTTTTTAAAAAGAGTCAATCAATAACAGGCAGAAGTTATGAGACATAAGACATACCCCCATTCAGACCAATTCTGGAATCAGGCAGGGCCGGCCGAGTGGCGTGGTGGTTAAGAGCTGGCTTGGAATCAGGCAGCAGACAGTAGGGTATCAATACGCAGTTCTAAAGGCAAGGAAGGACTACTAAGGCCGAGTCTACCCAGGCAAACTGAGGCCAGAAATGGGCTAGAGAAGAGTTCAAGGAGGTCTCAGAGTAAATTCTCAAGATCGCCATATCACCACCCCTTGACAACTCTGCTTCCTGTCCATATAATGGCATAACTTGTGCTCTGTGCAAAATGACAGTAAACCAATCCTGAAAATGCTGGCAAATGGTCACCTGGATGACTCAGAGAAATTAACTGGAAACAAGAGTTGGCTAAGTACTGGTTCTCTATTCCACTTAGGTTAGAAAAGCAGGCCCCTTAAAAACAAGTAGCATGTGAACCCTAAATTGCTCTAAAAATGGAAAATCTTAAAAAAAAAAAAAAAAAAAAAAAAGACAGCATGGCAGCCCTTTCCCTACTTAGCTGAAATTCTTTTCCACAGTCCTTTCCTAGAAGAATATGCTCCATGTCCTGCTGGAACCCACACAAGACACTTCCACGTACAAATCAATCCATCCCAGGGTCATCTCCAATGATGAGCTCATGGCTTCACTCTGGCTGACTCTCATACACACATATGGGGAAGGAACTACCACCATTAGATGCTCGAGACTCAGTTTCAAAGTTCTGAAAGGAATAAATCAGCAGACACTAGTGATTTAAAAAAAAAAAAAGCTGTGTGGAATCAAGGTATAAGAAAAGGAAGCAAAGAAAGAGAAGACAGACAGAGGACATGTGGATAAAGTATGGCGGGTGGAAATGGGGAGCGAAACATGTAACACATCTGCAGTTTGCTGTTTGCAGTTAGTCACAGCTCTCTGTTGCTATAGACCTTTCTTCCCGGGTGGGAATGGGGATGAGGGAGAGAGGGGAAGAAAGAGGAGGGGAGGGGAGAGGTGGAGAGGGGAGGGGATGTGGGGAGAGAGGGGGAGGGAGGAAAGGGGAAAAAAGGGGAAGGGAGGGGAGGGAACAGGACAGGAGGGAACAGGAAGGGAGGGGAGAGGGTGGGGGA
Source organism: Aselliscus stoliczkanus (assembly GCA_033961575.1). NCBI lineage: Eukaryota > Metazoa > Chordata > Mammalia > Chiroptera > Hipposideridae > Aselliscus > Aselliscus stoliczkanus. Next base: position 12,214,020 of record CM066734.1, read on the forward strand.
GGGAAGGAGAGAAAAGGGGAGGGGGTGGGAGGGAGAGAAGGAGAGGAGAAGGAAGGGGAGGGGAAGGGAGCTTGTACAAATAAAAACAAACAAGATATATACTGTGTAGGACACCCCCTAAGGGAAAGAGCATTATCATTGTCATTTGGGGTCCCATGATCCATTTCTTCCAGTGTCTCCCTTTTGATGTGTCATTGAAGTATTTTTATATCTTCCATGATGTCAAAACTTGATGATAATGTGATTTACCCCCAAATAGCCCTTGGTTCCCTTAATAGCCCATTATGAATCCATCACACATTAATTCACCCAAGATCTTGAACTTTTCTATAATCTCAGTCTGTGCTACATTTTGAAGACTACAGTTTTCATAAAATAGACTCTGTGAAGGCTTTCCTTGTGTTTGTCCTTAACCTGCCTATTTCAAGCTTCAAGGGTAACTAAATTCTGTTACTGTGAGATTTGTTATCAAGTCTGCGTTTGTGCCATGTTTGTTCCCTTCTTAATTTTCGTTCTTTTTTAATTCCAAAGTTATATATATATGTTTTTAATTTTTATTGGGTGACTGTGTTTTTCCAGGACTCATCAGCTCCAAGTCAAGTCATTGCCCTTCAATCTAGTTGTGGAGGGCACAGCTCAGCTCCAAGTCCAGTTGCCATTTTCAATCTAGTTGTGGGGGGCGCAGTCCACCGTCCCATGTGGGAGTCGAACCGGCAACCCTGTTGTTCAGAGCACGTGCTCTAACCAACTGAGCCACCCAGCAGCGCCCCTTCATCATTTTCTTAACTTTTAGTATACCATCTGCAAGTTATATGTACAGGTGGACAGAAAGCCAGCCAAACTGAACTATTCTTACTGTTTCAGCCTGAAGGTTTTCACAGTGGATGATTTTCTACTGGAAAAGACTCTATGAGGTTTAGCTTCACATGAAATCCCTCTTCAGGTCAAGGTATAAGATCCATATGGAGCTTTGAAAAAAGATTTTAAATACAGTAGCCAAAGCAATCTTGAAAAAAAAGAACAGAACTCGAGGCATTATGCTTCCTGATTTCAAAATATATTACAAAGCTATAGTGATCAAAACAGTATGGTATTGGCATTAAAACAGACACACAAATCAATGGCATGGAATTGAGAGCCCATAAATAAACCCACACATATATGATCAAAGGAGCCAAGAATGTACAATGTCTCTTCAATAAATGGTATTAGGGAAAATGGACAGCCACATGCAAAAGAATGAAATGGACCACTGTCTTACAGCATACACAAAAACTAACTCAAAATGGATTATAAACTTGAACTTAAGACCTGAAACCATAAAACTCCTAGAAGAAAACAAAGGCAATAAGTTACTAGAAATCAATCTTGGTGATGACCTTTTGGACTTGACACCAAAAGCAAAAGCTTTAAAAGCAAAAATAAACAAGTAGGACAGCATCCAACTAAAAAGCTTCTGCACAGCAAAGGAAACCACCAACAAAATGGAAAGGCAACTTACAGAACGGGAGAAACATTTGTAAATCATATATCTGATAAAGGGTTACTGTGCAAAATATATGAAGAACTCATACAACTCAATAGCACACATATACACACACACACAAAAAAAAAATCCAATTTAAAATGGGCAGAGGATCTGAAGAGACATTTTTCCAAAGAAGACAAACAGAGGGCCGCTAGGCACATGAAAAGATGCTCAATGTCACTAATCATCAAGGAAATGTCAACTCAAACCACAATGAGCTGTCACTTCACACCTGTTAGGATGGTTATTCTCAAAAAGAGAACTTACAAGTGTTGGTGAGAATGTGAGGAAAAGGGAACCCTTATACACTGCTGATAGGAATGTAAATTGGGGCAGCCATTACGGAAAACAGAATGGAGGTTCTTCAAAAAAAATTAAAAGTAGAACTGCCTTATGACCCAGTAATCCCACTTCTGCGTGTTTAACTGAAGAAAATGAAATCACTAACTCGAAAATATATCTGCACCCCAAGTTCACTGCAGCACATGTGTAATAGACAAGATGTGGAAACAACTGAAGTGTCCATTGATGGGTGAATAAAGAAAATGTGATATATGGATATATAGATATAAATATAGATATAGATATATGATGGACTATTATTCATCCATAAAAAATTATCAAAGTTTGCCATTTGGAACAACATGGATAGATAGGCCTTGTGGGTATTATGCCACGTGAAATAAGTTGGACAGAGAAAGACAAATACCATATGATCTCACTTACATGTAGAATCTAAAAACAAAACAAAACAAAAAAACAATTAACAATAACAACAACAACCAAACTCACAGATACACAGATACAGAGAACAGATTGGTGGTTGCCAGGGATGGGGGGCGTGGGGCAGGTGAAGATGGTCAAAAGGTCCGACCTTCTGCTTACGAGGCCTAGGGTTGTAATGTACAGCACAGTGAATAATACTGCATTACATATTTGAAAGTTTCTAAAAGAGCAGATCTTAAAAGTTCTCATCACAAGAAAAACAAAATGTTGTGACTATGTAAACTAAACTTACTGTGGTGGTCATTTCACAGTATGTACAAATACCAAATCATTATGTTGTACACCTGAAACTGGGATAATGTTATCTGTTTATTACATCACAGTTTTAAAAACTAAATAATCTAAATAGAAGAGCGGTAACAGGAGACACGGCACCTATTCAACAAATCGCTTGCTAGACTAAGAGACTGAGCGCCTGTCCTTAGCTGTTCATCTTCTTACCTCCTACTCATCTTCTGATCTAAGGCGAGGCGTCATTTCCCCCAGGTCCAAGCTGTCTGCTCTCATGGGCTTCCATTGCACCCTCTTAACTTGTCTTTCCATCACACCACCTTATGTTACCATTGCCCTTTCTGTATCTGTATCATGCTCCCCAACTAGGCCATGACTCCCAAGGCAGACTTGTTCCCAGTACCTAGCACAGAGCCCAGGAAGGTGCAATAAATATATGAGGAATGCATGAAGGAGCCACTTTATCATAAATAGGAAACTTTTTCACTGATGTAACAAAACTATAGAATGTGCATCCTTAATGGTTTTACGCGCCATATGTGACTAGATCCCTTAGGAAGTCCCCATCATACCATCCACTCCCCTTGCAGCGGGGGCTCAGCACTTGAATACACCCCAGGAATTGATCAAACTTCATAATTCATTAATTAAAAAATGAATGCCTTATTGAACGTTTCATGGAAAGGCAGGGAAGAAGGTTTACATTCTCATACCACATGCAACACTTCTTTAAAATCCCTTCTATACTTTTCTTTCCCATGAAATTCTCCCAGCACGGCTCCCTGGCCCTCTTCTCTGCTCACAGGCCCCCTCTGCAGCCCCGGTGCCCTGGGACATGGCCTCCTCCCTCTCCCAGCCCTTCCATCTCCAGGTTTTAGGCAGCAACAACTCATTCTGACTTGCACTGGCCTTGTCATCACCCAGCCCAACAAATAAATGCTTCTCCTTGAGACCCACCCTCATCAGAAAGGTGAACTATACATCAAAAATAAGTACATTTTCTCGGGAACATACTTTTAGATTGCAAGTTTACAGATGGTGGAAATCATGTCCACTTAACCCGCCAGAGTAATTCCACATCCAACTACCTCCTGGGCCTCGACTCCTGAAAGACTGACTGAAACATCTTTCCTTTCATTCTCAGGGTTCTGAAACTATCACTCTCCACTCAGACGTGGGAGGGCCAGAGTTGGAACAGACAGGTTTTAAATATGTTCCCAGCACGTTGAAATACCTCTTACAAGATGGACATACAGTATTATAAATACTAACAGTCTCCGTTGAACCTTTTCAACCCAAGAAGCAGAACCGGGAAGAGTTACACGTATGAAGAGATTTACTGAAAGGGATTACCTGTGCGGTTGTGGGGGCTGGCTGAGCACGCCCCGTATCCAGGAGGCAGAGTCGGAAAGGAGGTTTGTCCGGCCGGAACCCAGGGCAGAACTCCTTCTTTCCCTTTTCAGTCCTTGCACCTGATTTGCTCAGGCCCACCCCCCTGAGCCAGCAAAATCACCTTACAGAGAGTACCCTGAACAGGGGCTCGTAATCTGCAAAATGTCTTCATAGCAAGACCTTGATGAGGGTTTGATTTTATTCAACGAGGGGACTGTAGTCTAGTCAAGTTGACCCATCAAAGAAGCGATCACATCGTAATAAAAACAAGAGGAAGTTGTACTTATGGAGCGATCTGCTCTAAATGCTTCACATATGTTCCCTCCTTTACCTGTCACAACTACGAAATGTGATATTATCTCCATTTTACACAAATTCATGGGGCTGATTATTGGCCATGATGCCAATGTAAAGCAGCAGTTCATACTTCAATCCGTTTTAGAGTTATTAGCCGACAGTTCTATATTAATACTGGGAAACAGAAGGGCGGAGAGGAAATCCTTCCTCCAGCATCTAGCCAGGTGGTCCTTGGTGAAACAAGGCTCTTGGTTGGTGCCTCAATATCCCACCCACGATCCGCCAGGGGGCTCATGTCCCACTTCCTACTGAAAGTGCTCATCAAGGGACTTCAAAGGCCCAAGACAGCGCGGGCCAGTTTCTCAGCAGCTGTATTATTATCAACATTTGGGGCTGGTGGATTCTTTGTTGGGGAGCCCATTCTGTGCACTAAGATGTTTAGCAGCGTTCCTGGCCTCTGCCCACTAGATTCCAGTAGCGCTCCCATCCCTCCAGTTGTGACACCCAAAAATGTCTCCAGACATTGCCAAATGTCCCTGAAGATGGGGGCTGGGAAGGGGGGGAACAGCAAAATCCAGTTAAGAACAGCTGGTGTAGACCAAAGCTTTAGATAGATGACGTCTACGAAAGAAAGGTTGAGGCTACAACATGGTCATTTCCAAATAGAGGGCAGCGGTCTCTCTCCAGGGGAGCAGCCACCCTTTTGGAACACAATGCTGTTTTCCTCACCTTCCAGCACATGCTGCTCCCTCAACCACCTGCTCCCGTTTTCCTGGATAATATCCATTTATCCTTCAGATGCCCTGAGCCCATCCAATCTGGGGAAGGTGCCCCTCCCGGAGGCATTCACTGACTGGTTTCCTTACCTGCCCCCCCCGACTATTGTACGTTCCATTTCAGCACCAGCTGTGTCTTCCTCAGCACCCTGTCCTGAGCCTATCACAGTGCCTGAGACGCATGCTCAGTTAATGCTTTTTATTAGACAACCCTAAAATCTAAATTTTATTGACTGTTTACCCTCGTGCCCAGCACTGTGTTAAGAAAGAATGAAATTGTAAATGAGGAATGAATGAGTGTTGCATGGGGAACCTCAAATAAGCTACATGTTATTCATTATAGTCAGAATTGTACTAATTATCTCAATAGTAGGAGTATTTCCATACATACAATGCAAAGACTAACAATTTTCAAACATTTTGTACCCTGCTGGGATATTGTGATTTATAATAAATATATGTTTTGGTCTTCATCTAAAGTTCCTGGCTCACAGTTCCCCAAACCCTTGGAGTTTCCTGAGGGATAAGAGTGATGGGAGCATCTTTTGTTATTGTTTGGTCTTTTGCCCTCAGTGTCTGAAATTGCTTCAGAGCCATAAAGGAGACATGGTTGTCTAGTTATTTATAACGAGCCCCTTTCTCCCACACCTGAGTTTATGGGAATGAGGTGACTTCTGCAAACCCCCCTAAAGATGGTGGGGGCTGGTTGTCAGGGGCACCAAGCTGAATAATTGGTTTGAACTTTCAGTCCCACCCCCTGATTTTCGTAGAGGGAAGAGGGGCTGGAGGTTGACTCAATCACTAATGGCCAATGATTTAATCAATCATGTCTATGTAATGAAGCCTCCATACAAATCCAAAAGGATGGGGGTGCACTGAGCTTCCAGGTTGGTGAACTAGAATATTTCCACACGACGACACCTGCCATTGTGGCAGGTCCCAGACTCCACAAGGACAAACGCTTCTTCATTTGGGACCTCATCCTATGTATCTCTTCACCTGGCTATTGATTTGTATCCTCTAATATCCTTTGTAACAAAGCAGTAATCTAGTGAGTAAACATGTTTCCTGAGTCCCGTGAGCAGCTCTGGCAAATTAATCGAATCCAAGAAGGGGGTGGTAAGAACCTTTGATTTACAGCCAGTCTGTCAGAAGCACAGGGAACAACCTGTACTTGAGATTAGCATCTGAAGTGGAGGGCACTCTTATGGGACTGAGTCTAACCCATGGCATCTGACACTATCTCCAAGTAAATATTGTCACAATTGAGTTGGATCATAGGGCACCCACCTGGTGTCCAAGAATTACTTGGTGGTGTGGGAAAAAACCCACACTTTGTAATTGGCGCCAGAATTGGACCTCTGAAATGCATTTTACATTAAAGCTTCAGTGAACATAGTTTGTCCATCTGTAATGATGCAGGGGGACCATTTAAGGTACGTCCATCTGTAGGAACCATTATTAGGGATATGAATTATCACATTTCATCGATGGCGGAAGAGTCACTCGGTCTTCAGTTCTTGTTGATAGAGCACCAGAGAAACAGCCTTTTCTGTGGCAGAGACATGGCTTCGACACAAAGCTGAGTCACTTTTGAACCCCTGAACCATAGTAAGGAAGTCACCAAATTTTCCCTCCCCCAAGAGACCATTGCTATGTGCCCCAAGAGACACTTCTCTTTGGTACTTAGCCTGGATTTTACACAAGGGACTAAACTATTATACTATTTGAGCCAGATCCATCAAAACTAACGAGCCCCTTGTGCTTGATGGTTCTTCTTCTCCATCGTAGACTATTATCAGCGACCTGTGAGCACTTCCCTTCCCAGAGCTGCCTGCGGCTTCAGTCTCATAGTTCGGACATGACCCCCTCCCAGTCCTGCATCTCTGTGCAGATGGCTGAGACTCAATTCATCAGATGGCTCCAAAGAGCTTGTGCAGTTAAGGATACGCAGTCTAGAAAAGCCCCAAGCCCTGACTACCGACCCAGTGCTTTTTGTTCAGGCTTTCCAAAGGTAACTGGCTCAGCCCTGTGGCCTAGAAGGCAAGGGCCAGCCATGCTCCTGTTCAGTCCACAGTGGCCATTTTGAAATTACAGAAGGAGAGCAGATGGAGAAGTAACCTCAAATGAATATTCATAAGAAGAAAATCAATTATCTACCGTATGTGCCACCTGCCCTATCCACCCATCTTAGCCCACAGCTGTGGGAGGCGGGGGGGGGGGGCAGATATACCAATCACAGCCTTCACCTTGAAGGTTTTCACAGAGTCCAAGAGTCCAGTGCCAAACCTGGAATTTTGGCACGCCTGACCTGAAAAGATGGAATACTTTTGTTCATGACCTTCAAAACAGGGCCAAAGCCACAGAAAGATGGCACGGTGTAATGGAAAGAGCAAAGCCTTCCAAGGCAGTCTGGCCTTGGCTCATATCCCAGCATTGACCCTTCTTAAGTCCTGCCCCATAACTCTGATTAAACTAGACAGGTTACACAGACTCTGAGCCTCACTGTCCTCACCTACAATAGGGAAACACACCTACCTGTGTCCAGGGTCGGGGGACAGGGAGGAGGGACTAAGGGAAAGCATACGTAGCACTCCGGCATGGCAGGAATGAACAACTATTAGTTCCTTCTGCCCAGAAAGATGCCATGTCATAGGGAAGAGCTGGGATTTACAAGCATCACACCATTTAAATTCACTGGTGATGGACAAAGGTGTGTGATGCCTAAAAGTTTTATGGTGCCACCATTAACTTTTTTTTAGGAGAGACATACATAAAAGATTTAATGTTAATATAAAATGTTCCTTGAATACTTTGCAGTTGTTATTTTAAATAACATAGCTCCCTTGATAGGCCCTGTATTCCTGCATCCAGAGGTATTCCAAGGACAAGACCAGCAGCATTTACTCAGCATTAAAAACTTTAGAGGACCTCAAAATGATCAGTTGTGCTTATAAAAAAAGCATTTTACAAAATGGTCGAAGTGAATGGAACCAGAGAGCCAAGGTCAAGGGCTGGGACCCCCCACCCCCACACACACTATGTGCCCAAGGACCCCGTTCTGTGCTCAAAAACTGCCATCTCCCCCTCCTCCTCTCCCTAGCTGCCCCCCCATACATCCCACCCTCCTCCTCCTACTTCCCTTGGGAAGAAAAGGACCGCCCCTAAGCTGGTATTTCCTGCAAATACCCTAGACCCAACTTTCTCATGAAGCCATCCCAAAGCAGACTCTGGTTTCCCACAATGAAAATGCCAGCTTTTAACATGATTCTCTTAATGATGATTTACAAGTGGGAAGAGAGGAGAGTGGTAGTTAAAAAAGAGATCCTATGAATACGACAGTTTCTATTCTTGAGCACTTATGATTTGCATCCCGGCTGTCTCCTTTGTCGCTTGTCTTCTCTTTGTTTTCCCCATCTCCCAGTTCATCTGTGTGGGTGTTTGAAACACAGACAGTAGGAGGAGGAAGCAAAGGATCTGCGTGACGGATCACCCCACCCGATAAGCACCCAGGCCACGTGATTCAATGGTGCCAAGAAAGAACTGAGTTATACTAATCAAAAATTGAATCATTCCTACAGCTTTGTTCACAGAACCATTACAGGGAGCAGGTCGTTGGAGGCACCTGGGCCCCTTCCTGTCTTTCAGACAGCCAGGTAGCCACTGTCATTGCTGTCCCTCCACACGGGGACAGCTCGCCAACAACCAGCGCCGTCTGTAACCTGGGATTCTGTTTTTACGTCCACGTTTCTCACCCTCCTCATGGTGGATGGGACAAAAGCCTAAACACAGGCCTCCCTCCTGCGACAGGTCTGCCCTCTCCCAATCAGTCCATGACACTCACACCCCTCGCGGATGGCCGTTGCTGCCCCTCAGCTCCCAGACTCACCCTGTCCTCCAAAAATAGAAATGGAAGTTCGGAAGAGAAAAGACAGCAAACAAGACACCTCTCATCCATCCTCACTGCCTCTCCTAACCACAGCGGGGAGGTCCACACTTGCCAGCCCATCATCAGAAGCCTGATAGCTACGTTAGAACATCAGCCCTTGAACTCATGAAACTGCCTGCTTGATGGTGGGAACGAAATGCAGATTCTCCACTGAAAGCTGGAGTTACGCAGGAGCGCCAGAAAGGATAGGGGCAGACTAGGGAAAAGAAGGGGAGAGAAGAAGAAAAAGAAAATGATTGGCTCATAAAACCCTGCTGTTTCAGGGCGAGTCCCAGGTAGGTCTTCTCTCCACAAGTTCACGACCATTGTCCTTCACCATCGCCTGACGTCTCCTAAGGGCTTTGTGAACATGCGAGGAGGGAAAGCATACCTTCATCCCTGCACATGGCTCTCTGGAAGCCCTCTTATCTCATCCGCTGGCCCCTGGGCCTCACCTGTGACATATATGTCTCCCTCCTCCCTGCCCCTCTCTCCACGGCCCCTTGGTGCCCAGGACCTTCCCCCTGTGCCGCCTTTCGCTCATAGGGGCCCATCTGCTCGTTAGCTCTGCTCGCCCAGTCCGACTCTCAGTGTGTCACACTGCCCAGTCCCATCCGTCAGAAACACCTGCCTGTCGGGTCCTTGAGAAATGGCCTTGATTCAAAGCACAAGAAGGAACCCATGAGGCCACAGAGCCGACAGTTGTCATCATCGTCCTCTGGTTCTCCTCCACCTTTTCCTCGACACCCTGATGAAGGTCATAGGGGTGATTGAGACAAATAAAACAAAGCAAACAAATCTTCATGCGCCCTGTGCTGGGGACGCGTGTAAAACAGGCCACACTTCTCAGAGGACCCGCAGGGCCAGTGTTTATCAGCAAAGCCCAGCCCAGCTGGAGCGTCAATGAGAGACTGGAAGATTATATAAAAGGAAGACAGAAGAGCCCCCCAAGAGTAGTATGAAGGTCAGCAAGTCACTTTGTTCAGCTTTAAATCTGTAAGGTGTGACACCTTGGCAGACCTGGGGACCGCCCTTATATTCCTTTTGATGGCAACCCAGGACTTATTACAGCCTAGCTCACTGTATATATTCAGGCCCTGACAGCTCCACAAAATGCCTTTCTTCACACAACGGGGTCATTTTCCACTGCAACCTGCAACCTGAAGCTGGGACAGAGCTGGCATTCAGGCCCCAGCAGAAAAGCTGCTCAGTCGCAGCAGAGAAAAGGGCCCATCTGTCTGCTCTGAAGGTTCAGGAACCAGTAAGGATCCTGCCGTCACCTCCATGCTGCCTGTGGGATTGTAACAATCAGACCAACGTTCAGCTTTAGCGCCTGGTGCTGTGACAGGCTGGACCGAGACGTCATCGGCCCCTCCCAAAGACAGGTGCATGCCTCTCCCCCACATAAAACCAAGCCCACGAGTCTCTCCCGCGAGGCAGAAAGAAGCTTTTCTCTACCCTTCCAGGTTTTTCCAGCTAGTCTAGTAATTAAATCTATATGAGACTGAGTAACACAAGAAACAGCAAAATTTAATTACATACGTATGTATGGGAACGCCACATACAGAGAAAGTCAGAGACAGAGTGAAAATGAGGCGAATGTGGCATTCTGAGCCAAGGATGAGGTCAGGGGCTTGGGGCTTCAGAGGGGAGAAAGGCCACTGAGGTTCCATGAGAAGAGCAGAGGTTCCATCATTAGATGTTTGTGCTGCCCTGTAGAGAGGTCATAGAAAGTTATTTCTGATAATAACACTTACAGTGGGCAAGGCCCCTAATTCAAATTCCTTAAGGGGGAGGTAAAAGTGTCTCATGAGCCCACAGGGTCTCCGCTGCCTTCAGCTCAAAATAATCCACATGCCAAAGTGTCACATCTTGGGGAGGCCTGTTCTGAATTCCTTCACTCCCGAAGATAGTTTGCATCTCCACACAGCGACTCAGAGTAACATCTGCTATAGTAAAGGTATTTGAAGGGCTTTTCCCCTTACTATAATCTTCCTTCCTCCTGTCCCACCCCCCACCCCAAAGCCTGTATCCAGAAGCCAGTGTTTTTGCATCAGGGAAGGTTCCTCCCACCCCCTCACTGGCTGTGGGGACCTCCTCACTGCTCCTGCTGGTGCTGTGACTCTGCCTCGAATGCCCTTCTCGCTGTCCCTGCCCCTCATCCAACAAGAAATTCTCGCTTCCAGGCTCAGCTGGGAAGTCTTCTCGAACCCCAACTGCCAGATCTAGCTGACCGCTCACTTCCTTCCCACCTTGGAAGTCCCTCTCCTAAAACTCTGACCACACTGTTCGGAAATGACATGTGTACACGTGTCCTCCCAGGACGCTCACCTCCTTGGGGACAGCCGTAGTTTATTTTGTTCATTTTGATTTTAAAATCCACGTCTGTGCCCCAGCCTTTTGATGGCAACCCAGGACTTAGAATTTTAGATGAAATGAATGCGCTGACCAAAGCCATGGTCTCTCTGCTAAATGCTTCAGCTCTGTCCTTGAGCAGCATCAGGCAGCAGGAGCTGTGTTCCGCTGTGACATTCAGAGAAGCCGCGAAGGATGGACGCTCAGAGCCCCTGACTGTTGTCTGCCACGGCTCTCACTTTAGATCACTTTCTAAGACAGGCCACATAGAGGAAATCTTTTAAAACTGTGCCATAAGCCAGGTTTGGAGACCAAATCCCCTCTGTAACACTGGGAGGGTTGATAGAAAAGTGGGCCTACCTGAATAAAGAATCACTTGAAATGGGAGGATCAAAATAAAAGCTGTGGGCCTCTGGTAATCCATCCGAGCATCACTGTACCCCTGTCCCAAGGGCAGCTGCCTCCTCATCACAATGACCCAGAAATGTATGGGGCCTGGCACCTCTCAAGCATTTCTCTTGGCAGAGAGAGAGTCCTGCGAGGTAGAAGGTCTTGACTGCACCCATGGAGAGGGAAAAAAATCACACTTATACCTGACTGACCCTCAAGCTAAATGCTTTCGTGTTTCCCATCCACCCCTCTCTGCCTCCTTGGTCAAAAATGGGAGAGGCATCACGAAGTATGGCAAAGTGAAAAGGGAATGTGATCTGGAGTTACACAGACCAGAGTTCAAATCTCACCTCCACCATTTACTAGCTGCATGACCTTGAGCAAGCTCCTTGACCTTGCCAAACCTCAGTGTCTTCAGCTGTAAAATGGGAATGAAACTACGCAGCTCAGAAGGCCGATGTGAGAAATAAAGAACATGATGTCTATAAAGCAGGCTTCCTGCAATGGAAGAAGCTCAGTAAATGTTACTCCCTTTACTCTAACCCAGGGTCCCAAAGTGGAGGTGTCATAGGTGTAAAAAGGGTTTCATAGTCAAATAAGTTTGGGAAGTGCTTGGTTAGACAAATCAATACCTGTTTGTCCTCTGCAGAACTTCTCAGAGCCTTTAACCTGCCAATGTGAGCTGTGAGTCTCCAGAAGGTTACTATCGTCTTCAGGCTTTCCCAGGCCACTGTGATCACAATACCCTCTTCGTGGAATATCATTCAGGGGCAGTGCTCCTTGGCTTATCACTGAGGAAACAACGCTTTAAAGTAAAGAAAATATAGCAATGAAATGTCACACTACTCTGATGGCCCCCTTCTAGAATCTGTAAATGGCCACTGTTTCCACTGAGAGAAACCATCACCAAAAAAGAGAATCCAATCTCAGCTTCATTCCCCAAAACTATTGCTTAAAAAGGTTGCTTCTCCCAACCCTGACTTTTCCTAGCCAAGAACCACCCAGCAGTACCCACTGCCTCAGCCCTCACTGCTCCCCCATCTCTGCTGGTGTTCCCCAGCACTTGCTTCTCTGGAAGGAATTGGTGCCACAAGTTAAAAGCAGAGAGGTGAGTGGTTAAGCCATTTTTAGGCTCTTGTCTGATTTCATGCCTCGCAAACAAAGTTACTGCAACTAAGGATTTCTGGGCCAATTTGTAGCTGCAGAGAAATTTTCAGCCACTTGATTAACTGTTCACAGCCCCATAAAAGATGCAGGCTGAGTTGTTAACTCAAGCCTGGTTGGCAGAGTCCGAAGCAGGCAGCCAGAGTAGCTCAAGCAGAGAACCAACCACCATGGGAAGAGGGCACGGTCTTCCCAAGGCTGTCATTTAGCCCAAAAAGCGTATTCTATTGTCATCAGCGATTGTACTCATCAGTTATGGATCCTGGCGGGTTGCGAAATAAGCCGGTCTGCTTGCAAGTAGATTTCTCATTTTGCAGAGGAAGGAAATTAATATGCACACTCACTCTATCCCAAACTATCTATCAGGTGTGAAGGGCCTCTCTGGACAGTCTGTCCAATAAAGCTCAGCCTAGAGACCCGCCAGATGGCTTTACACTTCAGTTTGTGAATAAGATGCAAGGACAGTTGATCCCTTCGTGCAGATGAGAATGTCAGACGGCTCACCTTCACCACTGTCCCCTGAATCAGACAGCACGCTTAATCCCGACGCTAAGTCAAGTGCGAAACACAACCGTATGGACAGGGGAGAGGTGGATGGATTGGAAAAAGAGCTTTGAAAATAAGGGTTCATGTTACCAAGTATCAACCTCAAAATCTCCCTCTCCTCGCATTCCCACTTCTTTTCCCCTCACTGCCCCCTCCAGCGGCGACCATCAACTCTTAGTAATAGCCTCCCTGTGTCCAGAGCAGCGCCTGGCTCCGTGACACACACAGTCATTTCTGCAAAATGAAAAGCCATCTGTTGAGCAGTATGTGGAGGGGTTCTATGTCGGGATCTTATCCTCACACCAGCTCTGGAAATAAGTCTTCCCATTTAACAGATGGTAAAATCGAGGCTCAGACAGGTTAGAAACCTACCCACAGGCATTTCTCACAGTACCTATGTCACAGACGAGGCTAGAAGTGACTGGGGAAATGAACAGCCAACCCCCATCTCCCCCCATGTCTGAGGTGGAGGGCAATGACTCAGTGATTGTTGGGCGGCCATTCCAGAATCTTTGAACACCACTGAACATGGAAAATGTACGAATGCTCCTATTATAATCTTGCAGCAATAATTTCTCTCGTTCATCAAGTGCTTCCTGTTGGCCGGGAGTTATTCTACCTAATTTAGATCTGTTCCCTATCTAGTCCTCACAACAACCCAGTTAAATAGGTAGGTTTTTGTCCCCCATTATACAGAGAAGAAAACTAAGGTACAAAAAGGGCAAATGCCTTTACACAAGTTTTAAGAGCCACAATTCAAATCTGGACAAGACAGCCTGGCTCCAGAGCCCACACACACTCTAAGCCATCAGTTTTGACAGTACCCCCTCTTTATCTCTCCTAGAAGGTCAAAAATGTCCCCCCATTGAAGTGATTACTCCTGTGTAGTGAGTGACCATATTTTATTCATCTTGTATATATGTGTGTATAAACACACACACACACACGCACGCACACACACCCTTAGCACAAAGCAGACATAATACATGCTTAATAAACTTTTTAATTTCTTACATTCATTAATCCCACATGTTTCTTTTGTTACATTCCCATTTTTTTGGTGAGAAAATCGTGTATTATTTTGGTCCCATTGTCTAGGCAATAGGTTATCTCATTCTCCCAAATAACTCATCAGAAAATAAAAAGGGGGCGGCCGGATGGCTCAGCTGGTGAAAGCACATGCTCTTAACCACAAGGTTGCTCGTTCAACTCCCTCATGGGATGATGGGCTGCAGCCTCCACAACTAGGCTAAAAATGGTGACTGGACTTGGAGCTGAGCTGCACCCTCCACAACTAAGATTGAAGGATGACTTGACTTGGAGCTGATGGGTCCTGGAAAAAAAACACACTGTTGGTTACCCAATAAAAATTTAAAAAAAAAAAGATTAAGGATGTTATTTTAAAAGACAATGAAAAGGGAGTCCAGTTGGAGCAAAACACCAGAAGCCATAACTGACAAGAGACACTTCCTAACCAAACACTTTAAACCCTCAGGAGGAAGTTTAGGAAAACAGCTCAGCGAGTCAACGTGAGACAATTTCACCAATGATCAGGAAGCCAAAGAAAGCCTAACAATGGGGATACGCTCTGAGGACTGCATCCTTAGGTGATTTTGTCATGTGCTGACATCACTTACACACTCCTAGAGGGTCTCGCTGACCACACACCAGGCTCTGTGGTGTAGCCTAGTGCTCCCAGGCTACACGCCATACAGCGTGTGACTGCACTGAATACTGTCAGCAACTGCAACAAAATGGAAAGTGTGTGTGTAAATCCAGGAAAGGTACAGTAAGATCACGGTATGAGAGATTAAAACATGGTACACCCATGTAGCACACTTACCACGAGTGGAGCTTGCAGGACTGGAAGTCTGGTGTAATTGGTCTGGGGTGAGGCATAGAGAACTGTAGACGCAAAGCGCTTGGTGGGAGAGAGGAGTTAGGAGGCAGGGCACCTGTGGAAAGAGGTGCCTTCAGAAAGGCACAGAGAGTTCTCATGGACTCCTTCTCCCTGAAAGCCCCAATCTCATCTCTAGTCTATACTCCCGACGTCTTCAATCTTGAATCAATCACCAGATGGAGTCATTGATTCGCCCCCACACCGTTGATCACTTTTATAGCTGGCTTTTCATTCTTACTGCCATCATTCATGACTAAATTATTACAAGGCTTCTTATCTATAAAATTGGATAAAATATGTTTGTTTTAATGTGCAAACCACGGTCATGCTGAGCCCCTGCCTGCTCAGAGTGGCAGGGCAACAACCTTTCTCTATCGATCCCCTCTATCCCTGTGGCTGTGCACACAGTCCAGGCAGAAGGAGAGCTCCCTGAGGCCTGTTCTCACAAACACTCACCCCCAGATGCTGTCTCTGCTCCCCTTACCCCTTTGCTGTCTCAAAGCAGAGGACAGGAAGCCCTTCTAGAGCCCAGAGAATGAAGACAGTGCAAAGAGAAGACCCATAGCCACTGCTACTAGGCCGGCTCTCTCTACACACATCCACGGGTCACAAGGCCACCAGATGTGCCTCCTGACCTGCTCAGTCAGCAGAAAGAGCCTGGACCCAGGGGCTGTGGCTCTTAGCAGTAACCCTCCTCCGACCCAGCTTTCTTACTCTCCCAGCCCTGCCTCCATCATGAAATAATTCTGCCCCTGCTCTCACAGCACACACCATGAGGGCATGCTCCAGTTATAATCTGTCTACTCTCTGGCCCCACTCAAATCTAACTCTTATTTCAAGAAGTGACTCATTTTCCGCTTCTCCGTGAACCTCCACTGACTACCCGATGTCTCTCTTTCAAACTGAACGTATCATCTCTTCTTACTGGGCATTTGTGGTATTTCTTCCAATTATTTATTAACTCCTGTCTGGGTGAGTCTTCCTCCCACAACTGTACAGTAATTCCCCGAGAGCCAAACCCATGGCCTACACTCTAGGTTACCTAGGACAGTATGTTTTGCGGAAAAGATATCTGAATAAATGTGTGTCAATTAAGGCATAAACTTCAGTAGTACAAGACACCAGGAAGAGCTCAGATCCGAACTTAAAACTCAAGTATCAGGCTGTTGGAAAAGTCATGACACATTTTTGCAACGAAAAACAGAAAAACTACGTCATGACTTTTTCGACAACCCAATACATTTTGAGCTGCATAAGTAGAAGCAAGGCCCTCCGTGGAGGCATCTCTAAATCAGGGCTAATTGCAGCTACATGACAGGGTGGATATGAGTAGTCAGTAAGATAAATGTACATAAAGTACCTAATCCGTACCCAAAACATAGTGTGTCCTCAACAAACGTTAATTACCTTCCCCGGCCAGCCTACCCGAAACCGATGACATAGAATGAATGACCTGTTTTGGGAGGCCCGGAAAACTGACAAGCATAGTTTACATTCCAAGTGTCAAAATCCTGGTCCAGGAAGCTCAGCTGTTGACAAGGTGTGGAAGACAAGGTCATCTTTGACTCTAAGGGGACCTGAAACGAGGTTCGGGAAAAGGTGCGATACTAACCAGTTGTAAATCAGAGTTAATTCAAGAACCATGTCCAACCCAAAGGTTGGAGCAGTGAGGGGTGCTAGAGACTGTCCACCAACCATTCTGGCACTGCGAAAAGGGGAGTGTTCAGCCCAAGGGTCCCTGACCCAGACGCCCCTGGTTTCACAGCCCTGTGGTTAGGGCTCTGGCTGTGCTAAAGCAAACGGAGAAAGATGGCGGCTCCCTCCATCATCCCTGGAACAGCAAACTCACATTCCCCTTACATGTTGACAAATTTCTTAACTGGCCATTAGGACAGCCACCCTCTGTGACACCCAGTTGAGCCCCGGGCTATTTATAAATGATGAATGTTTGCAGCTTGGGATAAAAATAAAGCTCTGTGCTTGCGTGCAGGAGTGTGTGTGTGTGTGTGTGTGTGTGTGTGTGTGTGTGTGTCCTCTGAAGTATCATTAATGATAGGACCAGAACTCACTGCACCTTCTGTCCAGAGCAGCTTCCAAACACCTTAGACTCTAAGGGGAAAAAGCAGCACCTCTGCCTCTCACGGAGGCAGTCGAGTTTCCCACCCACCTGTCTTCTCAGCTAGAGCCAAGTCAGCCTCCTGCCTCCATCGCCACCTGCCCTAGGACTTCCGGCTGATTCACCTTTGTCACCTCAGCAGGTGCTTGTAAGGATTAAACTGGGGAAACGAATGTCCCTAAAACGCTAGTGCTTTGCCCGCTGTTCCTATTGTAACATACCTATTGTTACATTATTATAAGTCAAGAAACGGAAGAACGAGAGTAAACTGCAATATGTTAAGCATGGGTAGAGACCAAGTCTAGACAATGATGAGCAACATGAAAAGGGGGTTAAAGCGGTGGGAGTGGCATTTGCCCAATGCCCACTCCGGGCCCCTCCTCTGGGTTTCACACTTCCTCTGCTGTCACGCGTGTGACCGTGTGGCCACTTCATTTGCAAACCCTCTCAGTGTCTGACTGAGGTGAACTCGTTTAGAGCACTTCGGGCCCTCTTGCAACCTTC
The DNA here is from genome assembly GCA_033961575.1 of Aselliscus stoliczkanus. Taxonomy (NCBI): domain Eukaryota; kingdom Metazoa; phylum Chordata; class Mammalia; order Chiroptera; family Hipposideridae; genus Aselliscus; species Aselliscus stoliczkanus. Next base: position 12,231,933 of record CM066734.1, read on the forward strand.
CTGCCCATTTTATCTCTATTCTACAGATGAGAGCACTGCGGGTTAAGTGAAAGACATTTCCAAGGTGAAAGAGATAGTTGGTGGCAGAACAGGGACGCAGGACTATTGGATCCAAAGCCACCCTCCCACCCCTGTACTGCCCTCCCTTTCTAAAGCCCGGAGCCACCCGGGGCCTTCACAGTGGTGGCCACAGAGTGTGGGGACAAATGGCAAGACGACTGGGGGCTTGCATCAGGGCCAGTGAGTCCCCCTTACAAGTGAGTTGGAGAGTCCCCACGGGGGGCTGGCTGCTGTGTAAAGGGGCCCATCGCCATCCCACTCAAATCGGGCTTCTTCCTTTCCACTGCCGTCACTGCCTCCTGCGATCCACGCCTTGCTTACCTTCTAAGGTAGAGACCAAACAGTGATTCCTATCCTAACCGGTGAAACACTGGGGCTCACCGCCTAAGGGTGGGACCAGGCCTCTCCTAATTCGGGGAGAGCCAACCAGACCATTGCAAGGGTCTGTCTGCACGTGACCACTGCCCATTTACCCAACAGCCGTTACAGAAGAATGTTGGTGCCAGGTCCCAGACCTATGGCTGGTCCTCGTTCTCTCCCGAGGCCAGGCCTGCTGCATGGTTTCATTTAATTGTGGTACTTTTGTCGTTTGATATCTGCAGCCAGATGCCCAAGGGCAGTGAATGCCCTTTTCCATCAGTTTGACCAAGAAAATGCACCTGCCATGGCAGTATCTGCTTCACTGGGCTGCTGACTTGTTTTAAGAAGTAAATCTCTCCTGTTAACTTTATTTTTCACGCTGGGGTGCGTGTACTCCTCCAAGACTGACAATCACTTGGGGGGAGGGGGCTCTTCCTCTCGTGTGAGAAAGTAGCGCCCCCTCGTGCCCGTTCGCCCAACTGCAGCCAAAATATATCCCCGCGGTCACCTTATTAACAAGGAAAGGTTGGTGCCCTCAAGGCGGATTTTTACATGCATTCTTCTTTTCTCCCATCACAGAGCTGGCCTAGTAGTATTACATGTATCTTACTTTTAAGACAAATCCGTAAGACACAAGGCTCCAGCGAGAAAGCTGCGTGCGTTTTCCACTTGCCAACTCGGTGTCATACTTTCCAACTTTGGTGGCTGTCGTTTATAAATGATGAGCTCATGAGAGGGAAGAGCTAATGCAACGCCCAGGTGCCCAGAACATAACTGTGGAGAAAGACAGCCCTCCCGTGAGAATTCATGCAATCGTCTTGACTTTATTTAGCCCTTCATCGTCTCTAAGCGTTCAGTGCAAAATGATCCTCTTGGCACCTCTAAGGACTATGAGTCCCAGCGTTGCTGCATGAAGGTTACCACAGGAACTTACACGGAAAGAGGTGGAGGCTGTGTCCTCTGTGGCGACTGAGAGCAGGGATGGGGCTGTTCACTGCCCCCTGGCCGCCTCGCCAGCGCAAGACCCAAGAACCATCAACCTATTAGCACCCAACAAGGCCCAATGGGTCTCCAAGATCCCAATTCTTCCCAGATATCTAACTCAGGGTTTCTCAGCCTTGGCCCCTTTGGGATGGATAGCTCTTTGTTGGGGGAGGGACAGTTCTAGGCACTGAACATTTGGTAGCATCCCTACCCACTAGATGCCAGTAGCAACCTCTCCCCCCACCTCCGTTGGGACAATCAAAATATCTCATTTGCAGATGCTCCCTGGGGATGCAAAACCCCCCCTGGTTGAGAACCACTATCCTAGAAGGCAAGTAACAGAAATATGAAAATAATAACACTAACAACAGCAGCTATTCCTGTCGCTACCACTCAAAAGACACAAATTGCATGCTCAGAGCTTTATGACTACCTTATGTCACCTTCGCAACAAGGAACCAGTCTGTGTTGACTCGCTAAGGAAACATTGACATTACAGATAAAGAAGCTGTAGCACAGAGATGGTAGGCAACATGGCCAAGGTCACACAGCTGGTAGCGGCAGATTTACCACTTAAATCCAAGCTTTTGGGACTCCAGCACCTGAGCTCCAGATCGTGGGACTGCAGATCACACATGTTTCTGGAACAGCCTTAATTCTTGAAAGTCCTCTTAGAATATGCTAGCACTATTCAAATAATATATCTAGATTTAGGTTTTAAACATATAAATACCATCGCTCTTCTGTGTAAAATCAAAGTGTTAGTGATGCGATTTTGTTGTAGGGTGATGGAGAGAGCCCCACGTCTGAGTTCACACCCTGTGGCCAAAACTGTACTACGTGGCCTTTACTTTGGGTCAATTATTCAAGACTCAAAAATCTCTGTTTATGAAACCTCCAGGATAAAAAGGATTGGCTAGATTAGGTTCTCAACCCTGGCTGCACGTTATAATAACTTGGAGAGCGTTTACAAAGCAATGCCTAGGCCTTACCCCAAACCAATTGTACCAAAATTGCTGGGACCTGGCCCACGACGTTTGTAAGGCTCCCAGAGAGCTACCATGCAGCCAGAATTGAGACCCACGCAACCAGGTGAACTCTAAGACCCTCGAGTTCTAGTTTCCACTTAGGGCCCTCCCCCTCTTAGCCTGGAAGTCTTCTATTCTCACTTACATGGCCCACTAGGGTCTTAGGATGCACAAGAGATCTTTGGGGGCAGGGAGGGGGGCCGGGTTTCTCTGTCTCATAAGATTGTCCCAAAAGTTTTGAACAATTTCCCAGGCCTCCTTCAGTGTGTCAACTGCCCTTCGGTCCCTAAACTAACCATTTCTAGCTTCTCATCCGACCCACCAAGCATGGAAATCCCACCCCTCTGTCCTACAGTAGCTGGGGGTTGGACCCTCCTTCTACAAAAGGCTGCAAAGGGCAAGGGAACATGACAGACAACAGCTGTGTCAACTGAAAGACTATCCCCTTCCTGGCCTTGTTGAGCGCTTGCCCTGTCTGACTTTAATAGAGTCAATTCTAATCCGTGGTCTTGAAGGAGGTGAGAAAATCTCTCCTTTCTGAATATGATGCAGTGCTCCCAAAGCGAGTGAGAACGTCTCACTCAGCAGGTGCCTGCGGGGAGCTGTGGCTCTGGAAACGGGGCTTTGGGCCCTCAGGATGCCACTTCATCCCTCCCACTGCCTCCTGCCACCCCCAACTCTGTGAGTGACCCTCCTGCTCCTGGAGAGCTTCACACAATACTTTTAGGTACAAACAGTAATAACAGTAATTCACATCAAGTACTCCGCCGATGCCAGGCTCTGTGTGAAGGATTTACACGCGTTGTTTCATTTATTCTTCCCAAGTACCCATGGGGGCCAAGTCTGCCTTGGCTCCCAAAAGGGCAGGAGAAGAGCCAGGATTCAGACTCAGCCTGTGCATGTCACCTCTGCTCTGGGGCAGAGGTGAGTCTATAAAGAAGGAGAGAGGGCCGAGTGGCGCGGTGGCGCGGTGGTGAAGCGCTGGCTTCGGAAGCCAGCGGCCCCGGTTCGATCCCACATGTGAGGGCCAGTGACACTGCCCTCAAAAAAAAAAAAAGGAGAGAAATGGGTTCCTGGGGGGTGGGCAGGCCCTGGAGAGAGTGGCCACAGGGGACACAGAGGTGAAAATTTCAGGGGAGAAAGTGGTCGGGGGGGTCCTGTGCTGCCAGGACATCAAGGTTCTATCTAAGCAGAGGCCAGCAAGGGTCATTCAGTGGAGCTGTGGGGGCAGAAGACAGGTGGTGAGGGGAGTGATGGGGGGAGGAATGCAGAGAAAAAGTGGCAATAACTCACAGGGGGGTGGTTAATTTTATTTTATTACATTTTGGCGGGGAGAGGCTCGAGCATATTAAAAGCTGAGAGGAAGGGTCCAGTGGAGAGTGGGAGGTGACTGATCAAGGAATAAAGGGGATTGCAGGGTTGCTGGAGAGGGCAGACAGGGGGAGAGATGGCTGTCTTTGGGGTGAGGCACATCTCCTCTACCACAGTGGGAACAAAGGCAGGAAGTGGCTAGGCTGGAAGATCCAGGGGGCAGTACCTGAAGGTGAGGCAGGGCCTGCCCTGTGCTGGCATCTTGGCATCACATTGTACCCACCCTCACCCCAGGAGGTCGGCACCCCTCAACCCCTCTGTGCAGGTGAAGGACTGGAAACTGAAAAGCTTGGTGACTTCAGTGCCGCCAGCAAGGGGCAGAGCTGGGCTGGGAAACAGGCCTTTCTGGTCCCAAAGCCGTGGCTTGCCCAGATGCAACCTGTCACCCTCTGCAACTCAGCAAAAGGCAACTGGAATCGGGTGTCTCCAGATTCAATATGGGGTCTTCCAGACATTTCCACTGCCCTGCCTGGCCCCTCCTTTCTGGCCTGGAAGTGATCAGCTCTGACCACCCCTGGGTGAACTAGTCTTTGTTCATGACCAGATGAAACTTTGAGCTATTAAATTAGTTCTGCCAGCCAGGTATGAGGTGGTGGGGCTAGGGGTTCATCTTCTCCATCCTTGTCCTGAGTTCTCACCCTTCCAGGCTCCTCCCAGGCTCCTCCCACAGCACCCTCCACACCAGCAGCCCAGGACCCACAGCTAACTGGCTGTGCTCCCTGACCCAATGACATCCTGCACGGCAACTATCTCCAGACTCAGAACTGAAGTCCATCCGCCAATTCCATCGGAAAGCCCAGCAGTCTGATGGAAAACAACGGCAGTAGCATAGGAGGATGCAGATCTCACTCTCCCATGAACAAAATGAAATATGCACGTATGTATAGAGGTAGCGATCACTCCTGCAATACGACCAAGTGCTGAATGGACAACTTCTGACAACAAACAAAAGAAAGAGACCATAGAGAAGGCTGGGAAACTGAGGGGGCCCTGGGAAGCTGTGGGAACCCTCCAGAGCAGAGGACCCGTGAGCATCAGTTTCCCCCACACTTGGATGGGGCAAGCGGGAGCTCTATTGGAGGCTCTAGTCCACCTGCAACATCTGGGCATGACATGCACAGCTGCATTGCCTGGAACCTTCTGCTTCCAGGCAGAGGGAGCGAGGGGGAACAACAGGGTGTCCGGACACCCACCAGGCCTCCCTGCACAGAGCGGGTCCTCCTCACAGGCCAGTAAGTACCCCAGGCAGCGTGAGTGCATGCTCAGCTCCCACATCCCAAAACTGCCCGGCACATGGAGCCTACACAGAGGTCACTTCTACAGACACCACTTTCAGACAACAAACCAAGAAGGATTATAAACACGGCTGGGGAATCTCAGGAGCCCTACAGGCAGTGTGGGAATTCTCCTGGGTTATAGGGACAGGTGCGCGCCATTGTTTATGTCCACTCAACAGGGTGGGTGGGGCTCTGTCCAGGTGTTCTGTCTACCTGCAAGGTCACTGTACTGTGTCCCCAGACATGTTGCCCAGGAAAGGGAACACACAGGATCAACAGGGCACCTGGCCTCCCTACCCAGAGCTGCTCCCACTCGGTGGGCCAGTGCCCCCTACATTGTCAGCACCTGTTTGACTCCTACCTATCTGCCAAAACCTCTGGTCACAGACAGTATACACAGAGCCACTTTTCCAAGACTGCAAGAGGCAGCTATAACTATTTTGTCTGATTCATATAAGCAACCATAAAAAGTCAAACAAAATGAAAAGATAAGAAGAATATCTCTCAAATGAAGGAATAAGAAATATCCCCAGCAAGAAACCTAAAGGAAACAAAAAAAAGTAATTTGCCTGATAAAGAATTCAAAGAAATGGTCAATAAGGATCTTCATCAAACTTAAGGGAATGGAGGAACTTAGGGAGAGCTTCAACAGTTAGAAAGTATAAGAAAGAATCAGGCAGACATGATGAATACAATAACTGCAATAAAAACACATTCAAAAGAATCAACAGCAGATTAGCTAACACAGAATAACGGATCAGAGACCTGGAAGACAGATTAGTGGAAACATACCAACCAGAAGAGCAGAAAGAAAAAAGAATTTTTAAAAACGGAGATGGTTTAAGGGACTTTTGGGATAACATCAAGCACTCAAACATGTGTATTCTAGGGATCCCAGGAGGAGAAGAGAGAAAGGAACAGAAACTTTATTTAAAGAAATAATGGCTAAAAACTTTCCTAACCTGGAAAAGAAAACAGACATCCAGGTCCAAGAAGCACAAAGAGTTCCAACCAAGATGAATCCAAAGCGATCCACACCAAGATATATCATAATTAAAATGGCAAAAGTTAAAATAAAGAGACAATCTTGAAGAAAGGAAGAGAAAAACAAATTTCATACAAAGAAAATCCTCTAAGGCTATCTATCAGCTGATTTCTCATCAGCAACACTACAGGCCAGAAGGTAGCGGCTGGACATCTCAAAGTGCTGAAAGAAAGGAACCTACAACCTAGATTAATATACTCAGCAAGGTTATCACTCAGAATTGAAGGATAGATAAAGAGTTTCCCGAACAAGCACAAACTAAAGGACTTCATCCCATTAAATCAGCTTAACAAGAAATGGTAAAGGTCTTCTTTAAGTAGAAAAGGAAAGGCCATAACCAGAAGTAATAAAATATGAGAGAGCGGAAAACTTCACAGGTAAAGCCAAATATTCAACAAATATGGGAAATCAGGCATTTAAAACATGACTATGAAGGTTAAAAGAAAAAAGTATCAAACTCAACTCAAACTACAATTAACTAGTTAGGAGAACACAACACAACACAAAAAGGTCTAAAATATAACATCAATAACAAAGCATGGAGGGGGAAATAAAAATGTTTCCCTTATAGAATATATTTGAACTTACATGCCTATCAGGTAAAAATAGACTGCTATAGATAAAGAATGATATACATAAAGAATGATATACATATAAATGTAACCACAAACCAAAACCTTCCAAAAGATATATAAAAACAAAGAGAAAGGAACCCAAACTAAATACTAAAGAAAACAGCCAACCACAAAAGAAGGAATCAAGAGAAGAAGAAAGAAACACAGGACAACTATAAAAACAATCTAAAAACAATTACCAAAATGGCAATAAGTACATACTTATCAATAATTGCTTTAAATGTAAATGGATTAAATGGTCCAATAAAAAGACACAGGGTGGGCCGGCCGAGTGGCGCGGTGGTTAAGCGCTGGCTTGGGAAGCCAGCGGCCCCGGTTCAGTCCCACATATGAGGGCCAGTGGCACTGCCCTCAAAAAAAAAAAAAAAGAAAAGAAAAAGACACAGTGTGGCTGGATGGATTTAAAAAAAAATATATGACCCATCTATATGCTATTTACAAGAAACCTTTAAAGACACAGATTGAAAATGAAGGGATGAAAAAAGATATTCCACGCAAAGAGAAACAGGAAGAAAGCTGGGATAGCAATACTTATATCAGACAAAATAGACCTTAAAACAAAAAATGGAAAAAGAGACAAAGAAGGACACTACTTAATTATAAAGGGATTGGGCGGCCCAGTGGCTCAGTTAGTTAGAGCACGAGCTCTGAGCAACAGGATTGCAGGTTCGATTCCCACATGGGCCAGTGAGCTGCGCCCTCCGCAACTAAATTGAAGACAATGACTTGAAGACAATGACTTGAGCTGAGCTGCCGGTGGTGGGAGGCTGGATGGCTCAGGTGGATAGAGCGCATGCTCTTAACAACAAGGCTGACGGTTCTACTCCCTCATGGGATGGTGGGCTGCGGCCTCCCCCGCCCCCCACCCCGCCCCAACTAGATTGAAAGCAAGGACTAGACTTGGAGCTGAACTGTGCCCTTCACCACTGAGATTGAAGTTCAACAACTTGACTTGGAGCTGATGGGTCCTGGAAAAAACACACTGTTCCCCAACAAAAAGTTTTTAAAAAAATTATAAAGGGGTCAATCGAAGAGGATATGATAATTGTAAACATGTACACATCCAACACAGGAGCACCTAAGTATGTAAAGCAATTATTAATGAACATACTCATAAAGGAAGAAATCAACAGTAACACAGCAATAGGGGATTTTAATACCCCACTCATCAATGGATAAGAGCATCTGAAAATTAATAATGATAATAATGAAATAATGCCCTTAACTGTCACATTAGACGGGACTGACTTAATAAACATTTAATCCAAAAACTGCAGAATACACTTTTTTTTCAAGAGTACATGGAACGTTCTCCAGATAGATCACATGGGGCCAAAAAATAAGCCTCAATAAATTCAAGAAGATTGAAATCATGTCAAGCTTCTTTTCCAATCACAGTAGCATGAAACTAGAAATCAACTACAGGAAAAAAACTGGAAAAAACACAAATATGTGGGGACTGAACAACATGTTACTAGACAACCAATGGATCAAAGAGGAAATCAAACAAAAAGTCAAAAATGATCCTGAGTGGCGCATTGGTTAAGCGCTGGTTTTGGGATGCCAGCGGCCCCGGTTCGGATCCCACATGAGGGCCAGTGACACTGCCCTCTACAGCTAACAACAGCTCCACCTGGAGCTGGGCTGTGCGAGCCCCAGTGATGGTGTGGGCTGCAGCCCCTGCTGCAGTGGGCTGCCATAGGCTACAGTAAGTGGCCCGCAGCCAGCGTGAGCGGCTGGCAGCCAAGGGTGAGCTGCCAATAGCCGCGGTGAGCGACATCCAGAGGCCAGCGACCGATCTGCCTCATCCAGGAAGAGCGCAATGACGATACCAACAGTGAAGCAACATCCTCCGCAACTAAACTGAAGAACAAAAAGACAGCAACTTGTCTGTTCCCCTTCCCCGATTCCCCAATAAAATCTTAAAAAAAAAAAAAATGATCCTGAAACTAATGAAAATGAAAACACAACTTTTCAAAATTTGTGGGAAACAGTTCTAAGAGGGAAGTTCATAGCTATATAGGCCTACCTCAAGAAGCAAGAAAACTCCCAAACAATCTAACTCTACACCCACAGGAACTACAAAAAGAAGAACAATGCCCAAAGTAAACAGAAGAAAAGAAATAGTTAAGATCAGAGCAGATATACAAACAAAACAGAAATTAAAAAATAAATAGAAAAGATCAATAAAGATCTTTAAGAGCTGGTTCTTTGAAAAGAGTAGACAAGTTTTAGCTAACCTCATCAAGAACAGGAGAGAGCTCAAATAAATAAAATCATAAATGAAAAAGAAATTACAACCGACACTGCAGAAATACTAAGAATCATTAAGCATGAACATTTACATGCCAGCAAATTCCACTGTCTAAGGCTGTGCTAAACTTGATACAATTTGTCATATAAACAATAGATTAGAGGCTTTTCTAAGACGTAAAGGTACTACTCATAATACAATCAGAACATAATTTCATTTTTGCATTTTTCTTTCCAGCCCTTGTCTATAGGCATAACTTACCATAAGTAAGATTCAGTGTTTTGTAACCCTAAACATAAGATTTCTAGATTTGGTTTTTTTCCTGCTTATCATGTTGTAGACATTTTTCTCCAGCATTTCAGTCTTTATAAGAATAATTGATATAGGACGCATGAGGTCCTTCTCACAGCCTGCCAGCTAAAGCATGGTTGCTTCCAATGTCCTTGAATTACAGCGTGCCAGGTAGCAAGTGGGCTCCATAGCTCAGTGGTTAGAGCACTGGTCTTGTAAACCAGGGGTCGCGAGTTCGATCCTCGCTGGGGCCTCTTGCTGGTTTTTATTTTATTTTTTTACTCTGTTACGTCAATATGGAACGGAAACTCTAAAATGGAAATGTCGCCTTTGCAAACGTTACTCCCGGCGGGATTCCATTGGACTCCTCCTGCAAATCATGGGCATCCTTACTGTAGCTGTGACCCGGAGGAGAAAAATCCTGGACCGCAACAAAGCGGGAAAGAGGAAAGCCGTCCCGGGCGATCCCCGTGGGCCCCTCACCTTCGGGCCCGAACCCTGGAAATGCTGGCGCGAGGCGCCACGGGCTCATTTTCAATGCCTGGGAAACAGAGGCCGAGCTGAACGCCAGAAAGGGGAGGGGGGTCCCGCACCGCGAGCTCCAGCGGCCCGGGCGGTGCTGCGCCTGCAGTTCCCGCGCGCGGCCAGCGGGCGGCGCTGTGGCTCCAGCTCCCGCTCTCCCGTCCCGCGGCTGGGGGCGCCCAGAGTGTGGCCAGCGTGGCCCGGAAGGAAGCCGGCGTTGTCGCTGCCACGTGGCAGCCTGGGCCTGGGCACCCAGCCTGGCTCTCAGGTCCTGCCTCCTTCCAGAGGGAGGGAGAGGAACGCCCAGAAATAAACAGCCCTGGCTGCTTGGGAAGCGCATGTTTGCAGCCATTCTCATTTGTCCTTTTTTGGGGGGTGTTCCCCCCCCCCGCCCCTGAATTCCAGATTGCGCGTGACCACAAGTCAGACGAGTCTTTTCTGAATGCATGAGTGTTCCCACCCACGATTTCTTCCCTTTCCCCACATCTCAGGGCTACAGCTTGACAAAGGACCATCTGGTAAGGAGCCACTAGCCACATGGGGCCACTGAGTGCCTGAAATGTGGCCTACACGGATTGAAATGTGCAGAGTCAAAGTAAAATTCAGTTCCAGAAAAAGAATGTAAACGATCCCGTCAGTAATTTCTTAATGGATTCCATGGTGCACTAATACTGTAGCTATGCTGGATTCCATAAAAATATATAATTGCATTCATTCTTCGTATTTTTTTTTAAATGTGACTATTAGAAAATTTTAAATTACATGTGTGGCTTCCATTTGCAGCTCTCATATTTTTGTTGGATGGAGCAGGTTTAGAAAGCCAGAGCCATGTGGCCTTGAGTTCAGATTAATTCTTAACCAGTGTTCACACCAGGTCAACTGTGGTAGGCAGAGATCCTTTCATCTCTGGCTCTCCCAAAGCCCCTTACTATGCATGACAAGCAGTTAAGCATGGCATGGCACTGGCTGAGACGAAATTAAATCTCTCCCCAACATAATCTAAATCCCACAAAGAAAAAGAGAAGGCATGCCTTTCATTGAGTTAGCTTTGGGAGTGATGCCATTGTTAAGACTTTCTGTCTTGGCTTGCAAGAGTTTTGTTCTGGAAAAACCCACTCATAGTTTTGTTAGTTAGTTTGCCCTTCAGTGGTCAAGATATCTACTGCTAGGAATGCTATGAAGGAGAAGTATTCAGAGTGCCTTGAGGAAATAGGCACAACTGAGGCAAGAAAAATACCCATCATTATCACAAAAGGGTCAGCACTTCACTGACAATAAATGTCTTTGTACAAAACCATTTCAGATCCTCAAATACCTTAATGCCAAGACTACTTACTCGAGGTTACTGAGTCATCAAGAAAGACAGTTAAAAAAAAACAAAAAAACAAAAAAACAAACAAACAAAAAACCATGCTCAGAACACCTCGAACCTGGTGGATGCAGTCCTTTATTTTGATACATGAGCCTGAGCCCCTTCCCCCAGAGCTCAAAACACTTCCAGGCCAGACCCTATTCTGCCACATGTCTGTAAAGAAAGATCTGATGGGGAAAAATGAGGCAGACTGAGCTCAAATATTTGGTCCAGAGGTTGGATCCAATCTCCCTGAACTGAGCCAGGATTTTCAGCCATGTTTCAACAAAATGATCCAGGGTTTAATCCCTTCCACCTTTATGTTGATGTCTTCATCTAATAAGTTAGAAGTGTGAAATACCAGAGTTGGTCAGATCCTGAAGTTCATTTCTGCCTGGGGATTGTTCATAAGAGCTACAAAAATAGGTGAAGGTAAAGAAAAGGAAAAGAAAAAGAAGGAAGGAAAATAAAACTCTGAGAAAGGGCAAAGGAAGAAGGCTGAACGATCTAAAAATGATGTTTAGAAAATAATGACCAGTGTTTTGCATCTTTCATAAAGACAAGAGAAAAAGAACCAGAGAGGCTTGATGGTTAGGTTGCCCTACAAATGGATATTGCTAAAGAAAAACATGGTATCTGTGTCTCTAGAAATCTAAAAACTCTGTGCAGGAAATGTCCAACCCCATGTAAAGCAGTGATCACAGGACCTCTAAAAATCCCTAACCAACTGTGGTATTTTATGCTTTTGTTCTCTGTACATCAAATTGCCTACAGTGCTCTGGATGCTTTGCAAGATTCAGAAAACTTCATACAGATCATTTCCTCTTTTAGTTCTTGTATTCCTCAAATATCTGGTGAAAAGCCACCAACCCTCTTTGGTGGGGTTCCAGGGAGACAGTTGCACATGAGATTGAGAGGAACAATGGTTAAAGTCCAGCCAACCCTGTTCCCTGTTTCCTCACTGCTATGGTCTAGCCCAGGGGTTGGCAAACTTTTGAGACAGAAGAGCCAATCCTATCCTTCACAACAATTTAAAAATTATTCAAGAGCCATAAAACAAATGAAATCACCATTATGTGAACAATACCCTTTAAAAATTTTATAAATGAAACTATGATAGTTTTATTTACATTTTCAATTTTACTTCAGAGCCACATGTATGTACCCAAAGAGCCGCATGTGGCTTGCAAGCTGCAGTTTGCCGACCCCTGGTCTAGGGCAAGTCGCTTACCTTACGAAGCCTTGCTTTCCTCATCTTCAACAGAGGTTTAGAGCAATTTCAAATAATGTAATATCTGAAATTACATTGCATGTAATGGGACTCAAAATGTAGTTACGTTTATTATGCTACTTGGCAAGGCAACGTAGTAGGTGCTGGAGGGACAGAACTGAGCCTGCAAAGGAGATGACCATTTTATAATAAAAGGCTTTCCTTAGAAACCCAACACCACAGGCCTTCTAGACCTGGGGTAAGGCATCGGAGCGAAACACGGTGCTTAGGCAAACACTGGTAAGGCATGCCAGATTTCCTAGTGCCAAGTGTCCAGGAGATCAAAAGCCATGTGTCGGTTTGAGCAAGGGTTGATTTTATTACCTTAGGTTGTAGGCATTCACAAAACAAAATGGAGATGCACGGTGCCATTTCCAGCAGGTTTACAGACTAGCGCCCACCATAGCCAGGTGCATGGGCCATGGGAGATCTAGATTTCCCCCGGAAGCAGACAAGGAGCATCTGGTCAGATAGCAAGATCCCCATGGAGGGACAACCATGCTGGCCCTGAGTCAAGTTCTCCCTGTCTGCCCCACTTCCATCCCCAGCTTCCCACACATCTAAGGTCTGAGTACGGCAGCAGCACGCTCCTCATGGTGATAGGGTTCTCCCCTCGCAGGGCCCCTGGTCAGCCACCTTGACAGAAAAGGCCAAGGGAGACTTCTTCCAGCTCGCCTCTGCCGTGCTGGCTGGCTCACCCTGCCATGGAGGGGTTTCCGGCTTTTCGTCCTCTTTCGCTGGGGGTCTGCGGATGACACTCTGACTCCTTTCTTTGCAGCAGGCCCTCGAAACGTTTTCCTGCTTTGTGTGGGAGAAGCTGGCTTCTCGGTGGAGCCTTTCTGAGATGGGGCCCAGTCTGGACTGGATGCTAAGGTTGCATTGGCTAATTTGCTAGCAGCTTTCTCTGATTGCTCCTTTAGCAAGTCCAAGACCATCTCTGGGAAACAAGCATTTATTTAGTGAGAAATATAAGTCCTGGGAAACAGCTCTAGGAAAAGCCCCGCCCAGGAAATCTACAACAGCACGATGGTTCTTTAATATAAATTATTTTGAAAATGGTATTTTTAATTCCCTTCACTGGCTTTGATCTAAATATATTACTTTTCTAATAGGGTCACCCCAGTGACACATCACTCCGGAATAGCTCCCTTAAGACAGTGTGCCTCCTCTACAAGTCATTCCTAACTCCCCACCCCACCCCAAGGAAGCAGTCCTCACCCTTGGGGGCCCCTCAGCCCCCGAACATCCTTCTGTACCAGAACTTCAGTGCTGTATTTATTTCTGTATTTGCCTACACTACCTGCCCCACTTCCATTCGACTCTGAATTCCGACAGGTCAGGTTCACAGCTGTATCCCCAGGTATTATTAGCACAGTGCCTGTCCCAGAGGAAGTACTAAATGAATGATGCCAGATGAATGGATGAATGAATGAATGAATGAATACATGGAGAATGAATGAATGAATACATGGTGAATGAATGAATGACTGAATGAAGGACAACACATCACACTCCTGTTGCCCCCACTCACTCTGCTATGCAGAGAAGATGGACAGGCTGAGTCACAAATTACAGCCCTCATCCAGGGAATAAGTGCAGGCGAGAACATAAGACCTCCCACCCGACAGCACTGCCCCGCATTTATTTGCAGAGGGCACTGCGCATGCACCTCAGTGCCCAGGCCTGAGCCCAAGACGAAGGCAGACTCACTGGCGAGTGGCCTGAACTGGACACGCTTACTCTTGGTTTTCACCAGCACTGGCTTGTATTTGCACTTGCCTGGGGGTGCTCGCCTAAAAAGAGAGAGAAAGTAAGGGCACAAGACTTTGATGATAGGACCAGGAAATCAAGGTCACATGTGCAGGAAGAGGGTTCATCCCTCCCTTTCCGTGGAGGTGAGAGAATTGGATTCGAATCCTTGGGACCAAGGACAAGGAAACCTTGGTAAGTTTCAATTTCCACATCTACTCGTATAAAATAGCAAAAGAAATTGTATCCATCCTCACAGGGAGATGGCGAGGATTCAATGAGAGCTGTTTATTTGGTGCACCATAAGTGACTGATAAATCACTTTTGAAATTTTTGTAGACAAAAGGGCTGGCAGAATGGCTTAGTTAATTAAGAGCTCGCTCAAGAGTGCGAGCTGAGCTCTGAGCAACAGCAGTTCGATGCCCAGCCGCGCTGAGCTGCCACTGAGCTGCCAACAGGTGGCAGGATGGCTCAGCTAAAAAAATAAAATAAATTGAATTAAAAAAAGAAATTTTTGTGAAGGAGATTAGATGGTGGTGGTGGTGGTGATGATGGTGATTTCCTTTAAAGAAAATCCCTTTAAGAACTCGCGGCACAACCCCTTAGGTGATACCACCCTCTCTGCTTACTAGTACACTGCTTTCCCCTGTGTGAGTCTTCTAAAATAAAAGGGATCTTAAAGTCTAAGCAGCATTGCTGCTATTCAGAGCAGAGATGGAACTTTCCAGCCAGTCCCCACTGCCACCTTCTCAGCTTCACTCCAACTCCCTCTCTTGTTGCTAGCACCCCCATCCCAGGTGAGAAAAGAAAGTAATATTATTTATTTAACAAACACTTGTACGGTGCTTAGGCACTGTACTATTGCTTTATAAGTAAAACTCACTGAATCCTCACCATGACACTTCAAAGTAGGTGCTGTTATTATCCCACAGTACAGAGGGGAAACTGAGGCACACAAAAGTTAACACTTTGTAAGCGGGCATTTGAGCTATATGACAAGTTTACTTGTTTCCTGCAAAGAATGTGTTAAGAAACAGATGCCTGGGCCGGCCGAGTGGCGTGGTGGTTAAGCGCTGGCCTGGGAAGCCAGCGGCCCCGGTTCGGTCCCACATATGAGGGCCAGTGACACCGCCCTCAAAAAAAATAAAAATAAAAATAAAAAAATAAAAAAATAAAAAAAAGAAACAGATGCCAGGTCACACAGTTAGTCGGTGGCAAAGCCAAAATTCATACCCAGGATCCAGCTCTGTGACTCTAAAGGAAGGACACCAGGAAAAGATAGATGGGCAAAAAAATCACACATAAAGAAATCAACTGCTTCTCAAAATGCTGGGATGGGTGCATTTGTGTGAACAGGCTGCTTAAGTAAATGGAACAGACTTGGAGCCACAGCTACAGAAGCTGCAAAAAAGTGTACAATTCAAAGTAACTCTAACTGAAGGGTGTGGAAATGACTTTGATCCACAAAGAAATCTGATTTCCTGTCCTCGGCCCCTTCTCACTAGCTGTACAAGTGATTTAACTGAGCTGGGCTCAGTTATCTCATCTGCAGATCCAGGAGTGTTAGCCTGCCTTATTAGGGTTTTGTCAGCATTGAGTGAGAGCCTGTGTGCACAGTACATAGCACAGTACCCGGGACACAGAAATAACTCAATAAATGTCAACCAGACAGAAAGGTGAATGAGCAAGGACATGTTGGAACAGTCTTTACAGTTGCTTGATGACTGATTGCTCATGGCTGCTCTTGTGACAGAGGGGAGCTACATTATCCTCCAACTAAATCAGGAAACCGACAAAGGCAAGTAAAAGGAACTCACACAAGAAAGTCATTACTAGAAGGAGCAAAACCCAGGCATGACCAGGACCCCTTTAAAGAGCCTGGGTCTGCCCCGTCCCCTGAGCACAGGAGATATGCATGGAGCAGATCCAAGGGTGCAAACAGCCCAGCATCAAATTCACCCCTTGGCAATTCTGCTCACGGCAGTCCTGCTGTCAGGAGAGCACCCCAGGCACAGGCTCAGGGCCTGAGCCCCTTCCAGGAACTTCTGAGCATCCTGCTGCCAAATGGAGCTGAGCTGGGCTGGCTCCTGGGCCCCGGGCAACAGCTGGACCTATTTACCAAATATCTTCTGAACATCACCCCAGGTCCGGGTGATGAAGTCTCAGGGGGAAGTTTCCCTCTGTGGCCCTGTCTTCACGCTGATTTGTGGGGAGACTTCCGTGCTTTGCGCAATAATCCTGAGATAAATCCGGTGCCTGCCCAGAGCTCTCAGGATGGATACACTGCATCACCCTCCCAGGTACAGACCACATACTCAACAACCTCACAAATGGGAAGCGGTATTGCAACTTTTGCCTCATCAGTTGGTTAGCCTCTGAGAGAGGTGGGCAAAGAAGCAGATGGAACAATACAGAGTCCACCAAGTGAATAAATACTGCCACTGAATTCCAGCAAGGGGCAGGGGCAGACACTGAGGAACCTGGCAGCTGAAGATATTTGCCAAAGACCTTGGAGCCTCGACCAAACCAGGGGACAAGGCAGTAATACTCAGGGGGTCAGAGGTGTACACCTATTGTCAGATGATCCCAGACTGAAGTTTCCAGAAGCATATTTAAAAAACAAAAACAAAACCAGAGCCACGGGTCTAGCCTAGCCATCCTGGAAAGGCTCAAACTCCTCATTTCCAACTGCAAAGAGGTCCTTTCCCAAATACTCCATACTTCCTAGAGACGGTCGTCCTACCTTGTTTGACCAAGCTGTTTTTCATCTAGAGCGTGGGTTTGCTTTCTGGGTGATTTCTGGTAATTCTTGGGGAGTGAGGACTCTTTGTATGACCTGCCATGGAGATAAGGACTGATAACAATGCACCTGAGAAGAAAACAAGACCAACTCTCACCTTGATGGGTCAACAAATTTGTAGACAGATCCATGTGGCGCGTAGGCACTTGGGTACGAGGTGGCCAGGAAGTAGAGTTCCCCTGAGAAAAGAGGACAGGACACCAGTAATGGGACACGAAGCAGGACCGCGACACAGAGCTGGGTGCACAGGAATCCTCAGCGTGGGCTATGACCCTGATGGGCAGTGAGCCCCAGGGAGGAAACCGGGGATCCTGATTGACAGCTAGGCCTTCACTGGACCAGAACAGAAGGTCTATCTTCGAGGCCCCAAAGAAGAGCACAGAGTGTGGCCCCACACAGGTATGTTTCTGTTTTGTTCATTGAGTCAAACGGGCTTCTCCTTTATCATCCCTTTGCTCTCAGAAACTCCACCTCAGTGAATCTCCGTTGCCTCCCACTTCTGTCCTGTTGGTGAGGCTTCTCTGTGAAACCTGGAAGTAGGCTAGCTACGGGTTGAACGCCATTTATTAGTCACTTGGCATTGCCCCTTCTTTAGGCACTTAGGTCTCCCCACCCCTACCTCCCTCTTTCCTGGATTTCCACTTGTTTCAGTCCTTGGCTCCTTATCTCCTGTGACCGGCCCACTGTTTAGCCTCTCCCTTTGGTCTTCTCCACACCTCACCGAAATAACCTCCACCTACGCCCACCTTCATCACTTTTAGTACGGGCCTCTCATTCCTTCCATTTCCTCCTGTTTGAACCCCTGAAAATGTCATTCTTTCTCAGTGTGACTACCTCATTCCACCTCGTTTTGCAGTTACCTGGGAGGGGCAGTATAGTATAGGGTTTATGAGGCCAACTTCCGAGTTAGAGAAACCTGAGTCTGAATTCTGTGAACACCTGTTATTATCTGTGTTGTTCTGGACCACCTCCCAACCTGTGTCACCCTCCCATTAATTCATTCATTACTCAAGTGGGGATAATAATACCTCACCCGATTGTCAGGTTTTACATTAGAAAGTGCTCAGTAATTGGCAGTTCCTTTTCCTTTCGTATGTCCCTACTCCTTAAGGGCCAATGCTGTGACAGAGGGCTCTGTGACCCCAGCACAATGCCTGCGCCACTGCACTGAATCTTATTCACTTTCTATTGTGTGCCTTATGCGCTCTGTAAACTGCATGGAAGGAAATGTCTACTGAACTGCAAATTGGAATCGCCTAGAACTTTAGGGAGCTCTGGTTATTAAACTATCTTCTTCCCTGAGTTTGTGGTGACCAAGGGTTGTCTTGTGTTGAGAGGTGCATGGGCTCTGCAGGGCCCCACACACAGGCTAACAGTTGCCTAAGCTTTCTTTTTTGTGTACTGACAAGCTCTATTTATCATCTTCCCTTGACAAGGGGGCTGAGGAGTTTGAACACACCTGCCTTAGCACCAGTTTGTTCCCCTCTGACTGGAAACCCAGGCTCCACTAAAGGTGGCTGCATGGTTGTACCATGAGAGCAATGGGGTGTCCACCAAGCAGCTGCCTATACACAGGTGGCCCTCATGCAGGTGCCCCTCCAAACCGTGCAAAGAATTCCTAGTCTAAAAGGAGAATTGAAAACCCTGCATTACCGCATATTCCCTACACATGACTACAGTTTATGTAAATTATATGCTCTACATATACCATAAATTTCCCACTGCATGTTTAAGGGGGTAAAAAGCTAGAAGTGAATTTCATCCATACTAGCCAACTGACATTTGAAAATATATTTTAGGGAAATGCACACACACCCAAAAAACTGTAATATGCCCTGTACAACAAAATGCATGTAATGTGAATTTATTACAGCATCATTACTTTGACCAGCCCTCTTGAAAATGTGCTTTGGTGACTGACATTCAGAAATCCAAACCATGGGGACCAAGCAATGGGCAACCCCACGCCCGTCGCTCACTCTGAAGTCGTTTATTTATTCCAGCCGTCAGCTAGAAGACCTTGAAATAGCAGAGGCAGAGTTTGGTACAAGTAAAAATGACTTATCTGAAGCCAGTGACTGAGAATAAATACTCAAATAATCCTCGGATCTAAATAGGTGTATAAGTGGGAAAGACTATGACACTATGACACCAGCAGGGAATCGGAATCCATCTGCACAAAAGCTCAAAGGGAAGAAACTGTGGAAGAAAATAATTTGTCCTGGGAACAGCTATCCTGGCTTGATGGCTGCCCTTGGGCAAAATCTGGCTTAGGCACACATTGGCAAGTGCACTCCATACAATTCAGCCAAGGACACTTGGTTTTGTCTGCCAGATGTACTGACTAGTGTTTCAAAAGCTGCCTGTTTTCTCCTGTGAGAAGTCTATGGGCACAAACCAAACCACTGAAGCCAGGGTTTCTGGGGCCCTTTATAAAGGAGCAAGCATGGAAGATGGCAGCCCAGAGTCGCTGAGAAGGCCAGCCCTCAGGGGGATCCAGCCTCTGGGGGCTCCAGCCTAGGGCGGTTCCAGGATCCAGGGGGCTCCAGCCTCCAGGGGTGCTCCAGCCTCTGGGGGCTCCACCTTCTGGGGGCTCCACCTTCCAGGGGGGCTCCAGCCTCTGGGGGTTTCAGCCTCTGGGGGCTCTCCAGCCCCTTGGGGTTCCAGCCTCTGGGATTCCAGCCTCTGGGGCTCCAGCTTCCGGGGGGGCTCCAGCCTCCGGGGGGGCTCCAGCCTCTGGGGGCTCCAACCTCCAGGGGGCTCCACTTTCTGGGGGGCTCCACCTTCTGGGGACTCCACCTTCTGGGGGGGGCTCCAGCCTCTGGGGGCTCTCCAGCCTCCACAGGGCTCCAGCCTAGGGGTTCTCAGCCTCTGGGGGTTCCAGTATCCAGGGGGCTCCACCTTCTGGGGGGCTCCAGCCTTGGAGGACTCCAACAGGGGAGAGACCCCACCAGGTCTGTGACGCTCACATCACCCGTTTTCCACTGAACATCACCCCGCCGGCCTGTGGCTTCTCTCCTTTTTTATATGTTTAGATTTCCAATTTGGTACTCACAAAGACTTTTCTCTACTAAGAATGCTCGAATTTTCCAATATCCTCTGCTCCTCTAAAATATTCATGTCAAACTGTCAATTCATAAGCTAGTTGAGAGACAGGGGCCCAGAAGCTGACTGGATTTCTTTATGTTCTAGTCAAGTAAAGGTCGTGCACAGCCACTCCATGGCTCAGAGCAGAAAGAAACCAAACACTCAGGGGACCGTCAAGGCTCTGGCTTACACTTTCAGAGAATCCTAGGTCTGGAAGGGACCCTGAGAGATCATTTTATTCCCTTCCGTGCCTCCAAGCATGGCTAGATCCAGTGCCAAATAAAATGTTATCTTTCAAAAACAAATTGTGTAAAGCTGAAGTTTAAAAACCCATTTTCTCATTATAAATTTTGGGGAAATTTATTAGAGCTGAGTCAGTCTCTCTCTCTCATATATATATATATATATATATATATATATATATATATATGTATAAAATGTATGTATATATATATATAAATCATGTATGTATTTATAATATATATAATATTTATAATATATATAACATTTATAATATATATAATATATGTATCATAAATACACACATGACTAGCTTTGCTGATGCCCTTTATACCATATGCCTAATTTGTCTAGTGAGTAGTCTCCTACCTACCTGTCTACCCTTTCCCCTGATTTCACAGGAACGAAATTCTCCCTTGTTTGCTTACAGCAGTTGTCTTACAAACTCTTGGCAGAGTTTGGGAAAGGGCCCAGTCCAACCAGTGGCTGATCATCAAAGGTGCTCTCTCGCAAGGCGACACCACAGGACAAACACCCCTGGTCTATTTGGTCTGCCCCACTATTGGTCCTGTCCACATTCCTATGGTTGCAAATTAGAATCCAATCAGGAAGGAGTGAGTACATACACCTCCCCATTGTCACAGGATTGAAAGGACCACCACGCAGGCCTTGCTTTGGCCCAAGCCGTGGGTGGGGCTCAGCCCAGAAGGGGCAGGCTGGCACAGTCCGTCTGTTTCCTCATTGGTGAAATGGGCATAATAATAACACCAGGGGGCATTGCGATGACTAAACAAGATGAAAAAAGTAAAGTGCTTAGAACAAAATTCAGTCCATTACAAAAGGAGACTAAACGATAGTGAAACTAGAAGTGGCCATTGCTACTTAAATAACAATAGTGATAATAATAAACACTCCGCTCACAATGCCTAGGGTCATCTAAGTGCCAGAACTCAGGAATAAGATAACCCTGTACGTGTGTTACCTGCTTCATCTTCAGCAAAGGAAATGATAAACTTGCTGTAGGAGCTGATCAGCCCTGGGAAGGCACAGGATACAGTGTCGCCCAGGCAAATATCCTGTTTCTTCCATTTCTTGGTCTTTCTATCTTCCTGCAAAGCCATAAGTCGACTAGATGAAAAATAAAACCTTATATTTTAGGCATCCATATTTCCACCCTGCAGTATATTGTTCCTCTTAGAAGCAAGGGCTCTTTGAGGACTAAGACAGGGTCTCTCATGTGTGACCAATAATTAGTGCCCCTCTCTCCCAAGAATCCAAAAGCTGCTTCCAAGATACACAGTCACCCACTTGACCTAGATGGGGAAGTTCACTTTGTTATGAAAGGAGTTTGGTGCCCTGGGAAGAAAGGTTCAACCACTACAAAAGATGATCCTAAATTTTATTAGCTGTGTGATCTTTCGCTAGTTGCTCAACGTCTCTAAGCCTCAGTTTCCTCATCTGTACAACAGGGAAATGGTAATAGAATTTACCATAGGCTAGTTTTGTGAAGGTAAATAAGATAATATACATAAATATCTTACCAATGTGCCTGGAATATAGTAAAGGCTCTGTAACCAAAAATTGCAGCATGAAAATATTAACATCCTTTCTAACTAAGGAGGGCTAATAGGGACCCAATTTACCCTCCCTAGATAGACAAAAAACCTAGACAAAATACAAAGACAGTGGTTTCAAAGATGGATATCAGATAGTGAGGGACCGTGTTCCCTAAAGATGGGAAGCAAACAAGGCGAGCCCTAAAATTGTGCTGGCTTACTACCTTGAAAGAGTTTCCAACACAGGAAGGAAAACATAGGCAGAGCCTCGCACATTCCTTGAGTTGGAAACACAGAGATGAGAGTCCATCTAGCTTACTTGTTCAGAAAAATTTTTAAATAAAAGACAGATCACATGGATCCTTCCTTACCCACTCATGAAGTCGCCAAAGATGTAGAGGCCATTGAGATTCGGAGATTCACACCCACGGTAGACATACCCTCCGGTGACTGACTTCCCCAATTCACGGCCATAAGCATAGATTGGCAGGATGTCATCTGTCCAGGAACAAAAAGAGTGAATGTCGTAGCTAACAATGGGGAGCTTTGGGGAGGATGCAGGGGGTTTTTGTACATAGTTGCCTGACTGAGTGGAGAACACTGCATTCTTTTTCCTCGATGGGACAGGCAACAACCAAGACAATCATGTTTATTTTTCTCAACAGACCAGCCCCAATATTTGTGAGCTTCCCATTTGACTGGCCTCTGTAAGCAGAAAGGAAGCCAAACATTCCCCTGCAGGTGAGGCAGTGGCCTGGAAATCCACACACCTGAGTTTTTTTCCCCTAGGTTAACATGGAAGATACTCAGGCTTAGGGATTTGGAGAATACCATGAGAGTCTTTAAGACTGCTTTGTAACTTAGAGGACAGACTAAGCCACGGTGACAAAATACACCTAAAGCACACCTGGATGCTTCTGGAGTGTTCTACTACTTGACAATATAAGGAATATCATTTCAGTGGGCTATCGTGACTGGGAAATAAATAAAAACATACAGCCACCAATTTTCCTCTGCCAGTGGTTCTCAAAATAGTATGCCTAAATACCATGTGGGTAACTTACTTAAAATGTAGACTCCCAGATCAGTCCCACTCCCCTCCATCCACCCAAGATTTCAAACTGATTAG
Organism: Aselliscus stoliczkanus; assembly: GCA_033961575.1. Classification (NCBI taxonomy): domain Eukaryota; kingdom Metazoa; phylum Chordata; class Mammalia; order Chiroptera; family Hipposideridae; genus Aselliscus; species Aselliscus stoliczkanus. Next base: position 12,254,942 of record CM066734.1, read on the forward strand.
ATGAACAGGCACTGCCCAGGTGTTCCTGGTGGCTGGAGGACCACATGACAACCACCATCCACAGGACACCAACAAAGGCCACTTCCGGTTTTCTTTCCCAACCTCCACTTCATTCAGAAAATCACCCAGAGAGCTTCTTACTTACCCAAGGAGGCATTGTGACAGAGTTTTTTGTCGTAACAGGCAAATCCTTCCTTTGCCCTCCAGCCATAGTTCCCGCCTTTTACAATGATGTCCACTTCTTCAAACCTGTTCTGTCCCACGTCCCCACAGAATATCCGGCCTCGGCCCTGGTGCGTGATGGGGTCTCCTCGGTCCACGGCACAGCGCCATATGTTTCTGATTCCATAGGCATAGATGGCGGGGTGGGCCCCCGGCTCAGACACAAATGGATTGTCCAGGGGGACGCGGTACCGCTTGTCATCTGAGGCTGGCCCGTTCACATCGATCCTTAACACTTTTCCCAGCAGGGAACTTCTGAAAGAAAAACAGCCATGAAGCAGGCACAGGGTAGACATGCAGACAGGGACTTGCTGGACCAGGTGCTAGCTCTGTCTGTCATTTTTTGAGGACTCTCCATACTGTTTTCCATAGCAGCTGTATGATTTTGCATTCCCATCAACAGTGCACAAAGGTTCAAATGTCTCCACATCCTGCCAACACTTCTTCTTTTTTGTAAATAACAGCCATCCTAACAGGTGTGAGGTGATATGGCATTGTGGTTTTGATTTGCATTGCCCTGATGATAAGGGATACTGAATATTTTTTCATATACCTAGTGGGCATCTGTATGCAACATGAGTAGGTTCTAGAGATCTGCTGTACTACATTGCCCCTGTAATTTACAGTATTGTATTGTATTGTTTTCAAAGGTAGATCTCATGGTAGGTATTCAAAATTTAAAAATTAAATAAAATAAAATAATAAAATAAAATGACTCAAGACTAGAGGAGACTTCCCAGGAGGGTCTGCTAATAGTCGATGCCTAGCAACTGCCAGGAATCACATGGAGAGACATGACTACATATCTATATCTGTATCAATCGATCAATAGATATAGATATATAATATATAAGATAGATAGATAGATAGATAGATAGATAGATAGATAGATAGATAGACAGACAGACAGACAGACGGACAAGACATAAGACTTCCTGATTTTTGGCTCACGAGGCAAAAGTTTGATGTGGTCCTGGTCCACGTGACCCTGAGAAAATTTTTTTTATTTTTACAATGAGATGACTTTGCTCACATTTGGTCTCATACTACAAACTTTTAAAAGGAGCTGGTTCTATGCTTTCTCATAGAGCAATGTGGTCAGTAGAAAGAACAGAGCTCTGCCAATGACTGTGGTCTCTGGGCCTCAGTTTCCTCGTTTGTAAAGCAGGGGTGAGTAATATTACCTTGTCGTATGGCGGTAATGTAAGGGTTAAATGAGTTATTGTGATACAGCATGGAACATTATTCCTGACACACAGCAGGCACTAGACAAATGCCTCTTTACTATTATCAACCATAATATTTTTATCCCTAGGGATATGGAAGCCAAGTCCTTGCTGGGTACAAAGGGCAGAAGGATCATGTGACCTTTATCTAGGTAGCACAGCCCCATTAGGTTTTCATGCCAGGTTGTCTGAGTTTTAATTCTGGTTCTGACACTTACTTACTGTGTGATCTTGGACAAACTATTTATTCCTCTATGACTCTATTTTCTTGTCTATAAAATGGCTGTCATACTACCTACACCTCATAGAATTCATTCATTCCATAAGTATTTATGGAGTGACTTCCTTGTGCCAGGCAATATTCTAAGTGCTGGGGATACATCCATTAAAACTGATAAAAATTCTTGCCCTTGTGGGTTAGAATTACATTCTCAAACACATTGTAAGATATTTAGAATAGCACCTGACACACAGAACGTACTCAATATACATCAGCTCTTACTAACTAACCTGTCGCTTGTCTCTAGGGCCTACCACAGTGTCTGGAACACAGCATTCAACAATATTGTTGAGTTGAATTGAATCGGATAGTCAGATCTTGGTGTGGTAAATAACATCCTGATAATATACACTGAACATTCTGAATTCATGTCTACGTAGTGCTCTGAAAGTTACAGCGACATCCGTAATATTAATTACCAAAATACACTAGTCTGAAATGTATAGGGCAGAAAACCAAAGGTTCTCTCACTTGCCTCAACAGAGGGAGCTCCATCTTGTAGTGAGTGATTTGGGTTTGACCCTCTGGAGATGCCATCTCAGCAAAAACATTGCACCGGGGGCTCACCCTAAGGGGACAGGCCCAGCTGCCATCCAGCTTACTTGTTCTGAGCATTTCCAAATTTGCCGAAGGGATCCCCAGCCTGTCCTCCATCTCCAGTGAATATGTACAGATAGCCATCCAGGCCAAAAAGAAGTTGTCCACCATTATGATTTGAGGCCGGTTCTTCTATCTCCAAGATGATCCTGGAAGGGAAAAAGGAACCATGCATTAGGCTGTGATATAAACTCGACCTGTATCCTCTTGAGATGCTCAGAAATAACTGGTCCAAACCAGCCAGGACCTGCTTCAGAGTTTCCAAGGATCATGAAGCAGGAAGTTTTGGAGCTCCGAGACACCCCTTGTTTCCTAGTACGACTCCTTCATAGATTGTTTTTCTTCCACATCATGACTTCATGGGCTGGAGGCACAGCCAGGGTAACAGTCGTCCTTTTGTTCCTCTCTGCTCTACAAGAACTCCAAACCCCTTCCCTTGAGCAACCCAGCAGGGGTTGGTCTATCAGCATTTCATGCTCTTTTCAATCCCCAACCTAACTATTTGGGGAAAGAGAGACAAGGCAGAAGGGAGAAGGAGGGAAAGGGCAGAATGGTAGAGTGAAGACAGCATGAACTTGAGGTCAATTACATGGAGTCCTCCATCTGATCGTACATCCATAGGTCCATGGCCTCTGCCACAGCTTCCTGTGGGGGTGAGAATTCCCATATTCAAGGTAAATGGCCTGGGATCTAATGGCCACACAACAATCAGTGGCTGCTATTATATATACTGTTGTTATCTATAATCATTTCTCAAACCATTATGGCCGCCGGCCTCTGCTTACCTTCCATAAAGACAAGCGAGCATGGCTCTAATTAGGTAACGGTAAGGTGATGGCTGACCCCATAAAGACCACTGACTCGAGAGCCTGCCTGGGGCTGTCCTCATGAATCAACAGTGACTCCTTGTCAGCACTGTAAGCTAATGGCTCTAACACCAGGGAAATTCCCTTGTATAGTCTGGTCACATCACTCTGGAGCACGCTACACGGGTCCTCACAGGTATGTCTCACCTCTCTGACTTTGGGTCAGCTTTGTTGGGATCAGCCCGAGAAACCTTCATCTCGCAAACACGAATTTTTTCTACCTTCTTCTTGCCCAGGCATGAATAATAAATGTAGAACTTGCGGTTATGGCGGAATTTGGGATGAAAAGCCAGCCCCAGGAAGCCTCTCTCATCCCCAATCCATGGAGTGGTCAACACGGTGTTCTTGAGGTCCAAGAAGGGTTGTTCAAGGCGACTGCCATCAGGCAGGTAGACCCACACCACCCCCACCTGCTCGGCCACGAAGAAGCGATGCGTGCCGTCCCCGGCGTGGGCCATGGACACAGGGTTCCTCAGCCCGTTGGCCACCTCGGTCAGGCAGAGCTGCAGGCAGCCCTGAGGATCCTCAGCCACCAGACCCAGGTGGCGGTTGAGATGGTCATTCCTCAGGACATTAGGGAAGCAATAGTCCTTGTCAGGGAGATTGAGGAGGTGGCAGAAGTGCGTGCCATCCTTCCCATGGGTCTCCTGGAGGCGACGGTCGCTGGTCAGCAGGGAGATGGCAGAGTGGCAGCTAGAGTGGAATGCGGAACAGTAGTCCGAGCAGAGGCCAGGAAGGTTCCGGAGGGGCGTCTGAGGGTTCTCAGCACCATAGAGGTGGGCTGCGTAGGGCGAGCACTCCTGGAAAAGAAAAGAACGCTCAACCCCACACACTCACATGGGCCCCAGTGGGGCTGGTCCCATTTTTTGAGCAAGCAGAAGGAAAAATGGTCTCAGAAAGAATTAGGATTCTGGAGTTTCCATGACCAATACTGGGAAAGCTCTTCTCTGGGACCCCAATTTTCTACCAAGTTCATCCTCCTGCAAGGCAGGAAGGGAGGGGGAAAAATCTCACATATTCACTGTACAGCTCTAACATTTTAACTTAGTTCTGGACACGTAAAGTTTTATTAAGGGGTGAGTTTTTTTTTAAAAGATAGTACCAAATTTCTCCATCTTTCTCTTTATCATCAATGCTGGATCTGTAAGATTTGACTTCTTCATACAAATCTGAAGTAATGTGGCAAAAGTTTCACATCTATGAAATCTGAACATTGGATTACATAGTGTGAATTATTTCATTTTCTGTGCTTTCCCATAGTTTGGAAATATTTTAAAATTTAAAAATAAAACCATCGGGGTGACCAGTTACCTCAGTTGGTTAGAACATGGTGCTGATAACACCAAGGTTGCCAGTTTGGTCCCTGCATGGGCCACTGTGAGCTGCGCCTTCCCTAAAAGAGTCAACTATGCCATTGTAGCATGAAAGCAATGTGTATCCAATGACCATGGCTGTTTTTAGTTTTAAAGAAATAAAATTTTTAAATTAATTAATTAAAACCATCAAAATGGACATGCAATGTATCACTCCCAGAGATTAGGCATCTAGTACTTTCATCATTTATTTATTAAAAACATTTAGGTGTTCAATGTATGCAAAGTGCCATGCTGGGAGCTCCACACATTTGGATTATGGCTACAGGGTCACATGACTGCCCTCTACACAAACACACAAGGACTGCACGCCGGAAGGAGCATCAGCTACTCAGACCTCACGAAACTAGAGCCTTTTTAGAAGGAAAATAGAATAGAGTGGTTAGATAACCAACTCCCAACAGTGATGGAAGACAGAAGCAGCTGAGATTAGGAAAGTAAGCAAGGCCAATTTAAAGGATGTAGTTTGGGGCCAATGAGTAGCATGGAGCCCACCGACCCAGAACCAGCCCCCCGGCCCCCAATCGCTGACATCCCTCCCAGCCCGCTCGCGGCCAGGGCTGCCTGCAGTCTCATCAATGAACAAAGGGACCAGCACCATTTCTCAGATGTATCTGAGTTCTCCTTTCCCTCTTATTTCAGCCCTGTTTGCAGATTTGCAGAGCAGGCCCTTGTTACTGGGAAGAGGGAAGGAAGAGCCCAGCGATTCACAGTGTCTCTCCCTGGACTGTGTGTTTCAGCTCAGGAGACTTGTCAGAGCTGCCAACAAGAAACAAACTGAAGCGCTCTGAGTCTTACCTCCCTGACCGTCCACTCCCAGGGAGCAGGCAGACGCGAAAGGGAAGACGGAAATAAGGGTGAAGTACCGGTGACCAGAGGAAGCTGTGGAAATGCAACCCCCCCCACAGCACACTCTCTTGAAGCAATTTAGGGTTTGCAGGCCACTTCTACTCCACTGACTCAGTGACTGTCATTTCTCTGTCTTAGAAAACTAAGGCCCAGGAAGAGTGTCCACTGTGCCCCAGGCACTGTCGTGTGTGTGTGTGTGTGTGTGTGTACACGTGTATGCATGAGTGTGTGTGTGCGTGCATGTGTGCGTGTGTGTGTACGCACATGTGCACGCAAGAAGCGAGGGGGAGAGGCCCTGTTCCACCGAGCTTACACTGGCCCGGGGTCAGAAGACCGCTGAGTGGGTGGGCCAGGGCTGCTGTTCTCTCCCTGGTGTGGTGTCATCAGAGGGCACAGGACTTGGAGTCTGGGCCTTAGATTCGTGCCCCACACTGTGTAACCTCGGCCGGGTCCTTTAAAGTCCGGATTCATCACCACTAAAATGGGGGTCCTAACAGCTGCCTGTGGAGCCTTTGCTGGGGACAGTCTACCTGTGTGGGGGAGGAAAGAGGGAGGGCCTTGTGAATTTTAATAGATGTGTATAGGTTATTCTCATTCTTCAACTCCCTAAAACAGGAGAGCTGCTGAATTTGGTTTTCTGAAGCCTCACCCAGTAGGAAGGGGGCAGGGAAGAGAGAGGGCAGGGGAGACATTTTTACCACAGGAAATCTCAGAAACTGCCAGGCTCACTGTTGCTTCTAAGAGCCCCGCCTCTGCCCACATGGTTATCCCCGAGTTAGTTAGGAAACAGCAGAGGGGTGGTGTCCAAGGTGAGAAAGGGCAGCCGGGGGCGATGGCACCCAAGTGCTGGCTTCTGTGCTAGATGCTGCTGTGTCCCCTGCATGGGGAGTAGGGTGGCCACCCGGTCTCAGATCAAAGGTCTGCCTGCCTGGGTTTCCTGTGTCTCGTCCCCAGCCTGTGCAGCCTGTACCCCGTATGGGGGATGCCTGCCAGGGATGTGGGTTTGGGCTGCTGGAGCACCAGGAGAAGCAGAATCTGTGAGTCACTGCCACCCAGCTGCCTGAAGCTCTCCCAGTCCAACTCTCAAGTGCTGGGGAGAGCCGCCCATCTTCTGCCGCCACCATCATCACACGGGGACCACCTGGCACACACGGCCCAGGAGAGGACTGGACCCCAGCAGATGCCACTGCTCCCTCCACGTACCCATAAACACCACAGGTGTGAGCTGGGCCCAGCTCCTGGAGCGCTGTGGGGAAGACACCCAGCTTTCTCCTAGGGCCTGAGAAAGTACCAGGACCAGCTGAGCCCCAGAGGGAGAGCTTTGGGAAACCAAACTCAGCACATCCACGCCTCCTTGTAAGTGTCCAGAGCCCAAAGCTCTAAGGTGAGGCCGTCGGCAGGTAAGCTTCTAAAAGACTGGGTGCCCAAAGAGCCCTGTCCCCAGGACCCAGGCCACTGGCCCAGCACCCCATCTGCTGGGTTTCTAAGCCAGCTCCCCCACTGCCCGCAGCCTACCTGGCAAAGGATGTCTTTAATGTAACCACCACACAGCTCGTGGCCCTGCAGATCAAAGTAGTCCATGATGGCCCAGTATCGAGCAGCGATGCGAAGGTCCTGGCTCCGGTCACAGCAGCCAAAGGACTCATAGTCAGAGCAAAACTCGAGGTGCAAGGAGGGTCGGAAGGGGGGCCCGTAATCCAGGCACTGGGGGTGTCCCTGCAGGAATCCCACCTGGTCCAACCAGAATGTGAGGCAGAGGCAGAAAATGCCAGGAGAGGTGGGGAGCCAGGGGGCCCGCCAACTGGGATCCCCCCTACGAGTGGATTTTCTCAGCATTTTGGCCTTGGGAACACTCGGCTGCTGTTTGCTCAGGTTGGCTTCCCTGCTCTGCCTGGTTCCCGCCTCCCCCTCCACCCCCCAAGGCTTTTCTTCCTTCTTTCTCCCCCCCTTTCCACCCCCCACCTTCCCCAAGTTCACTGAGGTGGTTTCTGAGCAGTGCTCCTTCCTGGGCTGGGTAGCTAAATGTCTCTTGTGAAAGCAGTGAGAGGTGTCCCTGTCCCCTCCAATCCCCGAAACACAAAGCTGGCCACTTACTGGGGTGCATGTCTGCTTCGCTAAACGTGGCAATGCTGTCAGTGGCAGAGGTGCTGGGATTCATGAAAACTGCCAAGAAGTCCTGCAAGGGGGAAACAGGGAGGAGACCAGGAAATGCACAATTTGTTAGGTTTCTCCTGGAGCTGAGCAGCCCAGAGTCTCATCTCGCATGAGAACACATATTACGCAGTACAGACACGAGCCAGTAGAAGCCAAGAAGCCTGCGGGGCTTAATGGTACGGGGAACATAGGTGTGCATCTGGCAAGACACGGGGAGCTGGGCGGACGCCGGGGAGCTGCACGGTTCCTGGGATCTGGAAAGCCGTGTATTCACGTGGTCAGAAGACAGGACATCCCACAAATCAAGAGAAGACAGTGAGGGAAGAGGAGAAACTGTAGCCTGGTGCAAACAAGGAGTGAGCAAGGACTCGGGGGACACTCGCATCAGGAAGTGTAGTCATCTGGGTCCTTTGTTTTTGTCAAATCAACACCTGTGTTAGGGGCACTCCTCCACACTTAGCACGTTGCAATATCAGAATTTAAGAATTGTTTTTGCTTTACACATGTCCCTTGCAAATAACGGGCCTTTGGTAAATATTTCTTGAATGAGTAGATCACAAACATGGAGTCCCAAGTTCACACAGCCCCAAATCCAGAGACACGTACAGGGGCCCAGGCCCACTGGGGACAAAAGAATACAGTTCCACTCCACCCTGAGGTTTCCTTGCTGCCCTTTTGAAATGCTGATTAAGTCAAAGATTCTTCTGGGTCCACCTGGTCTTTCCAGGAGGGCTCCCCACCCGGCTGTCCCATTCACCATCACTAACAGCCTAGGTCAGGATGTCGCCAGGAGGGTTCAGGGAGCCTCCCTCTAGCCATGTCTGTGTTCACAATGCTCTGGGTTATGAAAGCCCCAAAACGCAATTTTTATAACTAAAAATCAGGAGGAGGAGGGAGCAGTTAGAATGATTGCCAACACAGCCCTGCTTTCCTACTGGGACTGTTCAGTATCCTACCTCGTTGAATGTTGCTTTTTAAAACATAACATCCATGATTCATTGGTGACCGTGCTGTTTCCATGGTGGTTTGCCCAAAGGTCAGATAATGTCACTGCTCTGGGAAGCTTTGGCGCGAGGAGAGACACTTGGACTAACGTCAGGCAGTGAATTCACACACCAGGGCCTTCTCAGAAATGGGAGGCGACTGTCTACCCGTAAGAATGGGGGTATTCTCCCCTCCCATATAGGATCTGAGAGTCCTTTTCGATTTTATATTGACATTTATGTGTCAGGTTTCCTTTTGCCATCCAGAATATTGATTCCAAAGGAAATAACTTCTTTTTGGAAAAGAATTCTAAATGAGTCTGTTTATAGAATTATAGCACAACATTACACAAACCAAGAAAAACTTGGCCATAATAAAATATAAATCTTTTTCTCTACCCAGGACATATAAGTTCAAATCAGATCTTAACTGTTTTGGGCAAAGAGTGATGACAAAATTAGCAGGAAAAGGCCCACCAACAGGTCCCGTCAGATATAGTGACAGCATGTTATATATTATTAAAATATATATCATTTCGGAGGGGACTACATAATATTTTTAGCTATAATTACATAACACATGTGATTGCATAATACTTATGCAATCATTAATTTTACAACAGATGCCTCAGAATCAAATCAGTAGGTATGTATTATCATGTGCAAAATATTACGTTACAAGAGGAATGCTTAACAGAAACATATATAAAATAAACTTTCTCAAGGAGTTTTACACTCTGATATGAAAGATTAAAGTAAGAGTCCAAATAATACAAGTTAGATTATAGTAAGATGACAATAAGGAACAAACTGTCATTAGGGATTCTAAGGAGAGAGAGATGGCATCAGGTTGGAGGGGACTAAGAAAATGGTAATGAAGGGTGACCAGAGTATTCAGATAAGGTAAAAAGCAGGAAAAAACAGAAAACAAGTTTTAACTGAGTGGTAGGTGAGCTCAGTCTGGGACTACAGCTGAGACCAGACTGAGTATCTGAAATCACTTTAGCTCCCACTTTTGAAGTAAACATGACATATTTGGTTTTAAACTATTGTATTTGTTTACTAGGGCTGCCATAACAAAGTACCACAAACTGGGCAGCATAAGCAACAGAAACGGATTGGCTCCCAGTTCTGGAGGCCGGAGTCTGAGATCAGGATGTTGGCAGGCTTGTTTCCTCCTGAGGGCCACGAGGCAGAATCTGTGCCATGCCTCTCCCCTAGCTTTTCAGGGTTTCCTGGCAATATTCTGCTTTCCTAGGTTTGTAGAGCCAGATTTCTGACTTGGTGTTCACTTGGTGTTCTGTGTACAGGTCTGTGTGTAAATTTTTCCTTTTTATAAGGACATCAGTTATATCAGATTAGGGCCCAACCTGATGACCTCATTTTAACCTCTAAAGATTCTACCCAAATAAGGTCACATTCCTACAGGGTTAGGACTCCAATGTATCTTACGGGGGCACACAATTCAAACAATGGCACTTATACACACACACAGTTTCATATGGCAAGCACCTTTTAAAGATGATGTTGAGAGGTTAAGAATCTGGTGTTTATCCTAGAATCAGGTCATGGAAGAGAATAGACAAAATATAAAAAGAAATGTTCTAGCTCAGTAGTTTCTAATATAGTTTATTGATTTTTTTTCTGGCAGTTTACCTGCCTTCATAGGCTATCTGCCTTTTCTCATACTCTGAAAATGAACAGGCAGGTTTGAGATTAGGGCAAGTATTAATAACTCTTCTCATTTGTATAGTGCATTACAATTTACCAGGTGTTCTCACATGTCATCTCATCAGATCACCATCACCATCCTGTTAGGTGACTGGGATAGATACTGTATTACCAATGTACAGATAAGCAAATTCTCAGAAAGGTGCCATGAAATACTTAGGGTCATGCTTTAGGTGAATGAAAGAGATGGCAATAAAATTTAGGTGCTCTGAATGACAACCCAGAGCTTTTTCATTCCTCATGATGTATCAAAGAAAACAAAGGAAGTATCACTTTTACTTGTTCTTCATTTAGAAAAATCTATGTCAGATGCAGCCAGCCAATTGAACAGCATGTTTTGAGAAGATTATCTGTGAACTCCTGGTACAGGCATGATGGGAGCTGTAAATAGACAACTGGCAGTGATATCATGGTGAGGCCGCTGGGACAGAAACATGATCTGCCTCTATTCACTGAGTTTAAATGGCTACATCCATATCTATGAAGACAATATAGAGGAGGTTCTTTGTAGCATCAGATAAGAGTGGACTCTTACTCGGTGGCTAATGTTTTCTTTGGGGAGCATGAATCTTGGATGGAGGGAGAAACAGTCTCAAACAGGTTAATTTTTTAAATTAGCTTATTCAGACAGTGTTAGTCATATGATTTGTAGACCACACCCATCAAGGATCTGCTTATTTCCCTTTGAAATACTTAAAATATAAATATTCTAATTCAGTCCAGCAGAAAAAGTCCTTGTGCTATAAATATGGATAAATGACTGGATCCAAAAGACGTTACCCCTTCATTAAACAATAGCCTGGTTTTGTCTTAACTTTTTCTTTTAGTTTCTTCCCTTTGCCCTTTTTTTGGTTTTAGATTTTGTTCACAATAATAAATGTTACCATTAATGAGAAAACCTACACACGAGGACTCATGCCAAACACTTTCTATGTAGTGTCAGGTGGGTACCAGACTTACTGGGGTGATCATTTTGTAAGGCATATAAATGTCTAATCACTGTGAGGTATGCCTGAAACTAATATAATATTGTATGTCAATTATAAATGAAAAATAAATTTTAGAAAATATGGGGAAAAAATTGTAAAAATGAAGAGCTGCTAGCCAGCTCAGTGCCCTGCATGTTACAAACACTGGCTTAACTGGGAGGGCAGTACCCACAGTGCAAATAAAGTGTGACCTTTGGTACCACACATGGGATTACGGTCCTGGTGCCAACACCTACCAGCTGTGACCTTGGGCAAGTAACTTAACCTTGGAGGACCTGACTTCCTTTCTTGGTAAGATGGGGATCGGTCATACAGCTACGGTGATGATATGACAAAACGTAAAGCCCAAAGTGCTTGTCAGGTTTTAGCCATTATTCTTCAAGAAACTGGCTTTAGCTTTAGTGGAACTAAAAACAAAACAAAAAAAAATTCAGTTGTGGATTCACATTGCCCTTATTGCACAATTGGATATGAACATTTGATCTAAAAGTTGTAGAAAACTAAGTTTTGTGTGTGGAAACGTATGTCCTCACGTCTCTTTCTTCTCACCTTCATTCTGCTGGAGATCCTGAGAATTCACAGACCTTCTTACCTTTGACTCCTGGGCTCAGGGAGCAATGCCCTGACGGACTACGAGATTCGGGCCACAGCATCGGGACTTTGCTTCCACAGTATTCACCTTACACAGAACTAGGAAATCTCACCATCGACTGCCCATAGTCAGACTGGCCCCCACTCAGGTGGCGTTTCCACTGGTTTACTTGGTCTCGGGGGCATCTGCCTGTTTCCTATGGATATTATAGGGCTGGATACTTATTTGTTGATAGTCATTTCTTACTAAGTATAAAATATTGAAATAAACTGCTGACAAAGGGTTAATATGTCCCCCAATTTTCTTGCAGATGGTTAAACTTAGTGGGCATATAGGCCAGTGGGGAAAATGGGTGATCTGCCACCTAACTACTGGACTTGCTCTGAAGTTAGGGTGCCTTCATGGACCTCAAATACTAGTTATCTGAACAGTAAATGAGTTAAGAGCCAAGACAGGTACGAAGAAACACTCACTCTACCAGTTTTCACAGCATGTTATAAGCTCAGGTCTGATTCCAGGAAAGTTGTTCTTGGATTCTGAGCTGAGCTTTCCCATCAGGCTTAGCGTGTGACCCTGGGGCACTATTTCACTGGCAGAGTCCCCCCTCACTGTCCAGCTGCCTACTGCTGCATCCAGTGTCCAAGGGAACAGAGGACACAGGGCTTCTAAAGCATATCTTAAGATTGCTGCTGTGCCAGGCAAACAAACAAATGCAGGGCCCTTTGAAGGCAGGCCAGTGCCAGCTGAAATCAGTCCCCTTTACCCTCAAGGATCCAAATTGGTCCTCTCGAGTCAAAGATACCTCTCTATCAGGTCATGCATCCCCACACTGCCATGTCTTCACACCAAAAGGGCAAGAGGTGGAGTCCTTTTCTAAATCTTCCTGTTTCCAAACCTCAACAGAACTTATCACCAACATACTCTTCATGGTGGTAAATCGAACATGAATCACTCAGATCTAAAAGAAGAATATAAATGTATTTAACAGTACCACAGTTATAGTTTATTAGACAATAGTCAGAGGCAAATTATCTGCAAATAGCAGTAGCTGCTGTAAGAGCTGTATTCTCTGCTTAAACAAATATACTCGTATTTTCTTTTGAAGGTTAGTCCTTAAGAAATGTTACATTTTACAGTACAAAAAGGAAAAATATTTATTTACAAAGAGCAAAGACAGTGACACTGTTTCTCTAGCTATAACTGATAATAAAAGAAAATACAAAAAATATAAAAATAGCTTTTGTAGCCATGTAAAACTATCTTTTGGAAACACCAAATAAATAAATACATTCCATAACTATCTACTGACCTACTACACTATAGCTATTAATCTGAAAAAACTTAACATTCAATATCAGAGTCCTGGATTTACAATGCTGCATTTTTTCACTAATTTCTTCATCTGCTTAATTTTCTTCCTTAAGACTTGATGATCCTGTTTTGAAATATACCGAAAATATCTACAACCTAAAAAAACAAAACAAAGAAAAAGTTAATACTTACCAAATTCTTCACATGTATTTCTACATTTTTTAAATTTTGCTTCAATTCCAGCATACTACTGATTATGGAAACGGGCTAATTTGTATCATCTATGCCAGTATGTCCTAAGCTCATTTTCAGAGCCATCACCAAGGAGGTGTATTGTTTCCTACATACGAAGATGTTTCGGATGCGTCCTCATTGAAGCGTATACTTTAGCTCATTTTCAACCCTGCCTCCCAAGCCCTAGTTAAGGTGATATGCATATTATATATATTCATATAGTAAATGAGCCTTCTCCAAAAGCAAATTACTGTAGCTTCCCTCTCGGTATTAACTTTTACAGCAGCCAAAGAGGCATCTGTAACAATAAGGAAGTTCTCCATAGAAAACCCTGATGTAAAGGATTAGAATAAATCATAGGTTAGGAGAGATCAGGAATTATCTAGTCATTCTAGCCATCGGGCAAACACCTGGTGACCGTATGGTTCTGCCAAGGGTGCCCAGGGCCCATTACAAGTTCTGTTCAGGTCTCTGCCCATTTTTTAATTGGACTGTTTGTTTTTGTTGTTGAGTTGTATAAGTACTTTGTATATTTTAAGTATTAGCCTCTTATCGGAGGTATCCTTTGCAAGTATCTTCTCCCATTCAGTTGGTGGCCTTTTTGTTTTGTTGATGGTTTGCAGAAGCTCTTTGGTTTGATGTAGTTGCATTCATTTATTTTTGCTTTTACTTCCCTCACCTTTCAGGTCAAGTTCACAAAAACACCTCTGAGAATCAGGTCTATAAGTTCACTGCCTATTTTTTGTTCTAAGTATTTTATTGTTTCAGGTCTTATATTCAAGTCTTTAATCCATTCTGAGTACATTTTTGTATATGGTGTCAGAGACCAGTCTGGTTTCATTCTTTGCATGTGGCTTTCCAGCTCTCCCAACACCATGGATTGAAGAGGCTTTCCCGTTGTATGTTTTAGGCTCCTTTGTCAAAAATTAGTTGCCCGTATATGTGTGAGTTTATTTCTGGGCTCTAATTCTGTTACATTGGTCTGTGTGTCTATTTTTCTGACAATCCCATACTGTTTTGATTATGTAGCTTTGTGGTATGATTGAAATCAGGGAGTATAATACCTCTGGCTTTGTTCTTTTTTTCTCAGGATTGCTTTAATTATCAGGCTCTTTTGTGGTTGATACAAATTGGAGGAGTTTTGAAAAGTGCCACTGGGATTTTGATGGGATTGCATTAAATCTCTATATTGCTTTAAATATTATGGTCATTTTAACTATATTAGTTCTTCCAATCCATGTTTCCATTTCTTTGTGTCTTCCTCAATTCTTTCAACAATGTCTTTGTTATTTTTCAGTGTACAGGTCCTTCACTTCCCTTGTTAAGTTTATTCCTAGGTATCTTATCCTTTTTATTGCAATTGCTAATGGGATTGTTTTCTTCATTTCTTTTTCAGGGCCAGCTGGCTTTGCATAACTCAGTGGTACAAGGCAGGTCAGAGTTTTAACAGCCAAAATATTCCACAAAGACAAGACCAATCTCCCATTCTTGTAAGAGGAATTTTACATTAAATTAATAGCAGGTATGCTTTTTCTGAAGGGGAGAAAATGGGTCATCCTTACAGGAACAGGTAATATAATAGAAAGCTACTATAAAACATTGAGGTCAGTAAAGGATATTTCTCTAGTTCTAATAAAGTAGACAACCTCAATAAACTGTACAACATGACCAAATGGTCGTTTGCTGTAAAAACAGCCAGCATCTTATATCTTAATGACCCCTAAAGATACTCAAACTAGAGCATAACAACCAGTCGCCACCAATAACATGAAATCCCCATTTCCAATCCATGGAGCTTCCTTCCTTATAAGCAGGTCACCTGTCCCCAACCCAGGATTCATTTTCCATGCAAGTTATTCTACTCGACAGCTATTTCTCTAGCATCTAATGTCCTTTGGTACGGCATTAGGTAAACTGTCAGATGAATGAATGATCATACCCTATAATTTCAAAATTGTCTAAAAGCGATGTCTAGATAAAAAGAAAACAAAACCATGTACCTTTTCCTAACAATATTCCAGCTACCAAAGCTTTCTCACAAGCCAAAGCTTTATCCTCCTTCCAATCATTTTTTGCCCAAAAGTGGCTGAAGTGAAAGGTTGGCCACCAGTTTTTCCTGGGGTTCCATTCTACTTGAACCCAGTCAAGATGATTTCTGGGAAAAAAAAAAAAAAACATCAAAAGAGAAGGTCAATGATGGACATGGATCTACAGTCAGAATTGGAACTTTACAGTCTGTGGAAAGATGACAACGAAGATGCTTCCAAGCTAACTTCTGAATATGGCCACAGTAGAGCACACCCACAAAAGCCCATCTGTTTTAGTTCTCGTTCATGTCCGCATCCTATTTTCCATTTAACAAGACAGCCAGTTCAGTACAGCACAGTGGGTAATAGCACAGACTCTGAAGTCAAAAACCTGGATTCAAATCTCAGCTCCTGGGCAAGTTGCTTAACCTCTCTGAGTCTCAGTCTCCATGAGGATGTTAATGGGGCCCATCTCACAGCATTGTGATCAGGGCTAAACTGGCCCATCACTACAGCAGTCTCTCATACAAAGCTCTTGGCATGCTATCTGGTGCATAGTAAATATTTCATAAACGTTAGCTACTTTTATTATTACTTAAAGTTACTTTAAAATGTTACTTTAGGGCCGGCCGAGTGGTGTGGTGGTTAAGCGCTGGCTTAGGAAGCCAGCGGCCCTGGTTCGGGTCCCACATATGAGGGCCAGTGACACTGCCCTCAAAAAAAAAATAATAAAATGTTACTTTAAATAACATGCTATCCAAATTAAGATGCCATTATTATAAAACTACATGAGCATACAGGTTTGACAATTGATCCCAGACAATGCTAAGTGTTCATCAATAATTTAATTGAGCAAATATATGTTTAGGATATATTTGCACTGTGTAGCAGAACTTCCAGGGGTTCAAAAAACAAACAGTACATTTCTCTGCCTTCAGGAACCTTATGGTTAGTAGGGGGTTATATAGTGCTTTAGATTTGCAAAGCGGTTTACACATCAACATATCACACCAAGACGTTTTATAATAGCACCGGTCCATCTCCAAGGTCAAGTCAGATCTGAAGCCTGAAACAGGGTCGTCCTGATAATGAATTTCCTAACCAACTAAAATGGATACCATACAGAAATGAAACTTAATTTTGTAATATGCCTTCTCCTCAGACACAAGGTAAAAATGACAAGGGCCACTCCTTTTCTTTCCCTAAAAATGTGCACTGATAGATGCTATGATCAGATGTGTCATTTTAGATACTCAGCTCACAATGGATTTAATAAATATTTGCTGAGTGAATAACCTATGATGATCTTCTGAGGCCCTAAAATCCCACTGGAATTATTGAACACAGCGGGAGGAAAGCTGCTTCGCATGTGATCTTCGAGGCTGACGCCACCACCCAAACCATAAAGAGCTTCACGATAGTACAGCAAAGAGTGGGAGCGAGGCCTTCTCGTCCTCAGTGCCAGTTCGAAAACATACATATTCCCTAACAGTGTAGTGGTACTTATTTTGTGGTATAGCACTTATTTTGCCAGCATACAAAATCGTCATGGAATATTTTTTTTTATGATATACATGTGACATTGTATTTCCTGGCTTCTGATGTACCCAGAAGAAAACAGCAGAAGACCCAGTTCCAAAAAATCCAAAAACATAAGCAAAAAACTTTATTTAAAACTTGACAGAAATCAGCTAAATTATTAGGGAATTTTATTTATGATGATCCAGTAATAAATAGTTTATGTTTCTTACTTACCCCATTAAGGTCTGCCTGAGATAGTTTGCCAAATATTTCCAAGCAGTTATATTTTTAGTGCATCCAGCAAAATCTAAGACTCCAAATAATACCTCCAACCCCAGTTTGTGGTGCTCTTCTTTTTCTGCAATGGTCACAATTAGAGTTTACATAAGGTCGTGAAGCGTAAGAGGCTAAAACCATATATTCAGTCACTAAAATATTACTGAATCATAAGCCTTCGAGTGCAGTTAACAGTTCGAAACAATTCACTAGGCTCATGCCCTCCTGTGATGAATCTGAAAAAGTCCATCATTTAGTCATGCTAATGACATCAGGATGGTCGGTCTGATCTCTACACGGGCTGTCCAGTTGATGGTTGAACAGCCTGGGGGTTAGGGGTACCAGCTGACCCCTGCCTGTGCAGTCGAAAATCCACATATAACTTTTTTTTTTTTTTCATTTTTTTTTTTTTTTTTGAGGGCAGTGTCACTGGCCCTCATATGTGGGACCGAACCCGGGCCGCTGGCTTCCCAGGCCAGCGCTTAACCACCGCGCCACTCGGCCGGCCCCACATATAACTTTTGACTCCCCAAAAACTTAACTACTAATGGCCTACTGTTGACCGGAAGTCTTAATTAATTTAAACACATTTTCCCCGTTACATGTATGTATGTTGTATATTGTAGTCCAAGAATAAAGTAAGCTAGAGAAAAGACAATGTTATTAAAAAAACTGTAAGGAAGAGAAAAAACATTTACTGTATTTATTGAAAAAAACACCCACATATAAGTGGAGGCGTGTTCAAACCCATGTTGTTTAAGAGTCAACTATATACAACTGAGAACATTTTTTAAAGTATGTGGCCTGTTCGGGCACTTCCTATATGATCTCCTCTATTAGGAGAGGCACCAAGGTAGTCCCAGGACCTACTGGACTTTAGCTGATTTTTTTCCTATGAAGACAGATTTTCTATATTGAGCTGAGATGCAGAAGGGATTTAAACGAGGTGAATTATATAAATGAAAGCCATTTCTCTTTTGCTGACTGTTGCCTAACGGTCCATAGCAGCAGTCAGGAATCGTTTTCTATAGATGGCAAGACAGGAAATATTTAAGCTTTGTGGGCCATGTGGTCTCCGTCACAACTGTGCAGCTCTACTGCTGTCGTGCAAAAGCGGCCACAGACAATATGTCAGTGAACGGACATGGTTGTGTTCCAGCAGAACTTGACCATGACAACTGGCAAGTGGTGGATTAGGCCCTCGGGCCGCAGTTTGCTGACCCCTAGTCTACAGCTTGTCTGCACAGAGATATAAAACAAACATGACTTACCTGATTTTCTCAGTAGCCTATGGAATTCTAACATCAGTTTATGAGATGGTACAATCTGATACAAAATCTGGAAGAAAGAATAACTGTGTCATTTTTATACATTCAAAAGGCATTTCTCAAATTTTAGCTGACCTTCAAATAAAGTTCTTACTGTTAAATATACCCTCAGTAAATTTTAAATCGAAGTTTAAAAGATACTTTGCTTTTACCCAGTTTCAATTTGGGTAGAGAAGGTATTCTGTGTAAAGCTATTTTTTTAAAAAATTCCTGATAATAATAAGATAGTCAGAACGGTGGGAGAAATAGATGAAACTTTTTATTTTCTCCTTATGTTGGGTTGTCGGAAAAGTCATGACGCATTTTTGCAATGAAAAGCACAGGAAAAATAAGTCATGACATTTCCAACAATCCAATACATTTTTTATATTGTTTTTACCACACCTAACAATTTCTTTTCAGAAGCCAAGACTGAGAAAAAAAAATAAAGGGAAAAAGAATCAGTATCATACAGAAAACATATTTAATATTTATTGATCACAAAAGGTCACAGGACAGTTACAGAAAACAAAAAAAACCAAAAAAGACAAAGGTGGCTTTTTGGGAAGCTTGTGTTCAGGAACACAGTACCATAAGAATATTCAAGTAAATATTTTTACAACCATTTTACATATAATAATAGGAAGAAATGAAAAGTTTTTCTATTTAAGAACAGGAAGGTCTATTTTATAAATATGCAAAAAATATGATTTAAAGTAAAATTATATATCTCATCTCAGCACATTTAATATTAAAAATGAATTCATTCTGTCTGCTTGCTGAGGTTCTTTGACTTTACACTGAAATAATTTTCTGTAAAATTGAAAGAAAATTTTGTTAATTTTTCTTAATAGCTTTTAAAAAGGAGATCAATCAAGATCAATATACCAATATCAGAGAGCATTATTAAAATTTGGTTCTTAGAAAATCATATTAAGTTTTATGATATATGTAATTCTGTGTATGGCTCAATTCAGTTTTTAGAAACATTTTTTTAAATATGACATATGTAATAGAATGTATACAAATATGAGTGCGTCATTCAATAAATATTTACAAACTTATACACCCTCATGTAATCAGCACCTAGAACAAAACATAGAACATAATCAGAACTCTAGAAATCTTTTGTTTTAGAAAATTCTTAGCCATTAGCTCTTCAAATAGTGGTTTTGTTTATTGATTGTTTGCTTTTGCACTGTTCTCTCTCCTCTCCCTGTCACTCCAATTATGTCACACATTTCACCAAGTCCTCTGTACACTTTTTTCTGCATTTGTTATCCTTATTGCTTTCTATGCTTTAGCCTGATATTTTCTATACAGTTCATTAATCCTCCCTTCTGTTATGTTCAATCAGCTATTAAACCCATCCCAAGTTCTTAATTTCGAACATTGCAATTTTCAAAAGGAAAAACAAAATCTCTCCAAATCTATCTTGTCTTGACATAAATAAGTGTTCAACATAGTTATTTTCTGTTATATTTTTTAAAATCTTTTCAAAAACACCACTAGTGACTGACAACGTGAGTGAAGTTACCATCTTGTTTTGGTTGTAACTATCCTTAACATTTTCTTGTACAAATGGGAAAAAGGAAATCATGGACGGTAAAATTAAAATAGCAACTTTAACAGTATTATGTAGTAAAACAAAGCCTGTTGCAAACTTCTGTACTTCCACACCCGAAAGTGTGATAAGAGCAATTGTGACACGTAAGTACAGGTTAGAGCTAACTGGCCTTTTAAAAAGAAGGGTGATAAGGATTTTTCTCATTTATTTGGGTTGAAAACGACCTTTCTTTTCTAAAACATCATGATTAAAAACCAACCACATATTGAATGTCAACTGTAATTGAAAAGTAAAAAAATAAAAATAAAAACCCACCACAAAATACATTTTTACAACTCCTACAATTCAACAACAAAGAGACAAACTACCCAATTCAAAAAAATGGCATAGGACTTGAATAGACATTTCTCCAAAGAATATAGGCAATAAGCTCATGAAAAGATGCTCAACATCACTAGCCACTAGGAAAAGCAAATCAAAATCCCAATGAGATACCAACTAATTCACACCCTGCAGGATAACTATTACCAATTGTTTAGAAAAGAAAAATAAGTGCTGGGTAGGATGCAGGGATATTCAAACCTTCATGCATTGCTGATGGGACTGTAACACAGCCTACCTGCTGTGGAAAACAGCTTGATGGTTCCCCAAAAGGTTATACAAAGCGTTACCATACGATCCAGCAATTCCTCCCCTAGATATACACTTAAAGGAATTAAAAGCAGGGATTCAAACACATACTTGTACACCAGTGTTCACAGAAGCATTACATACAATAGTCAAAAATTTAAAAACCAACCCAAATGTGTACCAACAGATTAATGAATAAACAAAGTGTGTAATATATATACAATGGAATATTATTCAAGTTTAAAAAGGAAGGAAATTCTGAGCTGTGCTATAACATGGATGAATCTTATGCTAAATGAAATAAGCAAGACATAAAAGGACACGTATGATTTCACAAAGATGAAGTTCCTAGCATACGCAGGTTCATAGAGATAGAAAGTAGAAAAGAGGTTACCAGGAGTTGGGAGAAGGTGGTAACATAAAATATTGTTCAATGGATGTAGAATTTCTGTTTGGGAGATGAAAAACTTCTGGAAGTGGATAGTGGTGATGGTTGTACAAAATTGTGAATGTACTTAATGCCACTAAAGTGTGCACTTAAAAATGGTTAAAATGGTAAATTTTACATTCTGTATATTTTACCACAATAAGAATATTTTTAAAGCAATACCATACACAGTAACAATCCTAAACATGAAACACTTTGGGATAAATTTAACAAAATATATACACTAAAAACTATAAAATGTTTCAGAGAGAAATAAAAGACCTGAAAGAATGGAATGATATACCATGTCTCAAGTTTGGAAAACCTCAAATTGTTAAGATGTCAATTCTCTCAAAACTGACCTACAGATTCAAATTCCCAGCAAGACTTTTTTGAAGCAACAGGCAAGTTGATTTTAAAATGTATATAGAAAGTTAAAGGACCCAGAGAAGCTAAAAACAATTCTGATAAAGAAGGATTTGTATACTTTCACAACATGATTCCAACACTTGCTATGAAGCTATAGTAATCATACATGGTGTTGGTATATGAATGAAAATTACAACACAAGAACACAATAGAGTCTCTATATATGGTATACTGATTTTCAACAAAATTATCAATGTAATTCAATGGGGAAAGACTAGTCTTTTCAATAAATGGTGCTGGAACAATCATATTGAAAAAAAATGAACCCAACTCTTACCCCTCAATGCACAAAAATAATTAGCTGAAAGTCTGCCATAGACCTAAACATAAAATTGTAACTTTTCTAGAAACAAACATAGAAGAGACTCTTCATCATCTTGGGGTAGGCAAATATTTCTTAGACAAAAAGTATTAACTATATATAAAAGAAAAATGCATAAATTGTACTTCATCAAAACGAGAAATTTCTACTCTTTGCAAGATATTGTTAAGAAAACAAGAAGACAAGCTATAGACTGGGTGGAAATGTACATACTCTATATACCTCACAAATGACCTATATCCAGGTTACATAAAAAATCTATCAAATCAAATAACCTTCCAAACAACAGACAAAATATTTGAACAGACACTTTAAAAAGAAGACACTGGAATATCCAACAGGCATATTAAGGGATGCTCAATGTCATGAGGGAAATGCAAACTAAAACCACATGAGACACCACTGCACAACAGAATGGCTATGACTCAGAATGGCTCACAATACCAAGTGTTGGGGATGTGGAGAAAGTGAACTTCCTCACACTGGAAGTGGGAAGGTCAATGGTACAGTTACTTCAGGAAACAATGGGGCAGATTCTTAAGAGGTTAAAAATATACTTTCCAGCGATTCTACTTTTAGGTAGCTACCCAAGAAAAATGAAATACATGTGCACACAGAGACTTGTACATGAATATTCATAGCAGCATTCATAATAGCCACAAAGTAAAAATAACCCAAAAGAAGTGAATGTATAAAAATGGATACTACTCAGACAAAATTACTGAGACAATAATATGAAGGAATCTCAAAAGCATTATGCTGAGCAAGAAACATTAGGCAAAAAAAAAGAGTACATACTGTAAGATTCCATTTATATGAAATTCTAGAAAAGATCAAATTAATCTATGGTGGCAGAAGGCGGATCAGTGATTGCCTGGGGTCAGGACTTGCTATAAAGGGAAATGAGGGACTTTCTAGGGTGATGGAAATGGTCAAGATCTTGATTATCATGGTGGTTAAATAAATGCACACATTTGTTAAAATGCATCTAAGTGTAAACTTAAAATAGGTGTTTTATTGTAAGTGAAATGTCAAGGTGATTTTTTAAAATAAGCAGCGATGCAGAACTTCCCAACCAGGGTGATACAGGCTTTCTGATACTGATCCTCTCCCCTCACTTTCACTTGAGTGGGTAGGGGGTGGGAGGATTGGTAGTGGGTGGAAAGGGGGTCTGCCTGGAGCCTGCAGTATACCTCAGTATACCATACAGATATTGCCATTTTCTGTGGGTGCTATAATTTGAACACTGGAAAGCAATGACCTAAGAATGTTTTCAACTAGATCGCTGACCCTGCTCAAACACTGAAATAAAAATTCTATACCTTAAGCACACTTATCAGTTTCTCTCTTGGTGCCTTCTCTCTCTTTAGAAAGTTGTATAAGTAGATATGCGCATTCGGATTGGATGGGAACTTTTCGTCATAGGCGTAATTCATGAGTACCTCTCGGGCGCCATCTTGATCCCCATAAAATTCCAGCATCTATACAAAATAAGTCATAGCATCTTAGCTAAATTCCATAAGATAGCTATATGAAAGGTAGTGCGCAACTTACGGGTACAAGAAAATCGTAAAACTGAAAAACAGTATTTACTGTCTAGGGAACAATAGTCATGTCAGTTTTTGCTTCTTCTGCATATGCTACAAATATGGAGCACAGAAGCTCACTTACAACAAAGGTCTAAGTGGTGTCCCATTTTTTCCTGATCCCATTTTAGTACTGGGAAATGCAGCAGCTTCACCATAAGAATGGTTCCTATAAGAAATAAAGGGCTCAAAGAAGAGCACACCAGCGACTAAAAGGAGACCATGCGATGCCACTAACCTCAGTGCCCTGCATAATGCCAGCCGTAAAGGGAGCGCATGGGAATTATAATTCCTATCATTTCGCTCCATCTTTACACAGGAATTTCCAGATTCACTGGCATACGGTTTCAGAGATTATCTCCTGACAACACAGTATCACTTTAGCACCCATGAAGCACTCAAAAACCAATTTTGACGATATATTCTGAGTGCCCCGTGCCAGGGCTCTCTTCTCTTTCATAGTGACTCTGAGACAACAGGACATCTTTATGAATTTCCTAAAAGCCATTCTTCTTCATCCCATATATCGTGACCTACTTTCGAATTTTTGTCCCTTTCCCTTCTACATCCGATCGAATCATAAAAGATCTTCTTCCTGCTTTTCTTTTAAACTCATTAAGAATAATGTTGAATTGACATTTACAACTATATCACTATTTATTTTATATATATTTGGCCATGACATGTTATCTGGTGATGAAAATAAACACAAAGTAATATTTACTGTATACTAGTTAAGTAAACAAATATTCTTCGGACCAAAAAGAAGAGACATCGTATTCTTTTTTTTACCAATTTTTTTTTACCTATTTTTTAACATTAGTTTCCTTATGGTCAATAAAAATTAGGCTAGTAACGAAATGAAACTAATAACACTTTACGAAAAGTCTACTTACGTCTACATAACTCTTCACGAAAGGGTCCCAAATTCCAGGAATTTGAATCAATGCATAAAGGTTTACAGATGTCTTCCAGCTCTGGTTGAGCATATTCTGGGATGCTGTATTGTAAGCATAATCATCCTTATCTGCCCAAGACAAAAGATTTTGGAAAGTCATTCAGTGTTGAAGACTTCAACTGAATTAGTAATCAATAATACCCACAAGAAAAGCTTAGGTCCTGAGAGCTTTCCTGGTGAATTCTAACAAATATTTAAAGAACAATACTAACTCTTATACACTCTTCCCCCACAAAAAGAACAGAAGCAATACTTGCCAATGTATTCTATGAGGCCAATATTAACCTGATACCAAATCTAGAAAAGACAAGAAAATTACAGACCATGTTTCTTATGAATATACATGCAAAACTGCTCAACAAAATGCTAGCTAACTGAATCCAACAACATGTAAGAAGGGTTATAGACCATGCCCAGAAACAAATTCGGCAGATTCACTCTATGACTTCAAAAGTTACTGCAGGGCCGGCTGTGTGGCACATTGGTTAGGAGTTGGCTTGGGATGCCAGTGGCCCGGGTTCGGATCCCACATATGAGGTCCAGTGACACTGCCCTCTACAGCTAAGATGGTGAACAACAGCTCTACCTGGAGCTGGGCTGCGTGAGTCGCCAGCATGGTGTGGGTTGCAGCTCTGCTGCAGTGGGCTGCCATAGGCTGCAGTGAGTGGCCAGCAGCCAGCGTGAGCGGCCGGCAGCCAGTGTAAGCTGCCAAGAGCCGCTGTGAGCGGCCGTCCAGAGGCCGGAGACCCATCTGCCTCACCCAGGAAGAGCGCAATGATGATACCAACATGGGCCAGTGAAGCAACGTCCTCCACAGCTAGACTGAAGAACAAAAAGGACAGCAACTTATCTGTTCCCCTTCCCCAGTTCCCCAACACTGTTCCCCGCCCCCAATTCCCCAATAAAAATTTTTTTTTTTAATAAGTTACTGCAGTAGTTCCCCCTTACCCGTGGTTTCACTTTCCACGGTTTCTGTTACCCACAGTCAACACAGTCAGAAAATACTAAAAGGAAAATTCCAGAAATAAACATTCATTAGTTTTAAGTTGCACACTATTCTGAGTAGCAAAAAAACTTTCAACTATTGAGGATTCCCACCCACCAACATCATCTGCGCCTGACATCCAACCATTGACATTGTCATGGCTCCATGATCCGGGGTCATCCGAAACAGATGATTCTCCTTTTGAAGTATCATCAGGTCAACGGTAGCCTAACACTATGTCACAATGTCTACACCACTCTCCTCACTTCATCTCATCGTGCAGACACTGCATCATCTCACATCATCACGAAGGACTTGGAAAAGCCCGATTTATCAAGTGAAATTAACTGAAGGGAATTGAGAATGATTGCTAATGGGCACAGGGTTTCTTTCTGGGATGAAAATGTTCTAATGTTGATTATGATAATGGATACACAACTCTTTGTGAATATACTATAAAGCACTGAATTGTACATTTTAAGTACACAAATCACACTGAGGATCCTATCTCAATTCTCAATAAAGCTGTCTTTTTAAGAAAAACATGAGAGATCACTACACCCAACAAACCAGGTAATAGGAAAAAAATCTGACAATAACAAACATTAAGGAGAACATAGACAAAAGAAAACCTTAATCAGATTACTAATAAAATATAAATTGGAAACCACTTTGGAACAAGTTCAGCCTATTTATATACTAATGCTATAAATGCACACATTCTAAGACTACATCTACTCCTAGAAATACATACTTATGTGTGCCAGTACACATGCCCAAGAATATCAGAGAAGCACTATTTATAATAGCCAAAAACTATTAATAACCTACATGGTCATCAATACATAGAAGGAATAAAAAAATTATAGGAATAAAAATGAAAATAACTACAGCCGGCCGAGTGGCGCGGTGGTTAAGCGCTGGCTTGGGAAGCCAGCGGCCCCGGTTCGGGTCCCACATATGAGGGCCAGGGACACTGCCCTCAAAAAAAAAAAGAAAAGAAAAGAACTACAGGTAACTCAACTATCTGGAGCACATTAAAACTAATGTTAAATAAAATACACAAGTCCCAAAGTAAATGTATACAGTGTGAATCCAAATATAGCATTCAGACATAGGCAAAACTCAGTTACACTGCTCACAGATGCATACACAAGTGGTAAAAGTATTTAAAAAAACCAAGGAGTGATTACCATTAAAGTCAGGACAGTGGTTTTCTTGAGACAGAACAGGAGGAATTATGACCAGAAAGGCACATGGGGTCTTCTAGGGTGACAGCCGTGCTGTGAACCTTAAACCTGGGTGGCAGGAACATAGACGTGTGTTTTATAATTATTCATTCGGTCACACTTTTGTTCCATACGTTTCCTGTATATAGCATGTCCTCGAAAATGTCATTTCAGTCAATGTCATCTGGTATGAAGTTGATGACATGCCCTTGGAACTTAACTCTTGTTTATGTCAACGAGCCTAGGGTAACACAGGTTTCACGATATGCTGCTTCGCTTCAAGTCACAGAACCTATCAATGATGTTAAATGAGGACTTCCTATATATGTTCTATTTCACAATCTTAAAGGTTTAAGAAGTTACTCAGTCTTTCTAAAGCAACAGCTAATAGAAGAACAAAATACTTTTTGGTACCAATGATACCTTTGGCCAAAACAGCAGCTCCCCAGAAAACAGATTGTATACTTTTCCCAGAGGATCAACTGAATAAATATCAACATGGACTTGGAAATGAGGTGCTAAGGGAAAGCAGGTAAGAAATGATGATACAGAAAAAAACCTTTACAGAAAAAAGGCAGGTCCCTTAGTAAGTATAAGTCAGGTGTGAACTTGCTATGGAGGGGGTTTCCATCATCAACTGCATCAAACCCAGGGCAGGCCACAGCAGCAAAGGCAAATTCTAAGTCAACTCCAAGCATACGTCTACGTTATGTTCTTATGAGTTTGGTTACATAGAGCTAGTCCTAACGTTTTTCCTCATTAAATAGACAATTTGAGGTGGAAAATCATCTAAAAGGCTCCACACATTATCCCATCTTCGTCCTACTGCTACAGAATGAAGTGTCAGCTATACAGAAAGGCACCGAATCATCTACCCATGGGAGTGATGGTGCATATGCCAGGTTCCAATTGCTTTCATCATCAAATGTCTGCTTGAGTTCTGCCTAACTACATGTAAGAAGAAAAGTACATATTAACTTTAAAACTTACCTAATCAATTACGATCAGCGAGCCTTTTAAAAAATAAACATTGCAACAGGCATTATGGTTCGATTAAGCAAAGAAACAGGACAGATGTGCAACCTCAAAAGACTGACTGGTCTAGACAAAGAGATATAATGTAAAATACACATGAGAAAGCTTAGAACATTTCAAAAGCAAGAGATGAAGAACTAAATGATACAGGCTGAACATATAGCTGATCGATGAAGTTTAAGGTACAAGAATGAGGGGTCTAATGAGTCTTGAAGGGCAGAGGGCCTCCTAAATGAGGAGACTGCACAATGGCCTTACAAGACTGTCATGATGAAGACAGCATTTCAAAAACGTCTTGGGAGAAATCAAAGACAGGAGGAGGGAAGGGAGTTTTGAGATTACTGAACCCACATGCCCAGAGACCAAGGAAATACTATTTTATCTTATAAGCATAAGGAAACACTGCTTATCACATGTGACGTGATAAATACCAGGACTGAGATTTGGATAGAAGCTGAGAAAACTAAAGAAAAGGGGTTAATCCCAGAGAAGCTGTGGAGGAAAACTATACAAGAGAAAGAAAATACAGAGAACCTACAATTCTAACGAACACTAATATGGGGCTAGGAGAGGATGCCATCACCACAGCAAATAAGAGCAAGGGAACTTAGTG
Source organism: Aselliscus stoliczkanus (assembly GCA_033961575.1). Classification (NCBI taxonomy): domain Eukaryota; kingdom Metazoa; phylum Chordata; class Mammalia; order Chiroptera; family Hipposideridae; genus Aselliscus; species Aselliscus stoliczkanus. Next base: position 12,283,261 of record CM066734.1, read on the forward strand.
TGAGAAGTACGGGCCCATGGTATGATAAGTAAATCAGGAAATTGTCAGGGGAGGAAAAGAAAAAAAAAAAAAGAAAGAAATTATCTGTTATGACCCTTCTACAGAGATAAACAACTTTATCCTTATTCTTTAAACATAATATTCCGAGAAAACAATATTATGAAACAAAATAAATTCCATTCTAAATTTGCAATAAAGAAGCATTTATTATATGCAATAATATCTGAAGAAAATTGTAACCTTTCTTGAAGATCACATTTAAAAAGGCAATGAAGGGGCGATGGTTAGCTCAGTTGGTTAGAGTGTGGTGCTGATAACACCAAGACTGCCAGTTTGATCCCCGTGTGGGCCACATGAGCTGCGCCCTCCTTAATAGCCATTGTAGCAATGTGTAACCAATGACCATGGCTGTTCCCAATAAAATTTTTTAAAAAATAAAAATAAATAAAAAGATAAAAAGGCAATGAATCTAACATGGTCATAAACTTTTTTTTTTTTAAAGGATGATCAAGAATTTTACATCAGGGCCGGCCGAGTGGTGCGGTGGTTGACAGCTGGCTTGGGAAGACAGTGGCCCCAGTTCAGGTCCCACATATGAGGGCAAGTGACACTGCCCTCAAAACAAAATTAAAAAATAAAAAGAATTTTACATCAGTAGAAATGTCCATCCTTGATAATATCTGGATAAAGCTAGGCTGGGAAGCAGGGGGATTAGAATACTCCCTAAGATCCCTTTGATTCAGTCGTCTCACCACAAGGAAAAGCTCACTCGTATTCACTCACCAAGCTTAGACAACTCCATCCTCTTTTTAGACCAAGTGTAATATTGCAAAAGCCCTTTATAGGCCTGAATCAAGTTGATGAGTACTTCCTGGGAAGATGATTTTTCACCGTATCTCCATGTCTCTGCCTGGCTGAGGTTTCTGTTGGCATCCTCTAGCATCCCATGATGCAGAAGGTATAATGTATGTTGTAAAGAGATCTGCAACAATAAGAAAACGCTCACTGCCACACAGGTCATTAAACAACCATTAGTCAGAAAGTTCAGTAAAAAGATGATACATGCTGGGCTAAGACCTTGGTAGGAAACAAACAATGCAACAAAATTGTCCCTGTCATCAACAATTTCAATCTAGCAAAGAGGAAAGATACATGAAACAATTAACACTATGTAAATGAAAGCAAAATTAGATAAGTTTACAAACAGAAGACGGCATGATCCAGTGAAAAGAACAGGGGCTTCAAAGACAGGGCGCCCTGACACAGGTGCTACTTAAAAGCTACAAAAACAGAGTGGCATGGTGGTTGCCAAGGGCAGAGGATGGAGGAAATGGGGAGATGTTGGTCAAAGGGTACAAATTTTCAGTTATTAAATAGATAAGTTCCAGGGACCTAATGTGCAGTATGGCAACTACAGCTAATAATACTGGATTGTATGCTTGAAAGTTGCTATGAGAGTGGAGTTTTAATGTTCTCACCATAACAACAGCCAAATGGTGATTCTGTGAAATGATGGAAGTGTTAAGTCACCTTATTGTGATAAATATTTCAAAATGGGTACATGTATCAAATCATCATAGTGTACACATTAAACTTACATAATGTTATATGTCAATTATATTCAAGCTGGGGGGAAAAACATTTTCACCTGTTCAAATTCCCAATTTGTTTAGATCTATTCTTTTCCAAAAGCGCCAATTCCTAGAGAGCTCAAATGACTTAAGCAAAGGTATCAGAATTTGGCCCATCATCATAATAAAGGACTGCCATCTCTGAAGGGCTGGTTTAGGAAGCGAGAGATATACAGAGGGAAGGAATTTTTCCTCTGAGAAGGTGGGCGACAGGAAACAAAGAAGTCAGTGGCTCTCACAACACCGCTTTCTTTCAGCTTCTCTGATTTATCCAGGTGTCTTCCCCATTTGTCCACACCTTTTACATGACTACCTTCCTTATCACCGACACGAGTACTTTTTAAAAAATGAACACTGCAAATGTAAACTCACAAAGCCTAAATTCTCACCTTTAAATAATTCATGACACCAATATTTTTCATCCTGTCGGCAAAGGTATTAAAAGTCTCCATGCTGCTTTTGGGATGATAATAGAGAATTTCACTTCCGAGCTTCCAAATAATCTGTCAAAACAGAAATTAGCAACAAAAATGTAAAACCCTTGCCTTGAGCAATGTCTGCCTAAGAGAGCTGTTTTTTTCTGATCACAACATTTAAAAAGCAACATATAATTTATTTTCCTAGATATCACTACCATCCATATTTTACTGTACTTCAGCCAATGAAGCTAACATCTTATGTGATAAAATTTTTCCATCAATTAAATTAAAATACCCGATAACTATAATAGAGCCATTTTTAAGTTTTAGTAGTCTAAAGAAGGTAGGTAGTTTGGATACATACTGAAGATAAAAATTGTAATTAGTATAGGAGGAAGGTTATTAAAATCAGAAAACTTGGGTTCTCTTAATATTGGCTTCTTCACAGCTCCTGGTCTCATCTTTATTACCTACAAAATGAGCAAAGGCCTGCATGCTTCCTGAGAGCTCATCATGCTTTACAACCATGGACCACATGCATCTACATTAGAACTCCACTTGAAGAATTGTCATCAGCTATGCAGAAATTTTAATGAAATATATTTTCTCTGCAGAGCACCAAAACTTCGGTGACAGAAGTTGGAGTTTTTCTTCTTTCATGGGAGTGAATCTCTACTTCTCTTACCCCAAATTAAAGTCCTTTAATAATATTGACCTTAAAGTCAATTTAAGTGGATTTTAAATCAATTCTTTCTATGAACATATATATTGGTTGTTTGGTATAATCATAATACTCATCTTCCCAACTTAGATCAAGATTTCATGTGTAGAATACCAAACTGTAGTGTTCTGGAGCATAAAGAAAACGTGAAGAATCAGTTATTCTTTTTTTTTTTTTTTTGACGGCAGTGTCACTGGCCCTCATATGTGGGACCCGAACCAGGGCCGCTGGCTTCCCAAGCCAGCGCTTAACCACCGCGCCACTCGGCCGGCCCTTCACAGTTATTCTTAAACCTAGTTAAAATTACTTGGGGCACCCATTAAAAATAAATATTCCAGGGAGTCAGACTCTGATTCAGTAGGACTGGGGAGCAGCCTGAGAATCAATATTTTCAGCAAAAAGTCCTCAGTAGTTCAAATAGAGCCAAGCAAGTATCTGGAAACCACTGATCCAATGCCTTTATTTACAAAACAAATTCTGGACAAAAATTTGTCCAGTGTTTTAAAAATGTATAAAACTTTAGTCCATAAACTAAATTTTCACTCAATGGTTAAATTTTTTTCTTTCAGGTTTTTCTTGACTCTATATCTAACTGATGCAGTGGTTGCTGTATTAGTAAAAGCTATTTGAGAGATTCACGTGCTGTTATTTGTGGATAAGCTGTTTCTTACTGAACAAATTTGATAGTACATGCAGGCACTATTCTAGATCCCTGTCCTCCTGGAATTTACACTCTATTTGCAGAGAGACAAGCAATAATCAAAAAACATCATAATTAAATTGGCAAGTGTTACGGGGAAAGAATGGAGTGGGATAAGGGGATCAGGAGTGATGGCTGGAAAATGGAGGGGGTTGGTGCACAGTTCCAATTTTCAATAGTCATGGGAGGCCTTGTTGAAAATGTGATGTGAGGGAGGGTTGCCATAGTGATACCTAAAGACCTTTCCAAATAAAGGAAATAGCGAAGACAAAAGCAATCAGGCTGGAATATATCTGGCCTGTTCAAGTGAGAGCAAGGAGGCAGTGAGGTTGGAGAAGAAAAACAAGGGGGAGAGTCTAGGAGATGAGGTCCGAGGGCAGAGGGGAGCGAGCAGATCACACAGAAGTTGTAGGCAATCAGGAGGACTGGATTTTACTCTGAGTGAAAAGGGAAGAGGCCATTCCAGGTTTTCAGCAGATAAGTAACATGATCTGCCTTCTGTTTCCAAAGGATCAAGCTGCATCATCTGTCTGTCATTAGTCACAATACTTGGAGCAAATCAAAACCACAACAAGATGCCACTTAACAACCACAAGGACAGCTATAATTAAAAAGACAGGCAATAACAAATGCTAGCAAGGCCGCAGAGAAATCGGAGCCCTTATATGCTGCCAGTGGAATGTACGATGGAGTAACCCCTGTGTAAACAGTCTAGTGGAATTCCTCCAGGGGTTCAACAGTTACCATATGACCCAGCGATTCCACCCCTAGGTACACACCCAAGAGAAGTTACAAGAAACATCTATGCAAAAACTTGTACATGGGGCCAGCCCAGTGGCTCAGTTGGTTAAGAGCTTGCTCAAGAATACGAGCTCTGAGCAACAGGGTTGCTGGTTCGACTCCCACATGGGCCAGTGAGCTGTGCCCAAGCTGAGCTGCCGCTGAGCTGCCAACAGGTGGCAGGATGGCTCAGCTGGTAAGAGCACGTGCTCCTAACAAGGTTGCCTGTTCAAGATGGTGGGCTACACCCACCTGCAACTAAAGACTGAACTCAGCAACTTGAGCTGAGCTGCCGCCAGGATGGTTTAGGGGTAGAGCGTGTGCTCTTAACAACAAAGCTGCCGGTTCGACTCCTGCATGGGATGGTGGCTACACCCACCCGCAACTAATTGAACACAGCACCTTGAACTGAGCAGCACGACTGGACTTGGAGCTGAGCTTGCTGAGCCCTCCACAACTAAGACTGAAGGACAACAACTTGGCTGTTTCCCTTCCCCAACTCCCCAACACTGTTCCCCTCTCTCAATTCCCCAGTAAAATCTTTAAAAAAAAAAAGAAAACTTGTACATGAATGTTCATAGCAGCATTATTCACAGTAACCAAAAAACGCAAACAACCCAAATGTCTAACAATTGATGAATGGATATACAAAATGGGATATGTCCATACAGTGGAATATTACTTTACCGTAAAAAGGAATGAAGTACTAAATACAGGCTAGAACATGGATTAAACTCTGAAAACATTATGTTCAGTGAAAGAAATCACTCACAAAGGCCATATATTATACAATTCCACTTATATGAAATGTCCATATTAAAAGTACTAGATTAGTGGTTGTCAGGAGCTAGGGGGTAAAGATAGGAACAGGAAGCGATTGCAAATGAGTACAGGGTTTCTTTTTAGTGGGGGCAAAAAATATTCTAAATTTAGATTATGGTATTGGTTGCACATCTCTGTGAATATATAAAAAAACATTGAACTGTGAGATTTCAATGGGTGAATTGTATGGTGTGTTAATTGTTATCGCAATAAAACTATGATTTTTAAATTTAAAAAAGGCGGGCCAGCCAAGTGGCACAGTGGTTAAGTGCTGGCTTGGGAAGCCAGCGGCCCCGGTTCGGGTCCCGCATGTGAGGTCCAGTGACACTGCCCTCAATAAACAAACAAAAAAAAATTTAAAAAAGGCTCACTCTGGTTGCTATGCTGAAAACAGACTAGGGGATGAAGGAGAGCAAATATCATCTAAGTGAGATGACAGCAGCTTGGATCAAGGTGCAGCAATGGGGGTGGTGAGAAGCATTCAGAATACAGGCATATTTTGAAAGCAGAGCCAACAGAACTCTGCTTTCAAAAAAGGTTTGGATATGGCGAACGATCACTCGAGAGTGTGGCACTAGCAAGGAGATTCAAAAATAACCATTATCTGAGATAAGGGAACAGGACTGATGGTGAAGATCAGAAGACCCTTTTTAGATACGTTAGAATGACATGAGCATTAGTTATCCAAGTGGTGATGGGGTAGAATCCGGACTTGAAGACAGATGTCAGGACCACAGGTATACAACCGGGAACTGCCAGCATCCAGTCTAAATTTAAGGTTCTGAAACTGAATGAGACCATCACAAGTGAATTCAAATAAAGAAGAGGACTCAGGTTTAAGTTCTGGGGCACTCCCAAGTCCAGAGGCCAAGGAGAAGAGTAGTCAAAAAAGGAATGGCCAGGGAGGCAGGAGGGAAACCTGAGAGCGAGTCCAGTGTCCTGGAAACAGATGAAGAAAGCGCATCACACAGAAAGGAATGATCTGCTATGTTAATGCCGCTGCCAGATCAAGGTAGATGAACACTGAGAGCTGGCTGCTGGGTTTAGCATCCTCGAGATCATTGTTGACCTTGACAAAGCAACTTGGTAGAAATGGTATGCTGCTGGTCGGGAGAGCCTGGCTGGAGAGGGTTTGGAGAGAACAGGTACACACACTCTTTCTAGTTTTGCTGAAAGGGAGAGTGGAAAAATGGGGCACAGCCTGTGGAGGGAGAGGGGGTCAAAAGATGATTACAAGATGGGAGAAATAACATATTTGTATGATGATCGGAAACAGCCTAGAGAGAGGGGAAATTTCTGGCACAGAGAAAGAAGGAAGAATTATTGGAATGAATGGATAAATATTAGGGAATCTGAGAACTCAAGAGTTCAAACTACTTTAGTCTCCTTTAAAATCACAAGTAAAGAGAAGTGCGCAAAAAAGGTCCCAATACAAACTCTCCAACCAAAACTACTTTTAGGATAATAGCTTTTGGTAAAACCAATCTGAGATACTGCAAAAGCAATATTTGAGGAGGGGTGTAAGAGGCTGAAATGCCCAGACACTGGAAATCTCTTCAGCAGGCTCCCGTGTTACGCACCTCAGGCGCGTCCTGCCTTTTGTTGCTATCCGAATCTTCCAAGATCTGAAAATAACTGTGCATGTATTCCGCAGCTTTCTGCCATTGGTGCTTCAGCAGGGCTTCTTGAATGAAACTTAAACAAGCACTTGTTGTCTGAGCAAAATCCTTCTCCTTTTTCCCTCCAGTCACTATAAAGATTAAAGAGAAAAGACTTTACCAACAGTGACCCCAATTCAACAGTTCAAAAAACTTACTTCTGATAAGAGGAAGTTTTAAGGGGCCGGCTGAGTGGCGCGGTGGTTAAGCGCTGGCCTTGGAAGCCAGCGGCCCCGGTTCGGTCCCACATATGAGGGCTAGTAACACTGCCCTCAAAAAAAAAAAAACAAAACAAAACAAAAAAACAAAACAAAACAAAAAAAAACAGATCAAGAGGAAGTTTTAGCAAGTAAAACAATAGGTATTACTTAACCCAGCCCATCCCCAATTTCAAAGCTGGCTTCACTTGAAACCAACTCTTTCACACTATTTTAACTAGTTTTAGCAAATGAAAAAAAAACGTCTAATTTGGAGATATCTGATCTGATGGTCTTGGGCTTCTGAGCCAGCAGATGCTTCAGGTCTAATTGACTCATCCTTTCATCCTTGCACTGAACAATCTGCGTAGGATCTCTCCAAGGGGGCTGCTAAGCACAGTCACAAGTATTCAAGTGGGAAAAAACCTATAGGGTCACCCTAGGCAAGAATGGTCTTTATTACCTACTAGTGCTCTCAAAAGAAGAGGTGGGCTTTTAGCTTTTAAAGACTGGGTCCCTAATGACTCAATTATATTAAATGCAAATGAGAGTCCTACAGTTGGAGACATTAGCATTTATATCTCTAGAGCACTGACAAGCCTCATGCTAAGAATACTTGAACTTAGTTACAACCCCCTTATGAGAGTAACAGGTTGCATGTTGTCACCTCCTCTTCCCTTTCCACACCACTGCAGAGCCCCCACAGGCCAGCAGTCCTCCAGCTCGGAAATCCTGGCTGACGGGAGGACACAGAAACTGACTGATGTCATGCAAAGAGAGCTCTACAGCAATCAGCTTGCAGATCTTCGGCTTCTTCACATACTCTGTCCTAAAATTAATCTCCGAGAGAACTGTGCCTATCGTCAAGTCTTTGCTATTAAAATCAACACACGCTATCTTGGAAGAGGAAAGTGCAGGTGTGAGTGTTGAGAAAGCCTAACATCTACTTCCAAGTCAAGTGGTTTCCAAGTCTTTGCTTATCAAAACGGTAGAAGGACCTAATAATTCTTTATAAGAGATCACAAAGTACTGTTTTCATAAATAATTCAGGAGCTCAAAACCTGATCCATTGCTATAATTAAACTCCACCCACAGCCATCTACTTACTTATGTGACTAAGGCTTCTCAGAATTTACATCAACTAAAAACAAAATATAATAGAATTGAAGCTAAAGCTTTTCTCATTGTAGAATACACGATATTCATGCACAGATACAGGAATTGGAAAAAAGTGATAACCTTATCTATTTTATTGAACTGTAAAAGCAATAAAAATTTACTTTTTTTTTTTTGAGGGTGATGTCACTGGCCCTCACATGTGGGATCCGAACCGGGGCCGCTGGCCTCCCAAGCCAGCGCTCAACCACTGCGCCACTCGGCCGGCCCAAAATTTACTTTTAATACTTAAAATTTATCAAAACTTTTAATACTCATGTTTTTTTTTTGACCAGCTGTCAATTACTAATTATGATGTCTCAATCCAGAAGAAATTTTAATACCTAAAATCTTACAAGATATTACAAAAAATTAAATATAGATAATACTTTTAGTGCAAGGATAAAAGTATAAATGGAAAAGGAACAAAATAACATTTCTATCTATTAAAAACCTTTTCATAAACTAATTTAAATGGATGAAGAAAGAGATCACATTTCTATGCTATTTCTATGTATATTCCACTAGATATATTTTTTAAGGTTTTTTATTTAATTAATTAATTAATTATTTAATTTATTGGGGTGATATTGGTTAGTAAAACAATATAGCCTTCAAGTGTACATTTCTATAACATAGCATCTATATATTACATTGTGTATATATATTTTTAAAAATACAATAATTTCATTTAAAAATGCCAACATATGTTGAAAATTGCTCAAATGCCAAAATATGCTCTTAAACATATACAATTTTTAAACGGCATCTTAAAACTGTGCAAGGCAGTACATAATTTTTTTAAAAATGTAGAGGATATGTAAGCAAAATACTTTGAAGACAACTCTCTATAGACTAGCACTTCTGAAACTTTTCAAATGCCTGTACACATGACCTGGGGATGCTGCTGGCTAGTCAGTGTGGTCCTGAAGCCAGTAGCGTTAGTACCACTGTGGAGTTTATTAGAAGTGCAGATTTCTCTGCTCCGCCCCTCATAACCCCTCAGCTCTCTGAATCAGAAGCCGTATTTGACAGCTACACACACGCTGCCCAGGATCTGCAGCAACGCCAGGCATCTAACATGGGAAACTGACAAAGCACCTCTTCCCTAAAACCTCATTTATTCACCAAAAGGACTGATCTCAGGCCAAGCGCCCTTCTACCCCTCATGCTTTCAGCACTCCAACTGGAAATCCTTGGCAATGTCCCCTTCTGTCTTTCATCTTAGCCTAGATACCTCAGGAATATCTCATTTCATTCTTTTTTGAGCAAAAGTTAATCTTATTTTTTGCTGACAAACTTGAATTATTAATAATTGTCAAGAGAAATAAATCTGACATGGAAGGAGATGCAATGAAGAACCAGTACCATCACCCAAACTTCCAGTGCTCTTGAAACAATCTGGAACCTTGTCAGTCTGTCAACAAATATTTTGGGGGCACTGCTATGTGCCAAGCACTGTTCTAGGTACTCAATACACAGCTTTATTCCAGATTGGCCACTGCCTTCCAAGTTTTTATTCCAGGGGCACACTCTTCACAACGACAAAAGATAACAGAATAAAAAATAAATAACTGTTAGGCAATCTCATTTTCCTATTATGGTTAATTATCACCACAATGTCTATATTACGTGAAATTATTTCCTCATTGCAGAAAATGTATTTGGAGTTTAAAAGGCCATCCATTACATATGACGCATTTCTAAGCTTATAAATTCTGGTCTTAAACCTATTTGAGGATTGGCTCAAGCTCTCACTGGTGACAGGAACAAGCCCAGTTATGTCTTAACTGACTTGATTACTGTCCCCTACAAGAACTTTTGATTACTGTCCCCTACAAGAGCTGAAGTGCCACAACCTCTGATGGAGCATGCATCCAAACCTGGTTTAAGCCATGTGCATTAATTAGCAAAAATGAAATGAGGAGACAAGAAATTATTATTTTTTCAATGTGCGCTATGCATGAAGATCTATGCTAGGCACTTTACATATATTACTTTAACTTTTGCTTATATATTTCAGTCATTAAAAGTCTAGGCTTTGAGGTTAGATAGACCTGGCTTTGATTCCTGAGACTAGCACTTAAGAGTTTAAATTCTTTGAGATTCGGTTTCTTCACCTTTAAATGCCAAGCATATAGATTTACTGAGGATTAATTTGCTGAGATAACTACATGAAGTGAGAATTAGATTAAAAGATAAAGAAATAGGAGCTAAATTCTAGGAGCCAAGGAATCTGAGTCAAGGGCAAAGAAGGCTAGGCTAAGAAAGACGTATTTGAGAACAGTAAGAAAAGTGCTGGTTCAAAGCCATTCCCAAAACTTCACCATCCATATGCCAACATATAGACAATGGATTCTTTTATATATTCTTATAGGGGATTTATCCCATAGAAAAACTTGCTTATATTTACATTAGATGAAAATGGGGGAAAATATTCTTTTTTCAAAACCTATTATAGGTCAATTCTATTAGGAATTATTTCAATGCAATTTAACAGAAACATCTTGAAAATACCTCGAAGGTATGTACTCCTCAATGGCAGAGACAGTATCTTCTTCATCTGTATAACCCCAATATCTAGCTACTGCCAGGGAGATAGATACTAAGTGCTCAGTAGGTACTGCCGGGGGGAGGGGGAAATGTGTATCTACCGTAATACAGACTGTTATTAATTCAAAGGAAAAGAATTCTGAAAGAAAAAAGAATCTTTTTTTTTTTTTTTGAGGGCATGTCACTGGCCCTCATATGTGGGACCCGAACCGGGGCCACTGGCTTCCCAAGCCAGCGCTTAACCACCGTGCCACTCGGCCGGCCCAAGAATCTATTTTTTTTATGATTTCTTTTTTGCTTCAATGTAAGAAAACCCTCAAATAGTGCCATCTTGAAAACAAAACGAGCTTGGTTATTCTTTTTGCATCCATATTGAATCTTATCTCCTTGCATTGAAGGAAAAATGGTTGTACGTTATTTTACTTACCCACACTTTGTATATGCTTTTGGAGCCAAGGAAAACACATTCCTGTACCAGAGAGCACATGGGTTTCCCCCAGGTCATCCCCTGTCATGGAACTTATCAATTCTTCGCTGAAATCACTCATACCTATGCCAAACTGAGAAGATCAGTTACTTTCTGTACATCGTAATCCACAGGCTTCTGAGTGAGACAGAAAAACAGCCATCTTTTTATCTAATACATATTATTTGATTAGCAAAATTAATTGTACCTAGTAATTCCTTTAAAGAAACAAATTTAATTATGTCAGCAACAGCCAAAATAAATGATCTATTCAAAAAACAAAAAAAAGAGACATTTACTACTACGTTTCAAGAAAATACAAAGATACTGCCCCTTAATTTAAAATTAAAAAACAAAACACTCAAGTCTAGAGGAAGAAACAACAAATAATGCAGGAGAAAATATCAGAAAGCATGAGTGAATCCTAGCACAGCCCTTCGGGCTCCACTTTGAATGTGACTGATGGACGATCACCATGGCACTTACCTGCCTAATGCCCAAGCGCTCCGCGCACCACCAACCCGGGGCTCACCCCTCCGGAACCACGTGAGCAAAGACTGCGGAAGCGGAGTTAGCGAATGCTTCGTGTGAGCATGCGCAAGATCTGCCTCGGTCTCTCAGGCGACGCGCAGACGCCGCCCCGCCCCTACCCGCTCCTTCCGGAACAGAGCCCGTCACTGGCCGCGACTCGACCCCGGAAATGATCCGGAAGTGGCCGGAGACCGCCGTCCTCCCCTTGCGTTAGCTGCCTATGAGCATCTTAGTCCATCGCAGTCCGGAAAATGGGAGACTTTAATTGCAAGTGGAGATTGAAACGAAATGAGGGCAGCCGGAAGAGATGAACAGTCAAAAACATCAGAATGCCACTTTGCCAAAGTAGTTCCCTGGACGATAACCTTTAGAGTTTGTACTTGGCTTCTGAGTGCACTGTGCGAGCCCGAGAGGCATGGCTGGGGATCCTGACAAAATAAATCTGCATTGCTTTTTAGTCGCTTCCTGGAGATCTTTTTTTCTTTTTTCTTAAAATTTTATTTTTGAATTTAGGTGACTCGACTGCTTCCACAAAATTTGGACAAAAATGTTGTTTTGGTTCTCAGCGTGGGTGGTTCTGCAGACCTGTGTGGAGTCACGTTCCATGAGGACTCTGGACAAACTTTTCATGAAATAGGGGTCGAAAATACAATGGCTAAATGGGAAAGGAGGGCAAGTTGAGGCGTTCTAGACAAGATGAACCTGGAAAAGCAGAGACCCATCGGAACCACAATCTGTCTCCAAACTCTGGAAGGGTTTGGAAGAAACAAAAAAGCCAACATTTGAAGGTCTGTCTGTGTAAGAAGAATCAGGCTTTTTTTCATCTGCATCAGAGAACAGAACTAGGACTAAGGAGTGAAAGGTACAGTGAGGCAGCTTTAAAGTCATTACAGGAGTTTCTTTTCCTAAAGGGCTGCACAAATAATGGCATAGGCTCCTACAGGAACCTTTGAGTTTTTCCTACGCTAAAAGTGAACCATTTTTTTTTTTTAAGATTTTTTTATTGGGGGAGGGGAACGGACAAGTTGCTGTCTTTTTGTTCTTCAGTCTAGTTGCGGAGGACGTTGCTTCACTGGCCCATGTTGGTATCATCATTGCGCTCTTCCCAGATGAGGCAGATCCGTCACCGGCCTCTGGACGTCGCACACCGCAGCTACTGGCAGCTCACGCTGGCTGCCGGCCACTCACTGTAGCCTATGGCAGCCCACTGCAGCAGGGGCGGCAGCCTACACCATCGCCGGGGCTTGCACAGCCCAGCTCCAGGTGGAGCTGTTGTTAGCTGTAGAGGGCAGTGTCACTGGCCCTCATATGTGGGATCCGAACCGGGGCTGCTGGCATCCCCAAACCAGCTCTTAACCAATGCACCACTCGCCCGGCCCTGAAAGTGAACCATTTGAGTTGAGCCGGAGTGCTGTAATGCTGACTGAAGTGCCTAGTAAGAGTTTGTGCAGGAATTCCTTAAAACACTCAAAGTACTTGATTCTGTGTCGTGCTCGTGAACACTATGTAGTAGTTATGAGCTTGCAAGAAAAACTCGTTCTGTGTCATAAGTCCTTAGCCTCACTCAAGCCTGTGCCCGAACCCCACTGGTAAGGCTGACCTAGATGATGATATGGTCCAGGAAGGCACAGAAGCAAAATAAAGTACCTATAAGCTTCCAGTCTAGAGAGTGGGCCTGGCTGCATTTCTCCCCTTGCCGTGAGGTATATAATTTCACCTGTATCAACCCAGAACTGATTTTATATGGCTAGAAATTCATGTTCTCACAAAAAAAATGGGTAAGAAGTTTCTGACTTAATGTCCTTAGATAACTCTAGGTAACAATAGATAAAAGAGAAAAAGTTAAGAACTAATATCTTACATGCTGTACCTACCTCTTCCTTCTCCCACAGTATAGTACAATTCTGGTAGAAAATGTGTTGGGTGAAGAGACTAAAAAGAAAAATGGCTATACTGTATCTCATCCAATAGCACAAATAAGATTAAAAAAAAAAAAGAAATGGCATGACTAAAACACAAACATCAAGAATGCCGAAGGCTTTCTAAACTCCAGTCTAGAAGAAAACATATCTTAAGAATGCAGAAAGATGTTCTGATAATTGTATTGTGCTAAAGAGCAACTTAGCATAATGAATTACATTTTTTTAAAGCTGCAAACGTATTTAGAGAATATTATTTCCGTGAATGCTTTATTAATTCCTTGCAATCTAATAACCTGCAAGCTACAGACAACCAAACAATTGGAAAGACATCATAAATAGTCTATATTATATCACAGCTAAAAATATGCACAAGATAAAAAAGGAATGTGGCAAAAGTGAAAGCATAAAAACAAAAACAACTCACATAATAACAGAGAAAAATATTATCCAACTAAAAACTCCCTAAATTGCATCAACTAGGATTCTATTCCAGGCTGACTTGAGAAAAAAAAAAAAAAACAACTATGTCCTCAAAGGCTCAGTTTCATATTTTTGCCCATATGGCGTGTTGAGCCACCCTGTAAAGAAGTCCAGGCTATCCTACTGCAGAGGGAAACCAGATGAAGAAAGAGTCCCTAGAAGATGAAACACCATATGGAGCCAACAGTCAGCATCTTAATTCCACGCATATGAGGGAGATCTCAAACCAGGTAGCCCGAATCAGTCACTTGTTGACTACAACTGCATGAGTGTCATGTTCACCTGACAACACATGGAGAGAGGTGAGCTATTCTCACTGAACCTTGTGCAAATTCCTCACTGACAAAATTGTGAGCAATACAATGGTTGTGGTTTTAAGCCACAAAATTTTGGAATTTGTTACCCAGCAATCGATAACTGAAGCATGATATTGGTAATTTGTATCTCTGATCTTTTTTTTCTTCATCAGTCTTATTAGAGATTACTAGTTTATTTATGTCCTGGTCAGAAAAAAAAACTTTGTGAAATGTCAATATTTTAAAAAATCTTTAGTCTTATTGCCCAAAATATGGTCTATTTTGGTAAGGGTTCCATGGCTACTAAAAAACAATGTGTGTTCTGCAGTTATTGAACACTGAGTTCTGTGAATGTCAAATGAGCATAAGGTGGTTCATAGTTTTCAGATTTTTCATATTATGCTACTATTAATTACTGAGATAAGGGTGTTAATTGTAATGTTGATATTGTTGATTTTAAGTCTATCATTTCAACACTGTTTCTAATTTGTCCCATTAGTTTAGTGGGCCTCTGTTCTTCACTTCCTGCCATTTGGGGGGTTACTCAAATGTTTTAGAATTCCACTGTAATCCATCTATTGGCTTTTACCTATATCTTCTTGCATTACTATTAAGCACTGTTTCTAGGAATTATGATATATGCCTTCTTAAATTATCAGCCTACTTAAAGTTAAAATTGTGCTACTTCAAATAAAATAAAGGAACCTTGCCACGGTATAGTTCTATTTACCACCACCCCCCAAGTCCTTTGCATTTCATTGTCTTATATGTGTCATTTACATTTGTTATTATTTTTGCTTTAAACAGTCATATGTGTTTTAAAGAAATTAAGAGAAGGGAAATATATGTTGCTTTTTGTATTTACATATACTTTACTATTTCCCGTGCTTTCATTCCTTCTAGTAGGTTATCTTCAAAAATAGCATCCAGAAATTCTTCTCATTTGTGTATATTCGTCTTGCTTCTTCCATTAAGAGGGACAATCTAGTTCCCTACCCCTTGAATCTAGGCAGGTCTTTTGACTTGCTTTGATGAACAAAACATGGCAGAAGTTCTAGATGGAGGCCTTAAGAAGCCTTGCATTACCCGCCGAGTGGCGCAGTGGTTAAGTGCTGGCTTGGGAAGCCAGTGGCCCCGGTTCGGGTCCTACATATAAGGGCCAGTGACACTGCCCTCAAAAACAAAACAAAACAAAAAAAGCTTTCCTAAAGAAGCCTTGCATTTTCTACTTTTATCCTCTGGGAATTTGGCCAGCAAATAGGTACGTTTGGAATAGATTACTAAAAAATGAAAAACATGTGGAGAGAGAGAGGCCCATCCCAGCCATTTCAGCTACCACAGCTGAGCCACCAGACATGGGAATGAAGCCATTTTGGAAGTCTCAGCCCTAGCCAACCTCCCAGCTGAATGCAGCATCCACATGAGAGGCCCTGGTGAACAACCACAAATTGAAGAACCACGCAATTGAGTCCAGCCAAGGTGTAGAATAGGAAGAAATACTAAGCAATTATCATTTTAAGCCACTACATTTATTACATAGGAAAGGATAACTAAAACCTATAGATCTGTTTTCATCAGGTGTCTCATCTTCTTTTATCCTGAAGAATGTTTTTAATATCACTTATGGAGCAGGTCTGTTGGTGTTGCATTCTCTCAGTTTGTATTGATTTGAAAATGTCTATTTTGCCTGAAGTTTCAAAGGATATATCCCACCCAAAATGCCAATAGAGCTCTAGCGAGGAACACTTGCCTAAAACAGCAACCTGCTGTGGTCTCACTTAAATTTGATTGTGTTTTCCTACATGCAGCACATTGTTTTGTTACCCATTTAAATGTCATTTTTGGTTTCTTTATGTTTGTCAAGAATAGTAAGTGTGTGTGATGTAATTATGAGAAATAAATAATAAAAGCATGACTGGTGTCGGAGCATAATGATGACTACAGCTTATACTTTTTATTAAGGACTTCAGGCTTATCTGAAATGACAATGAAATTCCCAGATATCTCAACAAAAATCTTAATTTCTGATCACAAACAGAAAAATTGGGGTTTGTTTTTTTTTTTGGATAACCACCATCATTCTTTCTCTTTCCACAGAAATTACAAGAGAGCTTGGCCAAAAATATTTTAAATCCTAAAACACGATTTAAGCTTTGTTTTTCTTTAAGTATATACAAAATAATGAACATATATGTACAACTATATGGTATGAGTTGGATGTTAATTTTTAATCCCCTACTTTCTAGTGCTGTGCTATCTTTAAATGTGCCTAGTCTGAATTGAGACATGCTGTAAGTGTAAAATACACACCAGATTTCAAAAATTTCATGTAAAATAAAGAATGTAAAATGTCTCATTGATAATTTTATATTGATTACAAGTTTAAATAGTAATATTTTGTCTATATTGGGTTAAATAAAATGTATTATTAAAATTAACTTCCTCCGATTTATTTTACCTTTCTGATGTGACGTGTAGACATTTTTAATTACATTTGTAGCAGCTTTATTGCTATTAGACAGCATTGTTCTAGAGAATCAGTGAGAAAAAGGGAAGTATCAGGTTAGGCCTAGATCTTCTATTTAATCATTCTGGTGTGATGTCATTCATTCATCCTTGTGTATTCCCTACCATTTCATATCCCATGTAGATTAAAATAGGAATGAGTTTTCATACTTGCAGGAAACTCTTACTCTTTTGGTATGCAATTGCTTGGTTTCCATGCTTGAGTAGTCTTCATAATGGTATTTATATTCCTGCTCCTAATTTTCTGCTGAATGTATCAAAGTGCTGAAGATTGATGAAGCTTGCGTTGTCTCGATGTGTGTGATGTGTTAACAGGTTGGCTGTGATTGTATGTTATCCTCAAGAACCTATTTTCTCCTTCTCAGTTCTTACTATCTCCTCCAGGAGGCGCTTTTGACCTGCCAAGCATAGCTTGGGGGGCTGTGGCCTGCCATGCTGACTTTTAGTAAGAAGGGAAGTTTCCGGGGTAGGTGCTATCTGAAAATGTCTACTTTGTGACAAAGTCAGGGATTTGCTGAGACTCTTGTTGCATCATCAACCATCCCTGCTGGCTAAGAGCCGGATATGTTGCTGTTTAACTATTTAAACAACACAAATGGACAACCTTTAATATATGATCTCATTTGTTTCTTAAACACTATGAAATGTTAACATTAGGCCCAATGTTATAGATGAGGCATCTAAGACTCAGAAAAATTGATGACTTGCCTAGGGTCACACAATTAGATGTCTGATACCTAGTTTAATGCATTTGACTATATTCCCTGCTTCCATTGTTGTCCTGAAAGGAAATCATTCATATTTGAAAACGTAATGGATAAAGCCAAACAGCCTACATTGTGGGAATTGAGTTGTGAAGGCCCCACCCTGCAATTTGTTCTGCTTTTGTTTCAAAGCACCAAATATTTGACTTCTGTGAAAATAGTGCCAAGGTAAATTAAGCAGAACCGGAAACAGGAACTTATATACAAGCTTATGTATATTACTGGCAATTTCAGATGTTTGAATTTCTTTGTACAATAAAAATTGGGATAATATTTGTCAAGCCTAGACAAATAGTACATGCTGATAGAAGACCTTGCCTGGTATGTGACTCACTCCCAGTAGAACATACCCTTTCCCATGACTTTGACATGGCATTTTTTTTTAATTGTGGGGAAGGATTTAACTCCTGGCCATGCTCAACACCAAACTCCATTCTCCTTGGCTTAGAGTCCACTTCAGTTTTCTGATCCCTTTATTTAAAGGCTGGTAGCTTTGGGCCGGCCGAGTGGTGCATTGGTTAAGAGCTGGTTTGGGGATGCCAGTGGCCCCCGGTTCGGATCCCACATATGAGGGCCAGTGACACTGCCCGCTACAGCTAACATCAGCTCTACCTGGAGCTGGGCTGTGCGAACCCCGGCGATGGTGTAGGCTGCAGCCCCTGCTGCAGTGGGCTGCCATAGGCTACAGTGAGTGGCCGGCAGCCAGTGTGAGTGGCTGGCAGCCAGCGTGAGCTGCCAATAGCCACGGTGAGCAACCATCCAGAGGCTGGCGACCGATCTGCCTCATCCGGGAAGAGCACAATGACGATGCCAACATGAGCCAGTGAAGCAACATCCTCCACAACTAGACTGAAGAACAAAAGGACAGCAACTTGTCTGTTCCCCTTCCTCGATTCCCCAATGCTGTTCCCCTCCCCAAATTCCCCTATAAAATTCTTTTAAAAAATAAAAAAAATTAAAAAATAAAGGCTGGTAGCTTTTTGTTTTTCAATATACTAGGCCTTAATTCTTGTGCTTGATTTTCAAGGGCTTTCATAATCTCATCTACCCAAATTTATCTCCCACTACTCTTTATTGTGATCATTTCACTCTAGTAAAATCTGAGGTCTCCTCACTCTTATTTTCTGCTGTCTTTTGTCTTATGTTGCTTTCTTCACTTCCCCTTTCTTTTTAGAATAGAAATCCTACCTATTCGCCCCAAGACCTAACTCAAATCCCATTACCATCATTTACTTTCCTCCTTTTAACTCTTTAGTGCTTCAAATTTGTACCAAAAAACACGTTAGCACTTATTGTATGGCAGGGTTCTTTTCTCCCTCCCACCCACCCCATGCTTACTAAGAGAGATGAGTGGTATTAGCAAGAGAGATGTGTTTATCTTTTAGGAGTTTCCACTCTAAAGAATATAATGAGGATCCAGTGTCATTCTCTACCCTCAGCCAACATTGTGGCTCCTTTGTCATAGGTGTACAAGGCGGATCCATCTCCGAGACACTGGCCTCAAAGGGTGACCTGGATACAAAAGCCTGGAGAAAAAAGAAAGGAAGATCTTAAGATGCCCAGCAGGAAACGTACTGTGCAGGCTCATCTAACAGAGTAAAAAACTGAGTATCGTTTTTTCTGACTCGCTATATTGCAACCAATTACAGTGTTTTTATATTTAACTAAGACCCTTACTAGGATTTACCTGGCTTATAACTCTTCAGGTTATTTGTCTTTTTATTAACTGAATTTTAAGATTTCTTTACATATTCTAGATGCGAATCCCTTATCAGATATATAAATGGCAAATATTTTCCTCCTTTCCTTGTGGTTATCTTTTCACTTTTTTGATGATGTCCTTTGAAGCATATAAGTTTTAAATTAGATAAAGTCCAATTTATCTGTTTTTACTCTTTGGATGCTTGTGCTTTTGGTGTCATATCTAAGAAATCATTGCGTACTCCAAGATTTCTCCCTGTGTTTTTTTCTAAGATTTTTGTAGTTTTAGCTCTTATATTTAGGTCTATGATCCATTTTGAGTTCACTTTTGTATGTGGCGTAAGGTAGTGTTCAGTCTCTCTTTTTTTGCAAGTGGATATCCAGTTGTTCCAGCACCATGTATTGAAAAGACTTCACCTCATGTCTGAAAAATATTTTCACTTGGTATATAACTCCAGTGTCATATTTTTTTTCTTTCAGAGCTTTAAATATGTTGATCAACTGTCTTCTGGCCTCCATTTTTCCAACAAGAAGTCTCCTGTCATTTATCTTTGCTTCTCTGGACATACAATGTCTGTTTTCTCAAGATGACTTTCACATTTTTTTCGTCATCAACGGTTTTAAGCAATTTGATGTGCACTGGTGTTTTCCTCATGTTTCTTGTGCTTGGGGTTTCTTGAGATTCCTGGATCTGTGAAATGTCATCAAATTTGGAGTGCTTTAATTCATTATTTCTTCAAATATATTTTCTGTCTCCTACCTCCTTCAGGGATCCTGACTGCACACATGTTGGACTGGTTGAAGTTGTGCACACTGATACTCTATTCATTTCTTTCTGTCTCTTTTCTGTGTTTCATTTTGGAGAGTTTATATTGCTATATCTTCAAGTTCACTAATATTTTCTTCTGAATTGTCTAATCTGCTATTACTCCCATCTAGTGTATTTTTCATCTTAGCCATTGTCATCTTCACCTAAGTTAGAATTGGATCTTTTTATTTTTTATTTTTTTTTGAGGGCAGTGTCACTGGCCCTCATATGTGGGATCCGAACCGGGGCCGCCGGCTTCCCTAGCCAGCGCTTAACCACCGCGCCACTCGGCCGGCCCAGAATTGGATCATTTTTATATCCTCCATGTTTCTCCTTTACACGCTTCTTCTTTCTTATACCATTTTTAATATAGGGAATATAATTCTGTTAATGTCCTTGTATAATAATTCTATTATCTGTGTCATTTATGAAAATTTCTATTGATTGATTTTTCTTTTCATGACAGGTTGCATTTTCCTGCTTCTGTGTATGCCTCATGATTGTTTATTAGACTCCAGACATTGTAAATTTACCTTGTTGGGTGGTGGATATTCTGTATTCTTTTAAATATTCTTGAGCTTTGTTCTGGAATGCAGTTACTTTACTTGGAAACATTTTGATATTTTCAAGGCTTTCTTTTGAGCTTTGATAGCTTGTTTCAACCTTAGGCTGATATTTTCTCTTTTACTGAGCACTCACCTGATGCCCTGTTTACTACAGATTTTCCATTCTGCCCAACGGGAGCACAAACCATTCTCTACTCTAACAATGTTTTCCCTGTCCTCTCTGGTGGTTCAAGGTTGAGAGGAACCTTCTGTAAGTCTCTAGAGCTTTCTGTCTGTGAAGTTCTCTCTTTTCCATGCAGGTCTCTTCTCCCCTGTACTGTTCCCTGCAAATCCCAGCTGCTTTGATCTCTCCAAACTTTCAAGTCTGTCTCTTCAACTCAAGGACATCACCTGTTTGAGTTTCCTTTCTCTGGTTGTGGCCTGGATACTTTATCCAGGGAGTAAACTGAGGCAGTCATAGCACTCACCTCATTTTCCCACTTTTCTTAGGGATCATTATCCCATACTGCTTGTTGTCCAATATCTGAAAATAATTAATTCATATATTTTGTCTAGTTTTTTGTTTTGTTTTGTATCAGATATTTAACATGAAGAGGGGAAGGTAAATCTGATCCCTGTTACTCCATCTTAGATGAAAGCCATAGTCTTCAGTAAATGTTTTATACCATTCTCTAAGTGGTTTTATCATTGGTGATAGGCTGGGTTCTTCCTGGTAACTCCCTTGTTAAGACTTTAGATGTTCCTGGGTAGGCACCATGGGAAGTTCACAATGATATATGTTATTATGTTGTCTTCTATTTGTTTCAGATGTAGTTGTCTTGTCCTTTTCAATCCAACTACAAATTCTTCATGATCAGGAACTCTCCTTATCTTATGATATTTTGATCCCCCCACCCCAAACTACAAATTTGTTTCTGTAACTCTTACTCAACTTTTGCCCAGAGAAAATCCCATTTGAGGTTTTAACAAATAATACACTTGGGATTAGAGTGTATATTAAGCATTAGTGCCACATATTCAAATACAATTAAAAATAATGCAGATTCATCCACTGTGATTATATCTATATATTTATATATCTATATATCTATATCTATATATAGTTATATAGATATATTAATGGCAGGAAGAATTAACACCACCACCCTCATTGTGAGAAACTAAGAAATTTTGTCTGATTATCCATCAAACTTGTTAATATCTCTGTAAGGCAATAATAATGATTAAAAAGAATGCAAATAGACCAAAACCCTGGAAAATCTACAAACTCTTGCTAAGTTTTTTTTTTTTTTTTTTAGGGCAGTGTCACTGGCCCTCATATGTGGGATCCGAACCGGGGCCACTGGCTTTCCAAGCTAGCACTTAACCACTGCGCCACTCGGCGGGCCCTACAAATTCTCATCCTTTATATAAAAGCATCTCTGAATATCAGTCAAAGTAAATATTAATAAGGTAATGATTTGAATCAGTCATTTTGGAATTTTGCTTTTTCCACCAATGAATTGTCATTAATTCTGCTCTAAATAGGAATAAGTAACATTAAAATCACCATTATATCTTTAATATTCTGGTAGAATATAGAAAAATATACAGTGCAATTTCATTCATTCTCTCCACAACAAATATGCCTTCAATCAACAATAAGTATATACCAGATTCTGTTCCTAGTATTGAGGGTGCTGCTGAGGGGAAGACACAAATGCCTTGCTCTCATGCCATACTCCCTCTCTATACTCTTTACCTATGGAGGCTCTGTGTAGATTAACAGTGTGGTATATTTATATGTAAGGAATCATGGTTTCATCCAACAAATCATTTGTTGAGTACCTCATACATTCCTGACATTTTCCTAGGCATATATTTACAGCATTGAACAAAACAAATTTCCTTGCTTATACTATTTGGGATGGGGGGGGCAGTCAAAGAGAGAAACCCATGTAAGGCAGGTGGTACATGCTCTAAAGAAAAATAAAGCACGGGCCGGCCAAGTGGCTCAGTTGGTTAAGAGCTTGCTCAAGAGTGCAAGCTGAGCTCTGAGTAACAGCAGTTCGATGCCCAGCCCGAGCTGAACTGCCAACAGGTAGCAGGATGGCTCAGCTAAAAATAAATACATAAATAAATAAGTAAATAAATAAGTAAATAAAGCAGGTGGTGGGCTAGATAATCATGGACAGAGCTGTTTCAAGTAGAGTGATCAGGAAAGGCCTCTCTAATAAGACACGGCGTTGTGACAGACCCTTGATGAAGTGAGGGAACTAGTTAGCCAGGTGAACTATCTGGGGGCGCTGCTCCAGGCTGAGAGAGAATTGCAAGTGCAATGCTTGAACACAGGAATGGATTTGATGAGACTGAATAGAACTAACAGTACCAGGGGAGAGTGTTCGGAAAAGGGGGTAAAAGGGATGGCTGGGTCAGATCAAATAAGACAGTGCATTCCATGATGAAGTCACTGCATTTTACTTGAAAGTGGGAAGCCCCAGGAAGGGTTTCAGCAGAGGAGCAGAGGTTTTGAACATGACCTCATTTATATCATGAAACGGCCATGACCACATTTATATCACGAAACGGCCACTCTGGCAGCTAATAAGACAACAGACTTTAGGAAGGTAAGAGCAGAAGCAGGGAGAACAGCGAGAAAGCTATTGCAGTCTTTCAGGTGAGAGATGATGGCGGCTTGACCTGCAGTGTGAGCACTGGAGATGCTGAGAAGTGGTCGGATTCTGGATGTTTCACTCAGCTTATGCTAACGGACAGGAGTCTGAGAAAAAAATAATGCATACAGTATGATTCCAATTACATCAAATTCTAGAAATTACAAATCCATCTGTAGCAACAGAAGGTTGGAGACAGGCAGGGGAGGGAAGAGAGGGATTGCAAAGGAACATGAGGACTCAGAGGTGATGGACATAATTCTCTCGATTGTGGTGATGGTCTCACAGGTGTATCCATGTGTCAAAACTTATCAGATTATACACTTTAAATGTGTGCAGTTTATTGTATGTCAATTACACCCCAAAAGAGCTATTAAAATAAAGGATGCAGAGGGTTTTCTGGTAGATTGGACCTAGGGTAGGAAAGGAAGAGATTTCAAGAGCGGTTTGTAAGTTTTGGCTTGAGCACCTGAAAAATAGGAACTAAAGTGTCATTATTGAGATAGGGGAGATAAAAGGAGCAGGGTTTGAGAGACAAAATAAAGAGTTTGAGATGCCTGTTAGAGATGCCTGTTAGACACACACAAAGTATCTAAAGCAAACAGACACATAGTAAAAAAGAAATGAAGAACTCCGGAGGGCACTGCTACTTGGATGCTTGGTGACCTTATTATCCATTGTACAGCATGGGAACTACACTGGACCAGTGGGACATCTCATGGCCCCTATAGACACGGGCCTGCCACGGCCCCTCTGGACATGGGGCCTACCACGGCCCCTACAGACAAACAACTGTGAACACCTCTGGGAGCATCCCATCTTTTCCTTTATTCAACATTATGGATTGCATGAATAGTCCACACTCTTTCCTCTTGCTTTCAAAGAATCCAATTGGTTTGGGAAGCCAACTGATGGGTTTGACTGGTGTCCCAGGTTGATTACTAACCTTAGCAGACACTGCAGTGAGAAGCCTCCGGTCACAGACAAACGCAAAGTACTCCAGCTGCGCCAGAATATTGCTGCCACTCCTCTCTGGGCTGACCTGTGGCACTTTTGTTTTTGTTTTCATATATAGATAATTCAGTCATATTGTGATTTAAACAAGACTTTGCTTCCTCTAATCAGACAGAAATTGCAGTGTTGCTTGATGGAGGTTTTCTAAGAGTTATGATTAAAAAGGAGTGTATTAGTTGGGTTTGAATCTTAGAATGTGAATGCCTCAATTGACTCGTTTCAAAAATGAAGATAGGTAGTAACAGGATCTACTATTGTGCGGTATTGTCGTTGCGAAGATTCCATGAATTGATACACATAAAGACCTTAGAGGAACAGCTCGTCCTAAAGAAAGCACTCAGTAAACGTTAGCTGCCATTCATGAGCTTTCTCCTGCTCTGATATTTATTCATTAGTCGTTCTTATGCCAGTTGGTTTCCACCAAATTGTGGGCTTCCTTAGACAAGGGCCAGTTATCTTGTGTTTGACCTACATATTTCCACACACTACCATAGGACTTTGTCCCATGTCTGGCATGCCCTAAAGTGGTAGCATAAAAGGGAAACTGAACAGATGTGTGTTGAATTAAGGTACTTCTTCCTTTAGGGATAAAGACCCAAGGAGCTGAAGATCTCAGCACGGGGACCTATG
This sequence comes from Aselliscus stoliczkanus, assembly GCA_033961575.1. Lineage (NCBI taxonomy): Eukaryota > Metazoa > Chordata > Mammalia > Chiroptera > Hipposideridae > Aselliscus > Aselliscus stoliczkanus. The sequence continues at coordinate 12,308,252 of CM066734.1, forward strand.
GCCCAGCTCTATCACCCAGGGACCAGAATGACCAAGCCGGCCACGCTGCAATTGACATCACAAAGGCAGCATTCTACGCACACTCCCCGTTCCTATGTAAAGGGGATCCGGGGACGAGGCCTCCAATGCCCCTGGGATTCCGGAGGAGTAGGAGCGTCGCACCGGGGACTGTGGCAAACTGTGACTGGGATTTGGTAGTTTGGGAAAGGAAGCACCGAACTACGACTGGGGTTGCGGGGGAGGGTGGGCTGGTTTGGGACAAACCAGATAGCAGGGCCTGCGAGGGGCCAGGAGGACCTGCTGGGGAGATGGAGCGCGGCTAGGGGGTCCGAGGCCGCGGACAGCGGCGAGCGCGGCATGGCCGCCAAAGGCCGGCCGCGGGGGCGCAGGGCCGCAGGCTGGCGTCGGGGCGCGGGGCGGCGGCCCCGGGGAGCCCGCCAGGCCCGCCCCGCGCCCGCGCCCGCGCCGACGTGTCAGCCGGGCCCCGCGGCCGCCCGCCCCGGACGCCGCCCCCCGGCGCCCCGCCCCCGGTCCCGCCCGCCGGCGCCCGCCCGGGCCTCGCGCTCCGCGTCGCGGGCTCGGCGAGGTGCCCGCAACATGGCTGCGGCCCTGGCGCTGCCGCTCTTCTGGCTGCTCCTGTTCGGGCCCCCCTGCCGGGTGCCGGGCCAAGCGGAGCCGGACCGCAGGGAGCCGGACCCGAGCCGGCTCTTCTCGAAGCTGAAGCTGTGCGGGGACACGCAGTGCAGCAGTGAGTGCGGGGCCGCGCGGGGCTGGGCGGGGGCGGGGGCTTGGCGGCACGCCGGCCGGGGGGCGACCCCGGGGGCGACCCCGGGGCCCTGCGTCTGCGCCCTGCGGCTCTGCGCCCCCCACTTGTTGCGGGAGCTTCATTGTTTCATTGCTGAGCCGGGCGGGGGGGAGGGGGCCGGGGGGTGGGGGGGAGGACGCTGGGGGTTGGGGGTGGCCCCCTGTTTTGCAGGAGGGCAGCTGCCGGCGTCCGCGCCACCCGTGCTCCCGGCGCGGCGCGGACTTGGGGGGAGCCCCGCGCGCGCCCTCGGTGGGCGCAGTCCTGGGGCAGATGCGCCCAGGGCTCGGGGGGTGGATGCCCTGCGGCAGGTTGACGGCGGCGCTCGGGAAGGGCGCCCTTCTGCCGCCTTCGGATTTGGGGCTTCCTACAGATGTGGGTGTTTCGGTTTGGGACGAGCGCCGAGCCCGGGGCCAGCAGTGTGTTCCCAGTCTCCGCCCCAGCTCTGCCTCCATCCTGTCATTTCTGTGCTTGGAAGTCCTTGCAAGCAGCCAGGCAGGGCGAGCAACAGCAAGGCCAAATAAAAAATAAAAATAAAAAAAAAATCTTTGGTTCTGGAAAGAGACTGAGGAGATGAATCGGCCACCGGGGACCATCAGCCTCCTCTTTTTTATGCAGGAAGCCGAATTGTTCCCGTCTTGGACTGGGGGTGGGAGGGTGTGGAGAGCTGAGATCTCAGACTCAGATGAAGAGGATTATTAAAATAACAAGAATAAATACTCCAAGGATTTTATAAACCCAGCCAGCTTTAGCCCTTAGTCACTTGTGTTGTTGGAATCTCTTCCTAGGTGTCTGTTGAACCAGGACCATTCGTGCAGCCTCCTGGCTGGTCTCAAATAACCTTGTAACTTAATTGATTACCACTTTGGAATCGGTTGTTCGTAAATGGCAATTGACACATACTGAAAAATATTCATTCTGCAAAGGCCACAAGCCTCTAGTTTAGCCATTTATATTCAAATTGCTGTTATTCAAAACCAAATTACATAACTTGAAGAGTGTGTATCACTGCAACACCATTAAAGCAAAGAAGGAGGCAATTTTTGATTTGTGTTGAGCCATTTCTGGACGTAACCCCTAGGGCAGATGTAAATAAACACGACAAAAGCAGAGCAACTTGCAGGGTACTCCCCACCCCCCAAACCCAGGTTAATAGCAAATAGCAAGCAGGGTTGGCTATGGCAAAATGCTTGTTATTTGCTTTCAAGCAATGTCCCGAGTTCCTCAAAACCAGTTGCCTGGAGATCACATCCATGATGCTTCCTCAGTACAGAGACATGGTGTTGGAAGAGCCCTTAGTTGTCACATAACTTGAGGAAGGGCATGTGTCCAGACAGATGTAACCGAACACCGCAGGCAGCAGCTGGAGCAGGGTCTGGATCTGTGTTGTGTGGCATGTGGTTTTCAGATAGCTGTTCACCAGTGTGTATTATTTTGTCAGCTCATTTACTACTATAAATCCTCAATGATCTCTTCTGAGGGGGACGAAGAGAAACATTGCTGTCTCCAATTCTGATAGAGTCCCCAGCCTTATACTGTCCATCACCTTCAACCTGGCCTCTCACCCAGTCACCTCTGAATTAGGACACTGACATGTATTACAGTAATCAGATTTTAGCTTCAGACTCCAAACGCCCTTCAAATCTATGTTTGCCCCTCAAATACGTATTTAAAGATACGTTTTAATGTAATTATTGCTGATTGGTTTTTAGAAGAAGTGTTATTTCCATTTCATCCTTCTTTTTCTCTGCTATTTAATTGCATTTGTTGTCCATTTCATGTTACATCAGAAACTGTGTATTTGGCTAACCAACCAAAAGAAAAATACCAGTTTCTAGTTCTACCAGTTTCTAGAGCAAATGTGATGGAACACCTGCTTTTTAGGACTGAAGGTAACTACTGGACAATTCTCACAGTTTGGCTTGTCCCTGCCACATGTGATGATGACCACTTTTGATTTTGTTTATGGAAATAAGTAAATAAGGACATTTCAACTTTGTTTTGAAAATTTCTTAATGTTGGGTCAAGTCAACATTATATACTTTCAGAAAATACTACTTCGTAATATGATTGGATCCATAAGAAGGTACAGCATCCTTTCCTGTTAATTTATCCAGATATTGTTAGGACAGAACAACTTGGCCACAGATGAAATTGACAGTGTTGTGGCTCCATGGTAGCAGTTAGAGCCACTTATAGTGCCTTTAAGGGGTGAGTTCACATTAATTGACCCCTTGAGGGTTCCTAGGTGCTCTCCCCAGTTTCTGATTATCTCTACATGTAGTTATGCTTCAGCTAGTCAGTCCCTGCACTTGAATTTACCCAATTGCAAATGAAGCTTTTTTATGATTATAAAACAGCAAAGACTGAGGACTAGGTCAGAGAAGGAAGCGGAATTTCACTTGAGACCAGGCGAGTGTTGTGGTGGACATATACATTGCTTTTCTGTTTCTCAGCATTATTATCCACAGAGAAAACCAGCAAAAGTTTCCCTCACCCCTCTCTACTGGCAGGCGGTATCAGGATTTAGGATAATAAAGCTCTAAAGATTTTGATACTTTGAGCATACGAATTGAAAGCGATTGGTACCAGAGAGGACTGGAGAAAGTGAATTGTTTTTTTTGTTTTTTTTTTTGAGGGCAGTGTCACTGGCCCTCACATGTGGGACCCCAACTGGAGCCGCTGGCCTCCCAAGCCAGCACCCAACCACCGCGCCCCTCGGCCGGCCCGAAAGTGAATTGTTTGCAGTGAATTCTTACATTTCCTGATGAATCAATATGGACTGTGAAAATTGAACCCTGCTATCTGGTCATTTTTTTCTGTCTCTTTACATACAGTGTTAATGTATCAGGCTGAAGCTCTAGAAGATTTTACCGGCCCAGACTGTCGTTTTGTGAAATTTAAGAAAGGTGACCCTGTCCACGTCTACTACAAACTGGCAGGGGGATCTCCTGAAGTTTGGGCTGGAAGTGTAAGTACAAATTTGACATACTTTCTTTTCTGACTTTTTATTGGCTTGTTTAGCAGTGTAGATTTAAATATCACTGTTTTCGTGGGGTCTTTGATGGTGTTAGCCTATCCTCTGTGCTAGAGTGTGAGAAAGAAGATTTGGGTCCTCAGCAGGCATCAGGCTTGGCACAGTGTAGGCGCTTAGCAGAGGCTTCTCAAACAGAACTGAACGGCTTCACGTTCTAGAGCCGATCAGCCATGGATGCATGAGACATAGTAAAGGTTAAAATGGTGCAACCTGGAAATTCTTAATTTCATTGCATCAAAAAGGAAGGATTCATGAGCATTAGGCTAACTCCTATAAATTATGTACAAGATCGTGTTATGGGCATTCATGATTAAAGTTGATTTTGTGTGTGTTTCTTTTTTTCTAGGTTATTAATATTTGTGAAAAACGGGCAGCTTTGCGAACACTTATATAATCATGTGTGCCATTCTTAGTCTGTTAAAAGAGCAAGATGTCGTTTTCACTGTGTGCTTTCTTGTTTGTTTTGTTTGCAACATCTGGGTAACCCTTTTCCTGCTTTTTAGACATTTGCTCCCAGCAGTCTCCCAGTAGCTCTACTGCACCCAATTTTATGGGTGCCCTGATATCAGACAAGAAATCAATTCATGCATCAGGCTTTGATGTTTTGAATGAGGAGATTCCTAGGAATGACCTGATTAGGAGGCTTATGAGTGACTGTCCTTTCCTTTTTAAAAAGTGTGATGTGTGGACTGTTTGTTTATTGAAAGTAGTAGGAGGCCTTGATAGCCTTAGGATTGTCCAACTTTAGAGAAATACCCAGTCCCTACTGTGAAAACTTTCACTCTCAGTAAAACACCAAACACACACCAGAAAATAAAACTTGAGAAACCTCCATAGGGAAAAATAGATTCGCTTTGTTAGCATTCCAGATTCCTAGGGAGAAATCTTGAAAGGCCAACTGGTCAGGTACAACCCTGTATTTAGGCAGAATTGCAGCTGAATCACTCTATACAAAGAAAAAACTATTCTGTTTCTTTTGAGACTACCACATGAGATTTCTTAATAATCTTCACCCTTGGAGAGTTTTTTCCATGTTCCTACCTGTGCACATTTCATCCAGCGGTTAAGTCTGGGCGTTTGGCTAAGTGAACTGGACTTGCATTTTTCTGCCTCCACACTTTTGTTCACCTCTAGAAGGCCTGCCATCTTGGGGCCCCACTCTTATCCTGCCTTCTTTGGGGAGCTCTGCCCAGCAGAACGATCTTTGCTTTCTGATCATTGTTTAGGTGGCACTGTATTTGCACTGCTCGAGTGGAACTTTTTTTACTGCCTTGTATTGCAGTTAGTGTAGTGACTTAGCTGCTATTAGGTTAAAAGTCCTGTTACCCGAAGGGCCCATGTGTAACCCATCTTCCTTTTGAATATTTCCTTTCAGGGCGTTGGCACTTAATTACATGTGTCCTGATAGTAAGTAGCTTGTGCAGAATTTGTTCTCTTGAAACAATATTCTACTTTCTTTTTTTCTTAAATCACATCAGCAGGAACTGGCAGGGATGATGTATGGAAGCAAAATTAGATATAAAGATCAATGCCTGTCGTGAGAGCCCATGATTCTGCAACATGGCTTTTGTCAGATCATAAGAAGTGGGATATCACCCAGTGTAAAAATACGGAGTTTTATGACCTGTGGTCTCAATTGACAAAGATTACACAAAGATAAATATTATTTCCTTTCTCTGCAGATCTCTGATTTCTTTCCCTTTTCCAGAGTCTCTCTTAATAAACTTTTCCTGAGAAGGAAAAAAGTCTATTTACCCTCAGTGTCCCCTCTCATTTCATGAACCTTATATTTCAGGAAATTAAAAAAAATTCTCTTTCCTTAACCTTCAGAATGATTCTTGTTTCTATTTCTTAGTTTTCATCCTGCAGTCTTTTTTTGGTTTCTTCAAGTTTCAGACTCTTAACTGCCAATGTGGTGTTTTCAATTGCCCCGTCTTATCTAATCTCCAAGGCAGTATTTTACCACTAATGCTGGCTTTCAGGTAGCTGCCAGATATAACAAGAGCACTCCTAATGAGGATATTTTAGGAGTTAGTGATAAGATTGCCTTTGTTTCTGTTTGTGCATTTGATCTGCATATCCGGCTCCTTCTTCAGTGATTGGGAAGAGATCTATTGCTCTCCTTCAGACTGTACTAGTTTCTTAAGAGGACACATTTAATATACCTTAGCTGTCAATGCTGAAGATGAATGGGATAATCTTTTATAGAGGTTTACTTTGCATAAAACGAAAGCTTGATGTATAGATATGTATGACTTTATTTTGTCCGCAAATTCTTGAAAGTCTAGTTTTTGAAAAAGCTGGTACAGCCCATAATATCAATAAATATTCGCCTTCCGTTGTGTTGGTCATACATTTCAGAAATATGTATTTTTTACTTATTAATTTTCATGGCTGGTGTTTATTGGTTTAAGAAAGACTTATAAGTACTGGTTTATGAGCAGTGCTGTGAAACGTACAGGTAAATTCTTGCTAGAATTAGAATTGTGTTTCTAACCAGCTTTGATTTACATAGTTTTAGTCATGTAATATACAACAATATTCTATGCTTCTATTTCAAAAATCTAACTTTATGTGCCCTGCGTTTAGAATTAAGCTGCATGTTGAAAGGAAACTTTGGTGGTTTTAGAAAAGTTGGCTTTACAATAACTTTTATTGGAATAATCTCTATAAAAATAGTGACTATTTCTTGTGGTTATATCTATCTGTATATTTTCTCTCGTTAATATTTCTTTGATTGATACTTGTTTCTTTTGCCCATTCTTTTATACAGGTTGGACGTCTTTTTGGATATTTTCCAAAGGATTTAATCAAGGTAATCCATGATTATACTAAAAAAGAGCTACGAATTCCATCAGAGGTAAGTTGTGGATGTTTTTGTTTCTCAATTTTAATTGGCTTACAAATTCATCAGCTATTGACTATAGTTAATAGGTTCTTTGACTTGAAGCGAAATGACGTATAAGGAGGCAAGTTTTATCGTAGGCTAATTGATATAAGCAAGAGTTAAGTCTCTAGGGCATCTCATCAATGTTATAAGGGAATGACACTGAATGAGATATTATTCAAGGACCTGCTGTACTTTTTTAATGTGTTTTGGTAAAAAAAAGTTAACATTTGTGTTCCAGGTTTTAATTTAGAATCAGATACCTTTAAAATGGAAAAAAGAAAAGTTTGAAGGAATTTACAGGAGATTATATCATAATCTGATAGTAATACATGGAAACAGGGCTTCTTATTTAAGGCTGTGGACTCTTGTATAGGGTTTTCTTTGCTGTTTTATATGAGAAAAAATTAAGAATTCAATATCCTTGCCTTTAGTTGTAAATTTAAGCGGTAAATAATTCTTTTTACAAGCAAAATGGGATGTCTCAATTTGAAAACTACTTAATGAATAACTATTAGAGAGTTTAAGTATATAGCAATTAGGTTCAGTTGATCAAACCCTAAATTATGTACTAGGCCAGAGATGCAAATTTACAAGGGTTTTCTTATTATTGACTACTTAGTGATTTAAGGGATGATAGTTATATTAGAGCTTTGGAGGGTTTTTTTTGTTTTTTTTTTTTGAGAGCAGTGTCACTGGCCCTCATATGTGGGACCGAACCGGGGCCGCTGGCTTCCCAGGCCAGCGCTTAACCACCGTGCCACTTGGCCGGCCCTTATATTAGAGATTTGGAAAAGGGAATGTGAGAGTTTCAGATGAAGTCCTGTTGCAAATCTATAAGGTACCGACTGCACATGCTATAAAGCACTCATCTATGGTACAATAACTTAAAATAACTTTGTGAAGACAAGGGTTTTGTGTTCTGGGATCCTCATTCAGCTGATCATTTTCTGGATTTTTAAAGTTTGTAATAATCGATGCCCATCTTCATTCAGAAATCTTTGAGCAGCTCTTTGGCGATACCCCAGAGCAGGCTAGCTGCTGGCCCAGGGCAGTTCTTAGATGAGACTGGCAGAATGGATGAAGTCTTAGAGCCATTTCTGTTCTTAACATTTCTTGATTATCCCGAGGGCCATAAAATGAGCCCTGTTGCGTGTTTGGCCTCACTCCTAATGAAGAGACTTCTGGGATACAAGAGTACGTGAGACAGCAGTTCATTAGTCACAGGGACCTCTGGTTTGGGATTCTGCCCTCTCGTTGCGTCACCATTGCATGCTTCCCTCAATATTCAGAAAGTGGCTTAGAAATGCATGCGAAGAAAAGAGGCAATCACTCATTCCTATTACACTGCTCAAGTTTCCCCAGGGTAATGTGAAAAGTTTAGTCAGGAGAAGAAAATGATCTATGTTGGTTTTTCAACTTTTCTCTCTGTTTATGGCTCCTTTTCTGTCGATTTGGTTTTTAATGGAGGAAGGGGAGAATATAGATTTACAGACAGTCCTGAAAGCAGATCTTAATGACAGCAAGACCCCTGATTTGGAGTAGAGTGTATCCCTCACTTAATCTTGTTTTGAAGTTATATACTTGTGGTAATAATTAAGTGGGGAGCTCCCTTGACACCATTCTTTGTTCCTTTAAATTTTTACTCCCCATACACCTGTATTTCAATAAGATACTTTTTGAGCTGCTATATCTTTGCCAATCCAAGGAAAATATGAGCCCCATATCTGGGTAGATTTAGAGCCTGACAGCAGGGTGATCCTGCCTGTTTCTAGCTGGGTAAGCAGAGGGACAGAGAAGCTAGACGGTCTAGCTTCTCCCAGACAAATTACTATGTAGTGAATCTTCAGAACATCAGGCACAGATGTTGGAAGTTGGGGGACCCAATCAGTGACACCCCACTTTTCCCCACTTGTGCTCAGAACAAATTTAGAGAACCAAGAATCAGGCAGATGGAGACCAAAATGTCACCATTATTTATTGATAAAGCCGTTTGGCAAACATGGCCTAAGTATGCAGAAAGAATGGGCTCTTGAACACTGCAGTCTAGAATAAGACAAACTAACCCAGCTACAGGCAGAGCTAGGTAACGGGGTGCCTCCCCAGAGGGGACTGTCCATGTAAAACTGACAGCATGGAGGAGGGATGATGTGTGTTCCCTCCAGCTGGCCCCAAACAGAAAACGGATGGTGCAGGGCAGACTCGCCAGCCACATGAATCATCTCTCCCTGGGGAAGAGAATGAAGGGAGGCCAGGAGCCCTTCCTCAGGGAAGCAGGAAGCCAGGGAAAAGTGGGTTCCAGCTTCCTGTCTCCCGACTACCCAAGAACAGTCATTGCCCAAGGGTGGCACGAAAGCCCTGCTAGAGCCAAACATGAATTTGAGGTTATCTCTGTCATTAGCATGGGTAAGAGTTTGCTCTTGTGACACATGGCTAGTGACACATTAATGTTTTTCTTTCCCTTACAGGAGACAGATTTTGTTTGTTTCGATGGGGAAAAAGATGATTTTGATAATTATAATGTAGAAGAACTTCTAGGATTTTTGAAATCCTACAATTCTGCACGTGGAGATTCTGAGGAAGCTACAGGAAAACCTCAGCATGTGGAAAAACTTCCTGAAGTGTCTGAGGAAAGTGACCCTGAACCTGATCCAGTAGAAGCCAGTTCCGAGGAAAGTGAAAGCATATTCACAGAAAACACTAAGGAACTCAGGGCAACATACGAGGTTCAGAAGAACGACCCCCATGTAAGCAGTCAAACAGATTACCCTGAGGGAGAGCCGTCCTCAGGGAAGTCTTTTGAACAAATGCTGAAAGATAAACTGAAAGTGCTGGAAAGTGAAAACAACAAAACCAGCAACAGTTCTCAGGCCTCAAATGAGCAGGAGAAGATTGATGCTTATAAACTTCTGAAAAATGAAATGACTCTGGACTTGAAAACCAAAGTTGGCTCAACCGCAGATGCAATTGTATCTGACGATGAGACAACCAGACTCGTTACTTCATTAGAAGATGATTTTGATGAGGGCATGGATGCTGACTATTACGTAGTTGGGAAGGAAGACGAGGAAGAGAGCAAAGAAAACTTTAATGAGCTACCATTAATAACCTTTACAGAGGGAGATTTGAAAACACCACTGAAACCTGGAGTTGAGAATGATTTAACCGATAAAGAGCAGAATTCAAGTGAAGAGGATAAGGTTGAGGTAGCTCAGCCTCCTGGCATCAAAAACGATGATAAAAATATAGGAACAACTTGGGAGGATACTCTCTTCTTCACTGTTACAGAAGGTGAAGAACAAACAGGGATGGAGTTAGAGGGTTCTGATTCAGAGGAAGAAAAGGAAGGTGGTGACGCATTAGTCCCAGACAGCAAATGGGGGACACCACAATTAGCAACAGATTATATTGAGTCCGAAAAGGCAGCAGATGGTATTCTGAGTGTGGAAGTCCCTAAAACAAATAATGACGAAGACCCAGAAATGGACACAGAACTTTACATTAAAGGAAAAGGGGGGACCGTTGAGGAACCCAAAGGGGACCTGGTGCAGGATAAGAATGGATTGGAGCATAAAAAGCAAGAAGGTGACACTCTGCACAGTTCTCCTCAAAGTAGGAACCTCAATTCTCTGCCAGCTACTGAAAAAGGTAAAGAAAGATTCGTATCAGCCTTTGATAACAAAGAAAATGACCTGAAAGGATCAGCTGTTCATATCTCAAAAGGAATGCTCTCTGAAGATTCACCTGGAGAGCAGACTTTGGAAGGTGGCTCAGAGAGTGGATCCGAACATAAAGATGAAAGGTATCAGGTGAAGGAAGAAGAGATTAAACGGGAAGCCATGGGTGGGGCACCCTTCTTGGGAGACAATCTAAAAAATGCATCCAAAGACAGGGTAAAGGAGGAAGTAGATGTTCTCGTTAGTGGACCAAACCCACACACGCTTTCAGTTGAACATCGAAGTGAGGACTTGAAAGAGGAACCGCTTCTTCAAACTCAAAATCAACCTAGGTTCTCTTCTGATGAAACTGGTTTGTCAGGAGAACTGGAAGAAGTGGGTGCCATTCCTGGAAGAAATGTGTCCTGGCAACAAGAAAGAGATGGGGCTGCTGCAGTTAATACGCAAGTGAATGAGAAGGCAGCGTTGCCTGAGGAAGAGGTCGCAGGGGACATCTCAGGTGAGGACACCTTAGATGAAGAATATGTTCATCCAAAGCCAGGCACTCAGGAAGCAGAAACGACTGGTGAAACTGCTAGCATGGAAGTCCCAGGTTTCCATACTGAAAACCCAGAAGCAGAAGATGGCGAAGAACTACTGGAGGACGAAAATGCTGTAAGTGCAAAACAGTCTAAAGAAAAAAGCCCTGAGATGCACGGCAGGCAGCTGGATGTTAATCCTCAAGTCCCCAAAGGAGGTATTTTAGGCAACATTAGTGCTGATGCAGAAACTGAAGAAAACAAAGCAGAAAACCTTGATCGATTGGAAACTGAAAGCAGAAGTAAAACTGTGGGCAAAGGGGTCGACACACTAGGCAGGGAACCTCGTGGCCTGGTGGTAGAAAAAGACGAAAGCCCTCCTGTAGATAAAAAAGCACAGAGCCCATCTGAGGGAATGTTTATTCCTGACATGGAAAAAAATCAGACTCTAGAGGTAGGGGAAGCCTTTCAGAATGAAGATTCTGATTATCTTAAAGACAACCCTGAGGAACATCTGGAGACCTCATCGCTCGCAGAGAATCCTGGGTTAGAAGAACTCGCAAAAGAGGACCGGGCTGCTTCGGAGGGGCGTGCAGATGGCCAGTCCCCCGGGACTCCACACACAGCTGCAAAGCCAGAGCAGGGGGACCACAGGGAGGACTTGCCAATCATAAGCAGCTTTTTTAAAGAACAGCAGTCCTTGCAGCGGCTCCAGAAGTACTTTGATGTCCGTGAGCTGGAAGCCATGTTCCAAGAAATGTCACTAAACCTGAAGTTGGCACAGCAGGAGAGCCTGCCCTATAATGTGGAAAACATCCTAGATAAGGTCTTTCGCACATCGGAGTCACACATTCTGGGTGTAGCCGAGAAAATGCTCGATGCTCGTGTGACCAAAAACAGAGATCTGGGAATGGAGGACAATAACATATTTGAAGAGGAGGCCGTGCTGGATGATGTTCAAGACCTGATCTATTTTGTCATGTACAGACACTCCACAGGGGAGGACTCTTTACCCCTGGCCATGGCACGGCCTCCAGAGGAAGGCTGGAGTGGCCCCACGGAAGGTAAAGTGCCTGCCTGTGGCTTGGTCGCCTTGGGCTGGAGAAGCAGGTGTGGGTGCGGGGTTTGCCGAGGTGCCTGATACCTATAATATTTGCAAAGCTCTGTCCACAGTGTACAGCTTGTTTAAAGGCAAGAGGCAGCCCAGCAACGTCCACGTGACCCTGCCTGCCTTCTTTCAGGCATGGCGAGGGATTTCTTACCCTGTTTTCTCCTTAAGACATTTTCAAAAGGAAACCGTCTAAAAAGACAAGGCTACAAACAAGAAAATGATGTACACAGTGGCCCTGTTAACCAAGTATTAAGTTCCGTGTAAAATTATAAAAGGGCTTTTTTGGGGAAACACAGTTTCTTAATTATAAAATAACTGCTGTGGACCAACGATTGACTGGCATAACTTTTAAATCAGTGCCTTGCCTGAGATTCTGCATCCTCCCACACCCCCGCCCCTTGCCCCCAACTTTCATCCCCTGTGGATGTCATATCCTTTCCTGCCTCTTTGGAGCAGTCACCCAAGTCAGTCAAATTTTGCTGAGCCCTGGGGTTCCCGCATTCAGGTTAATGGAGCAGTTGACCTAGGCTGCAGAGCCCGCTAACACAGCACTTGACACACAAGCCACTCAGCCAGTAGTGACTGAATGGACCCTGAGCCAATACCTAGCGTGAGCCGCTTCCCAGCTGCATGCTCGGCTCTCTGTCCCCACGCTTACCAAGCTGAGGTATTTGAACTGAGGGTACCAGGTGGACATAAAACCATAGCATAAATGTATCTTCCAAGAGTGCCAATCTTTCCTGAGATTTTGGAGACGGGACCATCTTTGCATTTCATCAGAGCAGATATATTTTGGATTAGAATGTAAAACTTGAATTTTCAGGGTAAATGATGAGGTTTCAAAAAAATTCATCTTTGTTGTTGGTCTTACTGGGCTATGCCCCGAGCCTCTTAGGGATGGAAACAGATTCTTTCTTTTTGACCCTTAAGAGGTACTTTCAAAATATTTGCAAGGCACATCAGCAGGCTGCCTTTGTACGTAAGGCTGTTCTCTGTGTGAGCTCTGTGAGACAGGCACGCTTGTTTATAAAAGAGCATGTTATTTCTGTGGAGAAGACGTGTTTCATAGTTTTGCTCTGGACTGGGATACTCTTCCACATTTATCTGAGTGGACATATGTTGGTTGGCCAAGGGAAGTGAGGTTATTAAGATCCCTATACCATAAATATATTTATTTATGAAATATTTTGGAGTAAGGGTTTCTTTGTAATTTTTTTAAATGTAGATTAGCTATCTGTGAAGTGAGATAAAAAGCAATCGAAACTCTTATTTCCCTGGCCAGCTGTGCTCCCTGGGCTGCCAGCACACGGAGCGCGCTGGTGAGATGCCCTGGAGTTGTGTGATAGGGGTGCTAACTCAGTGATGGCAGCTGAATGGGGAGTGTCAGTGAGCTTTGCCAGTCCAATGCCTTCTTCTGCCCTGTAGAGATACAACCATCTCTGGAAGACCATTTCCCACGAGAGAACACAGAAGAGCTTAAAATGCAGATTCCTGAAGAGCCCGGCCATTGGGATCAACCCATGACTAGTGATGCGGGGGTCTCCGAAGCGTCACAGAAGCCGAATCCTGAAAAAGACATAGCCCCAGGTAAAGTTGGCTGCTGTCTCTCTACCAAGTAGAGGCATGTCATAAAGAAGACGTAGCAGATGTGTTGTTAAAGGTAGGAAATAGAGGGGAGACTAATCCAGCACGACCGAGTTTCAAAAATAAGAAATCCCAGAACCAACAGAGAAAAGCAGGAGTGAACGCAGAGGGAGAGTGATCATAGGAAATGGGCCAGAGACTGTGGCTGACCTACAAACCAGGGGCTAGCTAGCATCAGCTTATACAAATGATTTTAGTCTAAAATATTCTTCTTAAAAAGCCTTACATTCTGAAACGGTAGTTTTCAACCAGACCACCGCACTGGAAACTCTGGGGTCTATCCCCCAATCTGTTTATTGCAGGAAATTTTGATCTTTTTCATGTTACGCTATGAGAAACATTGCCCTAAAACTCACCAATTCTGTGTGTGACCCGCCTTCCCCGTAGAATACAGTGTAGCTTAGGAAGAGGGTATTTATATCGCGGTGTCTTCATACTGCATGATTATAGGAAACAGTACAGAACTTTGCAGTGCGGAATGGCCCAGCGTAGACTGGCGCTCAGAGCATGGTGACCATCCAGTGGGAGAGCAACTCCTATCGTCTGAACTGAGAAAGTTGTTCTAAAAATACAACCCCAGGAATGGTGTCAACAACTTTCTGATTGTGTCGTAGCTCACTCATTTACCAGTAAATCAGAAGACCAGCTGATGGTGTTATTTTTGTCTATCCAAAACGGTCACGTGACCTCATTACTGTTGTGTTTTCAAATGTTATGGTCTAGAAGCATAGGTATTGTTTGATACCGCAAGGCTTGGCAGCCTGGGGCTGGTCTTCTATCCCCTTCAAAGTATAAAAGTCACAGCAGGGAGAGGAATTCCGCTAATTTGACTAGGGGTAGTGTGTTGGAGATATGTGAATTATATTTATAGTTGAAGGATATAATGGCTCTAATGGGGATTCTGAATTTTTTCTCTATATAATTGTCTTTAACAGAAGAACCCGGACTAATATTTTGTGGGAAATCAATAAATGTTTTAAATGAAGAAAAACAATTCTTATTCTAAAGCATAAACTAAAATACTGTTTTCCCTCTCGATTTTAGAGATAATTACAACCGAAAGCACTCCTGTTGATGTTGCTGATGGAAAAAAGCAACTGGAAACAAATGCTGAAGAGCCAGAAAGTCTCACACCTTTGGAAAATGTACTTCTTCTGATATATTCATTCATGTTTTATTTAACTAAGATGGTAAGTTTGATACATATTCATATATTTTTTTTCAGATAGAATGGTGATGATTACAGCTTTTAAGTTGATTTTGAGCATGAGGTGAAGAACTTAAAATGTCTTTATGAAAATGACTCCTGATCCTTAGGAGGTAGCCTCTGAAACGATCCACAGGTGCATAACCGATTGGTTTGATCGGTTCTCAGTTCAGTTCAGCACCTAAAGTGGATTGATTTGCTGCGTGCCCGAGCTGTGCCAGAACACCTGTAAAGCATGGTTCTTCCCTACAGGACCTTTTTAAGTCTAGCAAGGAGCTAAAGATGTTCACTTGAAACATAATAGCCTATGGGCAGGAAGAGAAGTATTTACTTAATGGTAGAATAATAACTAGTATGCTGAATAAATTGACTCATTGTGGTGGATGGATGGGCAGAGAAGGTCAGAAGTGAGCTGACACATGTTTTGAGCAGAGCTGAAGGACCAGTGGGAGTTTGATGTGTGGTTTGTTGTTGAACGGAAGTGCTGGGGGCAGGGAGATGGCAGGCAGCACGTAGTCAGCCAGAAGGAAAGACATGTTCAGGAGATGGAGGCATAAAGGAAAAGCTGTCTGAGGAAGCCAGGGATACGTGTTGGTGTGGTTGAAGTGGAGAGTAGGAGGGAGATTGGGCAACTGGAAAGAAGTTGTAGATATTACAGTAAGTGTGTGAGACTGTTTGGGACAGGGATCCTTTGACGGTTTTAAGCAGGCAAAGTCACTTAGAAAGAGTCACTTATGGCAGAATATTTATTCAGATTTCTCTTGTGAAAGGGAGTCATGGTCCAAAGCAGTTCTTTATTCTGTCTGGAAGCTTATCTAAGCTTTTTAGGATTTGGCTCCACCTTGTGGTGGTTGTGGACGTTTTTCTTGGTAAATTATGGGATGGGTCAACTTTCAGAAGTAGGAGGCTAAGTTGCCCTGGGAGCTACAGAGAAAGTATCCTCCCCAACAAAAATATTTTTCTCTAGGTTCTATTATTTCAAGACTTATATAAGAAAAAGGGCTATTTTTAGTTCTGTTAAAGTGCATGGGTTTTGAGCCAGAATGATCTGATTTCAAATCCCAGATACACCATTTACAAGCTTGAGCAAATTACTAAACTTTGAACCTTACCTTCTTCATCTTTAAAATGCAGATAATACCTACTCCAGTTGTTGTAAGAGTTAACTGAGTCGATAATGTAAAGTGTCTAGTGCAGTGCCAGGCATTTTGCAGGTGCTCATTCCCTGCCTAGTTCTCATTCGGATGGTCAGAGGGCAGGATAAAGACATTGAGTACCTGGGGAGTTCAGGAGAAAGGCCACCAGGATGGGAAAGAGGGAGGAAACTAAACCATGTTCAGTTTTTCCATGGTCATGGAAGTGGTTGCCACCCAGGTGAAGGTGTGTATGACCTGTGCGTTTAGAATAAAGAAATTTTCAGTGATTAAGGGAGTCTCAGAAACCGAATTTGATTATCAGAATGTCATCACTTCAAAAGCTTAAGAGCCTCCATATGTAGGAGGAATTCTTTATTCATTTTATTTGTAGATATACACAGAGCCCTGTTCTAGTCTGGACACAGATGTGGTACAGGATACAGTATCTGCTTGGGGGGTGATGGAAGAAGATACAACATGACTGGCAAGAGAAGGGGGTACAATGTTACTTTGATTTGAAAGGTATTAAGAAAGCCTTTTGATGACTCAATACGTACAGAGTATTGTGCTAGGAATAAAGAATTCTGGGAGGTATAAAGTGTAATTCTGATTTCTGAAAGGCTTAAGAAAAGGTCATATCAAATATACGCTATACTAAAATTGGGGAAATAGAAAATATGTGAAATAGCTTTTGTGAAGTAGGAAGTAAATAGTATAGATAATCATTTGGTTGTACTGGGGAGTAATAGGGTGCTGATTTGATTGGGAAAACTATACAAGAATTCAGATTCATAGATAACAGTTAATGGAAGCTTAATTTGAAGGAGACCTTAGAGGGCAATTAGTCTGACTCTCTCTAATGGCAGGAACTTCCTCGCCTACAACTTCAACAAGTAGTTATGAAGTCTGGGCATCAACAGTTCCTAGTATGAGCAACCTGCCTTACGAGGCTACACATTGCTGTCTTAGCTAGCTAGGTCAATTCTTACATTGACTCCAAATTTTTCTCCAGGTCTTCTAATTTCTTTTCTACATAGGAATCCTTTAAATAGTTGATGCTTTAATTTTTTTTTAAGTGTTATGTTACAGAAAATGTCAAACATACAAAATCAGAGAGAATAGTAAAATGAATCCATGGGCCATTCACTGAGCTTAACAGCCATTACTCAGTATCAACCAGTATTTGGCATGCTCAAAATCCCCTCCCCGTCCTTTAAAAATTGTTCTTGTTCAAATCAGGATCCTGTTGAGGTCCAGAAGTTATACTAGATTGATATATGTCTTCAATCAACTTTAATCAAATATAAATTACATACAATAAAATGTATCCATTTTAGGAATACAGCTCAGTGAGTCCTTTTTTTTTAAACAAATGCATAGTAGTTCCCACTTATCCACAGTTTTGCTTTCTGTTGTTCAGTTACCATTAATCAACAATGGTCCCAAACTATTAAATGACAAATTCCAGAAATAAACAATTTATAAGTTTTAAATTGGGCATCCTTCTGAGTAGCATGATGAAATCTCACACCATCCTGCCCTTTGAATCATCCCTTTTTCTAGCATACCCACATATATAGTTTGATTAATTTCTTCTAGTCGGTGTCATGACTTTTCAATTTCTTAACATTGTCTTTTGAAGAGCAAACTTTTAATTTTGAGGAAGACCATCTTATTAATTTTTACTTTTATGGTTAGTGCTTTTTGTTTCCTGCCTAAGGAATCTTAGGCAGTTCCAACAATGCAAATATTTTCTCATGTTTTCTTCTAGAAGTTTTATAGTTACACGTTTCATGTTTAGGTCTGTGTTCCATTTTGAGTTAATTTTAGTGATCGGTGTCACATTTCATTTTTTTCTTTGTATGGATATCCAGTTGTTTTTGTAGCATTTCTTTACCCTTCAAGTTACTTTGGCATTTTTGAATTGAAATCAGTTGACCATATGTGTATCTCTTTCTGGACTCTGTTCTGTTTCAT
Source organism: Aselliscus stoliczkanus (assembly GCA_033961575.1). Taxonomy (NCBI): domain Eukaryota; kingdom Metazoa; phylum Chordata; class Mammalia; order Chiroptera; family Hipposideridae; genus Aselliscus; species Aselliscus stoliczkanus. Next base: position 12,326,248 of record CM066734.1, read on the forward strand.
TTATCTATATTTCTGACTTAAGATAATACCACACTTCTTTTTTGGTTAGTATAGCTTTACAGTAAGTCTTGCCATTGGGCAGTTCTTTTGCAAAATTATTTTGTATATTTCAGTACCTTTGCATTTCCATATAAATTTTAGAATAAATTTATCAATTTCTACAAAAAAATCTTCCTGAGATTTTGATTGTTATGTTGAATCTCTATATAGATGAGTTTGGAAAGAATTGATATCAACAAATATTAAGGCTTGTAATCGAAGAGCTAAGTGCATCTCTACATTCATTTGGATCTTCTTTAATTTCTCATAACAATGTTTTGTAGTTTTCAGTATACAGGTTTCATGCATATTTTGTTTATGTATGCCAGTATATTTCATGGTTTTTGTCTTGTAAATGGTATCCTTTTTACATTTCATTTACAATTGTTTTTTGCTAATATATAGAAATACAACTGATTTTTATATATTGACCTTGCATCTTGCCACCTTATTAAATTTACTTACTAGTTCTAGAGTTTTTTGTTTTTTCTTTTGTAGATTTCATAGGATTCTGTGTAGATGATTATGTCTTCTGTGAATAAACACATTTTTAAAAATCAGGTTAATTAGGGCCGGCCGAGTGGCGCAGTGGTTAAGCGCTGGCTTAGGAAGCCAGCGGCCCCGGTTCGGGTCCCACATATGAGGGCCAGTGACACTGCCCTCAAAAAAAAAAAAAAAAAAAAAATCAGGTTAATTAAAGCATAATCACATCTAGTAAAATTCACCCTTTCTGTGTACAGCTCAAAGAGTTTTCATATTTCTTCAATTTTTTTGTGTGTCTCCCTTCTCTTGCCTTTCATTCTGGGACTCTACATATGTTAGGCCACTTTATATACGTAGTTGCATGGTCACTGAGCCTGTGGGATTTTTTTGTTGTTGTTTTTCAGCTTTTTTATGTCTTTTAAAATTTTAATTTAATTTTTTTTATATTAGTTTCAGGTATACAAAACAACATAATGATTAGACATTTATCCACCTCACAAAGTGATTACCCCCCACCCATCTACTTCCCCTCTGACATCGTATAGAACTGTTACAATTCCATTGACTCTATTCCCTATGCTGTACTCCACACCCCGTGACTATATACACACACACACACACACACACACACACACACACACACACACACACACATTTAATTATAGTTGACATTCATTATTATTGTAATTCAGCTTCAGGTATATAGCACAGTGGTCAGGCATCTACACAATCCGTGAACTGATCCATCCCCCTGATAAGTCCAGTACCCATCTGGCAGCCTACAAAATCTTGACACAACATTATTGATTATATTCCCTATATTATATTTCAGCCTTTTTATGTCCTTGCTTCAGTTTAGGTAGTTCCTGTTGCTGTCTTCAAATTCATTGATCCAATCTGCTGTTAAGCCCACCAAGTGAATTTTTCATTTCTGGTTTTTTATTTTTTAGCTCTAAAAGTTCCACTTGGTCCTATTTTATATATTCCATTTCTCTCCTCAGAATGGTCACTGTTTTATTTATTTTTTTAATTCTTAAGTATATTTTTAAATAATTCTTTTAAAGCCCTTGTAAGCTAATTATTTCTGTTGTAATTTCTTGATCTGTTTTTATAGATTGATTTATCTTTTAGTTATGGGATACGTGTTCCCTGCTTTTTTGCATGTCTAGTGACTTTTTTTTTTTTGATGCTAGACACTGAATGTTATATTGTTGAGTGCCTGATTTTAGTGGCTTCCTTTCAAAAATGTTGAAGATTGTTTTGGTAGTCTGTTAAGTTACATGTGGATCAGCCTGATCTTTCTAGTCTTATTTTTAAGATTTGTTAGAGAGGTGTATATCGTAGCCTTTAGAGCTAGTGTAGCCCTCCTACTAAGGCGTGATTCTCCTGGGATCTGCTGAATGCCACATTCAGGAGGTGAGTTCACTCTGTCTAGCTGGAATACTCATGTCTCCCAGGCCTCTGTTAACTCTGGGAACTGTTCAGCTTCTAGCCTCCTCATAATTGTTCTGTCTGTAGTTGCTATTTGCCCATCCTCGAGAAATTTTACCTTACCAAATGCTGCTTTCAATTCAGTCCAAGATTGAAGGAAAACCCCTTGCTAATTTCTGAACTCTTTTTTTCCTAGCTCCCATCTTTCTGGTACGTTTTCCTACATATTTGAGGTACCTCAGTCTCCCCAAACTCTGATCCCTGCCTCTTCAGTGAGATCGGTGTACTATTTGGGTTCTTCCTCCCTTTACTGAGGTAGAAAGCTGGGCTCATTTCAGCTTTTCCCCCTTCTTTCAGGGGTCACGGTCGTGTGTTGCCTGTTCTCTATCTGAACAGTTTTTTCATGTATTTTGTTCAGTTTTCTAGTTAGTTTCATTGGGAGGGCAAGTATACCAGTTAACTCTGTCTATAGAATTCTTCCTTTGTTTGTTGTTGTTGCACTGTATTCACTGAAGAAACAGGTTTGTTTGGCTTCTAGAGATTATTATGGTCTGGATTTTGCTAATTACATCCCCCTGATATAACTGAACATATTTCTCTGGTTCTTCATATTTCTTGGGAATTGGGAGTTAAAGTCAGGTTTAATTTTGTTTGGCAAGCATACTTAATAGAATCTGATGTTTAGATGCCCCTCTTTTTTTGATATTACTCGTCATTGGTGATGTTGACTAGATCTGTTTAACATAGGCTGCAAAATGATAATAGCCTGATTATATTGTTCCTGCTTCATTTAAAGGTTGGCATTCTTCTACAAAGAGTATCTTATAATCAATTGTCTGTATACTAAGATTTGGTTTGTGTAGTTAAGGTAGGATAAATCTTTGATTCTTTCTATTTAGTTTTTCAAAATAATGAGTTGTCTTCCTGGCATTATCCAAAGATGCCTGAAGTGTTTCTGTGTGTGTGTGTGTGTGTGTGTGTGTGTGTGTGTCTGTCTTCTCTTTTCTAAGAATCACTATGATGTCATGGATTTTAAAATATTTCGTGTGTTTCAATCCACTGTAGGTATTATTTATTCTTATCAATGCCCAATTTCTCTCATTTTTGACTTGTGGGATTCTCTTCAGCTTGGCTTTTGGGCTCTTTTGACACCACCTAGTGGTCATTGATACCTTCCTTGCCTTCTAGTGTTGGCAAGCTGTTCCAAGCTCCTCGTATACACTTCCAGCCCAGATCTTGAAGGAGCTATCTCTCCAAAGAACCCTGGTTCCTTTTAATGGGAAATGGTATTCAGTACTAATGGTATCTTGGTACTAAGATTGCTTATTGCTTTTGAGTTGGCCATCATTTCTAGGCATTTTCAGAGGACAAAGCTAGGAAATACATAGAGATTATTTTTTGGTGAATAGTCATCCTGATGCCATAAAAATTCAGGGTGCTAGAGAGATTTTATTTAACTTCCATGTATCGTACATTTGTATTTTTTTCCTCCAGTTTTCAATGACATTAGCATAATTATGTATCTTATTTTACAATATCCACACAAGTGTTAAAAATACCAACATCAACACTACCACCAACATGTTATTGAAAAATATTTTAAAGATGTTTTGCAGTTCTTTTTCTCTTTACCATCTATCTCTCTAGGGTATGCATGAAATAATTTCTTTCCGTCATCCTGCCGCCAATTTGATACACAGTTAGTTTGTTTCACTTTTGCTTTCCATTTTTAGGGGCTGCTCTAATGATTTTTTAAAATTTTATAAATAACATATTTACAAGATCCAAAGTGAATTTGTAAAACAAGTTCTATTTAAAGAAGTCTAAGGGCCTGCTGAGTGGCGCAGTGGTTAAGCACTGGCTTGGGAAGCCAGCAGCCCCGGTTCGGGTCCCACATATGAGGGCCAGTGACACTGCCCTCAAAAAAAAAAAAGAAATCTAGCTTTTGTCCCAGTTCCATCCAACCTATTGTTATCCTCCTCTATAGGTAATTTGTAAAATTAATTTCATTATCTATCCTATCATTTAAAAAATAAACAAATGATATCTTTATAGGTACAGCCAAGATATATTTATAGGTACCCGCTTTATTTATCCTCCTAACTGAAACAACTAAAAAGAAAAAAACCAGACAAAGTAAATGAAGTAACAGTCTCTAAGACCCTGGGCATCGGGTAACAAAGGACAGGACTTCCTGGAAGTTAGGAGCAAATGCTGTAAGCCCTACAATTATCCCAGCCTCCTGCACTGAGAGAGTACACAGGACCCTGAGATGAGGAGGTGGAGCTGAGAGTCCAGGGAAAGAAAGGTAGCTAGAGCTCACAGGGCCGAGAACCCAGAGGAGAGAGCTACACAGAGAGAAAACTCTGAGATCTGGGAAAGGTCCCCTTTGAGTATTCATCAGAGTACTGATCAGCACCTGAGTGGGACAGAACTACTCAAGGTCAGAGAAGCCATCTAAGTGATTCCAGGCAAAAGTTCGTGACACAAGGCCAAAAATAGTACCTTAAAATTCTAGGGAAATTGAGTACTCAGAGGGTCTTGCTTGAGACAAAATGCTATTCATGTCTTGCCTAACAAATCTTAAAAGCACAATTCAAAAGAGTCAAACTGTTTTCCAGTAATTTTACCAGCATATCCCAGAATAAAGCTCAAGAATGTCTGTTGTATTAATCAAATTTCTTGAGAAACAGACCCAATTTCACATATACGGGCATATCTCAGAGATATCACGGGTTCGGTTCCAGAACCACCGCAATAAAGCGAGTATCGCAGTAAAGTGATTCACATGAAGTTTTGGTTTCTCATTGCACATAAAGGTTATATTTACACTATTCTGTAGTCTATTAAGTATGCAAGAGCATTTTGTCTAAAGATACAATGTACATATTTTAAATAAAAAATACTTTGCTAAAAAATGCTAACCATCATCTGAGCCTTCAGCAAGTTATAATCATTTGTTGGTGGAGGTTCTTAGCTTGATTTTGAAGTTAATATCTGTAAAGCACAATAAAGGGAAGCGTAATAAATTGAGGTATGCCTGTATATAGGAAAAGAAGTTTATTATAAGGAATTGACATACCTACGTATGGAGGCTGAGAAGTCCCACAATCTGCTGTCAGTAAGCTGGAGACCTAGGGAAAGCCGGTGGTGTAATTCAGGCAGAATCCAAAGGCTTGAGAACCAGGGGAGCCGATGATGTAGATTCTGGTCTGCGTCTGAAGGCCTGGGAACCAGGAATACCAATGGTAGAAGACATTGAATGTCCCAGCTCAAGCAATCAGGCAGGAGGGGGTGAATTCCTTCTTTCCTATTTTGTTCTATTCAGGCCTTCAATGGCTTGGATGATGCCCACCTACCTTGGGGAAAGCACCCTAATGAGTCCATCAATTCAAATGCTAATTTCATCTAGAAACACCCTCACACACCCAAAAATAAGGTTTAATCTGAGCACTGCATGACTAGTCAGTTTGACACATAAAATTAACCATCACATTTGTTTACAATGTATGGCATCCAAACAAAGATTACCAGGCATGCAGAGGCAAGAAAATATGACCCAAGATGAGTAGAAAAACCAACCAATCAAAACCAATCAAGAACTACCAGAGATGTTAGAATTAGGCAAGGGTATTAAAACAGTTATTACTATATTTCAGATGTTAAAAAGTTAAGTAGAGACGTGAAAAGTATTTTAAAAAAGAGAGATTTGGATCAGACTTCTAGATATGAAAACTATGGTGCCAGAGATGATAAATATACTGGGATGGATTAATGCTGGCATAGACATTGTAGATGAAAAGATTAATTAATTAACTTGAAGAAATAGCAATAGAAGCTATCCAAAATAAAACACAGGAAAAAAGACTTTAGAGAAATGGAGAGATACCAGTGAGCTGTGAGACACTTTCAAGCAGCCCAATAAGTCTGTAACTGGAGTCCCCAGAGGAGAGGATAGAAGAGGTGTTTGGAAAAATATTTCAAGAAATAATGGCTTGAAAATTTTGTCAAAATTTATGAAAACTATTTTTCATAAAATAGTTTGAAGAAGTTCAATGAAACCCAGGCATACAAAATATGAAGAAAACTACATCAGGGCATATCATAATCAAATTGTGCAAAGTAAGTGATAAGGAGCAATCTTAAAAGTAGTCAGAGAAAAAAGACATTTTATACTGAGAGGAACTAACTAAGGTAAGGCTGACATCAGATTTATCAGAAACAAGACATAGGAGAATACGATAGAATAATATCTTTTAATATACTTGAAGAACAATATTGTTGACCTACAATATCATACCCAGCAATATATTTTTCAAAAACAAAGATTAATGAAGCCTTTTTTTCCAACATATAAGATGAACAAATTCAACAGCACACCTGCACCTTAAAAATGTTAAAGGAAGACCTTGAAGCATAAGGAAAATGACAACGATGGGGTAGTGGAGATACACAAAGGGATGAAAATGACAGAAATGTTACCATATGGATAAACATATAAAGCCATTATCTTATGATTTAAATATCTTTAAAGGTTAACTTTCTGTTTAAAGAAAAATTTTATCAGTGTAGTATGAAGTTTAGAAAAAATGTGAAAGTAAATTGTATGATGACAATAGTATAAAGGTCAGGAGAGGGAGAAATGGCAACAACTCTTGTAAAGTTCTTATTATACATGTGAAATAGTATAGTATCACTTGAAGGTAGTCTGTGATAAATTAAAGTTTAGTGGTCCCCCTAGAGGGACCACTAAAATAACAAAACAGTTATAGCTAATAAGACAACAAAAAAGATACGTTAGAATCATTAAAAAGACTCAGTGAAGGGCCGCCAAGTGGCTCAGTTGGTTAAGAGCTCGCTCAAGAGTGCGAGCTGAGCTCTGAGCAACAGCAGTTCGATGCCAGCCCGAGCTGAGCTGCCGCTGAGCTGCCAACAGGTGGCAGGAGGGCTCAGCTAAAAAGCAAAACAAAAACAAAACACTCAGATGATCCCCAAAACAAAAAGGGAGGAAAAAGGGAGCAAAGAACGGATGAGATAAATAGAAAAATCAAGGCGCTAGACTTCGATTTAACCTTATCAATAGTCACATTAAATGGAAATTGTTTAAATATGTCAGTTAAAAGGCAGATATTGTCAGATTGGGTAAAAAAGCAAGACCCACTAAATGCCTACAAGAACCACACTTTAAATAAAAGATACAAAAAGGTTAACACTACAAAGATTTAAAAAGATATCTCATGCTAATACTAGTCAGATGAAAGCTGGAGTGGCTTTTTTAATACCAAAGGAGATTCCAGAGCAAAGTATATTACCAGGGATAAAGAAAGGTTTTTTTTAAGCAATAAAGGAGTCAGTTAATCAAGAGAACATAACAGTCCTAAATGTTTGTGCTTCTAATAACAGTTCTTCAAAATACATGCAGCAAAACTTGATAGAACTACATGGAACAATAGATAAGTCTACAACAAAGAAGACCTAAATATATGAAGAGAGATACCTTCTTTGTGAGTCGGAAGACTGTTTTTAAGTATAATATTGTCACTATGACAAACAATATGTCAAATATTGTTAATCTCCCCAATTTGATCACTAGAGTCAACATAAACCCAGTCCAAATCCCAACAGGATTTTTTTTTTTTAGAAAATGACGAACTGCTTCTACATATTGAAAATAAAAAGGACCTAAAACAGTGCAAACATGACCTGATTTCAAGACTTATAAAATTACAGTAATTAGCTTTGGAACAGGATAGATAATCCCGAAATAGATCCATACGTATATGGCAATGGACTTCTGACAAAGGTGGAAAGACAATGAAGTGGAGAAAGGGAAGTCTTTTCAACAAATGGTACAGGAACTATTGGAAATATCCCTGAGCAAAAACTTGGTCCATACCTTAACATAAATTAACTCAAAATGGCTCAGAAACCTGAATGTAAAACCTAGAACTACAAAACTTCTGGGAAAAAGTTAGGGAAAAATTCTCAGATTTCACACCAAAAGCATAATTTGTAAAGAAAAATTTAATAATTTGGACTTCATCAAATCAAAACTTCGGTGGTTCAAAATACACTGTTAAGTGAATGAAAAGACACCCTTCAGACTGGGAGGGAATCATTGCAAAGCATGTTTCTGATAATGGACCTATATCCAAAATATATCAAGAACTCTCAAAACTCATTAAGAAAAGAGCAGATAACCCAGCAAAATAATACTTCACCAAAGAAGTTATGTGGATAGCAAATCAGCACATTTAGAAATGCTTCCCATCATTATCAGGAAAATGCAAATTTAAACCACCATGCGTTATGACTGCACACTTATTAATCAGAATGACTGAAATTAAAAAGACTGATATACCAGGTGTTGGAGTAGATGTGGTAGAACTGGAAATATTGTACACAGCAGGTCGGGATATAAAATGATACAGCCACCCTGTCAGGTGTTCCAGCCATCCCTCTGCTAAGCATTTACCCACGAGAAAATACATTCTACATCCATAGAAGGACTTGTTCATAGCAGCTGTATTTGTAAAAGCCAAAAAGTGGAAAAAAACCAAATAGCCATCAACAGGTGAGTAGTGATAGATCCACACAAATGAAATGGCTACTCAGCAATAAAAAGGAATGACCTATCGATATATGCAGAAACAGATGAATCTCATGTTATGCCAAGTGAGAGACGCCAGAGAATATAGAATGCGTAGTGTATTATTCCATATATTTAAAACTTTAGGAAATTCAAACTGTTATGAAAAAACTCTGCTTGGGGGGCAGGAACAGGTGGCAGTGGCAGGAGGGGGATGACCAAGGGGATGAAGAGACTTGGAGATGAAGGATATGTCCATGATCTTGCATGTGACGATGGTTTCATAGATGTATTCATATGTCACAACCTAGGATGTGCACTTTGTTTATTCCATGTCAATTTTACCTCAAAGCTGTAAAAAACATGTATTCATCTGCCCGTACTTTCTTAGATAACAGTATTTTATACTTTTTCCACCCCTACCCCCCCCCCCCCTTTAAAAAGAGTAGCTCGGTGGTTAAGCGCTGGCTTGGGAAGCCAGAGGCTCCGGTTCGGTCCCACATGTGAGGGCCAGTGACACTGCCCTAAAAGAAACCCCCAGAAAACCAAAGACATATTCTGGAAACCATACCCTTGTAGTATATAGAATTATTTGATTTCTTTTTTTCTGGTTTCACAGTATTCTTCAGTGTATTCAACAACTCTTCTGTTGGTGGATTATTTTGATTATTTCCAGTCTTGTTATAAATGTTGGAATAACGGAGTTTTTGTGCATATATCTTTTCAACATGTGTTTTTGCATCTCCTGGGTCTTTGAGATAGGTGCTTAGAAGAGGGATTGTTGCATCAATAGGTGAATACACAGGTCATTTTGGGAGATGTTGCCCAGTTCCCATTCATAAGGGTTGTATCATTTCATATTATGGTCAGTAATGTATGAGAGTACCTGTTTCCCTTACATTCTCTCGCCAACAGAATATGTTGTCAAACGTTTAGATCATGCCAATATTAAGTGAGAAATAGTTTCTCAGTGTAGGTTTAATATGTATTTCTTTTATTATGAGTGAGGTATAGCATGTTTCCTTCTGTTTGTCAGCTATTTTTTATTTTGTTTAAAGATTTTATTGGGGAATTGGGAGAGGGGAACTGTGTTGGATAATCAGGGAAGAGGAACAGACAAGTTGCTGTCCTTTGGTTCTTCAGTCTAGTTTTGGAGGATGTCATTTCACTGGCCCATGTTGGTATTGTGATCATTACACTCTTCCTGGGTGAGGCAGTCGCTCGCCAGCCACTCACCCACCCTAGCTTACCTATGCTTTTGCCAGCGGCTCACAGGCAGCCCAGCTCTAGGTGAAGCTGTTGTTCACCATCTTAGCTGTAGAGGGTGCAGGGTCACTGGCCCTCGTGGGATCCGAACCCGGGGCCCTGCTGCTCAGAGCTGGGGGCCCAAGTCAATTCCTAACCAACACACCACTCGGCCGGCCCTGTCAGCTAAAAAAAACATATTTTTTAGCCCATTTTTCTATAGGTTTGCTGGCTGTTTCCTTCTCTATTTATTTGAAACATTCATTATATTTTAGGAATATTAGCTGTTTGTTTATATATGTTACAAATATTTTTTTTCTCAGGTTATCATGGTCAAACTTAGCTTATTTTTTCTTCCTTTTTGCGTGCAGGGGTTGTACAAGTTTTTTTTTTTTTTTTTAAGTAATCAAGTTTACAAACCTTTTCCTTTGGAGTTTGAGACATATTTAGGAGGTTTTGCCCACTTATAATACATCCAAGAAAGTCACCCCTATTTTTTCTAGTACTTGTTTCATTTTTACATTCAGATTTCCGGTCCACTTAAAATGTATCCTTATGATCCGTGAGAAAAAGATCATTTTTATCATTTTCTACATGGCTCTGCCAACACCACTTATTAGAGAGTCTTTTTCCCCAAATGATTTTTATTGTATCCCAAACTTCCAATGCTGTCGGTCTATTTCTGGATTTTCTCTTCTGCTCCAGGATCTGTCTGCATTCTTGGGCCAGCACGATACCGTTTTCATTGCAGAGCCTGCGCTCCCCTCCCCTCCCCCTGACCCCTCCATTCCTCTTATTTTTCAGGATTTCCCTGCTCATTCTTGCTTTAGTGTTACATACCTTTAAAGATCTGCAAAATTATTTTTTTTTCCCTCCAGGTTCTTGTCCCCCGTTTCTTCAACTTTTAGAACGTGATTTCCAGGCTATTGATCCCCGCTGCCCCTTTCCCCAGGTCACGGGTCACCATTGCATGTGGGACCCAGAGGCCTCGGTGTGATGATGCCCTGAGTCCTGTCGCATATGGCTGAGTATCGGCCAGGATGGGAGACAGAAGGAGCCCCGGGAGGGAAACGTGAGCAGGGGGACCGGTGAGAACAGGGACTGGGCAGGCGTGAGCGGCCGGCCTTTCCCCCCGCCTCCGCTCCCCGCTCCCCGCGTCTTCTCCCCCAGGTTTGGAGGCGGGGCGCCTCTTTGCGCCCCCGCGCCCCTGCGCTTGGTTCCTTCCGCGCAGGCCCGTTGGCGCTCCGCCCCCTTGCCTCGCGTCGCCATTGGTCTCTTCCGCCGTGGCCCCGCCCACCGCGGCCGGCGGTCGCCCCGGGGGCAGGCTCTGATGACGTGTCCTACTGGAGGCGTAGGGCGGAAAGCGCTCCGGGCCGGGAAGGCGAAGTTCACTCCTCCGGCCCCGTGAACTGGGTCCTGTCTGCGGGGGGAGGAGGAGAAGGCGGCCGCAGAGGGGCTCCAGGGCCGGGCCCCGGCGAGGCGTCGCCTGCGATCAGCTGCCTGCACGCCATGGACTCAGCCCCTGCTCCGGTGCCCTCGGCCAGCGCGTCCCCGGGGGACCCGGAGCTCCTGGGACCCCTGTCGGTGCTCTACGCGGCCCTCATCGCCAAGCTCCTGGAGGTGACGGCCCCGTCCCCGGGGGGGGGCGCATGTCAGGTGCTGTCGTCACCTGGTCATTGTTTATGGGGCTCCTGCGGAGTCGCGGGCACTGTCACTTCCCGGGGTGCGGTCATCATGTCCCCGTGGGCCCCTCTCCAGGGAGCCCCTGCACTGTGGGGGATGGGGCCGGTCTCGTAGTGACTGGTGTGTGTGTGTGGAGGGCAGCGAACACAGCATAGAGCAGGCAGGTGTGTAATGCACTGTCTTCGAGGAAGCATTTAAAATCAAGGCATTGCGTTTTACAGATGACAGATTCAGCGCAAGCTCCACCACCAGTTATCAGCTCTGTGAACTTACTCAGCGTTTCTCTTGATGGGGCCAGTCTGATAGTTATTTGTGTGTGTGTAGAGGGCAGCGAACACAGGATAGAGCAGGCAGGTGTGTAATGCACTGTCTTCAGGGAAGCATAAAATTAAGACATGGCGTTTCATAGATGACAGATTCAGAGCAGTCCAGAACAGTTATCAGCTCTGTGAACTTACTCAGCATTTGTCTTGATGTTACATTAGAATAGAATTAAGATGTAAAGTCTTAGAGGAAAAGTCTATTATGTGTTATCATTTTGGTTTTATTTGCAGCCATAAAAGTTGATTATTTCTGTTGTATTTCAACTTTTTGTTTTATGTAGCTTTTTTTTAAAAGTCATAATCAACAATTGAAAACAGTGATCCAGAGGGATTCCAGCCATGTGTTACACACCATGATGTCATAGGACCTATTGCAAATTGGAAATATATGTGCAACTTAAAGACATGTAGACTCATAATGTTTAAAAACACTTTAAGCCAGGGCCGGCCGAGTGGCGCGGTGGTTAAGCGCTGGCTTGGGAAGCCAGCGGCCCCGGTTCGGGTCCCACATATGAGGGCCAGTGACGCTGCCCTCAAAAAAAACAAAACACTTTAAGCCAAACAAGAAATGTGAGGCTACCAGTATCCTATCTTCATTGAAGCAGAGGAAGCTATTGAAGATTTTTGAAGGGGTAGTTAATCCGATGGAGGTTGATTTAGAATTTCTGTGGATAATTCTTTGTGACTGCTTTCTTGTCCATTAATTTATGGTTTCCTATTATTTCTGATGTTCCTATTTCAGCTAGTTGCTACATTGCCTGATGTTCAGCCTGGGCCTGATTTTTATGGAATGCCGTGGAAGCCTGTACTTATCACTGCCTTCTTGGGAATTGTTTCATTTGCTGTTTTCTTTTGGAGAACCATCCTTGTTGTGAGTAAATTAAATTAACTTATACCTTGACTCATAAATACAAGAGATATTTTGTAATCCTTTTGTTTCTTTTTCAGTTACTAACATGAACACAAATTAATGCATATTAATCTAAGCATGTCCTTATATATAATATAAAACTATGTCTAGTAATATATCCTAGAGAAATAACCAATTATCCGTTAAAGACCTTGTATGAGAGCTTTTAATGGGACAGTCTTTATTAGAGTGAATACTAGGTACAACACAAATGATCCATAGTAAGGGGGAAATTATTGTACATCCATATAATGGGACATTAGGCAACTCTTAAAATTTATGTATTTCAAAGAGATTGGGGCACAGAAAATGCTCACAATTTAAGTGGGGAAAAAAAAAGAAACCAAGACTTTAAAGTGTAGATGAACTGTGTATTATATAAATGTATATACACACAGAGAAAAAAATAATGCAAGGAAATACAACAAAATAGTAAAAATGCATCTAGGAGATGAGGAAATTTCAGTTTTTTGAATATGTTTCACAGATTTTCTGATTTTTATCATGTGCTCGGAAAATATCTTTTGATATAGAAATACAGGTTATATAGTATCCAAAGACACACTGTTAAAATTTTTCTTCCTTAAAGCCTTTCTCTGTGTGGCATTTATCTTTTACACTTAACTATGTATGTGTATACATACATAATCATACTCACGATGTTGTTTTATAGTTATCTAACATAATTGGGGGGAAATCATTCTGTGTAAGTGAGCTTTGCAGATGAAAAGCTTTCAATTTCAGTTGACACTTGACAGTTAAAGTGGTGGCCAAAGCATTGAATACATATCTTTCTAAAACTGAGCATTCTTTTTCTGATGTCTTGATTTTATCAGACATATCGTTAATAAGTTTTCTCTCCTTGCACAAGTGATTGTAAAATCACTTTAAAAAGGGTCTTTTGCCTGACTTCCTGTGAGGAGTCCTCTAATTTTATCTGAGGGTTTTCCTCAGATAAAAGAAAAGGGAGAATAGAAAGGCTGAATGGAAAGGAGAAAATGTTTTCTATTGCCCATCCCATCTTAAAAACCCTAACACTTGTTTAGATTTTCACAACATTATGCAGGCTGTGTGTCCTAACTGGTGCTTCTCAGCCTCAGCATTTGACTTTTGGGAACTTGGTCCCTATCTTCAGTTGCCTCTTTCTTGTTTCTTCCTGCTTTTTTCCTGCCTGTTGCTTTGGCTGAAAGGAGGGCAAGGAAGCGTATTCTCTCATTCACAAGGCAGTGTCGTTAGAGAAATGGTCATTTCTTTCCACTTGGGAACTCTGAATGAACTTTCCTCTAACAGTATTAGTATAAATGGTGTTAGATACTGTAGTAATATTGAGATACGTGGATGATTTGTGGCCTGATCTGAGTATTTTATCACTATTTATAACATTTGAAAGGGAAATAAATTCTGGATTACAAAGACATTTACTAATACATTTTTAAATTGAGTATTGCTTAGATTTTATTATCCTATAATTAAGTGCTATCTTTAGGAGATGATTTAGATGTTAGCTGTTACTTTTCTTGCTGCTTGTGCATTTTCCTCTAACAGTCTCCTTTCTCTTTCAGATGTATGATCACTATTTTAGGGGTTTAGAAAAATCAGATATAGTTTACTAGATTTCTAAATTCAGCCAGTAGTCAACTTTGAATAGGATTTCTAAGATGTTTTCCAGTGAGAGAAAGAGGCATATCTTAGTACAAAGGTTATGCCTTTAATTTTGTTTCCTTAGAGCCTTTTTGAACAATCATTGTTTCTAGACTTCATTCTGGCTATTTGGGGTTGTCAAATGAGTTTGGGTAAATGAAGCACCTGTATATTTAATATGAAAATATCCATTTCCATTATTAAAGTTCGGTGTTTATTTAATAAGATTGGTGTTCATTTATTAGATATATATCTTTTGTTGCAAAATGAGGCATTTACGTTTGTGCTTTTATCAGAAACTGTTTATGAAGTGTCACTACCAATTATCTTTTAACCTTTTATTTTTTAATCGTGTGGATCATTAGACGAAACCCAACTGTTAATATATTTTCATGTAGTTAACGATTTGATTGTTGTATTAGGAACTATATTTCTATTAGTGAAATGTTTTGACATCAAATTTATTTTTTTCTCTTTTAGGTAAAGACTAGAGTGTACCAAGGTAAATATTTAGGCTCTCTGTTATTTGTACTGTTCCTTCATTAGTGGTGTTTGATATGAGTTTTACAAACTAGCAGTAGATACAGTGATATCTAATGACTGACTGACTTATTAATCCTAAATTGCTAGCTTGGATGACAGAATAAATGGTGATGCTACCAACTGAGATAGGAGATGAGACAAAACAAACTGTGGGAGTAGGAAGAAGATGATTAGTTTAATTTGGAGCAGATTGACTTTAAATGTTGATACAGTGCAAATTTGTTACACATGAACAGTGTTCCAGTGCTAACAGTTTCATCAGTATAGTATATATTTTTAAGTAGATAATTTGAGTAATTAGAGGTGTAAGTCAATATGCTCATACTTCATTTTTCTTTGCAAATGACATGTATTCAAAATTATCACATTTTCTGAGAAGGTACCTCATAAAAGGGGAAGGATATCGAACTAAAACAATTTACTTTATTTCCTATCATTGAAATAAATTTAAATTGGAATCTCATTGAAATAAAGGTTATTATATTTTTATTAATTTTTAATATTTTTACACCTTTACTACTCTTAACTACAGATTGCTTTTTAAAGGATAATAGTTATGCTAAGAAGTTATTTTCTGTCATAGTGTCAGATAAGATGTTTTTGTTGTTAATACATTGGGTAATTCAGTTTTACTTAGTGATCATAATAATATTATGGATTTCCCCTCTTTTTAGTCACGGAACAGCAAATTTCTGAGAAGGTGAAGAATATCATGAAAGAAAATGCAGAACTTGTAAAAAAGTTGTCGGATTATGAACAGAAGGTATAATTATTCTTTTAGTTTTTACACCCCTCCCATGGTTCCAACTTGAATTGTTTCCTCCTGTGTTATAGTTTATTATGCCATGTTTAAATCATGTTTTAATTAATAATGGAATTGTTAATTCCATTATTTCTACAAACCATCCAAATCTACAGCAATCATCATATGTGTAAAGTGCTGCTTTCTTTTCTAGGTCACCTACTTGGAGATAAGTTTTGATAGCACTATAACTTATATTTCTGTATTCTGAATGTTTTTATTTTATGCAGATCAAGGAATCAAAGAAACATGTTCAGGAAAGCAAGAAACAAAATATGATTCTCTCTGATGAAGCAACTAAATTTAAGGTAAAAAATGCCTTTTCTTTTTGAGATTATATTCTAAAAACAAACAAAATGAGTAATTATTAATCTTAATATCTTTTTCTGTAGGATAAAATCAAGAAACTCGAAGAAACCAATGAAAATCTTCATGATAGAGCTAAAAGTCTGCATGTTATGTTAGAATCTGAGAGAGAACAGAATGCCAAGAATCAGGACTTGGTAAGAGTTTTGCTGCTAAGTGTTATGTAATTTGGATTTCAAACTTTTTTTCCCCAAAACTATTTTGTACACTGGATGAGTTGAACTCTGCATTTTCCCATGTTGTCATGACAGTAAGGCTGCAAGTAAGGGACGTTGATCCTACTTCTGTCCATTTTGAAGGGATTTGCCCTCAGCCCTGTGTAATTTTCATGTTGCTTGACTCGACCTGCAGAACAGGTAGCCCAGTTGAACAGTTCTAGTACTTTGTTTTGCATGGTTCTTTTTTTCCAATAAACTTTTAATGTAACAGTTTTAGAATTACATAAAAGTTGCAGCGATAGTAGAGAGGGCTCCCACATATCCCACACCCAGTTAAGTTGCTCATTTAGCTGCGGCTTCTCCATGGAAAAGGTCCCCTTTCTCATCCTTTGCACACTGTTTCTCTTTGGAAGGAAGTTAGTGTGTACAGCACACAGTTACAGCGTAAAGAGTGCTCCAGTTCTTTGACACAGTATCTTCTTAAGTTATTTGGAAGTGTTGTATATGTGAAACCTGCCTGTTCTCCCTCAAGTCCAACCATTTTTAGTTCAGGCAAGAAAATTTTTAAAGTGACCTTGGAGATTTTTTTTCTCTCCCATGAAGAAAAACCATCAATTTGAACTGGTTTACGTGAAAGTTTTTTTCTCCTTTTCTTTTCTTTCACGTTTCTGTCTGGTCACCCACCACATTAGCTCAGAGCCAGGAAGGTTATAGATGGCATGCAATATTTACGCTTCTAATTCTTTTCTCCTAGACTAAAACTGGATCACCTGTTTTTACTTGATATGTAGGGGATGGCTCTGGGATATGTTTTATTAATGTTTCCTCTTTTTATCATCTATCCCAGTGTTTCTACTGAAACCCTAATGTATTTTTTGTGTTCTTTTCCCACATGGCAGATACTAGAAAACAAGAAATCTTTAGAGAAGTTGCAAGATGTTATTGCAATGAATTCCTCAGAGCTTTCAGAGGTAAAGCTGCCTACGATTACTGCAAGATAGTAATACAATGTCTTAGTTTATTGAGGAGCGAACATTTGATGTGTGCTAAATAAAATATGCAAAAATCAAAAACTATATCATGTCCAATTGGAAAAGTGTAACGTTTTTGTTTTTTCTTTGCAATTAATTCACTAATAGGAGTGTTCTTTTGCATTAGGTGCAAATTGCCCTTAATGAAGCTAAACTTAGTGAAGAAAAGGTGAAGTCTGAATGCCATCGGGTTCAAGAAGAAAATGCTAGGCTTAAGAAGAAAAAAGAGCAGGTAAAGAAAAGTTAACATCAGAGATTATGTCAATTAGACAACCAAATATTATTACCTCTTGAATATCTTTCCTCAGATCTGTTTTAAGGAAATGAAATATATATGCAGGATTCTCTTCTCAGATATGCAGAGTTTACACTGTGCTCCCCAAGTTGAGTACATTGTGTACATTCTGCATCTGTTCTGGATTTTCCGTTCTGTACCATCTCTTGTAGCCATCAGAGTATTTAGTCTTTGTCTTATCAAATACCAACCAGTTAACTTGAATAGCCTCAAGGGGGTGATGGATTTGCTTCATAGACCAAAGAATTAGGTACTTATAGTCCTCCTTTGATCAGTTACTTCTTTACTGACCAAGGGATGGATGTATGATCTGGAGTCTGGACTTGGGGGGCAGTGAGAAGAGCCATTCTGGTCTTACCGGAAGTGAGTTCTGTGGATTGGCTGCCATTTTCTGAAGGCTACAATAGACTGGACTCCTTGAAAGCGCTTACGTTCTCACTGCAGTTCTGAGGGTTGGAGCCACTCTCTCCTTTTCCTTAACCAAGGCCCATAGTGACAGGCCAAAGAGGAGCATGGCTCCCTGCTTCCCTGTCTCATGCATAGGGTCCTGATGTCTCCAGTGCAAAGCTAGCCTTTGGAAATTCATGTGTTTGAACTTTTCAGTTGCAGCAGGAAATCAAAGACTGGTGCAAATCTCATGCTGAGCTCAGCGAACAAATCAAATCATTTGAGAAGTCTCAGAAAGACTTGGAAATTGTTCTTACTCACAAAGAGGATAATATTAATGTAAGTTCATTCTCTTGAATACATGCTTAATTCTTATGCAATCTGCTTAATTAAAATTGAGGCTCTTTCTAATACCCTTTTGCTTCTTTTCCAGGCTTTGACAAATTGCATCACACAGTTGAATCGGTTAGACTGCGAATCTGAATCTGAGGGTCAAAATAAACGAGGAAATGAATCAGATGAATTAGCAAATGGGGAAGTGGAAGGTAAGACCAGTTTCAGGGAGCTGAGACCTCTTGTTGCCTTTCTGTTTTTTATTAAGTGCACTGATGCTCCTTTTCGGCTTACTGCCTTGTAGACACACATCGTGGATTCGTATGTGTGTCTCTGGGGCCTGGGCAGAGGTGGTTGCCGGGCTGTGCTGTGTCAGTGGGCACGCAGTGAACACTGACCTTGCATTTCCATCCTATTAGAACTAGATGTGTGCATTGGATGGCGCGCCAGTCGTATCTTAACCTCTAAGTACCGAACACTATTCAGTAGGAGAAACTTGGTTCTCAGCTTCCTGGCGATGACGTGTGAATGGAATGCTCACCCATTTCGGTAGCCATGGTTTTAAGGTCACACACCAGTGTTAAGAGTAGCGAAGTGGTGGGAGCCATAAACTAACTAGGGTCCTGAGAGTGGAGGCTGATGCATAGCAGTGATGAGGGAGGTGGGTTTAGACAGTTTCCCAAGTCGGATATTGCTTGCACAGGGGGTGTTTAAACCACACCTGGTAGCAGACTCAGGGGAGAAGAGAGGAGTGAGTCTTTCTAAGTAAGATACCTGAGCAGCTGGAGGGAGATCAGAGAGAGAGGAGCTTTCCCTCACATCTTCCTCCTGGCTCAGGGACAGCATGGGTAACGTGTTGATTGTACATTCACGTTTTGCAGTTCTCTTTTAAATGTCAAGTAGCCTAATTCTATTGGTTAATTCGTTTTGACTTTGAATGTTTGAACATGGTAATTGTTTAGTTTGGGGGGAATCAAGAAAATATGGTCAGAAAGCAAGGGAGGAAAAAACAATGAAAACCTTTTGTTTTTCAGGTGACCGGGGTGAGAAGATGAAAAACCATATTAAGCAGATGATGGACATTTCTCGGGTAGAGTCCCTTTTACAGAGCACCATACATGCCTGTGAATTCTTACTAGGCCTGATTTTAAGAATACTCTTTTATGCACTTTGTAGACACAAACGGCAATATCGGTAGTTGAAGAGGATCTGAAACTTTTACAGTTTAAGCTTAGAGCGTCAGTGTCCACCAAGTGTGACCTGGAAGGTAGGTTGCCAGATACTGGGAGGATACAGCATGGCATTGGGGAGGGAGAATCAGTGGCTTCCTGTTGTCATGGTTTTCACCCCTCTTCATACCATCCCCTCAAGTTCTCAAGTCCTTGTGCACACACACAGAACTCAGGTGTTTTACTGTTTACAGACCAAATCAAGAAATTAGAAGATGACCGCCAGTCACTGCAGACCTCCAAAGCTGGACTGGAAGATGAATGCAAAACCCTGCGGCAGAAGGTGGAGATCCTGAACGAGCTCTATCAGCAGAAGGAGATGGCCTTGCAAAAGTAGGATTTCACAGTTCGCAGTGAACAATATTGCCGTTTAAGTGTGTGTCCTACTGTAGATAATGTCTCTTTTTAAAAGATTATTTCCAGTTTTTCCATCTACAATTAGTAGAGAGTTGCCTTTTTTCCTTCCTACCTCACTTCCCATAACTGGCATTTTTCTCTCCATTCTAACCAGAAATTGTTGCCAGTAATTGATTACAGGTGGGAGTGGTTTATTGGTACCAACAGTTACCGCTGTGGAAGCGAACAGTTGAATAGAAGCATTCAGACAGGCTGCTGGGAAGAGAAACACTTTCACTTTACAACTGATTTTTATCTTAGGAAGTTGAGTCAAGAAGAGTATGAGCGGCAAGAGAGAGAGCAGCGGCTGTCAGCTGCAGATGAAAAGGCGGTTTTGGCGGCAGAGGAAGTAAAAACCTACAAGTGAGTTCAGCTTCTATAGCAGGTGTCAGTGGCTGATGCAACAACCGTTGGCTTTTTATAAACACCATTTTTACAATGCGTAGAACAAAATGGCACAGGAGCATAAATAAATTGTTCACAGAACATGAATACATTGAATTCACATGAGAAAATTAAATTTTAAGTTAACAAAGAAAAAGATGTTTAACAAAAATTTCCTTATCCCCAACACTGGTCAAACTGTAAGGGAACTTGGTTCATGCCCACAGTTCCTGGTGGTTTTATGTGCTGGAGTCATTCTTTTAGGAAGGACATTTGCTATATGGTGTATCAAAAACCATGAACATGATTGTGCCACTGATGGACCCAGTAGTCATAGCTCTGGGAAAATTTTTATGGGTATAATTAAAGGAAGAAAAACCTTTATGGAGGAAGATATTCATAACAGGAAGATTCGAGAACATACTGAAGGACAGTTAAGGAAATTATAATGTATCAACTCAGAATCTCCAGCCATTAAATAATAAATAAGGAAGTTAGGTAGTATTAATTCTGATCATATTGTATTCTTATTGTAATCATGTAAAATATGTTTTTATATGTATGTATGAAGTCTGTAAGAGTATAGTTAGAACAAAGGGAACATGGTGAGATTGTTTAAAATGTTACTCAGTTGTGCTTTAATAGATAACAGCAAGTGTAATTCTTAGGCGGAGAATTGAAGAAATGGAGGAAGAACTGCAGAAAACAGAGCGCTCATTTAAAAGCCAGGTAATATACTGTCCAGCAGCTACAGAATTCTTTGGTATCTAATACAGACTATCATTATAATGGCTTATAATGATCTCTAAACATAATTTTTAATGTGTTGCCTTTTTCAGATTGCTACTCATGAGAAGAAAGCTCATGATAACTGGGTAAGACTTTTTTTTTTTTTTTTTTTCCCTTTATTTTGTGCATAGTCTACCACAACTGAATTTGGGTTTTTTTTTTTCCTCCAATAGCTCAAAGCTCGTGCTGCAGAAAGAGCTATGGCTGAAGAGAAAAGGGAAGCTTCAAATTTGAGACACAAGTATGTGATTTTGATTCCTATTTTATCAATGTGTTGTAGAGTTTTTTCAAGACTGTGCTGTAAATACTCATAAAAAATAGATTTTTCTATTTCACATATAAGTCCATTCTTTCTCTGTTTTCAAGATTATTGGAATTAACCCAAAAGATGGCGATGCTACAAGAACCTGTGATCATAAAACCAATGCCAGGAAGACCCAACACACAAAACCCCCCACGAAGAGGTTAGGAAGCACTTTTAAATGGCAGCAATCTCTTTTTTGGTGCACAATGTATATAAATTATTTTTCATTTCTGTGTGTAATAGTTATGATGCCCTAGAACTTACTATGTAAAAGCAAGGTTGCCTAACAGTGGACTGCCGTCTTCAGGTCCCCTGAGCCAGAATGGCTCTTTTGGCCCATCGCCAGTGAGTGGCGGTGAGTGCTCCCCGCCACTGACGGCAGACCCGCCCGGGAGACCTCGCTCTGCCACACTCCACCGGAGGGACGTGCCTGGAAGTGACAGTGGTAAGCATCCCTGTTTCCTTGCAGTAGACTGTTGGGAGAGTTTTGTCCACTTTCATTTGAGGATTCTAATGCAAATAGCCTTTCAGAATTGGGGTCTGTCCAACAGAGAAAAAAAAAAATGTCTTAATTTTTCTTGGTGAATATTTTAAATTTTCTACTACTGCAAGATATAATTTAAAACAGAAAGCATCTATTTACTAATATTGTTATTATATATAAATAAATGTGTAAAATATATTTTAAGTGAATATATAAATGTATATTGGGTTTTTTTAAAAATTAATTTTTATTGACTTTATTGGGGTGATATTATTTAGTAAAATTATACAGGTTTCAAATATACATTTCTATAATACAGCATCTGTATATTGCATTGTGTTCACCACTCAGAGTCAGTTCTCCTTCTATCACCCTATATTTGATTCCCTTTACCCTCTTCTACCATCCCCCCCTTCTTTTTTACTGTGATTATCAACCTTTATCCTTAAATTAAATTTCTATGGCATTCCTCTCTTGAATATTATAAAAGGAGCCTTAAGACTTTATAATTTATGCATCATTCAACCATTCTCATTACTATAATATGAAATGCTGTATGTAAGTACTTCTATTCATAAGTATGTTTATAATACTTGGTAAGATTTGGAAGTCATTACATGGAAACTGAAAAAACTCAGCCTATACAACTGCCATCAAAGCCTGTAGTTGAAGTTCCGGACTGGTGGTACTGATGTGCAGGTTTTATTGCTGTTCTTTCAATCCAGGGGAGTTCTTATTTTAATTCTTGAGGTCTGTGCATAAATTGTGATTTGCCCTCATAGGTATTGGGGGACCTGTTTTTAATGTTGCTGTGTAGGTAGAAGTGAAGCCTGGCTTGTCCCCAATTGGTTCATTTCTTGTAAAAATCCATGCAGGGGCTTTCTTTCTTTCTCAAGGGTCAATGGACGGACCTCTGCCTCGTCCCCGACGGTTGTCCGAGACACCTGGGAAACCGCCTGCCTCTGGTAAGGGACCTGGGTGTGTTCAGAGTCTCCGATTGTGGAGGAAGTGGGCAGAGGACTTACTCTTCCTCCAAGAGGAACGGGGTCAGAGTGAGTCTGAGTCAGCTCTTTGGCCTGCTGCAGGTCCTGGACCCGGTGCAGCTCCCAGGACGACCAGCAGCTCAACAAGCTCCTCCCCTTCTAAGGTGGTGGATGAGGGCAAGGTAAGCATTTCAGGAAACACTGAACTTTCTCTACAGCACTCTCTTGCCTCGTCCATCTCCTGTCTGTATGTTCCCGTTACGTGTGTACTATCTCATTTATTTTTTTAAAAAAGCAAAGTGCCCCCCAAGAGCCTGAAGGCCCTTCAGTCCCCAGTATCCCATCTTTGGCTGAGCATCCAGAAGCAGTGAGTACTTAAAGGTTGAGGATTGACTGGGCTTTGAGTGGGTGTATTTCCGGAAAGGGTCTGAAGAGCACGACACTAACCTGCTTCGCTTTAACTTGCACGGTAACGTTGATCTTATTGTCGTCTTTGACCTGGAGATGTCTGAAACTGGACTGGTTGGTTGGTTTTTGCTCTTCTTCCTGTGTTGGTGAGGTGCTTAACCTGTTGAGAGAACACCTGTTGTAATTAAAAAATGCAAAAGGTCACCACTCCAGCTTTACGTGGTGTGCTTCTGTGTTGAGTGCTCTAACATACAGGAAATTCATTATGTAGTGCACAATTCACCATTTTACATATTTGCTTGGAAACGTGCTATTTAACAATATCTCCAGTTGTGTACTAGGCAAACCCTGTACTGAGTCTGAAATTACAGCTTGGTAGCAGAATCATGTCTGGTGGAAGTGAAATGTTGACTAGTGAAAATCTGTAATTACCTATTGTGCCAGTTCCCAACAAAAGCCTTAAATATGTTCACATGAGAGTCTTCTCTTGTCACTTGTGTAGCTGTTACAGCCAATAAGTCCTCTGATCAGACCTCACAGTGCTTCTCTAGGTTCCAATCAAAATACTTGTAATTTAGTTTAGAATTTCCAACCAAATTTCCCATAGGAAAGGATTCGTCAGTATCGCATAATATAAAGCACAGTATCATTTATGAATGAAGGTAAATATTAGCACTGGGCCTGCCTAACTTGTATGGAGAGTGTTTTTTCCGTTGGAAAATAACTTCCTTGGGCCAGTGCAAGACTCCAGGAATACGCCTCTTCGGCGAGATCTCCAAACACAGCTTAGATGAGACCCAGGACCCCTATGAAGTAGACACAGAGAATGGACTCCTTCGTTAGGGAGGCCGAGGTGGAGAGAGCACGGGCATGGGGTCAGACCGGAGGTGGTGCTCTGCCTTGGCCTGACATGCCGTGGGGTCCTCAGCAAATTATCTAATACTCTGTGTCTCTGCTCATATTTACAAGATAATCATACTAAGAGGCTTAGAGATCTGAGAACTAGAGATAAGATACAAAAGAAAATTGAAGGTACTCTGAATAGTAGCTAGGATTACATGTGTAGAGAATGGAGTTTTCATTCCTTTTTATTCTCTCCGCTCTTAGTGTGGAAATAAGGAGCTGTTGTGGTGACGGGATAGAAGTAGATTAGTGTGTATGGTATGTTTGTTTTTCACTTGGCAGTCACCTGTTAATACCTTTTGACAGTCCTTGCTTTCCCTTCCACTTGCATATACAAGCACCAGTGTGATTCCAGTGCAACTCTTCACTCCTGTGCTGTCCTTTTAACCTGTCTGAGGTGTCGGGGAATAAATGGGACGGAGGGATGGTGGCGTCGCGCCGGTTCGGCCATTTGGGCAGGTGCCTGACATCTGCTTGACGGGGTTTCAGCTTTTGCTGGTGTTGGTGCTTTTTTCTGTCATACCAAAGTATTTCAAAACTTGAATGTTTCTGCTTTGCAGGTGAATATGGCTACAAAAGGGCCCCCTCCTTTCCCAGGGGTGCCCCTCATGCGCTCCCCTTTGGGGGGCCCTCTTCTACCACACATTCGATATGGACTACCTCTTCAATTCTGCGGGCCTTTCGGGCCTCGGCCACTTCCTCCGCCTTTTGGTATGATGATTGAATAGTAGTAATTAACTTGTAAAGTATCTTTGGTTTCTTGCTAAAATTTTAACAGTTGCTACCCAGGCCTATGTAATGAAAGTGTAAAGCTAGCTGAGTACATTTTAACTTTTTCTTGGGTTTCTTTGGATACGCGGTGTGCTGCACAATCTCCCTATACTGATGTGCAGTAGGTCTCTCCTATAGACAGGAAATGGGGGTTGTTTATATAGAAAGCAGAAATGTTACTTCTGCAGATGTGCCTTGAACATCTAAGGCTACATAGCAGGCTCTGTACTGGACCGAACAAACTCTCCAGCTCCCAAGAGCCTCGTGCCCTGCAGGGCAGATGCACACATTGTGGGTCAGAGTGTAAAAGAGGGCAAGAGTAACCCTCACTCCCCACCCTGGGAATAAATGGGAAGGAAATTTCAGAACGTAGAATTTCACGGGACCTGAGGAATGGTGCTGAAGTTCACCTAGGTGGAGCTGGGAAGCCTTCCCGGGAGGGCCAGCACCTTGATGTTGATGGCTTGGTAGGTCCACGCTGAGCTAATGCATGAATTTTTAACTGATACAATAGTAAACAATGGAATTTCCTTCATCAGAATTTCCTTGTTGTAGTGAAGCCCTTTTTTCAATCTGTCATCTTAGTATGATATATGGTACTTTGAAGTACAAACCCAGCTCTTATGAGATAAAGATGGCAGAATTTGTACAGTAGAAAAACCACAAGCTAGGTAGGGCCATGTTTAAATCCTGCTTGTGTCACTTCATGGCCAGCCACAGGCATGTAACTTAAACTTGCTGAGCCTCAGTTTGCCTGATCTGTAAAGTGGGGATGCCACAGCTGACCTCGAGCTGTGAGAAATTTAAGATTAATACCTGGAATCATCTAACTTTAGATTGTTCACATGTACTTACATGATGTGATTTTATTTTTCCAGGTCCTGGTTTCCGTCCACCCCTGGGCTTACGAGAATACCCACCAGGCGTTCCACCTGGAACGAGGGACCTGCCTCTTGACCCTCGTGAATTTGTACCAGGACACACACAGTTTAGACCTTTGGGCCCTCTTGGCCCAAGAGAGTACTTGATTCCTCCTGGTACCCAATTACCACCCCCGACCCATGGCCCCCAGGATTACCCACCTTCAGCTGCTCCAAGAGACTTACCACCTTCTGGCTCCAGAGATGAGCCCCCGCCAGCCTCTCAGAGTGGCAGCCAGGACTCCTCGCCTGCTTTAAAGCAGAGCCCATAACCGTGACTTCGGACGTGCAGCCTGAAAAAGTGCACTGTGCACTGTTCGTTAACAGCCTTCAAAATCCACAAGTTTATTTCAAAAGGTTTTGTTTTTAAGAACTAAGCTGCCCTGGCAGTGTGCATTTTTGAGCCAAACAATTAAAAAATACCATTTGCCCTCTAAATAAAAATCACCTCGTAAGCTAGAACCTCTCTCCAACTTTGAAATGTGCAATAAAGAATACCTGTGTTTTAGTTAATGTAGATATGTAACTGTCAAATGATTTAGAATGTCATGAAAAATATGAACATTTCCTGTGGAAATGCTATTAGAACATGTATTTCCATTTATTACCTATTTTTAATGTACACCAGTTGAATGCAGAGCAATGGTGTGGATAAGCTTGATTTTTTAAAAAAAATGTCTGGTCGCAAAGACTGTTACACTAAAAATGTTTACTAAAAGATCACTTAACTATCTCCCCTCTTACTGAAGTTCTTTCTAGTAATAGTTCATACAACGTTGGTTACTAATATTTCCCAGGAGTCTGTTGATTCATTGGATTTTCTCATGAGATTTGGGCCACTTTGGGAAGATGTCACTCAGGTCTCCGGAACCGAAGCTGGTGGCTGGGCAGCATCCTCCCCGCTGCTCCCTGCTCAGGAAGCTCAGCCTGAGCCACTGGGAATGGCGGCCACGGCCAAGGTCCTTGCTTCCTAGGAGTGGGCAGGCCCATCGGACAGTACTCGCTTTCGGTCACTTTCGCTGCCGGCTTCATTTCCTGACTAGGGGTTTACAACAGTAGCAAGAGTTGCGTGACCCGATGTTCTGTTGCTTTCGTTATTCTTGCATTAAGGGTGCACAACAGGAAAATGAAAACGATGTTTTGGGACCATAAAAGTATGGAAATCCCTTTTATTAAAAAATGTAGAGTCTATTATTCCCCCCATCCCTTGCCACTGATTTTTAATGAGAAGGGCACAAAAAGATCAGAAGAGCAGAGTACTATGAAAAGAATGATTTAGGATTGCACGGCTTGTAACAGGCCCGAGGTCAGGAACCACAGGCCCAACGCCATTCTTTCATTGATTCTACTCCACGACTAATACTGGAATGCTGGCACTTGTATTTAAAAATCAGTAAATCTAAGAATCTGGGATTGCACCATACTTAAAAGTCATTATACCCATTACTACACCTTGTCTTTTAAACAATGTTTCTTAAGAACTATTCAGACACTTTAAATTACGGTAATTTCATAGTACATTTTAAGAAGATTTAGATTAAATAAAAAATATTAAAAGCTGATATTGTTTACTGCTTGCCTATGCTCTCCCATTCTCTGCAGTTCTGTGATGTAATGATATTACCTAGACCATGACCTGTTACTTTTATGACATTTAATCCACTACGAATACCCCATAAAAAGAAGCAAGAGCTTCACTCACTGTGAAACAAAAATTTTCCTTTACACCAAACTACTAAAAGATCTACCACTTTAAAAAGATGAGGACCTTAGAAGACAACTCTTTCAAAATTCATAGGGAATATATAAGGAGTTCTTCAGGAAAAGAATTCCATCTATAGGTCCTCCCATTTAATATCAAGAACAAGAAATTTAAGAGGAAAACTCCCAAGTTAATAACGTAGATGATTTTTAACCATGTCAAGATTAGGTCACAAGTACAACTTTTGAGTATTTCACTCTTCAGGACACAAAATAATGAAGTTAATACGATTTCTAATTTGAAGTAGCATTTAAATGTAAATTATACCAGCTATGGTAGGAAGATAATCAAGTAGGAAAGGTCAATTAAATCTATTTTTAAATCAAAGCTGGAGTCTTTTTAACCTCTAAAGCTTCCGGGGGGGGGGGGGGTATTCTATCCTCATATAGAATAAAGAACAAGCCGTAGGGGGTTTCAGTGTCACTTACCTGAGCCATTGTGGACCCACCACGCTCGCCTCCTCTCAGCCCTCCCTCGGGCGGCACCTCTTAACGGCAGAGCCCAGGCAAGCTGCCCATCAGGAGAGAGGGCACCAGTCTGGGCCATCTCAAAGTTACATCTATGTCAGAAGTCATCTCCAGCCAACTGTTTTCTGCGCTTAGTTGAAATCATTTATGAAGCAGCTGTGTTTCAGCCTGAAAGCATTTCTCCTATAGTGGTGATTATTGTTCAATGGCTGATTTTTTATCATTTGAAAGTGAACTGAAGTAATTTGTGGGATGTGGAGTATTCTGTCTACTGCTTCAAGACAATCACTTGTCATTTCATTCAGGTCTGAACGCTAAGCTATACAGTATTCAATGTAAGCTGCTTTAATACTGATGAGAGGAATTTGTCCATATAAACCATACTTATGTGAACAATAGCAGATGCTGCTTCATGGAAATTATCACTTTGTTAGACATGTCTTAAGGTCTGAGAAAAAACAAAATATCTGTTTTGCTACATTTTAATAGGTTTTTTTGAAGGATAATTTTTTTAGGTCTTGTCAGCAACATCAAACAAAAGGTACTGAGTACTCCACAGGGTACAGAGTGCTGCCAAGCACCTTGGAAAATTTACACGACCTGGAGAAAAGGTGGTTCTTGCCCCTTGAGGAGCTTACAGTCTGGGGGCGCTGACAACTCACAGTCTAAGAGCTGAGTGAACAACAGTAATTTAAGGCAAATTCCTCATCCCCTTGAGCGATTGTGGATTGAATCATTGTGGAACTGATCTAACCAAGATGAGAGACAAGACGAAATTTGGTTGAGAACACTTCCAGGCTCATACAGTTTTCAACATCCTCTTAGGAAACAGAATTGACCTAACAGACAACTGAAAGGAAGCACTAGACTAGATCTCGCGAAATACAAGGGCTAGAACAACTTAACTGTGCTTACTATTTTCAAAAGCAAACATATTGAATGGTATGACTAAGGTTATTATACTAGTTTAGAAACAGGCCAGGTGCTGGCTGGTGCGACTTTCCCCTCCTGCTAGCACTGGCCATTTAAAACAGTGAACATTAAATATGTGGGCTCTACATGAACCCACAGAAAGCCCACCCCAGATCTTAATGTTCTGTGTATCAAACAGCCGCCTGGTGTGCACTATGAAAGTTTTATTTATGCCCCATTAAATCAAAAGTAATTAGTCAAATTATAATAAGCTAATGACCTGCATATTTCCGTATGGATGAATGTTGATATATCTAAATAGGAAATAAATGGCAATCCTATCTATCTATGTAAAAAAAGAAAAAATAGAATATCTCCAGATATTGCATACTCGTCACTGTGAGAAGAGGTTTGCAGGTTTTCAGGTTTCACAATCAGTTGTCAGAAAATCAGCAGTTATTCCTGCAGTATCTCGTTAGCGTCTGACTCAAATTATTTGTAGACTACATGATTCAGAAGACATTATAAACCCATCTAAAAATCTGTAGCTATTCTGAGATGGTTCCATGGTAACCCTAGAATCACTATCAGAAAGAATAGCAATATGCTGTAGACGAACAGTGAATCATCATGACTAAAAACATGCTCACTTTCAGAAAAACAGTCTGGTCATCAGGGAAAATCACAGCTACCAGCTGGGAACACGCCCAAGGACACTGCTCTGGCCAAGGCACTCTGAGCAGGGTGAATCCAGGCGGCCTCTGAGGGGCAGCCTGTCCACATCAGACTGACCGTGGACAGTGTATTGGTCCAATCCCTCTCAAAGCAGTTTCATACTATCCCACCCACATCAGCCCAATGTTGGACACTAACTCAAAAAACCAAAGGAGCACAGTAGAGCAGAAGTGAACAGACGTGTAAACTCGAGCACTTATTGCTGTAGTAAGGTAGAAGGGCACATCCTACCCACAACATTTGTTCCAGGAAGGAGGGCAGGAGTAGTGGTAAATCAGAAGAGAGACTATGAATTGCACAATCAATAGAAAAGTGAAAATGTTTCAAATCCTACAATCGGCCTGTACCCACAGGAGTCGCACACTCGGTGACGGGCTGGCCTTTGGAGTCTGGGGCCCAGCTTTGCACTGGCCTCGCTCTGCCTCACTTCCTGTCTGCTGAAGGGTGAGACGCTCCACAGAGCTCTGATGGTCTCTAGTGAGTGGTAACATTCACAGAAGTTCCAGGTGATCCATGTCAGGGTCATTCCTTGTGCAAAGTTTGATGTAGATGAAGATAAAGTGGTTTCTTGGTCAATAATTGCAATTTCTTTCTTTTAAAGTCAGTGGGTTTCTTGTATCTGTAACCACAATAGAAAAAACCCTGTTTAAAATACTTTGATAATCGATCAATTCCAAGGTGACATACTAAGAAGAAACGCTGCGTAGTCACCATTCAATGAGGAGGATTCTATGTGCATCACTTACAGCTCTATTACAATTGGCCCAGGTTTAATTTCATCCATCTCCATGAAAGCAAAGCACTTGGTACTGGTAAACCTTTTCTTGGGCTTGTAGTGTTTGAATTCAAAGAAGATAGCTGCACCTAAGGAATGAAAACAGCACATTAGCCACAGACAGCACCATTCTAATCAATACATTTTGTCTGATGGCTAGAAACACACGAATAAGCAACAACTGGCCTAATTTTCCAAAGTAATCTTTGTCAAACAATCTGATAGGACTGGGTTGTCACCCCAAACTCTTCTGTATCTGAATGGAGTGACATTTCTCCAGATCAATCAGTTCCACAGAGTACAACAAAACTTCTTGGGCTAGACTACTTCAAAAAGAATAAAATGGGAAATAAGAATAGCTCAGGAAGATTAGCTGAAATGCCTATGAACACGAGGCAAGTGTATTTTGGAGCACTGATCAGTTCAAACAACAGCAACTGTACCTAATCAAGTCAAAGCTAGAGAAAATAAATGGAGTCAAATTCTGAATATAGTTCTACTTTTAACACCTTGCAAGTCAAGTTATCAAGAACACGGTACAATAAAAGAGAAACAATAAACAGCCTATGAAAATACTCCTCCAGCCCCAATATCAAAAACACTTCTCAAAGCAATGGAGCTAAATGAAAAAAGTTTTGTTAATACTTTTATGCAGAAGGCATACTTCATACTGAAATTTCCTCCACATTCTTTTTTTTTTTAAGATTTTATTGGGGAATTGGAGGAGGAGAACAGCTTTGGGGAATCGGGGAAGGGGAACAGACAAGTTGCTGTCTTTTTGTTCTTCAGTCTAGCTTGCAGAGGACATTGCTTCACTGGCCCATGTTGATATGTCATTGCGCTCTTCCCGGATGAGGCAGATTGGTTGCCTGCCTCTGGATGGTCGCTCACCGCGGCTATTGGCAGCTCACGCTGGCTGCTGGCCACTCACTGTAGCCCATGGCAGCCCACTACAACAGGGGCGGCAGCCTACACTGTCACCGGGGCTCGCACAGCCCAGCTCCAGGTGGAGCTGTTGTTAGCTGTAGAGGGCAGTGTCACTGGCCCTCGTATGTGGGATCCGAACCAGGGCCGTTGGCATCCCAAAACCAGTTCTTAACCAATGCGCCACTCGGCCGGCCCCACACTATTTCTTAAACACATCCTATCTATACATTCTTCTCACACAGCAATTCTCAAACTCTGGTGAGCGTTGGAGTCAGCGGAGGGCTTCCTAAAACAGACTGCTGAGCCCTCCCAGCTTTCTGATTCAGGCGATCTGGGGTGCACCTACCACGGAAGGTTCCAGGTGCTGCAGCTGCTCAGACTCCGAACTGTGCTTACAGAACAATGCAAGACAAGTCTTTTAGTAGAACGGGAGTGGCAGCACCAGGTTTGAGGAGGAAAATACCAAATATTTAGGATGTGGCAATTGTTCAAAAGGCACTTGTATATCTTGCACAATCTTCCTACAGAGCTTGAAATTTTTCAAAAGCTGCAATGGAATCTCAGGTGACAATGGGACTCAGAAATCTTTGTTTCAGAGAACCCTGACATTTCTATTGGGCAACGGTCATGGAGAAGCATTTACTCCAACAAACAAACAAACAAACAAGCAAACAAACAAAAGTTTAACTTGGAAATGTAACTTCACCTTTGCAAAAATTTGCTTTTGTCCTTTCCCATCCTTTTGCCAACTCACTGCAAGTTATGGTAACTTTGTACCCAATAAACTCAGCTGGACAAAAGCCCACGAACTGGCTCTCAGAGCGATTAGAGCTCGCCTTCAGGGAGCCTCGGGGAGCTCAAGCTTTCCTCGGCTCTTTAGTAGGAGGGGAACGTTCATTCTGCTTGGTGTTAAAGACGCTAAGAGTGTACTATCAAAGAACTTTTATTATATGGCAGTTACTTATTATACAACTAGATAATATGATTCCTAACTCATGCATTTTAAAAAATATGTTTCATTCAAATCAATCAACACTGACATTTACCTCTGCCCACTGAGCTAGGCCCACCAGACACACAAACACAAGTAAGGGGAGAACATTGGCCACAAGAGGCTCATTATTTACAATTACAAACCTTTGGTTAATTTTTCAACATGCTTCTGGAGCTCAATGTCCACGTTAAAATGAACATATGTATCTTCTTTTCTGGAAGCCACAGGAGTATCTTGCACAGGAGTTAAATCTATGCCATTCAGATCTAGAGAGGAAAGAGGTGTCTGCTTAGAAGTGTTCAAACACACACTCAAAAACGGCAAACGAACTGCAGAGGGTTCTGCTTCCTAAAGAGGCCTGGCAAATGCTGAGTGGCTCTCGGGCTCCCAGGAACTCGCATTTGGTCAGCAGGTGCCTAAAGACCTCCTGGTTTCCAGAGGTATGTGGCAGGGGCTGAGGGAGAGGGCGGGAGATGCCATGGATGGAAGGAGGAAGCCTGGCCATCACTGGGTGCAAAAGAAACCTTGAAGGTCACAAAATTTGATCCTTATTGTTAGGAGGTGAAGAGAGCTTTGTGTCTTCCTTAGCAAATAGGCCACTATATTTTTATGTGCAATAAAGATTTGGAACGTGAATAATATTCCACAACGGGCCTCTTGCCCTATTTTCCACCCTTCGTCAAGTGCATGCTCTGGACAGGCCTTTAAATCCACCACCATCAGTATCCCCCTGTTGCAGTCAAGTCAGAGGACCAAACAACAGGCATGAAGGCTGCCAAGGAAACCTTTCCACAAATGACTTATTTTTTATATGTGACCTGAATTCTGGTTATATTTGCTATAACATACCTGATTTACAACAACCAGATGGTATACTATGTGTGGTGTATGTTTCTAATTTTCTGGAGCCAGGAATCTTCCAGTTTAATCAAATTCAACAGGGGTTCATTTCATGACTTCTGAGTGTTTATGTATTACTCAGCAGACCCTTCTTAGACGACTTAAAACACTAGTACATAGGATTATTTAGTTCCTAAAGATATTTACACACAAAACATGTTTCAATTCAACATGTATGCAAAAGTTACATGCAGTACCTACCACATTTTCATGACACCTTTGTGTCCCTTACAATATACACTCCCAAATGAGATGCGCGTTATGAATGGCCTATAAAACAATGTGGGGTATGAACACTTTCTGGTCGACCATGGACTTGACAACCAATCACATCGCAAGTTAGAGAACCACAGCATTTGTGCGTGGGTCATGGTCCCTCCACGTTACAATCCTTCTCTGTGGCCAAATTCTTTTCCTTTTATTTGGTGCTAATGAACGCAAATGGGTCTGAATTTATTTCTGTCATTGGTAAAAGTTCTCTCCATTTAATTTTAATCCATAGCTGTTTCTTTGATTTGCCTCAAACTGCAGATTAACTGTGGATTGGATTAACCGTGCCACCATTTCTGAGTAACAGTATGATGACTTCCTCCTCATTAGCCCAATAATTATTTTTAAAGGACTGCTGCGTGTTTTACAATAAAGTGCTGTATAAAATGCTTGGCAGCAGCAACAAAAGAATTCACCCACTGTGGTTTCCCCCTGTTTTTAAACCAAAGGTTGAAAAAGTTGTTTTCAAGGAACAAATACACGGTTTGCCACATTGGATAGTAGAAAAAGACTAAATCCTAAGATCAATTATGCTTAATAGCCATGATAACATCGTTCAGGATGAGAAACATCACTTTTCAGTGCCCCACGGGATTACGTTCAGGCTGTGAAGCTTTGTGGATGTGTCTCCACTGCTGATTCACTGAAGTCCTGAGTCTCATCCGCCTGTGCATGGCTCACCTCTATGAAAACCTCTCCTGGACAGGAATGAGAGGCCTCAAGTGAGGCCCGGGAAAACAGGAGAGCACTGGGCTTTGCAAAGAAATCTCACGCACCTTGGGAGGTGGGGGCCATTCTTAAACCTTGTTCCGGAAGAATATATATCTATATATCTGCTGTTAAAGACAGTGTGTATGTCTAGTCAGCACCCTTGATGGAATTTTAAGAATTAAAAGGCATATAAAAAGAAAAACTCAGAAGCAAACATGAGTGAAAATTATAATAGGAACCATTTTTAGTAAATCTCTCAGAAATGTTTGGTGAAGGACTGATGACCTCAGGGATTTTGCCTCATTGTAGAATGAATGAAAATGAGTTGTCACAGATACAAGAGCCCTGCCCTCCATCCCAAATATCCCAGTGAGAAGCAACATTATGAAATTCACCAGCAGGAAATAGGTAGACAAAGGTATTTACCCTTTACGCTAACTGTGATATAAGGATCAATGCACTGGCCAGCGTCTTTCAGACCGATCTTCTCAATTCTGATTGTGAGTAACGTCATTCCTGGTTCTGATGGCAACCTTGGTAATAAAGTACCTGGCAACAGAGAAACAGCAATAAAAATGAGCTCCACCAATAATTTCAGAGTAAATATTTTAATAACAGAGAGAAGATAGAGCTTTCCTTTGAACTGACTTAGTAACTAGCCAGGCATTATTTTGGTTTCTAAACTCCCACACACTTGATGTTATTCTTTCAGACAAATATTTAATTATAGACACAAGATACATCTGCACTTTCATATTCAACACTAAAGCAGAAATAACTAATTCAAGTTTGTTAAAAGCTCAACTCAGTCCAGGAAGTCCAATTACAAATTACCACATATTTAACAGTGTATATAATATATTCATATGACACATATATTAACATATATTCATACTTACTAATACTTCGTATCTCAATATGAAGTGGCAGAACAAAGACAGGAAAAGCTTTTTAAATATGTGTTATATTATCCTGAAGTTTAAGAAACTTAATACCAGAGTTAATCAACATATGTTTTAGTTACTAAGGATGGAGGAAATAATATACAACTTAATATTTATGTATTTAATTGAATAATTTTACAGTGTAATTTGCCACTCCTTTCTTCATCCAATTCTGTATGATTTCTTCTCTCAGAAATTAGTCCCACTGAGAATGCCACATAAAACCCATAAGAGCAATCATATGTTTAACATCTTTTCCATATTATCAATTAAATTTTTTTAAACTGAAAAACTACCCAGAACCACACAAGAGCGTTCCCCACGGAGAAAATGATATGAAAGAAGAAATCAGCTGTACAGTTTGTTCATTTATTTCAAATCATCTATGGAGAAAAGATACAAACAAAAGTTGATTTTAATCCAGTGGGAACATAGGACCTCAAACTACAGGACCTATCATTTATAAAGGACTTTGGTTAACATTCAAGTTTCTATCCAACAGTGCACTACTCCTACTTTTAATGATGAAGTATTTAAAGTATGTGAATCAATTAACTTACTAAAGTCCAAATAGATTATATTCAATGGACTGCAGAGGCTTGAAGGAATTGGGAGTGGGGGGAACAATGAAATTGTTCTCAAATTGGGTCTATCCAACTGGTAGATGCACCATGCTACCGATTTATCAAGTCACTGATGTATACACTTCCAATGAATGAATTTCATGATATGAAAATTATATCTCAATCAAGCTGTAAAAAAGACGTGGTTAGCAATGTATCAGAATTTTTACTTACTAATTTGAAAAAATGAGTACGACACAGAAAAAGTAGGATTAGAGGCTTCATTCCACTCTGGCATCAAGAAATCTGAATGGGCCTGGGAGGCTAATTCTAAATACAGCCATGACACAGAATCCTCTAGGCTGTCCTCTTTAGACTGACTCTTACAAAGAAAGGCATTCCAGAAAAGGGGTTTTTAACTTAACTCTGTGGGATAGGCTTTAGAGAGTTAAGAAACCCTTAAAATATTGCCATTTGCAACAACCTGAATGGACCTTGAGGGTATTATACTAAGTGAAATAAGTCAGCCAGAAAAAGGCAAAAATCATATTATTCACTCATATATGGAATATAAAACAAAAAAGGAACAAATGAACAAACAAAACAAAACAAACTCATAGATACAAACAACAAAATGGTGGTTCTCAGAAGGGCGGGGAAGTGGGAGGAGGGTGAAATGGGAAAAGGGGGTGGAAACTAGACTTTATCGATAGGCTGTACTTGTGCTGGTACCCCAAGTTGTGCTATTCCACTGTACATTGTCTGTGGAAAACAATTTACAAATACATCTATGGATGCAAAACACTGAAAAAATCACGGCCTCTGACAAGTTAAGGTGCTGATTATTTTAAGATTCTATAATCATTTAAAATAAACAGGGTAAAGCTTTTTTGTAAGTCATATTCAGTTAAAAAAGCTCAGGAAGTAAATTACTTAGTAGCAGAATTTAATGCCCAGAAAAAGAAAAGTCACACAGTTGGTGAGACTCTAGTAATGCCAACATGTGAAATTAGTGTTTAGGACAAAATACCACTCAAGAAGTTGAAAAGGTTCCACTCTCAAACAGTACAATAAGTTGACATATTGATGACATTTCAGATGACGCTGAAGGGGTTTAGGATAAACTATAAAAAGAGCTTCTCTAGCATTTGTAAGATCTATAAATGACGGTGAAAAACCAAGAAAGACTTTTCTGGTGCAAAGGCCACAAACGAGCAATGGCCAAGATGGATTTAGTGTCCAGCCTTCACCTGTGTCTCTGAAGCACTGCAGTGGCGTCTGCACTGAGGTGGCCATCACAGCTGGCTCTCCTTGTGCAGAAACAGAAAACCCCGACACTGTCACAGTTCCTGGAGTTTTTCACAGAGAGGTCAGTGTCAAAACCCTTACAGAGGAAACAAAAAGTTCTGGATGATATCACAAAAATGGCTGAGTTTATTAAACAAAGACCAGTTCACTCCAGAATGTTTGAAAAACTGTGTGAAAATGTGACTAAGCAATAGTGTAAGCTCTCAGCCGACTATGTTACAGCCACTGGGTAGGTGGGAAGGGTGAGGGGGTTGCCTACCAGGCAGCAAGTCCCCAGAGAGCTGGCAGGGTGTCCTGCGGTCGGGACCATCCCCCACCCAGCTGGCCTTTCATCCCTCACCCAAGGCTTCTGGTATCCAAGGGAAGCGGATACCAATGCAGATCTGAGCACAAAGGATCTCCTCGCTTTGAGATGTTCTCTGTGTGGGCCCAAAGACACTCTGGACCAGAGAGGTCACGGACAACCAGACTGAATGGGCCACGGGCCCAGGGATAAGGCGTCTATTTAAGCCCATAGAAGAGAAGAGCTTACGTGGAAGTTGACGTCAGTGAAATCCTTTAAGAAGGCTCAGTCCTCACATATGAAAGAGGAAGACAGCCATTTCTTTTTTCATCACATTAGTTGTACTTTTAAAAAAATTGTCATTGCTTATATCACACATCACAACAAAAAAATTTCCCCTTCTGGTTGAAATAGGAAATGGCATGATGGTTTCTGTACCAAAACAGTAGTATAGTATCATCTAGGCTTTGTGTTGGTGCTTCAAAAATTAAATATGAACAAGGAATATATGATTTTTTATGCATACTTAGAACAAAGTTCAATCAGTGTCTGAAATGTGGACTAAGCAATAGCATATGTGTGATAATATATATAGTTAGTTTCCATTGTTTTAGATTTATCATACTAGTAACTAAATTCAACTATCTAGTATTACTGACTCAGATTCTCTCTGTCATCCAAGTATTTTCTTAAATGCATATTTCTTTATGCTGCTAAAGTATAACAAAAAAAAGATATACGTGATGCTTTGTACGTAAGTAGCATCTTTTTCTTTCCAAAAAAATACTTGTCATTTGAGGATTATTTTAAACACAATTGAAGATAATGAAATTGCTCAAAATGTCCACAATATTTGGTAAATAGTATATAAACATTAAATGTGTCATCACATTCTGGCAATGGAGAATCTTTGCCATTTATGTTGCAGGTAGACAAAAAGTTAGGGAGAGACCATTTATTTGTTTGAAATACTGAATTCAATTGAGATTCAGAAATTGTGGTACAATGTTAAAATACATGCACAATTTCTTTTAGTGAGTAGCTGTTTTGCAGTTGAGGAATATGGGCTCCTCTAAGCTTTCACAAGAGTCTGAAATTATAAAAACCTTGCTCATTTTTTAAATTAACTCTAAAAGCTTGAAAAAAACCAAAGGGGTCACTATCACTTAAGTAATATTGTGTCTACATCTGTGATATTAAAATTTTACCTGATTATAGTTGTTTGTATACATAAAGGGTATATATGAGTATACTTATTTAATCCAAATATATTGTTTTGTTTTTTTTTTAGAACTTTTATTTTTTTTATTTTTTGAGTGCAGTGTCACTGGCCCTCATGTGTGGGACCCAAACAGGGACCTCTGGCCTCCCAAGCCAGCGCCTAACCACCGCGCCACTCGGCCGGCCCTAATCCAAATATTTCTTCATTAACAAATACTAAAAAATTTACTAAATTTCTAAATTTACAATTTACTAAATTTCATTTTAGTCTATCTTTCTGTTATCAGAAATATGTGATCTGAACCATGGTTGACTTATGAGTGCCACTGTAATATATTCCGGGGAAAACCCCACTTAATGAATACACGCCCACAAAGTCTGGAATGAGTCAGTGGGCGTGCGCTTCGTGTAGCGCTGCTAGTTTGCAGAGGGCAACCCATCACCTCCTACAGCAAACGAGGAAGAGCTACCAACAGGTGTCTGAGTTGAGAGGCGAACGCCAGAGTACTTTCAAGAACAAGCAGGCCAGATGCTGCTTGGTGATTTGAAGATGAAGGGCCACGGGACGCAGCCTACTTAACAGACAGTTCACATGAACCAGTCTCTGCAAAGCTCTGGAGAAAACCTATTGACTGCAAGTGACTGGATTCTCGAATTTAAAAGAAAAAAAAAAGTTGTAAAAGGGAATCCTGAAATGTTTTCAAAACTGCTTGGGTTTGAAAGTGGGGGAAAATACCAACAAGTATACCATAATGCCAAATCTTATGGAACCCCAGCTTGGAGAACCAGGACACAAAATCAAACAGTCTTTTCCCTTCCTTTCAGCATAAATACATGCCTGAGTGAGGACCTCTTTCTCTGATTCTTCTGCCCAGCCTGAGCACTTGGGACTTTGTGAGAAGAGGAAGATCTTTGTGCACTGGGGCCTAAGTGTACACTTAAGATGATGTTCTCAGCAGTGCCCCTAGACTCGTGCTGGATTTCCGGGAAATAAGAATGGCCTGATAGTCACAGGAAGGCAGTGAATGTTTTGTTGCAATTTTCAACTTCTTTACATGTGTGGGGAAGAAAAGACATCGCCTCATTTCAGCTGAAAAGGAAATCTATGTTTGCTTAGCTGTTAAGTTCAACTCAAAATTGAATATTTGTGCAGCAAAAACCAAGTACAGGTTTCACATTAGAGGTAAATGTCATTCTTCATTTTTAGTTTAAAAAAAATAAACAAGCTTATGCCTATTGAAGCCTATATAAGAGATCAAGAAACCAACACATTTGTATAATAATTTTGAAACTGCTAAGCCCATATTTGAATCATATTGGTCAAGAAGAAAAGGTTTTTTTTAAATCTTGAAAACTGGCTCTTAGGCAATTTTTTAATTCATATTGCCTTGGCTTATGGTTTTAGTTGCTTTACTATTCACCACTGTCAATACATTTTCAGGTCATAAATAACAGATTACAAATTTATATAACCTTTATTTAAATGAAATCTACCAAGCCTACCTTTAGAAAACTTAAATCCCATTTTGGCTTCAGCCAATTATTTAACAGAAATTTTTGCCTTGTGAGTTTTAAAATTTTTGAAAAGGAAAGAGATTAAAATCAAGAAAGCTAAGCTTAATTATTTTTTTTCTCCCCTGCAAAAAAGGTTGGCTATAAAGTCATTTTTAATTTTAAATGGGAAATACTACTCTGGGTCATAGCTCATTCCACATTAGCCTTACAGTGGTTGTGGTTACAGAACATTGCATTTGTCAGAACTCCTACTACCAAGGGTGAAGTTTAGATGTGTAAATGATACTTCAAAACTTAACAATTCAATACATTATAGAAAACAAAGATAACAAATACAATGAAAAAGTCACAATTCCTGGAACCATCTTGCCACCAGAATGCAGACACGACCTAGGCATCACCGAAATCTTGAGTTCCCTCAGGATAACAAGAAATTTTTTCCTGCTTTACAATTGAAGGTTAAAAGTCATCGTGCTATTTCAATGATGATTTCAATGAATGTAACTTTACAAATTACTTTTTAATAACACAGGCCATGGACAACCTAATCCCAAACTAAATACAGCTCATTAAACTACATGTATTTTTCCTTACTTTTAGGGGAAAAAACATTTTTTTTTTGAAGGGTTCAGTAAGCTTTCTATAGCTCTGCAATGAAATATTGCAATGCTATCTCAGAATACAAAAATCTGTTTAGTTGGGCTTAATCTTACATAGCAAATGCATTTAATTTATGAGAACGAATACCTTAATCTGTCTGTTTCATGGTTTACATCCCCTACTTTAAGGATCTTGTTTGCTACAGAAGAACAGCAAGTGAGCAAACAACCAACCAGACAGAAATTTATAGTCCTGGAAGCTACATTAATTACAGTACGTGGTTTGAAAAAGGAATAAAAATTATTCAGTCAGTAAAACAACGAGATAATTTCTCTCACTATCTCAGCCATCTTAAGATTTCCTACATGTAAGACAAAAGCAAGAAAAATACACCTCTCTTTTCATAAAACAAAGTAGACTGGAAATAATGCCCTTGTACCAAAGACACATTCACAACAGCAGCTACTTCCGCTGGTGCCTGTAATTTCGCAGCAGTCCTAGAGTGCAGGTATTGTCTTCCTCCACTGAAAGGTGACGGTGATGAGAACAATCACCACTGATGCTGGGCACAGGACGGGTACTGTGCTAAACACTGTATGTGTAGTACCTTGTTTAATCTTCACAGTAACCTTATGTCAGGCACTATTATCATCCCATTTTATAAAGAAACTGAGGTTCAGACAGGTTTAAGAAACAGGTATAAAGCCATTCAGCTAGTAATAATCAGCCTAGACTCAAGGCCGGATATCTGCTGGTTCAAGTCTCTGTTTTGTCCTCCATCATGCCTCCTCCCAAAGGAGTACTAAAAATACTGGAATACTACTATACTTTTATTACCAAGAAAGTTGCCTGGATGACACACACATTGTATTTAACTATACTGTAAGCTTCTAGAGTCTATTTTAAAATGCATCACAACTTTGCAGCATATTGCTATACTTCCTAAAGTGAACTAGTTTACCGGAAATGAAAACCATGCACAGTGTAAGAACAGAACAGAGTAAAACAGTAACTGGGAGAGGCAGGAAATTTACCCAGGGTGCCCACCCTAGGTTATTTGCAGGGAGATTCTCATCAACATCTTCTGTATAAATAAAATAGGCTAGCGATACATTATTTGTTTTCCTAAAACAAGATGAGGGGTAACGGGCATTTGCTCAGTATCCATTCTCCTGGGTCCGGTTTTAATGACCACAATATGATTAATTGAAGAAGTATTATACTTATGATCATATACAGGAAGGAGTTAACATTGCAGGCCTGAGACTGTTATTCTTAGGAAGCCCTGCTTACAAAGTCAGCCCTTGGCTAGTGTCTGGGAACTTAAATTTTGGGAGACTTCCCACCATCCCCTGGAAAGAATGGTCACTGTGCTGAAACTGTCTGTGCAAACAATATGGTGTATGTTTAATATCTGCTTTCCTCTGGGAGTGCAAAATTTTGGTCAGTGCTGGGTGAAGGGTAGCTATGTGATCAGCCCCTAATGACAGCTCTGGGCACTAAGTCTCTACTGTGCTTCCCTAGGAGACAGTTTTCATACATATTCTTTTTTTTTTTTTTTGAGGGCAGTGTCACTGGCCCTCATATGTGGGACCGAACCAGGGCCGCTCGCTTCCCAAGCCAGCGCTTAACCACCGCGCCACTCAGCCGGCCCCTATGTATTCTTATGATCTATTGCTGGAGGAATTAAGCACAACGTATGTGAATCTGCTGGGAGAGGATCCTGGGAGCTTGTAATAAAAAGCTGTAATAAATTATAGCTGTGATACTATATGCTGAGTCCTCCTAGCGAGTCACTGAACCTGAGGGTGGTCCCCGGACACCCGACGCAGATAGGAGGATGCTTTCAGACTATACTTATCAAGTAGCTACTGCCAATAACATGGCCATAAAAAATTCCCTTCAGACTGGCATGGGCTCTGGAGAGGCCGCACTCCCCACAAGTAAGTACTAAAATCAGTTCCAAACACCCTGACCTTGGATTATGTTAAGCAACGTCTATTTTTAAACATGTGACACCCACCAGGAACTCTAGCAGGAAAGGAATCAGGGGACCCTGCTCCAGCACCACCCTCTTCTTCATCTTCTTCAAATTCCAAATTCTCTTCTTCACCAGGTGCTAAAATTCTTCTACATGTAAAAGGACAGAAAAAACAGTGAGCTACAAAACTAAACACACTAGAGAAGCCTCACAGCTACTCATTTCCCAGGTAAGATGTTGATATAAAAGATGTTGACATAAAAATGTTGCTATATTGACACCGATGATATCAAAGTTAAAATTAAAAAATGCAGAAATATCTAAAAAGTAGGTATAAAATAAGATGATAAAATAAGAGAACAAATATTGGCACTTATTTACCTTAAGGGGACAGGCTGAACGTCAAATGGGAATTCTTTATTATATGTAAGAATATTCTTTAGTACTAGAATAAAAAGAGAAAGACACATGAGTTCTTCCATGAATCAAAACTAAAAATGTTACCATAAGTGACTATTTTTAAATCAATTTTACTATGCACATTAGTACTTTTTAAAAATTTCCAGTCTTATCATCTAAAACCACAACACATTTTTCCATGACTTAGAGGTCTTACCAAAATGAAAATATCCATACCATACTCCAAGTGCCAGTAATTTCAGAGTACTGTCAGATCTCTAAGGAGAGTTAGTTCCAGAATCTCAGAGCCCTCAGGGAAAACAAACCTCATGGAAAATGACCCCAAAATAGTTCCATGTACAAGGTCCCAGGTGAGACACTGGCACCAGGAACAAAGAATGACTCCTTCCTGGAGTATGTGAATTAAAAGACGGACATCAAAGATGACCAAGGTACATGACCATGTCTTATTCTGTTAGATGAGAATAGTCCTGATTAGATTTCT
The DNA here is from genome assembly GCA_033961575.1 of Aselliscus stoliczkanus. Lineage (NCBI taxonomy): Eukaryota > Metazoa > Chordata > Mammalia > Chiroptera > Hipposideridae > Aselliscus > Aselliscus stoliczkanus. The sequence goes on from CM066734.1 coordinate 12,369,850, forward strand.
CCTTAACTCCATGAAACTGGTAAAGTTTGGTAAATCTGGTTATAATTCTCATATATAAGCATATTATATACACATATATACATAAAGTCTATCATTTATGATAAAGGTAATTATATATATACATATATGTACATACATACATACATAGATCTACATACTTACACGCTTACACAAAGAGAGATTTATCCTGAAAAGCAGTGTTCAGACAACATGGCACTACCTCCTGTATTACGACTGTGTCAATGATTACATTCCGATATGTAAACTTAAAGAGAGATGTTCTACTATTCTGCCTACATTTGGTACTCTAAGCATATATACTCTAAGTATGTAATTTAGTGCATTATATCTGGCCTTATGGGTTCCCAGTAACTACCTGCAGTTATACGAAGGTGAAGTAATGGCATTAACTGGGCAATCCAAACAGTCCCCGTGATTATATTATACCCGACGTGTTCAGCCTAATTTTGGGCTCCGGCAGTTTAGAGCTGAGGTAGGTATGGCGTACTGTCGCCCCAAAGGAGGACATCCCAGGGTGCAGACTGCATCTATGTGACTTACTCCACCAGGAGTCAGCTTTGCTTAGCAGACATCTTGTAATACACGCACCCTAAGTCGCCAGTGAGTGAGAGAGAGGCCTGAGCCTTCTCTCTCAGGCTTCTTCTCTCTCCCTCCAACTCTTACCCTCATCCTTCCTCTTGCTCTTTCTCTCAAATGTGCACTGAGTGCCCATAATGTTCCCTAATGTTTTAGGCACTAAAGATATGGCAGCGATCAAGACAGAGGGTTCTTGCCCTCATCTGTGGCCCTTAGACCCCAGTGAGGAAAGGCAGACAATAAACATGCTAACAAATTAAAAAGATGATCTAAGATTGTGCTTAGTGTTATCAAGGCCCCAAACAAGGTGACTGTAGGTAGAGTAGAGGGAGAACTTCAGCTACGGTGGACCGCGTAGGCCAAGGTGGACCAAGTTGTTAGAAGATAGTTGATATGACCGGGGTGGAGAGGAACTGTCCACAAGCAACTCTGGGACAGGTGCTTTCCAGTGTTAGAGAACAGGCCAGAACAACAACAAGCGCTCTGAGGCAGGAGCTAGTTAGGCAGGACTAGAATGAACGGTACAGCTGACGCTGAATACGCAAGAGGAAAGGGAGAGATTTGGAACCTGATATAGTGATATTACTAAGGATTACCATAAGAAAATTAAATGACTAGTCCTTTCAAGATCTTAGTTTTAGTATATTTCAGAAGGGATTATCAAGAGATTTTTAAAAACCTTGAAGGAAAAATACACTAGCAGAATAAAGCAACAAAGTCCCACATATTGAAAGGTACAGTCATTCATTCATTTTCTTTTCCTTACAGTCTTAGAAGACACAGAGGCCAGCTTGACTAAGTACACGTAACCTGAAATATGGTCCAATACCAATTCGTAGAAAATGATTAATTCTGATAAAATAATTAACTCATAAGTGCCTAGCTTTAATAAATTCAAATTATAGATCATACCCTTCTGAGATACAATATATACACTGATATTCATGTAAGAGGCAACAGCAAATTCAAATCAGCTAAAAGGAAAATAAGTACCAAGAAGGGAGAAGTCCATATGAAAAGCATGATATAAATTCAACATGTAACAAAATAAATCCCAATAATACTACCTTTCCTTTCCATTCCCATCCTTAATCTTAAAAAAATAAATATAAGCCAACAAAAAAGAACTAGAAGACTGATGCAGATTTTAGCCCAGTCTTCCACTAATACACGCATCACTCATCTCTCAGAAGCTTGAACTGGAGAACTGTCATATTCAGGATTCATGTCAATATTGCACCATTACAGGTATTAATGCAGAGTGTAGTGGAAGGGATACAGGCTTTGGGGTCACTTAGAACCCTGGTCAAAACCCAGATCTGGCATTTATAAGCTCTACGGTCACGGGCAAGTGTCAGTTAGCAAACTGCAATAGAGTGGATTTATCTGAGTGTTTGGTATATAGCTGCTACTCTAAAAAGTGGTACCCATTATCATCATGAAAGATCCATAAGGCAACAGGAGAAATAATTGAGCATCTTTATAGGAAGAGATAATAAACCTCTAAGCAGAAACGGTTTATAGTCATCTTACATATCTGTCAGATTCTAAATCTTATTTGTAAACAAACTGGAAAAAAAAATAGTGATCAATAAGGAGCCAAAATCCTAATTATTCTTTTTTTTTTTTTTTTTTTGAGGGCAGTGTCACTGGCCCTCATATGTGGGACCCAAACCGGGGCCGCTGGCTTCCCAAGACAGCACTTAACCACCACGCCACTCGGCCAGCCCTTAATTATTCTTATCATTAAAAAAATTGATTATGATTTTATTTAGAACCATTATATATCCATTAAAACCACCAATGTGCTTTTCTTAAAATATTATATACAGTCAGTCACAAAAGACCATATATAGTATGATTTGATTTATATGAAATGTCTACAACAGACAAATTTATAGACAGAAATTAGATTAGTGGTTGCCTTGGGCTGGAAATTAGGGAGTTGGAGAGAAATGGGTGAATGCTAATGATAATGAGCACAGGGTTTCTCTTTGGGGTGATGAAAATGTTCTAAAATTGACTGTGGTGATATCCAATACTTGTGCGTTTGCCTATACTGCAAATGCTTCCTCCAAGAGGCCACTCATTTGAACCAGCAAAAAAGCTTTATTTGGCAGCATCCTGACCACCAAAACATTTCAAGAAATTGTTTGCTTCCAGAGTTTTCAAGAAAGGAAAGGAAAATGGGGCCAACAAAAAAATATGTTTTAGAGCAGCTCAAAGAGCTGGACTGTAGTTTTCGATGACGTAGTATAATTGGTCATCAATGATTATAATTTTAAATTCTCCAAAAGATGCTTCTGTAAATGCTTACTAAAGTAATTATTGTCTTATTAAAGTGATTAAAACAAAATAAAAGCTAAAACATACAGATGAGGTAGGTACTACCTAGATTATTTAGGTACAACAAATACTTTCTCGTATTCTAAAAGAAGGTAAACCAAATAATAATTACTTTACATAATATAGGAATTATAAAAGCACGAAAAAAAAATCACACAGGACTAGATATTAACAGAAATAAATCAAATAAGCATTTATGCTACATCTTAATATCTCTAATAAATATTTTTAGAAAGGAGTATCACTAAAAAACATAAAATAAAACTTACTTGGTTCTAGCTTCTTCAGGTCCTCCAGTTTAAATTCTTCTTGGGACTGTGTGGACTGAATTTAAAATATGCACATTACATCTTTTTATTATAATGACTTCATTACATCCTATGTCTTTTAAGTGGCAAGATTTAAATATTCAAAAAGTAACCAAAATAAATGAATCTATTTCTTGCTTTCAAAGTAGAAAATGAAAAATCCCAAAATGGTTTTTGTTTGTTTTTATATTTTGGGGACATTCAGGCTAAAAATAACAGAAAAAACATTAAAGTTATATCTTTTATTTCTAGAGTTTATAAAATACGAACTAATCTTTTAATATAAGCTTAACCCATGAATTCCTATAAAAACCTTCTAAGACAATACTGCTTTCAGCAGACATGCCTATTGTTTTATCAAAATAGTTCATAATAATTTATTTTCCTTAATTTTGCAGACCTAACAGTTTGTTTCCCTATATTACAAAAAAGAAAAAAAACAAACCTCTTTACCTGTAAAGCTGCACTTCGTAATTCCAAGCATGTTGCAATTTTGCCTATGGTTTTCTGTAGGAAAGAAAAAAGCAATAAATACCAAATACATTATAACCATTAATTCTCGAAATCATCAAATTAATCTTTATTGATAAAAGATGCAAAATTAAAAAAAAAAAACAAGTTAAGAGGAGGCTGGTTAGCTCAACTGGTCAGAGCTCAGGCTCATGGTTGCCAGTTTGATGCCCACATGGGCCACTGAGATGTGCCCTCCACAACTAGATTGAAACAGCTACTTGACTTGGAGCTGATGGATCCTGGAAAAACACAGTGTTCCACACAACAACAACAAAAGTTAAACTATATTTCATTTTAACATCTTGCTATTATAAAGAAGAGAAGAAGAAGCAAAGGGCTGGAATAAGGGAGAGAAGGCGAGCATATATTCTCCCTGACCTAATGGGCCACAACCAATTTTAAATCAAGTTTGCTTTGATGATATGATTTAAAAGGCAATGAAAAGGACTTCCAACATCGTCCCTCCCAAGCTTTGCCTTCTCTTCTTCTCCATAAAGCTTGAAATTCACTAACAGATTTAAAAATAAAAATATCTGAAAGTTAGCATAATGGTATAATTTAATTCTAAGTTCAATCTTGACTTATTTAATGAACTACATAGGCAATATTGAGCAAAATTAATACATGTGATGAATGGTGGCAAACAGTACCGTCAGATCTGCTTTAAATAATATGAGCTATACAATGGACATAAATGATAGGGCATAGTCCTTGCCTTTGATAAGCTTATGTTCTATTGTGAAAGAGAAGACACGTCTAGAGTCACGTAATATAAAAAAGAGACACCTGATTCTATAAGCTTCAGCCATGTAAGCTATTATATGTTCCGAAGAAACAGGACAAAACCCTGTGTTAGGAGTCACGCTCCGTGACTGGGAGGACTTTTAAAAACTAAAGAGCATCGAAAACTATTGTGATTCAACTGTTTCAAGTCCCAAACTGTAGGCAGGAGGAGACAGATTTGCAATGAGAAGTGTGTGATTTTGGGGTATGGGGGTCATCCTGAAGGGGATGTTACTTTAGTGTTATTACTTGAGCAGTAAATTCTGCAGGAGGTTTTTGAACAAAGAACGACTATCAGGCTTGCCCTTTAAGATTGTTGTGACCACAGTATCCATTGATGGAGGTAGAAAAGGGAAAAAACTGAAGGGAAGATCAGCTAGGTATTTTCAACTCTCCAGGTAACTGGTAATCAGAAGAATGTGAATGACTAAGGTGGAAATGAAAAGGAGGAGGCCCATAAAAGAAATATCTGTGAGAGCAGAAGATGAATTATGCCCATCAAGACTTTCAAGTCCTTCCAAAAAAGACATTAAGTATTTATTAGGAATCAATCCAAACCATAAAAGTGAAGTATTTTTGTACAATATTTGCAATGCCTTCACAATGAAATATTCTGGAAACAAATGACATACTTTTCTAAATATATTGAAGACTTGCAAAACTTTACTTAAGTTGGATTTGGTGTTTTTCTCTTTTGTCAATTTTCTTTGCAAGATCATTGAGGAGCAATAAGGAGTAACAAGTATCATCCTGCCCCCTGGCACTTTGGCGAGTGGGCACGATGCAATTATCATATCAACAATGAACAGCCAGCACAGCAACTCACAAAATGAACCACCACTGAGCAAGACATGACACTTGGCCAAAGAACAAGTAACAACATTTAACTATTGATATATCCACAATCTAAAAATTCCTTTCAATCCCAATGTTAAGAGTTTAGAAAACACCCAATTTTATTCTGAAAATCTGCATTTAAAGATTACATTTAAATATAGTAACTACAAAAGGACTCAAGATGCGCATAGATTTGTTTACCCTCTCAATCAGTTGTTGCGTAGGAGCCAGCAGTAGTCTTTTCTGCATAAAATTTAATGTGCTCCAAATCATTGTTGTTCAAATATACCACTCAACTCCGACAAAACTACTAAATCCTTTTAAACACAAATATAATAATATAATATAGTGATGGCTAACAACTCTTGGGCACTTAATAAGTGATAGGGCTTCCTAAGTGATTTCCAAATATTCATTTATTTAATCATGACAGTAACCCTCCGAGTTAGATAAAATCATTTCACAGATGTGAGACCTGAAGAGAGGTGAAGTGCTTCGCCCTAGACATCAACGCCTTCTATAAAACAGCTATACAAAGCAAATGGTATTTTAATACCATTTGGCCATCCTTTTTCTGTTCTTTTAAAGATGGTTTTTAAAAAGGATTTTGTCTGTATTCAGATGTGTCAATGAGTGTTTACAAATATTAGTTAACTCCTTTTCCTTCTTTACTGTAAAATCCATTTGATTTGACGCTTTTAAGGGAAAATGTAGTTTTAACAACTATGAGCCCACTAATAACCTATTCTAAATGTAAACATTTCTTCAAGTTAAGCAGAAGCAACAGCTTTTTACACAGAATCTACTGAACTATGGCAAAATACCAATAGGCATTATTCATAACTATTTTAAGGGACCACACCCAACATCAGTATTAAAGAAGGAGAGAAACACTATCATTTTCAGATGTAGCACTGACTTTCAGAACATGTAGCATTTATTGATGTCAAAATCAAGGGCTTGCTACTGTAATTGATTCACCTTTCTTGGAAACAAATGATTCAAAAAAATGATTGAGAAGCACAGGGTCACATGTGCCAGAGTATAAGTATTAACTAATGTACTTTAAGACTTAGCATAGAAGGCATGTGAAGTTTAATTTTAGAAAGATTTAAATTATTAGCATTTCATTCAAATCAATTGCTCATGCCTAATATGGTATAGAAATGGAAAATGTTTTCATTTTCAGAATACTATCTAGTTTACTTTGTTATTGCCAGGGAAATGGACAACTCAAAAAGAGCAAGTAAAAAAAAGATGGAATGAAAATTAGACAACTAAATTATTTTGCTAAAAACATATTCAATTTAAATAGGTTTTAAAAATACAAATGGTTGAAGTAGTATGGTTTCAAGCCAGACTTAATTTTTTAGATTTAAGTGGTCAGTCATCTCCTCTGTAGCTGGGAGGAAGCAGGGAGAGGAGCAAGCGAGTGGGGAAGCAGTGGAAAGGGGAGACCTATACAATATAAAACAAGCACGGAGCGCTGGAATTCTCATTACCACCAAACTTGATTCAAAACAGGGCAAGCCTTTCTAAGCATCATGAGACAGGATGTTCTATTCTGCCCAGAAACTTACATGAGAAAATCTACTACACCAAAGTAGGGAATTTAATGGAACGAAAGCTGTTGGCAGCTATTCTTTGGCTACTAAGCCCAGTTGTTATTATGACAAAACTATTGAGAATTGAAAGTTAAGTCAACTAATCATGAGGGAGGATCAAGAAAGAATCATAAATTTTCTCATTTTCCACCAGAAATCTTTGAGACTATTCTGAATAGAAAATCCATGTGAAGATTTTTATCACCAATTAATAAAGTTTAGAGAGATCAGTAGTTCTGCTTTAGAGCTCTATCTTTAGACTTAAAATAAATATGGTGAAAATGTATGTGTTATCCTCTCAAAAGTTAGGATTTCTCCCATCTTAAAATAATAATCGTATATGAATAAGTATTGATAACCTCAGATCCAAAAAGCATTTATTCATCAAATATTTTTGAAAGCTTAGTGTGAGCTAGACAGTAAAAAAGCACTTTAGAAATATGGCTGGTTATTAAAAAATCTTCTTTCAAAGTCCTACAAACTACTGAATGGCTGGCATGATTCTCAAATTTGTCACTGCTACAAAAATAGTGAAAATACTACAAGCATAAAGAATATAATTCAAAATCGAAAACATAAAGAACAATTTTGCTTAGAAAATATAAGGAATGTTCTCCATTTTCCTCTTTTGAGGAAAACACAATCGAGTTTCTTCTACCTTAGCTTATGTGCCAAGTCTGGCATTCAATTAATTTTGCAGACCTAACAATTGGTTTCAGAATTTCCCATAACACGCTCCTTTAGAACACTACACCAGTGAAATGTTCTATAAAGGAAGGAAGGGACTCCCAAAAGCAAACAAATTTAAGAAATACTCCATTACCCACACTCTGCAAAAACTCAACATACACATTAGCATGTTAAAAGCCCGGACAAGTCACAAACTCTCTGTTCAAATGACATCTATTCATTTCTCAGAGCCAATGTTCTCCAGATTGAGTCTGGAAAAATCTTTGTTTTCTGATCATTTAGGAACCTGGAGCCTCTAACTTTTTCCTTATGTGACATTCAAATAAGGCCTATACGTCATTATGTTTTTTGGCCCATTGTGAATGATTCACCTGTAAAGAAAACGAAATTTGCAAATGCCTACAGCTTGCCTTATACTCATTCTTTAGTACATAAATGATTTGCAGGCCCTTCACCAAGCCCAAGGAATAGAGAGGCAGCCACCGATGCTTGCCAGGCAGGTGTTATAAATAATAAATACCTCAGAAATCAGGCCTCCAGGAAAGGAAGAGGTACAGAATAGTTCCTCAACAGTAGAGGTCAGTAGAAAATTTACAGATACCTTTTGCGATCATTTAGGGTGATTTAATCCCTCATTTCATGCATAAGGAAAGTAAGGCCCAGAGACAGGGCCAGTGCTGAAGGCCTCATCTTCTGACTCCAGATCTCATGTTCTTTCATCTCCAAGGTTGTGCTGCCTCCTGGGCCTTATAAAGTATAAGATCTGTGGGTCTCACCATCATCCAATGACAAAGCTCATTTCTTGGTGGCATTTTTTTAAAAAATGTAATATGTTTGAGGTCAAATCACTCTATATGTGAGGTCATGCTGCTCATAGGTCCTATAACTAGGCAACAGATGTTGGAAACAAGACATATAAGTAACTCATGGCAAATAGATAACTAAAATATAGGGGTTATTAAGCTTTTCTTTTCTTTTCTTTTTTTTTTTTTTTTTTTGAGGGCCGTGTCACTGGCCCTCATATGTGGGACCCGAACCGGGGCCGCTGGCTTTCCAAGCCAGCACTTAACCACTGTGCCACTCGGCCGGCCCTTATTAAGCTTTTCTAAAAATTTCCCTAAGCTTTTATTTTGTTTCCATATCCATAACATACTCTGTTCTCTATTAATTTACATATTCAGATATTTGAGATTTTGTTTCAAAATTTAGGTGTTTTAACTCCCAATGCATGATGCCAGCTGATCACTTCCTAATCAATTCCTAGACAGATTTCATAATTCTCATATAGGTAATAAAGCATACAGTCTGTTCCTTTCCTTTAAGCAAAGCAATTATTTCTGCTGTGGGGTTATTTTCCAGGACTCAAATCCAAAGTTTCCTAAATCTATTGTGGGTATTAGCAGTTATTAAGGAAAAGAGAAAAATACCCTTTTAAATTGTAGCAATGTGTTGTTTTCTTTTCCAACACGAAAAAAGTACATTAGATAATGTAGATCCCAAGTATTTTTAAAATGCAAATATATACTAATTGGTGTAAGAAATATGATTAACCCTAATCTTTGGGGTTTTTTTTTTTCTTTCCAAACTCATATAAATACTAGTCAAATGAATACAGGCCTACCGACTAAAATAAATTTACTTAGGCTTACTTACAAAATATGAAAAAAAAAAAAAAAAAAAAAAGAAATCACTCCCACTTCCACTCCTTGCACAGAACAAGAATTAATGAAAGCAAATTAAATCACCAAAGTCTTCACAATGTCTTTTCTTAAGAGAGGAGGGAAAAATTGGCACATTAATTCTTTTTCGTTATCTATGATATTAAAATTTGATTTAACATTAGATACTCAGAGCCAGGAAAAAAATGGGTAGTTTCTTCCCATTTCTTCTCACTCTTTACAGCTTCTTAAAGTATCCCATTTTTCATCATTTCTAACAGTACAAGGAATCAACCTGGCACACTAAAATTTTAATTCAAGGAGAAAGAGCACCATTGAAACATTTTGCAACCTTATTTCACTGACAAGTCTTATGACAAATTCTTGAACTAATTTTTTTCAGTGGTGGCTTTGTTGTTTGAGTTTGTTTGTTCTGAGAGAAGATAGAGAAGGAGCTCAAGGTCAGAGTCAAAAGTAAGTATTGAGGTGGGAGGCAATTGCTCATCATCAAACTCCTCTCTGCACTCCTCCCACCCCAACCAAAGAGCAGATGGCCTCCACTGAAGTTACGCAGTCTAAATGGCTGAGGCAAGAAATTCATGAAATGAGAAATTTATGAAGTGGTAAATCATGTGGTATCTCTCCTTGATCACTTAATGTTTGGCAAAGCATAAACTGTATCTTTCTTTGTGCTTAAGTATAACAGTTTCTTGTTGTTTGTTTTTGCCTAACGAACTCAAAACACAGAACGCTTTTCATCTGGAATCTGATGTGTCTAGAGATTATTTTATGGTACCTTTTGTTCTTCTGTGAATTCAGAATTATTGTGTTGAGCTTGGGCCTCTTTTTGTAGATGTCTTGCTAATCTGTAAGAAGAAACAATACATATTCTTCAGAATTGAAGGAAAGCAAACTATCTCAAGTGCAACAAGGTGAAACAATTTAAATCTTTTAAAAAAACACAATGAAGTACATAATACTTGGTTCTGTTTTTAAAGTATAAATTTCCATTCTCTTTAGATTCAAACTCTATACAATGACAATGGAAATAAGATATACTTTCCATACCACTTCGCTGAGACAAATTTCAGCTCTAGGCAGTAAAAACAGAGAACCCTTGGGCTGGAAAGAATCTCGAACGGCATCGAATCCACCTTTCTTTAGTATGCATGAATTTCTCCAGTAACAAACCAATAAGCAGTTGTCCGGATTCTGCTTAAACGCCTCTAGCGAGCACAAACAACAGTACCAACCAAAGACTTTATCAGCCTATCGTTAATTTGCTGATAAGATTAGTTTAAATTACAGCCATGCGAAAGTGATAATACTTAATCAAATTATACTTTTTAAAAATTCTAGAATGTGAAGCTCTTTTTAATTAAAGTATAGTTGACATTCGATATTATATTAGTTTCAGGTGTGCAATATAGTGATTTCACATTTCAAATTATACTTTTAAAAACATTTTTTCATGGAAAATAAAACATGAAAATCATTGTTTGCCCAATTATCATCGTACTTCAAAGTAGCAGCTAGGGAGTGGGTGAATTTTCAAGGATGTATGTGTCCAACTCAACAGTAAGGATCCAAAGCATTTCTGCGACAACAAAAACCAAAGGATTGACTCTTACAACTCAACAATAAAAAGACAAATAAGGGCCGGCCGAGCGGCGCATTGGTTAAGCGCTGGTTTGGGGATGCCAGCGGCCCCGGTTCAGATCCCACATGAGGGCCAGTGACACTGCCCTCTACAGCTAACAACAGCTCCACCTGGAGCTGGGCTGTGTGAACCCCGGCGATGGTGTGGGCTGCAGCCCCTGCTGCAGTGGGCTGCCATAGGCTACAGTGAGCGGCTGGCAGCCAAGCGTGAGCTGTCAATAGCCGCGGTTAGAGACATCCAGAGGCCAGCGACCGATCTGCCTCATCCGGGAAGAGCGCAATGACGATACCAACAGTGAAGCAACATCCTCCGCAACTAGACTGAAGAACAAAAAAAGCCAGCAACTTGTCTGTTCCCCTTCCCCGATTCCCCAACGCTGTTCCCCTCCACCAATTCCCCAATAAAATCTTAAAAAAAAAAAAAAAAGACAAATAAGTTAATCTAAAAATGGACGAAGGATTTAAATAGAATTTCTTCAAAGAAGATATAAAATGGCCAATAAGCACATGACTATCGTATCATTAGTCATTAGAGAAACACAAATCAAAACCACAATAAGATACCACATCACACCCACTAGGATGGGTATACCTTTTAAAGAGATCAAAAAATAAAAGGTGTTGGCAAGGATGTGGAAAAATTGGAACCCTCATACAATGCTGGTAAGAATGTAAAATGGTACAATCTTAGTGATTGTGAAAATCAGTTTAGCAGTTCCTCAAAAAGTTAAAACACACAGAGTTACCATATAACCCAGTGATTTCAAAATCCTTGGTATATGCCGAAGAAAACTGAAAACGTATGCTCGCACAAACCTGTACACGAATGTTTACAGCATCAGCATTATGTATAATAGCCCCAAAGAGGAAACACCCAAAATGTCTGTGATGGATGGAAAAACAAAAAGGAGTGCCATCCATTCAGTGGAATAGTATTTGGCCATAAAGAGGAATGAAGTACTGATAAATGCTACAATATGGATGAACTTCAAAAACATTATGCTAAATGAAAGAAGGCACATGCAAAGACTACACAGTATGTGATTCAATTTACATTAAATATCCAGAAAAGACAAATCTTTAGAGACAGACTATAGAATAGTGGTTGCCTGGGGCTACGGTGGGAATATGAAGTGATTGCAAATGGGCATAAGGGATTGTTTTGGGGTAATGGAAATGTTCTACAATTTAATTGTAGTGATGGTTACACAACTTGGTAAATTTACTAAAAATTCACTGAACTGCATATGTCAAATGTGAATTTCATGGTATATAAATTATATCTCAATAAAGTTATTTTTATAACTTTTTTATAAAGTCCTAGGCAAAAAAAAAAAAATTAATTTCCTAAATCCATAAATGACTGCACCACTTTAAGACAAAGTGAGACATGATTTTGTCCACTGGGGGAAAAAAATCCACATACGTACTTTGGATATCAGATGAACAGGTAAAAGCATTGCCAAGTCTATTAGTAAAGGTGAGAAACCTATCCAATATTCTTCTCGAGAGAATAAACTCACCTTCCAAGAGTAAATACCCACTGAAAAAACAGGGCTACTCTAAGGTGCAGTTTTAAATACACTTTAAACATATAAACAAGTGACCGACAGCAATCCATGATGAAAATAAGTGCTTCTCAAAGGTGAGAGCCAGTTCTTTTCCCTCAATCTGTTCCAGGCTCATACTTCATAAAATACAAATAAAAACTACCGTAAAGATGTCCAATTGCTATCAAGTTTCTACATCTTGAATCACAATTTCTTTAATCTCACTGCAGGCCAATTAAGTTTGCAGACCAGCACCGATCTGCGGACCACCCTTTGAGAAGCACATATATAAGGAAGAGTAAAGATGATTACAGGTATTATCCAGTCTTCAAATTCACCCATTCACTTATATTGAGCAGCCAAGTGCTAGATTAATACCTCAGTGTTGATCTTGTGAAATATGATTCTGATCAACAGATTCCATACCACTCTACCATAAGGTAGGTGGCGTGTATCCCCAGGTTGCTGAAAGAGGCAGCCCGCTAAACGGAGTTGTTTTTACTTGACCATGTATATTTTGGAGAGCAATTTTAGTCGTGCCATAATTTGTTTAATCTTCCAAAAGTACTTTGGCATCAACTCTTTAACGTTCCCACAGCATACTCCTGAATCAATCCATTCAACAGAATAATTAGGTAATATCTAATTATTTAATGATAACCTAGCACTACTCTGACATGAAGTGTACAGAGAGAACAAAATAAAGAACCCCTTGGATACCCTGCCCTCAAAGAGCGGACATTGATGTGAGGAGAGAGGCGATACACCAAACAAAAACGCCAAGTTTGTTGGGTTTTAGATGGTGATAAATACTACAGAAAAAATTCAGCTCGATTGGGATGTGCAAGACTGAGTGGAGGGGGTGGCGATGGACAGCAGGCTTTGCCATTTTAAACAGGGTGGCCAAAGAGGACCTCACTGAGAAGACAGTATTTGAACAAAGACCTGAAGGAGGTGACCACGCAGATAATGAGGAAAGAGTGTTCAAGAAAAAAGTACAAAAGCTGTAAGCCAGGAGCTTCAGGAAATAGCAAGGAATGTGGTAGCACTTACTCTTTTCATACTTCTGTACCAGCAATACCCAATGAACTCTAAAATCCCCCATTAGATGATCGGTGCTTTGAGGGTGGACGTCAAATCGTAACTGGTCTTTCCATTCCCAGCTCTCACTGGTTGAGTGATGAAATTGTGTAAGTTACAGTGTCTTACACTGTGACAGCACCAAACATGTTCATTCCCTCGAACACCCCCTCCCACAAATCCGCTCCCGTATGTTGTACCACCATAAAGGCATTGCTGCGACCACCCCACACACACACACACACACTTAGAAATGCTCTTCCTTCTTCTTCACTCTCAATATCCTGTGACTGTATCTTGTCAATTCTTTTTTACATCATTTAGTAGCCCCCAATGGTCTTTTTTGCAGCTTTCATCCCAAAGATACTTCAAATAAAAAAAGATGATTTACCTTCATTCTTGAATAATTTTCAACTCAACCTCATTTTATATGTAGCCTACATGTCTACAGAATTTCAGCCCATCATTACACCGTTCTATTTAGATTTGACACTGGCAGTTTTTAAAATTTGAAAACTACTCTGAATTGTGAAGTTCAAAAGTTAGTACTGAGGTCTAACAATAGATTTGTATGTTGCCCATTACTCTCATTGAGATGTTTCTAGAAGTTCCAGCTAAACAGCCTGCATATTCAATTTTCCTTTGTCATTTCAATTGGACACGGTATTCTTCACTTTCCATTGTGAGGTCTGCTGCTGAGTGCCCACAGCTGCTAGGTCCCCACCACATCACAAGCGAGGCAGATTTGCATTTTGGGGTGATGTGCTTTTGGTTAACACACAGCACAAGTGTACATGGGTGCTCACCATCTAACTGGCTACAGTAGGTAAGGACACGTTCTCTGATAATGAAGGAAATCTAATTTGTGCAATTCCCATATACATCTTAAGTGTCTTAAGCACTAGGTAGTAGAGCTGAGTTTGAAATTAAAAAAAAATAAATCCCAGATTTCAGTGGTATCATTTTGTGACCCTAGGTAATGTTGAACCTGAGCTTTGGTTTTCTCGTTCTGTAAGGTGAGAAGAAATATTCTCACTGAGTGGTGGCAAGAGCAGATGATATCAAGTGCAAGCGCCCATCATGGCAAAATGGCCCAGAGCGTGGTTACTTTCCAGGGTTTTGGGGAAACGACAGGCAATTTCATTCAATAAAATTAGGCAGAGAACACTTCTACCCATTTAAATCACCTTCATGGTCAGGTAACACCAAATAATCATGGTAGAGAAAGGATGAAGAACTTGGACCTTCCGTGTACCAATCCTGGTTGCTTTCCAGATTTTACTCACACGTGGTCAAGACTCCCAATAGCAACTTGCTTTAAACCAATAAGCAATGAACTGCCACGGCTAGCAAACAACAGTGGCAGTTATTTCCAGGAAAATGTGCAAGAATGGAAGCAAGGTTGTATAGACACGAAAATCGTGTGGGTTTTGTTTTGTTTTGTTTTTTCAATTTAAAAAAACACCCCTGAAGTTGTGTGTGTGGGGGAACCCAGAAAGGGGCAGGAATCAGGCTGGGGCCCATCAGAGAGACTGGGGCTCACATGCACCCAGAGGCTACACATCGCACACAGGAAAAGGAGGCGGGGGCGGCGGGTCCAGCCATGCACATTCTGCTCCCTTCTGTTCACATCCTGCGCGGACTCCACCCAAAGCACCCGAGCGAGGAGGGGGGGTGGGGGTGGGACCCACAACAGCCTCGCCAATAACAGCCCCAGAAACCGAAACGGAATCGAGGTGAACTGGGGAAAACACGGCGCGCCAGAGAGAGGGGGTGGAGGTGGAGGAGAAGGGGTGCGAGAGGGGACCCCCCTTTTTTTTTTCGGCTTGGGGATGCTCTTCTGGCCTCGCGGCTTCTCGGGGGACCCCCCCCCCCCCAAGCCCCGTCCCTTCCATGGCCACCAGCCCGGCCCATGGGAGGAGGATGGCACCCTGCACAGAGCCAACGCTTCCCCGGAGGGTCCCGGAGCCATGGAGGGGCGGCCGCCTCCGCCAGGCGGAGGCAGGGACCGTGAGCCCGTGGGAAGAGCCCGATGCGGCCGGCGCCCCGCGGCACGGGGCCACCTGTTGAATGGGCGCGTCACTCACATCTGATACTCGTCTATCGCCTCCACCAGCTGGCCCCAGGAGTCGAAGTCGGCGCCCCTCCTGAAGCTGGCGCCCCAGCGCTGCAGCAGGCTCCGGGTCACCTCCGACATGGCCGGCGCCCGCCCCCCCACCCCGGACCCCAGCGCGGCGCGGCTCTAGCGCGCCATCCTGCCCGGGCCTGGCCCCGACATCCACAGGGCCAGCGGGAGCCGCGCCGGTCACCGCCGCCGCCCGCCCCGGAGCCGCCCAAAGCCCATTTGCCGCCACAGCCAAACTTGGCGGCCGCCGCGGCCCCGCCCCCGAAGCCCCGCCCCCGCGGCTCCGCCCCGCCCCCAGCGGCCGCCGGCGCTACTGCAGCGTGCTCGGCCCGCGGAGGCCGCGCCGCCTCTGCTCGGCGTCTGGGGAGGCGCGGTGGCAGCCGGGCAGGAAAGCCTAGGGCGGAGCCGCTAGGCAAAGGCCCCGGGCGCTCGGAGGGGCCTGCGACGACGCGGCAGCCCCCGCCCTCCCCCGGCGCGCGCGGCCGCCTGGGCGGCTGTCATGGCCGCCTGATCACGTGACGCCGGCGCCGCGCAGGCCCGGTGCCCTCTCTGCCTGTGCAGCCTAGGCCTCCGCCTGCCTCGCTCGCTCGCCTGCCGACGCGGACACTGCCTTATCCTCTCCCGGGAGGACTGCTGCCCCGACTCCGAGAAACCCGGTGAGTCTGCCCAGAGCATGAGTGCTTCCTGCTAACATCCCTGCCCCCGCCGTTCCCCCGCAGCAATGGGGGCACCGCCCGGGACGCCGTATCTGGAGACTCCTGGGTCGCGCCCCCCAACCCCCAATCTCCCTCTACTACTTGGAAACAGAAATCCATATTGGCCCCGCGAATGCATGGCATGAACAATATCAATGGTATTGTCCCCTTGCCCGCTTCCCCACTGGCATAGGTGGGGGGGCTTATAAACGAAATCGGTCATCGACCCTCCCTCCCGGGTGGATAGTATCGACTTTCTACAAAAATGCCTGTTAGGAGGGAGGGGCGCGCGCCTGCGCGGGTCCCCGCCCGCCCGCGCGCTGCCTGGACCGGGACGCGTCCTGGAGGAGGAGGCCGGTGGTCCACAGGAAGTGCGAGCTCGGGGGGCGCCCCTCGGGGAGGTCCCTCCGGGGAGCCAGACGCTCCAGAGCGGGGAGCCCCTGGCAGTCCTCGAGTCCTCCTGCGGAGGCGGGTTAGGGGACAGCAGCCTGACTATTGCATCGATGGCCCTGAAGACGCGCGCACCTGCAGGTGGGCGTGGCCTTTGCCAGCCCCGCCCTCCGGATTCTGAAAACCTGGGGTGCTGGGTCTCCGAAGGGGAAAGGTGGGGGGGCCAGGGCCCGGAGTACTGTGCGTGTTCTCTCGGTTCGTGCAATGAAGATAGGCATACGGAACGTCTAGACATTTTTATATCCAGCAAGTGGGAGGCCCCCCTTTACCGTGTACTCGTTGGAAAATTTGCTGGCGCAAAATTAAAGTGTGTGATTGTTCGCCATGATCTCTACAAGGCTTGGTGTGTGTGCAGGTAGAGGCTGTATTAGTTGACTCAGGTTGTCAAGAAAGCGTGCAATGCGTCATGTTTAGAAGATGATGTATTTTGTAATAGGACTCCTTAAATGTTTGGAGTCATCCATGGGCTGGCTCAGGTTCTCGTTGTGTACACAGTGCATTTTCTCTAAAACCGGTTTTCTCATGAATAAGGAAAGCGTGTCAAGGAGGCACTTAAAGGAGGTATTTTATACCCTGTGCAGCCCACTTTTCCTATTAAGAAAAGTCGATCAGCATTGCCTAATGCTTTCAAGTTAATTAAACCTTATCCAAATTTCTTATCGATTACTTCCTGGACTCTAATTGCTACATTTAACTCTTCAGCTAGGCCTTCCTGTAAAGTCTGCACTATCTACCTTCATGCACTTTTAGGAGAGTGACATACTCTTTTTTTTTTTTTTAACCTAAAAATTTAAGTTGGCAGTTCACTTGAGTAACCTGAAGTTTTTTGGTTTTTAAGTTATGGATCAAGTGTTGTGAATTTTTTTTATCATGAAAATATTGGTTCTTACTATTCTGTGGAAAGTATATGTATAGAACCCATAATAGAACCATTCAGTTGGTGCCAGCAATATCATGTGGGGAAATATAGTTCACTTTTAAAAAATAGATAGCTAATTTAAAACCCATTTCTCTCAAGTAACGAAATAAGGGTTACCATTTGAACCTGTTTTGGAAATGACATTCAGCTGGTCCTGTGCACGTTTCATTTGCAGCTGTCCAACCAAAGTCTATGCTTTGTGCCTCACAAGTGTAGTTTGGGAATCAGCGGTATCAACATCTCAGATCCGACCCCAAACTGTTGAATTAGACCCTGCATTTTAAGAAGACCTCCCAGCCCCCAGGTGATTTGCATGTACAGTTAGGGTTTAAACATTACTGTTCCCATATATTTAACATTGCAGTTATGTGGGCAAATTTCCAAATGCTGTTTTTTAATAGGCCTGATCTAAACATAGGCTTTATAGACAAAACAAAGTTGACTCACAGCAGTGAAGCATTTTCTTTTTATATATGTATATTTTATGTATTTTTCATATAAAAATGTATATACTGTAGTAAAATTTTATTTAAAAAATAGTTTCATGCTAACATTGTTTATTAGATGTTTACATCATGTACTTTTTTCTTTATAGGAAACATCTAGAGAAAATGACACATTGGTTTCATAGGAACCCATTAAAAGCCACAGCTCCTGTTTCTTTTAACTACTATGGCGTAGTCACTGGTCCTGTTGCTTCAAAAATTTGCAGGTAAGCTTTAGTCAATCTCAACAAGTATTGATTAAGCCACCTTTGGGTATAAGGTACTTATTTAGGTCCTATGGGCAATATACAACTATGTAACACACTGCCCCTAACCTTAGACTTCTTATACACTTATAAATGATGTGAAGAGTTAAATCATAGGTTATTTAAACTTTGGCAGTCATCTAGGCCAGTATCCTTAATTTCAGATCAGTGAGTGAGTCCCAGAGAGGTTAAAGCAATCACAGTATGACTTAAGGTATATATTACATTAGTACAAGAGACTCTACAAAGTTGTATGTGGATGTTGTTAATTGGCCAGATAGTAAATTTATGGAATTCGGAGCAGGGAGAGGCCCTATGACCCTCAGAGTGTTTATATAAGAGGAAGGATTTGAGCTGTAGTTTAAATAAATTGAATAGCTTAGATCAGCATTTAGAACTATATCCGCAGATTTGGCCCGCTGTTTGTTTTCATAAATAAAGTTTTATTGGAACACAGCTGCCCTACCATCCCCCCCCCCCCTGTTTATTTACATATTGCCTTTGGCTTCTTTCCTCTACAGCAGCAAAGTTGAATAGTCACAACAGAAACTTTATGACCCACAAAGATTAGAATATTTACTTTTGAGCCTACAGAAAAAGTTTACTGACCCTTGATTTAGATAGGAAGAAGGGAGAAGAGAAAGTCATTTCTGTCAGGAAAGCCTTTATTTTAGAAATAAATAGTGGGTAGAGCAGTTTGGAACAAAAGATAGAGATGTAAAAGATATTTCAAAGGACTCAACTGGCCAGATTGACTGATTTGCTCTGGGAAGTTGAAAAGGGTTCAGTCTTTATGAGATATAGAAACTAGATGATCAAGACATTGATGGTACCAGTAAAGGAAAATCAAGAGCGTTGCCGCTTTTTGTGGAAAGACGTAATTGGAACAAAAGGAAGGACAACTGGCTTACTAACCTGGACCAGAGGTCAGCAAACTTTTTCTTTAAAGGGCTAATAGTAAATATCGTAAGCTTTGTGAGCTACATATAGTTGCTGTTGCATATTTTTCTTTGTTCATTTTTACACACACACACACACACACACACACATACACACACACACGACAAGTTACAGGTTGTAATTTGCCAGTCCCAATCTTAGTCTCCTAGAAGTTGGTCCCAGCTTAATTGTTTTATGTGTAGCATTGGGCAAGTCTCGTAACTTCTTTGTGTCTATTACTCATCTGTAAAACGAACAGCCTAAATTAAACATTTCTAAGATACATTTTTCTCAAATTCTATACTTTTAAGATGAATATAACTTTATACAAATTAGGTTGTAGGTGATGATTGAACACCTACCTAGAAACAGCCAGCAAACTATTTGAGTCTAGAATCAGCTTCAGGAATCCAAGTTTTCTCCTAGCCCAGGAATTACTTCTTGCCAGCTTCTAGTTAAATAACTCAAAAATGACAGATTCATAAGGTATCCCATCCCATTTTTCTTCAGCTGTGTGTAATTGTTGGTATATACTTTCTTGAAATAAGCCTCCTTAGAGCTGATACCAATGACTAATACACTCCATCTAGACCATTCAAGATTGTCTGTGCTCTCTTCTAAGTAGCCCTGCTACAGTACAGCCCTTCAAAATCTTAGAATACTTGAAATGTTAGTATTCTTTCAGTCAAAGAATTTTGAGTAAGTGCTTTGTCCTAATAAATTCTGGATATACAGTCCCTTCTCTCTTTAAATTTACAATTTAAATTTAGTCTTTTTTAATCATTTACAAATAAGTGTCTTCAGTCATTGTCCATTTGATAAGATTTCTGGAATCCTCATTAAACAAGCTGCATTCTGAAATTAGATGCGAAACTGAACAGAACCAAGTTAAAGCTGATGGGGTAGACCTAGGATTGAATATCAAGTTGTACTACTATTAGTTAGATGAGTCCTCAAAAGAGAGAAAAGTGGAAAGCTAGAAACTGAACAGTTTTCGAGGTGGTAATAAGGGGACATAAGAAATATATATAGAAGAAGTGTCCAGATCTAAGAGGACAGACTGGACATGTTAGTGTAATTGGAATCAAGGGAGAAAAGAATTTCTAGACGGAAGTGCAGATCTGCAACATTGCCCGCTGCAGAGAAGTAAAGGAGGGTGCAGACGTTTTGCAGCGCTAATGGCCACATGTTTTTACATGTGCATATTGAATTGTAGAATGTGATTTCCTTTTTAAAATAGGTTTTCTACTTAATAAAGTATATTTTGACATAATGCCAAATTTTGAAAATTATAAGGTGATACTAAAATCATGGCTCAAAGGTATTACATTTCTATTTTTCAGAAACACTTTTGTCATGAACTAGTCAGTTTACTCAATTCCTTCCTCCTCTCCTCCCATCCTTGTGTTTGATTTTTTTTAATTAAAACTTGCTGTATGTTTTTATTACATAATTATATCCATGATTTGTCCTTTTAATTGGACTGAGTTTATTGTAATACAACTTTTAAAACAATTGTTACTAGAAATTTCAGTTATCTCCAGTGTTAGTCCTAATTAAATCCATTCCTGTGTGCTTATTAATACCTGAGCGGTTTGTGTGTGTGCTGTAAAGTCTTTACATTTGAAATTTTAAGCCACTTTTACATAGAGTCATTGTACTGCAGCTTCCTTAACGTTGCTGTTTCTGTCTTATCTAAGCGACTTGAAATCATCCAGAGCTCGTCTGCTTGAGATGTTCACTGATTTGAGCTGTAACCCAGAAATGATGAAGAATGCAGCAGATTCATATTTTTCCCTTTTACAAGGTTAGTTACTTATATAAGCTTTGGAGTTTTTAAAAGACAACTGTGCAGAAGTTCACATGTAATTTTAGCTCTAGGATGTATTCTGTGGTATGCTTGAGGTTCAGAAATGGGAGAATGGAAGGGTGGTCTTTCTGACATTTTGAAAATTCAGTGTGTACTTATTTCATATTACGTTACCTTAGGAGAAAGCATAAGATACAGAAAGGGAGAGGAATTAGGAGTTTCATTCAGCTACCTGGAAAAGTCATGTTCTGAACATTTTTCTCAATAGATCACTTGATATTTCCTCTAAAACTGAACTGTTCTGTACCTTTTTAAAGGTTTCATAAATTCATCGGATGAATCTAGCCAAGAAAGCAAGTTGCGATATATTCAAAATTTCAAGTGGACTGATACACTACAAGGACAGGTTCCAAGGTAAGCAAACTGTTAACAGTACTAAATGGAAGTCATTTTTGTAACTATTTAGCCGGTGGTTAACTCATAGCTCCTGTATTTGAAGAAGTAAAATACAGATCTGATCAGCATTTCTCTTCCCAGGAAATTGTATTTTTTAAAATTTTTCCTAAACTCCTAATACATTCTATAAAGTAAAAATATAGTTTGTTTCTCCTGGACCAAATCTATTTTTGAGGTAATCAGAAACAAATGTTAACTAGAAATTGAAGAGCCTTTTCAATAACGCAGAGAATGGTTTAGGAATTTGGAACCTAAAACGAGCTTTCAGTTTTTGCTTACATTCAAGCAGAGCAGAATTTTGGTTTTTCCCCAACTTTTTCTTTTTTGATGGAAGGTTCAGATGTCTTTGGTCAGTCTCTTTCTTTCGCTCTTTCTCCCCAGTTCCACCCAGCCCTATACTCTTTTGACTCACAGTATTTGTTTGCTTCCTAATTTCTCTTCAGTGTTTCTTTTGTTTTTAAAAAGTTCTCCTCAGAACTTTCTCATCACTCTTGCAAAACTAGAAGAGATCTAATTAGAACAAGAAAAATCATAATGGTCTAAATTTTTCTTTAACTACTTTTATTTTTATACCATTGGGCTGTTTAAATGGTCATATATCTTTATCTTAATTTGCTGTAGAATTACTGTTTTATAAAATCAGAAGGGAAGGAAGTGGAGACCACGGCAGGCATTACAAGGGGTAGGTGTGGACTTAGGATTCACACCTAACTGTAATAGAAGCCACTGCAGGTCTTTAGTGTGTGAATATCTGCTTCTCCTGCTGTGTGTTGGGGTTATAGATAATAGGGCTTTTGTGAGGAACAAAATAGGAAAATTTATATTAAGTAATGCCAGGCACATAATAGATGTTCAATAAATGTTCGTTTCCCTTCTTTCCTTGGGAATATTGTATGTAGAATTCATAAATTGGGTAGAAAGTTGGGCTCTATGGATCCTTTCCACATTTTAATATTCTGGGATACTAAGGTTTTCCACATCCTCATTTGCCTGTTTTTCTTTCTGTACTTCATCTAAAAGAAAGGAATATTTTTCCTTAAAAAGAGTTTTTTTTTTTTTTTTTTTTTAAAGAATCAGACCTTCTGTTATTATTTATAAAACTGGCAGATTCTCAAATGGTTTTGCATTACATAAATTTGGCACTTTTTCCTACCATGCCAAACTTTGATTCCTGTGACAGCATTTTTCAACATAGTTTTATAAAACAGTGAAGAATTACGTGATGAAAGCCATAAGTAATAATACTGAACATTCAGTACATAGGAGATTTTTAAGGTACTTTATTCTTTATTACTATTACTACTTACTCAATAGAAAGTGCACTGTATCAACTCTATGTACTCTGACCACTGCTTACATGAAGTACAACAGAAGTGGAGTCTTTGGGAGCAAGACAGTTTGAAGTAAATGAAAAATAAAAGGGAGTTATTCATGAAACCTCATATAAGTTAGCAAACCTGTCTTATTATTCAAATGAAGTTATGAGTTAGATATGTCTACTAGATCACCAGATATGATTGATTGGCAAGTTCTCAAAGCTGAAAAAAAATAAAACTGTTAAACCATGCATTACATTTTTTTCAATAGGGTGGAAATGTTGTAAGAATTTTGTCATAACTGTTCATTTTT
The DNA here is from genome assembly GCA_033961575.1 of Aselliscus stoliczkanus. Lineage (NCBI taxonomy): Eukaryota > Metazoa > Chordata > Mammalia > Chiroptera > Hipposideridae > Aselliscus > Aselliscus stoliczkanus. Next base: position 12,393,249 of record CM066734.1, read on the forward strand.
GTATATTATAACATATTAAACAAGATGGTTTATAAGTTATTTTTGAATCACTGTATTTTTATTACAATTTTTTTTTAATCTATAAAAGTCTTCATGTCTCCATTCTTTTTAAGATGGAGGCACAGTTTAAAAAATACAAAATAGAATCATGGTTCTAGTTTCTTCTCTGTGTAATTTTTCTTTGTCTTAGTATTACGTGTGTAAAATAAGGATATTATCCCTGTTTTCTTTATCATTTGTGATAAATGAGATAATGTATAAAGAATTTTGAGGGTCTTATCAGAACAATAATGATTAAAAACTAGTATTTGCTTACTAAGCTTTTGCCACCTTTGTGTCATACTTTGTAATAGAATCGAAAGGAAACAAGATATAAAATACACGTTTTTAGTACCTTTTTTTTTTGTGGTATACTGATTGGCCTGCATTCAAAGCCTTCTCCAGTGTCACATCAGCTTGGCTTTTGGTCCTGTTCTTCAATTTCTTTTTACAGACCATCTGCTCCAATAAAGCCAGTTGGGTTTCTGCTATCAAAAATCTTTATTCTTGCTTGTGCCTTGAAAGCATCATTCCTCACCTGGGATGTCCTTCTGCTTCCCTTCGAGCCATCTTTCAGGGCACAATTCAGACTCTGTATAGACCATTAAGCCTTCTGTAATCGTTCTAGCCTGAAACAATCTCTCTAAATTCCATTTTCTTGTAGTATATGAACCACCTGCTTCAGAATCAATGGGGTACCTGTCAAAGATACAGAGTTTGGGTCCCTCCCCGACTTGCTGACTATCTGGGGTTAAGTCCTAGAAATCTGTATTTTTAAACCTACTCTGTAAACCTTGGGTATAACTACTATTCTCATGTTTACTACTGTGAAGTGCGTACTGGGCCATTGTGTTCAGTCATTCATTGTTAATTACATGTGTGTGTCTCATCTCCCCATCTGTATTAAACACAAGGACTGTTTATGTTTACTTCATTTTCCAGTAGCGTATAGTCTTTATAATTTTGAGTTGGATGTATAGTAGGCCTCTTGTAGAGATGTCTCCATAATTGACAGGCCTTAATGATCATGTTTATAATTCTAGTGCCCAGCAGGATGCTGTTTTTGAATTAATTTCCATGGGATTTAATGTAGCTTTATGGTACACCAAATATGCTTCAAGACTGGCTGGAAAAGAAAAGTAAGTTAAAGGGGGAGGATTTATATGCATATGTTGTTATTTTTCCAATATATGGAGCTTCGTTGTTAGAAGTCTAAGCTTTTGATAAAAAGTACCACTTCTTATAAGTGACATGATGACTCATAATGTTAGTATTAGAAGTATCAGAATTAGGGAGCCTAGTGTAAAAAGGGAAAAAAATAATTTAATAATCTTGTCATGGGAAAGGTCCTTCTAAATAAAATCCCAAACCAAGAAAAGGAAAACATTAAATACTTGACTATATAAAAGTACCACAAACAAATTTTAAAAACAAATAACAGATGGGTCAAAAAATTGCAGTGCATATGACAAATTATTTTTATAATGTCTGCTCTTACAAATCAGCACAGAAAAGACCAACAAATCAAGTGCATGTAAGCAAAGGACATAAACAGGCAATTCACAGAAAAGAAATATGAACGCTTATAAATATGCAAGGGATGTTTTGAAGGATTAAGGAATTATAAAATAAAATGAGATACAACTTTTATAATAGTGAAAGTGGCTATTAACGATACGAAATGCAGCTACCAATTATGGTGCGTCTGAACCTGGGAAAAATATGCAGCCAATTAAAAATGAAGATTTTATGTGCTGCTGTAAAATTAACTCTAAACTGATTTAGGTGAGTAAAACAAAAGCAGAATGGTGAATATTGTGTATGTGTGTGTGTTTTAAGTGTGTGCATACATTCGGTGTCTAATTTACGCCCGTTTATCCACAGAAGCTAATCTGCAAGGAAAAACAAGCCTTTGTTCAGCTCTCTAGACTGGGTCTCTTGTTTTTCCATTTATAGTCACTTTGGATATTTTTCATGTGCATTTGTCACTTTAAGTGTCAAATTAAATTTTTTGAAAGGAAGAAAACTAGTGGTGAGAAACAAATGGCTAATGTGGTTTTATGAGAATGTAGTAGTTGTTGGTTTTAATACCAGAAACAAGGATTCATCCCCTGAGTGATATAACCACTGTCTTTAAGCATCACAGAAGAGGAAGCGAAAGAGGTCCATCGAAGCCTAAAAATTGCAGCTGGGATTTTTAAACATTTAAAGGTAAAACACAATAATTATAAAATATATCCTTAATGCTTTAATTCTTGAATTTTTCTTTCTTTCTTTATGGAGGGCCAAGGAAGGAAATTATTTCATTATGTAAAAAGAATTAGCATGTATTTTCTTTTCCTTATGTTAATCAGTACCTTCTTGGTGAGTGTAGTCAGTAATAGAATATTAAATGTCTCCATTTTAGAAAGTCAGTGAATTTTACAATGAGAAGTTTCAAGTTGTAATTCGCTGTGTGTTTATCTGTCTCTTGTGAAAAGAAGAGAAAGCAAAGCACAAAAATGGGTGTTTCTGACCATTTCTCACTGCTGCCTGCAGCAGAGGCCAGGGGCCTTGGTTCTGCAACATTGAACTTCTGATTGTCTTCTCTGTATCTCAACAAAAACTCTTGAGGGGCGATCAATACATACTAATTATATTAAGTTGCCTGAAGATATGATAGGGGAAAGATGAATGTATTTTCCAAGCAGAATTACCCCACTGTTAACTGAAGGCCTCCTGGAGGTCAGTGTTTGTTTTTTTTTGTGATAAAATAAGATGTCTGTAGAATGATGACAAAGCTGTGGTTAGAACGAGCTATTGAATTATAGCCTTTTATATCTACAGTTACTGATGTGACAACTGTAGAAATAAATTCTCTGGCTATCATGCAAAAGGGAAGGTTACTGTTTTAGTTCAACATTTTCTGAGATGAAGTAAGACTTCATATCTAATTAATTTATTATGACCCAAATTTTACTCTTGAATTTCTTGTTTTTACAAAAGCTTATAATAAAGCTTGAAAAGTTTTAGTATGCAGGAGCTTTTATTCTCTGTAAGCTTAATATTGCTCTTGTTTTATACATTTTTTGTCAGTACCCTAAATTTCTGATAAATCCCCATTCTAAATGTCTCAACTTTCATTTTCTTCATCTCTCACAGCTGGGTTAAAATAAATTTGACTTTTTGTTTTTCTTTCTCAGGAAAGCCATATCCCAAAGCTTATCACACCTGCAGAAAAGGGGAGAGATTTAGAAGCACGACTCATAGAAGCTTATATTATCCAGTGTCAGGCTGAAGCTCAAGAAGGTATCCTAAATATTGTAAGATTTTTTTTGAAGGAAGTCTATGTTAACATTTAATTCTTTTTTTTTTTTTTCCTTTTTTTAAATCAGAATTAGCTGGAATAGAGTTTCAGGTTTTGAGAAATCTATAGTGAGGAATAATTTTACCTTTAGCATTTGCCTGATTTTTAGTTAGCAGGAAAAGGCCTCAGTTTAATAGCTGTTTTTAAGAGGATTTTGATTTCAAGCCATTTCTGACAGCATAAAATTCTGTAACTCATCTCATCTCCCTCTACCTTGCTCATTCCTTTTCCTCTTCCACTATTTGTCTTACTTTAAAATCTTCACCTTTCAATGGCAATGGCAGGAAATAAATGAAGACTTCTGTGAAAAGAGTGAAGAAACCTTGTAGGCTTTTGTTTTTCTTTATTCCAAACTCTAGTGCCTTGAAAGTATTTATTTCCTCTTACATTATGTTATTTTGTAGTAGTAATTTTCCATGATTAGCTAGTGATCGGCTAGTGATTTATTTAAAAAATCGTTTCAGGACCAACAAGCTCAGTATTTTCTGTTTATGTTTGCATTTTCTGTAGCTTACTTTTCATGTCAAAGCTTTTAACAAACTGTATTAAAATCCCAAATAAATTGTGGGACTGTCTTTTGCCCTTTCATGGAACTTAGAGTGCATGCAAATGAAGATAATTATATATTCATTTTACTGTGCTTTGGTTACAGTAACAATTGCTCGAGCGATTGAACTGAAACATGCTCCAGGACTAATTGCTGCTCTGGCCTATGAAACAGCCAATTTCTACCAAAAAGCCGGTACATTTATGATTCTGATATATTTTTAGTCTAGATTTTCAGATTAATCTCTTGCCTAAAGAGAGAACAAGCAAATCAAAAAGATTCTCAGATTTTTTTTCATTATTTGAAAACAGGAATAATAGCTACATTATTTTTATTAATTTTGTTTAAAAGAAAATAAAAGAGTTAATGCTGTTCCAAGTTAATATGCTACATAGCTTCTAAGGGAAAGGACAATACCATATTTTTTAACCAGTTATATCTAATAATTATGTAGTTGTTTTACTTTTGAACTTTTTTTTGATCTTTTTAACTACCTTATAGTTAGTTACTATCCTTATTTAGACAAGAAACTGAAACCCAGAGAATTAATATAACTAACCCATATTTTAACTGCTAGCAGATAGGAAACTGAGACTAGAACTCCGGTCTTCTCATTAGCCTATTTTTTGTCATTCACTTATTTAGGAAGCAGGCATATGTTTCTATTTATGGGATGGTTACTATTTTAGCTGCTGGGTATACAGAAATCAGTAGAATAGATTCACAGTCTAGAGAAGGAGACAAATTTGTATATAACCACATTATTGAAACAGGAAGTAAACAAGATGTCGTTAGAGCAGTGAAATAAAAGCCTAAAGGATATGGGCATGCTTCTTGGCTTCCTAGAGGAAAGTAGTGCTTTAGCCTTGTTTTGAAATATAAATAGAAGTTGTACATTTGCTAGGAAGCTAGCAAGTGTATGGGAAGAGGGGAACATTCTGTGGTATGTACAGAGATAAGAAAACTTAGCACATCCTGGGACCTTTAGACAGATGATGCTCTTAGCTGAAAGAAACTAGATCAGCGATAGGAGATAAGGTTAGGAAAGTCTGCGTGTGAGAGATCATCAATTAGTTTGTGGGCCCATGTACAAAGTTGGCCTTTATTTAGTAGATGTTTGTGATCCATTAGAAGGTAAAGTAAATCTGACTTAATTGGATTTGAATTTAAGGATGGTCCCCATAGTTGCAAGATGAGAAATGGGCATGCTAGGTGAAGGGATATGGAGAGAAAAAGTTGGTGTGAGAGCAACTTGGCAGATGCCTGAGTGTGTGTATTTTATAGGAGATTCAGTGGTGGGGTGGTGAATGAGAGTGTACCCTTTATGTTTCTGACTTGGACGACTAGACTACTCTATGCGTTGCTGTATTATATAAATTTTTAAAAGATAATATAGTAAAACTCATATTTACCTTGAAGTTCTTAATCATATCTATGTTTATCATACATTAAACTTAAGGTACTTCAACCATCAAATCAAAGAGGACCCATGGTATTCAACCAATCTTATGTAGTTAAAATATGCTTATCGGAAAGAATAAGTCCCTTTAAATAAAGCGAGGTTTTTAAAAAATGTGTAAATGCTTGAGGCTTAGACTTGAGTGGCATTCTGCTTTTAACATCTGAACACATGAACTAAAAGTCTTCTAGTGAATCAGGGTGAAATTATATTTCGCTTTTTAAAATGTAACTTTAGATCATACTTTATCCAGTTTGGAGCCTGCCTACTCTGCTAAATGGAGAAAATATCTTCTCTTGAAAATGTGTTTCTACACAGCTTATGTAAGTATTTACAACTCTAAAACAATGTAAATTACTGTCTTTCCAGCCCCTTGAGTGCCAGGTCTGTCATCTCACCAGACTCTTAATTAGCATTTTACAAATAATAGACAGCTGTCAGTAAATGATCACAGGCAGTCAGTGCAGTCATTGTGAACTGAAGTGGGTGGCAAGAGATGAAGCAGAGTCACAGAACTGGACTCTCACAATGCAGTTACTGTTCGATTTAAACCCACTTTTCAGCTGGAAGTTGTGCATACTTAATAAGAATTCTCTCATATTTCATCCTCTACATTGAGAAAGTTATGTACTAATTCAAATCTTAAGGCATACCACACAGGACATCACCTGGGTTGGTGAAGAACTGTTGAGCACTCTTTTGGAAGTTATCTTTTAGTCTTTTATACCCACCAAACAAATGTATTTTGTTGGTTAGAGCATTTGATGGGAGACCATCAAAAGCCTCTTTCAGGTCTAGGTTGATGTTTTTCTGGCTTACGCCATCTAATCTGGTTTCAAGCGTACTGTGTAAGACCATGTGCTGCCCCTGCACTGATGGGGGCAAGCAAAGAGCGAACGTGTCCAACTTCAGGTGATGCATTGCTCTTAAAACCTGTTCAGTCCTTCACTTCCGTCCTCCCTTTCCATCAGCACAGCAATTTCCCTCCTTTATCCAGTGTGTCCAATTTAAAAGCAGATTTCAGGGCCGGCCGAGTGGCGCGGTGGTTAAGGGCTGGCTTGGGAAGTCAGCAGCCCCGGTTTGGGTCCCACATATGAGGGCCAGTAATACTGCCCTCAAAAAAAAAGCAGATTTCAGCAAATACTTTCTGTTCTCAGCCCATGGCTGGAAGGCTAGTTTGGCTCAAAGGCGTGAGATAATTCTACTTTCGATACTAACAGAGATGGGGGAAAGCTCATTCAAGTAAATAAATGTAAAGGATCGTATTGACACTTCAAACAATGGACAGAGGCATTGATTTATCTGATGCATATATAAAACAATGACAGTGGAAAGCATCTTTTGGGGAAACAACAAATGCAGGTTTGTTTCTTTTATCAGGCTTACTGTTACCATGGTCAGACTTTGTTGGCTAGTGATAAATGTGGTGAAGCAATCAGGTCTCTCCAAGAAGCAGAAAAATGTAAGTATTTCTGCCAGAAAATGAACTCCCTTTTTAAAAAGAAATGTTTTCTCATAAAGGGGAGAGGCACTTCAAAGAGATTTTGGCTGAGTTCATGAAAGGGCATGGAAATGAGGGAGGTAATTGGAAAAAAGAAAAAATTGTTTCAGACACCTAGAATCTATAGAAAAGACCCACCTTCCCCTCGTAGTACTGGCATTGCTATCATACTAGGTAAAAAGCAGTAAAATTCCCTTCTGTCTATGATTTAAAGCCTTTTTAGTATAATAATCAAAAATCATAATCAAATGACTTTATGTCCCTTTCACGTGCAGTTTATGCCAAGGCAGAAGCATTGTGCAAAGAATATGGAGAAACCAAAGGACCTGGACCGACAGCCAAACCTTCGGGACACTTATTCTTTCGGAAACTTGGAAATCTTGTGAAGAATACTCTAGAAAAATGTCAGAGAGAGAATGGATTTATGTGAGTAGAGCTCAGTATTATTTTAATAATATTAATAATGGTATACAGTTGACTCTCGACCCAACCAGGTTCAAACTGCTCAGGTCCACTTATAGACGCAGACTATTTTCAGTAAATACATACACTGTTTGGAGGGGTCTGCGGATGAGGAGGGCTGACCGCATTGAGCTTCTCTTTAAAGTGGTAATCAGGTTCACTTGTGTTGGACCTAACTTTTATTCTGCTTCTAATGATGATATAGAAAAGCAGATTTTAAATTGTAAACGTGAGATCTTACCATACAGCTTCCTATGCTGTCCTAATTTTCTGTTCGTTTCCCTGCCATTCCTCCTCCATGTGTTATATATATCATCTCAGCGCCTTTTGTGTGTTCATCTCACTCCGGTTCCAGCTATCTATGCTCGTAAAGCGGGGAAATTAATTTTCTGTCAGTCAAGCTGTTATCCATGATTAAATCAGTATTGTTCCAACTGTTGATCACCACTACCTGTGTAAGATGGTAGAATCAATTTTATCTCTCCTTTTATCTCTTTACATCCTCCCCCTTATAATCTGCCCCTGGTCACTGAGCTCTTTTACTTCATTGAACTTGCCACGTTTTAAATTCTGTCACTTCTTTGGAAAGTATCCCTGAAACCCCCAGTCTGGGCTAATTGCCCATCTTTTGTGTGTTTGTAGCACTCTCCACTCGTAGCTTCAGTTACATTGCATTGTAGTTAACAGGTTTGTTGACTGCGTCACCTACTCATTTGTAAGCTACCTGAGACAGGAAAACATCTTCTTCATTAAGCTGTTGTTTCTCACCCAGGGCCTTGAATGTCATAGGCATCAAATAATTGATGAGCAAATAAATGAATCGCTGTTTCAATTGCTTTTTGCAGTTACTTTCAAAAAATTCCAACAGAAGTCCCACAACTGGAACTCAAAGCAAATTATGGTCTCGTAGAGCCCATACCTTTCGAATTTCCTCCTACAAGTGCACAGTGGACGCCGGAAACGCTCGCTGCATTTGATCTCACCAAGAGACCCAAGGATGACAGTGTACGAAATTGTTTTGTTTTTTCCATTCACAGAAGTTGAAAAAGAATTCAGAGTTAGCATTTTGATCTTTTTCCCTATATAAGGAGATATGCTGTGTTTGTGTAGATGTTAAATTAGTTAGCTGCAGTGCTTGGTGTAATCCGTTATAGAGTTCAAGAGATAAGCCCTATAGGCCATAGTTGTCTTCTGATTGTCTACTCAATTGACTGACATTGTTTTCAACATACTGCCTTACCTTTTTTTCCAGTTTGTGAGAGCCTCTTTTAAGAAGAGGGGGAGAACAGAGCTAAGAGAATGGCTTATCTGTATTTATGTTGCTATAGCAATATTCTCTGTTTTTGATTTAGTATAGTGCAGGGCTTTTGAAGATTTGACCTATGTCCAACAGCTCACAAAATCATCCAGGGGTGAAATGCGACTGCCTTTATTCATTGGTATCTAAGCACATCTTGGTTAACTAAATCAGATGGTAGATTAAGCGGCAGTATTAAGGTTTGACTGCCAAAAAAGGAGGGATCTGTGAAAAAGGAATGGGAATTATTTTGCAGCCATAGCTCTTTACTTGAAATTGGATGGTTTCTATATAATTTTATATAGTTTTCTCCCCATACTAAAAGCATTTTTCCTGTCCAGCCTCTAAAATAATACCCTACAGGCCAGTCGAGCTGGTTGCTGGTTGGATTCCCGGCCTGAGCCGAGCAGCCGCTGAGCCTACCAACAGGTGGCAGGATGGCTCAGCTAGAAAAAAATAAAATAATACCCTAATAGCCTGTTAACTATCATAAGTGATTTCCAAACTTAAGGGGTTCCCCATGCATATGTTCATCACTCAGTTTCCCCCTCCTCAGAAAGAGTAAGAGGACAGTTAGCTTGATTTTTGCCTGTCCATTCAGGTTTTCATCCTCACTGAAATGCTGCCTTCCGGTTATGCCTTAAATCCATATATCACTTCTGGAACAGCTTTGTTAATCCCAGTGTTGTGTAATTTAATATAGTATCTTTTAAAAATCTGAAGTGGAAAAGATCTAGTGTTTGTTTTCCAAAGCTCAGTGTATGTTCTTATACTGTGTTTTCCTTTCTCTCTAGACCAAACCCAAACCAGAGGAAGCGGTAAAACCTGTGAGAGAACCAGATGTCAAACCTCAGAAGGACACTGGGTGCTACATCTCCTAAAACGCATCCATACGGTGTGCACTTTGAATTTCCGTACTAGTAGATGGGATTAAACCATGAACTTCAGTTCCTGTTTCTTGAAATGACTCTCTGAAGCCTACAGAACGATTTAGTACATTCAGAGGGAACCTACTTGCTTTCAGTCTGTTTGTTTTTGATTTTTAATATAGTGGAGAGTTGTCAATCTTTGTTTCCACACTCCTTTCTTTTTAACCAGGACAACGTGTGAAGGATGTTATTGTGCCTCTGACAGGCATATTTGAGGATTGAATTTTTCTTTTCCCCTGCCTGAACTCTGGGTAGTAATATGTTACAGGTCAATACATTATAGGCCAGAACCAGGTGGTTTCAGGTGTGTTTTTCTGTCTTCACAAAAATTTATTTTCCTTCTTGTTTGATACCACATGAATGACAGGCGTCTGTTTTTGACAGTTGTTTTCCTTTACCGTTTTGTTAATTGTAGCACAGACTTGTTATGTTCTGACTTAGTGAACTTTTCTGGTGGAAAAAAGAAAGTTATATATATGTAGTTAAACATCAGAAAATCTTCATACCAGATCCCTTCCATACTTTCGAATCTATGATTCTCTCAAAAATCGGCGTTTACAGGTGTGTTGAGACCATCGAAGAACTTATTCCTGTGTTGGGTATCCCTCTACTTCGTTTCAGTTTCCATAAACCTGCATGATATTACAAGCATCTTTCTAACTGGCTTTTTACTTAAAGGAGAGAACTTTGTCACAGCCCGTCATGTTTCTATATGAGAGAAGACAGAATGAAAAGTTTTTGCAGAAGTCAAATACTGCATGATGTGAAAAAAAACTTGAAACCTAATGCAGATGGGTTATCCTGGAATACACTGGTAACTCTCTACTTCTTTGTTAAAGAAGTTAGAGTAAAATGCCTTCGTTACCTGATTTCAATGTACATTGTTTTTATATGGTTTTCTAATATACACATCCTGTCAGAAATGTATTGCTTTAGGCCGAAGGCCATACAAAAACTTAACAGAGCAAACAGAGACAGTATCATCTTAAGCATAGGTTCTAATATTTGCAACAATTAGTTTAGTATATATACAGACTTGGGATATAGTGGATGCATAATATGTTAACAAAAGTCATACGTCAGTAGGTTAATCGACTTTTGGTTCTTCTGGGGCGTTAGCTAATTTTCCTATTATAAATGGATTGGTTCCTTAATAGAAATAATAGTAGTAGTGTATCTTGAGAGCTTAGGACGTGCCAGGCACTGTGCTCAACACTTATATAAACAAACTCTTGAATCCACACAGCAGCTCCGTGAGAAATAAGTAAAACCTGCATAAAGTGTTGAAATAGGAATAAATACTTCATTATGAAGAATGAATTGATTATGCCTTTCTAAATCAATATTGTGTTCAAATAAATGATTACTTAAATCATAATTTATACTCTTGAGAAAAACTACATAGAATCAGAGAGCATTTTTTTTTTCAATGTTATAGAAATGCTACTGAAAATAATATATGGAAACACTCCTGGCTGTAAAAAACATTGCATATTTGAAGCTGCAGTATCCAGAATAAGTGGAGTAATAACTGAACAGACAATTTAATTTTATTTTACTGTCTGTAGAAAAAACATTTTAGTCGGATTTCACTGTATTTTGCTTACAAAATCATTTGCCTGTTGTTTGTGTGCCATTTACTGAAAATTTGGAACAGTACTTGCTGCCAGCGTATTACTCTTGGCCTATAGGATCTGATCATCGTACGTACTAGTGCTTATTAACCTAGCTACTAAATTTTCACAGTGATGTGGATCACACTACCTTATATGGAATGAAAACATGTAACATGCGCAGTGCTTCTGTAAAATGCAGTAAATACTGGTATTTTAATCCATAATTGGCAACTGACATAAGTAGATAATAAATATTCAGTTGACTCTGCAAAGGCGATTACTTGATGACTAAACTATCCCATTATTTATCATATGCTTTGAAGTAGTGTTGGAAATTTTGGAAAGTTAACTAATGTAGAGAAGTTGCATGAAGATTCTAGAGAGATGTAACTATTTGTGTTGACGAACTACTGCAGACATTTCATATTAGTTTAAAGCGGATAATGACAGCTAACACTCTGCTGAAAGTGTTTGTATAATGAATTATCTTTTTATTTATGAAAATAAAATAATTTTACTTACAGTTTCGTTGGAATTTTTATTTGCTTTTCTGTAAATATTTTTACATTTACTAAGCCAGTAACAGTTAATATAATGCAAAATCATAATTGGCTTGTACATATTTTATTCTTAGTATTTATCCAGCATGACCCGGTATTGTGTTCTGTGCTAAGCTAAGCCAAAGAGCTTATCATTACCACGTGTACAATCCACTGTAGAAAACGTTGTACTTTGGAAACTTGAGATGGCATTTTCAGTGTTCCATAAATGTACACAGAAATAAAACCATATGCCGAAATATTTCCTTATTCTCCAGAGCAATTGTGATTTTTAAAATGCCACTTTTCTTATCTCAATATGTCCTTAGAAATGAACTTGCAGTGTCATTGGTAGTGAATACTACTCTGTGGGGCTTTGGACATCCCATCCCTGCTTTCACCAGAGGCTTGATGCTTAGACCAGAGGGGAAGGTGGCAATGGAGTACCACAGTGGCCCCCCAGGTGAACAGTGTTAATTAGCTCTTGTGTAATTACCCAGTGCTGGCATTTGCTGCATTGTAATCTGGTTCATTTACAAACTTTTTTTGATTAATAAACACTAAAAGAACTTGAGGAAATTTTAGGCATTAGGCATTACAACCTTCCTGAAGTTAAATGCCAAGATTAGAACTAGTATGTTGTTTTGCAGATAACAGATTACAATGCTGTGTTTCAGTGAAGGAGTTAATTAAAATGAAATGATCAGCATGTAAATAGAATGAGAAATAGATTAAAAAGTAATCATTTCAACACCAGGAAATAAAGACAATTATAAGTGTGTTTTCATTTTCCCCATCTGTTACAGAGTACCTTACCCCACCCATTAAAACAAAGTAAATGTATGATTCATTTATTAAACAAATTTGAGTAGTAACTCTGTGTCAGGTATCCTAGGGACAGAAGATACAGCAAGGAACGCACAGGTAGAAACTCCCATTCTGACCAGAGGGCGGGGTAGGGGGCTGAAGGGCAGAGGGAGATAAACAAGGTAAGAAATACAGCGTGTGTTCAGTGATAGGTGCTAAGGAGGAGACATGGGTGAGACGCTGAATGTGGTGGAGGTGGTGGTAAAGTGAACGGGAAATTGCCTTCAAAGAGAGCTCAGAACAAAGGAGTAGAAGACCTGAAGGAAAGGAGGGGACAAAGTCTAAGGGAAGAAAGACTAGTCCAGAGAAGAGACAACACAAAGGTCCCTGCAGGAAGAGAGTCTGATTGGAGTGATACGAGGACAGTAGTACAAGATGAGGTCATCAAGTGTGAAATCTACAGACTTGGCCATTGGGAGGACATTGGCTTTCACTCTGGGTGAGCTGGGAACCCACTGGGGAGTTCTAAGTGGAGGAGTGACATGATCTGATCAAGGATTAAACAACTCTGGCTGCCTTTTGAGTCTAGATTGTAGAAGAAAAATGAGGAGGCCTCTGCAGTCTCGTAGGTGAGAGAGGATGGCTTAGACCAGGTTGGTCACAGTGGAGGGCTGATATCAGGATTCCAGAAATATCCATGAGAATTTCCTGATGGGTTTAATGTGAGGTGTGAGTAAAGGAGAAGAATCAAGGATGACTCCTCTGTTTTTGGTCTGAGCAACTGGTAAGAATACAGCGTCGCCATTTATTGCAATGGGAAGACTGCCAGAGTGTGCGTGTGTGTGTGTGTGTGTGTGTGTGTGTGTTGGGGGCTGGGGGGTGATGGGGAGCGCAGGAAGGGAAAGGGTGCCCTGCAAGTATGAGCAAAGATTTAGACGTGTTAGGATTGACATGTCTGTTAGACATCCAAGAAGGGATGCCGAGTGGACAGTAGGATCTATGAATCTGAGATTCAGGGGGAAGGTCTGACCTGGAGATAAAAATATTGGGTATAAATGTGTGTAGATGTGTTTACAGCCATAAGACCAAACGAGATCATCAAGGGAGTAAACTAATCACTGAGCCCCGAGGCCCTCCAGTATTGAAGGGTCAGGGAGGTTACAGGTCTGTTATATACTTCGGAACAATCGATGAACTAGAATTGCGGTTTTTAAGAAACAAGTAGAGGTGCTTATATGAAACGTAAAAAGCATGTTGTGGGGATTATCTGGCCCTCTGAAAGATCACTTACAAAACAGTCATGTCAGCGTTCTTGGTGTGAAGTTGGCAATGCTCTCTAGACTTTTGTAAATAAAAGTAAGTAGATTCCATACTGTTCAGTTTTGAGCCCCTCTATATGACTGGTGACTTTTGCATAGCACATCCTAAAACATCCAGTAGGTGGCAGAAAACATCCACTAAATCAACTGCAACTCTCTCTCTCTCTCTCTCTCTCTCTCTCTCTCTCTCTCTCTCTCTCTCTCTCTCTCTCTCTCTCTCTCTCTCTGTCATTATTTCTCTCCCCCTCCTTTTCCCCCTTCCTCCCCTCCCTTCCCTTGGAGCCCCTCTGAATTAAAAGATGTGTATGTTTATTTAATGCACAACACTATTACCATGAAGAAAAAACACCAGTATTTCAGAGAGCCAACAGGTCCCATTGGTCTGTAAGATTCTGGGGAGTGGGATCCAGGTGTCTGGGGATGGGGTACTTCCCCAGAAATGTATGAGTTGGGAGATGGTTTTGAGAGGAGTAGATTGACGTAATGACACTGTTAGGTCTTATTCTGAATCTTAATATTTAAGCCTTTTAGCTCTGGGCAAGGCAGGAAGGAGGGCTCAGAAAGCAAAGCAAAAAACCTTGAAAAAAATAATAAATCACAAGTCTCTCTTTCACTTTAGAAGTTACATCCTTGCCCACTCTCCTGAGTGCACTGGTCCCCAAACTTGCCTGCACATTGGCATTGCTTGGGCAGCTTCCCAAATACAATGCCCCTGTCCCACCCCTAGAGATTGGGATGTATGTCATCTGAGATGAAGCCTGGTCTTGGCAGTTTTATAAAGACCTCCAGGTGATTCTAACAGGAAGACAAAATTCGAGGCCCACTGGGTTTGCTTAATGCCAAATCTGTAAATATAACTGACCTTCCCATAACTCAGACATGTTCCACCCTCTAAGTCACACACAAGAGAACTTCCACGTCAGCATATGGATCGAGGGAGTTGAATGGCCTCAGCCTAGCTTTTCAGTGATTTATCATCTACCCAACAACTTTTACCTCCAAATGTCATACTACTTTAAAAACCAAACAATCAATTAAAGCAATGAAAGAAAAAGCAGAGGGGTTTTGTAGGTGAGTTGCTTTTTGAATATGTTTTATTTGCTTTTCATTGTTATAGAATGTTTTATTTCTCATGGCACTGACAATATTTACTTTTGCAATAGTATACGTAGCATATTATTGGTCTTCAATGCTTCTCTCTCTCTCTCTCTCTCTCTCTCTCTCTCTCTCTTTCTCTCTCTCTCTCTCTCTTCCTTAGTGCAGCTTGATTTTATGTTTTGCTTAATTGTATCCAGCATTTTTGTGTGTTTGGAACAAGAAGCACGATTTTTCCACATCAACTCAGTCTGTCATATTTGCTGATACAATCTTATATAAAATATTAAGACAATACTGTACTTACCACATTAGAATAGCGCTTGGCCCATATATACTATTGAGTAAGTGATAGGTACTTAATAATAGCTAGCTTTTATTAAACACTATTTGCTAAGAATTGTTCTAACTCCTTTATGTGTCTTTACTCCTCTACTCATCAATCTTATAAAGTTGGTACCATATTCACACACATATTCAAACTATATCATTCTTATTTTATAGATGAGAAAACCAAGACACAGGGATAATAAGTAATAGGATTTTGAACCTGGGCAGTCTGGCTCCAAGCTTGTCAGCTTTATTGAGATTTAATTTAAAGACAATAAAATGAACATTAAATCGAGAATTAATTTTGACAAACGTACACAGCTGAGTAAACACTACTACAATCATGGTATCTATTAGAACATTTGCATCACTCCTAAAAGTTCCCTTTTGTCCCTTTGGAATTAATCCCTTGCCCTCTCTTCTCACCTCTAACAAACATTGTTTTCTACTCCTATAATTTTGCTTTTTTATTTAGCATAATGCTCTTGAGATTTCTTCATAGTGTTGCAAATATTAGTTGTCACTTTAAATTGCTGAGTAGTATTCCATTGAATAGCTATATACCACATTTTATTTATTTGCTGGGTGATAGACATTTGTTTGTTTCCAGTTTGGGGCTCTTACAAATAAAGCTATTGTGAATATTCACATACAACTCTTTAGATGGATATGTTTCCATTTCTCTTGGGTAAATAAATATCTAGGCATGGTATTATAAGATTATATAGTCAGTATATGTTTGACTTAAACTGCCACATTGTCCCCCAGAGTGTCGGTACTGTTTTCCATTCCCAGTAGCAATATATGGGAGTTCTAGTTGCTTCACTTACTCAACACCTGGTATTGTTAGTCTTTTTAATGTTAGCTCTCCAGTGAGGATGTTTTGATACTTCATTGTGGTTTCAATCTGCATTCTCTAATGACATACATTGAACAACTTTTTCTAAGTTTGCTTGGCATCTGTAAATCTTTGATAGAGTGGTTATTCAAATTCTTTGCCCATACTTTAATTGAATTGTTTGTGTTTTACCTATTGACTTGCAATAATTCTTTGTATATTCTGAAAATAAGCTCTGTACTGGATGGATAGTTAGCAAATACTTGCTCCCATCTGTGCAAAATCTGTACTGTTAACCACTACGTATATTGCCTCTCAATACTTACTGAAATGATTGAGGAACTTCTGCAGGGCGAAGGCCACTTACCACTAGCAGTTGTGGGTTTTAATTAATAAGGGGTAAGAGAACCCTGCTGAAATTTTTGTTTGAAGACCTAAAGTTCACATTTTCACTACTAAATGAATCTTCTCCATTTTGGTACAGAAATGAACAACCCTCTCTTGGATTTGAAGAATTGATGAGATCACTGCTGTGATTACATCTGAATTCTGTCTTTACCATCCTGAAAATAAGCAACATCTCTCACACTGCTTTATGCAACTTGCTCTAAGGTGTCCTGTTTTGAATGTACTAGTTGTTTTGCTTCCTTATGGAAAAAGACAGTTTCCAGCAGTTAGAACTAGAGAAGCGTGGACCTCCCAAAAGAATTATCCATTTTGCTGATGGAGACATCATGGAAGAATATAGCACTGAGGAAGAGGAAGATGAAGACAAAGAACAGAGAACAAATTCACCACTTGACCTTGTAAGCTTAGAATGTCAATCTTAGTGAACATGAGGGCTGAGTGAATGAGAGATTAAGCCAGACAAGGTTTGTAGAAAATACAGTTTTAAGAACTCCTGGGTCTCCGTGGTTCGTTTTCTAGATCCATGTATAGTCAACACATAATTTTGATAACCTGAATTTTTTCATCTATGAGAGACACAATGGAACATATTCTAAAGCATTTTGAAATGTCAATGAAAGACTCTGTAGTCACCATACCTGTTATTAGTCTCTCTAACTTGATTTCTCTCTCTTTTTTTTCAGTCAAAACTTGCATGGGGGCCCTACCTACGGTATTGGGCAGGACGAATAGCAAGCACTTCATTTTCTAGTAAGTACCACAAAGGTTATTTTTTTCTGTCCCACATATAGACTTACAGAGCCTCCGAGTTAGATGGAACTTCCAATGGTTTAATCCACCCCACGGCATTCTGAAGAAATGACCTAGTCACTTCTAGATCTAAGCTGGAACACTGCCAAAAGCGTCGAACCTCACATCTTCAGGCAGACCCTTCCATCTTTTTTCAACCCTTGTTAATAAATTCTATCATATATTTTGTCTTCTTTTATAGTTCTTCTCCCCATTGAACCTAGTTGTCTTTCTTAAAAGTCATGCAAAACCAGTCTACACTCCTCTTCTGTAGGGCAGAGATTCAAATATTTGAAAACAATAGTCAGTCCTCCCTGAGATGACTCTTCACCTAAATAAACTTACAATTTTTTTAAACTATTGTTCTGTGACGGAGTTCCAAATTCCCTTGTCAAAATCATGCTAGTATAAACAATAACCTGAGTGACCCCTCCCAGGGGCATGATGCACGGCCTACATGGCTATTTATAATAGATGAAACACTGAATCTTATTTTGCTTGCTCTTCACCAATTTTCTTTAAAACACAATTGGCAACATCTATTAATAATTACTCATTTCCTTCTAACTTGCATTTGTTTGTGCATATGACACGGGAGAAAACAACTCTAAAAATCTGAGAAACTATAAAATACAACTCTTAGGAATTGGTCTTCATTCATTCAATGAATAACCATTTATTGAGCATCAGTATGTACTCGGTGCTATGCTGCTCCCTGGGACACAAAGAAAACTGACAATCTTTGCTTGCAAGGAACTCCGTAGTCAATGAATAATGTAGGCCAGTAAACATGCCTATAATTATAATTTGTTGTCACAATTGCCGGAGTAGAAGGAGCATAGGGTCTATAGACTGGGATACTCAGCAATGCTGGCATATGGAGGAGACTCGACAAGAGTGCTATGAAAGTATGTCTGGCCTAGGCCAGCTTGGAGACCATAACCGTGACTGCGGGGGTGGGGGGAAGGTCTTTAAATTATAGTAAAAAGTAATGATAGGGGTGATTTAGTCAGATGCTATGAGCCTTAACGAAATACGTACTTTTTTTTTAAGATTTTTTTTTTTAATTGGGGAATTGGGGGAGGGCAACAGTATTGGGGAATTGGAGGAGGGGACCAGCCAAGTTGTTGTTCTTCAATCTTCGTTGTGGAGGGCACCAGTCGCCATCTGGCTTCCCATTGACAGCTCGTGGCCTCTAAGCTCCAGGTGCTGTGTTCAATCTTAGTTGCGGGTGGGCGTAGCCACCATGCCATGCGGGAGTTGAACCAGCAGCCTTGTTGTTAAGAGCGCATGCTCTATCCTCTGAGCCATCCGTGCAGCAGCTCAGCTCAAGGTGCTGAGTTCAATCTTTAGTTGCGGGTGGGTGTAGCCCACCATCGAACAGGCAATCTTGTTGTTACACCAGCTGAGCCATCCTGCCACCTGTTGGCAGCTCAGCAACAGCTCAGCTAGGGCGCAACTTTCACTGATCCATGTGGGAATCAAACCCGCGGCCCCGTTGCTCAGAGCACGTGCTCTAAGCCAACTCTTAACCAACTGAGCCTCTCGGCTGGCCCCAATAATAAGTAGTTTTACATCAGTGTGGAGGGTTAGTGATTTGGAAGTTACTTTGGAGACACAGGTGAATACCAAACTGACCTTGACTATTGGTAGAAGAAATGCTATCTTCCAGAGAGCTCAATGCTTTAGTTATGGCAAGATTGTTTAAAGAGATAAATGGTTTGGAGGGAGGGAGCCTTAGGAAATTAGGTCAGGTGAAAGAAGCAAAACTCAATACAGCAATAAGAGAGTGTGAAGGAGAAGGGCGACCACAGGGATTTCCACAGTGGGCTTTGACTCAGGGTGGTGGGGACAGGATGCATGGGAAGTCAGGGTGCCTTCAGGGTTCCAGACAGTTCTGTGGCATTAAGGTGCTTCTGCTTGGGGCTTCCAGACTATAGCGGAGGCATAAATATGCTATTAGCCAGTGCCCTGGTCTCTACACAGAGACTTTGGAGAGGGCTGGAACCCAGAGAACATTCACTGGTCATTCATTTTTTCCATTTAAAATCCTAGTCAGTCACATCCAGGAAAGCAGTCTATGATTTATTCTAATATTTTAGAAACTTCTCTTATACCCATGTACTAGGCATGGTGACACATGAGTGAGAGTAATTTTGAAGACAGAAAACACATTTAGACACACCACCCGAGTAATAGAAACTTCTCTTATACCCATGTACTAGGCATGGTGACACATGAGCGAGAGTAATTTTGAAGACAGAAAACACATTTAGACACACTGCCTGAGTAATAGTCCAAGAAGTGAAATGAGTCAGGGGATCAGAAAGTCCTGTAGTGGGGGGGTTAGAATTCCTATAATGTGAAGGGAAACATTTCTAGGAGACACCCCCAGGAAACCACTCAATATGCTCAACTTTTATCCCTGACTCTAACATAACAATCACAGCGCTGAGCCTGCTGACCACCTTGCTACTATTCTTGAAGGCAGACAAGGAAGGCCTACAACTGCTAGTAAGAAGGAATGGTCTTGATACACAGAAGAATTTCTGACCTGGATTTTGATAACACTGGATTGACATTTTTGGTGTAACGTGAAATACTCATATACTCATAGCTGACGATCAGGTGATACTCATGGGACTGACATCACCAATTCTGATTGCTCAAGACCCATGCTGTCCCTGTTCTGAAGTGCTTTGAAACCCTCTACTGATATATTCATCTGGAAAGGATAATTTAAATGTAATCCCTTGTGAAGATAGAAGATTGAACCAATTCCCTTTGAGTCCTAGAATTTTTTTTGAAAAGTCCAGAGCCATTGAAATCTTTTGTCAGCCTTGAAGCTAAGTATGGTTACTAGACTAACTGCAGGCAAGTTGAAACTCTTGGCATCTCAACTGACTAAGCTTTCCTGGTGAATTCATTTTACCCAAGTGTTTGTTCTTTCTTTTAGCATGTGAATTCCTGGGTGGAAGATTTGCTGTCTTCTTAGGTCTTGATCAACCCAAATATCAGTATGTGTTAAATGAGTACTATAGGATACAAAATAAGGTATGTGACATCCTGAAGGGGACACCAAGAGCCCTGGGATGGGAAAGTTGGTGGCTCCCGCTTTGGACCACATGGAAGAGTTTTTTTCCCCAGCTGTTACTCATGTACAGCAGGTCCTGGAATAACATTTCGTTATAATGTTGATGAGAGGCAATAGTGACTCAACTCTTGTTTATGTCAGTTAGCCTATGGTAAAATTGGTTCCTTACACATAGTTTTTCTTAAAGTCATCAATGATCTTAAGTGAGGATTTACTGTACTACAATTTCACTGAGTTCCCATGGTCAAACTGATTTATTTTTCTATTGCCCCTTACTCCCATGACACTTTTTTTTTTTTGTATTTGCCTCTCTTCTGTGCAGTTAAAATGTCATGAGATGGGCCATAGAAGGTAGCTGAACGTAAAGCCTGAGATTGCTTATAGGAGAAACTTCTTACAAGGATGTCTTTATAAGAGGGGGCGTTCCGAGATATTTGGCTTATAGTTAAAGCTTTCCTTATTTCTCTCCACACCAGGAAAGTGACAAAGAAAGCAAAAGGAATGGATCAAAGGCCCAGCCATCCAAGGTTCCTAATGAAAAGTGTCACCTGGAAGCTGGAGGCCCAGAGTATGGAACGAGATGACAGGACAACGCAGAGGGCGTTTCTCAGTGGAGCGCCTCACCCAGGGGGCGCCTGGTGGCAGATTGCAGCTTGTAATGGGAATCAGGGTTGTAGTTCCCCTGGAGCTCTGTTCTTTGACCATTGATTGTCATGGCAACAGCACCACAGGTAGCATTTCTGAGTCAGCTCTGATCTTCATCTGCTTGTGATACATTCTCCAGCATCCAGAAATTCCAATCAGTAATAAAAATCATTGTGGATTCTTTCTCAATATAAGCGTCTTTTTTATAAGCCCCTCATCAACCCAACTCCACTTGTAATAGATACAAGTTCTATTAGTTGTGATCTGTTAGTGTTGACATTTGCACGGTAGCATAAATGCCTTAAGAAACTTGGGCCTGGGAATTTGGAGCTGAAACGCTTTGTCATGGGGCTGGGGTCTAGAAAAGAAGCTCTGTTCCTCAGAAGAAACTTTCGGCCTCACAACGTCCAAATAAATCCCCTTTTAGAACTTGACATAGGGTGTATTCTTCCCTGTAGCCATCCTAGCTTAGTTAGGGCTTGCTTTACAATAAGCAAACATTGCCAATAACTGTTACGTTATATCAGTCTTTGAGAGTTGAGTGCATTTCCCCCAAAAACAATTAAACATAAACAATCTAAGCTCTAGAAAAAGTATTTTTAAAAAACAATGATTTCTTGGGCCTGCCGAGTGGCGTGTTGATTAAGAGTTAGCTTGGGATGCCAACTCTGAGCAGCAGGACCCCGGTTCAGATTCTACATGCAGACCAGTGACACTGCACCCTCTACAGCTAAGATGGTGAACAACAGCTCAACCTAGTGTTGGGCTGCCATGAATTGCTGGCGACAACATAGGCTGCAGTGGGGCTACAGTGGGCTGCCATGAGCTACCGTGAGTGGCTGGCAGTCGCTGCCATGAGCCACAGTGAGCAGATGTCCAATGGCCAGCAAGCTACTGCCTCACCCGGGAAGAGCACAATGATAATACCAACGTGGGCCAGTGAAGCTACGTCCTCCACAACTAGACTAAAGAACAAAAGGACAGCAACTTGTCTGTTCCCTTCTCTAATTCCCCAATGCTGTTCCCCTCCCCCAGTTCCCCAATAAAATCTTTTTTTTTAAAAAAAAATCATGATTTCTTGTTTATTTGTCAACACATTTTCAAAATTTGGAAAGATTAAACAAACACAGGTTGTGCCGACCAAATAAGATAGCTGTGATTCCATAGAAAACAGAACTTGCAGTAAGGAGACTTAAGTTCAAGTCTCAATTCTATCATTTACTAGTTGTGGGGTTTTACGCATCCAGATTTCTGAGCCCCAATCTCTTTCTTTGTAGAATAGGAGTGACATTTATTTTTTCCTCAAAGATTATTGTCCAAATGAGATAATAAATGTGAAAACACCTTTAAAACTGTGACAATTAATTGTTAATACTTAATTAATGGCTGTTACAAACTAATATTGAAGGTCCCCAAAGTACCATGCCTTCTGGGATTCATGCCCTAGTATAGGCCCACCTACATTAACTCTGCACTTGGCAATGTGACTTGCTTTGGCCAATGAAATAATAGCAAATGTGATGCACGTGGAGGTTTGATAAGCACTTGCACGTGCGGGCTTATCCTTTCAGAAAATTCCGTGTTGTAAAGAAGCTTGGGCCAGACTTCTGAATGGAGAGAGGTCCAGGCTTCTCCAGCAGTCAAGGTTTCCAGCTGTCTCTTACTGGAGGATTCGTCAGCCACTAGCCCTGCCCTGGCAAGACAGTGGAGTAACCTTGAGCTCTGCCTTCAGGAATAACCTTGAGCTCTGCCTTAGGTGCCCCAAGAGCCTGCCATTCAGGACCCTTGAACTGCTGCTACAGAGCTCTGGTGACTATGAACCCTTTGGTCCCCAAATGCCCGGAATGCACCCCTTCAACAGGCTTTGGGCAACCAGGGCCCACCAGGCCTCTGAGGCCATGGACCAGCCTGACCACCTGGATATTCTCCTGAGTGGAGGGGCCCCTCCCTCCACCCACGCACATGATCTGATACTGTGGCTGCAAAGAAGGTGAGAGTCACTCTCAATTTGGAAGTGCTTATCCAGGCAAGTGCTTATGATGGAGACCCAGACTTATCCAGGTACCAGCACTCCCTGATGTCTCATTCCAGGACCCCTAGGTCCCTCCAAGCAAGGCTTCAGAATTCCCTTGATATCTTGCTTCAGGGGGGACAGGACCCTTTGGGTGGTGAGGGCTTGGACATTGGCAGATGCCCGGTTTCTCCCAAATGCCCGTGATAGGGACCCTGCCCCTCCTGAACCTCTCCTGAACCAGGCCCTGGCCTGGTACCTGGTTGTGGCCTGTCAGGGATTCCACCTGGTACCACTGTCTGTTGGAATCCGCATGCACAGTTTGCTGTCCTGCCCCAGGTCCCCTGGAGCAGCGGCCTCTCTTACATCCCGGCTCCCCGTTGTCTCTTATTGGAGGAACCCCCAACCCGTCTTGCTCCGCCCTGGCAAGACTTTTGAGTTCCCTTCAGAAATGCCTTCCGGGGCATTAAGCGCCATTGGTTAGGTTACCTCTTGGGGTTATTCACTTTGGGTCCCCAAAAGCCTGCGCCGGTGATGAGGCCTCTCAGGACCCTTGAACTGTTTCAGATCCCGGGCAACTCTGAACTGAGCCACACGCGCATGGGCAGTACCCCTGCCCTTTCAGCAGGCCTTGGGTAGCTGGGGCCCTGCAGGCCCTCTGATGCCAAGGCAGGGTCTAACCACCTGGAGATCCACCTCTTTGGAGGGGCCCACTCGAAATGCGATCTGATCTTGGAGCAGCAAACATGGTGACAGAAATTCCCTTATTGGTCTTGCTGTTGATGGGGACTCGGGCCTCTCCAGGTTCCAGGACTCCGTGTTGTCTCTCATTCCTGGAAGCCCTGCTCCCGCCAATCAAAGGCTTCAGAGTTCAGGCATAATTGGAGCCTCTGTGCAAGCCATCTTGGATATTGACAGTGGGTTTCCTTTTGGGTCTTATTGTCCTTTCATGTCACCTAGCCTTAGTATCATCCCAGTCCATCCTACTTCGTTTTTATATCTTTGAACTTGGAGAAGAAGTTGCAATCCTCATCCTTTTCCTCTCAGGCGGCATCTCTGCCTTTCGTAAATTTGTTGATGCTAAACAATGTGTGGAAGTTTCTAAGTTCCAATGATATATTGGGAAGGGGTAACTAACTTCCTCTTCTAGCAATATTTAAGCCCTGCATTCTTGCCAAGCCCCCAAATATCCCCAATTAAATTATGTACCAAAAAGTCTTTTGAATCAAAACACTAAATTTATATCGTTTTCTGATTCTTGATGTTTTCAGGTTATCATCACACTTCATTGTGTGTACTGTAGGTAAATTAAAATTAATTTTATTATTTTTCTTTCTAACTTTTCTTTCTTGACTTCATCAAGTCACCTAAACTTTAATCTTTATAGTGGAAATTGAGGCAGTCTGAAGTGATCAGAGAAGCTCTTTGGCAAATGCACACAGGCCCCCATTCTTTATCTCCATTTATAAATCATTTGAATGTCTTTCCCTGAAGGAGCAACCTGCCAAGAATTGTTTGGGTCTTTTCATCTTTGTAGCCTTGTTGGTGATGATGCCCTTCAATTATTCCTCTAAAACTTTCTATCCTCTGCCAAATTGCACCATCTCCAACTACAAGATATAATTATACCTACAGCAAAATGAAACGAGCCACACCTTTAACCATTTTTTATTCTCAGTTACCTTAGGCAGGCTTGCCAAGAGCTAGCAAACACAGTAGTCAGATTTTCTGGCAAAAGAGGGAGAAAATGGTGAAATTTCTTTAGGTAAAATCTTCCTTGTATGGTCTCATTTATGTTAGGGACAAGATAAGAGTGACCTGGTTTTATCAATCTGAACTTAATTTATGTGGGCAGTCTTTATATTGAGAAAAAGAAGATGAAGAGCCCCCAACAAATCACTCAAAAGAAAGGGGACATTACTTTCCTGGCACATTTACTTTGTCATCTTCCTGGCTACCTTCAGGTTGACCAGTTGTATAAATGAGGGGTAGAAACAAATTTCTATTCAGAATTGAGTGAATTTCCATAGAACATGTGTCCTAAGATAAATATTTCATGATGCCTTTAGTTGTCTTGGGAAAAAATTAGTTTCACTGACAGAGCAAGATGGCCCCCAAGAGCAAGATGGCTCCCAAGAGCAAGATGGCCTCCAAGAGCAAGATGGCACCCAAGAATATGTTGATGGTGGGAGAAACTACTTCCTCATCATCAAATTATAAGAAATAAAGCTCTTTATACACTTTATTAAGGCTAATTTTAGGCACTTGATTGAAATATCAGTTTTTCCTCCTTGGCTAATGTGATGGTTAATTTTTATGTTTCAACTTAGCTAGGATCTATATAGTACCCAGTTATTTAATCAAACATTCATCTAGGTGTTGCTGTGAAGGGATTTTGTGGATGTAGTTAACACGTACAATCAGTTGACTTTAAGAAAAGGAGATTACTCTTGATAATATGGGTGGACTTCTTTTAACCAGTTGAAAGGCCTTAGAGAAAAAAACTGAGGTATCCAAGAAAGGAAGAAATTCCGGCTGGAGACTAGAGTATCAAATCCTGCCTGATTTTCCAGCTTACTGGGCTGTCCTACAGACTTTGGAGTCCCCAACCTCCACAGTGGCATCAGCCAATCCCTTGAATTAAGTCTCTTTGATTCTGTTTCTCTGGAGAATCCTGACTGACACAGCTGGTATCCAACATGCATTTAGGAAGTTACCACTACCATATTTAGCTGCTGTTATGCTGGCCAGTGGGTGAATATTACCATTATTCAGTTTGTAGGACAGCTCTCTTCTCTGCTTCATGTTTTTTTTTCCATACAATCTCATAACATTCTTATGCAAAAAACTTTCCTCTTGGCTCCCCATGGCTTAGTCCAACATCCTAATATTTATGAAGAAGTACCTGGGATTAAGAAGAAGTTCATTCTTCTGACAGTTTGGGATCACCTAGAACTCCCTAGCTGGGAATTAAAAGTCTTTCATTCAGCAGATTAAAGACAGACCCAGCAGGTTTCAACGGAGGCTGACAGTGAATGCTTCTCCAGTCATTAGCTGGGTGGCTCTAGACAGGCCAGCCAAGCATCAGGCTTGTCCACTAAATGGAGATACTAAAAAACCGGCCTCCCTCAGAAGAGTGAGAATTCCCAGAGATCCTGTACATGAAAGCACTGTTCATGTGCCACCATCAGTGTTACCTTATGTTTGGTCCCTGCCACCCCTGTGGGATATTCCTAGAAGCAGAAAACTATACAGTGAGAGCATATACTAAAGAGGATTCCTGTGTTCTTCTCTGCTTTATTCCTACTGGAGTTATGATTCTATGGACAATGGCATATGTTATATTCAATCTCCCCCTGCCCACAACACACATTTATATGAGCTGTGGATGGTTCAGTTTAGCTGCTATCTATTGAGACATGGCATCATGTGGAAGGCAGATATATGACCCGAGGGGCTGCCCTCAGGGGAGTGGAATCTTCTCGAGATACAATTCCATACCAAGGGCTGAGGGAGCTGGTGTGGAAGTGTGCCCCCAATGTCTTCAGTGAGAGTCCAATCAAGGAACAGGTCCTTGGCTACCAGGCCAGATTCCATGTGGAGCAGGAAGATGAACAATGAGAGAGGATTTGCCCAGAGAGCAATCAGGACAAAAAGACGGAGGAGGGATATTCTTGATTTTGAAAGGAATTGGTTCACAAAGGGATGGTTTGGGAACTCTGCTCTGAGCCAGAGTGAAACAGAGAGGTTTCTTTTCAACTGGGCCCCAATCACTAAGCAACTTATTTGTCTTTCCCTAGAAAGGTAGGAAGGGAAGTCATGTGAGGTGAATCCGCGTGTCTGCATTGTCCCAGTTTGAGCGGGTGTGGGTGTGAGTGACCCTGCAATGGAAGGGCGCCCTGTCCAGGGTGGGTCCCACCTGGCATCCTGAGCTGCTGAGAGAGGCTCTGACCACCAGAGACCTTGAACTTGAGTCAGCAGGTTGAAAAAGAATGATCTTACTTGGTTTGATTCATCTTTCTTCAATGGATGTAAAGCCCACCTTTATTTCAGTGTTTAATATTAGAAGTATATTGGGTTTTATTTAGAAGTTTTGTGACATTTTTGAGACCAGAAATAGGCCATAGGAACTTACCTCCTGTTTCTATCAATGAGCCCAGGGTAACATTGGTTTCCTTATACATTATTTCGCTTAAAACATTTCAGTGTCTGAGAACCAGTCAAGGATGATGTTATGTGAGGGCTTAGGATGTTGGACAAATGGCGTCTTAAACCCTCTGGCTGATCCTATTTTAGGAAAGATACATAAATCACCTTCATATTAATTAGAAAGGCTTAATTAGAAGGAAGAGCACTGGGAAAGGGGTTGTGAAAATTAGATTCTAGTCCTGACTATGCCTCTGGAAAGCGATGACTTTGGAAAAGTCATTTAGTATCTCTGGGCTTAGTTTTCTAATCTACAAAATGAGGAGTTTGGACTAAATTAGCTTTTCCCAAAGTATGTTCTTCCAAATATTATTAACTTTTGTATTTAAAAAAGGTCTGAGAAATTTAATTTTTTGGAGGAGTTAGGTTAAGTAAAATGAGGAAAGTTTCTTTGCTGCAGGACTTTTCGAGGTGTTTAATATGTTAATGTGCGTTAAGCTCCAAAAGGCAGATATAATCTATACAGTATTTCCCAACCTATTTGCTTATAAAAATCACTTGTGTGTGGAGCATTTCAATAAGTAACAGTCTGAGAAACTTTCTTTGAGAAACTCAACCAGATAACTTGTAACGTGTCTTTTAATTATATTCTTATTCTACCAAGCTGGAATGGCACCAAGAAAATGGGCATGTGTCAGGTATGTGAAGGACCTGCTAAAGTGGGAAACATTTTTCATTGTTACCGGCATCATCTTTATGTCGCGCTTGCTACCGGAGATGCCAAGGATGAGACAGAAATGCAATGCAGAGATCGGGGAGGTGGACAGACAGTGCAGTTTGACCCAGCATCCTCTCTGACTTCAGTCTTTTATTAGCGATAACAGAGAAACAGGTGGTAGAAAAATAACAAGTACACCCCAAGATTGAGGGAGAAAGTGCTTAGTCTAGGAGTTGATTTTTAGAAGAACAAAGCAATTTCAAGGACTTTGGCTGAGCATATACTGATTTCAGTGTGGTAAGCATCCAGCCTTTCTGTTAACCCTTAGTTGACTGCCAAACTTTGGCTCAAGCAGCAACCTTACAATCTTGGTTTTAGGGGCCTATGTGGGGAAGTCCCTAATGTGTCCCTACATCTTTAGACTTTTTTCTCTTTTCAATGGCATCACCATTCTTGCTGTCAGCGAAGCTGGAAACTTCAGCACTTTAGGGGCAAACAATCTACCCATTGGTAAATCCTGACAGTTCATCCTTTATGTTATCTCTGCAACTCATTTCCATGTCCGTGACCCTGCTTCCAGCCTTTTCTGGTGGGCCTATGTCTTGATTATTGTTTCGCTAGTGGAAACACTGAAAATCTAACTAGCAAGGGCGTGAAAAGACTCCCTCCCTCTGCTTGTCTATTCTTGACCTTGATGCCAGAGGTTTTTCTTCCAAGCTATGCATCTAATCAGGTAATTCCCCTTCTCAAGAATCTTCAAAGGCCCCACATTGTTAACATTGTTACAGAATTAAATTGGAAATCCTTCAAGGCCATTCATGGAGTTTCCTCACCTTATTCTACCTTTCTTATCTCTATGAGCCAATCTCCCTGACCCTTAAAAACATCTTATTTCATGTTTTTTCAACTCTGTTAATATAAGTTTCTCTCTTTGGGATTCCCACCTCTTATCTCTTGTTATTAAAACATTTATCTCCAATAAAACATTTGTACCATTCAAGACCCAGCTCTCACTCCACCTCTTCTTTGAAACTTCCCTGGCACTCTTATTCAGATGTGTGTGCCCCTTCTGTGTACTTGATTGGAACCTCTCTTATCTCATATGTCCTCTGTCAGTATTACAGTGATTTTTAAACTCGTGCTAGTCATTCTTCAGATAATGGATTGATTGAACAGGGGTAATAGTGAGTGACTGGACTAGGTTTAAAAGCTCAGCCTCCACTTCAGTCATCCTGATTCCATTCCCATTCATTTGTTCGCTCATTCAGCATCCGTTTATTCTGTTCCAGGCCCTGCGGAATATAACCATGGATAAGATCCTACAACCAACCCCTTGGTTCCCCCAGGACAGCTCAGGTGCTTAAGGAGAGGCCCCAAGGGAGCAGTCCATCACAGATACCCCACATACTACCTGAGCAGTGCCTAGCAGAATGCAGGCCCCAAATGCCACTGCTGTGACTATTCCTTTGGCCCAGGTGGTAAGACCCTCTCATTTGAGATCCTTAATGTTCCTTAAAACCCATTAAAAAAAACACCTGCCCTTTGATCAAACCTCCAAAGCCTCATTTTCAGATTCATCCTATTAAGGCTCTGGAACAAGCCTGCACTAAACACTCCGCAAATCCTAGTGCACTTACTGGAGTATTATTTACTGTAACCTCCATGAAGTGTGCAATAAACACAGAGAGAAGTCCCCAAAGCTGTAGGCTGGAGAGATGCAGCAGGAAGATAAATAAGCTTTGATGCTGGTTTCAATGGGTGGTAATTTCTTGCTTCCACGATACTCCACAAACACAGCTGTCAAGTGCATTGTGTAAATCAGATGCTAATTAAATTAAATTCCCACTAGAATTAAGGCTGCACAGTATTTTGTCTTGTTTTCTTGCAAACTAGGCCTCTCAATCAAGACAGCTGGAGCACTGGCATTTCAGGTACGTGGAAGCAACAGCTGCAATGAAGCAAAGCAACTGATTTCATAATTAAATTGCCATCAGTAACAGGAAAATGGATGGCTTTTTGGACAACATTAGTAATGTGAAAATGCGAGCAATCTAGTGGAAACAGAGCTGGCCTGGGGGAGCAGAACTGGGTTCTGGTGTCAGTTTTGGCCAAATCATTTTACAACTCTAAGCTTCTGTTCCCTGCTTCCTCCCACCTACCTCCCTCCGTCCCTCCCTTCTTTCCTTCTATTGAATATTTATTGAGTGACAGCTACTGCCAGGCAATGTTCTGAGTCCTGGAGACAGAAAAATACAAAAGCCACTCCCTGCCCTCTGGACGCTCCTGGTCGTTTTGAAGAACCAGGAGTGGGAGTCTATGATTTTGGCACCTTCTATGACCTGCAGCATTATCGTTCCAAATAGAAGCTTTCATGCAGTCAGCATTTAGGTGATATCCACTCTGTTTCTCAGTATTCCATCCCACCTCTCTGTCTAAGGATACACAAGACATATCCCCACCATAGGCATTCAGTTTTGAGTCTCAGAAATAAAATCACACATGACTGAAACATTTGAAATATTTCACAGTTATTCTATAGCCGATATAAGAAAATATTACCTAAATTACGTAGGAAAGTATTAAGGCTGAAACTTGGGTAAGGAAGTCATTCAGTGAATGCTTTTTTTCATTCATTCATTCATTCATTCATTCATTCATGAACCGTTTAGTAAATATGTACAATGTGTCAGGTTCATGCTGTGTGCTGGGGATACCAAAAGGACAATCTCTGCCATCAGAGATTCCAGTTTACTGGAAAGGTAAATACCTAAAAAGTTAATTATAGTAAAATGTGGTTGCAGCCATGATAGAATCATTGGAATAAGATACATAGGTGAAGAAATATTTTTTAAAAAACAAATCAACTCAAAGGACTATTGAAAGTATTCTATCTCCTACATCTTTTTCATTGTCTCTAAAGTTTGTGTTCCACATTTCACTCTCCATCAAGTCTAAGACTTAAAATCCTAGTGGTAGATAAACATGGGTAGATATTTACAAGACATATCCCAGCATAGGGTAGCAGAGTCTTCATAAATACAGCCTGATACCAGTGATTACTTGAGAATACATGATGTTACAACAATAGAAAAATGGAAAACCAAACCAGTATATTCCTAAAATAGAATATAACCCAGCAGTAAAAGGAATAAACCACGGATACATGCAACAACAAAAATAAATCTCAAAAATATAATGAGTGAAAGAAGCATTTAAAGAGTACATACTAGATGATTCCATTGTGATAAAGATCTGGAACTGGCAAAACTAATCTATGGTGGGAATAATCGGAATGGTGGTTGCCTCTGGGAAGTAGAAGAGGGGATTGATTGGGAAAGGGCATTAAGGAACTTTGGGGGGTCATGGTCATGTTCTGTACCTTAAGAGCAATTTAGATCACACAGGTATATGTATTGGGTTACACAAGGCATCGCTACGATTTGTGCATTTCATTTAATATCAATTTCACCCCAAATGAAATAAAACCAAATATCAACTCCAGTTAATGATCTGCATATTGAAGTTTTTAGAGGGAAGTATATTGATGTCTGCAATTTATAGCCTGCAAATGAAAGGAGGTGAAGGGTGATGGTTTTGTGGTGTTGCTTTCAACTCAGGAACTATAATTCCATGTGAAAGTCCATGCTTAAGGTTGGGGATGAAAATAGAACTGGTTGAGGTGTGGTCAGCCTGGCTCTAGGTTTTTGGCCGCTTAATTCTACTCCCTGACTTCTGAGTGGAAGTGAAGTCCTCACTCAGTTCCCTGTCTTGCGTTTTGTTTCTCCTTTCCCTGCCCTCTGCCCTTGTCACCTCTCCTCCTTTCTCCTCCATCACTTTCAAATGCAAACACAAAACCATTACATGTCTAGCTATGTCTCTGTCTGCCCTCTGCCCATTTCCCTCCCATGGAGGCTCTGGAAGGCTGCCCTGCTCTGTTCATGCTTGTAGCATCCATAACCCCTAGCACAGGACCTATGCAAATAGCAAGTGCATAAATGAATTTAAATCAAAGGAAAGACCAGGTTAGAGTTTCAGGTGAAAAGCAGATGGGGACTATTTTCTACTTCATCTAAAGATTGAAGGAAAATTTTGACTGTTTCCCATGGCCCTGAATGTCCTACTATAAGTCAATTCTTTATCATCAGTAGCTATTTTTATCCCCATATGTCACATGTTTTTGAAGACATAACCACTTGGAAGTTAGCTAGTGGTAGCATTTAGTGAGCTGACTTTATTATGTAAAGTTGGCAGCTTTTTTCATACACAGTCTTTCTTAGTTTCCAAAAGAGCTGAAAAAATGGCTCTGAGTTGATAATTTTGCAGGGAGAAACTTAAGAAGGTCCATATTACTGTAAAGGAAAAACAACACACTAATCTACATATAAAACCCAATGGAGCAAGCCATGTCCAGTGCTTAATCTGAATCCATGACCGCTCTTCCCAGTCCACTTAAGAAGTGTCTTATAATGTTTGTCTTTGCCTAGGACTCAACCTACAGAAATATTACATACCGTTTCACTGGAAGCTGCCATAGACTGATTCCTGTGGTGAACATCTGGAAACATGTTCCACAATGGTGGGCGGGGGGACCTTCCATGGGCCACAGCAGAAACAAAGATGCAAATCTTTGACTGGGGAGCCATATATTACAGAGTGAATAAGGTGGGAGTGTATAAAAGGATTTAAAAAAAAAGTGAATTAAAGAAAGGTAAGCTACTTCTAAGAAACAGCAGAATAAGTGATTCCAAGATTAGTAAATAGAGTTACTAACTCAGCATTTCCTTAGAATACCAGTTCCATAAAATACTCCATTATCATACACACCAGCACCACCATCATCACATCTTAGTCAGGGAAGGTTGGAAAGTGCTGTATATCACAACTGCCTCTTGGAGATTTACTGTATCTTTTTAGCTCTGAGATGTCCTGCAGTAAAGAATCCTATTTCATTTTGTTTCACTGAGTGTCCCAAGCTGACATGACCACAGGGTAAAAGCTATGAACATTCTGTGAAACTAGTGTTCCAAAGCATTGGTTCTCAACTCTTTGGTCTCAGGGCCCTTGCAACCTTTTGGGTCCAATCAGGAGAGAGAAACCACATGGTGGTTTGAAGAGGGTGTGTTTAATAAAAGGAATTATTAACCATGACAGGAGACTGGCAAGTAAGAAGTAAAGAGAGCTCTAAAGAACGTAACAAGAACAGCTATAAGGAGCAGCCACTAGCTGCCCTGAGTCTGATGTAGAGTCCCCAAGGAGAGCCCCCAGACCTCACAGCTCAGACCTGGACCTTGGGGAGGGCAGGGCTGTGGCTCACTGAGCGGCGGAGGAATCTCTGTGGTGGCAGGCCAGTGGAACTTGCTGGAAACCTGCCCTCTGAAACTTGTTGGAGAATTGCCCTCTAGGGTGCCGATGAAAGCGCTTCATGGAGAGGCGTCTCAATGGAAGCATTCTGCTCCAAAATCACCTGGGGGCAGGGGTGCCGGAGGAAGCTGTTGTCTGCTGGTTGCTGCTGGGTGCACACCGGGAGCTGGCTGCTGAGAAGCTGCTGCCTGTGCTGCAGGAGTGGAGTCCTGGGCGGGGGGGCATGGGTGTGCTGCAGGAGCTGGTGCTTGAAAAGCTGCTCAAAGGGCAGGGTCCTGCGGAGAGATCATATTAGAATCAGAAAAAAAAAAAAAACAGAAAAAAACCCTTCCTTTGCAATGTCTCTCTAGCTCCCTCTACTGGCAAAGGCGAAAAATTTAAAGGGCTCAGATCCATTTCCAAGTCGGGGCAAGGAAGGGTGAATACGTAACTGAGAGACAATAAATTGATAACTGGCATAGTTGCAAAACTTTGAAATTATACATTCATCGGGTACTGAGTCACTAATGTTCATTGATGATTTGTCATGTGCCAAGCACTGATTACATCAGCACGTTTAATCCTCCCTCAAATCTATGTGAAAGTACTGTTAATATTAGTGCCCAACAACTATATTGCATATGACAAAAACCAAGGAAATAAAAGTTAAACCACTTGCCCAAAGTCACAGAGCCAGTGGGTGGCAGATCTAAGATCCAAGTTGAGGCACGTGAGTTCAATGTCTCTCACGTGAGAACAGGCGGGGATACTTTTACTTTATACAATGCTGTGTCTACTGTGCTTGCACAGAGAAAAACGTTTCATAAACATTTGTTGAATGTGTGACTCAGGGTTTCTCAACTTTTTTTACATTATTGCCCCTCAAAGGAGCCTTTTTAGACATTTTTTTCCTAATCACTTCCACCATGAAATTTTAATACCACAGATATGCTTTATATATATTTATGCACCGTATTGTATATCTGAGTTTTATACATAAAACGAGCAAGATTCCTAAACCAATGTTTGCTCCCTTGGGGCCAATACTTCCCCTGTTGAGAATACTTAATGGTACGTGTACAACTGGCATGAATTCATCCTGTGTCAGTCAGGAGGGGTACCCATGGGCTCAAGGATGTGCACTTGGGGGAGTCCCTTCACCCCTGGTCTGTTTCTAGGACTATCAGGAATGTGAGTTCAAGTGTCTATAGGGTTCACATTTATGACACAAATGTGTAAATTGAGCCAGTGTAACAACATGGCAAGCCAAAGACAACTAAGCATGCTTAGAGTCATGCCCATTCAATTTTTTAATAAATTGTACCTGCCAAACAAAACACTTCTGTGGGCTGGGTTTGTCCCCAGTGGCTGCCAATGGACTAAGGTCCCTTTGAGCTCTAAGAGTCTCTGTCTTTAGTTAAGTAAATAATGGCACTGCTTGGCCACTATGGATGTCTGGGAAGCTGCGTGGCTTCTTGGGTTTGTTGTTATGAATTGATTGAGCATCTTTGAAGCACAGTCGCTGGCGCCTGTGCACGTGGCCAGTGCTTTCAGGTAGATGCTCTCAGGGTCAGCTATCCCCTGATCAGCCAATCACTGATGTTTTGGGAGATTTTGATCTACAATAAATTGTACAGCTTTACATTATTTTTATACAGCTTTAAATGATTTTTACTTCTTGTGATATAATGATTATATTTATGTTGAGCCATTGAAGAGAGCAATAATAAAAAACAGTGATGGGGAAACATATCAAAATAATGCAGCATGTAAAAATGATTTAGTTCAACAGATGTTTCTCAAGAAAGGGACCTGAGCCTGGCCTGATCTGGCTGGCCAGACCATCAGAACTCTGGGAGAGTTGTGTAGACAGTGAGAATGCCCAATGGAGAGCAGAATCTTATTCATCCAAAGGCGGGGACCCGCATTAAGAGTTTCTGGTCCCCCGGAATTGAGGTTGGCAGCAACAAGATGGAATAGGGTCTTCGGCCATGGTGTTTCCTCTTTCCCTTGGGGTCCTCAGTGTGAGGGGGCAGGTGGAGTAGGAGAGAGACGGAGAAACCCTGGGAACCTGAGGAGAACTGGCAGCGAGGACTAAGCAGTCTGGACTCTTACGAGGCTAAGTTGCTAAAATGCACAGAGATCCGATTTGGCACCCCAGGCAGGCACGGTATCTGGACAGGGCAGGGATTGGCACAAGTCTTTCATGTCATTTTGACAATTTGTGGATCTCATGACAGTCTTCCCAGAGGGTCGGGGATGGGAGGTGTAAGTGCCACACTCGGAAAATGCTGCTCTAGGGCAGCAGTTGTCCAAAAGTTTCCAGGACAAAGGGAGAAAAGCTGTAAAGCAGTACATTTGAATATTCCTGACTAAATGCTAATTTCCAGATCTTTGTAGAATCAAATTGGGACTAGAAGATGATAATTCCTTCATCGTCTTGAAAAGCAAAGTAAAGACTCTGTCTCTTGGTTTACTAACCACCAGATTAAAAAATATATATATATATATATATATATATATATATATATATATATATATTTTAAATCTTACGAGAACAGAACTGCCACCTATGATGGTACCTAACAATGACAACTGAGAGGAGTGACTAAGAAATACCATTTCAAGGGAAAGCAGAAGCTCAGGATTTGTGCTCCGAGTGTCAGGCAGGAACTGCTATCCCTAGAGACATGGACTGACAAATGAGCTTTCCTTAAGCGCCTGCTTCGGGCAGGCAGAACGGCAAAGTGCTAGGAGCTTTTTCCCTGTTGAATGATCCCACCATCACACTGTAACCCTTGGCCCTAACCTCGAAGGCGCTAACAACGTGCAATTGTCCTATTCCTCTCCACTTCCTCTTATTTCTGCATGAGGAAGATACATCTGAAAAGGCAATCATTGATTGTGGAGCTCCTCAGCCTCAGGGTCAGCACCGAGGAAGTTCTGAAATGGATGAAATGAGTCTCAAACATCAATTTATTTTTTTTTTAAATGAACTGGAGTAAAAAAGACAATATCAGAGAGCAGGTAGGAAACATAGGTAATTTGATGAAATTTTTGTTTCTGTTTTGTAGATAAGCATGTATACTGAACCTCCCACTGGAAATGTATTTCTTTCTCTGGGTCAAGGTTAAAATGTTTGAAGAACACTGATCTATTTCATTGTTCTGAATTGTGCAGAGGTGTCCCTCCCATGGACATATCAAGAGTGAATGATGTGTGATAAAATCTTGTTAAAAGAGGGGATCATTTGCTAGATTTCTTTAGGGGTATTGTCAGACGTGCTCACAGAATAAATAGATGGCAGAGGATAAGTAGACTGAAAGGCTTCTGATCAGACTGAGTTTTCCTGAATAATCACTTCCCTGAACGGGGCAGATCATATGCTGGTTGTTGAAGCTCAGAGTGAACCATTTGTTCAAGTGTATAGCTTTCCTTCACTAATTACTCCCATCCTTATGTCATTTGTTACATTCACTAGTTATAAATCATTTTCTCCCTCCCCTCTCAAAAGGCACCCTCGCTGTGTTTCATGCAATCATCTGCAAGCACATTTTATAAGTCTCTGGAGTGAGGAATGTAGTGGTAACAGATGATAGAGTTGTGTTATGAATTATTTAAGACAGCCTACATCAGGAGTGCCTGAAATGAGAATTCAATTTGTTGAACGGTAGTTCAAAATCAAAACCCCGAGAAGGGTAAAACATAAAGAATGATATGAATTCCTATATGTGTATTTTTTCAAATATAATTCTGACTAGGTTGTTTGACTAAATCATTTTCCAACACGAGAAAGCAACAGAATGTCATGGAGCATGCAGAACAATTCTTAGGCTTTTGGCATGTGCCTGTTGATTTTGAAGAATGGTACTTTTGCATCTTTGAAACAAGTTTTCACGATCTTCTGTACTCTCGGAGCTCGGGGATGCTGAAGTGAGCTGGCCCTCTTCAGAGAGAGCGGAAGGTCCCACCCACGCCACCATCATCTCAGAGAAATGGAAACCTGAGGTCTGAGAACTGACTGGTACCAGGTATCCAACAGTCTTTTGTTCTTGTCTCCCAACATTTTTTTTTTTTTTGAGGGCAGTGTCACTGGCCCTCCTGTGGGATCCGAACCGGGGCTGCTGACTTCCCAAGCCAGCGCTTAACCACCGCGCCACTCGGCCGGCCCTTCCTCCCAACTTTTAATTTCAAAATATATCAAACCTACAAAAAAACTGAAAGCATAGCCCAATAAACATCTCCCTAGCCTTCGTCTATCTTAGTTCACCAACTGTTAACATTTTGCAATGTATTTGTTTTCTCTCTCATATATATCTACATGTATGTCTATGTATATCCTTATATATTTGTTTATATATATGTCCTTATATAGAGATAGATATGTTTATATATACTAATAAAGTTGTAGACATCATAACAGTTTACCCCTAAATACTTCAGCAACTGTCTCCTAGAATGATTTTCTCCTATATAACTGCAATATTTATTAATAACATCGAATCAGTACTATCTCCCCAATACAGAACTGAATCTAAATTTTCCCAATTGTCCCAGCACCTGGTGGTTTTGATCCTATGCCCAGATTCTATTCCTCAGCACTTCTGATTCCCAGAATAAGCATTTCACTTAAACCCACAGTTTATCTTCCTTCCCCTATGTGAGCAATCAGGCCCCATAGCCAGGACTGTCGATTAATACTACCAGCGCTGAGGGATGGAAGGAACATGGTGGACGAAACTGAGAGGGGCTACCGCTGGTCTGGAAGGCCTCCTGAGGGGGCAGCGTTCTTCCTTTAACCCCGAGAGGATGAACCAGAAGAGCTTTCAGGTGTGAGATTTTCTTTCCAAACAAGCCCCTACATGAAAGGTCTGACATGTTTGAGGGGTGTTTACACCTAAACCAAGGCCGAGTCCACCCTCCCTACTATGGCATACAAGGCCCTTAGTGAACTGGCTTCTATTTATCTCCAACTTTATCTCCCGCCCCCCTCACAACCTACTCGCCAGCGTCCCCTAACAAATGAGGATCTGTCTGACCTCTAGGCTTTTGCACGGTTCTGCTACTCAGACAGTTTCTCCCACGTCACCCCCAGTATCCTCTGAACACCCCTAGCCTCCTAATCTGGGTAAGCTGCTCCCCGTCTGTGCTCCCATAGCCCCTCACTTCTCCTTTTGGCTCCGCCACACTCTGTAACGATTGCCTATTGATTTATCTAAGCCCCCCACTCCCCACTGTCAGCACATGTAGACAAAGATGCCTCCTCAGCCCCTACACAGGACCAGCCCCTAGTAACTGCCAGCAGTGTTTATTAAGTGGATTTATTACATGTTAAGTGAACGCTGCTTGGGGGGGAATCAGGTCCTCTGTAGTTCATGCATTTCTTCACACCTTGTTTCATGCTAGGTGTGATAATAGGTATTATATGAGGGAGTAGTATCCTCTGAGAGCTATGCTCTAGATAGGAAGCAAGTCTGCCAGACACAAAAGGCCAAATAGTAGCCCAAGAAAAGTGGGTAAGAAATGGCTGATGCAGTACATTCCAGATCTGATTGTGCATCAGAGACACCAAGGAACTCGGTAAAAACACAGATCTCTGGTCTCTGCACTCAGAGGTTTGAATCGAGAAGATCCAAGGGCTCTTGATGTAAGTGACCCCAAGAGGTTCTGATGCAATTCAGGGCTAAAACTTCATCAGGTGGGGTGGTCACAGGTAGGGCCTCCCCACCAGCCCCCTTCAATGCCTTTCTGTGGATAAGAAAAAGACACCCCTTGGGATGGATGCCACCCATGGTGCTCGGCCTGATCAGAGAGGCTCTGAGGTGGGATGAAGAGAGCTATTTCTAATCATGCAGCATTTCCGTGACAGAGCGCAAGGCATTCAACCTCACCAAGCAGCCCGGACCCTCTTCTCTGCATCAGCCTCGATTTTATTCAACAATATCTATCTCAGATACCAAATGAGATAAGGTTTAGGAGACTTAAATTATTAAGTGCATACAAATGTTAATTATCATTGTCACTACCACCAGTAGAATTGGTCAGTTTCTAACTTTCTTCCCTCACATGTCTGAATGCTACGAAATACCTTAAGAAACTCACTGAAAAGTCCCCTTGTTGTTTTTGGAACTGGTCACTAGGTGTAGCTATTTGTTAAGATAGCATATTATTAACCTTTCCCCCTGACTCCA
This sequence comes from Aselliscus stoliczkanus, assembly GCA_033961575.1. Classification (NCBI taxonomy): domain Eukaryota; kingdom Metazoa; phylum Chordata; class Mammalia; order Chiroptera; family Hipposideridae; genus Aselliscus; species Aselliscus stoliczkanus. Next base: position 12,432,715 of record CM066734.1, read on the forward strand.
AAATGCCTGTATTTTTTGTAAAGGGACTGGGATTGTTTTTCTGTGTTTGATTTTGAGAATTACCCATTGTGTTTCCCATAATTTACAATGTCATAATTTAAAGTCAAGTAAGAGAGATTAACAGTCCTTAGACTTTACTTCTCTTTTTCCTCCTTTCATGCCCTTGATTTCAACAAGCATCTCTCTGCGATGCAGATCTGTGCTCATCCTTAGTTCATCCATTCAGATATTTTATTGAACACTATATATGGGCCAGGCATTGGACTACATGCTGCGGATACAAGGGTGAATAAAACATACACAGTGTCATCCATTATGCAGCTCACTCTGGTAGCTCTGTCTTGGGTGACAGACCCACATTTCCAACTTCCTGTTTGGAAGTGAACTAAATGAACTCACTGGTGTTTCTATTTTTCACATTGGAAATCTCCTAAGTTAGAACCCAGGCAGATCACCTACATCTCAAACTCATCGTAGTCATCTTGGGTGCCATTTATTGATTTGAATGGAACCATCACTCATTCTCTCAAGTGATCAAGCTCAAAAACAGCACTTTCCTTGGACTTCTCTCTCTCCTCCTCAATCCCAACTGATTGTAATATCCAGGCTTTGGAACAGGACTTCCCCTTCATCTCCTTCCCCAAACCCACTACTGACTCACATTTCAGTACCCCTTGTCTGGGCCATGGTGAGAGACTCCTAACTGGTTTTCCTGACCCCTTTTCCTCTTACCTCAAAAAATCCTCTTCACTGTTGACAGTGCAGTTCTCTTGGAGAGTACTTTCCATCATATGTCCCCCACCTCCATTCTTTGTTCTAAAATATTTAAACCTCTCCTTAGTATCTAAAGCTCTTCCCATCATCTGCTCCAACCTCCATAATCTGCTCTGTACCTGTAACAAAAAGTGGTCCCAGGTGTAACCAGACCCCCTCTCTCATGATAAGCAGAAGAAAGTTATTAAACAGGTGTTATGGTCTGAATTGTGCTCCCCACCCCAAAATTCTTATGTTAAAGCCCTAATCCTTGGTACCTTAGAACATGGCTGTATTTGGAGCTAGGGCCTTTAAAAGAGGTAATTAAGGTTCAATGAGGTCATATGGGTGGGCCCTATATATAACTGGTGTCCTTATAAGAAGACAGAGAAAAGGCCATGTGAGGACATAGCAGTTTTTAATAGAACATATTGTTTGGTCTTTTCTGGCAAAACTAAACAAAACAAAACAAAAAAACTACTGGGCTCTTTTCTATTCTCTTGATATCCTGGAGGAAGATTTGGCCATCTCGTTGCTTTTGCAGCTTCATCAATTTCTTAATATATTTCATCTCCTGATCATATTGATGAAGAAAATATTTGGCAAAATTCTTCAAAACCACATCATTGTGGTCCCAGTAGCAAGACTTTAAAGTAGTAAGACTTTAGGGCCAGCAGAGTGGCGTGGTGGTTAAGTGCTGGTTTGGGAAGGCAGCGGCCCTGATTCGGGTCCCACATATGCGGGCCAGTAACACTGCCCTCAAAAAAAAAAAAAAAGTAGTAAGACTTTAAATTTAGAGGGGCAATCAGAGATACTGACTATCTAAATTTCTAAGTCTTCAAATGTCAGTTTATCTAAATCAGATAAAGTTTGGGTTAAACAGACATATTCAGTCAGTCTTCATTGAGTGCACTACTCATGAGTGTGATCTCTAAGATCTAAAAACCAGTTGGCACTAAAGAGTTAACTTGGAAGTTAAACTTCCTTAGAAGATTAACTCTTTCTTTTCTCCCATCCTCTAAAATTAAAGCCTTCTCTTCTGAAGACCTTTTTTCTACCTCTTTTGCTAATCTTTCTTAAGATCTAGGCTGTACCCTAAAACTTCAGGGCCTCTAGAGAACAATTTTAGAGTTCCCCCACTAACTCTCAATCATAAACTAGTAATCTCAACCCTAAATGTTCTTTTCTATCTTTCAGCTAAACCTTACTTTTAAAAGTATAATGAAAATATCCCTGAAGAGCTTCGATAACTCAAGCATGAATAATCCTGGAATTAGATAGGAAAAAAACGCTATCTGTTTTGCTCTGTCGTACTGTCAACACAATAGTCTTCATAAAAACTTAGGCTAGGAAACCCTGTTCTTATTAACTCAGTAGAATTCTGAGCCACAATGAAAAAGAATGAACTATAGTTACCTCCAATAGTTTAGCTGAATCTCACAGATGTCATGTCAAGTGGAAAAAATGACTTAAAATAGTACATATTGTATTATTACATTATTACAAAGTTCAAGAATAGGCAAAACAAATCTCTAGTTATTGTGAGGATTACATGAATAGATTCATGCGAAGTCCTTGGAACAGTAGATTAATTGAAAATAATCAATAATGTGAGCCACTTTCATTATGACAGGGGACAGTTACTAAAACCTCTCTGAAATAAATTGTACTCATTAAATGGTCTTAATGAAGAGCCTTAAGGTGCCCCAAGGAAAGAATGACAAATGAGCCTCTACTAAGGTAACTCAGAGATGGAGAGAATCAGGGCTTGCAGGCAGAGGTAACATTAGCTTTGAAGGGAGGCTGGTTGAAGGGCAGGAGGCACAGAGGGGCTGGGAATAATGATCAATAGGAACCATTGCCTGGCTCAGGCGATGGCTGCGATGGGGAGTGACTAGCAAGGTATTTCTGAGAGAAGAATGGGGGAGTGGGAGACCAGGAAAACATATATCATAGACGCTCCTGAGGGGAACTTAAGGCACACCCCACACCACAGCTCCATCAGCCTTCCTCAGGCTACCCCAAATAAGTACAATCTAGGGACAGCACTTTTCACAGTTTAAGAAAAATGCTACAGGTCTGCTGTGGAAACAGCTTTGAGCAAAGTCCCTCGCCCTATTCTAACTAGATCGCTGCTAAAGTTTCTTCCCTTTCTACAGAATCTGGAGCACCCCTGGGTCCTTGATCCCTTATTCCCTAAGGCATCAGCCCATTCACTCATCCTGCCTTAGATGCTCTGTGAGGCTGATGTGATGTCCAGGTCTGCAGCCCTTTGTCTGATTCCAGAGCTGTCTGCTCCGCTGTACTCAGCCTGGCTACATACGGAGCCCACAAACACATGGTTAATGCGTGAGTCTCTTCATGGTCTCCACTAAGAATGTACGCATGCTCAGAAGTGTTGAGTAACAAAAATACCATTTAAAAAAAATGAGTGGGGGGGAGAATTGGGGGAGGGGGGTTGTCACTTTGAGGGGTAAAAAGTATAACTACTGCACTGTGTTGTACACCTGAACCTAATTAAAATAAAATTTAAAAAAAAAAGATGGAACATTTCTTTCTACTTACTGTTCTCCCTTTCCACCTACTCTCCTTTAGTTAAGAATTTTCTCAGGTTCAAAGCCACTTAGTGGTTTGGGGGTTTATGATACATATTATCAAGAAGGCTTTGAAAGTGCTTTTTAGAGTACTATATTCCTTATACTTGTATTTCAATATATAAATGTAAAAATGTCTCCATAAAGTGCTAAATTGCACTTAAACTGTCATTGTCAAATTAATGGACAATCATAATTCAAAAGTAATTATAATCCACAGTAATTATAATAGCACCATTAAGTTCTTTTCAAGATCTGTTGTACATGAGAATGATTGTAACTCGATCATACTTCCACAATGTGGGCCATTACATAATTGCACTTGGAAACTCGTGACTGGTGACACCATAGATATTTAACAAATTCTATTTGATTTTCTTATCCTGATCATATGTCCTCCTTTCTCATCTCTCAAATAAATTTTTAAAAATATGATGTGGGGAAGGTGTGGTTACGGAGAAGGAAATATAAGCTCTGCTTTTATTTATGAGGCTCATTTTATAAATGAGGCTTTTCAAAAGAAAAGACTAATTCAAAGTATGTTTGGTGAGAGAAAAATGGAGCATTAGGCAAAAAGTTGTAGGCTGGTTGGCACTCCTCTAGCTAAAATGAGAGGGGCGTGAATCTTTCACTCTATAGACCTTGCAAATACCGTGATGAGACATTTCGGGCTGGCCTGGATAGTGTGGGTTTCTAAACACTAGTCTCACAAACTTTGCCCTAATGAACCATACATTTCAAAGACTTTATAAATCTAGAGAACACAGCAGTCCCACCCTTATCCACAAGGAGATCCATTCCAACATCTCCAGAGGATGACTGAATCCATGGATCTTATCAAACCCTGTATATACTATACTTTTTCTCTACATACCTATTTATGATAAAGTTCAATTTATAAATTAGGCAACAGTCAGAGATTAACAACAATAATAAAAAAAACAATGATAACAATATGCTGTAATAAAAGTTATGTGAATGTGGTCTCTGTCTCTTCAAATATCTTATTGTACTAGTCTCACCGTTCTTCTTGTGATGGTGTGAGACTATACACACCAGACCTATCCCCGAATCCGTGTAACCATCCCTTACTTAGTTAAGAACTTGATGTTGTTCATTTTAGGGCATTTTTTGCTGAAGTCTTCCTGTAGGCTAATTGCTTTCTAGTGTGACATGTTGCCATCAATCAAATCACATTTTCTGTTCATGTCTTCCACCCATAAATTTGGGAAGTCTTTTCCATAAATTGAATACCTTTTCCAACATAACACTTATCACACACTCTGGCTGTAACTTTTGCAGTTTGAGGTGTGACAGCAAAACCAGCCTTAATTTCTTTTTCCTTCTTCACAATTTCATGGGCAGAAGATTTCTTCCTACCATAGATCTTAGCATACCGTCTTTTTCTCCTTCCTTACTGAATTGAGAACTTGCACCTTTTCACTTCAAGGAAGCCCTTTCCAGCTTTTCTTTGCCATACCTGGATTACTGGCCTCACTACTCTTGTGCTTTGGGGCCATTATTAAGTAAACATGGGTGACTGGAACACAAGGCCTGTGATACCATGGCAGTGGGTCCGATAACCAAGATGGCTACTGTGTGACTAATGGGTGGCTAGTGTCTGCAGCATGGAGACCCTGGACAGGGGATGACTCACGCCCTGGGCAGCATGGAGCAGGATGGCTCAAGATTTCATCATGCGCCTCAGCATAGCTCGCAATTTAAAGCTTTGGAATTTTCCATTTAATGTTTTTGGACCGTGGCTGACCACGGGTGACTGAAACCGTGGATAGTGAAACCTTGGGGAAGGGGGGACTACTGCACTTGTCTCTAATATATTGGGTAAACTTTGTCTATATAAAGTTTCGTAATATAAGGGTTCATAGAGCCAACCCCAGGATTGTCCACGAGCATAGTGAAATTGTATGTGAAATTTTGTGTGTGTGTGTGTGTGGTGGGGGAGCGATGTACATGCCTTTTCTTGGGGGGACAGGCATATATTTTCATCGTGTTCTCAGAAGGCACCATGTCTGAGATAAGAACCTCTGGATGAAGTCCAGAAAAAACAAAAAGCTTGAGAGCAAAGCCTAATGCGTGTTCAAAGACAGCCCACCGGGAATGGGGGACGGCATTACAACGGGGCTGGAACATTTTACTAGGGATGCTGCCCAGGAGCAGAGAGAGCCATCCATCTCCAAAAGACAGGGCTTATTTATTGTAAATCCTCAGGCCCAATTTTCAGAACTGATTTTTTTTTTTTTTTTGGTGAGGCTTGCACAAATCCCTCAGATTAAGACCCTCCACCCAAGTCCTTTGAACAAAGAACTTGGAGAAATGGCCATTGTGGCCTTTAGGCAGGTGAATACATCAGCAAACATGCAGAGGGGTGATGAGAGGAAGCAGCATGGCTGAAGTCGCGAACATAGACCTTCACAAAGGACAGGATGAGGGGCTCATTGTTGAGACTGATCATTTCAGGCCTTTTGGTTTACGGTGTGGCCAGAACTCACCTTTTTCCAAAGGAGCACATCTTTTTTAATGCATCCACTTTCAGACTTAAGATGTCTGGTGACACTGGGGCAGCGGCAGGAACATGGAGGTGGGAAGGGAGGAGAGGGCATAGGGAGAAGGGGGTGTGGGCAGAGGGAAATGCAATTAGTTCCCTGGGCGGCACACCAAGCTTCACACCTCCCCCTGGGAGGGGTGGAAAGGCCAGGGTGGGGGGAGGGGTGGGGGGCGGGGGGGGGGGCTCCCTGGCCTGGAAGATTGAGGGCCTCCGGCTTCAGTCCACCAGTCCACTCTTATTGCTTCATTTAGTTAAGTCTTAAAGACCTTTTTTTCTTTTTTCCAAGGAATATTTTTCCGAGAAATAAAAACATCCCTGGAGGATCAGTGCTTCAGGCCTCTTCAGCTAACACCTCTATTATTAGTTAATACCATTACAAGGGTTGGGAACACCGAGGAGCTTCAGGAGGGCTGATGATTATGTTTCATAATTTTACCTGAGGAATCCCTCTCTTTCTCTCAGAATTCTTGTTCCAGGGGCATTAAAAATTATTAGTGGCCCAAATGTCAAAGGTTCAGTGATCGTATTTTTGAAATTAAAATGTCTTCAAGTGATCGGGCAAGTCTCAGTGTACTTACAGGGATAATGGGATAAGCTATTTGAGATTATCTTGAACTTTAGGCAAAGGTGACGGACTCCCATTCCGGGTTTACCGGGTCACGCCCCTCCCAGCCGGCAATTAGATCAGCTGGCTGGGTGCCACGGCAACTGCAAGACAGAACTTTTTCTTCCCCTGGGAAATTGTAGAAAAACCACTGTTTAAAAATGTGGGTGGGGCAGGCTGACCGGCTCAGTTGGTTAAGAGCTCGCTCAAGAGTGGGAGCTGAGCTGAGAGCAACAGCAGTTCGATGCCCAGCCTGAGCTGAGCTGTCATTGAGCTGCCAACAGGTGGCAGGATGGCTCAGCTATAAAAAAAAAAAAAAGTGGGTGACACTATATCCAAATGTATTTGGGCACCTTTGTTTAAAGACTCCATTTTTTTAAAAAAACTATGTGTTATTTTCATATTTGGTAAATTTCAATGCCAATAAATTTCAAGAAAACGTTATCACCAGCTATAATACATTCATTTGAGCCACTATGAAGTCTGTGAAAAGCCCACAGCAAACTGCTCTTGGTGTTTTGAAGGGCACGTGAGTACCCAGGGTTCTGGGAGCACTAAGGGGTATCCAACTTTTCAGAGAAACCAATGCTTTCTAAGGTACAGAAAGGATGCTGTCTCCCTCTGTCAACTGAAATCTCTTTAGAACCTTAAAAAGAAAAGCAAGAAAGCTTATCTTTTTCTTTTAGCCTATGAATAAACAGGAAGAGTAAGGGAAAAACCGAGTCAACTGGGTAACCCAATATTTTGAGTGTGTCAGGCTGATTTGGCCAAAGCAGTTAATAATTTTGTTAATTAAAAACCTACCTGTCACATCATGAATGACTGATTTTAATATTTGAAACACGAACGTTCTTGTTTTGTTAAAGTAACTGAGAGTGATTTTATTTTCAGCCTTATTCTTTCGCGCCTGCTTCTACAAAGTGGTTCATATTACACTTCCATGTTAAGTACTCAAGTCTGAGAGAGGGAAACACTTCTCAAATGAAAAGAGGTATTTTTCAAGCTATGGGTGCTGTATATTTGTCAAGGAAAAACTGCTAGTGTTTTTTATTGCTTAACTGTTTTCATTTGATGTATTATTTAAATAAACACATTAATTTTAGATTTGGAACTCTTTGGACAGTTAGCTTTTCTGAGTCATCTACAGCCACTCACTGTTCACCTTACTGTTGACTTTATTTTTTCCTGGTCCAACTGACAGGTCCTTCACTCCCTCCTTATAGCACCTACCTTTGTTCACCTACCATTTTATCATTCTTTCTCTGTATCTGACTTTCCTTTGGTAACAGGGATAGAATAAATTTTCATTGTTCACTCTTCTAGTTAGAAGAATGACGCCTTGTATGTAATACAAGACAAGTTGAGCTCTTCCTTCTGTGAACTTTTGCATAATTCATTAGTTTGAGAACTGATTTTTGGTATGTCATATGTATATACCCATCTCTTTTTAGTTTAAAAATTGAGTGGGAAGATAAAATGGTAACATTGGAGTTTAATTTGAGTTCATTTACATTAAGCAAAATATATTAATACACACAGAGACTCTTTTCTGGAACTCTCCTGGGGTCTTAAAGTCAGAAGTTAGGTTATCTGGTCCAAACGCTCACCCAGTTCTCATTAAAGTCATGGTGACAGATGGTCACTTAGTTTCTGCTTGAGGACCTCAAGCAATGAACAGCTCCTTCTGCCTGTTTTAAGTTGCTTTTATTTCATTGAGTCATTTATTGAACATGTACTATGTCGAACATGAACATGTAACATGTACACTGTATGGGAGCACTCGCGTGAAAAAGGCAGTCATCTTTTCTGGGATATTCCCTGCCCCCCAGGAAGCCTACATTCCTGTGAGGAAGGCAAATAGGTAAATGTGTGAGATATAGGGCAGCCATTTACACTTAAGAGAGATGGAGTTTATTTTATTGATCTAGAGGATAAGAGTCATTACTCTTAGGAGACATAGGGTAGCTTCAAAGAGTCACATCTGAGATGGTCTTGAAGGTTGAATGGGGTGTATCAGGTGAAGAACAAGCAGAAGGAGGACATTTTAGGGACAGAGAAAAACACATGCAAAGATATTCAATTAATAAAAACCTGGAAAGACAGTGATTGCGGTGATAGTGACAGTGATGGGTAGAGGTCCACCTCATGGAAACTTCTTGTGGGAATGTAGGTTTTGTTAGAGGAGATGAGCAGACAGGTAACTATGGGGAGGAGTATTGGGTTGTTCGAAAAGTCATGATGCACTTTTGCAACGAAAAACATAGAAAAAAATACGTCATGACTTTCCCGACAACCCAATAGAAAGAAAAAAAGTGGAAGATGAGTTTGGAAAGAGAGCTGGAGGTTCTGGGTAGGAAAACCCATATCTGCTTAGGAACTGGATTTCATTCCATAAGCAACATGAAGCCAACCAGTGTTTTCAGGTGTAGGAATAGTAGCTATCACTTATATTGCAGTTTTCATGTGCTAGGCATGGTCCTAAGTACTTTAGATACACTAACTTATTTACACCTTATACAATCCTATGAGATAGGTACTGTTATTATTCCCATTTTTAGGTGATGAAACCAAAGCACAGAGAGGTTAATTACGTTACTGAAGGCCACATAGCTAGTAACTGACAAAGCTGGGATTTGAACAAAGTAAGAAAGCTTTGAAAAAATAACTGAAAGCAATGTGGAGTGTGGTTCAGAGCTAGTGGCAAGAAGTCCAGCCTGGAGGCTATTATAATAATCCAAAAAAAAAAAAGAGTTTATAGTGAGTAAATGGCTGGGATGGAAAAGTACATCAAAAGTATATTGTGTCAAATGCTATCTCTCCTATGCCTGCTATGGGATCCAAAGCACTCTGAGTTCTCTAAAGATGCTTTCATCATGGATTAGAACTTTGATAAAGAATGTCGAGGGCCGGCCGAGTGGCGCATTGGTTAAGCGCTGGTTTTGGGATGCCAGCGGCCCCGGTTCGGATCCCACATGAGGGCCAGTGACACTGCCCTCTACAGCTAACAACAGCTCCACCTGGAGCTGGGCTGTGCGAGCCCCGGTGATGGTGTGGGCTGCAGCCCCTGCTGCAGTGGGCTGCCATAGGCTACAGTGAGTGGCCCGCAGCCAGCGGGAGCGGCTGGCAGCCAAGAGTGAGCTGCCAATAGCCGCGGTGAGCGACATCCAGAGGCCAGCGACCGATCTGCCTCATCCGGGAGGAGCACAATGACGATACCAACAGTGAAGCAACATCCTCCGCAACTAAACTGAAGAACAAGAAGACGGCAACTTGTCTGTTCCCCTTCCCCGATTCCCCAACGCTGTTCCCCTCCACCAATTCCCCAATAAAATCTTTAAAAAAAAAAAAAAAAAAAAAGAATGTCGACAGGAGAATTTCATTAATATTTATTACATGCTCACTACATGCAAGGAATCCCCATGCAACACTGCTCAACCTTCAGGTTTCATTGGCTTCTTTTTATTGCAACTAAAATTCCTTTCAGGAATATAGCCTAGGATTCAAACTGTGGCATGGTATTTCCTTACTGCACAAGTATCCCCGGAGAGCTATTCTTTTATATTTTCTGACTCAAACTAAATAAACTGCTCAGTGTCTTGTCATGAATCCCAGTCAGTAAGTGGCCAGTGTTTGGGCAGAGTTTGGGTGGGCAGTGGGCCAAACGCTAATGATTTTAGTCAATAATTTGAACCCAAACACTCTCTTCTTGTTTCAAAGTCTCCATGGACTAATGGTGGCCTGCTTAACGACTGGTTGTTTCTGACCATTTTCTCCATGTGTGTCCCCTTCTTTCTGCACAAACTCCCTCTGTGTAGTGGATGGGAGCCGAGGGCAGGACTTACAGGTCATGCTAAGACCCTGCATTTGGTCAACGCTGATAAGATAAACCAAGGCAATTTTCTGAATACTTAATGAGAAGATGGGGCTTGAGTATCATCTGTCCAGTCCAGGCATTGTTCTCAATTTACTTTGCCAGTGAGTAGATACGATACTTGTTCATTATTGCTCTGACAAATCTTGATTGAGCACTGTGATATGCTAGGTTTTGTTTTAAGTACTTGGGGTTAGAAATGAATAAAACATGGTTTGTGACTGCAAGAGTTACACCCTAGCTCCGTCATCAGTCAAGTTCCAGTCAGAAGAAAGAAACCACACTAGTTATCTTAATAGAGAGAAGTTAGTGTTGGGAATTGGCTAACTGGGTGATAGACAGCTGCACCCGTGAAAGGGAGCGCTGAGGTCAATGAGAGGCGGTAGCTGCAGGAAGCGACTCATGCCTTTGACGCTGTGGAAATGAAGGGAAGCACAGGGTCTCCAGCAGTGAGCCCTGAAACTTTGAGATGAGGTTGCATTTCCATAGCAGAAGCTCTAAGGGACCAGATGAAGCCGGTTTGGGGAGTTGGGTAAAAGCTGGTATCTTGTCCTAACAGCCATTTCCAGGGTGAAGGACCATCAGTAGATGAGGCTACCAGGAAACAGGAAGTAGACAGGAAGGAGCAAGTCCTTCTTTGACCCCAGACTTCCAACCTCCCTCTATCTCTCCCTATTGGCAGAGCCTAACAGAGAGTAAATGGCAAAGGAGAAATGTCTGCAAGACTGACAGGTGGAGACGGAAATGCAAAAAACTGAATCATTCTAGCAGAGAGTCCAGTCTGAGCCTAAGCTGGAATAGACAGACGTTTGAATGTGTTGCAAGCTCAGAGGCTGGATACCTAGAATTTGATTTGCTTGCTTCTGCCGCAGGGCCTGTGGCCTGGCTATTCTTTCTGTCTTGGAATGCTTTTCCCCAGACACAAATTTATTTCACTTTTTTCAAGCCTCTGCCTCAGTGTCATTTTTTGATGATTGTAATTGCAGTCCCCACCTCTGCCCCAGGTTCTTCTATCGTGCCCTATTTTTTCCTAACGTATTTATTATCATGTTAAATAAACATGTTAAACTATAATTAATAAACATGTATCATCATGTTACATATATATATGTTCAGTCCTAAACATATTCAACATATTTGTTTACTGTTTTATTGTTTATTTTCCATTTCCCTGCCCAGCCATTAGAATGCAAACTCCACAAGGGTAGGAATTGTCGCTTTGTATACCAATGGATCTAGAACTGTAGATGTTCTCTGGATATTTGTTGAATGAACTGATGAACAAGGGTATGCTTAGTTGAGGAAGAATAAGAAAAATGTTTGGGGGCAAGAGTCTAGTAAGGCTAATAAAAAAAGATTAATAAGGACAGTATGGGGTTTGTCTTAGGTATTATTGATCACTCTTCCATGTAGAGAGAGGAACTGCAGGAAGAAAACGAAGGTGTTTGACAAACAATATTTGCAAGATGGGTGTCAACAGTGCTCTTTTGTGCTCAGGTGATAAAACAAGACGTGGGGTAGCGGGGAGGACATTCGCAAGCCCTGCCCACAGAGGTCTCCAGGGTTGGAAGCTTAGATGACAAATGTAGACAGGTTCCTGGGCTAGGGAAGCAGTGATGTCTCAGAATCTACGTGCCCTCTGTCTCTGTGGGCATGAATGTTAAAGAGGGTGTGGAGAGAGAGGCCAGGAGAGCCCATATTCATTTGGGAATGTAGGCTCAATGTTCCATTTTCCAGAAATGCCTCATAAATTCCTCCAACATTCTTTGAGCTGTACTCTTCTAATACCAATATTCCACTTGACTGCCATGAGCAAAAAGAGAATAAAAAACATAGACCAGGACTCAACATTAATGAAGACCATGAAAAGTACTTCAAAAGTAACTACAGTGAAGAGACAAGCTTGGTTCAATAGCACTTGTAGATTCTGTTGTGATTTTCAATTTACCATATGGAAATCACATCACTGATTCAGTCTTACATACTTTTCATTTAATTCTTAACAATACCCATCACAGAACTTTGAGCTTGCTTGTTTTGTATTATAAAATATTAAGAAGTGTGTATAAAATATTAAGAAGATAGTTTTTATACGATATATTAACAATCCAATGTTCTACTCATACTTGTACTTATGCGGGAGAAAAGTTGCATTGATATACTTACAAGTAATGAATCTTTCCTTTAGAAATATTTAAGGAATTTTGCTTGTGCATAATAGTATTGCCAGATTTAGCAAACAAAAATACAAGGTACTGAGTTAAATTAGAATTTCAGATAAATAATCAATAATTTCCTATTGCAAGTATGTCCCATGCAATATTTGGGTCATACTTATACAAAAATAATCTGAAATTCAAATTTAATTGGGTGTTCTACATTTCATCTGGCGACTCTATGTGCAGGGTATTTTTCTGGGTGGTGAGTATTTACAATGTGGAGAAGGTCCGTCTCAAGACAAAAATATAGAGGACTCAGAAATAACCCTCGATGATGCTGTCATGTCTACTCAAAGAAGATACATATGATCAACCTGTACTGTACTGTTTGATTTTACAAGTTTTTAAGAGAATGCTATAAATAAAGGAATTACTAATTAATCAGGATACTTTTGTGGGAAAAGCATATTCCTCTTTAAGGCATACATCCAGTGTTTTTACACGGGATTTTGCCTCAACCTTCCCAGTCTATAGCTCATTTATTCTTGGGAAATAAGTTTGTATTATTGAGACTCAGAGCTGAAAATTCATTCTATTACTTACTTACTGGTGAGATTTTCAAGTTAGGCGTAGAGCTGTGTGTCTACTTCAGTCACCAGACCATTAAATGAAATTTTTATTGAAGAGAAAAGGCTTGATTTACTAGCTATGTTGGAATTCAGCAGGTGAAGCTTTCTAGGGCAGGTCATTTCTGTTCTATTTTGATTTTGTTGGGAAGAAAACAGAGGGAGGCTTTTGCATCAGACGTGTGGCATGCCCAGTGCTTTTGCTGCAAGACAAATGAGGATTGGAACTTAAAACTGCTAACTTGTATAAAAGTTCTTGGGAGCACACTCACCCAAACTTGCAGTGAATCGCTGTCATTCCAAGGTTCTCTACTGTGTTTCTCATTTGCATATGGAATTTCCATTGGTGTAGAAGCGGTCTAAAATAGAAATATCTGATTATTATACAGCATGTTCCTGGGGAAATCACTTTTCATTTGAATTCCACGGGAGAAAAGAGGTGATGAAGGCACTATTTTATTTCTATTTATACATATGTTTAATTCAAGAGGGGTTGAATCTGTGTTGAAGGTATTTTTATGGGATATGCAAACTTATAAAATTAGACCAACATTAGAAGGGGAAAATGGGGAGTTATTGTTTAATGGGTACGAAGTTTCAGTTTGGGAAGATCAAAAAGTTCTAGATCAAAAGTTCTAGAGGGCCGGCCGAGTGGCGCATTGGTTAAGCGCTGGTTTTGGGATGCCAGCGGCCCCGGTTCGGATCCCACATGAGGGCCAGTGACACTGCCCTCTACAGCTAACAACAGCTCCACCTGGAGCTGGGCTGTGCGAGCCCCGGTGATGGTGTGGGCTGCAGCCCCTGCTGCAGTGGGCTGCCATGGGCTACAGTGAGTGGCCCGCAGCCAGCGTGAGCGGCTGGCAGCCAAGCGTGAGCTGCCAATAGCCGCGATGAGCGACATCCAGAGGCCAGCGACCGATCTGCCTCATCCGGGAAGAGCGCAATGATGATACCAACAGTGAAGCAACATCCTCCGCAACTAAACTGAAGAACAAGAAGACGGCAACTTGTCTGTTCCCCTTCCCCGATTCCCCAACGCTGCTCCCCTCCACCAATTCCCCAATAAAATCTTTAAAAAAAAAAAAAAAAAAAAAAAAAGTTCTAGAGATGGACAGTGGTGATGGTTACACAACATTGTGAATGCACGTAAGGCCACTGACATGTGCATTTAAACATGGATAAACTGGTAAATATTATTGTTTATACGTATATATCTTACCATGATAAAAAATTTGACCAAACTATCAAAAGTTATGTTTTTAGATATTATAATTACATTGAAGCATTTATGGGGCAGCTCCCCTTTTAGGAAGGAAACAGCTCCCTAAATGTAGTAAGCATCGTCTTTCACTTCAGTCCAAGGGGTGTTATTGGGTCACAGAAGATTCGCATCCTCCTAGAAAATGGCTTGCCTCTGCCATGAAATTGGGAAATTATTATGGGAGCATGCTGGTCGACCTTAATTGTCAATTCAGAATCTTTAATTAATACTATTTTCGAGCAAACTGCCAATCTTCCAGGGACCGTGCTGTTGTGATTGCTTCCAATGATCGACTAGCAAGTTACCAAATTACAACACATGCAAAAGGGAGATGTAGTTTTAGAAATAACTGCTAATGATGTTTATGTTGGTGGTGAAAAGCATAGCTGTGGATAAGAAAAACACCCATATGTGAACTAAAGAGACTGTGTCAATAAACTTTAAACAACTAACCATATTGGTTCAGTTAATGGAGCCATCTATCTATCTGAGCCAGTTGGTGAGTACTGGAAAAAAAGGAGGAGATTTTTCTTTAAAATGTTTTCTCCTGGTTTAGAGCAACATGTCCATTACCTATTGTCACTCACAAGTGTCTCCTGAACAGTTGTCATGATTCTGTGGTTGGGCTGCTGCCATTATGTAAATATGGGTAAACTTCAAAGGGCAGGGGGTAGGTGAGAGGAGGAAGCCAGGTAGTACACTTTTAAGGATGGCACAGTAGCCTTCTGCGGTATTGTACTCTCCACACCAGAAAATCAGGTGACTGGACCAGGAGAGAGGAGATTTGGAACTAGTCCTGTCTCTTGGACTATTGAACTGTTTGATCGTAGGAAAACCACTGTCTAGTTGTACTTTAGTTTTCTCCTCTGTATAATGAAGAATTTGCAATACACGGTTTCTGAAGTCTCCTTCCAGACTTATATACATATTGATTGTGTAGTTTTCCCCAACCATCAAACCCACTGTAACTGTGACAGTTTTTCTGAAGGGACCAGGCAACCATGGAGGTTCCCCCTGTCATTGGCCTGGCTCCAGAGCTCTGGTGAAAAGAGTGGGCTGGCAATCTTGTGTCTTGTGAATTGATGTCTTGGTGTGTTATTGCTAGGAATAGAAACCTGCTAAACCTAACCCAAGTGAAATGGGAAATTTACTGGAAGGACACAGAATTTTCATAGAATTTAAGGACAGGAAGTTTACCTGGACCTCACAGGGGACTGGATATCAAAAACTAGAAAGATGGGAACTAAGGTGACCACCTCTCAGATAATTGTCTTCTCTTTTCCCTTCTTTTTCTTCTTCCCTCGAGTTCCTCCTGCCTTTTCTCCACCAATTTTGGACATCTTGCCCATGCCTTATCCAATTCTAGGTTTATATGAGATTTCTGTATCAACATGAAAGAGCACCCAATTAGAGCTCTGTATATGAACTCCAAAATCCATGCATGAAAGACTCTCTTAGCCTATTTATGGGTTGTGTCTATGTCTATTCCAGTTTGCTGTGGCAATGAGTTGGATCATTTTGCTCAGTTCCCATTCACCAGGGACTCTGGGAGCAGGTTATCTTAAACAAGGATGTGATACAGGTATATTCAAGATTATTTTGTTTGCAAGAGCAGAAACCTTCTTTGGCTAGTCAAACAAAAAAAATGTTTTAGAAGTACACAGAGATATCTCCTGCAATCAAAAGAAACAGGGCAGGTCCTGGATCCTTGACAAAGAGTGTTAATACATCTTTAGGGCACACTATTTGTGTCACTCAGCTCCATTAGATATCTTTTTCTCTGTGTTTTCCTACACCATATTTAAAATTCCTGGGGAAAGAGTCTAAGTAGCCAGGTTTAGGATGTGTCCATCTTTGGTTTAATCTGTTACATAGGGAATATGACAGTGTGAGAGACTTGTCCCTGTCTATTCCAGTTTAAGCAAAGACGCAGTGTCCTGGGATCCCCCTCAATCCTGGGCAAACCAGGGTGGTTGGTCACCCTGGAACTTGGTCATATGTGCATGCACATATGGCCCTATAAGGGACTGCCCTATGTATTGGGGCCATTCCTAAAAATGAGGAATCGTGGTGAGCTAGAGGGAAACATCTCATGTAATGTCTATTACATTCTACTTCTTGATGGCTCAACATATACACAGAGACACACAGACAGACAGACAGACAGACACACACACACACCGCATACATCACACCATATAAGCACACTCCCCTTCCCATTCTTTAAAAAACACACCTCTCCACTACATGATTTGGTTATTAGTCCAATATTGGTTCAATAGTCCACCACAGATGGACTGCTAACCATCCTACTGGCAGAAAACCCAGAGCTGTGTCCTACTCCATCCAGAAATGACACCATTTTCTCTAAGCACAGACTTTCTACACGATGTCCATTCTTCCTTTTCTTTTGTTGTAATCCTATCACCATATCCTGCAACATACTCCGTTGCTGGCAAAAGGAAAAGAAAATGAAGAGAAAATTATTATACTATTTCTTTTTAAAGAAGAAAAAGGGGGCTTTCAAGATGTTAAACGCTAGTAGCAAACAAGAAAATAGCAATAGAAACAACAATCCTCATTACTGTAGCTGGTAGTGAAGTTTCTTCCTCCTGGGTCCATTTTGTGGTTCTCCTTGGCTTCAGCTGGCATCTCAGTTGATTGCCCAGTGGAGCGACCTGATGCATATGAGCCTCGGTGGTCCTACTTTTATAGGGTTGTAGTAGTCAGATATTGTTTTTACGTCTGGGTGTGGCAATTTCAGAATGCACCCTCAAGGGTAAAATATTCTATCCATGATCTTTCAAGTTCTTACTTTTCTTTGATGACTAGGACAATCACCCTAGTCAACCCCATAACTCACTCTTTTACCTAAACCCCTAGAGAAGCCCCCACCCGTCCTGATTTCCTGTTGCATGGAGGCTAAAGTCCAAATTCCTTAGCATAATGCACAACAGTCTGGCCCTGCTTCCTCTCACTGTGCTTGCTCTTGCCTCTATGAACTCAGATCTTTCTAAACTAATGGTACCATCCTCCCACCCCCAACAGCAAGTTGATCAACCAAAGCTCTCCCTCTCTGGCAGCCTTCACCTCTGCATGCCCTTCCCCACCTTGTCTGACCTTTAACTCTTATTCATCACTTATATTAGTTCCAACTGAGAAGCCATAATGTCTCCAGGGGGTCTCTGCCCAGCTCTCTCTACACCCCACCATTGCCATCATTCCTTTCATGCTTGATGTTTTTTTCATTGCCCGTTTGCACGCTCATCTATCTGTTCCTATACTACACTGTTTCCAGAGTAAAATTGATTTACCCTATGCCTCCTTCATTTTCCTGAGTGCCCATCTTGCTCCATACTATGGGGGGCTTTCTTCTATTTTGGTTGTTCAATGAGTGATCCATATATATAGCAGGTGATAACATCTTGACTTAAGGAACGAAACCACATTACCTTGTACTGTGATACTTGCATCACACTTGTGTCATTAACTTCTGTTTCTATGTATGTCAACTGTCAGCTAGATGGTGAGGGCAGCCCGTGTCTGACACACTGTGCCACACTGGGCATATGCAAAGATGTCTGCCAAGGCGATTGCACCGTGGTTGACTGATGCGCTGCAAAGAGAAGCAATGGAAGAGAGAGTTTGGGCGCCTCGTCCTCTCAGGGCGAGCCCCTCCGCTCCCCGTGAGCGGCAGCAGTCCCCACTCAACGCCCCTTCCTCTCCCAGCAGGACCCTGCGGCGCCCCGCAGGCAGGCCGGCTCGCCGGGAGCGCGGGGGGCGGGACTTCCGGGCGCAGCCGCGAAAGCCTTCCGGCGCGAGGCGGAAGCCCGGCTCCGGGTCTGGGTCGGAGTCGGAACGACCGGCACTGGGGTCCTGGGCGGATGCCTTTGGGCCCCCCGCCGCTGCCCCGCGCCGCGGGACGGGGAGACCGGGTAGGGACAGCAGCGTCGGGACCCCCCGCGCCCCCTGATCGCAGGGAGGGGGCCCTGATCGGGGCCCGGGGCGCGGGGAGAGCTGGAAGGGCAGCGGTTAGGGGCTGCGGAGGGAGGCGACGGGGACCCTGCGGCCGCTGAGGCCGGAGGACTGGCTGCTGCGGGTGGCGCTGGGCGGGCGTGCTTCTCGGAGGGGAGTCGCCCCGCGTGGGGGGGGTGTCCTAGGACCGGGGCTGGTAGGGAGGGGGGCGCGAGATGGCCAGGGTTGGCTTCCAGGGGAAGGGTCCCGAGGAGGGGCCCGCCCTCGGAGGGTCGCAGGCGAGAAGGACGCCTTGACCTAACGGGTCAGAAAGAGGATCGGGCACCTATTGGATGCTGAGCTCCTGCTTCTTCATTCTCAATGAATGCCGTGCGCGCGTGTGTGCATGTGTGTGTGTGCATGTGTGTGTGCGTGCATGTGTGCGCGCGCGCGTGCATGTGTGTGCGTGTGTGTGCGCGTGCGTGTGTGCATGCGCGCGTGCATGTGTGTGCGTGTGTGCGCGCGTGCGTGCATGTGTGTGCATGTGCGTGTGTGTGTGCGCGCGTGTGCATCTGTGTGCATGTGTGCGCGTGTGTGCATGTGTATATGTGTGTGTGCGTGTGCACCCCATGTGGATTTCGGGGACATGTTTTACATTCCTAGGAAAGCTTGACCCTTCTTCTTCATCCAGGTTCCAACTTAGGCTGCAAACCTTTGTCAAACCAATAGTTCTTGTAAGTGGTCTTCATCCGACCAACCCAACCAAACTTTCTCCTTTTGGAATCTCCTCCACCCTGGAGAGTGCAGGCTGTCTTATTCCCTTGGTCATGCATTGTCCTTCTTCTCAGTATGTGTAGAATGAACTGTGATAATTACACGGAAAGGCATATCTGAGAAAGTTGGCAGTGACAGCTCATTGTTTTTATGCCTGACTTTCTAAAAAGTTCCTCTGTTGAGTTTAGTTTTCCTCATTTTTACTAAAAGTTCCTCTGTTGAGTTTAGTTTTTCGGTTTAACCAGTCAGGGCAATGTTGGATTAGGACGCAGCCCATTGCTAGCAATTGCTAAGACGTTACTGCTACTTTTTAGTTCTGCTACAAGGAACTAAATATAGTTGCCGTTAGCAGTATTTTAAAAAAATATTGATAACCCAAGGTCTGTTATAGATGCATCAGCACATGGAGTTTTCCTTACTGGCCAACGTGTAGTATGTAGGCTTGTTTTTATCCTTACCAGAGATCGTAATTACTTATTGTCTACACGGTATTTGTTTTGTCGGCTGCAATAATTGCGTGCTTTCTAATTAACATCATACAGTGTCTCACAGTGTAATTACCACATGACACAATGTCTCACAGTGTAATTACAACATGATACAGTGTCTCACAGTGTAAGTACAGACTCTCCTAGCTTCAAGTAGATGGTAGGTGAATTGGAGTTTTGCTACAGACTGGGCAAGGTATTTCTGGAGAACAGTAACATTATGGGTGAAGGGTGATACTTGATTATTGCTTTGCTTGCTTCAGCTGTTTTTAAGTAAGTGTTAAACTTTTTATTTTGAAAGTTACTGTATTGGTACAGATTATTTCCAGATCTGATTTGGTGCTCTGGCTTGCAGTAATTTACATAAAACTATAACATTCTGTATTTATTGGTGCCTTGGTGTCTTGCTAACTTACAAATTATTTTTTTTCCTCCAGCATCTTGAGGTATAATTGACAAATAAAGATTTTATATATTTAAGGTTGATGATGTGATGATTTGATGTACATATACATTGTGATATGATTACCACAATTAAGCTAATTAACAGATCAAAACTTTGCATAGTTACCATTTTTTTTTTGGTGGTGATAACACTTAAGATCTACTTTCTTCCAAATTTCAAATATGCAGTATTATTAACTATAGCTTACAAACTCTTAAAAGTCTGTGCTTGAGTTAGTTATATTGGGTTGTCGGAAAAGTCATGACGCATTTTTGCAGCGAAAACCAGAAAAAAATACGTTATGGATTTTCCCAGCCCAATAATTTCCTTTTGTTCATGGGCACAGCTGATATTTACCAGTAGAAAGCAGTGCCTAAACTGTTAAAGCAGTGCTTTAACATGTAAATGAGCATAGTGAATACTTTTCAAGTTAGAAAATGAAAAGATGACACTGATCTTTATACAGTGTCTTATTGAATTAACTGCTTTGTAGATTTTTATATATGTTGTAATTTAATCTTATTTCTTTAGACAGTACTGTTTTACTACTAAGACTTGTTCTGATTTTTGCATTCAATCTTGGTTTTAAAATATGTTCTTTCCCCTTTTGCCCTTGGTTTTGGGGAGATAATGCCCTTGAGACAGCAGGTAGGTCTTCAGACCTTCTTGGTAGAGGGAGTGCTCCCCTTTGAAACACAAGCACCCTGCCTTCTGTGGCAAGTTTCTAGTTACGTATCTGAATGATATGTTTGAAACCTGAGTGCCATGTGTGCTGAACAATCTTTGGAATTTTTGTTCTTTGTTCTAATTGTTTTGTAAATTTCATAGCTTTCTTGGGATAAATTCTATGTGTATTCTGTAGGATTTAGATGTATTTTACAGTTTAAGCAGTTGCAATCATGGCAGCTTTTTATTAGGGTGCTGCAAATTACTATTTAGGGACTTGTTTTTATTTCTGCTACAGTGAAATATCTGACCGAATTGGAAGAACTATTAACACAGCAATAACCAAAACTCCATCTTCATATACACATACTTACACATTTTGATGGGATCAGGAGAATTTGTTAACAGCTGAGGAATACAGCTTTTGGACAGGGAGACACCAAGCAGTGCTGATTGGCTGCTGACTAACCACCCAACTGCTGCACTGTCTGTGATGGAAGCATGGCCCTCAACAAGATGGGCCGAGGCACAGTCAACCCCTTCGTTTAGTAGCACTCTCTGTCCTTTTTCTTCTGCTGAGGTTGACCTGTCTCTCAATCGCAGTGACTAAGATGACCTGGGTCTCAAAGTGACTCTAGGGGATCAGAGTAGCCAAAAGGACTGCAGTCCTGTTGGTGGAGCCTTGTCCATGCTCCTGAGTCTGGTCCCATCAATCTTGACAAATGGTCCCATCAATCTTGACAAATTTTCCAGCCTCCAGCATATAGTCATGGCTTTGAACCACTGTTTACATGATTGTTGTTTGAAAAATAGTTTTAATACTAAATTAGAGTTGGTCATGTTATAGAAAGTAGACTGTGAGCTTAAGAGTGACGCATCATATTAAATTATAAACGAACTTTTCTGTGGAAGTGGTGTGATGTACCTCACAATTGCAAATACTATAGAAAATACACAGATTGCCCTTAGTCTTTGTTATTACTAGGTTTTTTTGTGTTTTTCGATTTTAAGGAAAAGAACTATTGGATAAAAGACTTGGGCAGAGTAGGGGGAGGTGACCATTCCCAGGGACATTGAGGAATGATGATGGGAGCCGGCTGCAATGGGGGGGGGGGTGTTACTTAACACTGAGGTGGTTTAGAATTGCCGGTGCTTGGTGATCGTAAAAAGCAGAAAGACTTTTAATTGGTTTCATTATTCTTTTAAAATACCTGACAGACGGTGCACCCCTTTATTGTCTGCAGTGGGCAGGGAGAGAAGTCCCTCCTAGCTCTCCCCTCTCCTTGAGAATGACCTGGCAGACGCCCCTGAAGTCCAAGTTTATATGGCAATGAGTATCATGGAGAGGTTTGAGGGAAGGGTTGCAATGTGAGTAAAAAAACAAGTATCAAGGTTTATTTTAGAATTGGCATTTATTTCCAGTATTGAGAGGACAAAAGTATTGCTATTGATGAGAATATTGTAGATGTAAGGAGACAGAGCACTATATATGAGTGAATTTGTCTTAATTAAAGCGGAGGAGGGAAGGCATGCCTTAGTAAGTGATGCGTAAGCCAGTCCCAGACTTTCTCACAAGAAGCAATGACTAAGTGGATAAGAAGTATCAGAGGCAACTCCTAATATTTGAAACCTAAGTGATAACTATTTCAGAGTAATTGAATAGAGTTGTAAATATAAAAGTAGTGCAAGGCACACCTATGTACCCTTTATTTAGATTCACCTTTTGTTAACATTTTACCCCATTTGCTTTGTCACGTAACAAGAACACTCGTGATTAAAGTAGAAAGCTCATATAAAATATATTCCCAAGTTGAGCTGCTAACTTTATTTCTTTTCCTAATAAACAGTTAGTTATTCGCTGCTATTTGCTGAGTGCTAGAGCTAGAAAGTACCCTAGGAGATCATCTGATGTTTTTTCATTTATGGTGCCTTAAATAATTTTAAAATTTTAATAACAATTTTTTGTTTTTATAAGTTTATACTCTGGCTCATCTTTTTGCATGCAAATTCTGAGAGCTGGGAATTAGTTTTGGGCTCCTTTCGTCTAATTCCCCACCTTTATGGTTGAGAAAATGGTCCCAGAAAGGTGGAGTAATTTACCCTTAAGGAGGGTAAATGTCGACGAATCCAGGGCAGCCGGGTTTTGATTTCTAAACCTCTGTAGCCACTTCCAGACTCTTATCCTGACAGGTAGGAGCTATAATTCCTGTCTGCCTGGTGCTTTGTGGCTTATACCTTTTCATTTGCTCTCAACATGGGCAAGGATATGTGCTTCCTTAGACCTACCTAGAATCTCGCTTGCATCCATGAAGCTTACACCTTCTTAATCTCTATTCCTTGGTTATAGAACACAACTGAACAACATCCTTTTTAAAAACTTTTAATTTATTCTGTAATATATACCTCGTTAATGTTCCTTGGGTGAGACTGTCTTTATACCTGTAGGGTGTCTACCTAATACTTTGTCTTTTCAGTCAATTCACAAGGCTTTAGCTTCATTGATCTTTCAAGATTCTAGGTGTTTCATACCCTTTTTAAAGTGCGGTGAATAAAGCTTAGAAGAGTCTGGCTAATGTAAAATAACAACAGTGGTAATTTATGTATAAATTATTTACAAAATGCTTTTCATACATAGTTATTTGATCCGTAGAGCACGACTTGTAGTATGCCTATTTCAGGGATGAAAAAATCTGAGCTACAGAAGGTTAAGTGACTAGCCCAATGCCCTATAAACTAGGCTGTCTTGAAAATGGAAACTAGGCAACCTTGGGTCTCCTGACCCTAAATCCATATATCCTTTATCCAGATTCACCTATTCTACTGCATCTTAGGTCCTTACATATCATGTATTTTTAAATGTACTTAGAATCACTTTAACTTTTTCATTTCTTCTTCCCTTTCACCAGCCTGACCTGCTATGAAGGAAATAAAGTGTTTGCTGACTCAACTTATTTTTTTCTTCTGCACTTAAAATAATATCACTGCAGAAATAGAGTGAACCAATAGCAACCACTTAATATAATGTCCTCCTAATTTGGATACCCTTGTAACCTTTCCCTTCCCAGAGGATTTACAGCCGTTTCAGGAAGGGCAACAAGGCAGTCACTTCTTTTTATGCAACCTTGGTTCATTGTTGAGTGGCACCAGTTATGATAAGGTTATTCTTTTATTTATAATGACCAAATTACCTGTTGTGTGTTTCATATGTTGGTTTTAGTTATATCTCATCCAGAGAAATACGAGAGATGTGTTTTTTCATTTATGGTGCCTTAAATAATTTTAAAATTTTATAACAATTTTTTGTTTTTATAAGTTTATACTCTGGCTCATCTTTTTGCATGCAAATTCTGAGAGCTGGGAATTAGTTTTGGGCTCCTTTCGTCTAATTCCCCACCTTTATGGTTGAGAAAATGGTCCCAGAAAGGTGGAGTAATTTGCTGAGGTAATAGAGTGAACTGAAGAAGGAGGATGAGAAATCAGGTCTGGTGTCTAGTCCAGGGCTCTTTCTGCTACTAGAGTGACTACAATTAAGTGAAGGTAGCCAAAGGCTGGTTTTCTGAGGACAGTTAGTGTGTCTCCACTTAAGGGATTGAGTATGAATTGATAGTTAAAAGAATGGAGGTGATATTTAGGCCATTTAGTGACATTGGGAGGAGGCTGGGCAGAGAGAAGTGGGCATATATCCGAGTGGACAGCATATCCTACGGGGGCATAGTGACATGTGGTACCTGGCATTTGAAGAGATTTGCCAAGTAAAACAAGCTACCCATTGGATGGTTCACAGGGGTAATCCAAAGCATAGACAGCACATGGACCAAGAGAACTTAGTGGGAGCGTGCTTTCCTGAGGAGGCTAAGGATGGAGAAACATGGAGTGTTGGAACCCAGTGTTTTCTGTAAGCAGCAAGGGCAGGAGTCTGGAAACCCTCGAAGGAATTTGAAGGGTCCCATGGGGCATAGAGAAAGCATTGTAGGATGTGAATGCATCCTTTGGAAGGTTGTCAGGTTTCGGGCATGATCTGAGTTTGCCTCCTTACCTGCTAAGTAAGCATAATGATACCCACTGCACATGGTTGCCACAGCGGGTAAAGAAGATGATGTGTATAATGTGCTTAGCATAAGGCCCAGCCCATGGCACTCAACAAATGGTAGCTTTTATTATATGGCATCATGGAGCTGGCTGAGAGCCTTATTCGGAGGCGTCAGTAGAGAGAGATCTTCTTTTTAACCTCTTCCCTTTCCCTTATTCTAGCCATTTGATGTCACCCCTTATGAAATATAACTCACCTCTGAGTTGCAGGTCCCTATCTCCCACTTGCCGTTAGGTAAATGCTCTTTAGCATGCCTTAGTCTTCAGGTTTATGATTTCCAGGCAGGTTCATATCCCTGACTATATAAATCGTACTTTACTTTCTCTATGGTCAGCAGGCTTGTTCTTTTTAATAAGCTGGGCACTTTTGTGGGGTTGTATTTCAATCGCAAATTCCATTTCATCAAAGTGAAAGGATGTACCCACTACAGCACTATCTCCAGTTAGTTTTATTACCCAGTTTTGTTGCTTTGCTTTGCTTTGGAATATAACTAGGAAGATGTGGTTGGAAAGGGGAATGGAAGGTACAAGAGTTTGAAGTAACTTTCTCTTTCCTCTTCAAAGGTTCTTTCCTTCAGTCTTTGAGTAAAACGCAAAATAAAGTATTTCAATAGATGCCAACTCTAAAGAGAACTAGTTAAACAAAAAAGACTTTTCTGCAATAATTGCATCTTACGATATGAAAGAACTTAAGGATGTAGACTCAGGGGTAACCAAATGACAGATTTTTTTCCAGCAAATGGGCTCAGGATCAAATTTGAGAGTACTGGATAATGAGGCTACTAGTTTCTTCAACTTTGTAGTGTAATTATTTCCGAATCAGACTTGAAAAACATTTCCAGAAGGTTGGTAGAATTCACAGTGACTTGGTATATTATCAGTCTAAGGATCCTTTGATACCTGAAGATCTATTCAGGGTTCTTTCTGGAACACTTAGGTGGAAGAGAGCTTCTCTGCGCAATTTTGTATGTTAGGTCAGAAACTTAAATTGAGACGTTTGTGTATGTCTACATTTGCAAGCAAAAGGAGTTCAGAAAAGCTTAAGCCTTTAGGAAAAATAAGTAAGTTTGAATGCTTTTTAAAGTAATGCCTGGCTGCTTTTTTTTTTTAAAGATGCAATTAAAGAAACATTAATTTTTGAGTGATAATGATTTTTTTGTATTTTGATTATAAGGTAGAACAACTTCAGTTTTAGAGCCCAGTGTTTCCAATGATATGGTTTCTTGTTTCTGAATCCTACAGTTGAAAAGTATTGGTAGTCTGCAGTAGCATTTGATTTTCAGTGAGACGCACTGACAACTGTTGCCTCTAAAAAAGCCAGAGTAAGAGTATTGTCAGCTGATCATGACCATTTTTCCCATAGTCCTCGGTGCACAGCCTCTCCTGTAATCTCTTCCTATCTCATCCCTGAATGTCATCCATTGGATAATGATGCTTTGCCATCTCACAAGTGCCCCTTGCATTGAAACACCCATTTCTCTTTCTTTTGTTCTTTGACCTCTCCCTGAAATGAAGTCTCCATTTCTCTCAAAACCCAACAGATAATTCATAATTATTAGATTAAGTTAATTTAGAGTAAGGTGTGGAATGACTGATAGATCTAATCCTAACATGCATTATATAAATTATACTTTTTGAAGCGAAACTTGTAACACTGAAAAAACCCCCGGTTGACCCCAAGAATTGGCAAGTGGTTTAATATATAGAGATTGCTTGTTGACCTTGTTACTTCAGACTTTTTTTTTTTGGACACTCAATTTCTGAGAGAACATGTTTCTTCCTTAGAGGAGTTGAGAAGACTTTCAAGAAAGAATGGGAAGAGACAGGACGTTTTCCAACTTCACAAATAGGGATAGCTACTTCTTGACTTTTTTCTTTTCCAGGTCCTTCCTCTGTAACCTCACTATGTATTTTTTGTTTGTTTGTTTACATACTCTTTTTGTGAAATATTAGGTTGTCGGAAAAGTCATGACGTGTTTTTCTTTTTTTTTCGTTGCAAAAAATGTGTCATGACTTTTCCGACAACCCAGTATAACTCACCTCTTAGTGGCATGTTTCTAAGTCCCAACTTGCCATTGGATAAATACTCCTAACTTATGTCATCAAGTCACATATTCTCTCATGAAACTTAAGGTTTTACTTTGTTTTTCACCTCTTTGAGTTTTGTTTTTTTTATTTTATTTTTTTTTAGAGGGCAGTGTCACTGGCCCTCATATGTGGGACCCGAACCAGGGCCGCTGGCTTCCCAAACCAGCGCTTAACCACTGTGCCACCGGCCGGCCCTACTTTGTTTTTCAGAACAGTAGTAAATTTTATTGACTTGATGAATTTTTTCCACCAAGAAATAAAAGTCACCACTAAATGTATCTCTCTTGTTGAAAGTGTCTCTAATAAGACTGGCCTCTATTTATTGATCAGATGTTGTATGCCAGCCATTTCACTGGGCATTTGAGATATATAGTATATTCAGTCCTCACAGCAATCCTTATATAAGGTGGACATTTGTATTTCCTTTGCATAGATGAGGAAACCCACATTTGAAGAGAATAAATAATTTGTTAAATTTTATACTAGTAAATGGTGGGGTTAATTCTAAAGCCTGCCTGCTTTTCATGATACACTATTTTCCTCTAAATTTCAAAAATCCCTTAAATGTTTTGGTGCCTGTACATAAAGTACATTGTAGAGAGTGTGAGCAGCATGTTGTTGATTCTGCAATTTTTTTTTGTATACCCACACACTCCTAGAAGTGTTTTATGATCCATTTGTTCCACTTGAAACTTTTATGAAATGCAGTCAGTTTATTATTGATCAATCTTTCTTCCAAGGATGGTACCATAATTAATGTAGCCTCTAAAGTAGTAAGTAAGTAGATGCTTATGATACTTGCTGCATGGATAAAAACAGCAACAGAGAGGTGGCAGTTAATGTAGGGGACTAGTAACATAAAAATTCATTTCTTTTGGAATGTCAACCAGGTACTTTTCTCATATTACAGCATGCTGCAGGGCAGGGCTAGAATCCAAGCTTTGATTAAAATCACCCAAACTCTTTTTTTTAACTTTACAACCACAAGTTATTGCCAACTGAAAGGATAATGGAGAGTAATGATGAATGCATTTTCATCTGCAAAAAAAAAAAAGTTTTAGACAGTTGCATTCTTTTTAAACCTTTTTAAAAAGTCTGCTTTGAAGTGAAGAGTAAATTAGTGGCTACCAAATAAGCAGTTATTAGATTCCTGCTCTAGAAGCCCTTTCAGCTGGCACTGATGGCAGGCACTGCCAGTTAGCAGTTCAGTCTCAGATCCTTCCTCCTTGGGGGGGTGGTATAAGAATTCAAGCATTCTTAAGAGCCTTCTTTTCGTTCCCAACTTGTCGATTTTAGATAGAGGTGTTGCTTTCCCTGAGACTGCTTAGGTTTTCTTAGGCTGTCAAGGTCAAGTGCAAACCAAACTTTTCGAATGATCTGCAGTGGGTCCTTTTACTCATTGGAACGTGACAGAACTAAGCTGTTTTGAATCACCTGTATCTCTGATGCCCTCCTACCCGCCACTTAAGGCTGCAGGGAGGGCCATATTGAATTGCTGTGCTTCCATAATAGTTGATGGTTCTTGATTCTTTTTGACTTTATTATGTTTTTTTATAGCTGCCTCCCAAGATCACTTTAGAAATGTATTATAGAAATGTATTTAGAAATGTATAGGTCATACTATAACCTAATTATTAGTAATTGGATCTCTGGGCTCAAGTGAGCAGATTAGTAGTCACCTTTATGCTTGAATACTTTTGAATAATTAAATTTGTGGTTGTTTGGTATGGGATGCAGGTTATTGTATTTGCTAAATGTTGAATGATAGGCATTTCGATTATGTGCTCCTATTAGGGCATGACAAACCAAAATACAATTTCTTTATTTAACTGCTGCTTAAGATGCTTTTTGACACTTCTGCTACTGTGGTGCTATAAAACAATTTTAGAAAATGGATAATAATTCTAATAATTAACGGCTAGCTAACAGTTATTAAATATTTACTTATGTACCAGATGTTGTGCTAAGTGCTTTACATCTGTTATATCTAATTTAATGCTCACTGCATCCCCATGAAGGGCCATTATTAGGCCAACTTCACAGATATAGAAACTGAGGGATATGGAGGCGAAATAGCTGGTCTGCCTTAACAGTAACGAGCTGGCATTTGAATCTGGGCAACCTGACGTCAGGGCCATAGCGCGTTAACTGCTCTGCTGTACCTCGAGCTGATTGATAGCCTCTGTTTTATACATCACACAGCCCTATTTAAGACTTCCACTCGTAAAATTCCCTTGTGTCGTTCCCTATTAGAGTCTGTATATATATGCAGGATTTTCCATTTCTGTTCTAATAAAACTTTCATCTTTAGGTTTAGCGGTGGCCAATTGGTTTCTTGCAAAACATTTTCAGCTTTGAGCATTTTTATTCCAGGTAATAGGATTGTGTCAACTTGCTGACTCTTTGGCATATGTCCTGTAAACTTAGGGTAGTCAGATCTTTGTACTGGTAGAAATGAATGGTTAAAGCATGTCTTCTTTATTTTGGATTATATTATAATTTGGAGGGTGGATATGCATTTGAGCTTTGTTTTAGACACACATGGAAATTAATTCTTATTCTGTGAAATATGCAGATTGGGAAATTCTGGAAGCATCCTGTGGAGAGGAGAAAAAAATTTCGGAATTTAAAATTGGCCATGCAGCATTTAAAAGGGGGTGAGGCTATGGATAATTCATACGTGGGTTGTTGAATTAAAAGTTTTTTACATTTTTTTTTATACTTAGAGTAAACCTTTATAACACTATTATTGAGACATACTTGACTTAGTAAACTTTTACTGAACACTTAAATTTTTGGAACACAATTTCTAAACCTATGAAAAAATGTTCATATGCAAGGTGTTACCATATTTTGGGATTACACACTCATTCCTAATTTTAATTAATTTGAATGAACAGGAGTGAGTTACACATCTTTGAGGTGAGATAATTAATAGTCTTTCTTTTTCTTCCACAAAATTTGGAGTTGGAAAGATAGGTAGCTACCTAATAGAGCATCCACTGGGTTTTCTTTATCTTATATGAAGTGGTAACCTTCACATTTTGCTATAAAATGGGCATTTTCTTCATATTGAACTTAATCTTTCTTCCTAAAACCTAAGCATATTTTTGGAACAGTAATAAGCTTGAGGTATTGCATGTAATATAATTTACCTTAGAAGCTTTTTAGTCCTGAGCAATAAAGGAATATACAGAAAGCCACAGAGGCGAGTGTGACTGAATTCTATGTAATAGTTGTGGTGTGCATGGTTAAAATAGTCTGATCCCGCAACCTACTTATTAGTGACTGTACTTGAGTGTCATGAAAAAAGGGGGCAGGACAAAGCTATTTGTGCACCTTTGAGCCAGGCACTGGGTTAGGTATCGTGTGCATGCACGTTAACTCCAATCCTAGGCTACAAAGTTTGTATTATTATCTCATTCTTAAAGATGAGGAAACTGGAATTTCAGAAGTAGATGACTTATCTGTGGTTAGAACTAATACAGGCAGATCTAGGGTGTAAACCCAGGAATATCTTACCCTAAGGCCTGAGTCTTCCTATCCTATCATATGCCTTGTTTTCTTTTGAATTTTCTTCATTTCCCATTCCATGTTTACCCTTGGACTTTGTTGGACGTTTTCTATTCTATTTCACTATTTCTTGGAGTGGTTACTCTAACAAATGTTAATATTAACAATGTCTAAATGTCAGTGGATCTCTGCCATCCTCTGAATAATAAGATCAACCTCTTTCTGAAATGAACTATTTATCATATAGTTCTGGGACTTGATTTTTGAACCCTAGAGATAACAAAATGTTTAGATTTACCAGTATGTGTGTGTCCTCTTTTATTTCCTTCTGAACATCCCTTTATGCTTATCAACTGTAAGATGAGTTGTTTTTAGTTGACCTCCCCTGTGGGGCTTTATGTGGGAGGGTCTTTGGTTGGCTGTCCACCTTGTACAGGCGCTCCTGTTTTGCCTCCTGTTTTGCCTCCTGTTATCCTATTTCCTGTAGCTTCCCCATCCCCCCTCCCCCATCAAGTTCAGGGCACCAGGCTCTGCAGGTACTCCCAAGAGCACGTTGGCTTCTGAGCTAACCCGCCTCTTTAGATTTGCGCTTTTTTTTTTATCGTTTCTGCCCTTGGAGCATTTCTCTTACTTTATAGCTAGCTCTGCTAGACATTTTCCAAACAATTTAAAGTCTTTAATCCAGCATGTTTAGGTGATCTCTAGCCATCGGGTCTACATTGCCAGGAATAGAAGTCCGGGTTATCTTTGGGCTTGGAGTGCTGTGCATTGAACCTGGGAAGTGGGGAGAGGACTTTTGATTGATTTCATTCTAACATGCCCTTTCCTAGTAACTGGCAAAAGTCTTTTATTGAGAGTCATAGGAAATAAACTGTTTGAAGGATAATGACGGGGTTCAGGACATGCTACCTCAAAATAAGGCACCTTGGCAGGTTGCATATTTTAAGCTGAAGGAATTTCAGAAATGGCAGGTGCAGGAAAGATTTTCTGATGTTCCCTTGAAGCAGGTCATAAGACCCTCAGGTGAGGGGTGCGCCCCCTGAACCCAGAAGAAAGGAGCATCCTTATCTCTGAAGGCAGAAATGCCAAGAGGAATCTGAGTGAATCGTTGTTGCTAAGTGTAGATCTCTTAGCTAATGCTGTTTTTTGCCTTATCACATTTTTCCATGACTCTGCTCATCACACCTAGTATAAACACACCGAGGTTTAACCATCTTTTTGGCTTTCATTTCCTTATGAAAGCTTCTATGTTGGGTAAAACTTACATTAAATAAATTTGTATGCTTTTCTCTCCTTAATCTGTCTTTTGTTACAGAGTCCCTGCTGAGAATTTAGAAGGGAAGAGGGAAAAGATATTTTTCCTTCCCTACAGCTTGTGGCGACTGTGAAAGGATGGCTGGGACACCCTGCTGACTCCAGAGCCTGCAGAGGGGATCTTGGGAAAAACTGACAAAAATCCATGAAAGGTTAGGAATTCTTACCAAAGTCAGTGCTCCCAGATCCCTGTCTGTAGTGCCTGCCTGGTCAAGAGAGGAACGTAAAATTCCTCTCTGTCCTGTCTTTGCCAAGTTCAGATTAGCAGGAGAAAAACAGCTGTAAAAAGATCCTTGCATTGTGCCTCTTGTGGATTTGGCTTTGGGAACCATTAATTATTGATCCTTTCCCTCCCAGGGATATCTGTTGTTCTGTTTGTCTCATTTGGGGTCCTGAAAGCTTGGCTAGGCTTTCTGCTGCCTGGGCATGTAGGTTGTAGGACCTGTGTGTGTCAGCAGTCAGCAGTCAGTTGGGGGCCCTGAGAATGTGGCTGGACAGAAATGTGGGTTGCATCCCCTTTTTGGCTAACATCCTGCCCACTGTTGCCACCTCCCAGGGGGTTGTCCTAGTCTTTCTTTCTTTTGGATACCTTTGGGAGTGGCTCTGGACCCTGGGAGGGCTCTAGCTTCTGCACCCTCTCTGGGGCAGACCCCTGTGTCCGTGGGTGAGCCATAAAAGGCTTTTTTTTTATTTTGATTTTTTTAAGATTTTATTGGGGGAGGGGAACAGCGTTGGGGAACCGGGGAAGAGGAACAGACTAGTTGCTATCCTTTTGTTCTTCAGTCTAGTTGCGGGGGACGTTGCTTCACTGGCCCATGTTGGTATCGTCTTTGCGTTCTTTCTGGGTGAGGCAGATCGGTTGCCGGCCTCTGGATGATCGCTCACGGAGGCTCTTGACAGCTTCCTCTGGCTGCCGGCCACTCACTGTAGCCTATGTCAGCCCATTGCAGCAGAGGCTACAGCTATGCCGCCCCGGCGACTCTCAGCAGCCCAGCTCCAGGTGGAGCTGTTGTTCACCATCTTAGCTGTAGAGGGCACAGCGTCACTGGCCCTCGTGTGGGATCCGAACCGGGGCCCTGCTGCTTAGAGCCCATGTCCCAAGCCAACTTCTAACCAACGTGCCACTCGGCCAGCCCGAGGCTTGGTTTTAAGTCATAAAAGACCAGTTTTGAGTCTCTTGAAATACATAGACTTTTTGTTTGTTTGTTTTTTGTTTTGTTTTTTAAAAAGTGTTTAATACTGCCAGGAATATTTACTGCTTGTCCTATTTGAAACCTGATAAGATACTTGAAAGGATATATTGGGTTGTTGGAAAAGTCCTGACGCATTTTTGCAACGAAACACATCGAAAGAATATGTCATGACTTTTCCAACAGCTCAATATATTTTTGAAAGTTCTCTGTGGACAGAAGTTGGCCTCATTGGAAGCTGGTATTCCTAGCTTGATAGGAGTGCTTTTTATGTTTTTGAAGTTCTATCTGTTCCCTCGATTTGATCCTGCTCCTCCCATGGGAAGTTCGGAGTAGACTGAAACTCCCTTCTTGAACTGCTGCTGACTGTATAAGTTTCCCAGCTGTGCCGACTTCCCTTCTTGTTGGATTTTGCTGAGGATAGTTTGGAACTTCTTGGCTTCTTTGGGAAACTTAAGGTCTCAAACTGGCTCCTCTAAGGCCTCTTTCTTCCCATTGCTTCTGCTGCCCCTTCCTCCTTTGTCACCTTCAATCTTCTGTTTAGTTCTCTTGAATCCTTTGATACATTCCCCCTTCAAACCTCTATCTCTTTTATGTCTCTCTCCACTCCTGGCAGATCTTTTTCCACTTCAACTTTAGACTTTCTGCTCTGCATGGACGCAGGGTCCCCCAAAAGCAACTATCAGAGGCTGAAAAGGAAGAAGGCTAATTGGAAACTGATGGAATATTTTATCACTCATATGAGCTTTGAAGACATCTAGATAGCGATGCCTCCTTAGTGACTTGCCGAAAATGTTTAGAGCAAATGGAAATCTTAAAAGGCTTCTCTACAAATAGTGGTCAAAAGCAAGAGCCCCTCGCATTGACTAGGTAACTTCAACTGGTCCCATTGGCCAGAAACACAAGCTAGATAACAATGTGAAGTGGATAAAAACCAGTGAGTTTGTTTTACTATGTTTTCCTGACACATGGCTAACATTTGAGAATGAAAGTTATAAAATCTTTGCTTGTATTTCTTTATATATGTGTCTCTGCGTGTATGTTAGGTTTATGTGATATTTTTCTATCTCTGGAAGGTATTACCAAATTAATTTATAAAATTCTTAAATGCATTCTATTCAAATAGCGTAGAGATACATGAGTGCTTATGGAAATTAAGTGTTCCTAGAACTCTCACATATAGAGACACTAACCCAAACTTTTTTAAAGCTCCTGTGATCTGAGCTAACATTTGTTAAATAAAGGTAGTTTTAAGATTGTTGGTAAAATAAAAAGTTATATCTCCAGAGGTGTCAGCATTAAATATAATTCAGGCATACAGTCTTTTTCTACCTAGGTTTACTAGTCAAACAAGCTTAAGTTATCTCTGCTGAATATTTCAGATTATGAAAATATAAATCTAATCTAAGAACAAAAGTTTCCGTAAAAATGAATTGCTTGATGTATGTCAAGCACAGCAGTAAGAACAAAAGGGGGTAGAAATCATGTTTAACTGTTTAAATTCTTTGCTTTTGTGGTATTTTTCCTGCTTGATAAGTCCATGAGAAAAATAAAATCGTGGCTAGCTTTGTTTAATGTCTCATGAAGTTTTCATAAGCAATTCAGGTATAATTGTTAAGAGCAAGTGAATTAATATGAGTAGGATAAAAGTTTATAAGTGAACTTTTCAATAATAATTATGTTTTCATAATATGTCAACTTAAAAGTAGTTTCCAAAATCTTTTTGGTAACTTGAAACCTTAAAGCTATACTTGGTTAAGTTAAATGATTGATATGCATTGAATATGTAAATCATTTCCAAATAAAATAAAGCACTGAAACATTAATTGCTGAACTTAAGTTTATCAACTTTTGGCTTTTTAAATTTTGTAGAGAGACAAAAGAGATTGGGTCTGTTAACAGATGTGTCCTTTGCCACATTGAAAAATTGTACTAAGAGGAAGCATATGCCTCTAGAAATTGGGCAATGGTGTATTCATAAATCTGCCAATCTGCTACAGAATGTTAGTCTGTGGCAGACAGTTCACAACTGCTTGCTTCCTAGTTTTCACTGAAAATTAGGGTTACTAAAGGATTAAAAATTTTTACCAGTTATGTAAATGAAACTACTAGGAATAAGGACAAAGAAAAAAAACCTCTGTATACAAAATATGCAAGGAAAATAGGCTGTGTTTGTGATAAGGAAAAGTGTGCAAGGTAAGAAGGATGTGTTTTTGTTAAGGGAGAAAGTAATTCATCCTAAAGTAGGATGACTGGCTGTTCCAGAATGAGAAAGTGGAAGAGTAGGACAAAAACAAGGTAGATTAAAAAAGAAAAATTTGTACAAGGTTTGAGGAAGAAGAATTTTATGTGTGGTCTAAGATTGACTAGATTTATTTGCAAGTTAAAAAAAGATGAGCCTTACTATCAAAAGTACACTGATGCAAAACTAAAATGACAAAGTCTTTTGGGATTATTGGTCTGCTCTTATTAAAAAATTGTAAAAGATTTTTCTTTATCTTGTAAGTAATCTCCCTGAGGAACCAAGATTTTATGTCTTATCAGAATGAGATGCTGTGGTTCATGTCTTTATCAGGTCTTTGATACTTAGGGGAAACAAATCTTCTCAATGTTAAAAGATCTAAGGGTTCATTCATTTACAGCTATTGTCACTTTGGTTAAATAGATAATTATTATTTTATAATGATCTCTGATCCTATTTAATCAAGTGCTTAAACTTTTTGGCATTTTTTGATAAACTTTCCCAAATCAAATTCTAAATAAAGTCTTTCTGACCTAAACTAACTTTGAGCTTTCCCAGAGAGTCCCTGGAAAATCTCCAAAGATTTGTCTTTGACCTTGTAAAAGAGAGATGTTAAACTAATTAGGTTTGTTGGATATATTCAACTGTGGGAAGTGTTGTCAAATAAGAAAGGATGATAAACCTTCTTTTTTTTTTTTTGAGGGCAGTGTCACTGACCCTCATATGTGAGACCCGAACCCTGGCACGCTGGCTTCCCAACCCAGCGCTTAACCACCGCGCCACTCAGCCGGCCCTGATAAACCTTCTTTAAGGTTACATGGATATGTGTTATTAAATAAGTATTTCAGAATCATATGAAGTTCATAGAAATTTGTCAATACCTTTGATGTTCATGATAATGTTAAACATCATGTTATCCTTCATAATTCCAGCTATTACGTTGAACTATTGTATGTCATTGAAATAAACAAATTTCCTGTCAATTACATTATAATGACCTCTCATCAGATCTTTAACCATAGCCATTTTGAAGTCTTTTGTCATTCACAGACAGTTGTTTTTTATTCCTGATTCACCTCTGAGAGAGTTTGCAACTAGCCATAGGCCAGAATGCTCAATGAGGGTATCATTTCAATAACCATCACTTGGGACCATGCCAGTGAACTGAGTCATTTTCTAAACTAATGAAGAAGTTGATGGATTCATAAAACTGCTAACTCAAGATCAAACAGAACAAGCATTAATTACATGAGACTGTATGAACTGATGAGGGTGATTATAATTTTTTTAATGACTTTTTGTTTGAAACATTGCTTGTTCTTTAATGTTTTGTGTTTTGCTTTTCTCTTAAGCTAGCTATAACTTACAGCAATTTGGTCAAGTATATATACCTTTGTGAACAAAGATGAAACAGTTTTCTTCCTACCTGCTCCCTCCAGAGTTCAAAAACTCTTGTGGAGTATTTTTATTTTGAGGGCAATGTAGTTATTTGCGTAAGTCCAATAATAACCTGTTTTCCTTGTAATGGAACATAATAAAAAACATTGGTTCTATTATCAAGCTTTGACAGGACTGTCATATTTGAGAATGACACATAAAATCAAATATACCAGATAGTTTTAAGGACCTGAGGTGGTCTATATTGAGCTAATGCTTATAAAACTGCCTTGGGAAAAAAATCTGCCCTGGTACCTGGCTTACAGGGTTCCCAGCCTTCCAGGTAAGGACGGTCACTTCCGGGGACACCCAGGAACTTGAAAATATTTGGGGAACCTCAAAAAGCGAAAAATTCAGCCAATGCTGTAGGTACTGAAGGAGAAGACTTAGTGGCAAGTTTCTGGTTTGGCTTCTCAGCCTCGAGAGGCTTTTAAGCATCTAATTTGAGATTTATTATTAAAAATTCCAACAAAGCAAACTTAAAAAGAGTCCATATGGTCGATCACTATTTTTGTTGCACTTATGTAAATAATCAGGCCAAATTTAATGAGACTAGACTTTTTTGCCAGCAAATTAGTCTTACCCTCATTATCTTTGATAGAAATGGGGGTAACTAGAGAGAGAAAAGTAATGTGTTAACAGGAAAGCATAGCACACCTTGTGGTTCTTAAGTTCTAGTCCTGTTCATTGTCTTTAAGGTTTGGTCTGCCTGTAAATTGAATGTGATCCTGAATTCCACGTTTCCTCCAGTAGCTGGCTACTCCCCTCCAACTTAACATTTCCAGCCTTTCTCCCACCTCTGACTTGGAGTCATTGAAAATGAAAACGGTTCTTTTTCTGAAGCCCTGCAAGCTGGATAAGCTGATTGAAACATCAGAGAAATCACCACAAGAGATCACATATGGATACCTGCCATGCCTGTGTTTTGGGGGCCACCGAGAAAGCTCAGTGGAACACCTGATGACCTCACCAGAGACATCCAAACTGCAAACCATGATGTTCCATCAGAATGCCACTGCCTGTCCTCACTCCACCCTCTAAAGATGCTTTGAGCCCAACATCTAGACATCTGAATTGACTGCCCTTTGGACTCAGAAACTGAGTTTATAGTTTGTTCTATCCAGTAACCTTTGTTTTTTCTTTTGTTTCTATAGAAATGCCCCTTATTAAATGTCTGATTGCTGACCCTATATAGAGACCTAACTTAGGTGGGCATCAACTCCCACCTGTACCACCAACTCCTGAAACAAGACACAACTATTGAAATGGAATGACCCGTTCTTAGCACTGAGACTGGTTATGGGACAATCTACTAACTCAGTTTCTGGACTGGGAAACTCCTTGGGGAAGTTTCAAATGGGGGAATGACAACGGTCAGGATATGCTACCCCAAAATATGGCACCTCAGCAGGTTGAGTATTTTTGAGTTGAATGAATTTGAGAAATGGCAGGTTCAGGCAGGACTTGTTGACTTTCCCTTGAAGCAGCTTGTAGGATCCTCATGCCAGAGGCCCACCTCATACCCAGAGGAGAGGAATGTCCTTTTCTCCAAAGATGGAGGGACACTGAGAGGAATCCGAGCAAATACACCTTGTTAAGTTTCCCCAAGTTTACCGTATGTTGCCATGTATAATGAGCACCTTTTTACCCAAATTTGTGAGGGAAAAATAAGGATGCACATTATACATGGGTAGCATTAATTCCATATCTATATAAATATTTTTAATTCTTTTTTTTATGCTTATGAGTTAAAAGTATAGCTCTAGAAATCAATAACGATATCCATATGCAAAATAATACCCTGGAATACAATAATTGGTTTTGTTGAACTTACGATAAACTTGCAATGACAAAGAGTTCTTGGCCCTACTATGATGTATAAATATTGTAAATTTGTTACTGGTATGTAAAATCCCTTGTACCTTGTATCTGTTCTTGTGTTTTGTAATTATTTGTTACATAAAATTTCTTGTACCATAATATGTTTTAAAAAATGCTAAAATTCCTTTATAATACAAAAAACAAGTACCTAAATGTAAACAAATAAAAATTTGAATTAAAATATTAGAACAAAAGTTTTTTCCCCCTGAAAGTTTGGGCCTAAACCGTGGGTGTGCATTACACATGGCAAAATACAGTATTACTCTTAGCTTACACCCCTTTTTGTCCTAGCATCTTTTTCCATGACTCTCTACTTTTCATTTAACCTACTATAAAACTTAGATTTAACCATTTCTTTTGTCTTCATTTCCTCACAGAGTCTCCTGTATCACATCAATTTTATATTAAATAAATGTGTATGCCTTTCTCTTGTTAATCTGTCTTATGGGACAGATTAGAATTTAAGAGATCCAGCTGAGAACTTAGAAGGAATAGATCTTTTTCCTCCCCTACAAAGAAGCACCAGATAACTTCCCCCAAAACATTTGAAAACTCCCTTACATTGACTTTTATTGACTGCCCTCTTGAGGAAGAAAAAAGAATCTGAAAACACATCTTCCCAGTGGACATTAAGCATTGTTTTTATTTTCTATCTTATTCTGAAATAAACAGGAGCGAAGAATTTCTTGATCTGAGCATGGTGGAAAGCTCAGGTAGGAGCAAACACTCTAGGAAGATTCATAACAATAAGGCTGAAATTACCATGTCAAAACTCGCTTGTATTGAAATTTTGCCAAGTTTGTTTTGAGGCCTTGTCTTCAAGGGCCTAAGTCATCTTCAAAGAGATGATAAAAGTACATCATCAGTTCTGTCAATACTAGGCTGAAAAATATTTTTCCTTTTTTATAAAAAAATGTTATGCAAGAGAAGTTTTCCTCGTGTATTTTAATTCATTTTTAAGTTAAAAATCATGCCTTATCAAAAATGGTGTCTGTCCTATTTTTTTTACTTACTCTTTTTTGGAGTAAATATTAGGAGGGCATCTAGAAGTAGAAAATAACTCAGTAGTGTTTCCTATTTTCTTCTTTCATGTAATCTTGTAATGTGATTACCTATATAACACATATGTCTTTTCCTTTGCTCTCTAGATAAACACTGTTAAATATAATATTTTAATTGAAAAGGTGCTTACCCCATGTATTTTTTAATGGGTTAAGTTTAATGTTTTATCAAGTTAATTATTTCTGTAGCAGGCGATGTTCATTTAGTGGGTTTTGGCAGTGGTGTTCACTTAGCTCTCATAGAAAAGATGAGCATTTGGAGGGAAACAATTGCTTGCTTTGTAAGTGGTGATGTTGAGTAATGACTAAGTACATTCATTTGTGCAGCCAGTATAAACTCCAGACATTTTTTCCCTGCCTTTTCCTCAGTGGGTCATGTGATTTGGTGTTTATCACTGAGACTTGAATATCTTCAAGTCTTAAAAACCGCACAACTTGACCATGAAATCAAACAGCTGTTTCAAAAGGACTCTTTGCAAGTGGATTTTATTTTTTTATTTTTTTGTCATTGCAATGAAAAGATTGTGCAATCTGTTACGCATGTTGGAATTTTTTCCCTCCCTTTCTTCCTTTTGCCTTCTTTAAGGTGCATTTTAATGCAAAGATTTCCGCAGTATTTGGTTGGCTTCTGCTGTCAGCACAGTTGGCTTTGTGCTAAGTCCAAAAAAAATTATTAAAAATCAAATAGCATGTATGATACTTGGCTGTTGTCTTTCAGAGATGACAATAAGTCAGCATCTGTGAGATTGTAACCTCTATGTCTTTTATTTAGATTTGCTTACTCTTCTTGTTTTAGGGTTAATGGGGAAGGAGCCTGACCCCTGAAAAATGGTACCTAAGTTTGTGAAGAAGCTGCAAAGGTTGTTTTGGTGGCACCTATGACTGATAGATCTTTTGGCTTTAGATACCTGCACTGCTTTCAAAATGTTTACTATTAAAGTTGTTCCTGGGTCCTTTCTTTCTTTTGCAATATGCATGTACATATTAGCTATATAGAACTTTTAATATGCTGACTTTTAGTTGTGCTGTTGTGAAATGCTTCTTTGATGGATTCTCCTCTTAAAAACTGGGTTGTTTCAACATTGGGAATTTCAGCATTATCTGGAAAGAATGACTACTCCATTTTAAGTATTACTCAGTTTGGCATTTATATGTGTACACACATACGCACGTGGAATTATGAACTTGTTAAGCAATGACATGTAAAAAATGGGAAAATTATTTAAAAAGCAATAGTTTTTAATAATAAAGGTATATTAATTTAACAAATATATGCTACATATCATATATGTTATGTATGTTTTATATATATATTAAAAATATATATAAATAAATATAAATAACTATAATATATATAAATAACTATGTTTGATACTGGAGAGCATTTATAAGCACCCGTAAGTTCTTATCTCTTATTCTTAGGGATACGACATCCTATAATCTCTGAGTGTAAGTGTTGTAGTAGTTCAGATGAGAGACAGACTATCACAGGACAAAGATTAGAGAAAACTTCATGGACGTAACTTGGGCTGGGGCTTGAAGATAGGAGGTGGAGGTGTAGAGGAGGAAGTCCCCAGCAGAGGGCGCCAGAGTGAAGGTGGGAGATCAGGCTGTGTGTGAAGGACCAGTTTGCTTTTTCATGGCACACCCAGTTAGGGAGTAGGGGAAGATCAGATTGGTGCTGGGACCTGTAGAGCATTCAGTGCCATCCTGAGGGGACTCTCAGTCTTGTGAAATAGTGAGATGGTTGATCATTCATTCATTTGTGTGCCAGCTGAAGCTGAACTGTGTGTCACGTGCCAAAGAGGCAGAAGAGCACAGTGGATCAGAGCACAGGCCCTGCGCGCAGTAAACCTTCAGGCTGAAGTTCTGGTTAACTACGTGGTGGCTTAGTAACCTTAGTGACGGCAGGTTTCTTAGCCCTCTCTGCCAGGTCTGGACTGGTCTGTGATGATACATTTGTTAAATCACCATATCATTGATTTGATCAAATTTTCTAATGTTTAAGATCTTAGGAAGAACTTTAATTTTTGGTTGCTAATCAGAAAATACATAGAAAACTATTATCACTAATGAAAATTTTCGTATTTCACTTAGCTGTTTTTCAGTTGACTCTTTTAAATGAAGGATTGTCTTAGGTCATTTTGAGATTTCTTTTGGATACTGTTGAATTTTATTTTAAGTTGAATTTAAAATGAAAAGAAATTTAAGTTAAATTGGATTTTAAAATTTAAGTTTAAATTTAAATAAGCTAAAAATAATGTCCCAAAGCACCCCAAATAAATCACAGTTAACTAGAATAGTTTCGTACCCATTCTTTGGTTGTGGGGTGGAATGGTGGCATTGGGGGTTCTCTGTTGACAAACAGTGGGGAATGATTTTCACAAAGAAAAGCTGTATTACGTTTATTTGTTTGGTCATTGCTGTTCTTCTCTTACTCAGAAAAGGGAGTTTAGAAAGCGTGCTGGGCAGGCAGAACTCACCCCCACAGCCTGGTGGAGACTGAATGGGTAGATTCCTGCCTTCGAGAATAGACTTAATGAAGTGGTAAGGATAGCTGAGGTAAGTCACACGCACAGCCTCACAGGAACGCATAGCGGAGTGGCGGAAGTGTGGGTATGAAGTGGGCCCTTCCAGGCTGCCTGCTTTGGTCTTCCGGGACACTTCATGGGCTCTGATCTTGGGGTGATGGCGTTTAACATTTGGGCATCCCACAAGTACCATCTAGTACCCTGCTCACTTCCCACCACAAACTACCGTTTGATCTCTGACGCTGTTGGACAGTTTAGTTATGTATTCAGACTGTGCGGCGAGACTTGTATGGAGAGCTGGCGGGAAATGGAGTTTGGCGTGACGAAGATCTCAGGCCTGCTGCTGTGCCTCGTTCTTTAGAATTTATGTCCCTTTCGTTGCTGACCGCTTTCCTCCTCTGATGACTGCCTTGCCATGACTGCATGAAACTTCAGTGTGATGTATGGGCTATGAAGCGTGCAGTTCAGATGTTGAATTGAGCTCTAAATTCACTTGACAGAAACCAGACTCCTTTTCCCTCAGAGACCTTACTTGTAGTGGAGCTGGAACCAGAAAACCTGGGTTTGCATCTTGGCTTCTCCTCCTAATACTTGCGTCAGCCTGAGCAAGACATGTAGTTTTTCTTCCTCTGTCTTCTCCTTAGTAAAGGGGTGGATGGTTAGTCCTGTTGTTGGTTGTTGCAGTGAGACTCAAGATGCTAAGAGAACATTTGATAACATTCTAAAGAGCTATTTAAATGTCAAGTGTCATCAGTAGACTGTGAGTGTTTGGAGGCAAGCAGTGTGTCACAAATGCCCACAAGCTAAGGCTCAGATCTGGGAGTTGTCAGCTGTGTGAGGACAGAACCTCTTCTGTTACCCACTGTGTACTCGTTATCTTTATAGAATTATGCTTGTCTTATTTTCTTTATTTCTAAGTTTAAGAACTTTTTGACATTTTTCTCAGAAGTTTGAGTATTCCTCTCCATCTTAGAAAAAATGGC
Organism: Aselliscus stoliczkanus; assembly: GCA_033961575.1. Taxonomy (NCBI): domain Eukaryota; kingdom Metazoa; phylum Chordata; class Mammalia; order Chiroptera; family Hipposideridae; genus Aselliscus; species Aselliscus stoliczkanus. The sequence continues at coordinate 12,475,805 of CM066734.1, forward strand.
ATACCAATGCATAATGCCCTATTCCACAACTGGATAGATAACCTAACTCTTTGTGGGCTAACCCCAAATGTAAAGAGGTGGGGAGTTAACAATAGGGTTCTCTTGGAGTTCTCTGTCTGCCTCAAATAAAAAGGAACATGGCAATAGATGGGAACCTGGAGGACACAAATACTGAAAAGAAAGATGTTTGTGGAAAGCTGGGCAGACCGGAATCCAGGCTTCGCCACTGCGTGGAGAGTCCAGAGAAGGACTTTGGTCTGGGTCCCGGGAAAGAGGATCTAAACCATAACGGGGCACGTGAGATGCTCTTACAGCTGAGACATGCTGTCACAGCCAGCTAGTGTCACTAAGCTACGCACCTAACATGTCGTCCGGCTGCACGCTTGCCAAATGCTCCCCCGTTCATGTTTTCATGTATGTAAATCAGCATTCATGTATTGGTAGATGGTAGTTAAGACTTTACCGTTTAAGACAATGCCCCTGTGACTCTTTAGAAAGCTAAATTAAATATGTCCCCTGAGTTAGTTTTCTTGAAAGAGAATTATTTGACTCTTATTCTGGTTCTGTTGCATGAGCTATGTGACATTGGGCAAGTTACTCAACTCCTTTTGAGTGTTCATTTCTTGAAAGTTAACTGTACCATAAAGTAATACCGTGCAGAGTTGTTGGGATGAAAAATAATAAAATATGTAAAGTAGCTAGTGCAGTGCCAGGGACACAGTAGGACTCGGTTCTTGATGGGTATTATTTTTGGATCTAGGCTTAATGTAGAGCTATTTGTATATCATTGGAAATAAGTTCTGTTGATAGAATATGAGCATTCCAAATATTGTCAGTCTTGTGGTTTTGAATATTTATTTTTAGACGAAATATATATTATGCCCTTTCATGGATTGCTGAGAGCGGATACCATATTCCTTTGCATTATATGCAATAACTCAAAAGGTGTATGTCAGTTGTCAGAAGCAGCTTTGCCGACAAAAAGATACTTTCAAATTTGGAAAGGGTCACTTATTTTTATTGGGTTATATATGTATCCTTGACAATATAATTAATAGTTTTCTCGAGCTAAACTGGAGTCATTTAGACTATAAGATATACCAATTATATTCACTCTGTACTGGAGTCTTCATCTCCCCCCACTTACCTCCCCCCACCATCCATCTTTGATAATACAAACAAAGACTGCTCACTGTACCCCTGTAGCCAATCTTTTCTTTCTTCATTTGAGGAGTACAATTCCCAAGTGTGAACTAACCTGTGACCACCCAACTAACTGTATTTCCCAGCTAGATGCACCATAACGCGGCCCTGGCACCAAGTTGGGGACCTTGGGATGTGAAAGGAAGAGAGATGAGCAACTTTTTGGGTCATCTTAAAGACAAAGTCACTTGCACTGGTTGTCCTTGTTTCCTTTTTTGCTCAAAGGCTGGGAAATGACAAGCGTTGACGCAACAGCCACGGGCCCACAGATGGGCACTAAATGATGAAGATGATGGGAACAGCTAGCTACTGCATGTTTCCTGGGGTAGAGCTGTTTATCCACCCTAGATTACTCACTTCCCTTTGAGTTGTTATGTGAGAGAGAAATAAATGTCTGTCTTATTGAAGCACTTGTACTTTTGTATTCCTTTGTTACAGCTGTTACAGTTTGTTACAGACTACCTCGTGGCCTAAATAATACACTACCATAGTGGGTTGTGGGTTGCCTATTGAATGGGAGAAAATATTTGCAAATCATGTATCTGATAGGGGGTTAATATCCAAAATATACAGAGAACTCATACAACTCAATAGCAAAAAAACAAAAACAAAACCAATCTGATTAAAAAATGTGCAGAGGATCTGAATAGATTTTTTTCCAAAGAAGACACACAGAGGGCCAACAGATACATGAAAGATGCTCAACATCGCTCATCATCAGGAAATGCAAATCAAAACCACAATGAGATATCACCTCGCATCTGTTAGAATGGGTATTATAAAAGATGCAAGAAATAACAAGAGTTGGCAAGGACAAGGCGAGAAGGGAACCCTCATGCACTGTTGGTGGCACTGCAAATTGGTGCAGCCCGTATAAAAAACAGTATTAGTGTTGCTCAAAAAATTAAAAATAGAACTACCTTATGACCCATTAATTCTACTTTTGGAAATTTATCCAAAGAAAGTGAAAACATTATTTTGAAAAGATACATGCAGCCCTATGTTCATTGCAGCATTATTTACAGCAGCCAAAACCTGGAAACAACTAAATGTCCATTGATGGATGAATGGATAAAGCAGATGTCAGGGGGGGAGAGAGAGAGAGAGAGAGAGAGAGAGAGAGAGAGAGAGAGAGAGAGAGAGAGAGAGAGAGAGAGAGAGAGAGAAATATTGTTCAGCCATGAAAACAAATGAAATCTTGCCATTTGTGACAATGCTGATGAATCTGGAGCTCATTATGCTAAGTGAAATAAGCAGAAAAAGATAAATACCTATGATCTCACTTATGCGTGGAATCTAAAAAAATAAAACAAAAAACCAAGCTCATGGATATAGAGAACAGATTTGTGGTTGCCTGAGGTAGGGGGCGACAGGTGGGCAAAATGGGTGAAAAAGGTCAAAAGGTACAGACTTCCAGTTATAAAATATTGGGGTGTCAGAAAAGTCATGACACATTTTTGCAACAAAAAAAAAACATAGAAGAATACCTCATGACTTTTCCGACAACCCAATAAATAAGTCCTGGGGATGTGATGTGCAGCATGGTGACTAGACCATATGGAATATGGTATTATATATTTGAAAGGAGTTGGGAGAGTGGATCTTGAAAATTCTCATCAGAAGAAAAAGAAATTTGTAACTATGTGATGATGGATGTTAACTAGAGTTATTGTGGTCATTTTGCAATATATACAAATATCAAATCATTATGCTGTGTGCTCCTAGGACTAATATAGTGTTTTTTCAATTATACTTCAATAAAAAAAATACTTGTGAAGACTAGCGATTATAAATTGCTTAGTTTAGTGTGAGACACACAGTGTTCTGTCAGTGTTATCTATTTGTTAAATAGTTCATTTCTACCTATTGTGGATGGAGCACAATGCTAAATATAAAGATCATGAAAATGGCTTCTATTATCAGTGGATAGGGCGGCCCAGTGGCATGGTGGTTAAGCGCTGGCTTGGGAAGCCAGCGGCCCCGGTTCGGGTCCCACATATGAGGGCCAGTGACACTGCCCTCAAAAAAAAAAAAAATTAAAAGCAAGTATTCTTTCAATTAAAAAAGTACATAAAACAACTAACAACAACCAGTTACAAAACAAAATTTTTATAGTGTTGTATGTAATAGTAACCAAAAATGTAGTTTATCCAGAAAGAAATAAGAATTGGGTAAGAGTTCCCAATGAGAAAAACTTAAAACTTAATGAAGACATCAAAGAATGTAAAAATGTGTGGAGAGATATTTCATGTTACTTACTGTTATAAAATGTTTCTCATAAAGGCTAATTAATGTTAAAACCTCAAATAATGAGGCAAAGTATGTAATGAAAACATCGGTCCTTTGCCCACCCTTTCTCAATCCTGGGTCGTTATCCCCCTAGGGAACTACTTTGAATTCTTTAAGCAGTTTCTTCTGGTATTTACTTCCATATTTTTCAGTATTAAGACATTTAAAATTTTTTCCAGTTTTAGTCGTTCTCTGTAAGGCCAGTGAGGATTTAGCTCTTTTATACCTCCCTTATCAATTTTTTCTCTCTCCCCCTCCACTTTCTCCCCCTATCATAGTCATCACAATTTTTGGTTAGTGTATCCAGTGTTAATAATTATGTAACATATCTGAGGCACAGTGGTTATGATTTACATTGACTTTTTTCCATTACTTGTTTTTTTTTGGAGTTTGTGGCCTATTTTCTTGTATTATCTTTTTGCTAATTTCTTGTGCTCCTTTTTCTCTTCTAGAATGTCTATAACCTAATTTTGGATCTCCTGGACTTTTATCTTCTAATTTTTTTCTTCTTCTTTTTCTCTAGTGTCTGGGAGATTTCCTCAGCTGCATCTTCCAATCTTACTGTTACAGGCAGACCTCAGAGACAATGGGCGCTCAGCTTCAGACCACCACGATGAAGCAAGTTGTAGTCTTGCTGCTGGAGGGTCTTGTCCTCAATATGTAAAAAATGCAACATCTGTGAAGAGCTGTCAAGCGAAGCACAATAAAATGAGGTATGCCTGTAATAATAAAATAAATCACTTATAACAATATACTGTAATAAATGGTGAATGTGGTCTCTCAAAATACCTTTTTTACTGTACTCACCTTTTCACTTCAAGGAGCACTTCACACCTTCTCTGTGGCATATCCAAATTACCAGCTTCACTACTCTTGCGTTTTGGGGCCATTATTAAGTAAAATTAGGATGATTTGAACACAAGCACTGAGACTCTAGAACAGTCAATCTGATAACCGAGATGGCTACTGACTGTCAGGCACGTAGTATATACAGATAGAGTGGATATGCTGGGAAAAGGCATGATTCATGTCCCATGGGATGGAGTGGGATGGTTCGACTTTTCATCACGCTATCCAGAATGGCATGCGATTGAAAACCTATGAATTGTTTATTTCTTAGACTTTCCATTTAAGATTTTGGGACCGTTGTTGACCACAGATAACTGAAACTGTGTAAAGCAAAACCATGGGGGGAGGAACTACTGTACTGGTGAAAATTTTAACTGCCATACAGCATGTCAGGGGTTAGTAGCACTACACCTCCCCCTGCTAATGGGGGGCTTTGGGTGAGGACAGTCCTGGACTGAGTTTTGGCTGTGAGCCAACAGTAGCCAATATTCTGGGAAGCTGGGGAATTGAGTTCTTAAAAGCAAGTTCTGGGCATTGGACCATAACATCCACTACAGAAAGGTTTTGGGTGTCCAAGTGTGCAGTATTGCCAGAAATAAAAGCTATCCAGCATATAGGACAAAAATTCTTATATGGACTCCTTTACCTAATAGATAACAAGTTTAGATAGGATTTCTTTGAGTCATACAATCCTCATTTTAGCCAGCAATTTCATTTTCAAAGAAGTGTATAAATCATTAATCATATCACTGAAATGGGAGATGATGATTTTGAGATAAATGTAGGCATTATTGATTTATTACATTAAGGGGTAGATACTATTTGGTGATGGTGATACAATTTCTATTTTTAGGCAGTTTTGTAGTAGGGTGTCATATTGTCGGGTTATTTTTCTTAAATCCTTTTAAAAGAACTCAGTCCTTTAGCTTTAACTGATGACTCCTATGAAAAAGAAAAAGTTGGAACATGTGTTCAAAGTTTATATATATATATATAGTTTTTAGAGCTTTATTGAGGTATATTTCACATAGCATAAGAGATTTGCTATTGTAAGTGTACAGGTCAGTGGTTTTTGGTATAGTTACAGATAGTTTTGCAATCATCATGTCTAATTTTAGGAAACATTTAACACCCCCCCCCAAAGGAACCCCGTAACCACTAGCAGTCAGTACCCATCCTGCTTCTCACCCTTCCCTCCCCAACTCAGCACTAGGCAACCACAAACCTGCTTTCTGTCTTTATGGACTTGCCAATTCTGGACACTTCACATTAAAGAAATCATATAACCATGAGACCTTTTGACTGGCTTCTTTCACTTAAAACTATATAGTAATCCTAGTAACTGTTCTCTTCTTTATATAAGAGAGGGTGAGAGCATGCCAGAACAAAGCTGAAACTCTTCCAGTACCATCCCTACCTCATGTCCCCCACTGCTCCATCAACTGGGTAGCAACCATATTATAAGAGGGGGCTATATTTCATTAGTTCAGGGAATTAGTAATGGATGAAGTCATTTCAGTGATTAGTTATTTAATTCATTCATTGATTGATTCTTTCATTCAGTCACTCATCCATTGGACTTGACTTTGTGGAATGAGATCTATATGGAAGGAATGACTTATCTATATTTTAGCCTGCTCTCAGGAAGAACCACATTTCAAGTAGTAATAGGTGGTGGTTTTGACTTTTTAAAAAAGAAATAGCCCAGCTTTTTTTTTCTTTTTAAAGAAATGGAACAGTGTAGTCCATTTCTTCTATGGCCATCTTATTGTAAAAGAATGAAAGTGTTTCCCATCATAGCTGTTACCTTACTACAATTTATCGGTTGCTTACAATGTGTTGCTGGTATGCTAAGAAGCATGTTGCATGAGTTCTTATAATTCTGACATCCTTGTCAGGTAAGTGGCCTTCTCCCCATATAGAGATAAGGAAAATGATATCTATGTAGGGACCTACTATTCATAATAATGTGTGTAAAAGAATAGTGAGTATATTGGTGGCATTAAAACTTCATGGGTGAGCATGGTTGGGGAATAAACGTCTGAAAAGCCACCTTGGGGAGATGATAATGAATAAAATGGCGAGAAACAGTGACCAGGAGTATAGATACTTCTAGTGTGGTATCTAATGTGTAGATAGAGACTAGTGGAAAACTGGACCCACCTATATAGGATAAGTGTTATCTCTTAGTGCCTCCATACTGCGCATTTTTGTGTTCTGGATGTTAACCTACTTTAAATAGCAAAATATCTGATAATAATGGAATGCCCTATAATTACATGACGTTTATTGATTTCACCTCCCAAATCTGCATTAATCGTGTGATTAAAATATTTTAAGAGTTCTTACAGTTTTAGAATTTGTTTTTCTATGTTATGAGATGGATACCTATTATACTTGTCATTTGAAAAATCACTGCAGATTTATATTTTTATGCAATAGACTTATTTTTTAGAGCAGTTTTATGTTTACAGAAAAACTGACTGGCAAGTACAGAGTTCCCATATTCCCCCCCCAGTTGCCCCCTTTTCTCCCCCCTCTCCATTTCCCTATTTATTGACATCTTTCAGTAGTTATGCGTTTACTACAATTGATGAACCTATTTTAATACATTATTTTTAACTAAAGTCCATAGTTTTCATTAGGATTCACTCTTCATGTTGTACAACTCTATGAGTTTTGACAAATGCATAATTCATACATCCACCATTACAGTTTCATACAGATAGTTTTACTGCCTTAAAAACCCCTTGTGGGATGTTAAATGAAAATAGGAAGTCTTTTTTTTTTTCTAACCATTCCCTGTCTGACTCAAAGAAACTACTGTTAATATTTCCTTGTGTCTTTTCAGAATTGTCTAGCAATTTGGCTTTTTAATGAAACAATGACTTTTGGATCTCTCTCGAGATGGTACATGCAGATACGCCCTGTTTTTCCAGTGGTGGCAGAGTAAATAACCTTGAACCCTCATAAAGAAAGGGATTATTCGGTGACTATGAGGACCAAACCCACATAGCACTGTGGAGCGGTGCTCCGAGAAGGAGGCCATTGGAAGGTGGCATATCTAATGCCACACAATAGTGCCGCTTTGGTGTGGAAGCTGACTGTTAGAACATATAATTTAAGGTTTTCGGATTATTGACACATAATAACATATTATTAACGAGAAGATGAAGAAAGTGCTCTGACATATGCATCAATGTATTATGCTCATTTCATGAGTACTTTTGTCTGAATAGAAAAGCTTTTACTTAATATTGTACAAGACTTAATAGTTCCTCATTCTTGATATTTTAAACCATTAAGTAGCTTTCATTGATTATGTGATTAAATGCTTGTCAAAAACAGGTGTAGTGTGTTTTCCCTTTGAAAGATGGAGCTTGAGAAAAATGTGAATCAGTCAATAAAATAGTAAGGATGTTTCATGAAAAAACATTAGGCATCATTGTAAGCTTCCTATAAAGTTCTAAGAGTATTTGCCATGGGAAAATACTTCTGGAGTTCCTGCATGAGAAGTTCTTAATATATATTAATTTTAGATTCCAAAAGGAATTATCGTTTAATTAACCTAGTAAACTTTTAACACTAATTGTGGAAGAAATAGAACTTAGTGACAATTCAAATAAATAACTGGGCTTTTGGCTATTTTCTGTCTATCATTTCACTGAAAGTAGCGCGCTTTATTAGAAAACCAAGTGATAAATTTATCTTCCTTGACTTTATATTTTTCTTACCTTTCATATGAATAATTCTGGTAATATGAACTTTTGATGTATCATTTAATTTCCATGTTCATTCATAGTAGCATTACTAATGACAGCCAAAAGGTACAAGCAACCCAAGTGTCCATCGATGGATGATTAAACAAAATGTGGTCTATACACACAGTGGGATATTATTCAGCTTTTAACAGGGAGGGAGATTCAGACACGTGTTGCAACATGGATGAACCTTCAAGACATTTTGCTAAGTGAAATAAATCAGTCACAAATTGATTCCACTTATATGACATGTGTAAAGCAGTCAGAATCATAGAGGCAGAAAAGAAAAGGGTGATGGCCAGGGACTGGAGAAAGGGGGAAGTGGGACGTTATTGTTTAATGGGTATAAAGTTTCAGTTTTGCAAGATGAAAAAGTTCTGGACATTGGTTGTACATAGTGTGAATGTACTTAACAATACTGAATTGTACACTTAAAATGTTTTTTTTTAAATGGTAAATTTTATATGCATATTTTACCATAATTTAAAAAATTTTAAAATCATATATATTTATTGCCCTCTGCTGACTATAGGCTTCATTTATTCTTTTTCTGGTTCTTTAAGATATAATGTTAGGTTGTTTATTTGGGACTTTTCTTGTTTCTCGAGATAGTCTTGTAATGATATAAACTTCCCTCTTATTACCACTTTGGCTGCATTCCCCAAATTTTCATATGTTGTATTTTCTTTCATTCTCATTTGTTTTTATGTATCTTTTGATCTCCACAAACACATGCAACTAATTTTGTCCAGTGGTCTAGCAAGGAATGGAGAAGTCTAGAAGTTTGAGAGACTTTTTTTTTTAAGAATATGCTGTCTCATTTCCTAAATATTTAGAAATATACTGATGATTTCAATTGCTAAGACAGTGCAAAGGAGAGAATTATTTTGGTAATTATTGTCTGCTCTTACAGTGATTATAGACTTAAAGCTTTTTAAATTTCTGTATAAAAGTTTTAAGTACCATTTAGCCATTCATTTGTATTGATTAAAGTTTTTGTGTATGTTTTAGGATTATTGAATACATAACATTATTAACTAGAAGATAAAAGTGCTGGAGATTATAAGGCTAGGTAGATAAGTGGCCAAGGTAGAAAGAAGATACCTATATCACAAAGCTCAGGCGCAGGTTGAAACGTATCAGCTTACCCACAACAGAAATTTGAGGTTACAGGAGCAACCGTAAATCTGCTTCAGAAAAAAAGAGGCAAATCGCATGCTTCAAGTTACTCCTGTTCATTTTTCTCAGAGCAATCAACTTGTTTCATAACTAAACATTAATAGCTTCTTTTAAGTTACCCACCAAAGCCAGGTTATCAGGTCCAACATTCTTTAATTAGTTACTGAGTTCTGAGACGAGAGTGAAGAGAGAATGTGATTAGATACGCTTGTCCGTCCATATCACCAGCCATATACAGCTTTTATTTGTGGTATATTTAGAAGGGTTCTTAAAAAAAAGATTACAATGACAAAACCACATTCCCGCACATAGTTATGCCATTTAGTTAAATACTCTACACATATACCTTATTTTCTTTAATTTACTAGTACACGCAAAGGCAAGCAGAGTGTATCTCATTCATCTCGGGTCAAAGATTTCATCCTGTTTATCTTTGTGACTCTAGCACCCAGCACAGTGCTGGCATATATGAAGCTATTAATAAATGTTTGAATGAGTGAATGATTGAATCAGTGAATATGTACCAATTCCTGAATTGGGATAAAAAGCATCTGTAAATCTTTTTTTTATGAATATAATGTTTCATTTGCTTTCCCTAGATGCTTCACTCTTTCCTTGTAAAAGCTTTACTAAGCTTTATGTAGTTTTCTTTTGTAATAGGATTCCATAACATATAAATAAAGGTATATTTAGCAAACATTTATAGAGTGCTTACTGTGTGCCTGGTACTTTTCTCCATAAGTCGTGTTATTCTCCTCATAGAAACCTTATCAGGTGGTTATTATTCCATTTACATGAGGAAACTGAGGCACAGACAACTTAGGTAACTTGCCCGGTTATCCGGCTAGTAAGTGTCTTGGCTGGGATTGGACTCCATGTCTGGGTTCCACAGTGTGTGCTTAACCACTGCTCTAGGCACTCTCCGATTTCTCTTATAACAGAAGCCAGCTCTAAAAATTACTTCCATCTCCCCAGAAGACTGTCCATACTATCTTACTGTTTATTGTAAGTTTTGTTAAAATAGAACATTTTAACAGTAATATTCACCGTACTTTCTTCATCAAGTTATATAATGAGTGTGCTGCGTTGTTTAAAGTCGTATCTAACGTAAGCATTTTTGAACTATGCCTATTGATATTTATATGGACAAAATATAGTGGTAAGTGAGCATTATTTCAAAAGTAATGGTATATGCATGTGTGACAATTGGGGCGCTCTAACTTTCTGGTAGCCTGGTAAAGTGTTCTTTCTGTCTGAAACATCTTTGAAGTGTCAGGGAGGAAAGGGAGGCTTGAGAACAGAAGAATTGGACTCTTAGACATCTAGCTATGTCTTAGCTTTGACATCTTTGCTAGGTACCTAATGAACTTTCACAAATCAAGGCCCTTAATTCACATTTTATTTTTGGCTATATGCAGCCCTTCTTTAAAGCCTTTTGGGACATTTCTTAGTCCCCAATAGCCTGAATTTTCAAATACAAAATGTCTAAATTCACTGTGGCTTATCCTATACAAAACCTGTCGTTAAAAAAAAAAAAAGGAATCGTGTTGTATTCCAATGGAGCTGCAGCAAAAGGGTTGAATGTGGACAGAGCACTGTTTGTCTTTTCAAGGGTTACTGTTTTAGAGGCAGAATAATAACTACTTTTTTTGTTGTTGTTAACCTTTATGCCTTCCCTCTTGCCCCAAATAACTATAATGGTACTTTTACAAATACAGTGTCTAGCACAAATTGCTTTATGTTAAAGGTTAAAAACAAGCAACCAATAGTGACCATTTTCCATAAATATTGGTATTTTCCAAAGTGTGTTCCATGAGACTCTAGTTCTGGGAGATGATCTGCTAGAATATGGTTTTATAATCATAAACTCAGGAACAATTAATTGTATGAATGCCATCCCTCCCAGCACACACAGATGCATGTGTCCACACATATGTGTGGAGGAGGTGCAGTGTAGAGCAATATATTAATGTCACCAAGAAGTCCTGTAGCATTAAAAACTGCCTTAGCTTTGTTTAGGTCCACATTTCCTACATTTGTAGGAAACTCAGAACCATTTTTTCGCTTAATATCAATCGGTCATCTAAAGCCCTTTGTATTCCGCAGACTACTATTTGAGAAATAATGCTGTACAGCACAGCAGTGTAACAGGACAGTATTTTAATGAGGTTTCTGAATAATAGCACATCAGAAGTCCATTATTATTTCATTCATGGATTTTTGGGAATAGCATTTAGAAGTTGTTAGAAAGTTAAGATACAGTGAATCTTCCTTGAATTGATTATATACTAAAATACCTTGCATATATAGATAGATTACTTAAAAATTCTTTTAATCTCTCTACTTGATATATAATGATAAACTTCAGTAATCCCAACTAACCAGGGAAGTTATGCAAATCCGAGATAGCAAAGAAGAATACAGAATGGTTTTAAAGCAATGCAATTTTATCACTGTAAATACTTTAGCTAAGATTATACTAACAAAATATTCCCAAGTGGAAGATCCTGGGTAGAAATTCTTTAAATAGCAAATAACAGTGACTTGTAGTTAGTTCAGGTGCAAATATATAGGTACTTCTGAAATACTTCAGATTATTTTAAAACATTTAAAAAAATGTTTTAGATTTTATAATGTGACTCTTACATGTACTATTTGCTTGCTGAGTCATTTTTTTACAGATTAGTCCATTGCAAATTCTTAATATGATTTGCCTCATAAAACCTTATTTAGTGAGCTGTATCCTAATTGAGAGTAATATGAAACATGGAAATAAGGCAAATCTGATGATGAAGGAAAAAAATTTCTTTTGAGAAGTGATAAAAATAAACAAGAAGCAAAGACTTGACTAAAAGCAGTGATTAATAATTGATAAACCGAAAGGAAAGGTACATGCTTATTGAGTTCTACAGAAGTCCAAATTGAAGGCCAAGTGTCAAATCACGGTAGCAATGAAAAAACGAGAAAGAGAAAAATGAAACGATGCTGGAAAAGAAAGGTGAGATTGCAGCAACCCAGACAGATAGATTGGGGGGTGGGGGGTTCTGAAAGCAGGTGCACAGAAGAGTCGGCAGCAAAAGCAGATAAACGGTATCATGGTCACGGTGTTGTGGAGGTGTTGTGTTGGGGCTACGAAAGATCCCCGTGAAATCACGTTGTCCTTGTAGCGCTGCCTTTTTGCATGCTAAGCATTCATCTCTAGAATATATCCCCAATAGCCCATTTTCTACACTTTGTTTTTGTATATTTAAAATAGCACGTAGACATTTATTTCTTCAAATCTTGTCACGTCAGTGGTTCTTCCCCGGCTTTAATAGAGCAGATATGTTAAGATTTCCTCTAACTGCTTTTTTTTTTTTTTTTTGAGGGCAGTGTCACTGGCCCTCATATGTGGGACCTGAACCGGGCCGCTAGCTTCCCAAGCCAGCGCTTAACCACTGCGCCATTCGGCCGGCCCTCTAACTGCTTTTTATTCCTTTGATACTTTATGTTCCTTTGCAGCATAAGGAAGTATAGTAAAGTATAGTGGTATCACTCATTGTATAGGAGTGGGGAAATCAAAGTGAAGGTTAAGTGGCTTATGAAAGGAGGGAGACTTTCAAGGGTAGCTTAGACACTAGGAGTTTGGTAGTTTTATAGGGAAAAAGCACAGTGGTTAATTGAGCAGGCTTTCTGACTTTAGTTTTTTTAATGCTTGATTCTACACTTAAGTATTAAATCTTTCAAGTATTATCTAGATCGGTACCGACTAATCTGCCTTTCGTTATATAATGGATAACTGATCCAGCTTTTCCTTTTAAGAAAATCCTGGATGTATTAGATCGTTAAAACAAATTCTAACATTTGGTGCTCATTAGTGTTATAACCGAAACAAAAACATTTTAATGGTTGATCCCAGAATATTTTGAAGTTAGTGTAACTTCGCTGGAAAGGTATTTAAGCTACAGTATCAATTGCAAATAGGCCATAAGCCAGTTTTCAAAGCTGTTTCTATGTAAGACACTGAGTTTTTCAGAATGCAAAAACTATAGTCTATGGCACTGTGCCATGTGGCAAAGAAACAGAATGAAGCAATTACAATGGGATTTGTATTGATAATTGTATTTCTAAGTGAGTAGTTTAAGATGTCATGAAACAGTTTAGAATAACTCCCCAGTGTGCACAACAATTGCTTTATTTTAGTTGTAGACCATGAAAGAGGTGTTTTCAATATAAAGAAGGATGAGGATATCTGGATAATAATTAAAACTTCAAACTCAATATTTAGGGTTTATAGCTAATTGAACTGACTTAAAATGGGATGCTTCAGCTTCTTGACTGGACATTTCAAGAAAACTGCTAATTCTCATTTACCTATTAAGGTAAAATAATGACTTCCTGTAATCTAGAGATTAAAAAGTTAAAATCTTTACTTAAGATCCTTGTTTGTTGTTTGGCTGGGTAACAGAACTTGGCACACAGAATTTTTCTTTTAAAGAATACTCAAAAACTAATTTACTTTGTGGTAAATGCAAAAGAAAGGCAGTCCAGTATTAAATAATGTTATATATCAGTTTGAAATTAATTCTGTGCTTCATTTGTCATGACAATACTTAGATTGATAGTAAGTACAATCTAATGGTTTATATGTGTGTTTTGGCATTTAACCATAGACGTGGCTTGCAAGAACTTTTTTTTTTTAAATCTCAGGCTAAGTATGTTTTAGTCAAAGTTGTTTTAATTTGTGCAGTCTTTTAATGTAAGATAAAACACCTAAAAATGACATTGCTATTAGGTGTGTTTTCAAAATACGTAGATTTACAGTGTTACACAAATTGGGACAACAAACAATTCTTTTTTTTTTTTTTGAGGGCAGTGTTACTGGCCCTCATATGTGGGACCCGAACCGGGGCCGCTGTCTTCCCAAGCCAGCGCTTAACCACCGCTCCACTCGGCCGGCCCAACAAACAATTCTTAACATAGCCCTTTATGAGTTTCTGGTTATTTGAACAATATGTTTAGATTACTTAGAATTATTTTTATTATTGTGAACCGATTTGTTTTTGTACATATATTTGTGTGTTTTGGCTTTATCTGGACTTCAGTTAGGTAGTTTAATGACAATTCCATAGCAAGATAATTTTGAAGGCTCACTTTTTACTTTATTCCCACTCTGTGACACACAGCTATTTGGATGGAAATATGTTTTTGGGTATAGTGTTTGGAAATGTATGAACCACTTGACATGCTTTAATATTCCAAATAATTTACAGTGAAACTGAATTTTCAGCAAGTAGTCAGTATCCTTGACTGAATAGCTGCTATTTTTACTTAAGCAAAGTGTAAATTTGTCAGGTTGAATTCATAGACTATTTAAAAATATATATTTTAAATGTTGGTATCTGACCAGCTTAATATTTAATTTTGAAAAAAATCAATTTGATTCAAAATTAAAGTAAAAAATTTTAGTTTATTCTTTCCTATTTGCCTTGGTTTATTATTTATTTTATTCTCGATCCACATGGTAGAATCTGGCTCATAGAATAAAATGTCATTAACTCCAAATAGGTTTGAGTAATTTTTAAAATCACCCTGGTGATACTTCTGTAATTTTCTGTTGTTTCTTGACTGTTGTTTGGGGTGAATGTTGCCTTCTGATTTTTCCTGACTATGCTAAAGATTTGTGTGTAGAAATAAGAGCTGTGAGTGTCCTCAGGAAGAAGATAGAAAGTGGGTAGATGTGTTTGGAAAGCATGTCCAATGATATAAACAATGATATACTCTGACTAATAAAATCAAAACATCCTTTTTATGATGAAGACAAAATATATGTACTTGTGTACAATGAATGATAGGAGAGTTTAGGGGCTAAGTGCCAGTTTCTGACACTGTTCAAAAGTGCAGTAGAGCTGGGAACTTGTAAAGCTAAGTTCATTTTCTAATTATGACAGACATCGCTGTGTTTTATGGGGAATAGCTTGTATCTGTTCCAGGTTACTTTCTAAAGTAGATACTATATACGTGTGGTACAGAATTAAAAGGCGTAAAGGTATGAAGCCTTAGTCTGTGCCTTGTCCTTCAGTCACTCAGTTCCTCTCCTTGGCGGCAACAGCCGCTATGCGTTTCTTCCAGAAATTTTATGCAAATACAAGCAGACGTGTGTGTGTGTGTGTGTGCGCGCGCGCGCGCGCATATATTTTATTTTACAACTTATTATCCAAATTAAGTCGTTTCCATTCTTGGATTTTGTGAAAAGTACTGCAGTGAAATTTTTTATGTACAAATCTGGTTTAAAACATTACAAAAAATAATTTTGAAGGATGTTGAAGCAGGATGTCTACTATGAAGGAGAACTAATGATTTGCGTCTAAACTTTTTACTTCCAGACAAAATTTGCAGAGGGCCAAATACTGTTACCCTAAATAGCATGGGGGTGGAGGGCGGGGGAATATCAGAAACATTGTGTGACCATGGTAGCCAGTGCTGAATGAACATTTTTGAGCCTCTCAATTTGATTTTCTTGTAAAATTAACTTTATTGAGATGTAGTTTGGGTGCAATAAAATGCACCCATGTTAAGCGTATAGTTTTAGGTGTTCCACAAATCTATACAGCCATGTAACTACCAGCACAGTCAAGACACGGAACATTTCCATCACCTACAAAGTCCCCTTGTACCCCCACTCTCCTTAGTCTCCCCTCCCCCACTAGCCCCAGGCAACCATGCTCTGCTTCTATCACTACAAATGGCATCACATAGCATGTCTTCTTCTGTGTCTGGCGTCTGTTGCTCAGCATGATATTTCTCAGCTTCATTCATAAATGAGTCGTTCGTTCCTTCTGATTGTTGAGTAGTATTTGTGTGAATAGGCCACAACACATTTATCTGTCTTCCGTTGATGGACATTTGGGTTGCTTCCAGCTTTTTTATTATTGTGAATAAAGCTCCCACTTACGCACAAGTCTTTGTGTATTAATGTCTTCATATGTCTTGGGTTCATCCTCAGGAGTTGAGTTGCAGGATCCTACAGTAAGTTTATGTTTAACTTGATGAGAAGCTGCCAAATAGTTCTCGGAGTTGTACTGTTGCATATTCCCACCAACACCATATGAACATTCCAGGTGCCCTCCAACCTCTTCAACACTCGTATTGTTAGTCTTTTTAACTTTAGCTATTCTGATGGACGTGTAGTGGTATCTCAATTGGTTTGAATTTGTATGTTTTCATGTGCTCATTTTCCATCCATATAGCTTCTTTTATGAAACGTCTATTCAAATCTTTTGCCCATTTTAAAATTGGGTTGTCTTCTTGTTATTGTATTATAACTCTTTATATGTTCTGGATACAAGTCCTTTGTTGAATAAATGTATTGTGAATATTTTCTCCAGTCTGTAGCTTAGCTTTTCATTTTCTTGGTGGTGTTTTTTGAGCCTAGAAATTTTTATTTTGACGATGTTTACCTTATCAATTATTCTTACATGGTTTGTGCTTATTGTACCTTGTCTAAGAAGTCTTTGCTTAGCCTAAGGTCTTGAAGATCTCCTCCTTAGATTTTCCTCTAGAAATTGTATAGTTTTAGCTCTTTTAGGGCTGTAATCCATTTCAAGCTAATTTTTGTGTATATTAAGTGTGAGTTTTTTGCGTGTAATTAGTAGAAACCCATTTAAAATATTTGAACATGGAGACAACTTTAGTGACAGTGTAGAGGTGGCAGTGAAAGGGTGAAAAGACAGATGGTATGAGTTGATAATGACCCAAACTAGGACAGCAGTCACGCATATGGAGAGATCAGGGAAACGGATGGATTTGATGGCATTTTAGAGATAAAATGAATTGGATGGGGAATAAAGATGAGGCTAAGGCTTATGGTTCCAGGAAACGGCATGGTGTGTGACTGGGATATAGGACAAGGAAAAGATTTATGATGAATGGAGAATTCTCTTTCACACTGTTGACTTAGGTGATCGCACGACATCTAGCCCTTGTCTGCATGCACACATGTTGGGTCGGGCATAGCCATCATATTCCTAGTAAAAACATTTTTGTCATTAGCCTACTGTAACCAATTTTCAGTTTGTTGTATCGTCTCCATTATGGTAGTTTTTAAGGCTTCACAATATTGTAGTTTTATAGTGAAGCTACTATAATATGCTATATAAAAGAACAATCTTTTTTAAAAAGAAAAAAGCTACCAAAATGGTTTCCACTGTATTTCTCTCCCATCTCCATCACAACATAACCACTAATAAGGATATTCTTTCATTCTTTGTCTAGATACGCAGACATCTCATATCATACTTTTCATGTAAATAAGATTGTTTTATCTTTATTTATCTTGATGCTCAAATTATCCCAGCATGGCCAGTGAAAAACGGGCTACTTCAAGCCGAGTCCTGTGTCCTTTTGACACATCCCTATGGTTGTTTGAGCACTTTCTTATGCCCTGTCATAACAGATATTGCAGGCTCATCTCGCACTTTCCCTGCTCAAGCCCTGGACTCAGGCATTTCTCTGAGGAGCTCTGTTTCCTTTTAGTGGGAATGGTATTTAGAAACAGGCCTAGATGCTCGGGTGTGCTCACTGCTGCCGAGGCCCCATTGCTTTTAGGTCCTATCAGTGGACAGAGCTGAGAAATTATATATAAATGTGTGTATGTGTATATACACAGACATATATATATATATATATATAATATATGTACATATATATCATACATATCTGTATTTCTATACCCATCTATATAAATAACGATAAATTCATACCTATATCTCCAATTGTAATCCAATATCCTAAGTTTTTTTCCCCCTGAGGTTTCCTCTTTCCATAGTGATGTACTATGACTAATAAAACCAAAACATTATTGACTCCCACTAACTCAGTACATTTACTTATTTGCTCAGTTCCCTTGTATATAACAAACCTTCTGGTTACAGTTGACCAAATTTTTGCTCCAGGTCTTGCCGATTCCCCTATCTCCACCAGCCTCTGCCCAGCGCCTGAAAATGGGAAAAGAATGAAAAAGAAAGGAGAGGGAGGAAGGTTTTCCTAATGAATTTGGGCTCGATTATGCCATTGGATGGATAGAAACTAAAGGAAGTATGGTGCCATGTAGAATTTTAAACTTGAGAGTAGTCAATTTTGTTAGTATCTTTTTTTTTTTTTAATGTTTCTGGCTTTCATGTCACATGCTAAGTTCTTAAAAATATTTTTTATAATACTTTCTATACCTTTTGTTTTATTTTTGACATGTTAGTCTTTAATCCATCTGAGATTTATTTGGGGGTTAGTTTAGGATCTGATTATATTTTATTTTTCCAAATGGATAACCAGTTATTCCAACATTAATAGTGGCTAATCCATCTTTACCACATTGATTTGAAATGCCATCTCCATTGGATCCTGTTTACATTGCTCTGTTTCTGGATTCTTATATTCCACGTATCTGTTTTTTCCATTGCGTGCCTGATTGTGGAGCAGTGTAATATTACCTCATCGGGCGCTTGTGAGCATTAAATGAAAAATGCATACAAAATGATCAGTGCCAGCCATATAGTGTAAAGTAGTCAGCCTGTATTAGCCTTTACTATCATCTCAATGTAAAAGGAATCAATTTTTAAAACAATAGGGGAGTCAATTACAAAAAAACAAAAACAAAGGTAAAAACTATAGTAAGAAGTACTGGCATACCTTTTTCCCATAAAAACTTAGACCTAATTTTTATACTGTGCTTATATAATGGCAAGAGCTCATATTCTTTATACATGGGTAGATAATTTACATTTAAAAATGCAACCAGGATTAGATGAAGTTCGGTCATTTAGAATTACAGGTGTTCTCGATTATAGCCTCTTTGTAGGCCGAGACTATGTCTTATTTCATTTAACAAATGTCTGTTGAGCCCCTCGGTGTGCCGGGCGCTGAGCAGAGAACAAGACACAATATCTACCTTGAGCAGCTCGCAGCTAGTTGGGGATAGAGACACATAAACAAATAAATGTAAACAGTGTGGAAAGTGCTAATATATATGTATAGAGACACCAGTGTTTTTAGTTGCCTTCTGCTGATGTGGAAATATTTATATCAAGCAGCACACATTCACAGAGACATTTTCCTAAACATATGGATGGGATGATGAGAATATTTAAATAGCATTTTTATGCTAACTTCCCAGGAACTATATCTTAAAGTACTTATTGGTCCCTCTACCCCCTATTCTCAAATCCTTGTATAATAGCAATCACAAAGAAAGCAGAAAGCCACTTTTTTGGAATGCTTTGTCTGTACTTTTTCTGCTTTTAAAGATGTTAACTCAATGTACTCCATGTTTAATCCTGAATAGTAAATGCATATATGCTACATATTAACAAAACGATGGTACTTTCAGTACCTTGTATTAATACTATTTTCTCTGAATGCTTCCTCTGGTTCTGTGACTGAAATCATGCAATTACTTTGTATTTTTATACAATCAAATTGATGCATTTTAAAATCCAAGCATCTGTTCTATATATGTTCCGCACCTGTGACAAGATGATTTTAACCATTCACTTATAAAAGAGAAACACATTGTCAGGGGCACCCCAGCTTTGAAGCATACGCTGTCTTTTTCTGCTTGGTAACCATGTGAAAAATACCAATTACTGAAACCCTGAGAAGAATGAAATTACTTGTAAACCTAGTATTCATACCAAAAAGGCCCTCTAAATCAAAACCATACTAAGATGCAATGGACCAAATCTGTATAACATAAACCTTTCAAGATCAATGTAGCTACAAAAATATCCTTGATTTGGGAAGGCAGCTTTAACAAAATAGTATTGTTAAAAATAACTAAAGTGAAGCAGCTGGCAACCAAGCTGACAAGCATGTATCATGGCAGGAGGCTGTGCGGCTCGAAGCACCTTAGCGGGTATTCAAACATCAGTGGACAGGCCACATCTCTGGTATGGTTTTGATAATAGTTTAATGCGTACTAAGTATTTTGACAAGTAGAATTATGGAATTCCAAAAATTAAAAACATACATTAAAATTTTGGCTGGAATGGAAATCATGCCCACAATGTTATGTACCAATTTTATCTATATAAAGCTGGAAAAATAAAAAAGAAAATCACGACAGTTTCAGATCTTGAAGAGAGTGTAATTTAGATTCTAGTATAGCGTCTTTTCTGAAAGATAATGTGTTCCAGTGTCCCTTTTTGTTATTGGAAAAGTGTCTTCAAGAGGAGTACAAATACGAGAGGCCTAGTGATGCCTCGCTGAGTGTCAGGAAGACAGATTGTGTAGTGGGCACTGCAGGTCCCTGTTTAAATCCAAGCTCTGTTACTTACTAGTCTGCTGACCCATATACTTAATCATTCTGTGCCTCAGTTTCTTGAGCTATGAAATGTATAAGGTAGATCTCTTCAAGCTGTGAGATTTAAGTAAGTAAATACATAAAAAATGCTTAGAATGTTATCAGCACACAAGCAACACTTAGTAAATGCTGACTGTGTAAGCAGCCACTGGCCCCTTGCATTTGTCCTCCATGTTTCTTTTCTCCTGGTGTACTCTTATTTTTACTTTTTCTCTTTGGTGTTCAAGTCTTCCCATTTTTTTGTATTCCACTAGCTCCCTTGTTGTTCACTTTTTCTCTCTTTCTTAAAAGTTAAAGCTCATTGTTTTCTCCCACTTTACCCCAAGTTTTTATCATCTTTTTAAATTTTCCAGTTCCTATGATTTTTCTCTGACAGGCCTAGTGGCCATATTTCTTCTTCCCTTCATAGGCCTGTATCTCTGCCTCAGGGGCTCTTAACCTGAGGTCTTTGGATGCTTTATGGAGCCCCGAAGAACCCCTGCAATTGTACACAAAATTTTCTAAAGATGCATGTTTTAAGGGAAAGTTTCCATAGTTCTTTACCCAGCTTTCAGAGGATTTCACAAATTGGCCGAGGGTAAGACCCATTGTTCCATGGATATCCCTCCCTCCCTCCCAGGTGACTTGTTGGGCCTCTTTGCCAGTTGCCTCATTGATTAGGGGACCTCTGTGGACATGGAAAGGCGCCCACTACTCCGCTGTCTGTCCTCAGAGAGTGCATGAGATTGGCACCATAAAGGAACTCATTAACGGTTACATTACTGTGTTGTGCTTTAATATTTGCGTGCTAAAAACTAAAATTGTTTTTAAAAATTTTAGTGGTTTTAGAGAAACAACAGTATGCATTGCATAAAGTTGTTTTCCCCATTTCAGATATTCATGACAAATGGCCAGCTCCATTTAAAACAAAGTAGATATTTCTCATTTTAATATCTTTTCCATTTCTGTATGATACGCCCAGGCCAACTTGGAAACAAAGCATTCAGTATTTTAGAAACTTAACTGTCCAGTGAAAAAAACAATGTATTTGGAATTAGTTATAAATTCGTTAGAAGAAAATTCCAGATTGACAGCCTTTTGGATTTCTTTTAAGCCTTTGAAGGCAAGCATGTCAACTGTAACAAAACAGTAATGCAGACTTTTCGTGTATTTTTTTTCTAGTTGGCCAAAGAGCCAAAGCTTAACTAAAATCTTCGTTCACTTGAATCATCATGACAACCTGAAAAATTTAGAACTCCTCTTGGAGAAGAAGATACACAAGAAACACATTCTTCACACATCTTATCATGTGTAAAAGTCTAGAGAAGAAAAATATTCCTTTGAAAATACCACTTCTTTCATCTTTATACTGATAATTCCAACCTCAAAAATAAAACACCCATACTCAAAGGTCTGGGTTCCACAGGAGCGGGTAATCAAACCAAATTAACAAATACAAACCCTCACCCTGCTTTTAAAAAAATAGAGGTGGTCCATCCTGGCTTAGTGTTTGGAGCTGAGCTAACACCTTGCCATATATATATTTAACAAAAATGAGCTGAGCGTCTAGCACGTGCTAGGCTCTGGGTACACAATTGTGAACATGACACTTAAGGTTCTTCCCTTGAGAAACACACACACACACACAGACACACACACAGTGTGTTCATATACAAAGAGTGACAAGTGCAAAGAAATGAATAGGGCCTGAGGAGAGTAAATTTTGCTTTAGAATGCCATCTACAATTAGTTATTTGGTAGGAGCCCTTCATGTAGTCTTGATTCATCTGTTTTCTGTGTTGTAATAATGAAGTTGGTGGCAGGCCATAATTTGTGGCTGTTCAGAAAAGAAGCTCTGGTCATCCAAAGATCTCTGTGCCTTGAAAGGTAAAATTTGCTCTGGAAATGAAAACATGTAGATGTACCTGCAAGAGGCATTGGCCACGGCGTAACGGGCATACAACCGGAAGGACACTGCTTTTCATAACTCTGCGCTTCCCTGGAGCAGCTGGGCTGAATCATAGGGGCTGGTGCCCCACTGCCCTCTTCTTTGAGATAGCGCTGAGCTCTGGTCTCTGAGGAGTACAGCTTGGCCACTACCAGTCTTGTCTGACCTTTCATTCTTTCAGGAGATGAAATGGAGGGCTTCGGTGCCCTCCTTTTAGCTGAGCAGAGGGGAATCCTATTGTCAAGCCTAAATTTTCTAATTAATGGTTTTCCTTTTTTTTTTTTAATTGGGCTAATATTATGCCTACGCAGGAGACTGTGTGGAAATCTGAATGTTAAGGAGATAAACATTCCTTGCTTGTGATGAGCAAGATTTTAGGGATTCGGAGAGTGGCTTCTCTGTAGCGTGTTAACAGCTCTGTTTGCGTCCTGGGGGACGGAGGCTGTTCTGTCTAAATCGCTTTCATACTCATCTGGGGAGTTAGGGGCCCCTCCAAGGAGCCCTCAGGGTGCCAGTGGGAGCCCCACTTTCCCTTAACTGGGGAGCTACTACTAGATACAAAGCAAGCAAAGAACTTGAAAACAATAAATGAATTCCTGGTTCTTTGTCATAGAACCTTCCAGAGTTAGGGTGTTTGTGTGCCAGCTCTTAAGGATTTCCTTGTGTATGGACCTTTTCACCTGGGCGCCTCTATTCTTTTCTTCTTCTCATCACACAGCCCTTTCGTAGAAACGGAAGTAGGGAAAAGAAATGTAACACTTGAGTTCCATACTGTGGGAGCCATATACAACCTGTTAGCAATGAGAGATTTAAACAATTAATATTTGAAAGCCCTGAAAGTTATGTTCTTAAATCTTCTAACTGAATAGAAAACTATATTATCCTCATTAAGAAGAATATATGTGGAAGTAACCAACACACTGAACTATTTAGAAAGCAACATATTTTAGCTAATAACGAGCCTTAACCTTTATAGGATTAGCACATGGAAATCGTTACTGTGTACCAGCAGGTAAATCCTTGTCACCATACTTCTTGAGTCAAGGACTAAGTCCTTATTATGCCAGGGCATTCTCATTTTCACAATTAATTGCCTTTGGTTGCTAAGTTCCATACTTCACGAAACAAAATTTCAAGAGATGACTTGTTTAATTTTGCAGCGTGAAATGCCTCCCTTTTATTTCAAAACATGTTTTTTTCCCTACCTTACGAAGATACTATTTGGACTAATTCAAATTTTGCATACTATTAAGAGTACCCTAATTTATAAGCTGGAAAGCTATGTGATTTGAATGCTTCCTACCTAATGTGACTGGAATTTTGCTCCAATTATAAGAAAGGCAAACCCTCATTCTCCAGTTTCAAAAAAAAAAAGAAATGCAGCTGCTGAAAGAAGAGAGCTAAACTAACAGGACATTTAATATTAAAATATGTCTGGGGGGGCGGAAGACTTTTCTGTCCCCAAAAAGATATTGAATTATTTCGCTTGGCAGTTCCAACATGTGAATATTTTGAGCCCCATTAATTGTCATTTATTTTTCATTGAGTTCAAATGGAAAAATTGAAAACTTTATTCTGACATGTAGTTATTAGAGCTCATATAAACCTTTGGCTGAAATTGCCTACAAGTTACCGTGATCTGCACATTCCACTGTTAGTGGATAAGTGTTTAATTTTCAAAATTCTTAGCAAATAGCAGAGCTTCAGCCAAAAATTCCTCCAGCGAGATTCCTTCCGGCCCAGATGAAACTAATAGTTCCAAGCTGTGTTGCTGTCACTCATTACTAATCCAGGTATGGCTGCTCACTGTTTTTAATTTTCTTCTTCTGAACTTCAAGGCAGGGCTGGCCTTTTTCCCACGAGAAGCCAGTGATAATGGGCCTGAAATTCCAGCAATTGGAGATCTGGGCCTTGACCACACTGACATAACTAGTCTTTGTTTCAGAGCTTGTATAGATAAGAGCTTGATGATGGACATAATACAATGGAGGGCAGGCGTAGAGTAAGGTATTAAGGGAAAATAAGAATGCGTTAGGAATTTGCCCCTATAATTTCCAAGTTAGTCTCATGGAAATCCACTATTTCCCCCCACAAGATATCCATTGATGCCATTTGCCATGTTGGCACAGAATTTTGAAGTGGACGGGTAATATGTCTTTATGTTTATTATAATTTGTGTTATAAAAATAATAGAAGAAGGCTGGGATGTCCTCCAGGGTAGGAATCTGTGTCTGCGCACCTTTGTCCATGGTCTGTCATAGAGTAAAATCTTAACTGTTAACGGAATGACTGTGTTTATGAATAAATTAATATTTCATTTATTTATAACTTCATTTTGAGATAATTTCAAACTTAAAGAACAGTTACAAAATTAGTACAAGGAAATCCCATCCATACAGTTTATTGAGATTTGCCAATTGTTTACTAAGTTTAAAATGTTTTATATATGCATAATGTTTTTCCAAACCATTGAGAATAAGTTGCAGGCATTGTACTCCTTCAACCTTAAATTCAATGCCTTAGTATATTGTTCCTAAGAAGAACATTGTCTTATAACAAAATACAGTACGCTTTCAAAACCTGGAAATGTTACCTTAAATACAGTACTGTTTTCTAGTCCTTATTCAGATTTGTCCCTTGTCTCAATAATCTCTTTTA
The DNA here is from genome assembly GCA_033961575.1 of Aselliscus stoliczkanus. Taxonomy (NCBI): domain Eukaryota; kingdom Metazoa; phylum Chordata; class Mammalia; order Chiroptera; family Hipposideridae; genus Aselliscus; species Aselliscus stoliczkanus. Next base: position 12,501,006 of record CM066734.1, read on the forward strand.
TAGCTACTTTTTCTCAGCCTAGTATCCAATCCAAGATCACACATCCCATTTAATTGTCATGTCTCATTAGCCTCATTTCTTTTTCCTTCGTGACCTGAATATATTTTGAAGAGTAGAGGTCAGTTATTTTGTAGAATACCCTCAATTTGTGTTTGTCTAATGTGTCCTCCTGATTAGATGGAGGTTTTGTTGTTTTGGAAGGAAACCCATAGAAAGGATGTCGTGCCTTTCTCAGTACATCATATCAGTAGGCACATGGTATCAGCCTGTACAAATATTACTGACTTATCACTTGTTTCAATTGTGTCCAGCAGGTTTTTCCACTGTAACATTGCTATTTTTCCTTTGCAGTTAATATGTAATCTGTGGGAGATGCTTTGAAACTCCAAAGGTCTTGTTCGTCATTAGACTTTCACCCTGTAGTTGTAGCATCCATCATTCTCATCCTTCCGTATTTATTAATTGACATTCTGCTCCAAGGAAGAGCTTCCCTTTCTTCTTCTTTTTTTTTTTTTTTGAGGGCAGTGTCACTGGCCCTCACATGTGGGACCGAACCGGGGCCGCTGGCTTCCCAATTCCCTTTCTTCTTTATTTTTAATTTATATTAATTTGAATGCATAGATTCTTATTTTATTCAAGGAGTTATATTCCATTGCTGTCATTAATTATTTTGATTCTTGAATTATACCAGATTTGGCCTGTGGTGGCCTCTACAAACTGCTCCTCTGCCCTTTTGATACATCTTCATCATCCTTCGAGATTTTCTTATTTTCTGATGTAACAAGATATTCTAGGTTCTTCCTTGCCCCGGCCCTGGACTCAGCCTTTTCCTAAGGTGCCCTGATTCCTTTTAGTGGTGAATGGTATTTTAACACCTCCAGGTACTTGGTGTGCTCACTGCTACTTGTGTGTCATTAGTTCTAAATCTTCTTAGGTCCCAAATTCTCAGACTGAGCTAGAAAATGTGTGTGTGTGTGTGTGTGTGTGTGTGTGTGTGTGTGTGTGTGTGTGTGTAAATTAAAGTTCTAAATCTAAATTAAGTTCATATTAATCATTCTAGTTCAGATCCAGCACCCCACGACTTATTTCCCTGTATCTATAACTCCCATCTCCAACAGCGAGAAACTTGGCTTTATGGTACTATTTTATATCCCTAGTATCTTGCCCAAACCTTGGCATTAAGTGATAAACACAGGCTTTAACGATTTAATGAATGAATGAGTAAATAAAATAGTCGTGAAAATATCCTCACTGCTGTGACCAATGCCTGATGAAGTAGGTGTTGAACAAAACTTTGTTGATCAAATTGTTCTCTTCTCACCAGTATCTTCATTTTTTACTTTTCAACCAGAAGAGCTATGACTCCATATGAGTGTGCTTATATTTCTACCATTGAAAGCATGAATCCAGATAAATTATTCAGTGAGTATGAACAGTCTCTTTTGCAATAAGAAAAAGTCATAAATAAAAATCAAATTGTTTTGTAACAAAAATAGTTCCTTTGTTTTGTTTGAAAACCATGGGATATGGGCAGCACCATTGATAAGATTTCAGTATTTCTAATTATAAAATTTGTAACTTGCAGAGTTTGTCTGGCACATTTTTCACATTTGTCAGCTCTGGCGATGTGAAATATGTTTTTCATCTGAATTCTTTTCCTATACCCCCTGCTGTCAAAGCAAAAAGAATTTCCACTTCACTGCTGCTTATTATTAAGCCTCTATAAACAAGGATGCTTGAAGATAATTTATGAGCCAGTGACTAGAAATTTCTGATAACCTTAAGACTCATTGCCAAATTATATTAACTTCATGAGTAATCTGGAGCAAAACAGTAGGGTTTCATTCACCTATGCCCTCAATGGTTATAGATTTACAATTTAGGACAGCCATTAATGATGTTACCTCTTAAAGTGTTCCCCCCCCCCCTTAAACCTCAGGAAATGTGGTCTATTTTTCTCTCTGATGTAATTAAAACTAACAACTCCTTGCTCATAAACTCTGAGTTTATCCCTAGGAACTTGCTTAAAAATTACTCTTTTCTATTTTTGCTTTTTCTGTTTACCTGAAGTATGTTAAATGTAGCATATACACTGTAGTTCCTGATATAGAATTCATAAGGTGTAATTTCTCATGAGTGATACTACCAGGAAAGTAGGAAAGAAACAAGGTCTTTTGCTGGACATAAAGCAAAGTCTTATGTTCAGTAAGACTTTACCACAAAATTGACTGGGAATTGATTATTTTTTCTTTTAAAGCAGTCTTCCTCTGACATAGCTTCTTTAAACCATTATAGTAACATTTCAGTTTCCCTCCCCGTTCTTGTAAGAGGAAGTACCAGGGATACTTTTTAATTTTAAAGATGAAGATGCTTAATCTAGAAACTTATTGGCTGAGGCAGAAATAAAGCCCAAGTTTCCTGATGACCATTCAACACTTACGAAATTTTTAAAAGAAATGTTATTATCTTCAAGATCTGTAATAATTGGAACTAAGCCAATATATGTAATATGAGATTATTTAGGCATGCTACTTTAATAAATTGACTTTTATAATTGTGATTAGCATATTATTTGTAAATAGGTAATTATAATGTTCTTATGAGGGTATTTAAATACTTTGCTTTCTTGCGTGGTTAAAATATTATTTCTTTTAATATTGTTTGCACTGTTAATTTGTTAGTAAATGCTTTGCGGAAGTTATACAAAGATTGTGTTCGTAAACGCCTCTTTCTGGGCTGCCATAAAGTCTGCATTCATTGAACAATATAGCATCATTGACTTTAGTGCGAAGGGACTTCAGAAATTATCTAGTTCCAGCAATTGGTTATTCAGAGGAGGAAATGGACCCCCAGGTAGTTAAGTAACTTGTCCCTGGCACATCATTGGCTCGTGGCAAAGCTACGAACCAAATGGAACCTGGGTTTTTTGGTTCCCTGTGCAGTCAATATATCTTTATGGTAAATAACAGACTTCTAACTACCATGTACTATAAGAAGTCGCTGTCTTTTGGTGCAGATTTATCTAGGCAGTGATATATGTTAAAATATAGGGCTTTGAGGGGAAGCTTTCTCTCCTCCCTAGCACTCAGGCCAGTGTGCTGGTTGCAGAGGGAGTGAATGAGGGACCCTTACCAGAGAGGAGAATGCTAAGGTGTTAGGTTGCAAACACTTGGGAAGAGTCTGACCATCTCTGAAGAGGCGGGAGCATGATTACGAGGAGAATGCGTTAAAGCATGTCCTTACTGTGTAATAGTTTTGTAGGTATTAGAGAGACTGGGTTAGCTCTGTATCTATCTCCTGACTGAAGGCAAAGCCATGATATTATAGTAGTGAAAATGGCACAGTGCAGTGTGATGTATATTCTCTCATCAAAATAAAACCAAGTCGGGCCGGCCAAGTGGCATGGTGGTTAAGCGGCGGCTTGGGACTCCAGCGGCCCTGGTTCGGTCCCACATATGAAGGCTAGTGACACTGCCCTCAAAAAAAAAAAATAATAAAAAAAAATAAAACCAAGCCCCTATCATCGATGTCTACATAGATGAGATGTGCTAACCCTGCCCACACAGGTGAGATGTTTATATGTATTTGAATGAGCGTGGAGAAACAGCTAGACTGTTAGCATTAATTATCTGATGGAGTAGGGTTTAGAAGACTTATTAACTGTTTCTTCATTTATTGTTATATTGTTTACTGTGTTATAGGAAGCGTCTATTACGTTTGTTCGTAAAGAAATCTAATGCATTTAAATTAAAATCAGTCTGTAGCTTTGTGTATTTATGATTATGTTAGTGAAATTATAACTGTGAAGTCAGTTGATAGAATTACCCATAGAAGAAAAATATAGATTATCTGGATACTGATGGACTTTACTCTAGTAGCTTCTAATCCCCTGAAATTCTTCAGTAATAATATCTATACAGAAAAGAACATCTTGAAGATAATTTTTAGATCTTTCCCTAAGATCAGACTTTTCAAATGCTCATGTTCTTGATTCAAACAATTTTAAGCATTTTTTACCTGTATTTCAGAAATCTTTTGTTTTTAGCAGTAAATTGATTAAATTAGTATATTCACCAATGAATGATGAATATTTTTTTCATTTGAAACCAGGGCTAATACCTTCTCATAATGCAATTGATTTCGTTAAGACTCAAACCTTCCTCAGCTGGCCGAGTGGCGCAGTGGTTAAGAGCTGGTTTTGGGATGCCAGCAGCCCCGGTTCGGATCCCACATATGAGGGTCAGTGACACTGGGCTGTGCGAGCCCCAGCAATGGTGTGGGCGGCAGCCCCTGCTGCAGTGGGCTGCCATAGGCTACAGTGAGTGGCCGGCAGCCAGCGGGAGCTGCCAATAGCCGCGGTGAGCGAGCATCCAGAGGCCGGCGATGGATCTGCCTCATCTGGGAAGAGCGCAATGACGATACCAACATGGGCCAGTGAAGCAACATCCTCCGCAACTAGACTGAAGAACAAAAGGACAGCAGCTTGTCTGTTTCCCTTCCCCGATTCCCCAACGCTGTTCTCCTCCCCCAATTCCCCAATAAAATCTTAAAAGAAAAAAAAGAACAAAATAAACTCAGCATTTTTGTGAATTTTCATACGTTTTAAGGTTCTGAGTCGTCAATAACTCCAAATAAGTGTAAATGTCCTTGTAATTTTCCACCATTGGGGGTGCCTCAGTCCCTAAGAAGTTGTTTGTTTGTTTTAAATCACAGGTACTAATAAAAGAAAAATATTTTTGAATGTAAATATTTACTGGGAGTTTGTTAATCATAGGTTTCACATAGTACTAACAAAGCAGTTCTTCACATAAAATATAATCCTAGTCAATTTAAAACATAAGAAAAACACCAGTAACAATTTGAGTGTATTTGGGATAAAGAAAATGAAATACTAACACTTTTCTTGGTTAAAGTCTGTGTGTTATAATTTGTTGCTGTTGTAGCAAGCTTTCATTTTTTTGTTAAAGTAGCACCAAATTAATATCTTTAAAAGACCATGAAATTGAAACCAAGACCTGATTCAAGCAGTACATTTTAATTCTTTCTGTCAGGAGCTAGTGACAACTGATGAACATTTGATCTAAAAGCTCGTGATAATTTTAAGGATTAATTGATTCAGGCTACAAAATAAAAAAATAAATTATACATTATAAAACAGTTATAAGCAAAAATAAAAGGATCTTATCTTCTCCTTGGTCTTTTCTATATTTCGAGAGATGTAACTTACAGGCAACTAACTTTGCATAGTAGCTTTTCAAATGAAACTATTAAAGTTAACCTTTCATGAAGAATTCTGACCACCTTTTATACCTCCCATTATTATAACTCTAAGTGAAAATTAGATAATTATCAAGTCAAAGGAAACCATTACATTGCTAATTTTTGGAGGGTGTAAGGTGAAGATAGAAAATGAGAGAGCATTTTGGGTTTAGAGTGGGATAAGGCTAGTGAGTCATTTAGCTTGGGCCTTACATTATATAGGGCCTTAAATTTAAAGCTCTTATATTATCCCCAATGAAGGTTGCATTACAGTTATATATTTTTCGTCTCTGTTAAAAACATTAACCTATAAAATATACTGTCTTTTGGCTTTTTTTTTTCCTTTTCCATATACTAGGAGCCTAAAAATATAGGGTTGTCAGAAAAGTCATGACACATTTTTGCAATGAAAAACAGAAAACTATGTCATGACTTTTCCGCCAACCCAATAGTAGAATTGGCCAGAGCCTCTCTTGACTTCTTGGAGAGGTGGAGTATTTAAGGTAGGAAATAGCACCCAAAAAGACTTATTAGATGCCTGCTCTAATGAATTAAAATTAAAAGAGTTCTTGATCTTGCTATTGCATTTTAAGATATGTACATGATTCTCAAGTTTGCCTGGAAGAAAAACAATATGTGAGAACAGGCAGGAAAATTCTGAAAAGAAGAGTTACTAAGGGAAATTTCATCTATCAGATAACAAAATGGGATAGTAATATACTTACCTGTTAGGGTTGTCATGAGAATGAAAAGGTATTATTTATTTAAATATCTTAGAATAGTGTCTGACACACAACAACTATTTAATAAAACTTTAAGTGCTATTCTTCCTTCCCTGATTTGGATATTCACTTTATTATTATTTTTTTATAGCTGAGCCATCCTGCCACCTGTTGGCAGCTCATTGGCAGCTCAGCTTGGGCTGGGCATCGAACTGCTGTTGCTCAAAGCTCGGCTCACACTGTTGAGCGAGCTCTTAATCACTGAGCCACTCGTCCGGCCCTGGATATTCACTTTATTTTATAAACAATAATTGCTTGCTCTGTGTGTAGGGAGAGAGGTATGGTTGATCAGCCATTTTGGGGAATGAAGAAAATAAGATTCAGAGTATATAATGTGATATATCTTTAATCTTTAATAAGTAGATTAAAAGTGAAACGAGTACCAACACTTTGTGAACAGTTCTGCATTTTTTATGCACAAATCCTTACCAACAATTTCAATTATTAGTGAAATATAGTGGTGAAATTCCTACATATGTAAAGGAGACATATATAAATAGATTCATTGCAACACTGTAACTGTAAATTATCAAAACGACCTAAATGTTCATCAAAAAAAAGTAGGCAAATAAAATTTAATGTCTTCATACTGTGGAATAAAATTTAGCAGGTAAGAGTGAAATAGAGTTGTATATGAACATAAATCTCAAAATAGCATTGCACTGAGAAAAAAAAGTTGCAGAATGACAGCTATGATATGACAGCATTTATATAAAGCTCAAGAACATGCAAAACAGTATGCGTGTTACTGTCGACACATGTGTAGTAATAGTGTATGACATGCATGGAAATGAAACTCCCCAGTTCAGAAGGGTGGTTACCTCTTACGAGGAAAGAGAGGGAATAGGATCCCAGGATGCTCCACAGGGACTTGACTTGTAATATTTTATTTTTAAAAAAGGCAAATAAAGCAAAAGATTTTTATAAAGGTTTTCATAAAGCTGGAAAACAACTCCATTGGTAATCAGTATAGTAGTCTTTTTTTCTCTTAAGTTTGAAATATTTCACATGAACACAAATTAAGATAAATACGTGGAGATGTTGTAAAAGCATCAAGGAGAGAGAAAGAGTGTGGCTTCTGGAATCAGAGAGGCATGGAGTTGTCCTCTGCTTCTTCTTGTCTCTGTGGCCTTGGGTAACTTGCTTTATCTCTCAGAGCTTGTGACCTCATCTCTAAACTGGGGAGAATAATATTCCCATCCCAGTTTGTTGGGAATGGGAATTCCCATGCTTTTCATGCCTAAAATGCTTTTTGTAGTTCTTGAGATGTGGAAGCTCCAAGCACTGGAAATAAACTGAGCAACAATAGACACTAACTGTCCCTGCTCTTCCTTAGCTTTAGAGTCCAGTGGGGGAGATCAATGATCAATTAATCACCCAAACAAATGTAAATGGCATCTGTAATCTATGTGGTGAAGGACCAGTGCAAGGCACTATGAGTTCCTCTAATAGGGGGCATTATGGACTGTGTATTTGTACCCCCACAATTCACCTCTTGAAACCCCAAGCCCCAGTGTGATGGTATTTGGAGAAGGGGGCCCCTGGAGAGTAATAAGGTCTTCAGGGTGGAGCCCTCATGATGGAATTAGCGCTCTTAGAAGAAGAGATATGAGAGAGCTTGCTTTATCCTTCCTCCCCCCTCCATGTGAGGGAAACCAAGAAGGGGGCTCTTACAAGGACCCAGGGATGCTGGCCCCCTCATCTCAGACTTCCCAGCCTGCAGAGCTGTGAGAAACAAATGTTTGTTGTTTAAGCCTCCCAGTCTGTGATATTCTGTTGTAGTAGCCCAAATGGACTGGCACAGGGTGATTGGAGCTAGCGGGGAGGCCATGAAGGCTTCCATGAAAAGTGCCTCAGAGCAGGGTTTGAAGACAAGCAGGAGCTCAGTGAAGAAGGGAGGTGGAGTGGTCCAGCCTGAGGCAACAGCCCTGAAGTGCTGTGGGGAGCGCAGCCAGTGGGAGGAGCTGAAAGGAGGCCAGTGGGATGGAGCGCACAGCTGCGGGGACAGAGCGGGTACCCGAGAATGCTGAAGAGGTAGATGCAAGCCAGATATGCAGAACTCTGCAGGCCCCATTGGGTAATTTGGGGAATGAGCAGAGCAATGGAAGACACTGATGAGTAAGCCAGGGTTATTTAATATTAGGGCTAACAGAAGAAATTCTGGAAGGACGGTTTGGAAGCAACATTAAATTTCGTTAGGGATGGGACATCATTAGGGATGGGACCTTGTTAAGGAGTTCTAGCAATCGAGATGCTGAAGTGGCCCAGAGCAATCAGAGTTAGTGTTGATGACCTTTTAAAACAAGACTAAAATTAAGAGGCAGAAGCCGCACCCACAAATCAGTGAGTGGCTTTAACTTTCATGCAATTGGAAAAGAGTGTTGGTCACCACCCATTAATCCTTTTTCCTAATAACTGCTCAGCTTAATGTCCATCTTCTTAAATATAACAGAATCTTTTCTTGTACCGATTCTAATTTTACACTCTTGTATAAAAATGCAGTAAAAGCCTAAAATAAATAGTGCACCAATCCTAGGGAATTTAATGGTACTCTAAATAAATTCCATTGGGCATAACCACTGTACCAAAATGACCAATGATACCCCCTACCTCATTGAAGTACTTCGTACAAGAATGTTTTAAGTGTTTTGCATACATTAATGAATGAATTGAACAGATACTTGTTGAGGGTTGACTGTGTCCAGGGCACCATGCTATGTGTTACAGGGCAGGCGATGGGTAAATGAGTTTGTTGGTGTGATGCGTCTCATTCCACAAGGCTGCTCCCCTCCCCTCCCCTGCTGTGGGGCTGCCCGCCTTGGTTTCTGAGGCATTTCACGTGTCTCCTCCAGCAATAAAGGGGCCACCGGAAATTGGATGAGAGAAGGAGGAGGGTGGGGGCTGGGATTTAAAAAAATCCATTAAAGAAAGAAAAAAAAATCTCATTCCTCTTTGATCACATTTAGAGGAAGCTAAGGAACTAACTCGTTATTCTGAAAACTGGTAAGTGAAGGGAAAGAATCAAGGACTTAAAGTATAAGTTGAAAAACAGAAGTACGAAGATAAACATTTATAATGAATGACTGCATAAAATTCTATTGTACGAATGGACCTTAATTTGTTTAACTGATGGATAATTTATTTTTATTTTCTTCTCTTGCCTCTTCTTCCTTCCCCTTTTTCTCCTCTTCTTCACTAAATAAAGAATGGTGCATGGCCGGCCGAGTGGCGCATTGGTTAAGAGCTGGTTTGGGATGCCAGCGGCCCCGGTTCGGATCCCACATATGAGGGCCAGTGACACTGCCCTCTACTGCTAACAACAGCTCCACCTGGAGCTGGGCTGTGCGAGCCCCGGTGACAGTATAGGCTGCAGCCCCTGCTGCAGTGGGCTGCCATGGGCTACAGTGAGTGGCCGGCAGCCGGTGTGAGCTGCCAATAGCCACGGTGAGCGACATCCAGAGGCCGGCGATGGATCTGCCTCACCTGGGAAGAGCGCAATGACGATACCAACATGGGCCAGTGAAGCAACGTCCTCCACAACTATACTGAAGAACAAAAGGACAGCAACTTGGCTGTTACCCTTCCCCGATTCCCTAACGCTGTTCCCTTCCCCCAACTCCCCAATAAAGTCTTAAAAAAAAAAAAAAGTGGTGCAAAAATATTTTTGTTATTATTTTATTATTTTGATGAATTTTCAGGTTAATCATAGGGTAAACTGTGGCAATGGGATTTCTGGTTAAAAGTAAATATTTATCGTGATTCTTGTCCCCTAGAAAGGTTAGCACCCATTTATACTACCTCCTTCAGTGTCCATGTCTTCACACCTTTGCCACTATGAGGGAACCGCAAACTTAAATTTAGCCTATGTGACAAGAAAAAATAGCATCTGAATGTTATGATTTGAAGATAATTGGTTATGAGTAAATTAATATGAATTTATTGTTATTGTTTTTTGTAAATTGTCTGTTTACATTTTGTGGCTGGTGCTTTTTATTATTCATTTTAACCAGGAGTTCTTAGGTTCATTGCTTAGGTTTGCTCCCAGGTGCTCGCAGACATTTGGCAGCTTTCTAAGGGGGCAGTAGGTGTTCCAGAAAGGTCTGTAGGGGAGGAGTTCTGCTCTGTGGTTAGCTTTGTGGTGAGTCATATTCTCAGCAGAGGCACCCTAATGTGATGGGTGAGGATTCTAATCAGGCATTATGATGATCAATTACCTGGCTTTATGGAGAAAGCATCTTTATAAATAAAGTAGTGTAGAAATATAACATGATTTTTAAAAATGTTTACTTTTGAAAACAAAACCTTACAAAGATGTTCTGTTTAATTCTTAAAGATCTTTAAGAGAGCTTCTATAATCTTAAAAAATTAATTTCAAGGAAGCTGCAATCTGCCCTAATTTAGTATGACTAACATTGTGATTCTATGTGTACGGAGACTAAGTGTAAATACTTGCTTTGGGGGACATAAAAAAAAGCAGCATTTTAGTTAATGTACGTTTATGTGGCAGCTTGATTTTGTGATTTTTTTCTTCTCTTCTTTTAAGCAGTTAAAGATCCTGCCCTATACCAGATTATTAGAGGTCCTGATAGTTTTACCTTATGCTGAAATTGGCTTTCTCAGAGAAGGACTGTTGAAGACTATTAGTTTTTTAAATTGTGCTTGTTAGTGTAACATTTGTTTTAAAAATTATTTAATATCTTAAATGACAGTCCATTCTCTGGCAGTAAGACACCTGGCTTAGTTGTTTAAGACCTCCCTGAAATGTTTTTACTTTTCCATTTCTATTGCCATATAAAATATGGTGACGTGCTTTAAATCCATACAAACACATTTAATGGCTATTTATCATATTTGAGTATGTTCAGCATTGGTTGTTCAAAAGTGGCGAGTTCTGTGTAGGTAAAAAAGGTAGGAATGATGAAATGAGTGAAATATGTCTTTTTTAAGTGACCTCATGTGATACCATGTAATGACTTGAAAGACTGGTAAAGATACTTTGGAAATTATATAAAGAACGTCCATATATTATACAATTTTAAATTTTTATAAAACACAATTGTCTACATCTCCCCCTGTAGATTATAAAGAATATATTTTAGGGCCGGCCGAGTGGCGCGGTGGGCTGGCTTGGGACACCAGCGGTACTGGTTTGGGTCCCACATATGAGGTACAGTGATACTGCCCTCAAAAAAAAAAATAAATAAAATAAAATAAATATATATATATATTTTAAACTTAAAGTCATTTTTTAGGACATGAAACTTATCAACAAAATGTGAAGATAAAAATCAAGCTAGTAATACTGCAGTTGCATCAAAATGGTGAGATAGATATCCATGAAATATAAATCATTAACTACACAGATTGATAAGAAAAAGGCCAAAATCTTAATCGATAAAAAGGCAGTTCACAAAAGAGGACATATATTACTATGATTGATATATATGTGTGTGTGTGTGTATATATATATATATATATATATATATATATATATATATATATATATATTTAGTTTCCCTAGTAGTAAAATGTAATTTTAAAATAAGGTACCATTTTCCCCTATGAAGATTAACAAATTGTGTTTAACCCTCCATGCTGTTGAAGATGTGTTGAAATGAGCATTCATGCATTGCTTGTAGTATGTAAATAGACAGAACATGAAAGAGAACAACTTTATAATCCATATCAAGACTCCACTTTTAGGAGGCTCCAGGAAATAATAAATATGCAAAAAAGTTATGCATAAAGTTATTCACAGAGGTATTTTTTTATAACAACAAAAATCAGAAGCAATCTAAATGTTCAATCATAGGGGGAGCGTTCAAATAAATTATGAGGTATTTACATGGTGGAATGTTATACAACCATGGCAATTTATATTTATGTAATTTAAATTAACCTGAACAAATGATTGTTATGATATTAAGTGGGAAGACAGCAGAGAGCACTATCTCAGTTATATTTTAAAACGAGAAACAGACATGGGCATGTAAAAAACCTGGAAATCCAAGTGCCAGGGTGCTAAGGGGACGTTCCGGCTTTGAGATCACGGGTGTGTTATTTCACTGTTCATGCTTGTCTGTGTGGTCCAGTTTTTCTTCAGTATGCATGCGCATCTTTTATAATCAGAAAGAGAGTAAACATTATTTACCTAAAATCACGTCTATGATGACTTTCCCATGCTTGGGAATGCAGACTGCCCGGCCTCGTGTAGTAGAGTCCTTTTCCAGGAAGTGGGCTATTTATCACAGGAAAGAACTTGGGTTTTTAGGAGGGTTCCTTGAACTCCTCAAGAATAAAGATGGTTCTTTGGAAAGTGTAGCTGAGTGTGGAGACAGAAGACTACAGGTAACTTGGTGGATAGTCATCTTAAAATAATCATTTCTCACTGTGTACATGTAGGAAAATTGGTTTTAACTTATTTGACTTTGAGAAAATTGACAGGCCTATGATATCCCACTAAAGCCGAATTTGTCAATCTCCTTCAGAGTTGTTGATAAAGAAACATTTCAGTTGTTCACAAGATGGATTTTAATAAAGGAATAAGGTGTGCAGACAAGCACTTTTATTTTTTCTTCCTTCTTGCAGCTGTCTTTATATAGTAATGAGGCAAAAGCCATGTTTGCAGCTCTGTAATGGATTTATTGACAAACTATTGGCATTAAAGTCTAGTTTGAGACTGTAAAATTAGCCCACATAATATTTTCCGTGGTTACTTACAGGTTTTTACAGGTCATTTATACCTTAATTTTGGTTTAAAGGAAAACTACTTCTTTGACCATCTTTAATTCTAGAGTTAGGAAGGGACATAAAAGATAGCCCTATTTAAGAAAGAGTGGACTGGAACAAATTTTTGAGTGAGTACCTTTGTGTATATTTATGTGTGTTTGTGTATCTAACATGTATACATTATATAAGATGATTGTATCAAATTAAACTTTTAAGAGGGCAGTTAACAAGACTGGACCAACAAGGGAAATTTTGAGATAGGGAGAGTTTCACTTCAATGATTAACATTCAGAAAACAGCAGATATTTTCTTTCCTATGGAATTGGAATTTTGACAAATCTTTAACGGAAACACTACATGAACACACAAGAAATTATGCGATTTCTGTCTGAAATTGACATGGAGAAATTGCATGTTTTCTTAATTTTTTTCATTATGGTCAGTCGATTTGCCATATGTATTCATGTTGCAAGATAATCAAGAATAAAATAATTGTACATGGTAAATAATTTTAAATAAAATATACACAACAAATAAAAATAATTTTATTTTTCAATGACCTTGTCTCATTTTTTAGGATTTAGCCTCTACATTTAATTCCTTCTTGAAGGCGTGTGAATTTTTCTTTACTCCTAGAGGGTTATTCCAGTTATCTGCAAAGGAGCAGTTTCTCATTCTCTTTTAGTAATCTGGGAATGGCAAATATTTAGAAAAACTCCAATACAATGGCAGAGGGAGTAGGAAATTAAAGTTTGGTGAGATCTTTTCTTGTCTGCATTAGTTTTAGAAGTATCTTTGTCTAGAAAGAGAAAAAGAAGTATTGCAAATTTGCAGGTTAGTGTAAAGGGACTAAATTTTTGTCTTTGTAACTTCATGAATGAATAGAGAAAAATATTGTCTGTATGTTTCCTTTGTTCCAGTTTGAAAAGTTCTTATATGTTATACTTTCAGGCCATTTCTCATTTCTCTGACTTGGTTTTCCATGGAATTTGACAGAACAAAGCAAGCATTTTATGATGGAATTTTATGCATTCTTTATGACAGGCTAACCCTACTGGAAATAAATGATGAGGATGACAATTAAGAATGTGTTCAACATCAGCATAAGATATCTGTATAAACATTTAGAAATTAATAGACAGTGAAAAAAAATATTGGGGAAGCTACAAAATAAATTTTGTGAAGAAATTTTTTTAGAAAGAATGTTGAGGTCTGTTACATGTAAAAACTTTAGTGAAATATGTAAGATGATTGGACCAGCCTTTAGAAAAGATTATATATATATATATTTATATATATATATATATATATATATCTCAAAGAAACTTAAAGAAGGGCCAGTTAAAATAAGGTGGGAGAATAATTTTATGTATTTTAAACTAATACGTTTTGTTTTTTTAAATATTAAGGCCCGATACTTGTCACGTTGTAGGGTGTAGAAGGCAATTTGACAATGCCATTTAAGCACTGTAAATGTAATCATAACATACCCTCTGACCCAGTAATTCCAAGCATGAAAATTTATCATAAGAAAATAATTTAAAAGACTAAGAAGAAAGCAGCAACCACCAAGTGTGTAAAAAGTTTTTTTATAGAAACATTACTTTTTTCAACATTTTCCAAAATAAAGATCATACATTGGTCGAAACAGACTATGCAAGAGTTACAGCCATGAGCAGTTATAGATTTGTTCAGTGTGTTTCCAAAAGGTTGATTGGAAATCCATACCCATACCTGTGCTGGAAATGGACAGTGTGCAATGTTACAATTCTTTCCTAAACGGAAAATTGACAGTGTGCTACATTCGCTTATAAGCAGACAAAATGCAAACTACATCTGTACAAACTGGAGGGCAATCCCACTGTATAAAATGAGAGGGACTCTGATTATGAGGAAAGGTCTAGGCTGGCAGCTCTTTAAAGACAAGGACCCATCGTGTCTGACCCATCTTGGGACCCTAATAGAGGGCCTGTCCTGTAGTTGACTCTCAGGAAATGATAAATGTTTGGATCTATTGTCTTTTCTCTAAATCCTAAACCCTGATTGCTGATTAGGGTCCCCAAACTCCTGCCAGGTAACCACATCCAAATCATGAGGGCTGTTTAAAAATACAAATTCCTATGTCTCCACACTCTGGAATTCTTATTCATTCACATGGTCCAACAGACTTTTTTTTCAACTTTTTATTTTGAAATAATTTTAAACTTTAAGAATTATTAACGGAGAGCTTACCTGGACCCTTCAACCAGCTTATTTAATTATTAAAACAAGGAAACTAACAGTGTTATAACACTATTAGTTAATTTATAATCCTTATTTAAATTTTGCCAATTTTCCTATTTATGTCCTTTCTGTGGCCCAGAATCTAACCCAGGACCCCACATTGCATTAACTTGTCATGTCTGCCTAGTTTCTTTCATCTGTGATAGTTCCTCAGTCTTTCTTTATCATTCATGACCTTGGCAATTTTGAAGAAGTACTTTTCAGGGTTTTTTTGTTTTTGTTTTTGTTTTCTTGTAAAATGTCCCTAAATTTGGGTATATCTTATGTTTTCTCATGATTAGGTTGAGGTTATGCATTTTTCCACAGAAATCCCACAGAAGGGAAGCTGTGCACTAGTCTGTGCATCATATCGGGGGTATCTGATGTAGAGATGCCTTATTACTGTCATGATAATGGTGACTGCTCGGTTAGGGTGTCTGCTTAGTTTGTTACTCTCCACAGGTACTGTTTTTCCCTTTGCATTTAGTCAGTATCTTGTGGGGAGATACTTTGCACATATCAAAAATCACCATTAGGCAAATACCATAGTAATCATTGTTGCAGTCAAGAGCCGTCCATGGTTTGATAACTATGCAGATACCTGTTTCTTATCAAATCATAACTGCTCTTACCTGGAACAGTTATTACTATGGTGTTGGCCCAGTTTTTCATTTTTCCACCATTCCTTCTACGTTCAGTAATTGGAAAGCTCCTGTAAGGAAAAACTGTCCCTTCTCCCTCAGTTATTTACATCGATATGGCTTCATGAATGTTTGCTTTATTCTACCGGCTTTAATCCAGCACCATTATTCATCTATTTTGTTGCTTCAGTTGTTCCTTCCTTGGCTGTTGTGAGCTCCTTTGGATTGTCTTTTGTCGCCTTCCCACTTTTTTTTTTTTCTTTTTTAGCACTTCTGTACTGTGAGACATCACACGATATTCCAGGCTCATCTTATATTTTCCCTGCTGTAGCCCTACAGTTCCAAGAAGCCCTGGTTTCGTTTATTGGAGACTGGTGCTTAGAAACCAAGGCCTGGGCGCCGGACTTGCCCCTTCCTGCTTAGGTGTCATTGCTTCTAGGCCCTTCCGGTGGACAGAACTCGGAAATACACATGCATATACTAACAGATCTGCATGCACATATATATTGTTTCAATATCTATCGATGTATGAGATTGGACAATTAAGTTCAGGAACTTCCCACCATGTAAGCTCACAAAGGAAAGTTTGTGAACTTAACTGTTCCACCTTTTTGTATGTAGTAAACACCTTAAGTTTTTACTTCTGACTCAAATCCAATAGGACAGGGTTCTTTCTAACATCCCCCCTTTTTATATGTGTAACTTCTTTTTCCAGCGCGGCTCTCATTATCTACAATGTATTTACTTATTTGTTCAAGCCTAGTATAAACATCAAGTAGTGGTTTTAACTGGAGGCAATTTTGCCCCCCTGGGGACGTTTGGCAATGTCTGGAGATATGTCTTAGGTTGTCACAACTCAGGGTAGCGGGCTACTAATGGCATCTAGTGAATAGAGACGAGGGATGTCCTAAACACCCCACAATGCCCAGGACGGCCCCACAGCAAAGAATTATATGGCCCTAAATGGCACTAGTGCCAAGGTTGAGGGACCTGGACATAAAGTTGTTTCAGAATTGCTAGGCTATACCCCCATGAGAAATAAATTTACGAATGAGAGCATAATATTTGTGTACAGTTCTTTTTTTCTTTAGTCTTATGGTATGCAGTTGAAACAGTGTTATCTGGAGTTTATTAGGGTTAGTTCTCTGCCCTCTTCAGTATGGTTGTGTTATTTATAATATAGTCAGATCTTTTGTCACTATATGTTTTCAGTTTGGGGGTTTGTTTGTCTATTTTATGAGTATGTGAAACAGCACGGTTCTAAGAGTCAGAACAGCACACAAAGGGGTGCTCAAAGAAGTGGGAATCTATGTGTTAAACGTTCTTTGATTCTGATATTCACCTGTTTTCAGAACCACTGGTGTAGCTCATGGGCTTTGAAGTCAGACCTGAATTGAAATCCAGTCTCTTGTCAGGTATGTAATGCTGGGTAAGTTACTTCCCCTTCTGAACTCTCAGCTCCTACTTCCAAGGATTGTTGTGAGGAAAGAAAAAAACAGATGTGGTGTTGATCACAATGCCCGCACACAGCGTGGGCCAGATGACAGTTACAGTCATTCTTCCGTGGATCCAGGTAGCAAGTCTTAATTGTGTTGTACTCAGTACGTACTGAGGCGCTATATTATTTCCTAATGATGCAAAATAAGACATGGTTCATGCCTTTGAGTAGTTCACGTTTTACGGGGCTCATAGTGGTTTTGCAGAACATACAGTGACCACTTCTGACATTGCCGTGCAATATAGGAAGCTAAGATATTCACAAATCACGATTTTTATGGAAGCTTTTCCCTAGAAAGCCTAACGAATACAGACTATATATGTCCCTCCCTGGTGATCGATCACGGTAAAAACAAAACCTGGAGAAATAGACAGTTATGTATCTCTGACTCTAATGTAAGTCATTTCAGGCTTTTAAAAATGTCTGGATCTCAGACCATTTGAAGTTGAATTCTCTAGTGAGCGCTTGTAGATAGGCGTTCCGTGTGCATAGATACTAGACGCTAACATGGTTTTATTCTATATGTAAATGTTTTAGAATAGTGCCTCTCGGTGTTGATGTGCACCTGTATCACCTGGGGAACTCGCTGGACAGCAGACTCAGAGCCAGGAGAGCGGAGTGGGGCCTGAGAACCTGCATTTCTAACAAGCTCTCCGCAAATGCAGCTGGTGTGGGCCACACTTTAAGTAACAAGGGTTTATAGCAATGACTTTGAAATTGTACTTCCTGACTTCGAACCCCATGTCTTCAACTTACTAGGTACGCGTGGAGACTAATTCCACGCTCTGTGGATGTTGTACCTTGAAGTGTTAGCTACTGAAGTCACTACTTCCAGCATTTTAACTTTTTAAATTAGCACTTAGTGCATGAAGACAAACCTCTAGCAACTGATGGGTGAAACTGAAAAACAATAGGCATGATTTGGACATGCAGCTAAAGATGCACTGCTTTCATTTGAGTGTACATACTGGGGGTGCCACAAAAATGTATACACGTGACTTGCCTTCATCTTTAGTTATCGGTATATATTGAGTATTACAATTCTAATACAGTTTTTTTCCTTGCTTAAAATGTGTATACATTTTTTGGCACCCTGTGTAGTATTTATGAGAGGTTTTTTTCCCCCCAGTGTGACAGCCACTAAGTACATAAATTAACTGAAAATTAGAACCAGTTATCACAAAGATTTAAATCAAGGTGGGTTTTTTTTTAAAGCATGTGTAATAACACTGTTCTCATCATATGAATGTATAAATCAATAAAATAGTGTTTTAGTGAAACAATTTTTGAACCATTAATAAATAAAATAGAGTAATATGTGTTTTACTTCATCTGTCCTTATAAAATTTCTAGTTTCTGTGTGTTCGAATTTACCTAATTGGTATAAAAGCACAATATATTTCTCCAATTTATATTCCAAACTGGGGGTATGTGCTCAAGATTACTTTGCTCATGAGGGGTGGAAGAAAAAAGTTTCAAATATACTGCTGCAGGGCACAGAAAAGATGACTTTCTGTTGAAAAAACAAATTGAGGACAGATGTTAATAGCTATAGGGACAGAAGGGGGTGAGGGAAAAGACCTTTCAGGGATACCTCGGCAATGCAGATAACGGAGAGGGTGCTCAAATTCCTTTCATATTTCTTCCCTACATTTTTCTGATGCCATGGCAGAGAGAGCTGCCAGATAACAGAGAGGATGCTCGAATTCCTTGCATGTCTCTCCTCTCCATTTTTCTGATCCCATGGCAGAGAGAGCTGGGCAATTAATGGAGAGGACGCTCAAATTCCTTGCATGTCTGTCCTCTCCATTTTTCTGATGCCATGGCAAAAAGGGCTGGACGGTGGGCCATCTGAACTGTGAGTGCCAAGAGGACACCAGAGGCAGGAAGAAGAGCAAAGTCCTGAGGTTTATTAGGTGACACTCCTGATGACAGGGGCAGCTGATAGCTTGCCCTTGTTCTGTGTACTATCAGATTCAGGTATTTATGTATACAAAAATGTTTATTAAGCACCTACTGCATGCTTGAAAACAACACCGAAAAAGTCCACAAAGCACCCACAACTGATTTTTAGACAAAGGTCCACTGACTGTATGAAGACGATGTTTACATCTCTCTGGGGAATAATACCTGCATTTCTTCCGCAAGGAGGATTAACTTAGGATGGGAGGCAACTGAGCCCCACTGTGGCTGGCTGGGGGCCAGCGCTTTGAAGTTCCTTGCTTGCACAGACGAACCCTGTCAATTCCGAAGGTATAGGAAGCTGGGCTGTCCTTTGATGTCAGAGCCGCTTTCAGAGACCATCTTAGGTTGCCTCTCCTTTGAAGCCGAGTGACTGAAGGCAATCTTTGCTTACACAAGGCCAATCATTTGACCTAGAAAGCCTAGAAAGAAAACTCCTTTGCCAAAAGGGAGTTGAACATAGCTCCAAGTGATCTGAAACACCATGTTTACGGAAAGTGTTTCCAGAGAGATCAGTTGGACTTAATCTGGTTTACCTAAAGGCAGAGGATTACTTGTTTGAAATCATTCCTTCTGGGAATTTACAGAGCGATGGAATGCATCTTGCTGAAGTCTGTGGGCACTGATGCGTGGAACTGCAGACGTTCCTGGGAAGGGCCATTCATTGCTAAATGCACAGCTATCCATAAACACGAAATGTGTGGTTGGAATATTTTTAAAAGCCAGCGATAGAGGGTTTGGAGTGGGAAGGAATAGCCGAAGAAGCTGAAAGGATCAGTTCCTGAGATTCCATGTTATCGGGTTTCTTCCCTGATGTCAGGTTCATGGGAAACGGGAAACTGCAAGCTGGTGTGTGTTACCCTCTTACACCTTCAAATGCTGCTCAACACAGGCGCATTTCTGAAATATTTGCTTGAATACCTGAACTCCAAGCCCTTGTTTTCCTGGCTACTTGTCATCCTTCAGATTGGCTGTTTGTCTGATCCTAGCCAGAGCATCTGGACATTGCTCAGGCAGTTGAAATGAAAAGAAACTTGTCAAGGTATTTTCTGCTCCCATTACTCTTAAATTCATAGTTCAAAATACTTGTTAGTTTCAGGCATAATAATTTTCTGAACTTGGTAACTATTATAAATACATTGATTTTTAAAATTTAGTCTTTTTTATTTGTCTATTTATTTTTTCAATTTATTTAAACTAAAAAACAAAACAAAATTTCTTCCATTTTCCACTTTCTGCCTCTGACAACTACCAGTCTGTTCTCTGTATCTGTGAACTTGGTTTATTTATTGTTCAGATTCCACCTACAACAGAGATCATAGGGTATTTGTTGTCTTTCTAAGTCTGATTTATTTCACTTAGCATAATGCCATTGAGGTCCATCCAATTTGTCACAAATGGCAAGATTTCATTCGTTTTTTTTTTTTTTTTTTTTTTTTTTTTAGATTTTATTGGGGAATTGGCGGAGGGGAACAGCGTTGGGGAATCTGGGAAGGGGAACAGACAAGTTGCTGTCTTTTTGTTCTTCAGTTTAGTTGCGGAGGATGTTGCTTCACTGTTGGTATCGTCATTGCGCTCTTCCCGGATGAGGCAGATGGGTCGCTGGCCTCTGGATGGTCGCTCACCGCGGCTATTGGCCGCTCGCGCTGGCTGCCAGCCGCTCACGCTGGCTGCAGGCCACTCACTGTAGCCTATGGCAGCCCACTGCAGCAGGGGCTGCAGCCCACACCATCACCGGGGCTCGCACAGCCCAGCTCCAGGTGGAGCTGTTGTTAGCTGTAGAGGGCAGTGTCACTGGCCCTCATGTGGGATCCGAACCGGGGCCGCTGGCATCCCAAAACCAGCGCTTAACCAATGCGCCACTCGGCCGGCCCAGATTTCATTCTTATTTATGGCTGAATAACACACAGACACCACTCCCCTCCCTCCCCCCCTCAATTTCTCTATCCATTCATCCATCAGTGGACATTTAATGGGCATTTAGGTTGTTTCCATGTCATGGTTATTGTAAATAATGCTGCAATAAACATGGGGGTGCATCTTTTTAGTCAGTGTTTTCTTTGGATAAACATCCAGAAGTGGAATGACTGGATTATATGGTTGTTCCACTTTTGATTTTTTGAGGAACCTCCATATTGTTTTCTATCATGGCTACACCAATTTACAACAGTGCACAAGGGTTCCCTTTTCTCCACATCCTCACCAACACTTGTTATTTCTAGTCTTTTTAATAATAGCCGTTCCAACAGCTTTGCTATCTCATTGTGGTTTTGATTTGCTTTTTGCTGATTAATGATGTAAAGCATCTTTTCTTGTATCTGTAGACCATCTGTGTGTCTTTGGAAACATCAGATGCTCAGCCATTTTTTGGTCAGATAGTTTGAGTTTTTTGCCATTGAGTTGTATGAGTTCTTTATATATTTTGGAGATTAGCTTTTATCAAGATGCATGATTTGTAAATATTTTCTCCCACCTAGTAGGTTGCCTTTTCATTTTGTCGATGGTTTCTTTTGCTTTACTATTTATAAATATCACATTGGTTTTGCTTTTAATATTTTTATGTTCAAAATAATGATATCTTTAAGAATGGAAAAGAGCTTTTGGCCTAAGTTAGCAGGTTGGACTGGAGTTGGAGGTCATGATAGCAGAGAAGTGACCTTGCTGATCCATTACCACTGGATTATTTCAGTCACTAATCTGAGTCACTAATCATGGGTTTAGATCTGGGTCCTCCTAGGTTCTCTGGTACAAATCCCTGAAATAACAACTGTGAAACTTTAGGGAGCTCTCCATTTTGGGTGGATTGGCAAAGTGGATCTGCTTGAATGTTAGGAGCAAGTTGGCATTTCATACTCCTCGCTTCATTTAAGACCATTCACAGGAGATAGTTTAGCTTTATAGAGTTACCCAAAATAGTCACAACATGGCCCTGTTTGAGTTCCCCCCATTCGCTTCTACGTCATGGGTGTGCAGCAATGGAGGGAAAGGCCCTCTAGTAAGTTTTCATTTTAGATATGCTAGCCAATCATAATAAATATCACATGTGAAATACAGGCTGGCTACTACGTGGATGTGAATGAGATGGAGCAAATCCCTATAGACGAACAAACTAAAAAGTAGAAAACTCAAGCTATTACATGTGTTGGACAAGCCAATCTTAAGAAGTAAAGAATTTTTAAGAATAAAATTTCCTGTGATATTTTTATTGAATGAAAAGAGTTAAAAGTTCTACTTTTAATGTGTGGTATTTTTTCCTAGAGCAAGGGAATGCTGAGAGTAGGGCAGTATAAAAATGATGAAATTGCAACGTCCCACATAATGGGAGAATCAATTTTAACATTTGAGTTTTCAGTGTTTTTATCAGATAACAGACAAACCAAAAAGTGTTTAAATAATCCTTATTTTCTCCCACAAAAAGGGAGAGAGTAACTAAATCTTCCTAAACACCAAAAGAGTGTTAATTTTTATCAGAACTATGAAAATTTTAAGGTTTCTTTTTATGTTATTTTCGTGACAACCTTATCTTGAGTAACTGGTTATATTCATTTGATTTGTGGGGGTTTTTTTTGCCCTGTTTGAAAGAGTTTCAAGAGATTCTTTTAGTTTATTTAGTTTTTTTACTTGTTTTTAACTTTGAAACATTTAAAATAAATACTTTTCTTTCTCAGATTCTAAGTTTTAAAAAAACATTTTATACTTCGAGTAATGTAGATTTTGTATTTCTGATTATGGTGTATTTTTGGTAAAGGGTGTTGAGATCCTTTCTGAGGTCAAGAATTTCTAAGTTAAGAATGAGAGAAGAAAACACCCTCAAAATCTCAGTAAACTAGTGTTAAATAAATTGATGTTTAATCCCTTGAAAGCCAGTTACATTGTATGCCTCATCTGTTGAACTGATTGATGATAGGCAAATCTGTTTTCCCCCAATAAGTGCTTTTCCTCAATTCCTAAAGACTCCTGTTTAAAAGGAACTTTTCAATGGATGTTCTCATGCTTGCTCAGAATGCAAGCAGTAGCAGTTGGGATGCTATCTTTTTTGTGATACTGTTTTTCTTTGAAATGTAAGTTCTTCATTGGTTTATCGTTTTCCCCATGTGACTCTTTCTCATAGTCCTACCCACATATTATTACAACTGCATGAAATACATCTTCTTTGGGGCAAAGACTACAAGAAATATTAAAAAAGGAAAATACCTATTATGTTAAAGACATGGGATAATAGATAAAAATAATTTTTAAAAATTTCTTAACCTTGCTACCATTACTTCAGCAATATGTAACATTCAAAGGAAGACAATTTTCATTTGTGACAATCTTGAAAGAAACTTTTTTTACACATTTTCCCTTTTGCTGTTTCAGAGCAGAAACCTTAACAAAGAAAGTCATGAAAAGTTTGGTGTCTTCAGTCCATGAGTATAAATCATTTTGCGATCAGTCATAGCTGAGAGCTCTGCCTTTTGAGTTTTTTTGATGGCAGAAGATCAGTGGGGTGGGAATGGGAGTGGGGAGAGAAAGATATCCAACAGAAGTGTTTTCATGGGGGATTGCTTCCTTTTTCCAGATCCCAAATGATGGAGAGATCAGGGAAACAGGGAAAGTATTATAATTCTTCTGTGTATAATTTTTTCTGTGAGAATTAAGGTTTAGCAATCGAGGCAGAGATGGCCGATTCAAAGGAATCCATTGATATCAAGTCCAAAGCAAGAGCAGGAAACACTGACACAGGGAGTTACAGGTTAAGATAGACATTTCTGGAAACCTGGGCAGGAGCCTGCAGGAGAGAAGGGTTCCCAATCAGTCCTGCTGGTGGCTGTTGCCATGGGTTAGGGTGTATTTCCCAACCCTGTCTACTGCGAATGGTGAGTCATTCTTGCAAAGAAAATAAGCATTAGTAAGTTTATTTGCATAGTATTCTTTGTATGATTCCAGCGAGTGGTTTTCCCAGAAATAACAAGTTTTGACAGCAAAACAAGTTCTTAAATTGGCAATTTGGACATGGATTCTGTGTAATGCTAAGAGTTTCAAATGTTGCATTAATGAAATACCTAATAATGTTCACTGATGGTTTCCAGTGTTTGATATTTGCTACAGGCTACAATTATTTGTAAATACTTGAATAGAACAAACACAAGGAGAAGATGTGAATGTGGCTGTGGAATATAACATGAAATCAGACACTGACCTATGTAATCTGAGCAAAGCCATATTGACTTGAATAGCAAAACCAAAGTGGGAGCACGGAGACAAATGATTTTACTGTTAAAATAGGAAATGAGCTTAAATGAAGCAAAGTGTGCTCAAATGCCCAACTTGTAGATCATACCATGTATGCAAAAATGAAAGAAATTTTTCTATGCTGGAGTATTGG
Source organism: Aselliscus stoliczkanus (assembly GCA_033961575.1). NCBI lineage: Eukaryota > Metazoa > Chordata > Mammalia > Chiroptera > Hipposideridae > Aselliscus > Aselliscus stoliczkanus. Next base: position 12,525,507 of record CM066734.1, read on the forward strand.
TCATAAAACAAAGATAAAGACTCTCGCTGGTTTGTGTTTTTTAAAATTTCACTTAAAAGTGGTGATTTATATATCAAAATTTGTGGTATTATCTTCTGATTTTGAAATGATTTCTATTGGACATTGTGTTAATGTTCACGTCATTTAGTGTTTTCTGTTATAAGATGTCTATATCAGGAACAGATCATTTTACATATTATCTTGTCACAATATATTTTTTGGTTGTTAATAATAATAAGCCATGTCTTTATTGTTAAATATGTTGTTACAGAAAAACCTCTGAAACTTTTAGTATAACCTTATCATGAAACAATTACTCACTGTATATATAATTGTTGTTACCCATTATTTAAAATCTTAAACAATGGAAAATACAGAATAACTTATGATATTGAGAATCCCTGGGGATTCTAGAGAAATCCTAGAGTTTCAGAAAGACACTGATTTGACCCAAAGATAAAGGTACAGGTAGAAAAATTAGCATCTCAGTAGGGATACGTTTTCTTATTTCCTCTCCTTCATTCGTAGGAAGGAGCAAGGATGCATGGAAAAATAGAAGAATTTCAAAATCTAAAGGATGGTCTCCATTTTTTCTGTAAAGGCGTGAACTCATAACTTTTGATTGTGATGTGTAAATGGCTGACTTCCGGGTCACAGACTTCTTGTTATGTCCTCACATAAGAGGAAGAAACCAGGGCTCTCTCTGGAGCCTCTTTTATAGGGGCACCAATCCCATTCATGAGGACTCGACCCACATGACCCATCACACCCTAAAAGCCCCACCTTTTAATATTATATTAGACATTAGGATCTAAAAAATTTTGGGGAGGACACATTCAGATCATAGCAATTTCTTAGGACAAAAAAAAGCACTATTCATAAAATAAAACATTTTGATAGATTAGAAGTCATGATAGTGACACATTTCAAAAAATGCCATTTAAAAAATGAAAAAGCAAGGCACAAAGTATTTCATAATATTTTTGTAACACAGTGTCTGACAAAGGCCTTGTATCTAGAATATTTAAAGAACTTACAATACAATAATAAGACAACTTTTTAAATGGGCAAACTTGAAAAGACACTTCAATTATTTAAAACCCACAATGAGATACCACTTACAACCACCAGAATGACTAAAATTTGAAAGACTGAGAATAACAAGTGTTGGAGAGAAAGTAGAAGGGGAACATTTCTAATAAGCATGTAAAATGGCATAACCACTTACAAAACAAGCCGTTTCATAGCAAACATAAATGTATCTTATACCCAGCAATTCCATACCTACATACTTACCCCAAAGAAATGAGAACACATGCCCACAGAAAGACTTATCTCATGAATGTTCATGTTTTTCCATTTTTATTTTTTTTTTGAGGGCAGTGTCACTGGCCCTTCTATGTGGGACCCGAACCGGGGCTGCTGGCTTCCCAAGCCAGCGCTTAACCACCGCGCCATTCTGCAGGCCCTTCTCATGAATGTTCATAGCAGCTTTAGTTATAATATGCAAAACCTGGAAACAACCTAACTGTCTATCTACTGGGGAATGGATGAACAAATTGTGGTGTAGCCATTCAATGGACTCCACACTCCTCAGCAATAAAAATGAACAAAAAGACTGATACACGCGACAGTATGGCTGAATCTCACGGACATGTCGAATAAGACAGACATAACATAAAAGAGGACATAGTATATGGTTCCATTTACAAAGCTCTAGAACACACAACAGTAACCTGTGAATACAGACATTAGATCACTGGTCACCTGGCGTAGAGTACAGGGGGGAAACTGGCTACAAAGGGGACCAAGAAAACCTGTGGGGATGAAACTGTTATATAGTTTGACTGGGATAGTGGCTACATGGATCTATCTATCCATTTGTCAAAACTCGTTGAACTATATGCTTAAAATCTGTACATTTTATCGTGTGTAAATTATACTTCCATAAAGTTGTTTAAAAATAAGAACATGATATAATTTTAAAAAATATAACTAATATACTGTTGGCATCTAGTTTTGCATATTTTTTTAAAGCACAATTGTCAGTTAAGCTCATGGGGAGTTGTTCTATATTTCTAGGATGCTTTGTTAAGCTTTTTAGGAGGCAGTTCAATGGACCTGTTGTGAATAATTTAATTTTGCACTTCATAGTTCTGGTGAAATCCAGAAATAATGAGGTAGGCTCCATTCCCTCAGGGAAACATTTCTTAACATCTATAGCTTTCACTTTCATTTGAGTGTTTTTATAGTTTTAAAATACTTACCAGTTTTATTATATTTACTTTCCTGTCTTTTCAGAGGCTAAAGTACTTGGTGTCTTTGTTAACTTATACATGCCTTAAAAAATTGAGTATGTTCATTTTGGATTCACTTTAAAAAAAAAAAATTCTGTATCTAATCTGAATCCTAAGAATATATCTTCTTCCATCCAAGTCTTAAATCTTCACAGTTAGTAGTGCATTTTTCCTGTCATTTTTTTCCCTTCTGCTTAGTGTCTTGATGTTTTGCAGATGAATTGTTGCCATCTGATTTTCACTAGCCATGTTCTTTGAGAAAAAACATAAGCTTTTTGATTAAATCCTTTTATTTGTAGAGTTCTGGTCACTTTCTCTGGGGTTATAGCTTAGAGTATATGGAAGAAATTTAACTACAGGGATATAAACATTGTTTTGAATGGAAAAAGTCTGCACTAGCTGATGTATTATAAAAGTTTAAGCCAGTATCAGAATGTTTTTTTCAGAGGTGTTCAGGAGAATTATTATTTTTTAAACACAAGTCATATTAGCAGGCTGTTGGGGAAGGGAATACACTTATTAAAGTATCAACTTTGTTTTTATGTGGCATCAAGTGTTCTTTAAAAAGCAATTCTGTTGAAAAACAAATGGAAAATTCTTAGATAATTTATAATGCTTGAAATCCTTCCTGCTGAATTTTTACTTTCATAATAGCAAGAATAATTTTTTCAATTAAAGAAATGTCTAGTGGTTTAAAACATTTTCAAATGCGATATCTCCTATGACCTACACAGCAGCTCACTGCAGTTCGCAGAGAAGGTATTGTTCCATTTTTAATAGACCGTGTTTGAGGTTTTGTCCAGGGTTTGATTATATTATTATACATGACTCTCATTCCCTTACACCTCCTGTGTATGTGAGCTCAGCTTTTTGACTAGTTTAAATGAAATAATCTAGTTAGTGTGCTTGGGTCCCGATCTGGTTTATCTAAGCACTCAACTGTCATTGAGTTAGTTTAACTTCTGTGATATTGAATCTTTATGTTTCTGGAGAAAAGATTTAAATATCTTTTTTAGAAAATAAATTGTAAATACCTTTTCAAGCAGCTTCTATTTGAGATAGCACTTTCTATGAATGTACTACTTTACTTTTTTCAGTTGATTTCTACAATAAAGCCATGAGAAAACCAAAGTTCATAGAAATTATGTTTACTATAATCTTTTCATGTCAATATGCTGTCTCCTGTAATTTTCAACCTGTTGATTTTAAAGGGGCGGGCGGAATCAAGAAAAGAGAGTCTCAGATTCTAATAGTCTTAGATTCTAATGCTAAGAGGATGTTTAAAACAGTTTTAAAAGTTGTTTGCTCTCAATATTCTGTGGAATGTCAGATGGTCATAGGTCTTGTTAGGGAGACCATTTCATGGATGGAGTAGATGTTTGATCACTGCACTGTATAACTAAAGCAGAGGTTGTATACCTACTGTAATTGAATATATATAGATAGTCACGGGATGTGGATTATACTGTGGAAGAGAGTCAGAGGAAGAGTAATAGATATATATGATATGGGGTGGAGTGGGATGGCGAATTGGGGGTGGGGGTTGTCACTTTGAGGGGTAAAATGTATAACTATTGCACTGTGTTGTACACCTGAAACTAATTAAAAACAAATAAATAAATTTTTTAAAAAAAGTTGTTTGCTCTCAATATCAGCCTAAGAAAATTAGAATATGTCTTCTTAGTTGAATTTTCATCTGTGATTTCCAAGGTGGTGAACTGGTTAAGAGGAAGGAAATAACTGATTCAGAGTATTTATGGGTGTTGAATCCCAACCTTACGTTGATGAGGTATTCAGAGTAAAATCTTTAGTGTCAGTGTGTCCTCATTGCTGAGGGTGAGGGTCTTATTTTGCATTGTCTGGTGTAAAGAAATGAGATAATTTAACTAGAGTGAGAGGAAATTTGATGTTAAGTAGTCCTATATAGAGCTATTTGTTAACTTAACCCAGTTTTTCCAAAAATAATGGTTTGTTTTTAACACTCCCAAAAGGTTTCTGGCTTCAAGAGTTCAAATAATTTTACTATAACTTTTAATAAAATTATACTGTGTAATTAGGTAAATTAGTAAGATTAATTAAAGCAAGTAATATTTGGGTAGTTTGGTTCTTAAAATATTAACAGGTTTCCGTGTTGGATAGTATACATTTCCTTATAAATATTAATACTTAGCATTGAAATTGGTACAGTGGTTAAGAGTTTGAGCTCTGGATTCCGACTACCTCGGTTTCAATGTCAATTTGGCTACTATTTCATTGCGTAACTCGGGATAACTCTTGTAAGCCTTCGTTTTCTTGTTGATAAAATGACAATAATCATAGTACTTGCCTCTTCATGTAAATGAGCATTAAGTGAGGTAATATATGTGAAACATTATTTCTGTTATAAATATACAATCACATGATACAGTTAATGTGGATTGTTTGTATCAATAGACGAGATTTATAGAAAATATCTAGTTGGTGAGTAGTTTTGACTTTGCTGCAACCTTATTTTGTTGGTTTTCAGTGCTTTGTTTTCCTTCTGTTGGAGTATAGCTTCATCAAAATGTGGAAAATTAATGTCTCTCAACAGATTTACAAACTGGATGATACATAACTGGATAGTCTAAAAGGCTGAAACTTGGCTGTAGTTATGCTTTAAATCAAAACAGCAACAACCAAAATAATCCAGAACATACTTAAAAATAAAAAAGACTTTATTTTTTTCTAGAACAGTTTTAGCTTTACAAAAAATTGAGCAGAAGGTATGGATATTTCTCATATAACCTCCTGCCCCCACACGCATGGCCTCGCCTACTATCAACCACCCTCCACCAGAGTGGGACATTTATTACAATCGATGACCCTACAATGTCATGTGATCACCACTCATAGTTCACATCAGGGTTCACTCTTGGTGTTTGTTGTACATTCTGTGGATTTGGACAAACATATAATGGCATTTATTTATCATTATACTACCACACAGAGTATTTTCACTGCCCTAAAAAACTTCTGTGCTTCATCTATTCATCTTCCCTCCCCGCTTGATCCCTGGCAACCACTCATCTTTTTACTGTCTTCATAGTTTTTTCTTTTCCAAATTGCCATGTAGTTGGAACTGTACAGTATGTAGCCATTTGAGATTGGTTTCTTTCACTTAGTAATATGCATTTAAGGTTCCTCCATGTCTCCTCATGGCCTCATAGCTCATTTCTTTTAGCTGGGAATAATATTCAATTGTCTGCATGTACCATAGTTTATTTATCCACTCATATACTGAATTCATGTTTCCTTCTAGAACATACTTTTAAGGCAGGATAATAACTCACCTGAAAAATTAAAGATAGATCAATATGAAAGTACTGAGCTATGATCTCAATTGATCACTTATGATCCCAATTAAATTAACTATGACCTCACTATAAACTATAATCTCCTCTAATATTATATGAACAGAGTGATGAGTCAGAGCTAAAGTTAGGTGCTTTGTCTGGAAACCTGGGCAGTAGTTCAAGGGAAGCGTAGGACCAAGAGAGATTTTATATTTGTTTTGTTATTTTTTTAAATAGGAAAAATCAGAGTGTATTTGTACACTGCTGGGAGTGATCCAGTGGAGAGGGAAAATTTTATCAGAAGATGAGAATGGGCAGTGTTCTGTAGTAGGTGAGAGGGATGGGAGCTGATACACAAGTGCAGGAGTTAGCTTGAGAAGTGAGAGGAGCTTATTTCTAGAAACAGACAAGTTGGCAGAAAGCTAATCTGTGTACAGATGCTGGTAGGTGAATAGCTGTGATGGTGAGCAGTTGGGGAAGTTCTCTTCTGATTGATCACTTGTGTGTTTTCTTCATGAAATGGAAACCCAGGTCATTCGTCTAACATGAGGATAGAGAAGGATTTGTCAGAGGTTTGAAGAGCCAGAAAAAGGCATAGAATAGGCATCTAAAAGAAAGAGGCACTAACAGTGACTAGAGACAAAAGATAGGTCTCCTACCAAGAATGAAAAGTAAGACTGACAGCAGACTTCTTAACAGATGCCAGAAGGCTGTGGAATAATATCTTCAAAGTCCTGAGGCAAATCATTTAAGAGTAAGAGTGAAAAGATATGTGGGGACCTATAGAGACTGAGGATGTACACTGTTCATAGATTTTTGCAGAAAGAGCTACAAAAGCATATGCTTCAAGTAAAAGAAAATTGAATCCAGATGCAAGAAACAATTTGAGCCAAGAAATGGGTAAATACTTCAATGTATCTACATAAGCGTTCATTGTATAAAGTAAATATTAAAATGTGAAATTATATATTTAATATACCTACTAACACAATAATGGGAAGAATTTGGAACTCATGTATTAAGATAACAAATTGCTTAAGTCATTGTATTTTCTCTTTGAGGATGAGTGAGAAAGCCAGAAGCTCTACAAACTGTTTTTAAAGAGCTCACATTGTTTGGCTGCGTTTGTGATCACTGTTTAGAAATGTTAGGTGTCATGTGACTTTACTCTAACATTGGAAGGTAAAGTTAGAAGATACCAGAGATATTTGACATTACCTTCCAAATATACCGAACATTATTCTTCTAAATCCTTGACTCATCAGATACCAAAGACATTTCCAGGCTCTGAGGTGTTTGCTTAGAGGCTGGAGAAGAGATTACCTATGCATTAGAAAACTTGAGTTTGGGCAGTCCTTCAGAAGGAGAGAGTAAAGTGAATACACATCGAATTTGTGCTTAAATACATTTTGTATTATCCTCGTCTGCTTCGTGTTTGTGTTCAGATCAAATAGAACCCAGCACATGTGTTATGTACTCCTACAATTCAGATCCCTTTTATAGGAAAGGAAAGTAGCTGGAAGGATGAAGGTAAGAGGTGGGGGACAACCCCTGAAAAACATTCTCCTGTCCTTTATGGAAAGGGTTAGATAGCTGTAGAAGTTACTTGAAAATCACTTGATTGCCTGTCAATGTGAGATTTTTAACCCATTTTATTTTCCCAAAACTAAAAAGTAATCTCCAAGATTGAAATCTGAATTATTTGTTAGATGGAAATATAGTGTTTGTGTCAGCTTCTTAAACCTTTGCTCTTAAGTGATCATCAGCTTTTGATCTCTTACATCATGATAAGTCATTACTAAGCCATTGGCTCTGAGTTATACCAAAGATGCTACTTCTATACCAACATAATTATAGATTTTTTTTCAGTGTCATTGAACACATTATCATCCTTGATGTTCAAAAGAGGCTTAAAGTTTATTTCTGAAACCTTTTCTCTTAATATACTTTATATTAAATTTAGAAAGGATAATTTATTATATCTTTAGCTTACTTAGGGACTTGTGTTTTGGCTGGTAAAATGATTTCTAGTCACTTGATTATATTATTGCAATATTTTACCTTTTTAAGCTATATTTTATGGTGTTATTAGAAAAATAAAATATATTCATGCTGCATGTGATGTTTGCTGGTAAATGCAAGTCAAATAATTTATTTGGAGACTGATTTTATTGGCTTCTTAGATGAATATTTTATTATTAATATATCTTAAAATACAAAAAAAAAATTAAGAAGCTGCTGTAAACCCTTGTAGAAACAAGTTGCAGCATAAAAATGCAAAAATAAGATGGATTATGACATATTAAGTGTTGTGTTGGGTTAACATTTTATTTTTACAAGTAGTTAAATCATTTCAGAAATATTGCTTTCCTTCAGTGTTAACACTAAATCAAGTTAGCCTGAGATACATCTTAGTGACGCTCGGCATGAAAGCTATACACCTGTGGTAGAAAATATGCCAGGTAAATATGTTTGTACAGCTGTGTGCTAATGTTAGTTATTACAGCGCACAGTTACGGAATCGTGTAATGAGTCTCATTTTCAAACAACCATTAACACCGGCTTAGAAATGGCTAATTAAAGAATAACTTCATTTTTCAAAGGCAGCCTGTATAAACAATACATAGGATCGCCATAGCTATCTGCAAACTCCGAATGCATAAATTTGAGCATAAGTATATGTTGGCTAATTTCTGAAAGAGAGAGTTCTTCTGGTGAGATTATTTCTTATTTATAATTCATGCTTTCACTGCATATAATGCCTACTCTTAGTACCAGACTGAGTTTCCATTAAATTTTATTGCACTTACATGGACTCTTCTGTCATGCTTTAATAAAATTATAAAATTACTTAATTGGGCCTGTGTGAAAGCTTCCTTTATCATTAATAACTGCATTTATTCCATGGGGTTATTAGTTTGGGATAATTTGTATGACTTCATTCAGATTTGTACTAGAATATGAATAAATATTATTTAAATATGAACTAAGCATGAGTAAAAGCAAATTTTAAAATGTACTCATAGGACTTTGAGAAGTAAAAAAGTAGTTAATTTAAAAGAATGAGTAAAATGTTACCATTCAACACGTAGTACTATAGTGTTATCCGTAAAAATTTTGTCTGAAATTTTAACAGGCAGTAAGTGGTTTCAACTTTTTGTTTAGCTTTTGAGCACCTATTGTGTGCTCTGCTAAACGCTGGAAATACCAAGATGGAAGGCTTCTTTCCTGCCCTCAGGTATTTTTGTTTCCTTCTATCTGGAGAGAATACTAAGCATCAACTTGTAATTACCAGCAATTACTTTTTTAAAAACCTGCAAGATGAGAGGAAGACACTGCAAATCTAGTCAACATGTACCTGGTTGCATCTTCATTATACCCATAACTTTTTTTAAAACTCCCTAAAATAGATTCTCAGTTGTAAGAGGGCCAGGAAAGAGATAGAGATTCACTACATATCCATTTTCTACTCCTGGAAAAAAACCAGTTTGAAGTGCTTTGGGAGTCAATAGTTTTTGTCTGTTGAATTTCATTTCTAAGATGGGTATTCATTCAGTCATGGGGATGTTTGGAGTTGATTTGAAGTTAATTAGAGAAGGTTTTGACCTCAGTTTTTTCCATAGCACTAAGCATGGTAATTAACATAGGTACTTCATAAATATTTATGGGATGAATGAATGAGTAAATCAGGATTGATAAAATAGTATTGGCAGATAAGGAGAGCCTTTTAGCAGAGAGAGAACTGAGGTAACAAGAACTGTGAAAAGGCTTGCTAGGTCGGACAAGATGAGGTCAGGAAAAAGAGGAATCTGATTCACAGGGGACTTCCATACTGAACTAAGTAGTTGAAGCTTTACTATGAGAGGCCTAGGTTATTACATGAATTTCTGCTCTGAGGAGGATTAGTTTGATTAACTCTGTAGGATGTAGTAAAAGGGGAAAGAAGCTAGAGCAGTAGTTCTTAAGTGTGCTTACCCAAGCTAGCAGCTTCTGCATCACCTGGGAGCTTGTTGGAAATGCAGAGTCCAGGGCTATACCCCAGAACTACTGAATCAGAACCTGTGAGGAGAAGAGAAGGGAGAGACCCAGCAACCTGTGTTGTAATGGGCCTTCCAAGGAGATGCTGATAGAGGCAGGATCATCAGGTAATCGCTGGAGATAAGGTCGCTTCCAGTTGTAAATGAGTGACTTAAAGATTTGATGATTTAGTGCGGCAGTGCCAAAATTACTAATTATTGAAGGTACAGGTTTTAAAAGAAATAGTAGTTTGTAGTTGGGTGGAGTAACCTCTTAGTCTTTTAACTTTGCAGGTGGAAGGACACTTACCAGTTTACCCAGAAGAAACTGGAGACTTACTATTTGTAAAGTGCAATTTTAGTGTGTTATGTTATAGTGGGAACAAACTAGCTCCCACCAGAATGATACAATTTCATGTGATGTGTTGATTTTCCTAGAAGATAAAATTATAAATCAAAGCAGTTGTGCTATGGACAGAGAATTAAATCAAGGGTACTTGGATATTCTTAACCATTATTTATTTTGAAATCAATAACCTAATGATTTTACTTACCCCATACCAAGAATATTCAATGTAAAATAAATAGAGGGCTTTTCCAAAATCAAAGACCGTTTTCTCCTGATAGTGCTGAAGACCTCTGAAGAATTTTTATTCTTTAAACTTTCTCTCTTTCTTTCTTTCTTTCTTTCTTTCTTTCTTTCTTTCTTTCTTTCTTTCTTTCTTTCTTTCTTTCTTTCTTTCCCTCCCTCCCTCCCTCCCTCCCTCCCTCCCTCCCTCCCTCCCTCCCTCCTTCCCTCCATCATTTCCTTCCTTCCTTCCTCCTTTCCTCCCTTCCTTCTCCCTTCCCTTCCCTTCCCTTCCCATTCCATCCCATCCCATCCCATATCATCCCATCCCATGAGATTTCCTGGGGATTATTACTCTTCTCTTGTGATGTTACTACCAGGATACTACACTTTGTATCCTGGTGGCTTCATGAGATGGTTGGGGATACACGCTATTCTTTCTTGTAGCGTACGCCTCCTACAGTAAAGCTTAGGGATGGGTTACTTCTGAGAATGTTGTAAGCTAAATAGATTTGCCTTCATTCATCCTAGCTTCAGTTTCTGATTCAAGATAAACTTAGAATTATGTCACCAAAAATACATTGTCTGTAGAGATCAAAGGAAGTCAGGAAGAGATAGGTCAGGCATTGTGTTTAATGTTGTATACCTATTAGCTCACTTGTTTTCTTAAAATTATAAGTGTTTCAGTCTCATTATGGATTATACAGGAAGCTGTCACATTCATGTGGCTGACAATGACATTATGGGTATTTTTAATTAAAGCAAATAAAACACGTGTGACTATGATTGTTTATGAATGTGTTAATGCTCTTCTGTTGTGATTCAGGATTCCATTAACATGTTTCATATATGCACATGTACTTGCACTTAACTTGTGAAAGCTATTTATCAAAACCTCTTCTGTATCAGGCACCATGCTGGACACTCAGATACAGAGGAGGGATACAGGAACTTCCTGGCCAGCATGGCACTATAGGTCTTGTTTCAGTACCCCCCTCCATGTGGCAATGACAGAATGTAAAAGAGAAAACTCAAATGACATAGTAAGCTTGAAAGTCAACACAAACATCTCAAAAGCCATAAAGTGACTAGAAATAGAAAATTGTAAGTATAGGACGGGAACTGTGAGCCGGCCAAGCTCCCAGCCAGGAGCAGAAAGTTGTTCAGCTGCTCCACAGCTATATCACAGGTGAACGCATGGAGCCAGGCTCTTTGCTTGAAGGAAGGAGTGAAAGTGGGGGGAACCCTCCCCCAGCCCGATTTCCATCACTGTTACTGGAAGCTAAAACATTGTCAGTTCTGCCAGCTTGTTGGAGCCATAGTGTTATTGGAAGCTGTGAACCAAGGGGAGAAAGTAGGATAAAAATATAGCCTGGTGACCAGACACTGAGTCAAGTTGTCCGCTGGCTCTGTAATATTCCTAATATCACCAAAATACTGATGTTTTAAAATGTTATTATCTAGACTGTCACAAAGCTAATACGTGTACAAAATCATGCTAGGAGATGAAGCAAGTGCAGGCATCCACAAAAACAATTTGCAGGAGGCGGGGAGAAAGAAAAACCAGGTCAAAACAAAAAATACCTCCCATTAAAAAAGAGCCTGAAAACCTAATTACCAAAGCACATGTTAAAGAGGACAAAAAAAAGAGGAACATGAATTTATTACTGTACAACTCTCTGACAAAGATTATAAAATAAGTAGGTTTGGGATGCTCAAAAATCAGAGGGGATAATACCCCAAATTTTCCGGAATTGATGAAAGATAGTCATCAGATCAAAAGTGCACTGCAGGTACTAAACTTAAATAAAGGTAAATCCACACCTAGAAACATTGCAGTAGACCAACGTTAAACATAAAGAGAAAATATTAAAAGGATCAGGGGAAAAAGACTTTACTTAAAGGAATGACATGAGACCTACAATGGACTTCTCATTGGCAACATAGATGCCAAAAGACAGTGAAGTAATAACTTCAAAGTGCTGAGAAAAGTTATAATGCATAGAATTTTATACCCTACTGAACTGTTATTCTAGGATGAGAACAAAATTAAGAAAATTTCAAATACATAAGAGTATTTGCCATATATATAACCTCCCCAGAAGAAATACTAAAAAAATGCACTCAAGAAGAACAAAAGTTATTCCAGAAGGAGAATTAGAAAATAATACAGAAATGGATTAAATATGTCAGAGAGATTTAGGAGTCATTTGTCTTTGAGAATGTGTGAACACAATATGTTAAACAATAACATTAATTTATTCCAATTACAAAAATACTTGCTCTTAAGACACTGTAAATATCCAATACAGGGTGTAGAAACTAGTTGTTTGGTAATCAAAAAGAGAGAGAATGAGTTCTATAATTCAGAGTAGTCTAAAAAGAAAAAAGGAAATTTAGCTGTGTGTGCCTTAAAGAAATAGGTAGGAGTCAGTTTTGCCAATCTTAAGATTGAGCAGCAGAAAGGAGCAGTGTGAGCGAATTACAGGTAGGTAAAGAAGTTCAAGGCTCATTGGAGGGTAGTCTGGCCAGACTCGAGGATTAATGTAAGAGAGAGATTGGGGACGCCCTTTTGGAACCCTCTGGAAGGCATGGGGTATCTCTGTATTGAGAAAAATGAGATGGCATCCTTTTTAGCTGACTTTTTTTTCTGGGCGAACTTTAGTAATTTGTCTTCTCTAAATGAGCACTATACATTTCTTTAAGATTTAAGAGTAATTGATTTAGGGCTTCCTTGTTTTGGTAAAAGTTTATGTTCCCAAGTTGTGTTTCCCGTTTTCCTGACGATTGGTTTAGATCATTTGAAAGTTTCCATCTCCTTGTACTATTTTAACTGATCATGAAAACCTATTTTCCACTTTGTCTCTTACTTGATCCTTAGACTGTATAAGGGCTGATGAAATATTAGTATAAAGTAAGAGCATCCGAGTACCTTCTCTAAACCCAAATCTGTTGTTCTTTCCACTTTGAATTGTCTGGGAGACAAAGATATCTTTGCAACAGAGGGACTGGGGGAGCTTGGATTTACTTTGCTTAAGTATAAGACTGATAGAGCAGGGTTAAGGAACTCTTAAAAGGAGGAGCGCCAATATCTGGTGCCTTTTTATCTCTTGTATAGATGGGAGACATTATTTCAATGAGGGAGTGAGGTGGTGGGTGCCAACTCCAAAGACGAACAAGGAATCGGTGTAATAGTGGCATGCATCCCATGTGTTCATAGGATCTTTGTCCACAGGCCAGAGGAAGCTGAGGCTTGTCTCTCGAATCCCCAGCAGTCCCTTGTATTTCGTAAGCGCTTACTAAAGTGTGCTTTAACCAAGTTCCTGTGTGTCCAGAATTATAATGGATGTCATTATATGGGGTTATAAGAAAAAACGAAGTTGGAATCTGCAGCATCCAACAGTGCTTAATCATACTTTTGCAATAACTCTGCAGGTACGTGTAATGTTGCAGTTTTCTCAGTTTGTGTTTTCTTCTCCCAATAAATTGTTTTAAAAGCCAAGATTACTACTCTGTGTTAGATTACAGCATAGAACACCTACATTTTCTTCTGCCTTCCCTGTTTTCAGTGTTTTATTTTCTCCTCTTGCTTCAGTTTCCTATTCTCCCCTCAGATTGCCTTAGTTTCTATCTTGCTTCCTTTCTTCTCCATTATTTGACATGTATGCCTTAAATTTATCATATTGCTACTATGGCTGTTTTCCATTTCCCATATTCCTTTTACCATTTATTTGCCTCTGTAACTTCCCTTCCTCATCCTATCCCCTTTTATCCTCAATTGCCTTAGTTTCCTCATATGTTGAAATCTTTTTCCACAAGGGATTTTTAAAATTAACTGTATGGGGTTGCTGCACATATTAATCAAATTATTCTTTTTAACTTTGATGTATTCTCGAGGCTTCTCAGACAACAAAAAAAGTAAAAGCCAATCACACTATATTCATAAGCTTTGGTAAACTTTTGTTGAACTTATTTGGTTATTTTAGGTTTCACTAAAGAATGTGAGCTAGAAAAATGGAGTGATAAGCAAGTGCTTTCATGTCTGAGTATTGACATATGAGGTTGTGGGAGCGAGAAGGGAGCCGCCATATGCAGTGATGTGATCTTGAGATATGAGACAATCTGCAGGACTCTCAATCTGCATGACTATATTTTTATAGCGGGAATGTTTTTAAAAAAACTACTTTAAAAAAACCTTTCAACTATACTTTAAAGTTTGGGAATAAAGTTAAAAATAGTGATTGGAACTTAGTACATTAAAAAGATTTATTTCTATGTTGTGAAAAGTATCCTGTGTCCTTGGTTCTTGGTAGTCACTGATATTTTCTTAAAAGGTTTACCAATGAAATGGTTAGAAATGAAAAATAAAGTTAAGATTAATCACTTTCTAAAATATTAAAAGAATTAAGCCATTAAATTTATAGAGTAAGTTTGTTTTTCATGGATAAAATAATTAGCTTTCATATATTGAAACATTAGCTTGTATGTGTGAGTATAGAGCAGACCCATATTATCCAAAATATGAATTTCCAAGTTGCTTTATTTGAAAAAGAAGTTGGTTCATAAAATATTAAATTACTTGAACTGTGTTTTATTTGCTTAGCAATAAGATGTTCGCACTTGTAGGTTTTCTTTTCTTCTTTCCCTCTGCTTTTACTATCTCACCTTTTGTCTAAGAGAAAAAGTCACAAGACGTTAGCATTAAACATTCAGTAAAAGAGTAGACAAAAAATAAGAGCCTCTTAATAATATTCACCTTTGGGATGACCTTTATAAAATTTGAGATTTAAACACCTCTTGTTTCTGTATAATTGGTACACTCCAGAGCCCAGTAAGGATAACTTGTTTTATTCCCAACTTTGAACTTGAAAGTGGGAGTAATTCACTTCTTAAAAAATACACTCTAAACAAAAAAATGGGTAACGTCTGGTATATGAATAACACTGTTATATGTTTCTTTTCCCCAATCCAGTATGGGCTTATTCTGATGCCAGGTGATCTGAAGGAAACCCTTAAATAAAAATATTTTTGACTTTTATCAAATTCCTTGTTCCTCTTTTTGAAGTTATTCTTGATTGAAGAGACCAGGATTTAAGTTTTTAAAAGGAACTTTTTAAAAATAAAAACTCTTTTAGGGAGACTTATGCAACTCTACAGGTGAACTTTCCAAGTATTGTACCAGAATCCAGAAATAAATGTATATTATGATATACAAGTGTAGTTGCCTTTCAAAATATATTACACCAATGGGATATTAGTTTTATGCTTTGAAGTTGGGATAAGAAAAAAAATTTTTTTGTTGTGGCCTGGTGAGGTCTGTACTCTATTATTGCTTTAGATTCAGGGCTTTTTTGACCAGCTCAAGGGGCTTTGCTCTCAAAGACAAGATGACATGGACACCAGGATTTTACCTCCTTTTTCCGTCCTCTCACCTCCCCTTCACCCCTTTATTTTCACTTGTCTGCTTGAAAAAGATAGAGTTATTTATCACTGCGAGAATAAGACTGTTAAATACTGTCCCTCTCTTAGTAGATATGCTGAGAGAGCTTGTAAGATTTAGTCCTGACGGAGTCAGAAATTCATTTAAGGAAAGTAAGATCATCGTAGCAACAACGGAGTATCTTCCCTGGCCTCCCAGCTTTAGAAAACCTGGTCGGCTCAGCAGTTGTCCTGTATATTTATTGTCTCTGAGTTTCGGTGTATCGGGATTGACAGTAGCTATCGTTGCAAATACAGTCAGAGATTAGGAAAAACAGTTATTTCCAAAAATTATGCTTCTTTGATCCACGTGGAAGGTACATTTGCACTTTATGCAAGATTAGGAATTATTTTAGAGATTCGTGACAGCTCTGCTTGTGTCTGCATAGGGGGTCTGAGCGTGCTTCTGGATATTGGATTTGACTCCTTGCAAAGCCAGCAGGGTGTGGATGCATATTATTATTGAGGCATTCCACTTGGCAGAGGAAGGAATGAACACTGCATTGCCTAATATCCCAGAGGGATGACCGAGGGGAGTGTAGAATGTTCCTTGGCTGGACTGAAGGCCGTATTGACCATGGACTGTGTTAAGGAATGTGGCTTAAGGAGATGAAGTAGAATGCATGCTAAGGAATGCCTGGTGGCTGACTGATACACCCAAGAAAGCAGACTGCTGGGTGACTAAACAAAGCACACGTTTTAACTTAGGAACAAAACAAAAAACTAATTTCATTTTCCAAACTCCCAATTTATTTTTTTATCCCTTCTTCTCCTGTA
This sequence comes from Aselliscus stoliczkanus, assembly GCA_033961575.1. NCBI lineage: Eukaryota > Metazoa > Chordata > Mammalia > Chiroptera > Hipposideridae > Aselliscus > Aselliscus stoliczkanus. Next base: position 12,541,957 of record CM066734.1, read on the forward strand.
GTAAGTAAATATAAGACACTTTCAGTGACAGACCTTTGCAACATCTAAATCCTGAATATTGTTACTAATAGCATTGTGATACATATCTGTTTTCAGTTCCTTATTAAGGCAGAGGTCATCTTGGTGATGTCCTGTTGTTAACATAACTTGGGAATCTGATTCCGTGACCTGCTTAATAAATTACTGTGTGAGCTTATTTTGTTGCTGTTGCTTTGTAATCAAAGTAACCAAACGCCCATCTATCTCCTTTGTTGTTCCTTTACAAAAGCAGTGCTTGAACCAATGCTGCTACATATTAGTCATGGCTATTTTCATTATACAGTTTTGTATAAAAGAATCATTCTTTTGTATAAAAGAATAGAACTGTTTACATTCACTTTAAATGATTTTCCCCTTATGTTTTTGTTTTGCGATCTTCAGTCATTTGTGTGCCTGGAACAGGTTAGCAAAGAAAGTTGTGGATTTTTCTTCTCCAAAGATGTTGAAGGGTAAGGATGTCTCAGATGGTTGCTGCAGGTTTGCAGGTTTCCTGTAGCCCCAGCTACAGCATTCTGACTCTTGGGGAATGCCAGAATCTACAGCACACGTCACAGCACACACATGGTGGCTTGGTGTGGGCCTTGGCACAGCTGCCTTGTCATGTCCGTACTTCCCAACAGTGGACCTGACGCATTTACCAGTCCCAGGAGGTGTATTCTGTCTGACAGCCCAGAACGGTCTACCATTCAGGGACGACAGTGACCAAGTGGAACTAGCCTACGCTTTCAGCATTGGCGTTTGCAATGAATGTGACAAAGGTGCCTTGTTCTTGGGGAGCCTGATCGTGGAACACACCAGTCATTGCGATGATTTTGTTTCAATGGTTTTTGAAGTGGCTTTTGCTGAGCTTTGTGACATGCTATCTCTAAAGATGTTAAGATAAACTTTTACCTTCTGTGACCTAGTTCTGATTTCTAATGTGCCTCATTTATAAATGCATTCTTTCAGCCAGGCCTCTGTTTTGAGTCTGACAACACTACTATGTTGGGGTATTTTCGAAGATTTTACTGAGAGGACTAAGGAAAATATTCTAGTATAGATCTCACATTCTTAAATTCTGGTACAGATATCCCTACCCCTTTCCCATTTGTTATATTATTTCTTATCTTTGAACAGCCATCTCACAGAATTTTATTTCATATACACAACTTTGGAGCCAGGTATAGCCTGAGTTTCATAATTTTGAACGGCTTGAACTTCTGAATAACTAGTAAATGTGTTTTCCACATATAAAACAACTCCTGCTGCATTTGTGAAATACCTAACCCTAATAATCTCTTCTATCTGAGAGTTTGGGTAATTTAAGGTTCTTTCCTTGCCAAAAATAATATTACCACATATTACAAAAAGTATAAATAAATAAAATAGGATTAGAATGTTCATTTACTTGCTTCCATATAACTTTTATTTTATATCAGAGAATGTGATGTATCACAGTGTGACTTAATTTAATCTAAACCTTCAGCAATGATGACAGGTGTTTCTATGCAAGTAACACATATTTTCCTGAAAGGCTGAGTTTTGGAAAATTAACTTGCCGGTATTTTTATTTCATGACGTAAGAAAAGTGAGGGTCACTTTCTCCATAAATATTATTAATAGAAAATCTGACTGAACAGAAAATGTCAATGTACTGGTTGTAATTAACATATGCATAGCACATTCATTTAGTTTAGCTTAAGGTTTGGTAACAAAACAACTGAAACGATTAAAATAACATTCTACTTAGGCTAGAGTTAAGGCACAGTGGTCTTCATTCTAGGAGTACATCTCCTGCCGGCACTATCTGTTGTAAAAGTAAAACAGCTTATTTTGAAATCCTGTATCGCAAACCAGAAATGTTCTGGAAACTCTCCACTGCCCATGGGTGTGTGAAGCTTTGCTTTCAAATCTCAGTGCATCATGAGATTTGAGTCCTGCATGATCTACAGTCTGGTTATTTTGTTATGGCCGAAATGATCCAGCTTGTTTTTGATATAAAACTATCAAATCTGGGCCTCCTCTCGTCTTCTGAAACATAACACACCCTTTATGCTTTGTCTGGGAGAGCGGACCCTGCGGGCAGCACGCTGGTTATGCTGCACACGTCAAGACAAAATGTTTGCCAGAATTCCAATGTGAAACCTACAATAAACTAACTTGCTTGTGTTCCTTTCACATTTAAAGCTTTTTTTTTTTCAATAGTCATTTTTTGGTTAGATTAAGGAGGGCTCAAATTTTTGTCTGTTTTTTGTATCGCCTCATAAGATACTTTGTTGTTGTTCCCAGAAAAAAGATACCTTTTCTCTGAAAGTTACTAATCTCTATGCTTTTTGCTTTAAAATGTATACCCCAGCTTTTGCTCTTAACATTTTTGATAGTGTATAGAGTAATAGTAAATCTTATTCTGGATGACCAAAATGCTTTCTGCATTCCAGTTGACTCATGAACAACATGGGTTTGAACTTTGAGGGCCCACTTATACACAGATTTTTTTCAATAAATACATACTGTACTATAAATGTGTTGCCTCTTCCTTATGACTTTCTTACTAACATTTTCTTTTCTGTAGTTTACTTTATTATGGAATACAGTATATAGTTCATATAACATTCAAAATATGTGTTAATTGGCTGTTTTTGTTGGTAAGCTTCTGGGCAACAGTAGGCCAGAGGTAGTTAACTTTTTGGGGAGCCAAAAGTTATATGTGGATTTTCGACTTCACAAGGGTCGACACCCTTAATCCCCATATCATTCAAGGGTCACCTGTATTGACAGTGTTTAATCATATCAAGCAAAGGCTGTAATAAAAATTAAGATTCCCCAGATTCACTTATTTCCAAGACACTTGATCACAGAAATCCTCTTTGCTGTGATAAAATCAATTGGCAATTAAACAGAAATGGCTCGATGTGGGGGTGAACTCTTTCATTTATTTTCATTATTTCGAAATATTTCTGCTAATGCCAAAGACAGTCCCACCTTAGAAATACAACCAAAAGAAATTTTAAAATCTGCCCAAGAATAAACTTGCATGTTAGCTTCTGGAGTGACCTCTACTGGTTTGGAGAAAATCGCGAAAAGCCAATTACTGACATCGTTTTTGTTTGTTTGTTTGTTTGTTTGTTTTTCTTTCTAACTTTATTGGGGAACAGAATGGGTTTTCCAGGACCCATCCTCTCAAGTCAAGTCATTGTTCTCAATCTAGTCGTTGATGGTGCAGCTCAGCTCCAAACCCAGTCACCATTTGTCAATCTAGTTTTGGGCGGGAGGTGCAGCCCACCATCCCATGTGGGAATTGAACTGGCAACCTTTTGTTAAGAACACACACTCTAACCAACTGAGCCATTCAGCCGCCCACCAACAGCTCAGCAGCAGCTCAGCTCAAGTCATTGTCTTTAGTCTCGTTGCAGAAGGCACAGCTCACTGGCCCATGTGGGAATCGAACCAGCAACTTTGTTGTTCAGAGCGCATGCTGTAACCAACTGAGCCACCCGGTCACCCCGACTGACTTCTCCTATTATTCAGCAGCAATTTAACATTCAGAATTTAAAAGCAGACAATAGTGCAACATATTGCAGTCATACTTAAAATATATTAAATCTTGGCTCTTGTTTCCTTCCCATGGCCACGGTAGAGTGTTTGTTGGGGCCCATATAAATCAGCAGGAAAATAGGACTTTGTATACTGAATTTTATTTTGCAGACTACATTCAGAAACTATATTTATTCTGTTCAACAAAGGACATATATAATAGTAACAAATTGTAAAACATCATTTTTTTCAATTAATATTTGTGAAGAACCTGCCAGGTACTAGATCTTCCTGAAGGGTATAAAAATGATAATACAGTAAGAGCTCATGCAGTTCAGTGTAGATTAAGACGGTAAAAGAAATGTACAGATGGCGATGAATGAAAAAAAGAAAAGAAAACTGACATATGCTAAGTGCCATAAGAGAGATCTCAAGGTGATAATACTTAGTCAAGGATGAGAGAATTTCTGACTTAGGCAATCAAGGAGAAATTCATGGAAGATACATTATTTGTCATATGTTGTAAAAGAATGGATGGGATTGTGGCCATTGGAAATGTGAATAACGCCCCTTGCAGATAGAAGGAATAGCTTACGTGCTGAGGATATGTGTGCAAGCTTGTCTGGAGTAAAACTAATTCCATTTGTCATGGGCACTGAGTAGGAAGGGGAAGGGCCCAGATGGTAGGGAGTCTTACATGCCAGCTAAGTGTTTAAGCTTTAATTGGTAGGCATGGAGTACGTAGCAATGAGTGATTTCTGGACTGGGCAGCAGCTTGATCAGATCTGTCTGTTTTGATGATGAATCTGGAAGTTCTGTGTTGGTATGATTGGGTAGGATACCATAGATTAGGTCCCATTATTAGACTGTTGCAGTGATTTGAGGGAAAGTAATAGGTAGAAAGTGGGAGAGGGAACGGAAAAGAAATGATGAGTGTGTGTGACAATGGTTGGTCTAGAGAACCAATGCGCAGGGGCAAGTGGTGGGGTAAAAGTCAAAGATGACTCGTCCTAGCTCCGGATGCAGCACAGATCAGGTGTTGAATGAAGACCTTCAATTTTCATTTAACTGAAAATTTGAGGTGTAAGTGAGCGGGAGAGTGAATAGAAATAGGAAAATCAAGAAGTTGTTTGAGGATGATAAGATCATTTATATTTTCAATTACTGAGTTTGAGCTGCTGGCAGGACATATATATTACATTGTTAGAGAGCAAATGTTGCAGAAATGGAACTTAGAAAAGACATTGAATGCGATAACATAGACAGGAACCATAGAACAGAAAGGACAAAAGCTTTGGATGTTATTGCCTAAGATTTGGAATGAGAATTCAGAGGATTTAAAAAAAAAAATGGAATAGAGGTTAGAGAGGCAGAGAATTGTAGAATAATGGACCTGAACAAGGAGAAAAGAGTATTGCCAATGGGATTGGGAAATGAAGACATGTAAAGAAAAGGAGTATTGAGAAAGGACTGCTGAATTTTATTTTTGAAGGAACAATTTCATTGGATCGGGGCGGGGGGGGGGTAAGACTGTACCAAGTTCAGGAATGAGAGGTGAGGCTTGAGTATTGTCTGGTAATGAAAGGAGAGGAAAAAGACCAGGAGCCTGAACACTAACTAGCAGGCAAGAGACGGTTCCTGCTTTAGGCTGCGGGGAACCAAACATCTTTTTGTCAGTAAATAAAGGAGCTGGTGAGAGGGAAAGCCGAAGATGGATTTAGGAGTCGGGAGAGAATGAGACAGAGTGAGGAACCCTGATCTGAGGGAGCACTGTCCCATACAACTGGCTGCAATGGTGGAAACAGTCTCCATCTGCTCTGCCTGTCCAGTTCATAGCCCAGAGCCACATGGAGTCTGAGCGCCTGAAATGGCTCTGGTGCAGCTGGGCCCCAACACTGTCATTTCGTTTCATTTTAATTCATTTAAATGGAGATGGTCCCATGTGCCTAGCAGCGGCCTGATTGAGTAGCACAGACCTAGGGTGGAAGTTAATTTAGGAAAGAGGGATGTACATGGTAAGCGATAAAGGATGGGTTCCAGAAAAAGTTTGAGAGATGACAATATTCGAAGGAAGTCATGATCTAAGAGTTTCATTATTATCTATAAAGTAGGTGGCATTATTTGTGGAGAGGGTAAGGTAGGGGCGTGGGAGAAATTTTCACCAATCCCTGTGTGTACTTGCTGTGAAGAATCTACGACAGACAAGGTGAATCTCAGCCACGTGGAAAACCCTCAGAGGTGAGGCCATGCATTTGGTTGAGGTCTCCACATCCCCAGTTGGTGACTTTTTTCAGTAGCATCACAAACCTGGGGAAATCCGAGTGGGAGAACAAGTTTACGGGAGTCCTTTGCCAGGCTGGCACAAGGGAAGCCTAGAAAAGTAGCCAAGTCCAAGATCTATGGGATGTAATTACAAAGCAAGTGAAAATCAAAAGGGCTGGAGGTCAGTAGAAGGGAAAGGGCAGGTTCCTCAGATGTCAGACTGGAAGATAAGCAGTCATATGATTTTCATTTGTAAGAATTGTCAATTTTGGCGGTAGTGTTTAACAGGAAATGGGGTTAACAAAGAAGCTCCTAGGTTAAGAAATGTAAATTGTCAGGTGAGAGGAATTTACAAGTGGATGGACATATTTCCAAACAAATTGAAAGGGATTTCAGCAGCCCACAATTATTCTGTCTTTGCTCCAGTGTGCTTACAGTGTGTTCTTCGCCCCACACTGGCTAACTCGACTTTGAATGCATCCTCTCAACCCAAATGTGAATAGTGAAAACTGGTATTTACTGTATCTATTGGTAATGATACCCAAAATTCACAAAAACTGAATTCAGGGCCAGCCGAGAGGCGCAGTGGTTGTGCTGGCTTGGGAATCCAGCGGCCCCGGTTCGGGTCCCACATATGAGGGCCAGTGACACTGCCCTCAAAAAAACAAACAAACAAAAAAAACTGAATTCAGAGTTGTGGGGGCACCTGTGAGATCATCTCATCTAATGTGCGGATTTTGTAAATAATATGCTGTCATCTCTGGATGAAGTGACCTAGTTCAAATTTACAGAGCTAGTTAGTGACAGAGCTGAGATTGGACTTCAAGATACCCTTGATTCTTCTTTGTTTTAAACTTTTTTTGGGAGCAGTGTGTTTTTCCCAGGACTCATCAGCTCCAAGTCAAGTCATTGTTTCAATCTAATTGTGGAGGGCACAACTCAGTGGCCCATGTGGGGATGGAACCGGCAACCTTGGTGTTACGAGCACTGCGCTCTAACCACCTGAGCCAACCTGCTGCCCAAGATGCCCGTGATTCTTGAGCAATGTCATGTTCTGGGCTGAAGTCTTTAGTGCGAACCTGACAATTTGTACTCCAGAAACAGTAACATACATTGTAGAGTGTTATCTGCAGAACTTTCCTTTTTCTGAATTTGTACTTTCAAATGACTAAGCTGGTGACGTGACTGTACTGAAAAGAAATAAAAGATCTTGTGGCTTTTCAAGGCACTCTACTGTCTACCTTAGACCACAGTTTACTCATTCATAACTGTTTTGACATTTAACACACACCCACAAAGATTAATAGGTGGGACTTCTAAGTGTTAATAAATATAGCAAAATCTAGAATTACATTTTGGACTGAGTTCAAATGTGAAAGACTTTGTTAATCAGCAGGTGGGTTGTTTTTTTTTTTCCACTTTTTAAAAAGTACGAAGTGTTGTGCCTTCCTGCCAGCTCTCATCCCTCTTTCCTTCTCCCATTCTCTCTTTCTAGTAGTGAAGAAATAAAGATACCTAAATAATGTGATCTAAGAAAAAAAGTTGTATTGTTTTGGGAGAACATTAGAACTCCATAAGGTTACTAGCATTTTCCATTTCACTCTAAATAATATATTGAGAAATACACTGAAGCGACTGGAAATAATCCTGATTATTCTTTATAAAATAATAACATAGTCCGTGTGACAATACCAGAAGTGTACTTTAAATGGTCTATTTTAACATGGACCCAACAGTTTGAAATAAAGTGATTAAATGTACAAATCGGTAATTTTGCTAACACTGTAAGTAAGAATTTGCAAGTTTATGAGTTGGAGAGTTCAGGTCTTTGGTTTCTATGACACCTGAACTCGTTTAAGGGCTTTCTTGAAGTAATTTATGGGATAAACAACTCCGGAACCTTTGTTTGTCTTTCTTGCAAAGACAAGCACAATGAAATGGAATTAGCTGCTTTAATAAACTAAACCAAAGTACTGTTCAAATCATCAAAGAATGTTAAATTCCTTCATTTTCATGTAAGTTCTCTAATTCCTTTTGGGGAATTTTTAGGTATTGTAGCATTTGGCATACATATGGCATGACATCAGCATACCCTAAGATTTCAGGGACTGGATTTTTAAATATATTTACCTTCCTGCACACTTCTCCTTTTCCCTCTCTCTCTCTCTCTCTCTCTCTCTCTCGTTCTGTCTTTTTTCTCTCCAAGCTCGGTTCTTTCCACCTTCTAGGAGCTTACACATTGTCTTGACTACAGTGATTCTCAAAATGTGGGTCCCAAACTAGCATCATCATCATCACCAGGGTTCTTTCCAAAAAGCAGATCCCTCAGAACCAGAATTTTTGGGGAATGGGACACCAGCCTGCCTTCTTATAAGCCTTCTAGAACAGGGGTCGGCAAACTTTTGAGACGGAAGAGCCAATCCTGTCCCTCACAACAGTTTAAAAAATATTCAAGAGCCATAAAACAAATGAAATCACCGTTATGTGAATAATACCCTGTGAAAATTTTATAAATGAAACTATGATAGTTTTATTTTCATTTTCAATTTTACTTCAGAGCCATATGAACATATGCAAAGAGCCGCATGTGGTTCATGAGCCGCAGTTTACCGACCCTTGTTCTAGAAGATTCTGGTTCATGCTCACGTTTGAGAACTATTGGTGTAATGGCTAGGAATCTATACCTCCTTAATGGTTTTTGTTTTGTTTTGTTTTGTTTTTGATATAGAATCCACATACCGTAAAATTCACTATTTTAAGGTGTGCAATTCGGTGGGTTTTAGTTTATTCAACCATCACCACTATCTAATTCAGAATGTTTTTATCACCCAAAAAAGAAATTTCATACCCATTAGCAGTCACTGTGTCTTCTGCCCCTGCTCCTCAGCTGGTGGCAACCATGAATCTACCTTCTGTCTCTGTGGATTTGACTGTTTTGGATATTTCACATCAATGGAATCAGTGTGTGACCTTTTATATCTGGCTTTCACTTTGCATAATGTTTTCACGGTTCATCCACGCTGTAGCATTTGTCAGTGCGTTATTCTTTTTTTTGGCTGAAGAGTCTTCCACCATGTGGATGAACTGCATTTGGCTTATCCATTCTTCTGTTGAGGGACTTTTGAACCGTTTCCTTGGCTGTTATGAATAATGCTACTACAAACATTTGTGTACAAGCTTTTTTTTTTTTTTAATGAACATACGTTTCAATTTTGTTGTGTGTGTACAGTGGATTCTCCTTATTTCTGGTAGTTATGTCCCATAAAACCTTTGCAAACACCAAATTAGTGAATACTGAATCTTTATTCCATCGGGAAATAGAGAATTAGGTTACTTCAAGCTTTTGGTCACATTTTTAATAACCAATCAATAGATGGCCTTTTAAGTTGTGTGTTTCTGTTTAAAGACACCTTATCTAATATATCTTTTTGATTCATTAACATTGAACTCATATCCCACAGCGCTGTGACTCAGGCCTCAGTGAAGCTTATCTAATACATGTATCTTCTCCGTAAGGCACCTCACAGCCTCCTTGAGCTTAGAAACAGCAGATAGCACTGCACACCCTGCTCCAGGGCTGTTTTAAACAGTGGAATTGCCAATTAACAGCACAAAAATGTGAAAAACGTGGCATTCAATAGACTGTGAGAAGAACACTTGTTTCCAGTGTGAGAGCTGAAACAAGGCGGCAGAGGCGGCGTGTTCTTCCTTCCCTGGGAACACATGTTTAGGACTCGAAGTTTTCGCCACTGCATGTCTGATCACTGGAAGCACTGTGGGGATTAGTTGGGGCTTACAAATAAAGTTTTAGCAAATTTGCAAGTACAAAATCCACAAATAACGAGAATCAACTGTACCTAGGAGTGAAATTACTGTGTCATATGGTAGCTCTATGTTTAATTTTTTAAGGAATTGCTGGACTCTTTTTGATAGTGGCTGCATCATTTTACATTACCACCAGTGGTGTATGAGGGTTCCGGTTGCTCCATATCCTTGCCAACACATGTTCTTTTCTTTCTGTTTTCTTCTTTTCTTTCTCTCCCTCCCCTCCCCTCCCCTCCCTCCACTTCCTTTCTTCCCTTCTTTTTTTTTTATTATAGCCATCTTAGTGAATGTGAAGTGGTATCTCATTGTTGTTTTAATTTGCATTTCCTTAATGATTAGTGATGTTGAGCATCTTTTCATGTGCTTATTAGTGATTTGTGTATTTTCTTTGGAAAAATGTGTATTCCAAAATTTTGCCCTTTTTGATTGGATTGTTGGTCTTTTATTGTTGAATTGTAAGGGGTGTGTGTGTGTGTGTGTGTGTGTGTGTGTGTGTGTGTGTGTGTGTGGTGGGTATTAACCTCTTAGGTATATAATTTGCAAATGTTTTTCCCATTCTGTGGGTTGTCTTTTCACTTTCTTAATAATGTTCTTTGGTATACAAAAGTTTTTATTTTGACAGAGTCCAGTTCTATCTATTTTTTTCTTTGATTGCTTGTGGTTTCAGTGTTTCCTTCTTTGATATTGAAAGTACTATCTTCATATAATTAATCAATACAGCCTTTTAAGAGTTGTTTACACATTTTTATTAAAGAAGTCATGATGAGTTAGATTACATAGTTTCAGTAAATTATCACTTATTTGCCAGTGGATGTCATATGTAAATTTAAAGCATTTATTTAAATGTACAAGGTTTTTATGTTGTGGTTGTGGCATTTTAAATACTGGCATCATCAGGGCCACACACTGATAAAAAGCAGTGTCAAATTCATTGAACAAACTCTGTTTTTCTTTGGGGAAATTGAACAGATACACTCATAACTGCTTCAAACAGTAGTTTCCTCTTTAATAAAGAAGACTCTTCCTCTTTTGAAAACTGTGAACTTTCTGCCCTAAAAAGCAGGGTCTCAAGAGCCATGTGTGAGAGAACACAAGAATCCCCGGAACTTGGAAATAAACACGGGTTGGTGTTTATTTGTGTTAGTTTAAATGTAGTAGCCCCGCGTGTCAGAAAACCGAATTGTGACACTTGCGTTCGCCTAAGCAAGCAAATAATATCAGCTAACATGGCTTTAATCTACTAAGTAACTTTAAATCCAAAAGATCAAAGGAAGTTATAACTAAAAACAGTCCTTCATGCAATTTCCCTGTAGAAGCAGGAAAAGGCTAGAAATTACATGTCACCTTCATATCCTGGCTCGCTGACCTTGCGCTCAGATCAAGCTCCTCTGTATGCCAGCTGTTACCATTATTAAGACCTTGCCCCTAGGGGTTAAGTAGGAGAAAAACTCCTGCCCTATAGGAGAGCAAACACTGGAAGTCCCAGCCCCTAACATGCCTAATTCAAAGCAATCTGTATGTGCTTGTCATTCAGTCCGTCCTGCCGCTCCCTGGAGCTGCTCCTGCCCGCTAGCCTCACTTTCTGTTGTGCTGTGTTCCCGCAGCCGGTTCTGGCTTTTTTGGCTCTAGCTACTGCAGTCATTTGCAGACCGAACTGAGCCAGGAAACGGTCTCCTTTTCACGTCAAGGTAATACATTTCCTCGTGCTTCTGTATGCGCGCATTTCTTATTTAAAAACTGAACTTTGTTCTGTGCCTCTAGGACTGAATTTAACATTGCAGCTCACAATTTTTTTTTCTCAATGTAAACTTTGAACGGCTTCTTACTGCCTTAAAATCTTAGGAAGTTTGAATGGTAGCACAGGAAGGTAAGGCAAGCTGTTTCTTAAGAAGGTTTATTAAAATGTGCTTTCTTTATGAAGCTGGAAAGAGACCTTGGATTTCAAGCAGTTTATGTTGTTTTCATGCTTTGAGGTTTTTCTTTAACCGCTATCTACATCAGAGAATTTTAAAAACATGTGCTTCTCTTATTACCAATTAGTAGCAAAATGAATGCAGGGTCGTAGGAGGCACTTTAATCACTTCTATGAATCAAATGTTATAAGAAAGTAATAAAATCTTAGCATCTTCCCATTTATAAAAGTAGAAGTTGCGTGAAGATATCCACTCGGGAGCTAAGCTTCCACAGCAAGTTTAATTCCTATCTGTGTTCATTTCAAATACACAATTGGATACATCCTCAGTGGTATTTGAGTTGATTGCATTTTTTATGGACTGTATGTATTTTAATTGTAGCAACCGTGACTGTATTATAATCGGATTTACTACTTAAAGTACAAACCCAAATATATTTGCCATGTTTGCTTTTGCTTAAAATGAGAATGGATTATTTCTGTGTGACTGGTTGAAAACTTCATACTAGTTAAACTTGTGAAATATTTGTATGTTTGATACTAAAATGTGAATTAAAAAAATTAAAGAGAGAAAAGTTACAAAAAATGAGGTATCTCAGGCAAATCAATGACTGATCATAATGACTTTTCAGTGAAAGTGCAAGAAATAGAGAGCATACTTTAGAGAGTTTGCTAAAATTTAATTTAACAGGTATCCCTGTTAAATAAAAAGAATGAAATATGTTCTTTTTTACTCACAAAAGGGTTATTATAGATGATGGTATTTATAATTTTAAAATCTCCAGTTCCTTTGATGGCTGGAAAGTCACTAAACTATGTCAATAAGCCCTAAACTAGACTGTTTCTCTTGTACACAGTGGGTTTACTATTTCCCGTGGTTTTAATGTCTGCTAACACAGAAATGCAGAAATACTTTTTAAAATGTGAAAGTAGGTCTTTTTGCATTATTTGATTTACTTTTAAATTTTGCCTCTCCAATAAACTATCTTAGAGTGCTTTTAATACCAAAATCTTGAATATTGGAATATTTTATTGGATTGTACTCCATTTATAACTTTTTGTTTTAGGATACAAAAATAAGGCGGAGTATTTTTCACGTACCTTCCATGCTTCATATAGCTTACATCTTAGACCCAAATTACAGAATTATGAGGATGAGCTATTTGCCTTGATTATTAAAAAAAAACATGTGATGTGTAAGTGCCTGAAAATGGCTGACTAGAGAGCAGTTTGGGAAATACATGTTAACCTTGTCTCAATCTGAGAAATGACAGGTAATATAAAATTGATTCATCCACCATTTTAATCCAACCCCAGCTGTCTCTGTAGTTTATATGGAACCAGTCAACCCTTTTTGCCAACTTTGGGAAAGCTGTGCACCAGCTCTTTACCTTTCTCTCTAAGCGCTTTGCTTTCTCTCTAAGCGCTTTGCTTTCTGGGATTGGATCAGAACACTGCAGCTGTGCAGCTCCTGTAACTGCCATCATCACTCAGTCTGGCTGATGGACAGCCTGGCCACACTAATTCTATGAACATTGCCTATTTTTTTAAAAATTGTAATTTCTGATCACAACCTAACAGAGAAAATCGACCAGTGCTTAGTCTCTTTAGCCTTTTGGAAAAATATAAAACAACGCAATCAAAGGAAATTAGAAAAGCGAGGCTTGGGAAAGAGGGTAGGCCTTTGTTCTCTCTCTTAATTTATGTTCTTTTATCATTTGAATCATTATTAAACGGGCTCACTTATACAGGCTCACATATTAGATTCCAAGAAAACTATTCACAAGGAACACTGTAAGTGCTTATAATATGCTTGCTAAATAAGGACATTCAGCTATTTAACTGGAAAATATGATTTAATTACCTGTGTGAGCAAACAAGAGTCCCACATGAACAGTAAATGTAATTTCAGTTCATCTAATATGGATGAGAAAGCAAATAGCACAATTCATGAGCACTTACGGTGATATTTAAGTAAGGAATACAAAAAAGATTTCTGAAAGGTGCGCCCAGGCTCTTACTGAGAATCAGTTTACGGATCCAATCCCAGTAAGAAAATAAGTCAAAACTGGATGTTTTCCTAAGCTTAAAAATCTCAGTCTCCTTTAAATAAAAGGATGTCTCTAGTTGGGTGTCAGACAAACACTGAGAAACATTCCCAAGTTGCTCAGCAGACCAGGGGATCCCCTTGAGATGTTATCTGGGGGACTGCAGGGAGAAGCTCACCTGGGGAGCCACGCTAGGAAACCTGATTTGCTTCTCAAACTTCAGCAAGCAGCAGGGAGTGGAGCCTGGTAGCAGATACTTAGGGTTAGTGGGCAAAGCTGAGGAGATCCTAAGGGTAGTATTAAAAACAACACCTTGCCATCTAAAGGACTCTCAAGCCCTTTATGGTGATTGATCTCCATGTTTGACTTGATGGAAGACGTTTTAAAAATTCTCTCACGTTCTTTTCGCCTCACACGCAATAGGTGGGAATAGAATTTTCCTAATCTGATTGACCTTGGTGATGGCTTTTTTCCTTTGAGTTGCTAAGTTTTGAGGTTTTGAGGTGTAAAGTATTCAGCATTCATGGTGACTTTAGACATACTTGTGATCCGTTCAACAGCAGTAGTTCAACTCAGTAATATGACCCTGTTTGTCCTGGGATGGGAAAGAATGCTAGTGGTGCAGATAGATTGCTCAATTGTAAAGTTGCTTATTTTGCGATTTTAGTTGAGGCAAAATAGTTTGACATGAAATATTGTGGCCTAAAGATAGGCCGATCACATCTTGAAGGGCCTGTTTATTACCAAAGCATCTTGTAATTCTTAGTTGGCAGGGATGTGAGGCAAGAGAGCAGACCTGGTATCTGGAGGCTGTCTGATCCTAGAATTGGAACATTCAAGATGCTGAAAGTGTAATTAGAAATCTGTTCCTCCCTCCCTCCTTCCCTCCCTCCTTCCCTTCCTCCTTCCTTCCCTCCTTCCTTCCTTTTTCTTCTCCTCCTCCTCTTCCTCCTCCTCCTCCTCCTCCTCCTCCTCCTCCTTCTTCTTCTTCTTCTTCTTCTTCTTCTTCTTCTTCTTCTTCTTCTTCTACTTCTACTTCTTCTTCTTCTTCTTCTTCTTCTTCTTCTTCTTCTTCTTCTTCTTCTCTCTCTCTCTCTCTCTCTCTCTCTCTCGCATAAAACTTTAAGGAACATGTTCTTTTAATAGAGGGGATTAGGGCTTCCTTTTGGAGATTGACAGGGGTTGGGGATATATTTTTCCTGAGGGTTAAATAAACTCATTAAACAAGTTGGCTATATCTTAAACTTTATTCAAACGATCCATAAGAAATTGAGGCTATATGACAACTTGTTTATATTTCCACATTGTTTCACATGAGCCCTGCACTGCTGTCTCTCATACTAATGTCTTAAGGCTTTCTCTTCACTGCACCCTTGTTCCCACCCTCATAACTTAAAAAATACTGTAGATGAGGGGCCGGCCGAGTGGCGCGGTGGTTAAGCGCTGGCTTGGGACACCAGTGGCCCCGGTTCGGGTCCCACATATGAGGGCCAGTGACACTGCCCTCAAAAAAAAAAAAAAAATACTGTAGATGAAATCTCTTGTCATTGTAAACCGCACCCCCCAAAAAAATAGTGAAGATAATCCAAAAATTATAAAGCACATTTAACGTGGAGTACCAGGTCCATTTTTTTAAAAATGTACAGTAATATCCTTCATTTCAAGCAATATTTTTTGAATGTTGAATATTTTGATTGACAGTTGCTTGCTCTTACAAATTGATCAAAATTAATCATATAAAATAGAAATCGTTGGTTCTCAACCCTAGCTGCACATTAGAATCATCTGGGGAACATTTTTTAAAAATGTAATGCCCACACCCCATTACAATATGAATTAAATCATAACCTGTGGGGCCAGGGCCCGGTGTATGTCATTTTTTTTATATATATTAATGAAGTGATTCTAATGTGCAGAAACAGTCGAGACTGCTGTAATAGACTTTGTGAATATTTGTTACATTTATGGCATTCCCTTCAAGATTTGCAGCAGACTCTAAATAAATGTCTTGGCTGGTTTTTGGGTTAGTTGACGATTTATCAGAGGGCTTTCTAGAACTTTTCAGAAAGGCTATTGATAGACATTTTTGATTATAGAAAACTTACCTAGTTTTATTTTGTATATTCTTAATTATACAAATGAACATAAGTCTGCAGGCTTAGTATTCAAAAGAAATTAGTGCAGCTTAATAGTATTAAATTCCTATCTGAAATAGGAACTCAAAGATAATAAGAAGCCTTTTCTCTCTCTCTCCCTCTCCCTCCCTCCCTCTCCCCTCTTTCCCTCCCCTCTTTTCCTTCTCCCCTCCTCCTCTCCCTCTCCCTCAATCACAGGCATTGATGCTTATATATACAGCACTTACCTCATAAGTGTGGGGAGAAGTGGTGAAGATTTCCTGGAATGATAATTTTTGTGGATGGACTTGGGAAAGCAATATCTGAAACCTGCTTTCATAACCGCAATATAGCAATAGTGCTCTTGAAATACGTATTTAGGAAGATAAGTGTTTATGCTAAAAGGAGGATGTTATTGACTATCATTTACCCCAGACTGTAAAAGATAAACTTTATTTTATACCCACATTTCTCTTCCCACATAGACCTCTTACCAAAGGCACACTTGGGTATAAAATAAATGAGAACAAGAGATTGATATTTCTACAGCCCTGAATTCCTTCTACTCACCCCTACAGGTATAAAAATCTGTTTTGATAACCTAATTCATATCTAGCAATAAGACTGCTTTCTAAATTCAGGGTCTTCAGACTTGCTATGGTACATACACTGTAATATCTTCCTTAGGCCATTTAACTTCTTGTTGTTATTGTTGTCATGAATCTGGGGGAAACTTTATCCGGCAATTTTCATTTTTCTTCTGTATCATTAAGCTCCTTGTAAATATTATGAATGTTTTTTGGTAATAACAAAACAACATTTATAGTTGATCGATGCCTTTATCAACATATATCTTGTATATAATCATATTAAAAGAGGTTATATAAGATGTTAAGTATGTTTCATTTTCAAAGATGGTGTTCATTATTATAAGTTTAAACTACCTTCTTGATAATATGAATTTAATAGAAAAATAGTAAGTTTTCATTGGAAAAGAATAGTAATTGTTCCTTTCAGATTTTTTGCTTTTTCATGGTGTGGTGGAAGGCAGACTAATAATACCTAGTAGGGTCTTATGAGATGTATGTTTGGTAGTTTAGTATAGACCTTCAAATGTATAGCATGTATCTTTGGGAACAATGGCTTCAAGTGTATTGCAGTTTATGCTTAAGGGGAACAATACCCATAATACCTTCTTTTTGTATAATTCTTTGCAACATGTAAAATATTTATAGGTGATTAAGTGAAGATATTTATAAGTGTTCTTATTGAAGGAGAATTTAATGGTAAAAAGTTCATGAACTGAAAGAAAAATAAGAAAATTTAATTTGTCTCAGAAGGGGAGAAGATTACATTCTTTATTTAAGACCATTCTTTTTAGTTCCCTAAAAGTGCCTTAATTTTTGATTAAAGATGCAGATTTTGCTGTTAGGTCACAATGACATTTTTTTTAAAATAGACCAGATACCCCATGACAATGAAGATCAATGCGTTGCCTTCCTTCCCAGGTTTGCATAATGCGGTGCATGGGCAGATGGCCCCTGTTCTTAATTCAGTAAAATATGTCTCTGACACTCTTAAATGCTGGATTGTACCTTTTAAAACTATCTTGGGAAATATTGAACTCAGAGGCTATTTTTGATGTGGACCTTCAGAGTGAATTTTATATCAGTAGCCTCTAGTGGTCCTGTAAAAGGTCTAGTTAAACTTGGCAATGCCCTAGAAGCATCTTGAGGTAGTGGAAAAGCTTTTTAGAGACATTGGCCTGAGACTGAATTTTAATCATGTGATTTGGATTAGCTATACTTTAATATTTTTGACTTTTTGGGGGTTTAATAATATCTTCTTAGAGGTAATGTGAGGAAAGTACTTGACATAGTGAGATTAAAAAAAAAAAAAAGTAACAAACTTTTAATAGCCCTGGGAGGGGAAAAATAGTCCTAGAGACAAAACTTGGCTGATATCCTTCTACTGTGTAGCCCCCCTACAGAAGATGCCTAAAATACAATCTCTTGTCAGTTTCTCTAGTACATTTAGAAAAGCTATTTATTTTCGCACCATAGCACTAAGTATTAATACCTCCGTTTAGTACTAATGATCAGAAATAAGACCATAATTTTAGGTACTGTTTCCTATTAAAACATGTTTGGTAAATAATGGATACCATACTCCCCAGACTGCTTTTATACGCTTGGTGTGAAAAAAGACCTCAGGTATCTATATCCCACTTTCTTATATCCAGTACTACTTGAGAGGAAAAGGTTATCTCACCCAGTTAACTGGGCAAGGTGCTTCAGTCCATACATGTGTTGTGTTAAAAAGATTAAAATTTGGGCCAGCCGAGTGGCACATTGGTTAAGAGCTGGTTTTGGGATGCCAGCGGCCCCGGTTCGGATCCCACATATAAGGGCCAGTGACACTGCCCTCTACAGCTAACAACAGCTCCACCTGGAGCTGGGCTGTGTGAGCCCCAGTGACGGTGTGGGCTGCAGCCCCTGCTGCCGTGGGCTGCCACAGGCTACAGTGAGCGGCTGGCAGCCAGCGTGAGCTGCCAATAGCTGCGGTGAGTGACCATCCAGAGGCTGGCAACCAATCTGCCTCATCTGGGAAGAGTGCAATGATGATGCCAACATGGGCCAGTGAGGCAATATCCTCCGCAACTAGACTGAAGAACAAAAGGACAGCAACTTGTCTGTTTCCCTTCCCCGATTCCCCAACGCTGTTCCCCTCCCCCAATTCCCCAATAAAACCTTTAAAAAAAAAAAGATTAAAATTTGTCTGGTTGTTATTCCTATGCACACAGTTTAGGAGTCATGAATTACGCCATAATTAAACTTCGTTATCAATTACAACCTTTATTGTTAAAATAGGTTACTTTTCTCTGCCTTAACCAGAAACATTGGCCTTTATTTCTCTGTCAACTGCAGTCATTTCCCTACTTTTTATCCATTCCGTTCTAATTGAGCATCATTTTGCCATTCCTTAGGCCTAATTCTTTTGCAGATGCCCCACCTAGTTTGTGGTTTTGCCCTGCTGCACAAAGTGTGTTCCAGGGACCAGCAGTGTGGGCATGTTGTGGCAGCTTGTCAGCCACTCTAGATGGACCGTATCAGAATCTGCATTTTAACATCTCTAACTGGTCCTTACTGTTCAAGAAGCACTGGATCTGTGCTTTGTATCTTACGTATGTAGTGGTGTTGTGCTGTAGGGAGCGTCATTCCTTGGAAAAAGACGATTTGCTGCAACACAGGATCGTTGGGTGACCCAGTCTTGCCATTTGTTGTTATGTGGTGTTATGAATCTGTTGAAGATGCAGCCAAGTGTTGTTCTAGAATACATCATCTGAGCTTAACGAATGTCAGTTAGCAGAAAGCCTCTAAACCTTGGCGTCAGGCCTTCCCATTAAGGCCTTACCATTCTCTGTGCCTCAGCTTTTCTTTTGCAACATGGAGTGGTAATGCCGGCCACACCTGTTTTTCTGAGGGCTCTTAGGAGGATCAACTCAGGAGAGACCATGCGTGTGAAAGTGTTTGGAAATACCAAAGAGGTATTCTATGGTGACTGGTGAGGGTGATGTCCCTTCAGGCTGGATGAGCCCCATGTTTGTTAAGGACAGCCACAGCTTTGCTAACTGGTTACTGTGGTAACGGGAGCAGGTCTGTGTGTCCTCTTCCACATTACAATTAGATTTTAACCTGACAGTTTTCTGGCCATGCTAGCAGTCCTGATTTCTAATTCCAAAGAGTTACTATGAAATTTTTGCTAACACTCTTTAGATGTTAGATGTTGAGCCACCTAAATAGTTTGCATCCTTTGGGTAAATTGTGTCATTAGCATATTTTGGTATATAATATGTTGATGGACATAATTTCCATAATTAATACAGACCCTCCTGTGGTTATATAATGGCATTTTCAATAAGATACCTTTATTGATCTTTGAAGCATGGTAATTTCCTTATATCTTATAGGTGGTAAGTTTCCCGAGTCCCAAGCTAGAGTAGAATGTTATTATTCGACGCTTCTAATCACATGACCTCTGATGGCTTTTCTTTCTACATTTCATTCAACATGATTGAAATGTGTCATATTTCTTCTCTATTGTGTCTGCTTAATGCTTACCTAACTAGTCATTATACTTTTGGTTCATAGATAGCAATAGATAGCTTTGGTACAATAAACAATAATTTATGTTCCCCAAAATTTGGAAACTATGCAATATGTTGAATAGTTTTTCTGAATAGTTTGTATTCATCTGTTTTTGCTCCTTAGCTCCATTTTCATTTCCTGCTTTATCCAATTATTTGATATTGTGTAAGGTGTTATTGTACAAGAGCAAATATTTGAAGATAAACAATTTAAAATGCACCCAGTGAATTGAATAGGCATCTAATTATCCTCTAAGGCAAAATAAGTTTGTTTCTGTTTTTGCATTTTAATAATAGTTACCTTTTGCCCAATATTATTAGTCACTGTGCTAGGAACCTTATATGTTGCTTTATTAATATTTTATTACTATGAAGAAGACATATTTGTAGTAAAAGTTGTCAGCAATACAGAAAGTAAAATAAAATGTGAAAGTCTTCTCCACCCTTCCAAATGGCCCCACCCAACTCTGCAGCAGGAAACAATGTTGCATTGTCTTATGTCCTTCCAGAAATATCTATGTATATCCTAGCCATGTATGTGTTTCTCCCTTGCTTTTTTAATGAAACGAATTCATACCCGATAGGCTGTTTTGCAGCTAGGTTTTATTTACACATAAAGATGCATTTTGGACTTCTTTCCATAGCAATGATCCTCATCTAACTTACCGTTTTTTATTGTATAGAATACCCAATATGTGTATATGACAGAGTTTCATTCCCCTATTACGAATTTCGATTGTTTCCGATTTTCAGTGGTACAAACAGTGGTGGAGTCAGCAACTTTATCCGTACATTTATCTTTATACATCCTTCAGGTACATCCAAAAGATAAATTCCCAGCAGAATTGCTGTAGGTCAGAGGGTGAGAGTATTTTACATTTTGACTAGTGGTACCATGTTGCTCCCTTAGAAGGTTGATGCAATTTGCATTTCAAACAAATTTAGCTCTAAGCACAACCAAGACTTAGAGACTCTAAGAGTGTAAGTAACTTGACCCAAATTCTCAAAGTTCATAACTAGTAGAATCAACTTTCAAGTTCAGACCTACCCAGCTACAGATGTTCTGGCTACCATTTTAAAACATAATTTTGGCTTCCAAAATGCTAGGAAGCATCATTCCATTTTTTTCTATATTCTCACCACTCAGTGAAGCAATAGTGATGACTCCTCCACTATAAATATATAGCCCTTTATGGTTTTCAAAACATGTTTACATTCTCATAGTAATCCTATGAGATGGACATTGATTATTATCCTGATTTATATATGTGAAGAACTGAGGCTCAAAGGAAAAAACTTAAATTTTAAAATGTTAACAAAAGATGGTCCCTTGGCCAAAGGCCTGGTAGCCCCCACACTGCTAAAGCACTTAGGGCATAAAAATGTTTGTAGAAAAGGTGAAATAAGAAGAATGAGATTAGCAGCTTTGAATGTATTGATAATGGCATATTAAATTCATGACCAACTTGAAAGACACTAAAATATCTGGTCGTGGGCCCCATCACACCTCAAGCCAATGCCTCAAGAATAACTTTCTTCTGGCAGCCCCTGTGTATTATGGCCCTGGGGGAAACAGATGATTTCAACATTACTGTCTTTGAAAGTTGTTCATCATTTTTGATCCAAAACTGAATTTAAACTCCCACCATAAACACTATGATCACTGCATTTGTAATCACATAGCATTACATTTATTACAATAGTTCCTTTTTATGTTGACTCTTCCTCCAGCTCATCTCCTTTCCTGTTCTATCCTAGGCTCAGATATTTTTTAAATTTTTTTTCTTCATTTGTCTCAGTTCTAAAGAAATAAGATCTTTCCCTACATCACCTGGGATCAGCTCTTAACTTCAGATCAAAACTTTGCCATCTGGCCATCTGAATTCCCACACAAGTACATCTACTGAACTTAATCCATAGACATTTTTTAGAACAATTTTTTTTTCTGGTTTTGCTTTTTATTCTTTTTTACTTATAATTCATAACGTATTATAAAGTCAATTTGATTGTTCTTATTTTATGGTTAAAGAAACTAAATCATAGAAAGCTCATGTGACTTACTTCAAATACAAGCCAAAGTTAGAGTTCAAATTATTCTTTACCATCCACTAGTTTTCCTTCATTGCAAGAAGTCTGCAAGTTATGAAACAGGTTATGTTCCAAAAATTCATTTGTAAGTCAGTTACTTGGCACTTAAACTGCATTTTACCACAGTTGGGGGGTGGGGGGAAATGTTATAAAGGGTGATTGGCTCCCTCGGCTGGCCTGCAAAAATCTATTTAACTCTTATATAACTACAGGATGATGCATTTACAGTAAAAATAAGAGGGAATGATAGTTGTAACTCTGCTTACAAAGAAAAAGAAAAATTATTTTCTTCTAAGGAAAAGCAGATTCAATTTGAAGATAAGGAAAGAGGAAATTGACAAGGGTCTAGAGGGGGTGTCGGGGCACTTTGCTTTCCAGGGTGTTAGAGGTTGATGGCACTCTGTTTTTTTTGTTTGTTTTTTTTGATGGCAGTGTCACTGGCCCTCATATGTGGGACCCGAACCGGGGCCACTGGCTTCCCAAGCCAGCGCTTAACCACCACGCCACTTGGCCAGCCCCTGTTTGTTTCATTTTTAAAAGATTTTACTGGGGAACCGGGGAAGGGAAACAGACAAGTTGCTGTCCTTTTGTTCTTCAGTCTAGTTGTGGAGGACGTTGCTTCACTGGCCCATGTTGGTATCATCATTGCGCTCTTCCCGGATGAGGCAGATTGGTCGCCGGCCTCTGGATGGTCCCTCACCGCAGCTATTGGCAGCTCACACCGGCTGCCAGCCGCTCACTGTAGCCTATGGCAGCCCACTGCAGCAGGGGCTGCAGCCTATACCGTTGCCGGGGCTTGTGCAGCCCAGCTCCAGGTCGAGCTGTTGTTCACCATCTTAGCGGTAGAGGGCAGTGTCACTGGCCCTCATATGTGGGATCCGAACCGGGGCCTCTGGCGTCCCAAGCCAGCTCTTAACCAATGTGGATGGCACTGTTTTAAGCCCATTTTCACTTGAAAGCTTTGAGGATTTTTGTTGTTCCATACTTCTTACTAGCATAACTCCCCAGACAGCTGCGATTAGAGTCAATAGGATTGATTGCAATTAAATACTTAATAAAAAAATAGGATCTCTGAGATATGAACCAATCTGGGATGGTAAAAGCAAACCAACAAACCAGGGAAAGTCTTCCTTCCTCCCATCCTCCTGATGGAACGGTCAAGGGGAGTCACTGATTTTCCCATTCATCCCAGCAGATCCCATCAACGGGGGTAGCTTGGCTGCAGTCTGGGGAGAAGGCTTGGGTCCTGAGTGGAAGTGAGAGGTGTGCCTTCAATGCTTTCAGTGGAGAATTTGTACAGTGAGGGTTTCTAATTCTGGGAAATAACTGCATTTATCTCATCTACCATTGGCTTCTTACATTATCTAGACTTGTCTTTCACTGAAGTATACAAACATCTTAAATTGCACTTAACTTTTTAAAAAGTCTAACGCCTTTAACTGACATGTTTTATTGTTTTCAGAGCATTTGCATACAGCATTTTCTTTAGGTAACAACAAAAGGGAGGATATAGCCTTCAGTAAACAGAAGCTTAAGTGAGCAGGTCACACACAGAAAGTGAAGTAAGAGAGATCAGAGTGTGTGCCTCCTGGAGCAGGTTAGGGCTCTAGTTGGATAACACATTTAACTACCATCTTTGGGTTGGGTATATTATTTGAATGTATTATAAAACTATTTTTTAAAACTGTTTCATAATATATATTTCTACCCAGGAGTATAGTCAGTGAAGGAGAGAGCAACTGTATTTACTACAATAATTCAAATTTCCCTCAATAGTTATAAAAAGAAGTTGGAATTGGCAGACTGCTTTCAAAAGCGATGAGAGAAGTAACATCTACTTGACTTTATAAATATTTTGATTTTTATAAATGCTTTATCTTTTCACTAAAACAATTTATAAAGAAATTTTTTCATGTCCATATTAATTCTTTCATGTCTTATAGCTTTGATGTTTATATAACTGGATGTGTGTGTGTGTGTGTGTGTGTGTGTGTGTGTGTGTGTGTGTGTGTGTGTTTTAGGTGTTTTATCTGAAAGTTAAATAAATAATGCTAAATTAGTACCCTAGTACAGTGAGTATCTCCTGGGTATCAGTATTCAGATGGAGACGTTAGGCATTGTTCTGGGGCGCTCTGCTCAGAAGGGCCCCTGTGGAGTAATTGTATACTGAAACACTGTGCATAGGAGTCATGCTCATGGCTGATCCATGATTGTCAGGTTTGATGACCATGTACGCAGACTGAAAAGAGTTGATTCCTTTCTGGTACCTGTGTGTCTGCAGGACATGGGGAGAGACTGGAGAGAGATTCTTCCAGGAGCTGTTTTGTCTATTAGCAGAATGCCATGCCAAAAGGGCAGTGAGCCAAACTGGGCTTTTCTTTGTTTTTTGTTGGCTCTCATGTTAAGGTTAAATGACCAATAATAGCATTTGATGGCGTATTTTTTCAACTGCACATTTCCAGATTTTGTGTGTGTGTTGGTCAGAAGATGGTGCGTGGGTGAGGAGAGAGCGGGGAGGTTGTCTGATTTGGCTTTTGTTTGTTGACTGGACAGAAACATGCCACTGGTAATTTGAGCATTAGTTTTCTTTTTTTCAATTGAAGGCCTGGACCCTTTGGTGGAAGGAACAAAATTAAGAACAAAAGTCTCATTTGAAGCAAATCCTATCCATAGTATTATTTTTCTCATGTCCAAGCAATGCATAAAAGAACAATAAGGTTATGGCAAATTATGTGGCATGTTTGTTCATTACTTTTTAGCATTGTATTCATTGGTTTAGGAGACAGAACTTTTGTGTCTGTTACCTTGGTTGGTTGCCACAATTCTCAGTTGATTTAGTTTTTTTTCATTTATTCTTTTTTTTTTTTTTTTTTTTTGAGGGCAGTGTCCCTGGCCCTCATATGTGGGACCTGAACCGGGGCCACTGGCTTCCCAAGCCAGCGCTTAACCACCACGCCACTCGGCCAGCCCTTTTCATTTATTCTTATTCTAAGACCTGAGTGACTTAGAGGAAAAATCGTATTTTCTTGACATTTTTCTAAGACATAAAACATGCTTATTTTAACCTACACAACTTCAGAGTGACCCTTCATTTTGCCCATTACTCCTATGTGAAAACACTGCAAACATGGTATTGTTGAAAAGCTGAAGGGTAGTGTTGGCATCCTCCCTCTCTTCTTCTGCCTCCCCACCCCCACCCTAAAATGTCCTGATTCTTGACTGATACTTGCACATCTAGGACGAGGAGAAAAGAAAGGCACTGAAAGTAGAGGGGGGGCGGGGAAAAGGGGTCAGTGAGGACACGAGGAGGTTCTCAGAGCAGCCCTGAGGAGAGATGAGGAGGCCTGAGGGTTCGGCTGCTTCTGTCACAGGTGCTTCTGGGTACCCCCTCCAAAACTCCCTTTTTTTTTTTTTTTGCAAAGAGCTGTTTTTAAGTATCTTTCCTGTCTTGTCCACATTTTCGCCTGCCTGACTCAATTATTTGCTTGAGTTCATATCCTTTTCTTTCGTAGGGTCAAGATCCCGGAGCATGGCTACGAACAGCAGAAACAGCGATTTTGTGATTCTGAGCAATGGCAGCATCGCAGCCAGTGCTACCAACCCCAGTCCCCTCACCTCCTGCGACGGAGACCCTGCAGCCCAGCAGCTCACACCCAAAGAAGCACCAAGAGCAAAAGTGAGTCCCAATGGATGCCTGCAAGTTAATGGCACAGTGAAGCCAACCTACCTGCCTTTAGACAACCAAAGAGCGCCTCAGATGTTACCCCAGTGCTGCCACCCCTGCCCATACCATCACCCTTTGACCAGCCCTCACAGTCACGGTCACCAGGAGTGCCATGCCGAGGCTGGCTCTGCGTCACCTCCTGCTTTGACACCGTGCTGCATGCAGCCACCCTCGGAGTATTCTGCCTCCCTTTGTCCGCACCATGCACCTGTTTATCAGACCACGTGCTGTCTGCAGCCCTCTCCATCCTTCTGCCTGCATCATCCATGGCCCGACCATTTTCAGCATCAGCCTGTGCAGCAGCATGTAGCCACCCTAAGGTGAGTGGTCTGCAGGTCTGTGAGCCTTTAGCATTCACAATTCCATGGGAATGGGACTGCCTGTGTTGATTTCCCCAAAAGGAGAGAAAAATGTGTCAGAGAAAGAAAACTAGTGAAAAATGCCGATTTTTATGGCCTGTGGAAAGCCTACTAAAATGTAAATGAAATAATAGTATATCTGTCTCATCCATTGACTTCTTAGTCAAATCCACCTTCCCTCCTTTTGCCTTGTCTGCTGGGAGTCCCTGCTAGGTATGGAGTTATAAAGTTTAGTAAAAGTTTTTATTGTTAGTAATTTCTGTTATTAAACAGGGGGATTTATTTGTGATGAGGCTGCCTAAATAGGAGTCTTCTTTTTTTTTAAATTTAATTTTTTATTGAAGAGCAGTGTGTTTTTTTGGGACCCATCAGCTCAAAGTCAAGGAGTTGTTTCAATCTAGTTGTGGAGGGCGCAGCTCATTGGCCAATATGGGTATCTAACTGGCAACCTTGGTGCTATGAGCACTGTGCCCCAATCAACTGAGCTAACTCGCCACCCCTTAGTCTTTTATTTTCTGTTATTGATAGTGATCAACCTTCATAGAAAAAAAAAAGTTGCTTCCTTATGTCTGTACTCATAATTTCTATTCTGTGGTTTGGGTAACGAAGCAATATGTTGAGATCAGGTGAAAGCAACAATTCCTTTCATAGCAGATGAAATCTGTAGCATAGGATTTTTAAAAATATTTTTTGTAAAGCATTTTCAGACGTGGTAGATTGAAAAGTACTAGAAAAATCTCTATTATTTCCAGTTCTCTTTCCCATCTCAGCCCATAGTTTCGTTTATTACGTTTTTCAGCTATTTTTTTTTCCACGGATAAGTTCAAGTCGCATGCACTGCAGATGAGCACTGGTGATATATTTTATAAAATACTAGGTACTCTATAAAGACCAAGTATTATTTCACAGTTTTAGGTAATAAAAAGTTTTAAAAGAGCTAGAAGAGAGCATTCGCTTGTTAAAATTGGTATAGTTTACATATAGGGAAAAGCACGGATCTTACATCTCCAGTTTGATCAGTTACAACAAGTGCGTATGCTAGCGTAATCCATGCTTTGGTCCCATGTAGGACATTTCTGTTGCCCCAGAAAGTTCCCTCCTTTCTCTTCTTAGTCATTCCTTGTCTATTCACCAGAAGCAATCACAGCTTTTGGTGAATTATGCTGCTATGAACATGAGTGTGCAAATACCTCTTTGAGTCCCTGCTTTCACTTCTTTTGGGTATATACCCAGAAGTACACTTACTGGATCATATGGTAATTCTGTGTTTAACTTTTTGAGGACACACTAAACTATTTCCACAGCTGCTATACTATTTTACACTCCCACTAGCAGTGAATATCCATGCTTACACTTATTCTTTGGTGGTTTTTTTTGTTTGTTTATAATGGCTACCCTAATGGGTATGACATTACAGATTTTTTTTTTTTTAAGATTTTATTAGGGAATTGGGGGAGAGGAACAGGGTTGGGGAAGCGGGGAAGGGGAACAGACAAGTTGCTGTCCTTTTGTTCTTCAGTCTAGTTGCGGAGGATGTTGCTTCACTGGCCCATGTTGGTATCATCATTGCGCTCTTCCCGGATGAGGCAGATCAGTTCCCGGCCTCTGGATGGTCGCTCACAGCGGCTATTGACAGCTCACACCGGCTGCCAGCTGCTCACGCTGGCTGCCAGCCACTCACTGTAGCCTATGGCAGCCCACTGCAGCAGGAGCTGCAGCTATGCCGACCGGGGGACTCACTGGCAGCCCAGCTCCAGGTGGAGCTGTTGTTAGCTGTAGAGGGCAGTGTCACTGGCCCTCACATGTGGGATCCGAACCGGGGCCGCTGGTGTCCCAAGCCAGCTCTTAACCAATGCACCACTTGGCCAGCCTACATTACAGATTTTTAAGGGAAAAAAAACACCATCAGATTCGCATTTTAGAGAGGCCCATAACCTGCCCAGTGGGGAGTAGATGGAACTGGGTCAGGACTGTTGGGGAGAGGAAGACCAATAGATGGCTCATTGCAGTAATTCAGGTGAGAGAGAATGGTGACTTGAACCAGGTTTTAGAGAGAATTTCATGCTAGATAAATTTATGAGGTGGAATCTACTAGATTTGGTGAACCATTGGACATGGGGGAGGACAGGAAGAAGAGTCAGAACTGATTCTCAGTTTCCTGGCGTCAGCAACCAGGTAGGTAGGTGGTCATGTCAGTCACTTGAAGTGGGGAGAACAGGAGAAGAGCTGTGCACAGGCAGAGCCGAGGCACTGAGCTTGGGGGGCGGCGGGGCGGGGGGACGGTACCGGTGAAAGTGATATCCTCTGAGCTTCCTGGAAAGAATGAGGATGCTGGGCAGTACGTGACAATTACATTGAGGATACCAATACTGTAGGAGGTTTTCTTAGTGTGAATATTGATGCATTTAGACTCAGCCCAGGGTGTTTATGTCCAGAGCTGTGCTATGGGCGATTCACTGAGCCAGGCGCTGTGTCTCTCTCACCAGTAAGATACCCACAGAAGCAAATGCGGACGTGGCTATCGCTCCAGAAACGGGAGAGCAGGGCACTTTGGGGTAGTCTACACAGGGTGTCCTCACTAAGAAATTCTGAAAATTAGGATGTCCTATGATGCTTTACTGCCTTTTTGTAATTCTTTTACCCAGCGCTTTTAGGAAAGTTATTAGAACAAAGGGTCTAGAGGCTGACCTCTATCAGCAACTTTCTCTAAATCTTTTTCATTTTCTTTTGTGATGTACTGCTTGTTGCTTTTTTAATTGATAATTTCAAACACTTAATGAAGTATTATTCAGTTAATGTTTAATATGTTGTTATGACTTGTAGAGGTATATTATGTTCACTCTGCTTTAAGGGTATCATAAGGATCGACAGCCTTAGAATCAAATTGTGTGCAGATGGCAGATCCTGAGAGCTCTTTGCAGCTATACCACAGATGGGCCTGCCTGGCTGGTATTTTGTGTAATTTTTAAAAGGTTTTTTGTTTGTTTATAAAGTACTTAACACCATAGAGAATGTTCTAAAGAGTCAATCAGATGGAAAATGTGATTTTATCCTAGTTTCAGTTATTTATACTCCATTTTTCTTTTCCCCACTTGTGGTAACACAATAGGTGTTCTTTCATCCCTTCTTGACTCTTTGAGCTATAATAAATCTCTCTAAAAGATTCATTCTGTCAGTCACCTGTGTGTTTTAATTTTTTGTTTTTTTTGTTTTTGCTTTTTATAATTCTGTGTTAGCCTTCTGATTGATAAAATTAAAGTTCATTGCAAGGATCACATGCATTGGGTTGTTGGAAAAGTCATGACTTATTTTTTCTGTTTCTCGTTGCAAACGTGCGTCATGACTTCTCCGACAACCCAATAGTATATGCTGTTTTAATTTCATTTATCACCAACTACTAAGTAGTTTAAATAGCTCTCATTTGAAAGCTTCTGGCTTTTTCGCTTGTAGATTCCTGTCCTCATACCCATTGTTCAGCCATTCATGAACATGACTAATTAGAACACTAAGGAATTCAAAAAGGCAGAAAATAGCCTCTCCCTGCCATGAGACAGTCCTGTACCCACAAGTCCTAAACGTCGCTGATCACCAGCGTCACCTACGGAGCTGGAAAATGAAATCACTATGAAAATAATGAGGACAAGTTTCTATTGCAATAGAAACAATAAAGACCTCTAGGAGTTCGGAGATGGGCAAAGTCCCTGTAGGTGAATGAGGTTCGGGACAGTCTGACTGAGAAGAGAGAACTTGAACTTGAGTGACCCTTGAAAGATGACCAGGACGAGATAAAGAACTGGAGGAGGCTGAATATGGAAGGTCGGGGGAAAGTCGCAAGGGGAGAGCGTGTGAAACGAAAAGCATGTTTTAAGGAAGAGTAAAGGGAACAGGATGGCCACAGTGAAGGCATCCTTTGGATAGTCATGAGAGGTAGCTTTTCCCCAGTTCTCCATCCTGAACACAGACCAGTTGTCTAAGAGGCCACGTGGTAATGACCTGCTCTTTATCCTACAGAGATCTGGAAAATGTCTCTCAGGAGCCAATCACATTCTATGTGTGCTGGTTGAAGCAAACTATTCATTTGGGATCTTCTTATTGCCATATTAAAGGGAAAGGGTAATGGTTTATGACAATTAATAAGGAGTTCTGCATCCAAAAATAGCATACAAAATTTCTAATCCAAACTGTACTTAGCTTTTAATTTGGTGTTGCAAAGAAATGTGCTTGATTGTAGCAGAGGACTTCGTAAATGATACTTGGCAGCACCACAGACTCATTATCATGGCAAGGAACCTGTGATAGTTTTGGGTACCTGCCAAATGTATTTTTATTTCCCTAAAGGTGATTTCGTAGACAGATGGTCACTTTGAATGTTCCCCGTGGCACCCTGGAGGAATTACAGCTGTGCAGTCAGGAAGGCTTGGCACAGAGGGGACCAGGGAACCCTAGCATGAGCTCAGCCCCTTAAAGGTTGAATAAACATTGTCCCTGCCCTCCCCCCTACATTGTGACTGTATAATTTTTTGTAACCTAAATTTCCTTTCTCCTTCGGTTCTGTATTTTCTAATTTCTGACTTACTTTTCTCAGAGGTTTTCTTTTTGTTTCCCCACAGGACACTAGCTACTTCTGCGAAGGGAACTCTTTTTTTCTTAAAAAGTAAGAAATGAGAGCTCTTGTCTCATGTTATAAAAGAACCTACCACTTGAAATCTTATTATTTTATATGTGTTGTGTCATCATGTCCCAGAGGTAAAATTATAGCTCTGAGCATCATTTTCCAAAGTGTCTTACTTTGCTGCATCTGGCCTGCAATCATCCACCCTTTCTACTCCACCTGCTGATGATGTTATTGCATTTAGCTAGGAAATTTGAACCAAAAACCACTTCGGACACTTCATCATCAGTGTAGCGTCAACATAGGCATGGACACAGATCCTACAGCCTCTTATTTGCCCAAGTCACCAGACTCAACCCAAATGGCTTTTCTAAGAGGCTGGACCAATGAACGGAGAAATTCAAGGTTAGTCGCTCACTTACTTAGCAAGTACTTAATGAGCACTTACTAAGTTAAGTGCTGGAGACAGAGGTGGAAACTGCAAGTGTGGTCTCCAACGTCAACACGGTGACGACATGTGGACAGTGAGACATTTGTATTCAGCCTGAGCCTGTCACAGGCATTGTCATCTTCGACCCGCAAACATGGCGGCAGAGCTGCTGTGCTCTCCGGAGCACAGAAGTTAAATCTCAGTACCAAGTTTATATATTAATGCAGAAAGAGAGCCAGACTGTAGTTTTATAAATTCATTTCCCCTATTTTTGTCCCTTACCACGGAAAGGTTATTAATAGCTAAATAATCATTTGTCTTTATTTATTGCTATAAATGGTAGCCTGTCTAGGACTCTGTAACAGCTGTCTTTTGCAAGAAGAGATGGTTCAACTGCATCCTTTAAACCTGCTGTTCAGTGGGGCCCAGTAAAATAAAAAATTCAGTTCTTCAGTCACAATAGGCAGACCTCAGGTCCCCAGTTGCCATATATGACTAGTGGCTACTATAGTAGACAGATATGGAACATGTCCATCGTCTCAGAAAGTTCTGTTGAACAGAGTGATCTTGGCTTTTAAAGCAACTGAGATCCTTTGTCAACCTCTGTGGCAGCAAATGGAACACATATGATGTGGAATAACAGCAGTATTTGACAATGAATACCCTCTTTTGTCAATATAATTTTAGTTAATTGGGGTTCAGTTGCTTGTATTTTGTTTAAAATATAACAAGGAAATGACAGAAGATAAAATCCCTTTTCCTCAAAAACTCGAAGCCTTGGGCCGGCCGAGTGGCACGGTGGTTAAGAGCAGGCTTGGGATGCCAGCGGCCCTGGTTCAGATCCCACATCTGAGGGCCAGTGACACTGCCCTCAAAAAAAAAACAACAAACAAACCCAAAGCCTTGTATCATAAAAAATTGTAGCAGGTAGGCAATATTCTTCCATACCTTCTAGAAGCCACAGTTACATCCCATAAAACCGCTGCCATGTCATTGTTTACATCAATCTGAAGGCAAAAGTATCTGCTGATTAAACTTGTACTTGTGTGGGCTTTTGGAAAGTAGATCTAAAACACAAATGTAAAAATAAAGTTTTTCTCAAAGGCTGATAAGTACAGGTAGCCCCTAGGAGCAATCTCAGATGCTACATTACAGCCCTAATTTTTCTTAATCCCTGCTCCTGTCCTCACTGCACAACCTGAGGGAGTGAGAGTGTGGGCTTTAGAGAACATACAGTGCATTCAAGTCCTGGCTCTGCCATTGCTAGCTTTGTGATCTTGTTTAAATGTTTCAGCTCCCTTAGCCTTACTTTCCACCTCAGTAAAAATGGGAGTCACGGCGGCCATTTTATACATAGCACATTATCTTCTTCCTTGTTCTTTTCACTTTCTACTCTCTTCTTTTGTTGTTGTTGTTGTTGTTGCATTAATTCTGGTGGTATTGTTTTAGAAACCAAGCTATTACTGAATCCTGATTTCAGTAAGTATTGCTTTTCATTCTTACTTACAAACCGCACACTTCACTCCATCAACCTCCAGGAAAGGACAAGTGGAAAAGATGGCCACCGACTGGACTTCTGGAAGAGGAAGCAGGGGCCTCCCCAGCCCCACAGACTCAGCCTTTATACTTTATCTAATTATATAATCGGATTATGATAGTTAATTTTAGCAGCCTGGTAAGATTTAATCTTGATTTCACTGAAAACGAGGTTTATTTTTACATTCCTTAAAGTAGTCCAAATTAACTTTTTAAAACAGGATCATGTTTGTAAAATTTAAAATGTTCCAAGCTTGCTTGCCAAAGTCAGTCAGTTTGGCAGTCAAGCTGAGTGAAGGCCTGTTTTATTAGTGGGACTTCTTTTAGAGACTTCTTTATGTCAGAAATGAACAGATTTTAGAGTGTGCTATGCCTCGTGGAATGCGTTGCGCTGTCTGTAATACATTTCAGAATATGAGCCTCGGTCATCTTTCACTTTAATAATAAACGTCAAGAAACAATGCCCTTTTTATTTCACAAAATTAATTAATATAACATTTTGCAATGAAGTAATATGTTCTTTACCCCCTTTCCATATTAGTACTAGTTGTTTAGTAGATACTAGACAGTGAAGAGGAAGAAAAAAAAGAAATGGTTCACATTTTCTCTTCTTCTGTTTGGTTAAAAAAGTTTAAAAAAGTAAAATACTTGGCAAACAATGAAACGTGAAAGGCATTGTTATGGATCAGTTACATCTCTAATTCTAGGAAAAGAGCAATTATTATCTATTCCATCTTCTTTTCAATCTTAAATGGATTGTTAAGTGTAATTTAAAAGAATTTATAGAACTTAACATTTGTAAGAGAATTTTGATTGCTGTACCATTTATTTTGTGTTCTTTTCAGCAAAATTGATTCTACAAAATGATATATTTTCTTTTATGCGCCAACCAGATAATCAATCGATTGCTTGGTATTTTGGAGTTTGAAGTATAGCTTGTTGCCTGGGGTATATTTGGAACTTAAATATTTGTTGAATGAATGATTACAAAATAAATTAACAGGAATTTTTTGGGGGGTGGGGTGGGGGAATTCACAACGCTTAAATTTTTTTAAAAAACCTCACAAAGTTAGATTGGTTACTGCCATCAAGTAGTCTATGGTCGAGTATAAGGAAAGAGATGATGGAAGCAAAAATAACCACACTTCTGAGTACCAAAATCAGGGTTGAAAGCGTGGTGCGAGTCCCAGAGGGCAATGGAGTCATAGGAGAGCTTAGAGAAAGCATCATGGGAAATGGGATGGGTCTTTCAAAAATGGCCAGAAATCCAATTGCCTAAAGTATGGGAACAGTAGGCCTGGAGGACAGGAGACTGGGAACAAGTGTGAGGTGCTCTAGCAACCAGTCTCTTTTGTCTGGAGAAAGGACCAGGAGGCATCACAGGGCATTGAGCCTACTGGCTCATCTCATTTGACCTTTAAAGAACAAGATGCTATAATTAGTCAAAGATGACACTCACCAGAGACAGTGGCTTCTGAATGTTGTGTTTCTATTTATTTGTTTATTTATTAAGTATCTAAGTACTTTATATACAGTAATTATATAGTTCTAACACCTTTGATTTATTGATATTTTCCTAGGCTTGTTGAACCAATTTCTCTGTACTGATGTGTATGAGGTGTGATCAGAAAATACAGTGAATGCTTAAATTAAAAAAAAAATTACTACATTAAAAGACACATTGCCTTAATCCCTCTCAAAATACTCCCTGTCTCTTCTTTTTTTTTTTTTTTTTTTTTTTTAAAGATTTTATTGGGGAATTGGCGGAGGGGAACAGCGTTGGGGAATCGGGGAAGGGGAACAGACAAGTTGCTGTCTTTTTGTTCTTCAGTTTAGTTGCGGAGGATGTTGCTTCACTGTTGGTATCGACATTGCGCTCTTCCCGGATGAGGCAGATCGGTCGCTGGCCTCTGGATGTCGCTCACCGCGGCTATTGGCAGCTCATGCTTGGCTGCCAGCCGCTCACGCTGGCTGCGGGCCACCCACCGCAGCCAATGGCAGCCCACTGCAGCAGGGGCCGCAGCCCACACCATCACCGGGGCTCGCACAGCCCAGCTCCAGGTGGAGCTGTTGTTAGCTGTAGAGGGCAGTGTCACTGGCCCTCATGTGGGATCCGAACCGGGGCCGCTGGCATCCCAAAACCAGCGCTTAACCAATGCGCCACTCGGCCGGCCCTCCCTGTCTCTTCTAACACACTTATCTCATCCTTCTTGTCATTTTCTGAAGCAGTTCTGTAAGTCCTCTTTCGTGAGTGTCTTTAGTTGTGCTGTCATCGCTGCCTCGATGTCCTGAATCGATTCAAAAAGTTTACCTTTCACGGTCATTTTGACTTTGGGGAAGAGCCAGAAGTCGCATGGTGCCAGATCTGGTGAATAAGGTGGATGAGCACACACCGTGTTTTTATTTGACAGAAATTGCGGTACCGGAAGTAATGTGTGGCACGGAGTGTTGTCATGATGCAGGATGAAGTAAAGACACTCACAAAAGAGGACTTCCAGAACTGCTTCAGAAAGTGGCAACAATGATGGAATAGTGTGTTCAAAGCGAAGGGGAGTATTTTGACAGTGGTTAATGGCAATGTGTCTTTTACTGTGATAAATTCTTTAATTTAAATATTCACCGTATCTTTTGGTCACACCTTGTATCTCCAGGGCCTAGGAAGGTGCCTGGCATTTAGTAAACACTCAGAGATTAATTATGGAACAAACTGAAGACATAACTGAGTATCAGTCAAGTCCTTCTGCAGAGCTCGACTTCATGACGTTTTAATTTAATAATGAAAATCAGGCACCATTGGTCCAATGTAATGAGATGCTTGCCAAACAGTAGGAAAAGGTTTAAAAGGCTTTGCTTCCTTTAAAATGCTGTTTTATTATTGTTGTTTGAGTCCATTTGGGGGCTACCTCCTCCTGTTCTTTAACTCTCCCCGCTAATACAATTGGTTTCTGATTTTTAAAAAATTATAGCCTTGTTCATGAAGAGGAAAGAAAGGAAAGCTAGCGGCCCAGTCACTGCCACAGCTCCGAAGCTTCTTTCCTATTTGAATGTGGATCTCCTTTTTTGAATGAGAAATCCTGGGAGAGGCTAGGAGATTGCCTCTGGTAGTCAGCCAGGAATAGCCTTCCTGTTTGCTCAGCTCTGGCCACCTCCAGGATATTTGCAAATCTAGTATAAGTGACTTTATAAGCAATCAGCAGATTATAAAAGTGGTAGATGGAACAAATTCCTGAATAAGAAAGAATTTAGGCTTATCTTCGTTCATATATATTTTATGAACTTAGAGTGCAGGATAAATTGAGATGGTCCTGGACCAGACTTGATGCTTTCTTCTATGTGAATTTACTGAGTTGATGGTTTAGTGAAATCAGTTTTGTTTTCTCCATTTGAGTGGTGCAGGGCTCTGATAGTGAACCAAGCAGTTTGAGTTTCAAGCAGGATGCTTTCTCCAGGAATGTAAGCAATTTACTGCTTCTAAGCATTATTTTTTTGTGTCTAGGAAGCAGCACGGGTGGACAGTCAGCACATTCATTCCCTCAGACCCTATTTGTGCTTCTGTGGTCACTCGGGCCTGCCCACCGCCCCCTTCCTAAAACACTGCTTTCATTATGTCACTCCTCTCCCTGCTCAGAAATCTTCCACGGTTTCCCCAAACTCCTTGACCTGACATTGAAAGTCCCTTTAAGGGATGGAGTGTGTGTTGTGGGGGAAGGAAGGGTTGTTCAGGAAGGAGGAAACTTCTATCCCTGGACAGGGACAACACGGCATATCTCAGTGAACAAGATTACTGGAACAGATTTTTGTCCTGCACTGGAGAAGTTTAAACGGAAATCTGATTAATGCCTGTGTCTTCTTTTCTACTTATATTCCCGACATCCAGACCCAGATAATTGTTTTGGTCCTGGCCAACACTAAATATGCTGAGTCTTTGTGCCTTAGGTATTAATCTGGCTTTGGGACTTTGCTTTTTAGCTGTCAGCCATTGATTTTACTATACCATATGACTACAAGAAACTGAAACCACTTCCATGTAAAGCTATTCCTAGGAGAAATATATTTAAATGTATTATTTAGTTGTTAAAATGTTCCCCTCTAACTCAGTATTAAACCTTGCATTAAGCCCCAAATTGTATTGATTTTTGTTCTGTTTTGTTTTTTACTTCCTTACCCTGACCTCCTTTTTCCTTTAAAATTCTAGTGAGCAGCATATGTCTGGTATCTCGGCCTGAGAATGTTAGACTTCATTCCAGCATCCCATGCTCTTAAATTAGTTACATTTAATAAGATTTTTCTGGCTTTCTGATGAGCTTTTCTTGGATCTCTTATTACTGATTATTATTCACATCTGATTAAGAAAAGTGCTGTCTATACTGTCATTTAACATGTTTTGTACAGGGCTCCCAGAAACAATCTGGCACGGAAAGGCTTGAGTTTAAGGGCAAGTGCTTTATAATTGAGTATAACTTTAAAATATAACACATGGAGCTGTTTGCTTTATTGCCTCCAACTAAACCGTGCAAATTTAACTTCACGGGCTGAGGAAGAATGTATTCTTTCAAACCAAGCTCCTTCTCAGCCATTTAAAAATATTTTTAATTAACCAGTTGTCCTTTTCAGAATTCTAATTGTTTTAAACCATTTCTTTAAAAAAAAAAGAAAAGAAAAGAAAAGGCACTCGTAGGCTCCTCTTTTGGGGTGTACATTGCACGGGACCAGATCCACGTGGAGTTTTGACCTTTAGTGCTGTCCCTCCTCACGCCCTCTTCTAAGTAGCAGACACAAAATGTGTTTGAAAATGAATTTCCCATGACCCGTTTCCCTCACCTTTCTGTGGGCAGCAAAATAGCTGCCCTTTAACTGGGGATCTGCTGGGCCTTGGAACTCTATCGTCTTAAGAAGAAATAATTAATAATAAAGGTGGAAATGGTGCCCCTCCCCCAAGCTCACCCAGTTCTGTATAACACAGTTCCTTTCTTGTTTACCCAAATACCTGGAGGGGAGGGGGAGAGGAGGAAAATAACAGCATTTCTTGCTTGCTAAGAGCAGGTTCTACTAATAAGATAAACAATCATTTTTAACTTAAATTGGAATTCAAGCTGTTACAGAAAAGCCTGATTTGTCCCCAGTTTTGCGGGGTTCTGAGTCTGGGTGGGACAGATGGAGACTCATGCACAAAACATATTTTTCTTTTGGAACATCACATAGAAATGCCTTTGTGGGCTACTGGGCTTGATTGCTAACTGAGGTATCTTAGCAGATTTGGTGAGTGTACTGTCTTGACCCCATTGAATAGATATCCTTAAGTGTCTGGTATTTTTCCTTCACCAAGCAGTTTGGTTAAGTTGGCTTAGGGATTTATAAAGATGTGCAAAATGCACGTTTTTATCACTGTTCACTGCAGTCTTTTATCACATCTCTGCAATATTCTTAATGTTTTTTGGGGGATATTGTACATTATTTCACAGCTAAATTGGAGGTGAGTTTTTCTCCACTAATCAGTAGCCATTGAATGCTTCCTTGGGCTTTAAAGTAAATAGAAGTGAGAGACAGCCAAGGAAATTCAGCAGGAAGGTTGCCCATAATCCATAAATATTTCAGCAGTTTTCTCCCTTAGTTTGGCATATTCCTGCCAGTTATCAAGAGAACATAAATTTTGAAGTGCAAACATTCGTTATTACAGGTAGGAAAGGTCCTAACCAGGGGCCTAGAGATACTTATGAGAGGAAAATTCAACATGGTTTTGAGTATGATTTTAGTATCACATAGTTTAGAAATTATTTTATTTTTCCTTAGCTGAAAAACCTAATGCAAAATATTCTATTTAAAAATCATGATTTAAAAGAACAGCAATTCCTTATTTTTGAAAGTTAAGACTACAAAATTTAAATTACAGAGTATACTTAAGTGGAACACTGTAAGTGCTCCATTAAGGTTTTAAAATGGGAAGGGGTGAACATCCTGAAGAGGTGTGTATATAAGCAATTAAAAATATTTAGTTTTCCGTCAACATAACATTTAAATTATTTCTTATTCTGCTATCATGGGAGTATCTCCTTTATGTAATGTTATAACAAAATGATCTTTCTAAGAATTTTAATACTGTTTTAGCATTACTACAAATATTCTAAAATAATGAATAATAGTCTCTTGAGTGTAAAGATTTTTAAAAATTATGAAATGGAACTTGGTATGCATTGTAACTATATCTTTGGTGAAGAAAATGGACTTCAATGGAATAAAGTCTCATTAAATTTATAATAGGCCGTATTAATGATTTTATTGATCCCTTACTATATGCCAGACATTGTGCTATATTTTACATGCACCCTCTGATTTAATCCTGAAAACAACCCAAGGAGTTCAAAGCTATTATTGTCATCTCCATTTTATAAATGCAGAAACTATGCTTTGAAAAAATTAAATAGCATTTAAAAAGATTAATTAAATGGCTAATAATAAGCAGCAGAGCCTGGAATTGAGTCCGGGTCTGCCTGATTTTGAAGCCTTTCCTCTTAGTCACATCTCTGTGCTGCTAAAACATATGAGAATGATTTTTTGTTGTTGTTGTTAAAACTTTTTTTTTTTTTAGGTTCAGTAGTACAAAAACCAGTTACTGGGTGCTTGCTGTGTAGTAAGCACTGTGCAAGTTCACTGTTGAAATCGCAGAGCTGAAGTGGCACAGACCACAGCCTCAGGCCGCCCTGGTCATTTTTAGACCATGCACATGGCAGAGGCATGGTGTTACCTTATATGAACCCCAGGAAAGATCCTGCTGGATTTCCCCAATCTGTTTGTACCATCTCCGTGTTGTACCTCAAAACCACACCTAGTATCGGACAGATAGTGGATACTTGGAAATGCTAGTTGTAATACATGGACTTTACACGTTTTAAAGTAATATATCCTTTGGGGGAGGAGTTGTCTACAGCTGAATTCTCTGATTTAAATGTCATGCTCCATGCTGTCATCTTCAGGGTTTGTATTGATTTTGCTCCAGGCACCAGACTACCAAACATTGCTTGCTGTAAGAAACTGGAGGGTGTAGACTTTACCCCTTAAGATTTGATGCAATCTAACATAACTCTGTCTTCACTGCTGACTCCTAAACATTCTTCCTTCAACAGCTTTTTTCATGTGCTCCACTATCCAGTTTACATAAACCGTGGTTTACTCTCTCAAGCCCCAGAACATGGGTGGGCAGCATCATCTACTGCTTGATGAAAACAATCGAAACGTTTGCTATAGTATTGTACAGAGATTGAGAATGTGGGCTTGGAGTGGGCTGCCTCTTGGGTTTGAATCCTGCCTCTACACTCACTGTGTGAGTTTGGGTGACTTACCTAATCGTTCTGTGCCTCCGGTCCCCATCTATAAAATCTATCCCTACCTCAAAGGATTAAGAATTTTAAAATGTTTGAATAGATGTCAAGTGCTTAGGAATGTTTGGCTCATAGTGAAGGTCTGTAAATGTTGACTCTTAATGCTTTTAATATATGACTGTACTTAATCCTTTTACTTTTTGTATGACCTCTTTCCCTTTTAATATCGTGCAGCCTAACTTTTACCATCACTCCTTTCCTGGTGATACCCAGGTCAGTGATCTCTTTGACAAACTCATCTTGTTTCTTCTCCTTGGTTCTAGAGCATGCAACCCCCATTGGCCACCCGTTCGTAAACCATTGGCTTTTTTGTGTTCTACAGCCCTACACTTTTCACGATCCTGTGCTTTTCTTTCTTCTCCTATGCAGTGTGACCACATCTGCCCCCTCTCACTGTTGATGGAACCTCCTCTTCCACCTTTTCACATGACTGTCATTTCCATACTACCTTACTCAGGGTTTATTTCTTACCCCCTCCCACCTGTTAAAAATTTCAGATCTTCATTTCTGCATCTCTCACTGTAGTGGATATCTCTGTATTCACAGTAGCATGTAGGACATCTTCATTGAACTATTCTGCCAAAGTATCAGAGGAGTGCACTTACTGTATAGATACAGTTGACTCAGGTATGATCTTGAACTTTGGAAGAAACTGAAATATAGGGAAGCAGAATGATTTTTTTTTTTTTTTTGAGGGCAGTGTCACTGGCCCTCATATGTGGGACCCGAACCAGGGCCGCTGGCTTCCCAAGCCAGCGCCCAACCACCGCGCCACTCGGCCGGCCCTGTTTTATTTTTTTTTGTTTTTTTTCAGAATGATTTTTAATAATCTATTCAAAAGTAACATAATGACAGGTAACAGTACCGGAAGTAACTTTGCTGTAGATCCTTGAAGTTCTGTTGCTCATCAAAGGCCATTTAGAGGTAATCTAAGATCTTGACTTTATAAGTCATTGGGACAGATATTTCTAAAACTTCAAGAGAAAAGATGAATTAAGACTCACACCCATTTAAATCATTACCAAGACTTCATTTTTATATGTTTTCCTAAACTTGAGCTAACTTGAATTTTAACTCTAAAGCTCTATTTAAACTTTTATTTTGGGCTATTATAAAAAAGGTGATCCTTCAGGCAAAACTAATCTATGGTGATAGAAACCTAAATGTTGGTACCCCTTGGGGTAGAATACAATTATTGTTTGAAAGGGGTACAAGTGAGCCTTGTGGGGTGCTGGCACATGGCCCATGTCTTGATCTGATCAGAGGTTACATGATGTATACAAATGTAAAAATCCATCAAGCTGAACACTTAAACTTTATGCCTCTTAACGAAGAGTTGGCGAAATAGGAATAATTTAAAAGAATGACATAGGAATTTAAGAATCTCTCCACTTTAACCCTAAAATTTCCTTTTACTTTCTTGGTTAGTCCATATACACTTGGAAGGGAGGGACAATAGTCTGTTCATTTTTATATTCCTGGTTATGCAGTGAGAAGGGGATTGGAGGCAGGAGGAATGTTTAAGGGCTCACATACTCACCTCATCCTAGGAGAGTTTCTTAATAAACTCACCTTAATAAACTGAGCTGCCATCTTGACATTTATATGTGTGTGTGTGTGTGTGTGTGTGTGTGTGTGCACATGCGCGTGCGGGCATATGTGTGTGTACACATATGTATGTCTCTATATGTTTTCCTTGATTTGAAATAGCATACTTAAGTTGCATTTTTATTTCAAAATCTAAAAAGTAGTATGTTTTGTGACATGATCACATTCTTGCACATATCCTGCCTTATTTTCTTTTTCCCTCAAATCTCTGTCAGCCTCTCAGCTTCCTGTTTTGGTACTTGAGAGAAGAAACTGTATCTTTTACTTTTTACTGCTCAACAAGTACATGAGGAGTTGGAAATTTTAAGGTGGAGAAGAGGTGACAAAGGAATGATTTAATGATGCTGAGAAAAGAAAGGGCTGGCCTTAGTCAGCCTTCCTTCGGAAAGATAGTAACGCATTTTGTCCACCCCTCTGCCAAAGATTTTATGATAGACATAAGTCAGGATTATAACAAGATGTAAGTTTTCCATATGGAAGAGCCAGATGTAAAGCCAGGAAGAAGGAACAGAGACAAAATGTTTTTAACATTTATGACAAGAAGGAGTCCTTGGATTCTACCAACGTAAAGCCTTTTCCTCCAAAATACGTCAACCTATGACATAAAGTCAGGTTCTGGCAAAACTTACTCTTGACTTAGAGTTGAATGTAAGTTAATCTTTGCACAAGGAAAGCATGTGGGAGTCTTGGTGTAATATTACTGCCCTTGAGGCTGTTGAAATTTTCTTTAGGATCTTTGTCATAGACTATAATTTAGCATGTGCATATCACCAGAGAATTACAGTTCTCCCGTTGGGTTGGGTTGGGAGTCCATTTGATAATCCCTTCCAATCTTTCATTAACTGGAATTGTTTTCAAGTAACAGATGCAAGAATAACACACTAAACCCATTAGTTTCTAAAGGGAATTAGGATTTCCTAGACACATTCTGTTGTGGGGCTTGCCTATTTTGAAGCCAAAATAGCTGAAACAATGTGATTCTGTGAAAAGGGTTGGATCCGTGGATCCATTAGAATAGATTAATCAGACCCTAGTATGTATAAAACCTTAATACAATGAAACCCCTTCATAACTCAGTGGGTTCCTGACTTCCACCTAACTCCCATTCTCAAATGGGGCCAGACTACCATTCTTATCTTTGACAAGCCCTGAAATCATAGGCAACCCCCTTTCAAGAAGTAGGAAGGCAGGAAGCAGATCTCCCAATTCCCATCGCTCTCCCAGCCCAGT
Organism: Aselliscus stoliczkanus; assembly: GCA_033961575.1. Taxonomy (NCBI): domain Eukaryota; kingdom Metazoa; phylum Chordata; class Mammalia; order Chiroptera; family Hipposideridae; genus Aselliscus; species Aselliscus stoliczkanus. The sequence continues at coordinate 12,584,780 of CM066734.1, forward strand.
TTCCCCAAATCTGGCCAACAAAATGGCACCAACTAACCGAGATTTTTCTGTCAGCACTATTATTGTCCTGGAAGGACTGAGTTTCATAATCTGCATTTGTCCCATTGATAATTAAACTCAAGGGAACAACTCTTACTAGATGGCGCCAGAATGGGTTTGGATGGTTCAGCTAGACCATGGAAATTCAGTCCCTAGCAGCACAGCTGCTCCAGGATTGGCTCATCATTGTCACAATATCAGATGCCATCCACTTTGTGAAAATGAATTCTCAGATTCTACTTTCCCCCCTTAAAACAGGGCCTTACAGAAAATGATAATTGAAGCGTCACAAAATAATAGTAAGTGACACTGGGAAAAAAATTGACATCTGGATCCAGGCTAACTCTTTAATTGTAAAAGAAGTCATAGAAATTGCCAAAGAAATTTAAAATGCATGTCCAAAACATCATGTTAAAAAACATGCCACAAGCTAGGAAAGAATATTTGCCACAATTGTGATGTTTCATAGCTTTAAGACAGGCCTCTTATAAATAAATAGGAAATACAGATAGATAGATATAACCAAAAGAGACAAAGTAATGTATTAGTGTGCATACGGTTGTGTGTATAATATCAATAAATAATGATAAATATAATGGAACATTATACAGCTACTAAAAAACATGTGAGAAAGCTTATTATCCAAAGGGATAACATTTTAGGCATGCAGTATGATCCTAGTTGTATCTACATTTAGTGTGTATATTTAGGCACAAAGGATAAAATACTGAAAGGATAGATCAAAAAGAATTACAGAAGTTAGATCTGTGTACTGAGAGTAAAGGTGACTTTTTTCTTTATAATTTTCTTAATTTTCAGACTTAAAAAAAAATGAATGTGTTTTATAATTATAAAACAAAGCCCACAGTAAAACAACACTTATCTCCTCATTAAAGCTGGGCTCCTCCTTTAAAAATTCAAGTTTATATTTTAGAATGGACTAAACATTAACCAAAAAAAAATGATCGAAGGTAAATATTTTAAATAAATGAGGATTTTTATCATGACTTTCTTAAACAGTGGATAGGAAACTCAGGAAAGAGCCTTTGGAAATTCAAAAATGACTTTTCATTTGAGCACCGTTTCATGTTTGCTCTTCTGGTAAAACCCACGGGGTGGTAAACGAGGCGATCCCTGACCACTTCTTACCATGAGCGTCTCTGATAACCCGGCACAATCTCCTACCGTGTATTCTTCCTCCTTGGACATACACGAACACAAAAGTGTTGGTGGCATCACAGTTCAGTAGTCTCCATGTCCATCTAAAGCTAACAGGCAGGGGACTGTGTCCCGTCCTCCCACCAAGCACCTTTTAGCACTTTCTCATGAAACCATTTATCTAGCCGTTGAAAACTCCTCTCTCTCCAGCGATTCACATGAAGAGCCAGCATAATTTTTCAAAGCATTTTCAGACACTAGTGTTTAACTCCCTTACGGGAGGATTGTTTTGTTGATTATTCACATGAAGTATTTCGACATAGAATTTTGATGAGAGGAAACTGGCTTCCTAGCTTTTGCCTTGGCACAGTGTTAAAATACTTAACATAGTGACTTATATTATCTGAAATTCCACAGGAGAATACAATAGAATTTCACAACAGAAAAAGACCTTAGAAATAATTTCATCCAAACTCTCTTTACTTTACAGATGAGGATTGAAGCCAGAGAGGTTAAAACCCAAGATGAACACCCATTTCGTAACAGATCTTCCTCCTTCTCACTGTAGTCTTTTTAATCCATTATCCTCAGCATGAGTCCCTAAACTTTGGTGTGACATTTGGATATCATTGGCATATACAGTAGGTTTGGGGGTTACAAACAGAATCTCCGCCATTGTGAAATGAATACACTGAATTGAGGGTTTCAGCCTAGCTGCCCAGCACCAGAGCGGCCCAACAACCTCACTACACTTTCAGATCACGTGGCCCCACCCTGTTGGGATTGTCCTCATTTTGTTTCAGAAAATTCTCACTTGTCCTCAATCTCAGTCTTTTAAGCCTAGTTGATTTTTTTTTTTTTTAACTCGGACTTTTGGCTGAGAAGAAAACCCTCTTCCATCAGTATTATTTTTATAAAAACTGAATAGAGTTTTGCTTTGATCTGTATTTATTAACGCTTTGGACCGTTATTTGAGTTACATAAATTTAATTTTTAAGCCAAAGGATGACTATGAGAAAATGTAGTTAAGGAAGCAAAATCAGTTCGCTGTATATTGCTCTTAAAAGCATAACTAAAGAATTTCTGTAGAAGTTGAGGGAATAGTCTATTCTCCTGGCTAGTAAAATGAAGATATCACAACAGCTGCAAGGTATTGGTTTCACTGTTGGAATTCATTTTGATACAGTGGATTTTTATTATTTTTTTAACTCCCCCCCAATTTTTTTTTTTTTAATAGCAGGTGTGATTTTTAACCTTCCAAAGTGAAACTTGTGAGTAAATTTGTAGGGGCAAAATAATCCCAAATATGTGGGAAATGAATTGAAGAAGATTGATAATCTTCCTTGTAATTTTGAGCTCGAATTATAGCCTTCACGTTGAACAAAATGTAGACGTGTTATATTAAATACTGAGAACCAGCAAACGTTGGAGGAGAAGATAATGGCAACTTTATGAATTATGATCCTTTATACTTCTGATCTCTAGTCTAATTGATGAAGGCCTTGAGATAACTTAAAATTATTAAAGTAGATAACTTAGTTTCAGAAATGTAGATGTACCTCACTGGGGCTATAATTCATGGATAAACTCTTCTTTGTATGATTTGTACAGTTTGTAATGAAAATACAGAAAATGTTTGCTATGTCAGAGACAGGATCCATACAGTTTTGAAAATGGAGAGATGTTTGTGTATCTTTCTTACCGGAATAAAAGTACTGAAATATATTTGTTGAATCAGGCTTAATGTAAGACCCAAAAATGCACTTATAAAACTGTGCCCTCAACCTCCACACTGATCTTATGGACAGCTTCCTTGTGCCACTAACTTCACCTTGGTAGACACTGATACTCTTTTTAGGTCATTATATAAAGGGGTATTAAATGTAGTTTTTGGCATTTCTAATTGTACTTAAGACACAGCATTATATATAAATATTAAACAACAGCGAGTATGAAATGTGTTAGAATGTTCTCATAGGATATGTAAACCTTGGTTTATCCAAATTTTCACCAGATTTTTTTTCTTGTTACACCATATATATTTATGACAATTGATATGCAAAGCTTTGATTCACATATTTATAAGATTCTCAGAGGCTTTCTGAATCATTAAAGGAAGATTCAAGTTTTTTCCATTTATCTCTCAGCACTGTATACCTTGAACACTGCCATGCTCCCAGCCTCGTCTCTCTTATCTTTCATGTTTCCCCTTTCTAGTCTATCCTGCACTTTGCTACCAGGTCATTCATCCTAAATTTATCATCCGAGTATTTGTTCTTGCTTAAGAAACTTTAGCAGCTTCCTACTTCTCTTATCCAGTTTGGTCTCTTTCCCCCAAAACAACCCCTACTCCAATAAGCTGCCCTCCTCACTATTCACTGACAGGAAGTCCTACTGACATCGCCCACGCCGCTGTGTGACGCCGTCTGGCATAGGTGTTGGCACAGTGTTGGTTTCCTTTCTCTCTCCTGTTTACCTGCCTGAAACCTACTTTAAGACCTAGCTCACATTCTACTTCTTATGTCAAGTTCAGGGGCTACTCTTTGGACTTCTCTGTTCCAGTATTATCTCTCTTCCCCATTCACTTAATGCTTCTGCACCTTTAAATTCTGATTATTTCTTGTGTTATTCTCTAATTGTTTCTTGTCTGGAGGTCACGTTTTCCTGGCAGATCGTACAAGGCAGTGGTTCAAGCTCTGACCCGTGTGGGCTGTACTCCAAGACCTACTGAACCAGACCCTTGTAAGGGGCCTGGAAAACCCTGTTTTTAATAAGCTACCCAAGTGCCTCCAATGGCTATCAAATTGCTTGTTGTCACTTAAACTGTCTACTGATATTCAAATTGAACAACATGAACTGCAGATTTTGTATTAAATGCATTTTTAAAGTTCTTTGAAAATTTATGATCTGTGTATATGTTACTTCTTTTCATCTAGTTTGGTAGCCAGGGTGCCCAATTCCCCCCAAATTCTGTATCAGTGTCAGAAATTTTCAAATAAAATATTTCAGTCACATATACGTAAATGAATACCTATGCAATTTTTCTTTATAAAAATTCTTTTCACTTCTTAAATATCCAGCTAATTCATGAACACATTTTCCTGAAGAATTCAGAAATGCAAAGTAAAACTCAACTCCTGATTTCTTCCCTTGGTGGCAAAGAGGGCTTTCAATTTGCTGTGTTCCCTTCTGAATTTTTAAAATACATTTATATATTTTAGATTTAATTTTTTCCATAAGCACAGTAGGAACTGTTTTGCAGCTTCTCACTTTGTGTTGGCACTCTTTCCATATCAGTATGTGTGTGTTTGTTCATTCTGTATAGTGTTCCATAGTATGGGTGTATCAACATTTATTTAAGCATCCTTTTATAATAGATGGACATTCAGGTCACTCCCACTTCTCCTTGTTGTAAACCTCAATGAACATCGTTGCATGTGACTTCTTGTGGACATGCGCCATTTGCTCTGGGATAAAGCCTTCCTGCTCTGCCTGCCTTTCTATTTTCAGTTCTAAGCCTGCATCAGTGTCCTTGTCTCCAGGTTGTGGCAATAAGCACAGGATCAAGTCAGAAAATTGGCCTTCTAGACCTGCTCTCCATTGATTCACACTGTGACCTACACCTCTTTCTCCCTTTTTAATGTGGCGGTGTTAGCTGGGCTGTCTTTTAGGGTTCCTTACAGTTCTAACAATCTCTTACTCTAATTGGCTTGTGGGCATAATGCCATTCATTTTTATTATATTCAGCTTTTTGCAAGTGCCATTTCATTCTTGCAAAGTAAATCATAAAGGTTCACACACAGTGCTTATGAAATAAAGAGACGAGATGCTTTATTTCACATTAGTCTTCCACATGACTTCTTAACTGAGGCTTGAATGCCATTTCTAGATGAACTAGCAGTAATGCTGGGGGTCACAGGAGTAGGAATACCTTTTTTCTTTTAGATAATTCTCAACAGTTTACAGAGACCTATTACTCACACCACCTCACTTTTAGGTATTATCCATTCCTCACAAACCCTGAGAAATTAAAGGACTTGCTCAAGGTCATTCAACTAATGAGTTTGAGGGCCCAGACTACCTTGCATCTTTTGATTCAGTAAGTTCTCTGTTTTCTTAAACACTTAGATTCCTCAAACTCAAATATTTAACATATGCTAAATTCCTTTTTATTTTCTGAATTTCTTTTTTAACATTTAAAAAGTGCCTGATATGTATTAGATGGTCTTTACATATGAGTCCTCCACTCCCAAGCTTTTCCTGCTGCCTCCTCAGTTATTTTATATTTTGTGTGTAGTAGTTGAGACTCCATTTGGTTATGATGGTTTCAGACAAGGCTTCAGACATCAAGATGGCTGGTACTTTGAATCTGCATCCCTTGAGCTTTCGGGAAATGCGTTACGCCAGTAGTTGTGGTTATCGTGACTCTTCAAATTGCTCGACACACTCCATAAACTTTTAGCTCTGGTGCATGAAAGATGAATCAGAGGCCAGGCATGGCATGTCAGCAGGGTTCCTGTTTCATCTTCATGCTAGAACCCAAGTTGTGCCAGTGATGAGTCATGGAAATACTGAGGGATGAAGAATTGATGTTGTTTTTGTTGGAAATCTTTTAAAAGATGCTCATCAAAGTGTGGATTCTTTATTTTTAGACACTTTCTTCCTAACATACCAGCACTGAACTGAAGTTATTACTTGCAGAATATTTACAAAAAGGCAAGATGGCGCAGTCTATGGGACTATTGAGATGGAAATGTGCTACCCCAAGTACTTTCTTCCTTAAGTTTGGTTACTACCAGGAAGTGGAGAGCATATTTCCTTCATAGATTTTTAGTTGTTCAGACATATACAAAGCTGTTTCTTTCCAGATCTTTGATTTTCCTGAATTCTAAGAAGAGCTATTTGGAATCTGTGAAAGCTGATACTATCCCTTTGTAAGTTGTGATGTTAATTCTGCAGCTATGTCAACAAGAGAGTTCTCTAGACAGGCGACATGTTTTCATGTTTTAGCATTCCCATTTCCTTAACCCTGCAACCACCCACTCTCTCCCCCAAAATTATTAAAGGAGAGAGAAAAGGTGAGGAAAACAAAGACACAGACCATTTATACTTCTCCATTTTTTTCTGTTTCTTGTTAACTTTTTCCCTCCCATACTACTTTTTTCCTATTACCTTAAAAAAAAAACAAAAAAAAACCTCCCTTGCCTCTGTATCTGCCCTAACCCCCGCTTATCATGATTATCCCGTTCTGTACCTCCTGCCCTCCCTCCTTCTGACAACTTTACAGTCTCATTAGTTGTTCCCTTGACTGATATATGTGCACATACCAAAGTTCACTGGTCATTGGAGTCCGGGAGCCAAGGTTCTCCACTGCTATTACAGTTCTCAAGTGTGAAGTGCCAGCGGCCTTTTATTACTAATTATGAGTACTCGAGTTTGTAAGTGCCTAATGTTTTTTAAAAGCGGAGTTGAGCTTGCTCTGTAACAACGTCACTGTCATCCACTTTCATGCAGAAATGCTTTCTTGAGTGGGAGAGGAGTGACACTCCGCCTATTCCTCTGGGTATTGGGCACAGCCCATACTCATCTATACAGCCTGTGGGAGTGTGTCTTGAAACATCCAAATGTCATCTGCTTTGGTGCTTTTTCTCATCAGAAAAGAAGGCTGAACATGATGAAAATCTCATTAAAGAACAGGCAGATGTTCCCACCTAAAATTATTATTGTTTGTTTTTTGGTGTGCTTTGGACATATGGCATTAAAAGGTGAAAGGACTCTAGAAAAACATTGTTAAGGTTAGATTTATTTGTTTTTACTAGTCGTTATTTATCACCACAGGTCGTGTGTTAGTGTGAAAAATCATCCTACAGGTTTTATTAGATAGATATTAAAAGTAGCAAATGGGAAAGATTTTTACAAATGGAGGAAGGCTACTTTTGATTGATGAAACTGTGTGATGGATACCGTTGCCTGCCTCCTTTCTCCGATATTTTCTGGTAAGAGGTTGCAAGGGAAGAATTAAAGATGGTGAAGCTGTGACTCAAAGAGGTTTCATGTTTTACCTGTCATCGTGGTTTGGGTGTTTCAAACATCTGTTTGTCGTGTCCATTAGTTTATAAAAACTTCAAAGGGATCTAATGTTTTCCCAGGAGGTATCTTTGTGGTAACCTCAATTTTTCTTTTTCAATTGATGTCGACAATCTTTACTTACGGTCTCAAATTTAACATAAAATGAAGTCTTTACTCAAGCAGAAAGAATGCGATGAATCTATAGTTGTTTCTGTCTCTGGGGAGTAAACTAGGCACAGATCCATGAATTTCTCAGTTACAGACAAAAGTGAGTGGATGGTGAGTAGGAAGAAAGAGAATATTTACCTTTGTTACAACCCAAAATAAAATACCATGTTTTGCAGCCTCGTATTGGGATCTATTCCTGTGGCTCTGGGGATCACTTTAGACCTAAAGACAGCAAAAATCTATGACCTTATTATGGAAATCCAAGAAGCCGTTTTGAGCATGTGTAACCTGAAAACTAGAAGTAAAAAATTAGGGCCTTGTGTGCAAGTTAAGTGATTTGCTTCTTTGTTCGGTGCCTTACTCTCCCTCTCTGGAAAAATAAATTTTCTTGCACAGCTCCTTAATAGCTTCATCACTGGTGTTCAGATAGCATATTCTTTAAAAATCAGTAAACACTTGTGGTGATAGACGCACAACTCTGCAAAGTACTAAAAACCATAATCTTACACTTTAAATGGATTAATTATGTGGTATATGAATTACATCGCAATACAACTGTAATATTAGAAAAATCAATATTTGAAAATATCGTAAGGTTTTTGGGTTCTCTTTTTCTTGGTATATTTACTCTCAAAACTGAATGTTCTTCATGACTTCTTCACCAGTAAACATGTTTGTTGAAAGCCCCGTCTGTTCACCAGCTCACTGGTGTTGCCTTTCGCCCCTGCCCTCTGCACACTCGGATGGCCGGGCAGGCTGAGTGCTCAAGGCTGGGAGGCTGTGCTCTGAATAGTCTCCTAGCATTTCACATGCGTGCTTTCTAAACCTATGCATGCCAGCTGGGCTTGTTTGTGTAATTATGTCATTTAATTACATTTTAAAAATAATCCATTTATATGTAGGTTCTAAAAGAAAGAGTTATATCTTTTTAAAGGAAGGCATGGGCTTTGGAAAGACTAGATAAAGGTAATTGCTATGTAAAAATTGACATTGAATTAGGTATGAGAGGAACAATTGTAAAGGATTTGGAGGGAAATCATTAAAATTGAAATGTGTAGTATATTCAGGATACTGGAAATTCTCCTAAGTCCTCCCGAAGACTGGAAATCCTGGACAATGCAGTGAAGCTTACATCAGAAAGGATGGCAGCTGAGTACATTTATTTTCAAGTTACAATTAGATAGTTAAAGAATGTATATGGCACTTGTTTAGAATTTTTCACTTTAATAAACCTGTCTGATTAACCATCAAATGAATACCTTTGATTTGCAGCATTGAATAAGAGGCCATTTACAGGATTCAGAAACATGAAAAACTTACAAAATGTAGTAAAATGAGTGGTAAAGGAGCTTTGGATTGACAGATAAGAATGGGCTGAAGTTACAAAGTGTGTGTGTGTGTGTGTGTGTGTGTGTGTAACAGCAAGAGACAGAGAGACAGAAAGATAGAAACAGAAAATAAAACTAAATTTACCTATATTGATATTTATGTCCCCATATTCTTGCTATCCAGTGACCACTGAGAAAAGTAACAAAAGATGCTCATTCATTAATCTAACAAATTCTGATCTGACATCCACAAAGGACCATACATTATCCTAGGTTACAGAGATGGGAACACAAATAAGATATAGTCCCTCTTTATGCCTTAAAGTCCTTTTTCGCTTTTAGAAATGAATTCTCTTTATGGCACATACATAAAAAGAATGCAATTCTTTCATAATGCTGTGAATATTTGGTCCCATATCAAGAGTAATAACTTGAAGTAGAAAGATTGGAAGACAGATTTTTGCATATTGTTTTGTTTTGTATCCTCAAAGTATGGGACAGCCTGGTGGAAGATTTCAGATTGAGAGAGTACACAGGTAGGGAATTCACTCATTTATTCAGCAAATATTTAAGTATCCTCTCTTTATTAGTATAATGGTTACCAAACTTTTTGATCTCATGACCGCTTTACACTTTCAAAACTTATTAAGGATCCAAAGAGCTTGTTTATATGTGTTATATCTGTTAGGTACTATATTGGAATTAAAACTGAGAAATTCAAAAATTTTAATTTGTTAACTCATTTAAAAATAACAGTAATCCCTTTACATGTTAATATAAATAACATTTATATAACAAATAATACATTATGCAAAACAAAAAAATTGAGTGAGATGATTAGCATTGTTTCACATTTTTGCAATTCTCTTTGATGTGTGGCTGAACAGAAGACAGTGGAATTCGCATACCTGCTTCTACAGTCTATTGCATTGTACTGTTTGGTGGAAATAGATGAAAGTGCATAGAAAATCTGATCTGACATCCACAAAGGACCATGCATTCAGTATCCTAGGTTATGGAGATGAGAACACAAATAAGATATTTTCATATAGAAAATATATGAATTATATAGAAAACCTAGCCTGACCCAGGTATGGAGCTAGAAAAGGAGGCCCACCAGACCCTGGGATGGGTCTCAGGAACTCCCATACTATGAGAACACTAGTACTTGGGGGTAGTGAAACACGAGTAGTGAATTTGGTTTGTTCACCCAATATTTGTGACATGCTTACCATGTGCCAGTAAATTGGGAAAAAAATAATCTGGTAGGAATAAAGAGTTTGGACGTTGAAGCTGTGTTGGAGTTTGGAGTTTCTTTAGACGGCTTATTATATCGGGGGTGCTGGAATGGGGTATGAAGCATGAGAGGAAATAATTACACAGTATGGGGAAGAGTTGATTGAGTACAGAGCCCATACTTGTTAAAATGGCTGTGCACTTAGACACTAAGAAATTGAAAGATGGAGAAACAGCTTCTGCCTCTTGAAGAGGGAATTGCATACGTCTAGTCTAAGAAAGTGTTGAGGTCCTATTTTTAAAATGGTGTTGGGGATCCTTGATAGGTAAGCAGCAGCTTGGATTGGAGATGGATGTTGATTCTTGTAAGAGAGATGAGTGAATGGGTAGCTGTAGATTTGGAGAGTGGTATAGAGTATGACTGATTCCACTGGGAGGGATATGAGTCTGGACTGGTTACCAGCCACTCTAGCACCCAGCTAACTGCTGTGCAAGATGACCAACATTCATTGTTAAATCCGTGTGTGTTTAAAATCTCAGTTGTCTTTTTTAACCCTTCTAGGATTCTTCCAAATCCTAGAGAGAGAGCAAGTAAAATGTTAAATACATATGTTAAGCTTTTGTTTATGTTCTGGTGCCTTGTTTCTGATGGTTTCCCCTCTGCTTTTTTTTTTTTCCAGAACATCCAGACCCTTCAAGTTACCCAAAAGGTAAAGTAATCTGGATCCTCTTATTAAATAGCACACTTACTACCATGTTCTTCCCTTCTAGTGGTTTCTCCACATTTTGCTGCTGTTTCCATTTTCCTTATTTATATTTTTATGAAGAAAAAAAATTTCCCCCGAGTTGGCTGCTTGAGGAATCCTGTATCTCCAAAAGTGGTTTTAATCTCTGGGGTAGATTTTTAGCCTTTAAATTCTATTTCTGTTTAATTATTTATGTTTGCCTAATTATTTTGCATTTCTTCTTATAATGGATTGGCTTCTCAGTGATCTAATTTATTGACAAGAGAGATACTAATTCTGCCAACTTTATGATTTAAATTCATGGCACTTTATTTCAAATAGATTGTTGGTGTTTCTTCCTAAAATTTTTGTTACCCTATTAAGATGGAGGTATTCTTTTATGTGGAAATTCTAAAGTTTTATGTTTTAGTAAGAACAGCAAAATTTTTAAATGGATAGAAGTTTCTGGAAAAAAGCATTGTCTCACCGGATGTCTTTGTATATTGTGGTTCCAGATATAGTATTATTTTACCTTAAGAAATTCTTAAGTGATCTCTGAAATTCACTTCTTAAGCTCAGATGCTGATAACTGAAGCCTGCCTCAGTTAAACTACTACTTAAATTTTAATTAGTAAATTCCCCTTTCATTTTAAAAAAAGATACTTGTGGTAAAATATACACAGCATGAAATTTACCATTTTAATCATTTTTAGTGTATAGTTTTATGGCATTAAGTCCATTCACATTATTATGCAACCATCTCCACCATCCTTTTCCAGAACTTTTTTCATCTTGTAAAAGTGAAACTCCATACCCATTAAACAATAACTATACATTCCTCTCCCCTAGCCCCTGGCAACCACCACTCTGCTTTCTGTCTGTATGAATTTGACTGATCTAATACCTCATATGAGTGGAATCCTACAATATTTTGTATGATCTTGTGACTGGCTGATTTCACTTAATATAATGTTCTCAAATTTCATCCATATTGTAGCATGTGTCAGAATTTCCTTCCTTTTTAAAGCTGAATGATATTCTACTGTATGCGTTGACTACATTGTGTTTGTCCATTTTTACAAAAATAATATGGGAAAAGACAAAGGGAAGAGGTTATACACGTAAATATAGCATATTAAGAAAATGAGTTTCCATATTTAGAAGCAATAGAGCCTTCTCAAATGACTAAAACTGTATTTTTCTATTAGATTGGTATTTTTTAAAAGTCCTAAATTCTGCTTTTAGTATATACACATATAAATACAAGTTCTTCAAAACAGCCTTTCCTGGTTCCCTTTTCCCACCCTAGCTGGAAGTAATCTTTTCCTTTGTTGAATTCACAAAACATTTTATCTACATTCCTCTGAAAACACAGCTCTGCTTACCTGGTTTTGTAGATATTTGTGTACCTGTCTGATTTTATGTGTTAGGCTCCAAGTTCCTTGCAGACAAGATCCGTGCCTGCCATTTTTGTATTCCCACAATGCCCTGCATCCTCACTATGTAATGCTAATTGTTGAATGAATTTATTAATTCAGAAGAAAGAGTTTTGTATCCTATTTTCTCAAGCTTCAATCATTCCTCCCACTACATTGATAGTTGATGCCATTTGGTTTGTAGGGGAAAATGCGTAATGTCTGCTTCATTTGAAAGAAAGTTGATCCATTTAAAGTCAAATATAATGAATAATTTTATAACTGGAAAGTCACGATTACTAACATTTTGAAATATTTGCCTTTGAAAGACAGGAGAAATAAGAAGATTTGTTAAGGGAAATACAAAGGAAGAAACCAAAGATGAGATTTTTTAGAAAGAAAGGGGCTAATATTGCTCAGGTCACGAAAGGTGAAAGCCAAGACCAGTTAGTTGATTGGGCAGTTTCAGAAGAGTCAGGAGAGCAAACACTGGGCTAGAAGGGGTTAAGGATTGGATGGTTGGTCAGGAAAAGGTCTCAAGTCCAAGGCACTTAACACTCTCTGTTGAGAGGCTCTGCTCAGGAGGGAAAGGAAGAAAGTAGAGTGTTCCCAGAAAGGCTTGGAAGGGCAAAGGAAAAAATATCCTTGTAGCTAAGGGAGGAAAATTGACCGTGGAAGGGGCTTATTGTAATACAAATGGCCCATTTAAAAGAGGCCCCCACATGATGTCACTTGAGCATAACTTATTCCTGTCAGACTCTGAGTTTATTTATTTTATCAGTTATTTCTGATCTGGTGCCAGAGTAAACCCAATGATAAGGTGGCTGAGAATCTCTGAGTATATTTCAGGGACTTCCCACTGGATACTCATGAGAACTCCAGCATGGTAGTAAAAAGCTAGACCAGGATGCCAGGCACCAACTCAGATCCACAGGTCACCCAGGAGCACATTTCGTTCACTCTGCCATGTCTGTCTCCTCCTGTAAAGGAAGATGAGCCCTTAAGATCTGTGTGCTATTTGAGACTTAATCTACTGAGAAGATGCTGTGAACTTTTTAGAACTTTTTATACAGCAGTGCTTGCAACCTAAGCAGCTGCTCCAGCCCTGGGCGCCTCAGGGAAAACTGTGACCTGATCGTTCATTGGAAAATGACTGCCTGCCGTAACTCAGGTGTTACAGAGGCAGATTGCATTTACACAGGTTGGGATGTTGTCTAAAGATTTCTAAAATTAGATCAGGCAGCTGAAAGATGAGTATTAATTACATGATATGCAGAAGAACATAATAGAGTGAAAGGAGCAATTCTTTTGAAAAGTCTTCTAATATGCATGTGGTGCACTTCTGAAAATAATACGCGAGAGCCCTATTCTTTAAACTTAGTTAGAATACATTCCTTGAATCCAGACTCACCAGGAGTGGAATTAGCGAAAAAAACTTAGCAGTGAAATTTTACAGGCCATTTTTAATTTCCTTTACTTCCCCAAGTTTCCTGCTTTATTAGATGTTTATCTTAATATTACAACCATTGTTTGAGTTTCATATTATACGTGAAACTTTTGTTTCCCACGTGGTGCCTGTAGCTATACGATATCTCAGCATAGAGGGCCGGATGAGCAGAAATATCCTCGGCAATAATATTGTGGGGTTTAGGGAGAAACACTTGTCTGAATAAAAGCTCTTCAGACAGAATAGCTGGGCTTTCCCCCATGCTGCTTTATGTATTCAGGATGGTGGTTCCATTTCTTCAGTGGGAACCATTGTCTCTAGGAAAGGTTAGCACATGGAACAGCTGTGTGAGGAAGTGGGACTGTAATAGAGTGAGGTGAAACCTGTATGGAAGGATTGTATTGAAGTCACTAAAGCCAGAAAGCCACCATATGTAGTCAGCGCGCGGATATGGTGCATAGCAGTGCTGTGAAATCAAAACCAAATGTTTTCAAAGGGAAGAAAAGCAATTATTGCAGAGGGTTTCTAAGGTTGCCACGCATGTGTGTGCAGATTTCTCGAGAACACAAAACAAAAAGTCATTATATGGGTAAATTAAACCACAGTAGGAAAACTAAGCAATTTGGGGCCCACTGCCCTCTATTGATACATGTTTGTAGGTAAAAATGAGTAACTTCTGGTTCATGTGAAAGAAAATTGATCCATTTTTAAAAAGTATAATGAATAATTGTATAAGCCTGGGGCCATTTTCATTTCATAAGGGCTGATATTTTAAAGGTCTACAATGTAAAGGACTGTTTTTAAGTCTGAAGCAATGAAGAGAAAGTCTCAAGGGTGCTATTGACAAAAGACTTTATTGCTTCAAACCAGTTGCTTTCATCTTAGTTTGCATTTGGTGGAGGAGGAAATAAAAGTATAGAGAATATAAGCGTTGGGTGTGTTCTAGAAATTCGAAAGCTTCTGACTGCTTTGTATTTACATATGAACAACCACAATCACCATACTGTGATTTATGTGTTTTCATTATATTCAGAATTATTCTTAATCCATCTTATCTAGCAAAGTTCTCCTTCATGAGTTTTTAAATTCAGAATTTGCAGTCTAGTGATTAATATTTAGACGTGAAGTCCTATGGATCTAGGTAGTTTTCCATGGAGAAATTATTCGTGTGGCTTAGGAATTTAATTTAAAAATGTGAATTTGGGGAAGCATATATTTGTGGCAAGTTGACTCATTCCTGATGTCTTTTGTTTCTCTAGTGTTTGAAGCAAGAGATGATATCATAGTGGTTAAGAGGCCAGACTCTAGAACCAGACTACTGAGTTCCAAACTGTGTGACTTTGTTTTTTTTGAGGTGTAATTGACATAACATTATATTAGTTTCAAGTGTACAACATCATGATTTGATATTTGTATATATTGCAAACTGATCACCACAATGAGCCTCATATAGTTACAAAAAATCCATCACCTCACATAGTTACAAATTATTTTTTCTTGTGATGAGAAATTTTAAGATCTACTCTTTCAGCAAATGTACAATACAGTATTGTTAACCATAGTCACCTTGCTGTACATTACATTCCCATGAATTTATGTTATAATTGGGCTGGTTTTCTGACTTTGAACAAGTTATTTGAACTTGTTCAAAGTTCCATGACTGTGTCATCTCATAAAGTTGTTGTGAGAATTAAATGAGATGATAATCTATTTAAAGGAGAAGAGCAACTAGAACATCTTATAAGGGCAAGCCATCATGCTTTATATTCCTATGATTACTTTTAAAAGCACAACAGTAAAGGGCCGGCCGAGTGGCGCGGTGGTTAAGCGCTGGCTTGGGAAGCCAGTGGCCCGGGTTTGGGCCCCACATATGAGGGTCAGTGACACTGCCTTCAAAAAAAAAAAAAAAAGCACAACAGTAAAAAATACCTGTGCAGATACTGCTTTAAAGAATAATTACATTATAATTTTCTTATTAAAATTTAATTTGAAGTAAATACCCTCACAAAACCAGATCTATGAAGCTGACTGATCAGAATATAAACATCAACAATCTATTCTTAGAGACATACAGTAGCTTTTTCCAGAGTGACATTTCAAGCCACCAGCTTTATTTAAACTGTTAGCATCTAGCATGATGTTGAAAAAAAAAACACAAAAAACTCACAAATATATGAGTAAGAAGCCTATTTCAGATGAGCCCAAAGGAGCCATCACAGCAGCCTAATGAGCTAACCTTGATGAGAACTTGAGAGTAGTTGTCCACAAGTGATTGTTTCTTTTTTCTCTAATAAAAATTCAAGAAACTTGAAGTTGGCAAGATAGACTTTAAATGTTAGAAAAGTTCAGTGTAGTCAACTTCTACTGAGCTGTCAGTTCATGTCAAGGTCTAGGAGTGTCAAGATAAGGCATGGTCCATGATCTCATGGAAGAGACACAGAAACAGGTCTTTCAGGCAAAGGTGGTACATGAGGGTGTGGGCAAGGTGTCTGGAAAAATGCTTGATGGTGGGGTTCGGTAACAGAGAGGGGTCTCGACGTGTAGTAAGATACTAAAGCTAGGCTGGAGTGGTTGGATGGGAAGGGAGGGTAGGTATGTGGGTGCTTGTTCATCTGATCAATAGTTAGTTATCCAGCACCTTTTTAAAGATACTGTTCTAGGTGCTGGTACTGCACTAAATAAATAAAATAGAAATCTCTGCCCTCCTGGAACTCCCAGCCTAATAGGTATGTTCATTATAGCTTTTAGCTTGAAGGAAAGTTACAGGTTTATGGGAAATTTTGGGTAGTCTTATGATTTACACTACATGAACCTGATATGGGCTGAGCTCTTTTTCAAGAACTCATAGAGTAAAAGTATGGACAAAGGGAATAACCCGAGAACCACAAGGTCGGGAAGGGATTGCAAGGATGATGGAGCCTCTGTGAAAATATATGTTCTTTCCACCTAGGAAGGACAGGCGGTAGATCTTCTCTTTTCCAGGCACAGTGGTAGATATAAAATGTTATTTGTCAGAAATACAGAGTACGCTGACTCGCAGTAACCTGTGGCATATGACCACTGCTGCTTTATCCCAGAAATGAGAGGACAATTTCTACTACAATTACATATAAGCACTTATAATCTCATTAGGTCTTTTATGGACCAATACCTGTACAAGGTCAGAAATGGAAGGACCGAATACATTGCTCTCTTGGGGAGCAGAGAACTCTGTGTTGCTTCTAAGAGGCCTTTTTTGTGACTTCTCTCTGCCCTGCAGTTACGCAGCCCTGATCGCTGACTGGCCGGTGGTAGTCCTGGGCATGTGCACTGTATTCATTGTGGTCTGTGCCTTGGTTGGAGTATTAGTGCCAGAGCTTCCTGACTTCTCTGATCCATTGCTGGTAAGGAGAATTGAGCCAATAGAATTTCTCTATTTTCTTTTGCCCCAAATCATCTCTAACAACGAAGTATGTTAATACATATTGCATTATGTCATTTAGTATCTCATGTTTAAAAAAACCTTCTCAAGCAATCAGTAAGGACCATATTTTGCCGTGTATAATGCACACTTTTTGGACCCATTTGTGAGGGAAAACTAAGGATGTGTATTATACATGGGTAGTACTAATTCTGTAGCTATATAAATGATTTTAATTATTTTATTTATGCTCATGAGTTAAAAGTGTAACTATAGAAATCAATAACAGTATTCGTATGCAAAATAATACCCTGGAATACGATAATCACTTTTGTTGAACTTACAATGAACTTGCAACGACAAAGAGTTTTTGGCCTTCTATGATGCGTAAATATCATAAATTTATTACCGATACACAAAATTTCTTGTACCTTGTATCTGTTCTTGTGCTTCATAATTATTTGTTGTGTAAAATTTCTTGTACCATAATATGTTAAAAAATAAATGCTAAAATTCTTTTATAATACAAAAAAAGTACCTAAATGTAAATGAATAAAAATTTGAATTAAAAAAATTAAATGGGAGATTATTTTCCCCCTAAAAGTTGGAGCCAAAAACGTGGGTGTGCATTATACACCACAAAATATGGTATACAACGCTCTTTCTGCAAAGTACAGACATGTCTTATCTGTATTCTCAGGTTCTTAAAAGGTCAAGGAACTTGCTCACCATCAGAAATCTGGGAATTTTGCTTCTTGGTCCCACGTTTAAACTAAAAAGTAATTGGAGAATCTAGATATGTTTTCATAAAGTCTTTAAGACTGAATGTCTCCTTTTTTCCCCCAAAGAAGTTACAGGAATTTCAGTATTACCAAGAGAAAGATGGTTCTGTTTTCTAGTAAATGTTTCTCTGGAGTGGAATAATGAGGAAAATATGAGCAAGGATAATGATATCCTCTTTGTAAAACATACTGTAATATGCACAGCATAATTTAATTTGACCATCATTTTTTATAACATAAAAATAAGTATTTACTAAGTATGAATTTAAAAGAAGCTTCAGATACATTTTGCCCCTCTTTCTTGAGACATATAGCATACCAAAGAATCAAACTGTTTTGTCACAGAAAGTAGGTGATCATTATCGTGTCAAGTCATCTTGTTTTGCATTTCACCTCTGGAGTAGCTATGAGGAACGTCTGTGTTTTCGGTTGAAAGCTATACATCATCACCTTGACATTGCTTTTCCAAGCTGCTGTTAACTATCTATCCTTAGCCTCAAATGAAGTGCACTAATGGGAATTTGTAATATTTCGCTTTAGGGCTTTGAACCAAGAGGGACTACAATAGGCCAGAGACTGGTCACGTGGAATAACATGGTGAAAAATACAGGATACAAAGCAACATTAGCCAATTATCCCTTTAAATATGCAGATGAGCAAGCCAAAAGGTAATTGTCTTTAACTTTCAGACAAAACATTGCTTAATGAATTCTACTTTTAAAATCACCTGAGATTAAATGTAAAATGTGTGGTTCAAAATCTTTGCCACGGAATTTGTTTCAATTGTCATTGTCTTACAAGATTTTGTTGTTTTAGGATAAAAAAGTGAGGGTTTGGGGGCTTTTTTTTCCCCCCAGAAGTAAGAGAATTAATGTTGGTTGCATATGTGAATCCTTCCGACTTAATTTCAAGTGTTAAATGGCTCAGGACTTTGAGGATGTACTGTTATGGGTGTGCTTATTGGCCTTGCAATACCTAGTGTTTTAACTGAAGATCAAATTGTTGTTCCATTTCAGCCATCGGGATGATAGATGGTCAGATGACCATTATGAAAGAGAAAAAAGAGAAGTTGACTGGAACTTCCACAAAGACAGCTTTTTCTGCGACGTTCCAAGTGAGTGGCATTCGTACATGCACAAACCCCTTAGCAGTTTCCTAGCCCTTGAGACCGAACATGACTAAAACCTAGACTGACAGGAGTGTGTGGCTAGTGACACAGCTTCACTGTTTCTATCTTAAAGAGATTTTCGCTTAATTAACTTGTCATTTCACTCCCCTTGGCCAGTCAACCACTACTCTGAATTTATTTACCTGAAACAAAAATTAATAAGAAAGAGATGATTGAGTTATATTCAGTTTTAAGGAAGACATAAATCTAATAAAATTCTTGGCTTGGCCCAAAATTTCAAGTCATTTTTTAAAGTTCTTCGTAGTATTTAAAAAGTATTCTAGATATTTTTTATCTAGATATATCTAGATAAAATATTGTTGGATTGAACCCTAAAATAATCTACTGTATGATCAAAAGTACATTTTTAAAATTTTGATTTACTTAAAAAGCATATATTATTAGCCTTCTATGTACCTGCTTTGTCATTAGGCAAAGAGATAGCAAGATGAACAAAATAAAGCTCAGAGGTCCAAAGCTTGAATGCCTCAGGGACCAAGCTCATAATATGAATGAGTCAAGCTTGCAGGGTGTAAGATGGTAAGAAGTGATGGTGGTTGTGGAGAACTGGAAGAGATCAACTGCTACTTCTTAGCAGAATGTGGCCTTGAAGAAATGAGAGCCCATTAGTTGGGAGGGGGGTGGGGATGAAGGAGAAGGGGAAGGGATTAGACAGCATAAATAGGTAACTACAATATTGCCACAGGGACATGAAAGACAGTTCAGGGAATATAATAATATTGTAAATATTTTGTGGGGTGTCAGATGGTCACATGTCTTGTTAGGGAGACCATTTCATGGATGGAGTAGAGGCTTTATCACTGCACTGTACACCTGAAACTGATGTTGTATAATATTGTATGCCAACTGTAATTGAATATATAGATAGTCACGGGATGTGGATTATACTGTGGAAGAGAGTCAAAGGAATTGTAATAGATATGTATGATATGGGGGGGAGGAGTGAGGTGGTGAATTGGGGGAGGGGGGGTGTCACTTTGAGGGGTAAAAAGTATAACTATTGCACTGCGTTGTACACCTGAAACTAATTTAAAAAAAAAAAGGTTTATTTCAGAATAAATTAAAAAAAAAAAAAGAAATGAGAGCCCAATACTGTAAGAACTTCCCTGAGGTCAGGAATCCAGATTTTAATGTTGGCAGCAAATTCTCTAAAAATCTACTGTAGCCTAGAGTCAGCCTAATCACTGCAGCTGCCACTGAGAGAGTACTTGGCCTGGAGGAAATACATATACATATGTAAGTCATCGATTAGCCCTAGTGATTAACAGTGAGGAATTGTGGGTAATTACAGTTTCTGACAGTGAGTGTTAGCATTAAAGCTCTTTGGATTTCAGCTCTTGTTGGTTGTTGAAAATCTCTCTAACTTGTGTATATTCCTATTGTATTAGATCACTAGAGGACCTGATTGGATCTTTGATGCCTCTAGATCTTGCCAAACCTCAGGGTCTTTATTTTGAACACTGTTTCACTATATAGTAATAGAGAAATAGAAAGTTGGAGATTAGGAAGAATTTTATACTGATATCAGGAAGCAATGCAAGTTTCTTTTTTGTCTCTTCTCTTATTAGAAAAGTTGAGCTCTGGTTAGTTTAATTCTCTCAAAGTGTTATATATTGCTTACCCAGCATCAGGAAGAACATTAACAAATTTATGAACTAAAATCTTGTTTATATTTCAGTAGTCAACACTAAATATTGGTCTCATAAGTAATAGATTCTGCCCTGATAAAGCCACTTCCAACTCTACTAGAATGAAATGTTTCAGTTTCCACAGGGCTTATTTTGGTCTGCAGAATCAGTCAACATAAGATATAGCCATTTGATGAAGACAAGAGTTTCCTAAAGAAAACTTCATAATTATGAATAAAAGCTCATGTAATCAAGCCTTGTTCATAAATTTGCAAGTTAATATTTTTTTGTTAGCACAATTAGGCATCTTCGATAATGTAAAACGAACCTACTTTGTTTTGCCTGGTTCCAATTTTTTGTAATGGTTGTGGAAGAAGAAACAGTACTCACTGAGCACCTATTTTTCATTATCTCCTTCAATTCTCATGATTTGAGATGGGCATTGCTGTCCCTGTTTTAATGGTGAGGAACCAGTGAAGTGGTTAGTTGCTCAAGGTTACCAGCTTGGAAAGGACCAGACCTGTTACACCCAGTTCTAACTCCGGAGGCCATGCCCTTTCTGGTATATCAAACAACCGCCCTTATTCAGAAACGTTATTTTGTATTAGTATGACTTTCAAAATCTTTTTCTAGACTGGTGTACCTGAGAGGCCGTGCACTCAGCCGGAATATGGAGGGCGTCTGTGGTCCTGGCCAGCAGTTTATAGTTGACTGTGTAGAGCTTTCAAATTGATCACCTGCCATCTTTCCTCTCCAGTTAGCTGCCAAGAGAACGTCCTTATAATCCATCCTTGATATTCCCTAGTGCGTCATTCTTGGATTGTATGTATCATTACGGTGATGTGTTGTGAAATTAAGAGGGAGGCATTTAATTAACTGCCTGCTGAAAGTTCTATGGATTGTTCTTCCTAATTATAGCCTGATCTGAAATGCATTTGTTAATGAAATCCTATGATTTTTAAGATGCACTAAGTAGACAAAGGCTTTGAGCTAAGATAATATAGCATTACTTTTTTTTTTAAACGTTTTTCTCGGAATTTCTTGAAGGGAAGGAGCTCCCGCTGCTAATGAATTGTCCATGTGGTTTCCCAGTTTGAACTGCTCCTGGATGCTGAGTCTTATGAAATGCACGAAGAATTTATAACCCTTTTTCTTTTCTTTTCTTTTCTCATATCACCAGGTGACCGATATTCCAGAGTAGTATTCACTTCAGCTGGAGGAGAGACATTATGGAATTTACCAGCAATTAAATCAATGTGCAATGTAGATAATTCAAGGGTATGTAAAGGAAAACTGAAATATGTTTAGCACAAATAAGGTTATGTTTTCGAAACTCCTCTTACTGCTGAGCTGGTGTCTGATCAGATGAAAGTTCTTAAGTGGCTTACCAAGAAGTAAACACCCACAGGCCAGCTCTGCAGTCTTTTAGATCCCAGGATCAAAGTGTCTCTGTTTCCCCACCTTTAAAACCTACCATCTTTCTCAATAAAGAACTCTTTTTCTTTTTCACTCCTGTTCTGTCCATGATAGTCTTTTGTATTCTTTCACAGCCTATTTCCTTTCAGGATAATAGTTAAAGACTTTTTTCTACTTTTGTCATATTTTCGCTTTCCTAATCTATGTTCATTGTTCAATACATTTCCCCCTG
This sequence comes from Aselliscus stoliczkanus, assembly GCA_033961575.1. NCBI lineage: Eukaryota > Metazoa > Chordata > Mammalia > Chiroptera > Hipposideridae > Aselliscus > Aselliscus stoliczkanus. The sequence continues at coordinate 12,607,012 of CM066734.1, forward strand.
AGGCAACTGTCAACATCTTAATTATACATTGAAAGGCCTGCCTCTCTAGCAGTCAATGGGTCAGTTGGGCCTGTGACCTCAGAGGAAAATTTAGGGCACAGGCTGGGGACATCAAAGGGCATAAAGACATATCTGTGTAAACGGCCTGAGTAATCCAATCCATGTTGCCCTGAACTCTAAACACCTTGTCTTTAGAAGACAGAAGGATGCAAGACAACAAGCTCTTCCTCTCTTAGACTTCTCTGGATCCAAAATGATGTCAGCACCAGAAAATAGAAAGGCTGCCTCTGGGCTTGAAGAGCTGTCAATTTCATTGGTTCTGGGGCAGCTTCTCCAAGTACAAACTGCTGTCTGATGTGACTAGTGGGCCTGTCCAATCATAGTAACCAGGCAGAAAAGGAACTCGTGGCATTCTGAGCATAACTCTAAAGCATTAAATCACTGATTGGTTGAAAACCTGCAATACTGAGTTAGCCTGGATGACCCCGTGCGTCCACCTGTTCTAACAGCGTTTCTAACCCAATAGGAAGTAGAAAGGGCTCTGAGGTCACCAGACCTACGGTCTCATTGTGCTGCTCCCTTCCGAGCAGTGAGCAGTAAGTAGCTTACCCAGCTCACCTAGTTAGTTGATCCCAGGTTTCCTGACTTTATTCTTCATGCTGAGAGGCTGTCTTGAAAATAACTTCCCTTTGATTGAGCCATTTGGGTTTTCTGAGTGCCATCTTTTCTCTGTCCAACTCCAAATAGACTGAAGGCACAAGCCACTTAGAAACAGACCACAGTTTCTTCATCAGTGGTCAGTTTTTATTTGCCATATTTTCTTCTGCAGCTCTGAGTTCATTATTTGGAAGCTGTGAGCTTATTTCTGCTGGTCATGGGTTACCACCCTTCCTATGTATAGAAAGTTAACTCTAGAGTAGTAGGTGTGTAAAGTACTCACTACGTGTAAGACTGTGTGCTAAGTACTTTCCATCTCACACTGGGCCTGTGACCTTGGAATTTACGATGCCACTCAACTGATGAGAGGTTAAGCCAGTCTGATTACTGTATAATCACAACTTGGATGAAAGCAGTTCATTAACTTCTATGCCTGATTCCTCATTTTTCTACCTTAGAACTTCCTCTTTAGACCCTCGTCGCCTGAAGTGACTAAATTCATGCATCTGATTAATAGCTGATGTTTACTGAGTGTTGTTAACATTTGTCAGGAAGTGTGCTGCACATTTTCATGAATTATTTCATTACTCCCTGAATTATTGTTATTCATCCTCATGACAGTGTTATGAATTAAATACTATGATCTTGGCCATTTTATAGATGAGGAAAGCTCACACTGGTGGTAAGTGACAAATGCAGGATTCGAACCCAGCCAAGTATTTATATAACTCCAGCTTGTGCCTTCTGTTCCCAGAATGCAGAAATAACCCCCTCATTTTCGTTTTGTTTTGTTTTTACTATAAATGCCATATCCCACTCAAGTGAACCTCAAAGAGTCATCATGGTCTAGCATAAGTATCTTTTATTTTAAAGAGCTAGCAATTTATTCAATAAGTACATGTTAGACTCTGAGTGGACTCAGACTCAAAAGCCAGTCAGCAGGCCTGTGCCCTTATAGCTTTCATGAATGAAAACGTATATTCTTTCACACATATATCTCGTAGTCACATCTTACATTTATTTATGCATATATATATATATATAAGCATATATATATATATATATATCAGATGATTAAAATCAGCATCAATAGGTAGCTTACAAAAAGGCTTACTGAAAGGATAAGATAAATAAGCTGAATGAATCCCATGAAGGGAAAATAATGGGAGGAATCATAAAGCTAAGGATGAGAGTTAACGTACAGTAACACGTACCATGCAATACTGTACCTTTGGTGCTGGTGGTGAGTGGCAGAAATGTCGTTGTCCTCCCGGGCAGCCAAAGCAAAAAGGGAATTCACAATCAGTGACAGAAGCCATGTAAACAGGGTGGCCAATCTGTGTATTAGAAGAAGCCCAGCTTCCCCTAATACATAAGACAGGAGAGGACCATTCTTATCGCCTTGATCCAAAGAGGAATGTTGTGTACAAGGTCCTACACAACCTCTGTTTACAAGAGGCACAGTATTGAATCTTAGCCAATGAGTAAACCATATCAGATTGGTTGGTAGCAGGCAAACATTATAACAGAAGCACTTCTACAAGGGTTTAAGACAAATCTAAATATGTGGCTTTCTGATGGTTTGATGCATTTGCAAAATTGAATCATCTAAAGGAATGGATATACTCTGCTTTTTTGAGTATTTTTCTCTCCTGGGCTCATAATAAGGGTTGGAGAGCTGTGAGTTCAAGTTTGTAATTTCTGGCAAGAAAACAAGCATTATGTTCCTCTTGTGAAATTTGAGAAACAAACCCAAGACACATGTCTAAATGAATGGTTAGGCCAGTTATAGACCCATATCAACAAAGGATTAGATAACCAAGGCCCCCAAGTTCTACCTCAGAGAGCATGGTTATAATTTTAACTTGTTCAATTCAACACTATGTTTACCCATTGCAAATGCTTTTGTATTCTAGTCTCCAATGCTGCTGTGAATCTGCAGTAATAAACCTTCCTCACAGAGATATTCAATGATATCTTAAGTAATAGCTATCAGTTAACAGTTCAGATTTTAGATTATTACTGTACCTTTTTCTAGTCCCCCAGCTCAGGACCCTTATAGAACTTTTATTTGTTGTGGTGATTTGAGCAAACTGTGTTCCGAGCCTACTTGGCAGTCTTTTGTACGTAAACACTCGACTGTCAACAACTATCACGTTGACTGGGACACACACCAAATGATACAGAGCAGAAGAGCTTAATTGTTGGTTGGTGACTCCAGAAAAACCTCTGGTAATCAGTGTAATATCTCAGTGAGACCAGGTGTTTCGGTTGTCACCTGCCTGTGTTGACAGCACTTTGTATTCAAACTCCAGATTCCTTTTATTTTTTTATTTTATTTTTTTTGAGGGCAGTGTCACTGGCCCTCATATGTGGGACCCGAACGAGGGCCACTGGCTTCCTAAGCCATCGCTTAACCACCGCGCCACTCGGCCGGCCCTCCAGATTCCTTTTAAATGGCAGGCCACTTCCGCTCATAATTCACACAGGCCTTGCTTTCCAACGCGAGTAGCTTCCATTTCTGATGCTGCTGTTCGCCTTCTAACAGGAATGCTTGTTGCTTAGACTCTGCCCAGAGGAGCCTCGTGGGGCACCATTCTCCCGTCCATTGCCTTTCTCTGCCCTTTGACAGTCTCAGGGACACACTGGCCGTGGCCATAAGTGCCCAGGACCGTGTTCCTCAAATCTTGACTCTGCTGGAAGCCCTTTACCCTGTTCTTAGTTGTAAAAGCTGAAGCTGAGGAATCAGCTGAGAAAAGGGATTTGAAATCTGGTGCCTCCAACCCTGTTACCTAGGGTAACTTGTGGATGGCTGGAACCCCCTGAAGCTTAGAGGTCCCAGAATTGTGTTACCTGATGCTTGTTTTAAAGAGGACTGTGGAGCCCTTGCTTTTTTTCTTTTTTGTCTCCCTAGGGTCCCCTAAACTTTTCATACATGAGGAGCTTGGTCACATGGGAAAGGAGAGGCCAGCAGTTCCTAGAAACTGGTATTAGGGGTTGTCTTCCCTTTATTCTTTTCTAAGCCTCTTAAAATATCTCCAACTTAACCAGTAGTTTTCAAAGTTAAGGTATCATTTAAAACTGGTTCTCTTTCTCTTCTCTTCCTTTACCCCCTATTTTAAGCCAACTCCACCCCTGCTACTACCTAACTAGGAAGTGTGCAAAGACGCGTCACAACCACATAAGCAAAATGACTTTCTAAAACACCCAATTTGTGAATACCCAGGGTTGATTTATGTTCCTCATGAGAGTTACAAGAAGTTGCTCTCACTAACCCCATTCTTATTTTTATAAACGTCAAAGATTTTTAAATCATTCCTAGCAATTCCTGTCCCCAAAATTACAGCAAAAATCGAGCTGTCTTCTGCATGTAGATTCACGTGCTTGCCAACCTCTGTAAAACCCACAGGATAATATGAGCTCGTGTGCTCAACCACCTCAGTCACAGACAGCCGAGTTATGCCCCTGGCCTGTCACACTCAGAGGCTTTAGTATTTCCCCCTCAGCCTCACATGGACCCTTACTTACCATGATACGGTACTTCTCACATTGAATTCTAATTATTGATTTTCTTGTCCGATTTCCCTGCCACACTAAGCAACTTGAGGTCAAGGACCACTGTGCCTCACTCACCTTGGAAAGATGTCAATAAATTTTAGTTTGTCTTTTGAATGCATGGATGGGGACACACGGCCTTACTCTCTGAAAACCTAGACAATTTCTTGCACTCCATTCTTTTAGACTCCAGGCCCTAGCGTCCAACTCCACATAAAGTGTACCAGTCACAATGTCTTTTCTCTGTCCTTATTTCTTACCCTGTAAGAGCCCTCAAAAACTGTTTTTCAAAGGTTGCACACCAGCCAGCACCACCTTTGAATCCAAGGAATGCTCTCCAGAGGCTTATGAGCATTTATTTTTTATAGCAGCCATGAAAGTCGTATTTGCTCTGTGTTTATCATGTCCAACTTTTTAATCTTTGGTGAAATACACACATTAAAAACCGCTGTTATTATCTGCAAAGGTTATTCAAGGACAGACGTCTGCGCTTTTGTTTCTAGCCTCAGCTGGCAATCCTATTTCCTTTATCTTGCACATTTGATTATTTCATCAACTACAAATATGTTCCTTTGAGCTGACAATGGGTTTCATAATGGATACAATTTGTTTTCTTCCGTTTGAAAACTGTCAAACACTGGGGTTGCAATACTTTCAATTCCGATGGGTATTACATGGGGCTTACATGTTATTTCTGTGTTGAGGGGCAGGAGGGGGACTGGTTATCTGCCATGAAAACCAGAGAGGTGCTTTCCCAGAGTTTCCTGTTGTTTGTTAGGTGGTTCTGTTTCCCCTGACTTAACAGATGTCAATGTTTTGACCTTGAAAAACCAACTATGAATTATCCTATTTTATGAAATGTCAAGTAATTATTGCTTTTTAGAAGTGAGCTTAAAAATTAAGGAGTGCACTTGAATAATAACCCTTTTGGTTCATTTTTCTTTACCTCCAATAGAGCATCTTTATAAACAACAACTTTTTATTATATTATAAAAATTTTCAAATGTGCAAAAGTAGAATGGTAGAATGATTCCTCCCGGGCTGGTCTCCCAACTTCAGCAGTTCCCAATACACAGCCAATTTTGTTTTCCCTACACCTCATCCCCAGGATTAGTCCCAGTAAAGTACAGTTGACTCTCGGGGGTTAGGGGCACCCACCCCCCTGCCCTGCTGTCAAAAATCCGAGTACAACTTTTGACTCCCCAAAAAACTTAACTATATATCTTGATGGCCAGGGCTTAGGGTTTATAAGTAACTTGGTTCTTCGATAAGTCTGAGTTCTAAAGAGATGATTTGTGCTAACATCACCTCTACTTTGAAAAGATGTTTCAATGCATGATTGATAAAACCCACTTTAATAAAGGTCAAGGGTAGTTTTAATCCTACCAGAAAAAAATAGTTGACGCTCTTCTTGAACTTCAGGGTTTCCTCCCTGGAACAGCCTTTGGCAAATGGAGATGAGGGAAAGTGCTAGAATTGGCTCATCTTCAGCTGTGATACTTCTCATGACAAGTCTCTGGCAGGCTCAAGATAAGGGGAACATTTCTTATTCTCACCCACGGGGAAGAGGGACCATTTATGTAATTTACAGATTTTTCAAGGCAATGAAATTGTGCAGGCTTCATTTGTAACCCAGCAATGCCCGATTTGGGATTGGAACAATGGTTCAATTTTCTATAACAAGAACAGTCATGAGAAGAAAAGCCCTCTCCAGGAATAGTGTTCTAAATGAAACACTGTCCACATGAAATCCAGAGCTGTCACACTTGCCCGTTTATCAAAAGAGAAAGTTCTGCAAAAAGGGTTTTAGACAACTTCAATAGACTTTTAAGGATGTGGAAGGAATAATTAAACCCCTACTTATGTATCTTATTAATTGTATATATGTATTTAAAACTATATATATATATATGACTTTAATTTAGAAACATTGCCCTCTTCAATTCATATTTCAGGGAAGAGCTTTATACTAGGTCTTTTATGCATTTGACATTATTGCTTCCAATATCACCAGAATCACTTTTTTTTTTATTTTTTATTGAGGGCAGTGTCACTGGCCCTCATATGTGGGACCCAAACCGGGGCCGCTGGCTTCCCAAGACCAGCGCTTAACCACTGCGCCACTCGGCCAGTCCCCAGAATCACTTTTTGATTCACTGGGTTCTCTACACATAGAATATCATCTTTGGTTCCAACTCAGTTGACTGAGATACGGAACCTTTGTCACCGAAACTTTCATGCCGATAACCGGAAATCTCAGGCAAAGACACAGATTCGTTTCCTAGATCCGCTGCACAGTTGTTCTCATAGGCGTACATACAGCCTTTCCATTTTACTGCTTTTTAAAGTGACTTGGAGAAGCCTTCTGTATGCAAGCAGCATTTCTATGGTGTGTTTTCGAACCAAACGAGCATTGGCTAAAGTTGTTTCACACTCGGATATCACCCCCGAACCGTAGTTTGTTGTTCCAAATAAAGCCGCCTAGAGGGTACTCTGCCATTTCATTAAGAGCTTTTTTTGGGGGGGTGAGGGGGAGGGGTGCTCTTATCCTGGGTTCAGACCGGTAGCTGACTCAAGAGGAGGGTTGTTTTATCTTCTGTGCCTTTCCCGCTCCCTCGAGGCCACCTCGGTGCAGCCCTCGGAGCGGATGCGCTCTAAACGGCAGCCCTGCCGCGCGTGTCTCTTGTCTCCGCAGATCAGGTCTCACCCGCAGTTTGGCGACCTCTGCCAGCGCGCCACGGCCGCGTCCTGCTGCCCGAGCTGGACGCTGGGCAACTACATCGCCATCCTGAACAACCGCTCGTCCTGCCAGAAAATCGTCGAGCGCGACGTGTCGCACACGCTGAAGCTGCTGCGGGCCTGCGCCAAGCACTACCACAACGGCACCCTGGAGCCCGACTGCTGGGACCCGGCGGCGCGCAGGAAGGACCAGCTCAAGTGCGGCGGCGTGCCGCGCAAGTGCACCAAGTACAACGCCGTGTACCAGATCCTGCACTACCTGGTGGACAAGGACTTCCTGGCGCCCCGGGCCGCCGGCCCCGCCGCGCCCGCGCTGCGGCACAGCATGCTCTTCTCCCCGACCGAGAAGGGCGAGAGCATGATGCGCATCTACCTGGACAACTTCGAGCCCTGGAACGCGTCCGACGGCGTCACGGCCGTCAGCGGCATCGAGTTCGGCCTCAAGCACAGCCTGTTCCAGGACTACCTGCTGATGGACACCGTGTACCCGGCCATCGCCGTGCTCATCGTCCTGCTGGTCATGTGCGTCTACACCAAGTCCGTCTTCATCACCCTGATGACCATGTTCGCCATCATCAGCTCGCTCATCGTCTCCTACTTCCTCTACCGCGTGGTCTTCAACTTCGAGTTCTTCCCCTTCATGAACCTCACGGCGCTCATCATCCTCGTCGGCATCGGCGCCGACGACGCGTTCGTGCTGTGCGACGTCTGGCGTCACACCAAGCGCGACAAGCCGCGCGCCGAGACGGCCGAGGCGGTGGGCGTGGCCCTGCAGCACGCGGCGCTCTCCATGTTCGTCACCAGCTTCACCACGGCCGCCGCCTTCTACGCCAACTACGTCAGCAACATCACCGCCATCCGCTGCTTCGGCGTCTATGCTGGCACCGCCATCTTGGTCAACTACGTGCTCATGGTGACGTGGCTTCCGGCCGTCGTGGTGCTGCACGAGCGCTACCTGCTCCACCTCGTCCCCTGCTTCCGGAAGCGCCGGCAGCCGCCATGCGACGGCAAGAGCTGCTGGACGCTGGCCTGCCAGAAGGGCCACCAGGCGCTCTTCGCCATGTCCGAGGCGTCCCGCATCTTTTTCGAGAAGGTCTTGCCGTGCCTGGTGATTAAGTTCCGCTACCTCTGGCTGCTCTGGTTCCTGGCCCTCACGGTCGGCGGCGCCTACATCGTGTGCGTCCACCCCAAGATGAAGCTGCCCTCGTTGGAGCTGTCCGAGTTCCAGGTGTTCCGGGCGTCCCACCCTTTTGAGCGTTACGACGCCGAGTACAAAAAGCTGTTCATGTTCGAACGCGTGCACCACGGCGAGGAGCTCCACATGCCCATCACGGTGATCTGGGGCGTGGCCCCGCAAGACAACGGCGACCCGCTGAACCCCAAGAGCAAAGGGAAGCTGACGTTAGACAGCACTTTCAACATCGCCAGCCCGGCCTCCCAGCTCTGGATTTTGCACTTCTGTCAGAAGCTGAGGAATCAGACCTTCTTCCACCAGACCGACGAGCAGGACTTCACCAGCTGCTTCATCGAGACTTTCAAGCGCTGGATGGAAAACCAGGACTGCGACGAACCTGCCCTGTACCCGTGCTGCAGCCGCTGGAGCTTCCCCTACAAGCAAGAGATCTTTGAGCTGTGCATCAAGAGAGCCATCATGGAGCTGGAAAGGAGTACAGGGTACCACTTGGATAGCAAAACCCCAGGGCCGCGGTTCGATATCAATGACACCATCAGGGCTGTGGTTCTGGAGTTCCAAAGCACCTACCTCTTCACCCTGGCCTATGAAAAGATGCACCAGTTTTATAAAGAGGTGGACACCTGGGTTTCCAGGGAGCTGAGCTCGGCCCCCGAGGGCCTCAGCAACGGCTGGTTCGTCAGCAACCTGGAGTTCTACGACCTCCAGGACAGCCTCTCCGATGGCACCCTCGTGGCCATGGGGCTGTCCGTGGCCGTGGCCTTTAGCGTGATGCTGCTTACCACGTGGAACGTCATCATCAGCCTGTACGCCATCGTTTCCATCGCTGGGACTATATTTGTCACTGTGGGTTCTCTGGTCCTGCTGGGCTGGGAGCTGAATGTTCTGGAGTCTGTCACCATCTCCGTGGCCGTTGGCCTGTCCGTGGACTTCGCCGTCCATTACGGGGTGGCTTACCGCTTGGCCCCCGACGCTGACCGAGAAGGGAAGGTGATCTTCTCCCTGAGTCGCATGGGCTCTGCGATTGCCATGGCTGCCCTGACCACCTTTGTGGCCGGCGCCATGATGATGCCGTCCACGGTGCTGGCCTACACCCAGCTGGGTACCTTCATGATGCTGATCATGTGCGTCAGCTGGGCTTTTGCCACCTTCTTTTTCCAGTGCATGTGCCGGTGCCTCGGGCCACAGGGCACCTGCGGTCAGATTCCTTTACCTAAAAAACTCCAGTGCAGTGCCTTCTCGCACGCTTTGTCCACAAGTCCTGGTGACAAGGGACAAAGCAAAACACAAAGCCTGAGTAGTTACCATGTAGACCCCAGGGACCAGAAATCCGAAATGGAGCATGAGTTTTACGAATTAGAGCCTCTGGCTTCCCACAGCTGTACTGCCTCTGAGAAGACCACTTATGAGGAGACCCACATCTGCTCTGAATTTTTCAGCAGCCAGGCAAAGAATGTCGTGCTGCCTGCACCTGCAGCTTACAACAGCGAGCTCCACAGAAGCCCCCAGAATGACTCGAGCTCTGCCTTGTTACAGCCCTCTCTTGAACAGCACACCATGTGTCACTTCTTCTCTCTGAATCAGAGATGTAGCTGCCCAGATGCCTACGCACATTTGAAATACGGCCCACACTCTTGCCAGCAGATGGGCGACTGCTTGTGCCACCAATGTGTCCCCACTGCCGGCAGCTTTGTGCGTGTCCAGAACGGCATGGCACCCATGAAGGCAGCACGCCCCGCCCCCGAGGGCTTCGTGCACCCCGTCCCGCACATCCACCGCTGCCCCTGCCTACAGGGCAGAGTGCGACCCCCTGGGATGCAGAATTCTCTGCCCAGGAGTTTTTTCCTCCACCCAGTGCAGCCCATTCAGGCCCAAGAAAAAACGGGTAAGACCAGCTTACACAGTCTTCAGAGCACAGAAGATCACCTTCCAAAGATGGCAGAGCCCTCATCATTGGTCTGCCAAAGCACAGGGTCTTTATGCAAAGCATGCTGCCATCCTGAGAATGACCAAAGGGGACCCTATAAAAATAGAGACATCAGGAATATGGAGGGCAATGGAGGGGCTGAAAACCAGGAGTGCAGTTCAGTCACTCAGACCGACGGGGCAGAAAGGGACGCTGAGCCCAGCTTGTCCCAGACTGATGTCATTGTGAACACAGAACGTTTGAATCAGAATGAACCAAAATTTATATTGAACCATTTAACGGGGGAGGCTGGTTATGGGTCCTGCCCAAACAATCCACGGAGTTGTGGCAGAATTGTGCGAGTGAGGTGTAGTTCTGTGGACTGTCAGATGCCAAACATTGAAGCCAATGTGCCTGCTGTCTTAACACACTCAGAACTTTCTGGGGAAAGTTTGTTAATAAAAACACTTTAATAAATATAGTATTAAATTCAGAACTAGTGCCTCAGTTGTTACTTCAAAATGGAATTAAATCCAGAAGTTTAGAAAGGGAGCCCAAAAACGCAGGAATAAGAATGTCTCACTTTGTTAAAAATCATGGAATATTTTTATATTCTGCACAAGCAATCAACAAAATCATATCTAATGAGTGTTGGCTGATGACTGGGTTTTATGTTTTCAAAAATATAATTGCTGTTTTTTACATTTATACCCAGCTTAAAAAATAATTGTCTCTCTCTCTCTCTCTCTCCTCTCTCATAGAAGTGAGTCAGAGAGTTAAGAGTTTGAATGACCTAGAAGTTCAGATGTCCCTGGCAATAATATTTACCTGACATCCTTATCCTGGTGCATTTGGTTGTCAGTAATTAAGACATTTGATCGTGCAACATAAATACGGAGTTTAGCAGTATCACTTCAGTTGGGATCCAGGAACTAAACAACTTGGAAATTTATATTTTGGGTGAGGCCTCGTTTAAAAACCAGTTGCCAAGCATTTTTCGTTGTACGTCCCACCTGTCTGCATGAGTAGACCTTACATGAAGCCACTGACACATTTCTATCCAAATTGGTGTCTTTTTCTGCATTCGCCAAGGAGTCGCCAGCATTATTTTGTATCAGGTCACAGTTACGTTAGTGCCACAGAAGGATGAGAACAAAGGAAGAGGGGTCATCCCCCGAAACAGTGCTACACTTCTCAGGATAACTTGCACGTTGACAAAGGTAGACCCCAGGTCAGGGCATTCCTAGCCCTTTGAAGTACTCAGAGTAAGGGAACTGGTTCTATGAAGTTTGCTCCTGTCTCTGCCCCCAAGCGGACATGTTCAGACAGCTGCTTTCTCCCATGTTAGTGTCTCAAGATGTGCAAGGATGATTTGATTATGCAGCCAACACCTGGAAATGCTAAGCCTTCAGGCGGCATCTTAAATGACACTTGTGTATCTTATGTTAGATTAGTCTACAGTAGTTGAGCTGTTGGAGCATGCTTTCTGGGTAATACTTCAGATGACACCCCTCCTTCACAGGGTGTCATCTGATACTGACTGTGCATTCCTGCCCCGTCCGGGGAGCCCTCCCACTGCCTTCTGTTCCCTCTAGGAGTCTGCCTCCAGTTGGGTCCTCTGAAAAAAACTGGTGGAGATATTTCTAAATACGATGTTCTTTCCAAAAGTTATATGCACTATTTCCTAAGAATAGTTTTCCAAATTCAATCTGCCTATTATTCAGGGCCTGGAAAAAGCTTGCAAGAGCTGGAAAGGGTCTCATGGTTCATTGACTCCAATCCACCTCCACCAAACCACATTTCTCAGTAGCTTCCCAGCTTTTGCTTGACCACTTCAGTGACAGGGAACTCACTACATGACCTCCTTGGTTAAACCCAAATCTGTTGTCCTGTAGTTTTTCTACCATTTTGGTTCTCATTCTGCTCTATGAAGTGAAAACACACATCTCCGATCTCTTTGCCACATGGCATCCTGAAAGATACTTGAAATCAGTAATCGTGCCCTCCCACTAACATCCCCAGTTCGCTCCGCTGTTTTTCCCAGGACTGGGTTTTAAGCAGTTAAAACCCTGATTAGGAAGTGATGGTCTCTGGGTAAGTAAGATTATTGAACTCCCAGACCAAGTGTAGAACCAACACAGACTGATGCAGTGCAGGAAGGAGAACCAGCCTCCGGGAGACTGAATGGTACTCCTGGGAGTTCACTTTGGGCTCAAGCACCACAGCTGACTGTCGTGTAGCTTAGAGGAAAGGAAACCCACCAGGTCTCTCTCACATGTACTGCTGCTAAACTGCCTTCGCAAACCAGTTTCTAACACTTATGTCTGCTCCTATTGCACTTAATACTGTTAGATAAATCTGAGGAATCAAGGAGAGATGGGAACGCTTGGAAACAGAATTCACAATCCCAACACTAGATTGTGGGTTTTTCTTATGAAACATGTAACCAGAAAGTTGGCTAGTGAAAATTGAGTGACACAAATGCACTTTCCTTTTTTTTTCTTTTTTCTTTTCTTTTCTTTTTTTTTTTTTTGCTGCCATGAACACAGATTGAACTTAAGGGTGATAGGAGAAGCAAGCTTTTTACAGATAGTCCAACCTGAAAGACTTCCACATGAGGCAAGTGTCATTTAATTCAGAAAATTAAAATTTAGAAAATAATTACACTGAATCTTGATTATGGCAGGAATCTTTTCATATTAATTTCATCTAGACTTTGGACTTTGAGTACTTTTCATGCAGGAATTTTTAAGAAAGAATTAGCTAGGACTAGAAAGCTTTTTTGTTTTTGACATTGTTCATTACTGGGCAGCAAAATACTATTTCTAGTTCTGTTTCATGTAGAAATTTCATCCACTGGCCTCTTCTAGAGAATTGCGAAGCAGATAACAGGTTAAATTACACAGAAAAGAGCTCTTTCACTGTGAAATATTTGTAACTTGGAGGGTCTTTGTTTATGGGAAGGATTCACAGACTTCCACTACACAGCGCACCTTTGAGGTTTGTTCCTGACTTCTTCCCTGCTAGGTCACTTTTTAAATCCCTACTTGATTGAAGAGTGGAATAGGCCAAGAGAGCGAAGTTTTCACAGAGAAGAGCTGTATTGTTTGAAATAACTACACAGCCTCCTCTGTATATTCATTTCTTGCATGTAATTGCTGTAAAATGCACATCTTCCCCAAACAATATTCTTTAAAGCTATGCTAAGCTGTTATTATATTAAATTTTATTACAGTAATCTATGTCCCAGTCTTAATCGTTTTAAATTTGAAAATTTTGCAATGGGTAATATGAAGAATAGTTTTACAAATGTGGTCTTAACAGAAGATTAAGAAAGTTTCCTGATTCGCGTTGTGTCACAAAGAAGCCATCTTTCCACCAGCAGTTAGGACAGTTTCTGAATGAAATATGAGGAAATAATCACTGAAAACAGCTGTGTCTTTTCTCTTTAAAGAGGAGAGTCATTCTAGCAGGAAAAAAAAATAAGCCTGTGTTAAAAAAAATTCAAAGACTCAATTGGGTTTTTTGTCATAAGAGTCAGACACAGCCATGAAAGTTGAAATTTGTTGAAATCATGAAGGGATTTTTTTTTTTCTTTTAGTGCAGAAGGAACCATCATGTTCAAATATCCTTTACACCACAATGAATTTTTCCAAAATGTTTGCTGGCATTTAATTTGTTTATCTCCAATTGTTGTTATAGTAATATCTACAATATTTTTTGTAAAACAGCCATGTTCATTAATTTTTGATTTTGTGTACTAAGAGGTTCCATATCTTTACATTAAATATATAGAAAAAAAGAATGAGTAACCATGGTTGCTTGATTAGTATTATAGAATCTTGGGCCTTTTGAATCTTGTGCCTTTTGCTCTTAACAGTGTTTTAACTGCCCTAATTTTGGATTTTTCTTGAAAAAAAAAGGAGTAATTTCTCTTTTCATTCACAGTGTGTAGAAACCACACACACAAGAACAACTCACGGAGGAACCAGGATATCCCTGACCCCATGACGGTCACAGTGAAACAGGAATGACACTCCATGTTCTCAAATCTACTGGAATAGCTAAACTTTGACATTTCCCCTTCTACTCATATTTTTTCCACATAACTTTCTGTAATGTAATCTACACCTTTCTAAAAAATGAAGGGGGCAGATTATTTTCAGCAAGATATATATATATATATTCGGAACCTGGTAAGCTTCTTATAAGATTCTTTTTATATTCTTATAAAACCATACTTATAGTTTTAACTTGTGAAAAAGTGGCGATCAGTAAAATTTGCTCAACCTCTATCCAATATTTGGACATTTTTGGTCAGTAGACTGAACTTTAGCTCTCCGCTATTTAAAGGAGAAAGCATTTGCTGGGTAAATCAATAAATGATGTTACAAAGAGCCCATGTACCTAAGAAAACAAACCTCTGGAGTTTAAAAAACTAGAGTCATTTTTGCAACATAATATGATCATTGCAAATCTCACTGATAAAGAAAAGTCCAGTAGGATTATCTGGTAAAGACAAATCTTTACCAGATGTTTAAATACTAGTTGAGAATAATTTTAAAAAGCATCTATTTTTAGTCTTTGGATGTGATCTTTGTTGGATGTTGTCTGCTCCCACAAGGGCCATTTTTCTACTTTGGGAAGCTCTCTGGTCTGCAAGGTGACTTCCGGTTCTCTGGATTTGGCAGCTGTCAAGTGCTTCATTAAAGAATGGGATATGTAAAGTCACGAGCTTTATCCTCCCTCCAGCAAAATTTCTTTTTGTGCAGAGATCTGAAGAAAGGCTTTGGGAAACATGAAAATCTCTGGCAAATCCTCTCTCAGGTTGAAATTCACCAGTGTTTGCCCTTTTCTATAGTTTGATCTCCTTCAGTTTTCCAAACAGTTTCTGTGCTGTGAGTTGTATATTATCAGATGGGAATAGATATATAATAAATAATCTTGGATTGTTGAATAATTCTATTACAGATCCCAACTTGAATTTCTTTGCCCTACCCTGAAAAGGTCCCTAGAAAGAAACCTGGGCTCTGATTGGCAGGTAAGGGGGGAATTTCCTTCAGTGAATGACTTCCCTGCCAATCATGGCAAATTATACAGCCCTTTGGTAAATATCTACATGTTACCATCAGGGATTAAGTAGAGGTTAAAAAAGCCAACTCTGAGACAAAACTTAATCCTTCCCCTAAATCCTCTAAATCATTCAGAAAACCAACAGGCATAGATCCTGCCCCAGAAACAAGAACTGTGATTTTTCTCATCTGTGGGTTAATTGTTACAAACCACATGGGAGTGGGGAACTCATCTTGAGCTCCCCAAGCTCAAGGAAGGGAAAGCTTTTTTATATTTTCTGGGTTTCGATGTCATATTTGGGTTTTGGGAAAATCAGACTGATGAGTCTTTTAGAGCAGTTTGGGCCATCCAGAAGGGAACTACAAGTCATGTCACATGGTTGAACTCCCACAACTCATAAAAGGGAGTTACTCTGACACCAAGATTCCCAGTCAGCACCCATCGCCTGGTGTTATAATTTTTCACTATGCCAAGTCCTTGAGAGCAGGCATGTTTCAGCACCTTGCTGTGCTGAAGGTACAAAACTGCTGAAAACCCACTGCAGCATGCCCGCCTCCTGATGACACAGAACCTCTGCCTTCAAGAAAGCTACCGTCCTTAAAAAGGCAAGATTAATACCCTCCAAGAAAAAGGGATTTGCACAGCAAGGAATTGCACAAGTAAGACTTTATTTATTTATTTTTTTAATTGGAGACTTGAAAAATGCTGAAACTATGATTCATATAGAAGCAGCAAGGCCTTCAAAGGAGGAAAGGGGATGATTTGGAGTTCAAAAACCAAAGACCTCGGTCGAACACCAAGACCAGCCACTTTCTAATTCCTGTTTCCTCAACTATAAACTGAAGATGATGGTACCTACCTACAGGGTTGAAAGCATTAAAGGAGATGAGACAAGCTAGAAATGTTTGCAGCTTAGCTATTACCATCCCAACACTTGTTCATCATGTCATTATGTTCTACTCATCAAAGCATGACCTAAGAAGATGGGGTAGTCCACCTTTGGTTAACTGAGTCAGGGTCACATGATGCTATCTACGTATACGGCTCTATTGCAACTATTGGGTATATTGTATAGTATAGAAATGTGTGTACATATGTGTTTTCAGTGTAAACATTTGTGCAAATATGTCAATATAATAAAAACTTTATTTCACTCCAGCCTGTGTTACTGGAACCATCACTGAGCTACATGTACCTATGTTCCAAAAGTTGTGTTGTTGTTTTCATACTATCATACTATATTCTTGGGTACCGCAGAGATATTTTCTACTCCAGCTTTATAAGCTAAATATGTTGACAGTTATCCTTCATATTATGATTATAGAGTATTTTTTATGGTCTACAAGTCACTCCTATATGTATCCTCATTTAAATTAAGTCAACCTACCCTGTAAAAAGTCTGCTGAGTTTTGAATAAATGAATGCATAAATGGATGAAAGGATGGATGGATAGATGGATGGATGGATGGATGGATGGATGGATGGATGGATGGATGGTGGAAGTAGTCCGAGTAGATATTTTTCCCCCTATTTATAGATGATGAAATTGAGGGATTTAATTGATCACTCAATTGACAAGTGCCATGCTAGGTCTCCCAGAGATTTTTTTCCATGATACACTCCTACCATTAAGTCATTTTTAAAATAATTAATGTCTTCTTGATAGTATCTTGATTTTAACAGCCTATATTACCACTCTTATGATACAAGTATGCATTCACCTGCCAATCTTTATTTAGTTCTTATTTAAGGTAGATACTTATTTTTCTATTTTTTTAATTTGCTGTTTATACTTATGATTGCTGCCACATATGTTTTGTATTCATTTTGAGGGTCTCATAATGCTCAGGAATGAAAAGCAAAACTCATGACCCACAGTTCATTTTTATTGAAATGAACTGAAGATGAAAGTTTTCAAAAACAGACACAACTGATATTTTCCAGGTTATCCATTTTATTTTTAAATCCCTCTAATTCGAGTTTTTATCCGTGCAGACACTGACTTTCCCTTGATTTGTCTGCCATCTGTGTGTAGATTTACTCGTTTATGCAAAAGGTAAAGCACTGAGCCAACTACTTACTGTCTCAGGTATTGGAACCTGATCAAGATGATAAGACACCCTGCCTTTCAGGAGCCCTGAGGAGGCAACAAATCATCACAAAACCAACAACAGCCAAAACAGTTTTACAACACCTATAACACGATTAATTACCATATAAAACTAAAAGAAAAGGAAACCCAGCAGGAAAAAATGATCAAATGATATAAACAGGCACTTGACAGAAGGAGGGAGCCAAATGGGCCATCTACTCACTAGATGACTTATATTTAACCCATCGGGTTGGCCAGAATTTCAAAGATTGATAATTTTCAGTGTTGGTGAGGATGTGGGGAAAAAGAAGCAGTTTGAATGAGTGAAAATTCACACAATATTTTGAAAAGTCAGTTTCTGACAACGATTGCAAATGTTTATAGTCTGGGACACAACAGTTCTAGTTCTAGGAATCTTTCCTCTAGAAATGACAGCATAAGTGTGTCAAATATATGTGTAGGGATGCAAGAATTGGAAACCAATAGACCCCTGATTAAGTAAAATGGGAATACTTTGTGTAGCCCTTGAAAAAACGAAGTAGATGTTTATAAAGTGAACCATAAACATACTAATGGAGTGTTATTAAGTGGAAAAAAAAGTTGCAAAAAAAATGTTTAGAATGACACACACAGAACTCTGGGGAGCAGAGTTGAATGTGGACCTAATTACTAATGAAGGAGTAATTTCACATTACTTACATGATTTGTTTTCAATGTGTTTGAAATAGAGGTAATTTGAACTTTATTTGTTTTGAATATTATTAAAATAAGAAAACCATTAAATAGCCAAATGACACAATTTAACATAAGTTCTGTAATCGGCGTGTGTACAAAATGTCATGGGAAACAGAAAAAGAGAAAAGGGAAAAGGAATCCTGAGTATTTAACACATATCTGTGTAGCTCGCCCCTTTTCATCTATTAGCCATTTAACCCCTTAACAACCTTTGGAAGTCAGCAATATTATCCCTATTTTATAGATACGTGTGTAAACTGAGGATAAGAAAAATCGGGAAACATTCATAAGGTCACAGCTACAGAGCAGCAGAGCTAGCTTTTAATCCAGGCCTGTCTACCAGGCTCCCAGGCCCACACACGTATGTTTGTCCCAGTACTATAGATGATGAACAGAGGTGAAAGCTATAACCAGCAGAGGAAACTATAGGTAAGAGTTCAGACTTGAAAGAATGTAGCTGGATTAAAGGGCTGTTTTTATTATAACAACTGAGGACTGTTGTTAAAAATTTCTCACATATAACATAGGAAGACTATAAAAGAGTGACAGAATCTATAGCTCACAACAAAGTCAAAAACCTTTTTTGCTGTGGACTTCCTCAAATGCTCTGAAATTCAAGGCTGGGGATGGCCAAGTGGCTCATTGGTTAAGAGTTGGCTTGGGACACACCAGCTCTGAGCAGCAGGGCCACCGGTTTGGATCCCACATGGGCCAGTAATGCTGTGCCTTCTACAGCTAAGAAGGTGAACAACAGCTTGACTTGGAGCTGGGCTGCTGTGAGTCGCTGGTGACAGCATAGGCTGCAGCCCCTGCTGTATTGGGTTGCCATGAGCTACTGTGAGTGACTAGTGGCCAGCGTGAGTGGCTGGAAGCGTGAGCCTCCATGAGTGGCCGTCCAAGGGTCAGCGACCATCTGCCTCACCCAGGAAGAGTGCGATGATCACAATACCAACATGGGCCAGTGAAACGACGTCCTCCATAGCTAGACCGAAGAACAAAAAGACAGCAACTTGTCTGTTTCGCTTCCCTGATTCCCCAATGCTGTTCCCTCCACCAAAAAATTCCCCAATAAAAATCTTAAACATAAATAAATTAATTAATTAAATTAAATTAAAGGCTGAACAAGAAAACGCAGCTCTGAATCTGGAATACTGTCTCACCCAGGGATGAGCAGAAAGGGGAATTTGTAGGCCATTCATGAGTACTCCCCAAATTTTCACAGGCATATTTTGAAAACTTCCCCCCCACGATGTGATAACTACTTTCCAATGATAACATCCAAAACACTGATTCCCAGCCTCCCTTGCCACAAAGCTGCAGACACTTGACTGAGTTTCGACCAATCATATAGGTTGAAAGTAATGACACAAGGATGGCTCAGGGCATTTATTTGCAAATGCAGGTGATTCTGGGTTTTGTAGATGGCAGTAGCTCCCTTACCATGACCTTCCTTTAGTGAGGTGCCTGAGTTGATCCTGGAAGCTTGAAACAAATGCCTCCAGCCCTCATAACATTTCACTTTTTCTAATATCCCTGAATAAACCCTCTTCAGCTGCTGAATTCTGTCATCTGCAACTCAAAACCCTGATCAACAGAACATGGGAATTCCACAGCACCTGAGGGATGAAACAAGGAGTGAAATGAAGGTAAGGTGTGCTGGCCTCTCTGCTAACACCTGTCTTCCCTTCCTTAAGGTCCGTGAGTTCCAATCATGGTTAGGATTTTCCCTGGAGTTTTAAATTCTACCCAGAAGCCAATGCATCATCTATTAATTCATAAGTATTCTAAATATTCTAATAGTACTGTCTGGACCTCATGGCTTCTGAAACATCCACTTCCCAGCAAACACTAACAGTGAAAACAACTTTGCCCAAATGCCTAATCAGTGGGATAAAGGCAGGGGCTATGCCTAAGTCTCCCAGCGACTTCCCTATGAGACCTGCCCATCTGAAAGGAAGATCGTGAATGGGGGCTGTGTGTGTGTGGTGGTGGGGCTGGGGGGAGTGGTGGCGGTGGGACAAGAAGGCAACTTGAAAGTCCTTTGATTTCCTTACGAGAAGATGACCTTTTAATGCCAGAGCTGGGGAATAACATAATTCAGATAGAGGTTCAGATGGAGTTCACACAGCCTGTTGGGCTCGTCCTAGGCTTTGTCCACATTAATAATGGGATAAGGGGAGGTGGATTTGCAGCTCTGACATACAAAGAAGATCCTAGTTGTTGCGGGTCATTGTGCACTACGGGAGTCAGATCTTAAGGGAAAAAACAACCCGGAGACAGATTCCCATCTGCCCAGGACAGTTCAGGAGCTGGGCCTGTCTGCTGGAAGGTTAATGTTAGGTCTGGAGAGGGGCTTAACCCACAGAGGTCACATGAGGCCAGGTTTGTGGGCTAATGAGTCTCTAGGTCTGTCATCTTTGGAATCAGACGCAGAATTCTTTTTCCTTTTGTAATGAGCAAAGTTTTGTGAAAGCAAAGAGGCCAACAATCGAATGTTGAGTGGGACAGTTTCACTGTCCAGCAGGAAATCCACTCCATCAAGTGAGGCTCTGGAGGACAAGGTGGGAAGAAGAGAAATGGGGCAGTTCTTTGAAGCAGACAGCACGTGACCTGACTCGGTGTCACATTCAGAGAGCAAAAGACTGAGAGTGGTGATTGGCGACATCTATGTGCCGTGGGGCAGGCGCTGGACTGGCTGGAGGAGGTTTGCTGTGGGTAGGCAGACCCTGCAGTGCCCACCCAGGGTCACGGCATGGGTGGCCTCTGCGGCATCCAGGAGGCACCAGCCCTGCATGCCACTAGCTGGCGGGTTTGCCCAGGATCAGCTGGCTGGGTGACCAACGTGGTTGGTCAGCTTCCTGTTTGGGTTCCCATCAAGTACAGAGGCTGGGGCCCATGAACAGAGAGAAGGGGCCTGTCTTCTTGGAAAGCTAAGTGGTTTTCTGTGTGGTCTTAGAGGGTGCATAGGTAAGGCGTTTCCCTTCTCAGGCAGGCCTGGGCCCCCTTTTACCACTGTCCTGACTGCTGGTAGTTCTCTTGGGCTCCCTCTCCCAAGTTCTCTCCCAGGATGAAGGCCCTGGGGCATCTACCCCTACCCCCTGGAAAAAAGCCTAGCTCAAAGGCGCTGCCTGGGGTGGGCAGGAAACACGTGTGGGTGCCGGGAGAAAATGGATTGCTCTTCCTTATCTGTGGGTTGGAGCAGGTGGGGAGGAGTAAACAGGAGGCTGTCGCGGCACTGGAAGTTCCTGAGTGAGGTATTTCTTTTTAACTGAAAGGAAGAGCTATCCTGACATTGATTGATGCAATGGTCCCTGCGCAGCATCTTTTGCAGACCCACAACAGGAAGGGTGGGGCAGCATCCTGTGAACGGATCCAAGACATTCTCAGGCCTGGAGCTAGGACCTGAATCCATCTCTGGGCCAGGCTGGGAGGGAACAAAGCACAGGGACATCAAGGTCCTGGGAGCCATGGCTGAGGGGACTCAAAACCAGCCCAGCTGCTGACTAGTGCCACCTGAGGCCAGTCCCTCTGTGTGTCTGGGTCTGGGCTGTAGGCGTGAATGGTACTGCTCCCCGCTTGGGCTGTCTGGGGTACGTGTGCACACTCCTCACACAGAACACTTGGCCCTGGGTGGACAGTCTCTAGGAGACTACACAATCTTTGTCCACCATGGTCATCCAGACACTACAGCTTGCCTGTGAGGGTGGAGACATAGATGGAGGCAACCTGTCCCAAGGCACTCAGTCTTTTGGACACTGGCTCCTCTTCTGCAGAGACCCTGGAGGACAGGGCCTAAGGGGACATAGTAGCCACTTGATGACCCATGTTCCCTGTAAGTGACCAAGAACCACAGGTCTGTTTGGAGCCCAAGTGGCGCTGGGATTCCAGCTGGGAGTTTGGCCCATATCATCAGCCATTTTTAGCCGCGAGTAAGACTCCTGTCAAATCTGCCATCACCCAGGCCTGTGCTCAGTGGTTCTCAAACATTCACAGACACAGGTGTCACCCAGGCTGCTTGGTGAAAAGTAGACGCTCAGAGATCTGGTTTGAGCAAGTCAGGAGAAGAAGCCCTGAGTCAGGTGTTGGTATACAGTCCAGATGGATTAAGGAGCCACCTGTCCACTGGCTCCCTCTTCCCTTCTCCTTTCACTCTCCTTTTCTTTTGCACCTTTCCCTTCATCATTTTATTTCCATTCTTCTCTACAAACCACACTGAACAGATGACTGAGGGCTGAAGGACTTTATATGAGGCTTGATGGTGGAGAGGTGCGTGAGGGGGCCAGCCCATGCACATCAGCTTAGGGCCGTGGAGTCCGACGGATCTGTGAGCATGGACAGATTAATTCTGTTTCCTCCTCTGCAAAGCAGGGTGGGAACACTTACAGTCAGAGAAGACTGAGGACTCAGGGGCACATAGTGGGGTCCAATATGGCGAGTTCCTATCTGCATCCCTCCATCCCTCGCCCTCTTCTGTTCCCGTCCAGAGCCAGGACCTACAAATTAACCACCACACCTCCTGCCTTCGCTGGGATCACAGACTCACCACCCAGCACCCTCTTTTGCCCCACTGTAAACACTGCCTCTACTTGCCCCTCAAAGTCTCTGAATTCTGAACTTTTGGGGTTTTCCGAAGAAAGTACTTAACAGGTAAACTGAATCTTGGCTTGGGAAAAGTCCTGACGAGTTTGGCTTTCTCCAGGAGATCGGGAGTCGGGGTGCGTGTCCACATCGTGGTAGATCAAGGGAGTCTGAAATATCCTGAAGACCCTGGGGAGGCCCCGTCATCTCCAGCATTGATGAGGGTATCTAGATGAAGTCAGGAATGTTAAGGGTTTTCAGAACCCACCAGCAGCTGTCTGGAGCTCCACGGCCTCAGAAATGGCCGCTGCGTCTCAGAAGCAGTCTGGACCGAGCAGACGACATAACCACATAACGGTCCAGCCCTTGCCCTGGGTCCCTCAGATCCATGCTCCCTGAGGGAGAGAGAAATCTTTCTGAGGTGGGGGGATGACCCTTTAATCCCAGGGGCGCCATGGAAAGCTGCAGGTTTCTGTGTGCCAAGCTCTTCTAAGCTTTCTCAGGCTGATCTTATTACCCCTGGTGTGTTTCAGGTTTAAATAATGTAGTCCACCTTTCCTGAAAACCGGGTGTTGGGCTATTCCAGGGCCAAAGCACAATTGTTCCCCGATGTTGTGAGGGAGCCAGAGGTGGGAGGTGGCGGCAGGTCTCTTCTCTTCTGATTTCCTCTGATTGCCGGGAGTGGGCTGAGGTCAGGGGGCCAAGGGAACCACGGATTCCTGAGGGAGGAGGAAGCTTGCAGGCCTCCTGGGATCCAGACGCCCCCTTCCCACTCAAGTCAGGACCGAAGCTGAGGCCAGTCCGTGGTGTCTGTGCCCCCTTGCTCTCAGAATCCATGTGGAGAGAGGCTACCCTCCAGGCCCAGAGCTGTCCTGCTGCCTGACCTTAGTGAATTCTGTGTCGTCACAGGATAGAAACCAGCTCCATCTATTTTAAATACAGTCTGGGTAAGGAATTGGGATGCCCCATGGAACCCTAGGACAGGCTTCCTAAGGGGTTAGAATCAAGAAAATTGCTCTCCCCCAGTCTCGTCTCTGTCTCACTCTGGGGTGACCTCTTATGCTCACTTCTCTCTTGTTCCCCCTCTTTCTCTCTGTGACTTCATCTCCTCTGCTCTGCTTGCACACGGCCCATCAAGCCTGCTCCAAAATGGCGCCCTCCACCCTGAGTCCACATCTCCCAGCTCCAGCAAATAACAGACCCAGCCTCTCAGAGTCCCAGGGGCAACATATCAAAATCAACCATCTGAACAGCCCAGCCTGCTCTCTGGGTCCGGTGCTCACCTCCTGTCCAGCCAGTAGCGGGAGGAGTCGGGTCACACAGGACATTGATCTGGCCTCTCCCTGGGCAAAGGGAGCAGGAGGACAGGGGAGCCAACTCCAAAAGGTGTCTAAAGCAACCAACACCCTTCCAGCTCTAAACCCGCAGAGCGGGTACACTCACTTGTCAGTACTCAGGGCTAGGCCTGACAGGGCTGGAAGAGAAGACAAAAAGGCGGGGTGGATGGCCCTGGTCTCTCCTTACAGGCAGCAGGAAGCTACCTGGCCCTGGCCTGTTGCTCCCTGACTCCCCCAGGCCCCTGTTCAAGGAGTGAGTTCCACCCCGTGTCACTGGAGCCCGGCTCTTACAGCGCCAGGCTCTGACAGGGGGCCAGCAGGCATTTCCTCCTGGAGAGCGCTTTAGTCAGGGTTAAGGGCAGCCCTTCTAAGCTCCCTGAGAGTCTCCCTGGAGCCGCCTTTGTGGTCTCCTCTCCCTAATCCAGCCACAGCAGCTGAGCTGCCCTGAGCGGACTCCCTGGCCTGTCGCCTGGCCTGGCTGGGCTCTGTGTCCGGACTCACAGTTGTGGAGCTGGCTGTCTCCCCGGGGTCTCCACTTCCCAGGGAAGCAGCTGCTCCTGTCCATCCCCCCGCTGCCTGGTCTGCATCCCAGAGGCCTGTGAAACTCACAAGGACAGGAAGGCAGAACTGGGGTCCCCGGGGCGGGGGTGGGGGGTGGACAGGAGGAGACGATGGGGAGAGAGGGCCAGCAATGGGGGCCGACCCAGAGCCTCAGAAGCAGTCAGGCTAGAGATACCAGGCTGGGTTCTCCCCAAGTGTACCCCAAGCTTGGGGTGTCCCTCCCCGCATTTTGCAGGGGTTAGGCCATGGCAGCATCTCTGTGGGGGCTTCTAGCTATGACAGGCTGGGAATGGGGCTTGATATGAAAAACAGCTGGAAGCGAGGCATTCACACTTGCTCAGATTTCACACTGTTGTGGTTGAGGATTAGCAGGAAGGTGAGGCAGATCAGATGTTGCCAGCATGAGAGGCTTTTCTCCCCAGAGGCCAGCCCTCAGCCCTGCCCTTTCTACCTTCCCACTCCTCTCCCCTCTCCTAGCTGGGCTGGGCCCACCCTTCCTTAGGAAGCTCCAGACAGCCGCAGCTGGTGTGTGTTGCAGCCTGCAGGACGAGCCTTCCTGAGTTTTGGTAGCCTCTGATCTCCTGGCCCCATGGGGTCCAGGCACCAGCCAGGCGGGCTCTGGGTTGTCCCATGGAGAGAATGTAGGTGCTATCAAGAAGCAGTAGGGTCTTGGATCTGCTTGAGGTACAAGCATGTGAAGGAGCATATATTTGGACCCTTTGCATTTCATTCAATTCATTCGATTACTTCATTCATGCATGTGTGCAACAGTGAAACAGTACCTTATACTGTCATTAGGGGATACAGTGGTGAGAGAGATGGTAATCTTGCCCTCAGAGTCTAGTCACAAAAAGCGTGAGAGGGCCAAGTTGGGGTTCTACAGGGAGCAGTTCCAGAAACTTCCAAATACAGTTTGGCACCTATTCAAAGTGAGGTCTGTGGCCGGGCAGTGGCAGCACCGTTTTGATTCTTGTCTGAAATACAGAATCTCAGTCCCCATTTCCTACAGAATCAGAACCTTCCTCTTAACAACATCCCCACATGATTTGCACACATGATACCATTTGAGACATACTGGCCTGGTGTAGGGGTCCTCGGAGAGCTTGAAGATGGTACCCAGGCCTGGGTCCCTCCCCCACAGAACCTGATTTAATTAGCCAGGGTGTGGCCTGGGCATCAGGGTGTTTCAAAGATCCTGGAGAGTACATAGTTGTGCATTTGTGACAACCTGGCACTCTAGGGACAGGGGGCAGAGAACAGTAATTCATTCTTTCTAGACTCCAGAGGCTGGGAAGCAGCACCAGAAACCTCTCAGTGGGAAATGTCTTGAGGCCTGGCCTGGACCAGATGGAGCACTGGGATCCTGGGCTGGGTGTGTGGGTCCATTTCTCTGGGGAGAGTTGATCAAGAAGCCCCCAAGATATTCTGCCTGGTTGGTAAGGAGCAGCAGAGAAGGGCTGAGGCTGAACAAGCCACCTTCTGCTGTGCCCAGCCCCTGACATTGAAGCCGGGGTGGCGGTGGTGTGCGTGGGGTGTTCCTGAGTCAGTGCTGGTGGGGGTATGGCCTCGGTTATGGAGGTGGCCACTCCAGAGCGCTGCCTCTCTTTGCTGTTCACTGCAGTCACCCTGACCACCTGAGACACGTGCTCAGAGCACAGCCAACTCCACCCACCGGTGGCTCCAGGGCGTGAGCTAGCCCTGTGGTGGACAGCTGTAGACAAAATCCAAGTGGCAGACAGAATCTGATTACCTCCTTCTCTGTAACTTCCTTAGGCTTTTCTTCCTCCCTGGGGACACAACAAAGTTGTATTTTTAAACCTCACATCCTTCCCAGTGGCCCTTCTTTCCTGGAAGGAAATGATCTCATCCTATTGTGGAAAGTGAAAGTCAAGAGCAGCTTTGCACCTGGGGGTGCGGGTGGGGGCTGTGCACGCGAGGGCTGCTGTGACTTCTGTGCTGACGCGGAGTAGGGGTGCCCAGGGAGACACATGTTATGGGCACAGCAAGAGTGAAGGCAGGAGGTGCCCCCGAGACCCAAGCCACGTCACTCATTAACGGCCCCCTGGCGTGTCAGCCTCCCTGTGGCTTCTAAGGGGCTCCTGGCTGTCCCAGGTGGAGTCCTGGGCTGAACACATCGCAGGCCCCACGTGGACCTTCTGGGATCCAGGTTCATGGCCCTAATTGCTGGTCTATCCTCTCTCCCTCTGGGGAACTTCAGATAGCTGGGATGATTCCCTTTCATATTTCAGAGAAACATAGTAATTAAGCACTTTTAGAGGAGGATGTTCATGTGTGTTCAAATTAGATGCTATTTTAGGAAATGGTAGCAGCTGCTGCCAAAAAGAGACAGCAGGCAGGAGAAGTTGTGCTCAACCCAGTTATGAATGAAACCACTTTGGATCTGCAGGGCGGGCATGCAGCGCTTCTCAGCACTGTCACAAATTCCAATCTGGTTGCCAGGGGAAACACATCCAAGGGCGACTGGACGCTCATCCCTGACTCCACTCGGGAGTCTTGGGCTTCTTGCACAGTGTGTAGGGGCAGGGTGGGGGGTACAGGCCTGACCATTCCCTTCCATGGTCAGCCCCCTAACACCAGAGCAGTCAGGACCCTGAAATGACACCTCCATAAAGAGGTGTTCGCCAGGCACAAATGCTTTCCCTTTCATCCTCTCTAAGATCCTAGACCATGGATGCCTTCCTTGGGCCTCTGGGCTGGGAGAGACACAGACTGGGCAGCTGATGCTTCAGCAGGCTCTATCCAGGCACCCTGGGCTGGCTTCCAGGGCCTGATAGGAATTTCTAAAGTTCTGGGATTCTCAGTGGTCAGACCAAATCTTGGGGGTCAGGGGAAATGGGTTATGAGGTCCTCTCTTTCCTTTCATCCCTGCCTGAGGGTGTGAGTGGCAGGCGCCTGCCACATTGACAGCATGACAGTGTCACTCAGTGATTGTCCACACCTTCCAGGGCCTCCTGAGCAATGGCTCTGGGCTGCTTCCCCACACCTGGCCAGCTCTGGAGCAAAGCCTCGTCAAGCCTCTGTCCCCAGGGCCAGGCTCAAGGCCTGCTCGCCGAGCAAAGGCCTTTCTACATCAGTACTGCTTGTCTCCCCGTCCCATCAAGCCAACAACTCCTTGCGGAAAGGGACAGTGCTGGGTCTTTATACATCTCGTTCGTCTCAAGGCAGCCAACCACGAGCCAGTCACAGGCATGCTGGTAGCTACTGTTTGTCCAACGTCTATGGCGACTTTGGCACTTTGGATACATTGCTTCTAATTATTCAACCAGGCACCCAAATTTCCATCTCCAAGGAGGAGATGGAGGCTGAGGGAAGTTAGTGACTTCCTTAGACAGAGACAGTGAGAGTGAGAGGTACGCTCACTCGCTCCCATATTGAAGCCAGGAGGTGCTCATCTCCCTTCCCCCTCCCTACACCCTCTCTCCAGTTTTATACCCATTTCCCGTGCTCACCTGGTCTTCTGGAAAAAAACACCATAAATATGGTGAGCTGCCTCAGAAGGGCCATTGGAGAACAAACATTGTCCACTGTCATTAAGCACCTGGCTGAGAGGTGTATTGGGGCCGGGGCCCTGGGGCTCCCCCCTGGCAGCCCTCCAAGGCTTCATAGGTAGGGCTGCCATGCTTATCAAATAAAATATGAGCCCCACTTGTATCAACAAATGTATTATTTATTCAGGTTTAGCAGGGAGTTCTATATTTCACCTGGCCTCCTGGCCACCTGGCTTAAACCCCCAGCAAGTAGGAGTCCTGGTGAGGAGGTGAGCCCAAGGGACAGGCAGGGGAGGAGATAAAAAGAGCTGGCAAAGGAGAGAGGGTGGGGAGGGTGAGAGGCAAGCGAGAGGGGTGAGTCCTGGCTCTCCTGTGTCCAGGTCTCAGATCCTCAGGTCTCATCGGGGGACAGTCTTCCTTCTGTGTCTGTCCCACAGGCAAGGAGGGCCGGGGGCTGAGACCCCCAAGGCAGGCGGGGCTGGTGGTGGGGGAGGGGAACCTTCTAGGAGACAGGATAGAGAAGGGGGGATTCTAGCAGGTGGCCTCTGGGGTGTGTGCTCTGGGTGAGCCCAGGAAATCAGTGCCACCCAAAGCAGAGGGACCAGGACTTGTGTTTGCCTCACACCTCCTGTCCAGAGAAGCAATTCTGGGGGCAGAGAGGTGCCCAGGAGAAGGACGATTGAGAGTGCGTCTTTGCATCTCATCACTTTTGGACCAGAGTCCTTGGCCCTTGGCAACTGTCCCTCCCTGCTGAGCGGGGCCCACACACCATGGGGACAAAACTACCTCTGCTGGGCCCCAGAGAAGTGACGTTCGAAGCCTGCTCAGGGTGTTTCTGGTCTCTGCACCCGTTTTTTCCTAAAGCGCCCTCTTGCTCCTTCTACTAGAAACATAGCCTCTGCGCTTCTTTTCTTCAAGGAGCAATTGCAGGTTTTGCTCTGTGGCTTTTTCAACTGGGTGTTTCTCCTGCTAAACAAAATTTGGAGGCTTCTGAGCCTGGAGCCTTGCCTCCCCCTTGGTGGCTGTGTTTGTGGGATTCCTGTAACCATGCAGACCTATTTCCAGATTCAGGAAAGGATGGCAGCCCGCCTGTGCAAATGCCATCGCTGTGTGACGTGGCCTGAGCATTTCCTGTGACACACACAGAAAGGCCTTTGTACGGCCAGCAGCCTCCCCAGAGCTGGTAATGGCGATCACTGACAGCTGCCCCAGGAGCAGCGCAAGGCCCACTCAGTGGGGGCAGGGTGGATGGTGTGGGGCTGGTGGAGAGCTGTGATGCCCAGGGTGCTTAGTGAAGACCAGGGAGGTGGACCGGGAACCCAGACAGCAAGACCTCAGTGTCTGATGAAATTGGCCACTGGAGAGGGCGGCGGTGGGGACATCTAACCGGGACCTGACCATCCCACCAGGCAGGGGCTCAGTCTGACACTGGCAGGTGGAAACCAGGGTTCACAGGGCCTCTGGGGAGGGTGCTTCAGGCCCGCCATGTTCTGGTTGTCAAGGCTGAGATTAGGGTGAGGAAACTGAGGTACAGGGTGCCAAATTTAAGGAGGCATTGCTCCCAGGGCCAACCCTGCACTTGCCTGACCAGGAGATCGAGCTAGTCCTTTCTTATTGCACCTCACACACCTCACCCTAACCTGATCCGACTGGGCTGACCTGGCCGGCTACCCCTTTGGCTCCACAGCACAGATGGGG
This sequence comes from Aselliscus stoliczkanus, assembly GCA_033961575.1. Lineage (NCBI taxonomy): Eukaryota > Metazoa > Chordata > Mammalia > Chiroptera > Hipposideridae > Aselliscus > Aselliscus stoliczkanus. The sequence continues at coordinate 12,636,644 of CM066734.1, forward strand.
TGTGTCATGGACTCTGGAATTAGGTGGGGTCTTCGCCCTGGTTTTATGCACCTGTCCTGCCTTGTGGGACCTCTCAACGGTCCCGCAATGGTGACTTCCTCACATCCCTATCTCAGCGAAAGGCAGGCACATCCTTTCACCCACTTACCCAAAACAGATCCTTGAAAGACCTCTTCCTTTTCTCTCACCTGGAGGGAGAGCTGTGTCAGGTGACTTGTCTCCGGTCCTGCCCACTCCAGTACATTCTGCATGCTCGCCAGGGAGGCCTGTCTAGATCTCAGATCTCATGGCATTTGGTGCCTGAAAACTAAAGGGAAGAATGCGGCCAGCCTTTGGGGGAAGAGGAGCCACACAATTCTTTATCCAACATAGCTTGTTTTCTGACGATAAAGGTAATACCACTATTTTTTTTTTTTAGCTGAGCCACTGCCACCTGTTGGCAGCTCAGCTTGAGCCTGGAATCGAACCAGCAACCCCGTTGCTCAGAGCTTGCACTCTTGAGTGAGCTCTTAACCAACTGAGCCACTCGGCCGGCCCCTCTGACTACAAAGGTAATAAATAGGGAACACAGGAAAGTACAGAAAATAGAAAGAGCAGGGTTACTCATTTCAACCCCGTAAAGCTCAGACTCAGACACGTGACTTACTTTGGCCAGTGAACCGTCAATGGAAATGACATGTGTCACTTCAGGCAGAAGCTTCCAGAGCCAGCACAGGATTTTCCATGCTCTCTTTTCCACATTCTGAGAATATACAGCAGATCTTTTAATAACGTCATTTTGTTTAATGTCATTTCTTTATAACGTTGATAAAATGCTGTAGGCACTTAACTCTTGTATCTATCGATGAGCCTATGGTAAAATTGGTGTCATTACACCTTGTTTTGCTTAAAATCACAGAACCTGTCAGCACTGCTAAATGAGGACTTGCTGTAGGTGTGTCTATCAGAGTTAAGCCCCCTCGCTGGTAAAGCCGACCTGGATGGAGCGTAATGAGGCCACACCTCCTGGCTGGCCAGGCCTCCTGCCTTGGCCAGGTAGCTTTGTAACCAGTATCGCCATCCCAGGGCACACACCCATCCAGACCCAGTAGCAAAAAGATGGCTCCCTTCATGCCATTTCCCCTTCTGGAAAGATAAATGTCTACCGTGGTATCAGGCAGTATCCTAGCTTCGAGAACACAAAGCTAAGTAAGACAAGCAAGGTAAGTTTCCTGGGTTATAGAACTTACCTCCTGGGGGGACACAGACACACAGGTAAATAAAACAGTGTGTTCCCTGCAGACAGTGCTCAGCGCTTTGAGGAAGCTAAAACCAGGCGAGGAATGTGTAGGGACCACAGGAGACTAGACAGGGTGGCCAGGGAGGACCTTTGCTGAGGAGGTGAGTTGAGCTGAGATTGGAATGATGACAAGGAGTCTGCCATGCCATGTCAGAAGATGATGGGAAGAGTGGCCAGGGAGGAACTTTGCTGAAGAGGCGAGCTGAGCTGAGATTGGAATGATGACAAGGAGCCTGCCATGCCATGTGAGAAGATGGGAAGAGTGCCCCAGACCCTGGGACACATTTGACTCAAAGAACAGAAAGGGGCCCAGTGTGTCACTGGAGAGTCATGAGCAAGGGTTAGATGGCATGGGGATGGTGGGGACGGGGAGAGGGAGGCGGCTGGTATTTAACACTGAGCATTGTTGGGAAAGTGTCAGAGGCCTCATAACGTGGAGAGTGACCTACTCTGATCCATTTTTTTTTTTTAAGATTTTTATTGGAGAATTGGGGGAGGGGAACAACGTTGGGGAATTGGGGAAGGGGAGCAGACAAGTTGCTCTCCCTTTGCTCTTCAGTCCAGTTGTGGAGGACGTCGCCTCACTGGCCCATGTTGGCATCGTCATTGTGCTCTTCCTGGATGAGGCAGATCAGCCTCCGGACGGCCGCTCACTGTAGCCTATGGCAGCTCACTGCAGCAGGGGCTACAGCCATGCTGTCGTTGGGTACTCACAGCAGCCCAGCTCCAGGTGGAGCTGTTGTTCTCCATTTTAGCTGTAGAGGGCAGTGATACTGGCCCTCATATGCGGGATCCGAACCAGGGCCGCTGGCATCCCAAGCCAGCTCTTAACCAACGCGCCACTCGGCCGGCCCTACTCTGATCCTTTTTAAAGCTTAGTTTGGCTATTGTTAGGAGACTTGATTGTGGGGGGTAGGGGGTGGAGACAGAGAGAGGTGGGGTAGATATTGGTGACTTTGATGAGAGTGTTTTGACACACACTTGGAAAGTACTTTGGACATAGAGCTGATGAGACTTGCAAATGAATTGGATGTGGGAGGCAAGATAAAGAGAAATGAAGGGTGACACCTGAGTTTTTACCTTGAGAAGGTCCAAATGCCACAAAAATATCTCCAAATGGAAATAATGAGACTTTTTTATTTCCTGAGGAGTTTTCCTAAGAGGTGCTTCTTAATGAAGTAAGGTGGGGGCTCAGGAACCCTGAGTTTTTGTCCCCCTCACTCTCTTTTGTATTTTGCCTGAAGGGGTGAACACAGGACCCAGGGAGTTGGGGTGCAAAGGGCTCATCTCTCTGCTTCCTACCACCGGCCCAGAGGCTGTGATTCATTACTGCTAGTTTTGACACCAGTCTTACTGGCATCTGATCAAGCTTGAGAAGGTCAGGAGGTTAATTTTGCCCCGAAGGCAGGCATTATGCCTGGCATCCACGCAAGAATTTGGAATATGTTGAGAGCCTCTGATGTCCAGCTTTGAGTGGAAGGATACCTAAGGCTATGCTGCAAACAGAGCCTGCCCTACTCTCCAAGGCATGGGACACCCCCAAGCTGCCTGGCAGGGCAAAGGCTGCTCTGAGAAGTTCTTAAAGCCCCAAGTGAGGTGTTTGTGTAGGTGGAACTGCTGAGAAATTTGGGGTCTGCACCTGGTTTGCTCCCTAAGGATTTTGGGCTTGTCCTGGCCTCAGCGTCCCCTTCGCGGGAGAGGGAGAATACCTGTTCTTACTCCCCCGCACCTAGTGGGGAGAATGATTAGAGAGCTAACAAAGCTATTGGTGAAGATGCTGGAGTGGGGTGAGGGTGGGTCTCAGGCAACAGGTGTTCTGTTGAGCTTCGCTATCATTGTTCCCTTGGTACCAGTTCCTCTGCTTTGTTGCTGGCTTTAATATGGGACTGACGCCACTGCCTGACACAGTTGTGGACCAGCTTCGTTTTCTCTTTTTGAGGCCTCTCCTCTCTTCCTTTCATCTTTAAACAAACAAACACAATGAACAAAAATCTTTAGGTTCAAAGGTAGGTATTCTCATTTTAAACACCAAACAGCTCCAATGTCCCACAGCTATTCGGCCTCATTACTCAGAGTTAACTACCTGTAAGGAAGGCATTCTTCTAGATATTTTCATGCATAAATAAATACACACACACACACACACACACACTCACACACACACAAATTTTGCAACGTAGATGTCAGCAAAATATAAGGATCTTCTGTGTTGTGTTGTTGTTGTTGTTTTTCCTGGTGTAATAACTCCTTAGCATATCCTACATCAGCGTATATAGATTCGTGTCATTTTTTTCAGTGACTAAATAGTACTTCATCCAATGGATATACAACAGTTTTCTTAGCTAGTCCCCTACAATGGAGAGTTAGGTTATTGCCAGTTCTTTCATGCTGTTAGAATCAACACATATAAAAACTCACATAGGTAAAGTATATCTTTTTTAAAAGTAAAATGAACAAAGATGCCATTTTATTCATTAATAAGTGAAAGAACCAATAAGATGTGGCCTTCCAATCTCTAAGGACTAAAGCTAAAAAAAAGGATCAATAGTTGGTAATGCTCTTGGGGTGTGTGACAGGGGCCAACACATACCATCTGATGGAAGTTGCTTTTACTCCAGGCCAAGTGTCCTCTGAATAAAGCCTATAGATAAGAGCTCAAAAATTTCACTGTAAAAATAAGCGACCAAGAACAAAAATCAGCAAAAACAACACACAGAAGAATTAAATCCCCTGGGAAATCAGATATTAAAGTTATCAGATATATGTGTTTAAATAGATATGTTTCAAACTATTACAGAAATTTAAACATGAAATGGAAATTAAAATTATGAAAAGAGAACAAACTTACTATATTGAAAAAGTACCAGAGTAATTGAAAAATAAAATACTTGTAGAAATGAAAATAAAATAGCCAGGGAATTTAAAAGCACCACAGGAAAAACAAATTTAGTTACCAACAGAAGAGACAACTGGTTACCTGGAAGGCAGGTCTGAAGAAATCACTAAGAACTTGATGCAAAGAAGGAAAGAGATGAAAAATATGAAAAAGAAATTAATGACATGGAGAATATCATGAGATGGTATAATACACATATAATTGGTGCCCCAGAAAGAGACAATAGAAATTGGGAGAGAGGCAATATTCAGAGATTTTTTTATTTTTCTGAGAATGTTCCCAAACTGATGAAAGACATGAATCCTTAGATTCAGGAAATAATGAATCATAAGCAGGGTAAATAAAAATAAATTCACACTGAGATACACTGTGGCGAAACTATGTAGAGACCCCTCAGCCTCACTCATACCTTTTTTACGTTTTTGTGCTAAATGTAGTAACAGCAGCAACTATAAAAATACCTTATTTCCATATTCTCTGTTTTGCCAAGTATTTTATAGGTATAGTCTATAAAGATGTCAAGGGTAAACACTTTGAAAGATGACAAGTTGCATGTCAAAGGTTAGTGAGCTAGATCAAGACCAGCTTACTGGGTAGCAGATAGAAGGCTAAATGCCTTGTTTCTTAACTAGGACGTTTCCTGCTTTGTACTCCTAGGAGAAAGTGTCTAGGGCATCTACTCCAATATACAGAGAGTTGTTAGGGAGCAAAAGGGATTCCTGAAGTGGGGTGGGCCCCAGGCTGCAAGGTCAGTGACACCCAGTTTTGTTCAGGCTCAGGATAATTGGAGATGCCCCCAGCTTCAAAGGAAGAAGCTGCCTGTTGGAGTGAGGGAGCGGCCAGGAGGCTGTGAGACACAGACGCTCTTTTGCCACTTGGGCTGCGGGCCTAGCTGTTCCTGGCTGAAGCTTTTGAAGTTCAAGTAGGGTTTTTTTTGTTTTTGTTTTTGTTTTTTGTTTTTAAAGATTTTATTGGGGAATTGGGGGAGGGGCACAGCGTTGGGGAACTGGGAAAGGGGAACAGACAAGTTGCTGTCCTTTTGTTCTTCAGTCTAGTTGTGGAGGACGTCGCTTCACTGGCCCATGTTGGTATCATCATTGCGCTCTTCCCGGATGAGGCAGATCGGTCGCCGGCCTCTGGACGGTCATTCACAGCGGCTATTGGCAGCTCACGCTGGCTGCCAGCCACTCACTGTAGCCTATGGCAGCCCACTGCAGCAGGGGCTGCAGCCTACACCTTCGCCAGAACTCATGTAGCCCAGCTCCAGGTGGAGCTGTTGTTAGCTGTAGAGGGCAGTGTCACTGGCCCTCATATGTGGGATCCGAACTGGGGCTGCTGGCGTCCCAAGCCAGCTCTTAAGCAACAAACCACTAGGCCGGCCCTCAAGTAGGTTTGAGTGTGTGGACAGAGGGCATGCTACGTTTCTCTCCTAATTTCCTGAGGCCTTTACTGCCTCTGTGGGCTGTCTTCCTACTGTTGGGGAGACTGACAGACAGGAGCATTTATGATCGGAGAAGAACTAAGCTGATGAGTCTGACTTCCAGCTCTTTCTTGCTTTCTGTCTAAGAGATGTTGGGGTGGCTGTGGCTTCTGCCATCGGCTGTAGGATGTGAAAGGACAGAGGTCAATAGGAGTCACAAGTGATGGGTCAGGTCACATGGTTTCTGGGCTTTGTTTTCTTATCAAAAAGGTCATTTCTAACTAGGAGCAGAATCTATGTGCACGAAGGAGGTGGGGCTGCTTGTGGTTTGCAAAAGTGATCAAGGAGAAGACTTTGAACTTGGTATTGAGGTTGTCATGGATTACCTTAACAGTTCTCAAAATATAAATAAATAAAGGAAGGTGTGAACTTTGTATGGTTGTCAAAATGCAACATGGATAAAAAAAGGTTAAAAAAAAAAGATGCATAACAGGAAAATCTGGTTGGTAGGTATTATGGGTTGAATTTATGTCTCCTCAAAAAAAAAGTGGAAGTCCTTATGCCCAGTCCCTCAAAATGCGACCTTATTTGGAAGCAGAGTCATTGTAGATGTACTTCGTGATGTTAAGATGAAGCCATACTCAGTAGGGCAGGCCTCTAATCCTCTATGACTGTGTCCTAATAAGAAGATGGCCATGTGAAGACAGAGAGTTGCAGTGAGGCAGCTACCAGCCAGGAAATGCCAATAAATAGCCCAGAAAATCCCCAGAAGCGAGGAAGAGGCAGGAAAGATTACCCTATCGTTTTCAGGGGAAGCATGGCTCTGCTGACACCTTGATCTTGGACTTCTAGCCTCCCAAACTGTGAGACAATACATTTCTATTGTTTTAAGCCACCGAGCTGGTGGTAGTTTTCTATGGCAGCCCTTCCCAACCTGGTTCTGTCCCACTTTGCCAGGGGGCCTTGCTGGCACACATGTGGACCACCAGCCCTAGGTCTTTGCTCTGCTCCCATCTCCCACAAATGGGCCACCCTTTGGGAGAGATTGATCTGGGGAAGAGTCCCATGCAGGTACTGGAAGCAGCTCACGGCCATTTGGGAAGGGAGTTTGGGGGCCCTGGTTCCACTGTGCGTGATCTAGATTCTCTCAGGCAGGTCATGGGCCCCAGGGAGGGAGGTCCCATCGATCTGACTGACTCTGCTCCGTGTGGCTGAGGCAGCCCAGAGGAGGGTCCTCTGAGGCACAGGTGGAACCCCTTATGTCTAAGGTACTAGGGTCTCTAGGCCTTATTTGGCACAGAGAAAGTGGCTGTGATGCTGGCAGTGGCTGATGTCCCTGCAGAGGGTTTCACTCGGGGAACAGGATCGACCCACCCTTTGGGGACCCATGTCACTAGGAAAACTCCTCCACTTCAACTTCTGCCTCACACCACTTGGTTTGGCTCCATCCTGCGTTGCCTGTGGTGGGGTCTGTGAAACCCCAATGAGGCTGCCTACGTTTGGTGCTGTTGGGACTGTGACAAGAGTGACAGAAGGGGTGGGGGCTGCCCTCTCTTTTCCCGTCTATTCCCCTTTAAATTTGTATATGTGCCTTCCTACCTTTTGTCCTTTCCTTCCACAGGCCTGGTGAACTATTTTTGAGGATCTGGGCAGGGACCAGGGCTAGGCAAAGATAGCCAAATCAAACAGGTTTATCTGCCTCCCCGGGCTGGACTGTAACCACTGCTTATCTTCCTGCCCCAGCCTCCTCTCTCTCCCAGAAGAATAGGTCCTGTCTTCCTGCTCTGGGCATCTCACCAGAGACAGACAGACAGACAGACGGTGGGTGGGTGGGGTGGAGCCTGAGCAGGAGGACAGCTCGGTTGGGCCTTGGAAACTGAGAGATTTATTTCATCTCCTAAAATTGAAATATTTTCTCTGGGTTCTCTCTTTGGGAATGCTTACATGTAGGATGAATTTATGACTAAAGCCCAAACAAAAACAGCCCCTAAGCCCCAACACCCAATAAAGTCCCCATTTGGTTTCTCCTCACATTTCTTGCCCACCTGGTGGGCTCAGGCACTGGCTTCTGGTGTGTTTTCCTAGCCCTTTGCCAGCTGGCCTCCTGGTCTCCGCTGTGTTGTGTGTCTGGTTCTCTCCACAACACAGGCTTGCGCCATGTTAGCCCACATGTCAGCTGGTGTCCTGCCATGTTCACAAATGCTCGTTTGTTCCCTGTTCTACATGTATCAGCTAGTCACTATGCTTGTTGGAGGTGGGCTTGGATTCTGTGGCTGGGCAGCTCTGAGGCGGCTCTGGGGAGCCCTTGGCTGGCCTTCCTTGTGTGGCAGACCCCACAGAGAATGGAGACTTAGAGACACAAGGAATTCAGCATCAGCTGTCTCAGGCTGTGTCTTCTTCATAGCATTCAGACATGTCAGTTCACAGACTCACCGACTTGGAATGTCAGAGCTGAAAGGACCTTGGAAATCACCTGATCTGAGGTCCTCTTCTCACAGAGGGGGAAACTGAGCAAGCGAGTTGCCTAAGGTCATGCTTCAAATGTTTCCTCGTATATCTGTTACATTTTTCACTGTCCTTTATAAAAGGCTCATGTAGCTTTTTTTTTTTTTTTCGGTAACTTTTGTCTCTGAATTAAAGGGGGTTCGTTTGCCTGCATACCTCAAAGCCAAAAGGGACATGAACAGGTTGGCAGCAAAGAAAGGAAAGTTGTGTTTAAGGAAATAGTGCCAAGCCTGAGGACACAGGTGTGCTAGTGCTCAAAGACCTGGCTCTCCCACAACTTGTAGTTTCAGATTACATAGGGCAACAGCACAAGGCACCCTGGGTTAGGGATTTGGGGTTGTGCTGGGAGCTGATTGGTCAGAGGTGAGGTAATGGTAATAAATCATTTCTTCAGGTCTCCAGGACAGTTCTAAGGTCTATGCCGAAATCCCTCTGTCCGGCCTCATGGAAAAGTAGCCTGGGAGTCATTCCACCTTAAGGCTCAGGAACTGAAACATAACTTAGGTCAAGAGGTTCCTTTTAGCCTGCCAGAGGTCCCCACCATGTGACATTAGTCAGGTCTGGGCTACTGTTTTCTGCTGCCTGGGGGGTTGCTGATTATCTGGGGGAAAGGTTAGGTCTCTGAGGGGCACAGAGAGAAAGAAGGATGTGATTTCTAGAGCTACAATTTAAAACTAAATTTAATCAAAGTCATAGGACCCTCCGTTTCACTTTCTTTTTAGAATTTAGTATTGGGACAGTAAATGCAATAAAAACAAAAATAAACAAGTGGGACTACGTCAAACTAAAAAGCTTCTGCACAGCAAAGGAAACCACCAACAAAATAAAAATGGCGACCTACTGAATGAGAGAAAATATTTGCAAATTCTATACCACATAAGAAGCTAATGTCCAAAAATATGAAGAATTCATTCAACTCAACAGCAAAACCCCCCAAACAATCTGATTGAAAAATGGGCAGAAGATCTGAAAAGACATTTTTCCAATGAAGACATACAAATGGCCAACAGGTACATGAAAAGGTGCTCAGCATGACTCGTCCTCAGGGAAATGCAACTCAAAAGCAGAATGAGATGCCACCACACACCTGAATGTGTGACTGTGTGAGAAAGGCTATTACCAAAAAGACTAGAAATAACAAATGTTGGTGATTATGTCTTGAAAAAGGAACCCTTGTGCAGTGCTGGTGGGAATGTAAATTGGTGCAACCACAATGGAAAACAGTGTGGAAGTTCCCCCAAAAATTAAAAATAGAGCTACTGTATGATCCAGCAACCCCACTTCTGGGAATATATCTGAAGGAAGTGAAATCAGTGTCTTGAAGAAATATCTCCACTTCCATGTTCACTGCAGTGTTATCTATAATAGCCTGAACACAACCTAAGTGTCCACTGATGGATGAATGAACAAAGAAACTGAGATATATATAGAGAAAGAGCCTTGCTCATCTTTTGTGAAGCTTATTCCTAGATATCTGATATATATATATATTTTTTAAATCTCTTTCTCTTGCCTTACAGTACAATGTTAAATAGAAGTGGTGACAGTGACATTCTTGTCTTTTTCTCATTAATAATGGTTGGAAAGTGCTTTGACAATGAAAGCATTTCTCTTGTGCAAGGTAAAGTCATTGCATTTGACCTCACACCAGCCTGTCCTCTTTGTACTGAGACAGCAATTGAATTAGCCTTGTTAGGTCCTGACAAACTCTGCATTAGTGTCTTGGATACGGTTGGGGTCTTTGTCTCCCAGCAAGGAAAGGAAGGGAAGATATTGTTACTAGTGTATAAACAGGGAAACTGGGTCACAGTGTTGAATCGAAGAAGAACTAGGACCAGAGCCTAAATATCCTGCCAGCTGACCACACTGGTCAGTCCCCAGGGCCAGGCTGTCCTAACACCTTGTATGGGTAGGACGGGGTGGGGACTGTGCTTGGATTCAGGCCTAAAAGTTGAGTTTTGTGATCAGAACTTGAAAGATTCTTGTTTTCTGTGACGGTCCCCATTGCATACACTCTCAAAACACAGCATTGTCTCTAGCAGAGCTAGGAAGAATGTAGACACTAGTCTGCCCTCTGACCCCATGTGTGGGATGGGGACATCAGTCTTTGGCCTGGGTTCTTTGCACATGGGATCTGTAAGAAGGCTGCTAGTTGGTCCTTGGCTGAACTCAAGGAGTGAATCCATTTGGCCTGTAATAGTGTCTCTACCTTTGTTTTGGCCATGATTTAATAGTTTGCTTGGAAAATTTAATAAAAGTCAGACATCGCATCATTGGTGTCTTTCCAAAGCATCTCAATGGGCCCGATTCATGATCGTATGGTTGATTTTGCTGGACTGAGAGAGATTGACTCTGTTATTTGTGTCTTCTGTCCCTCTATAGACTAAATTGGGAGCAAGTCTGAGTCATTCATCTCATCATCTGTTGGCTCTACTTTGTGCGTCTCTTTGATGTAAACATGTCTCACCACCTCCACTGCTAAAACCCAGGTGCTAGCTTCAGGCCCTCTTCCTGGAATTCCTCTAGAGCCTCCCAGCTTCTGCTGTCATTTCCCTGCACACAGCCAGTGTGAGCGACACTACGGACAGCCGTGCACGGTCTCCCAGCACACACAGAGCGAACAGAGCAAAATGCCTTGCTAGTGCTCACCAGGCCCTACAGGAGAGCACCCCCCCCCTCCTAACCAGACCACATCTCCCCAATGCAGAGATGGTCTCTTTGCTGTTCCCAAAAAAGCCAGGCATTCTCCCACCTCAAGCATTTCCTGTTGTATCTGCCTCATTGTCTGCTTTTCCCCAGACACTTAGCAGCAGGACTCACTCTCCTACGTTCTCAGGTCTCAGGGACTGCTGGCCTTTACTACTGCACCATAGATGGTGGTGGGAAGGCGTTGCCTGGACCTGATGGTAGCCACGGTCCGCTGCTGGTGCCAACCAAGCCCTCTGGTGCTAGCACTGTTCACACTGGTGCTTTTACACTGGGACACCCCGGTACCGGAGGGACCCAGCTGAGACCCCAGTGTGATTCACGGGGCCAAGACAGAGCACAGTGGGTGTCAGGTATGCTCCTGTCTTCCTCCAATCCTGGGTCACTGATATTCCTTATTAATCACCTTTATTTTGTTCTTGTTTGGAAACATGCAAACATGGCAGATGAAGCTAAAGTTGCCCTTTGACCTCCACAAATCCTACCTTCTTCCCAGAGATACTGTGGTCAGATCTTGTTCGAGGCACACACACAACTTTACAGAAACATGCCATTTCATTTTATAGACATTTTTGTATAAATGGGGATAATATTATTATTTAGTAATCGGCTTTTCGGTGACTAACATGACACTTGAGAGATCGTTTCATGTTAGTACAATGGGAAACCACCTCATTCTTTCTTATTGTTATACACTGTCCTTAGTATGAATAGACCATGATTTAATCATTTCCTTATTAGTGGTCCTGGTTTCCTATTTTCTCTTATTGCAAACAGTGATTCAGGAAATACCCTTATACATGTGACTTTGGGTTACATGTATTATCATTTCTCTAAGATGTTATACCTTTCAGTGAAATATCTGGGCCTGAGGCAGTGCTGTCTAATAGAACTTTCTATAATGTACTCACTGCCCTCTTCTGAGCTATCCAATATGGTAGCCGCTCACCAACATGTGACTTTTGAGCCCTTGAAATGTAGCTAGTGTAGCTCAGAGAGTGAAATTGCAACTGTGTTTAATTTTAATTAAGTTATTTTTTAAATATAAACAACCACACATAGCTAGCGGCTATTACATATTGGACAACACAGGTCTAAGCAAACACATATTTTAAATTTTAATAAATAGAGCTAAAATGTACTCTAAGCATGCATTCTGGCAAATAGTTCCTGTTTTCCCACATCCTCACCAACACTTTGATTTTTGCCAACTGATGAACAATGGTATCTAATTGTTAGGTTAAATCTGTCCTGTGTTGGTAAAGTTGACCACATTTTCATATATTCATTAGCCATTTGTATTTCCTCCTCTGTGCCTTGTGTATTCCTATTTTTTGTTTTTATCTCACTGGATTGGCTTTCTCTTGTTGATTTCTTGGAGCACTTTGCATCCTCTGGGTATTTACACAATCCTGTTAGACACATTACAGAGAGTTCCTTGTCTACAATAGGAGCAGGCTGCCCCTGACTCTGTCATGACAAAGAGGCCAACAGTGGGCAATCTTGATCTGGGGACAAATTTCTGAGCCTGCCCTCGGCATGAATCTTTCCTAGGAGTCAGTATGGTCTGTGTGGCAGAGTCCTTGATGGCCTGTCTTCTCTTTCTTCCAGAGCTTTGCAGTCTGGCATGAGCTGTTGAGTGACAGTCACCTTAGACTCAAGAGGAGCCCTGCTCCAAAGGAATAAATGAGGACAAGCACTGTGAAAATGAGTGCTATCCAAAGCAGTGTGGGTAGTCTTGTTGGACAGCGATTGTGTGGGCCTGGACCACTTACACAAGGATGGTTAGGAGTGCTGCTGGGTGCCGAATCCAGGGGATTCCTGCACGGGTGGGTGGGTGGGGATTAGCTGGCCTCAGAGGACCTTTCTAATTCCAACACCGAGTCCACACCCTTCCTTGCTTTGTCCCAGAAAAGTGCTGGGGTGACTGGGGACTGGGATATATATCCAGAATAGAGTTGTGTGACCTTGGGAAGGTCTCTCAGCCTGATTTTCCTCACCTGTAACATGGGCATACAAACATATGCATGACTTGAACTCGTGGGTTTTTGTGCCGTATGTGTGAAACCCTGGAAAAAGGCCCTGGCTAACCCCATGAGCTATAAGGCTGACTGTCCCTGGGCCTTGCTCACACGCCAGGAGTTTGGCTGGGCCTCATGTAGACTTTAAATAAGCTGAAGGCTCACTTTGCACATAGGCCGTTCTCTTCTTATTTTCACAAGGGGCTCTCAAGAACTCAAGTTCCCTCTTATTTGAGCTTCCCAGAGATGGCTGACTCCCTTTGCACAAGGCTGGGGTGAACTGTGGTGTGAGGCCTGGGGCATCTCCGTTCCTCCTGCCTTTCCAGGTACATAGGCGTCTTTGGTGAAGGCGAAGGGCAATTTTGTGGCTTCCAAGAGGATCATGAGTGACCCATCCAAGGTAGTTTTGGAAAGTCTGGAGGCAAGAAGAGGCCAGGATCTCATTGATCAATGCTGCATCTGGATATTTCTCAAAGCAGGAGAATACCTGTATTCCTACCTCTCTGACTCTCCCTGCAAAAGTTGCGCTCCCTTTAACTTCCTCTCTTACCTTCCAGATGACCCGGCTCTTTATCCTTGTGTCCAGTAGGCCCTGATTTCTCGTGGAACATGTTTTTTTGAAAGCCAGGTTTTTCCTCTTACCAGCTGGAGGACTCAGGCAACTTCCTTAACCTCTTTGACCCTCATTTTTCTCATCTTTGGAGATATTGACTCCTATGAGCTAAGATTGTTCTGAGAATTCAATGCGATCAGTAATGTAAACACCTCGCAAAGTGCCTGGCACTTGGGAGGTTGTCCATCTTTTTCTTGTCATTAATGTAATTAGCATAATTATTATTGCACAACAATTGTTTATGGAGTGGATGACACAGAGATGAATAAAACATGTTTTCTGCTGTTCAGAGGCTCATAATATGTTTGGAGAAGAAACAGATGCATCAACAATTTGAATATCATGAGAAGGGGAACAGGTTTATTTTGGCTTTGCAGGGAGCAGGGCAGATTTGCAAAGAACCCCATGTCTGGACTCATGTCATCATAGGCTACTTTTGACCTGGGCAAGAAAACAATTGGACCATCCAACAATTTAATACCCACACTGTTAGTATTCCCATGAAGTTTCTCCATAAATTGCCTGGAGTTCCTCCTGGACCCCCACTTCCTTTCCTGTCACTGCCCCCCCTCATCCTTTGGAGCTGACTGGCTGGCTTTCAGTGCTCATTCTGGTTCCGGTTTTCAAATATTGGCCAAAACCCTCATGACTGAGCTTGAACTGCAGTTGTTCTTAGCTCCTCCACTATAACCGTAGCCCCTTAGCTCCATGAGTCATCACCAAAGGTCAGCTCTGGGCCACCTGTCCCTCAGATTGGGCAAGAGCAGTAGCCCCTACTTGTCTGGCATGGGAGTCCAGCTTGGAATGGCCCGGTCCTGGGGCAAGGTGCTGTACCTACGTTGGATGGGATGCACCTTCTGGGTTTCCATGCCAACCCCTTGGAGGCATATGAGAATGGGGACAGATCGTGGATGGAAGAGTCCCTCCGCTTTGTCCTTGTCATGCAGATATAAGCTACCCAGTCCTGCCACTGTAGAACATCCCATTATGAAAGCAGGTGGCCGAATGGCACCAAGATCCAGCCTTGCCCCATCTTCTGGCTTCTTTACTTCTTGGTGGAGGAGACTTTGTGACATGGGCATGAGTTTGACCTGGGCTGAGAGGGAAGTCAGTGGGAAAGTTGGGGTTCCAAGGAGATGGAGAAGGGGACAATACTAAGTGTTAGAAGAAGCACTGAAGATTTTGTATAAGAAATAGAAATTTCCATAAATGCTTTTTAAAAATAATTTATACCTGGAGAGTCTGGCTAAGGTTCAAGAACTGGCTAAAATTATCAGTCAATTAATGAGCAGACTTGAAGGAACAAACAGAACACTATAATGCTGTTATGATTGTATCACCATCATTGGATTTCAACACATTGAGTATTTGGTGAACCAGCTCTGAGCGCGGTCAATACGAAAACTCTCTCTGTACCTCCCATCAGATGTACCCTTTTTTTTGGCTCAGGCCCTGGCTGAAATTTTAATTTTTAGAACAAGTGAATTTTGGTAGAACTCTCTATTGAGTTAATATACAGAGCATTAGAAGCAATTGAATTAAAAACACTTTTACTGAGTACAAACACAGTGAGACTGATTAACTTCATTGTCTTGTACTCACTGTTTTCAAGTCTTTGGAAGTATGTGCTCCTTTTAATTAACGTAAGATTTTGTGTTTTTTTTTAAAGCTCTAAATTAGGCACTTATCAGTGCTTTGCTCATGAAAAAATCCAAAACAAACAAACACCTATTGAGTCCTTGCAGGGTAGCGTCCAGGCGATACCCAGGCAGGAACAATCCATCAGTGTGAATGTTCCGGGTTGTCTGTGCACATTAATGAAGCTGCCCCACAGTGGTCTGTGTGTGCTCTGTATTTCCTCACAATCACAAGACTACCGTGAGCAGTTTGGGGAAGTAAAAAGTGACTAGAAGGGATGAACTCAAGAAAGGCCGCCAGAAGCATCCTCAGGATGAATCTGACAATCCCATGGTCTGGCTTTCAGCCTCGTAAGCCCAGAAACTTTGCAATCAGCACACCAAGAATGGCTCTATCTCTTGAGGCAGACTTCCATTAGCCAAACTCACAGACGCTGATGTACAAACCAGAATGAAACCCTTAATCAGGGGTCTGCTGAGTTCTCTTCCTGCAGCGAGCCTGCTTAGAAAGCTAAGTCACAATTAGAAGATAGTCTTTAAGCTCAAAAGCAGAGCCAGGTGATGTGCACTTGAATGCTTAATGGCAACAAGCCAGTGCTGAAAAGGAGAAAAGACTTTGAGTATGAATTATGTTTGGCAGGTCTTCAAGTGGCCCTGCAGGGCACAGGATGCTCCACAACAACGAAGTATCTGGCCTCAAGCACCACTCGTGCTGAGGTTGAGATATTCCGCCCCAAGCTCTAAAATTCTATGAGTCTTGCCAAACAGAAAATAAGTCATTCTGAACTTAAGATTGTTTGAAATACTTGATTTCTACGAGTTTGACTCCTGGCTCTTCTAACCCAAGGAGTTTGCCATTATTTTCCTCAACGTTGTCATAGGGACCTGACAATGGCAAATGTGTGTCACCCAGCTGCTGTTAGGGGAGTAACCGGAAGTTCTTCTTAATGTCTAGCCTAAGTCTTTCCTGTTGCAGCAGTTCATCCTCCCTTGCTAGGATCTAAAGTACCTAAATGAGAATGGGAAGATGGTGTCCTGGAGTTTTAGGTCAGTAGAAGCTAGACTTTCATCCTCAAAGTCTTGGTAGAGGGATGGTTTGTACAAAGCCATCCCATTTTTTTTCTTTGTCTGTGTGTCCTTGGATATATAGCTGTGAGATGGCACCACAGGAGTCTGCTATCTTCCTCCCTCCCTCCCTTCCTAACATTTGTTGAGCACCTGCTATGGGCCAGGCACACCGTTCCACCCGCTGGCCATAGAACAGCAAATAGGACAAAATTCCCGCCATCAACAGAAACCACACACTGTAAGGAACCAAATAATAAACAAATAGCCATGGTGTGGTTTATTTTTACAGTCAGGAGCCCTCTTTCTAGGGAAGTCAGTCTATTTTGCCCTAATGTCAGCTACTGGAATCTTCTCAGATATTCTAGTGTAGTTGAGCAATCACAGACCATACATTTTTGCTACAGAAAATCACAAAGTATTTCGCCTCTCCCTGCACTGGGGGCCCCCCGAAATGTTGAAGACTGCTAGCTTCCTCCTAGTCAGGCTGTGGCCCCAGCTTCCCACTGCCAGCGTGGGGAGCTGGCTGTCCTGCAGCCTGCCTGCTGCCTAAAGGGTGTGGGGCATTCGGTTCTGGGGATACAGAGGACAGGAGCCTTGTGGGAGGGGAGGCAGGGGCAAAGGAAAGTGCCCAACACCAGCCAATTCCTCCTAGGCTTGTAAAATTCCAGGGCTGAGTCCAAGCTCCCAAAATAGAAGCGGACAGAGAGCAAACTTCCTGGCTTAGGAGAGGCCGCTAGTGTGTTGAAAGAATCTCTTGGTGTGCAGGGTTTGGGAGGGTATGTGCGTTGGGGCTGGTGGAGAGGAGCCTGTGTGACCAGAAGGGACCACGACCCTGGGGGGAAGGACAGTAGCTGGAGGGGTGACCTCAGCCACAGGAGCGGCAAGTGCCCCACACCCGATCTGGGCGGTCACTTCTTTCTTTAGAAAGAGATCGTTTGCTTTTGTGGTCTTGGGAAGACAGCAAATGATAGTGTGGTCATGGGCTGTGCAGGGCCTGGGGTGACATGTGTCTACCTCGGGGGCAGAGCATTTGTGGACGTGGGACAGGGCGTGGATGTGGGCCAGGGTATGTGGATGCTTTGTGTCCATCAGCAGCCGGCAAATGAGAAGCGTGTGCCTGGGTTCATGCCTCTATCCTACACACAACAGCTTATTTATTCAACTATTGTTAAAAGACTCTTCACTCATCTGCAATGTGTTCAAAATGTATAGCTCAACAATTAGCCTTTACATGTATTTATTTCTTTGCTCACGCTTTGTTAGGCTGGGTGAACACTGCGCTTGATATCTTAATAGTCTCTCATGAAGATATCAGACACAGTTAAATACAAACAAGCACTGCATTAAAAAAGCAAGACAGCCCCTCTGAACCAACTTGCTTACTGTGATCAGAAAGGAGATGACATTAACTTGAATCCACTGGGCAGACTCATTCCCTCTCAGATTTTGCAAATTGTCTGTGTGAGCTTGTGACACACTCATCCACCTTCTGTGCCTCAGTTTCCTTCTTTGCCAGGACTTCCCCAAAAACATGGTTGGAGTTGAAACATCCTAAGAGAATTGAAACAAAGCAATCAAACAAGCAAAATCTCCAGGGGCGATACTTAACACTCAGAAAGAGGCTTCTGGTATTTAACTATTGTACAATTCCCTCTAGTAATCTATTAATTTAAACTGAATTGAAAGGCCCATGCTCACTAGCTAAGGAAGAGCTGAGGGATTGTTCTTCCTGGGAGTGTTGGGTTTCACATTCTCTCTTTTTGATTCCCTTTGTATGTCCAGACATACTACGTAGCAGGCTGCCTAGGAGGGGGTCAGCTCTCAACTAGCATGTCTGGAGTTGATCTGCACTGAGCATCCATTGTGGGGCTGTGTGGGGACAGTCACTGCACCAGGCAGAGGACACCATACTAACACCTGATGAAGGCAACGAGGGTCTTCCTGGGTGAAGCCAAATCAGCTCACAAGGAGAACCGATTCAGGCCTCAGACATACTGCCCCCACATGATATCTCTTCTTCCACTGGAAACTCTATTCCCTTTGCCCCTTTTTGGTTCAACCATTCTCTTCTCAAGATGAAATGAAGCTTGTACCTTTAGTCTATGTGTTTCTTCAAGGTGGCTCACAAACGTTTGAGGGTATGGGCCACACGTGCCATGTGCACATATGAGTTAGGTGTTATCTTCACCTTAGAGATGAAGAAGCTGCTCTGGAAAGGTGCGGGGTAGTTAGTCCAAAGTCCGACAGCTGGCCAGCTGGGGCTGCAGTTTTGAACCTGGGCTTACACTCCTGCTATTCCACACTGCTTTCTCTTCCTGCCCAATGGCCCGTTCTCCCCAACCCTGGAGGATCCCTTGGGCATCCAGGGATGTCCCCAAGGGGTTCCTTTCTCTGGTCAAGTCTTTCAAACACCACAGCTCATCATCTGACCACAACAACCCACAGTCAAACTGTGCCCCATCGGGCTTGGCCAGCCTTACACAAACAGAGCCATTTTTGATACTAGTAATGTTAACATATCGTGGGTTTATATAATTATTATTGTTACTTTGGTCTTGATTTCCTCTTGCCAGAAATGATGTTTAAACAGGAAAGGCCAGCCTTCCTGTCTGGAGATCCATGACTCTCAGAAGCAGTTGGCCCATGGAGTTCCTCTCCACCCCTACCCCCCACTTCTGTGGCTTCCAGATTTGTTTCCAGTGTTGGGGATGAGTGGGAAATACCAATAATAGCTCCTGTGAACGGAAGGAAAACCACAGTGGGCCAAGTAAGTGGGCGCCACTGCAGCCCAAGAAATGGGCTCTGTTCCAGAAATCTCTCCTGTCCACCCTGCTGTGCGGGGCCATTTGGCACCCACAGGGAGCAGTGGTGGCCAACCCTGTCCCAAGGGCACGGCACAACAGGGGGTGGTTGCAGATGAGTGTCCTGACACCCGTATGGTCTTCCATAGTCACTTGTGTCTCCTGTAGCATCTGCTGGTCATAGTTATGGATAGTGGGACTGGCTGTGCATGAGGCCTCTGGACTGGTGACGGCTTTCTGGGTTTCAGGGGCAATCAAGGTCCTTCCCATTAACTCTTTTTTTTTTTTTAAACATTTTTTTTTTTAAATTGGGAAACAGTATGTTTCTGTAGGACCCATCAGCTCCAAGTCAAATAGTTGTTTCAATCTACTTGTGGAGGGTGCAGCTCAGTGGCCCATGCGGGAATTGAACCAGCAACCTTGGTGTTATGAGCACTGCATCCTAACCACCTGAGCTAACCGGTCGTCTGCCCCCCCCCATTAACTCATACCATGACACTCTATTTTCATTGTATTTCATTGAATTTCTCACTTACTGAGCCACTCTTATATAAAAGAACATTCCCAAAGAAGGGTCCCTGAGAAGCCAAAATGAACATGAGTCCTTGTCCTAAGAAAGCTATAAATATGGGGTGACGAGGATGACGTAGATACACAACTAAGCTGAGCACAAAAGCCACGGCACACAGAGAAGTGGAACCAAAAAATCTTGGGGCCTGAGCTGCCAATGGACAGAAGACACAGCCCCAAAGGGCCACCTCCCATCCTTGAGAGTCAAGGTCTGACTCTGGTTCAAGGGGTCCCTTTCTCTGGGGCTCTGGGAAAGGGTCCAGGCAGATTCCACTTTCTCCCGTGAACACCCCTGGGTCACTCACTCTGCCCTTCCAGGAAAGGCTCCTCACAGGGGTGGAGTTGAGGGGAGCAGGGTGAGGAGGGAGGGGAAATATGGAAATTCATTTCAGGGAGATGAGGTAACGTCTGTAACTGCTCCTGAAGACGAGGGGACATGCATAGCGACGTACCCATCAGTCTCCCACTCCGGCCCTCGCATGCTTGTTTCTCCCTCTGGAAGGCCCCCAAACTGCTAATCCTGCAATAAGGACAGAAGGAACAGGATCAATATTTATGAGGCCTTCGGGAAACCTGAAGGCTCCATCCATCAAAGCCAATCCATGACCTTGTCCAGATATCGCCCTGCTCTGGCTGTCAGCACTGTGAGGCTGGGGCCTGGACCACGTGCGGCTGGGGAGGGGAGACCAGAAGGAAGGAGGGTGACCTCAGATGGACACCTACCTGGGCACGCAGTGGGAAGACGGGCTGAGGGGCAGCAAGCTGAGGGCCGAGGCCGGAGCAGGAGGGAAGATGGGAGGACTGCGTGGGCACCAGCCAGGGCAGAACGAGACTGCGGATGAAGCCCCCATCCCACAGGGGTCTCATCATTCAGGGACGAGTCACAGCATCTGACCCACATGGTGGCCAGAGTCCTCCAGAGAGAGCGGAAGCTGGCAGGCCTTCTAAAGGCTGCGTCACTCCTGCTGCTTTCTATAGGTCAAGGCCGGCCACAAGGCCAGTGCAGAGTCTGGGGGAAGCGATAAAGTGTCCACCCTTGAGAGTGCATGGCAGTGTGGACAGGTAGGGCAGCCACCTGGAGGCTGTCCTCAGAGGCTGTCTACAAACCAGTGGCATGAGGACCCAGGTCCTGTCCCAGGAAGTGCAGTGCATCAGCCCTTCCACATGGGAGGCTGCAGCCCCAAGAGCTGAGAACTTCTCCTCTGAGCCTGCAAAGTCTTGGATTGTTTCAATCCACCGAATAAGAGATACTTACAACCCGGCCACGTGCTCTGGGTGATATTCCAGGAACCAATGTGGCGGGTGACCTTGATCCAAGCAGCTGCTGCTCCCTCAGAAGCCTCTCTTGTAGACAGTGGTCCGTCACCGAGATGTGGGTCATCCTGCCCTTTGGGAAGAGGACAGGGCCCTTCCGTGGAGCTTCAGAGGTGGAACTTGGACCGGCGGGTAAAAATTCCTGAAAGCAGATTTTCCATCCATACTGTAAGAATGAAGAACGGGCTCCTTGGTGACGGAAGAAACTGATTTCTAAAAGGGAGCCTCCTGTCCCTGGAAGCATTCACGCAGAAGCTGGATCATTGCCGCCGGAACATGTGGAACAATTCCCTAGACTAAAGGGGAGCCTGAACTCTTTGAACTCTCGAGATTCTGTGCTCCTTTAACCATCCTTGTCATGTCCAGACCCTATTCAGTGACAGCTGTCATTTTGCAAGTCCTGGCAATCCTCATTTTGGGTGACAGCCCCTAGTCACTATTGAGAAACAGGGGCTGACAGGTTGAACCCTACTTACCTGGGCACCAGGTTAATGACCAACTGGTCAGTTGGGCCCCAGTGGTTTTGCATTTTTCTGCTGTACCATGCCTGGGAGGAATTTGCACATTAAGGAATGACCTTGTGCTGAGCCATTGAACCCTCTCTGCTTGGGCTTTGGGCTGAAACGAGTAGAAAGGGTACACAGCTCCGAGATCTCCAAGGGGCATGTCGTCGGCACCTGTCTCATCTCACATTTCCATTTACCACTCTCCCCAGACACAAGCACTGGTCCTTGATCTCCTGACTCTGTAAGGAGCCCATTGCTGGTGGGTGGCCCATCTTTCTATCTATCTCTCCTGGCTGGTTCACATTGGCTACACTGAGCAGCAGCCAGGCCTGGCGTCCAGGTGGTCCTGACCTTGGCCCTCACACAGTGCTGGTCTGGCTGACTCACTGGGGCTCTGGCCTCTAGGGGTCCAGTGATGGTGTGGCCTCTGCTCTCAGCTGACTGCCGAGCAATGATCCTGGCCTGGAGCTCCAAAAGGGAAGGAACTGGGCCAGGCAAAGTGCTGTTCCCTGGTCACACAAGCCCTCGTCCTACAAGACAAGGGAAGAAAATCTTCCCTTTTCAGGAGCCCAGGGTTAGGACAAAAGAGTTTACATACTGTGTGGTGTGGTGAATGTAGGTAGTGTGTGTGTGCTGTGTTTGTGTGTTTGTGGTGTGTGTGTGTGTGGGGGGGGAGAAGTGTGTATATGTGTGTTGTAGTGAATGTGATGCTTCTGGGTGTGTAGCTTGTGGTGTGTATATATATATATATGTGTGCGGGTGTGTGTATGTTGCAGTGTTTGTGTGTATGTGGTGTGTTTGTGGGTGTGTTTGTTTGTGGGCGTGTATGTTTGTGGGTGTGTATGGGTATGGTATGTGTGAGGGTTCCCCTTGAGTTGGATGGAATTGCAGAAGGAATGTAGGTGGAGGAAGGGAGCTGTTTACTCTGCCAGGAGGCTCCATCTGTGAAGACTCTTTAGTGATCTTTTGTTGGTTTTTGTGAGCTTGAGACGCACAGAGGCTTTCCTCCCTGAGGCCAAAGTGTCTGTGGATGTGGTGTTGGTAGGGTTTCTGCAGACGGGACAGACACAGGGAAGGGCGGTCCCCGGCTCTGGGACAGACAGGGTGGATGGCAGGTGGAGCAGCTGGGTGCTGGCCCGGTGTGAATTCCAGCAGCCGGCTCTCAGCACTGTGTCACTTCTGATGGTCAGGTGGCAGGGACACGCTAGATGCCTTTAAGTTGATTGACTTGGAAGGTTCCAGAAGATATTGGAGCAACAGGGAAGGCCAGGCGTTGAATTTAAGCTTCAGCCTGTTGGTTTCTCCTCCCCAAGGCAGGGCTCTGGAGGAGCCCTGGGCTGAGCGTGGCTCAGGGCTGTTGTCCTACAGTGCCACCTGGGGGTGGCAAGGAGAATGGCCACGGGGACCAGCCGACCTCCCACCTGAGGTGGTCTGTGTGTGTGGGGGGGGGGAGGGAAGGTCCTCTAGGGCACTAACTCCAGAAGAGACTCCCCAGTTCCTTGGGACACACTGGGGATCTGCTTTATGTTTCCATCAATAGACACAAAAAACTCACCCTGAAAGCCTGGGCTTCTTCTATTGGGACTGCCTTGCTGGAAATCCCAGAGTGACCAGAAAACACCATTTCTCCGCCCCCTGCCGCCTTTTGGGTCAGAATACCTATTCTATTAAGAGGTAACAATTAATTGAAATTGGGGAGATTGTTGAGTCCGCCTGCCCATTTTATAGATGAGGAAACTGAGGCTCAGATAGGCTGTGTCCTGCCTTCTAGCCAGTGCCCTTTCCATGCCTACAACATGTCACCCACCCCACCATGTGAGTGGGTGATTAGGCACCCACAGAGGAACTCCCGGCAACAGGCAGAACAGAAGGGACTACAGTCTGAAGGAAGACGGGCCACTCAGAGAATAACGCCAAGGAAACACACCGCAGAATGTCGCCAAAGGGGAGCTGTGGGCATGAGGTGGGCAGAGTGACACCAGGTGGCATGAGGTAGCAGACCTCCTGTGAAAATATTCAGGCTCGAACCTGGGTCCCAGGGAAATGAGGCATCATAGAACCTGGAGGCTGCTGCCTATAGTCTCTGGAACAAAGAGGGAATGCATCTTGTGGTAAAGTTCACAACTCCGCTGCCTGCCCACCTTGTCGGATGCCCATCACCACCTCCCTTCTAACCTCCCTGTATGTTCTGTCTCCAGGCCTTGGCTTTCACTGTCTCCCAGCTGGGACCCCTGCCAGGCCCCTCTCCACTGTAGCAGGGGTTGCTGACACCCCCTTCACACAGCCAGGGGCTCCTGGAAGGGTATATGAGTTTGCCAGGGCTGCTGTAATAAAGTATCACAAACTGGGTGACTTAGCAACAGAAATCTACGTCTCTGAGTTCTGGAAGGTAGGTGTCCACAGGCTCAGCTCCTTCTGAGGCCTTGGACGGTGAACTGTTCCTTGCCTCTCTCCTGGGCATGTAGATGGCGGTCTTTTCCCTATATCTCTTCACGTGGCGGTCTTCCTGCACGTACGCCTGTCTACCCATTTCCCCTTTTTATAAGGACACCAGTCATATTGTCTCAGGGCCCACCCTGATGATCTCGTTTTACCTTGATTGCCTGTCTACACCAAATAAGGTCCCATTCTGAGGAGCTGGGCATTAGGACTTCAATATATGAATTTCGCGGGGACACAGTCCAGCCCATAACGATATGTAATTCTGGTCTGTCAGTCCCTGGGCTTTTCGTTCTGGTAACTAGGACCTGAAAGCCGAAGGGGATGGAATTCTGAATGGGAATTCTGAAATGGAAGGTGGCTTGAAAGGGTATGGAAGAAAGGGGTTCGGAAAGGTTTTGCTGTTTGGGATGTGGAGAAAACCCTCTCTTTCATCTCCTTGGGAGAACTTCAGTGAAGATTTCCCTTGTTATCCCTACACTGGAGTTAGAGTTGTGCTGGGGAAGCAATGTGAGGACACCCAGCTCGGTTCAAAGGCCAGAGCAAGCACTGCGGAGGGGCCCCGTGGGATCCCCAACAAATCTACATCCTCAGCTGTAAGGGCCAGTTCATGGCCCTCTTCCCTGCACACCTGACCTTGCTTTATTCTAGAAAAACGAGCACTTTCCAGTAAGTAGACGGCCTGCATCACTTCCAGCACTCCGCTGGCTGTTGGTCTTGAACCTCTGCAGCTGGTTCTCGCATGCACGTTCAGAATGGACAGCAACTGGCACACAAACACATCAGTCTTCCCTCAGCCCCACCCCATGGTGCTTAATACACTGCATGGCACAGAGCAGGCGCTCAAGCATGCTTTGTAAACTGTAGATGGCTAGAAAACCAGGCCTTTTGACCAGCGTTGGCACAGTGTTGGGTGCGTGCATACCCAAGGGCCCCCCAAATACTTGCTGAGCGCCTGGAGTGTAAGTAGGAACCTGTGTGTCCTCGGTTTTGGAGCACGCCATGCCAAGTTCCACTTCAGATTTCTCCCTTCTCGAAAATGTTAGCCATGCCCCTGGCAGGCATGGCAGTTACTTGAAGAGCCCTGTATTTGTCAAGGAGCTTTGGCTGCTGCTCCCTTTGATCGCAGCCCTTGGTTTTCTTTAGATGCCAAAGAAATGCAATTTCCCTGATAGTCTTTGAGAATCTCTTCCCACTTGATAAATTCTCTTTGAAAGGGATGATAATAGCTTCAGTAATAATGCATTTGTAGATGGATTAGAGAACATCAGGTTCATGTCTCCCAGACCTGCTGACACAAGGCTTCGAGTCTGGCCAGGCTGGGAGGACATATGGCCTGTCTACACTCTGGGAAGGTAAAGATTCCGGGCTGGAACAGGGCCACCTTGTGAGCTGAGGGATGCAGAAGGGAAGCTGGGGCCAGAGGACATTACAAAGGCAGGAAGGCCAATGGGGAGATCGTGGGGGCCCCTCTTTGAGGCTGTTCCAGGAAATCAAACCTTGAGAGACCCTGGTGGCCAGGGGCTGACAGTGGGCCAATAACCAATAAAGATGGTTTGCAGCTGCTTGCTGCATTGGGGAGCTGGTGCTGCTGGGAGCTTTGGCCTCAAAGGGCCCTGTGACCCTGGGTGCCCACCTTCAAACCAGGAGGTTGGAGCCCTACTGTGGGGACTGTTGGGAGAGAAAACCGGTTCTAGGCACACTTAACATCATTGGGAATGTATAAATACTCATGTAATGTGTTTTACACATTGTTTTCATTGAACATGTAATGATAATAAAAATACACTAACATTTTTATAAGACTTTACAGCTTACAAATTCTTTTGTGTATTTATTAGTTGATGCCTAATACTGGGAGAGGGAGCTTCCTCAGGAACCATCCAGGAACGTATGGGAACAAATGAGGGTCCCTTAAAGAGAGTAGGTTATCATCAATGTAGTCATGTCCATTTTACAGATTAGAACATTGAGATTTGAAGAAGGTGGGGCTGCTTGAAGTGTAAGAAGTTAAATAGCAGAGGCAGGATGTGTGGCTCTGGGGCCTTGACTCCCATGAGTCCTACGTGCAGCTCCTGTTTATTGAACCCGTACTACGTGCTGGGCCTCCCAATAGCCTTGCAAAGAAAAAAAACAGAGGCTTGGTGAGTCCAGGTCGTTTTCAGCTCTGAGCTCTGAACTTGGGCCCTCTGACGCCAAGCACCATGCTGGATTTACTGCCTGGCTCCTCCTGTCCTCAGGGCGTAGCCCACTCATAACCCTACCCAAAAGGGGAGGGTCCCTCCAGGTTAACAAGGCCAAGTCTGACTTTCTCTTGTTAGCTTGTTGTCATCACCGTGTGTCCTTGGTCATAGTCAAGCCATTTTTCAATGGGAGATCCACCGTGTTTGAATTTTCTGGTGCACTTTGGGGAATCAAATCTATTGGCGTCCTTAGTACTTTCATGGGTATGATTTTGAGTCTTTGGGTGCCTGGCATGTCACTGTTCATGCCTTCAAATGTGGGTTTAAAATCAGCCCAGAAAAACTCTGGCCGCTGTCTTTCAGTCAGTTAAGGTGTCTGCAGGAGTCGAGGTCTTTGAAGTTCAGACTTAGGAGTTTGTCGCTTTCTCATTGTGCTAATGGGCAGTAAATGGTGCTTTGCTTTTGCTCTGTTTTCTTCTTTTTTTTCTTTTTTTTTCTGATTTGTTGTTAATGAAAAGCAATGGCAGTTGACAACAGCCCTAAAGCTTTTTAGTGGGGCTGTAATGAGGTTTGCTGAAATTCTGGGTAGGAAATGGTTCGTCTGTCGGCTCCCAGGCAGGATTTTCAACTGTTGTGATGTCTGCGGCCTTTTTGCCTTTGAGCTTGCTGGGCTTGCTTCTTCAAAGATGTCAGCCCCGGTCCTGCTAAGTTTGGAGTTTCTGCTCCACTGTTAGTGAGTTGTGCGAGTCTAAAAATAGGACCGAGATTTTTCTTCCCTTTCTTTTAAAGAAAGTGTGTGTGTGTGTGTGTGTGTGTGTGTGTGTGTGTGTATTCCAACATCTCATCTGTCAAAAATCCTTGAAGCCATTTTAGCTCACTTTCCCCCACAAAAGATTCATTCCAGAACTGACTCAGGTTGTGCAACACATCAAGGAAAAGTTTTTCCATGAAAATTAAGTGCAATTAATGATGAAGGAGCTGTTGGGAGAAAGAATTCCTCAGTGTTCCCTGTAATGTCAAGTATGCCGCTGGTGACAAATATATAAAACAGGTGACAGGCCTGCTGCCTGTTTCCCTCCACATCTAGATTATTACGAGAAGTGAACATTTCTTTCCATTACAGATCTATATGGTGTAATTGTCCCAGCTGAAACTTCAAATAAGATAAATTACACACACACACACATCATCGTCATCTTCTTTGAAAATACCGATGAAGAAAGTTTCCTAAAAAACACATAAAACAAGAAGTCAGTTCAGCCATGAATAAATTTGCTGTGTGCAAAAGAGGATGGGTTATAGAGGCCTCAGTGCAAAATGGCTGAAGTGCTTTTTAATGACACAGGGAGGCTGCCAGCTCTTTAAAGACTGTGAGTTTTATCCTATTCATATCTGGCTGCTGCTTCTTCCAACAGTATCCTTACGGCCTTGTCCATAAGCATGGCCATGGGGATTTGCATAGAGGTTTATGAGTTTGCCTCATCTTCCTCCCTACCCTTGCCCCACACTCATTTGCTTCTAGGTGTTGCCTTCCCACTTCCCGTCTATGCCCATTTTCATACCACCACTAATCAGGGATCCCCTCTTTCTCCTGGGTCCTCAGCGGTCCCCTCACTTCTTTCCATGAGCACATCAACCCCCTCAAGGCTTTTCCATTTTAAAATGGAACAAAAACCTTCTGTTAACTGCCTCTGTCTCCCAAACACCCTCTGACTTTCTGCCCTTCACAGCCAAGTTGCTCACCAGAACAGTCTCCACTTGCCGTCTCACTCTCTCAACCATTAGTCATTCCCCAAACAACTGCCATATGGTTTCCTGACACTTCTCTGAGCTCATCATAGCCAAAGCCAGCCCTGAACTTATGGAATTTCCATGTAGCATTTAACAATGACCATCTGTCCATCCATGCATCCATTCATCCATCTATCCATCCGTCCGTCCATCCATCCATCCATCCATCCATCCATCCATCCATCCATCCATCCCACAGTTGTCTGATGTGTCTCTACTTTTGGAACCAGCCTCCTGACTTCTGTGTGGCTGCCCTCTCCTGGTCTACTCCTTCCTCTCTGTCACCCCTCCAGGGTCCCCTCTCCCAGCATCTCTCCTTTTACTTGCCCCTTTAAATATCAGTGTATTCCAGACCTGTGCCCTTGACCCTGAGGCTGGTCCTTCTCCACACTGTTCCACTCTTTGTCTCAACTTCTCCCTTGGTCCTGATGACACCCAAAGCTGTGTCCCCAGGGTGGGCTTCTTCCCTGAGCTCCGGAGGGCCCCTGTGCCCCTCTTGTATCAGGGCCTCTGATTCTACGTTGTCATCTGCACTCTGTGATCAGTGAATGGCTCCAGAATCCTGAGGGTCACCCCGACTCTCTCCTCTTCTTTTGGTCAACTTCAAATTTCTCCCTTTTGGGCAAAACAATGGGAGGGTGCAGCTCAGTGGCCCATGTAGGAATCGAACCAGCAACCTTGGTGTTATGAGCCCATGCTCTAACCATCTAAGACAATCAGCAGCCCTGAGGGGAAATTATTTTTCTTCCCATTACAGGGGCAAACATGGTGGTGCCCCCAGACTGGGGCCAACTGTCCAGGCTTCGCCCTCAATCAGTGTTAGTTCTTTTCCTCCTTCTTGGAGAGACAGAGCATTTGCTTAACAAAGATGCTACCAGCAGCTTTCATACTCTACTTTCAGGAGGAGGCTACAGAGTCTAACTCTTCCTTGCAAATCTTCAGTGCCCAGTGTTGCCTTCTACTGGGGGGCAGTCTCGTGCTAGCACAGCTCCTTACTGCTGGGCACAGAGCTCCCCAAAGCAGTGTGGGGGTCATAGACTTACATATAAAAGCTAAAACTAGAAATCCCCTAGAAGAAAACATAGAGGAATATCCTCCTGACCTTGATAGAGGCCAACATATTTCTTAGGCAGAATACAAAAAGAAGCACCGTAAAATAAATCGATAAATTGGACTTCATCACAATTTTAAAATTGTGTTCATTAAAGACACTGAATAAAATGAAGAGGCAAGCTGTAGACTGTGAGAAAATATTAGTAATGCATATGTCTGATAAAGACTTCTGTCTAGAATATATAAGACATGCCTCCAAATCCATGATAAAAATGTAACCCATTTAAGATGGACACGAGACCTGGACACTTCATAAAAGACTCTATGCAAATGGGTAACAAGCACGTGTAAAGGTATTCAACATATTATTCATTAGGAAAATGCAAATGAAAACCACCGATAAGCTACCACTTCACACCCACTAGAAAGGCTAAAATGCAAAAGACGGACCATATCAAGTGCTGATGAGAATGTGAAACAACTGGAGCCCCATCCATAGTTAGCAGAAGTGTAAAATGTTACAACCATTTGGGAAAACTGCTGGGCAGTTTCTTTCAAAGTAAAACATACTTACCCTATGACCTGGCAATTTCACTCCTGGATATTTACCCAAGAGAAGCAAAAACATGGCCACCAAAAGATCTGTAAAAGAATGATCATGGTAGGTTTTTGTATAATAGTAACTAATAACTGGGAGGAACCCCGTTTGGTGTAAACAACAGACGTCATTGGGAGGCTGGATAAATAAATACATTGAGGTAAATCCATACAATCCAATGAAAAGGAACAAACCACGGATAGAGGCAACACCTTGAAGAATCTCAAAATTATAAGTAAGAGAAGCCAGGTATGAAGGATTTAATGATTTTATTCACGTGAAGTTCTAGAACAGACAAAATGAATATGCGTTGATGGAAGTCACAACGGTGGTTATCTGAGTTGGGGCAGGGGTGGGTAAATGGCAGGAAAGGGCAGGAGGGGCCTTTCTAAATTGATAGAAATACTCTATATTTTGATTGAGGTAGTGATTACATGGGTGTAGACAACTGTTAAAATGCATTGAAGTGTACACTGCAGATTTGTTCATTTTGTTGTATGATAAAACAAAACAAAACAAAACAAAGCACCCAGGAATTTCCTTCTCAGATTCCCAGAGGCATTGCTTAGACCTCCAGAGAGACAGAGGTCAGACTCACCCCAGGGACAAGGATTGGAGTGTCCAAACCCGAGGAACTGAAGGCACAGTGATGGAACCCAGGAAAACACAGATGGTCAATGTACTCAACAGCCTCACCTCCATGCACCCTCCAGGTACTTATGTGCGTTTATTTTGCACTAGAACATGCCACTTGTTTCACATACATTTAATCCTGCAGGGAAATCAACAACAACAAAATCCAACAGCTGAAGCTCTAAGCAGTTCAACAAAACAGCTAGCTAGGCCGACAACGTGAGTCTTCTGATACCAGGCCAGAGTGTTCTCTGGGGAAGATGCTAAGTGGGGGAACTCCTGTCCCTGGCTCATTTGGAACTACAGCCTGAGCAAAGCTAGAGGTGGCACTTTCATCTGCCAGTGGCTCTCACACCGACTTTTCCTTCTTTGTTTGACATCTAAACCTGAAGATCTTCCTTGGTCCCCTCTCCAAAAACGTTCTCTTGTTTCATCTGGACCAACCTACAGAAACGTTGCTGACTTATTTTTGCAAATCCCTTAGGGATTGGCACAACTTACAAGCCTGGAATGTGCTGGCCCTATAACACAGCTGCAGACGGGGAAAGAGCTGGCAGCCAATTAATGGCCAAAGTCATTGGAAAAACCATGAAAGCGGCCTCACGTGTTAGACCCTGAGGGCTCTTCAGCAACAAGCCCAGGTCAGCGCGGCAGAAAAATGCCCCCACCTCCACTCTGCCAAAGCACCTGCTTCCTGAAAGGACCGAGGCCCCGATGAGACATGATGTCATTGGTTTTTATCACGTCTCAGTGACGCGACCTTCGGGGAGAGGAGACAGAAAAACGGGGCCCTGCGGAGATGAAATACCTGAGCTGGGCAAAGAAACAAGATTTCCAGCCTGTTGGATCAGGTCCCCAAATTTCAGGCATAAAGCCACCTTGTCAGACTCACCTAGGCCGTGGTCTCTGAGAGGACCACACGACCCTTGGCGAGTTCCTTCCATGGAATTGTCTGTGAAATAAAAAACGCTTAGTTTCTTAAAAGGTCTACGAGCACGTATCTAAATGGAAGGCATTGTGGCCATGGAGAAATAAAATATTTAATTGCTAAGCAAAACAGATGAAAAATTCCTTTAATCTTAAGAAAAATAAAATTCAGCAAAATTTTATATATATATATATATATATATATATATATATCGTTCACCTGTTGAAATAATGTTGTTGTTCTTTGTTGGTAGTTTAATTTTGAAATTCTGGCTAATTCTATTTTCTCTGTCTTCTGCCAAGGGCAGATGTTAAATCTATTTTATATATGCATATTTATTTTTGTCTATATTAAAGTATTATTAATGAAACACATGCACAGAGGTATTAAGCATTATTAAATAAAGCCTGTGACTCATATTGAGCGCTTCCAGTCCCTGTCTCACCCCAGCCTCCTTCGCTCCGGCATAATCACTTGTGTATTTTCCTTTGGTTGGGACTGAGAAGGAAATACATTTAGACCAGAGGCCGTCCCTAAGAAAGACAAGGCGTTCAGGGAAAGATGTTCTATTAGGTCTACACGAATTGCTCTACCCATGTCTTTCGTTCCTTTAATAGAAAAATCTGCCCTCTTGTTAAATTTTTTTTTTCAATTGAAGAATCATACTATACAGATAAGTGAACAAATTAATCGGTACTGATAAAATGTATTGTCACAAAGTGCACATCCTCATGTTATCATCATCCTGGTCAAGAAATGGAACCTGACCAGCATTTCATTATCATTATAGATGAGTTTTGCCTTTCTGACATTTCTAAAAATGGAACCACTCAGTATGTAATCGTTATGCCTCACTTCTTGGACTTAACACTTTTGTGAGATTTATTCATGTTATATGTAACTACAATTGTTTAGTTGCCATTTCTGCATAGATTTCAATGACCATAATGTATTTAATCCATGTTATGGTTGATGGACATGTGGTTTGTGTCCCATGTTGAGGACCACAAATAACTGCCATAACCATTTTTGTCTTCTGGGTCATATGTGCAGGTATTTCTGATGTGTATATACCTGAGTAAAACTGCAGTGTCATAGGGTACATGCAGATTTAACTTTAGTAGGTAAATGAAAGAGGTTTTTAAAGTAAACCAATGTAGCACCTTGCCGATAACATAGTTGAGTTTGAATTGCTGAACATCCTTGCTAATATTTGACACTATCAATCATTTTAATTTTAGCCATTCTGGTCGATGTGTAGTAGTAACACAATGTGGTTTTAATTTGCATTTCCTTGATCCCTAAAAGAGGTTGACTATCTTTCCACTGGCTTTCAGACACTGGATGTCCATTTGTGAAATTCTCATCTCTTGTCCAGTTTTCTTTTGTGTTGCCTTTTTCTTACTGATGTGTAATTCTTTCATATTTTGGCTCTGAGTTCTTTTCAGATATATGTGTTATTTTTATGTGCCATGGTTTGCCTTTTTACCCACTGATGGTCTTTTCTAATGGATAGAAGGTCCTACTTTAAATCTTTTGATTTCCTTCTTCTCCTGATCTTGGCCGTATTTACTGCCTTGTAGCTCCCCAATGCCTTTAAATAGATTTAAAAGATAGTTTCTTTATTTTTTCCAGATGTTCCCAATGGAAGAATTGAGCAAAACTCCCTCAGGCACTCACTATTAATTTGTGTAGTTCTTACTTCTGGCATTTCATATTTCTCAATGCACACTCAAAATGCTATTTTTTGATATAGCATTCTAGACATTTTATATTGATTTTATTTTGTGGCAGGTGAGCATTTATCTATCTTACACTGGTACTTCATATTCTCCTGTCCTCCCAAGAGAGTTATTTCATAATTTTGAACTTTCAACCACATTTACTTTACATTATATCAGGACTATCTGAAATATTAGTCACTGCAGATTCAAGAGTTTGACAAGAAATTTTCAAAGTCAGTTGTGTTTGGGGTGATGAATCTGAAGTTTTCAGCAGCCTCAAACAATATTCTAGATTTTCCAGAATAGTCACAATTTCTAATATAGTATGCACTCGCCATTCGTTGACTGAACTGTTGTGGTTCCTCCCATTTAGGAGTGACCCCAAAGCACCCCACTCTGTGGAATTTGTCAGTTTACCGAGGCCTGATTTAGAAGGGCTGTGAAGTGCAATACAGGAGAAACTGCTTAGCAAGTAGCATCTCAGCTGGCCACAGGCACCCACATCTCCACCTAGCACTGCTAGTCTTCGCTTTTGCAGCAACTCTTGTGAAGTGAGACTTGGAAAATGGCCCCCGAAGAATTCCAAATGCTGGCAGTGGGACACGTAGGAAGGGTCTTTCCTCATGGAGCTTATAGCCCAGAGGGGTACCTCGGTGGCCAGACAGGCAGGCTCACACTCTGAACGGAGGCGGGATGTAGTGCTTGTTTGAAAACTGCCGAAGTGTCAAGAGTGTGCACAGAAGGAAGAGAGGACCTTGGGTTGGACGCATCCCAGGAGGCTTGGTAGGCTGGATTTTGAAGAACATGTAGGATGGATGTGCAGAGATGGGAGAACATTCCAGAAGGAAGGGGTAGAATGGGGTATGTGTGTGTGTGCTGTGCATATGAACAATGTTAATGTGTGCAGCCATTGTTCAAATATAAAAGCAAGAAGTACAGGCCAAGCTCAGTCTCACGGATCAGAGAGGGCCCAAAGAAGCCAGGATGAGAACAGCTAGTGTGTGTGTGTGTGTTCTGGAGGAGTTAGGATGGGGGAGGGGGACACGGTGAGGGGAAAGGAGGGACATTTTGGAGCGCTGAGTCCCAGGCCTAGGTGTACTCCACAATCAATGGCCGCTGACTTGGGGCTGTGCTGGATTTGGAGGAGGCAGTATGTGAAGTCACAGGGTAATTTTGGCACACCTTCTTCGGTTTAAATTTTCTTAATACTTTTCCAGAAAAACATCCCTATGTCAAAATAAATATTAAAAAATGAAATAGAATGCAAAATACGTACAGATTTCTTTTATGATAAAAAAGCATACAACCTTCAGGAGGCCCCTCAGTATGTGCTCCCTCTTGTGGCCGTTTGGGGCAACGAGGAACAAGATCTGAGAAGCCCTGACATCCTTGGCCAATTTCATTTTCCCGGCAACTCTATGAGGTAGATACGATCCCGCCTGCAGGCGAGAGAACTAAGGCCCAGCAAGGGTGTCCAACATGCTCAAGGTCACAGAGCTAAAGAGTAGCAGAATCAGAACCCAAACCAGGATCTGTGTCCATAGGCTACATTCTTCCCACAACAGTCTGCGTGGTTGATAAATGATAAAAAGAAATAAAACTGAGGGCCAGCCGAGTGGCGCAGTGGTTAAGAGCTGGCTTGAGACGCCAGCAGCCCTGATTCGGATCCCACATATGAGGGCCAGTGACGCTGCCCTCTAAAAAGAAAAAGAAAAAAAAAGTGTACATAACTTCATTTCTGTAAGATTGATGATTAATATTAGTCATTTAATAAAAAAAAAGAAATAAAGCTGAGATTGTTTGGTGCTCAATCATGGAAGGACTTAAACACCAGGCTGAAACAATGGTTGCCTGCAAAAAAAAAAAAATATTCATAGTCCGTGAGGGTTAAATGTGGAGGAGCTGAAGGTAAGAAGAGGAAGAGTGCTATGGCCACAAGAGATCCAGTTGTTCTTGTCCCGACCTCTTTAGTGCCACCTCTCAGCCCCGTGACTGAGAGTGACCTGCACCAGCTATGGCATTGGGCCCACGGCGGAAGTAGGAAGCATGCCTCACTTTCTGTTTGTTTTCTACTCAGTGTTTCCCTGCAGAGCACAGACAGCTCCGGCTCATTGGCCAGCTCCTTCATGTCCGCCATCTGTAACTTTGCTCAAGGCTCCCCTCCCACGACTAGGAAATAGTCTGTAGTATGAGTAGAAACGTCCAGATCCACTGCTTTCCATTTGGAGGTCAGTCATAGCAGCATCGTGTTGTTATGAAAATCAAGAGCTTTATGTTGTTTTCATAATAGGCAAGGGGTGGTGGGGGGGAACACCTTCAAAAAGGACCCTAGAAGGTAACTTTGTGCAAATATAAAGCTCTCTGTGGCTTGACATCAGCTGAAACTGCTCCTTTGACTAGGAGATGGTTGCTATAGTTTGCAACTGAATGTCGTTGTCTTTCTTCTTTTCCTTGTCTTTCTTTAGTATGTGTTGAGAGAGTTTATGGAGAAACCAGCCAACGTCCTGGAGGTCCTCAGGCCACCTCAGGTACTGCTGTTTCTGTACAAATCCTCTGACGGACTCATGTTTCATCAGCTGGTACTGGGACAAGGAGCCAACCACCACCATGATGAGGGCGCTGCTGAGGTCAGCTAAACTCCTGCTCTGGGCATAACTGAAGGCTTCGAGGCACCACCCGTCTCTAAGGAAGTGTCTGCTCACAAGACAGACAGTCTTTCTGCTGCTCCACACGGCACTGTGGATGTTGATGAGGTGGGTTTCCCCCGGCACAAAGTCTCTTTCTTCAAAGCACAGGTTCAACCTGTTTTGGTCACTGTACTGGGCATCCAGGGGTTTGAGCAAAGCATTCTGCACCCATTCAAAGTCTTTGCTACTGAAGCACAAATAGGCATCATACTTGTATGTATCGTAGGGTCTTCCCTTGGTTTGGTCCCTGAACACCAATCTCTGGGCTGTCTTGTAACAGTTGAAACAAAACCCCCGGAACTTTGCTACCATGAGGACGGTCATGAGGAACAGGGTCAAAGTGACAGTGAATAAGATGAAAAGGGAAAACTTTAGGGATTTTAAGACTTCCTCTTCATCACAACCTTCCACAGACAGAGAGTAGAGGGAAATCCCAGAGAATGAGTCGGGGTACATGCAGTATATGTCTGCATGAGACCCTAATATAGTGACATTGGTTTGATTGAGCCACCTGATGAAAGCGCTAAGTTCACACTCACAGATGAACTTGTTATGAGTTATGTCCACGAAACTAAGCGATGCAAATACATTAGGATCAGGAGATAGGAGCTGGTTTCTGGACACATCCAGGAACTCTAAATTAGGAGGTAAGTCGCCAGGAGAAAGAGAGGTCAGCCTGTTGGAATTGAGGCTGAGAACACTTAATGCAGTCAGATAGCTAAATACTCCAGGTGGAAGGAAATTCAGGTAGTTATTATTCAAGTATAGGATCCGGAGACGGGAAAGCCCCTTAAAAACATCCCAACAGGACCCACTCTCCCAGGCAAGTTGCAACATATTCTCTCCAAGGAAAAGCTTTTCTAAGCTAAGACTCTCTAAATGGGCAGGTCTTTGGTTACAAGAGGAAAGGCGATTTTGATTTAAAATGAGGATCTGGAGGTGAGGTACCTGGAGAAGGAAATAGAGACTATCCAGACTTTCTAGCCTGTTCTCTGACAATTGGATTAAGTTGGCTCTAAGTGCGATGTTTGGCAAACTCACCAGTTTATTGCCACCCAAGTAGATATCAGATATGCTTGGGATAAAATAAATTGTTTGTAGGGCATTATCCTGGAGGTCCAGGACATTTAATTTTCCCAGGAATTTGAATGTGTTTTCCTGAATGATTCCAATGTGATTCTTTCGCAGATCAATATATTCCACCTTAGGTAGTCCACAGAAGTTAGAATTATAAAGTTCCCCCAGAAGGTTATATGACAGATTGAGAACTTGGAGGTTGTCCAGTCCATAAAACGCCTCATCTGCAATCTTGTTTATCTTGTTGTGGGCAATGTTCAGAACTTTCAACTCCTGGAGGGGCTCGAAGAGCCGGGAGTTCAGGGAGAAGATAGATCCATGTGAAAGATCTAAACGTATCACTGAGCTTCTGGCCAGGCCAGCAAATGTATCCCGGTCAGGATCTTTGATATTTTGGAAGCCAAACCCAGGACCCATAGTGTGGTGGGCAAGAACAAAAGAGGAAATCTGGCTTCCATTGATGGCATTGGCAAAGTTTCTTGTGATGTCCACGGTCCAGCCATTGTTGGAAACATCTAAGGTCTCCAGGACCATGTTTCTGAATGGGTTCATACAGCTCCCCCAGTCCACTGAGACCCTGCTATACAGGTGATTGGATGCAAGGCGTAAAAGGGAGAGCGTTTTCCCTTGGAGGGGCCTGAGCTCGCGCTCACATACCACAGCTATTTTGTTGAGCAACAAATCAATGGACTTCAAGGAATTCAATTCCCAGAATGACGGATGAAGGGAAAGGCTCTGGATCTGATTGTAGGACAGGTCCAAGCGAGACAAAGAATGCAAATTCCTGAAATAACCATTTTTTAACACCACGTCGGAGAGACCGCAGGAGAACAGCCTAAGTTCAAACAAGTGGGGCAGTCCCTGAAAAGCATCTGGATGCAAGAAGTCTATCTGACTTTTGCCCAAGTCCAAGATTCTAAGGTTGGGCAGGTTTCTGAAGGCTTCTTTGTCAATAGTGAAGGAGGTAAACTGAGTTCCGAGTTCCAGAAGCTTCAGCTGCCCCAGGAAGGGGAATGATGTGGCTGTCACTGTCTGGATATAATTGAAGCTCAGCAGGAGGCTCTCAGTGGTGTTGAGGACCTGGGGGATCTGGGTGAGGTTGCAGGAACGATATAAGGCTCTCTGACCATCGGAGGAGCAGGGAGGAGTTCCAAACACAGCGCTGGCCATGAGTACCACTCCTAAAAGAAGGTCAAGGTGAAACGCCATGATCCTATGGAGAAGAAGGGAGAATGAAAACACAGGCATCTAAGCTTGAGGCATGGCACAGGGGTCCTTAAAGCTTGGGGGATTCTTTTTTTTTTTTTTTTGAGGGCAGTGTCACTGGCCCTCATATGTGGGACCGGACCGGGGCCGCTGGCTTCCGAAGCCAGCGCTTAACCACCGCGCCACTCAGCCGGCCCACTTGGGGGATTCTTTGAACTTCAATGTGATGTGCCTGATCTCTTAGACTCTGTTCCTCTGGTTCCACAGACATGGCTGTTGGCAGATATTGTCTCATGTAGACAGAACTCTTCTCACTCTCTTTCTCACTTATATTGCATTTTCTACATACTACAGTGGACCTGAACTGTTTTGAGGTTATGGACCCCTTCAAGAATCTGATGATAGTGCTGATTCCTTACCCTCCAAAAAATGCACATTTCCATCACTAACCAAGTTTTGAGCCCAGTTTCTGGGGGTCCACTGACCTCCAGAAGCCTGCCCCTGACAACGTGGAACCCTTAGTTTATATATAACAACCGCCACATTTTATATTCCACAAAAGGGCCTAGAAAACTTTCTGTAAAGGGTCAAATGATAGATATTTTAGGCTTTGCAGTACAAATGCCATAGTTTGCTGACCTCTGTTCTAAAAGAAAAGGAAATGGAAACTTTGATTTCAAAAATGAAGAGTTTAAGTGATTGTTAGATGTGTTCTGATATTGAACTGCCAGTATTTCGGGGAAAGAATGACCATGTTCCCCTAGCTGCTGACAGTTTTGCCGCTGCTGTAACCAGAAAAAAATCCCAGCAGAGACATGGGAGTTAGAACACCAGCTCAGAATAACAGAGTTCAATTTTCTAGTTTCACTCCTGTCTTTTTAAAGATAACTCAGGCATGGCCGCAATGCATACACTGACCTAGGTAGGTTGACCTTGAGTTTGTGGTAACAACAAGTGATGGACTAGATCCCCAAACCACATATGTTCCAACATACTGAATTTTGAAGTCCATAATAGGGAAGTTAAAATTAAACTAAGGTAGATAGAGTCAGCTGAACAAGTAGATTTTAAAGAAAATTATTTGGGTTTCTATTTGGGTTTCTTCTATTATAAAGATACCATGTAGATCTATTTTCTTCTGAAATACAGAAGGATGTGACATAACTACATTTTTATCTCTGAAGCAGACCTCAATGGGTCAAGTGCCAAGACAGGTGAGCAGAGGATCCAGGTGAGCTGGTGAGCTAACAAGAGTCTAGAGGGGCAGCTCATGATGACAGAGCTGGGAGGACAGATCACCCACGCAGGGGGTGTCCTGGAACGGGAACCAGAAGCCAAAATAAATGGGTTGAAGTAAATATAAATGAGCACTGATATTGGGCAGATCTAATCTACAGATGAGAACCAGGCAGTGCAGTTGTTTTAGGCCTGATAAAGCCTCAAAAAGATGCGAGTCGAAGAGCGGTGTCCAGGCAGGGAAAGAGAGTGGGTGGCGAACAGGTGTGGATATAGGGGCACCCAAGAGAGAAGACCAAGTAATCTAAAACCCTAAACCCTAAATGGCTTGAAGCCAGAGGGAGCAAAAGGAGGGAGAGGGTTTGGAGTCAGACCCAGAGGAAGCTTGCCCAGCCTGGGCCACTTCTCCCCAAGTTCAGGATGCAGGGAACAGCTTTTGACCCCTCCAGAGGAGTGCGCCATCTAGTGGGTTCAAGAATACAGTTCTCTGAGAGCTGGTAGAGGAAGAAAAGGGAGGGCCGGGGGTGGGGGGCAGTGTGTTCCTAAACCATTTTAAAAAGACAATGAGAAGCAACCCATACAATCATTTGTACTGTTAGTTCTGTCACAGGCGACATACGGGTTCCTTCCTAAATATCACTGTGCTATGCAAAATTACAATAAATACACAGGGCGTCTGGGGAAAAAGAGGCTAGAGTACAACACTCAAAAACTTCATCAGTAGCACATAAAAACGCTAATATAAATAGTAGCACCATTTTGAACATGTCACATGGATAAGAAGTGCATAAACACTGCAGTCAATATCCCTGTACCTTGAAAAACCTCTGAGGGTTGCTTGTGGGGCTGGGCATCAGAGGGCTACTGCTTGTGAGCTGTTTGTGAAGTGGGGAAGGAAAGGGTGATTTGGTATCAAACAAAAAGATGTACGTCATGCCCTTAAACGGTACACTTACATTGGGTAAAATGGTGAATTTTATGTTAGTATACTTCACCACATTAAAAAAAAAAACTAAAGAGAAAAAAAAACAACACAACTGACACCCCAGCTTTAGTCCTGGACATTTGGGTTCCATAGTTCTGGTGGAGCCTGGTAAGTGCATTTTACAGCTAAATCCCATGCACTTTGAAGCAAGTGGGTCTCAGGCGGTGGTTTGAGAAGCACTGGTTTAAAGGCGTCCCTCCAACTCAGGAAGCCCCGATTCTCTCAGAGGAAAAAGGCCGGTGAGAGATTTAGAGGGCGGTTGAGTATTGGGTTTTTATTCCGAAGGCTGGGCTGACTTGTATCCAGGGCTTTGAGGGGACCAGGAGCAGCCCATCAATGCAGCCTCGATGCTCCGCCAAGCGCTGTTAATTAAGATAATGAGACCAGAGGGAGAAGGGGCAGCGCCTCTCCCATTTGAATTGAATTCATTTAGCTTTAATCCCAGCCATTAGCTGGGTTCCCTTCCTTGGCTTAATTGCCTGGACAGCACTGCTGCTCGCCTGAGCTTGGGTGAGTTCTGGGCTGTGGTGTGTCCCCAGGAGACAGGCAGGCTTGTGCGTCTCGGGGTACCGCTGTTCCCCGAGCACCACCGCTGGCCGCAGACCCCTCTGGCTGGAGCAGGGCTGCTCCTGTGCTAATTGACAAATAATAGCAGTAATGGGTTCCTGGGCAGGACCCGGGATTCTGAGCTGGGCCGCAAGCAAGGCTGTAGAGAGGCGCTTCCCCTAGCAGGTGGAGGCCCACGTCTGGCAGCTGGACATAGAGGACGCACAGTCTGAGAGGAACACCGATCCATTTCCAAATGGGTGCTTGGGTAGAGTCTCCAAAGTTCACGTAGCAATAAAAATCCTGGCCTGAGTGGGTGTGGAATGCAAGTTTAGTCTTGGATAAAGGCTCAAGGCCAGTGGACAAGGTGAATGTTACAGAACAAAGGGGTTTTCTAGATGCAGAGTACAGCACCCCGCTGGAACAAGCCAGCAGGTGAGTACCGTGAAGTCGGAAACATTGCCAGGGTCACGTCCCTCCAGCCCAGCCTCCTGCCTCTGACGATACTTCCAATGAAACATTATAGGTGACAACACAGCCATGAACTTGAGTTTGCTTCCCAGGTACAAGTCAAACTTCCTTCACAAACCATCATGGCTTTGAGGCTTCAGGAGTGACCCCTCTTTTGACCAGCACTACCTCTGCTCGTGGTGACCAGCTGCTGTGGTTAGAATTTGTACTTGTCTAAAGTAAGTCTTCCTGGGGAGAGGCTCCTACTATGCCAGATGCTGATGATCACTATGCCAGATGATGATGAGTCACTCTCTGCAGGGGCTTCATGGTCCCAGAGACTCCAGAGCAGTGATGCTTAAAGAGGGAGGGGGGGCCCCAGACCAGCAGTGGCAGCATCACCTGGGACTGGTGGGCCACAGCCCAGCCCCACCAAATCAGAGGTTCTGGAGCGGGGGCCTGGCGGGCTAAGGTATCGGCCCTCTGGGTGATGCTAGTGCACACTCACATTGGAGACCCACGGGGCTCGAGTCTGGAGGGAGGACAGAAATAGTCTAATGTCCACAGCTACGGACATGCTCATCCCCACACAGCTCTGAGCTTCCTCTCTTCCCTCACCCTCCCAGGCTTTTCAAGGTACTATTGTTATCCCCATGATACAGAGAGGAAACTGGGGCCCAGAGAAGTTATGTAACATACCTAAGACCACACAGCCCTGTCTACTGTATGCTGCCCTCTACTGTCTCCTATAAGCCTAGTGCCTCTGGTGTGGCTGCACCGTGGCTCGGTACGGGGAGCTGCTGTTGCCCACCCCTCCATCATCATCTGCTAATCCTGTGGTCACTTTCCCTCAGTCGCAAAGGGCGTTGGCCCTGCCCCCAGTGGGAGGCTAGCCTATCAGTCCCTCACCCTCTTCACTTTCTGTGACGGTTCACCTTACCCCCACCGTCACTTGTTCCTGAGACGGCCCCTCTGAAATGTTGATTCCTCTCATCCTCTCGTCATAAACTTCCTCTTTCAGGTCTCTCATGCCCTTACCGCCACTACACTGACCCTCAGAGGGCCTTGTAATTCCCCTTAGACCTTCCCTGCCCTGGAAACGTATCCGCCTCCTTCTATCTCTCCATCATTCTAGACCCCTCCTCAAACCCTCTTTGAACACTTTCATTTCTCCCACTTCGTTGTTCTTCTCCTTCTGTCTACACCAGCTGCCTGCCTGTGTGCCTACACCCGGTGGCTGACCTGTCAGAAAAACCCGCACCATGGTGCACTGATGCTCACACAGCCACGCAGTATCTGATCACACTGTGTCCTCAATGTGACATCCACACACCCCAAGTTCCCCCTCGCCTACCCCCTCAGGAGTGGTTCCAAACCTTCACTGGTTTCCCTCACCCTCCCCCCTCAGAAGTGGTCAACTTGGCTTCCTGTTTCTGGGAGTAAAGGAAGGCCTGACCCTTGATCTGGAGTGTGCTGCAGCCATGGGGGTGACCCACTGTCGGGACAGCAACACCCAGAGGAGGGGTCATTGGCAGTCAGTGCCACTGGGAGGTGGGCCCTGGGCTCAAGAGGGATTGGCCAGGCTGTGGGCAGCTCTCACTCAGGCTACAGGCTAACAGGGTCAGAGAGGGTGCTCCGTGGCCAGGGATAGGCCAAGGAAAGCGCGTTCCTCAGCCACTTCTCAGACCGATCACACGCCTGAGCAGTGACAGCCATTAACATCTCTATCCACGTCATTGATTAATGTGGTAAAACCAGTCCAATG
This sequence comes from Aselliscus stoliczkanus, assembly GCA_033961575.1. Taxonomy (NCBI): domain Eukaryota; kingdom Metazoa; phylum Chordata; class Mammalia; order Chiroptera; family Hipposideridae; genus Aselliscus; species Aselliscus stoliczkanus. The sequence continues at coordinate 12,679,281 of CM066734.1, forward strand.
ACTGGTTATTGTTCCCCAAAAAGGAGTCAGGAAATCAGCATATTGGGTTTCTGCACACTGGCACTTTCTCAGGAGGATGGTTTATGTATTTACTGGTGCTTGGGGGTCCATTAGGGTCTGTTTGCATCTCTCAGTGTGTGTGACTCCATAACAAAGCATATCTATTAAGTCAAGCAAGTGAGAAATTCCCCTTTTAGGAGTAGCCTTTTCTCCATTAGTGGTGTAGTGGAGGGTGGGGGGATGTCCTGAGAAACTCTGTCAAATGCCTTGCCAAACTCCCAGAGATGCTAGAACCTAGTGACTCCATCAGGATGGAAAGGAGCTGAGTCTGCTATGACCTACAGTTTGGGTACCTCTCCTGAGACACAGGGGTTCCCACTGCCTTTCCTAAAGCTGCAGATCACCTACTAAGTGTCTTCTAGAAATTTGTCCATGATGGCTGCCAAGCACACTGGTTTGTAGTTTAAAAGGCCACCTGTGTCCCTTGTTGTAAATTAGAATTTCATTCCTGAGGGCAGGTATTGCTTTGTTCTCTGGTTCACAGCCACATGGTCAGCACCCAGAACATGTCAGCAAATATCCACTGAATGAATGAATTTGTAACATTCTGCCTGTGGGTCCTCCGGCCCCCTAGGTGGCCCTGCAGGGACCACAGCCAAGTGCTGAGGCTCATCTGCGGGTGCCTGAGTCCCTGGGATGGACTGGTCTGGGCAGGAGCCTGGGTCCTTTTAGAGCAGCCCCATCTCACGTGCTCTCTTCCCTTCTACCCGCGCATCACTTTCCTCCTACCAGGGAGCACTAATCCACAGGTATTATACCATCAGCCTCTAGTGACCTTGTCCCCTCCTTCTTTGCCCTCATCTGGACATACCTTGCAATACCCTTTTGGGCATCTGTAGCATTTCCCCCAAAGTCAGAGCATTGGGGGCTGCAGCCTTTTGGAGCCTGGTCCAGACCTGCCTCACTCATAGTCATCTTGGGTTATGGCCCCTTATTTCCACACCTCAGTGTACATGTTCTTCAAATCTAACTAGATGGGTGAGGTCCCACTGGTTTCCTTAATTCCCCACTGGAAGAAGCTTCAAGTATGACATTGATGTGCTTGATAACCAATTCTGTGAAGTTGACCTCAGGACACTGCCAGCATCGATTCACCCCCACTTCTAATGGCCGCTGCTCAGCTTCCTGACCCCACCGCCTCCTGCCGGGGCCATTGCAGTGAACTCCTAGCTGATCTGCCCCAGTAAGCGTTACCCTGACACATGCATCTCTCACTCAGCTACCCAAGGGGGCTTGTAAAGCACAGCTCTGATCAGAGTCCTTTGTTGTCTTCTTCTGCCTGCGAAGGTCAGACTCTTCAGGGCATAAGGGTTCAGGGTCCTCCTCTGAGGATTATCATCTAAGCCTAGAATGGTTGATCAGAGAGGGCCCTTAGCGCTTGATTCCTCTCATTTAACAGAGAGGGGGAGTCAAGCCAACCTACCTTCCTGGCTGTATCTACAGTCTTGCCCTGAAGTTGGCTTTCTCAGACCTTGGCCTCTATTCAATTTCTCTGGTTAGGCTGGTCCCCAGGCTTGAATGCTTGCATTTGTCTCATCAGCTTATCCAATTCCAACTCACCCTTCAAAGGCTATCCCAGAGGCTTGCACTTCCATGAAACAGTTCTCATATTCCTACTGGCACACTTTATCTCTCTCCCTTGATATTCTGTCTACGTCTCCATGATAGCTTTTTTTTATTATACTCTATGCCTTCCTCCCAAGGTTGTAAATTTCATGAGGGCAGGGATCCTGAAGTATGTAGCACAACTGAAGCACCCTCATAATATTTTCCCCATTAATATTTTTTGTCATCGTTTTATTTAAAGTGAATTTTTAGTTGACTGACAATATTAGAATAATTTCAGGCATGCAACATAGTGATTCAACATTTATATACCTTATGAAGTGATTGCCATGGTAAGTCTAGTACCCACCTGACACCATACATAGTTATTACAATATTATTGACCATATTCCCTATACTGTACTTTCCCTGTGATTTATAACTGGAAGTTTGTACTTCTTTCCCCAGTAATATTTTGAAGAAGATTTATGTTCATCAGGAGTACTTACCTCCCTGTCCAAACACAAGGAGCTTCTAATACATTCTTCTTATTCTAGGGGCACAGGCCCCTGGCTGTTTAAGGACATCAGTTCCTGAGACTATAGGAACTTCATTACCATGATGATGGTACTCAGTGTTTGTTCGGTGAATCGAGAAAAAGAGCTTTTGTTTTCCTAAGGGAGAATAGGAAAGCCAATTAAGGGGGAGAAAACATTACATGGGTATTTTTCTATGCCATACAGCAATTTTCTTTTGTAGGAGAATTGAAGACCGTAGGGGTGTCTCTTAGTGAGTGGAATTTTAATTGGAAAAGATCAAGGCCTTTTTTGTCAATCAAGGCATGTGGCTCAGAGCTGAAGGGATTTGGAGAAATCTCAGGCCCAGCTTGCGGTTCAGAAGGTGGGTGTCTGAGGCACTCAGACTTTCTTCCTTGTAACCCCAGAAAGGGAAACCGTACACTTTGAGAATCCAACCCAAGTTTATTACGTCACAGGGGTTGTGAGGAAGCACCTCCCTTGGACCTAGAAGTCACTTTCATGATATTTCTGTGGTTATTTGGTTACAGGGGACTCAGGCACAAGGATGAGGTAATCCACCGTCTGCTCCAAGGGAGCTTGCAGGTTGCTAGGGGGAAACAGCTAAGTTTGCCATCACAGTGTGACATTCTACACAGCGCAGCTGGGTATATTAGGCCTAAGTTAGGAGACGGTGGATAAGTACCAGGTCTCAGATTTTAGATGAGAAGGGTCCTGAGAGATGGATTGACATATAGTCCTTTTCATTCTTTTATAGATGATTACACTGATGCTCAGAGAGGTTAAGCCACGTGCCTAGGGTCACACATCTATTACATTGTGAAACTAGGACTTGACTCCACCTGCAAACTCAGTTGCCATTTTGATCTTTCAAAAAAAATCAAAATTGAATATATCATGAAACAGAGTCTCAAAGGGTGCATAAGAATCACCTGTTGATCTTGCTGAAACGCGGGTCTAACTCAGCCAGGCTGGGCTGGGCCCTGCAATTCTGTATTTCTAACAAGCCTCCACGGGATGCTGCTGCTGCTGGCTCATTGACCACAATTTGGGTGGTAAGGACTTACGTGACCTGTTATTTGCGTCATTGCTCGCTACTTAGGCTGCGTCCTCGTGTTCCTGGAAATGAGGTATGACTAAGATGCAGCCCGATCACTTTTGAGAAGGGGGCTATAGAGATAGTCTCCTCTAAATTCTTCTCAGTCCTGAAGGGTGTAGCATCTGATGGCTGCTCAAAGAGGATGCATTGGAGGCTTTTGAAGGGCTGGACAGGTCGCATCGTTTGACTTGGAGCTATGGAAATCAGAGAGCATGTGCACCATTTCTGATTCCAGGACAGGCGCTTCTCCTGGAGACCAGCAGAGGGCGCCCCAAGAGCCGAGACGAGGGGAGGAGCCCGCAGGAGAGGCTGCGCTGGGGGCCCTCTTGCTTGCTCACATTTAGAGTGCACAAAGCTGCTGCAGGCAGGCCAGCCATTCCCAAAGCACAGGGAGAGGAGCTCACTACTGAATTTCACAGCAGGACTGTGCCGTCTCTTCTTCCTGAGCATGCGCCTTAGAAGGAATTAGCCAGCCCTTCCCCACGCACCCTTTGAGGCTCTGTGTCAGTTTTTGGACACAGTTTTGATTTTTTTTGGAAAGGTCAAAAGGACAACTAAGTTTGTAGCTGGATTTGAATCCTAGCTCCACAATGTAATAGATGTGTGACCTTGAGCAAGGCCTCACCTCGCTTTGCATCAGCGTAATGATCTGTACAAGAGTAACAAGAACACTTTTTATTCCCCCCCAGGACGCATCCACAGCAGCTTCTGGGAACACTCCAGTGCCCGAACCCGAGAAATCGGTGACTGATGCATAATCCGCTGTTACTTCTTGCTTACTTAAGTGGACAGGCATCATTTATCCAACTGCACCTCACCAGAAATGGATTCCTTTTAGGGGCCACTGAAGGGGAACAGTGAGAGAAGGAAATGAAATTTCTCAATACACGGGGATGACCTGATGTTTCTCCTTTCTGCACTCCCAGGAGATCCTGTAAATGCTTCCCCTCTTATATTTAATATCTTCAAATGGTGGTTCCCCCCCGACACACCACAAAACAAAAACAGCCGCGGCAGCCAGAGGCATCGATATTCTACAAACAATATGTTGAAAACCTAAATGGTTTGGGCACAGACTGGCTTCTCTTCTGTCTGCTCATTATAAACTCTTTAACAAGCCGTTTTAAAGCATCTGATGGAAAGAAACAATTCCACTCAAGCGATTATTAAAAACTAACAGCTAGGGCCGGCCGAGTGGCACGGTGGTTAAGAGCTGGCTTGGGAAGCCAGCAACCCCGGTTCGGGTTCCACATAGGAGGGCCAGTGACACTGCCCTCAAAACAAAACAAAACAAAACAAAACAAAAACTAACAACTAGCACAACACATTTACAATCCTTGGGGAAAGATAGCTCACCAAAGAACGGCACTTCTTTCTACCTGCCTTCAGGTTCAGGCAGCACCCATGTTCCCAATTAGAAAATGAACATCTGAGGCTCTGATAGCCTCCCTGAATGCAACCCAGCTAAAGCTAACGTATTGATGGGCAAAGCAAATTGCCAGGAAAAATGGGCAATGGGAAGGTCAGGAGCCAGAGCAGATGAGAGCTGGGAAGCCCGACGTTACATTCCCTGAAAGTTATGACACAGACAATCTGCTGAGAGCAGCAAAAATCATTTGGACGGGGATGCAAATGGAAAGCAGTTGGCTGGGTGGGAGCACTGGAAAGAAAAACCTTATTAAACTGTGATCCGTTAGACACAGAGAATGGAAATGTGAAGGGAGTAAATAAAACACTTAAGATCTATACTGGGCAGGATCTAGAGTCTGTGCTAGGCCAGCAAAAGCATGGAGAGAAACCTCCCTAGGAGGATAAACTCAAGTCTGCTCAGCAGCTGATCAAGACGCCTCCCTCCCAATGTGGGGTGAAGGAGACAGGGGAGTCAGGCCAGCAGGAGGGGTCCATGTCAGCAAGGTGCAGAGGAAAGATGACTCCACTGGTGGCACCATGGGGACTGAGCAGGGATAGCCGAGGGCTGGGAAACACCCCTATGGGAAGGGGTTCCAGTTCGTGCCAGGGGCCCAGCTTCCTGGACCCCCAAGGAGGTTCACAGAGCGTGGAATCTGCCCTGGGCAGGATGCCCAGGGTGGCTGTGCTCCATCTGAGTGGGGGTAGAGTCACCCAGAGACTTGGTTCCAACTTCCTGTGGGTGGTAACTTCTAGGATGCCTGAGATCAGGGCAAAAGCACTGGACTGGGAGGGGGCAAACCTGGGCTCTTGTCCTCCCTGGCCAGCCTCTGGGCGTCCTTGACAAGTTTAACTGCCCTTGTCCTGTTTCTGTATGTGTATAATGGCGAGTGTGAACTGGAAGCATTTTCTTTTGTAGCCCTGTAAACTCTACAATTGATATCTAATGAGATTTGCTGAGTGTCATGACAGCCATGGACCCATATATACCCTGGCCTTAAATAGCAACTTTTCCCCGCTAAGGATTTACTCTCAGAGGGGATTGCTTCTGGAGCTAGATAATCTTTTGAGAGTCAAAAATGATTTTATTTCCCTTCCTTGAGTTCCACCTGCCTCCACATCTCTAGTAGTCTCCCCAAGTCATTGCCCCAGGCCAGGTGTGTGGAAGGACTGTCTGTACCCAGAAGTAGGATGCAGCTTCTTCTGGCTTTAGGTCAAGGAACCAGAGGCTTTTCCAGGATGTTCAGAGAGAAGAAGCAGAGAGGCTTGGAAGACACAGGAAGGAAAAGATAGGTCTGCCCCAGGGGGACAGGACTCTAGTAAGACCCCAGAGTTCAGGTGTGTGGTCCAGAAACAGCAGAGACCAGGGAGTGGGGACAAGGGCTGCTCACTGGTAACTGGTGTGGACCAGCCTGGGAGCAGGACCGCCCCCGCCTCGGCCCTGAGGTCCTGACAATTCATAACACCGGGAAGTTGTGACACCTCTACGGGCTGGTTTCTATTCTCTCCAGGCTGATAAGACAAAGGCTCTCAACTAATACTAAGTTGATATCTAGAAAAGGAGAGGCAGTATTTCTTACAAACCTAAGCATGTTAGAGATTCACACTCTCTATCCCTTCATTTTGCATGCTGGGAAAGAAAATAAAGGTAGTCTTGGAACTACAGATGCTGCTCAACTTAAACTGGGATTACATCCCCATAAACCCATCATAGGTTGAAAATATTCTGAGTCGAAAATACATTTAGCACACCTATCGAACATCAGAGCTGGCCTACCTTAAACATGCACAGAAGACTTACATTAGCCTACAGTTGGGCAAAATCACCTAACACAAAACGTATTTTATAATGAAGTGTTGAATACTTCGTGTCATTATTGAATACTCTACTGAAAGTGAAAAACACAATGGTTGTATAGGTATCGGTTTTGCACCATTGTAAAATCAAAAAATCCTAGGTCGAACCATCGTAAGTTGGGGACCATGTGTATCTAAACCAGTTATGTCTCTGGCCGTGAAGAGGAAGAAGCTAAGATGACAGGAACTCAGGGCTGAAAGTGGCTTTAGTTCTTGGCCTTATTATGGCTGTCTGAGTTCAAATGCGGCTCAGTGTTCCCGTCTACAAAACAAGTGGTTCTGAAGATTAAATGAGATGACACATAGAGTTCTTACTTTGGGTCCCTTGCAGTGCTTTGCACATAGTCGATTATTTGTTGACTATCTCATTACTTATTGACTATTAAAGCCAGTCTAACTCACAGTGAAACTGGGTCCGGATAGATCATTGGTTTGGTGGCCTTGGACTAATCATGCTGTCAGCAGTGCCAGGGCTCTGAATCACGTGGCAGCATCAGGAACCTGAAATCAATCTACAGTAATGCGTGAACTTGCTTTGTGTCATCTGAAAAATTAGAATAATAACACCTACCTCATAGATGCGCAGAATAGTGTCTGGCTCAGAGTCAACGCTATTTGTGTGACTGCTGTTATTCTGGGTGTGAGTAATTTGTGCATAGTAAAGGATAAAAACATGTGGCCAGCACCATTAGGAAGGAAGGCGGAGTTTGGGGGCATGTGAGCCATAAGCCAGAGGGGTGAGACTTAATCGTTTCAGCATTGCAACATCCTAGGGTTGGATTTAGCAATACCATGACTTTGGAGATTACTCAAAATGCAAGTTCTCTGGGACATTGGTGGGGAAGTGAAGAGAAGGGAGGAAAGTTTACATGAAATACAATCAATGTGGAGAGGGGGCATTTATCCAGATTTCTTAGCATAAATGGTCTCCTTCTCTCCTGCATTCAACTCTGGTCAGATCTCTTGTTATAAAATATACGAACAAAAAAAAATCTTCTCTTGACACCACCACTCCTCCCTTCTTGCTGAAAGATAATCTATCTTTTCTTTCATGACCAAATTCCTCAGACATGAAGTCGAAAGATTCCACCCACTGTTCCCACCGCCCATGAACTGGCCCTTTTTTGACCTCATCTGGCTTTCCTAGGGGAGGTCGCCTCTTTCTCATCTATTCTTGCCTGAGCTTCCCAGTTCTCTTGTTTAGCAAGGACAGCTTGGGCCTCCTATTTCTTCTTGAAATATCTGTTCCTTTGGTGTCGCTGATTTTCCTTCTGTCTTTCTATCATTCTGTGTTCTACCAGCTCACCTCCTTCTCTCACCCTCTGGCTTGTCGCTTCTCCCTAAGACCTTGACCTTGGCTTCTCAGTGGTCACATTTGTTTTCACAAGTTGGATCGTCCTGCCATGCCCCCAAAATCTACCTCTAGCCCTGACACCTCGCTGGTACTCACAATGCTGGTGTATTTCAGTTGATTAAAGGGCATCCCCATGTGGATGTCCTATTATAACTTCAGATGCAATGTGCCCCAAAGTGACTTAATGATATTTCAAATTTTGAAAATCTTCCAGCAAACAGAAACATTTTTGCACAGCACTCAGAAGCATATCAGTGAGACTTTCCCTGGGCCAGGGACCCAACTCTCTTGTGTGACAACACTTCCACCTTCTTCTTTTCCCTCTTTGTAATCACCAAATCCTATTATTTTTTTTCCCTTTCCAAATGTCTCTAGAGTTGTCCTTCCTTTTACATTTTCATTGCCCAGGTTCAGGCTTCCATCCAATACATGTCTGTTGGGCACTCTTTCTCAGGAAAGATGTCAGTAGATGGGGCTTCCTCATGGAGACACTCAGTCACAGCCTCGGAGTACTAACGGTCACGAGCACAGAGGCAGCCACAAGAGGGCACGGCATGATGCTGTTAGACATGTGCACTCGTGTGGCAGAGGAGGAGCCCACCCAGCCTGAGGGACCTCCAGACCCAGGGGACATTGATACTGAGTCCTAAGGATCAGGGGGAGTAACTAGAGACAGCAGTGGGAGTTCCTGGCAGAGGCCGCCCAACAGCATAGTCAAAGGAGAGGAGGGCGCTGAGGCCCGAGAGTGGCTCAGAAGTGTGAGTTAAAGGTGGGAGGTGAGGCTGGAGAGGGTACCCTGGGGCCCAGCTGAGAAGGACCTTGCATCCCTTCTGAGGGCAAGGGGGGTTGCTACGGGTTTGAGCACTGCTGCGTCATTAAACTCAGACTCCTTAAGGCCTCTGAGATTTAGCTCTATTCATTATCCAGTCTTAAATTTCCAATAATAACGCTTAACCCACTCCTTCTGCTCCAAGTAAGTTCGATGTTTCATGGTGCCTTATATGTGGCCAAAATGCAATCAAGAATCTCATTCACCAAATGCCTGCTGTGTACCAGCCACCAACGTTGGCTCAGAGGATTCCAAGATAAGTGACACGCACCCCGGCCTCAGCGAGTGGGGCAAAGACTTCTCAACTCCAATGGGGAATACAGGGTGTAAGAGCTTCAACAGAGGTTCATGCAAGGAGCAATGGTGGGCAAAAGAGGCGTTCCCCACTCGAGGATCAGGGAGTGGGGGTCAGGGTGGGGAGCAAGGAAAGCCTTCAATGCAGAAGATGCCATTTGAGATGCTTCTTCTTCTTTTTTTTTTTTTCTAGAGGGCAGTGTCACTGGCCCTCACATGTGGGATCCGAACCGGGGCCGCTGGCTTCCCAAGCCAGCGCCCAACCACTGCGCCACCCGACTGGCCCTGAGATGCTTCTTAAAAAACACGAGAGTCCTCTAACAGCATTTGGCACAGGACAACATGTGTAAAGACAGAAAGGGGTGCAAAAAACTGCCTGGTCAGACCTTAGGGCAAGTCAGCGAGGCAGAGGACACGAAGAAGGGCATAAGCTGCAACGGAAAGGGAGGTAGAGCATTCGGGCTGTATCTGCTGGGCAGTCAGTCCTGTGCTTCTTCTGAGTTTCACATTAGCCTCCAGCTTCGTTCCCTCTTCTTGGCCCTGTCCCAGCCTCTTATTTCTAAATGTGGCTTAAAACCACATCGCTCCCCAGGCCCTGCCTGCCTTCTCCAGCCCACACCGGCTGTCCCAGTTTCACACTTAATGGCACTCGAATTGTTTCACAGGTGCTGGGTTTGTCTCCCCACCTAAACCTGCAAGTTTCTGAAGGGCAGGAAAAGTGCCTCAAACTTGAGTGGGTCCCATAGAGCTGAGCACACTTGGCTCACACACTGTAGGGCTGCAAATCCAGCCCTGGGGAGCCCCGAAGTTGGAGGCCTAACTGAATGTTTGGGCTTGCCTTCTGCATCCTTTTCCACAAAACTAAAAGTAAAACGGACACATTTGGATTCTGTAACCATGCATTTCAGTGTTTTCTTTCTATCCGAGAGTCTGAGAGCACGCAGAGACAAACAAGCAGGCCTACTGGGATTTCAACACTCAGCAAAGCCAGGCTTCCCTATGTGAGGCCGGACACAACTTCCTCATATGTCTTCCCTCCTCTGAAACAAAACCAGAAAACTGGCAGGGTTGGCTTTGCATTCAGACAAGGGAAGCTAAAAGCTTCCTGCTTTGCTCAGAGTTATAAGGCCCAAGGGGGTGAGCTTGTGACATTACTTAAGATAGAAGTACCAGTCAGGCTGATATGCATGGGTGTGGGTATACTGCTTGTTAAAATAGACTTGGTTATTACTTTGGGTCCCTCATCTAGGAACCCCCTAGGACCACCTCCAAACCCCACAACTAAGGGATTAGCATCTAGCACCACAGACCTTCTCCAGGGTCCAGCCTCAGGGTTTCCCTTCTGACTGGCTATGCCTGGTACACTGGGAGGTTGCTGGCCATTGTCTTCTGCCCTCAAGACCAAGGGTGATACAAGTCAGGGAGTCCAGGAGACCTTGGACAGATTTGTCAGAGCTCAGGCCAGCGGGGTCAATGTAGGGAAAACGGTCAGAGACTGGCTAGAGACTGGCTGCTCCTCAGGGCGGCACATCATGGCCAATGCCCTCTCCAGGCCCTGAGCGAGGGAACAGCCTCCCAGGTATACTTGATGTCTAATAGGGCATGGTATTGGCTAGATCATTGCTCAGCAACCGTATCTATCTGAAGGACATTGACGTTAAACTGCCTGTGTGTAGTCACCTAGTGTTGGAATACTCCTATCTAGCACCTGTGTGGGGGTCACAGTGCCACACTAGGTGACTACATAGCTAACCCCCCGGTTAGAGAAAGCCTCACCATCATTTCTCACTCAGCTGAACCTCAGCAGCCTTCCTAAGGCAGCACTCCGCACCACCAAGCCCCCCAACCAAACCCACCCTCCCTCCTTAGAAAATGTATTTAGTTTAACTGTGGTTTTCCAGGGCCGTTGTCACTATGCTCTTATCTCCATGGGCAGATTTCTTTTTTTTTTTTTTTTTAACATAAAAGCCAACAATATTTACCTTGGAGCCTCTGCCAGGCTGCTGTACCTGGTACTGTGGGGGTGAGGGGTTCAAGGCCTTTTGTTGAGCAACTCAGGAACTTTCTAGGATTTCTATGGCTCTGTTGGAGGTCGCTGACTCCCTCTTCCAAGAAAGGCAGTGAAGCCACCTGCCCCTTCCCAGGGAAGGGATAAAGTGAAACCGCGTAAGTCTGATAAGACTGTTCCAAGGTGGAGATGCAGTGACTTCCTGGCAGCCAGGTTTCCTTGTGTCCCCTCAGCTGGGCACAAGGTATCCACATGACCTCCTCCTTCCTCCTCCCCCATGGGGCCCCCCAACACAGACTCCCCCGCAATACCGTCCACGGCCCCCCCCCCCCGGGGCAGAGAGCGCGGTCCAGGGGATGGAGCCTGGCGCGTGGAAGAGCTGAAAAGAGTCCAGGACGGCCCTGGAGGGAAAAGGGCGCCTGGCCGCCGCAGGCAGCCTGGTTCCCGGGACACCGGGGCCCCACCCTGTCCCCTGCTGGGGGGCACGGTCGTGCACTGCAGGGAGCTCACCTCCGGGAGGTCTCCCCACGCCGCACGCGCCTCGGCTGGCGCCTCCTCGCTGCCCACAGGGCGCCCCCAGTCCGCGGGCCCCGCCCCTGCACTGGCCCCGCCCCGCCGCGGCCCTCGCGCAGGTAGCTCGGAGCTCCCAGGTGCGTCGGGCAGCCTCCTGCTCCAACCCTGGGGAGCGTCTGACGTGCCCGGGGCCCCTGCGGCTGCGGGAACCCGGCAAAGTGTCCGTTTGCGGAGGAGGAGTATAGGGGGCCTGTGGGTTTGATGGGTGGGAGGCTGCGACGCGGGCGCTGGGTGCACGGGGCGCCCTGGCTCCGAGGGGAAGGAGTGGGGAGGGGGTGGGGGGCAGAGCTGCAGCCTCCACGGGATCCCAAAATGACCACGGAGAGCGTCTGCCAGCGTTTTCCCTGCCCTTCCTGCCCCATCGGACACAGGAACACTCGTCCAGAGGGACAGCCAGAAGTTGGCAAAGGAGTGACTGCACCCCATGACCCACGCTTCTCCAACTGCACCGCACCTCAAGCGACAGTTTGAAGATCCTAGGGACAGATTCCGGACAGCAAGGGCTCCTGTGTATGTTGGGGAGCTGGGCTGATTTGAGGACGAAGGCGGGAGTCTGGCTGGAGAACCCCAGGGAAGACAGACCCGTACTGGCCTGTGAGCTCCGAGCTCCTTCTGCTCTCCTCTGCTTCTTTCCCACCTCGTGCGTCAGCTGCTGGGGTTTGCAGGGGAAAGGATGTGTCGAAAGAAAGAAACCAGCTCCCCAGAGGCACGGGCACCCGAAGGGTTAAATAAAGAGAGGTGATTATCAGAAACTGAAGGAGTGACTCTCTGGGGCGAAACCCAGTTCGAAGACAGACGCGGCACTGTCTTAAGTAAGACTGGGTGTGAAGGGGGCATGGAGTAGGGGCACCGACTGTGCAGGTGGCTGAGCCCCACCCCCACTAACCTGCCTCGGGGTGTTGGGGGTGTAATCACAGGACAGCTGACACTTCCACTCACTGAAGCCTGGCGGTACGATCAGGCGAGGTGGGGAAGATACGCATAAAACAAAGCCTGGCACTTAATTACAGCACAAGGATCTCATTATGGAGTCTTCTGGGCTCCCTCGGTGGCTGGCAGCTTGAAGTGTGAGTGACAAATTGCTTCAAGTGGGTCTCCAAGGACTGCACTGCAGAGGGGTGAAACCGCCCCCTCACTCAACACCAAGCCCATTGTGGGGGCTGTGGAGAGGGACGGATGCCCACACTGCACTGTGCAGGGCGGAGTGGGGGAGGGTCTGTTAGGACACCCAAGGAGTGCTGACAGCTGGGAGCCCGCCGCCAAAACCTGACCTTAAACAACCTTCCTGGGACAAGCCTAGGGGTTCTTTTTCCTCAGTGGAACCAAGGGCAACTAGGGAGGGCTTGATACATGGGACCCTTTGACCCTGCTTCACCTGGCTTCACAGGTGGACACTGTAAGACCTCTTTGCATGTCATAGGAGCAGGAGCACTGGGGGAAGGAAGGAACATTCCAGGGGTGTCATGGCCTCTCAGAGCCCATTCCCCAGGTGGTCATCCGGCTTTGGATTTCAATTCCGGTCACTTGGTTCCAGGCACTCATGTCAGAGCTAGAGGATCCCTAGGTTCCTGTCCAACTGGCCCTGTCTTTTGTCAGATGAGGTCACTGGGGAGATGACCACTTCTACCTGTATGGCCAGGACATCTTAGGGTCCTCAACGTATGGCCCTTGAAATGAGCTTCCGTTATCTCTCTCCAGTGTGGCAGGGAGGGGCTGATGATCAGAGTCTTTGCAGGTCAGGGCCAAGGGGCTGTCACTTGCTTTTCATCCATTAAAATCCGGAAAAGCACACACATCCTCTGGATACTACAAGGGCTCACAGGCAGAGCCCTCTTAGAGGTTTGTGTCGTTCCGCTGTTTACCATCAGTGCCTTCCCTGTGCAATGAGACTAAAATCCAGGCTCCAGCCCTAAGTCTCATGAGAAAAGGAGCTGTGTCTGATCTGTTCGCCACTTCAAATCCAGTAACTGACAAGTGTCTCCCAGTAAATATTTGTTGGCGAATGAATAAGTGAGTGAATGAATGAATATGTTAGTGGTCTTCATTTTAAAGGGAAAAAAATTAGAACTCAATAAACATGTAGACATAAGCATTAGTGACTATTTCCATTAAAAAAGGTAACAACCAAAACAAGATTCAGGGAAATACCAAGGTTTATTCTGCATTTCTTAAAACGAACCATGCATTTAACCACATATTAAGCTTCTACTATAGACCCTGTGCTACTTGCCAGACAAAAATCTGCATAAAATTTGCATTTCAGTATCAAGGAGCTCTCAGCCCAGTGGGGAAGGTGGACGTACAAACAAATGGTTATAATATAATCTGACAAGAGCTACAATAACATAGGTACCTAACTGCCTGGAAGCCCCTGCATCTGGGACTTGATGATGTCCTTTCTGCAAGTAACAGGTGATCGTTTTGTCAGCTGGACAGGGCAGAGGAAGAACATTCCAGGCAGAGGAGACAATCTGCAGAGGAACCTAGGGGAGAAAGAAGGTGGCTCATTGGGGGAACTGCCACTGGTTTGGTATAAATGGAGTGCAGGTTGTGTGAGGGCGTGGGGACCAGTCAGAGGCCATGCATGTGCGCTCGGCTAAGGAGTTAGGATTTTGTTCCGGCTGCATATGGGTACTGGGACTTCACTGGATGGTGTTAAGCAGTGGAGTGACATCATTCTATTCTATTCTATTCTATTCTATTCTATTCTATTCTATTCTATTCTATTCTATCCTATCCTATCCTATCGTATTCTGTTCTATTTTGTTTGTAAAAAATACTGGTCATTAAGAAGTAAATTTATCCCCTAGCTTAAATGTAGTACCCCCTGACCACTCTGCCCCCACTATCTAGCCCTCAGTTTCCAAAGGCCAGGCCCAGGGCATTTAAGGATTAGTTTTAGCCCCAGATGTCCCTGTGGTTCACATCCTGGGTCCCAGGTGTCTCACAATGCTCTAGAGTTCTCGCTCTGTCATTGCAATGCTGTTTTACAAAATTATACTAATGCCCATTGCATTAGGGCACCCAACTAAGCTGTATGTATTCACTGCTTCAACCCGCTTTGGCAGGTACTGTCCTTATGCCTGCTTTACGAATGAGCAGGTGGGGTCAAATAACTTGCTAGTAAGTAGCAGAACTGGGACTTGACATTGGCTTGACCCTAAAACCTCCAATCCTGTCAATCGTTGCATTTTGCGCATTTGAGGAACAAGAAATCAGGAAGTCAAAGAGAGAAGGCTGACTGATGGTCAAATCGAGTACACCCTGCACGCTCTCAAGGAAGCCCAAGAATAAGTGAAACATAGACAAATAGAGCAGGGCACTGGGCCAAGTCAGAGTGTACAATGCAACCGAGACCTCGGTTCCCAAAGAGTTTTATTGTTTTCAAAATGGCCAGTGTAAAAATGGCTCCTACAAACAAGAAGGCAGAAAGGCCAGCCCTTGCTGCTCCCGCAGTTGCGGCAATCCCTCAGAGCCCTAGCCCAGCAGGACCACAAGAGCTCTCACTCAGGCAGGTGGATTTTTCATAAAGACTATTTCTCATCTAGAGAAGAGTGTAAAATTACAGTTTGGGGGCTCTGACAGCTCGGTGGACCAGGAAAGGCTCTTCATCCACCCCGTCTTGTGTGCATGGCGGGGTCACGGGGAGACTGTAAGCCAAGGGAGGAGGCTGGAGAGTCGGGAGAGGCTTTATAAATAACTCTGCCCTCCCTCTGCCTTGAAATCACAGCACTGTGACAGGCCGTGAAATTAAATGAAGATCAGGGCCCAGGAGGAGCTAAAGCATCAGTGAGAAGAGGGTGCAGGAGGGTGATAAGCTGGAGAGGCAAGTTGGTGATAAGACAGGTAAACAGGTGGTCCCTGAGAGGAGTCAGGAAGCCCTGGGTGTGTGTGGATCTGAGTGTGTGTGTGTGTGTGTGTGTGTGTGTGTGTGTGTGTGTGTGTGTGAAGGAGAGCCCGTGACATCCATTTGTATTTTAGCCCTCCCTCCTGTTATAAAACCTAATCAAATTGATTTTTTGCTCCCACATAGAGGTTTGTATATCCCCTCCCACCCCTCCTGGCCAATCTATCTCTACCCTTATCCTCCAGGGATACTATAAATTACTTTGCAGTGAAGGTACCTTTTAAATGTAACACCCTACACCCCCTGGCCAGGAGTGGAAAAATGTCTAGGTATCCTGGTCCCAAAGAAGGGACAGAAATGACTAAACCAGGTCTTCTGGGGAGAGGGACAGCTCCCTCCATGGAGCCCAGTTGCCCCTCACTGAACTGTCTCAGGGAGTCAAGGAGATGTGCTACAAGTCTCAGATTTCTGTGCCTGAAGCAAGGAGATGACCCCTTTGATGTGTGGGGTAGAAAACTCTCCTTGGGGGATGAGTGCCCTCCTTTTCAAAGAGGTTAAACATTTCCTTCACCAGCTCTACTCTGTGGCTGTTTCTTAGATTCCCACCTCCTTCAAAGCCCCTTTCTCCATTGAAGCATCTCAGTTAGACCTTCATGGCCCCTCTCCCTCGGCCCCTTCTACTCCCAGCAGCCTCCCTGGTCTGAAGCTGACCGTAGGAATTAATATTGTACTGTGGACCGCCCTGTGTCTCCTCAGATTCCATATCGAAGTCCTAACTCCCAATGTGATGGTGTTTGGAGATGGGGTCTTTGGGAGATAATTAAGTTTAGATGAAGTCATGAGGGTGGGGTCCTCATGATGAGATTTAGTGGCTTTAGAAGAACAGGATGGGATTTTGTTATAGCAGCCTGAGCTGACTACTCCATTACTAGAAGCAATTCTCAGGCCCTTTCAAGTTTATGTAGTATGTATTGAGCCCAGCAATGAAGTAGATTCTAAAGATGATGTCCAGTCTTAAGGAACTTACAGTCTGGTTGGTGATATAAAACTCACCGTACGTCTTGTAATAAGGTCTCTGAATGGAGCAAATCTGTATGCAGATCAGCATATTTTAGGCACATTTGGTCCAAGCACTTCCATGACCAAATATACACATGCTCACCCATACATACACACTTCTCTACTCAAATCTTTGGTAGCTAAGCTGTGTGACCACATTGGAAGGAAGTAAAGAGAAGTCTGCAGCCTAAATAGGTTTCTCTAAGAGCTCTTTTTTTTTTTTTTTTTTTTTTTAAGATTTTATTGGGGAATTGGCGGAGGGGAACAGCGTTAGGAAATCGGGGAAGGGGAACAGACAAGCTGCTGTCTTTTTGTTTTTCAGTTTAGTTGTGGAGGATGTTGCTTCACTGTTGGTATCGTCATTGCGCTCTTCCCGGATGAGGCAGATCCGTCGCCGGCCTCTGGATGTCGCTCACCGCGGCTATTGGCAGCTCACTCTTGGCTGCCAGCTGCTCACGCTGGCTGCGGGCCACTCACTGTAGCCTATGGCAGCCCACTGCAGCAGGGGCTGCAGCCCACACCATCACCGGGGCTCGCACAGCCCAGCTCCAGGTGGAGCTGTTGTTAGCTGTAGAGGGCAGTGTCACTGGCCCTCATGTGGGATCCGAACCGGGGCCGCTGGCATCCCAAAACCAGCGCTTAACCAATGCGCCACTCGGCCGGCCCTCTCTAAGAGCTCTTAATGTGACCTTGACAAATGTCATCATGTGAGTTAAGCTGAAACTATTCCAGTGGCTTTTGCCCAGTGGTCACCACAGCCACATGTGGGGAAGATACACTTAGCCCTAGAAACTTTCTATCAATTTCATTTAGATTGATTCCAGCCTCTTTCTCTGGATGGTGTTGAAGCCAGAGTTGCTTTTGTCCTCTTGCTCACTGCCTTCCATTGCTTAGTTAAATATTTACCTTATATTTTCCCCTACTTCCACTAGGGGAAGAGCCTTACTCACTTACAGGTGATCCTTGAGTGACATTGTCCTCAACAGTCCCTGTTGAGGACACCCTCAACAGAGGTGCGAATGGCCTCCAAAGCCCTAGGATTGAGATTTTAGTCGTCTCATCTGCAGTTCTCTTACAGAGAGAAGCTTGATGTGAAGTTCAGCTTTCTCCTTCATACAGGAGAATTATGGAAAGCTATTCCAGAGAACAGGCTGCCCACTCCTAGAAATCTCCCCGAGCCACACAGATTCAGCCAGCGTCCATTTATATAATGCTAAATGAGAGTTCCCCACACACAGAGAACTTAAACACCCCAGAGACATAGCTCTGCAAGGAGAAAATGCCAATCATGCCTTCGAGTGGTGCTCTGGCTTTGCACAGTGCATACCAATGTGACTTTACCCTTTAGCGAGGGCAACAGAGCCCCTATTTCTGTTATAAGATATAGGCCCTGCATGAATTTGTTTGCTGACGGTTAGAAAAATAAAGTCTATTGGCTATTTGGTTTCCCCTTCGGAAAGCCATCAGGAATGACGGGTACAAGCATGGGGCCTGTGGGCTGAGCATACCTTATGTCATCACTCCGGGCCGAATTGAATAGGTTAAAGCAAACCCAGAGATAGGACACAGGCAAGTCTCAAATCAGTGATTTAAACTCCACTTCATGCTTGGTACCTGGAAAATAGCAGCAAAGCAACAAGCGAACTCCATCTTAGTCTTTTCTCATGGTTGGTACATTCTGATTCCCTTCTCTTCCGAAACTAAGTGATGACTGAGCCTGGGATACTCCTGCAGAGTGAGGTGGGGCTCACATCTGTCCAGTTCTATCTTCTGTGTCCAGAACAATGTCCAATGCAACATTTGCTGAGGAAATGTTTGTTAGAAAGATGAATGGATGGTTGGATGGAAAGGCAATAGCTGTACATCCTGACAGCAGACAGGAGAGGGGTAGAGGAAGAAGAAAAAAGACAAAGCAGAGGGAGAAAAAGGAGAAGGGAGAGACGAGGAGGAGGAAGAAAAGGAGAAGAGAAGCAAGAAGTCAAGGTAGATGAGAACTGCAATGGGTTTGGGCACTGGCACTGTGGGAAAGCAGGAAGCATGCCCACAGGTTTTCCTGAGTGGCCCGTGGTGAGCTGCTCGCAGACACCCTGGCTTGTTGGTAGCTCCCTCCCTCCATCCTGGGAGCTTCCTCTGCCCCATGGTGGCTCTCTTACCTGTGCTTTCCTAGCTCTCCAGGTCCTCCCCACACACCCTCCAGCCTAGTCTACAGGCCTGCGGACACTCAGGCCTATTGGAGGAATTGTCCTGCTGTTTCAAACCAGCGGGATCTTGCCTGTCTGGGAAATGAAGAGGCAAGGCGAAGGGGGATTGCTTTCAGACTGCACAGGATGGTGGAGCTGTCCACACACCTCCCTTGTCACCTCCTTTCCCTGAGGGGAGTGGATAACTGGCAGGACAGGCATTGGGGGAGAAAAAGCAGGAAAGACCCTGGTCTAGGTGGACTTGCCAACTGAGGACGAAGGCTCAGCAATCGCCAGTGAGATGGGGGTTGGGGACACCAACTTGCAGTTTTATCAGAAGTCCTCAGGTCAAATGTTTGGCTGGGTGCACCTTTGAGTGTTGGACATATGTCCCCTGCAGACAGGGTCATGATCCCCTCTCCCCACATGGCAGATTGGGCAATGGACACCGAGACACTGCCCTGGGGCCTCAGTGGGAAGATGAGACATAGGAAAAGGAGACACTCATCTCCCTGCATCCTGGATGACTCAGGGGCAAGCCTCCTGGCAGCTCTGAATGGACAAAAAGGGTTTGTGAGGTTTCTGTGTAGTGTGGGACTCGGACTTACTTCCACAGCACTCCCAGGGAGTAAGGGGGTTTATTTACCAACATAATGTGACAGCTGCAAAGGTACCAGATTTTGTCCCATCTCTGTCACACGCTCTGGCCTCCTCCATCCTCTCCTTTCTAACCTGCCAGCTCTGTCTGGGACACTAGATTCTTCCATGCTTTCCCTTTGCCTTATTCCACCTCTTGCTCACAGCCCTCTCCCTTTACCTTCTACCTGCCTCTCACCTGGACTGGAAGCCCACCATGGGGGTTGTCTTTGCACCGTTGAGCCCTGTGGTCAACAAATGCATTGTGTGTCTAAAACGCGCGCGCGCGCGCGTGTGTGTGTGTGTGTGTGTGTGTGTGAGTGTGGGCGGCGGGGAGGGGGGCGGTGACACTGCGGACACCTTGAGTTGAATCTCCAGAACTGTTGGAGAGTAAGCTTCTGTTATTTTAAACCACCAAGTTTGTGGTAATTTGGTACTGTAGCTCTGGGAATGGAATACAGTATGAATAGCTGACATAAAATAAAAATAAGAAAATTAAAAAATAATAATAATAAATAAAACAAAATAAAATGCTTGGGGAGTATCTGTTTGGGGGTTCTCTCCATGAAACGATGGAGTTGGGCTTTTCCAAAATGACCTGACTGTTTCTGTTGTTTCACATTTTCTAACCACAAATAATTTATGAGTTTCATACTGCTGCAGAGAAAATAGAAATATGATTTATGCCACACCATTTACGTGGCCAATTTCATAGATATTTGGTAGCTCTTTCATATATCTGACAAGCACACATTACTTTCTTCCCTAAGAAATTGTTGAGTGTGTATAGACACTACTTAAACATGACTAAGAACCGAGATCAAATATTTTACTAAATGGAAAAATACTGAAGTCATTTCTATTAATTTAAGAACGAAATATAGTGCCTGTTGCCGCCACTATTGATATTGATTTGGAGGTTTTAACGAATAGGGTAAGACAGGAAAATGAACTTGAGTGGACTAAATATTGGAAAGGAAGAGAAAATATCTTTATTTACAGATGATTGAAAGTATACCCAGACAATCTAATAGTTTTTAATAAAATAATATTCAAATTGGTAAGGAAATTTAGTAAGGGAGATAGGTAAATGCAGAGAGTTTGCTCTGAGATAGCAATAACCACTTGGGGTGGAAAATGGGAAGAATAGCCCATTCGTAATAGCAAGAAAAACTGTAAAATTTCTGTAAGGATGTATTTCACAAGGAAAACTCTGCTACCTATACAAACAAAATGATAAAATTGTGTCGCAGAACATAAGACCATATCCCAACAAAGGAAGATGTACAAAACCTGTTTCTGTGTGGAAAGACTTAATATCTTAAGAATTCGAGGCCTTAAGAAACTAATATATAAATTTTCAGCAGTTGCAATTAGAGTCCTACTTCTAAGAACGAGATAAAGTCATTTTAAATTTTAAACGGATAAAATAATTTTACATTTCAAGCGTTCAGAGAATAACAGTGAAGAAAATTACACATGAGAGGGGACCAGGGTTAGTAAATAGTATAAGTGAGCCTCAAACTATCGATATCAACATGGCATGATACTGGCACAGGGACCAACCAAATAATAAGGAAACAGGTAAGAGAGACCAGAAACAGTTGCAGATAGATAGAGAAACCTAAAATGTGATGGTGGCATTTCCAGTCAGAGGGAAAGAGTGGTTTGTTTCATAAATTGTATCTATATGGCTGGTTATTCAAGAAAAACAAAAGGAAACACTATCTTAACCACATATGAAAACAAACTCCAGGCACATTAAATACTTGTGTCAGAATAAAACGTTCGTGTATTAGGATAGAATTTCGCGGCATTTTGTAAAACCTTGGGTGAGGGAGCACTTTTTAAACAAGGTAGGACTTTCAGAAGCCACCAAAGAAAAAGTAGAGATATACGGACTATGGAAAATAAACATTTTATACAATAAGAAAAAATCCTTTTGTAAAATCAAAAGGCAGACACTTGTTTAGAAATTTTCAAATATAATTTCTGAGGGGTGGCTAGATAAAGGGTTACTATCTCTTGTACTGACAGCACCCATACATTAATTATGGTAATAAAAGATAAGTTAAAAAAATGTAATAAGAAAATGGTAAGAGACTATGAACCACCAATTTGCAGAGGAGGCAATCTAAGCTCCCAATAAACATATGAGAAGAGACCCAATCTCAGGAGTTGTCAGAGAACACAGACTAAAAAAATGAGGCAATGTTTCCAGTTAAGGTTTTAGGGTGACCAGCTTGTCCCCGTTAGTCCCAGACTCTCCCCGTTTTTGAAAGCCTTCAGTTCTGGACACACCAGGTTGGCTGCTCCTGAAAAAAGGAAGAAAAGCCTGGGTTGGGAGTTTGAACTTTGACAGGACTAAGCACTACCCTATGAGATGTTGTTAACCCAAAACAGAAAAAGAAAAACCATATTTCTACGTTTTGTTATTGCCTGCTCCCCAAAACTCCATCCCCACCACTACTTGGTGGTTTGTAACATTGCAGCTGCGTCTAGCTCCCTGGTAGACATGAATGCACTTTGCGTTATGGGGGCTGGGGAGGCGAAGAGACACGATATTGGGGGTATTATTGGCTGAATGTTTGTGTCCCCCTAAAATTCCTATGTTGAAGCCCAAACACTCATTATGATGGGATTTGGAAGTGAGGCCTTTGGAAGGTAATTAGATGAGATTGTGAGAGTGAGGCTTTATAGTGTCCTTATAAGGAGAGGAAGAGACACCAGCTCCTCCCTGCCCCCCTCCCAAGCACACAAAGGCACAGAGAGAAGGTGGCTGTCTGCAAGCCAGGTAGAGAGTCCTGCCAGTACCCAACTATGCTGACACTCTGATCTCAGACTCCCGGCTGGCAGAACTGTGAGAAAGAAAATGGCTGTTGTTGAAGCCGCCCAGCCTGTGGTATTTGTTATGGCAGCCCGAGCTGAATAAGACAGAGCAGGAGGAAAGTCTGGAAACCACCTCCCGGGCCGTTTAGATCAGTGGGAATCCCCAGACCCACAGTATAAACCACATCTGGGAACTTGTTAGAAAATCAAATTCAAAGGCCTCATCTGGACCTCTAGTCAGAAACTTGGGGACTCATCCCAGCATTCTGTACTTTAACAAGCTCGCAGGGGTGGAATCCCTGTGCCAGTTTGAAAGCTACTCAGTTGGATTCTACCTGGCAAGTCCCAGGCGTGCCTCCCCCGGCCCCACTGTCCCTGGAGACTGAAATGTCAGGCCGTAAGATTGGACGTAAAGGTACTCTATGCCACTGAACCGTACACTTCAAAATGGTTAAGATGGTCAATTTCATGTTAGGTATATGTTACCACACAATGAAAGAGAAAAATAATACTTCTAACAATTTGGAAAAAACAAAAAAGAAAACCCCTTTGTATTAATTCCTCCTTCCTGCTAAGGACATTTAATGTTGAAGAAGTTTAGGGACTGCTCAGCGGGAGAGAGCACGTCTTAGGGCCAACTCCTCTGCCTGTGGGTTGGGAATGGCCTTGCAGGGGAAGGATGGTCCTGTCTTCCCAAACCCCTCTTCCTAGTTTGTGAGAAAGCAGGTGAGGGGAGACCTGCATGAGCAGAACGATATACCCTCCCCGCCCTCCCACCCTGCCTTGTCTGCCTTTCCAGGGTGGGCAGGGGGTTCAGGCCTCATTTGCAGCCCTCTCTCTTGTACCCCCTGCTGGCTTGCTCCCAGGCCTGACACAGTTGTCTGTCAGGAAGGAAGCAGAAAGGCTCAGTTGCTTGGATCTAAGTCACGTAGGCCCTGGGGTCTTCTTGGATCACTGGGTGCAGGGTCCCCACTCAGGGGTCCTGGGGACCCCCAGAAGAAGGCACAGGAGTGTGGGAGCACCCACGTGGCACCAGGAGCGTGGGAGGTGATATAAAGGGCTATGTTTATTCTGACACGCTCTTCACTGTCGGGTATTTATTTGATAATATTTATAGAGTGCCTGCTTGTGCCAAGTACTGTGAGAGACCCTAGGGACACAAAGCCATGAGTGGCACGGTCACCCCTGTGAGAGACTCCTCTTAAGTGGGGAGACACCCCGTTCTGGAGAGAGCAGGCTGCCCTTGGAAGTGTTTGACTTGGTTGTATGAAATCTGTGTCAACTCCTAAAGACCTACTATGACAACGGACACGAGTGTGTTGCTGTTTGTAATGAATTCCTGGAAGCACATGGGTACTCATTCATTCATTCACTCATTCATTCATTTATTCCAAGAGCACACACTGTCCACCGGGTGGAGACACAGAGCTGGGCACCAGGGGGACAGACTTGGCCCTGCCTTCCAGCAGCTTCCAATCCAGAGAGGGAGAGGACATGGGACAGGAGGTGACACAAAACTGGGTGAGCCCTCGGTAAGGGGTGAGGGGCTCTGGGCACAGAGGAGAGGGATGATGTGTAGTGGTGCCTAAATTAAGATTCGATAGCTGATTAAAGTTAGCCAGGCAAAGAGAGAGGGGCACACGGACAGCATGCATCGTGGCCTGGGGTCTAGGGGGCAGGGGTCTCTGAGAACTCAGACACAGTGGAGTTCGGGTGCACCACGGAGTGTGAGGGAGAGGAGAAAGAGCTGGGTCTGGCTGCAGGGCGCCCCCTGGTTGTGTGATGACAGGGCCACATTCCGAGGGTGACAGCCCTGGAGGGTCTGAGGCAGACACTGGAAGGCTGGTTTTGCAACCAACCAGGAGGCTCCACTCAATTAGCAGAAGCAGCCACAGCAGGCTGGCACTTGGCTGGCCAGGCTACGAGGCCTCTCAGTGCTGCCTGAGGCACCCGTCCAGACTTGCTGGCTCCCAGCGCTGGCTGGCTCCCCTGCCCAGCCAGGCTGGGGAAGTCAGGCTGTCGAATTGTTTCCTCCTCCAGGAGCCTCTGAGCCCAGAGCTTGACTGAAATCTCAGCCCCTGGAGTGAGGAAAAGGTAGAATTCTGAGGGGTTCTGGAGTAGCCCACACCTGATTCTTCGAGCAAGTCTGCTGGAGGCAGCATCCCTGTGACCCAGGTTCCCAGGACACTGAGTTCCTTTGGGCTTTGGGCTAAGACTGAGGGCTGATGGGGCACTAGGCCAGTTCTACTGTCCCGGGTCCACTTTCCGGTCCACCTTCCTCCCCCGTGTGTGAGCAGTGTGCAGATATGTGCCCTGTCTTTGCTACCTTGCACTGAAGGCTAAGGGACTCCCTCCTTTAGCAGCAAATGGTCTTTTCATGGGGACTGTACACACAGCTGTAGTGCTGGGGCCATGAGGGGCGTCAGAGTTCATCATCTCTCTACTCCAATGGCTCCCAAATGTCATTCATTTGCCATGCTCACCTTCTTTGAATTGGCTGTTATTTGCTGATATTTTTCTTTAAATTGATTCATTGAAAATTAAGTATGCTGATTAAAGAAGGAGAAGGTACTTCTTATGGTATAATGAAAAACTGTTTTCATTTTCCGTAAATGGAAAGTTAAAAAAAAAAAAGCCTAAATATCCAAAGAAGGTTGTCCTTATACCTCATACAATCACTCGGTTCCCCAGTGGCAGGTGTGTCCACTTTTTGAGATTTTTGCTTGGCCAGCCAACAGGCAGGTGGGGCTGTTCATGAAGGTTTCCAGGGCATGAGGCTCCAGCTGCCCCTGAAGGACAGTGGGGTGATGCTGGGCTGGTGCAGGAGCTAAGGGGCCCAGTGCCACCAAGGGGCTGGAGGGCATCCAGAGAGGCCAACACCGCTGGGAAGGGGGACCTGTGAGTCCCCAGAGTATGGCAGCACTCGTCAATATTTGCTTTACCACTGAGCCTTTGAAGGCTGGACGTGCCACTCATGGTCACCCCAGTGTGCCCAGGGTTTCTCACAATGCTTGGCACAAGCAGGCTCTCTAAATATTGTCAAATAAATGATACCTGCTGCAAAGAGCTTGTCAGAATGAACACAACCCGTTACATCACCTCCCATGCTCCTGGTGCCACGTGTGTGCCTTCCTCTGGGGGTCCCCAGGAACCCATCTGAGCCTCAGCCTTTGGAGGAATGAAGCACAGCCCAGGTATTGCCAATTCGTGGGGATTTATGCCACTTTTAGCCCATCTAATTCTGACAGACATGGGTTTGAAGTCAGATGTACTTGAACCCAACTGTAACAGTGTGACCTTAATCAGGACCTCCAATTACATCCTGGGATCATAGATTCAGCAAGAGAGGAGCTGTCATGAGCGGAGGAGCCTGCAGCAGTGCTGGGAAGAAGGCAGCTGCCTTAATGGCTTTTCTCTTTGCTTTCTTTTCCACGGTCCTTTTGCAGACAGGTGCTCTGTTTGAACTTGTAAAATACTGCGTGTGTCTGCTTTAACCATTTTACCAGTTAGGATCCTGGTTTATACCATCTCCAACCCTTCCTGCTGACATCCAGGCGGGACACCCTCACTCCACCCCACGCCTGGATTTTTCACTCGGGCCACAGAAAGACCCAGCGTGAAGAGCGCTAGACCGGGTCACCCCACACCTGGCCGCCTGGCCCAGCCGGGAGCCCCAGGGGACGAGTGGCTCAGCTGAGGTGGGCACACCTTCTCTAAGATCTTTCTCCGTCACCACTCTCAGCTCCCAGACCTAACAGGTGGCTCCTCAATATTGAGAAATTGTGCTTTGTGTCCCTTGTGCCTTATTATGCTCCCTGTACCCCTGGAGGCTGGACTTGGAGCTCTGCAGATGCTGGATGAAGTGGAAGCAGAGGGTATCGGAGCCAGAGGGGACCCTAGGAATCGTGTGTGTTCAATCCCTCTCGGAGCCAGAGAGGACCCTAGGAATCGTGTGTGTTCAATCCCTCTCGGAGCCAGAGAGGACCCTAGGAATCGTGTGTGTTCAGTCCCTCTTGCACAGATGGGGAACCAGACCCAGAGAGGTGAGCCAGGGTGGGGATCGTTTTCCTGTCGCCTCCGTGCTCCCCCTGGCAGCCCAGGCCGCCTCCCCAGCTCCCTGCTGAAGCACTGCCCTGACCTGTGGGGCTGCAGAGCACAGACATCAGTGGAGACACAGGTGGGGCCGGACTCCCTGACCTGCGTGGAGCCCAACACCACGGGGCTGTGTCTCTTCCCTCAGCACGCCATCAGCATGCAGAGAGGCAGCCCCAGCTGGCTGATGAGGGCGAAAGACTTGGCAGGAAGTCAACTTCGCAGCCCAGGAATGAATCATGACGACAGGTGCTGCCTTGATGATCAGACCTGGGGAGCAGGACTGACTGGAATACAGAGCAGGGGAGGTGTGTGTGTGGGGGGAGGTGCAGGGGGGGCAGGTGTCTGTCATCAGAGATGGGCCTGCTTCCAGGACGGCACGGGGTGGGGGAGGGGAGGAGACCTGGGGGTTCTCTTCCTCACATACACTCCCCTCCCCTGCCAGGTTCCCCCTTTCTCCGGGCTTCCTTCTCTCCCTGACTTGCCCTCTCCTCCCCTCCCCCCATGTCCCCCAAACCTGGACCAGGAGGTAATATTGAGTTGCATTTCCGAGCCCTGTCCTTTGGGGATCCCTCTGCTGCTCTTCAGGAAACGCTGGCTCCCTTCTCGTGGTGCAGGCTGCACCCAGGCCTCTGCCCTCCTTTGTTTGAATGAGGCCCTCCGTTCCTGAGAGCAGTGCTCCTCTGAGTTCCTGTGCGGAGGCTGGGACCTTCAGGAAGGGGGCCTTCAGGGCAGGGGGACTAATGAAGGAAAGAGAGTGGGGCAAAGCCAGTGACCCGGGAGGGAATGGGGGCAGGCCCTGGCCAGTGTGTGTGGGGAGAATGGAGCCGCTGGGCAGTGCAGCTCCAGGGACCGAATGTGTGCTGTGTTTGTTGAATGACTGCTTGAGGGAAGGAGTGACTAAAGGATTGGAAGCAAGGCTCCCACAGGTAGTCAGAAGCTGGGGGCTTCTGGCTCCGGGGCTCTGTCCAGCCCACCAGCTCTGGGCTCCCCAGGGCTGGTTCTGTGGATTGCAGATCACCCTGGTACTCCTCCTTTGAGAGCCATCCTACGGCCTCTCGCCAGCCACCTGCCCAGGAGAGCAAGGAGAGAGCTCAATCATGCTGGCACCTCTGGGAAAGCTGGCAGGCCCATGGAGGCCCCTGTGTTCCCCAGAGGGAGCTGAGAGCTGCCTGCTGTGCCCCTCTGCGCTCACGGTGGCCCAGTTCCTGCCCCGGGCTGTGGGTTTGTGTCTTTCATCATGCAAGAGGCCCCTGGGCACACAGCAGACCCGGCAGCAGGAGGGCAACCCTGGGGAGCTGGCACACTGCTGCCCCAATGGGTGGTGTAGGGCTGACAGGAGACCAAGCAAAGGGGGGCACTTCTTGCTTCCCTTGAAGTACAGAAAAAGAAAGACTACCCTTTCTGAATGTTTACTCCATGTCAGGCACTGTTCTAAGCAGTCTATAGCACCACCGTGTTTAAGCCGTACAGCAAACTATGAAGTGGGTGCTGTCATTGCACAGGTGAAGGATGTGAGGCTTGAGTATCAGTGGCCTTGCCCGGCTTTTTAAAACCCAGGTCTGTTGAATTTCAATGGTCGGGAGTTTAAGCAGTAGGCAGCACTGCCCAAGTGCCCACCCTGGGCCCCCAGGAAACCCAAAGCCGGTATTGCTCGCCCAGCGTTAGGGGCCCATAAGGAACAGTGGGAGCTAGAGTACTGCTGAGAGGCTGGACATGCTCATCTGAGATGGTGTTTGACCAAAATGATGTCTGTCCTGTGCTTTGTGTCTCGCAGTTTGTAGCTGTCTGTTTACCAGCCTTCACTTCCCACTAGACTAGAGATAACAGGCAGGGCCTGACACACAGCAGGTGCTTAATATATGTTTATTGACTGTAACAGGGTCTACAAATATTGCTTATAGGCTCCAAGCAGAAAATATTAGTCTCCTTATTCCTTCAGGCTCCATCCCATCCCCCTTGCCCCAAACTCTTTTTTTTTTAAAGATTTTTATTGGGGAATTGGGGGAGGGGAACAGCACTGGGAAATCAGGGAAGGGGAACAAACAAGTTGCTGTCCTTTTGTTCTTCAGTCTAGTTGTGGAGGACGTCGCTTCACTGGCCCATGTTGGTATTATCATTGTGCTCTTCTCAGGTGAGGCAGTCTGTCACCAGCCAATGAACGGCCGCTCACGGAAGCTCTTGGCAGTTCATACAGGCTGCCAGCCACTCACTGTAGCCTATAGCAGCCCACTGCAGCAGGGGCTGCAGCCTATGCAGATGCCGGTGATTCACAGTAGCCCAGCTCCAGGTCAAGCTGTTGTTCACCATCTTAGCTGTAGAGGGTGCAGCATCACTGGCCCTCATGTGGGATCCGAACCGGGGCCCTGCTGCTCAGAGCTGGTGACCCAAGCCAGCTCTTAACACATTGTTTGTGGGAAACGAGTAAACTCGTCATATCGCTCAAATGCCCGCTTACAATGTGAATGTGAGAAACGAGTAAACTCGTCATATCGCTCAAATGCCCGCATACAATGTGTTAACCAATGCATCACTCAGCGGGCCCCCCAAGCTCTTTATGCATCTGCTGGCATTTGGGTTTCTTTATCCCACGGCCTTGGAGGACCAGGGACCAGGGTTCCAGTGGGCTCTGAGCATGGCAGTTTCATGGCTCCTACTCAGATAGCCGGCCACTCACTCTGTGCCCTGTTGGTCCCCAGGTTTCTGATTTCAGAATTTAGACTGCTTTCTGCCTAGTGTGGAGACGGTACACTGCCTGCCACAGCAGTTAAACACAACCACATATACTCCAAGTTCAGTTTTATGATTTCAATGCCATCGTTCTCAGCATCCGCCCTCCCTGACAAGTGACTGCTGCTCCCTGGGGCCCTGTTCTGCTAGACCAGGCATCTTTCCTGTGGACATCCCTCTTTATAACCTTGGAAATGTATGGGCATTAACTTTTATGTGTTAAATCCAAAGTAGACAATAAAATTAGGGAAGCGGTTCGTGTTAATCTCCAGGGCTGCCCGAGGAGCTGGCCTGAGTCCTTCAGAGTCCTTGGGGGAAATTTCTGAGGTTGCTCGGCCCTCCCTGGGCAGAACCTCCTGTGGCTCTCTGAGAGCGCTGTGTGTGAGGGAGGGCAGATGCCCAAGGGCCAAGGATTGACAACTTTCCTTTGCAGAAAGCTTAGCATCTAGAAGCCAAGGAGGGGGCTCCTGGGTAGAGGTCTGAGGGGAAGGAGCAGAGCCTGTTTCAGTCCGTCCACTAGAGGCAGCCCCTAACCAGCTTCACCTGCCAACACAGCAGAGCCTGGCAGGGACCAAAGCAGCTCCGAGGTGCCGAGGGACACATGCCTGAGTTAATCACCTACAGGTCACCCTTCCTTTATACTGGGCGACAAGTGGAGACCAGCTGCCACTTATCAAATGTCTACTCAGCCACGTGACTTACATCAGCTGTCATCCTCATCACAGCCCAGGGAGGACGGCAGAGGGAAACCATCTCTAATTTCTACAGAAATAAATTGAAGCCCAGCGAGGACAGTAACTCATTCACGTATACAGCCAGTTAGTGGCAGAGGCAGGTTTTGAAGCCTTGCAAAGCCCAGGCTCTCTCATGCTATTGCCCTGCCTCTGTGGGCAAAACCCAGAGACCCAGGCCCTAGCAGGGCACTGCTGGGCATGGAGGCGGGGAAACAAAAGAGTGGGCGTTACTCCTGGACCAGCAGGCGGTGGCCCATGAGCCTTTGCCTTTGGCTGCCACTGGCCTGGCCTGCTGTGTGGCCAGGGGCAAAACACTTTTGCAGGTTGTCCATGCACCAGGCGGGAGTAACAAGGTAGCGAAGGCTCCAAAGATACCGCACCAGCAAATTACAACCTTGCAATTAAAATAAGCTGCATGGAAGTGAAGTGCGAAGATGTCCTGTGACTTCTGCAGTGCTTATGAGGGGGAGCAAGTCGGCCAGAAAAGTGCTGCTCCGTGGCTCTTTGAAATGCAGACTTATGTAAACACCTCATGCTGACTCCAGGGACACCTGAGGTTCTCCAGTACAGGCTCCTGACCAGGGGCCTGACGTGCTTCCCTTCCCAGAGCAGAAAGCACCTGTGTCAGGGCTGATTCTCTCTCCACATCACACCTCTGGGCACAGTTCCCAGCGTGGCCTGTTTGGTCTCATACCGACTAATTCCTGAGGTAGTGAAAGACATGGACTCCGTTCTTACCCAGAGGGTGTCCTGGGACTTAGAAATCAAAAGAGAGTCAGACTCACAACAGCTTGGGCTATATCACAAGGATTCTTTTCCACCACATCAGCTCACTATAATGAAAAATTAAATGAATCTCTGTAAATACTACTTATGGGTGAGACACTGATGTGGACCCAAACTGAAGGGACCAAGGCTAGGATCCAGGTGACTCGGTAAGACGTTGTCTGATGCTGCCCCTGAGCAGGCGGTTCCTCTGTACTGGCCGCTATCCTTAGAACAATGCTGACATGAATATCTGGACGTGTATGGCACCTGTGGGACCTGTCTTTCAGGTGCGGGGGCTGGCCAGGCATCCGTGTATGTACTCGGTTCACAGGTAAGGGGGCTGCACGCTGTTGCATTCTACTTCGTGAGGAAGAGTGTTTTCTGGAAGGAGGTGGGACCAGGCTCACAGACAGGCTTACAAGCCTCTTGCCATCTGTCTGGTGGGAAATGAAGCACTTACCTGGTGGTCTCTGAGACATGCCCTCCATTTAGGGGGCATGGGAAGGAGAACAGGTGCAGGCATGGAGAAAAGCTGAGACCTGGCTCAACAGGGGTCCTGGGAAAGCTGCCTGGGGAGGCTGCCCTCAGTGAGCCCTGGACCCCCACTCCCACCCAGCTGCCCATGCCATCTCTCTCTGAGTGGGCCAGGGGGCGTTTAAGCACAGACACTCATGGGAACCAACACCTTTGATGGGGCTTGTGGAACAAAGATGTGCCAGGGGCAGGTGACGCCATCACTGGACAAAGTTATGCTTATTGGACACGCTCTCCTCACGCCAAGCATGTTGGTGCTGCCCGGGGCACCGGGCTTGGCAGGCACTTTCCAGTGACCCCTCCAGCCTCAGGTCTAGTCCTACACTTCATCTCTGTCACCCACGATCATTGTCACGCACCCCCCGCCCACCCAACTCCACTCCACTATGAAAGTCACACTTCAAATTGACATTTTCTTTTTAATTTTTAATCAGTCGGTGTTAAGAAAAAACAGGATTTGATCACGCTTCCAGCTCTCATAACTCTATCAGCATATAGCAATTTAATGGATCATAGTTTTGTTTATATTCATCTAAAACCCAGAGGAAGAAACAAATCAACTCCACAGATCAACATGTATTTGAAGAGACACTTCAGGACTCGGGGAAATTTTTTTTTTTTTAATCATTCATTTTCTTAGGAACAATACCCAGTGGAACCCAGGAGACCTCACCGTACGAATGCAGGATTGGCAGGCAGGCGAGGCAGCCAGAGGCCCCAGAAGTAGGAGGGCAGAGCCATTTGGGGGCTCGGAGGCTAGCCTGCTGACATTATAGAACGAAATAAAAGGAAAACAAGAAAAATCCAACCTCATGCTGTATTTGGAGGAGGAATGAGTTTACAGAAACAATTTCTGTTTCGGAAAATAAAATATGGCTGAGTTTGGGAGTGAGGGCAACCATCATGATAGTTAACGAGAGAGGGCTCATGACTCTGAGATAAGTTATCAAATAGAATCTTTTTAAAATGCCGAAACCCAACATTACCTTGGTCACTTTCTCCACCATGAGATGTATCTGAACACATTCTGACCGTTTGTAAAGTCAAGGTTTATCCATTGCCACGATCCAGGCGCTAGACCATGAACACAAATACTGAAGCTATTTTACCAGCACGAAGTACATGAACTCTCCTTTTTGAAGAAATTTCCAAAAAAGCAGAGTCTGCCTGAGTCTTTCTTTTCTCGCTGGAACTGCCACATCCTGCTTTTCTAGTCCTGCTCTTGAGAAGAATTGTCCACAAGTTACACGAGAACCTTCCCTCTGCGAGCCTCCAGGGGGCGTTCTGCAGCTCTGCCTGCAGCTCAACCTGGCCTGGCAGAGGTTGATCCATCCTAATTTGGAGTCCAGAGACAGTTGGAAGCAGATTTTAGAAGCAAATTTACATAATGTGACATGCTTTCAGGGGAGGCAGGTAGTACTCATGACATAAGTCAATGGGACGCAGGAGTCAGTGGCGTGCGTGGAACTGTCGCATGTTCCCCAACACAAGACACACTTGACATCTTCATCCAGGACCACACGGGGGGTTTCCCCTCATTTCCCACTGGTCTTGCCAAACCCTCAGGTCCCATTTAAAAGGGCTGCCACCGCAGTTTGTCAGTGTTTGTCCCCCACTGTTGAGTCTGTGATGCACGATGTGAGTCACTGTCCCCATGTAGATAAGTTAGGACACTTCCCCATCCCCCACGCTCTGTCTGTCTGTTGCCTCACTCCAAGGAAGGAGGTTCCCGTTCCCAAAGGGGCAGTAGAATCATCAGGACTTGGCCTGGCTATGGATCTTCATCCATTAGAGGGATCTCTGTAGAAGAAGACATGGTTATTATTTAGTACACTGAAAGATACCACAACCATCTGGGATTATGTGCTTTATTAGAAATACCTACGATTCCTGAAATCACTGAGGAGAAGAAGAAAATGTTAGAAAATCCCACATATGAGTTAATCATCAAATAAGTCAACTCCTCCATACAGCATCTATTGGCTGGAAAATCTCAGACCCAGCTCATAAAAGCAAAAATACTAGATTCTAACCATGTGCCCTAATGGTCATACAAGCCAAGAGAGGTGCAGAGAAGCTGCAAAAAAGGAACTCAAGGGGGAACCATCAGACCCCTGTTTGCACATCTTTACTATCACTTACTATAGCTACAAGCTGGAATTCATGTCTCATTTGTAAAGTGGGGCTGATGCCCCCTCCCCTGGGAAACAGAACCCTGTTTAGTCTAATGGATTTTTTCCTACTTTACCACGAGCTACAATCTGCTTTCCCTGTGACAGGTGTACATACATCTTTTACTTCATACCTTGTAAAAATAACCTGCGTGTACACAGAACTTCGCCCGCACCAGGCCCTAGGGCACGCATCTGGGTCTTTCCTCCTGGCACGCGTGTGTGTTACCCTGATCCTAGGCACCACTTTCAGAAGTCCTGCCTAATCGAGGGATAAAGAAGAAAAGCATCCTGGATCATAAAGATGCTAAAAAAAAAACAAGTCCCGGCCACCGGAGCCTTTTGCACTGTGCCCTTTTGTGCCTCCTGGAATTTTAGTTAATGGGCTCATCACTGGTGAGATGATGATCATTCCTTCCACTAATTGGTCTTGCCCGTGGCCTCTATGTGCAGAGAGAGCAAGAAGCAATTTAAGCTGAGTGAGAGGGAAACAGGTTGATTCAGCTGTGTGTTGGCTTGAAAATGCCAAGTGCTGGGTGGGGAGGTGTGTGCCAGGGTGTTCCGACCTTGGGGCAAACACTTACCATCTGCGATGTCGATGCCTGGGCTGGTGGATGCCACCTCCCCCGCCGTGCTGGCAATTGTGTCAGGGTTGTCAGAAGCAGGGCAGGTGCCCCCTTGGCACATGGGAGATGAATATAGACTCTGGAGTAGCTCGGAAGAGCCCGAGACGCTGTCACAGGTTTCTGACTCCCCTGGGCCCATGTCCGTGTCCCCCGAGCCGGGGTATGCTGGGGGGCTCTGGTCATCCACAGGTAAAGGGCAGCCCTGGCCCACGGAAGCCAGGTACCCGGGGCCTAAGGCACTCAAGCCGCCACTCACAGCCTCGTCGTAGGATGGGAGCATGACGGGTACACCATCTACCACCACGAAGTCAGGGTCACTGCTGGAACTCCTGGGAGGCCCCCTGCAAAGAAAAATGGTGTCAACATGTCAAATCGACACGCCAACCCAGGAAGGAAGCCACCAGTGTCCCCTACTGCAGCTGAGGTCCTCAGGACCCTGCATAGACATGGTGCAGAACTGGCCTCCCATTTGGATCTGTTCTGGCAGATGGTGCCGTCACCATGGCCAAGCAGGGAAGCAGGGGTTTCTTCTCCTCACTGTCCTGTGCCCTCCTGCCTTTCCCTTCCTGCCCTTCCCTGTTGCCTCCACTATCTTCCTTCCTCCCTCTTTAACCTGTGGGCTTGGCCTTAAAGCCATCACTTCATGGGCAGGGGCCTACATGGCTCATTCCAACCGAGTATGCCTCTGTAATGTCCCTCGGGAAGGCTGCTGGAAACAGAACAATTGGTACAAGAAACCAGGGACCCTAGGCCCACAGGGAAAGGCTAACGCCGGCATTTCTTATGCTTTTTTTTGCTTCCTGCTACCGTATAAAAATCACTAATTTTTAGCCAAGATAGAAAAACAACAACAGGAAGAAAAAGAGAAGGAAAAGCTCTAAGCACCATCTCACTACCTGATTCAAGCTATCTCGGATTCACCTCCACCTTCCGGCCCAGTGGCCACTTGAACCTAAGCTATACCTATGCTGCCTGGAGCAAGGGTTCCTGGGAGTACACAGATGGTCTGTCATCTCTGCAGGTGGTCCCTTCTGTGGCCCTGCCCCTTGGCATCCTGTCACCCTGCACATCTGAGCCTGGTGGATATGAGCCCTAGCTCTGTCTGATCATCTCTCTGCTCCTGTCCTCTTAAAGTACCCGGAGTGGCTAATAAGTGGCCAGCCTCTCCACCCCTATGTCCCTGTCATGACACTCAGCTCCCATATACACTGTCATCAAGCATCTCTTTGGTGTCTACGCCTGTGGAACCTGGAGAAAAGAAAAGAAAACAAACAAACAAAAAAATCATTCTGGGCTTGCCCTTGAGAATGTTATCATCCATTTGGGTAGACGAGGCCAACTTTTCCAAACTGACTAGAACGTAATATCAGATGGAAGTAATTGAGGGATTCCAAAAAAAAAAAATCAGGTGAAAGGATTTTGGAGAACGTTTTTTTAAAAGTCTTTATATTTAGTCGCTATAACTTTCCTTCCAAGCATATGTAGAAAAAATAGCTCTATGGGCCATTTTAACAGACTTCAATGCACGATAAATCACAATATGCAGTTTCACTTTCTCTTTGTAATCCTTAGTCCCATTTTAGTTAGTGTAATTGCTCAATGATAGAACACAGTCCCTCGATTCATAAATAACAATGCTGGGGACCGAGAGAGTGGATGGCAGGCTTGAGAGGAAAGAAGGTTCTGGTTCTAGCCCCAGGACGGCAGTGATGCATTCTGGGCCTGGAGAGGGAGGCGGGCGGCCCCCACACCTAGCACACTTCAGTGGCTGGGAGAGTGGGGTGCCCGTCAGGTTGTGGGGCCCCTGCAGCCAAGAGGGGGAGCAATGCTAAGTGAGCTGAGGCCATCCCAGGGGCTATGAGGTTTAGGGAGAGGGTGGGCAAGCAGGTGCTGTCGCTAGCCACTCCACACTGCAGAGCTGGGAGGTGTGACAGACACGCCTGGGTTTTTCCTGGAGCGAAGAAGGGGAAGTGGTTAATTCCAGGAGCCTCCTTCTCTTTTCCAGGGGGAGCCATGCATGACCCTGTGGGCTAGACTCAAAAACAAGTGATCTTCTCTGATGCATAAGGTCTCAAAAGGAGGAGATTGACATGGGCACAGAATCAGGGAAATAGTGATGGTTCCTTGGTAACAGGTGGCTGGATCTGTGAGACCCGGCTATAGTGAGTGTCCTGTGAAGTCTGGTGCCTAATCCTCCTTTTCCTAATGTTCACAAACCCATTTTTCCTTCCAGAGCAATGATCTGCTGGCAACAGGCCTGGGTGGTGTCTTTGTCCCGGGAGGGGAAGGGGTAAGTAGCTGTGCATATACCTTACCCTCCCTGTGGACTGGGAGCTCCAAGGGGCATAACTCCAGGGCCACATGCACGCAGGTGGCAGTGACATGGCGTTCCTGGGGGACAGTTCACGGTGTGTGGCCCTGACACCGTGCTTCCCTCTGCACGCTTGATGATGCCCCTTGAGATCGGTCTGTCCAGGGATGGAGGGAGACACAGGCTTACAGGAGGGGTGCGGGCAAGAGGGAAATGAAATCTGTCTCCAGCTTGGTGCTGTGACCCCCAGACACCCCTCAGATCCCCCAGGAAAGGGTTTGTAGCTCTTCCCCCTATGCCCCTTTAGAACCTCAACTCTGCACTCATGGAGGGTTGGGCTCACCCTCTTCCCTCTGTCGCTCCCGGTGGCTGCCCTGAGCCCGCCCGGGCGGCTGGGGGCGGCACCCACCTGGGGGGAAAGTGGGCCTTGAACTTAGTCTGGAACATCCTGGCCAGGATGACGAGCAGCAGCACCAGCAGGACACTGGTGGCCGTGAACGCCACGATCTTCCACGTGGTCAGGAGGGTCTCGTGGGTGCTGGGCCACGTTTGCTCTGCCGAGAGAGAGCACAGAAAGAGGTGCATGAAGGTCCCGGACTGTGACGGGTGCGAAGGTCCCCACGTGGCCGTGTGCCGGATTTTTCCGGCCCATGAGCGGCTCGTTGCCTGCCTCCCAGAGCTCCCCTAGCCGGCTTGTGTCACGTGGCATCAGGACCACAGCACTAGACATAGTCTCCAGCGAGTTCTCTGCCAGGCTGGGCTTAGAGCCTGGCATGGGGATCAATAGCATACCTGCTTCATAGGCAGAGAAAACCAAGCCCTTTGTGAGGGTTCTGGGATAGATTGTTGGTCGGGTGAGGACAGGGACAGAGGCTAGAAGAGCCATGCTTGCTCCATGGCTCTCACCCCCTCACCACTCCTGGCTGTCATGTCTGCCAGGTAAGGAGAGGCAAGGACTGACCCTTCCAAAACAGATCCCTGTCCCTTTGGCACAAGCCACACCCTGTCTCTTACGTTTCCCCCCACCGCCCTCCCCAGGGCTGCTGCCACCTCCTCCCCTCAGAAGTGTCCTCATAGCCCTCTGCACCCCTCAGCTCACTGGTTCACGTGACCACCTGTGGGCCTCCAGGTGCCCCGTGTGAATAAACATGGTGTCCCATACAACATGCTGTGTCCAGGGGGAAAGTTGCAGCCATCACTGCTGCTCAGGGCAGGCGACCATGGGCATGCCTGGAAAACACCAGGGCAAGTTGGCAGGACAGGGGTAGGCAGGAGATGACGGGTGGGTGTGGTCTGGTGCCCAGGTCTCTGCCATGCGGTCACTACCCTAGTACCCTGAGACCAATGATGAAGCTGGTTTGTTAGTAACTTGTTATTAACTAGGAAGCACTGAAGGTTGCAAATTGCCCATGATTTTGGAAGTGACGGGCAGTCCTACCCACAATATCACCCGTGTTCTGAAGTGCATGGTTGAGTGAAAGAGAAAGGCGGAGTCACACCCATGGGCTTATGTCCTTGTCAGTGGAAGGGGACAAAGCTGGGAAAAGACTGCACACAGAGAGCAGAGGTCCTTCCATGGGTGCTGGGGTCTAAGGGACCCTGTTCAGAGGGACAGCATTGTAACCAGGGGGACAGGCAGGTTAGTGCTTTAGACCCTCTGAATGGGGCCTGGACTCATTAGCTGCCTAGATCCAGAAAGATGAGTTTCTATATCCTGTTGCTAACATTGTGTGGGGGGCGGTGGGGGGTGGGGAGGGGTGGCGCTCCGGACACAGCCTCAGGCCACTGTGTACAGTCTGACCCCTGGACCAGCCAGCCAGGGCAAGGCCATTGACGCGCTCACCTGACTTGATGCAGTAGACTTGATAGGAAGGGAACCACTCCCCATACTGGCAGGTGATGTACTTGTAATCACTGGTGAGGCTGTAGCCGGGATCGCAGTAGAACTCCACGACGGTTCCGTGATTGTAGCGATCACACGGCCGCGGGTGGCAGATGAAATCGCCGTGACTCACCATTGGAGGTAGCGGGCAAACTTGGGCAGTGGGGGAGAATAAGAGTTTCAGAACCCCACGCTCAGCCAGTGCGAAGCCCTCAAAACATCGATCGGGCGAGAAGAAGGCCTTCCTGAGCCATGTGCCCACACATTCGTCACCAGACTGTCCCACTCTGATATTCTGAGCACGAGCTGTTATCATGTGGTCTTGTAAAGTACATCGTAAAAGAGGTTCCTTTCACATTGCAAAGAGTATGCCTATTTACTAGATAGTATTAAGCCGCTTGATTAATAATGCATGCCATTATGTGCCAGACAACCTAGTAAATAAAACTAAGATATTTATGGAGAAAATCTAACTGAAAGGAAAAGCTATCCCAAGCCTCTTTCGGTGGCTATGGTAGTCATCCGGGACTGTCCCAGTCCCCAGGCGGTGTCCCTAACCCCATTCTCAAATGGCCTGATGGGGTGTGGCCAGTGGCAAACACGTAGCGATTCCACCAGCTCTGTGTGAGGCCCAGCCACGGCCTCCCGCTCAGAGGCGCCCTGGCCAGTGGGAACTGAGCTGTGGGCGCTGGGCGCACGGGGGGCTTGACTC
This sequence comes from Aselliscus stoliczkanus, assembly GCA_033961575.1. Lineage (NCBI taxonomy): Eukaryota > Metazoa > Chordata > Mammalia > Chiroptera > Hipposideridae > Aselliscus > Aselliscus stoliczkanus. The sequence continues at coordinate 12,717,954 of CM066734.1, forward strand.
TGCCACCAAAACTCTCAGTGACCTCACACAGGTCACGTAACCAGTTTAAGCCTTGATTCTTACCTCTGTAAAATGGAAGCTTATTCTATCCTCAGTGATGTTTTACAGTTTTTCTGACCTTGGTAGTCTACGATTTTAGGGGAAGAAAAATGCGGTTTTCAGTTTTCTCTCTTGAGCCCGCACTCTGGGTGGCAAGGCCTCTGTGCCCGAAAAGATGGCTTTTGTGGATTTAATGCTTGTTCATCTCGTGCCACAAAGAGCTACCTTTCCTGGAGAAGGGCTCCGAACTGCCACTGTCACTTAAACATTCTTCAAGGAACAATCAAAGCACAAGCGCTATCAGGGTCAAGGTCAAACCCACACCTGTGGAAACCCACTAAAAACTTTGACAGAGAGAGAGAGAGAGAGAACTTTTGAGCCCCTTTCCTGGGGCGGATACCCAAATACCCTGTAGGTGAGGGAGGCAGCAGGAGAGGAAGGGGAAGGGAGGGGTGGCTGGAGAGGTGGGGGGAGAGAGGAACAGGCACTGGGACAGTTAGCTGGTGCTGGAGCCAGCAGAGATGTGAGGGACCCCCCAGAGGCCCCCTCCATGCCGGTTTCTCCTGGAAGAACACAGGGACGTGGGCATGTGTCCCTCCTCCAGCACCTGCCACCCAGGCAGGGGGCAAACAGCTCCCAGAGCTGCCTTCCTGGTGAATCCTGCCAACCAGAGCGAAGGCAGAATATAGAGTGGGAAGATTCGATGTCTGCCATGCGGCCAGCCTGACAGTGACATCTGCCACTCCAGGGGCCCCCAGGGCTGCCCCAGGTCATGTGGGTACCTGGGGTTCCCCCTCCTCTGCACCCCCATTGAGTGCTCCTCCCAGGGCCTTTGCTGGGACAGGAGGCTCTTTCCTGGTCAAGGGTACTCAGAGCAGCGGGGATCTCCTCCTAGCAGCCTCTCCCAACAAGTCCCCGAGGGTCCCTATAGGATTAGAAAATTACCAGATAGTTTTCAAGGCCCAGAAAACATCCTGAGAGGTCGCAAGGGGCCCCGTAAATGTAGGCAAGTGGGGGATCAGCAGCAATTCCTCTCCTTTGGCCTGGAGGATAAAGATCTGCTCAAACTGCTGCCTGAACCCCGAGGCAAATGGTCCCATGATGTGCTAAGGAATGGCTGGACTGTACAGGTCAGTCATGTAATAAGAGAAAGGTGCAGTGCGGAGCATCCAGACACAGGCTGTAGAGATGCCCAAGTTCATGTTCGAATCACAGCTCTGTATTGATGAGCTACAGGATATGGGAGCAGCTTGATTAACTTGGGGTGTTAGCTCCCCCCTCCATGCAATGAGGGAAACACTCCCTAACTCCAAGGGTGTTGTGAGGGATAAACAGTGGATGTAAAGTGGTCACACAAATGTCCGGAACACAGTAGGCACTTCATACATTACAGCTATTAGTATCACTGGTGACTAAACCTGCTGGAGTTCTTGTGCTGCCCTCTAGTGCTAGGGCCCTGCGAGGCCGCATAAGCCATCAGGATACCTGGGTTGGACCCGGCCAGCCCCAAACCCACTTAGAGAGAGTCTGAATGTGTCGTCTACACATTTTCTCAGAGGCCAGTTAAAACCACCCACTGTAGAGGCTCTCATTCTGAGACTGTCATAATCGGCTGCTAATGGAGATGCATTTCCTCCCCCTAAGAGAAAACATTTATCTTCACACCTTGCAGCGTTTCTAATGATTGCGCTTGGCTGACCATTAGTGCTGCTGCAGGAGAAACCCCCGTGTGTCCTGGTAGGGGCAGACAGCGAGGAGTGTTCTTTTACCTTGGAATGAAGTGACAACAAAAGTGTCCTTAATTATAAACTTGGGAGGCTTATTTCAAAATAACAACATAGACATACCTAAAGCTCAGGGGTCTTCCACTATTCCCCACAGCTTCCTGTTATGGGGTTAAACTGAGTTCTACTGCCCCTGTCCTCCCATACCTCCTCCAAGAAGCACACAGACAGAAGGACAGTCCACAACCAGGTGAGAGAAGATGATGGCTTGGGCCAGTACACAGTGGCAACCAACATAATGAGATGTAGAGTGATGGGACATATTTTAGAATTTTCTGCTTCTGCAGTAGGACTTGTTGAAAAATGGAATTGGGGGCAGCCAGGTGGCTCAGTTGGTTAGAGTGTGTGCTCTTGGCAACAAGGTTGCTGGTTCGATTCCCACATGGGATGGTGGGCTGCACCCCCTGCAACTAGATTGAAAATAGCAACTGAACTTGGAGCTGAGCTGTGCCCTCCACAACTAGACTGAAGGACAACAACTTAACTTGGAGCTGATGGTCCCAGAAAAAACACACTGTTACCCAATTAAAACAACAACAAAAAAAAGATGGAATTGGGGTCCAAGGGAAGAATCAAGGATGACTCATAGATTTCTGACATTAGCACCTGGGGAGAGGACGGTGCCATTCCCGAGGTAGAGTTTTTTGTTCGGTTTGCTTACGGGAAGGGAGTGGCACTAACAGCCTGGCTTTGCACTGGTTATGTTTGAGAGCCCAGTGAGAGAGTCATCCAAGTGTCAGGCAGCTGGAGAAAGCATCTGGGGGTAAGAGTAGGACTCAGGAGTCATGAGCATAGAGATAACACCTAAAACCACGAGACCGGATGAACGCACGTAGGAAGAAGGGGTAGAGAAAACAGAGGAGGGGCCCCAGTCCAGATGCCCAGAAATCAGTATAAGAGCCTGGCCAGGTAGACTGGGGCGTATCACCAAAGCCAAGAGGACATTGTTCTGAGGAGGTTCTTAGCATGCTGAGAAATATGCGAACAGAAGAGTGACCGCTGGATTTAGCCCCATGGAGGACACTGGTGACCTTGAGGAAAGCAATGGCAGTAGAGTGGTAAAGGGATGGCATTCTAGAGTGAGTAGAGGAGTGCACGGGGTGGGAACTGTAGATAACTCTACAAAGTTTGCTGAAGGGAGCAGAAAACGGGGCCCCTGGAGGACCAGGCGCTCCAAACCTCGTTCCTATGTCATATATGGGAGCCGCCAACATGGAGGACAGGATCGGTGATGCGGGGTGAGAGGGCGACGGAAGGAGAAAGTCACTGGGAAGTTGAAAGGAGATCAGGTGGACATGCGTGAACAGACTGGCCTCTGAAAGGAGCAGAAAGGAAACCTAGAGCCGGACGTGGGTATGAGGAGATCTGAAGCCAGGGCGGTGGACAGATGGTGACTTGCTCTCTGAAGGCTCCCACTTTCTGAATGAAGCATGAGGTAAGGCCATTGCTTGGGGTGGGGATGCGGGGAGAAGCTCAGAGTTGAGAATTACATATCACTTATCACAGCCCTTAAGCCATTTATACATTTCACTATGTGCAAAAGAGGAAAAATGAGGTTTAAAAATAGCCTATGTGCCTTGTGAATATTCACACAAATTATCTTGGGGAGACAGAAGGGAGTAGAACATTATAACCTATAGTCTCTCATTTTGTTTAATCCTTTTGAGCCACGGGCCTGTGTGCTCTGATCTGATATCTCCATCCTTAGTCTTTCAAAGGTCCATGCAGCCCCCTGGAGGCTCTTCATGTAGAAAACAGCTGCCCCTTTAGTCTCTGCACCCCGATCCACCCCACAGGGCTGGTGCTGGAGGCTGCTGGCTACTGGCCACGAGCCTGTTCCCCTCTTCTTCTTGGGCACAGAGCTGTCCGCATGGCCAGTGTGCTCTGTGTCTCTAAGTTCTAGTCAATGGGATGTAAGCAGGAGTGATAAGTACAAATTCCAGGCCTGACCCAGGAAACTCTTCCAAGCTTATGACTCACTAGAATGGAGACAATCCCCAAAGGGGACATTAGAAGCCACACCCTGAAAGCAGTAGAGCCTCCACTGGGCCTGAAACGACCCGGTGAACGGGCACCGGCTGAGCCACATTCACTAATCTGGCTGCATGAAAATAAACTTGCTATTGTTGGAGCCATGATATACATGTATTCGTGGGACCTTTCTTCCAGCAGCGGTCTGCCACATGGTGGAACAGCACAGCGCTCGCTCTCCTGCTGTTCGCTGCAGTTAGGACCAGCACCCTTGTCCCTGTCACATTAACGCTGCCACTGAAGAGTGCTTTCCTGACTTTAGGAAGTGGCTCTTTAACCCTGGCTGCACATTAGCAACCCCTTGTGGAGCTTTGCCTGGCTGGTCTGGCGTGGATCCTGGGCTTGGGAGCTCCTCAAAGCTTCCCAGGTGATTCAGAATTGAGAGCACTGCCTCAAGCCACTGCAATGGAGAGATGGGGAAAACGAAACTCTCCCTTCCCCACCTGCTGGGATGAGGGGCTTACAACTGTCAGTGGGGTCAGGGAGAATCAGATGGCCATGGTGCCTGGTCTGAGCCTTCACCTTCCACCAGACCCTTGCTTTTGAGTCCCTGGACCATCAGCTTTCAATCAGCTGAGAGCCTGTTAGAAATGCATAACCCCAGACTGACTAAACCAGAAACTTCCTTTTTGCAAAAGTCCCGGGTGATTCATACACACAGGACAGTTTGAGAAGTGCTGTCCCAGACCCAGAGACAACCTTGTAGCTGAGTTCAATGTGGATGTGACGAGAAAGCAGCATCTGGACTTCCGCTGGCCTGACAGCGGGAAATGGTGGGAAAGCCAGCAATTCTGTGCATCGAGTGAGAAAGCATCATCTCAGGACAGCCCAGCCTGCATAGGAACCAGGAGCAGAGGCACTGCTCTGTACACATCCAGAACCACCCAACCCTCTACCTTCCGGAGTTCTGCTGGCGTCTAATGGTCATAACTGCCATCACGCCAGCTGGCCCCTATCATCTAAGTTTGGGTGATAATTCCAGGAAGCTGGGTGGAACGCCCCCATGCAGAGTCATTGCTGTTTTCAAGACCACATCCAAAACTTTGCTTTTAAAGCTCAGGGAAAATCAATGACCATTATACAGCCCATTACATTTTCTACTTTTTGTTTTGCTGTAAGAACATGGAAGGCCAATAATTGTGTCCACCAAAGAAGCAAATGATGATGAGGCTGGGGCTTTGCTTGTTCCCAGGCCAGATAGAGCAAGGTGTTTACTTGCTCAGAGATGCGCTGACAGATCAAATTTAAGATCAATAGTACCCAGCAGCCCTGAGAGAGGAGCTCCGATCGACTTTCCATCTCGGAGTCACCACATGCGTGTGTCCCTGAAGATATACAGACATGCATCTGATGACAACTATGAAACTTCAGTGCAAAAAAAAAAAAAAAAAGCCATACAACTTCACATAAGGCATCTGAAGTGTGCCTGGTTTGGGAGACAGGATGCAGCCACGGAAGAGCACACAAGCGCGGGAGCAGGTGTGAAACCATGATTTACTGTGACAGTTTTTTTGCAGCGAGGAAAGGCTGGTGCTGGAATCAAAAGCTGACAAGTGTTTCTGGGTTCTCATGAGGCTGCTCTTCTTTGTTTGCTGTGAGTGGAACACCAGCAGCTCAGTCCAGTCCAGCCTTAATCACCACACAGTGAGAAGAATAAATCACAAGACATCGAGGGTGTCCAAATGTCCTGATATCTGTACATTTTATAAAATAGGATTCCCCTAGAGTTGGGATTCCTGTTAGTAATTGGGGCATCTTAAATTTCTGAAAGGGAAAGAAACCAGGGGCACAAGATTGAAAAGGAGTGTGTCCCACAGTTTACACTGAAAGCCCACAGGTAAGAGAGCATATGGGGCGGGGGCCTGGGGGCCTGCATCTGCAATCAGCAAACCCCTCCGCCATCAGATTATGCTGGAGTGAAAAGGCGCCAGTGTATCCTTGCAATGTTTAAGTCCTCCTTCTACAAATTGGACCAAGGTGCTACGCTCCTACACTTAAATGAATGTACTGAATTTCCTGAACTTCGAATTTTTCTCTCACGATTTTTTTTCCTTAAAGTTTTGGTGCCTTCTTGTTCTTGTCTATTAGCAAATCCTAACAGATGAGGATATAAATAATTGATTAGTCAGTTCATAATAGTGGAAGCAATTGGTCATGCTTTATTCCTAGCTGTGTGTGTGTGCGTATGTGTACACACACACACACACTTATGGGTATGGTTCTATCTTACATAGAGAAAATAGATAACCCACATTTTCTGCTAGCAAAAGTGCTTCCAAGATTTATACAGTATTTCTTAGGGTTCTACAAAACAAAATCAAAAGCAAAAAAGCAAAACTATGCTATTCTGTAGGAAGGTCCATGCTTTTTTGACATCTGAACAAATCTAAGAACCACTGGCTTCAAAGTCATGGACAGTGAAAAGAGAGAAAGAGAAACATCTGCTAGCAGAACAGAAAAGGAAGGCGTGTGAGACTGAGAATGTGAGGAAGACTGAGAAGACATAAGAAATGAGTGGATTAATAAAAGATCTATAGGCAACTCCATATGGTACTAAGTGCACTTTCTTGGGTTCAAGTCTGACTCACACACTTAATAGCTATGTGACCTTGGGCCTTCTACTTAACCTCTGTCTGAGCTAGCCTTCCTTCCCATCATCATAAAATAGGAATAGTAATACCTACATCCCAGGGTTTTCATAAAAACTAGAAATAATATTTGTAAGCCACCAAGCATAGTGCCTGGTGCAAAAGTAGGTGCTCAATAAACAGAGGCAGTCACTCTTATTATTAGCTACGTTATGAGCCAATGAGATAACGTGCAAGCAGTAATTACAACCGCAACTTTTAACAAGCAGCATACACACACTATTTAGCAGCCATCGTGCAGGTCAGGTGTTCTTGTCACCTCATTTATACAGATAAGGGAATCAAGGCTCTGAGAGGTGAAGTTACTGGTCCAAGGTCACCCAGCAAAGAAAGAGCAGAGCTGGCATTTGCCCTTATGCGAGGCTTCCTCCAAAGCTGTGCTTTCTTTGGGTCTCTCCATGGGGCATTAGGTGTGCACAGAGGAAAGGGTGTGCAGCCTACTCACAGGCAAGATGTGAGAGCAATGATATCTTTGTCTGCTAAGATGTGGACTGTGCACAGTGGGGAAAAGCCTTAGGCTCTCTAGAGTTAGAAGAAAGGTGTGACGGAGGAACCCTGAAGACACAGGGTTTGGCTCAGCAGGCATAATAAGCAGGGTATACTGTGTACTGGGCCAGAGGAGAAGTTAGCTCAGGTCCAGGGCTGATGGCAGGGTCCAAAGGATGCTGGCCAGCTGGGATTTGGGGACTTTGAGGACAGCCATTTAAACCTGGAAGGGAGAAGTAGAGGGGAGACAGAAGGGATATGGGCTACTTCTCAAGCCAAGGCAGGGAGAGCCCATGGTGCGATTGAATTGGGTGCCCCAAGAAGATATGTGGAAGCCCGAACCACTGGCACCTGTGACTATAACCTTATTTGGAAATCAGTTGTATTGCAGATGTAATCAAGTCAAGATGAGGTCATACTGGGGTAGATTGGGCCCTCAGTCCAATATGATTGGTGTCCTTATAGGAGGAGAAGAGACACACAGAGGGAAGACGGCCAGGCGAGCACAGAGGCAGAGGCTGGAACGGTGTGGCTACAAGCCAAGGAATGCCAAGGCTACCCCTAGAAGCTGGGAGAGGCAAGGAAAGATTCCATCCAGAGTCTCAGAAAAACACAGGCCACTGTCAACACTTTGATTTTGGATTTCTAGCCTCCAGAAGGGTGAAAAAATAAACTCCTGTTGTTTGAAGTCGCCCAACACGTGGTGCTTTGTTACAGCAGCCCTGGGAAACAGCCCTTTGTTACACCTCCCAGGGGTCCGTCCCTGGCCTGGGAGGTGGAGGCTGAGCCCTTGGGCCAGGCCCATGGTAGCAGTCAGCAGCCGCAGGAGGGTTTCCTGGCTAATGTCAGAATGTTTGCCTGAAACAAGCAGACACCAAGATTTCTTCAAAGAGAAGTAAAAAACCGTTGTGTACATTAAAGTGGTTAATTCATGACAAATGTTGTGGTGGATGGGGGGGGTTAGTAGAAGTAACACAGGAAGCCCAGATCCCAGGCCTTGAACCTAAGTGCTGCTTGGGGAGATATCAGTCATTCTTCTCTTTGGACAGCACCGGCAGAAACCAGGTTGGAGAGCCTTATGCTTTGGGGACAGCGGAGTCACCCACAATTAACTCAAAGGGCCACCGTATCTTTGAAAATGTCAAACAGCATGGTAGAGCAAGGTTCCTCTCATATGCTATTTTAGCAAGAGCTATTTACAGAATTCTTTGCTTCTTAGCTTCCTACCAATTTACTTTTCTTCCCAATTCAAAGAAAAAAAAATCCATCCGAATAAGATATTTATGGTATGAAAATACAGATTGATGTAGTACAGATACTCGCTTGTGATCGCTTGAGCTAAGGCCTCGTCTTAAAATCTGAATTTCAACATAATTGGCTTCTTTTTTTATAACTCCAGATATGTTTCCACCTCCTGGATGCCTGGACCTATTAAATCCCTTCCCATGAGTGGAAGAGACAGCGTTAGAAGGTGCTTCGGGTTCTCATCCATCAAAGAACAAACTGGCCAGAATATAAGCCACGTCCTCGACTTTTCTGCAGGAGCCCCAGTTATTGGGAGAAAGATAAGCTATGGGAAGCACAGTCTCTTCTAAGCACTTTAACTCTAGAGAAATCTGGGTGCCATGTAGAGTTGGGCACTTTTTTTTTTTTTTTTTTTTTTGCAAAACCAAAACCAAAAAGAACAAAAAACCTTCCTCCTGTACAAAAAGAGACAATGATGGTGACCACAGGCATTACAGTGACAGATTGGAGGAGAAACAAAGAAATAACACAAGACACCAAGATGGACACGGAGACGTGTGACTATTTTATCTGCCCATCACCCCTAATGTCGAATTACTTTGGAAAAAAAGACAGGGAATGTGAGCAACCATTTATGAAGAAAAGGATGGGTTGGGAGCTGAGGAGGAATGACCCTCAAAACCACAGAAATGAATACTTCCAAGTGACTCTCACACTGAAAAAGGCCCAGGGAGCGACTAAAGGGATTTACAACCTTCTGTGTTGTACCCGATTGCAAGAGGTTTTATTACCATGAAATACAAAGTCCCCTACCTTCCCAGAGAGGAATGAAGGAAATAAATTCTGCCTGGAGCAGGGATGGAAATGATATTCTAGAGTTTAAGGACAAAAACCTAGATTTTTTTCCATTTGCATTGGTCATCTGTTTGCTGAGCATCACGAAGCCATCCTCTTGACACAAGCTGGTGGCTGGAAAAACTGGTTGTAGCTTTGGGATGCTTAGCTCTGCCCCTTTCAGTGACCTGACATTTAGATAGCACAAAAATAAAGACCTCAGCTTGCACATCGGAGAGTTTTCCAAAAACTATGAGGAGACTGCAAGGCAAAGTGAGAACGCTGTTGGTGAGAACAATGAACCCAGTGGAAGAAAGAAACTTCCCCACCCTGCACCCCTGAGATGGCCCCCAACAAAATCCACTCTGGTCTTCAGCAAAGGGGTGAGAGTTCCCTGCTGCCAGAGAAGGTGTGGAATTTAGAATGGTGAGTCCCAGGAGAAGCTCGTGTGTAGAGTTCTTGTTGTGGACGAGTGGCTCTCACTACAGGACACGTGACAAAGGGCTGTCATAGATCCATAGTATGATGGAGGTTTCCAATCTTCAGATGTATTCACTGACTAAAGGGTCAGCCCCATCCCTGTGCCTTGCACCCATGAGACATTTCCATAAACACATGAGTGATGGTGCCTGAGATCCAGTGTGCCCCCCTGGGTGATGCAGGCCCCAACAGGCTGCCTGCTTGGTGACATCCCAGGGACAGAGGGCTTGGGAGCCATCTGGTTCCAGCCTGGTGGGAGTGTGAGTGTGTGGTTGGGGGATGGGATTATGCGAGTCCTCTGTTGGTGTTCTCTTCCTTTCTTGATTTGGTGGGAGAAAATGTCCCAGAATTCTGCCACCTTTGTTCCCTTTGGAGGGAAGAAGAATCACCCCTCTTCTTCCTTCCATGTCAATGAAAATCCAATTTGAATGAGGTTCTTTTTAAAAAAAGATAATTCTAGGACCAGGAGAACTGGAAGGTTGACGGTCACGTGTTTCCTAAGAGGCTGAAAGGAAGGCAGGGTGCTGAGAGGAAGTCTGCTGAGAGGCTAAGGTGAGTGAACAGTGGACAGACGTGGAGAGGAAGGGTGAGCGAGAGATCAGGGCTCTGTATCAGGTCAGGAGTCAAAGAATTCAAGAGGAAAACAAAAAAGCCTGGCAAGAAATAGCAGGGAAGCCTGAGAACCAGGTTCTACTTGAAAAATAGGAACAAGTTCTCTTGGTTTCCTTCGCACACAAAGATCAGTGTTTCTAGATTCAATAGAGAAGAAAAGAAATAATGAAGCTTCTTGATGCTATGGCACAGTCTACTTGAGTACAAGAGCGAGTGTGACCAGAAGATGAAGAAGCTACAGTGGCAATTACTTATGAGAGAGAGAGAGAGAGAGAGAGAGAGAGAGAGAGAGAGAGAATATTAAGCCCAGAGGTCCCTGAGAAATGCTGGTATGACACGCAGGCAGTTATTTTCCTGTAATCACTCTGCTTTAATGTATGAACAGTAGATGGAAATGGTATTAGAATAATTTACTATCGCGTGTGAACAATACATTAGCAAGACTGCTTGCTATTTTGCGTTTCCTTCTAATAATAAAATTAAAAAAAAAAATTCCCTGCTAGGGTCACAGGCAAGGTGGTTCTAATACAAACAGTGTTGGACAGAGGAATTTGCAGGAAACCGATGTTTACAGGAAACAAAGTAGCAGAGGATGTTATGCGCTAATGTATATGCCGAGATACAGAACACATTTTCAGTGCACGGAGAGCACTTCTGTGTCGTCTCAGACAGGGCTTTCTGAACTAATGTCACTGACACGTGACGGGAGTACCTGAGATTTCCTTGTTCCCAGGCCCAGGAAACGCACATTTGTCTTCAAAGGAAATGGAAGAGTCTTTCGTTTTGGGGAGTAAGATCTAAAAATCCCATAAGACTTTGACTGATGTAACCTGGGCTCCTAATTAGGGTTCTAAATTGGCCGTCTGTTCACACACTTGAAGGCTGGATGTCTGAGGAGATGGGGGAGTTATTTTGTGACCCGACAAATCATTTCATTTCTCAGATCTCAAGTTCCTAAGGAGGCAGAACTAGACAAATGATTTTCATATTTTATCATGGCGAGCTCTTTCTTCAAATAAATCTTAAGTGGGAACGCAATGGGTAAAACAGCCACTGGGGGTGAGGCAACTGGATAGAGCCACCTCGGGCCTCTTTGCTTCCTAAGGAACTTTCTGGGCCTCCGGGACTGGAGGGCAGGCGTTCAAGCCCACCTGGCCAAGTATTACCTCACCTTGCATGAACCTCTTAAATTCAGCTCAGAAGATATAAAGCAGGAGCCTTCCTTTCATCTCCCCATGAACAGAGGTTATGCTGGGTAAAGAAGAGAGAAAAAAGGGCACTCATTGCTTTTTTTCTTCATTTCCTGTTGATTTAATTTTGTATTGGATCCAGCTGCTGTCAAGATCAACGGTGAGTCTACAGGGAGCTTGACAGCCCAGGAGAGGCTAATGGAGACCATCAGCCCTGGCCAGTTGGTCCATTCTGAACCGTGGGAGGCCTGGGTGGGGGTGGGTGACCAGTTGGCCACTGCTGTTAGCACTCCAGGATGTCAGCAGGATTTGAATTCCTAATAACAATGGCCCCACAGCTCTTAATACATCTCTGGTTGGCACCTGAGCCCAACCTGGGAAAGAGGGAGGGAAGGAAGAAAGGAAGGAAAATTCCCGCAGTGCCCGCCATTACAGTTAGCGCAGCTTGGGCCAAATCCCAGAGTGTATCCTTCTGACTCCTCCCAGGGCTCTTACATGATAAAACCTAGGCTACAGGGAACATGGAGAAGTCGCCAATGGGCAACCGGGCAGACTGTGCAGAAGGCAGGCACCTGTCCTCTCACACAAGCCCAGGTAGTGCCACACACAGTTGGGGCGTCACGTCAGGGCTGCTTTTGACTCTTGGCTCTGCAAGTCATTCTCTGTGGCCAAGTTACTGGGCCTGTTTCCTACCTGTGAAGAGGGAATAATAATACTTGGAAGGCCGGCAGAGTGGCGCATTGGTTAAGAGCTGGTTTTGGGATGCCAGCAGCCCCGGTTCGGATCCCACATATGAGGGCCAGTGACACTGCCCTCTACAGCTAACAACAGCTCCACCTGGAGCTGGGCTGTGAACCCTGGTGACAGTGTAGGCTGCAGCCCCTGCTGCAGTGGGCTGCCATGGGCTACAGTGAGTGGCCGGCAGCCAGCGTGAGTGGCCAAAAGCCACGGTGAGCGACCGTCCAGAGGCCGGCGACAGATCCGCCTCATCCGGGAAGAGCGCAATGATGATGCCAACATGGGCCAGTGAAGCAACATCCTCCACAACTAGACTGAAGAACAAAAGGACAGCAACTTGTCTGTTCCCCTTCCCCGATTCCCCAACGCTGTTCCTCTCCCCCAATTCCCCGATAAAAATCTTTAAAAAAAAAAATAATAATAATACCTGGGGCTGTTGGGAGGCTAAATAAAGATAACACGTGCCAAGGTGACCCCCAACACATGCCCATTTCCTCTCCCTGGTGCTACCCTCCCTCCAGGTGGTGGAAACCTCAGGGGCTGACTGTATGAATATGCATGTCAGGGAAATTGTCAGCAGCCTTCCAGGGGACAATCTCTCCCAGTACCCTCACCCCTTTGCGGTGTCTCCCAGCCAGCCGAGGACAGGGCAGCCTCTCTGGGGACAGTGTTCAGGTAAGAGTGGAGTCAAAGAATGGGGCTGCCAGCAAGGAGCCTTGGAGATGGTCTCTTTCAGCCCCTTCCCTTCCACCTGAGGAAATGGACTCTCCCGGCCAGTGAGCAGCAGAGCTAGGTTGGAGCCCGACCCCTAATGTCAGGTAGATACTCTGAGTCCCGGAAGGGCCTGGAAGAGCAGGGTGGGTAGCACGTGTGGGCTCAGGAGGCACAGGGGCCAGGCCACTTGTGAGGAGGGCGACCTTGGCAAAGCGGGGAAGCTCTCTGAGCCTCAGTTTCCTCATCTACCAGTTGGCACCACTCTTATATGTCATGGCGCTAGTTAGGATGAGAGACTATGGATTAAAGGGATCTCCACAGTGCCCCACATCCAGTAGGCATCCACAAACTGTCCAATGAAGAGAAGGAAGTTTTAGCCATAATAACTCCGTGGAATCATATAGCCCGTGCCAGGGTGAGGAATGCAGGCAGGAACGAGGTGCTTTCTTTCTCAGAGTTGCTTCTAGGAAGATGAGATGCCAAAGCCAGGGTGTGGGTGTGAGAACCTCCACTGTCACCCCCAGGCTGGAGTGGGGGGGGGGTTCCCTGACACTAACAATTCACCTTTGCAAAGGAGGTGCCCGTGTAGTGGGGTACCGGTGTGGGAAAAGTAAATCAGTGATGTCTAAGGCTTTCTAAGCTCTGAATTCTATGACAGGTGATCCAAAATCAGCGCCATTAAATCGTGTTGTAACTCTGCCCTGTCATTTGCCTTGATCTACTTAAAATTCAGTAGAGAAGAGTTTCCAGTTAATTAAAGAACACAATTCGACACTTCCTGATTGAGGCAAGAAGGCGGGAGGAGAGGTACAAGCTCCCCTGGGAGAGCGTCCCCACTCTGGTTTGGAAAATGACACGTGGGACACTTGACCTCATCACAGACAATAATTTATAGCCACATTCCTCGGAACAGACCTGGGCTCCTTTCTGTGCTTTGTATGGGAACAACCTTGGCACAGGGTGGCCTGTAATTATACTTTGAGTGTCATTCCTAAAGCACGCTCCCCATGAGGGTCTGTCAGTGTTCTCTAGGGCAGCACAGGTCTTAAATCTGAGGGGCCCGGATTTCTCTGCTGTCTTTCCTGTTCCCTACAAAGGATTCATTTTGAAGTCCCTGGGTGCTGCCGCTGGAAGGCAGGGTTCCTGGAGGGAGACATTGCAAAGCTGAGGGTGGGCTTTTCTCCCAGATGCCTCTTGTACCTGAATGGGGTTGTGAGTTGGGAACAAAGCCCGCTGCAAAAGCCGCTTGCGAGCGGGGAACCCTCCATGTCCAAACTGGCTTTGAGTTTTGATCCCAAATTAGAGCCTTTCAAGTCATTTCACATTTGGCCAAACAGGGCTTTTCAGTTTCTTATTTTTCTCCTTTTCTTCTGTAAGGACGCAGACCTAAAAGGACCCCTGGGCACTCGTAGGTTCTTAGGAAATCACATGGCTGCATTTCCTGTGATTGAATCTGAAACTGATTAAACTTCCATCTCCAGCCGCAGGAGCTCTGAAATGAATGGGAAGGGGAAGAATCGGTTTGGGCATGCTGAGTTAGGGGACAGGGAGTGATTTTAAAACAAAAGTTTCAGACGTGCTGCCTCTAAGGAGGTCAGGTTTGTTTGTTGTTGGGAGAAATGCCAGCCATGAGGCTGAGAAGGCCGCTTGAAAAGGTCAGTGTCCTGGAACCGACAGCCTACGTCATTGCAAATGAAACCTTAGGTGTCTGCAGTTCCTGGAGTGATTTATTTCCCCATTTGGGAAAAGCAAACACTCTAGCACAACGACTCCCCTGGGCCCTGTCTCCCTGAAGGCCTGTGGCCTCAGAGTGAGTGATCATCTTCTCCACCCCAGACGTCCTGGGTGACTTCCAAATGGCATATTCAGAACCCAGCTCCACCTGTGCAAAAGTGAGATTTCAGGAACAACATACTAGATACGTGAGCCCAGGAGCAGAGACCTCGAGTAATTAGTTTGCCTTTGTAGTTTCTGCACCTTGCAAAATACTCAGCATATGGACATAAAAATTTAAAAAAAAAAATGTTTACTGGGTGACTAAATGAACCTCACAGGCATTTATTTAAAATAGCATATACACTGGTTTCTTTTGAAACTCTACTCTAAATGTTGGCCTGGTCCTGTCTAGATTGGATCCTGTTTTTCCCCCTAGAGATCTATCCAAAGGACCTCTGGTTACAGGATCTCATCCCCTAATTTGACGGTTGCAAACAGAGGAATCTTTAAGTGGGGTGGTCACAACCAATGACTCCAGTTCCAACATTTGTCTTCGACCATCTGTTCTCCTGGAGCTTGCTGCCTGCCTGAAAGGTGCAGTCATGTGACCTCTGTTGTTAATCTGTCACCAGATACCCAGCACCGGTGCCACTTCCAGGCCATCTGAAAACCTGAATGTGAAGAGAATACTCTGGACACGTACAGCTTTGGGGTGCTTCTTCCCCACATAAGAAAGAGCTCTTTTCTGCAGCCTCCCATCACCAGCAGCCCTTGCAGCTATAGGAACACTGTCTGGTCAATTTTAGGCAGTTAGTACTTCCTCCTAACCCACTCTGTGTATGTAAGCAGTCCTCCCTGTAACTGTTGCATGGTTGGTTCATTTACTTATTTTTGTGCCCCTCAGTATCCTTCCCTATTCTTACCCTTCCAACCATTGGGCCGGCACCCCTGGCACACACTAAGCCCAGCTGCCTGGGCCAATGAGCTCTACAGAGCTGCAAAATGCACAGTCCTGTAGGGCTGAGATGTTCAGGCTCACTGGCTCTCCCCAGACCTCAAGTGGAGACAGGAAACATGCTTCTCTCTGGTCTCCTGGGAAAAGAACCAAGAACCTCGTAAATGCCTGGGGAGAAAGTTTCATTTCACAATTGTGGCATTGTCTACTAGAACCTTCCTCCTTTCCTTTCCAAATGCATAAGCACTCATGTGCCCTTGGTAAGGGTAGCTGTGTGCATAGGTGGATGGGTGGTGCCATCTGCAATGATGCTGGCTTCCAGATAACGGGATTTGTCATCTAGTCTTCCTCATTTGTAAATTCTCCAAAGTAAGAAATGACATCCTCTCCTTTCTTTGTAATTCGCTGTTGCTCTGTGCCTAGCAGCTGTTCAACAAACACCACTGTGATGTAAACTGAGATCTCAGCACTTATAAATGAGAAAATGCTCACATTCACAGCCAAAGGTTGTTGTTGTTTTAAGATTTCTTGGATTCAGTGTGTGTGTATGTAAGAGACACTGAGAGATGAGAGGCTCAGAAATGAAGACGGCCCAAGAATGGAAAACATTAAGATATAAAGAGATGAGGCACAACACACAGACCCACAGTGAGACAGGCCAGCACAGGGGGACCCACGGAGTTCCTTCCAGATCAAATATGGATATTCATCTATTTTTAAATAATGCAGCCAACATTATGGTTCAGGACTTTGCAATTTGGGGTGCATTGCCCCCACAACACAGCTGTGGGAAAACATACATGCTCCAGGATGGTCCACTCTCAAAAAGATGGGTGCAATACCACAGACCTCGAAATGCCTAATCCGCATCTTTGCTGAAGCTGCCAGTTTTTCCTTCCAACCTAGAAACTCCTTCCTGAAGCCAGGCATCAATTATGAGCCCATTGACATGTGAGTGTGACAGCTGTCACTTGACGTTGGTACCAGCAAAGCCTGCCCTCACAAAGTGCCATCTATTCCACTAAGGAGAGGAGGTACCACATGACAGAAGGAACCATTGACCAAGAGTTGGAGGGTCTAGACAAGTCATGTCTTCCTTCGAGGTGCCTGTCTCCTGGTCTGGGAAAGGAGACACAATCTGTGGCCAGCCTACTGGCTGAAGTCACCTCCAGTGTAACATGGGAGACTAATGGGCACTTAGGTGAGAGCAGTGAGAGCTCACTGCCACCCAGTGGACAGCAGGGCCTCCCTCTGGAGTCATGATCCCCTGCAGCTAGGACTTCTACAGGGAGGATAACTAAACTAGAAAGACAAATTTCTTCCCCTGTGAGAATTAAACAAAATTTTTTTTTCTCTTTAAAAAATTGTTATAAAAATATCAATTTCCCACCCCCTGCTGGATTGTAAAGTAAACTGAACAAGTTAATTAAACAACGGGCCTTGAGAGAATGAGCTTTGACGTGACGAAGACCCGGGTTCAAATCCCAGCTCCCCTACCTCACTCACTGCGTGACTTTGGGCAAATTACTGAACCTTTGGAAGCCAGGGTTTGCTCTTTGGTAAGATGCAGTTAAAAATAGCACCTGCCTCACAAGGACAATAGATGCTGTGTCAAACATTTGCCACATAGTAAGCTCCCCAAAATTAACAGCAACTACTGTTATTGTTCAGTATTGCCTCTCATTATCTGGGATTCGTCTTACACAAACACAGCCGAAAGTAACCAAAATATCATCTGAACAAGTAAAATAGTGTCACCAGGTATATGCGAACATCTTGGGCACTATATTCACAGTTGTGTTCAGATGCTAACTTATTTATTGTGACTTTGTACAGAATTCTAAGGGCAGGAGCAATGATGAACACTTGACAGACCTCCTACTGTGTGCCAAGCACTGTCACTAAATGTGGTACATTTGTCACCACACTGAATCCTCACAGTTGCCCAGGTTAGGACAATCCTCTCTCTCATTTTACAGCCGAGGACATGGAGGCTGAGAGAAGCTTGAGTGATTTACCTCAGGTCAAAATGATTAAGTAAGAGACCCAGGGTGTAAAGCCAGCCTGTCTGATGTCAATCCACACTCTTAATCAATACACCTCGTTGCCTCCATGGCCATCTCCTTTCATAGCAGGTTAAAAAGAGAGTTGGGGCGGGGAGGTACACTGACAGCTGATGGCCTGAGGGATTAGTAGTGAGACAGGAAAGAGAAAGGAATGAAGAGCTCAAGGAGAAAACGCTTCCAGAGCACAGCTGCCCAGACCTGGTCACTATAAGGGTCAGGACACCCTCCTATATCTAAAATATACCTGAGGATGTCATGATACCATAGCACAGTATAATCATTTTCACTAATGCCATCAAGAAAAACCCAATGGTGTGCTACGAAAGGCAGGAACATGAGGGGGAAAGGAAGTGTGGGTGACATAGGAAGGGGTAAGATTCCCCAAGGACAGTTCATCTATGCTGACTGCCCAGACAACATTGCATAAATAAGGCACCGCCTTTAAAAAAGATGGCATGCAATTCAAGGAAGAGTTTAAGAAATACTAACACCAAGGTACATCTGGAGAAGCGTTTCGTCAGCCCATACCTCTTATTTTAACCCGCTCCTTAATTTAAACCCGTTGCTATCCAGTCTTGACACACAACAACCCTTCGGGCCACTCTGCCCCCGCAGTTTAGAATCATGACTTTGGTGCATTTAGCCAGTGGAGCATTTAAAGATCTCACAAACTAATTCTATCAGGTGACTTAAAGGGACATATACTGAAAATACAGATGTAAAGATTGTTTCTAAAAACGCTGAGAAAAAAAGGTGCTAAGTGGCCTTCCTGGCACAGGCAGCTGTCACCCTGGGTTCCCAGCCTCCTCTGTCAGCCACAGCCCGGGCTGGTAGAGACAGAGGGACCCGTATGAAACCATGAGACTCGTTTCCCAACAGAAGCCAGTCACAGCTCCCCATTCATCATTTGAGCTTCTTGCTCCTTGCAGTGCGATTTTGCTTTATACCTATTCACATCACCTTCTCTAGGCTCCATACAAACTGCTTTCGAAGTCCCCAAAAGAAGCTTATCAGAACATACCTGCTTGAAAGGCATTTAAACCAAATGTGAAAAGATTTTAAAGTAGGCATTTCAAATGCATGCAGTCATAACAAATGATCCCTTTAGCTGATCCCCTGATCCTGGTTATCTGAGCAGGGAGAAACTTCCAGGAACCACAGCCCCCTTTCATCAGTGGTTCCTGATCTCCTCGGCCAGCCAGCAGTGTCCAGACAACAGAAAAACTGTTCCAGGGGAAACCCAGGAGACTGCCCTTATCTCGCTAGAGTAGGGCTACCGATTAAACGAATAAAAACACAGGACACGTGGTTATATTTGAATTTCAGATAAACAAAGAATCATTTCTGACCGTCCCATACAATATTGAGGACATGTTCATACTTTAAAAATCATTTGTTGTGTATCTGAAATCCAGGTTTCACTGGGCGTCCTGTATTTTATCTGCCTTTTCTACTGTAGCTTCTGATCCTCTCAGGGATTTCGGATGGGTGGGAAGTAAAGGCAAGTGGGGGCTCCACTTATCAGCCTAGGAGAATGGCCAAACTAATGGCCCAGGCCCGGCATTCTGGCTCCTTCTCGCACCAGGCTTCCCTCCATTCTCCCCACCCCCCAACCCCATTCCTCTCCAAGATGGCGCCATGGCTCCAGCCAACCCGACTCCAAGCCCCATCGTTCCCTTTAAGAGATGCCTTATCTGATTCCTCTGGCCATCTGCCTCCCCAACATACCTCCTAAACCGACCTCTTCCCGCATGGAGGTGCATCCTGTAGAAAGGCTGCTTGTAGGAACTTGTCTGATTCCACCTCCTATTGCGTCTTGTTTTGTTTCCCAAGAAAGACTGCACATAGGCTTTGGAGGGCTTCCTGACTGGAGGTTTACCTCCATTTGTTTCCTTCCCCCGTACAGACCCCCTCCCACTCACTGCATTCAATAGGTGCCAAGAAGCAAACTGGCGTTTGTTTTTCTTAATCATAATTTCAAGACCGGAATTGACGTGAAGGCTGAGAGCCAGCATATCCAACTTGCCCAGCAGAAGTTGCCATGGACTCTACGCCCACAGACACTGGCCAACCCTGTCCCCCTCATTACTTCCTACTACTCATTAGTGATTATTAGTGAAACGCACTCTAAAATAATCACATATATTTAACAAACACAAGGAGGAAAGAGCTCTTAGTTTCAGGCTTCTGAGTGTGTGCTTGCAGCAAAAACTATTTACAGCTAAGCCATAAAAATGCATGGAAATAGGAAGAAATACTGACACTACAATAAAACGAGGGGAGAGATTAATGATGCTGTAATACAATCTGTTTTCATTTGGTGCAGAGAAAATTAATTTTTGAAGACATTCCATTTAACTTCGCAATATTTTGCAGTTTAACCTCTGATGCTTGAAACTTTTCTCTTTTATCCCTGAAGCTTAAAGCTGGGGGAAGCAACTTTTATGTCTGGTTGTAAGTATGGCTTCATGGCAGGCAACCAGGCTTGCAGGCCTCTGCTTGGGATGGAGGAAGGTAACGTGTCTTCAGGGAACAGAAGTTACTGCCAACCATAATTCTCAGCTCTTCACCTCCTACTGAAACAACCAGTTGAATAATCCAAAATCCAACTTCCAAAAGAATAAGATGTGTTACCTTCCAGAGCAAGGCACCGGGGTGGGCTGGACGACCAGATAAGGTTGTGTAAGCACTCGAGATATTCTGACCCCTCGAGTTTAAACCCGGGAAAGCAGTGATAGGAGATCACCGTTCCCACTGGGAAGGAGGTCTGGAACTCGGAGATGTTCACGTAGCCATTGGAAGAGGCTGGTGGTCTCAGGCAGCCTGTGACAGGTGGAAGAAAAAGGGAAAAGTGTTACCTGGTAATCTCTGTACACTTACGAGATGGACACAGCACTGGACCTTTCTCAGGTTCCCCCACTGAAAAAGTGGCCTCTGAGGAATGAACACCTGGGTCTTAAATGTTCAGACTCCTTATCTACTCACTCTATCTGTAATGTGGATATTTGGTTTTATAGCTGCAAATGGCACTAGAGGGTCAGAGGAGGTAGTGGGGGCAGGGAAGGGGGGTAGCTGAGGATCAGGACGCCCCCTAGCCGGCGGTTCCAGCCTTGACTGCATGTTAGAATCACCTAAGGAACTTTTAAAGACACCAATGCCAGGACCCATGCCCAGGGTTGGTGGACAGCCCGGGCACCCCTATTTTTTTAAAGCTCCCCAAGGAATCCTAATACGCCATCAGAGCTGAGGTGCCACAGAGGAAAGGGACACCCCAACTGTGTCAACGATGGTGAGTGGGGTCTTGAGATACGACGCCAACTCTGTGCCACTGTCACAGAATATGGAACACACGCCTGCCTGACGCGATGAGATTACACTTCAGAAAATCCAGTTGTGTTTTCTGTGAAATAGGTGAGGAATCCTGTTGGGCAGTGGTTCTTAAACTTGAGAATGGCCCAGAGAGAGGGACTGTTTAGAACACAGACCCTTACCCCCTGGTTCTTCTGGTTCAGTGGGTCTGCTTGGGCCCAAACGTGTGCATTGATAAGGTTTCCAGGTGGCGGTGATGCTGCCTTTGGGGTTCTGGAGACCAGGTCCCGAGGACCCCTGCTGTAGTCCGTGTGTGCGCCGTGCACGGAATTCTGTGTGCTCTCTGCGTGGAAGTGAGACCAGAATCTCATGCTCCTGCTTCTGTAAAACGGTAGCTGCCTTTTTGTCTCACAGCCTGTGCAGCCCAGAGAAACATTCCCACTGGCACAGAGTGCCGTTTTGTGTGGAATCCACTGTGATCATGGACCATCTTTCTGGCCTCAGCAATGTCACTGGAGGAGATAATGACCCTCAGAGCTGATACTCTTCCTGGGGAGAACCAATTGTGTGTGACGTAAATAATGTCTAATGGAAAAGACCAAGTTTCCCTTCCAATCACCAAGGGCAAGTTACATCACATGACTGAACCCTTCTCCAAAGCTGACGTTGTTAGACATGGCACTAAGCATCGAAGGGCTTGGTGTTTAGCAAATTGCTTCTGGACAGCACCCTGTATGAGGTCTGTGCATCAGAGAAAGACGAGGGTGAAGCGAGGGAGGCCCCCTGGGGTGCAGAATTTAGGGAGGCGCTCATGCTGGGGTGCAAGTGCTGACCCTGGAGACACAGCAGACCACCGCCCGGAACTGGCCAACACACAGGAAGGACCATATCCGAAACGCGTGATGCTCAGCCATCCTTTTAGGCAAGTCCCCATGGCCTTAAATGATTATTCTTGTCTGAGCTGAAAACTGACAATGTTCATGGCAAAAGTGAAATGTAAGGGCAGCGCGAGGTTGAGAATCCGGATTACACAGAATCAATAGTTGAGAGAAAAAGATAAGCAAATTAACATTTGAACAAGTGAATGTATTAGAGCCTCTGCATAGTTCAAAGGAGTTGGCACAAATGACCGTGCCTGTACCTCCGGGGAAGAAGTGGTTCTAAGCTGCCCAACTGGTTAAACTGACTTCCCCCTAAATAAAAAGTCTGACCCCCAGCGGGCAGGGGGCCATCAGGACACCGGTTTCCAAAACATAAAGTTCCCATGGGAAAAAGAAATGGCTTTGGAACAGCTTCCCCTCCCCGCTGCCCCAAAACTCGTGCAGTTAATCAGAGAAGGAAAGATATGCTCACTCTTGGTGGGAGACAGCCTGTTCTAAATATAACGGTAGAAAACTGGCTTCCACTCAATAGTTCAATGTGATTTCTATTTGCACTTCTAGATAATAGAGAAAAGCCTCCTCAGGCTTTGGCTCCTGGATCTATAGGTGCAAATAAAAGTTACAGAATGAAATGTCACTCTAAGAGCCAATTAGATTCCTCCTGGGGGCCGAGAGGTGTCAGGCTGCCTCAGGCAACTTGGATTCCTCCCTGCTCATTCTGTGCCCCTGGGGGCAGCAGAAGGAAGAAGGTGGAGCATCCGGGAGGTGTAGGGGACAAAGTGGAGAGGGAGGGGCACAGACCAGCGGCACCCCTGCTGTGGAGACCGAGGAAGAAGGAAGGTATTGTTGTTTGAAGAAGCATGCCTCGCCTCTCCAGAGCAGCTGACCAGCTCTTCTGTGTTCCAGGACTATCGAAGTTGTATTTTGGCTGATATTTGAGTTAAGGGGTGGTGGAGGGCAGAGGCACGAGGGCCCAGACAGACAGAGCAAGGAGGAAATCTCTGTCTGAACTCCTGACAACGACACCCCGAGATGGATATACCACCACAGGGTATTTAATAATAAAAAAAAAACAATCATTGGGGCAAAAAGAGTGCCTAGAGAAGCGTATTGTATTTAAGTGACATAAAAGGAAATAGAAAGGGTGGGAGAACAAAAGGGTAAGTGGAAAATATGAAAGCAAGAAGTGGCTGGAGTCTGAGGCAATTTTCTTGGCCATTACTCAGGGACGCAGGACTGGAAAGCATTAGTGGTTAATAAAGTTCATTTGAATAAATAGTCCAACCTAAGAGCCAGCGGCTGCATTCATGGATAGTCTCTGAAAGTGTAAATGAATCACGTGTCTCCTTTAAAAAATGTAATATATAACATGCTAAATACCACAGGAAGTTTGGGGAGGGAGAGGCAGGAGTGCAATGGTCCATGGTCTGGGCTGCCTCTCTCCTCCTCATCTGAAGCCTTTGTTTCTTCAAGGGGTCATGACTCTTAAGCTCTCGCACAAGGAAATGATTTATTTCCAACTATGGGGCACAAAAAGTAATATCAGAGTTTGCCAGCTATGATTTCTAAGCACAAAGTTAACATTTGTCTCAACTTAAACATCCCGGTGTTTTGGTGCAAAAAAGATTGCTCTCCCTTTGTCTCGAATTTTACATTATGCATTGGCTTCCTGGTCCTTTGGTCCATGTTACATGTCAGAAAATAAAATCAGAAATAATATGAACCCGAGGGTTTAGTTTCACACACAGCACCCTGTATGTCGGCCCAGGCTAATTTAAAAAAAAAATGCAAGAGGATAAATATTCGCCGCGTGGTTTCGATGAAATTTGAATTTGATTATTTTTCGGTGCCTCATGCATTATAAAAAGGGATACCATTATTAAGAGAAAATAGCCTCTGTAAGATTGGCTCGAAATATATTTTCAGCACTAGTGAAATAAAATGTTCTATTATTTCCACTAAATGCACACTAGTTCCTCATTGTGTTCACAGCCCAGTTACAAGTCTCCTAATTCTTAAAATCCTTGTGGTTTCTTAAAGGAGACATGCAACATGCTATAAAGAATAAGGTGGTCCCCAGTTATACTTTGAAGCTGGAGCTGGAGAAAACTGGGGAGTGATTTTGAGAACTGAGCTTGGTGACGAAGATGAAGCTACAGCTGGACCATGTGGGTGGGGTGGGCGGCTTTGTTTTTGTCTCCATCATCTCTCTCATTCTATCAGAGAAACATGCACACACTCTCCAACCCAGCCTGAGAGAACATCCGAGAACGACGGCTTCCATCTCGTACCTTGGCAGATGGGCAGATTGTCCCACGTGCCGTCGTCGCGACATAACGAAACCAAGTTGTACAGATCTGGGTAACGGATCTTGAATCCTTCGTGACAAGTGATGATTAGCTTATCTCCGTGTCTATAGGTCTTGTTATGAATCTCAGCATCTTCAATTTGAGGGATGCGGCAATCTGCAATCAGGTAAAAAGGACACCTTATTTTGGGAATTTAAAAATGGTTTTAGAGCATGGCTTCACAAGAAAGCTCTTATTTTCAGGTCTAGCCTCGACCTACACAGCAATCTGATACATGGCTCCTTATTTATCACTCAACTCAGGGCCCAGCAACAAGCAGCAGAACCTGGGATGCAGAGGAACAGGAAAGGGTGGCTCAGGACACAGTCACCCAAGGAACTTTGCTTCCTGCTTGTGATCCTCCACACCATACGGTTGACTTTGGAAAGAAGTGAGGAAAGATAAGGGTTGGGGATTCACCTGAATGGTCTATCGGGTTCCTCCCTTTTGCTGTTTGTGGACAGTACAGGCTGTCTGGCTGGTCCTGCCCAGTCACTGCCTGTGGGGTGAGGGCTTGTGCCTGCTAAGAAAATACGCTTTGCAGAAGAGCAGTGGGTGCTGAGCTGTGGCTGCATTTGCTATTAGCATTCCCCATCCACCTGATCTGTATGGAAAAGGTAAAGAGAGCTGCACACACCAATCTCGCAAAGGCTCAGGGCAAGCAACCTAAATGGAGTATGAGCAGAACGCATGTGGCTGGGCAAAGATGTAAGACTGGGAGAGAGGAGTAAGACGGTGCTGGAGGAGCCCAGACAACAAAGTGATGAAAAGATAAAGCAAACCAAATCAATTACAACCATCCGCTTCTAATTCTCTCCACTGCCAGTTTACCAGACAGGACTCTCCATTCTGTGTGCCAAGTTGGGACCCTCTCCCTCTGCCCCCTCCCACCCTAAATGCTACCCAGCTAGTCCCACCTAAGTCACGTTGGTCACAACGGGTCTCTCCATCTCTTATGAGTACATCTCTGTTGAATGCCTCTGATTCTCCATGTCTATATGTTGGTACGCTTGAGCTATTTATTTTTACTTTAAGAGTCAGATAGGCCCTGACTTACAGGTGGGTTATGGTCCAAGTCGGTTGCTTCTTAATTTTTTGAAACAAGGCAAAAATCCAACAATAGCACTTTTACAATCATAGAAACTTCCTCCAGAAATTTCTCAATGCTCCAAGAGATTGTGGGTTTCTCAGCCATTCCCCAGAGCCTATGGAATCCACGATAGGGTTGGATTAGTGTTAACAGGAACCGTGACCATCAAGTTCCTCTAAGCTTTGAACTGTCAGCTCTGTGGCACTGAGCCCTGGGGACCCTGACGCAGGGGGAAGGGGGGGAAAGAGCAGTGGCTGGCCGGTGGATGGCTCTGGTGGCTGGGAACCAGGGTGGCTTTAAAAAGAGCACATCCTAGGAGCTTTGAAATGGGGTGGGGCTGGGTTTACTGGCACAATGGGGAATCTGATAACAACAAACTCTAGGGCAGCCAGGTGACTCAGTTGGTTAGAGCACGAGCTCTGAGCAACATGGTTGCCGGTTCGATTCCCACATGGGCGAGTGAGCTGCGCCTGAACTGAGCTGCCGCTGAGCTTCCAACAGGCTGCTGGATGGCTCAGCTGGTGAGAGTGCATGCTCTTAACTACAAGATTGCCAGTTCGACTCCCGCATGGGATGTTGGGCTGCACCCCCCCCACCCCCACTACTAGATTGAAAGAGGCGACTGGACTTGGAGCTGAGCTGTGCCCTCCATAACTAAGACTGAAGGGCAACAACTTGACTTGGAGCTGATGGGTCCTGGAGAAACACAATATTTCCCTTCCCCAATTCCCCCACACTGCTCCCTTCCCCAATTAAAAAAAAAAACAAAACACAAACCTCTAGAAAACAGAATGTTAGTGATGGGAAAGCCTCAGGCAGAAGAGGACATCCCTGGCAGAGGAGCACCCTGGCAGCTGGGAGCGAAGGCATGGTGGCCATTAGCTGTCTCGTATGGGTCATCAGAAGTCAAATGCTGGTGAGCCCAGGCCTGCCTTATCTCAGCCCCCAGTACTACTGTTAGCTCGAGAGCAGGACCTGTGTCGCCCTCTTCCTCTGACATTCCCTCCGGGCCTCCAGACCTTTGCATATACTTGGCGAAGAAGAAGTGCTGAGGGGAGCCTTGTAGATCTCTGCCCAAGAAACTGCAAGCACCCGGCCCTGTCAAAAGGCTGATCTGGCAGGTAAGCCTTCCCCTGAGGGACCCATCATCACTCCTCCCTTTGCCAATGGACTTCAACAGAGTCTTGGCTGGAGAACTCTGTTCTGGTTTCAATTTTACCTTTCATGTTGGTGTTTCAGGCTGTTGAAGGGGGTTTTCTGACTGTTCATTTTTTTAAAATTGATTTTATTGGGGAATTGGGGGAGGGGAGCAGCATTGGGGAATCAAGGAAGGGGAACAGACAAGTGGCTGTCCTTTTTGTTCTTCAGTCTAGTTGCGGAGGACGTCGCTTCACTGGCCCATGTTGGTATTATCATTGTGCTCTTCCCGGGTGAGGCAGTCGCTCGCCGGCCATTGGACAGCCATTGGACGGCCGCTCACGGCGGCTCAGGGCAGCTCACGAAAGAGCATGCCAGCTGCCGGCCAGCCCCACTGCAGTCTTTGCTGTTGCTGGTGACTCAAGGCAGCCCATCTCCAGGTCGAGCTGTTGTTCACCATCTTAGCTGTAGAGGGCCCTCATGTGGGATCCGAACCGGGGCCCTGCTGCTCAGAGCTGGCATCCCAAGCTAACTCTTAACCAATGCACCACTCAGCTGGCCCCTGACTGTTCATGTTTAGCTAATAGTTTTTCTACTAGAATATCTGAATTCCCCAAAATCAAACCCAGAATACTTCTGACTGGAGTTGCAAGATAACTGACAACTCTGCACACCATTGCTGCCCTCTTCTTAATGGAAAATGTAAATTTTTTTTTCAATATCACTATGCAGAAATTATTCATAACAAATAAAAACACATTTATCAAGCCACCCATCTGTAAAAGCTTGGCTGTGAATAGATCCTATGGCAGTAATTTATATGAATAAACAACCAGTTTCATGATTGATTTAAAACTGATTCAAGAATTAACCAGTATACTCAGGAGGTGGCCAGCCATAGGTAGTAAATTCAATGAATGTCAGTGTTCATTTGGACATTGGGGACAGTGGAGAGTGGCTGACTGGGTGCAGAAGCACCCAAGCCTGTTTCCAAGGATGGTTTTTCTGCATAGTGGGCTATAATATAGAATGCTTTGAACTTCTAATTAGAACTCCAAGTTTCCATAAAAAGGAATTGGGGATGACTGCAGAGCATATGACACAAGGTTCAAAGGGAATTCACAGCCTCCCAAATCCCAGTAATTATGTACTCTAGTCAAAGAAGGGTCACCGTAGGGAGTGACACAGGATCAGTTTATTATGTGAGTGGAGCCACCGCGCAACTGGGAACTCAGAAGTTAGAGTTTAAACTCCACGAAGGAAGAGAGACCAGGCAGGGCTGTGCCCTAGGCATAAGGACAGAGTTGAAATAGACCAGCTCTTACAGAGCCTAACAGTAAACCTCTACAAGTGAAAAGATCGTCCCAAGACTTGCCAGTCTTTTTATCCATAATGTCTGGCACCTAATCCCTGCTCTGAATGAGTGGGAAGTAGGAAGAACTTGTCAGCTGCAGTAGTTACTATGGACCTTATTTCTATGGACAGAGAGAAACCAGGATCTTTAGTATCTGAAAACAATTGTGTCATCTTCATTGATTCTAAGATTTAAAATAGAAACAACACGACTTTCTATTGTACAAATTCATCTGGTAGACAGGAAGAATTTTGAAGAGCCACTTCAAAAATATCGTTACCAAGGACCACGAAAGAAAGGTCTAGTGATATCTGATTCCATCATGTAGAATCAGGTAGACAATCAAAACTTATGCAGACAGGACATCAATGGGCACTTTGGGGGTGTAACTTGAGGAATATCAAAGGCTTCCATTCCAGAAATCACCTTGCACCAGCCTAACACTGTCATTATTTTTGTATCCTGTAAAAATGGAGATTTCATGTAATGAATAAACACATAAGGGGATAAAAGGCCCTAAGGCAGTATTACACATTTATATCTAACTACAAATTAATTGATCAAGTTAGTTAGCAGGGAGCAGAGTCCTCAAGGAAGGAGGAGGACTAGGAAAAGAAATTTTAAAGAGTATGTGCCATGTGTTAGATTTGCTTTTCTATAAATGTTGGTTATATGGGAAAATTATTCTGATTCCTTAAAAATGCCAATTTTTGACATCAGTCTTCCCCAAAAAAGTGTTCCCAGGAACATGTATACACGATACACACTCAGAGATTCACAATTCATATTAGCGTATTGGTAAGGGCTCTCAACATCATGCTGTAAAGAATGGATTTTGTTCAAGTCAGCATTTGTAAAGCTTATCTATGCATCCATCCATTTATCCATTCATTCGGTGAACCGAACACTTGCTCTAGGCCCAGTACGTTCCAGGAGCTAGGGATAGAAAAAATTTAAGGATTCTTACTCTGCTGCCACTTGCAGGGTGGGAGACTGTTGGCAAATACATGGGCAAGAAAACAACAGGCTACGATCACTGCTATGATGAGCCCATAACAGGTGGTAGGGACTGACTCATGTGATAGGGATGGATGCAGGCACTCCTCTGATTTGGGTACACAGGAAAGGCCCCTTTGAGGAAATGATATTCACTCGGCTGAGACCTAATGACAAGGAAGACTCAACATGAGTGAAAGTGGAGAAGAACATTCCAAGCAGAGGAACAGCTAGTGCAATGCCAGGAGGAACAAGCTGTTTTTCCTTAAAGACACAAAAGAAGAACGGTGTGTTTGGAATATTGTGAGCAAGAGGGAGATGGAAAGGTCAGGTCACGTAGGGCCTTATAGATTAGGGATTCGGGTTTTATTCTGGTGCAATGAGAAGCTACTGGAGCTTTCTAGGCATGGACCATGACATGATCTGCTTTATATCCTAAAGCGTTTGCCGGATGTGCAGTAAAGGATTAACCCTATCCAAAGAGAGGTTTGACCTTGGCCTTCACCTCTAAACCCTAGGAATGTTCTACCTGAGATGAGTGTTGATCTTTGTTTATCTGGAAACTTTGGGCCACACCAGATGCTAACAATACGATTTAGACTGGGGCTGGGGATGGAGTTTGGTCCGCGCAGTACCAGCTTCATTTTGAGGGAGACTAGAGACTAAGGTCAGCCACATAAGTAGTCAACCATCTCTATAGGACCAAGCCCCAGTAATAATGTTGGATGCCAAGCCTCAGGGGAGCTTCCCTAGTTGTCAGTACTCCATGTGTATTGTCACACATGGTTGCTGGGAGAAATGGGCGCTCTCTGTACAGCTCCACTGGGCGAGGACAACTGCAAGTTCATGCCTATCAATGCTGAACACAGGCATATCCTGTAATGCAATAAGTCCATTCTTAGGTATAGATCCAACAGAAGGGTGTATCTGCGTTCGCCAAGAGGCGTGTTTATATATGCTCAGAGCAGCACTATTTCTAAAAAAAAAAAAATAACCCAATTGGAAAAAAACCCGTAAATTCCCATAAACATCAGGATATTCACATTATGGCCTATTCAGATAATAGAACACTAGGCAACAAACGACAGCTACATGCAATAATTTGCATGAATTTCACAAACATAAAGTCAAAGACACCCAACATAAAATAATACTTCCTCCATAATCTCATGTATATAAACTAAAAAATGAGGCACAAGTAAATTAAACTTAAAATAGTACCATGTTTAGGAATACATACTTCTGGGCTAAACGATTACCAGGGGACATGATCACCATGGCTCAGGAATGGGGTTACCCCTGAGAGGGAGGGAGGGAGGAGGCAGTGACTGGGAGGCGGCTTCTGGGGTGCCAGCAGTGTTCTACGTCATTACCTGGAGAGTGGTGTTTGCTTTGTGATAATTCACTGGACTGTTTGGTTTTGTGCACTTTTCTATGCACATGTTATATTGGGTTGTTGGAAAAGTCATAATATATTTTTTCTGACTTTTGTTGCAAAAATGTGTCATGACTTTTCTGATAACCCAATATTTTATGAATTTAACAAAGATTAAAACAATAATAATAATAACAACAACAACATTAATCCAGAAAGAAGAGTAAGGAAACTCATTGGAAAGGTCATGATCCTTCCCAACTAAACTGAGAGCCTCTGGGCCTGGCAAGTAGAGAGTGCTTCACAGCATTTGAGGAAATAAATGATCAAATATAATATGTTGGGGTGGCATTTAAATTCCCAAAAGCATAAAGCCTTGATAATTTTCCAGAAAGTTTTCTGAATGCAATTTGGCCTCTTATGTAGATACACAGGTTGTTGGAGAAACTGGGTTTCATTCAGAGAGGTTTTCCCTAGAAGACAAATCTACCAGATTTCTTGCTTTGCTCTCGATAAAGAGAGTTTTAAGTATTTTACCTTTAAAGAAAGTTTCAGGTCTCTTTCCACTTTCTAGACAGTAGCTCTCATTTTTGACAGCAGGGAAGTTACAGAAAGCATGTGGTTACCAGAGCTAAGCTCACAAGAAAAATTTAGAAAGGCAGTTCAAATGCCATTCTTGTGGTTTCGAGGTTCTACCTACCTCTTGATATTTTACTGGTCGAGTGCCTATGGCAAGTATTTCAAGGTGTGCTCTGAGGCCCACCAACAGGGGGCTCTCCCCGAGGTGCCTGCTAAATCCAGATTCCTAGAGCATACAAACCTCTAAGAGTAGGTAGGCCTGGAAATGTGCATTTTGAACATGCCTCTCGGGCAATTTCCATGAAGTCAAATGTTGAGAACTGCTGTTTGATGACTAGATGGAAGACAGCAGTCCAAATGCAGAGGCTGGCTCAGGTTTACCAAGCACTGCCCACCCCTTAGTAGCTATGTCAGATCAATTTAATGAAGAGCAGAATCTAATCTGTGTGGGCTGGGAGGCAGCTATGCCCCTGAGGCCTCTCGCACCCGTACCGTAAGCCCAGTGCGGGGTTGGAGGAGCTGTGCATGAGAAGCAGCACTCTCAAGATGCTGACTGATTGGGATGCTACGGCCAGCCCTGAAATGCTCAAGACTGGCATGAAGGAAGATGAATTTCATCTGCAATGGGTTGGGAAGGACACCCATGGGGTGGCCCTGCATTTTTCATAAGCAGCCAACCTATTTCTGGGTCTTTTCCATTGAGAGCTGTGAACACCTCTTTTCTAGGGAATTGTCATGATCAGCATGGGTTCGAGGTTGCTAACAATCACATCTTGGCCTTTATACATGATCTGACAAGGATCTGTACACATGTGGAGGCTGTCTTTCTGCATTTGCCTAATGATTCGGCAACTTCAAGCAACTCCTTACCTCCATGGCCCTTGTACAGAAAGGGTGAAATCCCAGTGCTCATGTGACACGGGAGATGACATGAGGCAGCTGGTAAAGGCTGCTGTGACTTGGATTTTCCCTGTGCACATACAGGGGGTCTGTGAACCCTTGTCCATGGCGGTCCAGCTGTCACCTTGCCACAATAATAACGGATCATTTCTGTCACTTATCTTTGCTGCCTCTGACCCCGTCTGACCTGACCTTATTTCCCCTGGATTTTCTTTTTTTCCCTTCAAGTCATGACCACATTTAAGTTAATCTTTTTAAGAACAGAAGACAAACTCACACTGAAGCCGCAAGGGAGCAAGAGGGAAGCAGTGATTTCTATTACAAGAAGCATAAATAAGACATGACAGTGGTCCCGGGGACAGGGAGGGGTATCCCTGTGCTCTTTCCCCATCTGAGGAGATGGAAAATGAGAAGAGAATCTCTTAGGGGAAAGACATGCAAATACTTGCCCTGGTGGGCACAGGCTGCTGTTTCTGATAACCCATGTCTAAGGCAACAAGAAAGAAATCTCAGATGATAGAAATTGTACACAAGAAGAAAGGGATTCTAAATAAAACATGTTTAAAGCACCCATCTGTTTTGGTAAAGGCTCTGGAGATGGGAGACAGCTCACCTTAATATAGGAGTAACCATAAAAAAAAGGAGTATGAATTTCCTGCTTTTGAAAAATGCCTGTGCCCCACACTTAAAATGCATAAAGGAGCTATCTGCCATCGTTGCTGCCAGCTTTAGCTTGTGAGTCAAGTTGAATCTTTTAATTAAAAATGTATAATGTAATAACAATACTTAAATTCACATTGCACCTTTTCCCTCAGGAAGCTCAAAGAACCTTCTTAACATCAAATTATTCATCGTTGATAGCAATTCTGGGCAGGTCTACGGGCCTCAAAATATTTTAGTAAGTACTTAAAAATAATGCTTATTGAATGAATTCATTGTATTTCCCTGTTGCAGTCTGCAAGGAACTGGGCACAGAAGGGTTAAGCATGGAGACATCGCAAGTTGGGGCAAGGACATGGACAGATCATCTGTGCAATAGGCGACCTTCATCCCTAACCAGAAAACGAGGGAGACTGAGACAAAAAGTGTAGGAGGCAGGGGTAATTGAAATTCCCTGGTGAGCTTTTAGACATACCTATGTTTGAACTCCCGCTGCCCAGAACAACTAAAATTGAATCTCTTGGAGAAAGTTCCAGGCCCGTTACTTCTTAAAGTTCTCTGGGTGATTTTGGAATGCAGCCTGGGTCGTGTGCCACCCATGTAACAGAAAGAGCCCTGAGCTACCAGTCAGACTGTGGGTCTCGATTGCGTTTATTTGCCATGTGATTTGTGAAAATCACTTAAACTCTACAGGCTTTGGTTTCTTCCTTGTAACATGACAACACTGACATCCTCTCATGCTAAGAATTAATGATCTCCCAGGAGCTCTGCGTAACACTGGAGAAAATCATGCTCTCTTTCTCCTTGTAAAGCAATATCAGGCCATTGCTGCAAGAGTGGGTCTCAAACTGTCTTTCTATGTAAGAATCAGCAGGAGTTTACAAAATATATATGCAGCCTTGGCCTCACTCCTAACATCCTAATGCAGGAGGTCGGAATGTACATGTTTAACAAGTTCTTGATGCACGTGGGCCTTGCCACACATTTTGGGTACCAGAGTCCTGTGTGAACAGGTCTTACCTGTGTGAGCAAGATGCCTCCCCCATGGGGTCTGAGACTGGGCCCCTGATGATATATGTCACCTGCTCCAGCTCCCTTTCCCTGCGAAAAACCATGTTTGGTCGGGTGAGATGAGCAGACTGGAGAGCACAGACCTAGGTTGGCATCCCAACTCTGCCATTGGCTACCTATGAGACCATGGGAAATTTAGCCTCTCTGAGCCTCCATGTTCTCATCTGGGAAGTCACATGATAGAATCTACTTTGTAAGGCTGCAGGAGGAATTGGAGAAGATAATGCATACAAAGCCTGGTACCAAATACATATGAGAGACACCTCCTCAAAACACAGCAGTCTTGTGAGAAGGGTAAACAGAGGCAACGTGCAGGCCAGGAGCAGGTCTAGGGGCTGGGGATGGGCAGGGTACCACATACCAAAGAAGCCTTTGGCTTCAGTGATGGGGGTGGGGCAGGTTCTGGGTTGATGTCTAGGGAGCGCCCTCCTCATTGCACCATTGCCTCTCTGAATCCCTGACCATCTTTGTCAGCATCCCCAGAGTGCAGGACCTGGGACAGGCTGCTCAATTCCCAGTGCCCCATGGAAAACGCCATTGACAGCACCATTTGCTGCCGGCGAAGCCATAATAAAATATGCACCAAGCCAATCAGAAGTATGGCAAGGATGAATACTCATGTGCTTTCCTAGCGGGTGAGTGACTAAAAATGGCTGGAACCAACTGCTCTTGGAGCCCAAAGGTGCCAAACAAAAGGCCAGAAAACAAACAAACAAAAATGAGCAACTCCTGAAGGAGTTCAGTGTGAATACTTGTGGACAAAAACCCACAATCAGGGATGCAAATCTTAACCAGATCACCTGTCTAAAGGGGATATCAGGAGAAGACAGAGGTTGATGAGCCCCATCAGACCAACAAGTAGCCAAGTGACAAAAGATGACAGGCCGGGCAGCAGCCACAGGAAACAGCCACTAGTGCGCTGGGCCTCTCTCGTCTGTCTCAGGGGTGAGAGCTGCCTGCACAGACATGCAGGTGATAAATGATAACAGCTAGCGTGTGGAGCTGATCACCACATGCACCATGGCTACAGCATGTCATTTGTACCCACTCATCCCTTTCAGATTGAGGGCTCTTTTCCAGGAAGTATGGAAAGGCCAGATGAAGTGGTTCTTTGGGTTGTCAGGCAAAGCTCATGGGTTCCAACCATGTTTCCCTGCTCCCAGGCTACTCTGGTGGGCCTGCAGGTTGTACCAGGTGTCAAGCAAGGGACTATGCTGGTGGGGTCATTCTCAGAGAGAGAAAAGCCATCTCAAGGTGGGGGTGGCTGTCCTTACAGGGCAGTGCTTTGTGGGGAACATTATATAGGTGATTTACGCAATTCTTTTGTCTCTTACTTGATCCTTCTGCTCCTCTCCAGCTCAAAAGGAACTGACGGCCAACTAGAGGAAGGATTTCCTGAAAAAGCCCCCCCCCCACCGCCCCGGGGCTCCGTCAGTTAATTCTCAAATCCAGTGCACTCTGTGGAGGAGGCACATCTAAGCTCTCAGTGATGGCGTTAGGCTGGGCTTGTTCAGAGAGCATCACAGCTGGCCCTAAGCTGGTCTGGAATCTGCTCTGAAAGACTCGGGCTTAAACAAGCTGTAGGTGAGACTCCTGCGACTCCAACCCCACCAACATCCTTTTTTTCTTGGCTTCGCATGGACTGATCTGAGGTTGAGTTGCAAGGAGTGACCGATATGACCACTGACTATTCGCAGAGCTGCTCAAGGCAGGAAAACGGAAGTCTGCAGCAGCTCGAATTCAGTCTTCCTCTCCGTCCATTAGCCCGGACGCCAGAAGAGAAAACTCAAAGAAAAGAAAAGAAAAAGTGTTTCTGAAAGAGAAGCAGATTGTCTACACCTAAAAGAGCTCAAGGGATACCCTGAATCCACCCAGAAGCCAAAGCTCCGGCTAGAGATGTCTGACCTTTAAAAATATCCCAAACATCCTCCCCAGCCATGAGACGCCTAAGCATGGAGGGACCTGAGTGCTACAGAACATTGTCTCAGAATCTCAGGGAGGCTCTCGCCCTACCCAGGAACTATGCACTATGATGGATTTAGTTCTCTTTTTTTAAAAAAGCAAAAACTTCTGTCTGGGTAGTATAACCAATGTCATAAGACCTGAGATGTGTTCTGCATCTCAGCTGTACCAAGAAATAGTTAAGGAATGAAATCTTTCCATGAATATTGATAATAAATAGGTTTTGGCATGACCTAGGCTGATGCTTCTCTGTCCCTCCCACACGATATTTGTTCATAATACAAATGGATTTGAATTCATTTTATTGGAGTCACGTTGGGATATTTACTTTTTAAAATACTACTTCTTTATTCATGCAAACCATAGTCTGTGTCACCCCAATGCAGTCCCGACCCCTATTAAGTATTGCAGGCTGGGATAGCATCTTTCCATGTCTTGATGTGACGTGTGCTAAGTGTTTGCAAGATGAATTTATGTAAAGTCAATCTTATTTCCCCTCTATCTTTATTTTCTTATGAAATGTGGGAAAGGACTGTGTCCCAGGGACAGTGTCCCCCCACAGCCCTAGGTGAGTGGCTTTGCAAAGGCAGAGGCCCAGGTGGTGGCTGTCACCCCAGCCTTTAGTGACTGCACTTACTACGTAAGCAGCCCTGTGCCCACACAACATATTTTCAGGCCTTTATCAACTCCAGGCTCTCTTCTCCACCATACTCATTACCTCCCCTGCCCCCTGGATCATAAGCATTCTGACCCCTGCTTAGGGGTGTGGCAGCTCTAGTCTTACAGACATCTCTAAGCATCTCTAGGCTGGGGGTCGGGGTGTCAGGAATTAATTCATTGTCTGTGTCATCAGTCCTGAAAGTCCAAACTTCTAGACATTGAATTTATTGGAATAAAGGGGTGCATGGGAGAAGAGAGATGGCTGGCATGTGTGGCAGAGTGAAGTGGAGAATAAAAAAGAGGGAACCTGTGAATGCACAAGAAAATGGGCATCTTGCCTTTCTGCAGAGTCTTTACTATTATAAAGCATTTTAATGCATGTGAATTTATTTTTTAAAAATCTGCATCTCAGTTGGGCTGGCCTAGTGGGGCGTTGGTTAAGAACTGGCTTGTGAAGCAAGCAGCCCTGGTTCGGATCCCACATATGAGGGCCAGTGACACTGCCCTCTACAGCTAAGATGGTGAACAACAGCTCCACCTGGAGCTGGGCTGCTGTGAGTCCCCGGGGATGGCATAGCTGCAGCCCCTGCTGCAGTGGGCTGCCATAGGCTACAGTGAGTGGCTGGCAGCCAGCGTGAGCTGCCAATAGCCGTGGTGAGCGACATCCAGAGGCTGGCGACCGATCTGCCTCATCCAGGAAGAGCGCAATGACGATACCAACGTGGGCCAGTGAAGCAACGTCCTCCACAACTAGACTGAAGAACAAAAAGACAGCAACTTGTCTGTTCCTCTTCCCCGATGCCCCAACGCTATTGCCCTCCCCCAATTCCCCAATAAAATCTTAAAAAGAAAAAAACATGATGGCTTAGAATTACTTCCAGCCCCACTGCTTACTCATCAGCTGTGTGACCTTGACAAAGTACAAGTGAACATCTCTGAGCCTCAGTTTCCTAATCAGAAAATGAGGACAATAAGACTCAGCTTGAAGGATGGTTGTGCATGTTAAATGAGGTAGTGAATGTGAAACGCTAAACTGTGATGACCTATGAGAATGAGGTAACTTATTATTGTTATTACTATTACCACCATGTAACAATTCATTAACCTTCTGAGAATTACCTGACAAAGGGAAACAAATGAATCCAGCAGCCCTTACTAGCCCTTACTATTCACCCAGCATAAATCCTGATCAGCGAGAAAATGGCCATTTACAAATCAGGGGGAAGAAAACTTCTTCCTTGCTACATAACACCCATGGTATATACACTTCTAGGGGTCTCTGCCCCCTGTAAACCACTTAAAAGAAAGAGGGCTTCTTAGGACATGAATAATGATGATTTTCCTCCACCATTAGGGCACCAAAAGCAATCTCTTTATACAGATCTTTCAAAGACCAACAAAATGAGTATTAATATTAAAAATCAATACTCCATCGTATCATACTTAGAAAGGCAGTGCCTGTTCTTCCACACCTGCTAAAAGTGATGGTTAGAACACAACATCGTGATTGGAATGCAGGGTCCTGGACCCCCTCTTTGGAAACACGTGGTCTCATTTTAGGTTGCATCATGAAAGAGCTGACATTCCACTGCTATCCCCACTTACACAGCCCCCACCCAAACATTCGTGGCTAAATCTTAATTTGGCATACAGACTATACAACCGAAGCCCCCCACTCCCACATGATTTTTCACCCCCTTTCTTGGAATTACTATATATTAGGAAGCTATATGTACAGGGTTACAAAAAGCTTGTCCAAAAAGGGGTAAAAATTTTTTCCCCCCAGGATGGCAAAATAAAAGAGGGCCTTTATCTCTGGACAATATTCAGAAAGCTTTTTGGTTTTCTTTGTTCTCTGATGCTCTTGAGCTTGTCTGGGTTTTAAGCACTGGGTATCTGCGGCCATCGGTGTTAGCAGGGAAGTTTATAGATACAAATAAACTTTTAATTAATGAGATCATATGGAAACCACAGCTTGCATGGGCTGCGTGTGAGAGGAAAAAAAATGAATTTATTTTTTACAAAAATCTTAATCCTTTATATTAATTTTGGCTTAAAAAATACCTTGAAAAATAAAGGTAAAGATAGCAAGTATTGTAAGGGGAAAACACCATCCTATCCATCCTTTAAGATTCCCATAAGGAGAATCATAATGGGTGCTTGTCAAGTTAAATTATTTAAAAAGTTTTAAGTTATAAAGAAGATACATATTAAATCAGAATAGTAGTTTAAATGCCATTATTATAAAAGCTCCATCCCAAAAATAATTTCAATAATGATGTTAAAGAGAAACTGAAACTCATTTTCAATTAATTCAATTCTATGCCTCATGGAAATTTGGAGCCAGAATTAATTCTTTTTTTGTTTTGTTTTTGGTTTTTTTTGAGGGCAGTGTCACTGGCCCTCATATGTGGGATCCGAACCTGGGCCGCTGGCATTCCAAGCCAGCTCTTAACCACCGCGCCACTTGGCCAGCCCCAGAATTAACTCTTAATTCACACCTATTCCTACTTCAGCCCTACAGAAACTTGGAGATAAATAATCAACAATTTGGCATTCCAATTAATTAAACTCAATGCATTCATTTAAACTCTAAAAGTATCAACAAAAGTAAAAACAAACAAATATATATATATATATATATATATATATATATATATATATATATAGTTGTTTCAACCAACTGAATTACAGATAATTGATAAAAGTAAAAGGATATCTTGTCATAACCAATACATTTAGGGATAATTGTTAGAAATAAATGCCTACCTTGTCAATCTGTCTTTGCTTGCCAGTTCTTTCTTTCCTTAAATGAACCACATCTAACCGAGAACTGATGAGGAGCAATTGATTTAATCCTCTGAGTAACAGGCATTGCCTGTATCATTATATATATAGTTTTCACCCAATATATTTACTGAGCCTTTTTATTGAGCAACAGGGAAATGAGCGTGGAGTTGGCAGCCCAATAATAAATAGCCCTAATGTTATCTGATTGCTCTCTTGCATTGACAAAAATGGTGATAAATTGGATTGTAATGGAGGTAGAGAAGGGAGACAATTACTTCTAATGCTGAGATGAATGTATCCGCCACTCCCGCCCTCCTTACACAACGACTGCTGGCCTCTCAGCATGCACATCTAGTCCGGAAACAGACAGCAGCCCAGGGGACTGATGCCTGAAGCACAAATAGCCTTGTACCCCTGCGACCATAGCAGCTTCATGGGAGGGGGAGGGGAATGGGTTTCAGCACTTTACCTTCTTGCACGCAGATGGGCTTATCGCTTGGGATCCAGCCTAAGGTTCCATTAAAGTGCTTCATACACAGTCTCTTGGTAGAACCCTTCAACTTGAATCCGTCTTGGCAATGAAACCGGGTGACAGAGCTTTCAAAGAACACTCCTCCACTGGGCGTCCTGAAGCCATTCTCAGGGACGCCTGGGTCAGCACACACCTGAAGGTCATCGAACCCTATATTAACAGAGAAGAAA
Source organism: Aselliscus stoliczkanus (assembly GCA_033961575.1). Taxonomy (NCBI): domain Eukaryota; kingdom Metazoa; phylum Chordata; class Mammalia; order Chiroptera; family Hipposideridae; genus Aselliscus; species Aselliscus stoliczkanus. The sequence continues at coordinate 12,757,306 of CM066734.1, forward strand.
AGGTGCCTCTGAATACATTCTCATGCGAAGGGTCTTCCTAGATAAATGGCAGACACTGTATAATTTCCAACACACTGGTCCACCCAACTACACCAATCAAACAGCCAAGAATACAAGCATTCTAGTGTACACGTCCACATTGCTTTTTGCTTTTCTCTTAGAATAGTGCTCTTTAGTGCTCTTTTTGTTTCTAAGATTTTATTGGGGAATTGGGGGAGGGGAACAGCTTTGGGGAATCGGGGAAGGGGAACAGACAAGTTGTTGTCCGTTTGTTTTTCAGTCTAGTCGTGGAGGATGTTGCTTCACTGGCCCATGTTGGTATCATCATTGCACTCTTCTCGGGTGAGGCAGATCGGTCGCCGGCCTCTGGATGGTCGCTCACCGCAGCTCTTGGCAGCTTACTATGGCTGCCAGCCGCTCACACTGGCTGCCGGTCACTCACGGTAGCTCAGGGCAGCCCACTGCAGCCCCACTGCAGCCTATGCTGTCACCAGCGACTCACAGGAACGCAGTTCCAGGTCAAGCTGTTGTTCACCATCTTAGCTGTAGAGGGCAGAGTCACTGGCCCTCATATGTGGTATCTGAACCTGTTGCTCAGAGCTGGCGTGCCAAGCCAACTCTTAACCAATGCACCACATGGCTGGCCCTTTAGGGTTTTTAATTCCATGGCCAGGTTAGCCCTTCAGGGACGTCATAAGAGTAGGGAGAGGAGGCAAAGCAAACAACAAAAGGCATACAAGATGGTTAAGTGCCCAAACCGAAGTACAAAATGCTGAAGGGAACTTAGGAGGGAGAAGGGTTCCCAAAGGTCGAGGAAGAAGGAGGCATGTGAGCCTGGCCTCGAAGGATGGGTAAGATTTCAACAGACAGAACTAACTTTGTGGAGGGAGGCATGAATGATGTTCTAATGGGAATGGCATAAGTGACAACTGGTGCTGGAGGGAGCAGCCATGTTTGGGGCATAGCAAGTAGGCATGAGAGTTGTACAGAGTGTGTGGAAGAGGTATGCTGGGAACACTCCCCTTCCCCTGCCTCTGCCCCTGCCCCTCAACCCCATCTACCAGGCCTCGTTCAAGTTCATCCTCCTCTGGGATGCTTCCTTAACCCCACGCTCCCCTATCCTCTGTGTCCCACACTGTCATGTGAACACAACCCTGTGTTGAGTTCTTTGGAGAATGGCCACCTCTCAGCAGCCCTTGAGCCCTTCAAGCCAGGTCTTGTGACTTTTTCATCTTTGTATACCCAGAATCTCTCAGAATGTCCTGCAGAGTGAACGCTCCATAAATGTTTGCTTAATGAATAAACAGAGTTAGAAAAGAGAACTGGAGACATATTAATTAGGGTGACCCCAGGAAGCCAGGCTGAGTGAGGAGGTAAGTGTGAAGCCAGGGGGCAGGGCAGTGGGTACAGGGAGGCTGACAGGATGGCAGCTTGAGGAACAAACTGAAGCTTGGTTAGGAAACCAGGCAGTGTGTGTGTGGGGGGGGGGGTAAGAGGTGATGGGCTTGAAAGGGCATGAGAGTGCTGGAGGTGGCAAGGAGGGCACAAAGTGTGAGGAATTTCAGTTCCAGGCCCCCTTGACAACTGACTGGAAGTCAGGGTGAGGCAGTTGCCCAGCCGGCTCAGACAAAGACAGATCCTTGAAACAAAAATGGCTGTCATGGGCTGGTTGGGGAAGCCAAGGATAGGAAGGGGGGGTGCTCAGTGTGCACAATGTCTGGATGTACCCTCCAAGGGAAGCAACGTACGCATACTCCTCAGTGCCACGAAGGCTTTCTACTCCATTTCCTTACAAAATCAATTGACAAATCCTCATTGAGTAGGTACCAAGAACAGACATGCATGGCTCCGTCTAGATGGGGTTTAGTGTGCTCATCCACCCCCACCTTCAGCACAGCTGCTGGTGCCAGGTGGGGCTGGACATGGCACAGGGGCAGGAATAGCCGATGCTATCCTATAAAATTCCAACACAGACCCAAAAGACAGCATCCCTGGGGCTCTTGGAGGATTTACCTAGTTTCCAAGTGATGCCCACATATTGGGCTCATCAGATATTAGATCCTCTCTAACATACTGAGTTTGCAAAATGTCCTCAGCTAGAAGGTGGCTCCCCCATCTCAGCTTGTAAGTGAGTCTCATGTGAGACTCACTTCCTGCCCTCCCCAATTAGCCCCATGACCCTGGACATTCTGCCAACATCACTGTGCTGAGTCCATAGTAGTGGGATGTCCAGAGTCATGGTTGAGGTACACTCCGTGCAGAGTTCATGAGCAAGGAGGGAAGAGCAGACAGCATCCGCATCCGACTACCACACCTTTAAGGAGGAGCAGGCTGATATTTTATCACACAGAGGATGCTTTTATTATTATTATTATTATTATAGTTGGCATATACCATTATATTAATTTCAGGTGTACAACATAGTGATTCGACATTTATATGCCTTACAAGATAATCACCATGAGAAGCCTAGTAAGCATCTGTCACTGTGCAAAGTTATTACGATTTCATTGACTATATTCCCCAGGCTGTACATTACATCCCTGTGATATATTTATTTTATAACTAGAGGTTCACACCTCTTATTCCCCTTCACTGCTTTTACCTGTCACTCCCACCCCCACCCCTCTGGCACCCATCCGTTTGTTCCCTGTATCTATGAGTCTGTTTGTTTTGTTTTTTTTGTTCATTTGTTTCGTTTTGTTTTAGATTCTACACATAAGTGAAACAGAGACCTCTTCTGTGAACCATCATCCAGGTTTCTTGCCCTCCTCTGTCACGTGGCAGTAACTCTGGTGGGAATGAGTGCCCCAACCACCCAGGCCATGTCCCAGCCGGGCAGACGGGGTGATTCACACAGGGAGGGAGGGGCGATAAAGTCCTGAGAAGTCATTAGGGAATGGCTTGATGTTTTTATTTCAAAGAAAAGTACTGTGGATTGTCAAGTGCTTCCTAAATGACAAATGCCAACAATATCCTTGAGTCTTAGCGGTTTCAGGATGGATCCTTTCAACGTATACCCGTTATGGTATTGAGGTGGAGTAACGGGTAACGATGGAATTCCTGACTCCATCACAGCCCCGAAAGCCCCGCGGCATAGACTAATGGAGCCCCATGGTGTGGACATTTCAGGTGGTCTGTATGTGAAGTCATTCTCTCACACACTCTGTAAGTCAAAGAGAGCCTGTATGCTCTAATAGCATGTGGAGGGGCACAGGTGTCTCCATGTATGGCTATTGAAGGGTAAGCTAAATGCTGCAATGGAGGATGGGGATGTCTCTGGAAGGCCTCCAGCTGAATCTTCATGGATGAGGGACATTAGCCAGACAGAGGGAAGACGGGAACTGCAGGGACAGGTTAGAGGGCACAGAGGAGGGAAAGGCATCATTCTGCCAGGTGGGGGCCACGGGGCCACTGTAGGTAGGACCTTGGGGGTTAAGGGAAAGAAAAGAGATGGAGGCAGATCCTGAAAGCTGTATGTGTTAGCAAAGATCAGACATGATACAGGGGTGGGGATTGAGAGTTTTGACCAGGGACATGAGAGGGGTGAGATTTGCATTTTTGAACACTCTCTCATACCCACATGTAGGACTGGCTGGAATAGACCCAGCAGGACAGGCAAAGATCATCAGAAATGCTTTCCAGGCCATCAACTGCACCTCAGGATGGTGGGCATGGCTTTGGAAAGACAGATCCAAGGATCCAGGCTCTCTCTGGGTAGGAGGGCCCAGGGGCTGGACGTTTATAGAGCTCTCCAAATCCAACTCCTGCCTGAAGGCCAGCGTTTGAGAACTGTGGAATTTCAAGGCTATTGCAGTCATCAGGGTGAGAAATGATGAGTCAGAAATAATGTGGAGGCAATGGAATAGAGACGGCCACAAGAGACATTAAGGATACAGAATCACAAAACCTGGTGACCGACTGGATCGCGGATGAAGTAAGAGGAATGATGGAAAAGAGAGGCGTCTAGGATAACCCCGGTTCTGATGTCCATGATGGAGTAGATGGTGATGCCATGCACTCAGGTTGATAGGACAAGGTGAAGAGTGGGCCTGGGAGAATGATGACAAGTGCAGTGGGAGAGTGCAGTGAGTGTGAGTTTTCAGGGACACCCAGGAGAAACGTCTGGTGATCAGCTGAAGAGCTGAGACTGACACATAGGCAGCAGCTGAAGGCGTGGATGGGAGCCTTCCTGGGAACAGATACCGTACGAGAAGGGGAGCAGCTGAGGACCCATAGCTAAGCCAGAGGCCCCTACAAGGCCATCGAGAACGCAGACCTGACTGGTGTCACTGAAGCAAGGGAAAGGATTTCAGGAAGGAAGAAATAGGCAGCAGTGTCAGATATCATCCATGGGTCAGCTAAGCAAAGGTCTGAGAAGCATCCACTGGCTAAAGAGACACTAAGATCACTGCCTGGGGAAACTTCGGGGACAGGAAGGAACTGTCCCTGGGGGAGGAAGCCCATGTTTGAAGGGGGAAGGGTGACAGTAAGGACGGGCTTTAACTCAAGATACTTAGAGTGACCAGAAGAACCTAGGGTGGTAGTTATCTGTGGATTAGAGTCAAGGCAGGGGTTTTATTATCACTGTATTAAAGTTTTTAAGATGAAAGAGATTTGAATATGTCTCTACACAGCATGGAGAAAAATAGCAGAGAAAGAAAGGTTGAAGGTGATTGGGAGTACAGACAAGGCAGGTGGGGTAAGTTCTCCCAACCTGGATGTGGGGGGAGGGGACCAAACTCTGGAGAGGGACTTGCCTTCCACAGAGGTAGGAAGGGGCTTATGCCAGAAGCTCCCCTGAGAGAAAGATGGTACCATAATGTGTTCACCCCACAGGACTCAGCTTAAATCTTGTCTCCCCCTGAGAGCCTGTCCTTTAGAATCTGACTAGAAGGCCTCTCTTCTCATCAGGGAACCCTAGGCTCACCTATCTTAGAGACTCCCCACCCTGCCTGTCATTGCTGCTCTACTCAGCTGCCTTTCCTGGGCTGTGACACCAGGAGGGGAGACCAGGTCCTACTCTTCACCTCCTTAGCACCTGGCATGGTGTGTTGTGAGTGCAGACATTCCACAGGTACTGCTAATGAAAAATGAATAAATGGAAAAATGGAGGGAGGGAGGGAGGATGGGTGGGTGGATGGATGGATGGATGGGTGCATAAAAGATGGATGGATAAAGGATGGGTGCCATCT